>OW028758.1:20022500-24822500 GCA_932294355.1 Aporophyla lueneburgensis | reverse complement strand
TGGGTAGCTTATTTATCGAGGAAGGCTATAATTCTGTATAACGTTACGCTACAACCAAAAGGAGCGGAGCAGTAATGAAAAATGTTGCAAAAACAGGGAAAATCGCACGGGTAGGCGCGACGGAAAGGGTCGGGAGACCACGAAATTTAACGCGGACGAAGTCGCGGGCAGAAGCTAGTGATAAGTGATTTTATTTCTGTAAGTAGGTTTGTTCAAACAATTTTAAATGTCAATAATACTTAAAAAAACACACACATAAGATGACAAAAAAAAAGAAGTGCTATGTTCAAGTTGTGTCAGTAAAGTTCAATCTGTAAATTTGAATGAAAAATATAAAAAGATAGATTATTTGTAACTGTATTCATAAATTTGGTCAGTAAGGTTTTGCAATGTGAACTAAGTTTTATGCATTCCGACCTGTTGTGACTTGCCGTTCCGCTATATGTGACCGTAGAATAAGTCACAAAACGGAGGTCACATAATGACACCTTATTGTAGTTTTAAATTGTTTTAAAATTACCCATCGTACTTAGCACTAATCACTTTGTAGTTTCAAATACTATACCAATTTTGCAAAGTTTGAAAATAACAATAATTTTTAAAAAGTGATTTATAATGGTAAAACTTGGTCACATACCTGAGCAAAGAAATCGAAACACAGAACACTTCAACAGTATGCGTCAGCGCTAGCTACTAATTAGTTAGACAACGAAAGCAAAATGGTGTCTCCGATGAAGAATGACATATTATTTTGCCATTTCGTGCCAAATTATTCAACAATTGGAAGAATATTTGCAAAAAAGATCGGTCACAAAACGGAATGTTCCGGTTAGCTTAAATTTGCAATTTTAATATAGATTTATTTTTAATAGAAAAGATGAAAAAATAAAATAAAATTGATTCTTTTAACTGATAAATTGGACTTTTAAGAATTCAAATTATATTTACTAAACCACTCGCACATACGAATATTTTTAGAAATCAAAGATTTTTTTTGGCCTGCTGGGAAGGGGACAGCTATATCCGATGGTGTTCAATATTTTAAAATCTTCGTAAGTTTTATATTTAGGAAAGTAACAACTAAACGACAAATTACTTATATATTTTAAAATATGTTCTTTTCACTTCAATTAAAATATTCTCCTAGAAGTCATTCATCACAAAAAAAAAAATTAACAAAGTTGAGGGACAAGGCAAAATACGGGGGTACAAGATTTTTTGAAATTGCCCAGCTGAATACCAGCATTTTTTTAATAGAGCTACTGCTTATCTGACCTCCAAAACCCAGTTACTGGGTAATGAACTGACTTTCGAGCTTCTTTCTGACAACCGCTGGTCTGTTTTCTGGGGCACAGAGTGGTCTTGGTATGTAAAATCATCACTCATCCATGGACTAACCATGGAAAGCATAGATTAACATAAACAATCAACCCGTGCAGCTGTCACTACATATTTAACAAGCCTTTTCCAACTGTGTTAAGGTTGGCTTCCAATCCAACCGGCTTCCATATATGCAATATTTTTAACTATTGCAAATGTAATATACATATAGCCCTGGAGCAATAAGGGTAGAAAAAAAAACATATACATCATCTCATCATCTCTCGTCCTCATCACAATTTATTTGGGGATCAGCACAACATGTCTTATCTTCCATCCTTCTCTATTAGTGTTGTTATCTTGGTAGTCATTCCCTTTCTAGCCAATTTTTTTAAATTACTGCATGGGACTGTTCTTAACCTTGACCACAACTGATGGAAGGCAATATCATCTTCCACAAAGTTCATCCATGGTTTGTTTAGTTTTCCCATACTTTTATAGGCGTCATATAAACCAATTCCTAGGACACGATAGCTTCCCACACCACAGTTATGGTGAATGACTGCATTTTTGGCATCATCAATCAATCAATTTTACTTTATTTCCATTAACCTTTATTTCCTTTGATCACAGACATTAATTCTTCTTATTTCGGAAATAGTTCCCTTTCTGAATTGCTGACAAGTTAACATAATCCTAAAATGTCCAATCCAACCTTCGGAAATTATCATCTTAATCTATTTCAAATTACATTTCATAATATTTTCCTTGACATTGGACCAAACCAATTAGCAAAGATTGAAACATTATTCTGACTTTATAACCACATAAAAACCAACATTTTTAGAAAACTTCTTGGATTTTTGCTAATGAAGGAAGTTGAAACCTATAAAGTTTTATGATGCATGCTGTAGCATGTTGACCATTAAATGTTGTGTGGTTTCAGTTATTACTTTATTTTTATATGCCTACACAATTTTAATTGACATATATATGACATGTTTTCAAGACCACCATATGGTTGGTCATTCTCAGTGCAGAGATTAGAAATAGAAACAAATGCTTTCACTTTTCGACATTCCTTTTGATTCTTATTGTGATTATTCTATTTCGGAGCATGCACTGGTTTAGTTTTCATTCTTAGAGAAAACTGCAATGTTTTGATTTTACTGACAGAACAAAGTCAGGGTATCATATAAATCCTGATATTATGTTGTTTTTCTAAATGAATTTGAAGACATTGGCATTATTGCTATGTAATTGAATATTATATGGACTTTTTCAAAAAATTGGCGCGAAACATTATTCGCTATCGACTGCTTTTGTCTAAAAATAATTTGACGGAACTTGGTCGAAAAAATATATCAACTGTAGATCAAGCTTACATTCGACTACTAATTAAATTCTTCCGTACGGCCTTAAATACTTGTAAATAAGCCAAATTACGTACCTAATCTGATACTGTGCTGCTATTTTCTCTCTGTGTTCGAAATCGGCACCGTTCGTACCAGTCACCATAACACCACCACGCGAAGCCATTTTTGTAACTAAACAATTATATAAACAAACAAAATAAATACTTTTAATCGATCTCAGATCACTGAAATGACATCATTCAGATAATCCTGGCAAAGATTTTTCTTTTCGATCAATTCATTTTTCCCATCTGCCAAACGAGAGCCAACGAAATGCCAAAAATGCCAACTAGAGATGAGGCGTATATACTGGTACAGGTATATATACCAGGTATGTGCTTCCCAGTACGCAGCCCGGGTACAGACCGGAATACTGGGTAAATACCTTGAAGGTATGACGTCATACGTATAAGCTAATCAAAGAGTTCTTTAAAAATATATTGTGTGTAATAAAGTGATTTTTAACTACGCAGCTAGTAGTTAGTTTAAATAAAATTAATGTTATTTTGCATATAATATTTAGCACTCACTAATAACCATCTTCATATCTCATACTTGACAAATCGTACCTACATAATATTGGAGGTATGCCATACTTATCGCATACGTTTACTTATCGAAATCATAATACACCCAAATACTTACAGGTATTTTGAAACCCGGTTTTTGTACCCAGTATTTGGCGATACCCATACCTTGAAGGCCGGGTATGGAGATTGGCAGGTATATCTCATGTCTAATGCCAACGTCTCAAGGTTTTTTATCACGTTCCGAACGTCACAACAAATGCTTTTCATAAATAGCGTTTTAAACATTTTATGTAATGTACCTTATTTTATAAAATAAGACAAATGTATTAAACTTTAAACAAAAGAAAATTATTGAATCAAATTTATAGTTATGTGTATGTTTTAGGTCTAAAATATTGAAAAAATACTGGCAGTGGTTGCTTCATAAATGTGGAACGAAACGCTAATTTGACATTTGTACTTTACGTTCGGATACACGCTCGGGCAAGAAATGGCAAAAAGGATGAGACTATTTATTTTACGGGGAAAAATACGATACATAAAACTCATCACGGCAGCGACACGAAAATATTTGTAGAGTTCTTAAAATAATTTTAGTAAGCAAACTACCACATAGTTATTTTACCACAATGTTCACGCCTCGTAATACAGGTGCTGTTGGCGGTACCCACTCATATACACAACCTGTGAGAGATCCAGATAATAATTATTAATATAAAAACGCACAAGGCTAAAGACTTTTGGTTTTTCTTCTCTATCCCATACTATCCCAGGTCTGGAAAAAGGTTTCTCCCAAGTCGTTACAGGCCCTTGCAAATGACCGTGGCGTCGCCGGTCCATTTATCTTCAGGCCCAAAGTAAAGTTAAACAAATAGGAATGGTAAATTCACTGTGACATAAACTTCGACCTGCAGTTTTCCCTACATTGCCCAAGGAAAGCGACTTTTGTATAAGTTTAAGCAAGCAAATTCTAAATGTTTCCTCCAACCTCATGGTCATTTGCGTCAATTATGGTGTTCGGCTCTGATTGCTCTGAACCTTTTCTGCAAGAAACCAACAGGGTAAGTGCAATAGTATTGCTAGATGCACAAACACATTACAGTGATTAGTACTGCAAAATGTTTTTCCAAACATAGGGCGAGCCCCGATGCTGTCGGAATCCGTTTCATTAATGGATTAATCATAAAATTACTTGAAAGGTAGCCATGAAATTGATAAAGCATAAATTAAAACACGTGTAAGCAAAGATTCTTGTGCATCTAATCACTATGCAATGCACGGAAAACCATAAGTTTTCATTGATTTGTAGGATGGCTATTATTGTTATAACATACTTAAGGATAAAAATATGCATTCTTCATTGATGTCTAATAGATACAACTGACGGGGCTTATGATGTCATTAGGTAGGTAGGTATCGTAACGAATAATATTTTATGGCGAAATGATTTATTTGTTGTACATTTGTATATTACGCTTTCAAGCTAAAACGGCTGAACGGATTTGGATGAATTTTGCCACATATAGGTAGACCATGAGACCTGGATGAAGGCATACACTACTTTCAGTTCGATATACCTACAGCTTTAGACTCATACGGGTAAAACAGCGGGGTGCAGCTAGTTATTTATAAAACCACCTACTTAAGTACTACGTGAATTCCACATGATTGTTTTAGATAAGTACATATGTGAATCTGCTAACATAATAGAATCGTCTCATTGAGAAAGTGTTGCTAGCATGACCAACGATTAATTACAAGTCTTGGACATCTATCATTGAGTTTAGATTACCATCATCATAAGGAAGTCCACAACTCCAGTCTAACCTATATACTACTATTTTATATACCATACTTAAACCACGAAGGTAGGCACCTATACACTGCCTACCTTCGTGGTTTAAGTATCTAATCGGTTTAATGTGTGAGTCAGTTTTCGCAGTAGGTAGGTAGGCAGGGCCGGACCGTGAGTTTAGGGGACCCTGGGCTAATACCACTTAGGGGCCCACCTAATTACTCAAAGTATAGAAAAAAATGAGACAGTTAAATATTTGATTTATCATTATTAGTTTATTAACACTAGTCACAAAAATTAAGGGATATAAAAAAGATTCCAAATTTTTGGTTGATTTTACGTATCCAAAATGCCCGTACAATGATTTGCCGCGGAGTTATCGTCAGTCAAAGCAAAAAAGTACTTTTTAACTTTGACAATCAATAATTCTGGAAATAATGATTGTATAGGAAATCGAAGGAGGGTTTTGGAAACTACACAATATTCTCTATAAGATACCGTAAATGGCTTTTGCAATTTTTTTTTAATTGAAAGCCTTTTTTTTTCAGGATGGGAAATCATCAAATGACTTCTCCCGCTCTGGGCGGAGCGGGAGGGCGTGTCAGACTTTTACTGACTAAAACCCACCCGTGTTCCATCAGTTGCCCATGTGCCAGGGTTTTTTTTTTTTTTTTTTTTTTTTCAGGATGGGAAATCATCAAATGACTTCTCCCGCTCTGGGCGGAGCGGGAGGGCGTGTCAGACTTTTACTGACTAAAACCCACCCGTGTTCCATCAGTTGCCCATGTGCCAGGGTCACGGTATCTCTTTCGAACAATCACGCGACCCCGGCAGGCATCGGTCCTAGTAGACCCCTACACTGCTGCTGACATCTCTTTGAGGCGCGCGTGGAACACTGCGCGCCGTCGACCCGAGCTTGGTCCTTACCGGGCGGCGAGCTACCCATTGCTCACCACCCGCAAGCTCGCGCCTACGGTGGCCGGGAGTCCGCTATTGACTCCCGACGTCCGGGGCGTCTCCTCCTGCGGCGGCTAGGGACGTGAGGGCGCAGAGACTGCCACTCCCTCACGCGCCCCGCCTCCTCCTTCGCGAGCATTACTGCTTCGCAGAAGGAGGTGACGGCTTCCCATTCCCTCTCGCTCCGTACCATGGCTCGCACCAGGGCCGGACGCGAGAGGTCGCCGCCGCCGATCGACTCCACGAGGACACGGCGGTGCTCCGCCCAGGCAGGGCACACCTCCACCGTATGCTCCACCGTGTCCTCCAGACGATCCTCGCAATGGAAACACCCGGACGTATCCTCCCGCTTTATCCTGAACAGGAACCCACCGAAGCACCCATGCCCGGTGAGAACATGTGCCAGGGTCACGGTATCTCTTTCGAACAATCACGCGACCCCGGCAGGCATCGGTCCTAGTAGACCCCTACACTGCTGCTGACATCTCTTTGAGGCGCGCGTGGAACACTACGCACCGTCGACCCGAGCCTGGTCCTTACCGGGCGGCGAGCTACCCATTGCTCGCCACCCGCAAGCTCACGCCTACGGTGGCCGGGAGTCCGCTATGGACTCCCGATGCCCGGGGCGTCTCCTCCTGCGGCGGCTAGGGACGTGAGGGCGCAGAGACTGCCACTCCCTCACGCGCCCCGCCTCCTCCTTCGCGAGCATTACTGCTTCACAGAAGGAGGTGACGGCTTCCCATTCCCTCTCGCTCCGTACCATGGCTCGCACCAGGGCCGGACGCGAGAGGTCACCGCCGCCGATCACCTCCACGAGGTGATCGTGGCGGTGCTCCGCCCAGGCAGGGCACACCTCCACCGTATGTTCCACCGTGTCCTCCAGACGATCCTCGCAATGGAAACACCCGGACGTATCCTCCCGCTTTATTTTGAACAGGAACCCACCGAAGCACCCATGCCCGGTGAGAACCTGCGTCAGGCGGAAGGTGAGGACGCCGTGACGCCTCTCTATCCACTCCTCAAAGAGGGGACTTACCGCCGCAATTGTGGCGTGCCCAGCACTGGGTTGCGACAATCGTACCCGCCATGTCGCCATGAAATCACACCGGAGCTCTGTCCGCCGTGCCGCGATTTGTCGCGGCAGCGGAGTTTCACCCCGGCGTTTCGCCTCCTCGCGCCACTCCCACATGTGCGCGAGGACCTTTGCCTCCAGATCCCATGGCGACACTCCGGCAAGGAGGCTCGCCGCCTCGCACGAGATCGTGCGGTATCCTCGGATTAACCGGATGGCCATGACCCTCTGGGCCGCACTCAACCGGCGCGCTGGGCGCAGCCTCAATGAGGGTGCCCCCGGTGCCCCGTAGAGGGTCATGGACCGCACGATCCCCGTGTAGAGCCTCCGGCAGGAGGCGTTTGGACCCCCCAGATTGGGCAGGACCCGCTTTAATGCAGCCCCAGCCCGCAGTTGAAAGCCTTGACTAAAAAAAAATACAAAAATTCGCATAATTAAGGATATTTGGATAATTTGGTATTACTTTGGATAAAATGGATGAACGAAGGATATCTTCAGTAAATTTTTAACTTCAAAGTGTCCCCTAAAATCTCTGAAAAATTCAAAGCGCTGTGATTTTTTTTTCATAGTGCCCCGAAGCTTGAAATTCTTTGTTTTTGCAAAAATCACCGTTATGAGCAATTTTTCGATTTTTATTCGTTTTTCGATTATTTTTTTTTTTATTTTCGACAAAAATCTTTATTTTTTCGAAAATTCATGGTCCTGTCTGAAAATTAGACACTTGTAGCTACAATTTACTTTTTTATTTTTTTGCTGTACAATCATTTTAATCGGAGTTACAGCTTGTTGAAAATCAACCAAAAATTTGAATTTTTTTTATGTCCCTTAATTTTGTGACTAGTGTTATAAAATACTCGTGTCACAATGTTTGTTACCAAACTCCTCCGAAATGGGTGGGCTGAGTCGAGTAGGTCTGAGAATCGGCCAATATCTATTTTTCATACCCCTAAATGATAAGGGGACCCAACCCTAAATATATTTTTTTAATTTTTTTAAAATTTTTATTTGATTGGGTATTAAAAAATACATGCAACTCTAAATTTTCACTCCTCTACCACCAATCCCTATTTTTCAACCGACGAAAAAAAACGGAGGAGGTTCTCAATTCGACGCGTATATATATATTTTTTTTTTTTTTTTTTTTATGTATGATCACGCATAACTTTTTACATAGTGGTCCGATTGTGACAATTCTTCATCTATTGGAAAGGGTATACTCCCAAGGTGGTCCCATATAAATTTGGAAATCAAAATCGAACCCTAAGGGTTGGAAAACAGGGGATGATTGATTGTTCACTCACTGATTGTAACGTATAAACACGCATAACTTGTTACATAGTGGTCCGATTGTGACAATTCTTCTTCTATTGGAAAGGGTATACTCCCAAGGTGGTCTCATATAAATTTGGAAAACAAAATCGAACCCTAAGGGTTGGAAAACAGGGGATGATTGATTGTTCACTCACTGACACTCACAACTTTTTACATAGTGGTCCGATTGTGACAATTCTTCTTCTATTGGAAAGGGCATACTCTCAAGGTGGTCCCATATAAATTTGGAAAACAAAATCGAACCCTAAGGGTTGGAAAACAGGGGATGATTGATTGTTCACTCACTGATTGTAACGTAT
Source organism: Aporophyla lueneburgensis (assembly GCA_932294355.1). Classification (NCBI taxonomy): domain Eukaryota; kingdom Metazoa; phylum Arthropoda; class Insecta; order Lepidoptera; family Noctuidae; genus Aporophyla; species Aporophyla lueneburgensis. The sequence continues at coordinate 24,813,780 of OW028758.1, read as the reverse complement.
AAACACGTATAACTTTGTACAGAGTAGTTCGATTTTGATAATTCTTTTATTGTTGGATAGGGTATACCTTGCCAAGTATTATTAGTACATTAAAGCCACAAAAAATCATAAAATAAAAACTTTTTAACAAAAAATTAAACCGCCGAAAAACTGAAAAGCATAAAATAATAAACCTTAAAATTTTGAGTCGGCGCTGAAAAATCAATGACCAAGGAACACTCAAAGCGCCGACTCATAATTTTAAGGTTTATTATTTTATGCTTTTCAGTTTTTCGGCGGTTTAATTTTTTGTTAAAAAGTTTTTATTATTAGCAATATTTATAAAAAAAAAAGTTACAACACTTATAACTCGAGAAGGACCGATTTTCATGGTTGGTTGGATTTGCCTCCGCCTCGAAAAGCAGAATAAATATTAAAATTGGGAATATTTCATGAAAAAAAAAATGAGAGGATTTTTCATTTTCTCATACATTTTGTGTGGCAGCTAGAAATCGCTTTAAGCATTTGAAGTACCAGGTGCTCATAACTTGATAGGAGCTTACCAAACATAGGAGTTTCAGCTAGAAAACGTTTTATGCCTTCTAAGTACCAGTTGGTCTTAGCCTTCGAAATACCCAGGTTGTCATAACTGGGTAGGAGCTAACAAACGTGGGAGTGTCAGAGAAAACGCTTTTTGCCTATGAAGTACCAGATGATCATAACTTGGTATGAGCTTATCAAAAAGCAGTGTCAGCCAGAAAATGTTTTCTGCCTTCGAAGTACCAGGTGATCATAACTTCTTGCCAGGGCCGCGAGATTTGTTCTAAAGATTTACCGTAGCCCTGGCATAGGGAACTGAAGGAACATGGGTGAATTTTAATCAGTAAAAGACTGACACGCTCTCCCGTTCCGCCCAGTGCGGAAGACGTCATTTGATAATTTCCCACCCCAAAAAAAAAGGTGGTCAAAGCTTGGTAGGAGCTTACCAAACATGAATATCAGAGAAAACGCTTTTTGCCTTCGAACTACCAGGTGGTCATAACTTGGTATGAGCTAGGTAGAACGGGCTGGTGTCCACAACTCCACGACTGAGTGTGTAAATAGGTATGAGCTATCAAACAGGAGTGTCGGCTAGCAAACGAATTGTCTTTAAAGTACCAGGTAGTTATAACTGGGTAGGTTCACTTGAATTGAAAAATTCTTTTTGTGTTGGGTAGTCTATTTATCGAAGGAGGCTATAGGCTATATAACATCACGCTACAACTAAGAAGAGCGGAGCAGTAATGAAAAATGTTGCAAAATCGGGGAAAATTTATTCCTTTTGAGAGTTTCCGTTGCGTGCGCTGCGTAAACGATTAAAGTAACGCAAAAATCATGTATAACGGAATTGTACCTTTTAAAAAGTTCTAAAAAAAAGTCTGCGAGAGCATATGTCTATCTTTTAAGGTTGACTCACTATAACTCAAAAGGAGCGAGCAGCAACGAAAAATGGACGAAAACTAGCAGGCAAATCGATGCGACGGGAAGGGTCAGGAGAGCAAAAATTTGACGCGGACGAAGTCGCGGGCAAAAGCTAGTAATATTATAGAGCTGAAGAGTTTGTTTGTTTGTTTGTTTAATTGAACGCGCTAATCTCAGGAACTACTGGTCCGAATTGAAACATTCTTTTTGTGTTGGGTAGCCTATTTATCGAGCAAGGCTATAGGCTTTATAACATCACGCTACAACTAAGAGGAGCGGAGCAGTAATGAAAAATGTTGCAAAAACGGGGAAAATTGCACGGGTAGGCGATTCGACGCGACGGGAAGGGTCGGTGGAACACGAAATTTAACGCGGACGAAGTCGCGGGCAGAAGCTAGTACTAAATAAAAATGATAAAATAATGGTACTTATAAATAACTCTAGCAAGACATAAAGAGACAGAGTCTGAGAGGGAAACAGCGGAGCAAGATTGAGATGAATGTGTAATGGCAGCCGAACATTTTATCTGTCAGTTCGAAGTACCAACACTCAGGTGTTGGTACTTTGAACTGACTTCGTAGACTTGAATTAAATTAATTGAATAGGTTTGATTAATCGTAGGATTCGCGGGGCTGCAAACCATACGACCTGTTTAATTTAATAAAATTATAGATTCTTTCGCATTATCGTCTATTTTTGACTTTGACTTGATTTCGCTGGGGGTCCCTTGAATCTACGGGGCCCTGGGCTGAAGCCCAAAAAGCCATATGGTAGATCCGGCCCTGTAGGTAGGTCTAGGTATCTCCTGCCAGGGTCGCGAGATTTGTTCGAAAGACTAACCGTGGTCCTGGCATATAGACAATTGATGGAACACGGGTGCGTTTTATTTAGTAAAAGTCTGATACGCCCACAAAAAAAAAGGTCTAGGTTAGGTTAGGACCTATAGATAGGCCGCGGCATACGCTGGCAGAGTGTGCCGCTTGGGAGGAGCCGCGCCGTGCCCTCATCTCAGGAGTAGGCAGTGACCTGGCGCTGCCGGCCGTGGTCGAGTCGATGGTCGGCAGCGAGGAGTCCTGGGACGCGGTGGTATCCTCTGCGAAACAATCATGTCGCAGAAGGAGGCTGTGGAAAGGGAGCAGGAGATATCTTCCGCTCACCTAGCCCGCAGTAGGCGTACCGGGTTGGCGTTGGGCGGAAAACGCCCTCTTCCAGCCCCCCTAAATGGGTCCAGGGACGACGGATATGGGGACATCCGTTGCCCCCTATTCACCCGAGACCGGGACCCGAGGTGGTGGCGTGTAGTTTTCCACGCGCGCCTCTCTGTGATGTACGGGAGCGGGGGGAGTATAACACCTCACTCCCCCCCCAACGTGAGGAGGCCCGCAGAGGCGGACCAGCACCAGTCGGGGATTGCGGAAGATGCATTAGTTCCCGTGGTCCCCGACGTAGGTGTGGAACGGAACACCGGGATGGTTTTAGTTAGTAAGAGTCTGACAGACCCCTTCGCCCACCCCAGGGCGATGGACATCCATGAGGATTACCATTTCGAGAACAAAAAAAAAAGACCTATAAATAGTTCACCATTTTAAACAACAACCATCAGAGCGATCTTACTGTAGTCTTCACAGCTGTTTAGATTGCGTGACTAATTTCCTGATTTGGCAAATTTAGAGTTCTCCTGTCAGGATGTTTTCTTGAAATATATTAGTTTCAAAACGGTGCGTAGCAACTGGTCTCTATAATTATAAGCTGAGCCGTGCCTAGGCCTCAAAACAACATATTATTTTGGGGCAATGCAAGGCTTGGGTGACCGCTCACAACTCAAAAGCCCTCGTAATTCGTGTAACAATGAAGCGTTTGTCCATGTCACATGGCAATTAACTGACCCTCCGCCATCTTAAGTTCCTACCTTCGGCATAATCTCTGGTATGACCTATATTAAGGACTTTGGGCAGTTTCTGAACACGCACTGTTCAACAGCAAGAATAAGGCAGGCAGTAGCAATTCCTCCTTTACAAATAATATTTGGGCCTACGTTCCGTAAACAGTCCACCTCAGTCAGTTGCAAACTCCAATAATAATTACTTGCTAGTCAGTAAGCTCATCAGCTCTTCTGTACACGGTGTACTCGGGTAGTTCACACGTTCTGGACCTGTCTTTGGTAGTCTAATAAAGCTTATCAAAGGGAAGACAATAACTCTAGTACGCTGTCATAGGATACGATAAAGAGAAATCTTATACCTTTAAACGAGCAATTCTTGTATATATATATATAATCTGAATCTCGGAAACGGCTCCAACGATTTTCATGAAATTTAGTATACAGGGGGTTTCGGGGGCGATAAATCGATCTAGCTAGGATTCATTTTTATAAAATGTCGTTTTATTCGTATTTCAATGATCAATTTTATCGATAATCAACTTGAACATAAACATATTACATATTTTAAACACAATTTACCAAAAAATACCGAGCAAAGCTCGGTCAACCAGATATTGTATATTTATGTAGGAAATTATTTTATGGTCGAGATTTACCAATATGTTTTTTATTAGGTACGTTGAAAAATAATCTGTTGACAAAAAGAAACAGGTGAATATGACGATGTACTTCAGAAGCCAGCGAAATCCTGAAACTGTCCTCGAACGGAAAAATGATGGCCACCACCGCGAGTGACGTCACCGCTATAGCAATATTGAACAAGAACGCGCGGTAAATTAGAAACAAGCCCATAAAACGATAACGATTTTAATTGTTCCGCCAATCTTTGTTTTATAAACAGAGCTCATTATTGATCGAATCATAATAGTTATTTTGGTTACAACCTCCCCCAGCGGTTAGGCGGCCTCTGTTATAAATTGAAACCGTACACTTCTCAAGTTTTATTGTCATAAAGTTGGACGATTGTGAATATGAAGGTTCTAGTGGCTGTCGCTTTATTCGCCTGTGTGGCTTTACAGGTAGGAAGGAATATTTAATTGCGTGTAAATAATAGTTGTTCAACAAATTTGTGAATCAACTAAACTGGAAGATTTCACACAAAAATTAATTAAGGTTTTACTAAATGTGTCGCGAAGAAATAATTGCAATAGTAATTGCAGTGTTTCATGGCAGTCCTTCACCCGGATCGAATGGCAAAATTTGCACTTGAAAATTAATAACCATCCGTAGTTGATACAGTTACTTACACATGAGTACAAATATATGGATGGTGACTTTCGTTGATTTCCGAATCCTGTAGATAAGTAGGTGTAATAATTAGCCCTTTAAACTGTTTTCGGCATCCAGGATAACTTTTACCTTCTTGTGTAGGTAGGCCGAAGTAAACCTACGAATGAAACGGCGGACGTCGAAGAGTGTCCCACAATGATCGTTTATTTACATTACGTAGAATCAAGTGTAATTCAAATTTAATCAGTATTTTCAAACGGTCAGTTCCGAATTCCGGTAAAAGGACTGCAATCGATTGGGAAAGAAATGTTGGTCCTAAGGTGGTCTTTAGATTCCGAGCATGTAGCTTCCAAGTGCTACAGATTCCGTTTTGGAGTTTGCGCAGGACGTCAATTCCTATAACCATCCGTTCCTATTCAGTTGTGGGGAAATGCCGCCGACATTCAGACTATCTTTGTCTTGCAGAAAAGGGCTGTTCGATCAATTTATAAATTAAGCCCGAGACACTCACTCAGAGAGAAATTTAAAGAAATTAATATAATGACTGTTCCTTCACAGTATATTTTTGAAAATCTTTTATATGCCCATAAGAATATTAAATTGTTTAAAAAATTCAGTGATATCCATAATATAAATACTAGGAATAAACACAAATTTATTGTACCTTCAACAAGGCTCAAGAAAATAGGTGGCTCATTCAGATGTCAATGTATACGCTTTTATAATAAACTTCCAAGCCATGTTCAAGATCTAAGTCTCAATAAATTTAAATCATTCATTAAACGTAAGTTGTGCCAGAAAGCCTTTTACACTGTTAAAGATTATATTGAGGACAAAAAAGCTTGGGATTAAGCTGCTCCAATTTTTAATTTTTATTTTTGAATTATTATTGTACTGAATGATATTTTTTATTTTTATTATTAATTACTTTCCTTTTTTTTATTAATTTTTTATTGGGAATATACACTTTGACATTTTGATTATTGCTTATACACTTTGACATTTTGATTATTGCTTATACACTTTGACATTTTGATTATTGCTTATACACTTTGACATTTGATTATTGTTTACACTATGACATGAATATATACTTTCAGAAGTATAATATTATTATTATTTAAGTGATTTTGAATGTGAGGACTATGTAGGTGATGTTAGTTTTTTTTTTTATATCTGTCATACTCATTCCATTTTAATGATAATCTGGCAGTTTGAGTACTTAATGCGGCCTACCAAAATGTCCATTCTCTGGTATTGTTCGTCGAATCTTTGTGCTCCTTATGTTCTGAGTTGAGCTGCAAGATTACTGACAAATGCGTGCATTGACTGGACAGGTCCACTCAATCTGTATGGTTCTTTCCTCAAAAAACCATTTCAGACACCCCCATGTACATGGTCCTCAAATGATCAGACCGGGACTATTTCCTGATTTTATATACACATTGACATTGATTAATTTTACTTATACAATGACATGAATATTTACTTTTAAGTATTATATTGTTTTAATTACCTATTGTAAATGTGAAGACGAAGTGGGTGTTCTTTTTTTTTTTGGTTTCCTTTTCTTCTAATTTAATTTTTTACATTGTCTGGCAGTTTGAGTCATTTGTGCGACCTTCACAAATTTCCTTTCTTTGGTATTGTTCGTCGAATCATTGACCTCCTTAAGCTCTGAGTAGGGCTGCATGATTACTGACAAATGCGTGCACTGATTGGACAGGTCCACTCAAGCTGTGTGTTCTTTCCTTAAAAGACCACTTCAGACACCAATCCACATGGTCTTCACATGATCTGATCAAGATTATGTCTGGACTTTAAAAGAGACTGTGACCTCTGAGTTTGTTTCGGCGTTTCTTCTCAGAGTAGTCAGATAGGAAATGCCGAACTCATCTAGTTTAAAAAAAAATTGATTGACGTGTAAAAGTGTTTGTACAAACCTACTTGCAAAAATAAAGTCATTTATCATTTATCATTTATCATTTATCATTTATCATAACGAAAAAAATAAGACAAAATATTTAAAAAAAATAACTAGGGGGTAACTCCAGGTACCACAACATATCTGTTCTGTAAAAAGAAACTTCAAACCCAGATTAGTTGTATTCTCTGTAATTTCGTTGGCAAACCGCGTTAAAATTCAAATACAAACAAGGGTGATTAGGCACGAGACTATAGCTCGCCAGTTTACATGATCGCACGAGCCATAGCGATAATACCTCGGTCTTGGTTACAATGACAGATACACCAGAGAGCTTTAAATACCATTGCCTTGTTCGCTCGCCGGTAAAACTCGCTGGTGCTTCAGCTCCTTTAATTTGGCTTTCTTGCTTTTGTGCACTGTTCATGGCCTGTGCGCTGTTCATCCAGTTATGCCAGTGTTCGAGTGTGCTCTTCGCAACTAAATACAATTCAGAAGCACTAGCTGACGTTCTTTCAGACAAGCAACTAAAGCTAGACACGAAGAAAGAAGTGAGTACTAAGGACCAATACTCCTGCGCATAGTATTGGGTAGGGGTTAAGCAGCAACTTGAGCTTTCCTGTACCCCATTGTTACTTGTTACTGTGCTACCACCCGCTCGTATTAAGTCATCTCGCCACATCTGGACGTCGCCCATCTTCCAGCACCGCAATAACCGAGTCTATTGTTTCAGATGAGTCACGGTGCGCCTGCGCCGGAGGAGGAGAAGAAGGCGGAGGCCGCGCCCGCAGCGGCAGCTGCATCAACACCTGCTGAAGCGACCGAAACGGCTGCGGCTGAGGTAAGTTTCATACCTACATATTTTTTGCAAAAAATTAAAATTCTTAGTTTCTGCAATGCCCGTGTAGCCATAATCATGTTTTCCGTTTTAAGCTTGTACGCGAGCTGGCGCTGCAAGGATAAATGCTACTATATCTATCCACATACTAAGAGACCGTTGAATGATGCTAGGGGTCCTCCAAAAACTGACACCTAGTATTATTATACGAATTTCTTCTATTTCCAGGTAAAGGCAGCACCGCCTTCGGAGGCAGCTGCGCCCGCGGCGGTAGCGGTGGCCGCCAGCGGCTCGCAGGCCGCGCCCGCTGCGCCCGCGGTGGCCGAGACACCCGCCCCCGCTGAGGAGAAGAAACCTTAGTCTATGTTAGCGCAACACCGAGGACATGGTGCGAATGTAACAAACGGAACGATGTCCGTAACGTAACTATCTTTGTAAAATAAACACTTTGGAAATAATTGTGTTTTGTAATTGGGATTCTTTTGTGTATCTGGCTCGAAGGACCAGAAAATATCTCTATAGCTTATCATAGTTTTTCCAATTGAAATTTGACTGAATCAGTCTTCTGGTGCAATTAGTGCCATGTTCTTCCTCGCAACTATAAGTTAAATTGAAATAATGGAGAGGCGGGGTTCGAAGCAACGAGAGCCTCCACAAACCGGTGTGTTTCCAGTGTCGTTCCACAGACAATGGCTCACCTCCCATGTTGAACCGCATGTTCACCTGCACACGTGAGTACCTAATGGCTGCATCTGCGATCGGTATTCGCGTTGCTAAATTTTGTCCCAAACTAACTTAGATAACTATACATTTACATTATTTTTTCGTGATATTTTTACCATCGACGTGCTAAGAAGAAGAGGAGGGAGTCAGAGGGAGTTTTCTGCCATATCGCAAAACTGGAATCTGCAAGTGCAATGTTCAATGCTAAACTCCAAATATTGCCTAGTGAAATGAGACGACCGCCGCCGCCACCGCGCACCGTAAGACCACTATTTTTTAAATGGTAATAGGTAAGCACTAGGGCTTTTTTAGGTGAGAAATCATCAAATGACTTGTTCCGCTCTGGGCGAAACGGAAGGGCATGTCAGACTTTTACTGACTAAAACCCACCCGTGCTCCTTCAATTGCCTTGGTCAATTAGCCAGGGTCACGGTAACTCTATCGAACAATCCGCGACCCTGGCAAGAAGTACTAGGGCTAACAGAGGCAGGAAGGAGATAAGCCTTAATGAAGCAAAACCGAAGCAAGTCAACTGCTCTTTTTTTAAGAATTTCCGCGAATTTACAAATGTAACAACACCACACACACTACAAATCAGCCTTGGTGGACGACCTAATGCTAAGCTAATGTCCATAGAAATACTATCGTAGGTCTGTGTTTCGAAACAAACGATTCATTACATAAACAATTTAATTAAAACATGTGTCATGCTTGTCACAGTGGTTTATCGAAGAACATAAATTGTTATTTGATGCATTGTTAATTTCTACTGGAGAAAATCAGTGATGCACTTCAGTATAACTACTGAATATGTGCCATAATAATTAGATTTGTAAATGACAACCGCTACAGATAAGCATTTTAATCAATTTCAAGGTCGAGAAGGTCCTTTACTGATTGCATAAACATTGAAACGTTAACTCCACAAATTGCAACTTCTTTTCCACTAGGACTAACTAACCGCCCCTGTTCAATCATGCCTAATTGCTTGACAACCGTTCTACACATTGAAGACTTAGCCAGAGCTATACCTGCCAAATTAGGTAAGTACCCATACCTAGTATCTACCACCAATTTCTAATGCGTCTCCTGTTGGTAGAATAAGACAACACGACAATCTTCTGAGTAGCCTTATCTTACCTGTGTTGGGATAATTTTCCCGTAAGGATGCAGCTGAATGCAAGATTGTTTTGGAACGAAATCCTTTATCACTGCTTGTAATAGGAGTTGAATGATAGAACCCGACGCGTAGGTAAGGGAGAAGTGTTTTGCCCCTCCATGCAGCTTTCTCTCTTTATCTCTTTCTATTATATACGAGTGGGTGTGTGCGAGTGTCGTAGGGAAGCCCGTCAGAAACTTCGTTCCTTTGCAACAGGCGTAGCATGGCCACGGTAGAAATGGGTTTTGTCGACGGAAGAATAGACAAAGTGACGAACATGTAGAACGATTTCTTCCGCCCTAAGCATTGCGATGTCAAAACTGAAGAAAATAGATGTTTCTATTCTTGAGTCGACAAAAGTCTACAATGTCAAGCATGAAGACCAATTTGTCTAGACTTTTGACACTGGGGTGGAAACACTTCTTCTCAACAAATTTCAAATAGTCTACATCACATTGGACGTAGATAAGAATTTTAAGTGAATAAAAAGTCTTTTTATTCTACAATCTGTCACTTTGTCTATTCTTCCGTCGAGAAAACCCGTTTCTTCGGTGGTTATGCTATGCATGGATTGGACGACTGGGTTAATATGAATTTCGTTCCTGAAGGGGGTCCCCCGATTCGACCACGTTTGTTTACTCCTTTGCAGAATAGTGTGACCAACAGATAAAAAAAATCTAGTCGAAGTGATCAAATAAAACAAAATTACTAGTATCAGATTTGATTGTTTTATTAGTAAAGACGGTCAGTTAGTGGTGAAGAACAGTATGTCCCTAACGCTTCCTCCGGAGGGTAGTTCTAACGGTGTGAGCGCCACTGCGCCGGCACTGCCGACCCTGTAGCGAGACGTGCTCTCTGTTCCTTGGATGTATAAGGTGACCTGCTGATCAAATGCATGCACGTTACATTCTGGAGATATCGAGCTACAGAATCATTAAACTGAACCGTAAGAAAGTACTCCAATCGTACCCAATCTAATTAATGTCGATAGATTAAAAAGCCATTTGGTTGTTTACTCTCACTTCAAAAATGCCCGGAATGATAACCTGGATCATTGGATAACTTTGCAGGGTGAAGCTGTAGATGATCTTTTGGATGCCGTCTTTAGAGATGTGGGTCAGCGATGGAAAGATTGCTGCCAGTAACTTAGTGCAAGAGTAACTACAACTGTCTAAAAGGTCTATGTACAGTATGGTCTGCTCTTAAAGTCACCATAATGAGCTAATAACGTTCCCGCAGCCTGTTACGGAGCCTTCTCCCTATGAGGTGTTCGTAGTCCAAGCGGAAAAATGTAAAATTTCCTAATTTCACATTTACAGATATTTAGTGTATGACGTCGTGTAATTTGCGTATAGTAAGAACGAATTTGTGCATCCAACATTTGGGAATGTGTTCGTAGTCCAAGCGGAAAAATGTAAAATTTCCTAATTTCACATTTACAGATATTTAGTGTATGACGTCGTGTAATTTGCGTATAGTAAGAACGAATTTGTGCATCCAACATTTGGGAATTATTCAACAAAAACTGTTTCCTGGGTTCGAACTCACGATCTCGTAGTCGCAAGTCGAGGCCGATAACACTGGGCCCATTGTTCCAAAAGTATCTGATTAAAATGTGAACACATGATTCAGAAAACGTACCTCTGGATGTAGTGAATTTGTGCCAAAAATGTTTTTCAATTGACAATTGAGGTTAAATCCATATTTCCATACTAATATATACTAATATTTACTAATATCCACACTATAATATTATAAATGCAAAAGTAACTCTGTCTGTCTGTCTCGCTTTCCTGCTAAAACTACTGAACCGATTTAAATGAAATTTGGTACACAGATAGTTTAGAGCCTGAGAAAGGACATAGGCTACTTTTTATCCCGGTAGTATGTTCCCGCGGGATATTTTCCGACCTCCACGCGGGCGATGCCGCTGGCAAAAACTAGTATTATTTATAAGCTTTTATTTAGTTTCACGTGTCCGGTGCGTCTATCTGTAATCAAATCTTGCAAGTTACATTTGACCCACTTCCCGGTTTCTGATTGAGGTGAAATTTTGCATGTTTTGTCAATCGAATGACAATGCAATATTATTATCATATAGGGCTGATCTGACTAGGAGCCGGAAGATGGCCATGGGAAGTTTGTAATAAAACGACGCAAACCCATCGACCGTAGACTCGTTGACAAGTACTCTCGTTGTAAATAATGAAAATCAAATATAATTGTATGTACCTATTGTAAATTAAGTACATAACTAGCTTTTTAACATCATATGTACTGAGAAGGAAAATAAAATAAAAAAATGTTTTTAAACAAGATTTTATTACTGCACTTTATAATTTACTAACTTTTGCCCGCGGCTTCGCCCGCGTAGATGTCGGAAATTATCGCAAGAGGACGTACTACCGCGGTAAGAATGTATTAATCCATGTTATACATACATAAAATTACGCCTTTTTCCCATGGGGGTAGGCAGAAACTACGGAACGCCACCTGCTACGATCCTTACATATCTTGTGTGTTTGATGTACTTAAAATAAAACTAATAGTATTCAGAGTAAGAAGACTGCGACATAGGGCTGGATTGAATTGAATATAAGTCTTCCTGGTTTTTCTTAACGCTCCTATTCTACCTATATAAACACTCAGTTATTTACCAGACACCAAATTAAACATAGTTATAAGAATAGTACTTTGGTCAGTGGTTTTGCCCGTATAGCTGTCGGAAAATATCACCCGAGAAACTACTACCGGGATAAAATATCTATGGTATGCTATATATGGTAAGTATCCAGGATAACCAAAAATCCAAATCCATCCAAAAATCTAAACATCTAAGCCATATTTCGCGGCCTCTTACTTGGAATAATACAATTAGCTTTATTTTGAGTACTTCGAACACAAATGATGATATGCATTTACTATGAAGCCCAAGTAATATGAATTACAATCCTACTAATCCTGCACTACCCGACCGCTACCAAGCGAGATGGCCGGACGCGGAACTGCCCGCTAGCCGCTCTGCGGCTATTTTATTATAATCTCTGATATATTCTAAAATATTCATTTTAATGATATGCTGTAAAAGGCAATTTTGATCTACATGAAATGCACAACATATCTAATGTCTTTAATTGGATAAGAATTAATGTTGTATTGCTTAAAATCGCTTCGTAAATAAGCCATTATTGGTTATTGTGGGTTATCCCTAAGAGATAGACATATACCATCGCGGACTTTTTTGTAGAACTTTGTAAGGTGTACAATACTGTAGTACATTATTTTGATCTATTTCGTAGGGTTCAGCCAGCGTTCGCAATGTAAGCGCAAAAATAGTTATTTGTTATACAAGAGTGCAAAGTTGCTTTTTAACCGCGTGCTCAATTTTGATGACCGATCAAGCGAAGGATTCTAAAATTGAATCACGAGCGCAGCGAGTGATTCAAAATTAGAATCCTGAGCGTTAGCGAGGGAATCAAAAGAGCACGAGGTGAAAAATCTTTGCACTCGAGTGCAACACGTAACTTTTCATTCCACCTCAGCGAGGAAAGAGTATTTTTAATCTTCAATATCTGAGTGGAAAAGCCGTTTTTATTCTCTAGAGGATAAAGTAAATTGAATTTAGAACATCGTGTGCACTATCACTAACTTAGTGCACACGATGTTCTAAATTCTATTTACTTTATCCTCTTGAGAATAAAAACGGCTTTTCCACTCAGATATTGAAGATTAAAAATACTCTTTCCGAGATGGTGGGATGAAAAATGAGTTTATTTATGACATCACATTAGAAACCTCTAAAATTATCAGTGTTTTTTTTAACTATATTATGCATGTTATATACATATAAACCTTCGTGTTGAATCACTCTATCTATTAAAAAAACCCGCATCAAAATCCGTTGCGTAGTTTTAATAAAGATATAAGCATACATAGGGACAGACAGACAGCGAAGTGACTTTATTTTATAATATGTAATGACAAGGAGACCGCCAAGATTGTCCGCCTCCGATTTCAATGATTTTAATATATGTTGTTATGTTTGAGTAACTGAGTAATAACCCAAAAGGAATTCACGCAACGCTCAATAGTTTCAGAGTTGCTTCCACGGAGCAACTTTAAGTTCAGTATACAAACTCAAAAACATTTGCAACTCTATTTGTAGAGTTAAGGTTCAAATTTCTTGCTATGTTTGATTTGATGATAATTTTATTAAAAAATCATTTAAATTGAAATTGAAATTTTCGGAATTGCATAGCGGTGCGTAGTAGGCAGGGTGACGTGGCTGGCACGCAGGTAAGTAATAATAGATGATATAACAACAAAATGTCTAATATTTACAACATATAACAACGGAACCTATAATTTTATTTAATATACCGATTAGTTAATATAATGAACGATTGTTATAATTTTAAAATAACTAAATTTTATGAGCATAACATACATTAAATATAAAATCGTTTGACATACCACTCAAAATATATAAAACTTATTTAGTCTAATACGACGAAATGCGCTAAGATAGGTCGACGGAGCCCCGCTTTGCGGGGCTCCTATTTCTGGGTGGTTTAAAAAAAAATAACCACGAAGGCTAAGGCGGGAGCTCCGCTTTAATTATTTATTTAAATGTAATGGCACGTAATAAAACAGTTTATTATGAACAAAAGTGTTTTTAAAGGGTCCCAGTAAGAAGCGTGCAAACAATGCTGCTTGCTACAAGCATGCAACATGCAACCATGCATGCAGCGTGCAAGCAGGCATGCAGCAGGCAAGCAGCAAGCAAACATGCAGCATGCAAGCAAGCATGCAGCGTGCAAACAAGCATGCAACATGCAAGCAGGCATGCAACATGCAGCAAGCATTGTTTCTGTCACGGCTCCGGCGCTGCGGGGTTTGGGCGGCCCCACGCGAGCTTATCGTCGCAGATGGTTTTAATGCTCACCACCGCAGCTTCGGCTTGCTGGCCGGCTTTGCCGGCCAGCCTCAGCTGCGGTGGCGGGCCTTCAGACCACCTGCTCCTCAGCTCGCGGGCCGCCCTACCCCTCCGCGCCTGCGCGGGTTTAAATTACACTCTAGGGGTAGGGCAGACAAGACTACGTAAAGTCGGTTTTACAGCGATTCGTTTCTCACTAAATTTTGTTGCACTAAATATTAGACATTTTGTTGTTATATCATCTATTACTTACCCCGCTAAGATAGGTCGACGGACCCCGCTTCGCGGGGCTCCTATTTCTGGGTGGTTTAAAAAAAATTAACCTAACCTATCCGAGTCGGGGTACTCTGAGTCGGGGTGTTAACCATGACGTTTTTTATATATATTAAACGTTAGACCTAATGATTTTTTCGATTAAATAAACAATATACATATTAAACGTTAGACCAAATGATTTTCGATTACATAAACGTTATATCAAACAACGTTATACTAATTAAGTTTTAGAATAAATAAATGTTATATGTAATGAAATTATATCAACAGTTGGTATATCTCACGTTGATTATATTATCTTATGAACGATAATAAAATGAAATTAGACCAAATGAGTTTATACGTTATGAGACGCACCCGGCACGCAGATGGTCAGGGTTCGATTCCTGCTAAAGTACTTTTTTTCTTTTTTTTTTCTTATAAAATTCGAATATTTAATTTTATTCATCAAGAAACATACAACATTGCAAGAAATTTAAACCTTATGTCTCTGCAGATAGAGTTGCAAATGTTTTTGAGTTTGTATACTAAACTTATATTTAAGTTGCTCGGTAGAAGCAACTCTGAAACTATTGAGGGTTGCGTGAATTCCTTTTGGGTAATTACTCAGTTACTCAAACATAACAACATATATAAAATCATTGAAATCGGAGGCGGACAATCTTGGCGGTCTCCTTGTTAGTTCTAAAGTTGTAAACTTTCTAAATACAAGCGACGTTGTACGGAAAAGGGTTATTTTTTCTACTTTCATTTTCACAAAATAATTTTGGACTAGACTATAGGAACACTGACCTGTGGCGGCGGGGCATGGCGACTGGGTTCGCCCGACAGCGGCACGGAGCGCGGCTCGCGGCGGCGTCGCTTGCCGCTGGCGCGTCGTGTGTCGCACGTCTCTCGAACATCACGCGTGTCGCGGCTGTCGCGTGAGTCGCGCGTATCGCGTATGTCGCGCGTATCGCGTATGTCACGCGTGTCGCGCATGTTGTGTCGCTTACGGCCCGAACCGCCGGAACCACCAGTTGCGCCTGACTCTGGAAGCAAGCCGCTATTCTATACTCCTAAGTACAGACCTACACGAATTTTAGTTCGGCTTCGAGAGCGTTTTCTCTCTACTAAGTGACATAAGTCTTGTGTAAATTCATGCCGAGGCCAACTGGTCCATGGCTTCATTTCATGAATGGGCAGTGTGCAGCATCGGGTCTAACTGTTCCAGCGACTGCCCAAATAGCACAGAACTGCATTATAAATTGTCACTTAAGGCCCACAGCGGTAATCTAAGCATTTATAAAGACTTATTAGTATTCACCTGTGCTGCAACAGCTGTTTCGAAAAAAACGTGGCCAACTATAATGCTTTTTTCTGTACAGTAATTCTATTAAGCACCACAAACACGCCACAAAGTCACTGTTATTGAGCGCTTAGTAGTGCAGTACCCTATTAGCTGGTTTTCTGAATAATAGCCCACACACTATACAACCGTTGCATTTTAAGAGAGAACATATCACCCACTATAACATAATCAGTTACTTTGCGAAGTTATTTAACAAAAATTTAATGCTTTATGCTGCATACAGATTCACTTTTCCCCTATTAGTCAGGTGTTTACCATACACTCGAATAACAGCATGTATCCAAGTGTCGGCATGCGCGAATGGAATATTGGACGCGACGGGTTCCGTATGTTATATTTATTAAAAACGAAATTAATTTATTTCAGACATAACCCATATTAAAAAAATTAAGATAAAAGTAACAATGCTGCAGCAGAAAAGAATAAAATGTCATCAACAAAATAAAAATATACGTCACATAGTTGAAATAAAATAAAATTTCAAATTTACGTCGGATTTAAATTAAAGTAACAATAAATAATAATTGCACATATTAACAAAACAATACAAAAAAGCCTTTATAAATAGAGGTCAGTGTGTTTGATGACATTAGGCTAAGTAGGTACAAAAATGCCCTGCTACAAAAATTTCTTATAACCTACCCATTTTCGGGACTAATATGGTTGCGACAAAATTAATATTGTTGTTTTATATGTTTCTGGTACTTACCTAAAAATGAAGAAGATTTATTAAGAGAAATCCAAGATTTTTTTTAAATAATAAATTAATACCTTTCGAGACTTTTTAACTGACTTTTTTCTCACAGGTAGTCAGTTAGGAAATACCGGTACAGCTAGCATCTAAAAAAACAACGTAATTTTCTTTATGTTTGTTTAATGTTCCCTTTTTAAAGTACAATTTAGGGTGTACCACCCTGGTCCAGGCCTTGAATTTTCATCTTTTTATAATTTCAAGGAGTACAAAAGTACTTCTCGGTGGCCACCATAGAATTTCCTTAGTTTTCCACTGTGCAGGAACGAATGTTAGCTCGACAACACCTCTCTCTATAGGCTGAACTATTTTCAAAGTCTCGTTCTGTAAAAACAAGAAAAATATACTTATTATAATAGAAGTATCAGTTTCTTAATGACAACATTATCTATACAGTTTTTGAGGAAAAAAACCAAGAGATACAATAATATATTAAATACCTAAACTTAATGTAACATAATGCTATTTCATGTGGAAGTAATTAAATTATTAGGCCAGAAAAATACATTATCTTTAGATAGGTACCGACTAATTTATAGGTATTTTGTCGCATATTGAATAAATCAATAACTTATGTATTATACATATAATTAAATTATAATCTCAGCTACTTAAATTACAATTTTAATTAAGTACTTATCGTCGAATAACAACTAAAAAAGGGAACAAAATGGCTTTAAAAGAACCACGGCGGAACCCTAAACGCTTGGATCCATAAAGGTACTTATCTAGGTAACTGACGCAAATGTGAACCAATACTACTCTCCTAATCGATCCATGTCTGATTTGTATTTCACAAGTGCTAAACAATTTTACTCTTGGCTGAATTACAGGCCACATGTGAACACCCGTACAAACCTTAGCATTAAATTGAGATTAAAACTGTTCACTTGCCATCCGCCATATTCACTGCGTTACTTTGTATTATTATAAAATTTTATCTTTTAATTTTTGTTTATTTTAGAGGATATCAATTGTAAACATGGATTAAAAAATAATTACACGAAAACAGTTTTTTTTTTTTTTGGTACTTTGTACATAAACGGACATATTAATTTTATTTTCATTCTAATTTTGTTGCTTTTCTTTTAGTATTTAGTGGTATTCCGAGGGCGCGTGAAAATTTTTAACTAAATATGTATGGTATTTGACAGTAAAGTTACCTTCCCAATAAGATTTCAAATATAATAGGAGGAAATCGATGTTTTACTTACCTTAAATTTTATGTATGTATATTCTCACAAATGGCACCTGAGATCTTGCACACAACGATACACTTCATGTTTTACAATTTGACAGTTCATATCAAAGAAAAATAAATAAGTAATTTAAGTTATTGCATTCCACAATTTTGCTCAGTGTGAAATTTCAACTGTATAAAAGTATACACAATGTACACATTCGTCTTCCTTGCTGTATAATAAGTAACACGTGCCTCATTATTCAGCTCTTTAGGTGACTGTTACACACATAAATGCTACTATAATGTTGTTATAATGCAATTATTTGTCAATTGGATTTCTTATACAGCTATGTGCTGAATAATTTGTGCCCAAATTAGAGTTATATCCTCTGAGGATGCGCTGTCTACGCTATTATTCAGCAACTAATGCATTCACTGTGCACTGTTAAAATGCTGTTATACAGCACTTTTGTGCTACTTGGGTGCTATTATGACATTGTCATCGGCAAAGCAAAGGTGTGGGGTTTCCTGCCGGGGTCGCGTGATTGTTCGAAAGAGATACCGTGACCCTGGCATATGGGCAACTGATGGAACACGGGTGGGTTTTAGTCAGTAAAAGTCTGACACGCCCTCCCGCTCCGCCCAGAGCGGGAGAAGTCATTTGATGATTTCCCATCCTAAAAAAAAAAAAAAAAAAGGTGTGGGGTTTAGTCGCCATGCACGTGGATTTCCCAGTCCAGTGTGTTGAAGACAACAGATTGATGGACACTGACATCACATCCCCCTGTCTCTATCCCTCTGAGCAGTTGGAGGGGATTGATTTTCAAGAATTCGACATCGTTGCATTCGATTTCGATGGAGTCTTTCTTGTAATCTACAAAAACGTTAGGTATACAGCAGCTGATTGTTCTCTTCGGTCATTGTGTCGAATAGTATGTAAGTCACTGACGCCTTTTCGAAACACGGCTTGTTCTGTTCCCCTGTCACGAGTCTCCGTCATTTGATAATCTTTTTTTAAGAACAGAACGCAGCGTTCTCTATGCATTTTGCCAACATACTGCGATCGCGAACCCGCTTGCCAAGCGTGGTGATTATGGAAACTCCCCAAACGATGACAGGGCGGAGGCCAAGTGCCAAAAGACTCTTGTAGTAGTGTTGACTCTTGTAGTAGTGTTTTTTAGTCAAAAGTAACCCTATCAAGCAAGTAGAAGGTACAAACCATCATTCCCGGGCGGGTCGGGCGGCGGCAGCGGCGTGGGCGGCGGCGCGGCGCGCGAGAGTGACGCCTGCTTGCTGTGCACCAGGCGCAGCAGGCACTCCAGCGCTGTCTGCTTGTTCTACATGCCAACATAAACCAGAACCTTGTCTGCCGATCTATTCTGTAACGATCTCACCGTCGAAACTAGGGTGTAGGGAGCTGCTATTTCACCTAGGGATGCTGGGATCTTTTCATTTGAAACTGATCGATAACCATAAATGTGAGGCTAAATCTCTCTAAATACTTTGTACCAAGTACAGACGCCAACACATAAAGCTACTACAATCTGTCAGATTTCTTTGCTAGATTTTCGACTTTATTTCTAGAGGACTTTATTTCTTTTTTATTTCGGTTCAAGGTTCATTGGGAAAAATTGACATTTTCGGGTAGCTTGACCTGGTGGCGTCTGTACATAATTAATGCATTAAAATATTGTAAAACATTTCATAAGAGTATCTATGGAGTTTCTTGACCAGTTGGCCATCAGCCGCCCCCTTCTTAAAATTTCGTAGGTATGGAGTAGTCCTTTTTGACTTTTTAACAAAACACAAGTGCCTGTAATTGGTTATTTGAAATAAATGCTTTGAGTTTGAGTTTGGAAAGGGGTGGCCAACATTAATTCAAAAGCACAAAAAAAATTGTCTTGTATTATATGTATGGCTATAGTTCCGATATCCAATTCAACTTGCGTACATTAGGACCAAATTCAGCAGACCTTTATTTCATCAAGCAGGGGATCGAAGGCCGCTGGGTCCGTTGAGTCCTTCAGCGACTCCCAACTCTTGAAAAGTTTCCTATCAGACAGACGTACCGTACTTTCCAGCTCTCGAAACTCTGTGGAATTACAGAAGAGCTTAAAAGGGCTTTTAATGGAACAAAATTTCAAAGTTTTGTCCGTGAATGAAAGAGACATCAACACACCAACTAACAGATACACTATCTACACAAAAATAAGATAAGTAGGGTGGAATAGTTAACTTGTTCTCCCAAATATTCGTATATACTATATATTCCTAATAGTCGTTTTCTATAGCGAAAGATGTTAGAAGTGAGATATAACTATTTATGACTTTCATCATGAACATCTTGGGCATTATTACAAATAAATACTACGCGTATTTACCACCTGTTTGCTAAATTAAGTGCTGGACGCAAAAA
This sequence comes from Aporophyla lueneburgensis, assembly GCA_932294355.1. NCBI lineage: Eukaryota > Metazoa > Arthropoda > Insecta > Lepidoptera > Noctuidae > Aporophyla > Aporophyla lueneburgensis. The sequence goes on along the minus strand of OW028758.1, from coordinate 24,793,611 downwards.
TACATTCTTTGGGGGTTGTACTTGTATTCCTAATGAAGCGTAATCTGTTGTTCAGGGTATATAAGTAAGTAGGTAATAAAATTTAAAATAAATGTAACAAATTACTACTTATAGGTATACCAGGCAAAATGGTGCTTCAAGAGACTAGCGTTCACGCTTAGAGAGTTCTTATTGTTGTAAGTAGGTTCTATGCGTGAGCTATGACGGGAAACAGTCAACAAAAGTACTTTTTCTATAGTTTAGGAGTTATTTTACAAGGGGGGTTATTTGCCATACCAACCCGATTCCCTCAAACTAGCTAGATGCAACACTAGGTTCTTCTTGTGCGCGCGCACGGCACGTCGCTGTGCGCGCACGCGTGTGACCACCTCGCGCGCGTTGCGCGCCTCTGCGGCTATGGCGGACACCTCCTGGGCTTCTTGTTCCAGGCGGCGTTCCAGTTCACTACAGTTGAACGGTTCAATTAAAGAAAGAAAAAACACCAAAACAAGCAGCGGTTGCAGTCTCTTTTAAAGTCTAAACATTTCAGTTATATCATTTATTGTGAGGACCATGTAGATAAAGTGATCTTTTAAAGAGAGAACCACAAATATTTCAGATGACCTGTCCAGTCAGTGCACGTATTTGTCAATCGTGTAGCTCAATTTGGAACTAAAGAAGCTAAACGACTTGACGGACAATACCAAAGTGCCAGACAATTATTCACTTTGAACTTTGAAGCTTAACTTCATCAGGACCACAAGCCAGGCACCAAATAAGTAAGTAAATTTGGTCTAATTCCTGACATTTCATGTATATCCTTCACGTCTTTAGCTATTCTCACGGGATTTCCACCGGCCGAGATTAGAAGAGCACAACTAAAGATTCTAAATGTCATAAAATGAGGGGATCTATGCCCCACCAACTGGAGTGCCCAAAATGTAACCTGCACCTTTGCAAACATTGAAAGTAGCTTGATGCCGCAATGTATAGATTTTGGTTGTTACGATGTGCTACTTCATCCCAGCTAAAGTACTGGGAAGTGGTGAAGGGCGGGCATTTTGGGGGACTATGTGACGTAATTTTGACGTTCATGAAGTGCTGATTCTTAGCCTCGTTTTTATATGATTTTTCTTTTTTAATGTGGCTACTTAACTTCTGGAAAAAAATACTTCACATTTGAAAACAAGTGGGAATCTATGAGAAGCCGACAGATCCTACTGACTATTAATAACCTTATCATGCCTATTTTTATGTACCTTGGGTATTCTCCAGTGACTTTAGCATAAGACTGTATGTTTCTAATCACTTCGACCAGGTGGTTGAGTTGATCACAGAACTCTGGCAGCTGCTCTGGTGTTAGGTATTGCCCACCATATCTACAACAGAAAACTTTAAATAAGTAGTCCAACGTGTTACTACTACATGTCCTAAAATTTAAGAGTTTCTGGCACAAACATAAGATTTACGTGCTTTTGACCATCAGGTTACTATCTTGTCTAACTTTCGCTTAAATCTACTAAAAGGCGAGGATTTTGGGAACAGGCGTCGTCTAAGCTACATCAGCCATTATTCGTGTATTTTTATGCCAAAAAAGCTGACAACTATTGGTTAAACTCTCCGAACATTAAGCTACTTAGCTACTTCAAATATAAAAAAATATAAATAAAAAAGTTTGCCTGCCTCAGATCTATGTTAGCGACAAACTGGTCATCAACGATCGCGGAGGAGGCGTTCGGCGAGGGTCTGTGCAGGACCTGGGGGTCCAACTCCTCGTCCTCATTGGTAGTGGTGCTGCAGCCGGTACTCTCGCTCATGCTGGAGAGGGTAGGGGCTTCGTTATTCGACGGCTTTATATTTAAGTAAAAGACACTGTTTGCCACGATGTATGTCGCTGACCGGCTGCCGTTGCTGCGGATGTGTGAAGGTAAAACCTGATTTACACGGTGCCTTGGACTTAGTTGTGGCTGTCGAATATCAGAAGTTGAGGTACATAAAAAATTGTCTCTTGCCTGTGGCAATCAATAAAATTGAAGCAGGAAATGACTTGTATGTCTAAACAGTGTTCAGGATTAACCTTTTTTAATACTTCAAATTCTGATACTTTGGTGCCAAATTCACCAACGAACAAAGGACGCCACTCGTTCGTGTGTGCACCATATATACGAATGACTGAGTCCTTTGTTTGTTGGTGGATTTTGGTAGTTATGAGGTACAGTTAATGGGTCTATCCACGCCCGCCTAGATCTGTTTTCCCTTGTAATGAAAACAACATGTATAGCCTACGCCATTAAAGGAAACCAATTAAAATGGTGGCCATATCATGCCATTTCATTCGCACAGTGGAATGTGCGAGTAAGAGGGAGTGACCCGCCATTTTTATTTTCTTTAATTGTACGGGTTATAGAATATATGTTTCTTTCTGTCTAGCAGTAATTAAGACTCAAAGTCCACAATCGTTTGACGTTTCCTAGCTGTAGATCTACTCTGTTAAATCTCACCGTGAAAACTAAAGTGAAGTGACCTCGGCGGCGACCTCTCGCGTCCGGCCCTGGTGCGAGCCATGGTACGGAGCGAGAGGGAATGGGAAGCCGTCACCTCCTTCTGCGAAGCAGTAATGCTCGCGAAGGAGGAGGCGGGGCGCGTGAGGGAGTGGCAGTCTCTGCGCCCTCACGTCCCTAGCCGCCGCAGGAGGAGACGCCCCGGGCGTCGGGAGTCAATAGCGGACTCCCGGCCACCGTAGGCGCGAGCTTGCGGGTGGCGAGCAATGGGTAGCTCGCCGCCCGGTAAGGACCAAGCTCGGGTCGACGGCGCGCAGTGTTCCACGCGCGCCTCAAAGAGATGTCAGCAGCAGTGTAGGGGTCTACTAGGACCGATGCCTGCCGGGGTCGCGTGATTGTTCGAAAGAGATACCGTGACCCTGGCACATGGGCAACTGATGGAACACGGGTGGGTTTTAGTCAGTAAAAGTCTGACACGCCCTCCCGCTCCGCCCAGAGCGGGAGAAGTCATTTGATGATTTCCCATCCTGAAAAAAAAAAAAAAAAAAAAAAAAGTGAAGTGACCTGTCATTCCACCTAGGGGGTGGAATGACAGGTCACTTCACTTTAGTTTTTACAGAAAAGACCGGCTGTAGTGAACACAAATGAAGTTACTCACACGGTAGATGTAAGGGAGTATCGTTTGTCCAGACTATACTTGTGGTGATCTCCGCGCAACCTTCCTAGCAATCTGCCGAGCAGCCGTGACTGTCGCCCCCCGCCCTCCATGCCGCGCCGCCTGGCCGGGGTGACGCACTGTCACTGGAACCAGTCGGTTATAAGTATAAGTGAAAGGCTGTACAATGATTTCATTCACAGAGCACGGGGACGAGGCAGCTAAGAGATGACCTACTTACCTACACTGGAAAAGCGCCCAAAAACATGATATATGGATCAGCACTATTTAGCTCAAGCATTTTGAAGGTAGATAAATGATCGAACACACAAGTCACCACCAACGAGTCATTAGAATGAGCATGACATACTCTCAGACGCCTGGGCACATCACTACATAGTTAAGTCGCTTCCCTCTGTTTGTCCCTATGTATGTTTAGATATTTAAAACTACGCAACGGATTTTGATGCGGTTTTTTTACTAGATAGAGTGATTCAAGTGGAAGGTTTATACGTATAATATGCCGCTGGCAAAAGCTAGTTCAAGTATAAACTATACTCGGCGGCCGTTACTAAACACTTTCCATTCAAACTAAAGGTGTCAGGGGGCATCACTATTTGCCTACTCAGAAACTTAGGGCCCTTGACCATTCTAACAAAGCCTGCGACTGACCTGCAGGCACGAATATTATTAATATTTAAGTACAAGGGTCGCGGTCGCAAGTCAATGCGAGAAGCAGCGATTCCCTGCTCCGCGTTTTTACACATCAGTTCATTCCGCCACGGCATGGTCTAACATAGTCTACTCTTTGTTTGACTTGGCAACTCTGAAGATAACTAAACTTGCAGAGTTGCAAGGGTAAGAGCAGGTAAGAGCAAGTCAAAGAGTCATACGATAACGGTAACCAAGCAGGCGTGTCATTCAATAGTATTTTTCTTAACAACGCATTATCCGCTGTTAATTAGTGTAGTTGTCTGGCACTGTAGCCTAAAATGGAATTCAGACCACCTCCAAAACTGCCACCACCGCTTCGTAAATGTATGTACAGGTGTGTTTCCCCGTTTTTATCTGGCACTAGTTCGAAGCAGTCACATCGTGCAAGTGCACCACAAAGCATTAGCGTATTGCCACAATTACGTCATCCTTACAAACGTTTAATTAATGCTATAAATTACGATACTGAGCTGATACGCTGAGCTACTTGAAGAATTTTTGGTACGTTTGAAAAATATATGAACTTACATTTTGAATATTCAAGCAGATTGAAAATATAGTCTCTTCAGGTATGTATTATCACTTGCAGAATGTGCCATGATTTGAATTGAATATTATTTCAGCATTATTTAAAAATGTTGTACATTTTGACTTAGGTCGTTTGACGGCGGGGCGCCCATTTTATGTTTTTTCTTTTTTTTTAGACATAAAACAAAGGAAGAGCAGAAAGAGGTTCAATATTTAGTGAGTGAGCTCTAAGGCTTAGAGCCCATTTCGAGAATGCGTATTACGGTTCGGACTCCACGAGTCGGAATTTCAGTCTCAATTATAAATAATCTCAAAGTCTGGAAGACTTTCTTCAGATTGTTAAATATCGCGAGTTGTATAGCAACGCCGCCCGACCACCTAGCGGCGGCAGCGTGATTTGCTACGTCGTCGACACGCTGGTCCTAGCGCAGGGCAGGTCGCACCAGACGGCAACCGAACTAGTGACACGCGGGGTTGTGACAATCGTCGAAAAGATCCGGCAATTGGGACTCAAAGTGGCCCCGCAAGTCTGAGGCCGTGTGTTTTCATTGTCCTCGGAACGCGTCACCGTCGGGTTCCCAAATAACGGTAGGAGGGGTTCAGTCGACGATGATTTCGATTCGACCTGAGACTTGTCCTCGACAGCCGGTAGAACTTTGTTAACCATTTCCAACGTTTGGCTCCCAGGCTGGAGCTGGCCAGGGCTGCCTTAAAGCGGCTCCTGCCCTACCTTAAGGATGCAAGCGCCACCTGCCGGAAGCTCTACGCGGGGGTTATGCGGTCGTGGGCACGCCACAATTGCGGCCGTCAGTCCCCTCTTTGGGGAGTGGCTGGAGAGGTGCCACGGCATCCTCACCCGCCTTACGCAGGTCCTCACCGGACACGGCTGCCTCGAGAGGTTCCTGTTCCGGATAAGGCGGGAGGAAACGCCCGGATGTCGCCATTGTGTGGATCGCCTTGAGAACACGGTGGAGGTCTGCCGTGAGGGAGAGGCAATCTGCGCCGTCACGCCCCTGGCTGCCGTCGGAGACGCCCTGGGCGTCGGAAATCCATAGCGGAGTCCCACCGTAGGCGCAGGCTTGCAGACGGCCAGCAATGGGTAGCTCACTGCTTGGTAAGGACCAGGCTCGAGTCGACGACGTCATGTTCCACGCGCGCCTCAAAGCCGTCACGCCCTTGGCTACCGCCGGAGACGCCCTGGGCGTCGGAAGTCCATAGCGGACTCCCACCTACCGTAGGCGAAGGCTTGCGGACGGCCAGCAATGGGTACCTCACTGATCGGTAGGGCTCGAGTCGACGACGCGTTGTGTTCCACGCGCGCCTCAAAGAGATGTCACCAAAGTTGAAGGGGTCTGCTAGGGCCGATACCTGCCAGTGTCGCGGGTTTGTTCGAAGGAGTTACCAACTAAAGGAACACGGGTGGGTTTTAGTCAGTAAGTCTGATACGCCCTCCCGCTCCGCCCAGGGCGGGTGAAGTTATTTGATGAATTCCCACTGAAAAAGGATCTATGACGAACAAAAGATATCAAATGTTGCTGCGGCAACGGCACGTGGTTGGCAGCGTCGCCTATCACTGAACCAATAGAAGCGTCGCCAGTCAGGACAACGCACTATTGTGATCGTTATGCTTCCAAACTAAAGGCGGGTATACACGGAGCCAGCCTTTGTAATGGCCCCGTGTAAGCAATGTTTCTTAAGGTAGGTCAGCACTCTTTTAACTACCACCTCCCACAGACTGACCAGCCGCTCCGCGCCATCCATTGGTCTCGTATCGGACCAGTACGACCAGTAGCAGGCGCGTGTCCTGAAGTGCACATTAATGTTGTTTTTAACCTCCTTTAGAAATGTTCTTAGATATTTACAACAGTTGCGACTACTACTATTCCGGACGTCATTTTATTGAGACAAACGTGCGGGACACATTTTTTTTTTAATTACTGGCCTAGCCAGCGTACGTCAAATCTGTAGCACTAGTGGCAGTGCACTGCCTTTGTATTTTTCCTTTTAGCTCGGTTAGCTAACATCTTTAGGTAAAAATATATTGAACGATTCCTCCCCATTACGATAGCGTCGTCAGCATTTTGATAGGGGAACTCCCTATGATCCCTGCCTACTATTGGCGACCCAATTGCCAAGAATTTTATCTGAGATGGCTGGCAACGTCGCCATTGTCATAAAAGTTGTACTCCTGAGTAAGTAAAATTTTGGTGCGCAGTTCCTTTATCAACTGTGATCCAACTTTGACAACTACGCCATCCTCCGGTAAGCGCCAGGACTGGCCATAGGTGTATTGTGTGTGTTTGTGTATATGTTTCCTTTGGCTTTGGAATTAATGGTAAAAACTTCAAGTAAAATAAAATACCGGGATGTGTTTTTTCACATTTTGTAATTCATATAAAAATACAATTATCATTATCAATATTATACATAATCGCATTTGCCAGCGAAGGCATACAATAGTTATTTTGTAATAAAAACCACAACTGCAAAACATGAAATGCTAAATTGAGACAAATTTTAAGTACAACATCAACACGAAATAGGCACAGATCAGTCTGTTATAAAAGTATCAAAATCATCAAAACGCTAACATACCATCGATACATATCAATTTTAAGCCTTACACGATAATAATCTCTAAACAGCTAGACATTTAGTCGAAATTTGCGTAAAAAATTTAAATACTTCAAAGTGCTAAATTACTTTGGCCTTGAAGGAAATCTTGACCAGATTGCGACCTTTAGATTCCTAATAGAGAGAGTTTGGCGAGCAAGACGCTTGCTTTGACACAGAAGCTGGAATATTATGTAAGACTAAAACATACGAAAAATAATTCCCTAACTATATAGGTAAATAATACTAGTATTGAAAAAAATGTTTCAGTTCAGTAAATATTAGAGAAATTCCTTTCTGCGAGGATTGAAAAAGAACCAACGTTATCTTATCAAGCGAACATTCAGAGACCCGTTAGGGGACCAGTCAGCGATCACATTTAAACGAAACTATCTACAACTAACGCAACTTTAGAACAAAACAAAAGGCACAGCATACCCTAAATAAACCTAACGAAGCGTTTACATCGAACGATGACGTCATGCCGCATGGATAAGCCCAATTTGGTTATAAAATTTGGCTTGAGACTTATTTACAATCAAAATTTCTATCCTAGAGAGTAGGACTTTCCAATTTGTGTGCCAAAACTATTTGCACCTACTCGTCACAAGAGCCGAAAAGTGAAATATTATGTAGATGTGCGGCCAATGTAAACAACTGGTCCCCGGGAATCTTCAGCATGAGGAATCTAAGCTTGTGAGCGCCTGGCCTTACCAGAGCCCTGAGGAGAACCCGCCTGGGGGCACGCGCACGCGTTTGGGTGCCTCGGCGCGGGCCGGCTCAGGGGCCGCAGGGGCCGCCTTGGGTTCCGGGGCCACCGGGGCAGGCGCAGCCTCCTGGGGACTCTTCTGTCCGTTCTGGCTGGGATGCTCAGTGCCGTTTGCTGCCTTTGGCTCGTCTGGACCTGGAATGTGCCATAGTATAGGTTGGTAATGGACTCATTGTTGTTGTATCATAATTTGCCGTTTCTCTCAGAAAGCGATAGTAAATCCTATAATAGCCAGAGGTCACACACGAGTGAATTATGACTCATAATATTATCTCAATACAATTAATTATATCCATAATTGCAATTAATTAACTCGTTTACGAATATAATAATCTAATTATTTTAAGATCCAGGGCGGTCAGCCCTTTAATCTTTTTAGTAAAAGCCTGGTGTAATAATAAGACAAGGGCTCATTTTTCAATAGTCTGAAAACTTTTGAGTTGTGTTGAGCTGCACAATTACTTTACGTTTAGAAATATGATTAACGTGTACAAGTGTTTATATTTGCCAATGTACAGAAATAAAATCACTATCATTATCTGAAGAATAATCAAAGATACTGACACATGTTTATTATTTGGGAGAAGGTATAGTTGTACAAGGATCCTTTGGGCGCGTTGCCAGAACCAAAACAAGCGCCGCACTCCTGTATTTTTATATTCATATTGAAAAACAAAATAAAAAGAAAATACTCTCTACCCAATATTGCACAAATGTTTACCAAGAGTGCCCTGATCACGTCATTTGATCGACAAAAGGAATCAAAGAAGGGTGAAACCGCATAGAAAAAAAAAATAGCTCATCCTTACCAACAACAGAGCCGATGGTGGAAGCGGGCGGTCCACGACGCCCGGTCTGCTGGGGCTCAGGCTCCCCTCCAAAGATATCGGTGTGTCCACCGCCAGGGGGGCGAAGCACCCGGCTTGAGAGCCTCACGTTGTCGTTCAATCCCACGTTAAACGATGTTGACGTCATCCTTGCACTGGAATCAAGGATTATGACCGTGAAATGACAACCACTTGGCTTTATGGAGGTATGGACTACCACAGTGTGATAACCCTCTCCGAGAACATGCACTGTCACCCACTATGCACTCTTTCAATTTAAAACGTCGTTCTGTTTCCGTCAATCGTTTGAAGATAAGAGAGACAGAAAGATGTTTTAGTGATTTGTGGTGCAAGTAGACCTAAGAGTTATCGACATAAACCTCTCCTGAAAAATAAAACATGCGGTGTCACTAGTTCACTACAGTAAATCCTTATCGGGTAACTAATTAATTGGGAATCAAAACGATAGGTTTAATCTAGGGACAAGCATGCACTGTCATTTACCACCTGATCGCATAACATCGGATGAGGCAGTGATCAAATGCAAGTTTCTATTAAAATAGTAAAAAAAGAAACTTCTAAACTACACAATGGATTTTGATGCATTTTTCACCATAATTTGGATAACTTATCCCAAAAGGTTTTAAGCGTAATACATTCATAATTAAACTTTATAATAATTATGAAATCTTAAACTGTTTCAGTTGTAGCTGATAAAAGGCAAAGTGGTAAAAAAGTATGAACATAAGATTTAAAAAAAAAAAACAAAAAGCTGTCTTGAAGTGTAAATGGTCTGGAACAAAGCAAAGTATATTATTAACTTAAGATGTATTGCAAACATGATTCATTGTGTTTGTAAGTGAATATTCTGAACAATAAAATTAAATTACAAGTATAAAATGAACTTTGTTCTGCAAGTTCTGCACTTGGATCAGCAAGGATTTGAAATACATAATATTAACACAAGATATTACTTTCATGCCCCACTCACGGTAAATTCCTTGTATTTTGCGTGGGAAGAACGTAACTGCAACATTTTTCTCAAGCCTCTTTAGGAACTTTTTATGAGTCGCCATTTTTATTGTTAATTTATTTTAACAAGCCTTTTATAGAACAATGGACTTTCACTTTGGGATTAAGAAATTATAATTAGTCATGTAATATAAACTAATATTTTAAAGAGATAAAATGTTTGTTTTTTATAAGAGTTAATCTCTGTACGTAACCGTTTACCCTTTAGAGGTAGGTAATTGAGTCGAGAAACGTGTACTGAAATCCATGGTAACTGTAATTTATGCAATGATATTCCTGCCACCTTTTATTATCACGCGGACGAAGTCGCGGGCAGAATCTAGTTTTAATAATGTCCATGCCTTTTAGTTTCGGTCGTAGTGTGAACGAAAGAAAAATACATTTATTTGACCCCGGTTACTAACTTAGATAACAATATAACCTGTATAAGTGTGTGTATCGATCGACTATCCCTATACGGAATGGAATGTTCCAGAACTTCGTCTTTTCGTCCTTGACCCGGCGGGAGATTCCATCACAATCTATTGCCTCGACTCGTGCTTACGTTACGAAAATACTTTAGTCTTTATATTACTTAAGTCTAGGACTTTATGGCATTCTTAAATGGCTTGCTCTATATAATCTGATATATGTATTAAGTTAATATTTGTTAATTTACCTACACAGTTGATGTAGGTTACCATTTTAGGCAGTCCAAGTCTCTAACTTGCCTTACAAATTGGTTTTGACTAAACGTTGATCATAATAAATTAAAGTTTTATTATATTAATGGGCAAAGTGTTATTTATGTGACAGACGAATATTTATTACCGAATGTCTTTACTTAATTAGTAATTCCTTAATTTCACGGTGCCTCTCTTTTAATTTGGAATTACTCAATTTCAAGTTTGACTTCAAGTATTTACAGTAGAATATTCTGATCCCGTCATTTATTTCGTCTACAGCATCATTTATTGGCTGCATAATCAGCAACGATAAGAAACTATGACGTAAATTTCCTGCCAATATGATAATTATTATATCTCTCTATCAATACAGACAGAATGTCTCATACAGTATTATGATCACATCGTTATAATTATCACGTAAAAGGATACGGTTCGAGTCCGAAACATACAATAGCTCATTATTTACATCGAAATGTATTGATATCGAAAGCTGAGTAATCAATTATATTCGATGGAAAGCTCATTATAACAAGTATTCATGTGCGTAGGTACATCCTTTAGATGGCGCGTAGAACAATGCAATGGTCTAGTGATGTGCGTCAATCATGTTTTTTTTGCAATAGATTATTTTTGCAACAAAGTTCATGTCTTGCTTGAGTCTACTGTTATGATATATGACACTCGAATTGTGTCTATGGTTGCTGAGGTTCAAAGAAAAAAATCTTTTGCTATACATAACATGACGCTTGTATTCCCGACGGGTTAGGCAGACGTGTACCGGTCTATAGTGCATCAAAATGTTTCAGTCAAGTCTGAAATAATCAACGTCTTCTCAGAGTCCATTTCAAAACCATTACATTAGTAAATGAAGAAACAAAGTCTTTTAATACTAAACTGCAACAAATCAATTGATTCTGCAACAATTCAAGGTACAATTAATAATTGCAACTGCTCAAATCGGAATCACTCGAGCAGTTTTATTTAAAGTGACCAAGTACTTACATTGTCTAGAAAAACAATACGATTCGTCATAAATTATTCCTTCTAATGTGGACAGAGACAATACGTATTAGGTACATTTTTATAGCCTTTTCATGACAAATGGTTGACGTGTAAAAGACCTGAAACTAAGCTAGGCTTACATGCTCTAAATTACTCTTAAATTGGATTGACCTCGTTCGGAAATTTGGGCACAGCCCTTAATGTGTTTAGGGTTGAAAGGGCATAGGCATTTGGGCACAACTAGGTCGTTGTAGATCGTTAGGTTTAATTATTTAAAAACTACTTAGGTATAAGTACCTTTATTTTAAATCATCGTAGATGGATCGAGACTAAAGAAAAGATGGGTGGAATAATAAGTGTAAAAGGATAGTATATTAACGATAATATAACGGTTGAGAGAAAGGATGGTAATATATTGATATTAAACATCTTGTGCCTGCAAGTAACGTGGGCAGGCATGAAAAGATTATGATTGTTATTTATTATATTAGGCTAGATTTTTCCAGGGCATAGTAATGGCCTCTTTCCACTTCAGTTTATCTAACGCTATTTGGGACCACTTTATATCGAAGAGAAGATTAGGAGTAGGTTTAATAGGTAAGACCTGCTGGTGTTCCCGCAACTCCACAATAAAGCGCGTATTTTGCGTACGGGTGAGGACTAGGTTTATAATACTTCACTATAAGTACAACTATCCTACTTTTATTTGCATGTTTACAAACTTGTATGCGACAACCCTACTAACATAAACATTTTGAATGTGACATTGAATTACAGTTCTGGAGAGGATGTAAATCAGGGGCGTGGCATGTCAGTGTAATATCAAATCGTAAAAACATTTCAACATAATTATTATTCTGCTTGTTTGCGTGTACTTTACAAATTACATATAAAATAGAAATGCATACGTAAGTGTAATTCTTAATATCAAAACTATGTCAAAAACGTATTAAATGTCTACTAAATTCGTAAAACATCAAATGCTCAATAACAGAAATGCTCAATAACAGTAAATTTTTCGAACCCCCCTTGGTTATTTATTCAACCCACTTATTCCAGGAAAAATGGGCGATTTCATTACAGATAGTCTCCATGGATGCTTAACAATCATCGAATAAACACCGACTGAGGCAACCGTTTCTAACCCGAACGTTTAACAGAGGGGCGCTAATCTATTAAAATAACAAGAACTGATATCGTTGCTTATCTTATCATTAATCGTTGATTATAACAGGAAAGGGGGAAGCCCTATCATAACTTGTTTGCACAATACGTTAACAACACAGTTTTAGTTACAAGCACAAACACATAAATATATGCCAGAAATCTACCAGTCACACGCGCATAGGTACCAACGCCAAAATGTCTTCACAAATGCACTACAATATATAAAATTAAATACACTACCTTACGTCATGAAAACATAAAAAGTTATTTATTCACGAAGTACAACAACAAAGGCTAAAAAGTTATTTATTCACGAAGTACAACAACAAAGGCACTATACTAAAATAATGGAGACGAATATCAAGCTTATTTCAAATCCGGATGTGTCCGAAAGGTATTTTTGTACTACCTTTTCGCTGGGTGAAAGAAAATCTTCACATCTGGGTTTATCTGGGGAATGTTGGATTCCTACTGACTAAACCACATGTCGTAGTCTTCAGCACATAGAAATATCTCCAGTGGATTTAACTCAAGTGCACCTAGAACTAAGAAGACCAGTGAAAGCACTACTAACTTACCTAATTTTCAAATCGATGAAATAGTTTTTGGGGCTAGGATTCCTGTGACTAACTACCGTAAATGTTACGACTAGACTAACTCGTCACCCCCACGAATGTGAACATCAAATACTAAAGTAATATCGTGCGTTGATCTACTTTATCAAAATCTAGATAGGAATATAGGCAATCAGTAGAATCCATTAACACTAGTATTTACTTAGATAACTATCAGTCAAGCTTATGAAAAATAAATCAGTGCTTCAAACCGCGTCCGTCGGCATTATCTCGAAAACTGCTAGATTGATTTTGATATCCACCCAAGACTCAAGTTTTTGTGGTGAGAGGTGGTCAAACTTGTAAGTCCTACTACTCACGGATAACAAATTCTTGCACCAGGGAAATAATTTTAACTGATGAAAGATTAAGGATTGGCAAGGATGTTGTTTTCGACCGAAATCCGGCTAATAAAGACTTTTACTTCGATAAATTTGAAGAAATAATTAATGAGAAGGAAGACCTAGAGGGTGCCTTAAGTGTGTTTCACTCATTAGAAGAGCAAGAATTGCGAAATAAAAAGCGCGCACCTTAAGGTTTCACGATCCACTCGAGTCAAACTGCTATCTTGAAATGATGTTCAAAATAAACAAAATTGTAATCTCACTCGCTATGAAGGATAAGTCCATGAGTAATCCATTTCTTTAAAGTTTTACAACAAACGCGTCACTCAGTTCGTTACAGTAGTTAATTTTGAATCGCGACTGACGAATAATGACCGACTGTGACTAACTGACAGTTTCTTGGTAATGTTTTCAGTATAAAACAGTAACATGATTAATATAATCGGTGTTTTCGGGACTATCTTGTTCGAAGAAGCTATTGGTGAATCAGCAATCGGAAAAAGAAATTTTCCTATAGAGCATATTCAAGTTTTCATGATGCTAAATTGGCAATATTAGAATTAGAAGTGTTGAACACCAATCCAATTACACGCCACACATGGCAGAATGTGATGACACCATTGACTAATCTTAAGATCATACATAATGTAGCATATTCTGGCAAATAAATGATTATGATTGTTATCATTCAGGTCATTTGGTGAGCAAATCATGAAGTGTTTCCCAACGATTATCAACAGCGGCAGTCTTGAAAGGCGTAAATTCTGCAGAGGAATATTAGGTTGCCTATATTCTTTTATGGCTTATGTATCCAACCAAAACACTTTCTTACAGTGCGTTGAACAGGCCGACACACATGATTATTGTTTGAGGAGAAAACCCATATTAAGCTGTAAACATTAATAATACACAAGATCATATGGATACAAATAACACGTTTCCAACTATTATAAATTTATAACATCATGCTATCTCAATACAATTGAACACAAGACCGGAACGATATGGCTAGCAGATGGCGTTCCACCAAGATGGCGTCGCATCGACAGTTGTTTGAGCGGCAAATAAACAATTTGCAAAAAAGATGGCGGTTAAATTAAATAATAACTGTGGAGCTAGTTTAAGTCCTGTCTCGCCGATGATAGCAGTAATTTGAAGTACTTTTGTAGTCGTTAATGTAAAACTTTAATTAACTTTCAGAAACTGTACGCGTCATGCTTGGATAAGTTACGGTTTAATTTTAGAAATAGTTGATAAGCAACAGATGAATTCAGACAATGTAGCGATTTAAGAGTTCATGTTATGCATGCATTTTGGTACTTTATGACTTTCTTTTATCAGCCTACACTGTCCCACTGCTGAGAAATGGCCTCCCAAAATCCATCCAGGCATCTTTCTCCAGGGCACCACGATCCAACCCTTGCATTACGCATTTAGGTCGTCTCGCTACCAACTTACTCATAAAAATGAATTTCTGTAATTTTATAGAACTACCACCTTCATTTTAGTGAGGATTCTAAAATCAGAACACACTATTAATTTTTGCCCTGTAAAACACCTCATATTTCTTTGGAAATCGTTACAACACATTTTCATACAGACCGACTAACTACAAAATATTAACAAACCAAACAAAAAGCTAAAACACTACCAGAAAACATGCCAAAAAGTCAATAAAGAAAAATGGGTAAAACCGTAGTCAAAACAGAATAAAATGTCGTGTTTCAAAATACCCCTACCCCTACATAGCGTGTTGACATGGGAATCAAAAATTCAAAACAAATAGCATATATTAGCGTGCGGCGAGCCTATTATCTGTCATGCCAAGTATTCCTAGTAACAACCCATTCCATTTGCCACCCCGTGATTAAAAACCAGTTTGATATCAACCCCATGCAATTTGATTCATGGTAATAGGAAAAGGATAAAACGGAAAAGCTTGTTTTTCCAGTTGGGAATATAAAATGCTTTTTATTTGAAAGGAAATTAAAGTATTCCAAACAATCAGAGTCAGAACCAATCACACAAGCACTAAGTAACAGAAAAAAAGTAAAAAAACAAGGTACAGTTGCTGGCACATTCACATGAACATAAAAACCCCAAATCTACGGAGAACGTCACAATACCGCACCCAAACTGCAGAATTATGTAAGACTAGGTTTTACAGCCAATTTCAATACCCAATCATAGCATTACTAAGAGAAACTTGACACAAGAATCCAAATAACTATATCTATCGCTCTTTTCGATCGGATATTGAAAATGGCCGCCAGATCAAAAAAAGTCGTCGTGTGATTTTCTAACGCATGTGTACAATCAATAAAGCCACACGCGCGTCAACCTCTCGTCATATGAACCAAGACAAAATCAAATACGTGTTTCGGCTTGGTATTGCTCTATTTTCACATTGCCTGTCAATTACCTATATAAACAATGATAAATTGGTGGAACTTAATAAGCAAAGAGCACTACCAAATCGAAACACTTAAGTCAGATCCACATCTCACCAACACGCAACGCCACATCCTTCATCTGTCGTTTAGTGCCTGCCAGCCAGCGCTGGTCATCAAGCGACCAAAATCGCGTGACGTCGCGTGTCGTCAATGCGGCTCTGCCGTACCTCTATTGCAATAACACGGTAACAAAACAATTTATTCAGCAAGGGATAATATTTAACTTACCAGTTCTCTAAAGCCTCGCGATTGGCAGCCATCCTAGCAGAGTTGTCGAGAATCGAGATGTCTTTACGTAATGTGTGAGTTCGTTTAACACTGTAACGAAAAAGCGATGCATTCATGGAAATATGTTGTACATGCTGGTTAAAGGTTAATGTTTAGTCAAAGATTATCACACAGAACATAAAAATAAAATCATATTAAAAAGCACTTATAAATAGTATTACTTCCGAGTTCATAATTATTTCCTATTGAGGACAACCGATAAGGTGATATCTTCTACGTCCATATTATAAAATTATTGAGAAACGTCCTGTACACACTAATCAATTCCACAATGTGGGTGGGTAGTCCTAAATATCCCTAAACTCACAATACATCAGGCGATGTTGAAACTATTACTACCGAGGCCGACATTACATTACCTGTCTGTGCCCGGGGGCTGTGAACTAGACAAAGACAATACGAACGTAGGTTTACCCGATGAATCACTCTATACTGAGTACCCAGCCGTTTTAGGGTGCGGACACATTGGCAAGGGCGCGCCGAGCGTGCAAGGTACGCCACACACCGTGCATTTTAATTACATATTTCCATCATAGCGTGACGTAGTTCATGGAATGAAATATTTTATCAATATCATATGATGAAGATCCTAGCAATGAGTAAAAACTTCCAAGATTGATAACTCGAATGAGCAGTATGTTTCGAATGGAAGATGACACAAGACAACACAATAAGAAACGGTAAAGACACATTGAATTAAATAAGATGCCCAAAAGTGGAAGGCCATCATTTATTTAACTTTCACAAAAGAGAGAAAGATTTTGGCACACTGATTCTGCACAGGCTTGGAAGGTTCAAGACAAGAAGCCCTTTTGCAATGTGTGCGTACCCTATTTGGTAAAACTATTCATTACCAAGTTTGTACAGCACTTAGTAAGGACTACAACCGGTCATTCGATCTAGGAAGCCAGCCGGAAGGTATGGTTACATTACGATCGATATAAATGTCTGAGTCACGGCTTGGAAACGTGAGTTTGTTATTATTAGGTAAAGCTATAGGCGACGAGAATCCTAATCATGCCTAGAAAATCCGCATTGAGTTATGTAACAATGGTCTATTACACTGCTGCAACATAAGTAGGATTTTCAGTTTCATT
Organism: Aporophyla lueneburgensis; assembly: GCA_932294355.1. Lineage (NCBI taxonomy): Eukaryota > Metazoa > Arthropoda > Insecta > Lepidoptera > Noctuidae > Aporophyla > Aporophyla lueneburgensis. Next base: position 24,776,360 of record OW028758.1, on the reverse strand, counting down.
GTTATGCAGTTTCAATCTTTGTAGGTAATAGTATCTATGATGCATCATAAATAAATTTATCATCATGACTGGCATCGAATATTTATCACTCCACAGATCTCGAAAGCGCCGGAAAGTTTATTTGGAAAGAGCATTTACATGTCTCGGAAAACACCACTTATTGGATATTGGATCAAAAAAGATCCTCCGATAGGACACCAAACAACAAAATGGACCGCCTTAATATTCCCCAGACTGCAACAAATATCAAACATCCATTCAAGCCGGCATGGCAACAACTCTGTGTGTAAACCACTTATAACTTGTACATTAACAAGCTAAGTGCACAGAGGGCGTACAAGATAACTGCGCAGATCGCATTAAATACTCCTTTGATGGCCGCAGACGCAGACAAATAAGACGAAATTAAAATAATTGAATTTAGACCTTATAGGGGGAGGTCGACTGGTAAAAATTAGGGCGTTGAGGTGACCACGAAGCGAAACGGCTCGCCAATAAAGTTCGAGTGCCTAATAATTTGAGTTTTATTGCAGCTGCAGCATGTTTGGCTGTATTTACAGCCCACGTTCACCCACTGTTGAATTAAGACTTCTCGTTGTACCGGCTTTTCGGTACAAGACAAATTCTAGGGCCCACCTACAATTGTAACAGATTAGTCGTATCCTGACTGGTGCCATGGTGCCGGTTTAATCCCCGCCTGGCCTCACATCTAATATGGATGTCGCAAACATACAACTAGTCCATATAAGAATACCATAAACTACCACAACATGATTATGACGTGACTAAACAGTGACGGCAGGCTAAGCTAAGCGCCAAATGTTACCACAAATCGGATTAACGGATTTTACCCGATTATTTTCTCCAAAATACATGGACTAATATGACGAACATGTTCCAAAATTCGAATGAAAATGCACTGAGTATGCCTAACAAGAATAAACCCAAGTACTTTAACAGACCTTCGAATACAACACATTGTACAGTAATTTCGAACGTCCTGCTTTAAAATTAATTATTTATAATGAGACGTTAGTATGTACAACAGTATCTATACAGTTTGCTATCGAGGCACAACTTGTAATCAGCCGAGGGTAACCCGGTTACTTAACGAACCTCGGAAGCAATGCTATCTACTCATTCCTACTTCACTGAAACTGTACATTGCATCACGTTTACAAATTCCATAGATTTGTGCTTAGTTAACAAGAACCAATTTCGTTAGTTCTTCTAGAAAGATCGAATCATTTCGGTTAGAATGTCAGGATTCCGAAGTCGTCGAAATAAATTCGAATGTTCTGGAAATAGTCTTAAACCATGTGTGTATGTGGATGATTTGCGATGAGCAACTAATTGAAGAGGAAAGCTCTAAGAAGAATTCTACCCAAACCACACCAATACAGCAGAAAGAGAATGAGGAAAAGTGATAGAAAAAGAGCACGAGCAGAAAAACACCACACCCAAAACTGGTAAGTTACGAACTAAAGAAGAAGTGTTGTAAAACTAATCCCAATTCCAACCAATGTACTCCGAAAGCCTGAACTATAATACAAAACATTACTGTTGCTCCATAAAACCTTGTACAGAACTGCGATTTTTCATAAGTTCCTAATGAAAAAAGTTACACATGTCCTTCGTCTCAGCATAAGCTAAGGAGAAGATTTTTCGGGACCAAATAGAATTCTATAACATCCCGTGTTGTCCCGACAAAACATATTTTATTTTAACGGACGGCGCATACTTCCGTTCGAAACAGAAGTTATAATTGGACACAATGTTAATTTGGAGATAAAACATTCGAGATATAACTGCTTATCGTCTAGTTCTCAGCACCCCTAGCCAAGTTGATAATCTACAATCGTTAACGGTAGTCGCTCAACGTTAAGTCACGTGGTTAGAACAAACGAACAGAAAATTCGTAGCCAAATTCACATCGTTCAAAATGATAGAATGATTTTTTATCGTTTCTACAATGTTCAACGCTACATCCTTTGTTATAAGGTGTCGTTTTTCTAAAGACATTGTAGAACGAGCGGCCGACTCAGGTGCTTCAACATGGCTACCAACTTATCGTTTTCTACAATTGCTGACACTGAGGCGTTACCGATTGTAGAACGGTAAACGTTTGTGACTTGGCTAGGGGGGCTGTTACCCGAGAGAAACTTAGAATCCATACGCACGCGATAAGCCAGCCTTTCACTATTTCTGATTGAGGCGATTGACAATCAACCAGTAATATCTCTGCTTTCTCATCAAGGGAATATCAGTGCCAAAGAGAATCCTAATTAGCTACTTTTGGTCACCAAGGCTTTCTAGACCGTACTTTAGTGAGGAAAGAAACGATCGGATCATTATTTGATGTTATCCAACGTAACCTTTGACCCTATTTCAGGGTCCGTTAGATAAAAATCTATACTCTCTAAACCCGAAAACTAGCTTTTAGGAAAAGAGGATAAGAAGGTAATAAAAAGTTCGCTTGCCAACGAAATCCCGATCAGTGCCTTCTAGCAGAACGGTTCTTGGCGTAACGCCAGAAAAAAGTACAGGATGAAGAAACTGTTAATCTATGCAATTAGTCCGTAACTTATTTATCACTGCCGAAATGTCTGTTCAGCATCTTTGTTCTGACGAAAATTAATGGATTTAACTTCGAATCAGGGCAAAACTAATTAGTAATCACTTAATCAGTCACGAAACCTAACAAAAAATGCACATAAACGAAGGTTCATTAGATCGGAATGTTGATGCACTCGCTGAGGAAGTGGGTGCGATAATAACATTGTACATGCTAATATGGAGCACTGACGCTCGGCGGCTCGTGGTAGGAACCTCCAGGAATGGTCTGCGGTTGAGTAGCGTCCTTTGTGGTCGGAAGCACACGACGGAGCTAAAGCCTCCTTGTGTAATCGGAAATATTATATGGGTAGTATTGTTGAGAGTAGGCCTTTTATAGATATTGCGATTGAATTTATAAGGTAGATAAAAACGTTTATCTGACGAGATCATAGACTTGCAAATTGCGACATAAATATGGGTGGGCCAAATTATTATTCTGTACTTGAATCAGGAGACATCCTACTGGCTATACTATTAGACATACAACTTCACTAAGGGGCACTTCAAAAATGGTTATTGAAATATCAAATATCACCAACTTTGGCATAAAACCTTTAAGCTATTACTGCAACTAGTTTGGACTGTTATTTCATCCATAACAGATTATGAAGTACTTTAGAGGGGCCGGGCCTATGTATAGGCAATATAATTTTATGGGCTGATTTGAATATATGTAGATAAAATATTAATGAATTCTATGTTCATACAGTGAGCAGAAGGATGTTAGAATTTACTTGATGACCATCTACCTATATTTTCAATGTAATAACAGGATAATTTGCCTATACAGTGAAAATTGAAGGCTTCAGGATAAATTTTGGAATATTCACACAATAATAATCCTTTCTTCCTCAACTTAACGCTGTAAATGTTTGGATGGATAATTAATTGGCGCCCACCAAAAGGGTCACTCCTATGGAAAGGTTTTATACTTTTTCACAATTCAATTAAAAGACATGTTGTCTAAGATGGTCATGGCTAGTCAACAAAAGAAAAGTGTACTATGACTACCGAGATAAAACTGTAATTGTGAAAATATCGAGCTTTGGCTCTTTATTTTGACAATTTCGCTTTCAATACAGCAGATTTTTTTCTGATATTAAAAATATGTTGCAAGTAGAACTCATTGTGTATAAAATTAAACTAAATTAACTTAAGTAGACTTAATGAAAACATTTAAGACGGTACTGTGACATTCTGTTGTTTGATCCCGTAGATTATAAACATTTAAATGTCCTTAAATGGACAAGCAACTTTTTGTATTGTAACAATGACTGTTTTTTTTTTCATAGTCATGATCATATTTTATATTTTTGACGATGATGACTCAAAACATTCAGTATATTTACACATTTAGTTCATTTGACACTGCACAATTATTTACATGTGCCAATCATAAAAGGTCATGAGCTTAACGTTGTTAAGTGATAAACTGTGAGAAACTATATGAAAGGTCATTGGACTTGATATAGTAAGTACCTAAATACTATAATGATTATGTACAATATAACTGAGTAACTGAGAAAGTACTTAGTTCATCTTAGGGAACTTGTTTTTTTATTGTTTTCCTAGAATAGCTAGGGAATTATAGTAATAATACTGATTTGTTACTTAATGCAATCCTAACTTAGTAGAACCAATGAGTTTTATTAAGTAGAAAATTTAAGTTGTGATATTTTTTGTAAACACTAATCTATCAACAGTTCTCAGTCTAAGGTTATTCTATCAACAGTTATGTTACATAACCTAACAGTCATCCAATGTTATTGAATTTATCAATCAGTCTTCACATGTGTCCGTTTTTCAAGTCTATCACACAAAGAGTTCATAGAATCTATACTAGCGTCATAATGCCATGACCAAAAAGAAAACTAAAAATACAAAATGCAATATGCAGGTAACAACGAAATAAGTTTTATTTTTAGAATGAAACTGCTAGCCACATTCCCGACAAGGAAAAATGTACCAAACCGTAGCGCATTGATTCCATAACGGAACAAAATGTATCGCAACTACTTGCGAGGCACCAGAAAAAACCACGAGATCATGAGAGCACATGAATCTCGGCAATTACTGTGTTATTTGAGATGTCTAACTGTAAAAATAATGAATCTATCGTTCATACATGAAGTCCGGTCACTCCATTCATGCGGCAAACAAAAAATAACGGTTGATTCTTTTGTTCCAATGATACGTGCGATAGCGTGTTAAAATCCGGTGGAATCCGATTTTTAACGCGTTTCCATATGCAAATATGCGGTGTAATCCACACGCCCATGCCCAGAGAGTAGGGTATCTCGTCCTGCGGCATCAAAGCGCATTGACCTTTACAAAAATCTTGAAAAATAACGGCTTGCGTCGAACGTCTGGCGGCCGGTGTCATACAATTTTACTTAGAAAATAAACGTACTCACCGAAGTAATAATACACTCAATTATTTCACTAAATGGTTCTCGGGACAGTTATGGAAAGTAAATTGCGTTGTTAAAGCCTTATAAATAATTTTTATCGGAGAAAAGATTACTCACCGACTGGTCGCTTCTCTTCTTTTTGACGGAATGCGTGTGACTGAGACAGAATCAATAGTGTTACAACCCCATGGTTCTAAAATCTACTAGCCTACAGCTAATGGAATAAGTTCTATCCGTAAAATTAATTGAATGTAATAAAATATTAGGTGGAAATGAAAGGGATTTTAAATTCGAGTCTGCCACATAATTGCGGTGCAAAAGAGTAGGTACTAAACTGACTTGTGCCCATGGCTATTAAAAAAAGATAAAACAGTAACTAAGTAATTCAGCCTGCTAATTAAAGCTCTAAGAAAAGCTTGAATAGCTTATTCTTAAACTCATAAATATTGTGATTCATGATCACAAAATGTTATTATGTACACATTGAATATATCTTTAAATTTGAAAACAAACCTTCTAAAACAGGAGAAATTAATAAGTATTGCAACTTTATTTGTATCCGTATATATCTAGTTTCCACCGGATAAAACGTTCAAAAACATAACATTATAATTATTATGAAGAATTAGTGACACACTAAAATTAATGAACATAAAATAACTATATATCAAGGACTATATGTATAGAAATTAAATCGATATTTTTTTTTAATTTAGTTGGTCTTTCGTAAATAATTTGTTTCTGAACGTATCTTTTGTTGTGTTGCCATGTTTAGGATTTTTAATATGCAATCGATTAAAATTGTGAAACCTTGGATATCGATTACATTTTAAAGGTTAGACAAACTCGCTCGTGGTAGCGGAAAATTCACAAGTTAATCAGTGCGTGCAACACCGTCCACGTGATAGAATGGAAACTTCTCTCATAATTATAATGAAATGTGCCTAAACGATTCGCGTACTTAAAATTTTACTCTCAATTCTCGTTTAACTATAGAATTACCGCCTAAGAAGTTTCACTTCAAAAATGAAGATATTGGTACATCTTTTAAAACATTTCCCAAAGACAGTGGGATGAGCCGCTCTGCAGGTTGGTATCATCATCATCATCATCATCTCAGCCGAAAGACGTCCACTGCTGGACATAGGCCTCCCCCAAGCTCCACCACTTCACAGGTTGGTATGGAATAATTTAATCAATACGTCCACCAATACTGCTGAGCGTGCCCGCTTGTTGACTGTGGGAGAAAGGGAGTTGGGCGTCTGGCTTCAGGCACTTCCGTCACCCAACATAGGCACTATGCTAAGTGACACCACTATCCGGCTGGCTACCTGTCTGCGTTTAGACGCTCCTTGCGGGGCTCCGCATCGCTGCCAGTACGGAGAAGCTGTCGACTGCTTCGGACACCATGGCCTATCTTGCAGTTAGAGCGCAGGCCGTATGGCTCGGCACGCTAGTATTAATGACATCATCCGTCGTGCTCTTGTCACCGCTGGGGGCGCTGGGTGCCAGCTGTTTTAGAACCCAACGGCTTGGCAAGTGACGATGGGAAGAGACCAGATGGAATGATCATAATGCCCTGGAAGGTAGGCACGCCTCTGGTGTGGGACGCAACATGTGTCGACACCCTTGCGCCATCCCATCTTCCCTGTACGACGGGCTGTGCCGGGGTGGCTGCGGCAGGAGATGAAAACCTCAAACGGCGAAAATATTCCAATCTCCTGGGGAGAAATATATTTGAGCTGTTTGGGGTTGAAACACTAGGGCGATGGGGTCCGAGTGCTCACTTGGTTTATCGAGACATAGCCAAGCGTTTGGTCGACTCTTCACGTGACCAGAGGCCTATTTCTTAAATGATAAATGACTTTATTTTTGCAAGTAGGTTTGTACAAACACTTTTACACGTCAATCATATTTTTAAGACTAGATGAGGTCGGCGTTTCCTATCTGACTACTCTGAGAAGAAACGCCGAAACAAACTCAGAGGTCACAGTCTCTTTTAAAGTCCAGACATAATTTGGTTAGATCATGTGAAGACCATATGGATTGATGTCTGAAGTGGTCTTTTAAGGAAAGAACCACGCAGATTGAGTGGACCTGTCCAATCAGTGCACGCATTTGTTAGTAATCATGCAGCTCAACTCAGAACTTAAGGAGGTCAATGATTCGACGAACAATACCAAAGAAAGGACATTTGTGTAGGTCGCATAAATTACTCAAACTGCCAGACTGTGATAAAAAATAAATGAAAAGAATAGGAACCTAGAAAAAAAATAACACCCACTTAATCTTCACATTTACAATTATTAAAACAATATAATACTTTAAAAGTAAATATTCATGTCATTGTATAGGTAAAATTCATCAATGTCAATGTGTATATAAAATCAGGAAATGGTCGCTGTCTGATCATTTGAGGACCATGTACATGAAGGTGTCTGAAATAGTCTTTTGAGGAAAGAACCATACAGATTGAGTGGACCTGTCCAGTCAATGCACGCATTTGTCAGTAATCTTTCAGCTCAACTCAGAACATAAGGAGCACAACGATTTGACGAACAATACCAAAGAAAGGACATTTTTTTGGCCAAAGAATCAGCATTGCTATACAACGTGGCAATGCTGCCAGCCTTTTGGGCACTTTTCCCATTGACAGCGATGCGGACGAGTTTTTTGATGCCCTGTGATTCTTTTATCTCTGTTTTTAGATACTTGTACAAATGATTAATATTACCTTTAAAGTTGAGAATATGACTTGTAATAAATTAATAAACATTCCTAATTTATATTTGACTAAATCTTTACTTATATGAAGTACGACAATTAACTACAAATCGATTACTGTTTATGAGTGGAATCGATTAAATTACTAAAAATACATACACTACAGTGGACAACCCTAACAGAAACGTCTTGATCCGTTTTGTTTAGAATTTTTTAGAAGAGATAAATTGTTTTAAAATGGAAGCAGCAACGGAAGATACTCCAAAAGAAAGCACAGAAAATGTGCAACCAAACAAAACTGCCAATGTAAGTGTTAACTTCTATTATTCCAAGCGGTTTAAAAATAGAACGCTATCGGATGTCGGTATACGATTCAACTCTTTTTTCATGCAAATTACCTGCATTTAGCGCGAATTTTACTACTTTACGAATAGATAACTATGTTTTTAAGTTTAAAAAGATTGTCTAATGTTAAAATTATTTCGAAAAGAGGAGAAATAGTTAACCTTAAAGTTTGTTGGCACTTAGCCAATTCCCGTAATGTTTTTGATATTTTTGTTCGGAAGCACGTTTCACATGCTTTCTGCTTTTATGGTTGATGGCAGCGCGATGCCAAATTATTAGCTAACACCTGTAATACATGGGACATTCAGTTGTTAAATCATTAGGTTACCAATAGTTACAAAAATGCTCTTTGAACAATATTTACCAAATATGTATATTCGGCGTATTCGGCATTTTTAGCTGTCAGAGTTAAATTTCTTGTTAATAAGACGCTCACAGTACAATTAGAGAGTCATAATACACTACAAGTGAAGAAATCAGTTTCATTTAGGTCAAGTTAATCCTTCATTGGGGATAGCTATAAATAGCTATTTGCTACCTGTATAGTAATGTTCCTGACAGCCCTATCCTATACCATGATTTTTAGTTTTCTAGATCAAAATGACAGCTGTTACTATCGCTTATATGTCTTGTTGATAAATAAAGGTTGATTGCAGCTGTCTTTTTGCCTAGCAATTTAAAAATCATACTATAGATGTTTGTGATGGCAATAATTACTTGATCTTCATGGAGGAAGCCAAATAGTATGGTTCTGTTACATTAAAGATCCAATATTATCATTACTTAATTGAAAAAAAAATATACTTAGATGGTTTGGTCATGTAAGAGGATGAATGTAAGGTGACCTACAAAAGGTATTTAAAAGACAGATGTATGCCGATGAAATGCCGTGGGAGGATGGAGGACATAATAAAAGATTGGCCTTTGGTATACGGCAGTCCAAATATGATTAAAGTTTTTTTTGCCAGTTGAAGGGATAAAAGATTGACAATGGTATGTTGTAAACGGAGGCAAAAGGGATTATGTAAGGATTGTAGCAGGTGGCTTTCTGTAGTTTCTGCATACCCCCATGGGAAGAAAACGTGAGTTTATGGTTAATTAGGTACTGCCTGTTGGTCTGAGGAAAAGCAGGAGGGGCCACCGGATTCTAGGGATAATTTAATACAGGGAACCAAATGCTAAATACACTCTCAGACATGGAGTTGCAGACACCAGCCCATTCTACCTGCCTAATACAGGGAATTCACATAAAAATCATGTGATTTGCAAGTAGTATAATAAAATAATGTATATTTTAATGCCTGTATAATATTTATATTTACAAGCAAAATGAACATGTATGATATCAGTGCCTACATAATAAAATAACTTTAAACATTCGCATCATAATAAATAGAGCACTTAAAAAAATGGCTTGTCGCATCATTCAGTTAATGAATAATTGGCTTTAGAACCAAAATATTGATTAAAATTCTATTTATTGTTACAGGAGAAAACAGGAGGATTACAGGAGAAAACTGCAACACCTCCACCACCACCTGAAGCAAAAACATGGAAACGGGATGACCGGCCAAAAAGGGATGGTAAAAATGTAGAACAGTTTATGAAATCACTGAATTCGGTGCCAACGCTGGAGGAGAAATTTGCACTAGTTTGTAACAAATATGCACAGACTGCCGATGACAATAAAAAGATGCAATTTTATATCAAGCAGTCCGACAGGCGTCACACACTGCTACTCAAGGAAAAGGATCTGCTACAGCTGGAGTTCAATAAGACTATTCTCGTTAAGTCTAAGTTGGAGAATCTTTGCAGGGAGCTCCAGAAACAAAATAAGGCTGTCAAGGTTAGTTATGACCCTGAAAAATTTGACTTTAAAATCTTTGCTTCAGTTGATTTCATATCTGTCTTAGAATATTGTTCCTATAATATCTTCAATCTATCTCAATTCTAATTTCTTATATTCATTTCGTCATCACAATTTCACAGGAAGAATCTCTCCTAAAGATCCGTGAAGAAGAGGAACGCCGTAAGGAGACCCAGAATAAGTTCCAGAACACTCTGTCGGAGATCACGGCCATGCTACAGCAGAACAATGAGAAGAATGCCAAGCTCAGAGATGATAATATCACCATGAGCGAGAAGTTCAAGTCTGTGGTGCAGCAGTACCAGTTGAGGGAACAGCAGGTAAGCAAATTTCAGATAGATTTTATTTCAACTCTGGGGTTAAAAGAAGATAACAACATGAATATACCTGACACCATCCCTTTCTAATCCTGTGGAGAATAAAAATACAGATTCAGATTTAGATAACTAAAGAAATTCTTATTTACGACATTCAGTCATTCATTTATTTACTAAAAGAAAACAGTTAATCACTAACAGTTTTTTTTGCATGCCTATTGGTAGCTGTATATCAACATTCTTATTGATTGTATTTAAGATCTCCAGCAAAAGATACACACAAGAAATGACACATAAATTAATGACTATCATTAGGTCATCATTCATCATTCTCATGCCACTATCCCAATTTATTTGGGGTCGGCGCATCATGCCTTTTCTTCCACACTTCTGTATTAGTCATCATCTCAGCAGTCAGCCCCTTTCTATGTATATCATAATTCACACAGTCCATCCATCGTTTCTTTGGTCTCCCCCTACTCTTAAGGCCATCGACATTCATACTCAATACTTTCCTCGCGACTACTTTCTTCATTCTTCCGCATCACGTGACCATACCATGACAACCAATTCCCACACAACTTTTCAGTTATGTGGGAATAGACAAGATTAGGTATTCAATGTAAATAAACATTTTCCATTTTACTCATTTCCAGGTAGAAAAAATGGCGAAACAGATGGCGTTAGAATCCCAGCTGTCAGACGCTAAGATGCAGAAGGCGAGCTTGGAGCACCAGGCTGAGAAGGAACGAATGCTGTCTGAGATGGAAACGGTCAAGGTCACGCTGGCACAGTATAGAGCCAAGATCATGGAGTTGCAGGGGACCGAGACCAGTGAGTATGAAAACAGTTCAACCATTTTTAGGTTTCTGTACCTCAGTCTGCAAAAACGGAATCCTTATAAGATCTCTTTGTTGTATGTCTGTCAAGACCCTTTTTCTGAGGAATGCGCAGAGGTATCAAGCTGAAATTAATATGAAATATTTAGCTACTCCTTGGAGCAGTGAAAAATCAAACTTGCTAACTCAACGCAATCTGAAGATAAGTCCGTTTATAATCCATTTATGGCGCATATTTTGACGCCCGCAAGGCAATCAAAACCTTAATAGACTTGCCGTTGATCTAGATCTAGAATCATGAAATTTGGCAAGAAGCAATGCCATATAGCACAAGTAAAGAAATAAATCCGAAAATCGTAAATCTGTAGTTACATCAGAAAATAAATACTTTTTTGCGATTATAAACTTTGGTAAACAAATCGCGGCATGGACTGTACGATACTGAAAGGAGTGTCTATGGAGTTTCTTGATGGCTTTCTTGGCTTTAGTATGACTGGCAACTTTTTGAATCATTCCAATGCAATAAATGCTTATATAAACTCTTTAGAGTTTTCCGTTTAGACGTTAGTTATAGATTTAGTTAGGATAGCCGCATTTATGCATTTGGTTGTCCTGTAATAGTAGATGTAAGTATATAATAAAATTAATCTATTTATCAAAATCTTGAATCTATGCTATTATTTATTGACACATTTACTATAGGATTGCCAACAAATTGACATAAAAACTTACATATAAATTACAGGCAACCACAGCTTACAAATAATGTCAAGTATAATCAAGTATTATGTGCATTTTATGGTTCTAAGCGATAAGCTGATAAACTGAAGTTCATAAGACTAATGTATATTTCCCAGGTCTTCGTGGTCAGCTGGCAGTGTACACGGACAAGTATGACGAGTTCCAGAATGCTCTGGTCAAGAGCAATCAGATGTTCGGAGGGTTTAAGGAGCAAATGGAGAAGGTATATCAATTATTTCATTATAATGGTATGAAGAAACAATCATTTACTTCCATCCATATACTTTTTAGTCCCACTGTACTGCATAAGACTGCTCTCATTTACGCCACTTCCTTATTTACTTCTGATGTGATCAATCTATTACTGGAAAAAAAAACGACGGTCAATTTGTTGACGATGCGAATCGTAGCGCATATAATTATGACCAATAGTGGGCAAACTCAGTCATAATTAATGTAAGATGAAAAAAAAAAATTCTAATCTTTTATAATTACAACTAACAATTCCGAGCACATCCAAAATAAACAGTGTTTTTGTTTTGTACTGTTCACACAATTTCTTTTAGTGCAGAGTTTTGTAACTCCTCCTATTCCATTCCAGATGTCAAAGAAGATTAAGAAGTTGGAGAAAGAGTCCCTTTCGTGGAAGACACGTTGGGAAACATCTCAAACTGCTTTACTAGACATGTGCAGCGAGAGGCAGGCCAGCGAGGAGCGTGCCGCCGCAGCCAGCCGGCAGCTGCAGCACATGCAGGGGCTGTGTCGCACGCTGCAGGTATGTACTGGCACACACTGCGGCACTACACATGTGCGGCGAGAGGCAGCTGCAGCACATGCAGGGGCTGTGTCGCACGCTGCAGGTATGTACTGGCACACACTGCGGCACTACACATGTGCGGCGAGAGGCAGCTGCAGCACATGCAGGGGCTGTGTCGCACGCTGCAGGTATGTACTGGCACACACTGCGGCACTACACATGTGCGGCGAGAGGCAGCTGCAGCACATGCAGGGGCTGTGTCGCACGCTGCAGGTATGTACTGGCACACACTGCGGCACTACACATGTGCGGCGAGAGGCAGCTGCAGCACATGCAGGGGCTGTGTCGCACGCTGCAGGTATGTACTGGCACACACTGCGGCACTACACATGTGCGGCGAGAGGCAGCTGCAGCACATGCAGGGGCTGTGTCGCACGCTGCAGGTATGTACTGGCACACACTGCGGCACTACACATGTGCGGCGAGAGGCAGCTGCAGCACATGCAGGGGCTGTGTCGCACGCTGCAGGTATGTACTGGCACACACTGCGGCACTACACATGTGCGGCGAGAGGCAGCTGCAGCACATGCAGGGGCTGTGTCGCACGCTGCAGGTATGTACTGGCACACACTGCGGCACTACACATGTGCGGCGAGAGGCAGCTGCAGCACATGCAGGGGCTGTGTCGCACGCTGCAGGTATGTACTGGCACACACTGCGGCACTACACATGTGCGGCGAGAGGCAGCTGCAGCACATGCAGGGGCTGTGTCGCACGCTGCAGGTATGTACTGGCACACACTGCGGCACTACACATGTGCGGCGAGAGGCAGCTGCAGCACATGCAGGGGCTGTGTCGCACGCTGCAGGTATGTACTGGCACACACTGCGGCACTACACATGTGCGGCGAGAGGCAGCTGCAGCACATGCAGGGGCTGTGTCGCACGCTGCAGGTATGTACTGGCACACACTGCGGCACTACACATGTGCGGCGAGAGGCAGCTGCAGCACATGCAGGGGCTGTGTCGCACGCTGCAGGTATGTACTGGCACACACTGCGGCACTACACATGTGCGGCGAGAGGCAGCTGCAGCACATGCAGGGGCTGTGTCGCACGCTGCAGGTATGTACTGGCACACACTGCGGCACTACACATGTGCGGCGAGAGGCAGCTGCAGCACATGCAGGGGCTGTGTCGCACGCTGCAGGTATGTACTGGCACACACTGCGGCACTACACATGTGCGGCGAGAGGCAGCTGCAGCACATGCAGGGGCTGTGTCGCACGCTGCAGGTATGTACTGGCACACACTGCGGCACTACACATGTGCGGCGAGAGGCAGCTGCAGCACATGCAGGGGCTGTGTCGCACGCTGCAGGTATGTACTGGCACACACTGCGGCACTACACATGTGCGGCGAGAGGCAGCTGCAGCACATGCAGGGGCTGTGTCGCACGCTGCAGGTATGTACTGGCACACACTGCGGCACTACACATGTGCGGCGAGAGGCAGCTGCAGCACATGCAGGGGCTGTGTCGCACGCTGCAGGTATGTACTGGCACACACTGCGGCACTACACATGTGCGGCGAGAGGCAGCTGCAGCACATGCAGGGGCTGTGTCGCACGCTGCAGGTATGTACTGGCACACACTGCGGCACTACACATGTGCGGCGAGAGGCAGCTGCAGCACATGCAGGGGCTGTGTCGCACGCTGCAGGTATGTACTGGCACACACTGCGGCACTACACATGTGCGGCGAGAGGCAGCTGCAGCACATGCAGGGGCTGTGTCGCACGCTGCAGGTATGTACTGGCACACACTGCGGCACTACACATGTGCGGCGAGAGGCAGCTGCAGCACATGCAGGGGCTGTGTCGCACGCTGCAGGTATGTACTGGCACACACTGCGGCACTACACATGTGCGGCGAGAGGCAGCTGCAGCACATGCAGGGGCTGTGTCGCACGCTGCAGGTATGTACTGGCACACACTGCGGCACTACACATGTGCGGCGAGAGGCAGCTGCAGCACATGCAGGGGCTGTGTCGCACGCTGCAGGTATGTACTGGCACACACTGCGGCACTACACATGTGCGGCGAGAGGCAGCTGCAGCACATGCAGGGGCTGTGTCGCACGCTGCAGGTATGTACTGGCACACACTGCGGCACTACACATGTGCGGCGAGAGGCAGCTGCAGCACATGCAGGGGCTGTGTCGCACGCTGCAGGTATGTACTGGCACACACTGCGGCACTACACATGTGCGGCGAGAGGCAGCTGCAGCACATGCAGGGGCTGTGTCGCACGCTGCAGGTATGTACTGGCACACACTGCGGCACTACACATGTGCGGCGAGAGGCAGCTGCAGCACATGCAGGGGCTGTGTCGCACGCTGCAGGTATGTACTGGCACACACTGCGGCACTACACATGTGCGGCGAGAGGCAGCTGCAGCACATGCAGGGGCTGTGTCGCACGCTGCAGGTATGTACTGGCACACACTGCGGCACTACACATGTGCGGCGAGAGGCAGCTGCAGCACATGCAGGGGCTGTGTCGCACGCTGCAGGTATGTACTGGCACACACTGCGGCACTACACATGTGCGGCGAGAGGCAGCTGCAGCACATGCAGGGGCTGTGTCGCACGCTGCAGGTATGTACTGGCACACACTGCGGCACTACACATGTGCGGCGAGAGGCAGGCCAGCGCCGCCGTATGTTTATTAAAAATGCATATTCACAGAGCGGTAGGCCCACGATGCCATAGGCATCTTTTGTGACCTCTACAAGGCATTTCACTGCGTTGATCACGAAACATTACATCCAACTTGAGCATTACGGACTAGATAAACTTGCGCTGACTTTAGCTAAATCTTATTTAATTAAAACATAAACAGCAACAGTTCAAAGAAATGGTTCGCAATTCACATGGTTAAAAAGTAAATAAAAATAAAGCGTAGTACAGGGCTCGATATTAGGTCCTTTCCTGTTTAAATATATATTAATGAGTTAACTAAGCCTATACTGCCGCTCTTCTGACCGTGTGTCTGTCTGCCACGAGCAAGTATCTCAGCTTTTTGGAAAAGGTTATGGAACTTTTGGATAGGTCTCATGGCGTAGTTTAAGACGAATAATCCCGACCCGACATTATAAATGGGAATGTGTGTGTGTCTGTTTGTCCGCCTTATACGGCAAAACGGAGCGACGAATTGAAGTGATTTTTTAAGTGGAGATAGTTGAAGGGATGGATAGTGAGTTTTTTTGGTCTCTTTCTAACCACCCATTTCCCTAAAATGGAGGGTGGAACGCGCTAATGTCAGGAACTACTGGTTCGAATTGAAAAATTATTTATGAGTCGGGTAGCCTATTTATTGAGGAAGGCTATATAACATCACGCTACGATCAAAAGGAGCGGAGCAGCAACAAAGAAATGAACGAAAACTGGCAGGCTGCGATGCGACGGGAAGGGTCAGGGGAGCAAATATTTAACGCGGACGAAGTCGCGGTCAGAAGCTAGTATTATATGAATTTGTGTACCTGTAAATCTGTCCGTTTTGGTTAATATTGATTGACTTTATAGGGTATACGTTTTTGATGTGTAAAAGTGTTTGGACAAATCTACTTACAGAAATAAAATCATTTATCAGGTAGAATAGGAGCCTTAAGAAAAACCAAGAAGACCTGTGTTCAGTCAGGCTATATTTCCCGGTCTAGTTACTTCGAATAGGTACTAATAGGTTTATTTTGAGTACATCAAACACACATAATATTCTCACACACTATTGTCCATACTAATATTATAAATGGGAAAGTGTGTGTGTCTGTTTGTCCGTTTTTCACGGCAAAACGAGGCGACGAATTGACGTGATTTTTTAAGTGGAGATAGTTGAAGGGATGGAGAGTGACATAGGCCACTTTTTTTTTTCTTTTTTAGGTGGCTGGGGTGAACTTAGAAAAGCCGTGCTTTTCCCATGGTCAATTGTATGTAGCAAGTTCCCGTGTTTCCAATGCCCAGAATCTTTACATTCTATCCCCAAACGGAAATACATATAATATCGTCTACAGTAGCGTATTAAAATAACAGTAGTAGAAAAATAACAGTGTAGTGTTCTAAATCAGGAAAGGGGAACCATGTTACCCCGAATTTAACGCGAGCGAAGCCGCGGGCAAAAGCTAGTGCTGAAGTAATATGAATAACAAATTGAAATAAAACTTGCACCCCTACAAAATAGAAACATTTTAAAAAGTCGCAAGTTTTTTAGAATTGGAAAATAAAAAACGTTGTGTAGTATGGTCAAGGACATTAGCCGTATCCTAACCATTCCATACAACTGTCAAAGAATGAAAATAATATTTATTGGCCTGTTCAGTTTTATAAGAAGTTGCAGGTAATATTGTATTTCGATCAAAGTAGCGTGGCATAGGGGACGGCTAGTGAAAATGTTGTCCTTTCTACAACAGCATATAATCATTCATTATTGTTTGTTTTGCGTCTACTTCTACTAATTTATGCTCATTCCGGTTTGCTACTCCATCTTTCTCTCACTCCATGTTTGTAACCTATTCACTGAGTGAGGACTCACTTACTGAATGTATAGGTATACCTATAGTAATGTATAGCAGTATAAGTATCATTTTTGGGATCATTCGAAAAGTCTAATGAGCCCTATAGTGTGGCAATTAGTGCTGTGCACTCGCTGAGGTATGCGCGGCGAGGTGGGAGGCGAAGAAAAGAGTGCATGAGTTCACATGAGATCGATACATGTCGGACAGATCTTACGATATCAGTTTGCATTTCTAAGGAAAGACTTGTGGCGGGACGATGGTCGGAGGCTATCTATCTGTAATATATTATACTTATTAGTTGATTAAAATGTAACCCAAATATACTTATATTTTATTAAAAATATGCAGGTGATGCCGGAACCGTGTGGTGCCGGACATAAAGAATAACATCACCCCATTTCTTCCCGTGGGTGTCGTAAAAGGCGATTAAGGGATTTACTAGAGAATGGGCAGCAGTGTTCTCTATGCATTTTACCATCATACTGCGATCGCCAACCCGCTTGCCAAGCGTGGCGATTATGGCAAAGCCCCCCAAATAGGGGGAGGCCTATGTCCAGCAGTGGACGTCTTGCGGCTGAGATGATGATGATGATGATGCAGGTGATAAATAAGAACTAAACTTATAATTCAAAGCAGGACTTGTTTTATTGAACATTTTTTATATTTACAAACAATTATATATTCTAACGAAAGTTATTCTGACATAGATTCTATTTCAACTTCATCTTCGATTTCATCATCATCTTCATCTTCCACTTCACCACCGGAACTTGAATCAGAGTCTTGCTTTACTATGAATGAATCGATAACATTATCGAACCTACTATCGCGACTCCAGTAATCATTTTCATTTTTCTGGACATGATCGTCGCATCTCTGCCATTTTTCCGCCGTGAATTCCGAAAACAATTTATCCGATTATCTTTTCGTCTAGAGAAGAATTAATATAGTTTTGGGCTATGTTGTTTTTAATATCAGCCCAGACCAACTCAATTGGATTTTAATCTGGATGGTACGGAGGTAAACGCAGAACAGTGTGTCCACTGGCTTTCAGAAGTTCGTCAATTCTATACACGGGTTCTTTTTGTGTATTTTTGATAAGAAGTAGTAGTTGAGCCTTTGTCATGGTTCCTGAAAATTCTACATTATGGCGTAGCAACCAGTTCTGCATTTCACTTTTGAGGCTTGATATAGTTGGTTTCTTCTCAACCTGAACACTGTGGTAAGACGCGTTGTCCATTACAACCACAGAATTCGGCAGCAACTTATCTTTTAACTTTTCATCTACCCACTTATAAAAAGTAGGTCCGCTCATATCTCCATGATAGTCACCGGCATCTGATTTGAATATAGTCAATGCATCATCCACTAAGCCATTTCGACACCCAGCGTGCCGTCCTTTCCCAATATCAGCATGAATTCCGGGTTCTGACGATGATTGCCAACATTTGCTGGCATGGTGACTGGCGTTGATGTATGTTTCATCAAGAAAATATATGTTGCGGTTTTGCGTTCTGTAATTTCTGATTTGTGTAAGATATTTTTTCCGCCACACTGTAATATTAGGCTGCTCTATAAGGAGATGTCTCTTTGATTTGCATTTTTTAAAACGGTAGCTCATTTTGTGTAAAAGCTGTCTTAAATATTCCCGTCCTCAATTCAATATGCCATCCTTTCTCAAACTTGATAGTAACTTACGGACACTTGGTATTTTTTTTTCAACTTCGTAAAACTGATGAATTTTTCTTCTGATAACTCCAAGGTCAAAATCATCCACGTGTTTTTTCTTTAGAACATTTGATTTTTTTGGCGATTGAAATTTTAATTGGCTTGAATTTTCAATTTTGATAAATAACCCGCAGAAATCACATTATGCACGGTTCTTTTGCTGTACCCCGTAGCCTCCGCAACGATTTTGGCAATATTCACATCATTTTTAAATTCAAACCTTTTTTTGTCTGCTTTTCTTTTCTTAAAATATTCAGCCACCTTAAAAATGACAGTCTTCGTATCACGAGATAACGCACGACCCATCTTTGAATATTTATCCCATGTGCGTCTGACATAGACAGTCCGATACAGATGTAACTACCTGCCGCCACGAGCGTTGACGGCGCACTGACAGTGCGCAGCAGCCGATTCTCCCACCCGTCTCGCCGCGCGCATACCTCAGGGAGTGCACAGCACTAATGGCCACACTATAATACGATACTTCTGCTGTTTGTTGGTGAGGTCGTTGGGTAGCTTGAGAGTTCCAGTTGAAGCTATTCGGTTCTTCTAATATCATTGAAGTAATAGAATAAAAGAAATTGTCTCGATCGGACTTGTCGAAAATACTTACATACCTTCATCAAATAGAAACGAGCTGATAATCATCAAAAGGCTGAACCGATTTTCTCGAATCCAATGATCAAGAAAATCAACGATTTAAGAACGCTGTCAACTAAGCCACCTTACAGACAAGAAAAACTAAACAGTTTCATCTGTTGGGGAGGTACGATGCCACAGATCGACACATGTTAGACTTATACTTATCACGAAAGTTGTTCCCGTCGAGGGTTAAAAACGACGAAACACTCGACGGGAACACCTCTCGTGATAAGTAGTTTGAGTTTTTAAGCTATCTCGCCATAAAATTGAAACGAGGAATCTTCAGGTTCCACACAGCTTTAGTTATTAGTAGTTCACGTACTACAATGAATGTATTATCTTGTATATAAATAGGAATGAATGCAGGTTGTTAGTAAACGCATTACCTGAGAATGGCGATTTGATTACTTTTTATCTCCTAATGTTTCTAATAGTCCGTATTAGGCATTTGTGTACTGAAAAAATGGAAAAGACTCCCGGTTTTTTTTAATTGGGATTTTGGTATAATTTGAAAAGTTTTTCCCAGACGCCTGCTGGAACAGCAAGTATTAATAAAATCTTGCTATCTGTGTCATATTGATCCAAATAAAGAACATTGTATTGTTCTCCCGCCAGGCTGAACGCACAGCCCTGCTCAGCACGCTCAAGGACAACAACATCGAGCGGCCGCCGGTGCCGGCCACGCCGCCCGCGCCGCCCGCGCCCGCCCCGCTCGCACACCAACCTGCCTCCAACGCTAAGGTAACTAACTACTTGAGTGACTTGCTTTACTTTTTTTTTTGGACGGTAAATCATCAAATGACGTGTCAGACTTTTACTGACTAAAACCCACCCGTGTTCCTTCAGTTGCCCATGTGCCAGGGTCACGGTGTCTCTTTCGAACAATCTCGTGACCCTGGCAGGCATCGGTCCTAGCAGACCCCTTCAGTTCTGCTGACATCTCTGAGGCGCGCGTGGAGCACTACGCGCCGTCGACCCGAGCTTGGTCCTTACCGGGCGGCGAGCTACCCATTGCACGCCACCCGCAAGCTCGCGCCTACGGTGGCCGGGAGTCCGCTATTGACGACTTGCTTTACTTTTGACTGAATACAAGTTGCAGTAAATTTGTGGTGTCAAAAAAATCTAAATCAAAAGTGATTTATTAAAACTAGGCTAAGAGTCAGTACTTTATGAACGTCAAAGTTACATAAGACAGTCCTCCAAAGCGCCCGCCCTTCACCACTTCCTAATGCTTTCGCTGGGAAGAAGAACAGACGCAACGAATTCCCCAACAGTACAAGCTGTCTTTAACTTGATGAAATAAGGCGACATTGCGGCAAAAGAAGAGCTAGTGGCATAATTTTAAAAGAGTATGCTTAGATGGTCATGTAGAGAGGATAAGTGAAAGGTGACTAGACTAATAATAACATTGCCTTGGATTAACCTGTAAACGAATATTTCAAATAAAAAAAATCTGGAATTCAGGAGACAAAATACCAAGTAAAAAGAAAATCTTACGAAATAAATTATAGTTTAAAAAAACTAAAAAAAACACGCTTCCATAGAAAACCAAACTAAAAAGTAGAAAATAATGGAGAAAAGCGTAGGGTGCCTGATATTTTAAACTATAATTTATTTAATATTTTTTAGGGTGTTTCGAATTTTGATACGTATGTCAGCGTAGTTTATGACATATTTCAGCGTAGTTTTCGACGTTAGTTTTTTTGCTGTCCTAGTAACCCTGGCAAGGATAATGGCACAAATTTATGAAATGATTGCATTGTCATCGCTCTTTGACAGGTGAGCAGTTTAAATGAAATCTGGTCGTTTAAAGTGGGTCAAAATCGCGCTATAAGGAGTTGGTTACAAATAAACATACAAACATACAAGTGAAGCTAATATAAAGCGTGTAAAATGTGACAACTCTTGAGTTTGAAATCTCAGTATCATTACTATATTTAAGAGTCTCATCAATCTAACATGAACATTATTCATCTTCCAGGTCGACGCAATGGCTGCAAACTGCGCCCAACTGCGCCAGTCCCTCGCACACCTACAGAGTCAATTAAACACACTCACAATCAAACAGAAGGAAGAATCACCCGCGCCCGAAAAACCAGAGAAAACAGAGAAGAAGAAATCTAAATCTAAGAAGAATAAGGCAGAGAAAGCAAGAGCGAATGCCGAGAAAGCAGCAACATCAATAGCAACAGCCGAAAGTGATGACGCAAAAGATGTGACAGAAGAAATTCAACCGTCTACTAGTGAGGATGCGGATGTGGCTCAAAATGAAACAGAGAAAGTTGACGAGAAAACGCTAGAGAACCTATTACAGGCAATCAATAATGCTAATATTAACCTTTGTGATTTAGAAGTTGTGAACGACGAAATTTCAGAAGGAACATCACAAGAGCACTGTGAGAAGGTAGAAAGTAATGAAATTAAAACTGAAGAAGTCAAAGAATCGACTTCAAATGGAAACCCATCTGCGTCGCCGGTTGAAGAAACTTTAACTAAAGATATCGAGGTCACAAATCAAGTAGATGATATCATAGAAACCAACATAGATGATGTGAACGAAGTTATTTCTAAGTTTTTAAATGAAGTCGAGGAGGTTTCAAATGTAAATGCATGTAACTCAAATGTATCAATTGTAGAATTGTCAAATGAAGAAATTTCGCACTTAAATGAAGTAAAACCAATCGTTAGCGACGCATAAACTAATAAGGTGTATACATTTAGTGTTTTGGACTTTTCTACGTTGTTTTAGACAATCAATACGTTTTGGAGCATATTTTGATGTTATATCATACACATTTGTTACATAGTTTGATAAAATTGCCAGTATTAAGTTTAGTATCAAAGTCAAGTGTATGTGTCTACATTATATGTATGGTATCAATAAATTAATACATAACATAAGCTGCTTATCATTTTGTTAGTTTTGTAAATAGTTACCTTGATTAACCTCTTTGCAGTGTGAGCAATAAAACTAAAAACACCGACAGAATTACTGCCCGCAGAAAACTCTTTTATTCTATACAATGCTTATTTTGTCATTGAAAGCACAGGCACATACCCTGAATGATTGAGTAGATCCAATCTTTAGATACTGCTAATTATAGAACCTATTTCATTCTAATTACTGATCACCATATAAGAAGTCATTTAACTTTACTAAATCATAGCACCATTAGAAATTCAATGACAGTGAAGAAAGTACTAATGACGGTGGCATTTCGTACTAATCATAAATTCAAATGTGTATGATAAAACATTTGTGAGTATTATTTTGGTCTCGTATTTTCGTTTTAATTGTGAAACCAATCACTTTATCTCGTAAGGACGTGAATTTTATACATGCATATACACCGTGACAATTTGTCTTACAACGGCAGCCCCCTTCATGTAACCAATGACTACTACACATCCAAAAGAAAAAATGAACATTTGAATAACTAAAAAATAAAAATATTATTCATTATGATGACGAATGACGTAGTTTTAATGACTCATGGAAAATGGAGTTGGAATGATCTAGGCGAATCGTGCACTGGGTAGGTATATTCTCTACCATCTATACGTGAACATTATTAACAGGATGTTTCATAATTCTAATCCATTATTTATTTTTCTTAGTACTTATTTTCTTAATTAATGGTAGCAATTTTTTAATCATGCGTAGAGGTATATTATGTCTTGATACATTGAGTGGACAACCTTTGTAAGACGACCAAAATGCGGAAGCGGAACTCGATGTCCGTCCATTACTCGGTATGCGTCAATAATTTTCGATTCGGGTTTAACGTGTTGAATTGCATTATTTTGGCTCATATGAAGAGGGAATATTCTGAAAGATAATATTGGATCTTTGTACGTCAAATAGTGTAACCAAGCGGTATGTTACTTAACAAATCGTAGTTGATAGGTAGGTAAAACAGTTTTTTGTATTTCAATTAAATCAGAAAAAGTGCCTAAAATAAGTCTAGTCAGGTGAAGTCTTCATTTCAGTTAAGATTTTTTTTTTTACAAGCATAAACATGATTTCATGTCAAGATTTGATTTTAATTACAAAATTAAAGTACTTAAAGGTAAAATAATTTTGCTGTTATTTTTTAATTGCTTTGCATTTTAATTTAAATGTGCTTTTCAAATAGCATGGTTTAGATAGTATTTGAAAAGCACATTTAAATGACTTAATATCTTCGATCAAAAATGTACTAGATTCCCGATGAGCGCTTCAAAAACGGCCGGAAAAATAAGAGCACAAATATTTTTGTGCTCTTATTTGAAATTAGTTTGGTCCAATGATAGCCAACGATAAGACGTCCTAAATGCCGCAGCACGCGTTCAAAAATTGTGTAAATAACCACTGTAGCACCAAGTTTTTGGAAGGAATATCTTTTTTTCCATAAATTTAAATCTTTAAGTGTTTTTCATAAAATAAAAACAATCAAATAGTAAATATAAATCATTTAGCAAATACATATTATGATTGTTTGACCAATGTTTGCAACAACGCACCAACTATTGTAACAAACATTGTCTGTTCTGGAACAGAGAATGCATGAAGTAGTATTGTAATTTTATATTTTATTTTTGTTTGTAGATTTCCAAGCGAGCCATTTCGCTGTGCAGAATGGGTATCTATTGTAGCGAAAGAAAGAGGAGAAGAAATATACAAACCTTATAAAAATTCATATTTGAACTTTAATTTAAATGAAAAAATAATTTGATTTAATACAAATTTAACTTCTAAATACTAGTACAGACGCCAACACATCAAGCTACTACAATCTGTCAGATTTCTTTGATAGATTTTCGCTTTATTTCTAGAGCATTAGGTTCAAGGTTCATTGGGAAAAATTGACAGTTTCGGGTAGCTTGACCTGGTGGCGTCTGTACATAAAAGTAGACGCACCCATTTTTTATACGGGTGGATCACATTGATTTAACCCGCACTTGATTAAATAAAATAACTATTATACTATTTTAGTCCTACTACTTTTTTAAATTGATTAAAAATGTTTGCCACCATCAAAACGTACCTTTTCACCTAAAAAATTATATTCTGCAACTCTACGTCTTTCCATACGTACTACATTTCAATGCTCAGAACAGCATTGAAATGTAATACCAAGAACTACGTCTAGTTCCAAAATAGAGTAAGCACGAAATTGTCAACACATTGTTTTTAACCATATTGCTTAGAATTTAAGTTTCAGTTTAGAATAAATAATTTTGTACTTATATCAAAATGACTTTTGATTTTTAAGGGACATTTTAAATTTATTGCTCTTTACCTTTCTCCGATGACAAAAGGACTTAAATATGAATATTTTGCAATCGTAATTATGCTTTATGTTTGAGTGTTAAGGATTATAATAAACTGAAGTTGTTATTATTATGAAACGTTTTTCTATATTTCGTAGTAAGAAATATAAATGTGTAAGTGTGTGCAAACGTGGCCACTTGAGCGCCTTATTTTTGTTCCTGATCCTTTATCTAGTGCTATTATTGATCGAAGCTTAATATGGAATGTTATTTTGTTTAATGTTAACAACTGGTCTTAATAGTGCACAAATACCAAGCAGATAGCTTTTAGTTCAATTATCCAATGTTTGATAAATATATAATCACTTTAAATCTCAAGG
Organism: Aporophyla lueneburgensis; assembly: GCA_932294355.1. Lineage (NCBI taxonomy): Eukaryota > Metazoa > Arthropoda > Insecta > Lepidoptera > Noctuidae > Aporophyla > Aporophyla lueneburgensis. The sequence goes on along the minus strand of OW028758.1, from coordinate 24,751,174 downwards.
TATTTTATACATTTACAGCATAAATATTACCTCCAAATTTTCACAAAAGTAATTTCACGTTATGAGTAAAAATAGTCGCTCTATTTATTCGACACCATATTATAAATGAAAAAAAAAACCATCACCCTGTCTTAGCTGTCACGTAGTCAGGATAAAAACGTTTTTGATATAGGTACGTCTCATGTACCTATATCTTTTACAATAAATATGCCTACTTACTGCTGGGATTAATTTTTAATATTTTAGTTAAATTTATTAAAAAATATATCTTATAATATTTGTTGATTATATAAACGGGATCTTTAAAAGTATTTCTCAGCCTAATAGTCCACTAGGTTATGGAGATTAGAAGTGATGATAAAATTATGAAGACTAGATGCAAACATATAATAAATGACTGTAAACATATTATAAACATACTGATTGACTAATTGCTACATGTATAGGTGACTTTTTATAAGCATAATTATACTACATTACTACGTTGAAAAAAAAAGGATTGTGTGGCTTTTATGAAACCACGGTAAAAGTGAAACTTTTTTCACATTATAGACATTAACATTTTCGGAATATATGCAATAGCTTAAAAAAAAGACTTAATTTTATATTCATACGAAATAAGTTAAATAATAAATTTAAGCACTCAAAATTGAAATAAATCCATGAACTAGAACATGCACCAGCGAGCGCCTTTCACTCCGCGGCCGACCGTCACGCGACATGCAACACACATGACGAAAAAGTGTGAGACGATATTGTAATAAAAGTTTCACTTTAAAAATTACACCAGATTCTGTGGAAGAATCTTTTTTTATAGTATTTGTATCAAAGTAATTGTAATGTATGACTGTATTGTAAAGGTGTAACTACAATTTTGAAAATCATTTTATAGTAGCACTATGTAACTGCACACATAGAATTTTGATCTGTTTATTAGCCTTACCAATTACATAATATCACGCCTTGTTCCCTCGAAGGGTTGGGCAGTGATCTAGCTATAGTTCAACAATCCTCTTTTCATCGATTGAGGGTGCTTACTGAAAAAAAGCCGTTGAGTGCGAAACCTCCTGTTTTTACGGAGTCGGTTAAAACAGGCTTCATTTTCGATATTTTTTTTTGTAAACTGTTTTTTTAGACTTAATGTGTTTTTACCTTTATGTACAAAACTTCATAGGTATATGTTAAAAGTTAGCATGGTTAACCCTTTCTGTGTGTGATCCATGGAGTATTGTTGAGAGGACTAGATGCTGTATCTGAATGTGTTAGTTACAAGTTTTTGTTTCATTTTATACTGTAACTGTGTTGTGTTAGACTAAGAATTTCTGTCTTTTTTTTTAAAATAAATATAGTTAGATTTTGTAACTACCAATAATCCTTCTTTTATTTCGATTGTTTGAAGAGGTCGTGTTTTATAAAAGAGATCGTTTAAAGTTATATGCTTTACAATGTCTTTTTTTAATGTCAGAGCCGACGCATCTGCCATTTAAAACAACTTTAACTTAACAATTTAATTTGATAAATTTTGCCATTTTTATCGATTTTATTATTATTTCATTAATTTATCATCTATTAATTATTATTATTAAAAATAAAAACTATTTAAATTTTATATTCAATCAGCTTTAATTTTTATACGTTAATTGTCTTTACACTAAGTAATTAAAAAGAGAACCGCATGTAAATCCGTTCCCTAGTTAAAAAGAACACCGCAGTCAGTTCTTTGCCTTATAGCGTACTTTAGGTATATACTTCTAGGTACTTTATATTTATACATTTCTTATTTTAAATGGTTATATGCAGATATTAGTTTTTTAAAGTTCATTTATCTCAAGACAACACACATTCACACTCATGTTTGCCACAATATTATATGTTTTGTACTTTTTTAATTTATTATTACGGACACATACTTCCCTGTGTATTTATTATTCTAGCGTATGGTACTCGAGGGTTGCAGCTGAAAATCAGCGTCAGGTGGCACACCTTGTGTTGTCATCTGACATTATGCTGAGCTGAGGCCCTTTTGACATTATTATCATGGTTTTTGCATTATTTTGTTTTTTAGTTTAAGGTTTTACTTTAAAATGATATAGTGCCAATAAACGCAATTTTCTTTGTTTGTAACAAATTTATCAAAATGTGGGTAGTGAATCAGTATAACAGCAATCATCATCACCATCTAATGAAATGAAATTGCTTATTCTTTAAAAATAAACTAGATGGAGTCGACATTTCCTATTGCCAACTCCCGAGAATAAATGTTAAAAAAGAACTCAGGGCGAAACAAAATCATCAGTCTACAGTAGCCCACTGCTGGACATAGGCCCCTCCTGTTGCATGCACTTCAGCTCGATTTTCGGCAACTCTCATCCAGCTGCTACCAGCCACCTTATTTTTTTGCTGCGAAACTTGTTCCCCCTAGCCTGAGAGCTAACCTTACGTTTTTTGCGGATTCGCGGTCTCCACTCAAGAACACGTCTACCGCATCGGTGATCGGTTCTACAGCTAACAGCAATAAGTGTGTTCAAAAAAACTGAACACTATCTAATATCTATGTAGGTACCATTTTCGAAAAATCTATTTAAATAAATAAATTTTCCAACAAATCAGACAAGGAAAAAGCACCAACAAACAACTTAGAAAATAGAGAAAGTCCAAGATGCATTTCACTAAAATATTTTTCACTTATTTTTTTGTTTTTCATTGCAAATAGGCTTTTTTCTTTATCTTCACACTCTTACAACAAAAGAGAAAGGCCTCTATTTCATCTATAAAAATTCAGCTTTAATAATATTATCTAGATGCTAGATTAGCAAACTCGATCACTTGTTACCGAGAATTGCACAAAATATTGCAGGCGTTTTGCAGTTCTTATTTTAGTTATAACAGCGTTAGTGGTTGCAGGTGCAGGGGCCACTCCAACAGCGATTTGTAACGTCGCGTACGCATTACGTTACGGTGAACATTACTGTTATAGATTTAAATGTGGAAATTGACGGTGGCATGACCGTACCCCCTTGGCGCTTAGAGATATATTTATTATTTTGCTGTCGGAATGCGGCTAGGTCATGATTCAAGGTTAAATAAATTTCAATTGATAAAAGCAAAACAGAGGGCACAGTTACATAACTACATTTGAAAGCAAAGATGGAATGATAAGATCAGTGGCTGAGTAATCGGCTTCTGCACGCTGGTCGCAGGTTCAATTTCTAAAAGGTCTAAAATATCTATGATATGCCCCTTGTACAGGTCAGGGAAGTTAACCGTTTATCAAATTGAAACACTACGCCAATTCGCCTTGTCATAGCCATTCCATTGCATGCAAAGAATGAGTGTTGCTGTCAATTTGCTCTACAATTATTTTCTCTGACTCATTTTTATCATATTTTTGTTCTTTATCATGCTTAGGTATCTCGCATATACTATGGCCATGCATAGATGCGTCCATCCGTTGCTTCAGTTAGTTATCGATCTTCTGATATAACAGTATCTATTTTTCTACCATTTTTAAACGGTTGGCTAAATGGCCAGCCGAAACCTTTTTTAGACTGTTTCTAATTTAAAGATCTTTATTTTTCAATATTATCCAACTGTGAATTTTATTCTAGGTATTGTATTTAACGCTAGATAAAAATCTGAAAGTGTCTTTGTTGTCTTAATTACAGATTTCAAATAGGTAACTATTGCTAATAGGGAGTGCCTCGATCGCTATCTACCATGTCCCAATGTTTTAGGTTGGGCCTATCTATTTATTTGCGGGTAACACCTACCATGAGATTTGGGATATTTGCTTAAAGGTATACCTATATTAGAATTATTATTAATTATTGAGTTGGAAGGCCTCCAACAAGGTGGACCGATGAATGACCTTGTGAAGGCCGCAGGAATCCGCTGGATGCGAGAAGCACAAAACCGGTCCAATTGGCGGAGCTAGGGGGAAGCCATGTCCAGCAGTGGACGTGTTTCGGCTGTATACGTAATTACAGACTACGTTACGGACCTACGGTATACCTACGTGGGCAACCTAGCTGGAACAAGTAACAATAGCTTATACGGTCTACCTAAATTATAATTTTCACAACCTTGATTCACAAATCAGATCGGGAAGTCTGCATAACATAGGTCTAGTTTAGTACGTTTCTGAAAGTAATCGCGTTGCGTTAGCGCCATAAGATTATATAAACAATATTTTTGAGCTTCTATGACGTCTTCACAAAGGAGGAGGGTAAAGATTAGAACTTATTTCGACTTTTTCTAACTTTCATTAAAAAATAACTGTTAAGCGCTTGATGCACCAAAACAAATGAATGCTAGTTAAAAAGCCAAATTACTGTAGTATTTGGGAGACTAAAAAATGTAGTGGTGCATAAAACGCTTAACAGTTTATTTTTTTAACGAAAGTTACAAAAAGTGCTTAAAATAACAAACCTTCAAAGAATTTGCCATTTTTGATGATTTTTTTTTATGACTTTCTTTTTTTTTGCTTACTATTACAAAATAGATGTAAAGGGCGATACCTAAACTTCACATAAACACAATAACATAGTCAATAACTTTGAATTTTCATGACTAAGATAGGCGAAAAATATTCTAATCTTTACCCTCCTCCTTTAGTCTGCCAAAGTAATAACAACTCTTTTTCCTATTAATAAAATAGTTATCGTCTGCAGACTCACAGAGCATTGTGCAACGGTTTGTCACGGCGTTAGTCAATCACGTGACTAAGTTAGTCAATTGTTTATGAAACAGATGTTTCATGTTCCGTCAGAAGCGCGCGTGATCCCTTGACCGTCGAGGATGAAGTAAGATGGGCAGGTTCTGTTCATTGTTCGAGTGTTAGGTAAGGTTATAATAGTCGGAGGCTTGATAGACACAACTTTGAGAAGAAAAAAGCCGATAAAAGGATCCAGTTAGGTTGGGCAGCGTTTGGGAAACTTTGTCAGGTCTTCTCTCTATCACGCAATGTCTGAAGACCAAGGTCCTCACCTGCCCGACATAGCATACGGTGTAACAGTGTTGAAGAGTGACCACTGACTGAAAATCAAGCTGGTCCACAAATTCAAGGTGCATGCTATGGAGCGGGCTTTATATGCTCGAGTTTCTTTGTCAGACTACAATCAAGAATCCGGACAAGAACCGGCGTCACCAACATAGTTAGCAGAGTAAGTATACTGAAGTAATAGTGGGCTGGCCATGTCTGTCTAAGGACGATGGCCGATGGAGCAGACCAGTCCTGGAGTGGAGGCCGCGTATCGACAAGCGTCGCTAGGGACGCCCTGCAGTTAGACGGAACGACGACTTTAAGAAAGTGGCTGGGACAGACTAGATGTAAGGGATGTGTGTGTGAGGAAGGTAAAGGACAGAGTGTTGTTAGCGCAGCCTCGAACTCCTGGGAGAAGCCTATATCCAGTAGTAGACTGTGATAGGCGTAGGCAAGCAGTGGATTAATGAAATGGCTCTTAGATCGATTCATCTAGGGGGCCGCGTAAGGTATTTCGCGGCTGTGGACAACTTTACACTATGGGAGCTTTAGTCTAGCTGACTGTCATTTAAAAGTCCTGGCAGTCGTTGGCATAATCAGCCCATAGGTAATGTTCGTAGGTACTGCTGGGACACGGGTCTTCTCTGTGATAGACGGACTGAACCGAAATCCGCTATACGGGCCCAGTGTATGTGTGTGATTTCGGTTCACTCATAGATGCGATGTACATACCTACAACATATCTACGATTTTTTGGTTCTAGGACATGCCGGTTTACTCACAATGTTTTCCTGCACCGTTTTGAGAGCAGTGGTGTTGAAATTATTTTCACAAAGAATAGCGTCTTGTCTGGGTTCGTACCCAGGACCTACAAGTCGTCCAAAGTAGGTCAGTAAAAGTCTGACACGCCCTTCCGGTCCACCTAGAGCTGGAGAAGTGGTTTTATTATTTCCCACAAAAAAAAGGACCTACAACTCGTAAGACAAGGCCCTTTATTACTGCACAGCAGTCGTTAGAGGCAGTAGAAATCTGAAAAAACCTGGAGTAGGAACCTACCCTCCTCCAACCTACTCGACCTTAAGAAAAGGTATCTTTAGAAGAAGATCAGCACCATGTGTAGATCGGTAGGAGTGCGAATAGGTTATACCTTTATCTGTAAATCTTTATTTTCCCCAAAACGGTGCCGTCCCCAGAAGAAAGAAAAAGAAAGAAAATACGTTTATTCAGCACAGTTTAAAAGGCACACAATAGTTAATACATCAGTAAAGAGTAAAATAAAAATAAAATAAAAAAGTGCAATGTGTGATGTCAGAGGCTAGCAACTACGTATGACTTTGATGTATACCTAAATAAAACCGGTCAAGCGTGTGCCCCGCACAATGAAAAGTTCCTTAGTTGGGACGAATCTCAAGAACAAACATGACATTGTAGTGGAATTACATTTTCCCCACCCCATTTTTTTTTTTTTTTTTCAGGATGGGAAATCATCAAATGACTTCTCTCGCTCTGGGCGGAGCGGGAGGGCGTGTCAGACTTTTACTGACTAAAACCCACCCGTGTTCCATCAGTTGCCCATGTGCCAGGGTCACGGTATCTCTTTCGAACAATCACGCGACCCCGGCAGGCATCGGTCCTAGTAGACCCCAACACTGCTGCTGACATCTCTTTAAGGCGCGCGTGGAACACTGCGCGCCGTCGACCCGAGCTTGGTCCTTACCGGGCGGCGAGCTACCCATTGCTCGCCACCCGCAAGCTCGCGCCTACGGTGGCCGGGAGTCCGCTATTGACTCCCGACGCCCGGGGCGTCTCCTCCTGCGGCGGCTAGGGACGTGAGGGCGCAGAGACTGCCACTCCCTCACGCGCCCCGCCTCCTCCTTCGCGAGCATTACTGCTTCGCAGAAGGAGGTGACGGCTTCCCATTCCCTCTCGCTCCGTACCATGGCTCGCACCAGGGCCGGACGCGAGAGGTCGCCGCCGCCTTCCCCACCCCATTACATTCCAATTGCAACTGTAAGTATGTCGACTATTACTTGTAAACTTGACTTGACTCAAACAAAAATAGCACTTTAAAGCTTAATATTTCACAAAAGGGTTCCTTTATCACTGAAGGATTCCTTCATCAAAACCTTGTATGCACAAATCTTCTTGTATGATTGTATACACAAACCCGCAATATTTTTGGCAGACATATCCAACGACACACACACCCCAGTAGTACCTAGGTACCTACAAAGAGTCTCTGAGAGCAAAGCTGCGGATGGACGGACACCCGGAAATGACGAAACTATAAGGGTTCCTTGTTGACTACGGAACCTAAAAAGATCTAAGTAACTGTTTTTAGAAAATCACGTACTTTGTAAACGATAGTGACCGTAAAATTGACTATTGTTATAATTAATTTAATTTAATTGCTGTTAGGAACGGAGATTTGTGCCAATCTCAACAAATTACTTATATTTTTATTTCGTTAAATAATATTATTCGTTTCTAGTGCAGCGAACAGTTAGTTTCACAGTCGTTTAGGTCTAAATCAAGAAAAACGTTAAGAGAGTATTGTCGCAATAAAAAATATCTATTAACAATGCGGAATCCGTTTTAGAAGTTTCAGACCTTTCTTTTTGGGTTTACGTGCAATCTAGTCGAAACTCTTTCTGGGTAAAAAATATACTTAGTTAGATGGCTAGGAATCTACAAGGAGACCGCTTTTGTGTTTTGGGGTCGGCTTCATGTAATTTGGACATTCAAAAAGTGATTTTCAGCCTAGTTTGAATAAATTATTTTTTATTTCGATATTAGGTAGGCGCTGCAAATGAAAATAGCAATATTGAATTTTCGCTATTTATTTCAAGACGTCGTTTTCACTACAACCTATAATAAAAGGACCGACGTACGTGGGCGTTTTTCAAAACAGATGTACACGTGACGAACTGGAACAGGTTTTTGTGTTTTAGAAGATTTACAGTTAATTTTTATCTCATTTGATAAAATATATTCATAAATAAGTTAAAAATAAAAAAATACATTAGTATTATGAAAAACAACGCGATAATCTTAATTTTTATGGAAGAGTACACAAGAACGTACTCCGGTTCGTCACAAAGGAAAAATATAAATAAAATGAAAAATATGAGTTGTTCTGTCAATTTGTTTTTATTATGTATTAAATTACCTTCATAACTTTAAATAAAAATATCTTAACATAAATAAATCACTATAATCATCGCTTAGCAATCATTTTTCTTTCGAGATCGTCACAGTTGGAACTTTTGACCACTAAAACATTACATTTCTACCATTTACCTAAAATGAAATTGAATGAGATTACAAATAATTTAAAAAGCAAACTCAGGGTTAACTACAATTACTTAAATATTATCAAATAACTAATAACTTCTTAAGTAGGATTCATTTTTGTCTCGGTAAAAATATGGGACAGTGACTATCTGGAATTCTAAGTGACTAAAAGGAAAAAAATAAGCTAAGTTTACACAGTAATATTTGGTTGAACATTTTAATTTTAATAGTTTTTTTTTTAATAATATAAAGTAAAAACAAGTTATCACCAAAACCAGTTTTAACTTTACCTTGAGGTACAGAGTTACATATTTTGAACACAACTTTTACATTTTTTTACTTATTTTTAAATGTTACTTATATCCATTCCAAATAACAATTGCTCTCACGACTAACCCATCAAAATTAAATTGATGCAAAGAAAATAATTCAGTTATGTATATTATTATAAGATTCAGATTTCATATTAATAATGTTAGAAGGATTATTTATTTTAATACCATTCATCCAAGTGTATCCCCAGCCTAATAGTTCCAGTTCGTCACAAAATGATTCCGGTTATACAATACGTTACAAACCGGATGTGACGAATTCATAACAACAAAACTTTAAAAAATCATACAACCTGTTGTGTCCATTTTATAACTATTTTCGGGTTGTTTTACAAAAATTTATAAACCAAAATGTAATTGTGTTACGGCAAATAACCTGATAAACTGCTACATACCTCATAAAATCCTGTTACTATCTGGAACTCCAATTTAGCACCACCGTAACGCGCCCACTTTCGTCACAGGTTTTGTTGACACTGATGTTTGCATCAAAATGGCGGTTATACCACAGACAAGATAAATGCTACCAGAAATGAAAAACAACCACATTTAAGGGTAATATTAAGGGGGAGTATGAAAAATTAACCGTGACTATTGCCGGAATTCCGGTTCTGTCATATTCTTGGGACAACAATAAAATTGTATTATGAGCTATTTTAAGCCCATATTCGAAATAAGGGGCTCTAAATTGTATTTATGAGTTCAAGTTACGTATATAGACCCTAAAACAGTGACGCCATTTAATTTTTATATTCTTACCTGAGACTTGAAAGTTCCAAACATACATGTGGGACATGAATATTTTACACTTTTTTTGTTGTTAGTTTTATGATATTTTAATATCCCTGATATTTGGGTTGCATATTATAGTCAATTTTAAAACTTAAATATGATACTATTTAATAAATATGCAGTTTATTTCAGTGCGGTGCATACAAAAATTATAAAAAATAGCTAAAGTATAGGGACACCTCAAATTAGCAAATGTACATCTTTTTTGAAAAACGCCCACGTAGTCCTGTTTTCGAATTCATAAAAGATCAATTACCTATCGACAGAAATTAAAATTGTCAGTGTGAGGTAGACGTCCCTTGGAAAAGAAGACAACTTGCGGTGCCTACCTATCTAAACTGAACGAAATTACAGTCTGAACTGATGTAAAGTTTTTTTAAAGTAATTTGACAGGTGAAATGTCAAATTCACGTCAAACTCTTTTAAATTGTTAGTTCTTGGTAGTGGTGGGCGTTGCGACAACGAACCGTTTCCGAAGACCGTTTTATGTTTTGCAACGATGAAACCGTTTTACGTCCTGGGTCCAAACAGTCTTCGTTGCACAAACCAGTCTTCGAATGACTAGATGCGATTATGTAATTTACAGCTAAGAAAATACGGTCGAGAACCCATTGATTCAACTATCACACTCGTCGCGTCGTCGTCCTTAATCCGTTCCAAAGACCGTTTTATGTTCTGCGACGACTACGACGATGAAACTGTTTTTACGTCTTGGATCCAAACAGTCTTCGTTGCATAAACCAGTCTTCGAATTACTAGATGCGATTATGTATTTTACAGCTAAGAAAATACGGTCGAGAACGCATTGATTCAACTATCACACTCGTCGCGACGTCGTCCTTAGTGTACCGCGTTCGTTTACAAAACAGTTCTTACAGTAAAAAGTGAACTTTTTGTCAATGGTATAGAGTCTATATTTTATTACTACTTCTCGAAGAAACTGCAACTATTTCACGCGACGAAAACGCAATTCTATTCCATATTCGATAAGTTTCGTATTTTACAAAACGTATTTTACAAAACGTATTGTACGCAACCGTTTTTCCGACGACGAAAACGGTTGCAGAAAACGGTCGTCTTCGCAACTGGTTTGAAGTGCCGTCTTCAAACCAGTTGTTGCGACGACGACCGTTTTCTGCAACCGTTTTCGTCGTCGGAAAAACGGTTGCGTTTCGTCCGTCAAAAATTCGACAACGACCCACCACTAGTTCTTGGGAAGGTGGAAAAGAAACGAGCAGTTTGAGACACTAAACAGTATTCTGAGTCAATGATTTCCAAGATCTAACAGTGGTGACCCCGACATGATGTGTCATATCAGTCGTGAACTCAATGATGAATAACTACAACTATTGAGTAGCAAAAACTAGAAAATAATCCGTGAAGCAAAAACTTTTACGATAAAAAACACCCTATTTTACGAAAATTTATATAATAATGCTGTAGAAATTCATTAAGTTTTAAATGAATTATGGTCGACTTTCGACCACTGGGCGACTATTAGTCAGTTTGCCTACCTACTAAAAAAGCAAACACAAAGACTTGAAATATCAGATTAGTAGGTACCTATCCGAAAGAAAGAAAGAAAGAATACCGTTTATTTGGACACAGTTCGTAAAACACATTTTTTTTTACAAATAATAACAACCGATTTCCTTAAAAAAAACATACAAAGTCAAAAACAACTTTAATTTCGAAAGTCGGTGTCTTAGGATCTGTATTTAAGGTTTTTTTGCCACCGACTTCCGAAATTAAAGTTATTTTTGATTTTGTAGTGTTTTTTTTTTAAAGGAAGTCGGTTGTTATTTTTTTGTAAAAAGTTATAATTTTTACTTTTTAGTTATGGTAGATACCCCGCACTAATCTAATCGCGTTATTCGTTCAGTTATCGCGCAAATACTTAATGAAAATTTAAGACTTATATGGTTTTCACATGGACCCCATTGTCCGAATAGAACCAAATTATGGGAAAAAAATGGGAACATTCGGGAAGCACCAGCTTTCAAATAAAAAAAGAATCATCAAAATCGGTTCACCCAGTCAAAAGTTATGAAGTAACAAACATAACAAAAAAATAATGAAAAAAAAATACAGTCGAATTGATAACCTCCTGAAGTCGGTTAAAAATAAAATAACATCAAAATGAAAAAAAAAACAGCACGTGAATCTGGGAATTAAAATAAACTTTTTGTAAGTAGACATCTATGTCAGTATTTAGCTTTATTCATAGTTTTCGTAGTTTCCGTCTGATTAAGTTTTTTTCGTGTTTTACCTCGGCTCAGAAAGCGAGGCGGCCTAAAAAAAGTTTTTCATAAGTTAAAGTTATTCAAAGAAAATTATTGAGATCATGGTGGCTTTAATAAGATGGTGGCTTTTTAGGTAAACTTAGGACTGTATCAGAAGCTATAAGAATTTAATTATTTAATTGATTCCTACTTCTACCACGTTAAATTTGTGATGGAAGGAATCGCTAGATTATCCTTTCTCTTTATTTGGAAAGTTAGAGCTTCCAATTCATTTAAAACCACAGTGTTTTAAATTAATTGGAGCTTCGAAGTATATACATGAGAAAAGCATCATAACACTGTGATTTATTACATATAGATGGCGTCAAGTCAGGTCAAACCATTTAAACCTTTTGAATATATGAACTTTCAATGGACTGCCACTAACCCCAAAAACGTCCACTGCGGGACAGGCCTCCTCCAAGCACCGGTTCTGGGTTTCTTGCATTCAGCGGACTCCTGCGTCCTTCACCAGGTCATCAGTCTTTGTGGGAAGCCCACCAACGTTACGTCTTCCGGTTCGCGGTCGCCATTATGGAACCCTCCGACCCTATCGGCCACATCGACCATCATGTGCCCTGCCCGAGTGAATAGCATGTATTGGTTGCTTCGACGGACTGATTCATTATTATCATCATCTGCCTACAGCACAGCAGTGCACGACAATTTAGGCTGATAAATTGATGTTACCTCCAGAATTTTTGTAAGATCAAACTATTTTCCACCAGCCACTACCGCAAGAATGAGTGGCAATGAGTCTAATATTGGAAATATGCTTAGTTCGTTGTGTTACATAAAAAACAATCACTTCGATTTGTAAACCTTATTTCCCCGACATTGACCACAATATCACATATAATTAAAACAGTTAATCAAATCGCAAATACAGCTTCAATTCAAATCGATCTACATTACTTGTACTTGTAAGAACGTTACGGTAAGCATATTATTGCACGCTGGGTCAAGGTTGGGGCGTGCGTACTTTCGCCTCGGTTAACGTTTTTGTGATAAAAAGTCGTATACTGTCTGTCAGGGCCTGATGTCAAGTTAGGTGTCAATCGGAGTTTTTTATCAGCTATAATTGAACTGGGTTATTAAAACTATTACAGCACCCCTAGCCAAGTTGATAATCTGCAATCGTTAACGCTAGTCGATCAACGTTAAGTCACGTGGTTAGAACAAACGAACAGAAAATTCGTAGCCAAATTCACATCGTTCAAAATGATAGAATGATTTTTTATCGTTTCTATAATGTTCAACGCTAAATCCTTTGTTATAATGTGTCGTTTTTCTAAAGACATTGTAGAACGAGCGGCTGACTCAGGCGCTTCAACATGGCTACCAACTTCACGTTTTCTACAATTGCTGACACTGAGGCGTTACCGATTGTAGAACGGTAAACGTTTGTGACTTGGCTAGGGGGGCAGGTGTGACTAATTTTAAAGGTTCGTGGTTCGTACCGTTGTCCTAGTGAAGCCGGACGTGAAGAATTTCACCATCTCATTTTTACCCGTGGGTATCATAAAAGGCGACTAAGGGACTGACTAGAAAATGGACAGCAGCGTTCTCTATGCATTTTACTCACATACTGCGATTGCCAACCCGCCTACCAAGCGAGGCGATTACTGCCAAACCGTCAAGGTGGAGGTGGAGGTGGTGGTTGCAAGTATTGGCCGTAAGGTTCTGGAGTGGCAACCACGTATTGGAAGACGTTGCGATGGAGGCCGTTGTTCCCACAAAGTGAACCGATGACGGATACGAGAAGCACAGAACCGGTCGAAGTGGCGGAGCTTTAGCGAGGCCTATGTCCAGGATGGGACGTCTTTCGGCTGAAGGATGATGATGACGAAGTCTCTGTTGGTACCGACATTTATTACGAATCTGTTTATTTATACCTAGCTGACCAAGCGAACTTCGTATCGCCTCAGATTCAATAAATGTTGTAATAAACCTACCATGTTTGACTACCTGGTGGTGGTGGTCTGGTAAGCGTTTTCTAGCTGACACTCATATGTTTGGTTAGCTCCTACCAAGTTATGATAGCCTGGTACGTCGACGGCATAAAGCGTTTTCTACCTGACACTCCTTTGTTTGGTAAGCTCCTGTCAAGTTATGATAACCTGGTACCTGGACTTTCAGTTCTTTTATAGTTTAGGCGGCGTACGCCAAATAAGGAACTTTTTTAGATCATTTTCTACACCTTGGATCCGAAAAACCCAAATATCTTACGGACCCCTATTTTTTCTAAAATAAAGCCTACGTTACTCGCAGATAATGTAGCTTTCGAATGGTGAAAGAATTTTTAAAATCGGTCAAGTACCTAATTTTTGAGTTTATCCATTACAAACAAATAAACAAACAAAAATACAAAATTTTCCTCTTTATAATATTAGTATAGATAAGTAGGTAGGTATGGTCCCTTCGATCAATAGTACATTTTTGATCGAAGTATGGTCCCCAAAAACTAACAGAACTTTTCTTCAGAAAGTTTTATCTTTCTAAGATCTTTTCAACAAGTGTTTCCGCCTTTTGGCACTAATGGCGCAGTGGCTGAACTATTGGCTCATTCTATGTGTCGTGCCTGTATGTGCCAGTTCGAATATGACAGTCTGGTCAGCAGCAATCAGAAGTCATCACCCTTACTTTTTAGCAACCCACGAATCAACATTATTCCTATATCTAACCATTCTGCTTTATATCGTAGATATTTCAGCCAAACATGACATTGACAAGAAAGTTCCAAATATGGTTATTTTTAAAGCTTTCGAAATCCAATCAGGTTTCCAAAACAACAGGTATTTTGTAAACCAGTAAATACTTATTATAAATGACTTCAAGGTGACACACAATGTGCTTTCAATCATAATAAAGCTGCCTTGGACACAAATATTTATTGATAACACTAAATTAAGTTGGCACCTATAGTATACCTACTGCAACAAAAATTGCTAAACTCATAGCAACAGTCGACAATGGCCTCTGCTGTTTTATAATAGCTTGATCCTTAGGGGCTTGTGTCTAAGTAATAACAGCCGCACGGGTCGTAGGATCAGGTTAAGTTACGCTTGTCACGTTTGATCTATGGGCAGGTGACCATTACCATTATTACATACCAATTCGCCGCCGTGCCTTGGTAAGCATGCGTTAAATTGTTGGTCCCGGCCAACCGGCTGTCATTTGCGGAACTGACAGTCGTTCATCAGTAGCCTGAAAGTCCGACAACCAGTGATTAGCAAAGGGTATCGCATTATCTAGTAACTGGGGTGTGGAGATTAGATAAGCAGACGCTTCATGTAAAACTGGTATCCCATCAAAAACATAAATGTGAAATGAGAGCCAAGTTCAATATGGTATATAATATACTTCTTTTGTCGTTGAAGTCAACAACCATGGCATGGTTGTTGACTTCAACGACAAAAGAAGTGAGATCTAAATGGGTGCCAAGTGCAATGGTCAGTCCTGAAATTTATTTGTAACTACATAAAATATCATTTCTTCTTATAACTTAGGATAATATATTGTAGCCTAAGGTCTGACTTGGGTAGTTCTCATATACGAATTATTATGTTCGATGCCTAGTTTCTACCAGCAAGCCAAATATTCGGAATAATAAAATAAGAACCGACAAGTAACAGGTTTAGAACTTGCGAAGGCTGTAATATAATTCGTATATAAAAACTAGCCAAGTCAGACCTTAGGCTACAAGATATTATCCTAATTTATAAGTAGAAATGATATTTTATGTAGTTACAAATAAATTTCAGGACTGACCCATTTAGATCTCACTTCTTTTGTCGTTGAAGTCAACAACCATGGCACATATTGAACTTGGCTCTCATTTCACATTTATGTTTTTGATGGGATATCATTACTTTTTGTACATAAATTATTAGTAGGTACTTATTTATAACAAAAGTGAAAAAATATAATAAAATGATAAAAATTTACCAGTTTCTGATTTATTCCTTGGTATTCACTTAATTACTTATCTGCATGCCAAATTTGAACTTTCTAGATCATCTGAAACTGGGTTACAGTTTTGATCTATAGGTCAGTCAGTGATAAAAATGACGATTTTTGGACGTTAATATCTAAATAACCGTTTGAGATGTGTTTATGAAATTTGGAGCACATATGTATCTCACAAGTTTCACTATATGAGCCAAATTTGACACGTTTATGTCAAACAGTTTTTGAGTTATGAGGGGGTCAAAAGTGGCTCCAAATGGTTCGTGTAATATTACACACGGCGCTGCTCGCCAGTTCTGTTACTTGAACTTGGCTTGACACGCTGCCGCGTGTCTAGATTGAGCTGCATTCGGTCAGACTGGAAGCCGACTCCAACATAGTTGAGAAAAGGCTAGGCAGATGATGGATGGCTTGATCCTCAAACAGAACAGTGAGTTGGTACCTTATAGTTATTATGTGGTGTTACTTG
Organism: Aporophyla lueneburgensis; assembly: GCA_932294355.1. NCBI lineage: Eukaryota > Metazoa > Arthropoda > Insecta > Lepidoptera > Noctuidae > Aporophyla > Aporophyla lueneburgensis. Next base: position 24,735,055 of record OW028758.1, on the reverse strand, counting down.
TAGGTACCGCACTAAGCCAACGTGCGTATAGAAGAACACTACTTTTGATCTTCTTGTACTCACGATGACAATATTTTTAAGTGGTAGTCATCTATTCTAACAAAAGTGAGAGAGATCATCAAAAGACGGATCTTTTGATGATGATGATTTCAGTGCAGAGCAGTGTGGCCCTGTGGTAACCGCCGCGACTTATGAGTTGTAGGCATTTAACTTTGTGTAAATTACTTCATCACCACTTCTCTCAAAGCGATGAGGGAAAACATCGAGAGGAAACCGTCATGTTTTTGACCCAAAAATTCGAAGACATGTTATGTCTATCAGCCCTGGGCCCTCGTGGTGGATTATGACCATTTCACCGAGAGGGGGCCTGCGTCCTAGCAGTAGTGTGTGCGTATGCTGCTAATGATTTCCAGAATTGCTAGAAGTTTAAACAGCAACTGTTTCAGGCGTCTCACTTTGTGCCGAAGTGTACTATCCAATTGAGCAATTAATGGTTCGATTGTAGGCTACTGTTATTTTAAATAAGGGCTCGCGCAGACAGGCGCGACGTGACTTTTCTAGAACAATTTTCGTAGAAATTGTTCTACGAGATTCAAATCGTGCTGTCGCGCATGTTTGAAGGAGCCTTAATAGTTTTACATAACTAAATAAAGACTCAATTTCGGCAACTGTACCAACAGCTTTCCTAATTCACGATCTGAACAATTATCATCATGTTTTGTTATCACGACTCCTCGCTGAGAGGCTTTCGAATGTCTTCCGTAGTCTTCACAGTTGATTAGTAGCGATTGTGATCGTTCACAGGTTTTCTTTTGTACTGAATCCGTGAAAGGAGGCTTCGGCAAAATTCTTGGAAATTGTGAAAATTTGGTAGGTTCTTTTGTATGATTTGGGATAGACTTTTAATACAGCACTATAGACACTGTAGGTATTATTCAGTGCTAGGTATATTGGTTTGGTTTTATTTAGTGGGACGATTACAGTTATACAGTTACTAGCTTTTGCCAGCGGCTTCGCCCGCGTGAAGGTCGGAATTTATCCCGCGGGAACATACTACCGGGATAAAAAGTAGCCTATGTCCTTTCTCAGGCTCTAAACTATCTGTGTACCAAATTTCATTTAAGTTCAGTAGTTTTCGCAGGAAAGCGAGACAGACAGACAGACAGACAGACAGACCGACAGAGTTACTTTTGCATTTATAATACATATTAGTGTGGATAATAGTGTGGATGGATATGGATTATTCTGTTGGGTTATACTAGTTTTTTTATTCTCTGTGTTAACCTCTATAAATGGGAGTCTGTAGCTCAATTCACTGTTTATATGAGACAAATTAATCAGATTGGGACAGATTTTGACACGTTTATTTACAAACATTTGAATGTCTTTCGCACATGCTTTGTTTGTCAGTACTATCTCAGGTTATGACCTCAAAACAAGGGAAAAAAGTGTACAAAATGTCCAAACGTAAATATAAAACATTATCAGCATCTGAAAAATTACAACTTTTATCAGAAAAATGGAATAACGATACATTTTGACCTCTATAAGCGGGGGCCTCTGTAAATAAGGCAACTATAATCTTAAACCTGCTTAATTGGAAAACTGGATTAATGGGAACCCTCAATAATTGGTACATAATTCTTGGTCCCTTGAGATCCCAATTAACCAGGTTTCACTGTATTAGTGTGGATAATAGTGTGGATGGATATGGATTATTCTGTTGGGTTATACTAGTTTTTTTATTCTCTTACCAAAAACACTACCAGATTTAGAATGTATTAAACACTTCATCAAAATAACTGATGTCACTCGGTAAGCTGCCATACTTAAGCAGAATTGGGCTGGACACATCTGTCGCTTGTCTGGCGATTAATGAGCCAAACTTACGACCCAGTGGGTCCCACATCGAGGCAAGCCCACACGGGGATGGCGGGATGAGTTAGACTCCTTTAATAAAGATTGATCTGGCATCTCTGGACAGAGAGAGGTACAAAGAGAGTAGGGAGGCCTTTGGCCAGCAGTAGGACATACATTTCTAAAAATCTATACTAATATTATAAAGCTGAAGAGTTTGTTTGTTTATTTGTTGGTTGAACTCGCTAATCTCAGGAACTACTCGTTCGAATTGAAAAAATATTTTTGTGTTGGGTACCCTATTTAGTGAGGAAGGCTATAGGCTATATAACATCACGCTACAATCAAAAGGAGCGTAGCAGCAACGAAAAATGTTCGAAAACTGGCAGGCAAGATGCGACGCGAAGGGTCAGGGGAGCAAAAATTTGACGCGGACGAAGTCGCGGGCAGAAGCTATAAGAAATAAAATAAAAACCTCATCTCAACTTGTGAGGACTGACAATCTTTGTAAGAAGCTGGGAATCATTCGGCATTTAATAAATTCATCAAATCCTAAGTATGCAGATCTTGGTTACTCGTACGTTAATAAACTCAGACAAATTGTCTTCCAAGCCTAGCCCAGCCACGTACCTAGGTCATCTGCCATACGCACGGTCCACGGCAGTTTGCGTTACGGCTTTATCCTACTCGATTGTGGTTGGAAGTCTATCGTCATAACTAACACAACTTTTCCACTCTGAAGAAGAACAAAATGCTACAAGGAAAGCAATATCTACCTACAAGTGATTCATATGGTACATGCATCATATTCATAGTTTCAGCCGAAAGACGTCCACTACATTAGACACACATAGGACATAGGCCTCCCCCAATTTAAGGGGGGGGGGGGGTGGTTACCATAATCGCCACGGAATCGCCCATCAGAATCTGAATGGGATTGAAGATTATTTCTGAACCATTGCGTCATTTGTTCGAATAAATTGTGGCTCAGCAACGTAAATAACGCAATGAATGTTGTTTAACTATGAATATTAAACCAATTCCTACTGATAAAAAGTTCCGCAATTACCTCTATGGCTTACCTACATAAATGAAGCAAATTTAAAGAAACATAAGTTAACCGTGTAACCACTTTACTTGCAAGTTGCATGATGATGTTATTTACTTCGCATAATATTCTTTACATAAGAAATTATTTAACTTCCTTCCAAACTTCTTCCATCATACTACTTAATATTTGTGCAAAAGTAACATTTTCGTAATCCTGCATTATATAAGGTGTATCTATTCATACACGAAATATTTTAAGAGGTACACTTGTAGGTGGTAAAGAAGCTATTCAAGCTATAGCAACGAAAAAAAATTTTTCTAAGGGTTTTTTTTTAAATTTAATATTTATAAATTATTTGATGCACATAAGAAATACTGGCTCCTTCTTATTTTTTACGGCCCGAGACACCGCGACCATGCTCGTGCCGTACGGTCGTCGCCCTCGCAGCGTCAGGCGGGCCATTCATAGAATTTGGAGTGAAAGTTGTATGCAAAACGTCTCAAGCAGTTTTAAAATTATAATAATTACGAAAATTCAAAAATGCTTAGATAAAAATGTTCTTTTTGCTTCTATAGCTTCTTTACCACCTACAGGTGTACCCCTTAAAATATTTCGTGTATGAATAGATACACCTTATATAGAATCTATCGAATTTGACAGGAATAATTAAAATGAGTAATATTATAACTGCTTTGTTTATTCTCGGTCCGTTTGTTGTGGATATTGATACGTTATTGCGGTGCATACCTAGGTGCGAGTAGTGGTGGACTGGTGGCCCAATGGTAACGACTTACGAGTTCGTGGTCGTGGGCTCGAAAACAGGCAGGCGCATTACTTTGTGACTGTTCTCAAAACGGTGAAGGAAAACATCGTGAGGAAACTGGCATGTCCTAGAAACAACAAATAAAAAACTTTTTTACAAAAAAATAAACCGCCGAAAGAACTGAAAAGCAAATCTTGTTCGCGGGATTTGAATCAGCAAAGATCGTAACGTAATTAAAAATAAATAATAGTTGATATAATTTACATCTTCCACCCTTGTCACTTTTAATAAAAAACGGTCCAAACATTGTTTTTTTTTTAATAAAAATATTAGGTCTTTACCTATGAAATTGCCGTTCTGCAGTACTGGCCATTTCAAATCAAAATAATTTTTGTTTGTCTAAGAATTCTAATTTCAAATTAATTTTATTTTAAAAACATGGAATTCTTTTTCCAAAAGTAGTCATTTGTTTATTGATTAGTGTTACATTTTCATCGCATTTCAATCTTGTTCGTCATCATGGATACGTTAAAAATTCGAGTAATTAGGTATGGAATATGAGTACCGTCGTGGTATTAACGCGGCACAAGCGGCACGCAACATCAATGACGTTTACGGAGCTAACACTACAAACCAACGTACCACCTGTTATTGGTTTGCTCGCTTCCGTTCTGGAAATTTCGACCTGAAAAATGAGCCTCGCGGTCGTCCGAAGACTTTGGTCGACAATGACGAATTAAAGGCGATTGTGGAAGCTGATGATACACAATCTACGGCTGAATTAGCAGCAGCTTTCGACGTTAGCGTCAAAACAATATTGGTCCATTTGCGTCAAATTGGCAAGGTAAAAAAGCTTGACAAATGGGTGCCCCACGAACTCAATGATCGCCAGCGCGAAGTACGCGTCGAGACGTGCCTTGCACTGCTCAACAGACACACAAATGAAGGAATTTTGAACCGCATTGTTATCTGCGATGAAAAATGGATTCTGTTTGATAACCGCAAGCGCTCAGCAAGTTAGTTGGATCCTGGTTCAGCACCTAAACAATGCCCTAAACGAAAACTTACCCCTAGAAAAGTGATGGTCACTGTTTGGTGGTCTAGCGTCGGTCATCACAGCTTCTTACCAAACGGGGCGAGCATTACTGCAGATGTGTACTATGAGAACTCAATGATGGAGAAGCTGGCACATCTCCAACCAGCATTGGTCAATCGCTCGTCTCCGCTGCTCCTGCACGACAACGCGCAACCTCATACTGCACAGCAGACGGTCTCCAAGTTGCAAGAACTGGGGTTGGAAGCTCTCCGTCATCCGCCCTACTCACCAGACCTTGCGCCTACAGACTACTACTTTTTCCAGAATTTGGATAACTTCTTGGCGGGAAAAAAATTCAATACCCGAGAGGCAGTACAAAATGCCTTTGAAGAATTTGTTGCCTCCCGTCCAGCTGATTTTTTTAAGAAGGGCATCAATAAACTGCCACTGCGTTGGCAAAGATGCATTGATTGCATGGGTGATTATTTCGATTATTACAAATAAAAAAAACGACGGGTTGCACTCCGGGAGTGCCGGCAGAAGTGAAAACTTGAATATTAACGTTGTGCATTTTTGATATTTTGGAATGGTTAGGGAATAATTTTGCACGAATTGCTTTAATTATCAGTATAAAAAAAGTACTATCATGTATGTGGTAGAATACAATATTTATTTATTGCGCTATCGTACACAAACATGACAATTTATATTACATTAAAAAGTTTATCTCTCAGAAAAATCAACTTCCATCCATAATTTCGACGACGGCAACTACACAGACGGTCGAGCCATCAGCTGTCACCATCCATGGATGCGCGTGGCACGCTGTAACATAAACACACACGAACATTCGCGCAAGCGTCCTGCGCCGCCTAAACGAAACAGCAGGCGCAGCTTAGAAAGGCATACATTTTCGCCGCGCCGTAGAAAGAGAGGGGGATACTTCCTCTCCTACTCTCTGTCCGTCTTACGAATTTTCGATCAGGGTCACGTGTCCTGACGCGAGTTTAACATGTTTTACCCATTACAAAAAAAAGTGCACAACGCCGCTAAAGAAGTTTTCACTTCAAAAATACATGAAAAAAATTCGTTTAATTCTTTTCATACAAAACGGCATTTTCATAGGTCAAAGACCTATTATAATATTTACAATCAAAGAAACTCAAGTAGGTAGATGAAGTCAAAATACTTTTTGCGGGCAGCCCTACCGCGTCTACCGCGTGTTTACATACCGCGCGTGTTGTAGGTAATTATTTCTAGGATAGGGCCGAGTCAAAATACTGTTTAGATCTGATCTTTACCGTGCCTACACATTTCCTGCCTAAGTAGAAGTGTGTCGGAGGGCGGACGCACAGACCCTGTAGCTGTAATTTTGTGAAGTAAGCTTTTTACTGATGATTATAAAATCATCATTAATAATATTGTTGGTGTTGGTCATGATGTGCGATTACGCTTTGGGTGATAATCAGGTCGAAACCTACAATGTGAACCTAAGGTTGAACTTCTAATCCTATTCAGTAACTTTACAGTTGGCGGGATACCAGGTTTTGACAAAAAAAGGTGGTGAGGTGGTGCAAGAATGAATGAAATTGAATTAACTTGAATTAATGTACTTACATGAAAACTTTGTAATTTAAATTTAATAACTTGTCTTAAACATGCATGCGTTATTTTTACTTTTACTTTTAATTACTAACATTAATTATAAGCAAAATCCTTGTAACTAACAACCTTGCCTTGCCTATGGACTTTGTTGTCTGAAATAAAAGATTTTTATTTATTTATTTTTTATTTAAAACACGATGTTTACTATATCGATGTATATATAGTATAGGGCTGCCAGAGGAAATAAAATGAATAAGTATAGTAAAAAAAAGTGAAATGACATGATTTTTATATTTAGTTTTGTTTCTATCAGAAGAAATAAAAAAAAGGAAATAACTGTTATTAAAAATTATTATAAAAATATTCCTTTTATTCCACATCCTAAAAAGATTTTTTAAAGTTAGACACACAACACACACCAACACTATTAGTTTTAAAATGGTATCATTATTTTTCGTTGAACTGTCAAGTTACTGAATAGGATTAAAAGTCGAACCTTAGTGAAATATTATGATTGTTACAAAGAAAAAAAAAACGTGTGGCACTCGGGGACCGCCGCCGTAAAGCTATTGCATAGCATTTTTTATCAACTTATGCAATTATAATTATTTATTTATTTTTTATTTATCCAGTATCGATTACTATGAAGCCAAAGTAATATGAATTATAATCCTACTTATCCTGTACTACCCGGCCGCTGCCAACGGATGAACGGGACGGACGTACGACCCGCCAGCTGCTCTGCCCCCGCTTTTTAGGGTTCCGTTGCCAAATGGCAAAAAACGGAACCCTTATAGATTCGTCATGTCTGTCTGTCTGTCTGTCCGTCCGTCCGTATGTCACAGCCACTTTTTTCCGAAACTATAAGAGCTATGCTGTTGAAACTTGGTAAGTAGATGTATTCTGTGAACCGCATTAGGATTTTCACATTAAAATAGAAAAAAAACAATAAATTTTGGGGTTCCCCATACATAGAACTGAAACTCAAAAATGTATTTTTTCATCAAACCCATACGTGTGGGGTATCTATGAATATGTCTTCAAAAATGGTAATGAGGTTTCTAATATCATTTTTTTCTAAACTGAATAGTTTGCGCGAGAGACACTTCCAAAGTGGTAAAATGTGTGTCCCCCCCCCCCGTAACTTCTAAAATAAGAGAATGATAAAACTAAAAAAAATATATGATGTACATTACCATATAAGCTACCACCGAAAATTGGTTTGAACGAGATCGAATGAGTAGTTCTTTTTTAAAACGTCATAAATCGTAAACCGCAATTTACCTTACATTCAATCAACTGAAATATAAAAATTAAAAAAAAAAAAACATTTATTTTTAAACCGAGAATACCTGCAGGTTTGTACGGAACCCTCGGTGAACGAGTCGGACTCGCACTTGGCCGGTTTTTTATTAAATCTCTGATATCTTCTAAGATCTTCATTTAAATTACATGCTGTAAAGGGCCATATTGATCTATATTAAATGCAGAATGTATTTAAGGTACTTAATTGGATAAGGATTAATGCTGTATTGCTTAAAATCGCTTCGTAAATAAGCCCTTATTTCTCGTAAAAAGTAACGGATAAAAAACGGTTAGTGTGGCCTAAGATATAGACGTATACCATTGTGGACTTTTTTGTAGACCTTTTTAAGGTGTACAATACTGTAGCACATTATTTTGATCTGTTTCGTAGGGTTCAGCCAGAGCGTTCGCAATGTAAGCGCACAAATGTGTTTATTTATGTCATCACATTAAAAACCCCTAAAATTATCAGCGTTTCTTTACTATATTATGCATGTTATATACATATAAACCTTCCTCTTGAATCACTCTATCTATTAAAAAACCCGTATCAAAATCCGTTGCGTAGTTTTAAAGATGTAAGCATACATAGAGACAGATAGACCGGGAAGTGAATTGTGTTAGGTTTTTTTCGTTACGGAATTTCTTGATTCGGTCGCCGCGCTCAAAGCCCGCGATAAAAGCTATGCAATAGCTTAAAAATAGAAAATAGTTATTTTCATCCCACCATCTCGGAAAGAGTATTTTTAATCTTCAATATCTGAGTGGAAATGCCGTTTTTATTCTCTAGAGGATAAAGTAAATTGAATTTAGAACATCGGGTGCACTAAGTTTGTGAATTAAAAACATAATTAAATCTATTTACTTCTATCTCCATGGTGCCGAATTTATCATTCAAACTTTTTCTAATTTGTAAAACTTAGACTCGGAACCTTCTTGATATAGGTACTTTTTTTTAATTTGCTTTGCGCGCGCCATTTTACTTTTCACGTCACCAACATTACAGTACCTAACAAAAATATTACACTCGACTTTTGGTAACTGTAGCAACGTTACTTTCAATTTTTCTTAATTATACCTAAGTATCATTTGAAATAATTTAAAGATTATTCTGTAATACTTACCTATCATAATGTAGTACATAATAAATGTTAATACCTAAACTGAAATAAAAGTATCTTGTGATTGAAATGCTTTTTTTTGCATATTTAGTCATTTCCTCGCTGAGGTGGGATGAAAAGTTACGTGTTGCACTCGAGTGCAAAGATTTTTCACCTCGTGCTCTTTTGATTCCCTCGCTAACGCGATAAAAAACGGTTAGTGTGGCCTAAGATATAGACGTATACCATTGTGGACTTTTTTGTAGACCTTTTTAAGGTGTACAATACTGTAGCACATTATTTTGATCTGTTTCGTAGGGTTCAGCCAGAGCGTTCGCAATGTAAGCGCACAAATGTGTTTATTTATGTCATCACATTAAAAACCCCTAAAATTATCAGCGTTTCTTTACTATATTATGCATGTTATATACATATAAACCTTCCTCTTGAATCACTCTATCTATTAAAAAACCCGTATCAAAATCCGTTGCGTAGTTTTAAAGATGTAAGCATACATAGAGACAGATAGACCGGGAAGTGAATTGTGTTAGGTTTTTTTCGTTACGGAATTTCTTGATTCGGTCGCCGCGCTCAAAGCCCGCGATAAAAGCTATGCAATAGCTTAAAAATAGAAAATAGTTATTTTCATCCCACCATCTCGGAAAGAGTATTTTTAATCTTCAATATCTGAGTGGAAATGCCGTTTTTATTCTCTAGAGGATAAAGTAAATTGAATTTAGAACATCGGGTGCACTAAGTTTGTGAATTAAAAACATAATTAAATCTATTTACTTCTATCTCCATGGTGCCGAATTTATCATTCAAACTTTTTCTAATTTGTAAAACTTAGACTCGGAACCTTCTTGATATAGGTACTTTTTTTTAATTTGCTTTGCGCGCGCCATTTTACTTTTCACGTCACCAACATTACAGTACCTAACAAAAATATTACACTCGACTTTTGGTAACTGTAGCAACGTTACTTTCAATTTTTCTTAATTATACCTAAGTATCATTTGAAATAATTTAAAGATTATTCTGTAATACTTACCTATCATAATGTAGTACATAATAAATGTTAATACCTAAACTGAAATAAAAGTATCTTGTGATTGAAATGCTTTTTTTTGCATATTTAGTCATTTCCTCGCTGAGGTGGGATGAAAAGTTACGTGTTGCACTCGAGTGCAAAGATTTTTCACCTCGTGCTCTTTTGATTCCCTCGCTAACGCTCAGGATTCTAATTTTGAATCACTCGCTGCGCTCGTGATTCAATTTTAGAATCCTTCGCTTGCTCGGTCATCAAAATTGAACACGCGGTTAAAAAGCAAACTTTGCATTCTTGTATAACAAATAACTATTGTTATACAAGAGTGCAAAGTTGCTTTTTCAAGAATTCAAAAATTAGAATCCTGAGCATTAGCGAGGGAATCAAAAGAGCACGAGGTGAAAAATCTTTGCACTCGAGTGCAACACGTAACTTTTCATCCCACCTCAGCGAGGAAAGAGTATTTTTAATCTTCAATATCTGAGTGGAAAAGCCGTTTTTATTCTCTAGAGGATAAAGTAAATTGAATTTAGAACATCGTGTGCACTATCACAAACTTAGTGAAAAAGCATTTACAATCACAAGATACTTTTATTTCAGTTTAGGTATTAATATTTATTAGGTACTACATTGTGATAGGTAAGTATTACAGAATTATCTTTAAATTATTTCAAATAATACTTAGGTATAATTAAGAAAAATTGAAAGTAAAGTTGCTACAGCTGCCTAAGTAGAGTGTAATATTTTTGTTAGTGACGTGAAAAGAAAATGGGGCGCGCAAAGTAAATTAAAAATAGTACACCAATAAGGTTCCGAGTCTGAGTTTTTAACAAATTAGAAAAAGGTTGTATGATAAATTCGGCACCATGGAGGTAGAAGTAAATAGGCTTAATGATAGGTTCACAATTTAGGGAGATGCTCATTCTTGGCCATGTTCTGCCCATCAGTGTGGTAAATACCGAAAAAATACCCATTTAATAACTAAAATATTGCTATTACTTATTTTTTATGAAAACTCCGGAATTAAAAGCCGATTTAATAAAAACATTCAATCGTTTATTATATTATCTAACAGTTCCGGTCGATTGTCAATCCTGAGTAGGGATGGCAAACATTACTGAAACACACAATCCATACACTAAATAAAACCGGTTTCAAACATTGATTTTTGGAAAACCTTCTTTTATTATATAGTTGTTTCGCGTTTGTTGTTTTCTTTAGAAACAAAAAAGATGTTTGTTCATTTCCGGGCTTCTAAACGTGATCTATTGAACCGATTGCGTGTCTCCAGTTTTTTTTAAATTGATTTACAGATTTTTCGGTAAATCGATGTCATATCGCATCCCTACGCCAATAATAAATCGTAGTTGACAACTACTTGACATTTTATATTTTGTTTGGTGTTGTGTGTTCTTGCGAATCATGATTTATTTTCTATTGAGTTTTTCTATTTGATTTTTGACGACTTTGATTACGAATATGGACCCTGTAACCGCTCCCGATGATGACCTTGGCTTTACTTTGGATTCTGTACCCACCTCCCACGACGACACCGGCTTGCCAATGGTGTCGGACCTGTACCTGAACCTGATTTACATGTACTTACTAGCTTACCACGGAGCCCTCTCTGTGTCAATTGTGGCGTAGATACACGAATAGTTAAGAGATTTACCTTTAGCAATGTGGAAGTTCGGTCTGTATTACAGCAATGGATTGCACTACATCAAGTAACTTACTATAAAAACATGCAAGGTGCATACATACTCAGTAACTTATATTGCATAGCTATGTAAGATAGATTTGAATGAAATAATTCGGTTGTTTAGTGATAAGGAAAACATAGAAATAGTTGTAAGTTTGTTTTGTCTCAACTTAAGTTGTATTTTATAGCTGTGTATTCTGAAACCAATTCCTAGATGGCGTGCTTGACATTTATTTAAATGAGAACGAATAAAAAAACTAAATGTGTTTTTATTGTAACCTTTAATTTCTATATATGGTTTCTAAAAGTCCCACCAAGTTTTATGTAAAAAATAGTGGTTGCTTCTTTACCTATGATGTCAGCCCTAATGCCTATAATTTATTTCTTGCGTGTGCATCACTTGGCCAAAACCTCTTTATTAAATGGGCATTTCCCACGACATGAGTAGCTTAAATATTACCTGAAGCGAATTACAGTATATTATTTGGCAGTGAACCCCAAACTAGACAGTTAGTCTGTATCTTGGGGCGAACATATTGTACTTGCCTTGAATATAAATAATTTCTGTATGAATGTTCGATGAAAAACCATACCCATCGAAAGTGGTGGTGCGCGTGCGTGCTGGAGCCCCATTATATCCCCTAATAGGTTAAATACGGCCCTATTTTAATATGTTTTTCTGGATGGGAAATCATCAAAAGATTTCTTCCGCTCTGGGCGGGGCTGGAGGGCATGTCAGACTTTTGCTGACTGAAACCCACCCGTGTTCCTTCAGTTGCTTGTGTCAGGGCCACGGTAACTATTTCGAATAAATCCGTTACTCCCAGCTGGCGTTGCTGTTGTAGCTGTAAGTTAGACTCCTATCCTACCAGTAACAAACACAATGACTACCACAACCCGGGTGTAGGGGGGATGTCTACTGACACGACCTATGGGCACGACCATGGAAACTTGAAATGATCTGTTGCAGAAAATGTAGTTTTCTTTTCCAGATAGTTTTAACGCTTCTAGTAATGGTACCCGGCTGCATTTTCGGGCGTATGTGTAAGAACAAAGGCTGAGACTGCTGCAAGCCCTTAGATTTCCTTTTGCCTGATTTGTGCATCTTATCTTACAACTGTAACATTATATGCGGAGGCCTATATTTCTAACTGTTGTCTTAAAGAGTTTGTACCTTTATAATAAATAACTAGTGTCTACTTATTTTTCTTAGTTTCTTCATGCTTTCCGTTAAAATTACAACTGCGGCGAAAGGTTCCAGAGCAGCGCTTCTACATATTTCATTGAATATTTAAATAGTTGTATTGAAGTTTATAGCCCCTTTGGACACTTTTGATATAATGTTCACAGTATTGTATAGAATTATTGGAAACTGGAAACTTATTCTACATGGTTTTTCTAATTTTTTTGAGAAAATTTAAGTACGTAATTGGCGAGTAGCCCTCTTATGTTAAAATTAAATAAATAAACAAACGCAGGCTATTTAATCCATGTTATAGGTTATACTTACTAAATAGACTAAGTATACAGTTCTATAAATTAGTGTCTAATTATTTTATTGGTTTCTTCATGCTTTCAGCTGAAATTACGACTGCAGTGAGCGGTTACTTTCCAAAGCAACGCCTCGACTCAATTGTGGTTGCATTGCACTTTGAAAGATAATTTAGAGATAACAGTAATGTTAACAATATTACTGTTATCTCTAATAGCGTTAATGAACAAGAGAAACTGATGTAACGCAGGCTATTAAAGCCATATTATGCCAATACTTAGGACTATGTCAGCGTGTCAGCTGTTCTTTAACAGGCTTCGGACTCAGGCAGGCCGAAGTAAAGAAACCCTGCTAAAGTGAAGATTCACAGTGGAGACACCGCCCTGGAGTATAAATGTGGTGCTGTCCCACTAACAATGCGCCACTTAATATTTTGTCCAGCGTGTCCTGTTTGCACGCTTCATGAGTTGATGGACGTTGTTAAAATTGCCAAGCTCATAGCCAAATTCTGGGCTGACTATATTTAGATCCTAATTCTGACTATATTAGTGAGCGGTCGGTAGGTTAGCAAGAGCCGCCGACTCTTGGTCTCAACCCCGTCTCGTGTTTGTGTACAGTGTTACAACCCAGTGCGCTTGTTCGTGTGTCTCGATGACTGTGGTGCGTGTTAATTGTGTTAGTGTCATCGTAATGTGCATACATACACACATGAGTAAGGCACCCGTTCTGTGTGTGTCGTGTATGTATGTACGTACGTGACGCGCACGATGCACGTGCTACGCTACGAGCAGACCACTACAAACGCCTGGACGCGCACGCAACGCACTCCATGGTATGGCGATGGCAGGATTCAAAACAATCAACACGCTAAGAAGAAAAAGCGTTTCTTCATTCTTGATTGGCTCCTTGGAAACAAAACGACTGTTTTGAACAATTAGGACCCCAGTAACTGATCGTTCTTCCTTGGGTAAGAAAATGTTACTGCAACCTTTCTTTTATCTTTGAAATAAATCTGAAAGTATTGATGAAGGGAATTAGACCTTCTAAGATATAAGGTAGATACTTTTGTTATAAATAAATAAGGACAAACTTTATACCATCGTCTTAAGGTTACATTAATACATTACAAGATCAATAACACAATATTGTGATTAATATCTCCGTTTTGTGAATGTCGTTATGATTTTGATACAATGTAGCTAAGTTAGTAGGTATGTACGCTTGGCGGACAGATTGTCTGTTCCAAATTGTGGGTTCCATCTCCCTGTTTACCACGCTACTTTATCTACTGGGCTTATAGCCTATGGTCTTTTGATATAGGCCGAGTTGACTGAGCTCTCCAAGACAACAACCCAAGCTGTGAAACTCAAGCTCGAATCTCAAACTTAAAGTATTTATTTCAATTTAACCATTTACAGGCACTTCTGAATTGTGTCGATCAGTTAGTCGGACAGTTTAAGGTAGTAGCTCATTCTAAAAGGTAGGTCTTGATGGAGATGGACGGGCAAGAAACACCAAGGAAACTCTTTTAAATTAAGATGTTACAAAATTCTGGGTGCAGTGTTCTTGTTGCTTTATAGGAATACTTGACATAGACCTTGAATCCACGAATGACGAAGCCATGAGATGAGGTGTAACATGGGTGTATCTTATCGTTTACTCTTTTTACGATATTCATAGAGTCTTTATTTTGTTCTGTTACCAGAATCTATACTAATATTATAAAGCTGAAGAGTTTGTTTGTTTGTTTGATTGAACGCGCTAATCTCAGGAACTACTGGTCCGAATTGATTTTTTTTTTGTGTTGGGTAGCCTATTTATCGAGGGAGGCTATAGGCTATGTAACACCACGCTACAACTAAGAGGAGCGGAGCAGTAATGAAAAATGTTGCAAAAACGGGGAAAATTTATTCCTTTTGAGTTTCCGTTGCGTGCGCTGCGTAAACGGTTAAAGTAACGCAAAATCATGTGTGACGGAATTGTTCCGTTTAAAAAGTTCTAAAAAAAAGTCCGCGAGAGCATATGTCTATCTTTTAAGGTTGACTCACTATAACTCAAAAGGAGCGAGCAGCAACGAAAAATGGACGAAAACTAGCAGGTAAATCGATGCGACGACGGGAAGGGTCAGGGGAGCAAAAATGTGACGCGGACGAAGTCGCGGGCAGAAGCTAGTTTGTTATAAAAATGCGCACCTCTTTTTGTTCAATAACGTAATAAAAACAAACCGTGAAGACGTCTGACCAGAGAATTAGTACCTAATAGGTAGATACATCGCGTTTTCAGTACTGTAACAAAAACTGATATTGTTACTGATCGCCTGGAAACACGCCACGGAACGCGTTTATAAAAAAATATCGAATGGTAACTCGTTATAGCTGCAAATGTATACGTGCTATATAGTTGAATGTGAATTGAATAAATCATGTTGGGTTTCTGAACGTGAAAGGCAGAAGATTTGAAGAATAGGCACTGCTGATGCTGAACTGAGGGCAGGGTACAGCCTACGAAGGCTGAAGTGGTGAATAGTGACCGGTTTTGCAAAAACATTTTGACAAAAAATTAAACCGCCGAAAAAACTGAGCGATTTAATTTTTTGTTAAAAAGTTTTTATTTAATCATTTATTGTGGCTTTAATGTACTAATAATACTTGGCAAGGTATACCCTATCCATTAAAAACAGAATTATAAAAATCGGACTACTCTATCTTATACCTTTAAACGAGCAATTCTTGTATATATATGTATAATCTGAATCTCGGAAACGGCTCCAACGATTTTCATGAAATTTAGTATACAGGGGGTTTCGGGGGCGATAAATCGATCTAGCTAAGATTCATTTTTAGAAAATGTCGTTTTATTCGTGTTTTCAATGATCAACTTTATCGATAATCAACTTGAACATAAACTTATTATTTTAAACACAATTTACCAAAAAATACCGAGCAAAGCTCGGTCAACCAGATATTATAAAGTTATGCGTCGTTATACATTACAATCAGTTAGTGAACAATCAATTATCCCCTGTTTTCCGACCCTTAGAGTTCCATTTTGTTTTCCAAATTTATATGGGACTACCTTCGGAATATACCTTTCCAATAAAAAAAGAGTTATCACAATCGGACTACTATGTAAAAAGTTATTCGTGGTCATACATAAAAAATACGCGTCGAATTGATAACCTCCTCCGTTTTTTTTCGTCGGTTGAAAAGGCCGAAAATACAGTGGCCGTATTGGGAATATTTGACAGTCAAAACCGGGCATAATTAGTCATAGTTATCCAGCAGTAACTGGTGTTACCGACATAGCTTACAGAGTAAGCAAACTGAAGTGGTAGTGGGCTGGCCAGGTTTGTCGAAGGACCGATGGCCGATGGACGAGTCTTGTTCTTGGGGTGGACCTCGTATCGGCGGCAAAAGTAGTATGGGATGCCCCCCGCTAGATCATCTAGCGGGGGGGCATCCCATACTTAATACTAATCTAATAAAATAATACTTACATCTAGCCTAGATGGACTTAAGATCTTAAGAAAGTAGCTGGGATAGATTGGATGCGGAAGGTGGAGGATTGAGTGGTCTGGTGCAGCCTGGGAGAGACTGCGTTAAGCTGATTGGTTGGTTGATAATCGGGCACAAATCCAATCACCTTGTTTTTATTGAAGAACTCCTTATGGAAAAAATTTAACAATACTTTTTTTAACCCGAGAGTCGAGCCCAGGATCCAACGCTCAGCCTCTGACTAATAGACCATAATATAGTGTCTATTAAAATTAAAATAAATTTATTTAGGGGGAAGCCCGTGACTTTTTCATGATATAGTCATTTAATGGGAGTAAATGTTACGCTGGCGAAACATGTTTTGTTCAACATACAGCCTGACACTGACCTGAAAAGCCTTCTCGTCGCATTGAATTGCCTGCCAGTTTTCGACCATTTTTCATTGCTGCTCTGCTCCTTTTGATCGTAGCGTGATGTTATATAGCCTATAGCCTTCCTCAATAAATAGGCTACCGAACCCAATACTTATTTTTCAATTCGAACCAGTAGTTCCTGAGATTAGCGCGTTCAACCAAATAAACAAACAAACTCTTCAGCTTTATAATATTAGTATAGATAAAACATAATTTTTCCATTTCGATAAGTCATGTCGTTAAAGAGCCTCTATTCTATATTCTTGTCAAGTTTACGTATCGTATTTCTAATTCTCTAACAATTCAATGCTCCACTTGACAAACTAATTTAAATTTTTGTTGCCAAAAATAGTAAAAACTTATAGTCATTGACGCGAAAATCTGCGAACGAAGTTATGTCTTTAAGCTTTCGCTATTTAATTGAGGAAAAAAATACTGCAAGAATGATAATTAGGTATCTATTGATACCAATTATTAGATACTAGCTTTTGCCAGCGGCTTCGCCCGCGTGGAGGTCGGAAAATATCCCATGGGTATCGTCACTGCTCAGCTCCTATGTGTCTAAGCGTTATGTTATATAGCCTATAACCTGCCCAGGAGTATGGACTACAAACGTACTAAGTTTGGTTAAAATCCCTTTAGTAGTTTTTGACCCATGCGTGCACATACAGACAGACAGACAAACAAAAAATTTACTGATTTCATTTTTGGCATCAGTATCGATCACCAATCATCCTCCAATATTAATTTTGAATGTATATTCAATGTACAGAATTGACCTCTCTACAGTTTTATAATAAGTATATAGATATAGATTAAATTAACTATCTATTATTTTGTAGTTGGTGGGTTTTGTCTCTCTGTCTGTAATATCTTCTCGGGTCACATACCGCAGAGTCGCAAGACGAAGGTCTTTGACCAGTGCGTGTGCTCAGTGATGACCTATGGCACTGAAACATGGTCGCTCACAATGGGTCTCATTAGAAGGTTACCCAAAGGGCAATGGACAGGGCTGTGCTTGGAGTTTTCCTAACCGATCGAATCAGAAATAAAGAGATCCGTAGGAAAACCAAGGTTACCGACATAGTCCGAAGAATTGCTAAAATTAGGTGGCAGTGGGCAGGGCACGTTGCTCGCAGAACAGATGGCCGATGGGGCCAAAAGGTTCTGCTGTGGCGACCACCTACCGCAAGACATAGCGTTGGAAGGCCTCCCACAAGGTGGACCGATGACCAGGTGTAGGCCTGGTGAAGCCAGAAGCACAGAACCGATCGAATTGGCGGTACTTGGAGGAGGCTTGGCTTGGCTTGGGTGCTTGGCTTGCTTGTCCAGTATGTACCTCTGTTAAAACCTTCTACGTAATGGATGAGCTCCAAAAGTTTCGGAGGACAAGGCCAAGTTATGGATGTGTAGTATAGATACCCTCGTTGAATCCGTATCTACGCATTTCTTTTTCTTTTTTTTGTGGGTGGGAAATCATCAAATGACATCTCCCGTTCTAGGTGGAGCGAAAGGGCGTGTCAGACTTTCACAGACTAATAAAACCCACCCGTGTTCCTTCAGTTGCCCATGTGCCTGGGCACTGGCAGGATATCTACGCATGTGATATCTAACCAAATAATTTTCTTGTTTTTTTTTTCTTCCGTCATCTGCCTCTATCTTCTCTCTCTTGCTGATGACCATTCTCATCTCTCTTCAAAATTTTCTTTTAACTGCTCTGAATTGCATTAAAATGCATCAAAATACAAGCGACACCTGGGGTCAGGGTATTGCATGTGATTGACCAAACGTTATGACATGGTGACGGGCGCGGGGCGTGCCCCAGCCACGGTTAGCACAATGATATAATTTATTTTTCTCCTCTTTGCACCCCAAGATTTGTGTGCCAAATTGTTATGGATAACTTACGAGGGGTTAATACCTAATTTACTATTAATTCAGGAGGATTTAACTATCCATTTACTTGGCTATAAGTGAAAGTTTGGAGAAGCATGAAGATTCAAGGAGGTTTTTCAGGGCATTTCCATGAAAAAAAACTTCTTAAACCTATACTTAGTCAAAACAACAATTCTATCAGAAAAGAGTTGATAAGTAGTTCACCAGCGGTTGGGCAGTTCATTGGAACTGTACATTAAACAGAAAAACCATTGAAACACATGTCGCATTTTCAGGCAGTTCTCGGATTTTCACATTCAAAAGAAAACCAACAAAATAAGCTGCATGATGCAGATTTTCTTCAGAACTAAGTTTTGTTTTGAGTTTTCCTTAAACTAATACGCGACACAATAACCTAAAGATGCTGCACAGCTGCACTGTCCAACTAGCTAAACAATAGCGCACCTTTCCTCACGTTTTCCAACTCGCCGCTCTATACAATTCCTCTGTGGCCGATAGTCTTTCGCTCCGTAGAGTAATCACTATAAATACAAGTGGTTTCTGTCCGAGAGTACATTGCCTCACAGTCCGCACAGCGGGGCCTACCTACCCCCCGACCTAAACCAAATATATCAAACGTTTGTGAAAGTTTTGGAAGGTATTAAAGTGAATTTAGTGCCACTTAGCTATTTTTTCTAGATTTTTTGGAGTGATTTGTGTTAAAAAAGTTTTTTCTATCTAGTCTAGATTTTTTACTAAAATTTGTCGAATTTTCATTTTACCAATTTTATTACTGTGTTAAAATATTTTTTTTTAATATTTAGTCCTAAAATTAAATTATTCTATTACCAACAATCAAGCCACTTTTCTTCACTTAAAGGCTTTAATTAATTAAGGCTCTAATTTAGCTTTAAATCTTTGTAAAATAATAAATTATAATTAAGTGTTAATAATATTCGTTACCGGTGTTATTTCAGTTCGACTGTAGCGAAAATGAAGACCTTTACAGCTGTATTATTATGCATGGGTAAGCACTATTTAATTATTATCAATTAAAACATTTTTTTTTATAAATTTATGACTGAGTATAACAAAATACTCTACGACAGATAAAAATTTTACCAAAAGCTAAACACAGAAAAAAAAACAAGAAAAATATTAAACGTCGTTTGTATCGTTTATTTTTCATATTATAAATATTTTATACTTTAAATAATTATAATATGAGTATCTAGCTGTGAAATGAAATAGGAATTAATCATTTCCTCAGATCCATTTTACAATTTAGATATCTTCCCTGATTTAAAGAATGATCGCTTAATTTAATCAATTAATAGCTTTTGTTCCAACCAAGATGTTCAGGAACTTTATGAAAACCAACGCGTTTTTAAACCCTACTAAGAATTCAGTTCACCCTGCAAACCGATACATAACAATGAATTAAAACTGTACGTAATTATATCCGTTTCCGTTTAGCTTTTCCATGTAATGGAAATTATGTTACAGTGCGATAAGATGCCAGTTTATATTGTCTGCAGCTGTAACTGAAACAAAAGCATTTTGTTCTTAATAAAGATACAGAACCGATTAACCCTTCACGGATTATAGGCGTCATCATTTCAGCCGTAATACGCCCACTGCTGGACATAACCTCTCCCAATTTGGGGGGATTTGCCATAATCGCTACGCTTGGCAGGCGGATTGGCGATCGCAGTTTGGTAGAGAACGCTGCTGCCCATTCTCTAGTAAGTCCCGTAGTCGCCTCTTACGACACCCACGGGAAGAAATGGGGTGGTGCTATTCTTTACGTCCGGCACCACACGGTACATATTTGTACGATTATAGGCGTAATGCCTATAATCTCCAAGGGTTAACCAGAGGTGTGCCTATAGTCACACAGCCCACATTTCGCTAGTTATGTTTAACTCCCATGTAATATGGGGGGAACCTATTGCTATCCTTCGGGCACAAATCCACACTCCGACCTGTTACTGAGAAAATCTTTATGGAAAAAACTTAAAAAAAAAACAACAGTTTCCCAAAAAAAAAACACTAAGAAGTTAAAAATTACTAATTTATGGAAGTCGGTGTCTTTGGATATATTTTTTAGTTTTTTGTCACCGACTTCCGAAATTAAAGTAATTTTTCACTTGGTTGTGTTTTTTCGGAAGTCCGTTGTTTTTTTTTAACTTTTCTGTATCCTTTTTTAATTATGGGACTTACCTCGCACCAATTTCGTATACCACTACTTGCTATGTAAGCAACAGTGACAGAAAACAGTAGAATATCATTTAGATATATAAAGTGGATTAAAAACGTATTATCGAGACTAACGCCAAAAATACCCAAGCAAAGAAAATAAAATTTATATAGGTCCATCCCTGAGGTATACTCTATCCACCAAAAAAATAATTTTCGAAATCTATCCACAATTGCTGAAACATACATACAAAAAAAAACAGACGAATTGAGAACCTCCTCCTTTTTGAAGTCGGTTAAAAATCTAATCATACTTGGCCTGACTTGGTCATCGAACCCCATACCACATGCAGCAGTAGCCGACATTAGTTTGCATGCCTTAAACACATAAAAGATGGACTGTACATTAAACTAATCTTTTACAACTGATAACATATATTTTCTGCAAATAAATGATTCATAATTTCATTCAGAAATATTCGTGAGATAATTACTTGCCAAACTATCTAAGATTTTTGTGGACAAGATGTTAATTAATGATCTAATTCAATTGACTGTTGTTTTCGGGTTATTGGTCATCTGTATTTACTATTGGATGATTCCGAGGTCTCTCAAAATAAACTGCAGAAAACATGTGCCATTGTACTTCAGCATATTTTCTTGTTTCTGGTGATAGAAAGAAGCAAGTTAGTTTGGTTTTCAATGTATCTCAATTCTAAGTAAACGTACCAACCTTTGGCAACCAAAATCAGTATAGTTGTTCACAACCATTCGACAGGCTGTCGAATCGAAAGTGACACATTTAGACAACCTGATTTCCCTTGCCCCTGACGGAAAACAGCTGTCGGGAGAATAGCGGTCGTCTATTCAATTTAAACTGGTAACATTTTCGGGTTTTGAACTAGTGGACAGCCTTTATAAAACTCTTAAATATAACACTGATTGGTGTTCGATTCGGTACGGCACCGTATCGAATGGTTGTGAATATCCTTGCAAGATGACTACCCTTTTCTGTGGGTGGGAAATCGTCAAATGACTTCTCCCGCTCTTGGGCGGAGCGGGAGGGCGTGTCAGACTTTTACTGACTAAAACCCCCCTCGTGTTCCTTCAGTTGCCTGTGCCAGGGCTACGGTGTCTCTTTCGAACAAATCTCGCGACCCTGGCAGGAAGATGACTACCCTGGATATCCCCAAGATCTCAGGTGTTGATAATTCGCACAAACTGTCATATAAGTATCAGAAATTAAAAGAAATAAACTTTGACACGAACCAATAAATAAGCAAAAACTGTAAAATTATCATAAACTCTTTTTACATAAAATAAAAAAAGCATCTAGGTAATTAACGATAGCAATAAATTAAAAGGAATTTAATTACATACAATTATATCACGTTATCGAGTTTATATAACAAACTAACAGCGGAATGTAAATAGTTTCGGGTGTTCGGAAGTTGAATACAGTACAAGTTCCTCACGCTAGATCGGTTTACTTTGTTTCCTCAACGCATGCGCATGCGCACGTTAAGTACCGTTTTAGTTATGAGTTTACTACTCACGATCAATTATTACAATTTCCACTGTTAACTGGGGAATAAAAGCATGAAAAACTTTAGTGAAATTGAGTTTTCCGATGTAAGAAAAGCCAATGTATTCATTTATTTTTTGTTTCTACTCTACGATTTTTAAATATGTCGTGGACCGTAATCAAAAGGGGCAATTTTCGTTTTTGACATTTGATTGTCGTCGAGATGGGACTGAGACTAGATTTTGAACGAATACGAGAATAGGTCGTCGTGTCATTGACATACCAAATCACATTCACGACGAACTATATTCAGAAAAAAAAAACGATTAAATAGAATGTAATCTGTGATCTGTGAGGGAATCGTATCTACACCGTATTGTGAAAGCTAATCGTTGAGCCACTGCGCCAAACATAATTATCGCGATCATTCGTTACGTCAAAAGAAATAACGTTTACAAAATATGAAGAGAATTTCTGCTGACTTTTTGTCATTGTACTGCTGACTATTGATTGAACAAATAATAATAACGATTATTAAGATCACCGAATGAACAAAACTGGTCTAAACGAGTTTCAGTAACTCAATGTTTCTCAACATTTTGTTATCCTTGTCCCAAAAATAGTCCCATAATATACTTGTATTGTGCTAGAACAAGTTATTGAGACAGTTGTATGCACGCAGTTAATGACACAGTAGTAAATGTGAAATTATTTTTTAAATGATGAAGTAAAAATGCAAAAATTTTGCTGAAACTTAAGATAAATGATTAACTGTAAAATACCGAACAGAAAATAACGTGGTTGATTTTGAATAATACATAGTAAAATTATCATCATAGGTACTACATATGCGCAGCTTATCTTCTCACATTCATCTTTAGTAGCTGGCATCTTAACGACCTACCCTCATTCTAACCATATCACCTTTGACATAATCCATTACCGCCTCTGTGGTCTGGTGGTAAGGCCACTTGCCTCAGATCTAGAGGTACCGGATTCGATTTCCAGAGGTGACACAGTTTCTCGCTTCCACCTTCGAACTGATCCACCAAGCAAGATAAAGGCCAAAAACCACTCTGTTGTGGTTATCAAATGACGGTATTCAAATAATCATTTCATATTCTCTACTAACTAGTTCCCTTCTTCCAGGCACCCTCTCCCTATCGGCCGCAGCGCCCGTCGCCCGTGACAGCTCGCCTGTCGAGTACGAATACGACTACGACCACTCAGCACAACAGCAGCTGCAACAGGCTCCACAGGCCCAGGATCCTCAGGAATCAGCCAGCCACTATGACGCATACATCCAAGACGTCAAGGCAGCGGCCAGCGGCGGTAACGGGGGCAAAAAAGGCTTCAGTCGGGGCAGTGGCCTCAGAACCATCGCTCAAGGATCAGCAAACCAAGCCAAGACTGCTTTAGGAAACCAGGCTGCCGCTGGATACCAAGCTGCCTATGTTGCCAAGAACACCCTTGCCCAATCAGCAGCTCAGTCTAGTGCGACTGCCCAAGCTGCCCTTGCCGGTAAACAGGTTATCCTGTCAGGGTTGGAGCAGCAGGTCAGAGATGCCAAGGTCGGGCTTCAGGGTGAAGAGATGCAGTTGCAGCAGGCTAAGAGAGCCGCGGACGCTGCTGCCGATTCTGCCAGACACGCTATGCATCAGGTACGTGAAATGAAAACAAAATTGAAACGATGTCAAATATAATTTTGAAGGTTCTGTTTACATATGTATATTTAACTACCTTTTGGCAGCGGGTTTGCCCACGAGAAGGTCGGAAACTATCCCGCAGGAACGTACTACTGGGATAAAAGTTCCAATGTGTTTATCCAAGTTATAAACTGTGTCAAATTTCATCCCAATCCGTGCAGTGGTTTTTGCGTGAAAGAGTAACAAACGTCCATATATCCCCCAAACTTCCATATGTAGGATATTTGTAGGATTGGAATTACAGACTTTTGTTACATAATATCTAGACTAGCTGTTTTGGAAACTAGCATGTCCTATTTAACTCTCTAGGGTCTCTATCTATAGAACGATCCTTTTTCCATATGTTAAAGTAGGTAACGTACACCATTGCCATTTCCCTTCCCTTTCCGTAAAAGCCCTTAATCATAATCACAAATCTTTATTTATCTCAACGTCACATAACAGTATGTGACGTTACTTTGTTAACTACTTTGAGAAGAAAAAGTGATTCAAATAGCCGAATCATTGCAATCGGTGCGATAAAATTTGCAAGATACCATTTGTCGCTAATAATATTTAACATTAAGCGTGCACAAATATTTACAAGTTATTAAATGAAGTGAAACGCATTTTCCACCCACGGCCAAACAGCGTTACTAAAAAAAAATGCAAATTATTTATAACAATTACGCAAACTGGTCCAGTACAGTACACAATAATTTTGGCAATGAACTAATTAAAGAAACCAGAGACCCGCTGTCAGCTTTTTTCAACAACAATAACGCAACGCAACGGTGACACTAAAAGTAACTTTTGAAGATAATAAAAACGGAAACGCGACTAACAACGAAATGTACAAAAAACTCGTTGTGCAAATCGGTACAAATGAGATTTACGAAAAAATAATATAAAACATTGAAGAAAGATATCAGAAAGTCAATTAACATTACGGACTTACGCAATTGCGCGGTCCACTTGCTTTGGGAAATGAATTGATCGCGTTCATAGGACGTTTTATTGCAATGGTAGTAAGTGTCAGCACAAACATTATGTGGCAGAAATTGGTAATGCCACTAACTGAATTGTTGACACTGTTGAAGTTAAAAGCCATATTATTATACTTAATGGACATTGAAGTTGGACAATAAAGGAAATAAATTGAACGTAAGATTTAGATCACGGGTAATGTGGAGCAAAATCAAATAGAAAATAAGTTTCTACCTATTTTCTGTTGTTTGCGTTATCGCATCTCATTACACATTTTTTCAATGAGTTATAAGATTACATTACGGGCTTGTATCTTGATAATTAAACGAATTTAAAACTTATTGAATATTGTTTATTGAGTCATCGTTAGTAAGATGCCTGCAATGACTTGAACTATGCCGCGATCATATTCGTCTCTGTTGCATGTTTTCTGTAGTACCTATCTCTTTTCAATTTTCCAATTCCTAGACTGTTAGAAATACTGAAGATATGCCCCAAGGATGTAAATTGTATGATATTCAAATGGGGATTTAACATCCAGAGAGTTTCAAGAATTATTTTTTCTGTAAGGGACAATTCAAAAGCCGAGAATGCCTTGAAATTGTTTGTCCCTTCGATCCATATCGAATTTAAAACTTCAAACACCAATGTAAATTCGCACCCGCGCAAAATAATTGAATTTCAGTTTCCAAATACTACGTGACAAAATGGGAACAAAAACATATTAAACTGAACTTTGCAATGCCATGTAATTGATTTACTTTTATGCTATGGTGTTTAGTAACTAAGTAAGGAACGAAAATCGGTTAGTTCTTGCGACAGATAGATCTTAGGAAAGACTTGGTGATTTGTTGTCAGCCTTTGCTAATCATGTTGTAATTTTGATCGCGTATTTCCATTTGAGGTGCTGAATATTTAGAAGTTTGTAATAACAGAGGGAATTCGTAGGAAATAAGGCTAAAAAGTGGGTCAGTGTTTCTCAACCTGTGAGGTTGTGACCTCTTAAAAAGACTGTAATGACAATACAGCCAATGCTTTTTTTAATGAAAGGCGCATCTATTATTATGTTTTGGTTGCATGAGCACACACAGAAACAATATCGGGATTTAAAAAAAGTTTTCTTCCATAATGTTTTGGACGTAACGAGCGTATTTACTGTGTAACTAAGAAAAAATGTACATCTAATAATGGATGATGACGGCCATCACTTCTTCAGATATACATCGTCGATATTTTTTCAGTGATTACATCAGTAAACGTTGCTTCTTTATTTTCTTTCAATGCTTCAGTAATATCAGCCTATTGACTAATTTGGTCTAGGCTCACAGCACTGCGACCGATTACCATAATCGGATGGTTATATAACGATTGCACTCAATTGTAACTTTATTTGTAATCATCTATTAGTTTGTCAAAGGTCTTAAAATACACAAAACATTTTAGCTGTAATTGTATAAGTTGATTTTATTGCAACTCTTTGGATAACAAGCAATCGTCTTAGTCCTCTTGGGGCCTACCACAACCTCATATAGCATTATTATATAAATCTTACTTCAGTTAGTATGGCATTTCTTTCCTGAATCATCACAATCTTCTCCATCTATTCCACAACCATATATATATGTTTAATCTATTCCATTGGTTACGTCCTCTTTTGAATCAAAAATGTCATATACACTAGTGCTAGTGTTTTATTTTTAATATAGTTTGCGCCATAAAGTTAATTCCTCCCAAGTTCGACAAAATTTAAGAAACCCAATCAATAAGTCGTAACGGTTTGAACCGAAACATTTTGCAAGCACTGATTTATCATTCTTCAGTTTTGTTTGCGACACATTTGAATTATAACAACGTTTCGGTTCATTTTGTGTTTGCTGTATCTAAGATATTATTTAAATTGCGTTTAGAGCCCAAGGTCCATATTACTATAATAATGAATATCGGGATGCCCGAGCTTTGCTCGGTATTTTTTTTTTTGGTAAATTTTGTTTTTTAGAAATTATATTTAAATACAAATTACATTTTGTTATTTTTCTTCCAATATAAAAAAAGTTTATGTTTAAGTTGATTATCGATAAAGTTGATTACCTACTGAAAACACGCATAAAACGACATTTTATAAAAATGAATCCTAGCTAGATCAATTTATCGTCCCCGAAACCCCCGGTATACTAAATTTCATGAAAATCGTTGGAGCCGTTTCCGAGATTCAGATTATATATATATATATATACAAGAATTGCTCGTTTAAAGATATAAGATATAGTTACCATTATAATTTTCTAAATGCAAATGGTATGGTTTCTGTTCACTTCTAGTTTCTGATTTGAATTTGAAAATACAATTTGTAAAGGATGATACTGTTTCATATTCTTTTCCTCAGTAATTAAGTGTTCAGTTCCAATTACTAGTAAATCATCAAAATCAGTTAGGTTGGGTTAGGTCAGTAGTTCTTTAAATTGTCTACGTACTTAAAAGAACTACCTAGTTTTCATGTTGTATTGCGCATGTAGAAATCCAGTATTGAAACAAGATGCCCCACATGATGTAATTTGATCTTAACATTGTAACCAATACGCGTTACCTTCCTTTTATTTAGAGTACACGGTTAGAGAGTAATTGTGCATTGAACTTGAAAACTTTCGCTCTCAGTATTTTGTAAGAAATGGTTCAATCTTGATAGTGATCTTGCTTTTATCTTTACTTATTTGATATATTTTTTTGGTAGTGCCCTTGCGTTAATGTTTTCCACTGTTCACCCAAGCTATAATGTCTTTGAGCCTTAGTCATAAACTCGTGGACCTCACAAATTAGATCACTTAATTTAAATGCGCCATACATCCTCATTAACACTTTTTTTCGATTTAGTTAACAGGTTTATACAGAGACTATGGATAAAAAAATATGTTAAACCCAGCAATACCATAAACCCCACAATCATTGCAGGTGCAAGTAATCCAAGCAGCCATGAATGCTGCCCAAGCGACATCCGAGAACGCCAACGAAGCCGCTTCCGCGGCTGCAGGTGAGCTTGGTGCCCAGACTGCCATGGTAGGAGCTGCCAGGCAAAGACTGCATGCCCTGCAGGAGCAGCTGCATGGTGTCAGGATTGACTTCGAGGCTACTCAGGCGGCAGCAAGAAAGGCTCAGGTATGGGGGATAGAATTTCTGGGATTACTCGTTCTGATTGGTTTAATAGTGGGACTTTTACTGGGGATGATATCTAGACCATCAAGGCACTGTTAGGATACTGAATATCACTTCAAGCATTAGCTTTTATTGATCTTTAATTTAATTGAGATAGCTCCTGATTGGTGCTTTTAACTCAAAATTATTGGCCATCTTTTCAGAGGTTGAATCACCTCTGAAAAGATGGCCAATAATTTTGAGTCTTTTGGGATTTGTCAAGTTTCTCGTATTTAGTTAGTTGAAATACAGAAATAATAATAAGTAACGTTTCCCTGAACAGGAAGCACAGCGGGACTCAAAGGCGTACATTTTTGAGGACATAACCATTTCCATGTTCTACTGAGACCATAAGAAGCACAATGAGAACTATGAAAAGCTATTTATTTTGTATTCAATATTCTTGATGGCACTGAATAAACCTGTTGATGTCACTTCTCAATTTTGTTTCTGTGCTTATCTCTTTTTGGAAAAAAAAATCGTACCTTCAAAGTCAAAGTCAAAGTCAAAGTATCTTTGTAGTAGTAGTTTTTTTAGTATTTTATTCTCAATGTATTTTCCAAGATGTCTGTGTCTTATATCTTTTTCTTATGCATTTTTATTCGCACATTCTTAGTATAATTCTGACTGGCAATGCTAGAGCAAATAATTGCTGTATTTTCTGTCCTAGTTTCCATCTTATCATTAATAGGTCTTCAGATATTCGAACGAATCACATTCACATCATCATTCTACAACCCTGAAGTAAAAGACAGTTTCATAGGTCCACGTGGGTTCAAAACTAAACCCCGAATGTCCACTATCATAAAACTTCTATCTCAACACCACCATCTCTTTACAGGCAGCAGCTCAACAGGCCCAGGCTAATGCTGCAGCAGCAGCAGCCAAGGCCGCAGCTGCAGGGCTCGGGGGTCACCACCAGGATGCTTCTCACGAAGGTACGGCGCCCGAGCAATACCAAGCTGCTCCTCAAACCCAAGAGCAGGACAGTCAGGAGTACTACCGCCAGCTACAATCGGACTACCACCACTAGTAACAATAAGGTTTTAGGTGTCTAAGTTCTGGGATTTGATGAAGTTTTTTGGGTTGTTGATTTTTGTCTTTCCTTTTCCGTTTTCCAAACCTTTCCTTCCTTTTTTCTGTAACATTCCTCTCTTTTTTCTTTTCTGGGTTATTCCTTGCTACCATTTCAATTTCTTTACAGTTCTGCACCTAATTTTAAAATATTGGTTATCCTTATTCGATAAACACCTTTCGTCTTCATATCATGTTTTCTCTTTTATCATTAACCGACTTCAAAAACGGAGGAGGTTCTATGTTTCACGGTATATTTTTTTTATGTTTGTTCACCGATTTCTTCGCCAAACGTGGACCGATTTCAAAAATTATTTTTAAATGGCCTGTCCATTTAAAAATAATTTCTTCAGGGGCGGTCCCATATAAATTTTATTGCCTTTGCTTTGGTAGTATTTGCATTAGCTTCGATAATACATATTTAATCAACTTAGTGCGGGCTAGATTCTATAACTAAAAAGTGCAAAATAATAAAAATGGCAAAAACAAAAATACTTACAGCGCCAAAAACACTGCAAAGCGAAAAATAACTTTAATTTCGGAAGTCGGGGGCAAAAATCTAAAATACAGATCCAAAGACACTGACTTCGAAAATTATAGTTATTATTACCTTTGTAGTGTGTTTTTGAAGTTGGTTGTACTTTTTAGCAAAAAAGTTTATTTTTTAATTTATTGGTTATTCATATCTCTCTTTCTTTTTCTTCCCTATTTTCAAATCATCCCTTCTCATCACTCCATTTCCCTTATACAGTTTTTCCTAGCTCTCCTCCCGTCATAAAAGTCAACAAAAGCAAAAAAGTTTGAGAATCCCAGAACAAAAGTTAAACGTTATTATTAGGATAGGATACTTTAGCATTAAAATATTTATTTCACCACTTTGCATATCCTATTCTAATCTTAACTTACAAATAGAATTACTTCTACTGCTATGTAAATATTTTTTGTGTTTTAGTTAGGAGTGTTACAAGATCGAGTTTATGTGATATCTGTTATGTTTTCAAACATTTTTTTTTACTTTTATATGAGGTCCCGAATGGTTCCAGTTTTGTATATGTGTAACTTTCTAGTTATACTACAAAAATGTTAGAGGTAATAATGCCGAATGGCAAACGAACCTTGTAACATCGCAACGCAACAAAGCAACGTGATAATCTCGTAAGTTTCTTCTACCGTTGCTGCAGCACGTTGCATGCTATGTTGCTTGTTGCGTTGCATGCTACGCAACACAGTTTCCTTTGATACTAACAACCAAAATTAAGTGCGATGTCTCAAAGCCATAGAGTGTCGACAGAAAGTGTGAAAAAATAAAATATTGTTTTTGTTACTTCTGTTTTTTCAATACGATCTTGACTGTGACTATCTGACTGTGACTACTTCTGACTGTTACTTGACATCTCACTTAATATCACTAACTTGACCTGACTATCACTGCCTACCCACCTTGCTTCTTTCACAATCAATTAGTAGATAAGACAAGTTTATCATATGTAGTTTAATATTGACATGACATTAAGACTTAAAAACCCTTGACAATACCTAAACCCACAAGCCAAGGAATAATGAAGAAGATGGAAAATAATGAGGAATTCAAATGATTAAGATAGAATTTATTTTATTTTCTGTGTCCTCTAATAATATTTCTATATCTACAGTGTACCTAGAGTCTGTTCGTATATTTAAATCACAAGGTTCAATTTGAATAAAGAAGCTCTGAAAACTAAGTGAATATTGAAATGTTTTGTCTGCATCAGCGAAACAATAACTTAGTATTTCTTAGAAAATATTTTTGAATAATGATAAGTAGGTGCACCTACGTTAATCGATACCTTAAATGAACAGGTAAGTAACTTCATTATCTATCACTTGTTTAAGCCAAGCACTTTAACTCTGACACTTGACAAAATTCTCTGCTCAATAATATGCTTTCGAATTCTCCTTAACTTTTAAACACTATATTCCTTTCAAAATATCATCGAATAGGTTAATTTACAAACCTTATTCAAGCTAACAAAAATATGGTAAAGAAAATATTCGCTTATCCGGCTTAACCTATGGCTTTGTTTCATGGCTCGTCAACGAATCAAGAAGATTCGTTAAGCGAGATCTTTCCTATATTTCAGAGTGGGCCAGCTCCGACCAGGATCCTATTCAAGTGACCAGCGAACAACCCTTGCACCTCCATGAAGAACTCCCGCTCACCCCTGCCCCAGAACCAACTCACGCTCTCATAGAAACCTACGCATTCACACAAAAACCCGCCAAGCCCGCACTCAACCAATCACAGGATCCGATACCAAACCAGATTGAACTAGAAAAGCCCGTCGAACACCGGTTCCAGCCATTCCATTCCACTACCAACCAGTTTAGGTTCAAACCTTTCGCGGCTAAGCCTACTAAATTAGTCGCTAAACAAGTTAAATTTGTCGCTCAACCTAGACAATTAGTTGCTAAGCCTACCAAGTTAGTCGCTAAACCAACTAAGTTAGTAATGGCCAAATCTGTTGGAAAGATTTTTCCCGATGCTTACGTTAATATAGATAGCTTTTATAAGGATCACAATCATAGTAATTATGCGAAGCAATTGGCATTTTTTGGATGGTAGTAGAAGAAAGTTATTTAAGAGGTAGGTTCAAGTTGTAAGTAGCTCATCGCTTTTACCATTACCTACACACCAAGGATATGGCCCTTGTTATAAGTATTATATTATTTTTATTTCATTTATGCCATATTTAACATTAAATTCCCTTTATTATTATGTACATTATGTATCAATGAATTTAGCTTATCTATTTATTTTTTATTCGAAAGCACATCTTAGATCCTAATGATTACCTCAAATTCTTTATAAACTTTATTGTTATTCGATACCTTACACTACTTCTTCAAAATATTTCTTCCAAGTAATAACCTAATAACTTGTATCTCTAGCGCCAGAAAAAGACGAGCAGAAGGCGGCTGAACCAGAGGAAGAACAAGCAGAAGAGACAGAAGAAGAGGAAGAGGAAGAAGATTGCGAAGAAGAAAAGAAGAAAAAATAGTTAAACCAAATAGTTAAATGCCATTTATTAGTTCGATGTCTACATAGCTTTTAATTTTGTTACTTACCTATTTTTAAGGACGTTGTAGTAATAAAATAATAAAATCAATTGTAGGTATTTATTTTACATTGAACAAAACCTAATTTATTGAAGAGACATGCCAATGTTTTCGTGGTGCACTGAAATAAACATGAAAGTACGAGGTGATAATTACTTAATTTATAAACGTGTATTTTTATTTTACCACATACCTATATCTATATAGCTACCAAAAACTTTTGAAGACACTATACCTAATAGGTAGACGTGCCAAGTGATTGAGCGATTTAGAGGTAAAGGGTTTTTCAACAAGAACTTTGTTTTTAAAAACCAAATAAAACAAAGAATTTAGATGAAGATGATTCAAATTTTTATCGTATTACGGAGGAAAAAGATTGGCAATTATAGGCAATTATGAATGAATACTGAAATCTGGCAAATGTCCACCACGAGCACGCTGCTAGATGTCGATTCTTTCATCAAAGTTTTTAATCACTTTTTGGCAAAATGGCGGGTCTATTTCGTTAATCACATCACGGATTTTGAGTTTTAAGGCAGCAATCGATTCGATTGGCTCCGTATAGCCTCTGTCCTTAACATAACCCCAGAAAAAATAATCCAGTGGTGTTAAATCACACGATCTGGCTGGCCACTTAACCGCTGAATTTCGTGAAATTATGCGATCGGGTTTGGTTTGCAATAAATTGATCGTTTATTGGCTGTGTGACATGAGGCACCGTCCTGTTGAAACCACATGTCAGTGATATCCAAATCATCATTATTAGGCCAACATTTTGGTTTTGGATAACCCCAATTGTTTAGAACGACGAGGAATAGACAAAACTGGATCTTCTTCAACACTGTTACTCACGGCTGCGATGTTTTCAGTTGAACGACCCGGTCCAACACGCGTTGGTGTATGTCCGTTTCCACCGCGCGGCCTACTCTTCAAAGTGATGTAATTTTGCCAGGAATTAGTTGTAATTTGTTACAAAACACACCTCTTTTCCTGAATTTGTTACAAAAAAAACTAAGACGCTAGGTACGACCAAAAACAGTTGGCCGCTAGAACCGCCACTTGCCGAAGTGATCGCCCGTGATTATACAGAAACTAAATAATGCA
The DNA here is from genome assembly GCA_932294355.1 of Aporophyla lueneburgensis. NCBI lineage: Eukaryota > Metazoa > Arthropoda > Insecta > Lepidoptera > Noctuidae > Aporophyla > Aporophyla lueneburgensis. The sequence goes on along the minus strand of OW028758.1, from coordinate 24,701,458 downwards.
GATAGGCGAATGATACATCAAAAGAAAGGTCTTAATTTGTTGTATTTGTTACAAAAATAAAAATCATCAAAACTTAAATATAGAAAAAGTTATGCTATATTTAGTTTTCAGGTTAAGTGAAGGTACGTATCTCACCATAAAATCAAATTAATAGAGGCTAATGTGTATGGACAATTAGATGCTAATTTGTTGCAGCAAATAAACAAGAAAAATACTATAAAATGGGTTCAATATTTTTTTTACAGTCGATTTTAGCTGGCCGCGCGGACGGCAATATGCTTAAAATACAATGGCGTTTATTGCGTTATTATTAGTAGGTTCAAACTTAGTTCTAGTACTTACTAATCGAAAGGTATCGTAGCCAAGTTTGGATAAATGTGGCGAATATAATTACAGGCTTTATATTTTAGGAGATATTCATTAAAATATAGTAGTATGAAACTGTATTAGAGTAGAGTGACCATAAATTTTCATAATAAAGTGAGACTGAATCGCCATTATTGGAATGTTCGGTAGTCATATCTTCAATCAACCTACTAATAATAACGCAATAAACGCCATTGTATTTTAGGCATATTGCCGTCCGCGCGGCCAACTAAAATCGGCTGTGAAAAAAATATTGAACCTATTTTCTAGTATTTTTCTTGTTTATTTGCTGCAACAAATTGTCCATACACATTAGCCTCTATTAATTTGATTTTATGGTGAGATACGTACCTTCACTTAACCTGAAAACTAAATATAGCATAACATTTTGTATATTTAAGTTTTGATGATTTTTATTTTTGTAACAAATACAACAAATTAAGACCTTTCTTTTGATGTATCATTCGCCTATCTGCATTATTTAGTTTCTGTGTAATCACGGGCGATCACTTCGGCAAGTGGCGGTTCTAGCGGCCAACTGTTTTTGGTCGTAGCGTTTAGTTTTTTTTGTAACAAATTCAGGAAACGAGGTGTGTTTTGTAACAAATTACAACTAATTCCTGGCAAAATTTCATCAGATTTGAAGAGTTGGCTGCGCGGTGGAAACGGACATTGGTGTTGGCACATTTTGTACCGAGTCTGTCGACTCTTTGAACAGTGGCGAACTCCCAAACAAATTTTTGTTGTCATTTTTTTTAGCGTCTGCCTGTGAAAAATATGTAAAAGTATAGAGATTGAATTGCTGAACAGTTTTGTCTTCAGCTATACTTTTATAGGAAGTCAGGAATTTAAGATATTTCAGCTTGAAGTTTAAGAGGTTATGTCTCGTCAACAACAGACTTATCGAAAAATATAGAGAAATACCTACTTATTGCTCAAAATATCATTGATGGAAATGCATTTTAAATATAAAATAAACTACGGACTACGTATTCAGAATATTAAATCCAACCGACCGACGACGTGCGTAGGTCTGCCACATGGTCCACGTAAGTAAGTAGGCAGGTACTTACCTAGTTAAATGTTCAGAAGAATATTTATTTCATCATCTTAGTCAACTATCTTTAGAGCAGTTAGTTATAGATTAGTATGATTCATTACATGGTAAGGGTAGGTCATTGGTAGGTATAGAAATAAAAACATCGTTTTTTTTTTAATATTTATTCCTCATCTTCTCTAACCACAATGTCATCAAGAAAACCTGCGGGTGCTGTGATATATGGTTGATGTCTGGCCCATCCTAGATATCATACTACAGTCATTGTATGAGCGCAACATCCAACTCTCGAGTTAAGTGCCAATGCCGGGTATCGGCGCATTTTAATGACACATAATATGTTGCAGTTGACACACATGATGCGTGTAGGCCTTACACGGCTACTCATCGTGATAAAGAAATCGATGCACACACAACAAAATCCAAGGTATCAGGCAGAATCGGAATCCAGAGTCACGGAAAAATGTCGTCGTATAGACAAACAATCACAATCCTTAGGTAAGAACTAGTCACACAGGGAACCGTAAATCTAAGAGTGCATAAGCAGAAGCAGTCGATGAAGTAGAAATCACGGAAAATCGATGGAAAACAAAATAACGAGACGCACGCAAAGACAACAACAAATTGTCAGTGCGGACTGCGGCCGATTGACAATTGAAATGTCATGTTTTTTTTTTTGCGATGTTGCCACACTCGAACTGCACTACGATGTCATTTGTACGAATTAAAAAATTATGACCGCTATAATCTTTAACACAAACAATCATTTTTTTTATTTTAACATTTGTATTCTGATGAAGAAATATATTTCCTAAGTATATTAATGCAATACGTAAAGCCACAGCGTATGTAACTTGACTAAGATTTATATTACATGGCAACATTAAAAGTATCGCTTAGCCAAAAGTCATGAAGTCAAGCAAGAAAGAATAAAAATTAAACCGCCGAAAAAACTGAAAAGCAAAAAATAATAAACCTTAAAATTTTGAGTCGGCGCTGAAAAATCAATGAACAAAGATCACTCAAAGCGCCGACTCATAATTTTAAGGTTTGTTATTTTTAGCTTTTCAGTTTTTTCGGCGGTTTAATTTTTTGTTAAAAAGATTTTTTGCTTTTCAGTTTTTTCGGCGGTTTAATTTTTTGTTAAATTTTTTTTATTTTACTTTTTTTTGTGGCTTTAATATACTAATAATACTTGGCAAGGTATACGCTATCCAATAAAAAAAGAAAGATCAAAATAAGACTACTCTGTACAAAGTTATGCGTAGGTAGTTAAACATTACAATCAGTGAGTGAACAATCAAACATCCCCTGTTTTTTGACCCTTAGGGTTCGATTTTGTTTTCCAAATTTATATGAGACCACCTTCGGTGTATACCCTTTCCAATAAAAAAAGAATTATTACAATCGGACGACTATGTAAAAAGTTATGCGTGGTCATACATAAAAAAAAACATAAAAAAAAATACGCGTTGAATTGAGAACCTCCTCCTTTTTTTTCGTCGGTTGAAAAACTAAGCCATGATTATTTCTTAGCATCAATAATCTTGTCAAATAAGCTCTTTATTATGGTGCTTTTTTTTTGTTTCAGACTTCGATAGTACTTATGTTTGATTTGATAAAACTTAGTAAATTATTTCGTCGGTATCTAGTAGGGTGACATACGTAGACGCTCAATAATTTCATCAACAATTCTCTCAGAAGGACGATTATGTTGTCCGAAAATATCACGAATTTTACGAAATGTAAACCACTATTTTCATAGTGGATTGGACATTGATTGGACATGGATTGGATTGGATTGTAACAATTGCCAAAGCCTAGATGCTTTGGCAATTGTTATAATGAATTCAATTTCGCTCGAAAATCGCAATGAAAGAATTAAAATCCACTATGAAAATGGTGGTTTACATTTCGTAGGTACACTACGAATACGTCAAAAAACTAAATTACAAAACTGTCCTGCTGTTGGTGTGGCCCCAATTGAAAAACAAAGTTCTTGTTGAAAAACCCTTTATATGGAACGTGGCGTACCTGCCGGGGTTCAATTCCCAAAAAGGACCACTATTTGTGTCTTTTAACCTCTAAGTCCCTGAGATACCACATTTGGTATGTAAACAATCGTTTTTTAATTGTGTCTGTAATTACGGTAATTGACCGGTTAAATTAGGATAGATATCAATAATTTATAGCTAAGTAATACTTTAAAAAAAAGTAAAGAATTCGAATGGTTTAAAATCTGGTTTGACTCAGGACGACCAAAATTAACAAAATCAAAAATCAAAATCAAAATCAAAATCAAAAGTCATTTATTCAAACTAGGCTGAGAGTCAGCACTTTTTGAACGTCAAAGTTACAAAAGACAGTCCCCCCAAAACGCCCGCCCTTCGACACTTCCTAGTGCTTTAGCTGGGAAGAAGAAGTGGCGGAACAAACTCCCCAGCAAATATACATAAAGATAAAGTAGATAGTCCATATTCGCAAAGACGTAAAAAATCGCAGCAGGATTTTTCCCGCAATGAATCTTCAGCGCACTGCTCAGCACCGTGAGTTGAAGATTGAATACTATGTTTCTTCGACGCGCTTGGATATACTCTGTTGGATTCTCAATGCTCGGATCAACACCGAGAATTGAAAATTCAGTGCGCGATCGAATCCCGCCACATTATTTATACGTCCGTCCAAAGGTACTCTCATTTTCTTCAGGCAACAACAATGTAAAAACCTGGTTCCTCTTTTTAGTATTGCAGTAATGTTGTTACAGTCCAAACCTGCTAAGCAGGCAATGGTACCAAAATAGAAAAAATAAATATCTACCTGTGTTCATGAATAGCAAAATTTCACCAGTCGGATGCATTATTTTGCTTTTGTATTTCTAAACGCATCAGTTAACATCAAAGTGATAAGGTACGTTTCTTTACACGTAATATGAAATAGAATAATATTTTTACTGCCTCTTAAATTTATCTGTGAAAAGGTACATACTTAAGCGCAAGGTAAGAAACTAAGCCAGTAACTTCTAAATGTTTTACTTTGTGAAATAATTTAGTAAACTAAATTGTTTTAAAAATTACAAAACAAGTTATTACGTCAGGTCTTCATAGCAGGTTGAACGTTAAACGGAACGGTCCTTTCAAATTCAAAACGCAACATTGACGTACTACACATGTAAATTGAAAAATATTTATTTTATACGCGAAAATGTCCGTCATAAAGAAGAAGAAGCGTGGTTCCATGAAGAACAAGAAGGCATGGGGAAAATACTCAGATATCCGTGATGTCGAGGAGTTTTTAGAAGATCAGAGATTGGAAGAAAGACTAGGGTAAGTGAGGTTATGTTGACATCATGTGCGCGACAGTTTTGTGTTTATTTTCGCAATATCTGTAGTCTCTTCCTGCTTTATAATATCTGAAGAACAAAGCACTATTCATTGCTTTTAACATGCAGGCATCTATTAAAATTAATTTAAAAACAAACATATAGCAAAAGTAGTAAAAAAAAATGTGATGTTGTCGAGACACCGCTAGCATAGAAATTTGGCTTAGCTTTAGTTTGCCAGCCCACGAGTTGAGAGTCCATATTTTTTTCACAGAGAGATCATATGCGCAACTTTTCCTTCACGGGGGGACTTTACACCTCCCCCCTCCCTTCCTCCCTTCACCCCTTAAATTTACTGCTGGCAAACTAAAACTTAACCTAGAAATTTTTCGTCTATTGTGCCTACAAAGTAAATAAATTGGCTAGCTATTCAAAATGTTGTTTATCATAAAACAGAGTATGCAAATGATAATACATTGCTCCACATTTCACAATATTAAATTGAAACTAACCTTTCAGCAAGTTTGACACAAAGCCAGACAGTGAACTGTTTGTGGTAGACACCGCCGGAGACAATGATGAGGTCAAGGTCGAGGACACAAAGCCGTTATCACGCAAACTACAGAAGAGAGCCAAGCTGAAAGAAGTACCTAAGTGTTTTGAAGTTCTACTGCCTACATCTAAGGTAACTTACTGTGAAGCGTTTGTTAAATTAAACTATCTTTGGGAATATTTGACAGTAAACGAATCACAATACAATTTTTCACTTCATAAACAAACACCCATAACAGGCCGGCCCATTGAGAGAATGCATTTCTGCATGCATTCTAGGAATGAATAAAGATGAAATTAAGTACAACACATATTTGTGTGAAACTGGTCTCAAGAACGCATTCTCTTGCAGACTGGGTTGTGGTATTGCTTGCCCTATTTCAATGGTGTCATGAATTAAGACTTGATGATCTCAGTTAGTATGTGCCTTCTGTGTGACTAATTCTTATCAATGGAGCAATGGAAAGTGATTTAACAGTTATAGCATAATATTAAACGAGTAGTAGTACCATTATCCACTCACTCCATCTTACATAGTATAAAACAAAGTTGATTCTCGCGTCTGTGCACTTCAATCTTTTAAACTACACAATGGATTTTGATGCGGATTTCATCAATAGACAGAATTATTTAATAGGATAGTTTATATGTATAATACGCAATAAAGCCATTGGCAAAACCTAGTTGAATAAAGATACTGTGACATTAGGATCACTGAAATGAATTATCTTTTTCAGGTTCAAGACCCAAATAAAAAGCGTAATGTTGTAAATCCAATCGGCTCTAAACCATCTGCTTTGAGCAAGTTGAAAGAGAAGCGTCAAACACAGAAGGGAGTGTTTGAGAAGAAGCTGGTGGAAGCTAAGAAGAACAGGAAGATGGCTCTAGACAAGAAGAGGAAGGCTAAGCAAGTTAGACAGAACTTTGGACTGGATTTATGGGGGAAAGATTGTAAGTAAACCTTCTGTTTCGTCTTTGTGTCACTAGCATGGCACCAAATACCAAATTTTGTTGACCCCTTGCACTATGCCTCTTCCACCGCATTATTGATGGCCAGTGGTCACATTGGCTGTATGATTTGCGGCACAGAGGGCAAGATAGGAGGTGGAGATAAATAGATATTAAAAAATTAAGACCTCACTTGTTATCCTTCCTGACCCTTATATTTTTCTATAAAATGATAACCTCCAATAATATTTTTTTTTTTTTAATTAGCCTACGCTGTCCCACTGCTGAGCAAAAGGCCTCCCTCAAATCCTTCCAGGTATCCTTTTCCAGGCCCACCTTGATCCAACTCTTGCAGTACGCATCTAGGTCGTCTCGCCACCTCTTCTTGGGCCAGCCTCGGTTGCGCCGTCCATCGTCAGGCAACCACTGTGTGGAGACTATTGCCCAGCGGTCGCTGTGCATGCGGCTGGTGTGACCCGCCCAATCCCATTTTAACCTGGCAGCCTTTTTCCCTACGTCTAGGATTCCCGTTTTGGAGCGCAGTGTGGTGTTTCATATTCTAAATAAAATAAATAATAATATTCCACAACTATCACACAACGCCATCTAGTCCCAAGCTAAGCAGAGCTTGTGTTATGGGTACTAGACAACTGATAAACATACTTATATATTTCTAAATACATACATATTATAGATAAATTACACCCAGACACAGAACAAATGATCGTGCTCATCACACAAACATTTGTCCTGGGTGGGAATCGAACCCATGACCTCCGGCTTAGCAGTCAGGGTCACTAACCACTAGACCAACAGGCCTGTCAAAATGGTTCCTGGTTCCTTTAACACCTAAAATGCTGCGCTCCATTGCTCTTTGGCAAACCCCAAGGCGGAACTTTTGTGATTCAGTAAGCGACCAGGTCTGAGCGCCGTAGGTTAGGACAGGCAGGATACACATATTGATGAGTTTTCGCTTCAGGGAAATTGGTAGATCACCCTTCATTAGCGTTTTCATGGACCAGTAGCTTTTCCAGGCATTTTCGATGCGACGACCGATTTCCTTTTCTTGCCTGTTTCCGAAAGAAACTAACTGGCCTAAGTAGATGTACTCATCAACATACTGTATTTCCTGCCCATCTACCTCAATCCTATGCTTAGTGCTGTTGGTCATGGCTTTGGTTTTAGACCAATTCATCGCGAGTCCCACCTTAAGACTTGCCGTGCTTAGGTCTTGAAGCATAATCTGAAGTTCCAGAGCTGTGGGGGCAAAAAAGACTATATCGTCGGCAAAACGGAGGTTTGTCAACTTCCTGCTGCCAACTTCAATGCCCTTGGTTGTCCATGAGGGTGCCAGTGTTCTAAATATCTCCTCGAGAGTGCTTGTAAATAATTTTGGGGAGAGCGGGTCGCCCTGCTTAACAACCTTTTGTATTCTAAATGAAGGCCCCGCAGTATTGAGTTTGATGTCAGCAGTGCTGTTTTGGTATATAATACTGAGAAGGTCTATATATTTTTGTTCCAGTTCTTGGTTTTCTAGCGACTTGAATATTTCTGAGTGTTTTATACTATCGAAGGCCTTCGTATAATCTACGAAGGCTAAGTAGAGCGGTTTATTAAATTCGGAAATTTTTTCAAGTAACTGGTTCAAGGTGTATACTGCCGTCGTTATTAAAAAGGGCACAACTAGCATTTTGTAAATGTTGAGAAAATCGATGTTAAAATATTTTTTGAATTATGTTTAAAAAAACACGACTAAACTATGTTTTTCGAAATTGTGTGAATTTAAATAGTTGTATATATATAGTACATATAAGACTATAGCAATATTTTTTATTATTTTTAATGCATATAATAAATAATTAGCTTATTTTTTTTCAACTTAACATAAAAAAATACATAACAGGAGCAATATTACAGTTAAAAGGCATATACAACCAAATGTGCCTTTTCAATGTAAAATTTTAAAATGTTACATTGAAAAGGCACTTTTATTCAATTGTGCCTTTTTACATATTATTAAAATAGTATACATACAGTAAAATATTAGAATATATTATATTTTATACTTCTTGATGAATAAAAACAATCTTATTGTACACTTTCTTGTGTTTCTTCAGTGGGACGTGTAAATAACCTTGACCCACCACTTCATCTTCGTTCATAGATGTTTAGTAGTAAAGGCATAACCGCCAGTGTGCCTTTTTTTAAACGCTTTATTTATAAAAAATTAAGGTATAGGGTAATAGTAAAGACATAACTGCTAGTTGTGACTTTTCTTCTTCAATAATTGCTAGGGTGTTGGTATAAAAAAAAATAAGCACAATTGCCACATAAGCCTTTTATATTTGACGTAAGCCAATTACGCCTTTTCAATTAAATATATTAAAAATATAAAGGCGAAATAAAAGGCATATCTCACAATGTGCCCTTTTCCTGGTTAAAAACTTTAAAAATGTTGCAGTTGTGCCCTTTAAGCTTATGGTATCTCTGTTATTTTTTTTGCTAAAAAAAAAAAAAAATAGGCATATAGGCTTTTTTTTCCTGATTCCGGTGATATATATAACTCAATTTCATGAAAAATGTTAGTTGTGCCCTTTTTTATTAAAACGGCAGTATAGGTGGTCAGTTGTCGAGAAGCTAGGGCGAAATCCACCTTGTTCTGGTGTTTGGTGTTTATCCAGTTTCCCGTCTATGCGATTATGTAATACCTTAATAAATGTTTTATAGATGTGAGATGTTAAACTGATTGGACGATAATTGCCGATATCACTGCAATTATTACAATAAATAAATGTAAAAGAATTAATGTGGGTGTTGCAATGCTTGCAAAAGGCTACTAAGTAATTAATAAGTCCCAACACAATATTTAGACCAATATTTGTTGACTTTGACTGCATTAACACTATGCATATACATTCGCACGGATGTAATAAAATCGTTACGGAATTTTATCGTGAATATTCTAACTGAGCACTGAGAAGTAAGCGTAAAAAAAAGGAAAAAGAAGAGACAAAAAAAAAACTAGATTTTTAATATAGTTTTAAGCCAACATGATATGAGGAGTGTGTTATTATATAGTATAAATAACTCAAAAATCACTTACTTCATTTATGGGGTTTTATTTTTCCGTCATCATTCACAGAGATACCATTTAAAAACACTTAACTAATCCTTCCTGCCTACTGACTTAAATGAATAATTTGTTTACTCATTATTTATACTCATTTTAATAACTTCTTTACCCAGCACCCGAGGCGAAAGGCATACCAGAAACCCTCATAGATGAGTTCATATCTGAAGAAGCACAGCTACACAATGTGCTACCAACACAGAGACTCAGACCAAAACCTCCGATGGCCAAGTCTGTGATGACCAGGGCGGCCGTAGAGATGCCACATCCGGGAGTCAGTTATAATCCTTCATATGAGGTTAGTAGCTTCATTTATAATTTTTTTACAAGTTACTCTTATAGATTTAAATTGTTAAGCTTTAGTGATAATGAGGGTAGGCACTGATACCTAAAGTTACAAGATATTAAGTTAGTCAAGAATGCACTGTCACCTACGGCGTGCCTCAGGGCAGTGTAATCGCCCCTACACTCTTCCTCATATACATTAACGAGCTGGGTATGCTTACTCTTCCTAAAGGTAAGATAATAACCTTCGCAGACGACACTGCCCTTCTCTTTAGTGGTAATACATGGCCTGAAGTATATATGAAAGCTCAGACTGGTTTCGGAGTCGTGACGGAGTGGCTGCGCAATAATGTTCTCACTTTGAACGCGGAAAAAACCATTTACATGCCTTTCTTTCTAAAAAACAATACGCAAACCACACACATGAACTCATTATATACTATAATAGCCCATACATGTATAAATCATAATTTAAGTAACTGCACCTGCACCACGACCATTAAGAAAACAGATAGTGCAAAGTACCTAGGGGTAATATTAGATAGCACCTTAAGCTTCAAAAAGCATATTAATACCCTCAGCAGTAGGTTACGCAAACTTATATTTGTCTTCAAGACACTAAGACATGTGGCAGACGTAAAGCTTAAAAAAATGGTTTACCTGGCACTTGCCCAGTCCTTACTAACCTACTGCATAACATCCTGGGGTGGTGCTGCAACGAATACAATGTTGGAACTTGAACGAGTTCAGAGAGCCATTCTGAAAGTATCTTTGTTCCTACCCTTCCGATATCCAACAGTTCTGTTATATAAGGAAGCTAAGGTACTAACTGTTCGGCAGCTGTTCATATTGCAAACAGTTCTAAAACAACATGGCCTCACTACCTTCAACCCCTCACTATCCCACAATATTAGACGATTTGATCCCATTGTCCGATATCACACCCGGCTCTCGACTGTTTCCTCCAATCGCTTCTTTTGCTACCTTGGTCGCTTTCTTTATAATAATATAAATAGAACAATCCCAATTTATAACCTCACCAAAGCCAAATGCAAAATCAAACTTAGCAGTTGGCTCCGGGAGTTAAATTATGATGAAACCGAAAAACTACTTGCCGTCCCATCTTAACCATTTATCTCATTCACACACTCACACACACACCCCCCACTCACTCACAGATACACATTCACACTAACACCTACTAACCATACTAACACCTTGCATAAATGATAATAGGTTTTTTTGTTAATTCCAGCACTTCCTATTGTACTAGTACATAACTGTAAAATGTAAGTAATACCCAAGGGGTGGAGGCCTGGTGTCCTGAAATACAGACTCACGTCTAGTTTAGGCACCAGTCTCCCACAGTATATTATTTAAGCCTTTATGTATTGATACTTTTCTACTGTACCTATATTGTGGCGAGAAAATAAATCATTAAATCAAATCATTAAATCAATCATTGGCTGCAACTTAAAACCGACGAAATGCGAGTCGAACTCGCTCATGAATTCACACGTTCTTATGTCAGAATAGTGGTTAAAAATTAAAAAGGGGTCCCCCTATAATTTTTAATTTTATATTATTTGTTGTTACTGCGGCAATAGAAATACGCACCACGTTGAAATTTAACTACATAGATGTATTATTGTTCATGAGAACAACAGGAAGCCCACAGGAAGTTCGTTGGAGGCTAACTGGCTAAGTAATAGGTTTCTGTTAGCACCCTTAGGGTATGGAACCCTAAATTGCACCACTGCCTCAAAAATCCTTGTATTAGTTCACTTAAGTACAGGAGCTGGTACACTTATCATTCTTCTAATACAGGAGCATCAAGACCTGCTCCAACAAGTGGGCAAACATGAAGAGAAGATGATGAAGAAAGAGGCGCATCTCCACAGGGTGACCACCGGCATGTTCAGAAGAGTCACTCAAGCAGAGAAAGAGGTATGTTGTTTGTACATTATTTATTTACCAACGGACCACACATTTATTCTATAGACACTATTATAAAACTAAAACAATTTTATTGGGTGGCAGGACCAGTTACCATAGATTCAGTACATGATTCGGAAAACAACTGCATTGAACATTATTCGTGGGTTATATAAAAAAAGTAGCTGTTTCTATAGATTTGGTACATTACGTAGGTATTGCAATTTTTCAATAAAACCGCTGTTTTTTTTCTATAACCAACTTAAATTTTCTTCGCTAAAGGGTCTTGAATCATGTGTGGTTTCAGTTTGCGCGTAAATAGTCCCATTTGCCCCAGTGGGTGTCGTAAGAGGCGACTAAGGGACTTACTGGGCAGCAGCGTTCTCTATGCATTTTACTAACATACTGCGATCGCCAACCCACCTGCCAAGTGTGGCGATTATGGCAAACTCCCCAAAATTGAAGGAGGCCTATTTCCAGCGGTGAAACTCCTTCGGATGAAATGATGATAATGGGGTTTTAAAATTTTAATTCGATACTTATTCTGAAAGAAAATGCACAATGTGATAGGTATATTTAATAGCAATTGTATTGTTACATTTTATAATTAAAGTTAAAAAAAGAAAACTTTTGGTCATTTGTGTTTTATTTTTCCTTGTAATAAGACCAGAACCAAACAAAACCTTTGTGCTCTCTCTTCTAAAAATCACGTGATTTTATCTCTTCAGAACCAATGGCGCGAAGAGATGAGCTCAGGCCTCCCCCAGCCCCACAACCCAGCCGAGGACCCGGACACCGACACGGACAACGAGTACAAGTCTGTGAACCCGCCGGTGAAGAACAAGAAGAAAGACCACAAGACTCGCAGGAAGCAGAAAGAGAGGCTCGTTGAGAAGGAACGCTTGAAGCGAGTCAAGGTTGATAAGCAGAAGATTACTGATCTTTATAAGTGAGTGTTTGAGCTTATTGTATTGTATTGACATACATTACACCTATCTATACTAATATTATAAATGCAAAAGTAACTCTGTCTGTCTGTCTCGCTTTCCTGCTAAAACTACTGAACCGATTTAAATGAAATTTGGTACACAGATAGTTTAGAGCCTGAGAAAGGACATAGGCTACTTTTTATCCTGGTAGTATGTTCCCGCGGGATAACTTCCGACCTCCACGCGGGCGAAGCCGCTGGCAAAAGCTAGTACCCAATATTTCTTTAACAAAACGAGGTTTATTTTTAAACCATCGTGTTATTTTTGAATTTCAACTTTATGTCGACAATGTGAAGTTCTAATTGCAAAAACTGACGTTGGACCAGTCTAATTCGGCAATTTTGTATTTAAAACTTTACGTGTGTCAGAATAAGATTCAAAATACAATAAATTTGCTTACGTTCGAGTAAGGTTTACCTTCGAGCCATTCATTGAATTTTGAGGAACTCGTTTAGATGAAAATTCTCTGTGATATCTCAGATTTTAAGAACTATTTAAAAATGCTCTATGACTAATTTGCCTTTTCTACATCATAATGAGCCTACACACATTCCCACTGTTGGGACACAGGCCGCCTCTCCGTACGAGGCAGTGGGCTGTAATCCACGATGCATCACGCGGGTCTAGTTGATAGAAGTCACATGTCTTCGAATGCTTGCTTCTAAGACATGCCTGTTTCCGGTTTTAGAGCAGTGGTGGTGGAATAATTTACATAAAGTAAATCACCTGCCTAGGTTTGACCTTACGACCTACAACTCGTAAGTCAGGGTCTTTACCACTGGGCCACCTCTTTCAACACAATTCCTCTAAAAAAAAAACAATCCTATTCTCCAGACTACGTAAACTCCAGTCCACGATAAAGACCCGTGAGCAGAAGCAAGCAGAAGACCGGTCGAAGCGCGCAGAGAAGCGCGCCACTACGGAGGCGAGCGCGCCGCCCACACTCAACGCGCACAAGACGCCTGCCAGGCAACCAGACTACGTGGACCCCAAGCAACTCACCGGAGATCTGAGGAATATTCAGACTACCAGTAAGTGGAATCCTGCTGTCGTACTATGATATTATAACGTGAGAGTTGGTATGTTCGGGGCGCGTGAGGGAGTGGCAGTCTCTGCGCCCTCACGTCCCTAGCCGCCGCAGGAGGAGACGCCCCGGGCGTCGGGAGTCGATTGCGGACTCCCGGCCACCGTAGGCGCGAGCTTGCGGGTGGCGAGCAATGGGTAGCTCGCCGCCCGGTAAGGACCAAGCTCGGGTCGACGGCGCGCAGTGTTCCACGCGCGCCTCAAAGAGATGTCAGCAGCAGCGTAGGGGTCTAATAGGACCGATGCCTGCCGGGGTCGCGTGATTGTTCGAAAGAGATACCGTGACCCTGGCACATGGGCAACTGATGGAACACGGGTGGGTTTTAGTCAGTAAAAGTCTGACACGCCCTCCCGCTCCGCCCAGAGCGGGAGAAGTCATTTGATGATTTCCCATCCTGAATTGGTATATTTGTGACTTAGTCACGCGAAAACGGATAACCGGACTTGGATAAAATTTGGCACAAAAATCCACATCTACACTTTTTATAAAGATGTATTTTGTAAACTTACACTTTAGAACTAAAAGTCGGATCTGATAACATCTTTTTGTATTTGATAACCCAAAGCTGATGCTTGAAGAGGGTTATAGGTTATTTAACATCGCGCTACAACTCTTAAGAGCAGAGCAAAATGAAAAAAAAAGTCGGAAAGAACGCTTAACTAAACTTAATAGCGCGGGTGGGTGATGGGATACGACGCGACGGGTTATGGGCCAAAATATCACGCGAACGAAGTTGCGGGTAGAAGCTAATAAATAAAATTAGTAGTAGCAGAGCTGCTATTGAAAGAGTTCTTTCGGGAAAGGACTATGCACAGCAAGCTAATTACCATTGGAATGTGATTTTAAATCACATTCTAAATCTCATCTTAGCGATCAATGTCAAAAATTGGCAGAAACGTGGGTAAATAAGAGGTTTGTTGAGTCAGATTAGAATGTAAGAGTTCTTCAAAACACGGGGATTGTCCCCAGGATCGCTGTGTTCTAATTTGAAAGAATTCGGTGTTCATGAAATATTAAACAATAGGCAAACCTAAACCTTATGCTACTAAACATAACGTAAATTTTTCCAGCAAACCCCCTCCGAGATCGTTTCGAGTCCCTCCAGCGTCGCGGCGCCCTCGCAGCCTCCAAATTAATGATGAAGAAGAAGAGGAAACTCAAGAGCTACTTCAAAGCAGGCCACAAAGTCACAGAGAAAGATATCGATAAATACGTCAATAGGAATGTAGGTAAAAAGTGATCTTATTGTCTGTGGCGTAAGTCGATTTTACCTTGTATGGTAAAGAGAGTAAAATGTAAATAATGTGCTTTTAGTACGTTATTAAAGAGTTATTTAAACTGTTTTGTTAGTTTGATTTATTTAAATATACCTGTTTATTTATTAGTACTTGCAATGGTACAATCGTTTTAAGATTGAAAGGAGGATAGAAACACCCAATATTTATAAGTTTTAAAGTGAACATTTCTTTAAGGGGGGTTTGATACTTAAGATCAACAGCCATAATATCAGCAGTTAAAACATCAACACCGTAAGACCTACGATTCAAAATCTCAACACTTCAGAATGTCAGCAGCTTAGTAAGTCAACAGTCCAAAGTTTAAAATCTCAACTTGGAAAGTATTAGGTAAATACTAATTAATGTTATGTCATATTTTATTTTTATTTTATTTTATTTATTTTAGGAAAACTTACAGCTAAACAATACAGTGAGTAGATGTTTTTACAAAATAAGGCCAATTACAAGTTTCCACATGTAGTAATAAATCAGATGAAAAAGACAATAGACCATCTCTACACAGTACAAAGAGCCACTTCCCGCGCCTGCATGTCCCGATCCCCCAGACCACGTAACAGATCCCAACACGGTTTATCAATAGGCGGAGCGATTCAAGCGGAGGGCCCACATGCACAATACGCTGGCAAAGCTTAAAAGGTAATTTAACACAAAAAAATTAATAATCCACATCCACACTTCCACACTAATATTATAAATGCGAAAGTAACTCTGTCTGTCTGTCTGTCTCGCTTTCCTGCTAAAACTACTGAACTGATTTAAATGAAATTCGGTACACAGATAGCTTAGAGCCTGAGAAAGGACATAGGCTACTTTTTATCCCGGTAGTATGTTCCCGCGGGATAATTTCCGACATCCACGCGGGCGAAGCCGCTGGCAAAAGCTAGTGTAATAATAATACTATTTACGCTCGAAGAAGCTATTAGATAGAGTTTTTTTCAATTTAGCAACACTAGTATTAAAAATGTCGATATCAGCTTCCCGGCAGGTTGCGTTGTACATACGACTCGCTCTCACTATGTACGAGTTCCGTCTGTACTTAGTGTGGGTGTGCCACTGGGGTGTGCAATAAATCTGGTCTACGTAAGAACACAGACGGCACTCGCAGCCCAATTTTGTGTAACAACTCGTTAACGCCGGTTGTTCCATTAGCAATTTTGAAGAGAAACACAAGATCTGATATATTACGCCTTTCGTAAAGTGGAAGAATATGAAACTTTTTGCAACGGTATGTATAATTAGTTAAAAACGTTTTAGACCGATACTGAATGTGCCTTAAAAACCTTTTTTGTATGCTCTCAATACGATTTATGTAGACATTATAATTAGGGTTCCAAACTTGAGAAGCATACTTCAAATGACTACGGACAAAGGAACAGTACAATATTTTTATAGTCTTTATATTTTTGAACTCCGAGGACACCCGAAGAATGAAACCAAGTGCTTTGCATGCTTTCTTGACAATTTTACTATAAGTAAACATTATTTGACGAGCGGTGCTTACCTTTTATTTACTTTTTGGTCGATCAGGTATAGGTAGGTAATACTTGAGTAATTACACAATATATTGAAATAAGTAAATAAATAACAATTGTAAATAAAAATCCTATTTCATCATCATCATCATCATTTCAGCAGTAAGACGTCCACTGCTGGACCTAGGCCTTCCCCAATTTGGGGAGCTTTGCCATAATCGCCACGCTTGGCGGGCGGGTTGGCGATCGCAGTATGGTGTGGTCTTACGGTGTTGATGTTTTAACTGCTGATATTATGGCTGTTGATCTTAAGTATCAAACCCCTTTAAGGGCACTTTGCGCTCTGCTCTTGCTAAACAGTGAATGTTACTGGATCTTTACGCTCGAGTTGATGATGCTGAATCTCGTATACTCGGTTCCAGTTAGTCGGTGTCACTGAATGCGCTAAATTGCGTGACTCGAATCGTAAATTTTCACTTCTATCTTCTAGAAGTTGATATTTTACGGATTTACGATAAAGCTTATCTTAAACCTTTAAGCTAACTTCTATGGTTGCATCAAAGGGTTTAAAAAAAGTCAACAAAATATTTTCATACAAAAATTTACTAAAAAAATATCTAACATATAATACATCTAGAAATAGTCCACTTACGAATATATTACAGAGAAATCGTGGCAGTGTAACGAATATAAAAAACTAACGTAAACATAGCTATGTAGGTAACTCAGTATTTAAACCTAGGATGTCTCCTAAACATAGGAAAATTAAACATTATTGCTTATAAATAGAATACTATGCGTTAGTCTATGTAGTTGAATTTCAATAACAAAACGTAATAAGTTAACTAAGTTACAAACTAGGGTAACTGCTTTGAGCAATACACATATAATTCATGTAATCTGTACATATTATTAACCAGTCAATTACCGTAATTACAGATACAATTAAAAAACCATTGTCGATACCAAATGTGGTATCTCAGGGACTTAGAGGTTAAAAGTTAAACTTTGTGAGTTTATCTCCGAAACCACTCAACCGATTTAAAAAATTCTTACACTGATTGAAAACTACACTGTTGCCGAGTATCAGGATTTTTAGTAGGTTAAAGTTGACTACCACGTGGACGGAGTCGCGGGCAGAAGTTAGTTGGCAAACATCTCGGCCTTATTAAATCATGAGGCTACTAAGAAACGTTTAAGCATCTCTGCTTATACCTGTACGAAGTATAGGCATGCTAAAATGCGTTGTGATTTTGGAGTCACACAATGCATTCTATTTCTAGATAAAAAATATTTTATAGGATGGGGTTTTCTATCTGCAGGCGTAGTAAATATTCTCAAATATCTGTAGACATTACAATATTTTTCTCAATCAGGAATCGAACCCATAATCTTTGGGATTTTCAAATTGATGTTTTGTTAATGATTCTGATAATTTGAATTCCATTACTAAATACTTATTTCACTAATTATTGTCCTGATTATTTAAAAAAAAGCCCATTCGAAGGATATTGCTAGTGATAGTCATAATTCAATTCGAGTAAATTTCAGTTCTAACATATTTACTTTTCTAACATTTAAATTTTACATTGTATTATGTGCATATTGCTCCTAACAGCCTTTTTAGAATCATCATAATTTTCAAACACCTGAAAATACTGATGCTCTCAAATGTCGGTTGAAAACGAATAATTTCTATCTACATAATCACATTTACACGTTTATATTTAGGGTTCGAAATTGTTTATATCGCAACGTTGTGTTTGTAACTTTCTCTTGTAAAACGATTAATTTTTTCACATTTATTTACATATGGTGGACTTAATTCCACTTGCTGGTGGAGCATTATCGTTAGTCAATATTTTGGTAGTCTCATTTGTTGCCAATTTTTGATTTCTTTAGAAGCTATCTGGTTCGTGCTCTTTTTGTCAAGGACAGGAATTTCTTTGATCATTTTATTAATTATTATTTCAGAATTCTGAACTGCATGTAGTCTATTTACTAATTTGAAAATTTTCTACTTACTCTTTACCTAAATTGTTGTAATGCACGTGCTACATTCATCAAATTATTGTTGTTAAAAAATATCTCATCATTTTTAAATCCGTTGTAGGGCCACGCAATCACGCTTAGAATTTACAAGATAAGTTACAAATCAGAACGCCCATTTATCTAAAAACATCAAATTCAATCTAGAAAATAAAAAATGTCGCACTGGACTCAACCCTAAATATAAAAACAGAATCCTTACGTTTCTAGAACATTCTCAACCCCACCTCGCCGCGATAGAGTACAGCGACCTTAATAATTCTAAGGCCCTGGTATCGGACGTGGCTTTACCGTCACTGGAAGGTGAAACCCTAGCTTCAGCTATAGGAGTATCTATAAAAGGTAATTTAGTAGTGGTTTTTAGTTCGACAGGAGTTGTTCTGACGTAGAATTTCTTCACACCTCTTCGACTGGCTGTGTTACTACTGGTTCTAAGTGGACTGAAAGTTGTAGCTGATACTTCTAGATCTTCAGTTGTTTTTACACTTTCTGTTGTTGTTGTTGTGCTGCTGATTTGTGCTGCATTTGATAGTGAATTGATTGCGCTAGGATCAAAGTTCAGGCTTTTACCCCTTCGGTCTCCTCTTGTCCTTTCTATTCTGTCTGTTCTTCTATTTATGTTTCTGTCAGCCTCTGTGGTTGTTAGTTCAGCTACCTCTTCTTCTTTTGCAATATCTTCCATATCCTTTTGAGAGACAGCCATTAAAGCCTCAAGTAAAGCTTTCTTTGACGCCTCAGCGGTAGTATTATGATCATCATCGCACGTCTGTATCAGCAGCAATATCAGTCTCTTCACCGTCTTTGATTTCGTTTTCTTCATGACATTCATGAGTTTCTCTGCAGTGGTCGCATTCATGATTTCTTTCGCTTTTTCCACTACTGTGTCAGTTATTGTTGTTAGATCTTGAGCAGGTTCAGTTGAAGAATCTCTTAGCAGCCTTCCTTGTCTTTCGAAATCTTTTGTCTCATGTGTGGATACTTCGAAAGCGGTGGTAGGTGAAGCTGTTTGTTCTGTTGCTACATACTCAGTGGGAGTAGTAGATGTGTTAGGAATGTACGTATTTTCTGATAAGCCTTGATTCTGATCTGACGCAGTTGGACTCAAGCCATCGTTTAGCGTGATAGGATCTATCACAGTACTCTGCCAGTTCCCGTAAGTGTTCGACCAAGCGAATTGGTTCGTCGTTTTCTCGCTGTCGGGAGATGTGAATACTGTGTCGCGAACCGATGGCGTGGTAGTTAGTATTTCTGTCTCTGTCACTCTTCCAGTTGTAGTCGGCTGCGTTGTAGTTTGTACAGTTGTAAGGTCTTCATCAGGTATTGTAGGAGCTTCAAGGTCTTCAGCGGGTTTCTTGATTGGTTCTGCGTCAAAGGTTATCTGTTTTCCTTGTCGGACGCTATTGCCTTGTGGCGCAGCAAACGATTGACTGTGTGCTCTTTGCAATTCTTCCTCATTCTCCAATTCGACACTTTCCGTCTCAGTGAAATAGACTGAAGTTGTGGTAGGAATTGCTGTTGTCGTCCTAATCTTCTTGCTTTCAAAGTCGCTGACGGACGTTGACACAGCTGGGTCAATACCCCAAGCAGTTGGCAAGTTTGTTGCTTCAACATACTCACTCAAAGGTTTACCTTCAGTAGACACTGCATTAATTCCGTAAGGAGAATCATTTAGAGTTAAAGCATTGTTCTGGAATCCACCATATTTGTGGTTCGAGTAATCGCTTTCAGTCGTAGTTGCAGCTTCACTGTTAATGCTTGAGAGTGTATTGATATTTACTGCGACAGTGTTGGTATATGAAGGAGTAGTTGCAGCGGGTGTAGGTGGTGATGTGTATGAGGCCGATATCCTTCCGCAGCATCTGAACGGATTTCTTGCAGTAGTGGAAAGTGAACTGTATGCAGCTGATGAGGAATATTCTGACACTGGTCTCGGAGTAGTAGTTGTTTCTTCAGTAACCGGGTAAATTGTCGGCAAGCCCAAAGCCTTCGGTTCTCGTACGTTATTCGATAATGGTGGAATTGATTTATGATCATCAGAGAAGCCTAAGATTTCATCGTCTTCTTCGTTGACTGTTGTCGTTGGTTCCGTGTTAATCGATTCTTCTGTAGTTGTTAACAAATCGCCGAATGATGGGTGGGTCGGTCTGATGTCTGATAAAACTTTTCTGAATTGCACTGGATCTTGGAGGTACGCAGATAGAGCATGAGTAAATACTTGAGCTAACTCCCTGATTTGTGGAGAAGTAGCAATGGGATTCTGGCTCTGTTGAACAGACAAATCCTCAGCTAATTCGTTGTAGGTCCCGTTAGGATCTTCTCTAATTTCTTCCAATAACTCCGCATTGGTCATTTGATGTCCAAAGAGGTTGCTGTATTTGTTTATAGTTTGACGACTGAATAAAGCTGGGAGTACTTCTTCCATAGCTTCGTAGTCATCAAAGGTAGGTGTGACTGTCTCATTTTCTTCAGGAGTCGAGGTGGTTGACAAATTATCTAAAGCTGTCGCGTAGTAGATCGCCAAGCTGTGCAATGTTTTCGGTGTCAGCGATGGAGGTACTATTAAACCTGGCCTATTGGGCTGATCTCCAAAGTATCTGTCAGTCAGAGTCGTTGGTACAGTAGGTTCCGTAGGCTCAGTAGGTCCGAACCTATCTAAGTTTAGCTTCCTCATGAGTCTTTCGCGACGTTCTTGGTAGGAAGGCTCTGTGGTCACCTGGTTGGCATGATGAGTGCTTGAGTATACGTCATATCTGTCTGATGATGCGGTCTGTGTAAAAACATCAGCTCTTGTCGTGTGAGGGATTTTAGTAGCCGATTCGAAACTATCCTTCGTGTCTATGGTGACTCTCTTTTGTTTTTCGACAAAGTCGCTTCTGGCTGTTACTTGAGGAACTTTCTCAGTAGTAGTAGTGGTTGTTGTAATAGTCTTGTTCTTCTCCTTTTGAAGGAATCCTTTCAATAGAGAAACTCCAGGTCTGGTATAAGGTTCTTGCTTTTCAATGATTGTGGTATAACTCTTGGTGTATGGCACCAATGTTGGCCGTTTTGTTGTTGGCTCGGGAGTCGATGGAGGTGAATGTTTGTCACGAATATCGTATAGGGTCGTCAAGTTTGGATTGCTTTTTGCTTTAGGTTTAACAGGAACATTTGGTGTGTAAACCGGGTACGGTCTGTAGGCTTTGTTATGGAAATCTTGGAGGAACTGCCGGTTATTGTTGTTTGCAAAAGCTGCAGTTTCGGCTGCGACTTGCATCTCCCTGAAACTGTGGTCTGGAGTATTTCTGTAAACAGGAGATTCCGTGAAAGTCGGTTGTGTGGACCTCGCAGGGACATTACCGAAGTTCGTCGAAATCAGTTGAACCAAATTCTTCCTTCGTTGTTCAAATGCAGTTGTGGCGGCAGTTCTTTGTGTAGGGTTAAAGTTGTCAGTAAACAAGGCTTGGTATGTCTTCACAGTAGCTTTAGGGATCTCGGTCTGTCTCTGTCTGCTTCTGAGCAGTCGTTCAGTCGTGCTGGGCACATTGACAGGCGTGCGTCTGGACTCTGCCCTGATGTTGGTGTCAGCGCCGATTTGTTGAAGGTCCTGATTCTTGCTGAGGCTTTGTGTGACCTTTTGGCTCTTTTTCTGTTCGTTAGAGTAGTACTCGGCGCTGGACTCGTAGAGGGCGGGGGCAGAGGCGCAGTCCACCTTGAACCACCAGTCACATATGAGGTGCGACTGGCTAAAGATGGTGCCGTTCGGACATAGGAACGAGATCTTGCGGGATGTGTCGCATATGTGGAAAACCTGGAATGTTGAAATTGGGGTAAGTTTCAAGGTCCAACAAAAGCATAGTGAAAGATTTTGGAGCATATTGACACTATTGTGTAATGTGCATTAGTATTTCGTGTGCTTATGGGCACCACGCTGTAAAGCGCGATTTAAATGCGTCATGATTACACACAGATCTGCTGCTTTAATGGAAGGCTTTGGAAGCCCTTTTACTAGTGTAAGTTTCGATGCTGAAATGATTATCGATCATTATAAGCGAATATATACCTGGCAATCGGTCTCCAAGTCGGCGTAGTATCCGGTGGGCACGTTCTTGCAGTTGAAGCCTGTCGGCGGAATGTTGGGGTACGCCGGGAAGTCAATACCAGACCTGCCAATCACACCTGGAAACGAAAGTATTTAATAATAGAAGTGTTCTTAAATTTAGGAAGGGTAATGTGGGGAAGCGGCCAAAAAGCGTGCAACACAAGTTTTAGTACGTTCTCGTTCAATTTTAATTTGGCACCCTTTGCAGCCTAAGCCGGTGAAGGGTTGTAACGTTACCTATGTCCAAATCAGAGGATTTCCTAGAAAATAAACTCATATTCTCGGGAAATAGGCCTCTTCTGACTACCTATATTGCCTGCAAAGTTCATAAATTACGTAACGCGCAACGCATTTCTTTTATAAATCATGACCATATCATAGTATTACCAATGTGGAACACAACTTTCATGGAAGACTATACCTATCTTTCCTTGGTAATTTTCCTTCAATTAATGTGAACTTACTTATGAAGTGTATCTTGGACATTACTGACATCGGAGGCGGAGAAACATCTTAAGGATACTTGGACTTATGTGCAGCACGACGGCTGAGCTGAAGGAAGAGTTCGATTCGGTATTGGGTTTTCCATTATGATTTTTTTAGTAACAGCCCGGAGTTTGGAAGTTGGTGGTGTGATACCCCCGTGCCTCGCAAAGCATGTTAAGCCCTTGGTCCTGTCTCCGGAATGCAGTTCAATCGGGCTGTGAGGGTGAAGGAAAACAGAGTGCTGTGTCTGCGCACAAACTTGTGCACTTTAATATCTCCCGCGCTTAATGATAGTGTCCGGCTTCCATGGCCAGAGTTCCGTCTGAAGGAGTATTATTACCTTGATACTCGACGACGTCTTCAGGCTGGTTGTCCGGGGGTATGAGCCTCTTCACCAGTGCCTTGCCTTCCGTATAGTGCTCAAATCCGGCTGCTCCCATAGCCTGAGCTATCTCCTGTAGACTCTCCACGCTTGGCGCGGGGGCGTATAGCTCGGTGTCCTAAAAAGTAATAAAGTGATTAAAACGTGGTGGAAAAATCTTATAAAGTTCTCGCATGATGGGAAACGTCCCGTTGTCTTTAAATCAAGGGGAAAAGTATAATGTTTGCGTAACGTGGTTTTGGAATCGAAAGAGGATATAAGCGGTCATCCAACGTCCGTAACTTTAATGGCTTCGGTCATTAATTGTAAGAAAAGAAATGTTTCAAGGAATCGAAAAATAGTTAAGAAGTGTAAGTAATTATAATTACCTGTCGCCGTTGCGCTGTCCGGCGAGCTCCATCACAAGCGCCTGGAAAACAAAAGGAAATATTGTCATCAACACAATATTATAATAAGCCTTTTATTCATCTGCCCTCTCTTGAAGCATTTTCGTTAACTATTGATTGAAAATGACATTCAATATTTGCCTAACACGCCACAGTTCATATTTTTCAGATTAACAATTCCAGTTAGACTCAGTCTCAATCTGTCAAAATACCCTGAATCTACCAACATTTTTGACATTGATTGTCACTGCGTTTTTAATTACGGGAAATTGGTCTTTAGGACCCACCCAAGTCTATGCAAAACTCCTACAATACCACCTCTCTCAATCGATAACATAGCAGTCAATTTCTTCTGAACTTCAACACATCCTTTCACCATGTAACTTGACATTATCTAACGTGCCATTTTTACATCCGGCAGACAAGACTCATTGTCATGGCCAGACTATACATATAAATCCCACCTCCTCACAATAATACAATTAACTCAGTAATCGACATAAACGTTTACAACGAGAAAACCGCACATCATGTCAACAGTTTGATATTAAAAGCGTCCTTATTTCAAAGGAGTAAGGGCGGTTTTACACTTGATGTGGTACCACTGATGTGTAGTCGGATTTACAAGTGTATGAATAATGGGGATAGACAATGGGACCTGCTTTCTAATGTAAGTCGTGGTCGCTGTGCGGGGATCCCGCGGTGATTCACGATTCACGGTATCCGATTAGGTGGTGGACTTAGGAATGGTAGAATGCCGATTTGGCAATATTTATTTATTTATTTTCCACCTTACATCTATCATTACAGGTTTGCACCTAATGCGATAGTGAAATACATTTAAATTCTAAATTCTTACTAATTACCTTATAATTCTTCCTTTTTACAATATTTATATTTTGTAACACATTTATTTATTTACTAGCTTTTGCCAGCGGCTTCGCCCGCGGGGAGGTCGGAAATTATCCCGCGGGAACATACTACCGGGATAAAAAGTAGCCTATGTCCTTTCCCAGGCTCTAAACTATCTGTGTACCAAATTTCATTTAAATCGGTTCAGTAGTTTTAGCAGGAAAGCGAGACAGACAGACAGACAGACCGACAGACAGACAGAGTTACTTTTGCATTTATAATATTATTATATATTATATATATTATATATTATATATATAGTGTGGATGTAAGATAGTTGTGAGAGGTAACCTCACAACCCCATCTTAACAGACTTCATAACCATCTCAACTAATTCGATAGTGCATCAATATTATTCCTTCTTATATCCTTCCTTCCTACATCATTAGTCTAAAATACATAAAAAAAAACTTAACAACTAACACATAACAATTAAACCTTAGCTTTATCTTTTATAAATATAATAATACCTACTATTTCTAAATAAACTCTAAACATTTTTAAATAACATAACATACTACATTTAAAAGAACTTTTGCGAATTCACTCAAATTGCAAGAAAATATGTCTATTCTGTCATGAACTTCGTTTACTATGCGGATGGATTGTGTGAGGGGGGTTTTCGCCAGAAGGTTGGTCCTGGCTACCGGCACGGCTAGTAGTTGTGGGCGCCGCCGCCGCCACACGTATCGGTCCGGCACGCACAGCTTCAGGTGACGCAGCACTCCCGGGTTGTGCGCTACACCACGCAGTAGCTTTACTACATACGCGGCGAGACTAAATGCCCGACGCACCCTGAGCTCATTATACCCCACCATTCCCAGCACAAATAATGTAGGGTACATTAGAGGGTAGAACGGGTATACCCCGTACAGTTTAAAATACAAGTGTCTTGTAAATTTATTTTGGACCCGCTCCAACATGACACCGTATTTCGCTTCATGTGGAGCCCAAATTGCTGCACTATGCTCAAGATGACTCCTGACTAAAGCGTCATACAGTACCTTGAGTGTGGCAATGTTGGTGAACCCCTGCGTCTGCCTCAGTACAAATCCCAAGTTTCTGTAGGCCTTCTTACAGATCTTAACAATATGTTCGCGAAAAGTAAGGTCTGGAGAGAGAATCACCCCTAAGTCCCTGACCTGTGTTACTCGCTGCATGGGCGTTCCTTCAACCTTGTACTCGTAGCACATTGGGGTACGTGCACGAGAGAACGTCATCACTGAACATTTGGCTACATTAAAGTACAGTTTATTGTTATGGCTCCATTCAACCACTCTGTTTATGTCCTCCTGCAGGCGCTCACTATCTGTCTCATCCTTAACCTCGAGCAGCAATTTGAGGTCATCAGCAAACAACAAACATAAACTATTTCTTACGACCTCCGGCAAGTCATTAACCATTATAATAAATTCAAGAGGCCCCAAATTGCTGCCCTGGCTCACGCCGGACCTGGTGTAGTATGGTTCGGATTCGTACCCATTGTAGTCAACATACTGCTGTCTGCCTTTCATGTAGCTGACGAAGAACTGCAGCAGGTGTGGAGTACAGCCAATTTCTGCAAGCTTTCTTAACAACACGTCATTGTCGACGGTGTCAAATGCCTTTTTAAAATCAAAGTAGGCTGCGTCCACCTGCACACCGGCATCTACTGCAGGTACCACCCGCGCCATGAAGTTGAGCAGATTGGTAGCAGTGCTGCGCTCCTGCCGGAACCCGTGCTGCGCATCCGATAGTTGCGCGAGCACCTGTCCCTGTATACAGCGCTGAATAGCGGACTCGAACACTTTTGCTGGAGTCGACAGCACCGCCACTGGTCTATAGCCACTAACATCCGGACCTAACTTACCCTTAGGAACTGGAATGACTCGTGTGATCTTCCATCGAGCCGGAAACGAAGCTTGTTTTAAAAAGGCATTAAAGGTGTGATGCAGTGGTTCTGCTAGCACCCTGCCACAGTCTCGGAATAAAAATGCTGGTATACCGTCAGGGCCAGATGAACGTTTTGGTTTGAGATTAGCGAGCGCTTCCCTTACGTCTTGAAGACTTAGAGTCTCAATATGCACCCGTGCACTGTGCGCGTTGACTTCCGCCGCCGCCGCCCGTGCGTCAAGTTGCGGTACTTCCTTACTGTACACGGACTCAAAAAAAATATACTTGCTATACACGTAGAATACACGTAGGTATGAGTATATTTTAGTTTGTGTTTAGTGGGTCAGGTACAAAGAATGGCTCTCATTTATAATGCCAGAATACAACGTCGGTGATTTCGAGTTAAGAGCAGACTTATATTTAATACTAGCTTTTGCCAGCGGCTTCGCCCGCGTGGAGGTCGGTAAATCCTGCCGGGGTCGCGTGATTGTTCGAAAGAGATACCGTGACCCTGGCACATGGGCAACTGATGGAACACGGGTGGGTTTTAGTCAGTAAAAGTCTGACACGCCCTCCCGCTCCGCCCAGAGCGGGAGAAGTCATTTGATGATTTCCCATCCTGAAAAAAAAAAAAAAAAAAAAAAAAAAAAAAAAAAAAAAAAAAAAAAAAAAAGAGGTCGGTAAATATTCGCGGGTATCGTCACTGCTCAGCCCCTATGTGTCTTAGCGTTATGTTATATAGCCTATAACCTGCCTAGGAGTATGGACTACAATCGTACCAAGTTTGGTTAAAAACCCTTCAGTAGTTTTTAACCCATGTGTGCACATACAGACAGACAGACAAAAAAATTACTGATTGCATTTTTGGCATCAGTATCGATCACCATTCATCCTCCAATATTAATTTTGAATGTATATTCAAGGTACAGAATTGACCTCTCTACAATTTTATTATAAGTATAGATAGCCCCATTTACACGAAGCAACTTTTTTGCCGGTGGCGTACAGTAGAATTGAAGCAATATATGATCTGCTGTTGCTTCAAGCTATAGTATTCGTCGGGAAATTAATTATACCGTGTAAATCAGGCAATACGCTGCTGTGTGTATGTTACCGGCCAAACTCAATTTTAGGATCAACTAGTTTAACCTAAGCCAAACCAGTTCTCTTTACACGCGATAGGACGAACCAGTATAGACCTCTGCAGAAAAGACAAAAGAAACAGCGTGTACAGCCTACTACAGTGAAAAAGTAGTGTTGTAGTGTCACGGTATCATTCCAATTTGAAACTTTAACCGGTATAAACTGTTACACATACACATGTAGAGTCATTATGTTGATAAGAATGGAGAACTGGTGGAACTTGGCCTAGGCGAAACTAGTTCATCTTAAAACCGGGTTTGGTCGCTAACATATATTTATGTAAACGGAACTCTTTGAATACTGATATTTGCAAACGGCGCAGTTACGAAATAACGCGAACCTAACTTTTCTGATACCCACCTTCATTTTAATCCGCTGATCCAACCTCACTATAACCGCATCCTAACATCGCATAGCGCACTAACTAGAGAGTGAAAGTATCGATGTGATCGATGACTCGCAGAACACGTGAATAGAGATGTACCGCTTATCGATATGTAACACAATAGTGGTGCTCGTAATAGTGGGCGTTCATTTGTTTTAGAACCAAAGTTGTTAATAATTGGAGAAAGGTTTTTAGGTGAATTTCTAGAGGAAAATAATCTTTATTTTATCGCAACTCAGACTACCCAGAAGCAGAACCAATTATCTACGGGAAGAAAAATATTTTAAACGAAGGAGTCGAGTCGGTACTTACCATACAATAAGTTGCCAGACTTAAAATAGTTAATGCAGAAATCGTAAATATGTTTTTTAAAGCAAAGTTTAAAGTTTATGATCGGAACATATAGTTAGAACAAAAAATGGTAAATAAAGTTTTAATTTTACATATCCTGTTTTCCTTTTATCTAGGCATGGATCATTATATTACCCTGTAAAAACAACGGATTTTTTATGAGAAATACATCTTGAAACCGATTTGAAGTGCTACAATCGTGGTTCGAAATTTCGCCAGCACCTCTCCCAAGCGTTTGTGCTCATCATGACCATCAGCATTACCATAGGCCACTGCTGAACATAGGCCTCTCCAATTGCACGCCGTTTAACTAAGTGGTTGTCGGTAACTCTCATCCAGCTGTTACCAGCCACCCTACGAAGATCGTCGTTCCACTTGACTTAGTTTGCCGATGCGCGGTTTCCACTCAAGAATATGTCTTCCCCAATGGTCATCGGTTCTTCGGCTAACATTATGGCCGACCCAATGTCACTTCTGCTGGCTCAATTGCGTTACTGTGCGTGGCCCTTAATTGCTATTTGGAAAAACTTATCCTAACCAGGAAGGAAAATTATGTAGGTACATCAAATGAGCCACCAGATCCCTTTGAGGTCAAAAATGACTAAACTCCGGTCCCTACCTGTACCATTAAGTACAGATAGGTTTCAGTTTATGTCGTTCCTACTCACTTCCTAGAGTTCCTACAGATACGCGACACAGACAGACAGACGCTCGGTTACATCGCGGTCGGCCATAACTTGACAATACCGCAGACCGCACGCCTAAATGTCACAGTTCCTATATTACTGGAGATAGTGTTTGGTGTAGGGTTGGCACACGGGAAATGTGATGCAAAAGTTAACATTACACTGTTTAAAGGATAAACAAACGTGGACCTATCCCTTGCTTCTCGTCAGGCAAGATCGAAACCAAAATCAACAAATAAAAAACAAAAAAAAAAGAAGCTACTTTGTCAAAGACTTTACTTAGCACTTTGCTAGGCT
This sequence comes from Aporophyla lueneburgensis, assembly GCA_932294355.1. Taxonomy (NCBI): domain Eukaryota; kingdom Metazoa; phylum Arthropoda; class Insecta; order Lepidoptera; family Noctuidae; genus Aporophyla; species Aporophyla lueneburgensis. The sequence continues at coordinate 24,671,996 of OW028758.1, read as the reverse complement.
TGTGATCATCACTAAATTGGTTTTGTATTCATCAGTATAGTAAAGATATCTCGATAAGTATACAGTGGGAGATGACATGCCATTATTAGTATTTTTATATGCCTGTGTTGTTCCACTATAGGCTTCCTGCCTTCCACGTTTCCTGGTCTACTGTGTGTATGGGTCATATATTATAATTGATGAAATCATATAAATTTTAATTGGAACTTGTAGAGAAAGGGCATTATCAAATACTATCTGAGTTAAGATAAGATATAATACAACAACTATTAGTACAATTTATAATTAGACAATAGTTCTACATGAATGGATCGCCATCATATCGACAGTTGGATGGCGATTGTAAATAGCATTTAGTAAGTATCGATTGGCCGGAAAATTTGTGACAACCCTGCCCCATTACGTAGAGAGTGTATTAGCAAAGTTGTATAACAAAATAATATGATGTCTGTCTATGCAGTTAAACGATCATAATATCTGAAGCCGCCATATTGACTGTAACAATGGAACGGTGCCAGTAATAATTCCTTATGAGCTGTAATCTTTTGAAGAATAGGTTTAATGTAGAACAGATGCGTGGGCTTTATCTGAATAAATTAGTAACTATTTTGTTTAGTCTAGATATCTACAAATACTTGGGTATTAAATATAATAACACTTTATGTCTCGGTCTCTTATCCTAGTCATTTTCATTCAATCTTGGAAATTGTGTAGAATTAATGAAGATTCATAAGATTTGATCGTTCAGCTTTTATCTCGTATTGACTACAGGGTGAGTTTTGAGATACTGAAGGACTGAAAAACAAACACGTAAATTGTAAGATACTAGAGAGTAGTGGTCATAGTGCCTGTTTCATTAATCATTAGTATTTTTTATAGCACAAATGGCTATCACTTTGGAAGCGTATTTCTACAAAAAAATTCAACAGGGTTGACATAAATATGGTAAATATGTACCATATTTGTTTTTACTTTCCGATCTAATCATTCTAATATCTAATCGTTATCATTGATAGTATGTCATTATGTCTAGATTCCAATAAATGAATAAAAAAAAAAACTGGGTTTTGAATGGGTTCGAGTTTGTTTCGCTAAAACAGACGTTAGCTAAAACTCAAGACCTTTTTTTTTAAAGCAAAACCTATGCTGTCTACTTATACTAGTGGTCGAAATTCGACTATAATTAATTTTAATTGAAATAAAATATTAGCCTTCATTCCTTTTCCATGTCAACTTGAATTGTACTGAATTTCACAATCCTCCGTTCGCGTAATTTTGGTACAAAAGTTTTTGCTTGACGTTTTAATATCCTGAACGAGGCAAAAGCCTGGTTTTTAGTGGCATACACAGTTGGTGAGAAAGACAGAGAGAACAGTGAATAACTTAAATAGTGTTTATGAATCAAATCACCATCTTCTACCTAGCCCTTTCTCAACTAATTATTATTAATAACCTCACGCAGCTGAATATCAGTATTTTACATAGAGCTCAACTCCACAACACTGCTGATACTGGAACTGGACTGGCTGCTTATGAATCAAATATTCATCCATGAATCACGAACTACTCACATGGCATTTAACCTCATTTCAACCTGACAGCTATATATTAAACCCCTGGACATAACAACAGGCTGTTAAAGTGTCAAGCAATGCCTGACAAGATGCGCACGCGACGCAAATGTCGAGGCTAGCGACGTCTATGTCAACGGGCCATCAAGTGATTCATACTATAAAGATTGCTTTGTTTCGTATTAATTTTACTCAAGTGTTGTAAGTATCGAAAACATGATTTCGTTTCGCCATTTTTAAATCTAATATCGGTGCTGAAGTAGAGATCCATTTCTAGAGAAAAAGATAGCGGAACGAGCTTTACTCTTACCGAATCCTGACTGGCCCACTAGCAAAACAAACGCCCAGTACCAATTAGAACTTTTAACATCAGATATGTCTATGCCTAGGTTTATGTCTAGGTTTGATCTGTAGTTACTACCTGTCACTACCGTAGCCTTTCAATCTGACCTCCATTTTAGATCTCAGATTACCTAATTTCCTAACTAAAAAGATTTGCAAAAGATATTAATCAAAAATGAAAATAACCGCCATTAACGATAATATCGATCTCCAAACTTCGATAATTTCGAACATCGAAGCTCGATCGATGCGTCTGCGCATAATTGCTGTGATCTAGACTTGTAATGGCGTTTCACAAGTTCCGTTGAAGCAACGTCGTTAAGATATAGTTCGATTATAATGTCGACATTGTGTCGGGTTGTTGTACAAATATTATTATTTATTAGCCTTCGATTTGTTTTGATAAACATCTTAAGTTTTTGAGTGGTGGTTTAGTATTTGGGTGAAGGAAAGTTTAAGGTAGCTCCACGGTAGCCTGGTTTTTTTTTACGGTTTTTGCAGTTTGCTTGACTGTGTCAAGTTGTATGTTCATTAAAAATATGATTCGCTATCGTAACACATATCATCAATACAACCCTCTTAGTTCATTTAATTCCATTTTTTTAAATATTTTACAAAGTTTAATACAATAAGAAAAGGTGCCCAAAAGGCTGGCAGCGTTTAATTCCATTGTATGGGGTTCACTAATGTTTCACCAAAACACCACTGACAAATTTTTAGTTTACAAACAACGTTTCGTATACTATTTTTTCACATTTTATTCCAAAAATATTTTATTTTGTAAACACTCACTTTACAAACATTTATTTGGTAAATGCTTCTCTTAACAAATGTGTCGGATACTATTTAATCATTTATGCATTTTTCATATAATATTTAGATTCTTTTGGTAAAATTACGTTTATGCCAAATATAATAATACATTTTCTAAACCAGTCATTTGACGGTATTATTTTGCATAATTTTATAGAACTACCTCCCTAAAATCTAGTCGTTTCTGGCACCTCGCCGGCCGCTGCCGCGGCACCGCTCGCTTCGCTCGCTCGGCTCGTGCGTAGGAGGTCACAGTTTTAACCTAACCTAACCTCCCCAAATCATGTCAGATCAGCCCCGAAGGGTATTTCAAGGCTTAAAAAAAACCACAACATAAATACCCTAATCACCGAATGACTTTTATTACAAACGTTGTTTTATGAGATAAAATAAAATTAATTGTTTGTCAAATAATATGTTATTAAAAAAAAAATCTCGAAAAAATATTTATTTCAGTGAATTATTTGATAAACTTGTTGTTGTGTAGTGATGAAATGACAAATCATGATTTTACCAATCGTTGCTTGTCAAGTACCTAAATTAATTTTAGGTGAACTGACTGGACACCAGCACACCCACATATCACCAGTTATGTTAAGTCCCATATAATAGGGGGCGAGCCTGTTGCCGTCATCCGGGTACAAATCCACACTCCAGACTGTTATTGAGAAATTCCAGATAGGAAAACCCACTAACACGTTGTCTGACCCGGGAATCGAACCCATGACTTCATGTTCAGCAGTACCGCTTGCGACCATTAGACCAACGAGGCTAACATGTTTGACAAACATAAATGTGTTAAGACTTACATATCATAATCAGCGTAAATATCAGGATCGTCTTCATCATGTCGGCTCCTAAACTACTCGGTCTCCACCGCATGACAGTTCTGAAACAAAGAACATACACGTTAATACTTTTTATATTAACCTCCAGTTGAGTTCCGAACTCCATTATCGTGAAGTGTGTTAGATTTACTGGCGTGATTAAGGTAAGAACTCGGAGATCGACACAATTCTTCAAGATGGTAGCGGTTAAACCCCAAACCCACTTATCATCACAACTGGTTGAATAAAATTGCCCTGTTATGTTTAATGATAGAAAGGCATACAGGCTCCTAAAGACAGGTGCGACGCGCTGGTGCAATGCGATTTAAATTTTTATTGTGTCTGGTCCATTCAAATATATTCTGTGGCATATTCTTGTAAGGTAGTCCGCATACTGTAACAATTTACATGACCTCAATATTATATTCAATCCAAACTTTCATCGTCGCTCATATTCACGAGACCAACCGGAACTTCCCGAACATACCACCACGTCTAACGAGAGTTGGTGCGCACGCGCAACGAATGACGTCACGGAGTCACGACACAGCGACATCTGTGATTTGGTGCACTACTTATACAGCGGGATACTAAGGCGGGTGTGAACTTTTGGTTCAATGTAGAATAATCACAACCGTCAACCGTATTTCAAAATGGCGCCCAAAAGCAAAATACGGGTATTTACAAACAGCAGTCAAAACATTTTCGATACATTCTTAAATTTTTGTTGTGCCGCAAAGGGTAATGGCGTTGAGGGGGGCACTGAGTGACAGGTTATGCGGCTAAAAAGGATCTGACTTGGTTGGTTATTGGCAAAACTGTGGTGGCTCTTTCGCAAAAGCCATTAATGGCAATGGTATCATTAATGACTTTTGTGGAAGAGTCTTAGAGATTTTTTTTAAATTTTACTTTAATTCTGTGCATTTTGTTTTAAATCAAATTCTGTGCCTCTTTATTTTTAATATTTATTTTGTGATTGACATTTTATTCTATTATGTTGCAGCATTGTGAAATTTAATTAAATTTTTTGTTGTTTTGCCTGAATTAAATGAATATCATTGTTTCATTTAATTTATTCATCAAGTGTCGAAGTTGATTACCTACTTAGGTGATGTGTAGGTGACATTGATGTGTGAAAGAAGATTTTCCATGAACAAATTGTCTATCAAATACTAGTAGGATGATTCATGTCTTCAAAAGTTTTGTTATTTTAATTCGTGGGTCCAGATTTTTCAGTGCGAATGAAACAAAAATTCAAAAAAAAATCTTCTCAGTTCCTATTGACTCAAAACCAACCGATTTTCATGTGTTCACTATAACTTTCATTATCTAACGTCTCCATAACCTTACATTCCGATACGTCTGGCCGACGTGCAGTTAATTGCCTGTTATCTCACCTCGCTGATGACACTCTTATGTAAGGCTGTGTTATCGACTGTACTTGTGGTTGACGAGTTCCGGTGTTAGACATGTAAATATTATAGTTACTTATTGGTTTTTGTGTAAGCTTTGCTGGAGTATTAAAACCGTTTAAGTATGTAGTTCGTAATAAAAGTACCCCACCGGAGTATCAAATCAAATCAAAAGTAATTTATTCAAATTAGGTTGCGGGTCACCACTTTTCAAACGCCAAAATTACATAAGACAGTCCCCCAAAACGCCCACCCTTCACCACTTCTTAGTGCTTTAGCTGGAAATAAGAAGGGTCGCAATAAACTCCCCAGCAGCACAGCTGTCTGTCCAGTTAGATGAACTTGATTCTATACAATGGTAAGTAGTAAACATTAAGAGACAAAACATTAAATTAAATGATTTGCCATATGTAGCCAACCCAATATTCCAACAAATAGAATGAAAGCTATTCTCAAATAAAAGCAAAAATAATTATTAATTGCATGACAAAAATTGTATTTGATGATGCCTTGAGTATCGTTTTATCACAGAAAGAAAAACAATTGCGCTGAATGAAACCAACTGAAAACGGTTTTCAAGTAACCTAAAACAGAATAAAATCGTTTGCACAAAACCATTATTATCATATTACAACATTTAATCATTTAAATTACATTTTCTCACTCTTTAAACATGCTGTAAAACAAATTCAAACGTGAAGAAAATCCGCGAACTCCTGCGCACGCGCTGTTCCGGAAGTCGTGACACAAGATGGCCGCGTTTCCGGCCGCCATTGTTGCTATGCCAATTAATAGCAACAGGTCACTTTCCAACGACTTTTGAACTTGTTTCATACATTTTCCTGGAGTTGAATGAGGAAAGAAGATATGCTAATTACATCAAGTTATGTTCGAAAGGTAACGACTGACTGTAAACTATAAACTGTTTATGAAGTAGTAAACTCAGTCATCGCACCTAAATTAATAGAAAACTATCCACTTGTAATTTTTCCTAGTCAATAAATCGTTCCTCACTTAACTTAACTACATAAGTAAAAACAACGCGTTGCTATAAACAGCACTCATATATATTTACATCTACAATCAATCCTCCCTCTTCGTAGATGCTTATCGTTCAATTGCCGGTACAGCCAAATTAAAGAGAGCTTAACGAGGTGAATATTCTTCACATTCGTTTGGAAAGTTTGAAATGTAGCACTAATGTACACTGGACTGTCGTCTTCACCCTGTGGTGATTACGAACTGTTTGCGGTCTGAAAGTAGGAAACTATGGCAAATCAAGGAACAGAAAAAAGGGGGTCAGTTGTAGCGCCAGGCACTATTTAGCTGGCTGGTATGTTTGCTGAACTGGGCCTTTTTGGCGTAGCGTAATTTCTTACATCCCTTTGACCATTTTATTTGATTTGAGTTTTTATCTGCTGTATAATGTGTGTCTTTTAGTCCGTGCACAATAATTGTTTTTTCTTTCTTTCTGATGGCCTCACTATAAAAGTGATAACTTACAACTGGAATAGAGTATACGCGATTCAGCGTCATCGACCGATTGAAACCGAGTATACCCGATTCAGAGTTCACAACTGACTGGACCCGAATTTACCCAATTCAGCGCCAGCGACCACCTGAAGCGTAGTTTACCCGATTCAGCAGCACTTACTTGAGCATGACAGCTCTGTTTTATTTGCGCGCAAAATGAGTTTGATGTTTTCACTACAAAACTTTAGTGTGACTCATACCTATGTGCCAGTCTCCTTCTAAAGCTTGATGTGTCATTTAAACGGGTATAATAGGTATTTATATTTGTTAACATTGTGGCATTTAAAAGTAATTTGCCTGTCTGTCAATTTATGCGATTTTATTTCAGCTCTTTTCACAAAAAGGTTACTTCGATCGTTCTTTCGACGTGACATTCATACAATAAAAGGCTGTGATTACTTATAGAGGTAATTCAGCTTAAAATCGTCATTTATTTGAAATACATTTTCGGATTGTAATGTTCATTGCTTCCCGTGGGTGTCGTAAGAGGTGACTGTGGGACCCATTAGAGAATGGGCAGCAGCATTCTCTAGGCATTTTACCAAAATACTTCGATCGCTAACCCACCTTCCAAGCGTGGCGATTCTAGCGAACCCCTCCAACTTAGGAAAAAATCCCCTATTTTTGTTTTTTGGCTGGTATGATGACGATAATGAATGAAAAATACATAAATGAAGTTTAGGTATATTTCGAAACCATAAAAGCGTTTTTAACACTATACATTAGCTAGCCTAAAAATAATCTTTATTTCAATTGACTTCGTTAGTAAAACCTAAGGTAGTGACAAGCACTTGTGCCCTCAACTGTACTTACTATAAGGGAGATCAGATGATGACCTGAGCTCGTAAAAACTATGATGACTACTGAATAATTGAGCTGATCGGACCTTAGCCCGCTGTCCAAGAGTAAACTTTTAGCGGGGTTATGTAAAATGCAAATATATCGACGGTTAAAAGGTAATAGGGGCATAAGCGCCATTTTGTTCGAAAATAACTAATGAATTCCATCGTACTTAAAATTTTCTGCTTTTTCAAATGCGCTTACTCCCATGGCTCTACGATGTCTTTAAAAATTTTCACCACGATATGACAATAAACAAAAAAGTTATGTCAATTGTTCTACAATTTCAAACTCGAAAAAAAAACCACTCTCCTGAACAATTTGGTTTTTGTCGCTTTTACCCTATTACCTTTTAACCGGCGATATAAAAATATCTGATCAAACAAAAAGCTTTGATTTGTTATTTGTTTTTGTTTACAATGAAATTATGAGCAAATAAATATTTAATCTATACTAATATTAAACAAAGGTAGAATTGATTTGTTTGTATGTAGGGGGTAATCTCTGGAACGACTAGTCGTATTTGAAATATTCTATTGCATTTGATAGCCCAATTCTAAAGAAAGGTAATAGGCTTTTTAATATCACGCTATGACCCTGAAGAGCCGATATAAAAGAAAAAAATTCAGACAGAATGCTTAGAGAAAACGAATCAATAACGCGAGCGGGTAAAGTGGCGGGCAGAAGCTAGATGACTTTACATTAAAAAAATACCAAAAGTTATTTGAATAATTTGAAACTTTTGATCCGAAAATAATTTTGCAAGATTTTCGTGAGTTATAATGAAAATGACCTTATGACCAACGTCGCAATAATAAATGAAACAATGTTGGTATTTTTGAGTGCTAATAACTAATGGTCGTGCAGTTCCGATCTAGATATCTTAAACGAAGTGACTTTTACCTTGTTAGCTGAAATACTTTCACACGACTTGCGTGTAACATGAATGTACTTAATAATCTGAGGAGTTAGTAAAAAAAACTTATATTTAATTAAAACATGTATTATTTTCAAACCAAGAACAGGTTAGTTCACGTTAGAGTATTAAAAAAAATTGATTACGAATTCACATTAGTACCTATGTTACAGAGACACTTCTCAGTTTAGACCATCTTTAAAAAAAAAATCGACCTGTAATAAAGTTCTATTCTACCCTTTGGTCATGATCTCACTGTATGATAAAATCTATCAACTTAGATGTGATGAGAAGATCAGGAAAACCCAAGTCCTAACCAGAGGACTGAATATAAACTTTTCCTACTTAGGTACTATAAACTTAATGGGCTTAGTTGGTTTGAAGGGTTTATTTTCGTAGAGATCCTACGAAAATTAAGCAAACGATGTTTTGATATTATTTATTTATTTTTATTTTATAGATTTAATTTCTTGATAAGTTTTACAATTTTATACTATGTACTTCAGATTTTTCTATAACTTTCAGTTCTAACATTTTTTTAAGTATACCAACATAAAATACATATGGGTCACGTGTCTGATTTAAATAAATAAATAATTAAAATGTAAACGCGCGCATACCTCGTATGCCATAGTTATAACGGAAAATCTAATTTCTGAAACAATCACTACGTTACCATCCTCGTTGTAACAATAAGTGATATTTCAAAACTTCCTAAAAAGGTCACAACACACTTTCAATAATGCTATCGCTACATCTTATCTCTTGCAGCGATGACTTCCTCCTCGGTATCGCGCGATCTCTTACGAAAGCCAACGTTTTCGTCTGCTTTTCCCATGCATTAGTTGCTTTGGTACGTCACGAGCCGATTGCGCCCGATTACGCCCGATCGTGGCCGAAGATAGGAAGGAGGCTGAGGGACTAAGGGGCTAAGGTTTGTTATGAGTGGCTAATTGAGGCCGAACGAGTAAGGGTTAAATAAATAGGAAGAGATGGTTTGATAAGCTGTGGTGTTAGGTCGTGGGTGTTTTTTGTATGATTTTGAGGTAAGTACAAGTTTTGTTGAAATGAAGAAGCTTTTAAACGACCTTGTTATAACATCACTTGTGTGTGATAAATATTATGTGTTTTTGCTATGTGCGTTATACTTTATTTTAGAATTCCTGTAAATCTCTCCAACTGAGATTCAGTTTTACAAATCACACGTGAACACATCACAAACATACAGGTTGATTCATTTGATTTTTTAATCTATTTTACAAAAGCAATTTTTTTAAATCGGTAATACGGTCTTGTTTAATTAATAAGTTACGTAACTGATTTAAGTTATACTTTGATTACAATTTATTTAAAAAAAAAATTTATTGCTCGCTATTCTAAAATGTTGTTATCATATTCTTTAAGTAAGATAACTTCGTGTGTTAGGCAAGATTATAAAAAAATTGGCTCTTGCCCGTGAGATCGTCTGCGTGTACAAATATCCAGGATAATAAGTAGCCTATGTCCCTCTCCAGGTCCAAAACAATCTGTCATTCGTTACTAGCGGATTGTAAGTAGTGGTTTAGGCGTGAAAAGGTAACACACAGACAGATAGACTGACAGACTTATTAAGTATCTTATTTGAAAAAAGAAAGAATAATGGGTTTAGTGGCATTACAGTAAAAAAAAAAACAATAATTATAATGCCAAAGGGCCTTATCTCAGCATAATGTCAGATGACAAGACAAGGTATACCACTTGGCACTGATTTTCAACTGCACACACATGTTGCACATGTATACCATACGCTGGAATGATAAACACGAATAGAATAGAATTGTGTGTCCGTAAGTTAAGAGAATAAATTAAAGATAAATCCAAAAAAGGGTACATATATTATCTATACTATCTATAATATATCTATACTAATCTATACTTAATATTATAAAGCTGAAGAGTTTGTTTGTTTGTTTGATTGAACGCGCTAATCTCAGGAACTACTGGTCCGAATTGAAAAATTATTTTTGTGTTGGGTAGCCCATTTATCGAGAAAGGCTATAGGCTATATACCATCACGCTACAATCAAAAGGAGCGAAGCAGCAATGAAAAATGTTGCAAAAACGGGGAAAATTTATTCCTTTTGAGAGTTTCCGTTGCGTGCGCTGCGTAAACGGTTAAAGTAACGCATCAATTATGTATCACGGAATTGTTCCTCTTAAAAAGTTCTAAAAAAAAGTCCGCAAGAGCATATGTCTGTCTTTTAAGGTTGACTCACTATAACTCTTTTAATTGCTCAACACTACGTACGGGCCTGCGCGCGGCGATTCGATGCGACGGGGTGGGTCGCGAGAGCAAGAAATTTGACGCAGACGAAGTCGCGGGCAGAAGCTAGTATACTATAATATTATAAAGCTGAAGAGTTTGTTTGTTTGACTGAACGCGCTAATCTCAGGAACTACTGATCTGAATTGAAAAAATCTTTTTGTGTTGGGTAGCCTATTTATCGAGGAAGGCTATAGGCTATATAACATCAAGCTATAACTAAGAGAAGCGGAGCAGTAACGAAAAATGTTGCAAAAACGGGGAAAATCGCACGGTAAGGCGATTCGATGCGACGGTAAGGGTCGGGTGCACAAGAAATTTAACGCGAACGAAGTCGCGGGCAGAAGTTAGTACAAAATAAAATAAAATGTTGTGACATTCATGTGTGTGTATGTGTATTGTGTTGTGATTAATGAAAACCTGTATAATATACTTATCTTAAATCATAAATCATTTTGCGTGTATTTCCCAAAGAGTGGGCATTACCATGGTTTATTAATTATTACTAGCTTTTGAGCGCGGCTTCGCTCGCGTTAAATTCCCCCCCCCCCCCCATTTTAGGGAAGTGGGGGGAAAAAAGAGACAAAGAGTAGCTTATGTTACTCTCCATCCATTCAACTGTCTCCAATTAAAAAATCACGTCAATTCGTCTCTCCGTTTTGCCGTGAAAGACGGACAAACAGACACACACACTTTTCCATTTATAATATTAAGTATCGATCATGAAAATCTATATCACAATTTAAATTGAATATAATCTGCTAATCTGTACAACATACCTACCATCCGACTATTATTTTCGACAACGAACCGTATATTTTCCCATCAACTGAACCCATTGTTGGGCTAAGTTAATTAACCATATAAGGTTAAAGATTATCGGACATGATCACTCAAATTGACCAAGAGGTCAGCTCGAGGTCCAAATATGGTGGGCATTAGTCATTTCCTATTTACATTAACACTTGTTTTGATGGATTTAATAGCTGGCTGATATGATAATCTGCATACCTTGTAGGCATCTTGTGTATAGTGATAATGAGCTCTTCTCACGATTAGCTCAGTCAATGGCAGACTGGCTTTCAAATGGTGTGGGTCGTAGGTTCTAAGAATTCTTGCCCGTGTTTTTGTAAAAGTAAAAGAATCACTTCTTGATAGGTAAAATACTGCTTTTCAGCATTGATTTTAGTTAATATTTTAGACTATACTCTGAGCCGTTTTCTTCGTGGATTATAAGGAAAAAGGTTATAAGTAGTTGGTCTAAAGCTCTACAATAATGAAGAATATGTATCAGCACGTCGCCTCCATATTCATTATGTGTACAGCCAAAGTGTGGAACTCTCTGTCAGTGTCTGTATTTCCTGCCACATTTAACCTGTCTACCTTCAAAGCAAGAGTGAACAGCATCTTCTGGGCACACCTTCCTTCATATAGCTCATCCATAGCTGTCCATCAGGGTCAAAAGCAGGCCCATTCAGCAATCAAAAAGAAATATGTATAGATCAAAAGCTGCACAAGCATTTTGATCATCTACAATAATTTCTCTCAAGCATACCTACGTAAGATCTAAGATTCAGTTCATTTTTGAAATGCCACGATCTTCTTCCTCGCATTTGTAATTATATTTCCACACCGATGACCCGGTGCGATTGACAAATCAACTCAGATCCATATCTCGTACATTCCTGTGGTCGCTACAATTTTCTGATAATCACACAGACTGATTTCTCCGTCTAGATTGGGATCTAGCTATTTTTGCTTGGTAATGAGAACTTGGATGAACGCAGTGTTGTTTGACGAAGGAATAAAATTATATTCTTCTTTCGTAATACGTTTCTTATTTTGTTTTGAGGCTCTACAAACTGTAGTTGGCATAGCCTGAATATTGCACCCGCTACTAATGAAATTTAACTGTCTGGGTTTCGTAAACGAATCTCAAAACGAAAATAAGCGTTTCGTAATGTGTGCCTGCTCGTCTGTCCGGATATCACACAGCCGTTTTACTAGTAGACTATCATGAAAGAAAAATAGAAATAAGGTGTATTCAGTGCACCGTTTAACATTGAAGTAAGTTCTGAAATTACGAACAAAAAAATGGCAGGTAGGTATTGTTGACTCTCATAATTATTAAGATTATGATGTTTAGCTGCTATTCATGCAAATTTTAAGTTAAGGGATATTTTCGGGAACCATCAGCAGAAGTAACTTTGTTTTTCATACTATTTTGTTTTACTGCTGAATAGGTCTGCTGTTCACAACAATTACGCCAGATGGAAGCGATGTATGAGGTCTATGATGAAACGAATGTGCCCCGGTAGTCGTGAAACCCTTCACTGTGTGTGGTCCGACACGCACTTGACCGTCATTTCCTTTATTTCTTTCTAAACGACATGTTCGGGTTTCTCTTCCCATTGTCCATAAATATGTTACATGTTCTTCGTTTAGCATTTTTAGATGTGCTGGGCAAATCACTAAGAGTGAGTTGTACCAACTAACTTTAACCATAACCAATGCATTGATTCTGTCAAATCTCCGGCTAGGAGCTATATCTGTAAATTACTTCACACAAATTTCATGATTTTTTTGACCCTGATTCCCGTCCTTGTCACAACTGGTCACATTTGTAATACGGGGGCGGAGATTTGATAGCTGACAAGGCATTGGTTATGGTTAAAGTTAGTTGGTGCAACTCACTCTAAATATTGCATTACATTCCCATCAAAGTTTATTTTGCTCCTCAAGAATAACTTAATGTAAACTCTATAAACATTATAATGTTGTTATAATCTGTATCATTTCGTTGCAATCAGTTAAATAACTAACTAAAATACGTTTACGACATTTTCGACAATTACACTGCCGAGCAAAATAAATGGGACGTTGCAAACTCTAAATGTCTCCGACTTAATTGCACCGCTCTGTATTACGAAACGGATAGACAGACAACATATTTTGTTACTATAGAATCTAATCAAAACTGGAGGTGTTTGCACGAGGAATGAGTTTAACTTTTGACCTTTGCGCTTTCTGATAGTAAATAATAGCGTTGTTAATTGGTATCTTAAAAGTCAACGTTATTATTATTTTAATGTCATGGTAGGCTTAAGTAGCAATGTGACTTTTCAATATCATAATGTTCTGTTACTTCATTTTGTTATGGTAATAGAAAGTATTATGGTCTTTGGACCAGCACATCACTTATCTTATATAGAGCGGCTAGATACATTAACTCACTTGTGAACTTGTGATTATGGCGTTATAACAAATTTTGCACGCACGGGTGTCTTGTGGTTTATATTAGGTTTTAATAAGAAAATACCATTTTTGAGAAACAGACGCTTAAAATACTTTTTTTGCACATTATTTTATTGATCTTTGGCCGTACACAATGCACTCTACATTGGAAAACTAGAGAAAACCGCGCATTATATGTAAAAGAGATTCTAACTGACAAATATTTAAATAAAAAAACTTGTAAAGCTTTTTCAATAACACGTTTTTCTCGGAACAAGTTTTGTAAAAAGTGTTGCGCCGGCAATATAAAATACTGATATGTACTATATGAATGTAGCACTGATTTGTCAAAATGTTTTATGTAACTATGGCTATCGTCACCATTTTCAAACTATCACAGCAAATTTAACCCTTGCCTTAACAGTCTATCTGAAACTCACAACACGCCATGAACAACAGACCAAGTCATTTTCCTTTTTCCAAAAATGTTGAGGTTGGCTTTCAGATAAACCGAATGTAACTGAATACCAGTATTTAACATGGAACTTCCACAACCCAGGTACCCACGATAACCTTATGTAAGACTGGTTTTCAGACTTTCGGGCTTCTGATAACCCATAACAGCGGTCAGAGATCCACGGATGGTAGCTGGGAACAACGGCAACGCGCTTCCCGAGAATTGAGCAAGTAGTGGTAGTAAATAAAAACTTTTTAACAAAAAATTAAACCGCCGAAAAACTGAAAAGCATAAAATAATAAACCTTAAAATTATGAGTCGGCGCTTTGAGTGATCCTTGTTCATTGATTTTTCAGCGCCGACTCAAAATTTTAAGGTTTATTATTTTATGCTTTTCAGTTTTTCGGCGGTTTAATTTTTTGTTAAAAAGTTTTTATTTTATATTTTTTTGTGGCTTTAATGTACTAATAATACTTGGCAAGGTATACCCTATCCAACACAAAAATAATGATCAAAATCGGACTACTGTGTATAAAGTTATGCGTGTTTATACATTACAATCAGTGAGTGAGCAATCAATCATCCCCTGTTTCCCGACCCTTAGGTTCGATTTTGTTTTCCAAATTTATATGGGACCACCTTGGGAGTATACCCTTTCCAATAGAAGAAGAAATGTCACAATCGGACCACTTTGTAAAAAGTTATGCGTGATCATACATAAAAAAAAAAAAAAAATACGCATCGAATTGATTTGCCATTTCCCTGTAATAAGAGATGACAGATGCAATCCGATAATCAAGTTATAATAGATACGGTCCGGTACTCAAGTAGTCAACAATCTAATGTAGGTAGGTACTGTATACTTTTCTCTAATTTTGAAAGCAAGGATGAAAATAAAAAGATTGGCCTCTGTCCGATTATCTCGCGTTGTTAGCGAGTGCGCAACAGTCATTACTGGTAGCTGTAAGTATACGATCCAGGCTGTGTTTATTGGCGGTACGTTTGTCTTCACAAGTAGACGAGATTGCTGAGTTATATGGGTTTCTTTCACTAGGAACTAAAGAACAATAAAATCACTAGCTTTTTGGTATGTTTTACAGACATACAGGCCTGTTGGTCCAGTGGTTAGTGACCCTGACTGCTATGCCGGAGGTCGTGGGTTCGATTCCCACCCAGGACAAATGTTTGTGTGATGAGCACGATCATTTGTTCTGTGTCTGGGTGTAATTTATCTATAATATGTATGTATTTAGAAATATATAAGTATGTTTATCAGTTGTCTAGTACCCATAACACAAGCTCTGCTTAGCTTGGGACTAGATGACGTTGTGTGATAGTTGTGGAATATTATTATTCCCTTTATTCATTTTTACAGACTTATAAATTATATTTTTAAACATTAGAATATAAAATAAAAACATTTAAAAATATAAAAAAATAGTAGCCCACCGGTATCGGGAACAGGGTCCAAGCTACCGGCGGTCAGGGCTCCAGAGAGAGGAACCTCCTGACAATGCGAGCCGTGTTATTATTATTATGTTAACATAATCTCGGGATTCTGGAATCCCGGTCTTTTGGAAGGCTTACGATGGGCCGAAGCCAACTCGCAGAGGCCCCTTAGATAATTTTAAATGATGAGGGGGCACCAACCGACGATTATCCCTGTATGCACTATGCAAGTGCACCCAATTCCTGGTTGGAGCAGAACTATTACAGAATATGGATACAAAGCAAATTAGGCTATGGGTTTGGATGGCTATAGTGGATTGGTAACCGCAACTATGGAAGGACTATGGCCCCTGCCATTATTATTATTATTATTATTGGAGAAATGAGCCTACTTTTGGTCCGTGGGCATAGCTCTATCATAATTGGTATCAACGTCCTGTTGTTTACCTGCAATAAACCGCGAACATCACATTCATCTTCCTTTTGACATGGTGATTAGGTCCAGACCAGTCTAGAGCAGAGGTAGGTAGCAATCCTCCAGTATCTGGTTATCAGCATGCTGTTGGGATTGATGACAATTTTCCCGTTCACTGTTAATTGAAAACTTTATTGAGGGGGCAATTAATGTGGAACGCAATGGCAATGTAAACGAGCAGCACCCTACTTGCGAAACACATTATCTATACATCTATATTTATACATCTATACAAAGTCAAAGTCAAAGTCAAAGTCAAAGTCAAAGTATCTTTATTGTGGGCACATGTAAGTTACAGGTCTTAACAATATATTAAAGTATCAATATGTCCTGCCTTATAGGCATACAATAATTATGTAGGTAGATATGGTCAATATTTTTAATTCTTTGAAATATGGTTTACATGAATCTGGAACACGGATACCAACCATCGCACGTACACATCTTTTTTGCGCTTTGAACACTAAATCCCTGTTAGTTAAGCGTGGTATGCGGTCAAAAGAACTGATCGATCAACTATTTTTGATAATTTATATAAAGCATATGAGTACTGATTAACTTTATTGCATACTGTGTCTATGTGTGTTTGCCAAGACAAATCCTTATTAATCCAAATAACCGCTTTTTACTAAGTGTATATGGATGTATACACGGTACATATACCAAAACAACATTTTTTACAATTTTTGTCTGTCTGTCTGTTTGTTCCGGCTAATCTCTGAAATGGCTGGACCGATTTTGACGGGACTTTTATTGGTAGGTAGCTGATGTAATAAGGAGTAACTTAGGCTACTTTTGGTTTAGAAAAATACCTGCGTTAATTTCCGACATTCACGCGGGCGAAGCCGCGGGCAAAAGCTAGTCAATCATAATCTGAATTATTTTGCTTGCACACTGCTTCATTTGCTCGAAAGATTTGTCTGCTCAACATCCTAAATAACGCAATAAATGTTGTTGAAATGAAAATGAAGCTATTCATACTGTTAGTTTGTTCAATTACCCCCGCTAATTAATGATTATTTCTTTGCACAAAAGGGCCTGAAAAACGAAGTAGCATAGGAAAAGATAGGTAATGAAGATCTCGTGGCTACTATCAGCTACGCTATGCTGGTCGCTCTTAGGTATCGAGACCCTTCCATGCCTCAAAAGGCACGCTAAGCCGCCTGTCTGATTGTCACTTGTATATCTTAGACAGTCGATACGGGAAGCCCAAAAAGTCTGACAACCAGTCTTACCAAGCTGTATTGTGTTACTTAGTAACTGGGTTTTACAGGTCAGATAGGAAATTGCTCCATGTAAAATGCAGCACGTCACTTGCATCCCGCGTTACTAGAAGCCGACCCCAACTTAGTTGGGTAAAGGCTTTAAAAATGATTGAGGTAAAGATAAGTGATGTGCTAAATGTTGCAAGTTACCTATCAAGCTATCACTAACAACATCTACACTTAGTGCAAAGCTGTGAAGGTCGCTGGACACGCTAAGTTACACCTAAGTAATGATGCTTGACATCACTTAATGGCTGTAACAAAAGATTATTGGCCGTTGATATTGTGTTTTGCAAAGTTTTCACAAGGTCAGCTAGGTGTCAAAAGGTCATGATCCAAGTAAGAGTGGGTCTAGGCTTTTGGATAATCACCTCGTTAAAGTGTGAGACTTTATTTTTGTTTTTTGGTCTCAAGGTGGAAATCCTCATGGATGTTCTCCGTCCTGGGGTGGGCGGAGGGGTCTGTCAGACTCTTACTGACTAAAACCACCCCGGTGTTCCATCCCACACCTACGTCGGGAACCACGGTATCTAATACGTCTTTCGCGATCCCCGACTCTGCAGGCCACCGCACATAAAAGTATGAGACTGAGACAAATTTTCAGGAAAAAAATATTGACGGCGCTAGATTTATTTATTTATTTTGGATCCCCAACAATGTATTTAAATGGATGAAGTTTGCTACTTAATAGCAACTTTTTTAATTTGCTTCATAAAGTTCATGTTTAAGATTTGATTTCTTCAGCAATATTAATAATTGTCATTATTGTCATTACAGCCGACAGACATCCGCTGCTGAACATAAGCCTCCACCGTAGCAATAATACAGGGTGTTTTTTTTTCTTCTATACAGTCTCAGTTAATTCATCCAGAATTGCACAGCTTACTAATTTGCTAATTTTACATTTAAGTGGATTGAATTCCTAGACCTCACACTAGAATTCCCTATGTTGTGAGATCAATACAATGCAATATTATGTTATTTGTACATTTATCATCTTCTGCTTACCAGTTTTATTGCGTTAGGCTATTTTAAAATTCGCATGCAATAATAAACAAACGCGTTATAATGATAAATGCGCCAGTTCCTACCACTGTTTAATTTCTTACTTAACACCAATAAATCATGAATTATTTCAGTATCATTGCCCCCATACATCTAACTCAACAAACGTTTCAGTTTCAAAATATTTATCTTGTCTGCGCACACGCAACCCGGCGATCAAGTTGTCTCTACATGCGATCGCTCCAATACAGCGCTACCAAAATGTAGAGAAGCGTGAAATTGTACACGCCTTCGCAATGTGGAGGGTAGAGTCTCATAGCAGGGAGAGCTATAAAATATACCAATATTGTTTTATAGTCATTTACTTTAAACTCGTGGCTGAGTAATAAGAACCTCACGGGTGGACTAAGGTTAAGCGCCGTTCGTTTGGGTCGGTCTGTGGATGGGTGGTCATCCATCACCATATGGAAAACTTCTGTTTGCCTCGGAAAATACGTTAAGCTGTTGATTCTAGCTGTCACTTGTAGATCTCTGAGAGTCGTTACGGGCAGTAAAAGCCTGAAAGTGTGATCCAGTCTTACCAGAGGGTAGCGTGTTAGTAAGCTACTGGGTTGTGGAGGTCAGATAGGCAGTCTCTCCATGTAAAATATTGGTTTTCAGCTGCATCCGGTTAGACTTGTGGTCTTTGTATTACTTTAATCTTGTCATCCTTTTTTCTCCTTTGTTTTTTTATTCCATAAGTTTTCAATAGTATTTCCTCCCAAGAGAGTGCTCTTGATACATGCTACTGGCTCTTGATACATAGATTGACAACCTAGTACTATCGGGGACTTTACAAAATTTGAAACGACTTTATTTTTAACCGACTACAAAAAAAGGAGGAGTATTCGTCTGTATTTTTTTTTTTTTATGTTTGTTACCTCATAGCTTTTGCCTGGGTGAACCGATTTTGATGATTCTTTTTTTGTTTGAAAGCTGGTGCTTCCCGAACAGTCCCATTTTAATTTGGTTTCATTCGGACAATGGGGCCCATGTGAGAACCATATAAATCTTAAATTTGCATTAAGTATTTGCGCGACAAATGAACGAATAACACGATTAGATTAGTGCGGGGTATCTACCATAACTAAAAAGTTAAAAATAAAAAATTTTAACAAAAAAAAAAAACAACCGACCTCCTTAAAAAAACACTACAAAGTAAAAAATAGCTTTAATTTCGGAAGTCGGTGGCAAAAAACCTTAAATACAGATCCTTAGACACCGACTTTCGAAATTAAAGTTATTTTTGACTTTAGTAAGTTTAGTAAGTTTTTTATTTAGGAACAAAAACACATTGACATAAATTACAATAGAAACGATGATAGCTACAAAAGTTATAAACTGTGTCGCAGCTATCAACGCCCGTCTAAACATATGAAACATATTGTTCCAGACACATGACATGGGCTACAATTTGGCTCAGAATTTAAATTTAAGCATAAAAAGAACATGAAAAATTAAAAATTAAATTAAATAAAAAAAAGAAAATTACAAAAGAAAACTAAATGTGTATATTTTGAGTAGTGGTGTAATGTGGAGTGAAAGTGTGAATGAGGGTATGTGTGAGTGTGGGTGTGTGTGAGTAAGTGTGTGTGAGTGAGACCATGTGTAAGGGATGATCTAGGTAAGTTTCAAGTTTTCACAATTTCTTCAGTTTCATCATATGATAGAGATTTCAACCAGTCGGTCAATTTAACTCTTAATATCGTACGAGATAATCGGTAAATTTCTATGCTTTTGTTAACTTTATTATAGATCTTTGGGCTAATAAACCTAAAATGTCTTCTCGCCACTGCTGCTCTACAAGGAATTATTTTGCAGACTCTATCGGAGAGGCGTTTTGCTGTACTATAGTTTGGGTCAAAGGGCACGAGCTTGTGTTTTTTGAGTACAGTCTGTAGTACGAAGAGCTGCCTCACCGTGAGAACTTTGCATAGAGAGTAAAGATCTAGTGTCGGATAGCGGATTGGTTTCTTAGAAAGGACCTTCAGCACGGCCCTCTGCGCCCTTTCTAGTCGCAGCATGGTTGTTTTATGAGCACCTCCCCACGTGGTCACGCAATACCCAAGGACTGATTGAGCGAGAGCAAGGTATACAGTTATCAGGCATTTGAAGCCAGCAACCGCCCTAAGCTTTTTAAAAATGTAGATCAATCTTCGCACTCGTGTCACCGAAGAGTTGATCTGCTTTTTCCAATTTAAATGTTGGTCAATGATTACACCGAGATAGCGTATGTTGTCAGTTGACTCGATGGGTGTACAGTTACACTTGGAAAAGTCAGTGAGTGAGCACTCATGAGCTTTAATTTCCAAGGAAATGGGAGGCTGGCTTAAAATTCCTGGGGTAAAGGCAATAAATTTAGTTTTGTTGATGTTGAGTGTGAGGAGGTTTGTATTCAACCATTTCCTGACCGTACTGAAGGCCATCTCCGCTTTACAGAAAGTTTCATGCCAATCTTTACCGTGAATTACAAGAGCTGTGTCATCTGCGTATGTTACTACTTTACAGTTAGGAGAAGACAATTGGCAAAGCTCGTTCACGTAAATGAGGAAGAGTGTTGGTCCAAGAACACTTCCCTGAGGGACGCCAAAAACAACATTCTCTACTTTACTCGTGTACCTATCTATTTTAACTACCTGGTGGCGGTCTTTCAGGTAGCTACGAAAAATGTCATGAGCTATACCACGAATGCCAATGCTTTCCAGCTTGGACAGCAATTTGGGGACAGAGACGGTGTCGAAGGCTTTGGACAAGTCTAGAAAGATACCAATCGATTTTTCTTTATTGTTCAAGTGACCAATTATTATGTCTGTGAGTTCCTGAACTGCGTCGTCTGTTGATTTTCCAATTCTGAAGCCAAATTGGTTGGAAGCTAAAATATTGTTTTTTGTAAGAAAATTTACAAGTCGAGCATTAAGCACCTTTTCAAAAATTTTGGACAATGTTGTAAGTACAGATATAGGTCTGTAGTTGGAGACACTGCCCCTGTCCCCAGTTTTGAATATTGGGTGAACTATAGCCGTTTTAAAAGCACTCGGAAATACACCCAAAGATAGGCACAGGTTAAAAATGTGGACAAGAGCTGGAATAATAGAGTGCCTAGTAGCCTTAATAACGGATGCCGAAATGCCATCACAACCCACAGCACACTTGTCTTTTAGGTTTAGGATGATTTGGTCGATTTCTTCTTCATCCACGCCATACATAACCATGGATCCCAAAGGGGATGGCATGCCAGAGCTCAGTACTGCAGATTCAGGTTGCATATCTGATCCTGCTGGGGGTGAAATATGTTGGCGGATTTTAGAAGCTAAACCACTGCCGACACTAGCGAAATAATGATTTACCTCGTCAACTGACTGAGTGGGATCGTCACAGCACTTCAGCAGCTCCGAGGCAGGTGTTTTGTTAGCCTGATTCAAGTTCGTTACTTGCTTGATTAGTCGCCAAGTCTCTTTCGGGCAATTCCTGGCCCTCTGAAACTCGGCAGTTTCATGGTCTTCTCTGAGTTTTTTCAGAAGATTATTACAGTAATTACGATAGCGGAGGAAGACAAGTCTATGAGACTCGTTATCAGGATCTTTCAAGAGGGTCCTAGACAGTTTGTCTCTATGACGTATACATCTCAGAAGGCCAGGAGTAATCCAGGGCTTCAAAATACGCATTCTACTAGGGATGATTAAAGAGTGAGTGTGGGTTTTTATGGAGATCGACAATACCGAGATCAGACTTTCAGCAGCTCGGTCTGGGTCGTTACACTGTAGAATAGGAGAAAAGTCTGTGTTTTCCATATCGGTTGTAACCTCAGAGATGTTAATTTTTGAGAGTATTTTTTTGGGGGTATTTGGAATTGTCATATATTGGTTGCAGATAAGAAGAACAGGGAAATGATCTGTAATAAGAGAGTCCAGTACCAAGGTTGTGGAGTCGGTGGGCGATTTCAGTAAAACATGATCGAGACAGTTCGCGAGCCTGGTGGGGATAGTGTGCGCTGGAAGCATTGCATGGGACGCAGCAGTATTCAAGTATTCATCAGCATTAGAGTCAAGGGTACTCGGCACAATGTTAATGTTTATGTCTCCAATAAGAGCAATTGTTTTATAATCTGCAAGCTGGCTTAGCAAAACATCCAAACTAGAAAGGAATGGAGATAAGTCCCTATACGCGGGAGATCGGTATAGGGCGACAACTGCAACCTTGTCAGGAAACTTAAGCACAAGGCAATTTGCATCGTTAAAAGAAGGGATTTCGACTTTGTAGTGTTTTTTTAAGGAAGTCAGTTGTTTTTTTTTGTTAAAAGTTTTTTGTAATAAAGATTATTAATTCGAGAAAATGCAATGCAGATGATGGTCATAATGTATCGCCTAGCTCACACAGGCGAGCCATCCTGCGTGCAACAGACAGACACACAGTCAGAACAATGAATAATGGCGCTCGCAACCGTCGGCTCGGTTATTTGCGATAACAAATTGCTACCGCTCCCCCCATTTATCGGGTAGCTTTGATTCCACTCGTAAATGGTAGATCAATTTCTGTACACATTTCGTGAACTCGAACCCAAAGCGTCTATTCAAGATTGTTACCAAGTTTTCTGATTTTACCAAAGATGCAATCTAAGTTTTGGCTAAGAGATTTTAACTTTTGAAGGAGTAAAATTGTATAATAAAATGATATCATGTCTAACCATATAAACACTCTTTTTCATTTTATGCCATCTCAGTCACTTTTTAACCGACTTCAAAAATAGGAGGAGTTTCTTTTTGTTTGTTACCTCAGAACTCCTTCATTTATAAATACATAGATTTAAAAAATTATTCTTTTGTTTGTAAGAGTTTTCTTATAGAGTGGTCCCATATACATGTGGTCACATAGTCGGTGGAAAAATAAAATGATAAGAACAAAGAAACTACGACTTCTGAAATTAAAATTATTTTTCACTTTAATACTTACTAAACTTTACAGTTTTAGTTTCATAGAAAATAATAGGCTCCAAAAGTAATTACCCACAGTTTAATCTGATAGTGTTATCAACGCTAGTATAAAATTGAAATAAACCTCGCCTCACGGATAGTTAGCCGTGAAATAAGCCGTGAAAGTGGCTTCGTTGCAGTATTAACTATCTGTTCAGTTATCTTCATGCTAGGTTTCTAATGGGCTAGGCAGAAATAATACGAAATCTTCTAAATTGATAGACAGCAATGAATAAATAACTGCAAAGAAGAGGTTTGAACCGAGCTATACCTGTTACCCCTCGCTTAACAAATCTACCAAATTGTAACTGTCCTCCATCATCCGCATCAAGTTTATCCCAGCCATTGTCGGCCCATTTACGCTACGCTTGCCGATACGTGGTTTCCACTCCATGACTCGTCTGCTCAACCGGCCATCGGTCTTCGACAAACATGTCATAAAGGAGCAGGACGCACTGGATGAAGACCTTAGTCTTTAAACTAAGGAAAACGACTAGAAGACTTTGCGAAGTTTCCCAACCGCTGCCCAACCCATCTATTACCTTCATTCGGCTTTTTCTCAAAGTTGAGCTGGATGATGTGATGTGATTATTTGCATTGTGTAAAGTTGTAGCAAAAAATTGCGGAATTCTAGTTTTGCAGTATCATTAGCTTAACCATATTCTATTAAAATAAATTCACAAAGGAACATAAATAATGCACAATGAATAATAGAGTTACAAGCTAATTTGTGTGAACAAATTACCGCTATTGTACCCTGAACATTGGACGGGCAGCTATTAATATTGATACTTCAATACATGTCGACATCAATGAGCTTTGTAATAGGTGCTGGGACTTGAATGAGTTGCAAATTAGAAGTAAGAAGATGATACTTTGTGTAGAAAGATTTAATGAAAGATTATAGACATTTCACGAGGTTTCGTGAAAGAATGACTTGCTTAAAGGAATATAACAGGGGCTAAAGCAGCCAAAACCATACTTCATGTGATCACTATCGAGTTTGCAAAATGTGGTTATTATTGCAATGGCTTTTACCAACATCACCAGTCGCCTCTCCTTATTCCAAGTTATTTGGAGTAGACGCAACATTTGTTAACGCAATATTTGTTTACTCCATACTGCTCGGTAGTCAACCCCGATTCGAATTCACAGAGTCCATTCATCGTTTTTTTGGTCTTTCTCATCAGAGAAAACTCTCTTTCTAATTTCTTAGATCAGAGTACTGATCCGCTCATTATTATACAAAATCATGTTCAGCATAATTTCACTACAAATTTCTAACCGAAAAAAAAGCTACGTGGATGCTGTGTTTTGTGTAAAAAAAATTGGTTTTTGCATAATATTTTACATCGTTCCGGATTATTTTATCCGTGAGAGGTGTTAAACAAGATAGTATCTCCTCCAAAATTAATAAACAAACAATACAATGCATTCTGACCTCTACCTTTACAGCCTTATGCCCAAAAGTTATACAACGGAACATCGGAAGTGGAGCTAGTCCGGATATTATAGCTGCTCCATTATTTAGACAAACCCGCTCATTTCATTGTTTAGCTCTGGCATTGGTCCGACGTGGTTCAATCATAG
Organism: Aporophyla lueneburgensis; assembly: GCA_932294355.1. Taxonomy (NCBI): domain Eukaryota; kingdom Metazoa; phylum Arthropoda; class Insecta; order Lepidoptera; family Noctuidae; genus Aporophyla; species Aporophyla lueneburgensis. The sequence continues at coordinate 24,646,956 of OW028758.1, read as the reverse complement.
TGCTGGCCGTTCTGATAAGAACAAGAATATTATTGCGTAATTTGATTTGTATGCAAAGGTATCTCTAATGACTTTTGTTCTAAGTATAATACAGCACGGACTATGAGAGTGAGGGAAGAGTGAATTGCCCTGTGTCTGCGCACACACTTGTGCTATAATATCTCCCGCACCGATGGCTAGTCTCCGTTGAGTTTGGTTGCCAGGGCTGGAATACGGTCGGAGGAGTGTGTATTTCGTAAAAATTTTCTTTGTGCAAACGAAGTCAATAAACAAATGAATTGGAACGTCTTTCGTCACTACTTAACTAGAGTATATTGCATAGGTAAATATAGCTGTGCTCCGTGGATATAATATCATGACGTCATCTTATTGAGATTCCGTGTGTTGCCGGACATAAAGAATAGCACCACCCCATTTCTTCCTGTGGGTGTCGTAGAAGGCGACTAAGTGACTTACTAGAGAATGTGCAGCAGCGTTCTCTATACATTATACTACAATACTGCGATCGCCAACCCGCCTGCCAAGCGTGGCGATTATGGCAAACAGGGAATGTCTTTCGGCTGAAACGATGGAGATGGATTAGAGGGTTGTCTCGTGCAACCCGTACAAACACCCATATTAATGTACTGAATATCTGTTCACATAAGCGAGAATAAAAAAGAGAAATTAAATTTTTTTGTACAACATGCTCTGTTTGTTTTTTTAATGTTTTTGCTATATTTCTATTCTTTACAAACATCAACTAGAGCAGCCTATATTCTGTCTATCACACTTACTGGCTAACATATCCAATATACTCCACACCCACCGATAATAAAGACATTAAAACAAACATACATATTAATGAACTCCGTGAGAAATGCAAAACCAGAAACACAGTAACGCGAAACAATGGTGTACATAAGTAAATAATCACCAGATTATGTACTAATTACGTTCGATCGGAGTCTTAGTGTTGCGCAAGCGATCATCTGTCGACTGTCGATAATTGTTGTACTGTGACGTATGCATACCGAGCCGGGCGGTAACCTGAGGCTTGTGTGGCCGACGTGAGGGGAGGTAGCGATTTTGGGAGAAAAGTAATGGTATTTATAAATGGCACACAAACAGCGATTGTAATAGATTAAAACAATTTATAAATTTCAAGACTCTCGACTAGGTTTCGAATGCGAAGACCATCTGCTGTACTCTCTGATGATGTCTATTGCCTTTATAAACTTTACACTACTCTTTTTTTTCTCTTTACTTTACTTTTTTATCTTGAGGTCAGTCAAAGTGATTAACATATCTTTGAGAATAGTATCTACTTAGTATTTTCTTTAACCAACATCATCATCATTTGCCTAGCCTTTTCTCAATTACTCGTATGTTGGGGTTGGTTTCCAGTCTATCCGGATGCAGCTGAATACCATATTTAACATGGATTGACTTTCTGACCTCCACAACCCCGGTACTGGGTATTACGAAACCCTTGGTACTGACTGGTTGCAAACTTTCGGGCTTCTGAAGGCCCGTAACCACTGACAAAGATCTACGAAAGACAGCCGGGTCTAATGGCTTAACCTCTAAGTCCCTGAGATACCACATTTGGTATAGACATAATGGTTTTTTAATTGTGTCTGTAATTACGGTAATTGACTGGTTAACGTACTTTCTGAGGTCCAGAGGGGTCTTGGTATGTAATGATGGGCATCCATGCACGGACCAGCCGCGGCAAGCTCAACCTGATCGATCGACACGTGCAGCTATTTTTGCTTAGCCACAAGCCGCTCTTCAACCAACATTGCAAGTAATCTTTTAATATATTTATTCTTCTGAAAGCATATACATTCTAGTAATTTATTAAGGTAGGTAAGTTAATAATGTACAATCAACGCTTACTTGAATTTTTATTTGCTACAACAATCTGTGATCGCTATTTTGCAGTGACTGCATAAAAGTGTTATAGATAAAATTTTAGTTTGAATTCATATCATTTATAAAAGTTAAGTTTGTTAATTCGGTAACGCTTTTTTCCTGTAGACTACAGACTTCATGACAACTCCTTGCTAGTAATATGTAACTCATTATAGATATAAAATTTGTAAGTTGATAATTATAACTTTCAACGTCAAAAATGAAAATACTTCGCGGATATCTTTATAATAACGCGACGATATTGCTTTCAATGACCAATTATTCTTTTCCGCTTGCCGTTTATGACTCGCATCACGTATTCACTTTCACCGCTCTAGCCGGGATGCGCAGGAGTAGCCGACCGAGTAATCGATTCAGAAATCATTTAATTGCTTTACTCTCGTGCTGTAATGCCAACATCATCGATATGGATCGTAATCGAGTTAGGTTTTTGTTTAGCAGATCGAAGTTAGCAGACGTAGATATTGTAAGTCTTTGTTCTTCTGTTTTTGGTCTGTATTTAAATGTTAATTGCTGTTTTTCATATTATTATTGTCAACTGAGTGATTGTACATTCACCCAACAAAAATATGTTAGGTAACAACTTTTGTACCATAACATTGTATCCTTGTCTTTGACAAATTTTTGGGATGGACATTTCTAATTGTTCATGGAAAAGTGACTAGTGTTCATGGAAACGTTATTACCAATATTTATTATGTTATTTTGTTTATTTATTTTTTCATGACCACAACTTATTCTTTTGAATTAATAAGGACACTTTTTGATTAAATAAACGAAACCATGAAATAAACAGTAACCATTTCATCTTATGAGAAGACGTGACTAATTTGACACAGATGGTTACATAATACAGATGTAACCATCATCATTACGATTCTCCTGCCATTAATATAATTTATTTGGGGACATCGTAACATGTATTTTTCTGCCATATATCTTTGTTAGTTGTCATCTCGGTAGTTATCCCCTTTCTAGCCATATCATTTTCACACAGTACATCCGTCGTTTCTTTGGTCTTACCGTCCACTTATCAGCTCATCAATATCAAGTCAAATCTCTGTATCGATTTGTTCAAGATCATCATCAAAATTCCTAACCGATTTTCAGATAACGTACTCTTCCATTAATCGTTATCTTGGTAGTCACCTTCTTTCTAGCACCTAGTCCATCCAAAGTATATTTCGTGGTCTTCCCCCGCTCTGATAGCCATCGACTATTTTATATAACTAGGTAATACAGTAAGAAACGATCCGAGTGCCACAGATCACAATCGCATCTGAAAGTAAGTGAAATATCGTGCGAATTCGTGCGAACGAAATATGACCCTATAAAGTAAGTCTAAGTAAAAGCTGTTCCCTGAACTTAGGGTCACACTTTCAACTTGTGACCAAGCGGTACCTAACGTGTACAGTCGACAAAATAGTTAGGTGTATCGGCAAAGTTGTAGTGTTTTTTATGAGAGATTTCCTCAGTGAAAGTTAGGTTATACATATCGCTGCACGGCTGTAATTATAGGCACATAAGACATTTGACTTTTGTTAGTAAACGATGGTTAACTCAATAACATACAATTTTAAATGAAAACTTATAATATTTCATACACAGGACATATTTAAATTGAGATTAGCCTTCAGCAACATGTTCTATTTATGTTACAAATTAAAGTCACTACGCGTGTCTGTCTGAGTGACCGCTTTGTGCTTTTAAACTACGCAACAAATTTTGATGCGGAATTTATTCTGGAAAGTTTTAGTGTTTAACTTATATATAAAGGATTTAACCCGCTCGCCCCGCCCCCACCCTTCTTAATATAGATAAATTGTCAAGTAAAAACTGTGAAACACAGGGGCGGGTCACTAATGAGTCATACAAGAATTCTGGTGCTGCCTGCATACCCATCGCATTTGTTACCTGTACCTAACGTTAGGTGTACTTACCTAGCTTTCTGACAGCATTCTGTTTGATACATAGCGCTAGGTCAGAGGTTAAGGTCTTTCCAATGTTTTGTGTCGGTGCATTATTAACGATTCAAGGAAAGGCATGGAACGTTTCTCTTGTCAATAACTTTGCATGTATTGTAGTTGATATATTCGCGTGACTGTGACGATTCATGCTATGCTTAGTGCTAATTCTGAATAATCGTTTTAGTATTTTCAGTTATATAAGCCTGAATACCGCGTACTGGAAGACGTAGCGTTGGAAGGCCTCCCACAAGATGGAACGATGACCTGGTCGGCCTGACAGGCCGCAGGAATGCGTTGGATGCGAGAGGCACAGAACAGGTCAAGGTGGCGGTGCTTGGGGGAGGCCTATGTCCAGCAGTGGACGTCTTCCGGCTGAAATGATGATGATGATGAAGCCTGAATACAAGTCCCTGATACGATTTCACGTCGTTAACTTTTAGGGAACGAAGTACTAATAACGATAATACAACTAAAACTTATAAACGGAAGCTTTATAAGCAATTTCCACATTTATAACTTTGAAAAATTACGTACTTTCATATCCTATTAACTATTAATTCCCTTAGAGGATGAGTTTCAATTAACGATGATAGACAAACTTTTGTTTATTAACAGATGCCTGAGTACCAACTTCCACGTTTCTTATTTCACAAATGACGAATTTTCTTTTAAATTATTTCATTTAATTTTTAACTTCCTTAGTGGTTGAATTATCAAAAATCCTACTTTAGTGCTTATTCTATAAGGAATTGAACTCTTGTGCAACATTAAAAGATTCTAACTTAGCCCAGCGGTTTAGGGTGTGCGTTTTCAACCTGTCTGTCGATGAGTGAATGAATGAATTTAAGATTTCCGAGCAAAATAACAGGTGGTGCGTTGGTTTGTAGTGTTAGCTCCGTAAACGTCGTTGATGTTGCGTGCCGCTTGTGCCACGTTGCTGCCACGACGGTACTCATATTCCATAATTACTCGAATTTAAACGTATCCATGATGACGAAAAAGATTGAAATGCGATGAAAATGTAACACTAATCAATAAACAAATGACTACTTTTGGAAAAAGAATTCCATGTTTTTAAAATAAAATTAATTTGAAATTAGAATTCTTAGACAAACAAAAATTATTTTGATTTGAAATGGCCAGTACTGCAGAACGGCAATTTCATAGGTAAAGACCTAATATTATAATGTTTGGGCTTTTAAAGAGACCATGGCCTCTGAGTTTGTCCGGCATTTCTTCTCAGAGGTCACTCAGCTAAGAAATGCTGGCGCAATCCAGTTTAAAACATTGACGTGTAAAAGAAGACACTTTACACGTCAATACTTTCTAAAGATCTACTTAAATAAATAAATACGTATTTATTTTTAAATTTCAATAAATGGCCGAATTTATGTCGGTAAACACACCAATTCGAAGTACGAGGCATATTAACCAAGTTCTATGCTCACCCCGGAAGCCAGCTAGCGTGATTCCCAACAACAATGTATTTAGTGGTACAATAAAGGCGTCTTCCCATAACTCCGACCACGTAACAGCTGATCGTATCGGCGAACTGAATGTTACCTACATTTGCACGTCGCGATGATTAATTGTGTGTTCTGCATAATGACGATAGAGGGCGGCACTGGGAGATTTTGAATAACTTTAATTTAGATTGCTTCATGAGCCTAAGTTTTGTTCGTAATTTGTGTCGGAGCAACAGTTTGTAGCGCGACTGTTGCCCGTTTGTCTTACAGGTTGGCGATTGGGCGATCTATCTTCTCGCCTCGACTTTGACAAGTTACACACTGTGATGTCGTTGGCCGCGTCCTTATCCACCACGTTCAATTTGTCCGGCAAACTTGAAGGGTTCCGCCTTCCGGTTTTCCGAACAAATGCGTGACATGTGAGCGCAACGATCAAGTATTCGCGCGAGCGATCGCTTTGCTTATGACGTGGATTAGTTTCCATTTTAATTCATAATTACGCCACTTTCTGTGGCCGCGCTTATGTTCAAAAGTAACCCGTCTACTACCCAGTAGTTTTTACACTATTCATAGTAGGAACTGTCACTCGTAATACATACCAGTAGAACAAGATAATCAGCTCATACACGGTACAAAAACTCAATGTATTTGCACTTAGGTGTCGTGAACACGGGAAGTGACGTAAATGTTAATATATAGGTGAATGTGTCTGTCTGTGTTTATGTAAGGGGTTAGTATTAAACATTTTATTAAATGCGGTGTTAGCTACTGCGCTAACTTTCATAATCAGCCTTTATATTTCCCACTGCTGGGACACAGGCCTCCTCGCAGTGAGAGGGAGTGGGCCGTAATCTACCATGCGGGCCCAGTGCGGTTTGGTTGATGTCACATGTCTTCAAGCTTTTTGTTCTAGGACATGCCGGTTTCCTCACCATGTTTTCCTTCACTGTTTTGAGAGTAATGGTGGTGAAATTATTAATACAAAGTAAAGTGCCCAACTGGGTTCGAACCCACGACCACTGGGCCACCAATGCTCGTGCTAACTTTGCATCCGTTAATTTGACGCCTTTTGAAGATATTCATCAAGTACGTACTTAACTATTCTCTAATCAGAATTTAAGTAATTTAAATAAAGTTTGCCTTTGTTTTCTAAGTAATCAAGGCACTTTGCTGTTATCTCGCTTACTTATCGCTTAATCAGCATACGTTTATACGTTATAAGTAATGTTTAGTTTAGCTCCACTTTTTATGCTAATTTTACTTTATTTATTCTAACATACTTGCATAAATTCATGGTTTTGATTTAAGAGATAGATGGAAACGGTACTCTGCCCTTTCAAGTATTTAAAATAAATACTTTGCATTTTCATCCTTTCATTCGTTCGATTTTATTCTGTTTCAGTACCGTCCGCTGAAATTATTTACGATACAACATAATTTCGATCGTGTTAAAAGTAATTTGGTGTCAAGCCTTTTGCGCTTCCGTCAAATTTCTAGATACTTTTTATTAACAGGCCATGAAAATAAATACACCTTATTTACCATTACTTCCATATTCAGTTTTATAAAGGTTTCATTGAAATCTATGTGAAAATTATTGAGAAGTAAGGTAAAAATATTCAAAAGATAAAACAGTTTTTGAGAACTTCCTTCTTTTAAAGTCTGTTCTATAGGACGTGACGAGAATGACTCTCGTCAGAACAGACTTTGGCTCAAGGTACGGACAGTCATCATGTCCATAGTAGGTAGATCGATAACATTTTGTAGTTATGAACAAAGGATCAAAAACCCTTTTTCTAAACTAAGTTGTATCACAGAATATTCAAACACTTTCGTATCATAGGATCAAAAACATAACTAACCTGTGTTTTGTCGCAGTTGGTTAGAAGCGTGAGTGATACTTGGCAGATTATAATCTTCCCACGTTTTATATCTGTCATGCGATCTACTGTAGTACTTAACTGGTGCAGTGGGTACCTTTAGCATACCCAGTTATATGCCTATTTCTTAACTCATCACTATTTTCCTGCCCATGCGTCATGTTACTTGGGGTGTCGCCGCAAACAAATTTTTATCATTCGGTTCTATCCCTATCAACTGTCAGGGTATCATTGGCTCCCTTCGCATTCAAATCATTCTTCACTCAATCCATCCAACTCTTCTTTGATCTTTCTCTTCCTTCATCAACATTTATATTTATCAGTCTTTTATTCATCATCATAATCTGCCTAGCCTTTTGTCAACTATGTTGGGGTTGGCTTCCAGTCTAACCGGATGCAGCTGAGTACCAGTATTTTACATGGAGCGAGTGCCCATCTGGCCTCCATAACCCAGTTACTTGGTAAGAATAGCTGTCAGACTTTTGGGGTTCTGATGACCTGTAACGACTGTGAAATATCCACAAATAACAGCCGAGATCAACGGCTTAACCTCTAAGTCCCTGAGATACCACATTTGGTATAGACACAATCGTTTTTTAATTGTGTCTGTAATTACGGGAATTGACTGGTTAACGTGCTTTCTGAAGTACGAAGGGGTCTTGGTTTGTAAATATCACCATTTTATTCATCTTTTAGTTATTCCTTGTTGTAGCCACTGTAATTGCGATGTTTGTGAGCTGTCCAAGTTTTGTAAAATGTCCGCCAAAATAACAAGTATTGAATGTATCTGGAGGTTTACTCCTTTATAACGAAATCCGTAATTTCGGCTAAAAGTACGGGCAATTCCTACTCCGTATCATCATGTAACACAGACATAAGATTAGTTTGAGGCTCGACCTAAAAATTAATGACAAGAACGTTGTCACTACCACTCATTTGTTTCTACGGTACAATTTACTCCCAATTACTTTCAGATGGGCCCGTATCTTCGTTGATACTTAGAGAGCAGGCCGCATGTAGGGGTTGAACTAAACACTTGAACCTGTTTCAGTTTTGCCTGGCATTTGCCATCCGCGTGTGATACGGAACACGAAATGGTTAACATGCGAATTAAAACAAGAGCGAGAGTTGTGGCAATCGTTTGTTGGAATGATCTGACAAATGGAATATAAATAACATACAATGTTCCCACGATATTATATCTTCGCTCACGACCTTTCTATGTTACTTTCTTTAAGCATTCACTTCTCTAAAGCCTGTTCTGTATCTAAACCCAAATACAGAAGGATTTATCCTGTATTGACTCCTTATTCTTTAGAACATTTTAGAAAACTGGACCTTTTTATTAGAACTACAGTTGACAAATAAATCATTTTCGGTAATTTTAGTACATTGTTTAAATCTGCAAAACAACACCTTTTCCTGCCCTACAAAGGCCAACTGTGGCATCTTAAACACAGCTTTCAATAAACGGTTTTGTGAATATTATCCTTTCTTTAAGGTAACTTCCCTGTTCCGCGAACGTAAGTAATAATAAGTTTATAAATGTTAATCATTTGCATATGTAATGAAACATGCGCGTACATATACCGTCAGTTTGTTTTTGTGACATAGTTGGTCGTATAATTAATGGTGATAGCTTTTCTGTTCTTGTAAATGGCGAGAACAAAAAAGAAAGAAAAAAAAAACGCTACAATAAACACATCTACTTCAACATCATACTTTTAATAGAACTTATCTATTCAATTAAATCATCAATCATTCAATCAGAAAAGTAACCAAAGATTACATTATTATTAATATTGACTTTATATTATTTTATGAAAACACAAGGATGGAATTGATTGTGCAGTGGGGACCCAGTGCTTACGGCTGTGAGTTGTATATTGTAGGTTGGAACTCAGACGAGTGCTTTCTTTTGTGTAAATTATTTCATCTCCATTGCTGTCAGAACGCCACTGTTATCAAAACGGTGATGGAAAACATCGTGAGGAATTTGCAAGTCCTAAAACCAAAAATTCGAAGATATATGATATGTACCAACCCACAGGAGAGAGAGAGAGGAGACCTGTGCCCCAAGACTGTCGCACAACGTAGGCTATATTTTTTTTCCAGAAGATAGTACAAATATGTATTTGGTTACATGACATCTAAATTTGTATTCTTTCTCAGGCTTGTGTTGTAAGTTGTAACAAAGCCTACCTGTCGCCACACAATACAATTATTTACACTTTCGAACTTTTATATTTTATGCTAAACTCGTTTTTAAAGAAGAAAAGACTTTCATTGTACCTTGGCTTGCCACGTAGGGCTACAATAGGCGTATGTCCTTGGTATAGTGGTCGTATATCCGTGTGCTGAGTGGGAGGTCTTTGGTTTGATCCTAGGTAGAACAAACAGCCTAGCCTTTTTTTTTATTTTGATCTCGAGGTGGAAATCCTCATGGATGTCCTCCGTCCTGTCTGTCAGACTCTTACTGACTAAAACCACCCCGGTGTTCCGTCCCACACCTACGTCGGGGACCACGGGAACCAATATGTCTTCCGCGATCCCCGACTGGTGCCGGCCCACCTTTGCGGGACTCCTCACGTTATGGGGGGAGTGAGGTGTTAAACTCTCCCCCACCCCGTACATCACAGAGAGGCGCGCGTGGAACATTACGCGCCACCATCTCGGGTCCTAAGGAATGGGGGCGATGGATCCCCAGATCCGTCGCCCCTGGACCCATTTAGGGGGCTGGAAGAGGGCGTTGTCCGTCCTCCGCTCGGTGCGCCTGCTGCGGGCTGGGTGAGCGGAAGAAATCTCCCGTTTCCTTTCCGCAGCTTCCTTCTGCGAGATGACTGTTTTGCAGAAGGATACCACCACGTCCCAGGACTCCTCGCTGCCGACCATCGACTCGACCACGGCCGGCAGCGATACGTCGCTGCCTACTTCTGAGACGAGGACACGTCGCGGCTCCTCCCAAGCGGCACATTCTGCCAACGTATACCGCGCTGTGTCCTCCCGGCAGTCGACGCAGTGGTGAGACCGGGCGTCCGGCTCACTGTTTATGCGACACAGGTAGTTCCCGAAGCAACCATGCCCCGAGAGCACCTGCGCCGCGCCGGCCGAAACGACAGGGAGCCGTGAGAACAGCCTAGCCTAGCTTTAACAACGTAGTCAGGTCGAATTCCAGTGTAGCCGGATGCAACTGAATACCAGTAATGTGCATGCAGTGGTTAGCTATTTGACTTCAACAACCATAACCCAGGTACAGGGTTACATGATGCACTGGTTAAGGGTGAAAAAAGAGGACATGGGGAAATAAAATGTACGAAGCCAGTAAGAATATTCTACTCCTAACTAACATTATAGATGAGAAAGGCAGCTTGTCCATTGACTACCTGGTTCTGGATTAGGTAAATATATTTTTTTTCTTCTTATATACTTTTATATCTAGGGCAAACAGACAAAAGTGAACGGAGCAATCGATGTGCATTATTTATAACTAATTCGCTAATACCTAATTGCAGAGTTAACTCTGACCTCGAAACGTGGTTAAATTGTACAGTAAGACTTGTTATTTATTGTAACGTAAGTTTTAAACTGAGTGACAATAATCTGATCATTAGAAAGTTGACCTGAAGGTTCAGAGGTCAAGTTAGGGGTATCTGTAAGTGTGAATTTAAGTCAATTAAATATTGTGACAAAACAATTATATTATCAACTGGTATACTTATCTATACATGAAAAGAAAGAAGTTGCGTATTTAATCCAATGAATAGAATTATAAAGCAGAACATAAGAAGAATTCTATATGAGGTACCGGTAGCTGAAAAGTTGTGTGAAAATTGATTGTCATGGTATCGGCATGTGATGCGGAGGAATGGAGAAAATGTCGTGAGCAAGAGTTTTGAGTATGGTGGTCGATGAAATGTAATTAAATTAAATGTTTATTTCTGTAAGTAGATCTTATAAGATACTTTTACACTGCTCGGATTGAACTGCTCCAATAAATCTACACTGAATGTTGTTTTATTATTATTATTTTGCTATTTTTTACTCTTTTTTTTACTATTTCACATGACATGAATATTAATTGTATGAATATTACTTTGATTATTGAGAATTTGAGGACTATGTGGGTCACTGTGTCACTTTTGACTATGGTCTGGCAGTTTGAGTAGTTAGTGGCAATATCTGTGTGGTTCTTTCATCAAAAGACCATTTCAGACACCGATCTACATGGTCATCAAATGATCTGACCAACAAAATTATATCCGTTTCTTTTTTTTAAATTTATATATACACATTGACATTGATAATTTTTTATATATACAATGACATGAATATTTACTTTGTAAAGTATTGTATTGTTTTAATTATTGTGAATGTGAAGACTATGTGGGTCTTTTATTAAATCTTTTTTTTCTTTCGTTCTCAGTAATCACGATCTGGCAGTTTGAGTAATTTATGTGGCCTACCCAAATGTCCTTTCTTTGGTACTGTTCGTCAAAGCGTTGGGCTCCTTATTTTCCGAGTTGAGCTAAACGATTAGTGATAAATGCTTGCACTGACTGGACAGGTCCACTCAATCTGTGTGGTTCTTTCTTCAAAAGACCATTTCAGACACCGATCTACAAGGTCATCAAATGATCTGACCAACAAAATTATATACGTTTCTTTTTTTTTTATATACACATTGACATGGATAATTTTTTATATATACAATGATATGAATATTTACTTTGTAAAGTATCGTATTTTTTAATTATTGTGAATGTGAAGACTATGTGGGTCTTTTTTTAATTTTGTTTTCTTTCGTTCTTAGTAATCATGATCTGGCAGTTTGAGTAATTTATGTGGCCTACCCAAATGTCCTTTCTTTGGTACTGTTCGTCAAAGCGTTGGGCTCCTTATCTTCCGAGTTGAGCTAAACGATTAATGACAAATGCTTGCACTGACTGGACAGGTCCACTCAATCTGTGTGGTTCTTTCTTCAAAAGACCATTTCAGTCACCGATCTACATGATCTTCACATGATGTGAACAAGATTATGTCTGGACTTTAAAAGAGACTGTGACCTCTGAGTTTTTTTCGGCCTTTCTTCTCAGAGTAGTCAGTTAGGAAACGCCGAACTCATCTAGTTTAAAAAAATATCATTGACATGTAAAAGTGTTTGTACAAACCTACTTACAGAAATAAAATCATTTATCATTTATCATTTACACGTCAATATTTTTTTGGACAATTTTTTAAAAACCAGATGTCGGCGCCGGCATTTCCTTGCTGACTGTTCCCTGAGAAGAAACGCCGAAACAAACTCAGAGGTCATTGTCTCTTTTAAAGTCCAAACATTATATTATTATAATTTTATGTGTGTCTAACTATGCAGGGCAATGTCTAGAAGAGCCTTATTAAAAAAGAGTCATTGCAGCGTTGAGCTGACCTGTCCCAACAGACAGCATGTATGTATTAGTCATCTTGTAGCTCAACTCTATTTTAGGGAGCTCAACGACCCGTCACTAGACCCTACCACATCTGCAGGAACTTTGCGTAGGCCATATACAAAATATTCAAAGCCGCCAGACAGTTATATTATCGTCATGTATTCAATCTAGCCTGCATGGTACTCACATTCATAGTCAGTTTTCATTTTGATTGTCATAAAAAATTATAAATCAATAAAAAAGTCAATATTATTCGCTCACACACTTAGCATAATAGTAAGTTGCTTGGTGGTACATTGGAGTAACTTAAGTTGTTCCAAGTCCAAGTAGTCTTTAAATTTATAGAAACCTTTTTGACATAGTTACTGTTTAATACATTTATTGAAGCTTAGTTCTTTACCGAGGCTTGGGAGAATGGCTATAAGACCAAAGAAATGATGGATGGACTGTGAGAAAGATGGCATGGTAAAAAAGGGTGTTTCTCGAGATTGTGACTATTACAGAAGGATGGAAGAATAAGACATGTTGCGCCGACCTCAAATAAATAGGGATTGCGAAAATTATGATTGTTTGAAAGCTTCTTTTCATCACAGTTGCGAGCTTTTTTTTCCATAATAATAAAATGTTTTTTTGTACAAACAAGAAACATAGGTATATAAGTACACAAGGATTAATGGAATATTGTACAATTAAGTCACATTAAAGGGCAAACTGATGCCTCCTAAACTAGGCCAAAGAGCTGGTTAAAAGGGTAGCAGTAATATTTCAATATTAGGAAGAATTCAGAGATCTCTGATCCTGCCATTTATATCGTCAGTCGTCATAATAATAATAAGAAAGTCTCGGTCTCATGTTTTAACATTAATATAGAGGGTGTATAATTGTAACATGTATGATGTTATCAATACTTTGATTAAAAAGTGTGTCCCTGGAGTTCCAAGCTCTTTCTTATCCGTAGAAACCTTTTTACGCTTCAATGAGCGTTATCTTTCGAACTGACCAACTTCTTGATTATCCAAAATGGCCAGTAATTGTAATAAATGTTTTTTTTTTGGATGGGAAATCATCAAATGACGTCTCCCGCTCTAGGGTGGAGCAGAAGGGTGTGTCAGACTTTTACTGACTAAAACCAGCCCGTGCTCATTCAGTTGCTCATATTCCAGGGCCACGGTATCTCTTTCGAACGAATCTCGCGACCCTGGCAGAAATACTTTGAGTTTGTGAGATTTTGCAATTATATTTTTGAATATGTAATCATATTCGGTAACATCTTCACTCTATAATTATAAAGTGCCCTTGTGACAAGACACGTTCACACGTTAACATTCTGATGATGAAAGTGTACACGATCGACCATTCAAACAAACGAATTAACTATATCACATTACACTACAGTGGGCGGAAGACCCAGCATTAGCGTACACTGCATTGCAAATAATTGTATCCACACAATGAAAGGCCGATGTTTTCTATCTTGTTTCACGCTCGTTTAAAAGATAGCATCGACTACATCCTCCTAGCGATATTGTTTACAACTCAACTAAATAGACTGTGACGTTTTATTTGCACTGCACTGTATTTGGTAATTAAAAAAACAAAGGCCTTCGGGTTGGAGTGTTTGTTTTTTAATTGTTTATTGGGTTTAATTGTGTGATACTTACAGTTTTTCACGAACTTTATTTGGGGAAATATAATTTTTCATCTCCTATTAAACCTACCTAGTGATTAGGCTGCGCATTGTCTGTTAGTGAATTTATGTTTATTATTTTTATTAAGAATATAACTAAGCAGATAAGTTTTTTTGGCTTTGAAGAAATTTTTAACTGGTGAAACACTATGCACATAATAGCAATAAAATATATTTTAAACTGCCGATTAATGGAAAACAATGTTTAAAGGGGCAATCGTATAATCAATCAAGAAAATTCCTTTACGATTTTTTTCTATTAAATAATAAATAACTTCAACTTAGACATCATAGGAAAAAAAACTCGCAGCAAAAAATCAGATAAAAAAAGCACAGTTTGTTCGATTTTAACAAATGAAGTATCTTATGATTTATGTAAATACATATATGCAAGTTCTAAGTTGTAGTACTCGACTACTGACAAATCTGTGCACTAGCTGCAACAGGTTTCAGTGGATCTGGCTCAAATCCGTTTGGTCCGTAAAATATCATCTTGGATAGTAAATTGCATGATCCTCATATGGCCTGACCAAAATTATGACTGGACTTTAACACAGACTGACCGCTGAGTTCGTTTCAGTCTTTATTTTCCGAATAGTGGAATAGGAAACACCGAGCTTATTTAGTTTTAAACATAATTTACCTTTGACGTGTTTTTATAAATAAATATCTATAATTTTATTTTATAATAAAGTTTGTCTAATGGACATTGGACCACTTTTCCCCATTGTCTATTAAAAGAGTTTCATGTGATACTACACCATAGAAATGCCAACTCCCATAGCTCACTAAGATAGAGTAATCAATAGCGGCCGGCCGCGGCCTTGCTTTCGGTCGACTCTGTTTCGTCTCGCTAACCTTACCATTGCGAAATGCAATGTCTCTGCGTTGATCCACGATTAAGATGGGAAGGTCGCCAGTTCGGTTCCCAGGCGGAAACATTATGATTCTGTTGTTTTTGCTATGATCTCCTGATTACTTGTTTGTTTTGTATTATGAGAAATTTATTAGTATTTAAATAAAAATGATAAATAAATTCTGTGTTTATTTTTTTAATCTAGAATTTACTTAGTAAATTGAAATAGAATAGCTAGCAACTAGGTACGACTTTGTTCGACCTAGGAATTGAATCTAGATGTAATGTCCGGCTACCAGAAGGTAATTAATTTGGTTTGACATTGATTTCATAGCGATGCAAGTGAATTGTAATGTCATCATTTGGTAAGATGAAATTTTTCCGCTGAAAATTGTTTGTACCGGTTGTATTGATGAATCAACGCTTCCAGTTAACAAGGGTAGTGTAGCATTTCAGAGGATAATTACGAATAAATCCACGCTAGGTGGCTACATGGGTGTAAAAATTACAAAAATTATTCCATTTCAAAATGGCTGTGTATGGGTCATCGCAAATCAGTGACACCAAGTCTTAATATCATAGCACTATGGCTTTTTATAGTCAAATAAGCTTCAAAGTGTATTAAACACGGCCAGACTTTCAAAGGTAACAAAGCTCTCCCTAAAAACTTTTTTTATCAAAAGCTCAACTTGAACACACACTTGCAAACAAATCTACCAGCTCAATTTAAAACAAACAGTTCAAAAGGCGTCTGATCAGCATCATTGTATTATAATTGTTAGTGAAATGTCTTGTTATAAAGAACGCTGATTGGCTGGTAGAAGAAAGCGCGCGATAAACGATGTGACACTAGACGCTCTGCACGGAGATGTGCAGTATTTGGGGAGTGGTGCAAGTGATAAGATGTTGAAGGTTATTCAAAATATAGGCCAAAGATCGATCGTCAGAAACTGTTTTGATCGGGCACATCATTTTATAAAATTGTAGGTTTCGTTGATAGCGTTGTCAACGAAACAAAATTCAATCAATCGTCAGTCGCCAATCGTCGTAGTCGTTATCGTCAATTTTCGTTTTCATATTTAATTTCTATCTATACTATGCTGTGCTGCTGGGGAGTTTGTTGCTCCGATTTTCCTTCCAGATACAGCACAAGGAAGTGGTGAATGGTGTGCGTTTTGGGGAATTGTTTTATGTAATTTTGACTTTTAAAAAGTGCTGATTCCCAGCCAGTTTTGAATAAATGAATTTTGATTTTGCTTACGGAGGTCGAGGTATAGGACAATACTAACAAGTATTATGTTTTTTACTAATAACATTTCATTTCGGTTCGATGGGAAGTAAATGTAAATGTAAAATAAGATATGATATTTGAAATAAATAGTAGGAAGTTCCAGTGTCAGTTTCTTAGGTTTCGAATTAATAACTAAAATTGATAAGGTGATTGTTACTTGAACATTGGATATTCGAGATCACAGGAATGTAAGTTAGGGGAGAAATTCACAATTGAAACTGAACGTACACACGGCGACATATCAAGCTTTACATTTCGAGTTTCAGCTGACCTCGCATTGTACGTATATACGCTTTTCGTAGCTGAGAAGTCAGTTTATACTGGAAATGTAAAGCTTGATTTGTCGCCGTGTGTACATCTAAACCGCGCTCAAGAGTTGTCATTGCTCTTGAACGCAGAGACAGCGCAGTTAACAGTTTGTGGGACACTAAACGCTCCCAGACGTAATAACAATAAAACTTCTATTGTGTCTCGTTCAGTATCCTTCAACCGATTAAAAGTGCTGACCGCGTTCAGTTTCATTAGTCATATCTGCACTAAAAGCCTTTGCATTGGGTGCGGTTATTAAAGTAGGTTTTTTACAATGATATTTATTTTATTTACATGGTTATTAAGAAATCTTAAATACTATAAACAATTTAACACTAAAATTAATATGTATATACAGGAAAAAAGAAAAAATCTCACTGGGCATCAAAAAATTTGCTCACATCATTGTCAGTGGGAAAAGTGCCCAAAAGTCTGACAGCGTTGCAACGTTGAAAGGCAACACTGAAATTATGACTTTAAAAATAGACCAGCCCTCTAGTCGCGTGAAGAGTCGACCAAACCACTTGACGATATCCCGAAATACTTTACAAAGTTATATTGAGTCAAATGATTCCACAAAAGCGCTTCTCCCGCTGGTCGCTTTCATCTTGTACCAAAGTGCAGCTGACTCAGTGATATAAAGTCCTTTCTATTGAAAGCATCTTCGTTATCTTTATATAACTACATAACTTAAGACAAGTATACAAGTAAAGTAGTTAAATAAATATGTCAGTGTATCTGGCGTGAAAAACATTATATGTTCTTTGTCGATCGCGACGTGATAAATGTAGTAATGTCTTATAATAAGCGGGTATTATGATATAATGCATAAAAGTGACGTTTTTATTAGATACTTAAGAATTTTATGTTAGTTATGAATTGTAATTGTTTGTCTGCCAGTGTAAATTTATTAATTGATGTTTTCTACAATGTCTCTTTTATTAATGTGCTTAGCACTTTAATAAATAAGACGTTATAGAAATCATTTCAATAATTACTTTTAAGTAGGTTTACAGTTACCGTTATTTGGGGTCAGACAAAACTAAATTTAAATAGTCGTTAATTGGTGTCAGCTTTATAAGCGGTATCGATATGAACAGAAAACAAAATGTTTCGAAAACCAACTCTGGACTTAGATAATATTTTTTCAAAGACATTTTCTTGTTATTTTATTATTTAAACTAACTTCTGCCTGCCACTTCGTCCGCGTGAAATTCTTGTTTAAAAATAAAATATACCCGGCTTACACTTTGCAATACCCAAGGTTCCTATATGAGTAAGAATTTTCGGAGTCGCACCTGTACTACCGAATAATACCCCCTTTATCTACATGATAGGGGTGTTCTTCGTAACTATACCAAAATCTATATGTAGGTATAGTATTTAACAATCAAAATAGTTTAAAAATAATGAATGAAGGTTCGAAATGGCAATACAGTGTGGCAATAGCCTTGAAGCTCTCGCTGATCAGCCCAGCGATAGCATGATGTCTTGTTCTGCATCAAATTATAGTCATTATTGTAAGCCGGACGAAATTAGGGATGTGACGAAATGCTCTGCAGCCGACAGATTGAAGAGGGGTTAAGTACAAGTAATTGTTAAGAATTTTAAGTGATGGTTAGAGTAATGCCCTTGTTAAATTAGATAGTAACTAGTAGAGTGGAACGGTTTTTAAGTTGTTTACCGCACGTACTTTTTAGGGTTCCGTTGCCAAATGGCAAAAAACAGAACCCTTATAGGTTCGTCATGTCTGTCTGTCTGTCTGTCTCTCTGTCCGTCCGTATGTCACAGCCACTTTTCTCCGAAACTATGAGCTATGCTGTTGAAACTTGGTAAGTAGATGTATTCTGTGAACCGCATTAAGATTTTTATACTAAAATAAAAATAAAACAATACATTTTGGGGTTCCCCATACTTAGAACTGAAACTCAAAAAAATTTTTTTCATCAAACCCATACGTGTGTGGTACCTATGAATAGGTCTTCAAAAATGGTATTGAGGTTTGCAATATCATTTTTTTCTAAACTGAATAGTTTGCGCGAGAGACACTTCCAAAGTGGTAAAATGTGTGTCCCCTCCTCCGTAACTTCTAAAATAAGAGAATAATAAAACTAAAAAAATATACATGATGTTCATAACTATATAAACTTCCACCGAAAATTGGTTTGAACGAGATCCAGTAAGTAGTTTTTTTTAATACGTCATAAATCGTAAACCGCAATTTACCTTTCATTCAATCAACTCAAATATAAAAAATATAAAAAAAAACATTTAATTTCATAAACATAAACCTAATGCATAAACCGAGGAAACCTACAGGTTTGTAGGGAACCCTCGGTGCGCGAGTCCGACTCGCACTTGGCCGGTTTTTTACTCTATTCTTAGTAACACCAATTAAACTCTCACTTAATATTTTACGTGATAGATTACGATGCTGATAGATCCGGGTGTTGCCGGACTAAAGATTAACACCATTGCATTTCTTCCCGTGGGTGTCGTAAGACGCGACTAAGGGACTTACTAGAGAACGGGCTTTTCAAGTTTATCAAGCGATACTGGTCTTTTAAATATGTAGTTAAAGTTTAAAATTATTTCACACTGAAAGTGCTCGCCGCGTCGCACAGTGGAACGAATGTATGGGAGCGGTTGGACGTAGACATGTCCGAAAAAAAAGAGTAAAATTATGCCAAACTAATGATGCCATCTTATTCGATTACTTAATGCCTTCATAACTTGTGGTGATGAATTTCTTCATAACTCCCATATTTCGGGAGTAATTTGAGAAAATGTGAAATTTTACTATGAAAATGAGTGTATCGAGCTCTCTCCCTCCTGATTCCGGGCTTGTTTCAAGTAGCGGTCTCTAATATCATAATGCTAATACTAAGAGCTATATTTAATACTAAGACACATAGTGCGCCAAATGTGCACTTTCTGGGATAAAGAGTGATGTTTATTTTATAACACAATTTTTTTATTTTTTGTTTATTTTGTTGATTAAAACCGTTTTTCTAAAGGTTTACCTTATTACAATAACATTTCTGAGCAGCCAATTAGAGAAGATATAAGCTAATTAGGATATATAATTAGGGACTTAAGGTTTACATATAAAACTGATGCACTAATGATTACTGATAAGAACATTGCTATTATTTAATTACTAAATGGCTCTTAATACACTAATTTAGCATGCATCATTTACTAATTATCACAATAACTAATTAACTTGCAATATTTAACAAAGGATACCTGGGATACCTGGATTTTATATAAATAGGTCACTATTAGTAACTTTAAAATCAGTGTTGATTTACACCTCGTTGTATCCAAGCTAATCTCGCAATGTATTTTCCAAATTTTAATACAAATCTTGATATTCACGTTGCTTTATGCGCACGCGCACATAAAGATTTACGCGACTTTAATTATTTGTTCAGTGTTTTAAAAGATAACAGTTGTGTTCAGTTATGTGAAAGTGCTGAAACAAGTTTAAAAGACTGGTGTCGTCGATTTTGCTACCGCATTTATGCAAAATGGACACAGTCTGGAAGAAGCACAGATAAGTTTCGGAAGAAACATGAGATTTGGCTACAGGCTGCAATTCAATGGCCGGAATTACAGAATGAAAATATGGAACCTTCTACAGAAAATATAAGTGACGTCATCGAGCCCATAATTTCTCCTGCTAAATCTGATGCTTCAACTTGTACACATCCTAGTCCTCGTAAATCTTTTGAGGACCTTAGTAACCGGCAAAAAAGAAGACGCACTGAAGATAGTCTTTCATGCAGCAGTAGCAGCGCTGAAATTATGTTTTCGGCCGAAAGGGCGCTTCAAAAGGCAGGACAAAGCGATACAGCTTATGTTATGAAATACTTGACGGAGAATCCAGAAGAGGCCTCAAAAATCAAAGCCTTCATTGAAGGTAAATCAATTCAGGTACGGGAAATATCCCCTTTGAAGGCATTGGCTCTTTATGTATCGATGAACTTATCGAAATGGCGCTATAACACTCTTCGGGATTTCAACACTCAAGAAGGAGCTCTTCAATACCCGAGTTACTACATGTTGGTTAAAGAAAAAATTAAGTGCTATCCGGCCAAAGAAGATCTCACAGTTACAGAGAGCTCTGCAAAAATCAAATTACAAGCCTTGATGGATTTAACCTCAAGAAGACTTATTAGGTCGTTAGAAACCCCTGTTGATCCCAATCAACAGCTCGTATTGACCAGCAAATGGGGTTTTGACGGATCATCTAGCCAAAGCATTTATCATCAAAGGACGAGTGAAGATGAGCAAATCGATCTTGCTAGTAATTTTATGATTAGTCTTGTACCACTGCGGCTCGTCTCAAAAGGTGTAACAATTTGGGAAAACGAGCGACCATCTTCCACTTCATTTTGCCGGCCAATATTGTTTAAGTTTATAAAGGAAACCAAAGAAAATGTGCAGAGAGAGATGGCTGAAATCGAAGCAGAGATTGAAGCCTTAACTCCATCCACCATCACTGATGGAATTAGTGTCAAACACCAACTGCTGTTGACAATGATTGATGGTAAAATTCATTCCATTATATCCAATACAGCAGCTTCAGTGTGTGACATATGCAAGGCTTGTCCTAAAGAAATGAATAATTTAGAGTTAATCAAAGATAAACACGCAAACGAGGACATGTATAAATATAGCTTAAGCACCCTTCACGCTTGGATTCGCTCAATGGAATGCTTATTACACATTTCCTACAAATTAGACATAAAATCATGGCAAGTAAGGGGTGATATAGCAAAAAGGCAAGTTGATGACAGGAAGAAAAGAGTTCAAGAGGCTGTAAGAAGAGAAACGGGCTTACTTCTCGATGTTGTGAAACAAGGCAGTGGATCCACCAACAATGGCAACTCGGCAAGGAGATTTTTTGAAAACTACACTAAATCTGCTGAACTGACCGGAATAGATGCTATGCTTTTAAGAAAAATCTGTGTGATCTTGCAGTGTATTTCATCAGGAGAGAAGATCAACGTAACTAAATTCCGAGAGTTCTGCTTTGATACTGCTAAGCTTTACGTGGAGTTATACCCATGGTATTATATGCCTTCTTCACTTCATAAAATTTTAATGCATGGGCCAGACATAGTTCAGAACATGTCAATTGTGCCCATTGGTTTTCTATCCGAAGAGGCATCTGAGGCTAGAAATAAAGATTTTAGAAAATATAGAGAGGGGCATTCTCGAAAGCATAGCAGTATCTCATGCAATGAAGATATTATGCACAATCTTTTACTGTCTTCTGATCCACTTGTTACAAGTATCCGTCCAAAAGGAAATAAGTTTGTAAAAAAATCTTCTTTTAAGGAATTTTATGAGCTTACGGATTCTGAGAAAAGTGATATCGAATTTGTTAACATTATGATTTAGCGGACATCGATTCTGAATTTGAATTAATTGATGATGATGATGATGACGAAGATAATTAAATGATGTTATTGTTTTAAAATGTGTAACTTAGTAAATTAGAGCTTACATCTTAATTATTTATTGTACTTTTAATGAAACTAGGTAATTTATTATCAACTTACTTAAAAGTCATACTCTCATCAGTTCTTGTGAATATTTTTGTTAATATATATTTCTGTATATATATAATATATTTATAGACCTCTTAATAAGTCTGTCTGCGGTTTAAGTAAATACAAATGGGGAAAAAACGTTTTTTTTTTTAAATTTTCATTTCCTTTTATCCCAGAAAGTGCACATTTGGCGCACTATGTGTCTTAGTATTAAATATAGCTCTTAGTAATAGCATTACGATATTAGAGACCGCTACTTGAAACAAGCCCGGAATCAGGAGGGAGAGAGCTCGATACACTCATTTTCATAGTAAAATTTCACATTTTCTCAAATTACTCCCGAAATATGGGAGTTATGAAGAAATTCATCACCACAATTTATGAAGGCATTAAGTAATCGAATAAGATGGCATCATTAGTTTGTCATAATTTTACTCTTATTTTTCGGACATGTCTACGTCCAACCGCTCCCATACATTCGTTCCACTGTGCGTCGCTGCCGGCCGCTGCCATTCCGGTGTGACCCGACCCTAAATATGGCACTTCAAGTTATGTTATATGTTACAATGATGCCTATGTGGCTGTTTTTTATTAAGCTCGATGGGTTATATTTACATCTTACTGGGCTTGTGGTCACTGGTACTATCACTGTGCATGAGGTCCTGGGTTTAATTCCTGAGTCAGGTCAAGTACATCGATTTACGCCAATAGGCTCGCCCCCTATTACATAGGGCGTAAACATAACTAGCGCATTGATACAGGCAGAGATAGGGTTATGTGATATTACTGCAATTGTGCAGAATAATAAAACCAATCTTTCAAAAATAACTAAAAGATGCGCCACGTTTGACATTAGCTGTCAGAATTGACAAGTGTAACATACATTCTAAAATCATCTGCTCCATAAGTAGCATGACCTCTCGTGATGCATCCAACCTTTAAAATAAAGCCTCCATAAAAAGGATGTAACGATTTAACTAAAATGTCGACGTTCAGACAATCGATTGTCGATTGTCTATTATAGAGTTCGATCGAATTGCGTTTTCGGTTTTCAGCCGAAATAACCACTTTTAGCCGCGGCCGATTAAACTGTTGTCATTGGAAAGTGTCTGCAAATAGATACTTATGTTTAATTTATTGATAACAAATCGATAGATTATGACAATTAAAAGAACAATAACTTGTGGCAATGCAGAAGTGCGAAAAAGCATGCAGGTTTTTTCGCACAAATAACATCAGATTGTTTATCAACAATAATTATCAATATAATTTTCAAAAAATATTTATTTTCATGTGATTTAAGTTCAGTCAGTCAGGTACTAACAATTAGAAAATGGACAATGCATTTCTTTTACTTTTACCAAAGAAAAACCCATCTACAAACAATAAAAGCTTTTTCATTTTAGGTTCTTTGCCGAGGAACCTTAATCAGGCCGAATTTCGTTTTCGGCCGACAACAAATAACCGATTTCGGTCGTACTCTATCGATTCCGATGCCAAGGATGCTTGACTTAATGGATCTAACAAGGTAATGGATGATTGAATGTATGTTTAGATGTTTTTATTTGTGTTGCATCGTGATTTGTTGATTAGGTTAAATGTGTAACGATGTGCACTTGTTTATTTTCTTGTTCTTGCTGTGTATTAAATGTGTTATGACTGTTATTAATTGCGAAGGTTAAAAATAACAGTATACCTACAGGCCTAACTAAAGCTCTCTCGGTTACAAAAAAAAAAAAAAAAAACCAGCGAGTGAGAGGTCGTGGATACAAACAGGATCGTGCATCTACGTCGAGCTAAGTATTTGCTTAAGATATATTAACCCATTTGCTATTAAACTTGAAATTTAGCTATGAGAGGTACCCAGGAGGCCCTGGCATATAAGCAACTGAAGGAACACGGCTGGGTTTTAGTCAGTAAAATTCTTGCACGCCCTCCCGCTCCACCCTAGAGCGGGAGATGACATTTGATGATTTTCCACCCACAAAAAAAAGAGGCACCCAGGAATATTAGTGTGCAACAGTATGCAATAGTGCAACTTAACATATTTGTTATTAAAGTACTAATTAAAATGCAATATGCAAAAACCGGCCAAGTGCGAGTCGGACTCGCGCACCGAGGGTTCCGTACAAACTTTTTTTTAAATTTTTATATTTCAGTTGATTGAATGTAAGGTAAATTGTGGTTTACGATTTATGACGTTTTAAAAAAAAACTACTCACTCGATCTCGTTCAAACCAATTTTCGGTGGTAGTTTACATGGTAATGTACATCATATATTTTTTTTAGTTTTATCATTCTCTTATTTTAGAAGTTACGGGGGGGGGGGACACACATTTTACCACTTGCAAACTATTCAGTTTAGAAAAAAATGATATTAGGAACCTCATTACCATTTTTGAAGACCTATTTATGGGGAACCCCCAAATTAATTGTTTTTTTTTTCTATTTTAGTGTGAAAATCTTAATCCAGTTCACAGAATACATCTACTTACCAAGTTTCAACAGCATGGCTCTTATAGTTTCGGAGAAAAGTGGCTGTGACATACGGACGAACAGACAGACAGACAGACGGACAGACGAATGACGAATGACGAACATGACGAATCTATAAGGGTTCCGTTTTTTGCCATTTGGCAACGGAACCCTAAAAAGCACATTGTAGATGTCAAACTAAATTGTGTATACCTACTGGTGACATATGAACATCCTAGCATAATGCAATCTACAGCATAATGCAATCCCTAGCATAATGCAACTACATTCTCGTCTGTTGCAGTATGATCCCACCATACGATCACCATGTGACTCCACAGACACGTAATCACCCACAAAACGTACTTGACCGCATAATGAGTTGAATTAAAATAGTTTTCATATCATAAACACTAATTAGTAGTCTATTGTAGTGTTCCCTCAGAGGTCGGAGTGTGGGACTCGTTGCTAATTGCAATCAGTTTGAAAAATATGACGATTATGTCAAGGACTCGTGCAATGGAAATTGAGAAGAATTTTCAAGTGTTATTGTTTTTGTTTTGAGTAATACGGATTTTTTGTTAGTTTTGTAATTTTATTATTGGGAAAGAGCAGAGAATGGTTCTTTTTTAATATTTTACTGTGACATAATAAGAAGTGAAAAGTTTGAAACTTTAGGTGTAATCAGATTGAACATTTAATCTAAACTAATCTATACTAATCTCTACTAGGTATATACTATATTACTAACTTCTGACCGCGACTTCGTTCGCGTTAAACTTGTTCCCCCGAACCTTCCCGTCGCGTCGAATCGCTTACCCGTGCGATTATCCCCGTTTTTGCAACATTTTTCATTACTGCTCCGCTCCTCTTAGTTTTAGCGTGATGTGATATAACCTATAGCCTTCCTCGATAAATAGGCAACTCAACACAAAAGAATTTTTCAATTCGGACCAGCAGTTCCTGAGATTAGCCCGTTCAATCAAACAAACATACAAATAAACAAACAAACAAACTCTTCAACTTTATAATATAGTATAGATAAAGCTGAAGAGTTTGTTTGTTTGTTTGTTTGATTGAACGCGCTAATCTCAGGAACTACTGGTCCGAATTGATTTTTTTTTTGTGTTGGGTAGCCTATTTATCGAGAAAGGTTATATATAGGCTATATAACATTACGCTACAACCAAGAGGAGCGGAGCGCGGACGAAGTCGCGCTTCTGCCAAGCTAGTGACATTATGTATCTTGAACGCGAGATATTTTTGCGCCTCATCAGTGCGCATCATTCCGTATACTAGCAGATTTATTTTCCATAGCAAACCAACAAACATAAAACTTAAAACTAAATAAATGAATGGCATTAAAAGCCCCTAGACATAATAACAATAAAACATAATATTGTGTTTCGTTCAGTCTCCGTCAATCCATTAAAGTGTGAAAGAAATTAGTCATTTCAATGTTGACAGTAGCATTTCAAACTGGAAAAACGACTACCAGCAGTTTAAAAAAAAACCTGTTATTTGTAGTTTAAAAGAAATATATATGCACATAATAGACACATAGCGTGTCGTGCGAGGTGTAAAAGTAAAATGAGTAAAAATTAATTATTATTTACAGCTGATGAGTCAATAGCCTGCTGCAGTGTTCATTATTCAGTGGACACTGCGTGATGGTTCTGTTTATACAGAATGCAAAATTATGTATAGGTATGCCTGGATAGAGTCAAATTAATTTAGGTTGCAATCCTTTATCCACATGTTGGGTATGGATACCGAAAACTTTTTCTTTTTAATTTCAATTACTAAAAAGCCCCTTAATTTAATGTAACCACCAGTTATTTTTCCATGTGGAGTGGAATTATGAAAAGTCAAGTCAAAGCATTTATTTGAAATTAGCTTTTGCTAGCGGCTTCGCCCGCGTGGATGTCGGAAATTAACGCAGGTATTTTTCTAAAATAAAAGTAACCTAAGTTACTCCTTGTTACATCAGCCAGTGAAAGTCCCGTCAAATTCGGTCCAGCCATTTCAGAGGTTAGCCGGAACAAACAGACAGACAGACAGACCGACAGACAGACAAAAATTGGAAAAAATGTTGTTTTGGTATATGTACCGTGTATACATCCATATACACTTAGTAAAAAGTGGTTACCTTAATATTACAAACAGACAATCCAATTTTATTTATTTGTATAGATTAGCTTTTGCTAGCGGCTTCACCCGCTTATCATTTTAATCATCTTCAACCTTCCTCTTGAGTCACTCTGTCTATTGATGAAAACCGCATTAAAATCCGTTGCGTAGTTTAATAGATCTAAGCGTATAAACGAGGGAAACTTTGTTTTATACTATGTAAAGATCTCAAGGCTCATAAAATGCACTTTTACACGTCAACAGTTACGTTAAAATAGTATTGATTCTAGTCGCCACTTCCAAAAGGTTAGTGACGTGTACCAACCACCTTGCAGAAAAAATCGTTTGTTTTTATTAATACATACTGTTGACCGTCTCGGACACCATGGCCTTGCTTGCAGCAAGAGCGCTGGCCGGCTGGCACGGCACGCCAGCATTAATGACATCATCCGTCGAGCTCTTGTCACCGCCGGGGTGCCAACAGTCTTAGAACCCAATGGCTTGGCACGCGACGATGGGAAGAGGCCAGACGGAATGACCATAATGCCTTGGAAGTTGGGTAGGCCTTTGGTGTGGGATGCTACCTGTGTCAACACCCTCGCGTCATCCCATCTTCTTAGCACGGCAGGCTGTGCTGGGGCGGCTGCTGCAGGTGCAGAAAACCTCAAACGGCGCAAATATAACAACCTTATTGGGAGTTATATGTTTGAGCCGTTTGGGGTTGAAACACTAGGGCCGTGGGGTCCGAGTGCTCATCGACTATTCCGGGATATCGCCAAGCGGTTGGCCGAATCTTCACGTGACCAGAGGGCTGGCCTATCTTTAGGTCAAAGAATCAGCATTGCCATCCAACGTGGCAATGCTGCCAGCCTTCTGGGCACTTTTCCCACCGACAGCGATGCGGACGAATTCTTTGATGCCCAGGGAGCTCTTTTCTTTTTTTTTTCCCCTTTTATTTAATTGTACATAATATATTTATTTAAGTGTTAGTCTGTATATTATATTATACTGTTGGTCTAGTGGTTAGTGACCCTGACTGCTACGACTGAAGTCGTGGGTTCGATTCCCACCCAGGACAAATCTTTGTGTGATGAGCACAATCATTTGTTTTGTGTCTGGGTGTGATTTATCTATAATATGTATGTATTTAGAAATATAAGTATTTTTATCAGTTGTCTGTTTGTCATAGTACAGGCTCTGCCTAGTTTGGGATCAGATAACGGTGTGTTGGTTGTCCCAAGATAATATTATTATTTTTTTTATAAAAAAAATGGTTTTTATTGTAACGTAAGAAAACTAAACGACGGAAAGCCGCTTCAAAAATAATAAGCAAAAAGGCTGAAAGCCTATTTAAATTACTATAAAATCTCATGTTATTTGAAATCATCAATCAATCAAGTCCGTTTACAAGATCAACTGCAGATTTTGACTAACCAATCTTGATCGTGGTCTCTGAAACCATTCGTTACCGAATTCAAAAATATGTCGTGTAATGTAACACAATACCGTTACATAACAATCAAACATTACTGATCTCACCTTTTGACATTACTACCACAATAATGGTTCAATACCACATTACCATCAGATAATATGACAATTTCAATACATTCGTTCAGTTTGTCTGATGAAAAATGTCGGATCAATACTTATTGATCGCTTGTAGCGAGCCTTATTTGGCGTGAAAGTAAAATATTATTGTTAGTGTTATTGCTTGTATTGGTAGCTTAGATGTCATCTATGATAGTTATATAAATACAAGGAGGATGTCGGATATCGTGGTTTGGAAGATTTGGATCTAATAAATTGGTATTTTAATAAAAAGTGCGTGTCATTCTCGGGTTCCATATCATGCATGATATTTATCTAATTATTGCAATTACTTTATGCTCACATGTACCTATACTTTTAACCATAATGAAAAAAAAAACAACAAATTGTTTTAAGTAGGCAAATTATGCTTGATTTTCTTTCGGGATTTTTTTTAACTAGTGCTAGGTACTAGTGAGAATATTAAACAAATATAGGTTGGAAGCGTATCTTATCTTAGTCGAAAGCCTGCTAGAAATCGTTCAATAGCTAGCCAACCAACTATTGAACAATTTCTAGCAGGCTTTCGACTTAGATAAGTTTTTGAATGGAAGGAAAAAATTGAGTCTTTTTTGTGTCAATCCTAATTAAATTGTGCAAAGGATCAATTGGTCTGGCTGTTTGTATCAAAGGCTGTGGGCATAAATGTGTCAATTAGTTCCGGGGTTTTATAAGCCAACAAAATTAATAATAAAACAATTTACAGTTTCCAAATAACATACATATGCACTCCACATACTTAATATTACAATTCCACGAATTTCCCAAATCCAGCACTTACAAAACAAAACACCCAATTTTGAAACGTACCAAATCACAAATTAGATTAATATTCTCACGTTCCAAAATAGCTCTTATCGCGGATCACATAAGAACTGTTTTAGATTGTGTGCGCACGCGCAGGCGTCACGCGATCGGTTATATAAGTGTTACAATTAAGCTTTTGCCGTGAGAACGGGGTATTGTGATGATTAAGTTATTGACACACCAAGCGTGCTTATACTTCTAATAAGGTAACGAGATTACACTCTCGTGTGGTGATTAGATATGTGAATTGCTCATTAGACTGATTTCCTGAATTACTAACATAACCCGCCTGTATTCTGTAAAGTGTGTAGGAAGAGATGCTTTTCAGATAGCACACCAGATTTTCAACAGTTTTATTTAAGTATTTTTAATTATGTATTTTTTTACTAGCTAATTATGCCACGGGAACGTACTATCGATATCGGAAGAAAAAGTAGCCTATCTTACTCCTAGATCCTGTCAGTCAAATGTGCCATTACAATCAATCCAGCCGTTTCGGAGATTAGTCGGAGCAAATAAAATTACAAAAAATAATAACATTTATAGTTTTAGTTAAAAGTATAAAGCTGTAATTTTGACATTATAAATAAACACATTTTATTTACTTGTGTAGACTATAGATTTATTAGGAATAACAAAATTAATTTACATTTGATCATATTATGATCTTCGCTCCGTGTAAATATGTCACCTTAAGGTATAGTATACACAATCCACTAGTATCATGTCAAAAGCCAAATCAGTCTATTAACCGCTCACAAATCTAGACTCCATACAGATATTGGGAAATTGTTGATACAAAAACCAAATAGAAATCAAGCTGTCCGATAAAAGGCTACCATAATCAAGAACGCATACGAGTACACCAAAACCGTAAAAGCCTTTGTGCACTCAGCCTATAAGAAAAACCGTAACCTACGTCAACCATTCAGGAATTACCTACCGGTCTTTATTAAACTTGTACCAACCAAAAAAAGAGCGGTAAGACGACATAACTTCGGTAACAATAACCGAACAGCAGCCGGTAGTACCGGTCGGTATTACGGTCGATTACGGCCGGTAATACCGGAAGACTTGTAGGAGGTTCTAAAGGTCAAGGGCACTGAGTCATTGGGACTGTCTTGTAGTAATTGCCTAAGGACTTTAAAAGGGTAGATTTTTGACAGATTGTGGGTATGAAATTAATTGAATTTAAATGTTAAATGAGATCGATATGTGTAGTGAAAGTACCCTGGCTAAGGTTTGATTAATATTTTTCATTCATATTTTATATAGAGCAGTGGTAACGGCTGCGACTTACGAGTAATAGAACGTGGGTTCGAACCCAAACAGTCATTATGTTACCAGATCACGCCCAAACGACTGAACTGAACCGATTTCGTTGAATTTGGCACGTGATATGGGTTAGGATATGATAAACAATATACCCCGGTAGAACGCTCCCGTGTTATCATATTCGGCTTCCACGTGGGCGAAGCCAAAAGCTAGTAATTTAAGGTTGTGAAGTATTTCTTGAATTAAATACAACAAACATTCCATAAACGCATTTACTGGTGGTCGTCTCTTCAATGTCTATAATTCAGTGTGTACAATTTAGTTGAGACATTCTCAATATAACACAATCTGGTAATTTATTATTTTATGGTATACGTCATAAAATAATAAATCGATACCTTTGGGGGTAGAAAGGTCGTATAAACCAAAACCCGACTTTTCAGGAGAGCAGAAAAACTATATTTTTTTTACATAAAAATTCATAACTTTTTTGTTTTTGAAGTTATAAAAAAATGATCTATGAGAAAGGTTCTTACAATTTGCAAATGAAACAGGTTAAATCATCAATACCTATCTATCTTCTTTAGTTTTAAAGTTAGCTTGGATTTACGCCTGAGTAAAAATAAATTCTTGGTTAATACACCCCATGAAAATGTACTTTAAAAAACTGTATAGGTCGTATATCCATTTTTGGTAAGCTTATGGTCACATTTACTGTCGTGAAAACCGACATATGTAGTTTTTTTGTATTAAAAACCATTTATAATCATATATCAATTGAATTCTGACTAATAAACAATCCTGTTACTTTCAGAATTAGTAGGAACTCAATTATTATTTTTCTAATACCCAATAATTGGTCGATTCAAATAAAATAAAACTACCTGAAATACGAAATCAATATTTATTAAGTATAATACCTTCTAATCAACATTTACTATTATTTCAATAATGGTACAACATACCTAACAGGTTTAACATTTTTAAATTGATAAAATAATTATAACAACTTAAACTGAAAAGTGAAATAAAAAAATCTACTTAGTCATAAAAGAAACAAAAATATTCAAACTTCTTCTAAATTAAAGTAATCATTAAAGTAGTCTCAGGAACTACTGGTCTGAATTGAAAAATTATTTTTGTGTTGGGTAGCCTATTTAGCAAGGATAACATTACGCTACAACCAAGAGGAGCGGAGCAGTAATGAAAAATGTTGCAAAAACGGGGAAAATCGCACGGGTAGGCGATTCGACGCGACGGGAAGGGTCGGGGGAACAAAAAATTTAACGCGGACGAAGTCGCGGGCAGAAGACATATTGTTGTACATATTTAAATGTACTTAATTCAATAAATTATTGACTAAGGCTTACTTACTAAGTAATTTGTTGAATTGCAACTAAATAAAGAAAAAACGATCAAGCACTAAACGTAACTAACTTATGTACTAAAAAGTAACTTATTTATGATATAAATTTGTATTCATATTTCGTTTAAAATTATTTATGAATTGTTACTATAAATTATTTTAATTATTATAAAACGAATTATCAATTGAGAAACATTGACAAAAAATAAATTTGGGTGACGAAGAATATAATCATTTAACATAGTCTTGTTTTTTTTACTAAATAATATTTTGCTAACGAACGAAATGTGAAATTACGTAAATACGAAAAGTTATTATTCTTTTAATAATAATAATTGTATTATTAAATTAGCTCTTCCTCGTCTTCTTCGTCGGTTAGCGTAAGAGAGTCAGCCACATTTCCATGGGGTAAGTTAAAATAATCATGGTGGTACCTTTTTGGTATAATGCCATTATCACATAGACGTTTTAAGATTGCCAGATTTTTTAAATAATATTACTTTATCAGTTGACGTCTCTTCTCTCATAGAATATTTAATGTGCATTTCATTAGTATTCTTTTTCTTCAACGTAATAATTCGGATGCTTCGCAGCCTTATGTGTTGGTCGTAAAGTGCTTCTTGCAATGAACATGGTTTATACACCAACAACGTCGGGAACTGCCTTTGGCTTTACGACGTCTTATTTAAACTATGCTTAGGTAATGCATTTATCACGTAAGGGCGTATTACCATTTACAATTAACGACTATTTTACGCCCTGAGTTAATATAAATTATGGTCATTACATCACAATAAAACTACAAAAAAAAAAAACATTCGGCTGTTACATTGAAAATTTACTTTTTTAAGAGGCTATGACCGAAAATTTCTGGGTCGTATTAACCATTTTTGTGCGAATTTCTGCATTTCGTATATACAGATCGATAGAGAAAAAAATTCTGAGAAAAATGGTATATATAACTCAATTTGGCCAAAATGGTTTATACGACCTTTCTACCCAAAGTTATCGAAATAGTGGGTGGAGATACATCGACCTTTTCTTTCTTGATATATATTTAAATATTCATGATCCCAAAACATTTAACGATCATGTCATGCGTAAACCCAGATTTCGCCCAGCACAAGTAGCCTTCCCCACATCACTTTCATTGACTCGGACGCGACACGAGCACGAGTACGAGTATTAGCACGAGTACGAGTGATCGAGTCGAATGGGAAGATGGCCTTTACGCTCACTCGTTATATTGTACGTACGGACGAACGGTACTTGTTGTAGCGTCGGCAGATAAAGTGTAACATTCAATGTAATATTATTTTCGGGGATTCATTTTTCAATTGAAATATTAAAAGTGAATTTAATCATAAATGATCCTGTAGACTAATCATTCGTATTGTAAAATATGTCTACCAACCATTAGATAGTATAATTAGTAAAAAGTACTCGGTGAATGGTGACTGTCGTGTTCGTTTGCTAACAATTTTACTATTTTACTATACATTAAAACACCTAAGCGTTTCTTTTCTCATCAGCTGCCTAGCCTTTTTGCAAATATGTTGAGGGCGGATTCCAGTCTAATCTTCCAGGATGTAGTTGAATACACAGTGCGAATGTATTTCTATCCTCCACAACCCAGTTATTGGGTAATACGATACGCCTTGTCAGAGTTTCAGGCTTCTGACGACCCGTAAAGACTGTCAAAGATTCAAGAAGCGGGTCTTTACAATGAGTCACAAATGTTGTAGTAACAACACTTTTGTCTTTGTACGTTGCAAGATGATAAATAGCAAGGTGCTTTTTATATTTAAAAATAATTGACAACCTTTAGCCAACTCAGAAATTCGACACTAACAATGACCATTTATTTTAATTCCACCATTCATTTATATTTTAGCAGTTACTAAATATTTTCTCAATAACACTGCAACAAGTCAACAACGTAATTACAAAATATAACATTACGCATCATTCAAACTTACGTACGGTTTAAAAAACATTAGACAATATTTTGACTGAAAGTAATTATTTATTACTAGTCCCACTGTCGAGAGCAGGAAGGCTTTTATTAATCAGTAGGATATTGCTGTCTAATAATAAAATAGCTAGAAAACAAAAAAAAATGTGATAAAAACTTCATACACGTAAGTAAATCTTCCGAGATAAATTGTGCAAACTCCATCTTATTTTGTACCCACATTCATGGCAAATAAATTATTTCTTTCTTTTTTCTTTCGTTCATCAAAATCCGTAACGTATTTAGAAGAACAACAGGGTCACACAGAAAGACACGAAAAGCGACATTAATACATAATCTGTTTAGATATAAGTGACGATTGTTCTGCTGTCTGTACCGGCTGTACGAAACTGTTAGCCGTCCTTGAACTTTCGCGTGAAGCAACGTCACTCGTGTGCAGTGAGCCTACACAGACATGCATTAATAGGGCTGGCACGATTGATTTTGAGCCTTATGACATTGAATTATGAACTTCTAAATTATAAACAAAATTGCTTAAATGGTTCGATCCAAATATTCATCATATCATTCGTTATTTTCTTATGAAGCAGAAATATTTTGCTTTTATCAAATTGAACTTTGCATAATGGTGATAAGTTTCTTATAGCAATTTTTCCAACAAAATTATTTAATACTAGCTTCTGCCCGCGACTTCGTCCGCGTCAAATTTTTGCTCCCCTGACCCTTCCCGTCGCATCGATTTGCCTGCTAGTTTTCGTCCATTTTTCGTTGCTGCTCGCTCCTTTTGAGTTATAGTGAGTCAACCTTAAAAGATAGACATATGCTCTCGCGGACTTTTTTTTAGAACTTTTTAAGAGGAACAATTCCGTCATACATTATTTTTGCGTTACTTTAACCGTTTACGCAGCGCACGCAACGGAAACTCTTAAAAGGAATAAATTTTCCCCGTTTTTGCAACATTTTTATTACTGCTCTGCTCCTCTTAGTTGTAGCGTGATGTTATATAGCCTATAGCCTCCCACAATAAATAGGCTACCCAACACAAAAAGAATTTTTCGATTCGGACCAGTAGTTCCTGAGATTAGCGCGTTCAATCAAACAAACAAACAAACAAACAAACAAACAAACTCTTCAGCTTTATAATATTAGTATAGATAGTATAGATTTAAAATGATCAATCACTGCATGTTCAGTAGTGGACTTCAATGATTTGCAGAATACTGCTTATTTTTTTTAAAGGTGGTTTTACTAAATTCTCTTCTCATATTTGTGACTAGCTTCTGCCCACGACTTCGTCCGCGTCAAATTTTTGCTCCCGTGACCGTTCCCATCGCATCGAATTGCCTGCCAGTTTTCAAACATTTTTCGTTGCTGCTCCGCTCCTTTTAATTGTAGCGTAATGTTATATAGTCTATAGCCTTCCTCAATAAATAGGCAACCAACACAAAAATAGTTTTTTAATTCGGACCAACAGTTCCTGAGATTAGCGCGTTCAACCAAACAAACAATCTCGACAGCTTTATAATATTGTATTATATAATATATATAGTAATATAGTATTTATAGTATAGATTGTGACAATGCTGTGAGTGTAAAATGATGTCAGAATTAATAAACCAATAATATTAAAACCAATCCAACAACTCAAGCTACACACAGCACCTTCCTACAAAAATCCGAAGCATAACAACAGATTCAGCAGTTTTGAAGATTATTCTTGAAAATTGCATGTTTATGACCATTCACACACACACACACACACACACACACACACACAAATTCACGTCAATTTCACAGCACTGTACAATTGCCATAACGCATGTTATTATGTATGTATATTTCTAGATGTTATCGAGTCCTACAGATTCATAGCTTGCTTCAAGTACAGTGTAACAACTGTAATGTTGGATAGACATGTGTGATGTATCGGTATTATTGTTTCTCAAAACACGACTGCAGGAGTTGGCATTATCATAATCTGTCTATAAAGTTTTCACTTCAGATTTAGAATGAAAATAGTAGCCACGGCTGAATGCTGACCTCTAAAATACAGGTCCAGGCCTAGTTTTGGTGTTAGTTACCATGGCATATAGGCAACTGTAGGAACACGGGTGGGTTTTAGTCAGTAAAAATCTGACACGCCCTCCCGCTCCACCCAGAGCGGGAGATGTCATTTGATGATTTCCCACCCACAAAAAAAAGGCCTATTTTGGGGTTACGATCAGAATCGTGGCAGTACATTGGTGTGCTTTTTAGGGTTCCGTTGCCAAATGGCAAAAAACGGAACCCTTATAGATTCGTCATGTCTGTCTGTCTGTCTGTCTGTCTGTCTGTCCGTGTATGTCACAGCCATTTTTTTCCGAAACTATAAGAGCTATGTTGTTGAAACTTGGTAAGTAGATGTATTCTGTAAACCGCATTAAGATTTTCACACAAAAATAGAAAAAAAAGAATAAATTTTGGGGTTCCCCATACATAGAACTGAAACTCAAAAAAAATTTTTTCATCGTACCCATACGTGTGGGGTATCTATGGATAGGTCTTTAAAAATGATATTGAGGTTTCTAATATCATTTTTTTCTAAACTGTATAGTTTGCGCGAGAGACACTCCCAAAGTGGTAAAATGTGTGTCCCCCCCCTGTAACTTCTAAAATAAGAGAATGATAAAACTAAAAAAAATATATGATGTACATTGCTATATAAACTTCTAACGAAAATTGGTTTGAACAAGATCTAGTAAGTAGTTTTTTTTTTATACGTCATAAATCGTAAAACGCAATTTACCTTTCATTCAATCAACTCAAATATAAAAATTAAAAAAATAGGATTTAATTTCATAAACACAAGCCTTATGCATAAACCGTGAATACCTACAGGTTTGTACGGAACCCTCGGTGCGCGAGTCCGACTCGCACTTGGCCGGTTTTTTTTATTATTACTGACTTGTAATATGTGTTTTTATGTGTCATATAATAATATTTTTACACTAGCCTCCTCTCGGTGAGCCGTAATGTACAACGCGGGTCAATTGCGGGTTGGTAGTTGTCACATGTCTTCGAATTCTTGGTTCTAGAATATGCTGATTTCACAGTTTTTGAGAGCAGTCGTGATTAAATAATTTACACATAGTAAAACGCCTGCGGGATACAAATCTATGAAGGAAAGGTTATTTTACTTAAACATTGTCTTTTATGATTGTTTCTTAATCCTTATACAAAATAAGTTCTTAAGAATATAATCAAGCAGTTATACTTAGCTAAAACATTAACTAGGTACATGACATTTTACAAATCAATTAATCAAAATCAATAACAGATCAATACACATCGTGTGATCTTGTCGTGAGGTGCTGACATTTTTTATGTATTTTATACTGTACCACTTTATATTGTAATGTTAATGTTTCAATTAAAATGCACGTACTTACTACTAGTATTTAATGTAATGTCTAGACATTTAGTATTCCCAGTACGTACATTAATCAGAAGCTTTTAGTAAATGTTAAGGTGTGTGAGTTTTGTAATATTTAATAGTAGTTGAACTATGAGTAATAAAAGTAAAAAGTTGTTTATTTACGAGTTTTATGATTCGTTTTA
Source organism: Aporophyla lueneburgensis (assembly GCA_932294355.1). Taxonomy (NCBI): domain Eukaryota; kingdom Metazoa; phylum Arthropoda; class Insecta; order Lepidoptera; family Noctuidae; genus Aporophyla; species Aporophyla lueneburgensis. The sequence goes on along the minus strand of OW028758.1, from coordinate 24,609,375 downwards.
TGAACGTGTAGTTGTAAAATGGTTTATTATAGTTTAAGTATATCAATGCGACGTGACCTGAACCACATTCATAAAAATAAATATTTACTGTTACGTGCCAATATAGTACCTATTAACATTGAATCAAATCATGTTTTGAATCGTACTTAAAACATTACTTAGGCTAGAAATGAGTATTTTATGTCAATTAGATGCAAATAAAGGTTGATTTTTCATTCGTCAGATTACTTTTATATCAAGCTGTAGGTTGATCAAAATATGCCTGCGACCGTATCACGTATGTACATATTTACAGAATTCAATCATCGATACATCCCATGAAAAGTCATTCAATGGGAATGTATAAACTTATACGGTTGTATTGATGAATTTAATTATTATAATTTTATAAAACCATATTTGTTACGGCCGCGAATTATATTTTAACCAATATAAACTTGACACTGACCTTGGAAATTGCAAAACGGAACACTATTTGGTTTTCGTGGGTTTAGATTACCTCCTTAAGACTTAATATTGCGGTTTGACAATATTTTCCATATAAAAGCTGTGGAACACACGCTGTGGTGCTGTGGAGCTGAAGAGCTGTGGTGTGTGTGTGTGTGGAGCTGTGGTTAGCTCCTCCTCAAATAAAAGTTAGACGCCGAAAAGTCAGCCCTTAGCACATAAAAAAAATCTATTGTATAAAAACTTTAGAATAAATGCTGCACATTGATATTCAATTTTATGATAATACAATTAGCATAAGCCATAGGTTCTTGTAGGAACACCTAAGCCATCGACATTCTTTCGCGAATCCGAATAATGCTACATGTTACACAAGCAGCTTAACAGGGGCATCATTAATCGTCATTATTTACATAAGCCTCTCGCACAATAGTATGGGAACGCGAAACAAGAAAAACGTAGGATTTACTAAAACATTTTAATTGGTTGTTGCGCTCATACAAAGTCACCGCGCGCGGGTTTCATAAATATTTGAATTTCGAGCGGTGCTACTGGGGAAGAATTTGTTACTAAATATGGTAAACGATGTGGTTACTAAATTATTTAGTAATTATATTGCTCAGTAATTATGTTGCAGAAACATTAATTTTAATAATTATTGGTCTGATGAAGGGAGACGTGGAGTGAAAGGGCGCTCTGTACGTTGGCAATTATTGTATTTGCCAAAACAAAATAATAAAAGTATAAGTGTAAACCTACGATTTTGAAATAACATAAATCTAATTTATACGAGTAAGACAGACTAAACATCTGGATTTAGAAGCATAAAATAAATAAAAAATATTATGAAAGAATGTCGGAAAATTCACCCGCTAAAGGGGTTTATAGAGTTTGAAATTTTGTATGGAAATTCGTCGTTTTTGTTAATAGGAAATCAAATTGGGCACACAACTTGAATAAACATTCTGATGATAGGAATATTAAGTAATCTAATATTTTTTTAGTTTTGATTTTCTCCTTTAACTATTCAGCTTTTTCAGTTTTGTTTCTGCCTTGTGTGGAATAGTAGATAACACAAAGCATTAAAAGGTTGGAACTATAGCCTTTAATATCTTTGTAACTAGACGGTACCCAACGGCGTCAGCACAATCTGCTGTGATAGGTTTGGGTCACATATTTTTATCACAGTTTTGGAGATAATACCGTGGTAAAATGCGTGACTGAACCTATCACAGAGGCCGTGATCGCCCCGCAGGTATGATAAGAAATGATAATAATAAAGGCTAGAATTAGTAATTGTTAGTTTCGCCATGGGTGTTTTTACATCCTTTATTTACGGGATTTCACAACTTGGTTGCATTGCAAACAATCATTATTTCCATCCGTGATGAAATATGTCAAACACAAGAAGAAGATTCAACTTAAATGCAACTTAATTATCAGTAACTATTAACTTTTAATTACGGTTTGCAATTAAAATATCCTGTAAATTACACGACAATTTGATCCTTATTTATACTCTGTGAGTAGTTTTATGTAGGTACGTATAAGGCCATAGTTATTTTAGTGTATTTGTGAAGATGGCGTAAGACTTAAGTAAATGTTAAAGTAATTAACTTACCAGTTTATCTGGATATTTAACCGGTTGATCTGGTTCAGTTCCTGAAAATAAAACAAGATTTTTGTTAGTTTTGAATACACTAAGTAACACGCTAAACTACGCTAAAATGATAGTGCCGTTTTTCCACGTAAAAGCGACTACAGCGATGGCCCGTTTTGGTCATATTGGCAACCTTAATTGGGAACTCATACGACAGAATTCCGCACAAACGTCTCCATACGCCAAGAACTCTGCATCAAACGGCGTCTTTCAGTACAGTCTCGAATATTTCAGTTCTTTGTTCATGTTTCTAGGAAGAATAATGACTCCGTAGAGCGTCTAGTGGTGCAGGAGTAGAGGTCCCTATGAACACGACCGAACACGTTCGCTCGCTCCGCGTAAAAGAAACAGGTAACCTCAATATTTAGAAATCGGGGTTTACCATTTTATACTTAACCCTGTACAATATATTTATGATTGACATCTTATAAATCAAATGTCAAAGCATGTCAAAAGAAGACATTTCAAATGGATCGTCTTCGTGATCACAGTAACAATTGCAGCATCTTTTTTCGGATCTTCAAAAGTCAAAATATGAATAATGTGGGTAGGTATCTAAGCTACAACCTAGATAATAATAGACAGTTGTAGTTGTAACATCTACCTATCGAAAGTTAGACTGACGTAAATCGCAGCGATTTAACCGTGTAAAATTGCTTACAGTTAAGGACGAGTCTATTTTGTGTTTCCAAAAATAGAACTAGGATGTTTTTATAACAAAGTTATAGTACGTCTAGATCATAGAAAATTTGCTTCAATACTAGTATAGTTTTACTAAACAAAGAATGCTATTATTGCAAGGTTATTAATGTGAATAAATACAAAATCGCATCGTCAACGATACGGAAACGGGACACGGACACGAGACACACGACACGGACACACGGGAGTATTCAAATACTCCCGTGTCTGCTAGTCTTAAGTGCTCTTTTAATCGCTGCGACAGGACGCAGAGTTATCGTTGGTGTATGCGTCTGTGACAAGTCGCTGCGACAGAAATCAATATTAACAGGAAGCGATAATTTTGGGAGAGGTGAAAGAAAGAAAGAAAGAAAGAAAAATATTTTATTAACACGCACAGGACATAAAAGCAATGAGAAGAACATAGAAACATTTAACATTTAAGCTACAAATAACAAAATTTACAGCAGGATATAAAAAATAAAAGAGTAAGACCTGTGCGAGGCCAAAAGGGCTCCTATCTCAGCATAATGCTGCGATAATTGTAAAAAAACAACTACCGCAGCGCTGGTATTCCAATAGGGCCCACTGTGATGCCACGGACACACTTACGGACATGACAATGTATCCCACACTGAAAAAGTATTAAATATAAAAAATAAAATAAGATAAATGATAAAATGTACAAAAAAAATAAATAAATGAAAACAGTTTGCGAGTATTCACATGGGTTCCGTATTTGATCATTCCGATCCGGTCCGTCCCTTGCTGCCCTCTACAAGCGATACTCTAAGCCGAGGTCCACACTCCACAGGGGCTGCCCTGAGCGTGTAGTAGCTATAATTTAAATTTTTCAACCCATACCTGGAGGCCTTAATTTATTAAGGTATCTACAGGTAAGTCCTGTTACGCAGTCGTCAACTTCATAGTTGGTCAACCTGTGAGATAACATTGCCCAAAAAAAAGTGCTAGCTGCACTTGCCATGACGCAAATCATGTGAAGGCGAAGCGCTGCCACACGTAGTGAGTGCGTGCGACTCTGCAAGTCGACGTCATGTGAACGGAGCTTAGAACAAAATATATGAAAATTTGTTAGCGGCAGCCTGTCGTTGTGTCTAATCGTCGCATGTAGCATAGTGTGTGCTATGTCTAACACTTCGACACGCTCGAGCGCCGCAGAAACCGAGATGTCTCCAGCTAGACGTGAGTGAAGTAATTTGATATCATCGTTAACTGTGACAGGCGGGGACGTTGTTAAGTGAAGACATTATCGAATGGTTTGTTGCGGAGGTTGTTATGTTATTGTTAACTGTGATAGGTAGTGGTCCGGGAGCCCAGAGGGTTTTTTAGGAAGCGTATATAGTCCTCCAGACCGTATTTCGGCCATGGCGGCCAATCTCAACGGAGACTAACCATCGGTGCGGGAGATATTATAGTGCACAAGTGTGTGCGCAGACACAGGGGTACTGAGTATTCCCTCACTCTTATAGTCTAATGGGATGGCAATCCGACACGACCAGAGAGAGATCAGGCGCAGGACCAACGGTTTAACGTGTTTTCCGAGGCACGCAACACACCGCCAACTTCCAAACCGGGCTGTTACTAAGAAATTCCCAATGGTAAAATTCCCAATAACACTTAGCAATCGTATGCGTAGGACTGGGATAGACTGGATGCGGAAAGCGGAGGACAGGGTGTTGTAGCGCAGCCTGGGAGCCTAGGGGGCCTATGTCCAGCTGAGTTGATTTATTAATAAGCAGGGCATAGCATTGGTACCTAAATATCTACGACATTATGTACAACACCGAAAATGTATTTGAAGAGTTTCATATAGGAGCCCCATGGTCAAGAGTCCATTATCAGATTTCGAAAATCTCTGAAAGTGAGGTTCTGACTACAGGGCTCCTTAACGTCGAGGTTCTAAGTAGTATTGGTGGATGGTGGAAGGATGTAACAATTTATTTTTCCTCTAGGCGTATGTTTCTATAGTTTCTGAATGTGTGGTAGTGTCGCTTTTGAATAGTTTTTTTTTTCATACAAACCGTGTTCCTCATGAGGAACACGGTTTGTATGAAAAAAAAAAACTCCCAAAACTCCAAATCCCATGGGATTTCGATAAAAATTACATTTCTAGATACGCAGATAGACGTATACAACTGCATCTGTTTTGACTGGATGTGCAGGCCCAACATAGGAAGCCTAGGCAGATTGATTGGATGATATTCTCTAAAACCACGCACAATTTAGTTGCACGCATCTTATTTCCCTAACATCCAGGTCACGCGCGATACATTCTCTAAAATATCTCCAGTCGAACAATAGTGTGTTTACTCAAATCGATGCGGTTTGTGCTCAGCGTCGATAAACTTATATTTATTCGCCTTTGTGGCTCCTATGGGACATTGTTATGGTAGTTTCGACTATTGTGGTTTGATTTATTGTGTTTTTTACATAGTTTAACGGGATCTTGATGTCCACTTTTATTATCTACTGTCTTCAAATGATGAATCCAAATTTAGTGGATAGTCACTGGCTCATTACAAAGTAAGTCAGATAATTCTAGGACTTGCCACTATACTTCTACAGTTTCAAATCAATTACATAATCAACTATAGGCTGAGTTCAGAACTGTTCAATTCTGAACTGCTGTAGGCTGAGCCCTGTCCCAAGTTCCACATCACCCGGGTTTACACCTTCTGCATCTAGCCTGTCCCAGATGCCCTCTTAAACCTTCTTCAAAGAAGTAGGAAGGAAGGAAGAGGAAGTTCCCCAATATCTCCAGAAATTGTGGATCGATTTCGTTTTTCAATTTATTATTGGTTGCCTCTGGGGTGGTCATATAATTTTTTATTAACTAAGCTTGGGTGGATTTCGCGGTCGCTTCGATAATACGTAGGTATATAATCCACTTTGTGTTGCCAGATGATGTTCTAATGCATCCTATCACTGTTGTTAACATAGTATGTATTGGTATACCACTACGTTTGTAATATAATCGAATAGAACGAAAATCCGACTTCCAAAAAAATAACACTACAAAGTGGGAAAAAAGTTTAATTTCGAAGTCTGTAGCAAAAACTAAAGTACACATTCAGACTTTCAACGTTAAAATTATTTTTCCCTATGTAGTGTTTTGTTTTTTTGGAATTATATTTTTTTAAGTGTAAAACTAAGGCCGGTTTCAAATAGACGTCACCAATAAGAAGAAGCTAGTTACCCTATTATAAGTATCTTCATTATTTAAACTGAAAGACGCCCACTGCTGGACATAAAGCCTCCTTCCCTCTTCGTGCCCATTCAGTCTCATGGTGTCAGACTTCAGTAGTTCTGACAAAAACGATGTCAAGTCATAGTTGCGTGCCGAGACTTGCCTCAAAGATACGAGCAACATTTCAATGGACAATGCCTTCTATGGAAGATAATATTTATTACCATGTAGATTACAAGATAAAAAGAAAAACATTGACTTCACTGTTGCAACTGGTTGGAAATCCTTTTATTTATTTTTATAAGAAAAAGATTTCTCTGAAAGGTATACATGTACACAAACAAGATAAGGTTTATTTATAAATGTTGCTTAAGGTTAAAAAACGTTTAAACCTCATAAAACGATGGTTAATCATTTCTTAAGTTTAGGCAACATTTATAAATAAACCCCTTAAGTCATATTAAAAAAATAAGTTAAACAAACAAGATTTCATTTTGAAATCTTTTTTACTGAGACACTGAAAATTCCGTGATGATCAGTCACAAATGAAATCCTAACCTCACGTTTTAAAAAACCAACCTGAAATTAAACCCAATACAACTGAAAATTACACACCAATTCAACACAAAATTGCAACTATAAAGCGTTCATAATGAATTATTACTAGTGTAATCCGCACTTTCATCTGTGCGAGCGCATACCAACTCGGGGACTCACATGCGATGCTTTCCCCGCATTACAACTTGATAGCTAGCTATTAAATAAGTATTGTGCAAGTTTATGTACGAAAATATTCATGTGATCACTGAGGGATGAGTCGAGTGGTCGTTGTGGGAGTTATGACCCGTGACGTTTATGTAAGGTGTTGATGGTCGGTTGTTTATTGCTTAGGTAGCATGTTAACACGTTATTGTACCACTTCAGAGAAAGAGACTGTTAAGAAGCGTCGAGAAAATTGCAAAAAAAAAATATACGCGTCGAATTGAGAACCTCCTCCGTTTTTTTTTGTCGGTTGATAAAAAGACACGAAGTTAAGATTCTAAGTTTTGGTTTGAATTCGAGATTGTCTGTAACATTTTGAATATTAAACTGAATCACTACACAGAAGCGTGGAGATTACCTGCCAGGGTCGCGAGATTTGGTCGAAAGAGTTACCGTGGCCATGGCATATAAGCAACTGAAGGAATATGGGTGGATTTTAGTCAGTAAAAGTCTGACACGCCCTCCCGCTCCGCCCAAGAGCGGGAGACATCATTTGATGATTTCCCACCAACAATTAAAAGCGTGGAGATTAGATCTACACTCTTTTATTTTAATGAGTACATAAATGTGTAATTCAAAAATAACAACAAGGCATTTATTCCTATTTAGTAAGGTTGAGATTCCACAAATCTATTTTGTGTTTTTGTTCCTAAGTGCTAAATTAGCGTAAAGAAAATCTTGGTCACAGATGTCTCTCATATTTCATAATAGCACCTCACAGTAGGTCTTAGGCAACGCAATCTTCATAACGACATGCTTTTAGGTACCTCTTAAGTTCTTCAACACTAAACTCGTTAAGTTCTTAAGTTGTGTTAGTTTGCTTAGGAGCAAACTAACACAACTTAAGAACTTAACGAGTTACCTAAGAGGGCTTGATTTACCTACAGCATTACCTTATTACATACATAACTCTAAGGTTGCCTGGTAGGAAATGCATACAATTTAAAATTAAAATAACATCACGTGGGAGAAGTGTTTAATTCACCCACATTACGTAAATTATTTGTAAGCCCCATCTTAGTCATAGAGGGCGAACTTATTATTCTTCTCTGCTAAAACATTTGTCCCGTGTGCTGGCGGACGTAAAGAATAGCATCACCCCATTTCTCCCCGTGGGTGTCATAAAGGCGACTAAAGGATTTACTAGAGAATGGGCAGCAGCGTTTTCTATGCATTTTACCACCATACTGCAATCGCCAACCCGCCTGCCAAGCGTGGCGATTATAGCAAAGCCCTCCAAATTGGGCGAGGCGTATGTCCAGCAGTGGACGTCTTACGGCTGAAATGATGATGTTGATGATGAAAATATTAGGAAGTTGTGAAGGGTGGGCAAGTTATGCTGCCTTTTATAACTTTTGAAGTTCAGAACTTACGGATTTTCAGCCTAATTTCAGTATGTGATTTTTATTTATATCAATTAGCACTGCCGTTGACGCGTGCCACCAGTGTGTATGCACAAATAAAGGCTCCAGAATTTCTGATACGAAGACTCAATAACACTTCAGACCAGGGAATCGAAGCTAAGACACGCTGAGCAATCTCGCTTGCGTGCACTAGACCAACGAGCCGGTAATTATCTTAATACCTACGATCTGACCAACACGTTGGACCACCAAGACTGTTTAATTGTTGTTGGGCAATGTTGTTGGTAATGGGCCTTAATAAACCATGAGCGTTTAGTTGACAAGGCATGTGTTATTAAAATGATGAGCTTTGAGGGTTTAACTAGCTGTTAGCGCTGTTTTTGCTGAGAGGTTTGGTAATTGTTTGTCGTAGACATATGACACTTATGTAAGTTGGTATTCTAGCCACACTTGTTATATTGTGCAATTCATGAAAAATGCTGCCAATAAATCATACTGAATGAAAATTCAGTATGGTTGAATGGAATCTAATTCTGGTATAGTTTTAACAGCATCATCCCATTTCTTCCGGGTGTCATTAAAGGCAACTAAGGGACTTACTAGAGAATGGGCAGCAGCGTTCTCTATGCATTTACCACCATTCTGCGACCGCCAACCCGCTAGACAAGCGTGGCGATTATGGCAATTAGTTTGCATTTAATTATAGTCACAAACATTTTGGCTGGAATATTGTAATTTCTTATTAAGTATAGTTTTTAGCATTAGCTATACATAAGTTCATGATGTTCCCACTGCTGGGACACAAGCCCTCTTAGTGATAGGGAATAGCTGTACCTATTCCACCACGCGGGCCGTTTTCGATATGGTGGATGTATCATTGCGAATTTTAGTTCTTCCCTAGTTTCATTAAGAGAATTTTGGCCCGAATCACTGCCTATATACGAGTAAATATATAATACTAGCTTTTGCCAGCGGCTTCGCCCGCGTGGAGGTCGGAAATTATCCCGCGGGAACATACTACCGGGATAAAAAGTAGCCTCTGTCCTTTCTCAAGCTCTAAACTATCTGTGTACCAAATTTCATTTAAATCGGTTCTGTAGTTTTAGCAGGAAAGCGAGACAGACAGACAGACAGAGTTACTTTTGCATTTATAATATTAGTATGGAAGTATGGATAGTATGGAAGTATGGATAGTATGGAAGTATGGATTGTCGATTTCGTCACCTACTTTGGCTACCGTGTGACAATAATAACACCCAATGTTTGTATCCAATCGATCCCCTTTCCACGTGTTATTGACTGCGCGCTGACCATGACTTTTACTGATCGGCGCCCGCGCAGCCGAGCGTGATCGCGTTATGTAGTGTAAGTACTTGTGTGCTATAATCATGCGCAATGGGTATTAATAACTGTACTTGTGGTCTTATGAGCAGTGAGATTATTTGCCGATGAATCTATATCGATAAGCATTTAGATAAATGTTCTATTTGTTTTACACTTGATTTCAGAAAGGCTTATCATGAAATGGTCTGACTGTAAACAGCCAAAACATAAATGTGTAAAACTGAAAGACAATTCTCGGGGTGCGTCTCATAACGTATAAACTCATTTGGTCTAATTTCATTTTATTATCGTTCATAAGATATAATCAGCGTGAGATTTACCAACTGTTGATATAATTTCATTCCATATAACATTTATTTATTCTAAAACTTAATTATTATAACGTTGTTTGATATAATGTTTATGTATTCGAAAATTGATTCCAGGCATGTTTTATATAATGAATAGGCGACCTCCTGTTTTGAATATTTTAATATGATACTGACCACATAAGTGCAATCATCATCATCATCATCATCATTTCAGCCGCAAGACATCTACTGCTGGATACAGGCCTCCCCCAATTTGGGGGGCTTTGCCATAATCGCCACGCTTGGCAGGCGGGTTGGCGATCGCAGTATGGTGGTCAAATGCATAGAGAACGCTGCTACCCATTCTCTAGTAAGTCCCTTAGTCGCCTCTTACGACACCCACGGGAAGAAATTGGTTGGTGCTATTCTTTACGTCCGGCACCACACGGTACAGTAGGTAAGTGCAATTAAATATTAGAATTCTAGCATTGAAATGAAATCAAATTGTTTATTCTGTAAATAGGATATCGGAATCACTTTTTCACATCATAAAAAAGCTAGTCGGAGTCCACAGTTCCAGAAATGATGAAACAAACTCAGGTTTCTATGTCCGGTATTACAGAACGTCGCTCAATACTTAAGTATTACTTAAAACAAGTTTCAAACAATCAAATGGTTTGGAACTTGTCTGTTTTAGGTAATGCTTAGGTACCGAGTGACGTACTGTAATACGGGCTTAAGTCTTTGTTAAAGTCCAGACATAATCTTAGTCTGAGCTTGTGAGGACTATGCAGATTAGTGTCTGAAATGGTACTGGGATCATGACTATCCTATTATAAATATCCCTAATTATCTTCAACATAACTAGTACACTAAAATCTCTTTAAATACAAGATCATCGTCGTAATGTTTCCGCAAGTGACACGGCCGCTCTCGATCCACCATCTACCGTCGTCCGTTACGTAAGCGAACGTTCTAGTCACCTTGTGAACTAGAGAGGTAGTAAAGAGTGCCCTATCACCCGGCCGAGCATGCGCGACGCACGGACAGATGGTGAAGAAAAGATTCATATGAATATTGTAATATAGTCAGGAAAATTAAGTGTCAAACAATTTGATACCCCCAGACAGAGAGAGTTTCAATTCAATTCAATTCATTTATTTATTGTAAAACATAGGTATGTACATTATTTGATCTTATTTGGTAAACATTGAGGGCGCTATGTTTTGCCTCTAGGGCGTACACAAATAGTCATACATGCAATATAATTAAACAAGAAATTATTTAATAATAAATGCTTTCTTTCTTTCTTTTTTTCATAAACGACAAATAAACAAGTCAATTAATTAGATCGCATTAAGAATTTTCAATCACACTGAACAATGTCAATTACATTAATTATGTGTAATGAGTTGTTGTTAGAACTTATAGAAAATGTATGTAAGTTTATCATAATCACCCTATAATGATCCCCCTACTGAGACCCGGCCCTCCTCTCTTTGACAGAGAGTACGCTATTATCTATCACGCAGGCCTAATGTTTGGATGTCACATGTCTTCAAATGTTTAGTTCTTAGACATGCTGGTTTCCTGACAAAGTTCTGTTATTAGTGAAATTCCAGTTATTAAGGTTTTAACCTCAATAACACTTTGCCCGACTTAGGAACAGAACTCAAGACTTCATGTTACGCAGATCAACTTGGGACCACTAGACCAACGAAGCAGTTACTTCTATAACGGCACGAGTTATTCTCGTATATGTCGTGCCAGAATGAGAAAATTCTAAACACTGCAATACATACAAAGATAATGTATGCATGTACAATAAGTGGCTTTATTTACAAACGAATTTAAGTGAATCGCTGTGCACATTCTAGTAACCTTGTGATCCGTGACGGTATAGACCTGCAGTACTTACTTATGTATACGTACTTACCTGTTTCCCTGACCTTACTCAATATGAAAGCTAGCACTGTTACAGATATTTGGAATTTGGAGTATTTTTATGGCTGTTCGTATTTAGAGGTGACGGGAAAACCAAACTAATTCAGACGTAGATATCCAGTTTGGAAATTATCATACTGGGACGTGCTATCGAGAAAAAAGTATGTTTTTCCTTATAACTTCAACTACCTGCCAGTGAAAAGTCTCGTCAAAATCGGTCCAGCTGTTTTGGAGATTAGCCGGAACCAAAACACAGACAAATTTAAAAAAATATGTAAGTAACGTATATACTTTCATATGCATTTAGTGAAAAGCTGTTAATTTAAAATTACTAACAGACACTTCCCTTTTTATTTATTTGTATGTATGTGTAGATTAACGTATATGTTGGTCTTTTTCTTTTTGGATGGGAAATCAGCAAATGACTTCTCCCGCTCTGGGCGGAGCGGGAGGGTGTGTCAGACGTTTACTGACTAAAACCCACCCGTGTTCCTTCAGTTACCCATATGCCGGGGCCACGGTATCTCGTTTGAACAATCTCGCGACCCTGGCAGGTATATGTTGGTCTTGATTTGTAGTGTATTCCAGATTCTGCTTTCATTTTTATTAATTTAGGATTAAGCACGGTTCCACTCACCATAATCTTGCTTCACGTATTCCTTCATTAAAATTAATTTGGCATTCTTTCTAAAACTCTCATACATGTAGCAACGATCATACAATTACAGGCAAATTACAAAATGTCTGAGTTATTCGTAATGGCGCTGACAAAGGTAATTTATGTAAAGAAACAAATTCACAAGACTATGTTGCCAATTCCTAAAGGTCATGGAAGATTATGGTATAAAAGTTAAGGCTAAATGAACTTTAAAGCGAGCGAGCTTGGTTGGTTTTTGTATGTGAAAGTTTGGGGTAAGTTATTTTATTCAAGTAATTAGATTATTAGAGTAATTGCTGGATATATCGATTGCATTATCGTTTAGGATGAGTAGATGATACGGGATGAGAACGAGAGGTAGGTAGAGTAATAACATGCTCTTTTAGTTGTAAATGATTAGAGTACCTAAAAGTAATAGTAGGATACAGGCCTCGTCTTTTAGAGAGGAAGTGGTTACAGATCTATTGCTCGGGCCCAGTGCGGGTTGGTAGATATCAAATGCTTTCAAATTGTTGGTTCTAAGACATGCCGGTTCCCGAACGATGTTTTCCTTCACCGTTGTAAGAGCAGTGGTGATTAAATAATTTACACGAAGTATAGCGCAAGTCTGAGTTCGAACCTATAAACGAAACAGCCTATAATTCTTAAGTAGCTGATGTTACCAGTTGGCCACCACTGCTCACCTGGGTTAATATATAGGATATTTTTCATTCCGGTAGTTCTTTTTAGTGCATAATTTTCGACAAGTACGCGGGCGAAGCCGCAGATAAGGCCTAGTAATCGATTACTATCTATTCAGTCGAGATTGCTATGCTGCTGTAAGTACTGCTTGATATTAATGTGCTTGAGCAATCGCCAAGTCTCGTTTTGACCATCTAACATTTAGTAAAAAGTCGTCAACACTGGCCCTTATTCGATAGAAATACTAATACACGACATTCTGTTTATTTGGCTATATAATGTTCATATGAATGTCTTTTCGTTGAATGTAGTCAGCATTCAAAACCGCTCGCTAATAATACACCATTACAAATCTGCATATTTTATTGAAATACGGGTACGTAAGTACATTGGCGAATTGAACATTGCTTTAATTTGGTATTGAGAATCCTAAAACATGGCTTATTTATCTAATGCTTTGTTATTTTGGAAATTAGTACAATCGTTACTTATTTCACAATATATAGTCCGTCAGACCGTATTTCGGTCATGGTGGCCAATCTTACTGGAAACTTGCCTTCGGCGCACGAGATATAACAGTGCACATGTATGTACGCAGACACAGGGGCAGTACGGTGATCCAACACGACCGGAGAGAGATCAGGAGCACGACCAACAGGTCCAAAAAGGTAAAAAATTACAAAATATGCATAGTGTCGATCGCAGAACAACACCAGAATAGTTATTTGTTATACAAGAGTGCAAAGTTGCTTTTTAACCGCGTGCTCAATTTTGATGACCGAGCAAGCGAAGGATTCAAAAATTAGAATCCTGAGCGTTAGCGAGGGAATCAAAAGAGCACGAGGTGAAAAATCTTTGCACTCGAGTGCAACACGGTAGCTTGTAAGACCCTTAACGGTTGTGTCGACTGCCCTGAGCTCCATGGCCTTTTCTGTCGACTATTTGTGCCCGACAAATACATCGGCCACCGCCTAAGTCGCCGACACAATCTGTTCGCGCAACTGCCTTGCAGAACGGTCTCCAGAGCTGAATCGCCTGTATGTCGTACATTGAGGATGCTCAATGCCCTCCTGACGGTTTTTTTTTTTTTTTTTCTGGATGGGAAATCATCAAATGACTTCTCCCGCTCAGTGACTTCTCCCGCTCCTGACGGTCAACCCTGAATGTGATGTGTTTGCGGACGAATGGAGTAGAATTATGTGCGTATGTCTGATGTTCTGTGAGAAACAGTATGCCAGGGTGTCCACTGTTCCATGTTAGTAAGTAGATTTTTAATTGTATAATTTTGTTTTCTTTATGTTTCTATGTTAATTAATGTAATTGGTATTGTACCGTGTTAATTAACTATAAATAAATAAATAAATAATAATAAATAAATAACACGTAACTTTTCATCCCACCTCAGCGAGGAAATGACTAAATATGCAAAAAAAAGCATTTCAATCACAAGATACTTTTATTTCAGTTTAGGTATTAACATTTATTATGTACTACATTATGATAGGTAAGTATTACAGAATAATCTTTAAATTATTTCAAATGATACTTATGTATAATTAAGAAAAATTGAAAGTAACGTTGCTACAGTTACTTAAGTCGAGTGTAATATTTTTGTTAGGTACTGTAATGTTGGTGACGTGAAAAGTAAAATGGCGCGCGCAAAGCAAATTAAAAAAAAAAGTATATCAAGAAGGTTCCGAGTCTAAGTTTTACAAATTAGAAAAAGGTTGAATGATAAATTCGGCACCATGGAGATAAAAGTAAATAGATTTAATGATGTTTTGAATTCACAAACTTAGTGCACACGATGTTCTAAATTCAATTTACTTTATCCTCTAGTGGATAAAAACGGCTTTTGCACTCAGGTATCGAAGGGCAAAAATACTCTTTCCGAGATGGGGGGATGAAAAATATATTCTTTAATTTTTAAATTAGTTTGGCTCAGAACTTGGCAACGTGAATACCGTTCGCAAACGTAGCCATTAGGTGGGCGCCTGTACAGGTGACATAGCATGCGGTGCAAAATGGGTGGTGAGTCATTGTCTGTGGAGAGACGCCGCAAATACACCAGAGGGCTGAGCTGTCCATGAAGCCTCACTTGTGGACGATGTCCTTGCTATGACCTACTTGGGTACAAAGCCTGTTTAAGCACGCCACGGTAACTTGTACCCGGATTGGATACTCGCTGATGGTTCAATAAAGAAATGAAAAAGTTTAAGTAGTTCTTGCCAAAGATCACATCGCCCTGCCTACCTTCCTTCAAGTTCAATAATTAACATATGAGAGAGTTCAAGATGCGCTTTGTCTGTGATTTAAAGATAACGCAATGAAAACATCTTTTAAGTTTAGCCTTTGTATACAAGCAAAAGTTTCATCTAAGATTATTTTAAAATCTGTTTCATCAAGCGTACCAAAGTATAGTTGACTAATAAGACAGGTCAATGAATGTATGAGAGGCAAAATTCACTTCATTACAGAATGCTTTCACATTCACGTGAGCGTCTCACAATTCATCTGAATTACACAGAAGATGCATCACGTTATATAACACTGCTATTACGGGTATACATCACTTGAATGCATTACATATTAAATTATTTCGGTAATCTGTGTGAAATTACATGTTTTTGCTTGTATTACTATTGTTGAAAGTAAGAAGTTTATGTAAATATGTTTATGCAGTTTACAAATGTAGTTTTAGCCATTAATTTACTGAGTTTTGAGTTTTGTTTGAAACATTAGTACACTTCCTTAGTTTTTATGTTTTCGGCTCTAGGATAATTGTCATTGTTGTTTACTTAAAATTTTGGGTCTTTTCTCGTCAACGTCATCAATTTATTTGTGGTCGCCATCACAATATTCTGTCCATAGATAAGTCAAATCAAATCAAATCAAAATATTTTTATTTCACATAAGCCTACAAGGGCACTTATGAAGAAGCTAGATGCAAGGTTCCAAATAGTTGATTCCTATGGAGAAGAGCCGGCAAGAAACTCCACGGTTACTCTTTTAAAAATAATTGGGTTTTACAATGTTTACAAACAACAGTTTTAATAGGTATGCGAGAACAGTGTAGGACTGTCAACAAGTACTACTAAACCACCAACCAACCAGGTACTTAATAAAATAGAAAATTGTCTACAGTCTACAAGGCCTACAACATTCTCACATTCACAAAATATAAAAGAATTTACTTAATTGATAGTATTACATAAATAAAACATAATAACCTATTTAAACCAAATGTCATTGTTGTTATGACAACCAATATTAAAGAGGTCAAATTAGAATTGTATGTATATTATGTCAAATTATCTATAGAGTATTTCAAAGAAGAATGTAAAAGTACCTATCATCTTCCATATAAACCATTCGACGTTTCTATGTTCTTCCTCTTTTCTTGGAGGTGTTACACACATGTCCGGATCATCATGATTTGTCACTAGCCAGACGGCAAAAACGAATGCATATTTTGGCCCCATTATCAGCCTATAAGGCTGTATCTGCTGGGACACAAGTCTCCTCACTGTGAGAGGGAGAGGGCTATAATCCATGTGGGCCGAGTATTAATTGGTGAATGTCATATGTCCTCGATTTTTTTTTGTTTTTGCATAAGCCTTTTTGCTCACGATGTTTTCCGTCACCATTGTGAAAGCAGTGGTGAGGAAATAGTTGACATAAAGTTCTACGATTAATAATTTAATTTGTGGCCGTTTCTACTGAGACACCGCTGTTCCTCTTTTTGCCACCCGGCTGTACGAAATCATGCCGAATAATGCTGACCCGAACAAGTGTGTAACACAGCTTATATTTCTTTGTCCACATTCAATGACCTATTACAAGTTACCCTCCACATCTCTGAGTATAATCATCAAATCAAATCTAATTTAGTGCTAATCGATTTTAAATAACTGCTAACAACCAGTGGCGCCACAGTTGCGCAACATCGCTGCAACAGTGAACTATGGCCCACCGCGAATGCGTGATGATAATTATGTATGTTACGATTTAGGTTCTTTTGTAAATTTTCCAATTTTTTTCGTTAAGTAACTAATTTTATAGTAATTTTATAACGATTGGTATTGTATTTAAAATGTGGTTTACGCACTAAGGTTTTTCCCATTGAAGTTGTAAATATTTTCAAAAACCTGAAATCCGAAGTAAAGTCTTTTTCAAGATTTTGTCACAAACTGGAGTTTGTTAATCATATAAAAGTTGGCTTTATCTACATATATCCATAGGTACCATACTAATCGGAGTTTTTTTCTTTTCTGTTCAATTCTTTTATCAGTTTTAATATTGATAAACGTAATGGAGGGTACTACTAAGATTACTTGGACTGCTTGGTTGGTCACTAGCGCTACTGCTGAGTATAAGGGTCTGGGTACGATTCCCAGGTCGGGCAAAGTGTTATTGAGTTTTTCTATCTAGAATATCTCAGTTCGGAGTCTGGATTTATGCCTGGTTTATGGCAATAGGCTCGCCACCACATGGGACTTTAACATGAAAAAAAATGAAATGTACGAACTACTGTAGGTTCGCCTCTGTCCAACCCTTCCAGGAAATAAGGCGTAATATTATATTATTTAGATGTTGATCTTAAATGAAAGAGAGAAAGATGTGCTTTAGCTAATCTGCACATTATTTCTAGTGAATCAACACATAATGTACTCTTATAAAGTAATTTAACACATGTTAGTGCATGTAATGAATAAAAAACACATTTCAACATATGTTCCGGTATTCTTAAGTCGTTGGATAGTCAAATTTTTTGAGTGTTAGTATTATTTTAATAACATTTGACGTGCATAGATATTAAGAATGTTCTGTTTGTGACTGCTATTACCTGCGTAGACGTATCGTCTCCGAGCTTACTAATAAACCTCGTGTTTGCAATAAATTTTGTTTTATAGGGAAAGATAAAACTGTCATAGAAATAACAAACATCAATACAGGGCATTAAAAGCATCTGTTTTCTTTATGTTGTACCTATATGGCAAATTTCATCTAAATGCGTTCAGCTATTTTAGCATCTTCTTCTTAGCGTGTCTATGACAATCTAAATAGAGTTAGCTCAGAATTTGGCTACGACCTTAGCATTTTCAGTACCGTCCATCAAATCCAATTTAGCATGAAAGCGTAATAAACAAAGACATTTTTTTTCTTTTGCACTATACTGTGATGATATTTGATGTAAAGCTTTGCGAGTGAGTGGCTTCTACTCTGCTTGATGCCATTTATCTTTCTTTACTAATCAAGTACATTTTATAGAACAGGCAAATTCGCTGAGAGATGCCTAACCACCAAGATGTTAACGGGTTACCCATGTAACATTTTTTTAGTTTAAAAAGAGCTATGTGATACGCATTTGTGCAATAAAAAGATCTAATTTTCTTACCTAGTTCGGTTCAGTTAAAGTTGTTAGATTAGGAACAGACATTAGCGAATATCTGTTCTTAATCCTCTGTGTAACCTCTAAGCGGCATGGGTACTGGGGCGGGGGGGGGGGGGGGGAGGTAATGTGTCGAATGTAATGTGCTGTGGGAACTAAGATGCGTTGCGATATGTTTTGATGGTGCATATTATTATAAGGGCCCAGCCATACGCTGAAGCGTATGGCTGGGCCCTTATGATTTTGTTTACTTCCGTTTGTCTCCAACAAATGCGCACAGATAAAGTATTAATTTGATTAGTGGGAATATTAAAAAAAAAAAGAAAAAATAAGTTGAGAACTGAATGTAAGTAGGAAAGTAGAGTATAATTCTTGTTTTAATCTCTAAATGTTACAATAAGGAAATCGTTAGAAGTCCGTGCTAGACAAATATATGCTAGTTGACTATTAAGTACTATCTTTTTAGGTCCTCATAATGGATAGACTGAAAGCGGAGAGCGCGTAGATGAATCTTGGATAATTGAACTTTTTGTCAACAATACGCAAAAAAAAAAATGGAAAGGATATAATGCTGGTTTCTTTCTCATGTTTTCATCTTCAAAAATAATTTAATATCAGAATAAAAATAGAGACTTCTAACTCGCTCCCCCTTCTAACTTAACCCTCACAAATCTCATGATGTTTTGCAATAATTATGTTTATTTAGCGCTCACAGTAGCGACCTTTAGGGAAATTGCCAGTCGCCATATTGTAGCCATACAAGCTTTGTATGAGTTGAATGGCAGCCATCATTACGAGCAGCCTTTGTGTGACTTGTATGTAATGTTATTGATGGTCTTGTCGAAGATGTATGGAATAGGTAATAGGTAGAACGGGCTGGTGTCCGCAACTCCACGTCTGAGCGCGTATTTTGCGTACGGGTGGGAAATCGGTTATTCGATCCACCCCAGCTCCTCGAGAAAGGCCAGCAACGCCTTGATGTTGCTGACTATCTCACGTAGGGTACCTGGGTTACCGAAGTACTTGGCCCTGTATGTGGCGATCGCCGGGCAGTTTAGAAGCACGTGCGCTGCTGTCTCGTCGTCCTCAATGCAGGCCCTGCACAGCGGACTGTCTGTAACTCCTATGACAAATAGATGTTTATTAAACGACCCATGGCCAGTTATTGCTGCCGTAACCATACGCAGCTGTCGTTTGTCTAACCGGAGGACCTGTTTAGTGAGGCGGGCATCGATGGTGGGAAGTGCTTCCTTGGCCTGCCTGCACTCACTTTGGTCCACCCATAGCTTACAGTATAGATCCCTGGTACGTTTTCTTACCAGAGAGCGTAGGAACCAAAAGGGGAGTGGCGCGATGGGTTCTGGTCCCACCGGTGTCATGCTCGATCCCCTTCTGGCCAGTTCATCGGCGGCATCGTTACCTAGGGAACCGCTGTGTCCTTTTATCCATTGAATAGTTATATTATTGAGGCTACCCACCTGGTTGAGGCGCTGGTGGCACTCGTATATAAGCCCAGAGTCAATCGAGTGACTGTCCAGCGCTTGCAGAACAGCCATACTGTCTGTGAGTATGCGGATCGAGTGGTCTTTAACTGCCCTGTCCAAGATGAAGATGTATGGAAGCGTGGAGATTGGTGTCGTATGGAATAAAGGTGGTAAGATAATTTGCATTATTGGTTCGTTCACTTGGAATTTTAATAGAAGTTGTAAATTAACTAGTAATGTGTATAGTTTAAGTGATTCAATTAGTATAGTGGTAGATTATGAGTATTTATGACTCTTCGGCGCAGGTAAATACCTAGCCTTGGTATAAATATTTGTCGGCGCATCCAGTAGACAGACATTTTACCTAAATAGTAAATTACCCTTTACATAAGTAGTAAAATAATTTACTGCTGTGTCAGGTAGTTCTATTATTATATTAGTCAGTGATCTCAAAACATCGTGAGGAAACCGGCATGTCATAAAACCAAAAAAATTGAAGACATGTGTCATCACTAGAGATCGGATATTCAGATGTATGTATGTATATTCACCTAAAGTTGAAATGTTGGCTCATATGGAATGCGCGTTTTTAACATGTTTTGTGTGTTGTTTTAACTAACACATACCACCCTACACACATATGTATTTGCATCTGACGTTAAACATTAATTTTAAATAAATATGATCCAAGAAACCGGCTTTCATAAAAAAAAACGTGGTTTCCGTGATTTCACAGCTAAACAGTAACATTAGGTAAATATGCATCCGAGTATCCGATCACTGGTCATCACCAACCCGCACTAGGGTCTCTTGGTGGATTATGGCCCACTCCTTCTAGCAGAGAGGAAGCCTATGTTCCAGTAGTGGTAACATTATAGGCTAATTACTATACATATATTAGTAACTGTTTCGTTTTCACATATTACTTACAGCTTTACTCAGTATTAACCGATTTGCCGTCTGTTGGGTTGGGTCAGCTCAAAGCTGCAATGGTTCTTTCTTCAAAGGCCATTGCAGCTTTGAGATGACCCATTGTTAGACTCAAATAAAATATGTACTAGTAATATAAATATTTGGACTATAAAAGAGGCCTTGACCGCTGAGTTTATATTGGCATTTCTTTTCAGGGATCAGTCAGCTAGGAAGTGCGCTATCTAGTTTTTAAATATTGACCCACAAAGTATTGATATTTAAAAGTAACTGTTAAGTTGTAATCTTGAAAACTGATAGATACTATTAGCACTTACATCATTAGGACCATGACAATAACTTAATCTTTATTATATATTTTGGTATTTAACTGAAATCAAGTAATATTTCCTACACAACCTGGAATATGTATTTTTATTACACATGTGTACAAAACACGTATTTTATTGGAGATATTAAAGCAAATAATGTCCCTACACATGTAACAGCATGTACATTATTTGATACCGTGCGTCTAATAACCCACGCTAGGGTGTGGACACGCGAGCGAAAGGTTGCAGGTTCGAACCTTTGTTGAACTTTGAGCTAGACGTGTCGAAATAAACGTGTAAACAATAAAATGAAGTATTCAATTCAACTTCGCCAAAGGAATATGAAGAGCAGGAATATATCAAAGTAAATAATATACGTTACTAGCTGACCGTACAGACGTTGTCCTGTTTCCTAGAACTCGATAGCAGTGCCACCTACCGGGTCCAATAGTCTCCAATAATCCAGAATCAAGCAGGTCATGGAAAAAAAAACTATTGGAAAATTAAAAATACTTTGGCCGACCTGGGCATCGAACTCATGACCGTATGTTTAGCAATTGCGTATGTGTCCACTAGACCTACGAGGCAGTGAAGCAGGCAAAGAGTTTTTCATCGCCCGCATTGCAACTTAAATCATCATTGCGCTTTTACTTTGATAAACGTCTAACAGTCTGGTGAAAATAATGATAATAATAATAATTGTATTGTATGATAATAATTGTGAAAAAAAAAGAAACGACTTAAAAAAAAACAACCATAAAGTGAAAAATCAAATTTAATGTCGGAAGTCGGTGTCTATCGATCTATATTTGAGTTCATTGTCAGATTATCGATAAGCTAGTTTTTTTCACGTTGTATTGTTACTTTAAAAAAATAACAATCGACTTTCTTAAAAAAACGTACGTGTCTTAGGATCTGTATTTAAGGGTTTTTACCACCGACTTTCGAAATTAAAGTTATTTTTCCCTTTGTTGTGTTTTTTTTAAGGAAGTTGGTTGTTATTTTTTAAGTAACAATACAGCGTGAAAAGAAACTAGCTTTTCGATAGTCTGACAATGATCTCAAATATAGATACTACTACACTATACATAGTCGGCCGCTGTATCTTGCGTTTGTGGACTATGAGAAGGCTTTTGATTCTATCGAGACCTGGTCTGTTTTGGAGTCTTTGCAGCGATGCCAAGTCGACTGGCGATACATCCAAGTGCTGACATGTCTTTATGAAAACGCCTCAATGACCGTCCAAACTCAGGACCGGCAAACTGAACACATCGCCCTGCGTCGAGGAGTGAGACAAGGGGACGTAATCTCCCCAAAATTGTTCGCTAACGCACTGGAGGATGTGTTCAAGACGCTAAACTGGAGTGGACGCGGAATAAACATCAACGGCGAGTACATCTCACACTTGAGATTTGCAGACGACATCGTCGTATTGGCGGAATCGCTGCAAGACTTGCAGCAGATGCTGGACGGCCTAGTTGATTCTTCTGTACGCATTGGTCTCCGGATGAACTTGGACAAAACACAGGTTATGTTCAACGATCACGCAACTCCGGGACCGATTGCGGTCAATGGCGGTGCCCTCAAGGTTGTTCGAGAATACGTTTACCTCGGGCAAACTCTGCAGTTTGGTAAGAACAACCTTGAGAAGGAGGCTAACAGGAGAATTCAGCTGGGCTGGGCAGCATTTGGGAAGCTTCGTCGAGTCTTCTCGTCGCGTATTCCACAGAGCTTAAAGACGAAAGTCTTCAACCAGTGCGTCCTACCTGTTATGACCTACGGACCCGAAACGTGGACACTCACGGTACGGCTGGTCCATAAATTTAAAGTCGCTCAGCGAGCTATGGAACGAGCTATGCTTGGAGTATCTCTGAGGGACAGAATCCGGAATGAGGTGATCCGGCAGAGAACCAAAGTTGTCGACATAGCTCATAGGATTAGCAAGCTGAAGTGGCAATGGGCCGGCCATATTAGCCGTCGAACCGATGACCGTTGGGGTAGACGTGTTCTTGAGTGGAGACCGCGAATCGGCAAACGTAAGGTAGGACGCCCTCAGGCTAGGTGGAGCGACGATCTTCGCAGGGTGGCTGGTAGCAGCTGGATGAGAGTTGCCGAAAACCGAGCTGAATGGCGTGCAATTGGGGAGGCCTATGTCCAGCAGTGGACTGCTATAGGCTGATGATGATGACACTATACATTAAAAACAATTTTCGAAATTGATCCACAATTTCCTGAGATATCGCGGAAGAAACACACAAAAAAGAAAAAGAAAACACACATACTCCCTTTTGCAGTCGGTTAATTAGTATAAGTTAATTAAATGAAGGCTATTTGAATTGAATCGAGCAATCATACGCAAAATTTGCTGCAAACACTGCATTACAGCTATGCATTACAGACACATCTAGTAGTTTTGCAAAGTTGATATAATTCATTATCAATATTACCAAATTGGTCAATTAGTTTTAAGTGTATCAAGTAGGCCTATTTCTAAATATTTAACAGTATTTGAAATGTACCGGTTTGTTAATATATGTAATACATTTTTTGTTTTATTACGCAACAAGATACAAATAATTATAAATGGTAAATCAAGTTCCTTCATATAAAAGACTTCAACGCGCTCGCGCACCTATATGCGGTTATGCGTCTATAAAAGTAATCTTTTCCCGTTCAACTTTCCATTACTTATACTTGGTATAACTTGATAGTATATTAAGAAAATATCATGTGTTAGAGCTCGAGTATGCAAAACTATAATTATGTGAGAAACTTGTGATCGAGTACTTCCTTCGTAATTTTGATTTTGAAAATATTTACTGTTATTGTGGATTTTTAACAAAATGATGTTTAACGTTTTACTATTAGAATTGCGGTATTACACCAGCCTGGTAGATGGTCTGGCAGAGGTGTAGGTACTGTTCATGATTTCAGTCACAAGAAGTCCACTGCTGTACATAGGCCTCCCCCAAGCACTGCCACTTCGTCCGATACTAAACTGTTCATAGGAGTGCAATTAAATCTTTGAGCAGTGACGCAGAACGAAACAGATAGTTTTCGAGTAAACTTGAGCGAGAATATCATTTAAATCAATAATATATTTTGACTAAATACTCCAAATAAGTAAACTCAACAACAGGAAATATTCCTTAGTCCTAAAGCCTATTCTGGCGACAAAGAACATGCGCAGTGAGCGTAACGTTCGAATGCGCACGCGCACGCGGCGCGTCGTCAAGGATAGCCGATGTAATGTCAGTAGGAACTGCTCTTGATAGTAAAATTAAGGACATTTTTTTAAGATTGTAAACAATCTTTTTTTTGTTATTTATAAATTGAAACATGTGAGTTGTGATTAAAAAATATAGATTGTAGCCTTCTGTGTCTGAGAACAGGACATTGCACTGTAGGACAGTAACATTATGACGTTATCTATGTTGATGTTATAAACTAGCGACCCGCCCTGCTCGTAAGGGTGTAATGGTGACATGACTAAAGATGGAGATGTCTATGCTATATCGTAGTTAAATAAGAATCTACGGTATTACGAATGAAACAAGAAAATATTCTCATCTGTAATTGCCCTGAAGCTTATAATCGCTACCTACTGTTCGAATGCATTTTTAGGGTAGAAAGACCTGGTAGAAAGATAGAAATACTTTCTATAAAATAATCGATTATTAAATTGAAAGAAATAGTTTATTTGTACATTATTAAATATATTTCACTACATGTTGCACCTCAATGGATTACGTGTCAATATTTATCTTGGTTTTATGAATGCAACTTCAAACCAGTTTCTAATATAATTTGTCACATAAAAAGTGTGACTTGGCACTATCAAATTTAATAAAAAAATCTAACTTAACACATAACTTACATGAAAGTTGAACTAATCAAGTATTCGTTAAAGTAATCAATAATGATCTTAGGCTGATCTAGTGTAAGTTGCGACAACCCGGCGAGTGTCACCTACCGGCCTAGATTAATTGGCGCTGCGCCTGCGCATGTAGGTACTCGTGCATGATGATGTTATTAAGTTATTACGACATTTGATTGGCAGTGAAAACTTGACGTGATGAAAAGTCAGTTTAAGAAAATTGTGTCTGAAGAAAAGAAACTTATGGGCTAATTGGCTTCTTCATTGGTCAAGCCTATGTATGATACAAGATGGAAAATGACTTTTAAAAAAATGGAATGATTTTTTTGAGACGGTTCTGGAATTTCCTTTTGTAAATTCTCAGTAGCAGGTCATAGTGGGAAAAAAGGTTGTGTTAATTTGTGGGAATGAAGATCGTCATAATTGACTGTATGACCTGTCCTGACCTGTATCATACCTGGAGGTAGAGGCGTGATAATAATATATTTTATAGCCAAAGGTATGAGGAACGATGTAATAAACATTTGAAACGGTCTTTGGAAAGGCTAGATGAATACACATAAATGAATGCATACACGTTCGTAAAATACAATAAATCGCAACTCAATTTATATCCGGCATAGAATGCTGCTTATTCAACAACAAACATCAAGCGTGATGATATAAAATAATTGCAAAAACGTATGTGGAGCGATGACACCCTACTTACAATAAATAAAATAATAAATTAAATTATACAATAGGTAAAAATTGTCGTCAGAAACAACAACGAAATCTATTGACAACTTCCTTTCTTAGTCAGAAGTAAGCTAATTAGTTATAATTAACGTAAATTAAACAAACACTCACCCAAAATGTAAATGTTCGCACGTTACGAATAATATCACTGAAATAGTTATGTCACTAACACTTGAGAATCACTTGGACTTTTAAACTGCTTTTAACTGGCGGAAAAACTAAATACCTATGGAAGAAAAAACTAAAATTTGTTTTCACAAAAAAAAAGTACGAATACGCTAATTTGAACTAACACGATACGCCAATTTGAAATACGTCAAAAAAAGCTCTCAAATTAAGTCGAGAGAGCGAATAATTGTTTCTTGCGACGATATGTTAATTACTAACACCTAATAGATATTATAGCACAGTTCCTAGATTGTATAACGGACTCATAACGTGTGTACAGCAAGAACTCCAGTCTAGCTAACACAATGCCTTCCCACGCCGGCTAAAAGTCCTACGCTTACGCAAACACATAATTAGGTTCGTTTTTTTACATCAAAACATTTGGACATTGTCTAACATATTCGACAAAGCAATGTTACTAGTCTTTGTGAAAAAAATTAAACATTGAACTATTGTCAAAGCAAGTCGGGTGAGAAGATTAGATTAAAGGTTATGTAAAAAGTCGGTCAAATGAATATATACAAGATCTTCGAAAATGATATTCTGTATACAATGCAATGCCGTGCAGCGGTATTTCTTATTATTTTTCATTCAAACTTTAACCACGCAGAAATATGTAAATATAATTTTTTGCAGCACGTATTTAGAAAAAAGTTACGTCAAAACGACATACCCCCTAACTACTAAAGCTCGTAGTTTATTGATAAAATTACTGTAAAAAGTAATCTAACTGGCAATTAGTATAATTTTATAGTTTTGAAAAGTTTTAACTTTCGCTCTCAAACTGTTCTATGAGATGTTATCACGAATTTGAATGTGCTTTATAACTTGTAATCTGAACGAAAAAATCAAACTTTTTGCTAACACTTTTAAACTTAACAACCCCTATAAAACACAAACAAAAAACCCCAGAAATAAACAAAAATAAAAAACTGTGCACGAAATAAAATAAAACGCATCAAATTAAAAGCAGTCCAAAAGATACGCCAACAGAAAATAAAACAAAAACGAAAAATTTAAATAAAATAAAAATAAATAAAATACCGAATATGTGTGTGCTTTAGCGACGCGTAAGGATGCGCTCGCGACGGTCGGCCGTCGACGAAGACTGCGGGCTGTGCGCGGGCGCCGGTCGTTCGGAGGGGCGGCAGAGCATCCGCGATTGTTCTCTTTATTACTCAAACTTTATACACAGATGTACTAACGCTGTAGGCTGGTGCTGTTGCAAAATGTTTGGGTTTTAGCTAGTCATAGCATGCGGGTTTGCTTAGAAGCTTGAGTGTGAAGATGGGGTTTCAATGTGTCACTTGAAAGTTCACTAGCAACTTAATATAGGAAAACAGAGGCCGTTGCATAAAATTTTCATGCAAAATTAAGTAAGTATTACTTACTTAGAATATCGCTATGTAGCACTTTAGAATATTTTAGTTTTTTTTTCCTTTTTATATTTGAATTTGCTATATTTAAAAGAGAATTTCATGTCGACACACCACCCATAATTATTTAATAACTCATAATAACATAACATCACGCCTTGTTTCCCCGAAGGGTAGGGCAGAGGTGAACCTATAGTACACCCACATTTCGCCTGTTATGTTTAAGTCCCATGTAATAGGGGACGAGCCTATTGCCATCAACCGGGCACAGATCCAGACTCCGGGCTGCTACTGAGAAATTCCAGATGGATAAACCCAATAACACTTTGCCCGACCTGGGAATCGAACCCAGGACCTCGAGCTCAGCAGTAGCGCTTGCTACCACTAGACCAACTCATAATAACATTTTCAAAATAATATCTTTAAAAATTGTGTTTTAACGGGGAATCGAATCGAAAACATCTGCTTTCGCTGTTCAAGGTTTAACCAAAACACGCACGAACCATTACTGCTGTTTATTCGTGACTTTACATTGTAACCATATAATTAATTGTTGAAACTTCAACGATGAAAGTAAAAACTATTTAAATAATTAATCTACCAGTATTGGTGAGCGCAAGGGCATGGTTTGGGTCCTACGGGTCCGGCAGGGTTAGTAATTGGGTAACAATTTTCCAATTTGCATTTGGAAAAAGTAGCTCTTCGAATACTGAATTCCTAGCCGGTTGGTGCCAAAAAGCGTAATCCTCCTAAAATGCAAATTGCGTTCCCTTTATAAAGTATATTTAATCAGCTTATTTAATGATTCCACTGCTGGGGAACAGGCCTCATCTCTGTGAGAGAGAGTGGGCCATAATCCACCACGCGGGCCCAGTGCGGGTTGGTAGATGTCACATGTCTTCGAATTTTTGGTATCAAGGACATACCAGTTTCCTCACAATGTTTTCCTTCACCGTTTTGGGAGCATTGGTCTTGGTAGAAGTCAAATGTCTTCGAACTGTTGGTATCTAGGACATGCCGGTTCCCTCTTGTTGTTTTCTTTCACTGTTTTGGGGGCAGTGGTGATGAAGTAATTTACGCAAAGTAAAGCGCTTGTCTGGATATGAACTTAAGACCTACAACTCGTAATTCGCGGCCGTGACCACTGGGCCACCGCTTCTTTCCCTTTTATACACACTACACAAAACATTCTTAACATGTTAAAGAGTAAAGAAGTAACAATGGTCCAGCGGTCAAAGGGTCGACTGACGATCATGAGGTCGTAGGTTCAAATCCTGACTCGCTAAACAATGATGAACCTACTACTAAGTTAAATGTATGATCTCAGAGATAAAATGGTAACCAAGGAAGGGCCAGAGTGCTTAAACAATTGAACATTTCTATGCATTTCCAAACTGTAGGTATGAACACTTACTAAATACTCGTGACTTCACCCGTGTTCTTCTTTGTTAGCGGAAATCTAAATATTCACATACTCATTACCGAATTAACCAATATACATATAACAATCATTCAGTATTCACACAATCCAAAAATATCTGACAGGATCTTTCACTGATTGAGGTTCGAACTCATGACCTCTCGCTCGCCAATCCGATGCCATAGCCATTTAGCTATCGTTACTTCAATACGAAGACAATCAGATAACAGTAAGAAATATGCCACGGCGTTGAAAATAGACTAAACTTTCAGGTCATACATAAATAAACGTACTTGCTTCCTCCTCTAATATCGACACGAGCTATTAGTAAATGGTTCACACCTCGATGAAAAGATAGTCCGGTCAGTGAGTTAGGTAGCAGAACGCCAAACGTGGTGCAGTACCTGTCTTCACTTAGGTATAAAGGTGGAATTCCACTGCTATGTAGGATGTGCTTGGAGAGGTGACCAAAGTTAGCTGTGTGGTTCATTTGATTTTGTTTGGCAGTCACGCAATCGTGAATAATGTGATAAATGATTTTATTTCTGTAAGTAGGTTTGTAAAAACACTTTTACACGCCAATCACATTTTCAAGCATTAAGCTTTTTAAGCTAACAGTCGACTCGCACGAATTAACTCGCCTGTATCAGACAAATCGTCACTATGGAATAATATAATATTTTCTGTTGGCGACTCGTTCGAACTTAATATATTTTTTGGCGAATCGACAATTCCAGCAAGTCATAAAAGACGTTTTGTACTTTATGAATTGTAATAAAGTTAGTGAACTTGTGACTTGTTTAAAAAAGTTAAATTTTTTCGTTCGAATCGACATCGCCTATTTTTAAACCAGATGAGGTCGGCGTTTCCTATCTGACTACTCTGATAAGAAAGGCCGTAACAAGCTCAGAGGTCACATTCTCTTTTAAATTCCAGTCATAATCTTGGCCAGATCTTGTGAAAACGATGTAGATTGGTGTCTGAAATTATCTTCTGAGGAAGGAACCATACAGATTTGGAGTATCTGTCCAGTCAATGTACGCGTTCACGTCAGTACCTAATTGTGCAGTTCAACTTAGAACTTAAAGAGCTCAATTATTAGACGAACAATACCAAAGAAAGGACATATAGTACTCAAACTGCCTAAAATAGCTACTCATGTCATACAATTTGTTAATAGTAAAATTCACAGTGAAGGATCACGTCTACATTTTCATACAAAGCGAAAATCACATGTGCATCTGGATTGAGGGCCCATTTTTTTAAACCTTGCGTACTGAAATAAGATTTATAGGGAAATTAGTTAAAAATAGTAAAAACTTAAAGCAAGGGGTCATAAATTTCTTAAACGTGAATTAAAACTGTTATGATGAAATAACTTGGGCCCTCAATCCAGACGCGTGCATAAAGTGGCATAGCCTATATCTCAGTAAGTACTATCTCTGGGTTAATAATTTTTGTTTAAGAATTTAGTTAAGAATTTCTTAAATATTTTAAGAAATTCCCAAATCTGTAAAATATAACATTACCGATTTATGGCGGCATATCTAGGGCCCTCACTTCATTAATGTTTGTACTGAGGGATCTGCAAAACATGAATATATCTGAAGAAATACATAAACACGACTTTATCATGTTTTACTTACATACCTGTGTGAATTAGTTAAAAAGAAATAAGGACACAAAACTTAATTGTTAAAAAGTAAATGAAAGTCGAATTTTACTAAAAAGTCTGATCTGAGAGCCCAATATTTTCGGCTTTATTAACTAGGCTCAACCTCATAGATTAACGCAAATTAGAATAAAAGATTTAACTATTTCTTAATTAAATTGTAACATATCGTTCGTTCTTCTAAATGTCATACTTAAAGAGAAAATTGATTTTCAACTTTTTGAAAGAGAATTATTTGTAAAGTGACCATAATGTTCAAAGTACCTGTACATTTTGTAAAGTGCATTCGGCAAGTCATAATTTGCAGCTAAAAGTACTATATACCTACTAATTACAATTTGCTTTTCCTTATTTTTAATGTAATTTCTATTTATGTGATGTTACTCTTTAAGGTAATACTATGAGCCAAGTTGCCTAAAGCAAATAAAAAAAATATAGTTAAAAATAAAACTAAAAACGAAAATGGAAATGATTTTGTTTTTAAATCAGAGATATAGTTGCACTCATCACAAAAAATTACTTCGCTCTCTCGCAATTTCATATTTTTAGAATATGTATATATTTATTATATATTATTATATTTATTATTATATATTTGATCTGGTGCTACAGTGATCCATAGATACGATGACTACTTACATGTATAACATACTACTAGTCGGTTAGTTTGCCTTTCATTTTATGCAAACACTGTTGAAGCTAAATAAATGTTCTAGTTTTATTTATTTTTATAGAAATTGCATTCATCATTTCAGCCGCAAGACGTCCACTGCTGGACTTAGGCCTCCCCCAATTTGGGGGGCTTTGCCATAATCGCCACGCTTGGCAGACGGGTTGGCGATCGCAGTATGGTAATATACATAGAGAACGCTGCTGCCCATTCTCTAGTAAGTCCATTAGTCGCCTTTTACGACACCCACGGGAAGAAATGGGGTTTTGTTATTCTTTATGTCCGGCACCACACGGCACGAAATTACTTTAAAAATAAGGATAGCGAAATTGTAATTAGTAGGTATATAGTACTTTTAGCTGCAAATATTATGACTTTCCGAATGCACTTTACAAAATGGACAGGTACTTACTTTGAACATTATGGTCACCCTACAAATAAATCTCTTACAAAAAATTGAAAATCAATTTTCTCTTAAAGTATGACATTTAGAAGAACGAATGATATGTTATAATTTAATTAAGAAATAGTTAAAACTTTTTATTCTAATTTGCGTTAATCTATGAGGTTGAGCCTAGTCAATAAAGCCGAAAATATTGGGCTCTCAGTTCAGACTTTTTAGTAAAATTCGACTTTCATTTACTTCTTAACAATTAAGTTTTGTATCCTTATTTCTTTTTAACTAATTCACACAGGTATGTAAGTAAAACATGTTTAAGTCGTATTTATGTATTTCTTCAGATATATTCATGTTTTGCAGATTCCTCAGTACAAACATTAATGAAGTGAGGGCCCTAGATATGCCGCCATAAATCGGTAATGTTATATTTTACAGATTTGGGAATTTCTTAAAATATTCAAGAAATTCTTAACTAAATTCTTAAACAAAAAATATTAACCCAGAGATAGTACTTACTGAGATTTAGGCTATGCCACTTTATGCACGCGTCTGAATTGAGGGCCCAGGTTATTTCATCATAACAGTTTTAATTCACGTTTAAGAAATTTATGACCCTTTGCTTTAAGTTTTTACTATTTTTAACTAATTTCCTTATAAATCTTATTTCAGTACGCAAGGTTTAAAAAAATGGGCCCTCAATCCAGATGCACATGAAAATCACACACACACATCTGCGTACTGCGTAGCTTAGCCGTAGATTGCTATGTAACAGCGCCTTTAAGGCTTTTATTGTATCCACACAACTATTAATAATTGGGATAGAAATCAATCCTTTCAAAGTAACATTTCTTTAACAATGAGTGTCAATCGTCAGTATCGTCGACACATGACGGAAACTTCAGCTCTTTAGCTCAGCATTAAGCTGATGGTGTATAGTTGAATCGTGAGTCTTTGTAGAGATGACGATATATTGTTATGGAGTATAAGTTGAGAAGGGCTGGCTTATTCATTACAATAAATTTTATAAACAGATATACTTACAAATTGATTTTACTTGGCTGCACGGTAGTTTATGCTTTTATCAAAATGCTTCATAGTGTTTGGATACAGTGAAATTATTGACTTACGGCCAAAGTTTAATCTGAAGAATGAATCGGCGGCGGTCGGTCGGGTTCGGCATATTATTTTTTTACAAAATTGGTCGAAACGTAGTGTTTATTCTTCAGATAAAAGTTGCCTGAAGTGTGAAAAATAAAACGACTCTACATCATTTTACGTGAACCTATCCCGGGCCCTATTTCACTAGACACTTAATATGATAAATAGGTAAACAGGTTGCCAGCGCACCTGATGGAAAGTACCACCACTGAAGGACACGACATGACAATCTAAATAGACATCTAAAAATCGGCTTTCACAGCTTTCAATAACAAATAAAAAAAAATACTGACGACTACAAATCCTAGTAGGGTTTGACATTTTCCGGTCAAATCATATATCAGCAATAAGTTATTCTTCAAAGAAGTGGTGGCCCAGTGATAAAGGGTAACGAGTTGTATGTCTTTTGAAATGTTGGTTCTAGGACACTCTGGTTTTCTCACATGTTTTTCTTGTCTGGGTTTGAACCTAGGACAGATTCTAACCCAGACAGGCACTTTACACCACTGCTCTCAAAAAATTGAAAGAAAACACGTGAGGAAATGGGCGTGTCCTAGAACCAACAGTTTAAAAGACATGTGCTTGCAGACATCTATCAACCCGCACTGGGCTCGTGTAGTAGATTACAGCCCAGTCTCTGTCACAGAGAGGAAGCCAGCAGCCAGCAGTCAGCAGTCGCAGTATTATAGGTTGATTATGTTTATGGTAATTCTGCAGCTGGTTTAAGCCACCGGGCAGATCGCTTCGTGTAATAGTAATGTAATTGGCCTTTGGCCGTGTTTATTACAGTTAAACAAATTATTACATTCAAAAACTTAAGCTCATTCATTCACAACCTAAACCGCTGGCTCAATGAGCTTTAAATTTTAAGCTAGAGTCATATTTTAAAGTTGAATAGGGGTTGAAAGTTAGTAAGAAAAGACACTCCAATAAAAACTGCAAAGTTTGAAAAACGCAGTAATAAAACCAACCACCAAAACCGGCACTCATACCGTTAGATAACTCTAACCCAACAGTTATCACGCCTTCACTAACTGCGCCTGATTTATGAGGTCCCGGCTTCAGTTCCCGGGTCGTGCACACTCTTCACGTAACGAGAACCATAGATTGTGCGGTGTGTACTAAGAACAACATAAAGTAAACCATTGTTTGTATTTCGCTATAAAGAGTGGCTGTCCCCGTTTGTCTGTCCGTCTGTGGCGGTGAGCTACGTAACTGGAGTCATGGGCTCTGTGTGTGCTATCAGTATGGCGATATCGGATATAGCTTTCCTATTTAGTAGAAATTATGTTCCCTTAACATACATCTTTAAATGTCTGTGTAGTTACCTATTATAATTTAATCAGATAAAATATCCTTTCTTTCTATATTTAACATATGGCTAAGGTCGATGGGTAGGTTATACATTAATGTTGGTATATCTACCTGGGTCAGCTAGTTTTCTTCCACAACTGACAGGATGAAGAGATCGGCCGTCAAATCCAAACCTGGAAAAGCTACTGGTCCATGAAGGAGCGAATGAAGGACGACCTTCCTCCCTTCTCACTTTAAGCGCAAGCTCGTCGACGTATCCTGCCTTTTTTATCGTGGAGAAATGCTCATGTATGCTGCGCTACCACGGGGTAATGGCGCAGTTATGTGGGACTCCAACCCACTAAAACTCCACGGTGTCCTCTTACACCGCTTATGGCGGGAACACGCGCACAAAAGTACTCTTCCGCGAACCCGCCGCGGCTGTCCGTCGCCGGACCCACTTCTGGGGGATACCCCCATACACGGCGCGCATCAACACATAACACGCCGTGACCACCCCGGGGACCAATTAGCACATGGGCGCCAGGCGACCCCGTGAATGGCACCCTTGGTCCCCCTGCGACGGGTCAGGACAGTGGCCCCGCCGCCTACCACTTTTCAGCCGCAGGGGATAGGGAGAGTGGCCAATGCTATACTAACACTCCTCTTCCCCTGCGGCCCCACAGCGTCCGCCATCGGACGGTGGCGACCCCGTATAGGCCGCGCAAGGTAGGGACAGCGGTGCACCTCAATACCGGTACTCCTCTCCCACCGCGGCCTTCAACCCTCAGCCGCGATGCCTCTGATACAACGGCATCGCGGCCCGCCTCAGTTGCGATGTTGCCTAGGCGACAGCGCAACGTACGCGTTGGGCTACGTCGTCGGCTTTGGCAGCAAAAGCCCTGACGAGCGGCCCCTCCACAGGTTCCTCTTAGCTTCACCGTGGGTGAAGCTGACCCCCCCCCGCCTCGGCAATGCGAGAACCCACTGGGGGGGGGGGGGGACGTATCCTGCCTACCCTAACTTATGTCGCACTTGTTCTTTGATCGAAGCTAAGATGTTCAAACTCAAGGTTTGTCAAAGAGCAATGGAGGTTAGCATCTTAAAAAATAAACTCACCGATCAAATTCGCAATACCACATTACGCTCCAAGCAGATACCATCGATGTTAGCGATAAGTCTACAATGTTGAGGCTAGGGTAAAACTAAAACCCTGAAATTCAGTTTAATATCGTTTTATTTTTTGTTACGAACTAATTCGAATTTATGTAAAATACCCTTACGTCAAATATCAATAACGATCAGCCGATGCACCAATCAACTCTTCAAACCCATTGCGAAACCCTTATGTTTTAAAGTTTAATGAGCCTGTCTTAATAGTTCAGGGTTACTAGCTAATAATGCTGACACATGTCCGTCTGTCTGTCCGATTAGACACGCTGTCACGTGGGTGCTGCGTGGAAACTGGCTCAGCTAATCATCAGACAACCATGATGTGATAATGTATGGGTGCTGGGTCTAATTGGGTGTGAATATTGTCAAGGTTGGCTGTGGGTTTTGTGGTAATCGGTGGAGTTTCATTTTATGGGTTATCAGTAGGGTTAATAACGAAGAGATCGCATTGGAGCTTTGTTAAAATTTTCGCTGTAAAAATGACAAAACTCTTAACTCTCTCTCTCTCTCTTTGATCTTTTTTATCAAATAATGATAAATAAAACTATTTATGATAATCTGTTCCCTCATAATTTATGTTTAGAAATAATGAGGGAACGGATGAACATACCTAGGTACATAATCACTTACACATGTACAAACCGGTCAAAATCATAACCCTTCTAGCTACGCCAAAGTCGGCTAAAATCCATCGACTCGCGTAGTCGCATCCCGCATCCCGCACATTCGCTTTAATTTAGATAGAACTTAAATTTACTAAGCCAGCCTCAGCAGACATCGTCCGATCCTACAAAAATAACTAAATTAAAATTCCAACAAAATTGAAACTAAACGTTGTTTAACGCAACTATAACGAAAACTTGATTAAATCCTTTTAATTTGCGGTGTATTAACCAACCCTTCAATGTCAACGGGTTGGACTGCGAAACGTTTTAAATAACTGTTATTACCAGAATTGTTTTAAAATTGTCGTTATTTGTCTGTCCTTGGGGTTAGGCGTGATCTACTGTGGTCGAGTTCTTTTAAGAAGGTTTGGAAATGCATATTTTCATAAATCTAACTACCTTTTTTTTCGTGGATGGGAAATCATCAAATGACTCACTCCTTCGTACAAATCTCGCGACCCTGGCAGGGCACACTTCCACCGTATGCTCCATCGTGTCCTCCAGGCGATCCACGCAATGGAAACACTCGGGAATGAAACTACCTAGTAGGTCATTTTTAAAAACGTAGTACGCTTTGGAATGGGCAACTAGCTTCATTTTTCTGGCCGACTCAAACTCCACAAATCAAAAGTGCCTGCTATTTGGTTTAATTTAAATAATGTTCTTTGAGGTTCCATTCGTTAGTTTTCTGTTGGTTACCTTGTAAATATTAACAAAATAGTGTAGAATTTGCTGAGATTATGACATTCAGGATAGTAGTTAGGTAAGTAAAACTGCGCTTTTGTTTGTTTGCCCTCGCATATGAATCAGCCCAATATATTGTCATTATGCAATAAATATGATAAAAGATTTTATTTCTCTAAGTAGGTTTGTACAAACGTTTTTACAAGACAGTAAAATTTTAAGAACTTGATGAGTTCGGCGTTTCCTATGTGACTACTCTGAGAAGACAGGCCGAAACAAACCCAGAAGTCACAGTCTCTAAGTCCAGATATAATCTTGGTTAGATCATTTGAAAACCTTGTAGATTGGTGTCTGAAATGGTGTTATATTCATAAGGAGTTCCTCATACATTGTAAATTTAAACGATTTTATCTATTATTATGAAAGATTCCATGATCTCCGGCGAATTGAATTGATATCCTTCCGTTGCTTCATCTTTGGCACGTGTCCACACGTTCTGGCAACCTACCCAACACACTTGACACACTCAGTGCCCGAGACCCCAATGTCTCTAGAACCTCACGCTATCTAACATCTTTACACACAAAACTGACCTTAACCTTTAGCTAATAAATCATTTTGATCACTAACCAATAGTAATTATGATCTTCAAAATTCTAAAATGACAAAATGCGTTTCTTAAAATTAATTGTTGTAGACAAATTGCGGTGATTACGAAGCTGTGTCGTAAATTAGTGG
Organism: Aporophyla lueneburgensis; assembly: GCA_932294355.1. NCBI lineage: Eukaryota > Metazoa > Arthropoda > Insecta > Lepidoptera > Noctuidae > Aporophyla > Aporophyla lueneburgensis. Next base: position 24,572,187 of record OW028758.1, on the reverse strand, counting down.
AAGTTGAAAATAAATGTTCTACGCAAGCTGCGGTCGAGTGTCAGAAAAACTGAGGAATCTTAATAATAGCCTAACGCTGTGGCTGTAATGGGAAAAGGATATACCTTCCTTGAAACAGCGTTGCTATGGTGACACGAGATAAAGGAAAAGTGTCGTTATTTTTCCTGCGGACTTGTTTAGCAAAGATATAGACAGAATTTGAGAATCAATGGATTCAGTAAATATTCGAGTTGAATTGAAACTATATCTATACTAATATACTAATACTTATTTGTATATTGTATTGTTATTTATTTGTGTATGTTTGTTTGTTTGATTGAACGCGCTAATATCAAGAACTACTGGTCCGAATTGAAAAATTCTTTTTGTGTTGGATAGCCTATTTATCGAGAAAGGTTATAAGCTATACAATATTACGCTACAACCAAGAGGAACGGAGCAGTAATGAAAAATGTTGCAAAAACGGGGAAAATCGCACGGGTAGGCGATTCGACGCGACGGGAAGGGTCGGGGGAACAAGAAATTTAACACGGACGAAGGCGCGGGCAGAAGCTAGTTAAGTATATTTTATTAATTGCATGCTATGCGAAGGATCAGTTTTGGAAAAGTCTATTTAAAAATGTGGGCAGCAATACTTATGCTGAGATTTAAAGCTCTCTTTCCCATCACCAAAGTCAAAGTCAGAACATCAGCCGCACAATATGATCAGGTTTAAAGGTTCCAACACAACGTTTACCCTTCAAAATCCTTAATATCTTGATCTACATTGTAACTCTAATGATTTACAAAGCTTTTTAATTACTGTAAAAAAAGTTTCACGCTACGTTTCGGGGTATATCCTTTCCAATAAAAAAAAGAATTATCAAAATCGGACTGCTCTGTAAAAAGTTACGCGTGATCATACATAAAATAAAATATTTATACGCGTCGACTTGAAGACCTTCTGTGTTGTCTTTCGTCGGTTACTTTTAAAAGTATAATTATATAACTTAACATAAGTTAAATCATCATCGTCTAGATTTCTCTTGCCATAAAATCAGAGTAGTCATCATTAATTTAGCCCCGACTCGGGTCCTGTCGGTATCTGGTCCTCAGATCATCCGGTAGGCGACGTTGCGCAAGCGATGCTACGTGAGATTCTAATACAATATCAGTGTGTAATGTCGCATCCGTTACACACGCCGCCATTTTGGAAAATTCGCCCGATAAGGTGAAGATTTGGAATAGAAGAAAGTTTTGTTAAAGGATTTTGGAAATGGTGTCGTCATTTTCGCAGCTTATTACCATTTCGTCTGACAGAAATCGATATTCCTTTGGAAAAACATAAGAAAAATATTTACTTTCAGTTTTTTCTTGTTTTGCGATATTTTATTTTCTAGTGATTTTATACGTTTCAGAAAAAGTAAAAACTTGAAAATTAAAACTGCAATTTGATGTCTTGACCGACCGTTTGTACAAACAATTAACAAAAATCAAGACAATTTATTTTAACACCTTATAATCGTGTTCATTTAACATTGCTAAGTATTGTTTCCTGATTATAATTTCTCCTAACAAATATTTAAAATTTTCTGCACATGCTTGCTGTACACTGACTCCAGTTCTCTAAATCGTTGGGAAGACACATAACGGTGATGTAATAATGTCGGTTATGTTCCATCCCAAGGTTTATTTAGACACAAACCTACATTATCATCATAATTTCAGTCGAAAGACGTCAACTGCTGAATATGGGCCTCCCCCAAAGCGGAGTGTTAGCCACAATAGCCACGCTTTGCTAGCGGGTAGGCGCTCGGAGTATAGTGGTCGTAAGTCCCTTAGTCTCCTTCTACGACACCGGCGGGAAGAAACGGGATAGTGCTATTAAACTTAATGTATTAAACTAAACCAACCAAGACTTATTATGATCTCCAACATCTTGACAAATGGATCCAAATTGACAGACTTGTAGTAATGATTCTTAAGTAGTTGGCCGCTATGTAATGTAATCTATACTTAATATTATTTTTTTTATATAATATTATAAAGCTGAAGAGTTTGTTTGTTTGTTTGATTGAACGCGCTAATCTCAGGAACTACTGGTCCGAATTGAAAAAATATTTTTGTGTTAGGTAGCCTATTTATCGAGGAAGGCTATAAGTTATATAAAATTACGCTACAATTAAGAGGAGCTGAGCAGTAATGAAAAATGTTGCAAAAACGGGGAAAATCGAACGGGTAGGCGATTCGACGCGACGGGAAGGGTCGGGGGAACACGAAATGTAACGCGGACGAAGTCGCGGGCAAAAGCTAGTGTAATGTAATATCAAAACAAAAGATTATGTAAGTATCGGAGATTGATAACAAAAGCTGCTCGATTTGACGTCAAGTATGTGTCGATGGATAGTGAATGTCAGAACAATTTAGATAGATATTAAGAGAACATAAGTTAGTCTAGTCTAAATGATAGCAAAACGACTAGACTGTAGATTTGTTACGCAATGATGCAACATAAAAGTCATTGGGGTTAATTTATAAATGTTGCTGAAAGTTAAGTTATGATTAACGTCTAATTAACCGTACTTTTTTAACGTTTAAACGTCTTTTTGCTCGATATTGAATTCGGGACTGCCTCGTTGGTATAGTGGTCGCAAGCGCTACAACTTAGCATTAGGTCCTGGGTTCAATTCCTGAGTCAGGCAGTGTGATATTGGGTTTTACAATCTGGATTGTTTTTTGTAGCAGCTCAGGGTATGGATTTGTGCCTGACTGATGGCAATGCTTGCCCCCCCCCTACTATATGTAATACGGGGCAAGCCTATTACACCCACATTTCACCGTTATTAAATTCAAATCCCATGGGACTTAACTCGCAATATGTGGATGTACTACTGGTACCTACTCCTCTGCTAACCTTTTTAGGAAAACGTGCGTGATGCTATGTTATGTATGATTCAAAACTGATCGAAGGGTTGACTAGAAGAAGTTGCTCACTTGTATTTTGTACGTTAACCACGTCGCAAGTAATTGTCGAATATTTCGCTGTTATGAGGATTTAATATATAAGTAAATGAAATATCGCACTATAATGGATGACTAGAACCCCAAATATACCAGAGCGAAGCTGTGGGCCATATTGGCGCTCTGGAATATCTTTTAAAAGGCTGTCCCAGGGTTCAAATTGTCCCCATACCAAATTTCCATTAAAATCAGTCCAGCCGTTCCCGAGATTAACCCTACACAGAAACAATTTTAGCTCTTTAAAATATAAGTATAGATGAATTGCAACAATAATACTGAACTAGGTATTTTAACATTTTAACCTCTTAGTCCCTGAGATACCACATTTGGTATAGACACAATCGTTTTTTAATTGTGTCTGTAATTACGGTAATTGAATGGTTATTAAGGTGTATTAAAACAGAAATTGTTTTTCGTTACCTTAAACTAAATCTAATCTAATCTAATATCTTAGGACAACCAACACACTGTTATCTGATCCCAAACTAGGCAGAGCCTGTACTAAGGTAACCAGACAACTGATAAATATACTTATATATGTCTAAATAAATACAAATTATAGATAAATTAAACCCAGACACAGAACAAATGATTGTACTCATCACACAAAGATTTGTCCTGGGTGGGAATCGAACCCACGACCTCAGTCTCAGGAGTCAGGGTCACTAACGAATAGACAGAAAAAAATAAAAAAATCTTAATTGTGACGATAGTATTTTTAATGCAATATAAGTACAGCCATTGTTGATTGTAATGATGCATTATATCAAATTCATTGTCCATCTATAGTTAGACTACTACAGTTGCGTGCCCACGTAATTTCACTTATCTACTCATCAATCACTTTACGTCAGCTTCCTCCCGCTCGCTCCCGCTCCGCTTATGAGCCGCCGCGCCCTTTGACCCGACCTAACTAGCCCGCTTGTTGATATTCAATCACGTTGTAACGTCAGCGAGAAAGTAGCCGCAATCATTTATCTTCATTGAGCATTCACAAGAAGGCTTGCGTAGAAGAGTTTATTGATTTCACTTTACATTTCCTTGTAGAAATGGAAATTGCAAGACGCTATAATAGGCGTTAAAAGATAAAAACTATACAAAGATACACGTGAATAACTTAATCCTGTCTTTCGTTTTCTTTCCTTTGATCTTTCTTTTGTTCTGGACCATACCTGGGTATTTTCTGGCTAAGGAGATATTGAAGGTAAGAAAGGGAAAGTTTCCAACTTTTTTAACGATTTTTATTAATGTCATGTCACAGTTTAACCTTGGCTGCTTAGCCGGGCTGTAAGTGCCGGGCTTGTAAGTGAGCGCCTCAATAAATAAAGCCTGCAGCCAGAGCTTAAGGTGGCGTGTTGAGTAAAACGTGCTTATTCTTTTTAGCGTACCTTTCTTACCGTTTGACATCCGTACTTAATCTTTTAGTGTATGTTTTTTTACTATATGATCTAGTATCCTGTAAAAGGAATACACGATGCGATGAAATTTTCTCGATACAAAAAAATCGCAAAGTTCTATCTATGATTATGATTTTTTTAGCCTCAAGGCTCGATGTGTATGCATAATTAAACATAGTTTACTTTAAAACATTGATTATAATTGTATCTAAGTTTTTGTAAAACAGTTTTCGTTTTAATAATACTTTTCATTCTTAAAAAACGGCAATTCGTTTTGGCACATACGTTATTTTATTCCAAGCGCACACACATTATCGCCATCTCTTCTTTTGCCTATCATAAGTAGTGTCATCACTATCGTTCGTTCATAAATCAGTCGCCTAGTAGGGCTCATCGACGACGAACCTATGTCACTTTTTTACAAATCGGTGCGATTAAAATTACGTTTTTTAAATATTTGTGTTCACAGAAAAAGGTAGTAGTTAAGCATTTTGCTGTAATTATTTATTATAATAAGTGTTGGCTTTCCAAATAACTTTGTATTTCGACTGTATATGTGTCTATTTTTGTGGCTGTGAACAATATAACATTCTTTTTCTATTACCATTTAGAGACGACCTAAATTATGTATGAAAATGGGAAGAACCATAAACCAAAACTGAACGGTACCTTCAAGGTTAGGAGTGCCTGCACAGGGCAATTAATTTATTCATTTTGCAAGAATGAAATACCAATAAGATGATTATAACAATAAATCGAATTCACCACCTTCACCACTCAACTGTCCATGGTTACAAAAGTAACCAAATAAAATTTTGTTGTGTTGTTGTGTTTTATGCGTCATTCGTCACTTGAAACGTGTTTATCGCTACAGTCCTTTGATAGTCGTACATTAGAGAAATACTAGATGTCGCTATATGAGATTTGTCATCCAGGAGAGTGAATTTCATCTGTGGACCGGCAACATAAAATTTAGAAAAAAAAAAAGAAAATGACAGTTCATCCTTGTTGTCTAGCGAACTATGTTTGTGTGTGGATCTCCAACTAAAATATGGTAAGTTTTCTGTTTTTATACCACATTTATATTGTTATTGTACATCAAATTAAACGTGAAGATATTTCCTTTGCGAAATATGCATTACTACGCCAATTTCGAAACGTTTACATGGAATAATATAGCTGGAAATGTTTTATGATGACGGCGCGGACATTGTTCGTTCATTGTAGTTGATCGATTTTTCGAATTGGTTGTTTTTGTTAAATAAATGCTTAAATATAAGAGAATACTTTACTATTAGCACTATAACAGCTATTTACAAACGAAATATATTGAGATGGAGTCTACAAATTATTCAAACGCATCTCGTAATTCACGATTTTAGTGTTGGCTCGGGGAACTTGTGAGAAGTATTTGTTTTTTCTTGATAGAAAAATAAATACTTATATTTAGATATTGGTGTCATTTTGAAGGGTATATTATGTACTATTATAATAAAAATAATTTTGCCTAGTAACTATTATACTTTTCTTGTAAAACATGAAATAAAAAATAAATCCGATATTTTTTTGAAATCCCCGACTTTATTTTCTAATTAGAATTCAATATCTTATTAGCTTTTTGTTTGATTAATTTAGTTTTTTTCAATTAGAATTCAATATCTTATTAGCTTTCCGTGAGTATTTTTTTTTAGAATATAGCTATAGTAGTTTTTCAGTCGTAATCGTTTTTGTGCAGAAAATTTCGCAATGTCGTAAAAAAGAAAGTGAAATTTGATGCCCGGACAGTACCAACCCTATGCCACCTCATGCGCCAAGCCCTGAAAATAGTAGAGGACTGGTGCAATAAACACCAACTATCAGTAAACCCCACAAAAACCGAGATGATCCTCTTTACAAAAAAGAGAAAACTCGTGAAACTCGAACTGCCACGACTGTTTGGCACCACCCTCAGCCTATCAACTGAAACCAAATACCTGGGCATATTTTTGGACAAACAGCTGAATTGGGCAAGGCACACCAACTACATTACTACAAAAGCCAGCATAGCCCTGTGGCAGTGCAATAGAATGCTTGGCAGGAATTGGGGAATCAGCCCCAAAGTCACCCATTGGCTATACACCGCAGTTATTCGACCAATTATCACATACGGCTCAATAGTCTGGTGGCCCAGAACAGACCTGAGCACAGCCCAAAAAGACCTTGAAAAGGTGCAGCGGTTCGCTTGTGTAGCCATCACTAGCTGCATGAGGACTACACCCACCGCTGCCCTACAGGTAATGCTTGGGCTACCACCTCTACACCTGATCGTGCGGGAGGAGGCTGCCCTGGCTGCCCTAAGACTGAACATAGCAGGGACCCTAAGCAATGACTCGCGGGTCAAGCACTCACGCATTAGGGACGATGAGATCAAGCGGCAACCAATGATGGCATCACCCTGCGATAAAACCCCAAAACTACACTTCTTTCAAAAGCACTACGACGTTATACTCACAGAAGAACAAAACGACCACTCGGGCCCGGAAGAGCTAAGAGTCTACACTGATGGCTCAAAGACCAACTCTGGAACTGGAGTCGGAGTTTTCTCACACGACCTAAACATAAAAATATCCAGCCCGCTGGGAATGCTCAACACCGTCTACCAGGCGGAATGCGTGGGCATTATACAGGCGGCGTATGCCATAGAAGCCAGAAGAGTTACGGACACTCATATACGTATACTCTCCGACAGCGCCTCAGTCCTCCAATCCCTAGCCAAAAGATACATAACCTCTAGCCTTACACTAGAATGTCATAAAGCATTAGAACGGGTAACAGTTTCTAATCGCAATAAAGTGACACTGCAATGGATAAAGGGACACAGCGGATCACTAGGCAATGATGCTGCTGACGAACTGGCCAGAAAGGCATCCAGCGCGTCAGTATGCGGCCCCGAGCCCATCGTGCCCATCCCCTTCAACCAGCTACGCAGGTGGCTGCAGGAATTTACCCACACACAAGCGGAGAGCTGGTGGACCTCGGCACCAGGCTGCAGGCAGTCCAGGGAAGCTATGCCATCCCCGGATGGCAGGCTAACCAGACGCCTGCTACGCCTGGACAGGGATGGTCTGCGTCTGATGACTGGCACCATCACAGGACACTGCCCGCTAAACAAACACTTTTACACAATAGGCATAACAGACAGCCCCCTGTGCAGGGCCTGCATGGAGGCTGAGGAAACCGTTGCGCATGTACTCTTCGAATGTACAGGCGTCACCCAGATTAGGACAGATACCCTCGGGACACCCAAATCTTATACGGACGTTCTTAGCAGACCAGGAGACAAAACCAACTTCTGGAGGGAGGTGGGCTGGTTGGAGTAAATACCGACGGCCGCCATGGCCCACGCACAATGGTCCACTTAAAGGACTGAGTGCGGAAACCAAAACCCTATAACATAGAACATAGAACATACGGACGGACAGACGGACAGACAGACAGACAGACAGACTGACAGACAGATGGACAGACAGACAGACAGACATGACGAATCTATAAGGGTTCCGTTTTTTGCCATTTGGCAACGGAACCCTAAAAAGAAGTTAGATATTAAACTAAAGAGCATTTTTGATGAATTAAATGAAAGTGGTACTTTAAATGGTGTTCAAGATTTGCCAGCAGTCTGGGAGCGAGTGATTAATAGTGGTGGAGATTATTTATTAGTGTCACAAGGTTATATAGTATAGTAGTCAGTTTTTGTAAAAAATAATAATAAAAAAATATGACACTGGAAGTGGGATGACCTAATAAATACTTAAATTGTTTATTATATATTTTTATACCGCGACTTCGTCTGCGTAAATCTTACGTTACGCGGACGCAGGTGAAGTCGCGGAATAAATAGGGTTAACGGGTAACAAATAAGGTTTAGTCGTGAAAGGGTAACAGACATACAGAGTTAGTTTCGCATTTATAATATTACGTATAGATAAAGAATATAATTTCTTGCAGTAAGATAGTTTTATTGCTTATAATTAAATATTTGTTGTATTTGTCTACTCCATCGCACGCTATGTGCAAAAATTTCATAGACCGACTAAATTAATGCTACTTTCACGTACTTTTCTCTAAGATGTTTCCGTCTCTACCTTGCTATTGTAGTTTGACAGATGTGCAACAGTGACAGGAATAGTGCTTACAGCAAGGCTATGCTAAGTTAGTAAGGTTTTTTATTTCGAGACATGTTCTGTCAGTAGTTCAACTTTTCGCCGCTGGTTTTCCTATTCTCTATAAACGGTTCAGATATAAGTTTGTGGCGGCCGGCCACTTTAGGTTGACCCACCATAAACCACGCCCATCCTACTATCATTCACTTTCAAGGTGGGCCCTCTACTATTTGCTAAGGGCATCTCTTGTAGCATGCGGTAGCTTGGCTTAGGGCGTCGCTGGGGGAACACAACAAGAAAGGGTCTGGATTGGGTTAATCTGAAGCGGATTTGAAGTTATAGGCTCGGCGGCGCGGGCGGGCGAGCTTAAGCAAGAGTCGAGGCGGACATAGACTGCGGCGCGGCGTCACGGCGGGCCTCGGCAGCTAGGACGAAAGGATGGTGGCCTGTTTTTATTTTTTCGTCGTGATCTCACTACTCTCCAGAAAGACGGTTGTGATTTTTTTCCGCGAAAATAAGTTTTAAATGTTTTAACTTGACTTCAAAGAATTATCCCATAACTCCTGCACCCAAAAGCATAATAGTTTGCGTGCGCTACATTGCTCAATGCTATTTAGTTAAGCAGACATACAGGGTGCTTAAAAATGTGATGTGATGGGTCTTTTCTCTGTATGTTCGATGTAAGATATGAAAACAACCCTCACCCAATCAAAAAATAGTTATGTCGGGAGTATTTTTTAATTTAACCTTTTTCCCTACTTTTTAAACAATATAGTAAAACTAACACGCTACGATCGACACCTGCCTCGGTTAAATCTCTTTAAGAATGTTTCCCACAGTGAAGGTAAGTTACTAATTTAGCCTCATTCCTCTTTGTTACTTCATCCGCCAACCCTCCCGCCACCATCTACCAACCCGCACTGAGCCCGTGTGATGGATTATGGCCCACTCGCTCTCACCGAGAGGAGGCCTGTGCCCCAGCAGTGGGAACATTATAGGCTGATAATGATGACTTCATCCCCACCATGGTCACCTCTCCAATAGCCCTAATACTTGTGCTGTTTATTGGTAAGTTAGTTGGGTATTCTGCAAATTCTAGGTGATGTAGAATCAGTTTATGGTTACTTTGTAAGAACTGTCTTCAAACAGCTGAACAGTTTTTCTTGAACCATAGCTAAAAAACACTCGAAAAAGTCACCTTTCATTAAAATAAAAATCGGTTCAGCCGTTCGTATCCCAAACTACGATGCCATAGACAGATACATAGACACATTCACATATACCTACACACGTTAGACTTATAACACCCTTCTTTTTCGTCGGGGGTTAAAGCAGGTTAAAAGTCACCCATACAAATTCCAGAATCACAACTCACACACAATAAGCCTATATTGTTCCCACTGCTGAGACACAGGCCTGCTCTCTGTGACAGGTAGTGAGTCATAATCCACTACACGGGCCCAGTGCGGCTTCGTAGATGTGACATAACTTAGATTTTTCGGTTCTAGGACATGAGCGTTCCCTCTCGATGTTTTCCTTCACCGTTTTGAGAGCAATGGTGATGAAATTAAATGCTCAAAGTGCCAGCTTACGTGACTTGGAACTCACGACATTTCGTAACTCGGGACCGTCGTTACTGGGCCACTACTGCTACACTCCATAAATGATGGCGAAAACCTTAAAAAAACATCAGAGTCTATGTGTAGTATGTCTTTATTTTATAATAGAAAATATGTATTTAAATAGTAATAGATAAATAGACGTCTTATTTTTAACGTGTGAAACAATAATACTTAAATAAAAACTGGTTCATTTCTCTGGTACAGCTATTCAGCTTTTAGGTAATTATCTAGATTATAACAAACACTGAATCTAAAACTACTGACCTCTTTATTTAATTCAAGCAATTAAGCAATTATCACGTTATCAAGCCGAGACACGAAAATCTTCTCACGTACCGAAAGACTTCCTAGTCAAACTTCCGACTGAATTAAATATAATATCATATAATATAATTATGTTAGGAAGCATATTATTATAGAATGTGTTCGTGTGCGCTGATCTATGTAAATGATAAGTTAAGAATACGCTCTGGTTTCTGTGCGCAAAAAAAAAAACAGTTCGTTGTTATTTTGTGCGCGCTCAGATGTGGGAACGTGGAGCTAGTGATGTGCGGAATCGATGATGCAGTTATCGATTAGTTTTGCTATGGGTTCAGTTTCGTCTTCCGGCGTTAACCATACACGCTTTCTCCCAAGACAAAGGTAGATACTTCGATCAGCTGTCGCGAAAAATATATTCATCTCAGTTAAAAACAAGAAATCGGCTATTTCTTCGTCATTTCCAAAATTAAGTTCCCACATCGGAAAATTGAAATAGTGAAGTGCAGTTTCTGTGGCCTTAGCACAAATTCGCGGTTAGGTACTATAAATTACGGTTGTCAAAATAAAAACAAAATATGCTATAGATACTATGATTTTTACTTGCTACACCAAAATGACAGATGCGATCGAATAACTTTAATCGTTACGTTTTGAGTTCATAAATGGGAAAACTACCAATGGGTAGAATATTTTTCGTGAAGAATCTACATAATGTAATGGTCAATAGGAACTTGCACGAACTAAACGAGCAGCAGATTGATATAAAAACACCATCGCAGCTGTAGATACGTTGAGTTTAGGAAAAATAATAAAGCAGATGAGTAAGTACAGGACAGTAGTATTCTCTTTTCAAAATCGTTCCAATTCACATTACGTTTGCGTCGCACGTTGGTGCTAGGGCCTCCTATCGAAACATCAGTCACATGACTACACACGAAAACTCTCAGCGTTGACACGGATCCCGCGTAATGTTCGTCATTATGGCGTCGCGTCGTGACGCAACGGCGCCATCTTGCGGGAAGACGGTTTAGCAGTTTTTACCCCGAGCCCGAGATAATCTGATCAAATTCATTATATTTTTGTGTATGTATGTTGCGATTTTGGCGTGGGAGCACGAGTCTTGTGGAGAGGTTCTATACTCGTTTACATAATTGAAAGTTGATAATTAGGTAGAACATGTTGGGTAAAAGCGTGTGACATTTTTTTTAATAGGTACTCATAATACAGCATCTCTGCTGTATTTTCTAAAGTGGTGTATGGTATAATATATAACAGCAGTAGCCACATTTCGTCAACCCTGTGTAATAGAAGGTTGAGCTTTTTGTCATCAATCGATCATAAATCTACACTCCGAGATGCTACTAAGACAATTCTAATGACTTTTCCTCAGAAAAGTGTTACTGTGCTTTCATAATAATACTTTTATAAAACACACGCCCTCCTTGCTCACCAATTAGCAGCTCAAAACTTCATTACTTTGTAAGGTTCCGTAACCAAAAGGTGCCGACGGGGACCCGACTCTCCGTTTGGTCCGTCTGCCACAGGGCTGTCTCTTTTGAGCCGTAATAGCCGTAACACTTGAAATGTTCACAGAGTCTGTAACTAAACTGTGCGCTATAACAAAAAAACAATACAAGGGAGGCTCATACAAAAGGTACATTGTGTGTACCTGCCTTTTGTTTAGGCCATAATATTTTTGTTACTACAGATTTTTGTAGCTTTTATATTTTTTAGCAAACAATTATGAATCATTTTAGTATTTCTATCTCTGCACTCAACCTTTGGGTAAGTATTTCATTGAACCTAAAATTAAATAAACAATATTTTACATTATTTATTTAATAGAGTTTCCACTATCTAACCTTGATCAACATTTCACCCAGTGAAACAGAAGACGATGTTGTATCAATAATTAAATTAATTGAATAATTTTTGTGACGAATTATAATCGATTTGTCGCGACAGTTAAAAAAGCTGATTGATTTGAGTAATTAAATAAGCGCGTGTTTTTGAATAAAATATCATATTTTAAATAACCATGAAATCTAGTGATCGTGTAACTAAAGAAGAAAGTCTGAAGACATAGGTGGAAGGTATTCTGTGTGTAAATGGGATTTAATTAACTAAGAGGATTGTATTGATGATTTTATTGGTTATAATTCTGTAAAGCCATATTTGTTACGCTCGCGAATCATATTATTTATTAATTAACAATTTTTACACTGTGTCTGAATGTTTTTCAAACCTACAGCCTGAGGAAAACTGGACCTGCAAATTGCAAAAACGTCACAATATAATTTTGCGGACTGGCATGGCACTTCCATCATAAGAACTCGTCTGCTTCAATGGCCATGTGCTTCGACATTTTATAGCTCCATGTATTTTCCGGATCCTATCCTTCAAAACAACGATATAGTCCTCCAGACCGTATTTCGGCCATGGCGGCCAATCTTAACGGGACTAGACAGATGTCAGGCAGATACCTGGGAGGTATTATAGTGTACAATGTATACACAATATACTAGTATAATAGTATAATGTGGTGCTTCTCTGTAACAAGTGAGGCACTTAGAGTTAAGATTACAATGTCATAACTATAAAGTAACAGTGTACTCACTGTTGAGAAGGTAAAATAAATAAATGTGTGCGCAGACACAGAGGAATCGCTCTTCCCTCAGTCTCATATAATAGTCCGATGACCGATGACGGGATGGCAATCCGACACGACCGGAAAGAGATCAGAGGCAGTACCAACGGATTAACGGAATTTCCGAGGCAGGGTGGTATCACACTGCCAACGTCCAAACTCCGAGCTGTTACTAAGAAATTCCTAATGGAAAACCCAAAAACACTTTGCCAAACCTGGGTATCGAACCCACGCTCAGCAGTTCCGCTTGCGACCACGAGACCAACGAGAAATTAAACAACATACATTATGTACTAAAACACAAATCCATATAAGGTTCACAACACATAGTGGTTATATAACTGAGCAATGTGTCAGTATGCCGCAACCGACTGATCTGGATCAATGTAGAGATGGGTCGTACTAGGTAAATTTTGTATTAGGTGCACCTAGTCCAAGTCCGTCAAATACTATATCCAAATACCTATTCCACCTAGTCCACCTAGTCCATGAAATACGCATACTATAAAGATGCTTAGTCTTTGCGTACCACCGATACGTGTAGATACGTACGTCAGCAGTAATAAATTGTACCTTCATAATTTACGCAGGCTTAGGACTATCAACGTAAGATTAATACATGTTGGCCTTTGTCCGTAAAATGATCACAAGCGACACTTCTTTTTTTGGGAGCCATTTTTTAAAACAAAACTTGAGTGGTGTCAAGGGACACCCGGATGGAACGAAGTTCCTTTCCAGGATTCATGATTGTTTTTTTTTTAAATTATTTATTATGTACAAAAAACCTGTATACAATCAACAAAAATATTATCTCTCTCTCCTCCTCCTCTCTCTCCTTCTCTCGCACTCTCTCTCTCTCCTTCTCTCTCTCTCTCGCTCTCCTTCTCTCTCCCTCTCTCTCTCTCTCCTACGTTCCAAAACAAAATATATACAGTCGAATTGAGAAACCTCCTCCTTTTTTTTAAGTCAGTTAAAAAGTGTCATTACAACTTTTTCTCTTAATTCCGTCTAGCCCCCTTTCGCAACGCGCCTTATGGAACTTCGTTCCAATAAACAAATTAATTAATGTCACAATAAAAATAGATCTAAGTTCTTAATGATTTATCAAAATTTCGTTACAAAAACCGATTACTAAATAAGTCCGAAAATACGTGTTTGCGACGTCGAGTCAAGCGAGATCACATTCGCATGAGTCCGTACTTGATACTAGACTGCATCATCATAGTCTTCATTAGTATCGAGTATTGTCAAAGTACCTATTCTATAAAATACTCCTATTCCGGACTAGTATCGAGTCTCGAGACTAGTCCGACAGACAAGGATGGAAAGACTGCGGAATAGTGTAGTTAAAAAAGGACAGTATATATTCTAGCACAACACAGTGCATGTCATGTTACTTTTATGCCATTGAATTAGGGTTCAAATTCAAGTGACTGACACACGAATGATTTTGTCAAACATGAATGAGCTATGACTATGCTGCTATCTCACTTCGCCGCGTGGTTGGTACTTCGATTCGCGCGGACCGCGGCGCGGATGCTGTGTACCTACTGCGTAGGCACAGTGAGACTAGGTGGATCTAGTATTTTAAAAATTGGAATAGGTGCAACCTAGTCTCTTTAAATACCTATTCCCTGTATCTATTCTAGTATATACGCCTCATCTCTAGATCAATGATCAATGTGTGTCGACCGCCAAAGGTGATCAGTCTAACTGACTACATTGTAATAAACCAATCATCAGACAGTCATTATAAGAGTTTAGATCGATTAATATCGATGTTGTCATACTCGTTTTTTATATCAACGATTAGGAATCGGTTTTAAATTGAGTTGATGATTATTTGCAGTTTTGTTGCAACTTATTAGTGATTTTGTAGCTTTTTTTTCCGCAGAATTAATCTGCTCGGAAAGTGCATTATTACTTTTCTAAAATGAGGCAGAATGTACCTACGTCATTACGTTAGCAAGAAATGTTTTAATTGTTAGATAACAATGGATTTTCCATTGTTATCTAACGTTCTATTTTTGAAATTCAGGGCATTTGCCCTATTAAAAAAAAAGACTTATCTTCTAAATTCAGTAAAAACCAAATTTAATATTATATAAAATACAAAAACATAAAAAAAAGTTTTTATCAACAAGCGCAAAATGATAGTGGCCAAATAGATTGCTGAACATTTATTTGAGAAAATAAAATAAAAAGGAATGAACAAATGAAAATCGCGCGCGTGCGTGTATGGCTTCTTATTTATTTGAATTTTCAATTTGTTTTTTCGTCTAATCGAAATGCCATCTACTAATAAAAGTGAAGATTTGATGACGCCGCCTGGTGGGGCTCCGACGGAAGGCAAAATTAGGTACCTTCGACGCGGACAGAAAAAACTGATGAACGCAAGTGTCAAGCCTAGGGTTAGGGATGAGGGAGTCGTGCACCTACCTCCTCGTGAACCGCTCGATCTACCAGCAGCTCTGCTCCGGAGTCTTCACAATTCGGCTCAACCACGTGTCGGCAATGTCCAGAGGCACAACACAGGCACTTCAGTTCTACCGTCGAAGCCACAAATACACCAATATTGAAACAGCGGGACTGCTATGAACTTATAATATTCAATTATATCGTTCTGCGATAAAATAGTACAGCGGTAAAAAAAAAAAACCGGCCAAGTGCGAGTCGGACTCGCGCACCGAGGGTTCCGTTCAAACCTGTAGGTATTTTCGGCTTAAAAATATATATATATTTTAATTTTTATATTTTAGTTGATTGAATGTAAGGTAAATTGCGGTTTACGATTTATGACGTTTTAAAAAAAACTACTCACTCGATCTCGTTCAAACCAATTTTCGTTGGTAGTTTACATGGTAATGTACATCATATATTTTTTTTAGTTTTGTCATTCTCTTATTTTAGAAGTTACGGGGGGGGGACACACATTTTACCACTTTGGAAGTGTCTCTCGCGCAAACTATTCAGTTTAGAAAAAAATGATAATAAAAACCTCATTACCATTTTTGAAGACCTATTCATAGATACCCCACACGTATGGGTTTGATGAAAAAAAACATTTTTGAGTTTCAGTTCTATGTATGGGGAACCCCAAAATTTATTGTTTTTTTTTCTATTTTAGGATGAAAATCTTAATGCGGTTCACAGAATACACCTACTTACCAAGTTTCAACAGCATAGCTCTTATAGGTTCGGAATAAAATGGCTGTGACATACGGACGGACAGACAGACAGACAGACAGACAGACAGACATGACGAATCTATAAGGGTTCCGTTTTTTGCCATTTGGCAACGGAACCCTAAAAAGACAGCGATCGCGATCACGATGGAATTCATATTTGAACTGTCATAATTTCTTTTCCGAGCGAGCCATAAAGAAGGCGATGCTCATTGGCGAGAAAGGGTTCGCCAGGTGCACGATGTTGATTGGCTGGAAGGGACTAGCTTGACATCTTGCGTAATAGTTTATCAAATAAAATAGATGGCGCTAACACCGCCAGAATCGAGAAACTGCCCAAGCTGTTATCGAAAACTTTTTGCCCGACAAATCCAGACATATATACACAAGACATAATAAGATTTTCATTAGTGGAAAATTGAGAAAATGCCCTGCACTCACCTCCATTATCTGAAAAAATATAGGCCAAGTAAGTACCTTGTGATATTTGTATTTTATGGTATTGGCAACAAACGACATCAATATTATAGAAAACTTACAGCATTTCTGAAAAGAAAATTCCTAGGATTGAGGAATCCCTCAATCCTAGGAATTTTCTTTTCAGAAATGCTGTGTGCGTGGTGAGAAATCAAAAGTTCTTACTACTAAGCATGTACTCGTATATATTCCTTTTTGCAATATGTTCCAGATGACAAATATTTGTTAATGAAGGTAAGGTTTATGAACAAACATCATCTGCAGCCGAAAGACGTCCACTCCTAGACAGAGGTTTTCCACAAGCTCCGACACTTCGACCGGTTTTTTTGCTTCCCGCATACAGCGGATTCCTGCGGCCTTCACAAGGTCGTCGACCACCTTGTAAAAAAACATACTGGTTATATAATTGAATATACCTACTTATTTTTAGATATGTCGCCGCCGCCGCAGTGCCAATAGCACAGGAACGTCAAATATCTTCTGCAGTGTCCTTTTTATGAATCTCTGACAAAAGTATTGCTTTGAGTTTCGAGTTATGAACTGTTACAATTTTGAAATAAAATACCCCAAAAAAAAAAACATTTCTTTTATGTTCCTCATACTCACTGTGCATAAGAAAGTGCGACTTATAGCAAAAATCGCGATTAATTATAAGCGAGCGGCCGATAACCTAAAATAAAACGACGTTTCTTGCAAAGACATACCAAGGCCACCATACATACACCATAATTGACCCATATACAACATAAAAATGGCCAGCCTTATATTGTAGATATTATTACAACAGAAACAATCACAAACATAACTCAATTAGAGCTTTAGGACATGAGGTACATCTCTATTTGTTACATGAAGTCATTCTTTTACTTCATTTCAAGTCCTTGGCGCTCAGAGCACGTTAAGGCCCTCATCTGAGCCATGGGCCTCAAATTACACCCTCGTTAATTATTGGTCACTTTATGCCCTCGGTGAGCAATGCACTATTTTTAGTTTGTCTGCCAGTAGAAATCATGTTTTCTGATTAAAGTTTTTATTTTTCCAGGATAAGTGCTGCACCATTCTGCCCGTGTTTACAGCCGCCCCTGAAACCCGGCTGAAATAAACAGGCATCGTAACCTTTTGCATTCATAAAATAGAGATGAGCTACACCATGACTGATACATACAAGCCTTCTGTTGGGACAGGGCAGCTCAAAGGTGCAGTGGGTATTTCTTCAAAGGGCCTACAAAAAATAATTATATATGTTTGGACTTTATAAGAGACCTCTGAGTTTGTTTCGGAATTTCTTCTCAGGGAACAGTCGACTAGGAAATGCCAGCGCCATCTAGTTTTGTAAAATAGGTATTGACCAACAAATTGTTGATGTGTAAAATTGTCTTAGAACATTTACTAACATAAAAATAAAACATTTCATAAAATAGGTTTCGCCAATACAGTTTACCTGAATATAGGCCTCTGTATTGCTAGAGAGTATGGTGCGCCATATCTTTTCCCCAGCTAAGACCCTAGGAAATGGTGAAGGGCGGGCGTTTTGGCGAACCTTCTTATGTAATTTTTGACGTACATAAACTGCTGATTCTCAGCGTAATTTAATTTGATTGTGCCACAGTGTTTTCCGCGTCTAATCAGTCCCAGCCGCCTTATTTGAAGTCGTCGATCAATTTAACTGACTAATTTAACTCATTAACCAACATTATCTACCTCAGCTTGCCGCAATCCCCACATATGCCAAAACTTTTAACTAGGCGTTATTTCTTGGCGTCAACAATAGCAGTTGATATAATTCGCAACAGAGTTGGGCAACGTTCACAATGGGCCTAACGAATGTTGCGTCGAAGAGATGCTGTCGTGAACTCGTGACCACACCCAATTTCACTCATTTGGGTCGGTGGGTTATATGTAATTAGAGTTATTGTAAGACAATAATGAGTGAAAGAATTGCCAAACTTAAGTGGCAGTGGGCAGGGCAGATTGCTCGCAGAACAGATGGCCGATGGGGTCGGAAGGTTCTGGAGTGGCGACCGCGTACTGAAAGACGTAGCGTTGGAAGGCCTCCCACAAGTTGGACCGATGACCTGGTGAAGGCCGCAGGAATACGTTGGATGCGAGAAGCACAGAACAGGTCGAGGTGGCGGTGCTTGGGGGAGGCCTATGTCCAGCAGTGGACGTCTTTCGGCTGAAATGATGATGATGATGATGATGAATAATGAGTGAATAGCAGTGGTGGCCCTGTGGTAACGGCCGCGACTTACGAGTTGTTGATCGTAGGTTCGCTACCCACACAGACGCTTTACTTTTAAATTATTGCATCACCACCGCACTTAAATCGGTGAATGAAAACATCGTCAGGCATGTCTTAGAATAAAAATTCGAAGACATGTGTCATCTACCATCCGCATTGGGCCTGTGTGGTAGATTTGAGCTTACTGCTTATCACCAAGTGGTGGTGTCCCAGCAGTGGGAACATTATAGGCTGTTTATGATAAAAAAGGGAAGCGTGGACAGGAGTCGAAATTTCGGTGTATTTGCTCCTACACAGCTATCTTTTATAAATGACTGTCGTCTGTCATCAATCTATGTATAGATATCAATTATAAATGATGACTTAGCATTTGAGTAAATTTTTATTTCTAACACTAAATAAATATTCCGTGTGGTGCCAAACTTGAATAGTATCATCCCATTTATTCCCGCGGGTGTCGCAAGAGGCGGCAGCGTTCTCTATGTATTTTCCACCATACTGCGATCGCCAACCCGCCTGCCAAGCGTGGCGATTATGGCAAACCCCTCCAAGTTGGGGGAGGCCTGTGTCCAGCAGTGGACGTCTTTCGGCTGAATAATAAACTAAAGCAAAAAGTAATAAAATGCTAATCCTGCACAAATAAGAAACTGAAACAAAGAAAGTACGGTTAATTGCGATAAACATGAGAGAGAGAAAGAACACAAACACAGAAATAGAACAGCTTTCAGCCTCAGCATCACATCAATGCTCCCCGGAACAAGTTGACTCATATCTACATAACGTTAATCACGCCTTGAAAATTTTTCACGTTAACATCAGGAACATCGGCAACATTGCAAATTTTAACAACCTCTTGTTACTACTACATCAAATAAAAACACAATTTGACGTCTTGGTCTTATCGGAGTGCTGGTTACGTAAATGCCCCCAACTCCCCTCCATACCGGGTTTTGTATCTAATTACTCTGATCACTCAAACCAAAATGATGGAATTGTGGTGTATACTAAGGTAGAGTTACAGTTCGTTTTAGAAAAGCCCATACTTGCTGATGCTAACTGTCTTGTTTTCAAATTCAAAAATGAAGTGGCGCTTATCGCTATTTACAGGTCACCCTCAAATAGAAATATTCAGCACTTTATCACCAGTCTAGATGTTATCCTTAGATCACTGAATACTTTCAGAACTGTTATTTTGGTTGGAGATATCAATATAAACATAGCCCCAAATTGGATTGACTCGAATTCAGATATGTATCTAAATGCTGTTGCATCACATGCTATGTTGCCTGCTCATGTTTTCCCGACACGCAACGACAGTTGCATAGACCACGTTATGCTAAAATCAAATAAACCAGCTATTACTTTAGTTCTTGATTCTTTAATTACTGACCATGCTCCTGTTGTAGTTTTTTGTGATCTGAAACTAGATATTCCTAAATCACCTTCACGACAGCATCATGTAGACATTAATGCTTGCGTAGAGGCTCTCGAGAATGTTGATTTTACTCCCGTTATGAGTTGTCAAGATGCTGAAACTGCTGCTACCATCATGGTCAAACTTGTTTCCTCAGTTATTGACAAAAATAGTCGTGATTCTGTTGTCCCGAACCGAAAACGCATTATTAAGCCATGGATCACACCTGGGCTTCTTAGGTGTATTCGAAACCGGGACAACATGTACCGTAAAATGAGAAGGAATGCTGATAATAATACTTTGAAAATCACCTATAATCGATATAAAATTTTTTGCAACAATCTATTAAAGAAATTAAAACGAGAGTATGAACGACATGAGTTTGAAAAACATCGAAAGAACCCGAAAGCTACCTGGAATCTCATTAGAACTATCTCAAATCTCCAAAAAAGTAAGGCCTCTGCCAGTGAGCTGTTATCTATAACCCCGGATCCAACTCAATCACTTGATTATGTCAACGAATTCTTCGCCAACATGGGAACCAAACTGGCATCTAAAATATTTAACTCCCCAAACTATTACTCTACCAACACTTCGGATTCTAGCACTTTAGACGTCCATCCTAACTCAATGGTTATTTTTGGCGCGGACAACGAAGAGATAGATTATCTTATCCGTGGCCTACGTCTAAATAGTGCTACGGGTTGGGATGGTATCCCCGCAACTGTAATCTACAGTTCTAGAAGCACGCTTGTCCCAGTTATCTGCCACGTCTTCAACCTCGCCCTTACATCTGGTATATTCCCAACAGTGTTCAAAAAGGCCGTTGTGCACCCGATTCACAAGAGTGGCGACAGAGACAATGTCAACAACTACAGACCCATATCTGTATTATCAATTCTACATAAGCTCCTCGAAAAAGTACTGAACAAACGATTGTTGAATTACCTTAGCTCACAAAATATACTTGCAAATAACCAATATGGATTCAG
Source organism: Aporophyla lueneburgensis (assembly GCA_932294355.1). Taxonomy (NCBI): domain Eukaryota; kingdom Metazoa; phylum Arthropoda; class Insecta; order Lepidoptera; family Noctuidae; genus Aporophyla; species Aporophyla lueneburgensis. Next base: position 24,550,808 of record OW028758.1, on the reverse strand, counting down.
ATCAGGGAAAAACACAGAGGATGCTATACTAGAATTAATAGGTTCCGTGTCTCAAAATCTTAACAACAAGGATAAATCTATAGCTATCTTCCTTGACCTGTCTAAAGCTTTTGACACTGTCTCTGTCCCCCTTCTCCTCAGTAAGCTGGAAAGGATTGGTATAAGGGGCCTACCACTTAGAATGTTTAAGAGTTACCTTAGTGGTCGCTCGCAAATCATCAAGATAGACAACCACAACAGTAAGGAAACATTTCTCACCTATGGAGTTCCGCAAGGTAGTGTCTTAGGACCCACCCTTTTCCTAGTATACATTAACGAGCTCTGTAAACTTGATCTAAAAAACTCCAAAGTAATTACTTACGCTGATGACACTGTTATCCTGGTTCGTGGCAGTGACTGGAACGAAGCTCGGCTTCAGGCAGAGTCAGCTTTGCGACTTACTATGAGATGGCTCACTCAGAACTTGCTCACCCTCAACTTGGATAAAACCAAATTTATCACTTTTAGTCCAAGGAAAGCGTCACAGCCAGCCCCACCCTTCCATCTGACAGCTCATGCGTGCCATTCAATGAGGACTGCTACCTGTGGCTGTCCTGATGTTATGCGCACGGACTCAATAAAATATCTTGGAGTCTTGGTCGACAGCACGTTGTCGTGGGGTGGGCAGATCAATTCACTAGTCTCTAGGGTAAGAAAATTAATTTTTGTTTTTAAAAATCTGAGGACCTCCGCCAATTTCTCTACCTTGAGAACTGTGTACTTTGCTCTTGCCCATTCCATTTTAACGTACTGTATTTCGGCTTGGGGTGGTGCTGGTAAATGTCTTCTGTTGCGTTTGGAGAGGGCGCAGAGGGCTATCCTAAAGGTAATGGCCTTCAAACCCTATCGCTTTCCCACCAGCGAACTGTATAAGCTATGGAAGCTACCTACAGTTAGGCACTCTTTTGTGCTAAGTACAGTGTTGCGGAAACATGCAAATTTATCTTTTGACCGTGAGTTTGGAAGACAAAAACGTAGAACTGATAGAGTCTGCCCGACATCATGCATTAAATTGGAAATTGTTCGCCGGCAGTTTATTTTTTGCAGTCCCGTGCTCTATAATAGAATAAATAAAGTGCATACTATATATCCATGTACTCTCCGTGATTGCAAAAAAATCGTCGAACAGTGGCTTCATACTCTCACATACGAAGAATTGGAGATATTAGTCAAGCCATAAAGTTTTTTCCTCCGTAGACATGCACACCAAATACACGTAGCGTAGAGTGTGCTCGTGGGGAGGTTCCATAAGCACAATCTACACTTACACCCCACATGCACAACATTAAGCTTACCTATTATAACTTACTTATTTTAATTATATTTTGTAACTTTTTAATTTTCTACCTTTTTATATTTGTAAATATTTGTTATAGCTCTTTTAACCGTAACCTAACTGTTTATTTTTATTTATTTTTTGGTATTTGGAACGCTTTGTCTCCCTCTTGGAGGTGGGCGTTAATAGCTGCGACACAGTTATATAACTAATGTAGCTATTTACGTACGCAATCAATTTGTAAAATCCGTTTTGTTCCAATAAAGATTATATATTATATTACAGAAAGAAAAACTAGGTGCGGGAAAATATGCGTCACATCCACGCATCCGGCCATACATAGAACATTGCAAATCTTCGTGATTTTCTTGTTTCTGGTTAGAAGTTTGGGTTTCTGAAGAAAACGGTGGCAGCTACTTAGCGGCCGTAACATCGCTGATCACGAAAATAATCGTACCGTATTTATTTTATGTGTAAAAGTACGCTCACTTTGGTAATAGTGAGCATTGCGGTCTTTCACCACGTCTTAGTCCAGCTCTTTCTGACTGGATATGCCTTCAAAATTAGGTTTGGAATCATAATTTCGTCGTAAAGTTATTTAAAAACAATACTTACAATACGATTATCAGTAAAATACTGGTACTCAGACATCCGATTACCCTGGAAGACGACATCATAGTTGGGAAAGTTCTAGGTTGGTAGGTTGTAGGATTCTGGGTAGGGTTGGGAATGGGGTGGTAGGGTGTTTTTTTGGGTGGGAAGTCATTAAATTACTTTTCCCGCTCTGTCTATAACCCTCCCGTTCCTTCAGTTATCTGTACTACGGCCACCATAACTCTTTAGAAAAAATCCGCGACCCTGGCAAAGGTAGGGTGGCCTAATTATTTGATGAAATGATTCGAAAATCAATAAACGTTAAATAGACACAATCATGAAGAAGTCTTCAATCTATATTTCTTAATCTTTCATTCACAATATAATACTTCTGACCATTGACACGTCTATAACGCCTCCAACTCTCAGCGGGGCATTCATTCCTACTCCTCTAATTAATTCCACCGGTATTGTTACAAAACTTCTTAATAAACTGATCGAGTAATGTCCAATAGCTTACATCATGAAATTGCCGATTGTTATAACCAGCAACTCAAGCTACACTTTCGAAAGCAAAATAAAAATGAAATCAAACAAAACTAGCTCTTAATCCAATGCAATAGGGTCAAGGAAGTGAAAAACTTTTTGTGCGGATGGAAAAAGGTCTTGTTGGTATATAAATTATGGATATTTTGCCTAACTTTCGATCGGTGTTTTGGAGTGATGAGAAACTTTGATTCCCACGGTGTGGCTGCATTTTGTTGTTACTACCGTCCTGTTTTGTGCTGACATGATTGATTTAGTCTAGTCGGTGGAGTTTAGGCTTTAGTAGGATAGTTTCAGTAACAAGGTATTTGTTGCTCAATTTGTTTCTCTCTTTGGCTCCACCGTACGGTTCTACGGCCTATAGCTTTGAATTAACTCTTTCTTTTGTAGTGTTGGTCGGTGTGTTTAGCGCTTAGAGCCTTCAGAATGACCGATAAAGCATACTGAAAGTCATATTCTGCCAGAGACGTCCTCAGTTAGTGCTTCCCAATATTTTTTTAGGGTGTACTTACCTACCTACTCGTGACAACAGTTGCGTGCTTTGTCAAAAGGTTTGCTGCGTTAAGATTGATGTCCGGCGGTAAGTCCCCTCTTTGAGGAGTGGATAGAGAGGCGCCACGGCGTCCTCACCTTCCGCCTGGCGCAGGTTCTCACCGGGCATGGGTGCTTCGGTGGGTTCCTGTTCAGGATAAAGTGGGAGGAAACGCCCGGGTGTTTCCATTCTGAGGATCGTCTAGAGGACAGGGTGGAGCATACGGTGAAAGTGTGCCCTGCCTGGGCGGAGCACCGCCGTCTCCTCGTGGAGGCGATCGGCGGCGGCGACCTCTCGCGTCCGGCCCTGTTGCGAGCCATGGTACGGAGCGAGAGGGCAAGGGAAGCCGTCACCTCCTTCTGTGAAGCAGTAATGCTCGCGAAGAAGGAGGCGGGGCGCGTGAGGGAGAGGCAGTCTCTGCGCCCTCACGTCCCTAGCCGCCGCAGGAGGAGACGCCCCGGGTGTCGGGAGTCGATAGCGGACTCCCGGCCACCGTAGGCGCGAGCTTGCGGGCAGCGAGCAATGGGTAGCCCGGTAAGAACCAGGCTCGGGTTGACGGCGCGTAGTGTTCCACGCGCGCCTCAAAGAGATGTCAGCAGCATTGAAGGGGTCTGCTAGAACCGATGCCTGCCGGAGTCGCGTGATTGTTCGAAAGAGATACCGTTACCCTGGCACATGGGCAACTGAAGGAACACGGGTGGGTTTTAGTCAGTAAAAGTCTGACACGCCCTCCTGCTCCGCCCAGAGCGGGAGAAGTCATTTGATGATTTCCCATCCAGAAAAAAAATGATTGATGTCCGGGCGCGCAGTATCAACTCTTGTGTCATGGAAGCCCTTTCTATAATTACATTTGAACTTTTATAAAACACTTGTACACTTGTGTCAAGTGCCCAAATTCCCATCGTTGGGCTAAATCCGGAATTTTGTTGCGTAGTTTAAGGTTTTCAGCTAAGATGAGACTAATTTTTTACTACTGGTTCTACTTTAACTACAGCTTGGCAAAAAAGTCTAGAAACGGAACTAATTTTTTTTGTCTGCTGGCAACATTCTCAAAATAATGACGTTTATAGTAAACAAAGTTTACGACTTCGTAGAATTTTTATTTCAACCATATAACGGTGATTATATTAGGTAAAAAGTGAAAAATAATGAATAAAACCATTCGCAGTACTGGGAGGGAGATTATTTATAATGTGTACAGGCGATGTCTGGCGGAACAGGAGGCCCAAACTATTTTTTCCGATCTTGACAATGTTTACCAAAGAACCGCTGTTATGGCAGGTATGTAAGAGTTTGTTTTGTTGTTTTTAGTTGAATCAAGTGTTAATTGATGAACCCAAACCTGTTTTGAATTGCTTGCATACCGAATAAGTGGAAATTTGGAACAATTAACATCGAGCACATAGGTTATGTTTACATTTTGTTTGCATTACTCTGGTATAGCGCGCCTAGATTAATATTGATCCTTGAGTGACTTGTACTCGCTATAAGTAAATATAAATTCGATTTCTACTTAACTTTTTTGAGTGTGATTACAAGGTAATAATGTATTTGTTGTAGCATTTGCATTAGAAATGTACAGAAATTAAGGTGCCATAGACTAAATAACAAAATAAGTTATTACCTCGTTTATATCACATAGGTCACAGAAGATAATGCAATTTTTTTGTACATGTATGTATTTTATTCAGTTCAGGTAAATCTGTTAGCACTATAAGAAGAGTCGTGTTGGAAGAAGACAGAAACAAAGGTGTATTTTCTACACCCGGAAAAATGTACATGGCATACTGTGGTAAGACTTCCACCTTACCACTGTGACCTAAATCCAATCGAGCTAATCTGGGGGATAGCAAAACACAAAATTGCAGCCCAAAATGTAGGATCGATCGACATAAAGGTATGACTTATTAAAAGTGTGTGATAATACGTTTTACTTTTAATATTGATAGAGGTGTAATTAAATATTTCATCTTTTTAGGAAACAGCTGAACGTGCATTCCAAGCTATTACCGAAGAGGATTGGAAGAATTCCTGCCAACATGTGATAAAAATAGAAAAGGAGTACTGTGAGCGGGAACTGACTCTGTATGAGGAAATAGAGCGATTAGTCATAAATCTTGAAGATGATAGCAGCAGTACCTCTAAATCTAAGTACGACTCAGATGAGTTTGCGGCCAGCTCTAGCCAGTAAGTACATGGATGTGATGGGGGTGGAATATTTAGAGGAAGATTTATTGGAATAAAATAAAATAATGTTATAAAATATAATGCCTTTTTTATTTTTTCAAAAAGATGTTGTAAACAGGAGTATACCTAAATATTTATTTTTATGTACTTAGTTATCAGATACATGACGAGAACACGTCCTTGTTCAATTAAATTACTGATTTGAATAAATTATTTATAAATAAAGTGGACATGAATTTATGTTTACCAAAAATACAGCTAATTATCAAGACCAGAGTGGTACGCTATACGGGTTGCCATACGAACAGCACAGTGGTGCCCCCATTATTTTCTACTCTTTTTTGCCAAGCTGTAGCTTGTATTGTCTCGCTGCGGGTCAAGGGTTTCCCTCGCCCTTTTCCACGGAAGTCTGTTTTCGGGATTTGCCACAACGTCGTTATTCATCATCGTCATCAGCCTACAGCAATTCACTGTTGGACACAGGCCATCTCCAGTTGCAGGCGATTGTTCCCGATTCTCCGCAAATCTAATCTCAACTGCTACCAGCCACCCTGCGAAGATAGTCTTCTACCTAGCCAGAGCCCATTCTGGCGTTTGCGGCCTCCACTCAAGAATACTTTCACCCCATGAGTCTTCAACTAATATGGCCGACTCACTTTAGCTTGCTTAGGGCCGAAATTGCGTTAAGCGGGCGCCCACACAGTTCCATACAAAAGTGTTCCGTTGCGACGACCCGCGCGGGCGTACGTCGCGGGGTGGCGGGCCCCGCGTCCGTGCGATGGATTTCGTCGTGGGGGCCCCTAATATTCGTATTAACAAAACACGTGTTTAAAGAAGTTCTCTGTTGAATCAACTAATTCTGGATTCTATCTGTCAGAGAGACTCCGAGCATAGAATAAATTCAAGGTTGCTCAGCGAACTACGGGACTAGCCGTAGTTCGCTAAGCAACCTTGTATTTATGAACCAACCGTACCACGTTTCGGCTCCGTAAGTCATAACAAGCGGGATGCACGTATTGCAGACTATAATACGTAGACTCTGCGGACGAGAGACTCGACGTAGTTCCCCAAAACAAACTGCAGAGTATATCCGAGGTAAACGTATCCTTTTTTGTCCTGGGGTGGCAATCCTCATGGACGTCCTCCGTCCAGATTCGGGCGGAGGGGACTGTCAGATTCTTCCTGCCTAAAAATCAGCCCTCTGATCTATGCCATACATACCAATGGTAGCATTGTCCGTTTCGACTGCTCGTACATAGTGTCGTAGAAGAAAAACGACTACGTCAACATTTCGAAGGAATTTGTAAAACACTAAAAGTGAAAGTCGCACATTTTGAAGTTATTAGATCCTTTTCAAAGCTTTCAATCACTAAGATGAGACCGTGACCCTGGCACATGGGCAACTGAAGGAACACGGGTGGGTTTTAGTCAGTAAAAGTCTGACACGCCCTCCCGCTCCGCCCAGAGCGGGAGAAGTCAGTTGAAGATTTCCCATACAAAAAAAAAAAAAAACGGTTTTGAGTCAGAGGTAACTTATTGAGAGCAGTGTAATTGCTTGGGCAGATCAATTAAAACTATTATTGTATAATCATTAATAGGGGACAAATCGTTTCTATGACATATCGTTGTAATTAATGGTAAACAATTGTGGTGAAAGGCGGAAATTCGTTGTTTGCTTTTTTTAAAGAAATAAGTTTTCATTCTAAACTGAGTCCAGAAGGCAGCTACGAGTTCGACGCCATTAGTCCATCAATCCCTGTAGTGTGCAAGCTTTGGGCATGTAGAACACTATATCGAGTGTCCCATCATTTTTGGAACAGCACCACATTTGCACTCCTGGCTGGAATCGTCTACAAATAAAAATAAATATGTTTTTCATCCCACCATCTCGGAAAGAGTATTTTTAATCTTCAATATCTGAGTGGAAAAGCCGTTTTTATTCGCTAGAGGATAAAGTAAATTGAATTTAGAACATCGTGTGCACTAAGTTTGTGATAGCGCACACGATGTTCTAAATTCAATTTACTTTATCCTCTAGAGAATAAAAACGGCTTTTCCACTCAGATATTGAAGATTAAAAATACTCTTTCCTCGCTGAGGTGGAATGAAAAGTTACGTGTTGCACTCGAGTGCAAAGATTTTTCACCTCGTGCTCTTTTGATTCCCTCGCTAACGCTCAGGATTCTAATTTTGAATAGTAAAAATTTTAGAATCCTTCGCTTGCTCGGTCATCAAAATTGAACACGCGGTTAAAAATCAACTTTGCACTCTTGTATAACAAATAACTATTTTTGTAAAAAATATTTAAAAATGTAATGAATATGTATAAAAATAAATAAAGTAAAAATAAGCTTATATCCATGTTCTGTACTGTTCAATCACCAATCTGTTCCACAATGGGAATAACAGTAAGAGCAATCTCTGTTGGTTTCTGATCCATGTTCCTTCTAGTTTCAACTTAAGGACTTTCAAAATTATAAGCAACCATATTGTTAATTTTAGATTCCTATTATTATACACTCTATGATTAAATTATTCGTTGTTTGTCGCAAGGGTCATTAAGGATATCACAAAATAAACAACAATACACTTACAACACCAATTTAATTTGAAGTTACAGTTACAGCGATTTAATATTATTATAATTAAAATACACAAAGTTAACGCTAATTACTCCAAATCTAGATGTTTTAAACAAAGATACGGACATATATACAAGTACAGTTGAAGATATTTTTTTAAGCTACGTACTCGTCCCATTAAGTTTAGTAAACAAACTTATTATGTACATAGTTACATTCAGGTTTCAGTGATACGTGTGTCATCAATCTTCTTTCGCTGCCACCAAACGTATGGGACGACTGTCCATTGCCAATAACTTTAAAGCTTCAAGCAAGGATTAACTGTTCCTCATCTTCTTTTCAAAGAGCTAAAATGCCCGAATAATACGTGGCGCGTACTGGACAGCTCTGTCATTTGGCTCATTTGATACTTAGAGAGTGCATGTATGAGTGTTCACTTTCGATGACCCTATAGTTGCACGCACGGGATGACTATACACTAACTATGGCACTATTGTCACACGCGCGGGATGTCTGTTCACTTTAGATGACACTATGTCGCACACCTGGATTAATTTCCAATGTCACTTTGGTCACACTCATGATTGTCGCTCACAATACACATGTCATCGTTGCAACTCGGGCAATATGTCGATGTGTCGCCGACAGTACGGGCAAAGTTCATATTATTATCACTCTCCTGCCTTTATCCCAATTTATTTGGGGTCGGCCCAACATGTCTTTTATCTTCTACACTTCTCTATAAGTCGCCATCTCAATAGTCACCCCCTTTCCATCCATATCATAATTCACACAGTCTATCCATCGTTTCTTTGGTCTTCCTCTACTCTTACTCCTTCCATCGACGAACGGGCAAAGTTCATATAAATGACTTATAATTCTTCGGCACTCTGTCCCTTCCAAGCGTTCCTGTTTGGCGGCTGCAGTTGGTGTTGTTGTATTTGAGGATATAATGACAACACGCGCACCGTTGCCTAATGTACGGCTATATATACTCACAATTTCTTACTACTGAACTGTTAAAGACGTAATCCCTCACAAATCATTCAAAATCACAGGGTTGCTGTGTATTTGACGCTTAATGCTATCTTAAATGTAAATTAAAATTAGCCTTAAAGATTAGTACACGATACACATACTTAGCTCATTCGTTACTTACAATATCATCAGATCATTTAGTCCGTCACACAATGTTAGTTCATAATGTGTTACATACATAGTATCCATATAATACTTACGACAGGTCCTACAACTATCATATTGAATTATTACGACAATATACAATGTATAAGAGCTGTACTATCGAGCGAGTAGAAAAACAATATTACGTCGATGGTTACTAGATCAAACAGAAAAGTAGTGGTAGTACAATTTATACCTAAAGCTAGTTTGTTATTTCATTTAAATAAATATGCTTAATTTATCTTTTGGGTTCATCCCCAATTATAAAGAAAATACCTTATTTCAAAGAAGTAATTTAGTTTTTTTTTTTAAAGTACCTACCATAAATCTAATTTGTATGCATAAATGGAATTTTAGTAGTTATTTGTTATACAAGAGTGCAAAGTTGCTTTTTAACCGCGTGGCGTTAGCGAGGGAATCAAAAGAGCACGAGGTGAGTTGCGTGTTGCACTCGAGTGCAACACGCAACTTTTCATCCCACCTCAGCGAGGAAATGACTAAATATGCAAAAAAAAGCATTTCAATCACAAGATACTTTTATTTCAGTTTAGGTATTAACATTTATTATGTACTACATTATGATAGGTAAATTGAAAGTAACGTTGCTACAGTTACTTAAGTCGAGTGTAATATTTTTGTTAGGTACTGTAATGTTGGTGACGTGAAAAGTAAAATGGCGCGCGCAAAGCAAATTAAAAAAAAAGTATATCAAGAAGGTTCCGAGTCTTTTTTTTTTTTTTTTTTTTTTTTTTTTTCAGGGTGGGAAATCATCAAATGACTTCTCCCGCTCTGGGCGGAGCGGGAGGGCGTGTCAGACTTTTACTGACTAAAACCCACCCGTGTTCCATCAGTTGCCCATGTGCCAGGGTCACGGTATCTCCTTCGAACAATCACGCGACCCCGGCAGGCATCGGTCCTAGTAGACCCCTACACTGCTGCTGACATCTCTTTGAGGCGCGCGTGGAACACTGCGCGCCGTCGACCCGAGCTTGGTCCTTACCGGGCGGCGAGCTACCCATTGCTCGCCACCCGCAAGCTCGCGCCTACGGTGGCCGGGAGTCCGCTATTGACTCCCGACGCCCGGGGCGTCTCCTCCTGCGGCGGCTAGGGACGTGAGGGCGCAGAGACTGCCACTCCCTCACGCGCCCCGCCTCCTCCTTCGCGAGCATTACTGCTTCGCAGAAGGAGGTGACGGCTTCCCATTCCCTCTCGCTCCGTACCATGGCTCGCACCAGGGCCGGACGCGAGAGGTCGCCGCCGCCGATCGCCTCCACGAGGGCACGGCGGTGCTCCGCCCAGGTTCCGAGTCTAAGTTTTACAAATTAGAAAAAGGTTGAATGATAAATTCGGCACCATGGAGATAGAAGTAAATAGATTTAATGATGTTTTGAATTCACAAACTTAGTGCACACGATGTTCTAAATTCAATTTACTTTATCCTCTAGAGAATAAAAACGGCTTTTCCACTCAGATATTGAAGATTAAAAATACTCTTTCCGAGATGGTGGGATGAAAAGATAATTTATTAGCTTAAAACATGACATACAGAGGTATCATTACAAAAAGGAGAGGACACATAATATGTGTGTATAGGTATGTGTACGTGTATAGTTTTGCAAAGGACATATGGTCCTTTGCAAATCTATACACGTAGTATTAATGAAAATATGGCTTTATTTTTGTTATGAGGTCTTTTATTCATCGCATTAACGTGGTGTATGAAAAAGAGTAGACCTCCACACTTGTCAGTATGTCATGACGACATTTCCCTGACTCGCATTTTATAACTATTCATTTGTGATGGCACGAAAGCTTCTTCTCCTGCAAGGACGCTTCATTTCATGTTAAGATTACTCATTTCTGCTCTGCACAAAAGTTTGCCAAACTTAACATAAACTTCTCGAAAACTGAATTCAGATTAAAATACCATTATGGTACGGAAACCTAATTACCAAAGAAAATGTTAACTGATAGATGAATGTGATTCGGAATATTACTCTTCTGCCACGAAATTTATACACGTAGTACTAATGAAGTAATTACTCCGAACAACCGGGTATTATTCACATTAATATCGTGTATAAAAGTATATAGACCCCACACTTGCCAGTATGTCGGTGAGGACATTTCCCTGACTCGCATGCTAGGCCATGCTAGTCTGCACCCGAGATCCCAGTATGCGACACGAAGCGACTAGCGAGTGCCGTCTGACCTCCGCAAGTCAACTAGTGGGAACACCGGCGTCCTAAGCACAGTGTGTTATGGGAGCCGAGTTGCGGTCATGTCTCGTTTATGTGTCTATTAGATAGATCTAGTCATGATACAGCCTTGCCAAAAATACCGACGGCAATTTATTGCTTAGTTATTTTGATATGAATTTTTCAGTGAGAGGGTAATGACCTTAAGAAAATCTTAATTTCAAAATAACTCAAAAAATATAAAACTTATGTTTTTTTTAGAAGTGAAAATGATGTTGCAGGATTTCTCATATTTAAATATTAAATTAGAGGGTTGTAGCTTTAATTATTTAAGAGTAAGAATTTTTTTCTGAACTTCATATATGTATTTTTTTAAATAAAACTATAGCGATGTAGCATTTTATTTTTTCTCATAATATACCTACTCAATAATATTACTAATCATATTCTAAAATTTCACAAGCTAAAATCATGCGGCAAAGGAGATAAATCGTTTCTATGTATTCGAGGAATTTCTATGAAAATAGGGTTGTCAATTTTCGTAGAATTCAAATTCAAAAGTATTATTCCATGATGTCATCATCAGAAAATGTTAAAGTTTCTCCTGATAGCAGTGAAAGGGGTTCATCATCTGGTGCCATTTCCCTGGTACCACGATCTATGGAACTTAGTGGTAACTGATCATGAAACATAACATTTTCTGTTGACGGTTTTAAAAGGGAAATGACTTTTTCGGGGAGAGTCAAATGTTTCAATTTATTTTTTCGTACTCCAAGGGACATGGCCGATATTAATGGATCTGAGGATTTTAACGCTCGATGAAACAAGTCAAGTATTGTAGTTTTACGATCTAACTTACGTGTGTGGTAGGTACTCACGGTCGTAACGCCATTATTTGTTCCTTGACTCACCAGCTTGTTCTGACAGCATACCAATCGGCAACGAAATGGAATCTATTATGTTCGCGCCATGTATCAGTATTTTGTGCAAGGTGACTGACATGTAGAACCAGTTATAATTATCCACATACTTGGTAGCCAGATAATGGCAAAAAACTTAAACTTTGCGGAATCGATTTCCAACCCACTTGATAATGCCACTAGAATAGTGTGTAACTAGATCTTCGACTAGCCATTCCTTGATTCCCAAAATCTCTGCAAAGGTTTTGCGGTTGGAATTTGACAATGCAGTGCGCGCAGTATTGCCGTCATTCATTGTACCTGTATTTGGTCGTACGACATCGACAAGCAAACCCATTTTTTGCCGGATTTCAGCTTGGATACGTTTTTTCTACTTTCTACGATATCAGCTTCGGAAGAACTTTTTGCTACTCTCCATTTTTGTACGCCTGGGTCGTTTTTATATCCTAAATGCAGCAAAAATTCGAAGATTCTGATCCAGGCATGCAATGGGCTAAGTCCATGTAACAAAGTTTCTTTATGCATTTTTTGTTACTAGATCAAGCTTGTTAAATTCCGTGCAGGTAGCTCTACAACATGCACACCTTAATTGCGAGCTGGTATTTGTACATTAAATACCTTGCTATCTATGATCGTTAGATATAATTTTGGATCCCTAATTATAGTATATCCGGAGGAGTTTTCTGCAAAAATCGGCGCAAGTTCCTTAATTTCTTCTTCTACACGATGTTTAACTCTCTGAATTAAGTCCTTGGTTTCTGATCGATATTGGATCTGTATTGGTCGACAATATCGAAAAGATTGAGGACTAGGATTTGCCCACAATACAAACCCATCAACTGTTTTTACACGTAATGGGATGTATGTGGTAGCAAAAAGGCAATGCTCGTCATCGCTATCATCAGCAAATATCTGCTTATAGTTAGATTGTCCAGTACTGCCATCAAAACCCCAAGAACCTTCAAAAACACAGTTAATTGTATTTAACTGTTTTTGTCTGCAGTACTCGGAAACTTTATCATCGTAAGAATCAATAATTCGGCGGAATATGTGCATAAGCAAATCGAACAGAGGAACTTTTGCTTCTCATTCTGATATAGAAATGTCGACATCAGGGTAACATAGTTTTTTAGCCATCTGTATTCTATAATGGGGAGGATAAATATTTGAAACTCGAGATTTGGCACCCTGTTGGTTGTATAGTTATATAGTCTTCAACAGACAATTTTCTATCTATCAATAACAAAGATCTTCATCAGCAGTATACGGTATAGCTTTAGTTTCTTGACCAGATCTAATCATATTGGCAATAGTTGTTGATTGAGTAGGAGTTTTTAGGCACTCTTTGATAACAAACTCAAAGTCACTGGCAGAAGTTTTACTTAGCTCAATACCTGTTTTATTTGATGCTATTTTCGACACAACCTTAATCAGTTTATCTATAGGTTGGTCTTCGAGTTCTTGTTCAAGACTTTTCCTTAAACGTCGCTGACTACGATTGCTTAGGTCTCCATAGTGTTGGGAAGTAGAAGGAGCATCGAGTAAACTAATAGGTTCTTTTGATGTAGACGGCAAAGCTGTTAATATTTGTATGGAACTCGTTGATTCCTGTTCTTCTGGCATCAAAACTTCTTTATTTTCTGGTATATGAGTCTCTAAACATTTTTGACGGTGTATGTCGGCAGAAATACCAAGATTAAAAATTGTCGAAAGCCAGTTTTTGTTTTTCTTCAGAAACCTTGCACGATTTCGAGAACTTGCTTTATATAGTTGTTCACATCTACACAAAAATGCTGTGATAGTTTTTCTCAAGGAACGTAAGTCTCTACTGATGTAATCAGGGGTGCCTTTAGGGTACAGGGCGTTTAGTACATGGCTTTCCTCTCAACTGGAGAAAGGTCCATAGGTCGCACTTTCGGGCCTCGTTTATAAGCTCGTCATTCGGTCGAGGCCCGAGATGACATCCCCCAACAGAACGGGTTAGCTCCTGTTGAGGCAAAGCAGCGCCATGGGTCTTTGCCGGCTCCATGACGCCTCACCCCCGCTTTTCCGGACATCTTGTAAGAGTATTGGGTTATAGCATACCACACGATGTCCATCATCAAAGAAAATTAAAAAAAAATAATATCTCTGGTGCAAAGCCTTTGTAGCGTCTGATTTTTTGTATGAATATACATGTAAATGTACAAAATATAAATACACTGAAAGAAAATGCGATCATGCAAAGGTTCGCCAGACAAAAAATATTTACGGAATCATATAAAAATTAAAAAAAACTGCTTGTAAGAGCTTGATTAATCAGTTATGTATACGTTAATTTGTTCTTTAAGTCGTAATCTATTATACCACGAATCAGTTTATAATAAAACAATAGATATAATGGACATAAACGTTTTTTTTTTTTTGTTTCTCTGGACTTTTCTCGATTTATTCAATTTCTCAAAAACTACTACAGATAAAGTCACGGGGATTTTTTTAAATGCAATTTTCCAAGAATATCTTTCTAATGAGCATTGAAAATGGTCATGACCGCAACTCGGCTCCCGTAACACACTGTGCTAAGGTGAGACTAGTTTGCGGATAGTTTCGAGCATGTGACTGCCCGTGACGACTGTCGCAGGTATTAGCGCGACTGCCGGGACCGACGGCTTAGCGTGCCCTCCGAAGCACGGAGAAAACTTGATTTACAAGTTGATAACATTCAGCCATTTAAGCCATTAATATTATAAACTACTACATAAACGAATTATAAACCAAACTTGAAATTACAGATTTCCAAAGTGTGCAGATAGCTTCGCCTGTGTTAGGTATTTCATTCTATAAAGGAAGAACTGTAACTACCAAATCTATATTTTTTATTTCGAATATGCTGGATCTTTGCTTTATATTTTACAACTATTGATATCGAAACTTTTCCTACAAGAAAATCGTCTTTTTATATTTAGAATACTAATTTATACACGTAGTACTAATGAAGTAATTACTCCGAACAACCGGATATTATTCACATTAATATCGTGTATAAAAGTATAGACCCCCACACTTGTCAGTATGTCGATGAGGACATTTCCCTGACTCGCATGCTAGGCCATCCTAGTCTGCACCCGAGGTCCCAGTATGCGACACGAAGCGACTAGCGAGTGCCGTCTGACCTCCGCTAGCCAACTGGTGGGAACACCGGCGTCCTAAGGCGAGACTAGTTTGCGGATAGTTTCGAGCATGTGACTGCCCGTGACGACTGTCGCAGGTATTAGCGCGACTGCCGGGACCGACGGCTTAACGTGCCCTCCGAAGCACGGAGAAAACTTGACATTACCTTAAACTTGTTCCAAATCACGTGAAAATTAGGATTCAGTTGGAATGAAGCCCTCATTTCACGTGCAAGGTGCAGATTATTTAGCACGGTTTTCTTATCACTATATATCAAACGCCCTTATCTATTTTTCTGTTTAATATGCATGATGAATTGATGACATAATAATACGAAAGTGTAACTAATAATATTTTAAAATCTCTGTGCTGCAATATTGCTCTCGGTGTTACATAATTTAGGGGTCTTTAAACCCACGTGTGTGCAGCCCTGATGGAAATGTTAAAACAGAGGTCTTGTCAGTATACTTTATACTTTGTTTTTCTTCCTATTTGTGATATAACGTCGCCATTGATATGTTACACCGACGCGCGACGCTTTGCTAAGTTTTTGTTGGTTAGCACAGCGCCTACGCATTTGAACATGGCATGATGTCACGAGTCATGTTGCTGTTTCATAAATATTCAGCGAAAGTGCCTCATTTTATAGTCCTCATTTTATTCAGTTTGTTGCTTTAGTTATCGAAATTGTGTATTGAATTTATCAATTTCATGAATACAGAAGACTAATAGCGTTAGTCTTCTTGGCCAGCTGTCAATCGTAAATTTTTGTCAGTCGCCCACCCAGTTACTGGATTATGGAGGTCAGATTGGCAGTCACTCCTTTTAAAGTACTGGTACTCAGCTGCATCCGGTAAGACTGCAGCCGACCTCAACGATAGGAAAAAGGCTGGGCAGACTGATTGATAAGTGATGCACAAGTCTACTATTCTACGTTATGTAGCTTTTTTGTATAATGTTTGTTATTGAAATTAAGCGTTTATTAATTAGCGTAAGAAAATCTACGTTTCATTTTTGATGCTTTCTATTTCAGATATATATTCTATTAAGTGAAACACAACTAGACTATTTTATGTTTTTGATTTACATTTTTTGTATTTTATCTTTTTTACTTACTTTTGTGTTTATTTAATTTATTGCGGACTTATCTCCATACAGAGCATTATTATCTAAACAATACAGCTCTCTCATTGCTCTTGCTCACTTTAAAGATATTTACAGTAATTCTTACATTTATTAAGTTACTGTCTATTGAAAGCCTATTTGTAGGCATGACTAGTCATAATTATTTTTTATTGATATATTGTGATTTTTGCAAAAAGTTGCACACAGTGATGTACAGTCTCCAAGTTTATATATGCTTAGATGACGATTCTAACGTTTGTATTTTGGGTATTTTCATACATTTTTTAATCTTATTAGCCTAAGATAAATGCATTTTTTTTTGTATTTTTCTGTAGTGTTTTCTAATTAGCCTAAAGGCTAACACACAGTGCCGGCGGCAATGCCGCCGGGTTTACGCCGAGCGGCTATGCCACCGGGCAATAAAAGCCGCCCCGGCGCGGCGGCAGCTTGCCCGGCGGCCCTGCCGCCGGCACTGTGTGTAGGAGCCTTAAGATATTCTACGTTTTTATTTTGGGTGCTTTCTATTCATATATGTATATACATTCTTAATTGTTTTTTTTTTATTTACTCTAAGAACAGTGGTACTCAACTAGACGTTTTTGTTATCTTTTTTTGTATTTTTGTTTTTATCATTTGTTTTAATTTAACCTATTACGGACTTATTTGGGAAAAAGAGGCCGTGTGTATGATCTAAAGAATACAGATCTCATTGTTCTTGCTCACTTTAGAGATTTTTACAATTCTTACATTCATTATGTTACTGTCTATTTTAATCCATTTGTTGGTATGACTGATTATTTATATCGATATATTGGGATTTTTGCAAAACTTTGCACGGAGTGATGTGCGGTGTGACGTTTATACAAGATTATTTTTAGTATATGCGAAACCTGAATATAGTTTGTTCAGAATCAGTAACTGAATCGATTCCAATAATTTTTACACCATGTTATATTTTGTACCAAAAATATTTAATTACGCTTCCAAGTCGCGGGCCGCGCTGTTTTGTTTCGATTTTAAAATTATCATGTCTTTCTCGTATTCAAACGTCCATTACACGGAGATGGTACGTACACTAGCTGTTTGTGGTGATCTGCATATGTTTTTGCGTGGACAACCAGGTAACTTATCAAGCTTATAACTTTGTGATTATTAATGATACAGTTTTGAAATTTTTTTCATAGATTCTTTACACAAAAATACTAGACCCGTGTTTCGGGTTTCGCATAAACAAAAATTAATGTTGTATATGCCTAGATGACTTGACATAGAACACGTCCACGTTTGAATTGCGGGCTTATATATATATTTATTTTATGATTTTTATTTAGTCTAAGATAAATACAACACAACTTGATTATTCTACGTTATTATTAAGCATTTTTCTGTATTTGTCTGAAGTGTTTTCTTAGTAGCCTAAGATATTCTGCGTTTATATTTTGGGTGGTTTCTATTTATCAAAAATAAAGAACACCCAAATATTTCTACTAATAAAAAACGCAATATAAAAAGTAGAATACCTACTAACATAAGCAGCTAGTAGGTATTCTACGTTTGTATTTCGCTTTTTTTTTTCTTAATTGTATGCTATTTATTTAGCCTAAGATAAGTGCTACACAACTTGACTATTCTACGTTATTATTAAGCATTTTTTGTATTTTGTCTTTATTATTACTCACAACTAAGGTTTTATCTAGGCTCTATCTATTCTACATTTTTATTTTGGGATTTTAGTATCTTGTATTTTTTTTTTAATTTTGTGTGTTTTATTGAGCCTAACATAGTTGGTACACAACTCGACTATTCTACATTACAATATTTATTAACTTACTATTTTAAGCCTATTTGTTGGTATGACTAACTATTTTTATCGATATATTGTGATTTTTGCAAAACGTTGCATAGAGTGCTGTACAGTCTCCAAGTTTATATATGCCTAGATGATTTGGCTGAATATTCTACGCTTGTTTTTGCATTTCTTTTTTAAACATTTATGCTTTTTTAGCCTAAGATAAATGCTACACAACTTGAATATTTCTACGTTATTATTGTTATTAATAAGCATTTTTGTATTTGTTTTTTTTATTACTCACAACTAAGTTTAAATCTAGCCTAAGCTACCTATTCTACGTTTTTATTTTGGGATTTTTATATTATGTATGTTTTTTTTTTAATTTTGTGTGTTTTTATTGAGGCTTACATAGTTGGTACACAACTGGACTATTCTACGTTATAATATTTATTAAGTTACTATTTTAAGCTTATTTGTAGCTATGACTATTTTTTTATCGATATATTGTGATTTTTGTAAAACGTTGCATGGAGTGCTGTACACTGTACAGTGTACAGTCTCAAAGTTTATATATGCCTAGATGACTTGGCTAAGTATTCTACGCTTGTACTTTGCGTTTTTTTTAAACATTTATGCTCTTTTAGCCTAAGATAAATGCTACACAACTTGAATATTTCTACGTTATTAATAATCATTTTTTGTATTTTCCTTTTTTATTACTCACAACTAAGTTTCAATCTAGCCTAAGCTACCTATTCTACGTTTTTATTTTGGGATTTTTGTATTTTGTTTTTTTTTTATTTTTTATTAAGGCTAACATACGAGTGGACTATTCTACGTTATAATATTTATTATGTTACTATTTTAAGCTTATTTGTAGGCAAGGCTAACTATTTTTTATCGATATATTGTGTTTTTTGCAAAACTTCGCACGGAATGATGTATAGTCTCCAAGTTTATATATGCGCATATGACTTGGCTATGTATTCTACGCTTGTATTTTGCTTTTGTTTTTTTTTACTTTTTGTTTTTCTTAGTCTAAGATAATTGCTACACAACTTGGCTCTTCTACGTTATCATTAAGCATTTTCTTTAATGATAAGTTTTTTTTTTTAAATTTAGTCTATGAAAACGGGTACTCAACTAGACTATTTTTCGTTCTTGTTTTGTGTTTTTTCAGTTTTCTTTTTTAATTTTGTAATTTTACTGATCCTTAGAAAAGTGTTACATAAATATAGTCTGTCATATGTGGAAAAAATAAAAGTCGTTGACACCTGCCTACAATGTATTCAAATTACCGTTTTGACCCTGCTAGCGACACTTTACATTTTTTTCGCATCGTTTTGAAATATTTGAATACATTGGAAGGCGGGTGTCAACGACTTTATTTTTTTCACATCTGGCACCAACTATACATATTTTTTTTTTAAGTAATTTTTATTTAGTCTTATATTAGTGGTATCCAAATGAACTAAATATTAATGTTCGGTTCTAAATATTTATTTTCAGATAAGTGACGTTATTAATTAGCATTCAATTTTTCTCAAATTGTGTTTTTAATTTTAAGCCGTACCTACATATTGTAGGTTTTTGTTTTGGGATTTTGTAGTTTTATTTTTTCCATATCTTAAAAAAAAAATAGATTTTGTATTTTATTTAGCCTATTACGGATCTCATTGATCTGGCTCACTTAAGAGATATTTACAATTCTTACTTTAATTCAATTACTGATAATTTTTACCCTACTGGTAGGTGTGACTTATTGGTTTCTATTGATTATTAGGATATTGATAAAGTTTTTGATAAAGCTAGCGTGGAGTTATGGAGTCTCCGAGCTTATATCTGCCTAGTTTATCATTGGCTTTGCCTTACGGTTATAACTTGAAGCTAATATAAGTTACTTGATAATGTTAATTGATTTCTAGAATGTGATTATAAATTAACTTCATCATCTGCCAAGCCTTTCCCCAACTACTAACGTTAGGTTCGACTTCAAGTCAAACCAGATGCAGCGAAGAGCTCATACACACGAGCGGCATGTTGCCAACGGAAAACGTTGCAGCGGTTATCTGCTGTTGGCAACTCGTGTGTAAGAGCTCTAAATACCAGTATTTTTCATTAAACGAATGCTTATCTGACGTCCATAACCCAGTTACTGGTCACCTTTTTTTTGTGGATGGGAAATCATCAAATGACGTCTCCCGCTCTTTCTTAGGCGGAGCGGGAGGGCGTGTCAGACTTTTACTGACTAAAACCCACCCATGTTCCTTCAGTTGCTCATGTGCCAGGGTTTGCGTGCGGGTGCGCGTGGAACACTACACGCCGTCGACTCGAACCTGATCCTTACCGAGCAATGGGTAGCTCGCCGCCCGCAATCTCGCGCCTACGGTGGCCGGGAGTCCGCTATTGACTCCCGATGCCCGGCGCGTCTTCTCCTGCGGCCAGACTTTCGGGCTTCTGATGACCTGTCACGACTGTCAAAGATCTACAATAGGCCGCCGCGACCTACAGTTTAACGTGCTTTCTAAAGTATAGACGGGTCTTGGTATGGTAAGACGGTAGCCCATCAATGGCCCGATGCAAGCGTAGTTTAACCTCATAGAAATAACACTTAAAAATACCTATGATAATTAACTGAGCACAATAACCAAAATACCATCAGGAATTAGTTATGCTTAAGTTCCTTCGCCGGGAACCCGACTGTTCCTGCGACCACTACTATGATTATGTCGAAGAAGCTCGCAGACACGAGAGTAACTTCGGCTTCAACAAGTCCGCTGCATATCCTAACTATCTAATGAAACCTGATTATTTTAGATTTTTTTTATTAGTGCGGAGTAGATACCATAACACCGAACTCTGTGGTGCCGGACGTAAAGAATAACACCACCCCATTTCTTCCCGTGGGTATCGTAAAAGGCGATTAAGGGACTTACTAGAGAATGGGCAGCAGCTTTCTCTATGCATTTTACCACCATACTGCGATCGCCAACCCGCTTGCCAAGCGTTGCGATTATGGGAAAGCCCCCCAAATTGGGGGAGGCCTAAGTCCAGCAGTGGACGTCTTACGGCTGAAATGATGATGATGATGATGAGATACCATAACTAAAGGTAAAAAATAAAAAATAAATTGCACAAAAAACCAACCGACTTCCGAAAAACCACGACAAAGTGAAAAATAACTTTAACCTCGGAAGTCGATGTCTTAAAATTACAGACCGAAGACACCAACTTCCGAAGTTAAAGTATTTTTTCGCTTTGTAGTGGTTTTTTTTTTGGAAGTCGATAGTTTTAGTTTTGCAAAAAAGTTTTTAGAGATCTGTTGTGAATGTTTTGGGCAGCAGAAATCTGACTTAAAGGGATTACATCCCATAATCCGAAAAATACCGTATGTTTATCGAACTTTGTTGACGAATTCATGCATACGTTTTTCATTTAAAAAATAAATGTCATATTTAAGGTCACACAGATACTTTGTATTGTTTAGAATTTTATTAAACTTCCCAAATTTTTGAAAAATCTCGAATATTGAAATAATAAAAAAAAACCGCGAGAAATTCCCCGCTAGGCTTGTGACGCGTACTCGTGAATCGCCTGACGCCATACATTAGTGTCTTGTGACGGGTGAACTAAACGCGTGTTATTTTGACCAAATAAACCCAAAGGTGACGGGGTCTGCATGGACGTCATGCGAACCATACGTGGCGGAGCGAGAGCGTGAAAAATTACGCAAGCACTCCAGTGCTCCAAAAAATATAGTTGAAGACGCCTCGTGGTTATCGTCAGTAAAAGTCTGACAGAACCCCTTTTTTTTTTGATCTCGAGGCGGAAATCTTCATGGATGTCCTCCGCCCTGGTGTGGCCGGAGGGGTCTGTCAGACTCTTACTGACTAAAACCACCCCGGTGTTCCGTGCCACACCTACGTCGGGGACCACGGAAACCAATATGTCTTCCGCGATCCCCGATTGGTGCCGGCCCGCCTATGCGGGCCTCCTCAATTTAGGGGGGTGTGAGGTTTTAAATCCCCCCCCCCCCCCCGTACATCACAGAGAGGCGCGCATGGAACACTACGCGCTACCATCTCGGATCCGTAGGAATAGGGGGCGACGGATGTCCCCAGATCCGTCGCCCCTGGACCTATTTAGGGGGGCTGGAAGAGGGCGTTGTCCGCCCTCCGCCGGCGCCCGGTGCGCCTGCTGTGGGCTGGGTGAACGGAAGATATCTCCCGCTCCCTTTCCGTAGCCTCGTTCTGCGACATAACTGATTCGCAGAAGGATACCACCGCGTCCCAGGACTCCTCGCTGCCGACCATCGACTCGACCACGGCCGGCAGCGATAGGTCACTGCCTACTTCTGAGACGAGGACACGTCGCGGCTCCTCCCAAGTGGCACATTCTGCCAACGTATGCCGCGCCGTGTCCTCCCGGCAGTCGACGCAGTAATGACACCGGGCGTCCGGCTCCCTGTTTATGCGACATAAGTACTTTCCGAAGCAACCATGCCCCGAGAGCACCTGTGTCGTCCGAAACGACAGGGAGCCGTGCCTCCTCCTGAGCCCGAGTACTGGCCGGACCGCCTCGAGACAGAACCCCCCTAACCTAACCTACCCTAGAGGATATTCATAACGATTACCACAGGCTAGTAAACAAAACAAAGGTGCTGTGACCCTTGTGAGCCTTGGATGAAATGTTACTCAAGTTAGTAACAACACCACAAAGTGCATTTATTAAATCATACTGGGAGCTAACAATAATATTATAGGGGAACCCTGCGCAGGCAGTACGCGAACCACGCATTGCGAAAAATAATGTTTTTTTTTCTCTCTATATCTTTGCTCTCTGAACTTTGTACTAAATATAGAATATATATAAATTACAAAACGGTATAAATTTCGCGCCAAACTGTATCTAGTGTATTTTTTTCGCAGTGCGGGGTCAATCTAAAGCCTAATCAAAGCACTATCTTCTAGGTGTCCTGAATGCTGGGTCTCTAGCCTTTATAATGCGAGTTTATATAGAGAGATATTTTTACAGATGAAATATCTACGACAACACACTAGCATATATGGCTGGGATCCATCGTTCAGGAGCTTGAAGGCCACTGCTCTGAGAAGGCTGCTCCCTCCCGGGGGGCGGGGGGTGGATGGGCTTCCGGTCCTCGTCACTCACCGTACGACACGCAACTACGAACGGCGAAAGCACCAGAACAGCTCGAGAAATTTAAATGTTCCTTTTTTTGCAATTTGCTGGTCAGCATCAGGTTGTATACTGATCAAAACATGTTTTCGTGACGGTCACGAATATGCATTTTTTAAAGAACAGAATCATCAATACAACTCTCTCGTTAGAGTTACTTTATTAAATGAGTATTCCATGAAATTATTACATTTGAGACCAATTCTAACCTGGAGAGTTTAGGTTTTGATAATTATAATGATTCTGGTAACACATACTCCTTACTCGCGAATCATATTTTCATTAAAACAAGCCAATTGCAAACAATGTAAGAACAATTTGAATATCGCGGGCTGCGTCAGCGCATCCCCCTGTAGTTGCCGCGTGTCAGCGGTGTTCTGTGAGAGCGTGGTACTTCCCCGGTCGAGCCAGCCCGCTGAGCTGCAGGCAGGTGGACGCTGCAGCTTGGCTCTACCACGTAAATATCGAAGAATTTGAATTCAAAATTCTAGACAATTATCGAAAACAAACTTGAGCACATGACAATATCGAATTCCACAGCAACCTACAGTTTTAGGATCTATTATTATTACAAAACTAAGTTTTATTGTCATACCTCGGTCGGTCGTCCAAAAACGTTCATCTGAAAAATATATTTATGAACCTGGTTCTATTTAAAGAGAATTGAAGAGTTTTTGTATATTAAATATGTCAAACTACCGTTTCATTCTGCAGCCTGTATGTTATCAGATTGAAAAATTAGCCCTAAATTAGATATAGTGGAAACAGATGTTTGTAAATTATTTAAGATTGGGTATTCAAATACATAGTGACGATGCGGTGCGTTTAAATTAAATGATTTATTTATTTTACTCCCTTTTCCTAGCAGCTTCGCCCGCATAGAGGTCGGAAATTTGCCCACTGGATCCGTGAACCGTATGCAATTGACCAAAACTAAGTGTTTATTCAGGTTATAAACCATCTGTGTGCAAACATCCAAACTATTACATTAACAATATTAGTAGGATTTGAAGGACTACAGGAAATCCTCTGGCATAATTTTTTTTTTACGTCAAAACCTACTGAGGTAAACCTACCATAACCATTTTATTCGAGAACCTGCATCAAAAACGGCAACAAATAAACACGGTTTCGCGTAAGTTTTTCGCTCAAAAATTATTTCGAGGCAATTTAGTAGCAGTAAACGATAAACTTGAAAGATTTATTTTAAAAATACACAGAAAGAGCTAAAGATACAGTCGACCGCAAGCCAGTGGTAACACTTTGATCTAGAGCTGGCCTAGCGTTGTACGGAGTTTCAATGAAGTAAGAGGCCAGTATATATTGGTTTTGTTAGCACTGACGTGCGGTTTACAATTGACTGGCACATACAGCTGGTCTATATTGTAACACAAAATTATAGCAAAACACGTGTTTATTCAAGTCAGTTTTAGAACTAGAATATTGCAGCCTGACTTCGAACCAATAAAACGAGCTTAAACACGTACACACATATAAGACAAGTCTTAGATATATTTTCCATTATCCTGATGAACCTGGCTCCAGCATCAAGTCATTATATATTTTTTTTAAATTGTCATCAGCTCCTGACATTTCTATGAAATTACAAGTCAGGATGATTTCTCGTCGTCTATCAGAATCACAATCAAAATCTAGTTACAAAATTTGTACAATAAATTATGAAAATGGTACATTCATAAAGTCGAAGTAAGCTGTATTTCGGCAGTTCATTGTCGCTTCGTAGCTTTGATGGGTGCGTAGTTATACCTAAGAATACGTACACGACATACAGCGGCGACCAGCAACCGGGACCCGTTGGTGGAGAGAACAATGAAGAGTTGAGGATGATTCGCTAGGGTTGCGCCTGCTGCATTGTCATCTGTGCAAATATATAATATTTTTGTTAGCCAGTATCGTTCAGTATTGCGTATACACAAACTGCATTGCCCGACAGGAAGGATCATAAACTTACCATAAGATACCAGGAAGGTACATAAGTATGTGTGCGAACACACTGTAAAACAATCTCGTAGATTTGATAGAATGTATGTATGGTCATACGAGCCGCCCTGACAGAAAAACACAATTTAATATACTGTAGAGGGCATTGTTTTGAAGATCAACTTGAATTGCGTTATAAAAATTAGTAACTTTAATATTAATATTTCGCTGAAATATTGCTGCTAAGAAAGTAAACCTTATGGAACATTATTATTCGGGTTTCAAAAACTGTTAACTACCCTATTCTGTTTTCTGCTATTGCAAGTCAGTACTTTTGCTAGTTCCGCCATCGAGGTTTGGTTATTAGCGATCAAGCGTCCGATTGTTACACTATTTTATTACGTAAAAGTTCCTGTGGATAAACGTTACTCCTAACTTGTTCCTTGTAGTGTAGGTTGCTCCTCCTACCTCCAGTTTCATTAATGTCCTCAGTTTTTGGCTCATTAAAAAAAAATAATCCATACCAAGTAAGCTTTCACATTCATTCCCCTTTATTCATAAACGTTGTTTAAAGTTAAGAGACATTTAACCCTTTGCATGATTTTTTAAGATTTTTGTGAAATAAATCAGGGTGATGTAATTCATGCTCAAGATTAAGGGAAAAATATTTTAAAAAATCCTAGTATATATTTATAGTATAAATTTAGCAAAAAACTATATGATGGAAATTTCTATCATCATGCAAAGTTAGATCATCATCATCATCATCTTCATTTCAGCCGTAAGACGTCCACTGCTGGACTTAGGCCTCCCCCAATTTGGGGGGCTTTGCCATAATCGCCACGCTTGGCAGGCGGGTTGGCGATCGCAGTATGATGGTAAAATGCATAGAGAACGCTGCTGCCCATTCTCTAGTAAGTCCCTTAGTCGCCTTTTACTACACCCACGGGAAGAAATGGAGTGGTGTTATTCTTTACGTCCGGCACCACACGATACAAAGTTAGATCATTAGCTTAGTATTACGTCTTCCAACTGAATCAAATAAGATTCGATTTCCTTCTCATCTAGGAGTTTCTAGAATAATAACAAATAATAAACAATGAGTAAAATATTTTTTCCATGCATTAGAACAGGGGTTCCCAACCCTTTTTTTGTCTACTGCCCACTTTAAGAATAAATTATTTTTTAACGCCCCCTTTTTAAACATACTTAAAAACCGCTAAGTACTTATAACTGATTATTGAAACGCAAATTTATAGTATTCGGACAGAGTATCTTTTATTGAAAATAAAACAAACATAATCAATTCTTATATAAAAACTAATGTGAAGGTTGAATCTGATGCTGTTCAATAAGTTTGTTGATATCAGGTTCCAATTTACTCAAAAACAGCCGCAAGTCGCCACGTTCGGTAACACGCAAACGATTTCTCTTTTTAGTAAGCAGCGTTGCCACAGCACTAAATCCACGTTCACACAAATATGACGATGGGAATGCTATCAAAAATCGTTGAACAATTGACCACAATCCAGGGTACAATTGCGGGATCGGTTTTTGTAGCCAAAATTCTTGATATCCATTTTTGAATTTGATTTTTATTTCTTCGTTTGCTGTCAATTCTATAAGTTCTTCTTCCAGCTGAGGTGACATTGCTGTGTTGACATTTGAAAACGGATCCAACACCCAGTCTGGTATTTCCAAGTTTAAAATGTCCTGGTATCGTTCGGTGAAGTCAATGTGGAGGTTTTCCAAATGTTGGCAGTAGGCAAACAAGTCGTCGTTACTGCAGTATACTCATAAATTCGGAAAATTGTGAAACTCACGTCTGCCCATATTCTTTTTGTGCAGAAGCAGTTTGGCTGCGAAAGCAGCAACGACATTTTTTGTTTTAATTAAATTTAGTTCATCGCCTTGCAGTTGGAGGTTCATGTCGTTGAACATTTTATACAGGTCTGTCATGTAAGCTATATCATTCTTTGATGTTATGAGCTTGTTGCGCAGTTGCTGCTGTATCTTTAGTTTCCAAGAACTCTATCATAGAGTCAAACAGGTTGTAAAATCGAATCAGACAATTGCCTCTTGACAGCCAACGAACTTCAGTATGAAGCAACAAACGGTTGAAATCTTCGTCATTAGTAACACAAAGCTGATGAAATAATCTATCATTCAAAGAGCTGCTACGGATTTTATTGACTGCTTTGATGACATATTGCAGTGATTGAAATAGTCGTTCACTTAAGTTTCTAGCAACCAAATGTTGTCTATGAATAACGCAATGTATAGCAAGGACATCTGAAATTTTATTCTTTAAGTATGCTATGAAGCCTTTATGGCGCCCTGTCATAGCCGGAGCGCCATCCGTAGCAACTGATATAATATTTTTCAAAGGAATCTCTTTCTCTTCACAAAACTTTTCCAATGTATTGAATATGGTTTCGCCTTTTGTATCTGTCTCCAAATTTCTGGCAAACAATAGTTCTTCACGTATTTTCTCATCTTTAATAAACCTCACGTAAGATAGCAACAACGCTTCATTAGTTGGTAAAGTGGACTCATCGAGCTGAATTGAGAATTGACTAGTCCTCAGATGATTGCACAATGATTCTTTAATGTTTTCAGCCATTTCATCAATTCGTCTTTGCACAGAATTATTACTCAAAGTAATTTTTCGGATAATATCTGCGGCCGGTTTATGAAGCACAGTAGTTATTACTTCCTTTATTGCTGGCAAAATTAACTCTTCTCCGATGTTGTGTGGTTTGCCTTTTTGAGCAATTAACAAAGAGATATTGTACGAAGCTCGAAGTCCGTCGTCATCTTGCTTAGCAGCCGCCGAAAATAGTTTTGATACACTTGGCTGAGTATTATGCTTCTTCTCCAGGTCTTGAAAATATGCTACATTCTTTTCTGTCTTATCTGGATGCATTTTATTCAAATGATCTTGCAGTCTTGAAGGCTTCATTGCTTCGTTCGAAAATGTTTTTAGACATAGAAGACACAAAGGCGACGACGCGACGGGTTTGTGGGATTTTCAATAAATCCGAATTTAATATATTCCGCAGAGTATTGCCGTCTCTTCTTTTTTACTTCCGAAATTGTTTTGTTTTAAGAAATACGTAAGTGTTGAAATCAAGTACTGCTTATCTATTATGCGCGAAACCGCAAATGAAAATAAAATAAATTTACGTCGTTTATATAGGATTGCATAAGCAGCACGCACCAACAGGAATAAGACAAACGTGCATAAACTCGTTTATCTCATTCGACGCCCAATCGTACTCGACAAGCAAGAACAAGTATTATAGAACCAGCCGATTGGTATAGGAATGTACAATTCGGATTATTTAACAAAAACTTGTTAAAACATGATTGCCCGCGGTCTTTTATATCGAACCGAGTTTGAGCTATATCTTATATCTTTAAACGAGCAATTCTTGTATATATATATATATAATCTGAATCTCGGAAACGGCTCGAACGATTTTCATGAAATTTTGTATACAGGGGGTTTCGGGGGCGATAAATCGATCTAGCTAGGATTCATTTTTATAAAATTTCGTTTTATTCGTGTTTTCAACGATAATCAACTTGAACATAAACTTATTGTTTTAAACACAATTTACCAAAAAATACCGAGCAAAGTTCGGTCATCCAGATATTCTTAATTAATATTAGTTGATGTTCACAAGATGTAGTCGAGAGTCGAGAGCTCAGTGGGTGTCTAAGAGTCTTCCTAGCTAGGTAGATGAAATTATAAATCGATCCCAAAGCCCTACACAATGCCCCCTTTTTTTTTCTGGGTCTCTTACCGCCCCCCTTTAGGCCTGCAGCGCCCACAAGGGGGCGTTATCGCCCACGTTGGGAAAGACTGCATTAGAAGATAAGTAACTGCATGGTGATGTAAATTTCCATCATATGGTATTTTTTTAAATTAAACGCAAACTTTTTTAGAAATTGGTCTTAAAATAACAGAAACACAAACCTTTATTCCACTCATTTCACTTTTTAGCAATAGAAACTCAAATATAATAAAACAAAATTAAAAACGAAATCATACGTTTATTGCAACTACAACAAACAGCGGAATGACAACTTCAAGCTAGTTTTACTGATAGTGACACTTGCTTATTTTTGACAGCTATGTTTTTGTTTTATGCAATGGACATTAAAAAGGTATACAGACACGATCAACTTAAAGTGAACTTGTTCTTTTATATAATTTTTGGGCATTCAATGTTATGATGGAAATTTCCACCATCATGCAAAAGGTTAAACGTCAAAAATGTATGGTTAAACAGCAGCTAATCATTACTTAACTTTAAACAACGTTTATGAATAAAGGGGATTTAGTGTACATTTTACTTTTTATCTTACAAAACAAGTAGGTACTTACTAATATCAAGCATTACGATGAGTGATGACCCCGTTCCATGTGATATACTTACATCCAAATGTAATTAAGTTCCGAACCATACGTAACACCACGTTGAAACTAACAATTCTTATCAAAGCTTCAGCCTTTCGATCAATTTGAAAACAAAGCAAGTCAAAAGGTCGGAGGTAATGAATGAGTACAGAGTACCGGCGTGGGCCGATCAATTAAAACTATTGTATGATCATTGATAGGCGACAAATAGTTTCTATGAGATTTCTATATAATTAATGGTTAATCGTTTTGAGATGTAAATCGGTTTAAAAAAATATATAAATTCTCCTATCGTGTCGATGGTGATATTGACTGCTAGAACTTAGCAATAAGTTTGACGCCATCCATAGCGTCTATCAATTCCTGTAGCGTGCAAGCATCAGGGCACATTAAAGCAGGTGACCCATATTTGTGGAACAGCACCACATTTACATTCCAAGCTTGAATCTTCTATAAACAAGTTGATATCCATGCTCTGCAGTGTGCAGTCAACAATATGTTTCATAACAGCAAAAATGGTGAGGGCAAACTCTGTCAGTTTCTGATTGATCTGATCTGATTTCTGAACACCCAATTCCTTCTCGTTTAGACTTTAGACTTTCACAATGATAAGCAACCATTCTGATCATTTTAGTTTACTATTGTTTAACACTCTATGCCCGCTCGTTGTTTGACGCAAGTGTAATTTAGGATATAGGTATCACAAAATAAACAACAACATGCTAATATCACCAAATTTATTTAATATCGAGTTACAAGTAATCTTTTAAGTTTCATTATTATTAAAATTAGAAAACACAAAGTTAACGCTATTTTACTTCCGTGCCCACAATATGTTAGAATTTTAAGTAATTATAGCTACTTTTAAATGATGATATCAAATTTTTCAAATTTCATTATAACTGGTAAGTTTTTATTTACAGAAGTACCATGAACGTTTAATTAATTAGGTATCGGATATATGGTCGTCGTTTTCCATCAAGTTTTGTATATACATAAATTAAATGAAGATATTTTAAACAAAGATATGGACATACATATAAGGTGTATCTATTCATACACGAAATATCTTAAGAGGTACACCTGTAGGTGTGGTAAAGAAGCTACAGCAACGAAATTTTTTTTTCTAAATGTATTTTTTTCAAAATTTAATATTTATAAATTATTTGTCGAGCATAAGAAATACAGGCTCCTTCTTATTTTTCAACCGACAAAAAAAAAACGGAGGAGGTTCTCAATTCGGCGCGTACATTTTTTTTTTATATGTATGACCACGCATAACTTTTTACATAGTGTTCCGATTGTGACAATTCTTCAACTATTGGAAAGGGTATACTCCCAAGGTGGTCCCATATAAATTTGGAAAACAAAATCGAACCCTAAGGGTCGGAAAACAGGGGATGATTGATTGTTCACTCACTGATTGTAATGTATAACCACGCATAACTTTATACAGAGTAGTCCGATTTTGATAATTCTTTTTTCGTTGGATAGGGTATACCTTGTCAAGTATTATGAGTATATTAAAGTCACAAAAAATTATAAAATAAAAACTTTTTAAGATAAAATTAAACCGCCGAAGAAACTGAAAAGCATAAAATAATAAACCTTAAAATTATGAGTCGGCGCTGAAAAATCAATGAACAAAGATCACTCAAAGCGCCGACTCATAATTTTAAGGTTTATTATTTTATGCTTTTCAGTTTTTTCGGCGGTTTAATTTTTTCTTAAAAAGATTTTTTACGGCCCGAAACACCGCGGCCATGCTCGTGACGTCCGGTCGCCGCCCTCGCAGCGTCAGGCGGGCCATTCATAGAATTTAGAGTAAAGGTTTTATGCAAAACGTCTCAAGCAGTTTTAAAATTATAATAATTACGAAAATTCAAAAACGCTTAGATAAAAAAAAAAATGCTTTTATAGCTATTTTACCACCTACAGGTGTACCTCTTAAAATATTTCGTGTATGAATAGATACACCCTACCGTTGAATAGATTTTTTTTAAGCTACGTACTCGTCCCATTAAGAATAATAAACAAACTTATTATGTAGTAACATTCAGGTTTCAGTGATACGTGTGTCATCAAAGTTCTTTCGCTGTCACCAGACATATGGGGCGACTGTCCATTGCCAATAACTTTAAAGCTTCAAGCATAGATTGACTGTTCCTCATCTTCTTTTCGAAGAGCTAAAATGCCCGAATAATACGTGACGCGTACTGGACAGCTCTATCATTTAGCTCATTTGAAACCTGGAGAGTGCATGTATGAGCGTTCACTTTCGATGACCCTATAGTTGCACGCACGGGATGACTATACACTTACTAGCACTAGTGTCACACGCACTGGATGTCTGTTCACTTTAGATCACACTATAGTCGCACATATGGATTAATGTCAATTTCTAATGCCACTTTGGTCACACTCATGATTGTCGCTCACAATACATACACATGTCATCGTTGCAACTCGGACAATTTATCGATGTGTCGTCGACAGTACGGGCAAAGTTCATATTATCATCATTCTCCAGCCCTTATCTCATATTATTTGTGGTCGGCGCACCATGTCTTTTTCTTCCACACTTCTCTATTAGTCGCCATCTCAGTAGTCACCCCCTTTCCATCAATATTATAATTTACACAGTCTATCCATCGTTTCTTTGGTTTTCCTCTACTCTTACTCCTTCCATCTACGAACGGGCGAAGTTCATATTAATGACTTATAATTCACCGGCACTCTGTCCCTTCCAAGCGTTGCTGTTTGGCGGCTGCAGTTGGTGTTGTTGTATTTGAGGATATAATGACAACACGCGCACCGTTGCCTAATGTACGACTATATACATATACTGACAATTTCTTACTACTGAATTGTTAAAGACGTAATCCGTCACACATCATTCAAAATCACAGGGTTGCTGTGTATTTGACGCTTAATGCTATCTTAAATGTAAATTAAAGCTAGCCTTAAAGAGCTGGTGCAGCACCACCAGCAGGTCGTGCACGATACACATACTTAGCTCATTCGTGCCTCAATATACAGTTTAACACTAACTTATTATATTACTTAGAATTTCATCAGATAATAAAGTCTATCTTACTATGTTAGTTCATAATAAGTGTATCTATGGTATCAATATAATACGACAAGCCCTACAAAATTCATATTGAATTGTAGCGAGAAGATTCGAGTGAGTAGAAAACAATATTACGTCGATGGTTACTAGATCTAACAGAAAAGTAGTGGTAGTACAATTTATACGTAATGCTAGATTGTTATTTTATTTATATAATATGAACATGTCAGTGCTGCCTAACGGCCATGTTTTTGAAATAAATAATGTATTTATGGTATAAACAATATATTTAAAGTGACATAACATTAAGTACATTTTTTTTACATTTTATGATTTTAGCCACGGCAGTTAACGAGTTAAAAACTAGATGGCGCCGACATTTCCTAGCTGACTGTTTCCTGAGAAGAAATGCCGAAACAAACAAATAAAAATAAAAGTATAGACCCCCACACTTGTCAGAATGTCGTGAGGACATTTCCCTGACTCGCATGCTAGGCTATTTTAAACTTTAAGGATAATACCTAACGATTACAATCTTCCCTTAATACTTAGCATATTCTTTTCCAGTTTTCAGCGGGTAAGATTATTCAAATCTTTCATATTTTCAAAAA
The DNA here is from genome assembly GCA_932294355.1 of Aporophyla lueneburgensis. Taxonomy (NCBI): domain Eukaryota; kingdom Metazoa; phylum Arthropoda; class Insecta; order Lepidoptera; family Noctuidae; genus Aporophyla; species Aporophyla lueneburgensis. The sequence continues at coordinate 24,517,438 of OW028758.1, read as the reverse complement.
ACATCGAAATAAGTATGGCTTTTTTTTTTCTAGTATCTTTGCAAATCTATACACGTAGTACTAATGAAAAAATATTATGGTTTTATTTTTATTATGAGGTCTTTCACTCATCGCATTAATATCGTGTATAAAAGTGTAGACCTCCACACTTGTCAGTATGTCGGTGAGGACATTTCCCTGACTCGCATGCTAGGCCATCCTAGTCTGCACCCGAGGTCCCAGTATGCGACACGAAGCGACTAGCGAGTGCCGTCTGACCTCCGCAAGTCAACTGGTGGGAACACCGGCGTCCTAGACTAGTTTGCGGATAGTTTCGAGCAAGTGACTGCCCGTGACGACTGTCGCAGGTATTAGCGCGACTGCCGGGACCGACGGCTTAATGTGCCCTCCGAAGCACAGAGAAAACTTGATTTACAAGTTGATAACATTCAGCCATTTAAGCCATTAATATTATAAACTACTACATAAACGAATTGTAAAGCAAACAATGAAATTACAGATTTCCAAATTGTGCAGTAGCTTTGCCTGTATTTGGTACTGCATTCTATTAAGGGAGCATTGTAACTACTAAATCTACCTTTTTATTTCGAATATCCTGGATGTTTGCTAATTTGTGGCGTTACGCGCATAAAGGTAACACATCACATCACATCATCAGCCTATAATGTTCCCACTGCTGGGACACAGGCCTCCTCTCAGTGAGAGGGAGTGGGCCATAATCCACCACGCGGGCCCAGTGCGGGTTGGTAGATGCCACATGTCTTCGAATTTTTTGGTTCTAAGACATGCCGGTTTCCTCACTATGTTTTCCTTCACCGTTTTTGAGAGCAGTGGCGATGAAATAATTTACACAAAGTAATGCGCCTGCTTGGGTTTGAACTCACGACCTACTACTCGTAAGTCGCGGCCGTTACCACTGGGCCACCACTGCTCTAAAGGTAACAGATATCGGCATTTAGTTTCCGAGTTATTTGTGTTTTTGTAAAATCGGGTGAAAATATGGTATTTTGTGATTTTTACTTATTAACGTTCTACAACAAATTTGCTACAATTTGATACAATTAACATCTACTGACAAAATTTCTAAACACATTTTTTTTTAAAGGAAATGTTTAATAAAAAGGTAATAGATGTCAGTAGGTCTTATAAAATGTCGATATTTAAAATTATGAGTCTGCGCTTTGAGTGATCTTAGTTCATTGATTTTTCAGCGCCGACTCAAAATTTTAATAAATTTATTATATTAATAGGTTTATTATTTTTTGCTTTTCAGTTTTTTCGGCGGTTTAATTTTTTGTTAAAAAGTTTTTATTTTATATTTTTTGTGGCTTGAATGTACTAATAATACTTGGCAAGGTATACCCCATCCAATGAAAAAAGAATTATCAAAATCGGACTACTCTGCAGCGGCGAGGTGTAAATTTTTCTAAAAGAGAAGCCGAAGCGAAGTCGGCTTTAATTTACTGACTCATCAATAAAGAATACTTACTATCATTCTAAAACTAATATAGGAATGTAATGAATTAAATACAATTAAATTGAACAGCTGAAAACCGAATAAAATATGCAATATTCCTCTATCTCGTTCTCGCTGACGCATTTTTCTATACCTGTCTCTGTCATAACCCGTTGTACAGCGGCTTGCTCTCGCACATATCAAGCGGTGCCACGTGACCTAAAGTGACATCATTACGGGATCGCTGTTGTATGAATTTTTAGTTCCCGATTATGAGGTTTTGGCGCCGGGTTAATTTAGAACATTTCTCTTTTGTTGTAATACAAAGCTGTATATAACCTTTTTTGTTGTTTGAATGTTATGGTGAATTAAATACCCGTAGTGTAACTATATTTATTGACAATAGTAGCCACTATTTACATACTATTGTATTTTTAATAGTGATACAGTTACCAATGCGAATCCCCGAAGGCAAGCCGGTAGGAATCGTGTTATATGGTGCTTTCGCCACTGCTACTCTGTATAAAGTTATGCGTGGTTATACATTACAATCAGTGAGTGAACAATCAATCATTCCCTGTTTTCCGACCCTTAGGGTTCGATTTTGTTTTCCAAATTTATATGGGACCACCTTGGAAGTATACCCTTTCCAATAAAAGAAGAATTATCACAATCGGACTACCATGTACAAAGTTATGCGTGGTCATATATATAAAAAAAAAAAATATACGCGTCGAATTGATAACCTCCTCCTTTTTTTCGTCGGTTAAAAAAGGTAATAGATGTCAGTAGGTCTTATAAAATGTCGATATTTTCATAATTATTATGTTGAGTTTTTGAATTTTAATCCTATTTGTATATAAGCAGTACTTACAGTATCGGTTATGTTAGAGATACATTGATGCATATAATGTGTTAGGCGTTAGCCAGGAATTGCCGGGAATGTGGCATTTTTTTTTTAAACTTAAGTTTCAAACTCCATTTTCTCAAAACTAGTTTTTTCAGAATTTCAAATTTGGATGTCTCTGTTACAAAAAAAGTATTAGGAAACATTTTTTTTTTGTTGTAATATGCATAATAAAGGGACTCTTCTAGATTCTACAACCGGCCTTAATTCAATACCTCCCTACTGGTACCTTTATGCGCGGAACTCCACATTTTACAACTATTCATTTTTGATGGCAAGAAATCTGCTCCAACAAGGAAGGACGCGTCATTTCATGTTAAGAATACTGATTTCTGCTTTGCACAAAAGTTTGCCAACACACATACATAAACTTTTCGGAAACTGAATTCAGATTAAAATACCATTATGGGACGGAAACCTAAATACCAAAAAAACAAAAAAAAACTGACAGATTAAAGTGATTCTGGATATCGATCATCTTTCACCACGAAATTTATACACCTAGTACTAATGAAGTAATCATTCCGAACAACCGGGTATTATTCACATTAATATCGTGTATAAAAGTATAGACCCCCACACTTGTCAGTATGTCGATGAGGACATTTCCCTGACTCGCATGCTAGGCCATCCTAGTCTGCACCCGAGGTCCCAGTATGCGACACGAAGCGACTAGCGAGTGCCGTCTGACCTCCGCTAGCCAACTGGTGGGAACACCGGCGTCCTAAGGTGAGACTAGTTTGCGGATAGTTTCGAGCATGTGACTGCCCGTGACGGCTGTCGCAGGTATTAGCGCGACTGCCGGGACCGACGGCTTAACGTGCCCTCCGAAGCACGAAGAAAACTTGATTAACAAGTTGATAACATTCAGCCATTTAAGCCATTAACTACTACATAAACGAATTGTAAAGCAAACTTGAAATTACAGATTTCCAAATTGTGCAGATGGCTTTGCTACAGGCAAAACCGTAGATGCGCAGATGCGCACTTAGGTATTGTATTCGACATATAAAGGGAGAACTGTAACTACCAAATCTATATTTTATATTTCGAATATACTGGATTTTTGCTTTATATTTTACAACTATTGATATCGAAACTTTTCCTACAAGAAAATCATCATTTCATATTTAGAATACTAATTTATACACGAAGTACTAATGAAGTATAGATAGTTCATTCCACGACGACGCGCCCCTCTACGTCCCTTTCCTTTGTTTTTAACCCCTCTCGGTACAATTGTCAAAGAGTGGGGCGCGTCTTCATGGATTGAACTATCTATAATCACTCCGAACAACCGGGTATAATTCACATTAATATCGTGTATAAAAGTATATAGACCCCCACACTTGTCAGTATGTCGGTGAGGACATTTCCCTGACTCGCATGCTAGGCCATCCTAGTCTGCACCCGAGGTCCCAGTATGTGACACGAAGCGACTAGCGAGTGCCGTCTGACCTCCGCAAGTCAACTGGTGGGAACACCGGCGTCCTAAGGCGAGACTAGTTTGCGGATAGTTTCGAGCATGTGACTGCCCGTGACGACTGTCGCAGATATTAGCGCAACTGCTAGTACCGACGGCTTAATGTGCCCTCCGAAGCACGGGGTGAACATTAACATTTATCTAACACTAGATACCTTATACTAGTTTATAAATTCCAGCGGAGCCCTCGTTATCACGTGCAATATTTATTATTTATTTATTTATTTTATTTTAAAGAAAGCTTACAGACTAATAACAAACATGAATATTTAAATAGGTTATGAACAATTGCTAATTACAAGCTTCCACATGTATTCAACTACTTAGTAAACTTACGTTTTTTGCGTTGACCAGTTACAGCGAAGTGTAGTAAGTAAACAGATTACGTGTGAAACATATTAGGTATGTCGAGACAATATGTCAGGTATGTCAAGTCGTGCAATATCAAAGTCGGAGTTGAAAGTTATTTGTTATTGTCACCAAAATAATTGTTGTTTAAATTTTTTCTAATTTTGTGAGCGCTGGTGCAAAATAAATCAATATCCAGGTGTGATGGTAAGCTATTGAAGGCAATAACACTTCGTATACAGAAGGCGTTGCGCCTGTACTTAGTTGTTGTGAATGGTACATGGAGTAGCGGCCGTTTTCTCAAGTTGCTAACATTAGTGCGAAGACGTATTTTGCTGAGAAGTACGGGGCAGTCAACGGAGCCGTTTGCGATGTTCACTAAAAAACAGATATCATTGATATTACGTCTCAGTTCCAACGGTAGGAAATGATATCGCTTACAACGGTGTTCATAGTCGACTGATAGTATCCTAGCCTTGAAGTCCAAGTACCGCAAAAATTTCCTTTGGACAGACTCAATACGAGATTTGTAGATCTCATATTGAGGGTTCCATACTTGAGAGACGTACTCAAGGTGACTACGCACTAGAGAACAGTAAAGGACTTTTAATGGTTTTAGGGAACGAAAGCTAGAACAAGCTCTAATAATGAAACCTAAGGCTTTGAACGCCTTGTTGACAACCGTTTCTACATGATCATCAAAGAGCAGCTTGCTATCGTGTACCACGCCGAGATCCCTGATACTGGTTTCTTTATTTATGTAAGTACCATCCAGTGTATACCCTGGGCCAATGATAGATTTCTGGCGTGTGAATATTACGTGAAAACATTTGGATACATTTAGTTGCAGTTTGTTGGTTTTGCAATACTGTACAAATCTGTCAAGGTCTGACTGAAGTAGCTCAGTATCAGCTAATGTGTGTATGGACTTCAGGACCTTCATATCATCAGCGTATAATAGGATATGTGAATTTATAAAGCAGTTTTTTATGTCCAAAATAAAAATTGTAAATAATAACGGACCCAGGATTGAGCCTTGAGGCACTCCTGATGGGACAGATTTCCATCCAGACGTGTATCCACGCAAAACCACAGCCTGCGTTCGGTTATCTATATATGACGAAAACCACCGGAATAGATCACCGTGAATTCCTGCGGAAAATAGCTTCTGAAGAAGCACACGATGATCTATACGGTCAAAACATTTACTGTAATCCGTGAATATCGCGTCGACCTGGCATCGTTCTTCCATACCAGTGGTTATAATTTCATTGGATAGTATCAAGTTGGAGGCAGTTGACCGTTTTCTGAGGAAACCATGTTGTTCGTCGCCAAAATGGCGTTGCATAGCTGAGTAAACTTCAGTGTGTACTACTCGCTCAAGAACTTTAGAAAAAAGGCATAATTTAGATATGGAGCGGTAGTTTTCTATTTTAGATTTATCCCCCTTTTTAAAAATGGGTGTGATAAAGGCCGATTTCCAAATCTTCGGGACGATACCCTCTCTCAAAGACCGCTCAAACAGTATACAGACTGGCGCCACCAGGCTCTTTGCACAATTAATTATAAAGATGGGGGGTATCAAATCCGGTCCACCAGATTTAGATGGGTCCAAACCTTTAAGTAGCTTGAGTACCGCCTCAGGACACACCTTGACTGTACTCAGGTTTACCGAGCTAGTGGAATGAATGTCTAAATTAACATCCAGATCACTAGATTCTGAGTCAGGTTCTTGGAAGGTAGACTGGAAGTAAGAGGAAAAAAGCTCAGTGATACCCTCACCAGTGTCTGCGGACAGGTTCATGTAGTGTAATACGTTAGGTAATGTATTACCACTTCGTTTGCTTTTGATATACGACCAGAAACATTTAGGATTTAATATATATAATATTTACATATTAATATGCACGGTTTTATTATCTCTACACATCAGTTGCCCTTATAATTTCTTTGTGTTTAATGTCCATGATGACAAAGTAATATATATTTATAGCTTAGAATAATATTACAAATATGTATGTGCTGCAACTCTCTTGGTGTTTTCCAATTTAGGGGCCTAAAAACCCGCGTGTGGGCGGCCCTGATGGCAAAGTTAAAACAATAGTCCTGTCAGTATACTGTTTAGGTTTGTTTACCTGTTTGTGTTGTGCTGTCGCCAATGAAACATTTATGTTTCACTGACGAGCGACCCCTGTAAATTTTTTGGAAGTTAGCGCAGTGCCAGCTCATTTGAGAGGCGACATCATAACGTTATTTGCTTTAGTTTTTGAAATTGTGAGACGTTGTCCACTATTCGGTCTTTTAAAAGTTGTGCGCAATGGAAGACAGACCACTGTTGGTTGGCAAGTACATTTATTTATGCGTTCTTCGTACAAGTTCTTTGAAAATACTAATGATTATAGTTGGACAATACTAACTGGATTAAGTTTAAAAAGATCAGTGATGCCGATTCCAAATCAGGTGACCGTGATGCTGATTCGAAATCAGGTTAAAATACGCTAGCCGCATTGAATGGGCTACCATCTTAACATACCAAGACTCCACCGTGCCTCAGAAAGCACGGTAAGCTGTTGATCCCGATTTTTATTCGTAGATGTTTGACACTGGTTGCGGGTAGTCTGAAGCCCAAGTCTGAAAACCAGACTTACTAAGGGGTGCTACTCAGTAACTGTATTGAGGAAGCTGGGTGCTGGGTGCATATATAAGCAAGCGCTCCATGTAAAATACTGGTATTCAGCTGCATTTGGTTAGACTGGAAGCCTACCGCAAAGGTAGTTGTGAAAAGGCTGGGCCGATTGATTGATACACAAGTTGACTATTCTGCGTTATTATGTAAAATTTTATGTATTTTGTTTTTTTCTGAAATTTTGTTTGTTTAATAAGCCTTAAATAGTCTACGTTTTTATTTTGTTTTTTTTTTTTCTATTTTTCAATTTTGTTTTTATTAAGTTTAAGATAAGAGGTACATAATTAGACTATTCTACTTTTTTTGTATTTTATCGTTTTTTTTTTCACTTTTGTGTTTTTATTTAACCTATTACGGACTTATCTCCGTACAGAGGCCGTGTTTTTATTATCCAAAGAATACAGCTCATACTTGCTCACTTTAGAGATATATTTACAATTCTTACATTCATTAAGTTACTATTTTAAGCCTATTTGTAGGAATGGCTAATAATTTTTTCATCCCATCTATTCGAAAAAGACGACTTGGTTCGCCTTTAAGTGCACCCAAAGGTGGTGTTTTCTATAAGAAACTTTTAGCGGGCAGTAGTAATGAGTTTTTAATCCTCTTTATAAGTGCGCCGCAATTATCTTTGCCGCGCACTTTTTGAATTTGGAACATCTTGTGTTCAGCGCCCAAGAAATCGAACGCAAATATTGTTTGAATAAAGACTGGCTGGTGCGACGGCCCATAGTAGCGCCGCGCGCCGGCTGAATACAAAAAAAAAAAGAAATAAAATTAAAAACGCGCGAACTATAGCCCGCGTTTTCGTCAATTTTCACGGATTGAGAAAAATTCATGATTTTGTTTTGAAAAATGAGTTCTTCAAGTGACAGTGAAAGTATAGAATTAACTCCTGATAGTATTAGAACTGACGCAAGAAATGTGATGGATAATCTACTACCTGCAAAATCCCAGGAGAAATATATGAAAGCTTATGGTAATTTTATTGAATGGAGAAATTCAAGAGGCGCCAAGAATTTTTCAGAATCTGTGTTTTTGGCCTACTTCCAGTACTTAGCCAAAACTAAACAACCTTCCACACTTTGGAGTACCTACTCAATGCTAAAATCAACAGTCAGTTCTAATAACGACGTAAAACTGGACACATATTCGAAATTAATAGCGTATCTGAAGAGGATGTCCTAAAAAATCCAAAGTGTTCTCAGTCAAAAACGTGGAGACTTTCCTTAATGAGGCACCCGACAACATCTTTCTTGCCGTAAAAGTAAGTAACTATGTATGTATATATGGTGGATTAGTAAAGTATAACCAGTGTTTTAAAATGCGCATTTTATTGTAACCTGTACTTCGATAGATAGGTACTTGTCTTATTCACATTCGGTTTTGTTACAGGTGGCTTTAATTTTCGGAGTACATGGAGCTTGTCGTGGCAATGAACTTTTAAAAATAACTGTTGATGATGTCGAAAATCACTCGGATAATTTACTGTTAGTAAAGCTGACAGACACAAAAACAAAAACTGACCGATCCTTCGTAATCCGAGGAGAATACAAAACTATTGTACAGAAATACCTGGACCTGCGTCCTGCTGATATAAAGACCAATCGGTTTTTCATCCGTTATCAAAATGGCAAGTGCTTCAAACAAGTTATGGGAAAAATAAAATGTCTTACATGCCACAAGAAATCGCTACTTATTTGAAGTTACCAGATATCAAGCTATATACAGGACATTGTTTTCGTCGCACTTCTGCTACCCTGTTGGCAGATTCTGGAGCGGACTTAACTGTTCTCAAGCGACATGGAGGATGGAAGTCGAGTGCTGTAGCAGAGGGATATATAGAAGATTCCATTGAGAACAAGGCGAAAACATGTGAACGCATCGTGGAAAACATTAAATTGCAACCTTCAGTTAATCCATCCATGCCACTGTCGCCGCGCCCATCTACATCCAAACAAAGAGATTCACCGTCACATTTTCCTCAAAATGAGCCAGATTCTGACATTATTTCAAACACGCAGAATAAAATTAAATCTACAACAATCTCTATTCCTAATAAAACTGTAACAATTAATTTTCAAAATTGTGAAAATGTCTCAAATGTAAATATAAGTTTTTAGTTGTTTTATTATTAGATACTACTTAATTTCAATTTAGTTGTTACTCTGTTTCATTAAATATTAATATTACAATAAAATATGAGGCGCCTTTTATTTTCTCATAGTGGGTGATGAAAAGTAGAGTGTATCACTCGGGCGCAAAATATATTTTTGGCTCGGGCGACGTACTTTGAATCCCTCGCTACGTTCAGGATTCTACTAAAGAATATGATACAATCTACTATTTTGCTTATATCTATCAAAATTACTTGAGTTAGAAGGTATTCTACCTATGCATTTCGCGTTTTTGTTCATTTTTATGCTAATTATTTAGCCTAAGATAAGTGCTACACAACTTGACTATTCTACATTATCAGTAAGCATTTTTTTTTTGTATTTTGTCTTTTTTATTACTCACAACTAAGTTTTTATTTAGCCTCTACCTATTCTACGTTTTTAATTTGGGATTTTTGTATTTTGTATTTTTTTAATTTTTTTGTTTTTTTATTGAGCCTAACATAGTTGATACAAAACTGGATAATTCTACGTTATGACATTTGTGAAGTTACTGTCTATTTTAAGCCTATTTGAAGGTATGACTAATTATGTTTGATTGATATACTGTGATTTTTGCAAAACCTTGCACGGAGTGACGTACAGTCTCTGAGTGTATCTCTGTTTAGAGGACTTTCTACGTTTGTATTTAGAGTATTCTATATAAAAAAACTTGTTATTTAGCCTAAGATAAGTGTTACAATTTAACTTTAAATATTAACTCGACTATTCTACTTTATTATTAAGCATTGTTAGTATTTTTTTTTTACTCAAATCTTGAGTTTTTGTATAGCCTGAGCTACCATTTCTAGGTTTTTTTTGGGCGATTTTTATTTTGTTGTTTTTTTTTTTAACTTTTTGTTTTTATTGAGCCTAAGAGAGGTGACACACAACTTGACTATTTTACCTTATTGTTTAACTTTTTATTTCTAATTATTTTTATTTAGTCTACTATAAGTAGTACACAACTAGGCTATTCTACGTTATTATTTAGCATATTTTTAATTCTCAAAATTTTAATTAGCTTAAAATAAGTGTAACAGATAGACTTGGTATGCTACATTTTTATTTTGGGTTTTGTATTAGTTTTTTTTTTCGAATTTTGTTTAATGTAAGTATTCAGATATGTGATACACAACTGGACTTCTGGATCCTACATTACTATATTTAAGTTACTGTCTATTTTAAGCCTATTTGTAGGTATGACTAATTATGTTTAAGTGATATACTGTGATTTTTACAAATTCTTGCACGGAGTGACGTACAGTCTCCGAGTGTATCTCTGTTTAGAGGACTTGACTTAGTATTCTACGTTTGTATTTAGAGTATTGTATAAAAAAAAACTTGTTATTTAGCCTAAGATAACTGTTACAATTTAATTTTAATATTAACATGACTATTCTACGTGATTATCAAGCAATGTTTGGTTTTTTTTTTGTACTCAAGACTTGAGTTTTTGTAAAGCCTGAGCTATCTTTTCTAGGTTTTTTTGGGATTTTTTTATTTTGTTGTTTATTTTTTTTGTTTTTATTGAGCCTAAGATAGGTGGTACCCAGCTTGACTATTTTACCTTATTACTTAACTTTTTATTTCTCCATTTTTTTTTATTTAGTCTACTATAAGTGGTAAAAAACTAGGCTGTTCTACGTTATTATTTAGCATATGTTTAATTCTTAAAATTTTAATTAGCCTAAAATAAGTGTAACAGTTAGACTTAGTATGCTACATTTTTATTTTGGGTTTTGTATTTGTTTTTTCCAATTTATTTAAGGTATTCAGATTTTATTTTTTTATAGTGTCTTTTTTTACTTAAAACATAAGTTTTTATCTAGCCTTAGCTACCTATTGTACGTTTTTATTTTGGGTTATTTGTATTTTGTGTTTTTTTATTTTGAGCCTAACATAGTTGGTACACAACTGGACTATTCTACATTATTATATTATTAAGTTACTGTTTATTTGAAGCCTATTTGTAGGTATGACTAATTATGTTTAATTGCTATACTGTGATTTTTGCAAAACTTTGCACAGAGTAACGTACAGTCTCCGGAGTGTATCTCTGTCTAGATGACTTGACTTCGTATTCTACGTTTGCATTTAGAGTATTTCATGAAAAAATATACTTGTTATTTAGCCTAAGATAAGTGTTACAATTAAACGGTAACTTGCTACTAACTACTCAAAGCATAAGTTTTTATCTAGCCTGACTTATCTATTCTAGGTTTTTTTGGTTATTTGCATTTTGTTGTTTTTTTTATTTTTTGTTTTAATTAAGCCTAAGATAGAAGTTAAATAACTTGACTATTTTAAGTTATTATTTGACTTTTTAATTCTTATATTTTTAACTAGCCTAAGATAAGTGGTATACACAGGGACTGTATTCTAAGTTTTAATTTTGGGTTTTTTGTATTTGTTTTTTATTTAGCCTCGGTAATAGTCATAGACGGTACAGAATTGGATTATTCTACGTTATTATTTAAATGCTAAATAATAACGTAGAATAATCCAATACTGCGCTCCAAAACAAAGATAGCTGACGTGGCTCAAAAGGCTGCCCAACTGAAATGGGACTGGGCAGGACATGTTTGCCGTATGCCAGCCAAACTGTGGGCCCAAGTAACACAGAGCTGGTGTCCTGAGACAGTGAGGCAGGGTCGCGGCAGACCACGTAGGAGATGGCGGGACGAGCTGGATAGGTTCCATCCAAACTGGCAGCAGGACGCGCGGCTTCGCGGTGATTAGAAGAAGTGGAGGGAGGCCATTGCCCAGGAGTGGGACAGTGTAGGCTAGCAAAAAAAAAAAAACAATTCTGTACCGTCTATGACTATTACCTCAAATTTTGAGTATTTTATATTCAGCCTAAGATATTTTACGTATTGTTTTTTGGGATTTAGTATGTTTTTCTTTTTTTTTTTAATTTAGCCTATTACGGATTTCTCTCAGTACAGAAGTCGTGTTTGATTACCGAGAAATACGGATCTCATTGATTTTGCTCACTTAAGAGATATTTATAAATCTTACTAATGTAAGATTCACATTCAATTACTGACAATTTTTATTCTACTAGTAGGTAGGACTTATTACTTTTTATTATAGTATTGTAATTTTTGTTAAAGCTAGCATGGAGTGATGTACAGTCTCTGAGCTGTGACAAAAACTGTCCCTATATTCGAATAACTACTGTCATTCTCTGACAGTTTTATGTAATATCTTTAACTGGTCAATTTAAGTGGGTGTCAATTTGCTCAACAAAGTATATCCCTAACTACATAATCTTACTTTACGTAACCCACTACGTCTTGCTCGTGTGACACACGGCTATATTCTAGCACATCCTAGTGAAGCAGTGTCCGCTTCTACGAGAATGTGCTTCAAAGTTAACCTCACCATCTGCCAAGCCTTTTCCCAACTACATATGTTGGGGTCGGCTTCATGTCAAACCGAATGCAGGTAAGTACCAGTATTTTTCATGGAACAAATGCCTATCTGACCTCCAAAAATCAAAATCAAAAGTCATTTATTTAAACTAGGCTGAGAGTCAGCACTTTTTGAACGTCAAACTTACATAAGACAGTCCACCAAAGCGCCCGCCCTTCACCATTTCCTAGTGCTTTCGCTGGGCAGAAGTGGCGCTACAAACTTCCCAGCAGCATAACTGCCTGTTAAGTTAGAAGAACTTGATTCTATATAATAATATGTAAGTTATTACGTCAATAAAACATACATTAAATTATTTGCCATATGTCAGCTAGCCAGTTTAGTTTAGCAATGTAGACAGGGCACATTGCTCGCAGAACAGATGGCCGATGGGCCGAAAGGTTCTGAAGTAGCGATTACGAACTGCGAAAACTAAACTCAAGCTGAAATAAACACAAAAAACAATAACCCAGTAACTGGGTAATACCATACCCCTTGATAAGACTGGTAGTCAGACTTTCAGGCTTCCGACGACCCGTGACGACTGTTTAAAGACCTACGAATGACCTCCGCGACCAACAGTTTAACGTGCTTTCTGAAGCATAGACTGGTCTTGGTATAGTAAGTTAGCCACGGTAGCCCATCCATGGATCAACCAGTGGAAGCGTAGTTTAACCTCATCGATCGACCCGTACGTCTGTTATTACTTCGACACAGGAAAAAAAACAATGTTAAGTTAACTGAGCACAATAACCAAAATACCATCAGGCGTAAGTTTTGCCTAAGGGGTTGGTTGCCACCGTTGACCCTGCAAGTGAGTTCCTTCGCCGGCAACCCGACTGTTCCTGCGACATCTACTTTGATTATGTCAAAGAAGCTCGCCGATACGAGGGTAACTTCGGCTTCAACAAGTCTGCTGCATATCCTAACTATGTAATGTAACCTGATTATTTTAGATTTTAGAGAGATGATTGTAAATTTTTTGGGTGGCAGAAATCGGACTTAATAGATTTATACCAAATATCTTGGGATAGTGACGTCCTTAGAAAATATATGAACATACATACATACAATCACGCCTTTTCCCATGGGGGTAGGCACAAACCACGGAACGCCACCTGCTACGATCTCTACACACTCCTTTTGCTTCGTTTAGGTTCATACAATTGGTCATTGGTCAAAATATATGAAATTAATCAATATTTAGATTATAATTTCCTTAATTATCTGTGTTATGTCCGGCACCACACGGAAACTCAGCTCAGTGAAAGTAGAAAAATATATTTTATACGACTTTTTGTTCGTCTATGTGTCCTTTACCCATACATACCACATTCATCGTGCGTCGGTATTTCGAATAAGTTCGAAACTCTTTATTGCACATCTACAGAATCCCAAGAGTTCAAGTTGGCCTGTTCTAAAATTATCAGTGTGAACTCTCACACTGAAGAATTTTGCGGCGCACGATGAAAATGGTATGTATGAGTAGAGGACACATAGACGAAGAAAAAGTCGTATAAAGTCTAGTAACATGGTACCCAAAGTGTCACGTTACCGAGATATTTGAAGGTAAACGTCGACATATGAGTACTTGACAACGTTACGGGGCGTCAGTTTGTCCGCCCATACAGGCGCTCCATAGAGCGCCATAGACCGTACGATCCCAACATATAGAGCCTCCGGCAGGAGGTATTTGGCCCCCCAAGATTAGACAGCAATCGCGAAAGTGCATTAGCGATTGCCGTCAGTCGGGGAGCCAACCGCTGAAATAAACACGGGTCGCTTATACCATATTTTATTGTATTGTTGTCTCCAATCATGAGACAATGAACACGCTAAGGGAAAGACTCAACACTCACCTTGAAATCGTTTTTTTAAGTGGGGTAAGTATTGCAACTAGTTAGATAAGTAGTACCTATTTGACACTTATTGTTCATTTCATAATGCGGCTGGATGAAAGACAACACGCGCGCGCGATATTCTTTGGCATAATATACCGTTTCATTGCGATGCGATGCGATTTAGTAAGCAAATAATTAATTATAGTAGCCGTTTTCTCGTGCTTCTAGTAGTATGTAATATACCTACTCTCTTTCAATAAATAGTAATAATAATCGACCTGGGGACGATTATTTGGATACAAATTTGACGCCTATATTACGTAATAAGTCAATTTTAATGATTGTCTTTGTACTCATATACCGTTAAATATCTAGGTAACGTGACACTTTGGGGTACCATGCTACTGGACACGTTTTGTTCGTCTATGTCTCTACCCATACATACCACTTTCATCGTGCGCCGCGATTTCGAAAAATAATCATAATGGCGGTGGGTCCATAAGCCAGATCTGTTCTAAGCTTTATATGTCATTTGTTTTTACAAATTGGTGGCAATTTTAAAGGGTATGTCGTAAGTTGACTTCTGTTAGAATTTCATGACAACGCTCCATCCTGTGCCACTATTTATAACATGGTCGGAGCATACTCACTGATGATTCGCGAGAAGGACGTCCTTCTTTGGCGAATACTTAGATAAGGTTAACGCTGTGCGGCTAATGATTGAAGCTGATAGAAGGGTAACATATCAACAGATTCTAAGCAGCTTGCTCCTTTGGTCAAGTACAAAAAATCTTACCACGCATTGCAAAAAACATTTGAAAATATTTTTTTTACTCTGTGCACTCTGAATTTTGTACAAAATAGGTATCTGCATGAAACATCTACAAATAGTTATTATTGTAGAAAACGGCATGAATGTCGGGCCAAACTGTGTCTAATCAAATTTCTCGCACTGCGGGGTCAATCTAAAGCAGCCTAATCAAAGCACTATCTTCTAGGTGTCCTGAATGCTGTGTCTGTAGCCTTTATAATGCGTGTTTATATGAAGATATTTTTGCAGATGAAATATCTACGACAACACACTATAATATGGCTGGGATCCATCGTTCAGGAGCTTGAAGGCCACTGCTCTGAGAAGGCTGCTCCCTCCCCGGGGGCGGGGGGAGGATGGGCTTCCGGTACTCGTCACTCACCGTATGACACGCAACTACTAACGGCGAAAGCGCCAGAACAGCTCGAGAAATTTAAATTTTTCTCGGTCTTTTGTAATTTGCTCGTCAGCATCATTTTGTATGATGATCAAAACCTGATTTCGTGACGATCACGAATATGTATTTTTTTAAAGAATACAATCATCAATACAACTCTCTTGTTCGAGTTTGGTACTCTATTAAATGAGTATTTCACGAAATTATTACATTTGAGGCCAATTCTAACCTGGAGTGTTGAGGTATTGATAATTCTAATAATTCTGGTAACACATACTCCTTACTCGCGAATCATATTTTCATTAAAACAAGCCAATTGCAAACAATGTAAGAACAATTTGAATATCGCGGGCTGCGTCAGCGCATCCCCCTGTAGTTGCCGCGAGTCAGCGGTGTTCTGTGAGAGCGTGGTACTTCCCCGGTCGAGCCAGCCCGCTGAGCTGCAGGCAGGTGGACGCTGCAGCTTGGCTCTACCACGTAAATATCGAAGAATTTGAATTCAGAATATTAGATAATTATCAAATGGACCACGAACTTAATGTTCACGACATGACAACGTCAATTTCCATAGCAACCTTTATTTTCGGCCACTTTTTATTACAAAATATTTCAAATCTGTCGTCATCCGACAGATTTTATTTTATTTTATTTATTTTAATATTTTTTTTTAATATTTCAAATCTGTCGTCATCCGACAGATGTGAATACAGTTGACAGTTTTTGTTTAACAACCAGAACCAGGTTGTTGAACAAAAACTGAATTTAAAGAGGATAAAAAGTGTTTGTATGAAAGTATTTCAAACCTACGTTTTATTATGTAGATAACTTATCTGGCGATTGAAAAATTAGATTTAGTCTGCGGGTACGAAACTTGCGACGGCCGGAGCGACGGCGGGGCGGGGCGATGAGATAGCGGTGTCTTGTGTGTGTACGAAACAAACTTCTGCGCAGTCGCACTCACGTAGTATTATTATCTTTTGTTTTTATGGTGTACGTTTTTACTGTCCCATATAGCCGGTTTTGATAAATAAAAGATATTAACTCTTTATTGTCAATTTTCATATTATTACTGTGATAAAAATGCAACACTATGTACCCGCGCGAGCGGCGAAACCAAACTAGTTTGTTCTCGTCGCTCCGCGCCGCCACCGCTCTACCGCCGCTCGTGCATCGCTCGATCGCGCCGCTCCGCCGTCGCCCGTTTCGTACACAGCGCTTAATGTTTTTATGCATTTGATTACATCGCCGCGTCGCGCCGCCCCGCCGTCGCTCCGCCCGTCGCAAGTTTCGTACCCACAGACTTAAGGCTTTTTTGCATTAAGACATAACCCTAAAGTATTTACAGACAATACAAGTTTGAAAATTATCTAAGCCGTCTAGTATTTATACAATAATACGAGTAATATGAAGTACATATTTGGCATTAGATAGTGACGACGCGGTAATATTTGAATGAAATAATTTATTGTGCATTAGAGGAGGCACTAATTTTTTTTAAAGAGCTCGCATCTTATACCTAAAACAACGGTCCAAAATAAGAACTTTAGACCGCGAAGGTGCGAAATGGCCTATATTTAAAAATTTATTTTTAAATTACTTACTTTTTTTTACTTTTTCTTAATCTACCTTATATACAAATCTTCAATAAACACTTTCAAATTCATCTTCTATTAACACAAATATCCACACTTACATTTCATATTATTACCCACACACAAAAACTTACATATACAGTTAGTCCCTTAACCAATTTTACAGTGCCTTATTTATATTCTTTCCCGTCTGTAGTAAAGCTTCTTTTTGACTTTTCCGATTTCATTGTGTTTGTGTTCTTTGTTATTCATCTCTCAAATGGCTAATTTAATACATAATATAGTATCGGATTTGGACGATATTTCAGTTGCAAATGCTCATGTGTGTTTACCGGAAGAGTGCACAAAATACTTAAGGATATCAAATAACTCCACGACGATTTTACATATAAACGTGCGTAGTATTAAAAAGAATTTTGACCAACTCTTAGCGTTGCTATCCGTAATTAAAGTTGATTTTGATATTCTGATATTAACCGAGTGTTGGTTACGTAAAATCACAAATCTTCCGGTGTTAGATGGCTACAACTCCCATTCAACGTATAATAACAAAAATCAGAATGAAGGAGTAGTAAGGTACATAAAAAACAATATTCAGTGTACCGTTCAGGAGCCTGTTTTCACTAGTGGTAACTGTTTTTTTATGCCAAATCAATAACGAGCTAGCAATAGTCGCCGTATATCGCTCCCCCTCTTTTAATTCTAAAGTAGATTTTGATAATTTCCTAGACAGTCTGGACTGTGTGCTTACAACATTAAATAAGTGTAATAGTATTTACCTAATCGGAGATACTAACATAGATATTAAACCGACTACTTCAGATGAACGATGTTCTAATTACCTTACCCTCGACGCCACCCATGGTCTTTTACCTGGACATTACCTCCCCACTAGAATTAATAATTGTATTGATCACGTTCTTCTTTTTTTTTTTTTTTTTTTTTTTTCAGGATGGGAAATCATCAAATGACTTCTCCCGCTCTGGGCGGAGCGGGAGGGCGTGTCAGACTTTTACTGACTAAAACCCACCCGTGTTCCATCAGTTGCCTATGTGCCAGGGTCACGGTATCTCTTTCGAACAATCACGCGACCCCGGCAGGCATCGGTCCTAGTAGACCCCTACACTGCTGCTGACATCTCTTTGAGGCGCGCGTGGAACACTGCGCGCCGTCGACCCGAGCCTGGTCCTTACCGGGCGGCGAGCTACCCATTGCTCGCCACATCACGTTCTTCTAAAGTCCAAAAAAAAAAAAAAAAAATCAACAAGCATACTTGTCTTGGAATCCCACATAACGGATCACCTTCCACTACTAATATGTATGGATGGTCCAGGGTCGGTGAAACAGACCGTTCCTGCTTATAAGATCCCAAAAATTGATTATCCTAGTGTTGTAGAAGATATGGAAAGTCAGGATTTCTCTCAAGTCACCAACACAGTCGACCCAAATATAGCTGCCACTTGTCTGATAAACACTGTTCAATCTATTCTTAAAAAACACACCCGTATAATCACCGTTCCCAAAAAGGAAAGAAACATAAAGCCTTGGATCACTCCAGGTTTATTGCGTTGTATTCGACATCGTGATAAACTCCATAAAAAAGCCCGTAACTCACCCAATAATGATATCGTCCAAATCTCATACAAACGTTACCGAAATTATTGTAACAATCTTCTCAAGAAGCTTAAATCAGCATATGAAAAGTCAGAATTGGAAAAAGCTAAACATAACCCTAAAACACTCTGGAACAAAATAAAACAGATAACAAATACTAAAAAAAGATGTGCTCCTCCTCTAGAACTTTTAAACACACGTACGGACCCGTATACTGCCGCCAATCAAGTCTGTAAGTTCTTTGCAAACATAGGCTCAGACCTAGCCTCTAAAATTCCTGCACCCTCACAGCCATTTTCACCACCAAATACTTCCTCTCCCAGTTCTCTTGTCATTCTTGACGTTGACTATTCTGAAGTTGAATCTACCATCATGAATTTAAGGCATGATAGTGCCACTGGTTGGGACGGAATATCTTCTTCTCTCCTCAAGACATGTCGTAAACCTCTTGTTCCCATTATAAAACATATAGTAAATATATCAATAGCGTCAGGAATTTTTCCGGAACCCTTTAAGAAAGCCTTGGTCCATCCAGTGCATAAGGGCGGGAACAGAGACTGTGTGAATAATTATAGCCCGATCTCGGTTCTTTCGGCAATATCTAAGGTTATGGAAAGATTGATAAATGGTCGTCTACTTAAGTTCCTACACAAACATCAAGTTATAGCATGCAACCAATATGGCTTTAAAAAAGGTGTATCTACGGAAGATGCAATTGCAGACCTATCGGAAACTGTTGCTAAGAATCTAGATGATCATCGTAAATGCCTTTCAATATTTCTGGACCTACAGAAAGCCTTTGACACAGTCTCTGTTCCTACTCTCCTGTTAAAATTGGAAGCAATAGGCATTCGAGGAAAAGCGCATGAGCTTTTCAAGAGCTACCTCCAAAACAGGAAACTCCGTGTCAAGATCGATTCATACACTAGTGATGAAGAAATCATCACATACGGAGTTCCGCAAGGCAGTGTGCTGGGGCCTGCACTCTTCCTTATATACATAAATGACCTTTGCACACTAACACTCCCCAACACAAAAAATATTCACTTATGCCGACGATACTGCGATCGTGGTATATGAAGATACATGGACTGACGTGAAATATTATGCAGAACAATCGCTACGCACGGTTGTGAAGTGGCTGCAGAAGAACCTTCTGTCACTTAATTTGGCTAAAACCAACTATATTCCTTTTTCCATTAGTCACAGGACCGAAGCCCCAACTGACCCATGTCAGTTCAGATATTCTTGTTCATTCCTGTTTGGACTCCTCTTCATGTTCATGTTCATCACTATCTCGTGTCAGTCAAACCAAATACCTGGGTGTAGTAATTGATGACGGACTGAAGTGGTACTCACAAGTTGAAAGTTTAACATCAAGGGTCAGGAAACTTATCTATATCTTTAAGTATCTAAGGCAATGTGCTGACTCAAAAACACTGAAAATGGTGTATCTTGCACTTTGCCAGTCTGTCATCAGTTATTGCATTCCGGTTTGGGTGGCACTGCTAAAACTAAACTGATTGGATTGGAACGGGCCCAGAGGGCTGTGCTCAAGGTGATTCTCTGCAAGCCGTATAGATTTCCCACAAGTGAATTGTACGCGGAATTTAGGGTACTTACTGTGCGGCAGCTCTTTGTGCTCAATGCCACCCTCAGAAAACACAGACAGGTTCCTCCATCAGATCCAACCACTCGTAAAGCCAAACCTGCATGCCCATCTGTTTCTCACAAAACAGCTTTCGCTAGCCGCCAGCTCTATGTAAAAAGCTCACTAATTTACAGAAGGGTCCACAAACACATTCAAATTAATAATTTAAATAAACACAAACTCAAAACCAAATTACAAAACTGGCTGCTTAATCAAGACTATTCCCGTACAGAAGACCTTATTTCAAAATTATTGTAGGCACTATTAATCATTATTTATTCTACAAACACAGATACATAAACACATGCAACATCACATGAATACACCATACACTACACGCATCCCCACAAAACACCTTCTCCTCTCTCATACGCCACACCATACCACACCACACCACACCATACTCCATCTCATCCCATCCCCCACACACATACTTACACATTCATATAGCATATCAGTTCATCATGGGTTTATTGTTAGAATCACACACTTTAAAGGTTAAATTTGTATACTTAGTAACTAGTAGAACACTGACTCCTAGGTCACAGGGTTTCCCTAGTTTAGGAGGCAGAGTTTTCCACTATTTGTGCAGCCTTTTCCTAAAAACCAATTTAACCTACCTATGTGAACGGTTATTGTTATTGTATAAAAAAGGTTTTGCGTGTCAATAAACTTATTTTATTTTATTTTATTTTTTATTTTACTTACATATAGTTCGTTCTACCCGCGGCTGTAAGGAGTTATACTTGCCCTATGTTTGACATTTTATTCGTGTACCTTCCGTCAAAAACGCGCAGAAATGTCGTATATCGCGGTATCGTTCAGAAATTCCTTCATGGCAATTTTGTTGCAGTAAATGGTGATATTGAAAAATATATATTTAAAAATACTACACATATACTTAAAGATACATTTGACCGTAGGTCAGTGGCAACAATACTTTGACCTTAAGCTAGCCTACCGTAGCACGGAGTTTCAATAGAGTAAGAGGCCAGCTCATACTGGTTTCGTCAGCACTGACGTGTGGCTTACCTACTGTACGATCGATTGGCACTTACAGCTGTCTTAAATTACACAAAATTTAAGAAAAACACGGATTTATTGAAGCTAGATTCTGACTACAACATCAGTGTCAGGACTATAATATTGTAGGCTTCGGACTAGTAAAAAAGCGTCTAAACACGTGATTAACCAAAAGTCTTAGAAATATTTGTTAATGAACCAAGGTGGAGCATTATTTCATAATTGGTGCATTTTTTTCGAAATTTCATGACAATACAACTTCTGGAGGTCGATTAAAATGTAGTTACAAAATTTGTACAATTCCACATTATAAGCTGCTGCAAACACGTGTTGGTTAAAGAGTGATGCTACATTTGAACATAATATATCAGTTGCCAATAGTGTTGCTAGTTACATAGTAATACATAAAGTACGTACATAATATACAGCGACCAGCAACTGCGACCCTTTGGTACAGTGAAGTGCAGCGAGGAGTTGAGGATACCGCCACTGTAGTGATGGGTCAAGGTGATTAGAGCTGGTCGCTTGCTACTGCTGCGTTGTTATCTGTGTAAATATATTTCTGTAAGTCATTATCGTTCAGTGGTACCATAACAGAAATGGTTTTTAGTTTAGTATTTCATAAACCCAAAGTGCATTTGATATTGAATGTATGAAAAGTTTTTGAGTTAGGATGGTAAGTTGGTGTAAGTATGGTGCTTATTTTTACCGAAATTCAGGATCAAATGTAAAAAAGAAATGTTCACAAAATCTAAAACATAATAAAGATATTCAAGGAATCCAAAACTTAGTTTACTACTTATACAAACATTGTACAGGAGCAAAGAAATAAATAACTTTTTTTTTTGTTTTTTTTTTATTTTTATTTTAATGCATCTAGTGCTTACTTCGTTTTGCGTTTTTTGACGGAACAGAAAACAATGAAAAATTGAAATGCGTCGTCATCAAAAATGTCAGTATCAACACTGATAGCAGTGCGAATAGGTGGTCTTTATTTTTTGACATTTTGATTATGATCGCGGCTCTTTATCATTTGATTATAAACATCTAAATATGAAACACATGTTTGTTATTTAGAAACGGTTTTGAAGCCAGCAGGCACTGCACTGTGTGCGTCACTTACCTAGTCGTGATGTAGGCGGGCTGCAGTCGGCTCGTCACACCTATATGAAGTAGAAGGAGTGCGGCTGCAGCTCCAGCTGCGCCATCTTGGCCAGCAGGCGGTGCAGGCGCCGCTGTGCAGCTGCACCCGCTGCACTGTGTGCGTCACTTACCTAGTGATGTAGGCGGGCAGCAGTCGGCTCGTCACACCTATATGAAGTAGAAGGAGTGCGGCTGCAGCTCCAGCTGCGCCATCTTGGCCAGCAGGCGGTGCAGGCGCCGCTGTGCAGCTGCACCCGCTGCACTGTGTGCGTCACTTACCTAGTGATGTAGGCGGGCAGCAGTCGGCTCGTCACACCTATATGAAGTAGAAGGAGTGCGGCTGCAGCTCCAGCTGCGCCATCTTGGCCAGCAGGCGGTGCAGGCGCCGCTGTGCAGCTGCACCCGCTGCACTGTGTGCGTCACTTACCTAGTGATGTAGGCGGGCAGCAGTCGGCTCGTCACACCTATATGAAGTAGAAGGAGTGCGGCTGCAGCTCCAGCTGCGCCATCTTGGCCAGCAGGCGGTGCAGGCGCCGCTGTGCAGCTGCACCCGCTGCACTGTGTGCGTCGCCGCGTGCGCCTGCGCACGGCGCCAGGGCGCGGCACACGGACAGGCGCTGTGATACGTGGCGAGGCATCTACACGAAACAAAACAAATTGCTTTTACTTCGAGGAAATACATTACAGAGTTCACCCTGTGTAATGATATTTTTGCCAAAACTACGCCTAGCGAATAGTTTACGGCTTCAACGTCGTCCCATTTTGAGATTCTAAAGTTCTTTATGCAAAACGGAACCCTTCGCCCACGTTCTCACAGACGAAATAAAATTGCGTATCTTTTCGGATCTCCAACGCACAGCTTAGCACCGAGTGTTGTTTTCAACACTGTGTTTATTCGACGCGCTGAGAAACGAGCTGATTGTTAATGCTTGGTTCAGCACCAAGAGTTGAAAATATACTGCGCAATAAAATCCCACTGCGATTTTATTACGCCCATGTACATCAACTTATAGGATCACATGTGTGTCTATTCGTCTGTCACAGACAATTTGCTTCGAATTTACTGGACTGATGAAGTTCAAATTTGGTACAAACATTTGTGACCCAAATACCGTAGTTGCTTTACCACTTTTGACAAGATTTCTCAGTAATACAATACAACACATTTGGATAATTTTATTATGGTTGAAACTATTCAACTGTCACTAGAGACACTAGTAGATAAATGAAACTTGTCG
Organism: Aporophyla lueneburgensis; assembly: GCA_932294355.1. Classification (NCBI taxonomy): domain Eukaryota; kingdom Metazoa; phylum Arthropoda; class Insecta; order Lepidoptera; family Noctuidae; genus Aporophyla; species Aporophyla lueneburgensis. The sequence continues at coordinate 24,493,675 of OW028758.1, read as the reverse complement.
ACATGAAAAAACCTGATTAGCTCACAAGGAGGTAATGTTATGTGTATGATGGGATTCGAAGGGCATCGCACATTATAAGTTTCTACCGCTAATCAAAACCATCGATACGGATGTCCACTACCAACAGCTGATCAAGCAAGAAATTGAAGAAAATAACGGTTGGAAAAAATCAACAGAAAGGATGTAGTTTTTCATTATGATAACGCCAGACCACAGACATCTTTAACCACTTAGCAAAACTCGAGAGAACTTGGTTGGGAAATGTTAATGCATCCACCATAATTATAGACTTGACCGTGCCGTCTCAGATTTCCTAGTTTTTCGGTCTGTTCAGATTTATTTAGCTAGTGTTAGGTTAAAATCACGAGATGACTGGTAAAACGCCTTGTCACAGTTTTTTTAACAGAATTTTTTTTTTCAACTATGGGTTTATGTCGGTACCTACTAAAAGTCAACAAGATATCGAACAAAATAGCACATAATTATTTTTTAAACACCCTTGCTCGTAAAGCTGATGTAATTCCACCGGTTTTAAATATGTAAAGCGGGTCATAAAAAACGCGTGTGTTACCAAAGCAAATAGTTAAGTTATAGTCCATACAAATTCCATAACAGTATTATTTGCCATTTCAAATATGGAACTGATCGCCGCCGCACGACTCCAGCTAGTGAGCAGCGCGCTGTTGCTATTCAAATTTCGAACTAATCGCCGCGCGGCGCCAGTCAGTAGGCAGCGCTAGCGCGCTGTTAAAATGGCGGGAAAGCAACAGTGTGCATTCACAGATTGAGTTTATTTAAAATAAAAAATAAACATTTTATTCGGTAATTTAAAAACTTGGCTGCATGCTCTAGCGTCTTTGCCAACATTTTCACGCAGCCACGGCAGAAAATAATCCTCGCGCCATTTTTCTCAAATTTTCTTTTCTTTGTACTTGTATTGTGAATATCTAAAAATGACAACTTTCAATAATGAAGATGAGCAATATATTAGGTCTTTACCTATGAAATTGCCGTTCTACAGTACTGGCCATTTCAAATCAAAATAATTTTTGTTTGTCTAAGAATTCTAATTTCAAATTAATTTTATTTTAAAAACATGGAATTCTTTTTCCAAAAGTAGTCTTTTGTTTATTGATTAGTGTTACATTTTCATCGCATTTCAATCTTTTTCGTCATCATGGATACGTAAAAAATTTGAGTAATTATGGAATATGAGTACCGTCGTGGCAGCAACGCGGCACAAGCGGCACGCAACATCAACGACGTTTACGGAGCTAACACTACAAACCAACGCACCACCTGTTATTGGTTTGCTCGCTTCCGTTCTGGAAATGTCGACCTGAAAAATGAACCTCGCGGTCGTCCGAGGACTTTGGGCGACAATGACGAATTAAAGGCGATTGTGGAAGCTGATGATACACAATCTACGGCTGAATTAGCAGCAGCTTTTGACGTTAGCGTCAAAACTATATTAGTCCATTTGCGTCAAATTGGCAAGGTAAAAAAGCTTGACAAATGGGTGCCCCACGAACTCAATGATCGCCAGCGTGAAGTACGCGTCGAGACGTGCCTTGCACTGCTCAACAGACACACAAATGAAGGAATTTTGAACCGCATTGTTACCTGCGATGAAAAATGGATTCTGTTTGATAACCGCAAGCGCTCAGCAATTTGGTTGGATCCTGGTTCCGCACCTAAACAATGCCCTAAACGAAAACTTACCCCTAGAAAAGTGATGGTCACTGTTTGGTGGTCTAGCGCCGGTGTGATTCATCACAGCTTCTTACCAAACGGGGTGAGCATTACTGCAGATGTGTACTGTGAAGAACTGAACTCAATGATGGAGAAGCTGGTACATCTCCAACCAGCATTGGTCAATCGCTCGTCTCCGCTGCTCCTGCACGACAACGCGCGACCTCATACTGCACAGCAGACGGTCTCCAAGTTGCAAGAACTGGGGTTGGAAGCTCTCCGTCATCCGCCCTACTCACCAGACCTTGCGCCTACAGACTACTACTTTTTCCAGAATTTGGATAACTTCTTGGCGGGAAAAAAATTCAATACCCGAGAGGCAGTACAAAATGCCTTTAAAGAATTTATTGCCTCCCGTCCAGCTGATTTTTTTAAGAAGGGCATCAATAAACTGCCTCTGCGTTGGCAAAGATGCATTGATTGCATAGATGATTATTTCGATTAATACAAATAAAAAATACATGAAAAAAAATTCGTTTAATTTTTTTCATACAAAACGGCATTTTCATAGGTAAAGACCTATTATTACTTCAACTCCACCGGATATATTAACAGAAGCGCGAACCGCATGCGACAGCTTGCTGCCGTCAATATCCAAGGACAGATACATAACCACGTATGAAAATTTCTTGAAGTGGAAAATGTTTTTTTTTTCTGTTTCCTCCCAAACGTGTTAAAAAACGTCGTACGATAGTGCGTATTGGTTATAACATGCTCGGCTCAATTACGCCCTCGCCTTCGGCTCGAGCTGAAATTCCGCCTCGCATGTTATAACCATCACAACGCACTAATATCGTAGTGTACTATAATAAAATGTACACAAACTGAAAAAACATGTCTTGAATTTGTATATAAAATACGAAAAAACTTTTTCCCGAAATGAGACCTAAATGAAACCATAATTCCTCACAGACTGCAATATTACATAGCAAAACATCAACTTATCCGAAAATATAATAAGTACGAGGAAAGTGGCAACGAAAACTGCACTACAATAAAATAGTACTTACATTGAACAATGGCGAATGCAGTATGGGTGTCCACAAAGGCAGTAGCTTGTTGAGCACGGTGGAATTACACTCCAACAAAGACTCCAGTAGACTCAGGAAGTGAAGATTCACCGTTTCGGCCAGCTGAAAGATAACCTCGATACTTATATTTGCTAATTAGTAAAACGCAATACCTATGGCTTAAAGTTTTCAAGATTTTAAAGTTAACTTAAATGGATTGTATATTACACAAAACTAGTTTTTCCCGCGGTTTCACCATTCAATTCAGTATTCATTTCAATAATTGAAAATGTTTTTTTTTTCTTGATTCAACAACCTACCAAAATGCTTGTGAATAGTTAAGCTAGTGTGTTAGTTATGCTGGAGTCAAATGAAATCTACTTTCTTCAGATAGATGACAGCATTATATGCCAATGAGTCATGTTTTGAAATTAAAAAAAAATGTCCCATGAACTTTCGCTATCTTTAAAAATATTACAAGACAATGTTTATGTTCTTTCAATCCAGAATTAGCTTTCCTACCGACAGTTTATATGGGTAGTTCATGTAATTGTTTTTTTAATTTTTTATTTAACTGATTTTGTTAATTTATTTTATTTTAATTTCATTTACTGTGGACATAATCTACTCATTGCAATGATTTTAAATGAGTTGTATTGCAACATGTAGTTAGCTAGCGACCTCGTCAGCTGTTCATAATATTCTTGCCTGACCAACCGGCAGCAAGTTCGTCATGCTCCCTTAGATGTCACTGCTTGCGGTAGCGTCGGGGGTCGGGTTACCACCTTCCCTCAAATATGGCGAGGGGGGTAGTGGCTGACCTTTGCGTTATGCTCGTGAACGGGTGCTGCTTGTGGTGGCTGGTCGTCTTGCTGACCATGGTTTTTGTTATTGTTACTTGTATTAACTGTTATTTTATTTTACTCCGGAGGTCCTAGTTTAACTATTGTAACTTCAACTTAGCTGTATGTATCAGTGTATGTATATGTATCATTTTGCATAGTTGAATGTGTAAGCGGGCACGCCCTTTATGCCTGGAGGTTTTGTTTGCGTTCTGAGTTCTGTTTCCGATTTTGTTTTATTATTTATTTCAGCTTGAGATTAGTTTTCAATGTTTTGTTGGTGGTATATTGGCGTGTGCTAGCTGGCATATGGTGAATAATGAATGTTTTGTTTCATAATATTGGTTGCATACACAGTGTTGTACAGAATCAAGTTCTTCTAACTTAACAGACAGCTGTGCTGTTGGGGAGTTTGTTCCGCCACTTCTTCTTCCCAGCTACAGCACTAGGAAGTGTCGAAGGGCGGGCGTTTTGGGGGGACTGTCTTGTGTAACTTTTTTTTTTTTTTTTTTTCAGGATGGGAAATCATCAAATGACTTCTCCCGCTCTGGGCGGAGCGGGAGGGCGTGTCAGACTTTTACTGACTAAAACCCACCCGTGTTCCATCAGTTGCCCATGTGCCAGGGTCACTGTATCTCTTTCGAACAATCACGCGACCCCGGCAGGCATCGGTCCTAGTAGACCCCTACACTGCTGCTGACATCTCTTTGAGGCGCGCGTGGAACACTGCGCGCCGTCGACCCGAGCTTGGTCCTTACCGGGCGGCGAGCTACCCATTGCTCGCCACCCGCAAGCTCGCGCCTACGGTGGCCGGGAGTCCGCAATCGACTCCTGACGCCCGGGGCGGTCTTGTGTAACTTTGACGTTCAAAAAGTGCTGACTCTCAGCCTAGTTTGAATAAATGACATTTGATTTGATTTGATTAAAGCTTTGGTTTCCTAGAACAGCAGCGGCCGTAACATAACTTTGAACGACGTCAGGAGGCTTTTGCCACAGGGACCACTGTTAACCTTTTTGATCATCAGTGCCATCATTTTCACGTAACCCTCATTAGCTGCACCTCTGTCTTAAAAAACCATAGCTTTACATAGGTACGTTTTTAACTGGTGGCAAACCACTTTCAGATGATCGTGTCTGAAAGTGGTTTGCCATCAGTTAAAAACGTAAGGAAAACTTCGCGGGCTAACCTAAGCACTTTTATCCAGTTTTTCACTATTTCCTATTCAAAAAGCATCAGATTAAAATGAAATAAATAATTCAGAAAATGTACAGCCAATTTATAGTGCTACTTAGTTACATATTTAGTGCTTGATTATTATTTAAATACTAGAACCCGAAATTATAACTTCAAATTACCTTGAAGATGTTTTTATGTGACAACTGAGGTTAATTCTATTATTTCATTTTTTGTCTCTTGATTGAAACGATCTAAATACAAATGAAGTATATCTGTTATAAATTCCCTTGAGTCCGCGTTCCTACGGACGTCATAATCTTCTACGCACTGCTTAACGTCGAGTGTTGAAAACCGTACAGTAAAACACACTGTTCGATTACTGACGCGCTGAGATGCACTCCTTTGGATTTCCATTGCACGGTTAAGCATCGTGAGTCGAAAATCCAGTGCGCGATAAAATTCCGCCGCAATTTTATTACGTTCCTGTTTTATCGACTTAGTGAGTGACAGCGTGACAATCGATATCGAACAAGGTTTGTTAACAGTTTGATGAGATAGTTTAGGAAGCAACAGTAGGTAAATCTCGCTCACCACTTTGGACTGCACGGTGACCTGCAGGATGCTGGGCACGAGCTTGCACCAGAAGTCGAGCAGGATGCAGGTGGTGGTGTTGTGCGGCTCGCTGCAGGGCGGCGCGGCGCCCGCCAGCTGCTCCAGGTACAGCGTCCACAGCTGGCACAGCACGAAGGCGTGCAGCAGCGCCGACAGCCGCGCGCCGCCCGGCTTGCTCGCCTCCACGTACGACGACATGATGGTCTGTGGGGGGTAGCCGTGAGCACATATCCAATCAAATACACTAGTCACAAAAATTAAGGGATATAAAAAAATAATCCAAATTTTTGGGTGATTTTCAGCAAGCTGTAACTCCCGAGGAAAATTATCGTATAGCAAAAAATAAAAAAGCAAATTGTAGCTCCATGTGTTTACTTTTCAGATATGACATACATGAATTTTTATTTATCATGTTTGAGTCTGGAGAAAACCCAAGGAAACTACCAAAAAAAAAATTTCCAAATTTTTTCTCGCCTTAAAAAAAAACGTCTACGGGCTTCAATTTTTTTTTCCATTGTTTCATTCAAAAGTTCTTTTAGAAAATTTAATGCCCTTTAATTTGACGTATACAGAATGACTGTACAATGATTTACCGCGGAGTTATCGTCAGTCAAAGCAAAAAAGTACTTTTTAACTTTGACAATCAATAACTCTGGTATGACCGTATAGAAAATCGAAGGAAGGTTTTGGAAACTACACAATATTTTCTATAAGATACCGGGAATAACATTTGTCGAATTTTTTTTTTTTTTTAATTGGAAGCTTTGACTGACTGATGACTGATGTTTTTTACAAAAAAAAAAAAAAACCGAGCTCCTCAAAAACACTAGAAAGTAAAAAAATAACTTTAATTTCGGAAGTCGGTGTCTTAGGATCTGTATTTGAGTTTTTTGCCACGACTTCCGAAATTAATAGTAGATTATTAACCAAGGGGATAAAGCAGTGTCTTCGGTCGCGGGTAACGATTTAAATCGCGAGCGTAACGAAGGACTTGAGGTTTGCTCCCGAGCGTAGCGAGGGTGTTAAAAACTTAAATCACGAGCGAAGCGAGGGATTTAAGACGAGTCCTGAGTGTAGCAAGGGATTTAAGTTCACCCAAGACTAAGACAGCTTTATCACCGAGGAAAATACTCTACTTTTCGTACCATTTGCGAAAAAATTAACACAATAATAATATGAGATAAGCATTTATTAAAAATAATGACAATTAAAAGTAAAATAAACTTAACGTTTCTGTATTTGAAGAAAACAAAAACGCGGCAAATTCCTAGACTAATATTTTTTTGTCGGAAAAGCAAAGGCATCAAGCCCATACGGCCTAGTCGGTTTTCGTAATTTTATTTAATAATCATAACTGCATAATAAATGCGTAAACACAGATGTAGTTCAGTATAAATTTCGATAAGTATTCCAAATTTAAATCACCTTCTCCCCCTAGAGGATGAATGAAATTCAAAACAATTTTCTTTCCCTGTTTTTAACAGATTAAAAATGACTATTGTTATGTTAGCTTTTTGTGGCATAGAATGTCACTTTTTTGAGCAAGTGGTACGAAAAGTTATTTTTTTACTTTCTAGTGTTTTTGAGGAAGTCGGTTTTTTTTTGTAAAAAAGTTTTTATTTTTTACTTTTTAGTTATGGTATCTACCCCGCACTAATTCCTATACCACGAATCGCCAGGTGAAATTTAATACTTTACTTCTGCTGTAAATCGTTGAGGAATTCCATTGACTGACTGTCTATGGTCTCCATCATCAGACCTGTAATGGTACTTATAAGCCTTATGGGAGCTTTCTCATCAATAGAAATCAATTAAGTTCAAACACCAGGTTATTGCTGTAAATCGTTGAGGAGTTCCCTCGATTGTCTTTCGGCTCCATCATCAGATCAACTCCGGATCTTCATTAAATAGTAGTGATAAAATTGGCACTTTGAACCGTATAAAGTAAACCCAACATCAGGGAACTGCTGTAAATTGTTGAGGAATTCCCTCAACTATCTATGGTCTCCATCATCAGACCTGTAATGGCCCATATGGGTGCAAAGTTCTCATCAATAGAAATTAATTAAGTTCAAAAACCGTGTAATTGCTGTAAGTCGTTGAAGAGTTCTCTCGACTGTCTTTCGGTTTCATCATCAGAGCAACTTAAGACCTTCATTAAATAGTAGTGCTTTAAGATAATTAATGAAAGAAATAAAAAACGCACTAGTCGCCTACGATTTTCAAAGGTTCCCTTCGATTTCTCTGGGATGCCATCATCAGATCCTGGTTTCCTTATCATGGGACCATCCTTGGGATATCTCCTTTCCAACAAAAAAAGAATCATCAAAATCGGTTCATAAATGACGAAGTTATCGGTGAACACACATAAAAAAATATATACAAGATTATTTTTAGTATATGCGAAACCTGAATATAGTTTGTTCAGAATCAGTAACTGAATCGATTCCAATAATTTTTACACCATGTTATATTTTGTACCAAAAATATTTAATTACGCTTCCAAGTCGCGGGGCCTTAGTGCTTTGTTTCGATTTTAAAATTATCATGTCTTTCTCGTACTCAAACGTCCATTACACGGAGATGGTACGTATACTAGCTGTTTGTGGTGATGTGCATATGTTTTTGCGTGGACAACCAGGTAACTTATCAAGCTTATAACTTTGTGATTATTAATGATACAGTTTTGAATTTTTTTTTCATAGATTCTTTACATAAAAATACTAGACCCGTGTTTCGGGTTTCGCATAAACAAAAATTAATGTTGTATATAATATATACGGTCGAATTGAGAAACCTCCTTCTCTTTTTGAAGTCGGTTAAAAAAAGACAAAAGTTCGCATAATTAACGATATTTCGATAACTTGGTATAACTTTGGATAAAATGGATGAACGAAGGATATCGTCGGTAATATATCAACGTCCCATAAAATCCCTGAAAAATTCAAAGCGCTACGATTTTTTTTTCATAGTGCCCCGAAGCTTCAAATTCTTTGTTTTTGCAAAAATCAACATTATGAGCAATTTTACGATTTTTATTAGTTTTTCGATGAACAAAAATTGTTGTCCTCAAAAATCTCAAAAATTTTTCAATCCTCGATTTTTTTCTGATCGCTGCAACTGCCTTAGTTTCAATTTTTTTTTTACAGATGTTTTAAAATGAGTTTTGAAACTAAGGCAATGCAGCGATCACAAAAAATCGAGTTAATTTTTTTGACAATAATGGAGCATTCTGAAGATGGTGAAAAATCTGAAAACTAGACACATGGAGCTACAATTTGCTTTTTTATTTTTTGCTATTCGATTTTTTCCTCGGAGTTACAGCTTGTTGAAAATCACCCAAAAATTTGGATTTTTTTTTACATCCCTTAATTTTTGTGACTAGTGTAATTCATGCTACACAATTATACAGGATCAGTTTCTATCCAGTGCGCAAACTGTGACCATGAATTCAGCATATCATTCTAGAACCCCGCGTAAAAAAATTTCGTTGGATACTTATACAAAAAAAAATCAGGTGTTCCATACATTTTCACCCCGTAGGTATTGCATTTTTCTATGAAACAGCAGAAAAATTTCTGCGCAAGGGGGTCTAGAATGATATGCTGAATGGTTACAATTTACGCACTGGATAAAATCTTATCCTGTATAATGTGTGTTTTCGCTGTTCATCAGCAGCCTATATGTTCGCACTGCTGGTACACAGGCCTCTTCACGGTGAGAGGGAGTGGACGGCCATAATCCGCCACGTGGACCCAGTGCGGGTTGGTAGGTGTCACATGTCTTCGAATTTTTGGTTCTAAGACATGCTGTTTCCTTACGACGTTTTCCTTCACCGTTTTGAGAGCAGTGGTGATGAAATACGTTACACAAAGTAAAGCGCTTGCTTGGGTTCGAACTCTAATTATTGCGCTATTGTTGAGGTCTAATTTCAAATCCTAGATGGCAGTCGGACCGTATAATAGTTATTTGTCACAGAAATCATTCGAAAATTTCGCGATGGATGAGCTGATCCTAATCCCGAAAATATGGCGGTCTATGAAGCGAAATCTATTTCAAGATGGTGGCTCTATAATCACGGTCTAATCACAGAAAAATATTTTGACTAGGGACTACATCTCTGTCATAATATATTCGTCTCGAGATTACACCACTATGTGCAGTCAGGAAAAAATACAGTTTAGCAATTTGCCATTTTATAGCTATTTCATAGGACTGACAAAGACAATGTTATTTGAAATTACTGACATTCATTAGAACTTGATAGGCAATAATTTTCTGCGATTATACAGTAAGACATAGTTACCTGTATGTAGTCAGTAATGTGGCACGTAGCATCCTGCGGCACTGGCTGGTGCATCTGCGCAGCCTGCGTGTGCGACGTGGGCAGCTGGTGCGTGCGACTGTTGCACAGCGCACATAGTTACCTGTATGTAGTCAGTAATGTGGCACGTAGCATCCTGCGGCACTGGCTGGTGCATCTGCGCAGCCTGCGTGTGCGACGTGGGCAGCTGGTGCGTGCGACTGTTGCACAGCGCACATAGTTACCTGTATGTAGTCAGTAATGTGGCACGTAGCATCCTGCGGCACTGGCTGGTGCATCTGCGCAGCCTGCGTGTGCGACGTGGGCAGCTGGTGCGTGCGACTGTTGCACAGCGCACATAGTTACCTGTATGTAGTCAGTAATGTGGCACGTAGCATCCTGCGGCACTGGCTGGTGCATCTGCGCAGCCTGCGTGTGCGACGTGGGCAGCTGGTGCGTGCGACTGTTTCACAGCGCACATAGTTACCTGTATGTAGTCAGTAATGTGGCACGTAGCATCCTGCGGCACTGGCTGGTGCATCTGCGCAGCCTGCGTGTGCGACGTGGGCAGCTGGTGCGTGCGACTGTTTCACAGCGCACATAGTTACCTGTATGTAGTCAGTAATGTGGCACGTAGCATCCTGCGGCACTGGCTGGTGCATCTGCGCAGCCTGCGTGTGCGACGTGGGCAGCTGGTGCGTGCGACTGTTGCACAGCGCACATAGTTACCTGTATGTAGTCAGTAATGTGGCACGTAGCATCCTGCGGCACTGGCTGGTGCATCTGCGCAGCCTGCGTGTGCGACGTGGGCAGCTGGTGCGTGCGACTGTTGCACAGCGCGCCCATCACCAGCCACGAGATGAGTCGCACGCGGGTCACACACTCGCACACCTCGCGAGACCTTGGACAATTGCACTTCATTAATATAACCCTTGGTGCGAAACCTTTTTGAGGTTACGTTCGCCAGTGTCAGAAAACTGTTGTGGTCAGCAATATTCCTTCTGAAAACATTTTTATCATCACTTGATCGTGGCGAAAACTAAAACTGAATAACAGTTTCTCACATACCGTAGGGTATGGAGGACATCACTATATCATATTATCTCTCTTAAGCGTTTAAAAATAAAATTGTAACACTGACCCTGGTAAAGATGCGCTGATCCAAGGAGTCATATGCCTGGCCGGCTGGGCGCGGTCCTGTCTCCCGCGGCTATGTTCTAAAGCCAATTCCATGGCCACATATTGGGCTATACCACCCTTCACTATAGCCCCCAATGTGTCTTCGTTTAGACATATCAAGTTGCGGTTCACGATCGATTTTGAGACGGAGCCCTGTTAAGAAATGAAATGGGTGTAAATAGCAAATAATAAAAATGTATTACATGGTAAAATTCAGTAAACAAGAAAATATTTAATATATGAAAAACAAAATAACGTGCTTTATAATACCGTGAGCTATGTAACAGTAAGCTGCGTGAAATTGATTTTCCACCAGAGTTTCAAAAGTGTAGCCATGGCTTTTGTAATCTAAGCGAGCATAAAGCGGTTTTAGACTTATTATACAGTAAAATATCATATGCATTATGTGATGCCGCCGAGCAAACATATGAAAGGATAGGGACTGTTGTTAGAGGTAGGAACCACAAGGCATTGTGCGGGTGGAATTACCACGTAAGAGATGCACACCGGGAGGCCAGGCTTAAATTCGAAATGTGGGTTTTGTACAATCGGCCAACTTCTGGAGGTATTTTTGAACAAATGCGAGTGGCCCGTAACATCTTTAAGGCTCGGCTTAAATGGTGCCAGAACAACCAAGACCAAATAAAGATGGATATGATAACGAAAGCGAGAGCAACAAATAATTTCGGTAAGTTTTGGAAGTCCACGAGTAAGCTTGATATTAAGCCTGGCCTCTCTGTGAATGTCGGCGGGCGGAGTGACCCGGGGGAGATTGCAAATATGTTCAAGGAACATTTTACAGTGCAATCTCCTCTGGGTCCCTCAGTTGATATGGTCGGTGCTGGGCCTGACATTCAGGGAATGAAGCCGCTAATGTTCTTTTCAGCAAGGCAAGTCGCTGCTGTCATTAAAAATATGAGTAGAGGCAAATCTCCCGGACATGACGGGCTCAGTATTGAGCATTTCAAATTTGCTGGGATTCATCTGCCAAGGGTTCTGTCATTGTTTTATACCATGTGCCTCAGTCACTCTTACTTGCCGGCAGATCTAATGAAAACATTAGTGGTGCCTATAATTAAGAATAGGACGGGTGACATAGCAGATAAGTCAAACTATCGACCTATATCTCTCGCAACCACAATGGCAAAAGTACTGGACGGTATGATTGATTCTAGCTTGAAGGAATTTCTATCCGTGCATGACTCACAGTTCGGGTTTCAGCCTGGACTGTCAACGGAAAGCGCCATAGTAAGTCTCAAACATACGGTCCAGTATTACACTGATCGTAATACGTCGGTATACGCCTGTTTTCTGGATCTCTCCAGGGCCTTCGATCTTGTAAATTATGATGTGCTCTGGAGGGAGCTTGAGGGTAGGGGTGTACCGACAGGAGTCCTCAAGATCTTACAGTATTGGTATGGCAACCAAGAAAATGTTGTTAAGTGGTCTAGTACACTCTCCGACAGTTATAGATTAGGATGCGGTGTGAGGCAGGGTGGGCTGACGTCTCCTAGGCTATTTAGCACATATATAGATAGCCTAATCGTGGACCTCAGCAAGATGCGGGTCGGATGTAGCGTCCATGGTGTGAAAATAAATAGTATCAGCTATGCTGATGACATGGCGCTGCTGGCGACGACAGCAGGCGCCGTGAATGAAATGCTGAAGGTCTGTCAGGCGTATGCTGCCTCACACGGGCTTGTTTATAATATTAAAAAGTGCAAATACATTGTCTTTAAGGCCGGCGGTGAATGCCCGGATACTATACCCAACATTACCCTAAACGGCTTGAACATCAAAAGAGTGACAACATTCAAATATCTCGGGCATTTTCTCACGGACGACCTTAAGGACAATGATGATATTGAAAGGGAGCGTAGGGCATTGGCTGCCCGAGGTAACATGCTGGCCCGAAGATTCGCTCGGTGTAGCAAGCTGGTAAAGGTAACTCTTTTTAAGGCATATTGCCAGAGCTTTTACACAGGGAATCTTTGGGTCAACTATACCAAAAGGACGCTGAATGACCTACGCGTCCAGTACAATAATATTTTTAGGATGCTGTTGAGACTGCCACGATGGTGCAGCGCTTCTATGATGTTTGCACAAAACCGAACTGACGGTTTCCACGCCGTCATTCGCAAGAAAACCGCGTCGCTGTTGTCAAGGTTGCGGGCGAGTGGCAACAGCATTCTAAAAACGGTGGCGGAGAGTATTGACTCACCGATTATTAAAAGTTTTGTGAGAAGGATAATCACCGAACATTAATTTGGGAATGTCCTTTTCACAATACTGTTTTTTCTATGTTGTTTTGAATTTTGTTTTACCTACTAACACTAGTATTAAGTTGTAATGTTGTTTACTAACCCGATGGATCATTGTTGTCCGAAAAATAAAGAATATAATAATAATAATAAGAATTATTGAAGTATTGAGTATTGAATTTTTTAGCGTTGTCGCATTGTTACCGCGCCAAAATAAAACAAAAGAAGTTGAAATAGGAACTGGATATTTTTATATTTGCATTGTTTGAAAAGTGTAAGTAGCCAGTATTATTCGATATATTGTGTAGTTTCGAGTTATGCAACCTAACAGGTTTTTTTTTTAATTTTGTATTTGTAATAACACATTTCCTTTCATTACGTTTGATGGTACCCACACCAAATGATGGAGACACTGTTCTGATTAAAGAGTGGAGACCGTGTATAGGCATTTACTTTTTTTTATTTCGCACTTCGCCTACACATCAACGTTTTTCATGACAAAATTGATATGTTCACATGGCATTTAAAAGAATTTACAAGATACTGTTATTAATTTTATGTTATAACTAGCATTTGCCCGCGGCTTCATCCGCGTGGATTTCGGAAACTATCGCAAGATAACGTAGTTATTTTCTCGATAATAGGTAGCCTATGTATTTCCTAAGGTCGGTACTGCTTGACTGTTGAGGAGTGGATAGAAAGGCGCCACCGCTCACCTTCCGCCTGACGCAGGTTCTCACTGGGCATGGGTGCTTCGGTGGGTTCCTGTTCAGGATAAAGCGGGAGGAAACGCCCGGGTGTTTCCATTGCGAGGATCGTCTAGAGGACAGGGTGGAGCATACGGTGGTGTGCCCTGCCTGGGCGGAGCACCGCCGTGTCCTCGTGGAGGCGATCGGCGGCGGCGACCTCTCGCGTCCGGCCCTGGTGCGAGCCATGGTACGGAGCGAAGGAGGAGGCTGGGCGCGTGAGTGAGTGGCAGTCTCTGCGCCCTCACGTCCCTAGTCGCCGCAGGAGGAGACGCCCCGGGCGTCGGGAGTCAATAGGGGACTCCCGGCCACCGTAGGCGCGAGCGCGAAATGACATTAAACTCAATATTAATCATATCAAAGAAGTAAGGCATACAAAATTTTTAGGCATAATAATAGATAAAGACATGAATTGGAAAGAACATGTAAGCAATGTCAGCACTAAAATTAATAAATTCGTATATGCACTAAAACAAGTCAAAAATGTAACTAATATAAAAACTGCTGTAATGTCATACCATTCGTACGTCGAATCGTTACTACGATATGGCCTTATAATGTGGGGAAATAGTACAGACTTCAGCAGAGCATTCATCGCTCAAAAAAAATGCATGAGGGCAATTTGTGGTCTTAAACCTGACGACTCATGTCGACCCATATTTAAGAAACTTGGTTTGTTACCGTTGCCGTCACTTTATATTTACGAAATATGTGTGTTTGTTATCAAAAATAAACAATTGTTTAAAACTGCTAATGATGTTAATCCTAGAAACAGACGAGATCCTCACAAACTGGTCTTAAATGATTTACCTAGATTAGCTAAATATAATAAGAGCTGCCTAGCCATGTGTGTGCGTATTTATAACAAAATACCAAGGCATTTCAAGACGCTAAATACAAGATTATTTAAAATTAAGTTGTATAAATGGTTATTTGAATGTAGTTTTTATAGTTTAAAAGAATTTTTCGATAAAAAGTGTTGATGGTTGATACCTTCTTTACTTAACTTTATTTTGCATGCTATGTTTTTATCTTACCTAAACATGATTGTGCCATATCTTTGTATTTAACACCATTGTATACCATGTTTTACGCAAATAAATATTTGATTTGATTTGATTTGATTTGAGCTTGCGAGCGGCGAGCAATGGGTAGCTCGCCGCCCGGTAAGGACCAGGCTCGGGTCAACGGCGCGTAGTGTTCCACGCGCGCCTCAAAGAGATGTCAGCAGCAATGAAGGAGTCTGCTAGGACCGATGCCTGCCGGGGTCGCGAGATTGTTCGAAAGAGATACCGTGACCCTGGCACATGGGCAAGTGAAGGAACACGGGTGGGTTTTAGTCAGTAAAAGTCTGACACGCTCTCCCGCTCCGCCTAGAGCGGGAGAAGTCATTTGATGATTTCCCATCCAAAAAAAAGGATCGGTACTGTACTATAAAAAAAAAGGTTGGTACCTGTGCCGAATCTCAACAACATCGTTTCTGTAGTTCAGGCGTGAAAGCGTAAGAGACAAAATAGAGTTACCTTCGCATTAATAATATTAGTATAAATTAGCTTCTGCCCGCTGAAACTTTATTCGCGTGGAAGTACTAAGACACCACAATATACATAAATAATACAGCTTATGTTACTCGCTGACTCATACAGCTTTCTACATTAATAAGAATTTTTGAAGTGATAACTTCTTATGGGAGGGTAAACCGCTTCGTTACATAACGCGATACGCCGCAAGCTGTCTGGCTTCTTTTGTGCCTCGTAGTTGGTTTGCTAAGTTTAGCTATATTTCCGAAGCTCAGCCTTTGGATGGGTGACTTAAGTTATTATTTTGCCTTGTGTCCCAGGTTCACTAGGTTAAGCTGCACTTGACAAGGTCAGCCTTTGGATGGGTGACCATAAAGTTTTTGTTTTGGCTTTTGTGGCAGGTTCGCTAGGTTAAGCTGCACTTCATAAAGTGAGCCTTTGGATGGGTGACCATTTTTAGTTTTTGTTTTGTGTCGCAGGTGCACTAGGTTAAGCTACACTTCCCAAGGTCAGCCCTTGGATGGGTGAAAATTTAGTATTTTTGTGCCTTGTATTTGGTTTGTTAGGTTAAGCTACACTTCCCTAGGTCTTGGATGAGTGAAAATTTAGTATTTTTGTGCCTCGTAGTTGGTTTGTTAGGTTTAGCTACACTTCCCAAGGTCAGCCTTTGGATGGGTGACAATTTAGTTTTTTTTTTTTTGCTTTGTGCCGCTCGTAGGCATGGTTCGCTAGGTTAAGCTACACTTCTCAAGGTAAGCTTTCGGATGGGTGACAATTTAGTTTTATAGAGTTTATTGGAGTTTACTCCTTAAGATTCGATTTTTTTATATCAGTTCGGGGATTGAAAATTTATGGGGAGTAAAGTCAAACTTGTTCCGTTACGTTAAGTTATGTGTTATGTTATGTTTACTAATCTATATATTTTATAATCGTTCGTAAGGAGTAAACTACATACGTGCATCGGAGCTGACACCTCCTCTCCCACTCTAACCCACAGCGCTAGCCATATTTCGGACAGACGCTTCCCCCTCTCTCTACTCAGTGTTTCGTGTGCGATAGACATATACTGTTGACAGTGAACATATAACCTAAAAACCTGAGGTTCCCTCAAGTTAAACAATTCCAATATTAAATGGTTCAACTTAGATTAGTTTAAGTTATCACTTCTGTCGGGCGTCCCGAGGCGCACACGATTTTTTTAATCAGTCAGGAATTTTTAGAGTTTATCAATTTCACACGATATTAGTATGTTTTTTCTCTTTCTAATATTAGTAGAAAAAGTACTTTCATTAGTGTAGGTGTTATATTATCGTGTTGTGTTTCCTACACTAGGTATTGTGTATTTTTTTGTTAAATGTTTAAGTTCCAGTGCTTTGTATTTGAAAATTATAAATAAGTTAGTTAAGATTTGTAAAACGACCGCACTTTCGGATTCGTGTCCCTGTACACACAGTTGTATTGATAGTTGTTCGGTTCGTAAATAAAAAAGTATACCTTGATCTTGTTGAGCAGATGTGGGTCGTGCAGCAGGTCGATCATGTCGGGCAGGTGGGGCCGCATACAGTCCACAGCGCCCCCCGCGACCTCCCGCGCGTCGTGCGAGGCCAGCTCGCCGCCCGACAGCTGCGGCGGCAGCACCAGGCGGCACCCGTGACCTGCACGGACATTCTATTCGATCAGTTCATCCGCTGTAGGTGAATAGTGGTTACATTGTAAAGAAATTTGTTCAAAAATTCTTCTATGTTATCACGGTCAATGATATCAAATTCCTTTTTTTTTCATCATCACAATAAACACAAATAAGTATTTTTGACAAACTTTTTCAGTAAATTTCGTTTGATCCTACATGAATCGGGTCCACCCTTTATGGCAGAATTTTTTTCGTCATAATATTATTTTGCATAACAGCGGTTGGCATAAACTTCATTTCGCAGAAAATCGTTTGGCATACACCCATTTATCATACATTCACAACGCATAATTTTATAAGTCAGAATCATCTTTGGGCATAAATTTTATTCCATAGTAATTAAAAAGTAGAACCATCATATCGCAGAAAGTTCGCAGTCAGAATCGTCTCTTGGCATAATTTCATATCGATAGTTATTAAAAGGCAGAACTATCATATCTCAGAAACTTTAAACTTAGAATATCTTTTGGCATACATTTCATATCGAAGATGCATGCAGCATGCAAACAAGCATGGAGCATGCAAACAAGCATGCAGCATGCAAGCAAGCATACAGCATGCAAGCAACCAAGCATGCAGCAAGCAATCAAGCATGCAGCAAGCAAGCATGCAAGCAAGCAAGCATGCAGCAAGCAAGCATGCAAGCAAGCATGCAGCATGCAAGCAAGCTTACAACATGCAGGCGAGTATGCAACATGCAGCATGCATGGTTTCTGTCACGGCTTCGGCGCTGCAGGGCTCCGGCGGTCCCACGCGAGCTCATCGTCGCAGATGGTTTTACGCTCACCACCGCGGCTTCGACTTGCTGGGCGGCTTAGCCGGCCAGCCTCAGCCGCGGCGGCGACCGTCAAAACCACCTGCTCCTCAGCTCGCGGGCCGCCTCGCCACTCCGCGCCTACGCGGGCTTAAATTACACTCTAGGGGTAGGGCAGACAAGACTACGTGGAGTCGGTTCTGCAGCGATTCGTTTCTGTCAATAATTTTTGTAGCACAAGATATACTGACTTTTTGAGACACTATTTCATTTTATTTAAGGTTAAAATGCAATTTAATAGAAATGAAAATATGCCTAACAAAATTATTCTAAGTGAAATTCTGCCATCTTCATAGTATGCCAAGTGAAATTATGCCAAATAATCATTGCTCTAAATAATTGTTATGCTAAACGAAATTATGCGGAATTTTAAGTCTGCCAAAGGTAATTATACGAAATAAAATTCTGCCATCTTAAAAGTATGCCAGCGTAAAGTCGAAGCATATAAACATTCGGCCAAACAGTGATTATGCTAAACATTTTTTATGCCTTACAAATATTCGTTTAAATAAGATTATGCCAAGTGTGTTACGCCAAATAAAATTCGGAGCATCAAGTTTCTGCCAGATAGAGGGAATCAACATGAATCATACTCGATAAATCTTTTTCATTTTATTTATTGTAAAAATTGACAGATACAATTAAATTATATTATATTTTTTCAATTCACTAAAAGTTTGTCAACTAAAAACACACAGTTACTTGCCAATGTTTATAAATAGAACAGCTTTGCAAACTCACCTTGCAGCACAAACTGTATGAGTATAAACAGGTTGTCATCAGGTATGGTGGTCTTGGTCCTGAGGGCTTGCACCAGCTCGTACACCAGCACTCGGCAGACCAGCAGCTTGTCCCGGTCGCGACTGAACACCCGCGTGCACACCACGGACAGTTCCGATATCACGGACAGCTTGAGCACGAAGTTCTGCACTCCATAACTGATGATCTTGGTTATCGGCTCCAGGATACTCTGAGGGCAAAGAGAATGGTGTCACGGAATTTAATATTTGTAACAAGAAAGTAGGGTCATTTGAGGCTGCAAAAGGAGTCATTTATTTTTCCAACTTACTAACGACGCTGCACGATGTAATGTGATAATCTCTAGGTCTAGAAAAGGGATGTTAGAAACAGCGGGAATTCACGTTTCTATTTGTTTTTATTTGAAATACGGTTCTAATGCATTCTGTGGCACTCAAATGTTTGTACTTACGAGCGGTAAAAAAAAAAAAAAAAACAGAAAAAATATGTCTTTCTGCAGTCCTTCTTCATATGAATGTGGAAAAATTTAGTTGCCAAATTTCATACAACTCCGTAAATGTAATTTTCGTCAAGACTCTGGGCCTGTGTGGTAGATTACGATCCTCTCCCTCTTCTAAAGTCGAGGCATGTGTTTCAGCAGTGGAAATAGTATAGGCTGATTATGATGACAGGGAGCCCAGAGCCTCGGGCGCCAGGCACTCCAGGTACATTGTATCGTATCACGTCGTCGATCTGGTGCAGCAGTAGCGCGGCCGAGCGCAGCAGCGCCTGCAGTTGTAGATACCTTATGCTGCGCCGCCGCGGGTATCTTCAGCGCCGCAGTGGCCGCACGCAGTAGCGGCAGCACGTCGTCGATCTGGTGCAGCAGTAGCGCGGCCGAGCGCAGCAGCGCCTGCAGTTGTAGATACCTTATGCTGCGCCGCCGCGGGTATCTTCAGCGCCGCAGTGGCCGCACGCAGTAGCGGCAGCACGTCGTCGATCTGGTGCAGCAGTAGCGCGGCCGAGCGCAGCAGCGCCTGCAGTTGTAGATACCTTATGCTGCGCCGCCGCGGGTATCTTCAGCGCCGCAGTGGCCGCACGCAGTAGCGGCAGCACGTCGTCGATCTGGTGCAGCAGTAGCGCGGCCGAGCGCAGCAGCGCCTGCAGTTGTAGATACCTTATGCTGCGCCGCCGCGGGTATCTTCAGCGCCGCAGTGGCCGCACGCAGTAGCGGCAGCACGTCGTCGATCTGGTGCAGCAGTAGCGCGGCCGAGCGCAGCAGCGCCTGCAGTTGTAGATACCTTATGCTGCGCCGCCGCGGGTATCTTCAGCGCCGCAGTGGCCGCACGCAGTAGCGGCAGCACGTCGTCGATCTGGTGCAGCAGTAGCGCGGCCGAGCGCAGCAGCGCCTGCAGTTGTAGATACCTTATGCTGCGCCGCCGCGGGTATCTTCAGCGCCGCAGTGGCCGCACGCAGTAGCGGCAGCACGTCGTCGATCTGGTGCAGCAGTAGCGCGGCCGAGCGCAGCAGCGCCTGCAGTTGTAGATACCTTATGCTGCGCCGCCGCGGGTATCTTCAGCGCCGCAGTGGCCGCACGCAGTAGCGGCAGCACGTCGTCGATCTGGTGCAGCAGTAGCGCGGCCGAGCGCAGCAGCGCCTCCAGCTGCTGCACCAGGGCCGCGCAGGCCCCCAGCGGGCCCAGCGCCTCGGGCGCCAGGCACTCCAGGTACATCGCGATGTTGCCCGCGATTACTGTTATTTGCTGGAACAAATATTCTTGTTTTAGAAATTACAGTTTAAATGTTCTTGTTGTCAAATTATTTGACCTTTACTTAACCCTTTTTCTTTAAGCAGCTATGTAAAAGCCGTTTAAAGGAGCTAGGGGTTAACTTTTCTAAGTTTCCAAAAATTTATGAAATTAATGAAGAATTATAAGGTACTAGCTTCTGCCCGCGACTTCGTCCGCGTCAAATTTTTTATTTTCTTTTTGCTCCCCTGACCCTTCCCGTCCCTGCGAGGCGGCGAGCCTCCTTGCCGGAGTGCCGCCATGGGATCTGGAGGCAAAGATCCTCGCCCACATGTGGGAGTGGCGCGAGGAGGCGAAACACCGGGGCGAAACTCCGCTGCCGCGACAAATCGCGGCACGGCGGACAGAGCTCCGGTGTGATCTCATGGCGACATGGCGGGTACGATTGTCGCAACCCAGTGCTGGGCACGCCACAATTGCGGCGGTAAGTCCCCTCTTTGAGGAGTGGATAGAGAGGCGCCACGGCGTCCTCACCTTCCGCCTGACGCAGGTTCTCACCGGGCATGGGTGCTTCGGTGGGTTCCTGTTCAGGATAAAGCGGGAGGATACGTCCGGGTGTTTCCATTGCAAGGATCATCTGGAGGACACGGTGGAACATACGGTGGAGGTGTGCACTGCCTGGGCGGAGCACCGCCGTGTCCTCGTGGAGGCGATCGGCGGCGGCGACCTCTCGCGTCCGGCCCTGGTGCGAGCCATGGTACGGAGCGAGAGGGAATGGGAAGCCGTCACCCCCTTCTGCGAAGCAGGAATGCTCGCGAAGGAGGAGGCGGGGCGCGTGAGGGAATGGCAGTCTCTGCGCCCTCACGTCCCTAGCCGCCGCAGGAGGAGACGCCCCGGGCGTCGGGAGTCGATTGCGGACTCCCGGCCACCGTAGGCGCGAGCTTGCGGGTGGCGAGCAATGGATAGCTCGCCGCCCGGTAAGGACCAACCTCGGGTCGACGGCGCGCAGTGTTCCACGCGCGCCTCAAAGAGATGTCAGCAAAACTGAAGGGGTCTGCTAGAACCGATGCCTGCCGGGGTCGCGTGATTGTTTGAAAGAGATACCGTGACCCTGGCACATGGGCAATTGAAGGAACACGGGTGGGTTTTAGTCAGTAAAAGTCTGACATGCCCTCCCGCTCCGCCCAGAGCGGGAGAAGTCATTTGATGATTTCTCATCCAAAAAAAAAAAACCCTTCCCGTCACATCGATTTGCCTGCTAGTTTTCGTCCATTTTTCGTTGCTGCTCGCTCCTTTTGAGTTATAGTGAGTCAACCTTAAAAGATAGACATATGCTCTCGCGGACATCTTTTTAGAAATTTTTAAAAAGAACAATTCCGTCATACATGATTTTTGCGTTACTTTAACCGTTTACGCAGCGCACGCAACGGAAACTCTCAAAAGGTATAAATTTTCCCCGTTTTTGCAATATTTTCCATTACTGCTCCGCTCCTCTTAATTGTAGCGTGATGTTACATAGCCTATAGCCTCCCTCTATAAATAGGCTACCCAACACAAAAAGATTTTTTCAATTCGGACCAGTAGTTCTTGAGATTAGCGCGTTCAATCAAACAAACAAACAAACTCTTCAGCTTTATAATATTAGTATAGATACAACATAGATTGCAATTGTTTTTTTTTTATGCTGACTACATTATAATGTTTTTTTTTTTACTGGCAACATCATGGATATACATTTTTGGCTCTCTTTTATAATGATCGAATATCGTTGACTATAACAAAAAAAAATTGCATTGCGATCGTGTCAATAAAAATTATTTTCTCAATATTTCACATTAAAATGTTGTTTGTGTTTTTGCACGAACACTCACATCGACTGGCAGAGTCTTCTTAGAGTTGAGATGTTCCACCACCAGCTGCAGCGGTCCGCAAGGGTATAACTCGTTGAAGTCGACAAACGCCTGCGCTATGCTCTTGAAGAACATTTGGCGCTGTTTCTCTGAGAAAAGAACGAGAAAGGTATTCTAAAATGATTTCCAACTGGTTTGGCTGAAAGGCTGTACAATCCATGAGGAGGTGGGTAAAGTTTACAAAATTTTTTGCCTATCATAGTCATGAAAATTCAAAGTATTTATTGACTTCATGTTATTGTATTTATGTGAAGTTTAGGTATCGAACTTTACATCTATTCTAAAAACGAAAGAAAAAAATTGGAAGTCATATAAAAAAATCATCAAACTTGGCAAATTCGTTAAGTTTTGTTATTTTAAGCACTTTTTTAACTTTTATTACAAAGTAAACTGTTAAGCGCTTTATGCACCAAAACAAATTAATACTAGTTAAAAAGCCAACTACTGTAGTATTTGAGAGACTAAAAATATTTTGGTGCATAAAGCGCTTAACAGTTTATTTTGCAATGAAAGTTAACAAAGTGCTTAAAATAACAAAACTTCAACAAATTTGCCAAGTTTGAGGATATTTTTTTTAAAAAAGACTTGTTATTTTTTTTTCTAACTATTTTAGAATACATGTAAAGGTCACCTAATCTTCACATAAATACAACAACATGACGTCAATAAATACTTTGAATTTTCATGACTATGACAGGCAAAAAATGTTCTAAACGTTACCCTCCTCCTTTAAGTCATATAGGGTGTAACAAAACTTTATCACAAAGCTCTACCTACGCATTATATACATCACAATAACAAATATTGCTCATATCATAGCTAAGATACGGCTTTTATTTTTAATGTGAATAAATTCACGCATAACTTTGAGGTTATTGTTGCACGCAACGGTACATGAGTTGTAGGGGTATTTAATGTTAAGTTATATCATTAAAAACTGTTTTTAAAAATGGAGGTATTGAAGGGTCCCAGGATAGATCCAGTACAAAAAAATATGACGGGGAGTGATTAATTCTATTGATTGATTTTCGGCTTCGTTAAGCTTTTTTTTTACACCATTAATATAAGATATAACACAATAATAAAAATAAATTTATTTATTTTCTCCCACAAGTATACAAAAAGTACACAGTTTAAATTGTAAAAAGTTTTAAGATGTGTTACAGGAGCCCATACTAAGTAAAACCTGTGCTACGGGTCTCCTGGTCTCCTAATTGAGAGCTATGGGAAGGAACCAAAAACAGTGGCAGGGACCGCTTCTTCTTCTTCGTCGTTACACTCTTGACAGAGTGGTCGTGGTCGTCATATCTGGTGTGGCGGCGAGCATCACAATCCGTCGCCATTCGTCTCGTACTGTAGCCGTTCTCGTACATTCGTGAAGTGGACCATTAAGTGCAGTTTTGACCTGATCGGTCCAACGCATGGGCAACTTGCCACGAGCTCTTGTGCCTTCAACTTTTCCCTGCGTATACGATAACTTTGCAATTTTGGAGGTTCAGTTTGCATAGGTCATTGATATAGCACAGGAAAATAGAAGGGCCTAAAATATAGACCTTCAAGGACCCCGGAACTCACAGAGCTCGCTCCGTTTACAGTATCACCTACTTTTATTATTTGCGTACGTTTTTTCAGGTAGTCTTGAAAAAGGAGTGGTTCAGATTCCCGTATGGCCACGCTTTCAAGCTTTGCCAAGAGTTTTACAAAAGAGGCTGTGTCAAAGGCCTTTGCCAGACCTGCAAAAATTAGCAGGCATCTCTTTCCTCATCCAATTTCATTGCGATGAATTCGGTAAAGTTGTGTACTGCAACGTTTGTGAATTTTTCTGGTCTAAAGCCAAATTGGGCATCCACCAGTAACTTTTCATTTTCCAAAAGTTTACGAGCTCATTATTAATAATCTTTTCCAAGATCTTTGACAGCGACGGTAGGAGAGAAACTGGTCGATAATTATTGACACAGTCTCTTCTACCACTGTTTTGTATGGGAATAAATAAGTAAGTCGCGGCTGTTACCACTGGGCCACCATTGCTCATGTTGATGCTTTATCTTGTTTAGCCATCACAAAACGAACGAATTTACAGTTCTTGGAGGAGCAGCCGACAACCGTCTTTAATTATGTAACTTGCGAATTTCCAGAGTAATTTTCTGCGGACTTTGTGAAGCTCGTTTGAAATCAATGAAAACCGTCAAGATATAGATAGATAGATAGATAGATAGATAAATCGTTTATTTGGTGCACACAAAAGACATAACAACATACAAAGCACGATTAAATAAAAAAAAAAAAAAAAAAAAATGCATAAAAATTTAAAATTGCTAGCCGGTATCGCGAAATGAACCAATTCAATTGCGTAAAAGAACAGTATTTTTGTAACACCACACAAGTTAATTTACCTGTGTTGTTAATATGGTGCACAGTAAAGCATACTCTATCCCTGTAGATCTTAAAAACATAAAGACCAAATTGTTATATCCAACCTGGGGTCCGTTGTAAGAATATCTGCAGGAACACGTTGTTGGGCGCCAGCTGGTGCAGCACACAGCGCAGGAACTGATGCGCCACGAACACGGCGCTGCCCGGCAGCCGCGTGTTGGTCTCCGCCTGCCACGAGTAGTTGCCTAGCTGCACCACCCTGCACCAAAATAATGTTCTATTGGTCCTCATAAGTATTTATATTTTTTTGTCACATCTTATTTAATGTACCTGCAATCTATGCAAATAAAATGTTACTTTACTTTACTAAGTACTTTTTTTATATCGTTGTCTCTAAATCAGACATAAAAAATTACAACTTAATGGGTAATTTTCCTGCCAGGGTCGCGAGATCTGTTTGAAAGAGTTACCGCGGCCCTGGCATATGGGCAACTGAAGGAACCATAGTGAGTTTTAGTCAATAAAAGTCCGAAACAACCTCCCAGAGCGGGGAGTCATTTGATGATTTCAAACACACACAAAAAAAAAATCGGTACTTAAGTTTAAAAAGGTCGTACGCGAGCTTCTCGCAGTCTTGTAGAAATAAGTGGAGACGAGGTAGCACGTCATTCTAGCGTGGCTATACACGTATATATATGTGCCCGGGATATCTTAAGATAACTTGTAACTATTTATCATGTAATGCGAAGTAGGTGGATAGAATACTCTTAAAGTAAATATGCAGTGTTATGTCCATGTTACCTGCTGACGTTGTGCAGGAGCTGTGGCAGCATGCCGGCAGCGGCGGCAGGCTCGCGGTGTACAAACGTGGCGAGCACAATGATGCACAGGCCCAGCTCTTCGTCGCTGTACTGTTCCACTGCAGTACCACATTCTGCACCTGTTTGACAATATTGTGATAATAATCCTGGTATGAAGGTTAGTGACCTACCGATTTAAAACCGAAACGCAATCGAATATTCGGCTTTTAGGGTCGGCCAAACGAAAACTCATGAAGTTAAATAAAAATTAGTTAAATTGACACTATTTTCTGAAACCTATAGTTTTTCGTAAAAACATGTAATTTGATTAAAAGCGAGAGATGTTTCAATTATCCTATTTCATTTAAAGAAGATTTTCTGTACACATTGTACCTACCAAATGATAACAAAACCTTTAATTCTGCGAAATCCCTTATAATATTTCACATTGTTGCCACATATTAGACCTGAATAAAATTTCAATGCAATAAATACAGGGTGATTGGAAGATGGGTGCAAAGCTTTAAGGTGAAGATAGTATAGACAATTTAGAACCATTTAAGCCATGGTTGTCTTAGACGAAGTCTTACCAAATTTTTTTAACCAAATTTTTAAGTTTTTTTTCGGAAATTCTCAAAATTTAATGTAAACTGCATAATTATGGCCAAATTGAATGATAAATGAATTATTTTTTTATTTATTTAATTAAAGTAATGTGTAAGCAACCAAGCAAAACATGTTTTAGGCTTCTGTGTCATTAGACATTTTTTTTACAGATATTTAAAGCTCAGAAAAAAATAAAAAAATTGTACAACACGTCTTTTAAAACTTATTTTAAAAAAAACGGAGGGTGCTTTTTTTGTTCAAACCTTTTTGAAGACATGCTTGATAATCGCTCTTTCTTTTGAGGTATCATTTATGCGGATATCTTACAAATTATTGAAATTAAGACCTACAAACCAATTCGAGGGAGAAATTTTAAATTTTAGGCAGTCTAACAAAACACAAAATTTTTGCTTAAAAGAATACTTTATGTGCTCGAAATGATAACATTGTTCAATTCTAAGAATTTTTGGCACATGCAGGAACCAATTGAGGGGAACCCATTGAGGGGATTCTCTAAACAATGGCCACCGAGCGCGGTGCGACGGCATTTCCAGGTAGAACGCCCAATGAATAGCAAAAAGCGATAAGAGTTGGTTTTTACAGCAAAATGGTCTTAGTTACTGAGGCAACAAAGTCGTTTTTCTTTAGTCAGGGTCAGTCGGTCTGTGATGAAGCCGTTACATCTTTTACTTATTAGTCAAACTACTGCCCTTGTGAGTGGACGTTGTCGTGTTGATTCACAATTTACCGTGTTCAGTTGTAGCCCTTTGCGTTCCTGCACGTGTTGTTTGCGTTAGTTTTGAACTTTTTTGTTTCACCGTGTCCAGTCGTAGCCTCGCGCTCCTGCACGAGTTGATTTTTGACTTAATTGTGTTGAGTTGACATTTAGTGCGCTCCTACACCGTTTTTCTTAATTGTTAAGTGACTATGGCTACTTTTTCCAATCAAGAATATGCGGATATCGTATTTATGTACGGTAGAGCAGATGGCAATGGATCTTTGGCGCGACGGATGTATCAAGAGCGCTATCCGAATCGCAGGATACCGAATGTCCGAGTGTTTTACAACACGTTTCGTCGTCTTGCCCAAGATGGGTTTCACCGCGTGGAACCTGGAGTCAACCCGGGCAGACACGAAACTGCCGTCGACGAAGACATTTTAGCAGCATTTCAAGCGGATCCTACTACCAGTACTAGAGCAGTAGCTCGAAATTTAAACATTTCTCAATGGAAGGTGTGGCATACAATGCACCAAAATGATAAGTATCCGTTCCATGGCAGGAGTGTGCAAGGTCTAGTAGAGCAAGGTCCTCAAAGAAGAATTCAGTTCTGCGTTTCCTCCTCAACAGAGACATCGAAGATGCGTGGTTTCTGAAATCAATCTCGTGGACGGATGAAAGTAAATTTTCAAGGGAAGGTATTACAAAGTTTCACAACATCCATGAATGGGCCGACGCAGACAACAATCCACATTTTAAGAAGCAGGTGTTATTTCAGATGAAATTCTCCTTGAATGTATGGGCTGGAATAATTGGCAGAACATTGATTGGGCCCCACTTTTTGCCTGATCCATTGAATGGCGAAAATTATTTGCAATTTCTGCAAATTGATTTACCACTGCTGGTAGAGGAATCAGGTGTCCCGATCTTCGAAAGAGACCGAACAGTCATCTTTCAGCAAGACGGCTGTCCAGCGCATTGGACTTTAAATGTAAGGGAACACCTCAACAATTGCTTTCCTGATAGCTGGATCGGCAGGGATGGACCCATCCCTTGGCCCGCTCGCTCCCCAGATCTGACCTCGTTGGACTTTTTCGTGTGGGGCCGGGCCAAGGAACTGGTATATAACAACATAGAAATAAACACTAGAGAAGAATTGATACAAAGAATAAATTCAGCGTTTGAGACAATGAAGCAGGAGATAATGTTGAAAATAACGACTACAGAAGTTAGAAGACGGGGCCGTGCTTGTATTAGGAATCACGGCCGTCATTTTGAACATGAAAAATAAATAATTTTAATTCAAATGTTGTTTTAATTAGTCAGCCTAAAATAAAAAAAAATCTCCCTCAAATTGTTTTGTAGGCCCTAATTTCAATAATTTATAAGATATCCGCAAAAATCATACCTCAAAAGAAAGAGCGATTATTAAGCATGTCTTCAAAAAGGTTTGAACAAAAAAAGCACCCTCCGTTTTTTTTTTAATAAGGTTTAAAAGACGTATTGTACATTTTTTTTATTTTTTTCTGAGCTTTAAATGTCTGTAAAAAAAATGTCTAATGACACAGAAGCCTAAAACATGTTTTGCTTGATTGCTTACACATTACTTTAATTAAATAAATAAAAAATGAATTCATTTATCATTCAATTTGGCCATAATTATGCAGTTTACATTAAATTTTGAGAATTTCCGAAAAAAAACTTAAAAATTTGGTTAAAAATATTTGGTAAGACTTCGTCTAAGACAACCATGGCTTAAATGGTTCTAAATTGTCTGTACTATCTTAACCTTAAAGCTTTGCACCCATCTTCCAATCACCCTGTATAAATTAATGGGTTTGTGCAAGTTCATGTGTTTTGCGTAGTGCTAGGCAAATTTTCTTGTGGTGTGTGTTTAGTACAGCCTAGAAATTTTGTAGTGTCGTAGTATACGTACAGCGGTAGCACAGCTCTGCGTCGGGGCGGTGCGGCGTGGTGTGCGCATGCGCGGCGCGCTTGCCGGCGCGCGACTCGTCCTCCCACCAGCCGCCGCCGCAGCCGCCGCACTCTGCAACCTCATCACGTGTTAGCCCTCGAGGACGTATGATATTATCTCTAATAGTGATCTTCCTGATCGGCCTTTGTAGACCCAATTTGTCAAAGTGGGAGAATCAACATCCAGTACGAGTGCGGTAAGTCTGATCAGACCATGCCCCACTTGCTGGAGTGTCCCAAGTGCTCGTTCACCTGCACCTCAGATGATCTTAAAAGTGTCACTGATGCCGCAATAAAAGTGGCCACCTACCGGGCTCAAAGGATATATTTTAAAGTGTATGAACACCATCGACACAAAAAAGAAGAAGAATCTCTACTTTTGAGGCTCGAGTCTCCTATAAACGTCGACGATCGAAACTCATTGCAATCTTACTGTAGCTTTTAATAACGATTATGAGTTTAACACTGTCAAATGTCATTTTACATCGCTTAGGAGGCCTAGGGCCTAGGACAAAACGACAAAAGAAAAGAAAAATACTAATGAATAAATGAACATCATGACATAAAGAAATTCAACGGCAAGATATGTAAAAAAAATCTAAAAACAACTTTGTAGCAAACTACGACGGAAGTTTGTTAATACTTGTGTCAGTTCTTTTTAAGAAATCTGTACAAATAAATAAAATTGAAGTGTATGTTTGCAATGTCAAAATAACAACATTTTACTTAATGCATTGGAAATTAACGTTGTTAAAATAAAAACGTTGTTATATGTGTGTTGCTTATAATCTCCGAAACAGCTGGACCGATTTAGACGGGAGTTTCATTGATTGTGTATAAAAAGTAAATAAGCCTACTTTCATTAGAAAAAAGAATAAGGGATACGCGCAAAAAAGAACCAATGACATCCGATTTGATTTCCGTTATGCACGCTGATGCGCGTCACATTTACTCGCAGACACACAATGTATTTCAAAAATATTACTTTTTTAACCAAGAACCAAAATAATCTAATAGCGCTATAGTGCTCTTCTGGTGATGCTGATAGAGTTATTAACGAAACAAAAGATTTACCAGTATTATGTTGGTGCGGCGGCGAGCCGGTCTGCGCCACCTGCCGCGCCAGGCGCCGCGGGGACCTGCACACACACACACACACACACTGGTGTAACTAGTTGACACGCACACATTACCGCGAACCCACTATGGAGAGCCCGCGGGACGCAAGGGGCAGCCTCAGCGCCGCCCGCCCACCGACAGTCTGCTCTGGTCAGTCGTTAGCAGGGCATGCGTAAGCGCAACGCGTCACAAACGCCACATAGTTACTGTACCTATACTATAAATGTTGTTATCATTTTCTCATTATAAAGAGTAGACTCGCTTGTTATTATGAAGGTTCAGGCTAGAGTGTGACCCTAATATTCCTAATGTAACTGTTAGAATTTTGAGGAAAATGTCGTGAGGAAAGTATTTAGCATGAATGTCGATGGCTATAAGAGTAGAGGGAGACCAAAGAAACGATGGATGGACTGAGTGGTGATATGGATAGAACGGGGGTGACTACTGAGATGACGACTAATAGAGAAGTGTGGAAGAAAAAGACATGTTGCGCCGACCACAAATAAATTGGGATAAGGGCAGGAGAATGATGATGAACTATTACAATTTTGGCATAACAACCGTTAGAATGTACCAAGTATACCACTGAGAGAGTGGCGCTACTGTTACTCCCTAGGCACTTTTAATTTCAAAAGCGCCATCAGCTCGAGAAGATAAAAAGAAATGTTATAATATACCAGTAGCTGATAATATTACGTATTCAAATCCTTGTTTCCAATTGACGTTATTAACTGATATCAACTATAAGAGTAAAAAAATAGAGTTGTATCACACTGCTGAACTAAATTTTTTGTGTTAATATTTGATGACATGTTTTTGAAATTAAATTTCGAACTCCGGATAGTCTACGTACCTGGTGGTGTCAGCTGGCTTCTTGTTTAGATCCTGGGGTCTACTGCTGGGAGTGGGTGTGGGAGTCGCGTCACCCTCAGAACGAGAGGAGGGTGTGTTGTCTGTTGAGTCATCTAGACAGAAAGATAAATTCAAAATGTTGAAGAAGACGTTGAGATAACTTATTGTTAATTAAGAGGTTTATGGAAGGAAACAATTGTACGGTGAAAACCTCAAATAGATTGAATTGAAATGAAATTGTTTATTTGTAAATAGAATATCGGAATCAATTTTACACGTCATATTATAAAAAATAAGCTACATAGAGTCAACATTTCCTATCTGACTACCCCTGAGAAAAAATAACGAAACAAACGCAAGATTAACACGTGAGTCTCTTTTAAAGTCCGGACAAAATTTTGGTCAGATCGTGTGAAGACAATGTAGATTTTTGAACGAAATGTCCTTTTGATGAAAGAACCATACAGATTTGAGCACCAGTCCAATGAGTGCAAGCATTTGTCTGATTGGGAAAAAGGTCGCGAAAAGATGATAATTTCCAAAGATAGGAGGAGAAAAATAATTACTTGCCTGAATCATATGTTAAACGAATCCATAGCATTCAGTCGATACCTTACAGACACGTTCCTGTTTCTCACTTTCATTCTTTAGTTGGAGAAAATAAACCAAAGGCAAACAATTTCGATATATATAACACCTTAGACCTTGTATGTTGGAGGTGTGCCCTGCCTGGGCGGAGCACCACCGTGTTCTCGTGGAGGCCTTGTATGTAGTCTTTATGAAGTTATGGATAAGACCACGTTCGTAAAGACGTTAAAATATCGCGGCGGGATTTTTCGCGCCTTTGATATCCAACGCAATGCTTAGCTCCGAGAGATGAACATCCAACAGGGTGGTTTATTGGCGTGCTTAGACTCCTGTGATTGACTCTCAACCTCAAGTCATTTGGGCACACTGAGTCTTGCAAAATTGAATTGATTCTTCAAAATTACCGACTCGAGGACTCCAGTTCTTTGCAACGGGTTCCCTCTATCTGGCAGAAACTTGATGCTCCGAATTTTATTTGGCATAACACACTTGGCATAATCTTATTTAAACGAACATTTGTAAGGCATAAAAAATGTTTAGCATAATTATTGTTTGGCCAAATGTTTATATGCTCGACTTTACGCTGGCATACTTTTAAGACGGTTGAATTTTATTTCGCATAATTTCTTTGGCAGACTTATAATTCCGCCTAATTTCGTTTAGCATAACATTGATTTAGAGCAATGATTATTTGGCATAATTTCACTTGGCATACTATGAAGTTGGCAGAATTTCATTTAGAATAATTTTGTTAGGCATATTTTCATTTCTATTAAATTTCATTTTAACCTTAAATAAAATGAAATAGTGTCTCAAAAAGTCAGTATATGTTGTGCTACAAAAATTATTGACAGAAACGAATCGCTGCAGAACCGACTCCACGTAGTCTTGTCTGCCCTACCCCTAGAGTGTAATTTAAGCCCGCGTAGGCGCGGAGTGGCGAGGCCAGCAAGCCGAAGCCGCGGTGGTGAGCGTTAAACCATCTACGACGGTGAGATCGCGTGGGACCGCCGGAGCCCCGCAGCGCCGAAGCCGTGACAGAAACCATGCATGCTGCATGTTGCATGCTCGCCTGCATGCTGTAAACTTGCTTGCTTGCATGCTTGCTTGCTGCATGCTTGCTTGCATGCTGCATGCTTGCTTGCTGCATGCTTGCTTGCATGCTGCATGCTTGGTTGCTTGCATGCTGTATGCTTGCTTTGCATGATGTTTGCATGTTGCATGCTTCTTCGATATGAAATATATGCCAAAAGATGATTCTAAGTTGAAAGTTTCTGAGATATGATAGTTCTGCCTTTTAATATCTATCGATATGAAATTATGCCAAGAGAAGATTCTGACTGCGAACTTTCTGCGATATGATGGTTCTACTTTTTAATTATTATGGAATAAAATTTATGCCTAAAGATGATTCTGACTTATAAAATTATGCGTTGTGAATGTATGATAAATGATTGTATGCCAAACGATTTTCTGCGAAATGAAGTTTATGCCATCCGCTGTTATGCAAAATAATATTATGACGAAAAAAAATCTGCCATAAACGGTGGACCCCTTTGCAACACTAGTCATAACACGCAGTGTTTCAAGTCACAATCGCAGGAGCTAATAATGCTAAGATATTTTCCATTCTATTACAGGCATGATGCTCGTAGCGTATGATAAAGAAACAGGTCCGTGCGTGTACAAGACGGACCCGTCCGGCTACTACTGCTCCTACAAGGCAGTGTCGGCGGGCACAAGCACTCTGTTGGATTCTCAATGCTTGACTCAACACCGAGGGTTGAAAATTCAGTGTGCGATAAAATTCCTCCAGGTTCGTAAGAACGTGGGTTAAGGAAATAGTTAAAAAAAAACTCGCTTTCATAGAGACAGAGAGTTTTCTATGGAAGCGTGTTTTTTTAAATTATTATTTATTTTCGTTTCTTTAGTTCGGCTAGCTACAAAAGTGTTTTTTGGCAACTCTGGCAAGGATAATTGCATAAAATTAAATTATTGTTTTGTCATCGATCCTCGATAAGTCTACAAAGTTTGAATGAAATTTGACCGTTTAAAATCAAGTCCGGAGTTGGTTACAATAATAGTTACTTACAAACATACAGGTAAAGCTAATACAAGCGAGTTAAAAAGATACTAGTCCCACGCACCTGTTGGTAGACTCAACGCCTCTCTGACTCGGTCCACAAGAGCGTTGAAAACTGGGTACTGCTCCTTGTTGGGCTTCGGACCGATTGGTAGCAACCTGAACACAAAACACTTTTTATGTACCAGTCTGTAAGTTACATAATTTTCACAACCCGCATGTGATTAAATTACTGTACACCACTTTAGTTCGCAGTAAGCTGGAGACTAGTAGTTGTGTCTGGCATCCCCATACCGTGGCTCAAACACGAGAAAGTGCAGAAAACTTTTCTGAGATACTATTTTAAAAGAATTTTTAATTTCTACCCTTACATGTATCCCACCAACTATCTCCTAGGGACTTTGGGTTTCAACTCGTTGGAGGTAAGAAGAGGCCTTGATCAGCTCACAGTAGCTTGTAAGACCCTTAACGGTCGTATCGACTGCCCTGAGCTCCATGGCCTTTTCTGTCGACTATTTGTGCCCGACAAATACATGGGCCACCGCCTAAGTCGCCGACACAATCTGTTCGCGCAACTGCCTTGAAGAACAGTCGCCAGAGCTGAATCGCCTGTATGTCGTACATTGAGGATCCTCAATGCCCTCCTGACGGCCAACCCTGATTTTGATGTATTTGCGGACGAATGGAGTAGAATTTCGCGTATGTCTGATGTTTTGTGAGCAACAGTATGCCAGGGTGTCCACTGTTCCATGTTAGTAAGTAGATTGTTAATTGTATAATTTTATTTTCTTTATGTTTCTATGTTAATTAATGTAATTGATATTGTACCGTGTTAATTAACTATAAATAAATAGTAATAATAATAATTTGACAGAATGCATTTCATAATGTTGCTATTTACCTTTCAGGAGGTGGAATGTGGAAGGGCTGGTGAGAATGTTGCTGCATCATCGGCGGCGGGACGTTCCACGCGACCTCCATCTTGGACAGCGGGGACTCCGGCGACGCGTACGCATATCCCACGTTCTTGGCTATAAGCACAAGAGGTATATGGTTTTTAGCTGTTTTTGTGCGTAATTTGGATTAGAATTGGTTTTCAGTTTTATTAGAGGAAGCAAGACTTATACAATGGTGTATAACGGCCCAAACACAGGCAGCTATACTCCATTTATTGTAGTATTCGAAAAAAGACGCTCGTAGACGCAGGAGTGCAAAGCATTTTGTTACAAAGTTAAGTTATAACTATTTTAGATAGATTTAAGACAGTACTAAATAATATTACATTACGTACTAAAATGTACGTCGACTTCACAAACGACATAAACCGACAAAATTAAATAAACTCTGCTGCCACAGTTAATGAAGGAATTATAGTGAATCGAAAGACGTTCTCAATATTGTTCACCCCTGCGCATATTGGTTTTGACACTTTAATTTGAAATTGTAATGAAATAATAAATCTAAATGGAAGTCACTAAATTTCATAAGCTAAAAAGTTAAAATGATTACAATATAATGTGATAGGTGGTTTATAAATAGATTTTAATAAATTTGGCAGTAATCGTAACTGCAACAAGTTTAATGTACTTTTGTTACAAAGTGAACATTAAAAATAACCTTTTTTAACTTCTGCTTAATGCTATTTTAAATATAAAATCTTAGGACAACCAACATACCGTTATCTGATTTCAAAACTAGGTAGAGCCTGTACTATAGCAACTAGACAATTAATAAATATACTTATATATTTCTAAATACATACATATTATAGGTAAATTACACACAGACACAGAACAAATTATTGTACACATCACACAAAGATTTGTCCTGGGTGGGAATCGAACTCGCGACCTCAGTCAGGGTCACTAACCACTAGACTAACAGGTCAGTCAAGTGGAGTATAGGTGTAAACACAGCATGCTTAAATGGGACGAATCATGATAGAAGTGAGAATAGTTCGTGCCAGCTGACCTGGGCTCCTGGCAGGGTGCTGCGGCGCGTGCGCATGCGCGTGCGGCTGCGTGTCGGCGCTCGACGACGGCGCCGTGTCCGGCGACGTGCTGCTGCCCACTGCACCACACACCACTTCATTACTAACACATCGCAACAACCCTTCATCATCACAACCGAAAGACTTTCACTCCTGAGATACCGTGGTCATGGCATATAGGCAACTGAAGGAACACAGGTGGGTTTTAGTCAGCAAAAGTATGACACGCCCTCCCGCTCCACCCAGAGCGGGAGACATCATTTGATGATATCACACTCACAAAAAAAAAATACCACTCCTGGAAATCGGCTTCCCCCAATTTGGAGGGGATTTGCCATAATCGCCACGCTTGGCAGGCAGGTTGGCGATCGCAGTATGGTGGTAAAATGCATAGAGAACGCTGCAGCCTATTCTCTAATAAGTCCCTTAGTCGCCTCTTACGACACCCACGAGAAGAAATGGGAAAGTGCAACATAATCTTGGTTAGATCACGTGAAAACGACGTAGATTGATGGCTGAAATGGTCTTTTGTGGAAAGAACCACACAGATTGAGTGGACCTGTCAGTGCACGCCTTTGTCAAAACTTATGAAGCTCAGTATCAAAATAACTGTGGAAGCCCTGTATTTTACCCCTTGTAGCCAACTTTCAGTAACGACAATACATATCAAGGATCAGGTAAAATAATTGTGAAAGAAGTAAACAGTTGGGGATATGAATTGTAAGCAAATTGCGACCACGCGGCATTTTTTGTTAATTTTTTTTTTTTGCTGTTGTGAAATCATCGAATGACGTCTCCCAGGGTGGAGCGGAAGGGCGTGTCAGACGTTTACTGACAAAAACCCACCCGTGTTCCTTCAGTTGCCTATATGCCAGGGCCACGGTAACTCTTTTGAACTAATCTCGCGATCCTTGCAGGTCATACAACTGGCCTAGACTGACAGTTATGTCTGAATATACGGAAAGTTTCAGTTGGTAGACTGCTTGCTTATAAATTTAACAATTTTTACACCTATGATTTTTTTTTTTAATAATGTGCAAGCTAAAAAAATATTATGAAAAAATTTTCTTCAATCCATAATGCACTCACAAAAATCATAATGAAAAAAATTACAAAGTAAATAAACAATGGATGCAGCCATCCTGAAAAGATGCATATTCATGTACACATGGCGACAAATCAAGCTGTACATTTCCAGTATAAGCTGGCGTCTAATTCTACGAAAAGCCCATACAATGCGAGGTCATTTTAAACTGGAAATGTAAAGCTTGATATGTAGCCGTGTCTACAAAATTAAGAACAATCACAAACTTGAACAAAACAGTAAAACAGGTTAGATAAACAAATAAATTGATACATGACTTGAAATGCAGTTTTATGTAGCTGTAGGAATGGGTACAGTGGAGGAATGAAGATATCGGCTAACTTTATGTTTTATTCACATGAAGTTGCCTAACCTATTCATTCTCCTACTGTACGTGTCTACCTGTCCCTAACTGTATATAATGACAATAATGGCAAAACCAAACAAACTGAACTCATGAACCTATTCTATAAAACTGGATATAAAGATATATACTGGTGAAGTACCTACAGTATATAACTTTATAGCTAGTTCCACAGAATAAGAGATGACAGTCGCAGCTCGCTGAGAAAATAAAAAAACAGAAATAGGTTAATCGAAAATAATAAACAGTTAAAATGAAAAAAAAAACAATACGGGTGAATTGAAAATTATAACTGATTAAATGGCCAAAAAATACGGGTGAATTGAAAATAATAAATGACTAAATGGCCAAAAATACGGGTGTATTTCAAATAGTAACGCCTAAAATGGCAAGAAAAATTACGGATGAAAATG
The DNA here is from genome assembly GCA_932294355.1 of Aporophyla lueneburgensis. Taxonomy (NCBI): domain Eukaryota; kingdom Metazoa; phylum Arthropoda; class Insecta; order Lepidoptera; family Noctuidae; genus Aporophyla; species Aporophyla lueneburgensis. Next base: position 24,456,410 of record OW028758.1, on the reverse strand, counting down.
GATGGAAATTCATCCTTAATTTTAATGGCTAAAAATAATTCAGGTAAATTGCGAAAGATTTACAGCTTAAAGCGCGTTCATATTTCTTTTTTTATTTCATTCGATTGGAAAATGATAATGATAAATGATAGTTATTTCACTTTTTAACACTAACACGTCAAAAAAAAACAATATCTACTCTAAAATTAGACGAAGGATGCTGATCTCCAACAATATTGGCCAACATACCAATAATCCTCTTCTGCTTGCCTAGTATTTTGGCTCGCGGCGACGTCTGCTGATGTATCTGATCCGGCCAGATCTCCACCGACTGACCGCTCATCGGCGTGGATTTTCTATTATAAACATGATAAAAAGCACAACTTATTAAGTCAAGAAAAATGTAAGTTAAAGATTTATGTTTTAGAGATAATTAACAGTCACAAAAAATTGATTTGATTTGATTTGACAAATATAAATACCTAAGGCGATTTTCTCGTAAAATACAAATAACTCTTGCAACTTTGAGATAATACCATGTTCTTGACATTATAGGTCATTACGTCAACCGATATTGAGAGAGAAAATCAATTTAAAATTTTACATCATTAATTAAGCTTGTGACTCTATACGGGTCATTAAATAAACACTTATTTTTCATAGGAATCACAGACAATCCATTATGCAGAGGCTGCATGGAGGAAGACGAAACAGCAATGCGAGTCATGTACTTCTAAACTGCCATGAGGTCGCTACGTACTGGGCAAAATACTTCGGTAACCCAGGTATCCCCGTGAGATCGTGGCCTAACTTTATGAGCTTGGGTGGGTCAAATAAACGATTTCCCCACCCGTAGGAAAAATATGCGCATTGACGTGGAGTTGTGGATACCAGCCCTTATGACTTTTTACCAAAGATTGTGACTGAACAAAAAAAAAATTATGACCAAAAAGACGGTGTTTGTAATTATCAATACACTTACAGGTTCGAGGAGTCGCTGCCGATGGACACTGATGAACTGGTGGACAGCTGGTGCGCCGATCGCGATCCAAGGGTAGGCTAGGTAAATGTGGCGTAGGTACAATATTAACAAATTAGCATTATATTTCTTTATTAACAAATTCACAGTCTTCGATGTCCTACTGAAGTAACTGGCGAGATTTTATAAATTTATGTAAAATATAATTTATATAAAATATTAATGTTGGACTTCATATTATTAGGTATGATGTGTACCTAGTATTTTGTAATAGCTTGGTTTAAAAGAGAAGCTTAGAGTGTCTTGCCCGTTTTCTCCCTAGAAATCTATCTACGTGTTAGAATAGATAAAGCTAGCTTCAAATTTCTGACTGACCGAGTCTTTGAAAGTTCACAAGTGTCTGTAAATGTGTTTATTAAAATAAATGTTTTGATATCGTTGTTTTAATAAGAAGCGAGCCGATAAAACCGGAAATGACCCGGAAGTATTGCAACACGTTTGAAAAATAAGTGCTGAATAGAGTAAAATGACCGCTGACAATCGAAAGGATATTCTCCGAATAGCGTAACACGCCATTAAATCTTAAGAGCGTTAACGTGAAATCCACGGCACCAAGTTTAGGTAATTGCAGCGCTCCTTCCACTCACACAGATACGCGCATAACTGTGTGCGTAGAGTTGGTGTGCTGCCCGTCATTATAGTCCAACTAACCCAAGTTGATCCTTAATGTTTAATGATACTTACTTATTTAATCGTCAATTGATTTTTATTTACTATTCTTATTTTTATTACATGCTTGTGAAATAAAAAGGCAATTTTGGATACGTAGTATAGTAAGTAGGTACTATTTAGGGGAGAAAAGTTAGAAATATTGTACAAATGTAAAATCCTACTACGAATAATATTATAAACACAAAGGTTTGTGAGGATATATGGATGAATGATTTTAACAATTTACCGTAAGAACTACTGAACGAATTTTGATGAAACTTCAATTCATATCGATTACACATCAGAATACCATACAGATCATATTTTCAAATAATAATTATAAACGCGCAAGTTTGAGAGTTTATTTATGGATGAGTAGATGTATATTTGTTACTCTTTCACAAAAACTACTAAATGAATTTTGATTAAAAATTGCTCATTTGATTAAAAAGTACATGAAAAAATCATAATGAAGGGGGTTCATCATTTTGAAGTCGTAGGAAGTCGCGATGGTCCTCTAGCAAATTATTAAGTATTCTAGTTTTAAAATAAAATATTTCAATATCGAAGAATTCTTTATTTATAATATTATATTTATTATATATAGCACTTGTATGTAGATTTAAATAAATGTTTTCCTTTACCGACTTTGAAAGATAACCGACACGTGTGTTCCACACATCGACAAGCTGGTTTTGGAAGACGAGGCTCAGTCCTGAAAAAAAAGATAGATGTAATCCCATACGTAAATATGAAATTGTAAATAAAAAATACGTTAGTTGTGCTTTACCTTTACCTCATTTTGGATTTTAACATCTTCCGTACTCACAACAACATTATTTTCTTTACAATGCCTGAAGATAAAAAAACAGGATTTTATTTTACCCCTTTGTCTGCGTGATTAATATGTTTACTCATGTTGAATTCCAGCTTTCTAGTACTAAGGGTCTCTGAGCTAAGCCGCGGTCGGACAGACAGACAGACAGACTTAGCGAAACTATAAATGGTTCCTCTTTCACTACGGAACCCTAAAAACATTTTTAAAAACAAGCTTTTAGTTAAATTCTCTAAAAAGAAGAAATAAAGTTTAAATTAAATCAAATCAATTAAATTATTATTATTACAATGTGTTCGGTACCGTTTATTATCTGTGCGCCTAACGGAATGCGCGTGTAACGAAGTGACATCTAACTTGTCAATTTGACGTTGACACTTGACAGTTCTTGTTGATTTTGCCGCTAAAATAGGTCCGTTCGCCTGTTGAAACCCCGCGACGCGTTTTGTTGAAATTAATCCTTGTAAATGGATCCGTTTGTGGACAATTTGTCATGATCCTGAGTTTGTTTGTGTAATAACCCCTTTTGAAGAACTAGAACGGGTGTATCTTTGTACTTTGGTTGAAGTAGTTTGAAGGTCAAGTCAAAGTGACGCTATTGTGAATGAGTGATTTGAAGACCGCATGCTGTGACCTCCTCCAGCCTAATTGGAAGCGGATTGTTGCCAGGAGAATACTCATAACGTCACGACACGATACACATACACTCACTTACATACATATCTCCAGGTTGGCACCGGAGCAGTGTCCTTCAACCATGAGGTAAGTTCCTTTGTTTGTATATTGTATCTTGTACTTGTATTGTCTGCTCCGCGTACGGCGGACAGTACGCTAGCCACTCTTGTCTCCAGAGCCCCCCATCAAAAACTTCCACTGCGCAATTGAATTGAGGTTCGGCCTGGCAGCGTACAAATTTTGGTAGCAGAAGCGCGGTTATAAGACATATAACCACCAAATTGGTAATTTACAGTAGGCTAATTACTTGGCAGTCTCTATAAGGGAAGTAGTAATACGCTGTAAATAATTGGTATCAATGATTGCTTGTTTGTTTGAAATAATTTGTAAATTTGTTGAGTTGAGTAACTCATATTGCCGGGGGTCAATCAGGTTTGCATATGCTTCAGAGTTGGTTAGATTGAGCTATGTTATAACCTCTTGTTGTTGTTATTTGACCTCTGTCTTGTATTGAATGTCAGGAAGACATTAAAATATTGAGTTTGTACCATTGATATGGTTATTTGTGAAAATTAATATTTGAAAAATTATTGGCATTTTTGAGTATTACCATTGTTTGAATTGGAATAAAGGTTCATTGTTGTTGTACCATTAACAAAGTGGTTTGTGAACTTAACATTTGGAATTGGATTAGAATTTGAATATTTGAATTGAATTTGAAGTTGAATGTTGAACGTTGATATTGGTTTAAAATTAAAATAAAAGTGTATTGTTGAATTGAAAAGAAACCAATACTTTGTTACTTAATTACCTTTTGCTTGGTTTATTTTATTTGATTGTTTGCGTTGGATTTCCTTGTTATTTATTGTTTGAACTTTGTTACTTAATTATTTTGTTTGGTATATTGAATTGTATTGTTTGTGCAATGGCATACAAAGCGGTGAGAGAGGCAATCAGTGGATTGACCACACAGCTGCGGTGGTTCGCTTCAGCTGCAGCGACCGCTGAGCGCCAGGATCTTGAGGGGATCACTCTTGCTCGGTTCGAGCAGTTGAACTTGAGACTCGGCAACGTTGATGCTCTGCTCACCCGCTACAACCAGTACATTTGTGAAGTGGATTTGGAAGTGCTGGACCAAGCAGCACGTGACAAGGTCCTTGCTGACTACGACCAGATCTTGGACCTGGGGGATGTCATTGGTCAACGTGCTCGGGAAATATTGGAGAGCCGGACACCTGTCCAGGTCAAACCGGAGACCTCGGTTGTTTCAGGTCCCGGACTATTGAGTAGACTGCCTACCTTGGAACTGCCACACTTTAACGGTCGCTTAGACCAGTGGTTAAGTTTCCAAAACCTGTTTGAAAGTTTGGTTGATGCACGCTCGGACCTCAGACCCGCCCAAAAGTTGGCCTATTTGTTGTCCGTCCTGGAAGGTGAGGCCCGAGCCTTGGTGCAGCATCTGTCTTTGACTGACTCAGCCTACCCTACCGCTGTGGAACTACTCACCCGGCGGTACCAAAATAAACGTTGTTTGGCTGACGTTCACATTGAATTGATTTTGGGGTTACCGGTCATTACTGGATTGTCAGCATTGCGTACTGACCTGTTGAACCCATTGGTGGCAGCGACCAACGCTTTAAAGCAATTGGACTTGCCGGTGGACCAATGGTCTTACCTTTTGGTGCACGTTGTGCTGCAACGGCTTCCTGCCGATTTGAGGGCTCGTTTCGAGCAAAAGTATGGTGGGGATAGTGTCACACATCTCCCCCATTTGATGACCTCGTCCAATTTTTGGAGGATGAGTGTCGGTTTGTGGACAACTCTGGCGTTGCCACTGAGTCATGCCAGCCGTCTTCCCGGCCACGAGACCAGGGACGGATTAGGGCTCGCGGGCTTGTTGATGGTCGCCCCGCCGCTCGTTTTGCTGGCACCCAGAGTCATCCTGGTTGTGAGTTTTGTAGGGACACGGGGCATGGCATGGCAACTTGCGCGGCCTTTTTGAAGTTGCACGTGAGTGCCCGCCGCCGAATTGCCAATGCACGCCGCCTGTGCTTCTCTTGTTTGGGGGCTCACTTCCATCGGGACTGCCCCAACCCCCGCCCTTGTAGAATTTGTGGGGGGTCCCATTTGGACATATTGTGCGCTAACGCGAGCCACGCTGGCAGACCAGCCTCTGATGAAGGTTCGCGTACGGGGGGGTACCATGGAGTTGGTCACCGGGCTTCTGCCTCGCCGGTTCAGAACCGGGGAGAGGCCCGCAATTTTGAGCGCCGCACTCCACCCCCCGCGCAAGTTGATCGGGAGCCGCGCGACCGCCATTTGGTCTCCCCGCGTAAAGGCGATTACGCAATTGTTGCTAGGCACCGCTGGCCAGACCAGCACCGCCTGCCCTCCCCTCCATTGGCGGAACGTCCCCGGTTGGAGTCACGCCCCCCACCATTCAGGCCTCCGGTGGGATATGCCCATCCAGCGATGGCGCGTGGCTTGGGACACCGCGTGTACGAGGAATTTGAATTTCATTCTCGTCGGGAAAGACTTGGGCCTGGGTGCGGCGATCGGTCGCCGCCCAGGCATTGTTAGGACATTGGCGCCTGCCCCGCTAAGGTACCTCTCAGATCGACACGGTTTTGTTGCCAACGGCATCGGTCAGGTCTGGGGGCCCACGGGGGACTCTGTTGTGGTCCGTGTCATTTTGGACATGGGAGCCCAGGGTTGCCTTTTGTCTATTGTTTTGTTGTTTGTTTGTATTGTTTTGGGCAAAATTGTTTTCTCGAGCGCCTTTGGACTGCGGGACTTGGCTGGGACGAGCCAATTCGGGACACCCGGTTGGAAGATTGGCTCCAATTTGTATCCGCACTCCCTGCAGTCAACGAGGTCGTGTTACCCCGCGCTATCCTCCCCCCTGGGAGCTACACTGCTACCATTGTTTGTGATGCGTCTTCGCACGGATATGCAGCTGTTGTTTGTCTGCGCACCGTCTGCGCAACAGGCCAGGTGAATTTGTCACTGGTCTTGGCCAAGAGCAAGGTAGCCCCCCCCCCTCCGGACGGCACTGACCATCCCTAAGTTGAATTGTCAGGGGCGGCGCGTCTTGTGCGTCTATTGAACCACGTTGCTCACACTTTGGGTGGAACTGTGGACATTCGGGCTTCTTACGCCTGGACGGACAGTCAAATTGTTTTGTGTTGGTTTAAGACGTCCGTCCACTCTTTGGAGGTCTTTGTTGCGTACCGAGTGTCCCAGATTCAAAATTTTGAAACGCCTTTGATTTGGAGGCACGTGCCTGGAGATTTGAACCCAGGCGCCGTGGCCTTACGTGGGTGCATGGCACCTCGCTTGTTTGCTTACCCCCTATGGTGGGGACCAGACTGGCTGACTCATCCCGAGGATGATTGGCCTCGATCGCCAGTCTTGATGTCGGGTCCTTTGCCCGGGCACAAGGTGCTCGCTGTTGGAACAAGGGACCCTGAGTTTTGTTGAGTCGATAAAGCTCCCTCGACAAATTGTTGAATTGTTGTTTTTGTTGTAGAATTGTTGGTGACTGATCGTCACATCAAGAACTCGCATGCCGGTTGCAATGCGCTGTTGGCCATTCTGCAGCGAGAGTTTTGGATATTGTCGGGAGCCGTTATTAAGTTGAACCCCTTTTGGACGATACGGGTCTTTGTTGTTTGGTTGTTGACGGTTGAGGCACTTAGCCTTCCTTATGGGGCCCGTCACCCCCTTTTGTTGCCTAAGGAGGGCCATTTGGTTGTTGTTGTTGTTGTTGTTTGGTTGTTATTGTTGTTTGGTTGTTTTGTTGTTAGTTATTGTTTTGACCCGCCAGCCTGTCCCCATTGGGGGGGTATTTTTGAGGCCGCGGTGAAAGCGGCACAGGGACTCTGGCGCAGATTGTTGGGAGACACCGTTCTCACCTTTAAGGAGTTAGCTACGGTATTTTGCCGTTTTGAAGCTGTATTGAACTCGCGTCCATTGTGCCCGCTGTCTTCGGACCCGAACGTCTTGGAGGCCCTGACCCCGGGCCATTTTTTGATTTGACAGCCACTTGTCGCCCTGCCGGAGCACCCTTTTGTCGATGTGAGCCAAAATTGGCTGTCGCGGTTTCAGTTGGTGCAGCAGCTCGCTCAGAGTTTTTGGAAGCGTTGGAGCTTGGAGTATTTGCACATCCTCCAGCAGCGCGTCAGGTGGACTGATAAAACGCAACCTTGTCGGGATTGCCAAGTGATTAGCGGACGGGAAGGCCCGTCCGGGGGGGGTAGATGTTCGGTACCGTTTATTATCTGTGCGCCTAACGGAATGCGCGTGTAACGAAGTGACATCTAACTTGTCAATTTGACGTTGACACTTGACAGTTCTTGTTGATTTTGCCGCTAAAATAGGTCCGTTCGCCTGTTGAAACCCCGCGACGCGTTTTGTTGAAATTAATCCTTGTAAATGGATCCGTTTGTGGACAATTTGTCATGATCCTGAGTTTGTTTGTGTAATAACCCCTTTTGAAGAACTAGAACGGGTGTATCTTTGTACTTTGGTTGAAATAGTTTGAAGGTCAAGTCAAAGTGACGCTATTGTGAATGAGTGATTTGAAGACCGCATGCTGTGACCTCCTCCAGCCTAATTGGAAGCGGATTGTTGCCAGGAGAATACTCATAACGTCACGACACGATACACATACACTCACTTACATACATATCTCCAGGTTGGCACCAGAGCAGTGTCCTTCAACCATGAGGTAAGTTCCTTTGTTTGTATATTGTATCTTGTACTTGTATTGTCTGCTCCGCGTACGGCGGACAGTACGCTAGCCACTCTTGTCTCCAGAGCCCCCCATCAAAAACTTCCACTGCGCAATTGAATTGAGGTTCGGCCTGGCAGCGTACACAATGCAAGTTAAAAAAAATCAGATGATCGACGGTTTAGTTTGAGGAAGTATTGTTTTTTGCAATTTCGAAATTGATCGTTTAGAAAAAAAAATGTATTTGAGTAGTACAATCACCCCCTAGAAGGAAATAAATTAATAAACGAGGACCTTATATAGCAAACTTCGATCAACAAAGATAACTAATCAAGTTCTATACAAAATATTATTTTACCCAACCTTTTAGCCCTAGCTTTAGCTAAAACTTCTTGATTGAGTCTCTTCCTTTTCCTCGATAAAACTAGTTTCGTTTTTTTACTCTTATTCCCCATGGCACCTGAAACAATTTTTGTTGTTTCGAAAAACATTGTTTTCAATTATCTAAATAAAAAATAATTATTTCACTTACCAACCCAAGATCGTTATATCGCACTATAAACTCACTCGATGCCAAGGGTCGGGAGAGGTCACGCGTAGAGCACTGAGCGATACGTCCACTCTTTGAACAGCCTCGCGGCGGACTGATTTAAAATTATTACCGCGCACGGTTTTATAGTAGTTTTAAAATAATTGTAGAAAAATAATAAAACTAATTTAGTTGAAATTTTTTATTGCAAGTTTTAAAGAAGATGTTCTTCTATTACAATACACCTTTATTTTGTAAAATTAAATAAGATTTATTGGAAGAAATAATGAATTTAGCAACTGCTTTTTCTTGTTAATTTCACTTTGTTTATTGTTTTATTTATTATGTTAGGCGCTGAAAATCAAAAAAGTCTCTCTCAGTTTTTTGCTCAAGGATGTGAACAATTAAATATGTTTATTAGTTTGTCAATTTTATTAGTGGTTTCGGATATTTTAAGCTTCGAAATGACTACTGTAAAAGGATTTTAGAAAACACTGTTTGTTTATCTGGTTAGAATTCACGAATACTTTATTAATGTAAAAAGGTTTTCAGTCAACTTTTTAGACCGAAATATTTCCAACAATATTTAGTTATTCACACTTTCGTTAGATACGTTTTATGAGGTGATTAAATGGTTTGAAAAGTACGCTTTTTGGGTCAAACAACCAAAATCGACGTTAACGCTCTTAATTTGAATATTTTTTTTGTTTCATATGTTCGTAAAATTTGACTTCTCAACAACGTTATTACAAACCAGCGCTGGGGCTCTGTCTCGCATAGAGTCGCAGTATTATGCTGAGCGATGGCCGTTTTGCGTGGATGTGACGGATATTTTCCCCAGCTCTTTTATATTTTTGTAGTGTTTTAATTTTATTTTTTGCGTCATATTTACCGCAAATAAACGTATTTTCTTTCTTCTTTCTTTCTTTTCTTTCATCATCATGATCTGCCTAACCTTTTCCCAACTATGTTGGGGTCGGCTTCCAGTCTGACCGGATGCAGCTGTGTACTAATATTTTCTTAACAATAAATATAAATAATACAATTAATGTTGATGAACTGTTAAACTGAAAGCCATGTGTTACCCAGCTGATGTGGTCGCCGATACATATCTATGGATGTTTGAAATATCAGTTTAATGGCGGGTTTGTTGCCATGTCACGGACATCGCTAAAATATCTCATTCACCTGTAATTTCATTTCTCCCTTTAGCATCACTAAATAAACTATCTAAGCGAAGCCGTCAGCAACTATACTAAACCTACTCTACCTACCTACGTACCTATGGCTAATAACTAATCACATGCAAAATCATTATTATCAGCCTAGCCTTTTCCCAACTATATTGGGGTCAGCTTCCAGTCTGACCAAATGCAGCGGGATACCAGTATTTTACATGAAGCGACCTGACCTCCACAACCCAGTTACTGGGTAATGCGATACCTCTTGGTAAGACTGATTTTTAGACTTTCGGGTTTCTGACGACCCGTAACGACTGCCAAGGATCCACAAATGACAGCCGGACGGTTTAACGTGCTTTCCAAGGCACGGAGGCACCCATCTACGGACCAACCGCGGCAAGCGTAGCTTAACCCGATCGATCAACTTGTGCGGCACTTATTGTTTATCCCACAAGCCCCAAAATCACATGCAAAATGAAGGCAATAATATTCTAATTCTTACGATTTTACTGAGCGGCGGGTAAGCAGTAGTAGTGGCAGGCGTTTCTACCTTTGGCGGGTCCTCGTAGTGGGACGGCTCGTCGAACGAACCCTGAAATATTGGAACAGTTAGTCACATACAGTGTGGCAAATAAACTAGCCTTTTTGTGTTATTACTCTTAAATTTATGGTCTTAGGTAAATCATACACAAGATAGGATATGATATAAGACACACAAATTCCTTTATAGTTTGTGAGAACGTTGTAGGCCTTGTGTCTGTATATTTGTAGACCATTTTCTATTTTAGTAAGTACTTGGTACTTATTGACAGACCGAAACTGTCCTACCATACCTATTATGACTGTTTTATAAACCATTATAAAAGTAAAATAATTATTTTCTAAAGAGTAAGTAACTGTTGAGTTTCTTGCCGGCTCTTCTACATAGGAATCAACCAATTGGAATCGTGAAACGAGCTTCTGACTTTTCGTAAGTGCTCATATATGTTTATGTGAAATAAAATATTTTGTTTTAAAGACACAGTAATTAATCATAAAGCAAGTTTCACATAGGTATGTATACGTAACTTTGCGAATAAAAAAGACCGTAATAGTACATTACGATATTAGTGCGTTATGATGGTTATAACATGAGAGGCGGAATTACAGCCCGAGCCGAAGGCGAGGGCGTAATTGAGCCGAGCATGTTATAACCAATACGCACGTATATCGTACGACGTTTTTTAACACATTTGCGAGGAAACAGAAAATTACCGAATAAACTGTTTATTTTTATTTTAAATAAACTCAATCTGTGAATGCACACTGTTGCTTTCCCGCCATTTTAACAGCGCGCTAGCGCTGCCTACTGACTGGCGCCGCGCGGCGATTAGTTCGTTTGAATAGCAACAGCGCGCTGCTCACTAGCTGGAGTCGTGCGGCGGCGATCAGTTCCATATTTGAAATGGCAAATAATACTGTTATGGAATTTGTATGGACTATAATTTAACTATTTGCTTTGGTAACACACGCGTTTTTTATGACCCGCTTTACATATTTAAAACCGGTGGAATTACATCAGCTTTACGAGCAAGGGTGTTAAAAATGATATTATAACGACATATTTAAACCATTCGTATCGCCACACTTTTACTCGAACTAATTTCAGGTACAATTCTTGCGCCAAAATTTTCTTCGACTCATTTCAGCTACAACTCTTGCATCACAAGTAAATTAATACCAGGCTTATATAATTAGGTATCTAGTTTCATTATGAAGGTTGTTAAAATTCTATGAAGGTATTTAATTCCGTTTTCGGAAACTCCAATTCATATAAAGCATTCTAGAAGTTCACTCACCGGTGCAGTGCTACCGTGTACGGTGGTGTCCGACTTGTCACTGGTCTCGGGGATGGCGATCAGCTCGCTCTCCGAAGACTCCTGCTCCAGGCTCCACTGCTGGTACCTGTGAGAATAACCTTTGTATTAGATTACCTTTTACCTGTTTTTAATAGAAATTCACTGTTTACCTTAACTTAGAGTAAGTTTGCGATGTTTGACTGTTCATCAATGGTAACAATTTGCCATCGTACGCCATTTCGAAATCTTAATGTTACCACTGACAACACAGTCACATTACCATTTTAATATGTCACATGAAATTTTAGAAAGAGAACGACTTCGTAGATCTTCGTTTTGGTCACGCATACCAATCTGATGAAGAGAGAGAGAGAAGAGAGAGAGAGAGAGAGAGAGAGAGAGAGAGAGTGAGAGTTAAGATTACAATGTCATAATTATAAAGTAAGAGTGTACTCACTGTTGAGAAGCCAAAATAAATAAATAAATAAAATAAAATAAGACGGTGAGACGGTGTCCATTACTGAATCTCGATGTGCCTGCCACCTTATCGAAAAAATGCACAGGAAAACACGATCGGTAGAAAAACCCTGAAAACCATGACAAAGACAAGAAAAATAAAGGCATTATTAAGTAAACTCTTAACGCTGGAAAGATTATATTCAAGTAGCAGGTAACATGGTCAATGGGTTCCGCATCTATTCCTCTTAAAAGTAATAATTAAGGGCATACCAATGTGTCAATCTCTTTCTAAATCTCGATGTGCCACCTTAACATCAAAGTACACGGGAAAACACCATCGATAGAAAAACCCTAAAAACAAGCATACAGAATCTGATAATTATGCATACTCGTATGCTGGAAAGTTTAAGTTCAAACAACATGTAACGTGATCAATGGGTTCCGCATCTTTTCCTCCTAAAAGTAATAACTTTAAGTTATCCAAAAAAAAAATTACAGTAAGCAGCGGGGCGAGCACGGTCTCCAAAACCAAAGTATGGTTGGTAAGTTTTGTATTGCTGCAAAGTAATTCCATTTTATATAACGTTCACAGTGGCAGGTTTGTGAATACACGCTGTGGTAGTTGTACTTGTGTTGGTAACCTGTCACGACAATGAACTTCTCGTCCTCGTTACATATGTCACATGATTTTTTAGATAAAGACTGCCTTTGTAGAGCACCGTCTCTGTCATGCATACCAATGTCTGACACATTGGACAAGCTGAAACATCGTACGCCCTTTCGAAATCTCAATGTTACTGCTACTGACAACACAGTCATATTACCATGTCTATAAGTCATATAGCATTTTGGAAACAGCGAATTCGTAGAGCTTCGTCTCGGTAACGCATACCAATGTGACGGAGACGGTGTCTCTTTCTAAATCTCGAAGTTCCAACTTAACCTCAAAGTACAGGGAGATAACACCATCGATAGAAAAACCCTAAAAAGAAGCATAAAACAAGAAAAATAATGTCATAATTATGGATACTCGTAGTGCTGGAATGCTTATGTTCACGTAACAGGTAACATGATCAATGGGTTCCGCATCTTTTCCTCCTAAAACTTTTTACCAAAAATAACAACCGACTTCTTAAAAGAAACACTACAAAGTGAAAAATGGTACTCCCTTTCTTCTCCTAAAATTTTTTGTCCGAAAATCATTATCCATAACACGTTAGCTATAAACGGCAGTAACCATAATATTCAAAAAGTCGAAATTTTGTTTTACATAATTATCTTTGCTTCTAAAACTATTCTGTCATAATATCAAAAACTATAATCATTAAATCTCCTAATTTTGCATGTTATAAAGTCATATGTCCTAAGTATTGTATTATATAAATTGTATTATGCCGAATGTTCATTTAGAATAAAATCGTTAGTAGTAAAAAAATGCTACAAGTTAGGTTTTAGTGACAGAAACGAATCGCTGTAAATCCGACTCCACGTAGTCTTGTCTGCCCTACCCCTAGAGTGTAATTTAAAATCGCGTAGGCGCGGAGGGGCGAGGCGGCCCGCGAGCTGAGGAGCAGGTGGTTGTAACGCTCGCCGCCGCTGCTGAGGCTGGCCGGCGAAGCCGGCCAGCAAGACGAAGCTGCTGTGGTGATCGTTAAACCGTCTGCGACGATAAGCTCGCGTGGGACCGCCTAAGCCCCGCAGTGCCGGAGCCGTGACAGAAACCATGCCTGCTGCATGATGCATGCTTGCTTGCATACTGCATGCTTGCTTGCATGCTCGATTGCATGCTGCTTGCCTGCTTGCGTGCATGCTCGCTTGCATGCTGCATGCTTGCTTGCATGCTACATGCTGCATGCTTGCTTGCATGCTCAATTGCATGTTGCTTGCGTGCATGCATGCTGCATGCATAGTGTATGTTTGTTTGTATGTTTCTTAGAGGGAAATAAAATCACTTGTTCACAATCACTTGTTTTATTGAGTGATAATACATGCAGCGCCATGCCAGGCCTTGATAAATACCATAATGCTTTTGTATCTTTACTATTTATGTATTGTATCAGTTGAATTTGATAAAATAATGAAATTCTTAATGAACTCCGTAATACTTTGTTTTAAAAATATAATTAGGATAAATAAACATAAATAATTTGAATTTAGAACTTATAACTTTTATGGAAAACAGTTTTAAGTCTTTTGTATGTTATTGACAGTAATATTTATGACAAACGGATTTAGGGCATATTATATTTAGGGATTTAAATTGTATGGCAAGTGATATTATGTGACATTTAGTTCGGGCAAGTTATCATTCGGACAAATGATGATTAGGACAAAAAAAATTATGGCTCTTTAGATTATGGATAAAAAAGTTAGGTCACACAATAGAGAACCGTGAAAAATAACTTTAATTTCGGAAGTCGGTGTCTTAGGATCTGTATTTAGGGTTTTTTTGCCACTGACTTCCGAAATTAAAGTTACTTTTCACTTTGTAGTGTTTTTTTAGGAAGTCGGTTGTTATTTTTTACTTTTTAGTTATGGTAGATACCCCGCACTAATCTAATCGCGTTATCAATTTGTCGCGCAAATAATGCAAATTTAAGACTTAATGGTTTTCACACGGATCCCATTGTCCGAATGGAAGCAAATTATAGGACCATTCGGGAAGCACCAGCTTTCAAATAAAAAAAGAATCATCAAAATCGGTTCCCCCAGTCAAAAGTTCTGAGGTAACAAACATTTTAAAAAAATACAGTCGAATTGATAACCTCCTCCTTTTTTCGAAATCGGTTAAAATAATATTAAGGGCAGATTTATGTTTAAGAAACGCAAAATAATAATATCTTAAGACAGTTAAGCAGCGAGGCGAGCACGGCCTCTGTGATAGCTTTGAGTCCCGCAATTTATCGCGGTGTTTGCTCCCAAACTGTGATAAAAATTTGTAACTGTGAAAGTGAAAATGTGGAACGTAGGGAAAAGAGAAAATGTGTGTGTCACGCATTCCAATGTGGCAGTCTCTTTCTCAATTGCGCAAATCTCCATCTTCGAAAACACGATCTATAAAAAAAACCCAAAAAAAATAATAAGACAAGAAAAATATTGCCATAATTATGTCTTTAATATTTTTTATTTTTATTTTTTTTTATTGTTTAGGTACATAAAGGTTTTTAGGGTTCCGTTGCCAAATGGCAAAAAACGGAACCCTTATAGATTCGTCATGTCTGTCTGTCTGTCTGTATGTCTGTCTGTCTGTCCGTCCGTCCGTATGTCACAGCCACTTTTTTCCGAAACTATAAGAGCTATGCTGTTGAAACTTGGTAAGTAGATGTATTCTGTGAACCGCATTAAGATTTTCACACTAAAATAGAAAAAAAAACTATAAATTTTGGGGTTCCCCATACATAGAACTAAAACTCAAAAATGGTTTTTTTCATCAAACCCATACGTGTGGGGTATCTATGAATAGGTCTTCAAAAATGGTGATGAGGTTTCTATTATCATTTTTTTCTAAACTGAATAGTTTGCGCGAGAGATACTTCCAAAGTGGTAAAATGTGTGTCCCCCCCCCCCCCCGTAACTTCTAAAATAATAGAATGATAAAACTAAAAAAAATATATGATGTACATTACCATGTAAACTAAAACCGAAAATTGGTTTGAACGAGATCGAGTGAGTAGTTTTTTTTTAAAACGTCATAAATCGTAAACCGCAATTTACCTTACATTCAATCAACTGAAATATAAAATAAAATAAAAACATTTATTTTTAAACCGAGAATACCTACAGGTTTGTACGGAACCCTCGGTGCGCGAGTCCGACTCGCACTTGGCCGGTTTTTTTTAGTACATAAGGGAGTAAGATACATGGTACAACGAATTCTTGGGTGAATCGCTAGCTAGATCACTGAGTAATCTGTATTTAGGAGAGACTATGTATACGAGTACCTACTCATAGTGTTGAAAAGTTTATTGTTCAAGTAACAATAAGTAAAGGCTCCCGCAGACAAGCGCGACGTAACGAAGTTACGCGATTCTGGTAGATAATTTCCATAAAGTTTGTACAGAAGTTTTTCTACTAGAATTAAGTCGCGGTGTCGCGCCGCGCCTGCCTTCAGGGGCTTTTATCATACTAGCATGAATAGTTTTGATGTTATGTCTTCTTCAGTGTCGTTAGTTTGTATTGTGTTTGTTATCGATTGCTTCGGAATTTACTTACCTGCTTACACTTCGCACAACTTCAAATAAACTGCTCAAAGATGAACTTTACACGTATGCGCTTATAAACGCAGATTCAACCGAACCGAAAATTCATAAATATTTTTTTGGTAATTAGTCTGAGAGTTCAAATAGTCATAACACTTAAAATAAAACCTAAAACAATTAGATGCGGAACCCAATATAACCATCACTAATATAGGGTAGTAGTAACACATTTGCTGCCAAAGAAAGCTGTAAAATAAAATAAACCGTTCGTTGTTTTGGCGAACATTTCTTGATTATATTCGCGACCGAAAACCTAAACATACATAAATCTTTTACAGCAAGCCGCACGTCAGTGGCAACACTACGGGCTTTGACCTTGAGCTGGCCTAGCATAGTGCAGAGTCCCAATAGAATTAGAGATCAGCATATACTGGTTCGGCTAACAGTGACGTGCCGCTAACTATACCATTATACAAAATTGTACAGCCATGAGAAAAAATCGGCTAATTAAATTAAAAAAAGAATGTTGTACATAGTTTAGCCACGACTACACAAGACAGCTAGAGAGTACGGAGTCAATAGCAAGCTACCGACCACCGTAGGTGCGAGTTGCGGGTGGCGAGCAATGGGTAGCTCGCCGCCCGGTAAGGACCAAGCTCGGGTCGACGGCGCGCAGTGTTCCACGCGCGCCTCAAAGAGATGTCAGCAGCACTGAAGGGATCTGCTAGGACCGATGCCTGCCAGGGTCGTGAGATTGTTGGAGAGAGACACCGTGACCCTGGCACATGGGCAACTGAAGGAACACGGGTGGGTTTTAGTCAGTAAAAGTCTACACACTCGCATTTCGCACGCACGTCATTTGATGATTTCCTACCGACAAAAAAAACCGTAGAGAGCACTAACTTGGCAGACTTGGCAGGCTCCTCCCAGTGCGTGTGCATGTGCGCGGGCGACTTGTGGTGCAGCTTGGGCTTGGCGCGCTCTAGTGGCGGCAGCGGGCTGCCCGCCGCTGGAGCGCCGCCCGCGCCGCCCGCGCCGCCCGCGCCCGGCGCCTCCGTCTTCAGCGACGGCTGGCTCAGGTCTGTGGTCATGGCCGAATTGTTGGGTTGGACAAAGGAATACAGACAATGTTGCAGCTCTATATAAGTGGTCCCTGACAGTGACAACGCTACAGCAACTATATTTTAATGACAATAAAGATAAATTTCTTTGTAACCCGTTTTTATAGCAATAAACAATTTTCTTATTTTTATGACAGCAAGCATAATGACGTAAACTCATTAATAAATATAAAATACCCTAGCCGTAAAGCAAGAATTAACTTTTTAAAACCTTCATATTTTTAGCCCATTACTGCTGAGCAAAATTCACCTTCATAATTATGTTTATAAACGACCAGTACTATTAAATGCCATACATTTTATATCTGTACATTTTGGGCAACAATCCCATAAAATTTTTGGCCATGTCCTTTCTACTATATATAATACGGGTATAGAATTACGTCTTGAATTCTTAGTTACACTTCGCATATCGATGTCTATGCCATCCTCTTCGATCAATAATAGCACTAGATAAAGGATCAGGAACAAAAATAAGGCGCTCAAGTGGCCACGTTTGCACACACTTACACATTTATATTTCTTACTACGAAATATAGAAGAACGTTTCATAATAATAACAAGTTCAGTTTATTATAATCCTTAACACTCGAACATAAAGCATAATTACGATTGCAAAATATTCATATTTAAGTCCTTTTGTCATCGGAGAAAGGTAAAGAGCAATAAATTTAAAATGTCCCTTAAAAATCAAGTCATTTTGATATAAGTACAAAATTATTTATTCTAAACTGAAACTTAAAGTCTAAGCAATATGGTTAAAAACAATGTGTTGACAATTTCGTGCTTACTCTATTTTGGAACTAGACGTAGTTCTTGGTATTACATTTCAATGCTCAGAACACAGTACGTATGGAAAGACGTAGAGTTGCAGAATATAATTTTTTAGGTGAAAAGGTACGTTTTGATGGTGGCAAACATTTTAATCGATTTGAAAAAGTAGTAGGACTAAAATAGTATAATAGTTATTTTATTTAATTAAGTGCGGGTTAAATCAATGTGATCCACCCGTATAAAAAATGGGTGCGTCTACTTTTATGTACCAGTATTTAGAAGTTAAATTTGTATTAAATCAAATTATTTTTTCATTTAAATTAAAGTTCAAATATGAATTTTTATAAGGTTTGTATATTTCTTCTCCTCTTTCTTTCGCTACAATAGATACCCATTCTGCACAGCGAAATGGCTCGCTTGGAAATCTACAAACAAAAATAAAATATAAAATTACAATACTACTTCATGCATTCTCTGTTCCAGAACAGACAATGTTTGTTACAATAGTTGGTGCGTTGTCACAAACATTGGTCAAACAATCATAATATGTATTTGCTAAATGAGTTATATTTACTATTTGATTGTTTTTATTTTATGAAAAACACTTAAAGATTTAAACTTATGGAAAAAAAGATATTCTTTCCAAAAACTTGGTGCTACAGTGGTTATTTACACAATTTTTGAACGCGTGCTGCGGCATTTAGGACGTCTTATCGTTGGCTATCATTGGACCAAACTAATTTCAAATAAGACCA
Organism: Aporophyla lueneburgensis; assembly: GCA_932294355.1. NCBI lineage: Eukaryota > Metazoa > Arthropoda > Insecta > Lepidoptera > Noctuidae > Aporophyla > Aporophyla lueneburgensis. The sequence goes on along the minus strand of OW028758.1, from coordinate 24,437,643 downwards.
CAAAAATATTTGTGCTCTTATTTTTCGGGCCGTTTTTGAAGCGCTCATCGGGAATCTAGTACATTTTTGATCGAAGGCCATCCTGTATTAATTCTTAGCATTATTAAAAGCTATATCTCAACAAGATCATTTAAATTTATTTATCGCCGTAACTTTTACAAGGCGTAAAAGTTATGGCCCGTAAAAATGTATTGGCTGATGTATTACCTCTCGTCCTGCAATTGCACCATTGCGCACGTGCCGTAGTATGACACATACCTGTGTACCTAGGAAAACACACACAGACAAAGAGAGAGAGCGAGAGAGAGAAAGAGATAGAGGGAGAGAGAGAGAGAGAGTAGATATGTATTTACCTCTGGCCCTGACTTGGTGCGGCATGACGATCATGGGCGGGATGCGCTTGCACTGGTGGTACTGCGCCTCCACGGTGTTCAGCACCACGCGCACCAGCGACTGCACCATGGCGCACACGCTGCCGCTGCCGTAGTGGTACTGGCCAACACGGGACACGGAGTTAACGTACAACAGTCAAATGAGCAAGAAAGAAAAATTAATAGAACTAGAAAAAAAAAATCGAGTTTACTTTAAACTGAAGTACAATTTCTTCTTATCTATATTTATGTATGTATATTTCGCTTTAAACATAGAATATTTAATGTATTGAACAAAATATTAATTTATAAAATTGTTCAAAAACGAAATGAAATCTATTCTTAATGTTATAAAGCTGAAGAGTTTGTTTGTTTGGTTGAACGCGCTAATCTCAGGAACAACTGGTCAGAATTGAAAAATTCTTTTTGTTTTGGGTAGTCCATTTATTGAGGAAGGTTATAGGCTATATAACATCACGCTACAATCAAAAGGAGCGGAGCAGCGACAAAAAATGGTCGAAAACTGGCAGGCAATTCGATGCGACGGGAGGGGTCAGGGGAATAAAAATTTGACGCGGACGAAGTCAAATCAAATCAAATCAAAATATTATTATTTCACATAAACCTATAAGGACACTTATGAAACGTCAGAAGCTAGGTGCATGGTTCCAAACTATTGATTACTATGGAGTAGAGCCGGCAAGAAACTCCACGGTTACTCATTAGTCGCGAACAGAAGCTAATTACGAAATAAACTTATATCTCCCTCTCAACTTCCGTTCGCCTTGCCCGATCACACTTTTCGTAACGCTCTCATCGCGCATTCACCAGCTTACTCCCCAAGTCAAGCGTGCGTAAAGAAGTTTTACTTCAAAAAGTCTTGGAAACTTAAAAGACCCGTAGGGTATGGATACCCTTCTTAAAATCAGAAGTGTTTTACTATTGAGTAATGACAAGATTCCGATACTCCATCACATAATTACGTTGGGGGTGGTCCCTATTTTTTGACTTTTTAACTATCATCGCGACACTTTATCAATCGATTAATCACACTAATCATTAAAGTAACATCTAAATATGGAACAGATGCTTTTGTTTTAATTACTCGACGTGATTTAGAGGTCGCTACTAGTCGTAAAACAAAAAGCTTTGTATAACCGCTTAAATAAGTGTGCCGTTCGTTCTATATGAGTAGTGAGCAGCATAGCTGAATATGATATTACTTTAATGGAGGATAAATTTATTACAACCAATGAAGATCTATATAGTTGTATCTACTGGTGAAAGATAAATGTTTGAAATACATGTGTCTTTGTAAAACAACAAAAAAACCGGCCAAGTGCGAGTCGGACTCGCGCACCGAGGGTTCCGTACAAACCTGTAGGTATTTTCGGTTTAAAAATATATATTTTTTTTAATTTTTATATTTCAGTTGATTGAATGTAAGGTAAATTGCGGTTTATGATTTATGACGTTTTAAAAGAAAACTACTCACTCGATCTCGTTCAAACCAATTTTCGTTGGTAGTTTACATGGTAATGTACATCATATATTTTTTTTAGTTTTGTCATTCTCTTATTTTAGAAGTTACGGGGGGGGGGACACACATTTTACCACTTTGGAAGTGTCTCTCGCGCAAACTATTCAGTTTAGAAAAAAATGATAGTAGAAACCTCATTACCATTTTTAAAGACCTATTCATAGATACCCCACACGTATGGGTTTGATGAAAAAAAACATTTTTGAGTTTCAGTTCTATGTATGGGGAACCCCAAAATTTATTGTTTTTTTTCTATTTTAGTGTGAAAATCTTAATGCGGTTCACAGAATACACCTACTTACCAAGTTTCAACAGCATAGCTCTTATAGTTTCGGAATAAAATGGCTGTGACATACGGACGGACAGACAGACAGACAGACAGACAGACAGACATGACGAATCTATAAGGGTTCCGTTTTTTGCCATTTGGCAACGGAACCCTAATAAAATGTATTTCAATATTAGTTTTGGTGTTTCTAGTATGTTAAATTTTTGTTTTGGTATTTGTATCTTTTTTTCAACATATTTTTTGTTAACATATTTTTCTTAAAGGGCCATTTTATATGTTTGGTGAAATATTGGGGTGCAGTTAATTTACCATAATAATAAAACTTACCTTGTATAGTACAACGAGTAGAGCCATGAGCCAGTGTCGCCGAACATGCGGCTCTAGAGCAACTAGCGAGTAAGTGCTGGCCGCACTGCACGCACTGCTGCCCGCCCCGCAGCAATACTGTCACATCAATCGTTATTTTAACATCACACCCGTATGCCCCGAATGTCTACCCAAGGCAGGAGAAAATCCTGCCAGGGTCGCGAAATTGTTCGAAAGAGATACCGTGACCCTGGCACATGGGCAACTGAAGGAACACGGGTGGGTTTTAGTCAGTAAAAGTCTGACACGCCCTCCTGCTCCGCCCAGAGCGGGAGAAGTCATTTGATGATTTCCAATCCATAAAAAACAGGCAGGAGAAAATTAATCATGAAGCATTTATCCATGAGGCTGACCAATGACAAACTGGTTTTTTGAACGTTAAATTTACACAAGACAGTCCCCCAAAACGCCCTTTCTTGACCTTTTTGCTGTGCAGCTGTGTTAGACAAACATATGTTTAAGTCCGAAATGGGTGTCCAAATATGAATGTGTAACACTACACTTAAATGTTACAGAATAAATTGTCTAAATGATGGTAAAAACAGCATCAAAGCTCATGGGTAGTTTAGAAGATCTAAGCAAGCACACATCATCATCATGTGCGTAGCCTTTTCCTAACTATGTTGGGGTCGGCTTCAAGTCTAACCGGATGCAGCTGGGTACCAGTATTTGACATGGAAATACTGCCATCTGCCCTGCACAAGCCATATAGACACACACATTGACACGAAAAGAGACTTTGTTTTATAGTACAGTATGTAAATGGCGGAGCTTGAGGGAAGCCGATGCCCAGCAATGGACGGCTTTCGGTTGAAATGATGATGGTGTAAATGTACTGAGTCGATTTTTGTGACGAGTTAGCAACGACTTAATTTTTGTTACAGGAAAATGTTCTTAGGAGGCTGTTCCTTAAGTTTCTCATTAATTGTTAACTGCATTTACACATTTTGGGAGAGTGTTAAAGTGTGTTAATTTTTTTTTCGTTAATTTTATAAAGTTACTTTATCTACCCACATACCTGTAGTAATAGTAACGTTGGCTCGGCAATGCTAGCACCCATCACGTGATTCTGATCCAGCACTTGTGGCAGATTCGCCATGAACGCGTTGAAGATCGACGATTGTCTATGCAAAAAAATGAAGATATAGATATAGTATCACAGCCTTCAATATTGTGTAGCGTGTGGACTGTATGATTGAAAATGCGGCACTAGTAGTTATATAAATTGGCTTTATTTATAGTTTTAGCAGAATTACATGTTAAAGTTAATACACAAATTGTAGCGAGTACACTTAGGTGGAGAATTTCGGTCGACTGCGCCCGCGATGCCAGTCTGGGGTTTATATATGCACTGTTCTGTTCTGGAGAGGGAATCCGCCATATTTTTGTCCCTGACCAATGGCAACGCGTGGAGCGACCGAGCGGCGCGAACAGGCTCCTACTTGTCGGAAAAACACAAGTGAAAACCCGTTCACCACGCGACAAGCAAAAACCCGTTCACGCGGCTCTGTCGCTTTACATGTTAAAGGTACCTACTTAAAACTAATAATAGCAGGCGGCGCTAGATTATGGTGCTGTCGTGCACATTTCTCCCGCCGTCGCCATCAGGCGACTATGTGGGGAGCACGACAATTCGTTTCGTTGGTCTTCGGTGTACAAGGCAGGCGGATTGGCGATCGCAGTATGGTGGTAAAATGCATAGGGAACGTTGCTGCCCATTCTCTGGTAAGTCCGTTAATGATAATAGCTTTAATTTTGACAAGGATTAGAGCAATGAATAGAGTTGAAACTACGAGTATCTAATGCGAAAGCAAGTGATACGAAATGTAGATACTGAATGTTGGAGTACATGCCCTTTGGTTATCACGTCTACAACTCGTACCTCTCCGTCTGCACCTGGCAACACCTTCGTCACCCTTCCCTTGGGCCAAGTGTTGCGTGGGAGATTAGGGTCACAGATCAGAACGACGTCTCCGACCTTAGGTGGGGTGCCACTGCCGTAGGGCTCCCGCCGGTTTTGTAGGAGCGGTAGGTATTCACGTACCCATCTTCGCCAGAAGACGTCTGCGAGTGCCTGGGCGCGCCGCCATTGGTGCCGTGCTGTGACGTCTGCTGCAGTGAATTTACCCGGTGAGGGTACATGTGAGTTAGGGCCGATCAGTATGTGGTTAGGCGTGAGGGCTTCGGGCTCGTCTGGTGACACGTTGACATGTGTGAGTGGTCTGGAGTTCACCGTATTTTCTACTTCTACGAGCAGCGTAGAGAGGGTCTCGTCTAATGGGTGAACTTCTCTCAGCGTGACGTACAGTGCTTCCTTGACTGCCCTCACCATCCTCTCCCATGCTCCGCCCATAAACGGTGACGCGGGAGGTATGTATCTCCAGCTTATGGACCGCGCATTGGACTCACTACCTAAAGCACTTAAGGCGCTTTCTCCTAGTTCCCTATCAGCCGCTTTGAAACAAGTAGCGTTGTCACTCCAAATTTCTTTTGGACAACCTCTTCTACCTATAAATCGCCTGAGAGCGGCGATAGCTGAATCTGCACTAAGTGAATTTACTATTTCTATGTGTATAGCTCTACAAGTCAAACACGTAAATAAGGCACCATACCTTTTTTCTTTATGTCTACCTACAGAAACAGATATGGGGCCAAAATAATCTAAACCAGTGAAAGTAAAAGGTCGTAAATGATGAGCTAAACGGGGGTACGGCAGGTTTCCCGTAGAGGGTTTGGCTGGCTTTGCCTTTTTTATTCTACAGTGTAAACAGCCCTTTACAACATTCTTTACAGACGGACGTAGTCTCGTTATCCAAAGACGCTGTCTTAACTCGTTAACCGTTATCTCGGTTCCACCATGATGTAAACCTTCATGCACATATGCTATGTATAGCTTCGTATATCTGTGCTTACCCTCGAGTACAATTGGGTTTTTTATTTCTTCATTTACGTCTCGTACCGCTGTGATTCTCCCGCGCAAACGCAAAATACCCACGCTGTCTATGTATGTACTTAATAGCGATAACGGGCTGTCGCCGGGCGCCGCTTTGTTATCCTTTATGGCGGCAATTTCTTTCGAGAAGCTTTCGGCTTGTGCGCCCTTGACCCATTGTTCTTCGGCGCGTAGAATGTAAGTATCAGGTATAGGTATGTAGTTTACTACTACTACTGTTTTAATCCTTGTTATTTTTTGCGTAACTTTTTTAACAGGTTCGCTTTTGTTTCTTTTCCACGTTGGATCTTTTGATGCCTTCTTCTTAGTACACTTATATTCGACAGTATATTGACTTGGTCTACACAGGTCAATGAACTGAAGTACTCTTGCAGTTGTCCTTTTCTTCGCTTCCTCTTCGGTGGAAAAGCTCTGAAGATAATCATCCATATAATGGTTGTTTATTATTGTTGAAGTCGCGGCTGGGTATTTATCGGCAAAGTCCCTAGCGTTGCGATCCTTTATGTATAGCGCTGTACATGGAGATGACGTCGCGCCAAATATAACAGACGTCATGCGATATTAATTCACCAGGCTGTCCTTCTCGTTGATCGCCGCGCCATAAAAATCTCAACGCATCGCGATCTTCTTCCCTTATGTTTATCCTCATGAACATTTCTTTAATGTCTGCTGACACAGCTATTTTATTTTGACGGAAACGCATTAAAATACCGGGCAATGATTGTAATAGGTCAGGTCCCGATAGAAGTAGATCGTTTAGGCACAGACCCGATGTCTTTGCTGCCGCATCGTGTACAAGTCGTGGCGGCTTATGTGGCTTGGCTGGGTTGACCACTGGGAAGTGAGGTAGGTACCATGTTTTATTGGTCGTGCAGGTATCGGGTGCCTTTTCTGCATAGCCTGAGTTGAGTAGATTATCAAGGCGTTGTAAGTACTGGGTCTTGAGGTTTTCGTCCTTATCTAGGCGTCGTTCTAGATTTTCTAGCCGTTTTAGAGCACCTAGGTAGTTGTTTGGTATTTTAGGTACCTCTTGTTTCCACAATAGTCCGGTCTCGAAACTGCCATCGGGTAATCGTCGACTCTTCTGTTCTAGGATGTCCAAGGCTCGCTGTTGCGGGTCATCTCTAGGTATCCTAGGTTCTATACCTAGTGATTCTAATTTGAAAAAGTTTCTCATGGTTTCTTCTATTGGTTCCAGATTTTCTTTCATTTTCATGTGGCCGCAAAATGTAGCTATAACTTTATTACTGAGTACTGACATCCATGCAATACCCATCCAAGTTTTGTGTACGATGTTACCGGTTGATCACGCGCACCTGTTCGTGTTTCCGTGGCTACTAATAAATGCCAGTTATCTTGGCCTATTAAAATCATTGGTCGCGCGTGTTCATAAACAAGAGTGCTATGAATGTCGTTTAAATGCCTACAATTATTTATGTCCTCAGTTTGTACAGTTTGCGCCATAATTTCAAGCCTAGTTACGGTGCGCGCCGCCTCTATCTTCTGTGGGTCGTTATGGTGCTTGCCTTGTATGTGGAGGCTCACGATTCGGCTTTGCTCATGCTTGACCTCCGTGCCTATGCCTTGTATCCACATAGGACTGGCTGGCCCATCTGCACCTAGGATATCTGCTACTGACGCGTCTAACAAGGTCACTGTACTCCCATCGTCTAATAAGGCATAAGTGTCTATACATGTGTGTGGTCCGCTTAATGTGACAGGTACTATTTTTAAATACGCGCGGCGATTCTGAGGTGAAGTTGTTGATACAGTTTCCCGCGCCGACGTGACGGTTTCGATAACGGGCGTCAACGCCGCCGGCGTCGCTATGTTGTGTGTCGCCTCAACTTTACGCTCTTTATGCAACAGTTTGTGATGTTTCATGTTACATTCTTTTCTATCACAAATAGGCGCTTTACACATAAACCTTCTATATCCCATCGTGTATCTATGTCTAGCTGTTTATATTTACTGCAGTCTGGTAATTTGTGGCCGTGTTGCTCGCACGCCGGGCATTGCTCGTTTGATGTGTTCTTATTCACGTTGAACGTACGCTCTACTCTTCGCCGTTGTCGTACACCGTTGGAGTCGTCATTACCACGTTCTGGCTATGCATACGCGCCACACTTATCTGCCTCTTCATTCATAAACATAGATAAGCGCTTTAACTCGGGAATATCTTCAACCTTACTATTAGCCGCGTAATCATACCATTTGTTTCTTAGTATTGGCGTTAACTTTTCTACGATACAACGCGACATTTCGGGGCTATGTAAATATTGTATTCTTTTTAGTGCTTCTACCGTACCCACTGTGTTTGCTATACGGCTAGCGAAAATACATATCTCCCTAGGGTTGTCGTTTAATTTAGGTAACAATTTTATATGCTCTAACTCGGCCATAATCAAGGCCTCGGGCCTACCGAAACGTCTTTCTAGTGCGTCTAGAATAACCTGAGGGTCGGATTGACTAAATAAAAGACAACCTACGGCTTCTTTTGCGGCGCCTCTGAGGCTCGTCTTGATCCTAGCGACATTTTCTACATAGGAAAAATACGTGTGTGAGTCACAATCCGCGGCCTTATAAGCTATCCACTCACCGGATTTTCCATCGAAGATTGGTAGCTGCTGGACGTACCTGGGCGGCTCTCTCGAGCTGCGCGCGGCTTGAGCTAGGGCTGCGGCGAGTGTCTCTACGTCTATCATTTTATTACTCACATTCCCGCGTAACACTTCACTCGCGATATTGCCCTTGTTTGATTTCGCACACACACTTTCTCGTAATCATCCCGCAGCGGTTGAGCGCCTGTCGCGGCGCCGGTGTCCTTCGCTGCGTCCCAGCCTTTCCTCCCGCCGCTGACGTCGTGTGGCGCAGGTCGACCCTCACCTCCGGGTGGCAGCGCCGGTTGCGCTAGCCACGTTCCAATCCTTACGGAGGCAAGGTCGTCCTCCATGTCGTCGTCTTCACTCGAGTCAGCTTCGGCTTTGATACGCTGCAACTGTATTTCTTGCAGCTCTCGCTCTGCCGTCGCTTGCTTGACTTTCATTTCAGCCAGCCGCTCTCTGGCCTCCAGCTCTGCGAGGCGCTTGTTTCTCGAAGCTGTAGAACGGCGTGACCTGGTATCGCCGGGCTTGAGCGTACCCTGTGTCTGCGTGGCGTCGGTGTTGGTAGTCGCCGTAGATCCGCTGCCTGTGTCCATCACAGCGACCGAGCTCGTGCTGGATTCTGGTGCCGGGTTGCTGGCACCCGGTCCGGCTGTCATGGACGGTTCTTGCTCTTGTTGGGTCTGTTCTCTCCTAGGGTCTCCACTACGGCTGCGTGTTAACACCATCCTGCTGGATCTTAAAGATCCGGCTCGAAGGACCAGAATGTGTAGCGTGTGGACTGTATGATTGAAAATGCGGCACTAGTAGTTATATAAATTGGCTTTATTTATAGTTTTAGCAGAATTACATGTTAAAGTTAATACACAAATTGTAGCGAGTACACTTAGGTGGAGAATTTCGGTCGACTGCGCCCGCGATGCCAGTCTGGGGTTTATATATGCACTGTTCTGTTCTGGAGAGGGAATCCGCCATATTTTTGTCCCTGACCAATGGCAACGCGTGGAGCGACCGAGCGGCGCGAACAGGCTCCTACTTGTCGGAAAAACACAAGTGAAAACCCGTTCACCACGCGACAAGCAAAAACCGGTTCACGCGGCTCTGTCGCTTTACATGTTAAAGGTACCTACTTAAAACTAATAATAGCAGGCGGCGCTAGATTATGGTGCTGTCGTGCACAAATATACATACATAAATATGAAATAGGTTATTTGCTAATAATCTTAGCATACGGATAAGGTTTTATTACGTAAATACGTAATATGCGTGCGTGCGTGCATGTATGCATGCGTGTGTGGATGTGTGTATGCGTGCGTGCATGTGTGTGTGTGTTAGTACGTGCATATGCGCGTATGCACATACATGTGTGTATCTGTGTGTGCATGTGTGTGTCTGTGTGTGTATGTGTGTGCATGTGGATGTGTGTGCATGTGTGTGTGTGTGATTGTGTACGTGCAAACGCGCGTATGCACATGCATGAGTGTGTGTGTCTGTGTGTGTGAGTGTGTGTGTGTGTGTGTGTGTGTGTGTGCGCGCTTGTGCGTTTGTGTGTGTGCGCGTGTGTGCGTGCGGGTGTGCGTGTGAGTGTGTGTGTGTGTGTTTGTGTACATGCGTGTGTGTTTGTGTGTGCGTGGGCACGTGCGTGCGTTTATGTGTGTTTTTGAAAAATATGTTTTTTTCTTTAAGTCGATGTGCCGTTATTGTGTCACTTACCGTAATGTAAACGGCGATATGTGGAAGTACTTCTCCACACAATTGTAGCCCAACAACAAGAACAGATGTTTTAGCACTAGCTCCTGAGTTTTTGACGATTGCTTATCTTCCATTGGATGTGCCTGGTCAGACCTGAAACAGATAGAATGTTAGAACTTATGCAGAGAACCTATAAAACTATTAAATGTTTAAAGTTGTTAAAAGACGAAAATAAATTGGATTTTTTCGGAATTTCGTCAAAGTACTACGATTTTTTTTAAACAACAAAAATCGGTAAAACTTACCTTGACAAGAACTGCATAAGCAAGAACACCAGCAAGTTAGTAGTCTCCCGGTCAGCATCCTCGAGGTCCTCCGCTTTGGGCAGAATAGTTGTCAGCGTGTCTTCCGAACGGCCGGATAGAGAGTGAAATCCGTCTGTTAAGATAACATTCTGTTTTAATTTGGTATTATTTTACAGAGTAGTTATGACAACCAAAGTCGCACTATGACACAAAAAAAAAAGTTAGTTTTTAGATGCTAATCCCCTCAAAGCCTTCTTCCATTTATCCTAGCTCGATTTAAATCAATAATTTACTGTCTCGGTTTCTGCAGCTTTCTTTTGTATTTGACCGCAGTGTATGTTCATCTAGACAAATAATGTTTTGAAGACTTGGTTGAAAGCGGATACTCGATTTAGGTTAAATACTCAATTGAGAAAGGACTCTCAGTTAAAAAAAGATACCCGGTTAAGGAAGGAATCAGAAACTGTGCATCAGAAATGTGAACGCCAACTCACCATGAGTGTTGTTGGACCGCTGTGCGGTGCCGAGCGGCTGTGGCGCCGCAAGCAGCTGGCCCAGGCCGAAGCGAGACGTCTTGCGTTTCAGCAGTGGCGCCGAATACTGCCGGGAATACACTTTCTCGCGTTCTGTGGACACAGAATACTTACTTAAATCTCAAACTCTCTAAATCTCAAAAGAGATTACGTACATGGACATTGTTAACTCCTGTCGTATCTTAATCTAACAAGGTGATCGTTGAGAAGACATTATACCAATTCGAAGCTATAGGTAAGGGCAACACTAGCCCATAATAAGTACATGTAGGCAAGTGTTGACTCACCTTTAGGTTCAGATAGAAATCATCGGCGCCTTTTGGAATAACACATCATTAGCATTCATCAGTTTAAAAAAATCATTTTCCCGTTTTTGCGGACGCAATTTCTCCTGCTAGAAGAAAAATTGTATATTCGCTGTTGTGTTTATTACTCTATGCGCCTACGTTTCTAAACGTGTAACAGAGTGAGAACTGTCAGTTGTCAGTTTTGACTTTGACACTTCACTTGGTTTTGATCATGAAAAAGGTCCGTCGCCGTTTTGGGACCTCGCGACGCTTTTGGTAAATTAATCCTTGAGAATCGGTCGTTTTGGTGGACAATAAGTCATGACCCAATTGTTTTGTGTTCAATAACCCCATTTGACGGAATAATACGGGTTTAGTTTGTTGAAATTGAAGTATTTTGGAGGTTAAGTGACGCTATTGGAAAACGCGTGATTTGGAGACCGCATGTCCTGCTACCAGGCGTGTTGCAGCGGCTGATGTCCTGGAGAATACTCATAATGTCACTACACAATACAATATACACTCGCTTACATACATAAATCCAGGTAGGCTCCAGAGCAGGTGTTCGTCCACCACCAGGTGAGTTCTTTAAATATATTATAGATTAGCTCCGCGCACGGCGGACAAGTTCGTACGCCACTCTTGACCCAGGGCCCACCATAACTTCCACTGCGCTATTAAAATTCTATGGTAGGGGCCTGGCCTGGCAGCGAACAAATAGAATTACAATGGTAGAACTGACCGTGCCGAGTGTCTGGATGCGGCGGCAGCGTGGCGGGCGCGGAGATAGTGCGCTTGTAGGGCCACTTGGTGCCGAACGACGCGCTCAGCGTGTTCACGTGCGCGTCGCGCGCCGACACGCTCAGCGCCTCGTGCGCGCGACGCACCTTGTACAGGAACCACTCCGAGCTGGTCTCGCTGCTCACCAGCTCTGGATCGACAACGACATAAGGTTCAATATGTATAAATTATGTAAAGTATTTTCGAACCAAATTAACACACTATTATGTCTATGTGAAAAATGAAGTATCGCACTGACCGCCTTACTGTACAGACGACGACCAAAATGCGGAGTGTATTAATTATTGCTGCTTTGTACTATCTATCCCAAAAATATAGAAATCGGCGACGACTAAGACTCCATGTTCATCCATTAATTGAGCAGAGAGTCGCGCAGGAGACTTTGTCTTGTTAAATGGCACTTTGGCTTTGTTTCTTGCATCTTTATTTTTGTAGAGTGGATCGGATGCATCCCACAATTTCTTCCTCAGGCGTACCTCATCGATAACTCGACCTGTATCCACTTCGCGATTCGCCATGATTGTACGCGCTGACGACGTCCGCTCCGCTCGACACTAGAACGCTCACTGAAAGCAGAGGCGCTCGTGCGATCGTCAGCGCCGACAGCTACGCGGGGCCGACGCGCGACGCGTACAGCCGCGTAGCTATCAGCGCTGACCACCGTGCGCGCTAATAGCTACGCGTCTTTCAAAAACGCTTCCTAGAAGTTCATATATCTCGGCCATCAGCGCTGACGGTGTGCGTGCCGTCGGTGTAAGACTAAAACCAAACTTAAACGAGCCACGCTGACCCTCAGCGCTGACAAACTACGCGCTGAGCCATGAGCGCTGACGGTGAGCGTGAGACTAAAATCAGCCTAAGACTGTGGAGCAAGTAAGTTAGTTCGTATATTTGGGGAGTTTGTTTACAAGGGATGAAAAGATTATAAAAGATGTGGAGATACCATTTACTTTATTTCCTACATTCGCTCTTATGCGAGAAATAAAGTAAACTAGCTTTTGCCAGCGGCTTCGCCCGCGTGGAGATCGGAATATCCCGCGGGAACATACTACCGGGATAAAAAGTAGCCTATGTCCTTTCTCAGGCTCTAAACTATCTGTGTACCAAATTTCATTTAAATCGGTTCAGTAGTTTTATCAGGAAAGCGAGACAGACAGAGTTACTTTTGCATTTATAATATTAGTGTAGATAGTGCTTAACATGCGATTGTGACCAACCAGTTGATGTCCGATAAGGCTCGACCACCTGTTGTCGCTGATTCCTACGCTTATATTTGGAAGCAAACGTTGGGTGTGGCAAAAGAAGCGTGAAAGTAGAATAAATGCTGTGGAAATGCGTTCCTTACGAAGCATGTGTGGTGTAACTGTGAATGATAGGCTGAAGAATGATGTGATAAGACAACGGTGCAGTTTGAAAGAAGATGTAGTGACAAAAATTGAAAAGAGTAAGTATGCTTAGATGGTTCGCTCATGTTGAGAGGATGAATGAAAGGTAGCTAACAAAAGGTATTTACAAGGTAGGTGTGAGTAGACATGCTGAAAGGCGTCGCCCTAGGAGAACATATTATGACCTTATTGGTGATGTTTTTCAAAAGGGTCAGGTGCGTAGTAATGTTTGAATTTAAACGAGGCAAAAGGAGTGTGTGAGGTTCGTAGCAGGTGGCGTTCTGTAGTTTCTGTCTACTCCCATGGGAAACAGACGTGAGTTTAATGTATGTACCTATTTATGTATGTCTATGTTGACCGATTATAGTGATTCTTTATGTCCGCGGCAGAAGACTAACACTTCCGAATCTAGGATTAATTTCACTTAGTAATGGGTTTTTTAAAGTCGTTTTTTTTTAATGGTTATGCTGTGAGTGTGGATGCGCATTTAAAAATACATAAGTCATGTCGTTTATTATTGTGGTAAATTAACTGCACCCCAAAACTCACCAAACATATTTAAATAGCCCAGTAACAAAACTATGTTCCTGAAAAAGATACAAAATAAATAAAATAACAAAAGAAAAACAACCATACAAAAAACATCAAACCTAATATTTGTCACATATAAAGCCCAACAACATCTGCCAGGGTTGCGAGATTGTTCGAAAGAGACACCGTGACCCTGGCACATGGGCAACTGAAGGAATACGGGTGGGATTTTAGTCAGTAAAAGTCTGACACGCCCTCCCGCTCCGCCCAAGAGCGGGAGACGTCATTTGATGATTTCCCACCTACAAAAAAAAGCCCAACAACATGGTTACTAATATTGGTCCTTATTTACAAACTCACCTCTTAAATTAGAGAAATCAACGGTCTTATTGGAGTTAATCTGCGCTTCCAAGAACAGAGCCTCGAATCTGTTGAGGAAGAACTCCCAGGTCAGGATCTTGCGGTCACTCAGCGTGTTGTGGAGCTGGTAGATGGACTGGAGTATCATGGGCCGGTCTACGATGACCAGGTCGAACTGGGTTTCCAGGCAGTACAGGAGTAACTGGGGAACAAATAGCCGAAAATGTAGTACTCATAATAAAAATACCATCCTATATCGGGCCACTGCAGGGCAAAGACCATACTGAGAAGGCATGCGTATGCCCGGGCGTAAAATGCCACATCAAGCTTTAAAAAGAGACTCGTCACCCGGAGTGAGTGACGACAGCGAAAACGAACAGTTTAAATGTACTATATTTACGGCTAGTAACACTACAGATATTTATCTATAGTGTTAACAGAATAATAACTTTAGTAAGACATTTATTTTCCAGTAATAAATATTTATCACAAAATTCTGTCGATAATTTTGTAAATTCTAGAGGACGAGTTCTAAAGGAGCCTGATCAAAGGACGCGGATACAAACATGGTACATAAAATACTTCGTTTTGTGAAGAAAATTGGCGTTGGCGAATGATGATGTTGCAGAGAGAGAGATGATGAATGAGACACCAAAATTGTTACCGACAGAAAATCGTCCGAGCTTACAACAAAACCTCAAGCGATTTACGTTCAGTAACAATTTCAGTGCCACCTAGAATATGCTGATACGATATAATAAACTGAAACAATTAAATGTATTGATCAAATGAATCCATGGAATTGAATAGTGACATGATATATAGTTTTTTGTTGCGGTAATTTAATTTGAATTTTATTATATTACATCATTAAAAGTCAGATCATGTAAAATACTGGTAAGTACTTAGCTGCATCCGGTTAGATTGGAAGCTGACCCCAAGTAAGTTGGGAAATTCTATTAAGTATAAAATATCATTGAAAGTCAGATCATGTAAAATACTGGTAAGTACTTAGCTGCATCCAGTTAGACTGGATGCTGACCCCTAGTAAGTTGGGAAATTTTATTATAAAATATCATTGAAAGTCAGATCATGTAAAATACTGGTAAGTACTTAGCTGCATCCGGTTAGACTGGAAGCTGACCCCAAGTAAGTTGGGAATATTATCTACAATATGGTGATGAAAACGATGAAGTTGAATGATGGTCAGACACTCAAATTTTCATCTACGTAACTATCATCCGTCTTTAAAAACTACGGAAGATACATCCGTAGGTGACAAGTGTCATCGACTATCTGATGATACGATATAATAAACTGAAACAATAAAATGAATTAATTAAATGAAACGATCAAACTGGACAATAACATACCTAGTTTCTTGTTGCGGTAATTTTATTAGAAATGTATATTAATACGTAAAAGTCAGAATACTGGTAATTACTTAGCTGCATTCGGTTAGACTGGAAGCTGACCCCAACATAGTTGGGAATATTGTCTACAATGGTGATGAAAACGATGATGTTGGAGGATGATAAGACACCCAAATCGTCACCTACGTGACTATTTTCCGTCTTTAAAAACTACGGAAAATACTCCCGTAGGTGACAACTTAAGTGTCATCGACGATCTGTAAATGTCTAAAATTAACAATGCAACAAAATTAAACAATACACAAGATATTACAACAGCGGTGACTTCATTTATGAACTAGATAAAAATCCTCTAATAAAAAAATGAAGTTGATTACCAACCCTACTTTGACACGATCATATCGTTTTCATATGTTTTTACTATAATATGTATAAACAATAAAACAAATGACAAAAATGTGAAAGCTTATGAAGATGTACATATATAAAGTATTGAAAACACATATTTATATGTATTAAATGAAATCACAAGTTACACTAGCCCACAGAAGTATAGCAACATTAAATGTTAAATTCAAAACTGTGAATTGAAAAAGTGAAATGAAATGAAAATCAAAATAAATGCAGTAAAAGGGAACACTCTGTTTAGAAAACGTAGCTAAGGCTCTTGTGATTTAGGTGTACCGATTATTTTTTTTTTAGGCTAATAACTAGAATATTTAACAGCGATGTGATAGTTTTCACTGCGTGGCAACATCGCTTTTCAATATTTAAGAATTCAAGTTCATTGAATCATTGACCGAGTGATCTAATCCTACAGAGTGTTGAAATTTTCTCAAAATTAAAAATAATATTTTTGAACTATGTACTGGACCGACTTCGTTTGTTTTTGTGTATCGTCAGCAAAGACAATAACAAGTATGTGGTTTCATTTATTTCTATTATCTAGTATGACTAAGTTACACACAAACAGCTAAACAAAAATTGGCACTAGATTAGAAAATATTCTTCATTAGACATACATTTCTTTTTAATTTCTCCTTTCGCAGGTCTGCTGGAAGAAATTTCTTAAGAAATAAGCAGTACCTTTGTACTCAATTCTTTTACTATGCCTTATCCCTTTGTATTTTACTGTGTGTACATAAATAATAAAAATAAAAATAAATAAATAAATACATAGGATACATTTAAACTGAAAATATGACAACGTTTTACACGTATTGGACAGATGAAGTAATTTCTCTACAACAACAACTACTAAAGTAATAAAAGACGTACATCAATAGCATTATCGTGAATAGTCCCGATGTAGAGGGTAGATCTTTGAGCCACGTACACGTTGATGTCGTCCATGCTTGAGATCAGGTAACAGAAGGCAGTCGCCAGTGCGGTCTGCAGTGGGAGGCTGGTCTTCGTGGGGGAGCCGTCCATGAACCTAGATGCGGATGAGATTATTATCTACTTATTACATTACATTGCTTGAACGAGTTACTAGATACAAATTTTTGACCGACTCTATGAAGTTTAAAAATAACCTGGAAGTTGGGGGAGCCGTCCATGAACCTAGATGCGGATGAGATTATTATCTACTTATTACATTACATTGCTTGAACGAGTTACTAGATACAAATTTTTGACCGACTCTATGAAGTTTAAAAATAACCTGGAAGTGGTTTAATTGTAATATTATTCTGCGAGATATTATTGTAGACAAAGCATGAACTGAAATCATTTTTTCTATAAAATGTATTCATTAGTACGGTCAGTGCCCTGCATAAGGGTCACAACACACATATCGGAAACGGATCGTAACCGTATCAACTCGAGCCGTTTAATATTATTTATATGAAACTCCCTACTGAAAAGCACACTAATCGGAATCGTAACGTAAACGATTCGCCTTGGGACAAGCTCATGAACCGCGGTGTGGCGCGTGGCAACCAGCGGTCCTCGCGCTTACGGATCGTCATCCCCGCGCTTACGCCTCTCCGTCGCCGCGCTTGCGTCTCTTCGTCCATCTTTGCCCCTTTCAAGGCAACTTCAAAGTCGATCCAAACTGATCTGGTGCCAGCCAGGTCAACCAGCGGTCGGCGAGCCGTAAGCGCGGCGTCGCCTAGCTGTAGCCGAGTCGACGTATCGGAGCTGCTGGTCCGCTTTGGTTCCGTGTTTACGTTAGGTTGACGACTGTTTGATGGCGAGGCGAAAGACGATACGGTGAAGATCCCTTTCCGAGTTGATAAGTGTGCTGTGACCCTTACTTGACCCCTCTCCCTCATTTCTTCTGCGTAGGAGGGGTCAGGTAATGCAGGGCACTGACTGTACTAACATGTGCTATACAGAGTCAAATTAAGTAAGCTAGCAGAACTTTGCTGACGTGATTGGTATCGATACCGAAACACCACAAAAAATATGTTATTTTTGGGGTTAGCGACCGCTGGTGATGTTGTCATCTGCTTTTTTTTTTTGTTTTGATTCTGATAGTAAAGAGTCGAGGGCACACTCACCTGATAATAATAGTGACTCGTTCCACCGCGGTGAACCGCACATGGTAGTCGTGGTGGTGGAACTGGTCGCGGATGAGGTTGCAGAAGACGTCGGCGCCGCCCGCCAGCGTCACGCAGTGCAGTAGCACCGGCACCGCCACCGAGCAGATGTGCGAGTGGCACGCGTTGCACACGGTCCACAGGCTGCCGGGGTACACGCCTTGTTACCGCTAGCATATCATCTAAAACCCTGGCTTGATTCGATAGGGGCTTATTGCAATAGAGAACATGCAAGAAATTCAAAAGGTTATTTATTTTTAAATAAGCCTTGTGTTCCTCTAACAGTCCCCCTCATTACTGAGGATTATGTTCACTGGACCCCTTTAAGCGGACAATCTGGCTCCATCGAATCCGGTCCAAAGTTGCCAGTGAGCATTCGCCTCCAGCAGCACATTTCGAATCCTCTGTTTTTCTCTTACTCGGATGGTCCTCGTCCCAACTCCACAGTGGAAAATCGGGAACGACTACCCTGACCAATAGGGTTTTGGTTTCGTTACTCATACCACATTTTTTCCAGATGTTCTGGAGACGTGTCGTAACATTTTTAGACATGGTTATGAATAAATATTGTAGAATAGGAGAAAGTAAGAAAATAAATGCAGGTTTTTTAAGTGCATTACTTACATAAGTTTTATTTTATTTTCGTGTTTTTGGTGGAACGTAACGCAAACTCGCAAAAAGGAGACGTAAGAAGCCATATGGAAAAAAAAGATTTTTAGTAAAGATGTTTTAATTTTGCGTCACAGAATTACAGAGAAAGTGCGATTTCTATTTGAATGTATTTTTACAATTACATAATTAACAAATGCTTCCTCTCTCCTAACACACTTATTTTGCTGTGCCCGACAGGGTCCATATGATCTAATTATAAGTTTACCACCTAAGAATACATGTGGAATGCAATAAATGTATTGAGTACCATTTGGGAAAAAGAGATGTAAACAAATCAGTATCGCGGACAATGACGTCACACCATAGCCACGACAGTAACGTTTGAACTGTGATAAAAATGTAGTTTTTTTTTTTTTTTTTGATCAAGCAATATATTTGTTTGATCATTAACACATGTTTAAGGTTTCTATTACCATATTTTTTTATTTAAGTGAAAAAATGTAGGCACATACTAATTCTTAGTGCCTAGTCTTTCCTTTTCCATCATCATCATAATCGTCATTAGTATTTTTTTAATTACCAGATACCGGGCATTACATTAACTTGAAAATTTTCTAATGGACAAACCCAACAACACTTTGACCTACTCGGGGATCGAACCCAGTACCAAGTTCACCAATTACCTTCCCAAAATGAACAATCAAAAGTCCAAAGTCAATCAGACAATCAATTGAAGTAAATAATTTGACTAAAGCTTTTCTCTTTTACTTTGACTTTTGACTTTCACCTTTCGAATTGATTTTTTAAATTAATCATTGAATTTCACGATGACTTTGACTCTAGGATTTTGTCTTTTCGACTTTTAACTTTGGATTATTTTAAGGAATAAATTACTTGTCAATCAGCAGGTTTTCCTGGCACCAGATGAGGAAGCCGCGATGGTCTGCGAGCGCGTCGGTACTGAGCACCAACACTTGCAGGCACTGCAGCAAGTGGTACAACACGTCGGGCCGAGACGTGCTCTTTAGTTCCTGAGAAAACAATATTATCTTTACATCTTCCCTACACAGTATAAAACAAAGTCGCTTCCCGCGTCTGTATGTTTAGATCATTAAAAATACGCTACAGAATTTAATGCAGGTTTCATCAATAGACAGAGTGATTCAAGAGGAAGGTCTATATGTATAATACTGGCAAAAGCTAGTATTAATATATTTCAAAAGTTATGATTACGAAAATCTCTCATAAAAATGACGAAATACACCGCATTCTGGTTAATGTATAAATTAACACTGTTGATATAATTCCTTATATCAAGAACCTCTAAAGCAAGCATTTGGAACACTGTCATAATATTTGAGATGCTAGGAAATTATCTAGGAAAACAAGATCACAATTTGTAATAAGTATCATCCCTAAAACGATGTATCCTTACATCGGATGCTGGTGTCATGTCAGTCTGGCCGAGACAGGTTAAGTAATATCGACGACGATAGATCTATGTATTAAAGTAGGGATCTAAAAAGTCATGGTCGTAGCACAACGCGAGCTACGCCGTAGTCCCTTTTGAGCTACGCCGTAGCACTCTGTTTCGTCTAGACTAGAACAAGCTAGCTGGACAAAAACAACATTAAGATTTCCATGAAACATTAATGGGGGTAATTAGGGTATTAGTTGGTAATTACAGTATCAAATATGGTTTTGCATAAGTCATACACAGCATCGTTAATGAGGGTAAGTATATAAAGTAATTGGGAAAAAATCATAATTTCAGTTGCATTTTTGTTACTGACACGATTGCGTCTCCCAAGGTTATGGACGATATCTAAAAATCCCCCCCGGATCCCCCGCCTTTTTTTCAATCGATAGACACATGCTTCCTTATTATAAGGACACCTTATTTGTCTGCACCGTTCTGCAACCTAAGATTATATTAATTTTTATTTTGAGGTAGCAGTTTTACAGTCACTAAAATGGAGCTTTTCAAAGAATGGGTGAAACATACGAAAAGTGACCGAAATAAGGCGCTTTTTATGTTTGTTTTACAAAAACATGATCTCAGTGGTATAACAAAAGCATCTGTGAAGGACATCAAGATTATGCTTTCCCGGTTTTCTTTGAAACTTTCGGAGACATGGGAAAATTCTGCCCGGGTTCGAGATCGTTTCTTAGCTTCTAATGCTACGTGGCAAAAAAGTGAAGACATAGAGTTTAGTGTGTCTTATGGCCTTGTAGAAGCATCAACATCATCACACTCGCTGCCAGGTCCCGGGAGACCGTCTGTGGATATGGCAAACGACTCCAAGTCTACCAGTCACGCCTACAAACAGACGCGGAAGTGGAGTATGCTGGCTGGTCATCAGATATTTCCATCATTTCATAGTCTTAGTAGGGCCAAGAAAGCTTGTTTGCCACCCGATGAACATGTGACGGTAACTGAGATGTGTGATGAAATTAAACTACAAGCTTTTTAGATAAAACAGTTAGGCGTTTAATTTCTGCGCAGCGAGATGTCATTACGGCCTATTAATATTAGTTTTTATTAGTAAGTCGTTATTTAATAGGTTAATTGTGTAGACAATTAGCTTAGTCGTCATTTTTAATTAAATGTATAAGTATTAATTAGTTTAATTATTCTTATAAGATTAGTTTAATTGTTGCATAATATATTTAGCTTTAAATATCCATTAGTTTAATTGATATTGATTTTGATTTTGATATTGATTTTGTCCAGCTAGCTTGTTCTAGACGAAACATAGTGCGTAGACCCACGTAGCAAGACGTTCAAGTCCTACCTGTAAAAGCTGATGAATATACTGCAACTCTTGAGGCAGTTCCTCAATGCAGAAGTGAAATTTCCCAGCAGATGTCGGCCAGAAATTAGTCATGTCGTCTTCTACTGACTCTGCCATGTTTTCGTGATCTCCCAGTAGATTTGGCGTTGATACCTGTATAGAGCAATATCAATCAAATCATTGTACGCACAAATATGACTAACATGAAAATTTCGATTCCAATTCAACATTACCTTTTGATAAAAATAGCCACCCACACTATCGATGATGATGGTGATGCATCACAGTTAGCACCATGACTCTGGCATAGGTAACACTATTTCACGTTACACCATGCCAGAATATGATGCAAACCGGTGCTCGGTAAACGGCGAAAACTCCTCTGGTCACTTACATAAACCACGCCCTGTCGATATGTTCCGTTAAAATTTCACCGTGGGAACTTGGGTAAAGTGACCTAAAAGTGAGCGGTCATTCCATCTGATTGACACGAATGCCAGCTCACTTGAAGCTCACTTCACCCCAGTTACCACGGTGAGAATTTTACAGAGAAACATTACTGTACAAATCACACCGTGAAAACTTAGGTGAAGTAAGCAGTTATCCACGAAGCTAGGGAAGAAATGTGATGATCAATCTGAAACCATTCTAAATATCTGTTCAGTCCTTTCCCTGGTACGACTGACACGCGTCAACAAATCAAGTACGTAATGCTATAGTGACGCCACCTGAACAGTACCATCCGTCGGCCATTTCCAAAAAAAAATCTTAAATTTTGTTTATTGTGTTTTAGCAAGATTAAGATATGCTTGCGTGTAGGTTTTGCATCATGCTAGTAAAAATTCGGGCCCCACGCAAGCCGGACGCTCCTTGCTAGCATTTTTTGTGGTGTAATTTGTAAAGGTTTCGTACCTACAATTAAACGGAATTGTTTTATTATCTATGTACGTTTGATTCATAATGGTTTCAAATGGTTCATACCAACCTCTTCCCTGCCCGTAACGTCAGACGTAATTTATGAACGGCTAGAAAAAAACAATAGCTATCACACACTCGACGAATTTACTGTATTGAACTGATGCCAGATTGACAGTCCGAAGACCACCTATGTACTTACGTCAGCAGTAGCGGTAGCCACATCAGTGTCGGTCAGGGTCACCGTATGCGCAGTCGCGAGGGTCGGAGCATCAGCAGGTGGAAGAGACACCGCCATGTCCAGCTGTTCCGTGATCGTCTCCACTGTAGCCGTCATTATCTGCATCACCACGCCACCACAGTTCAAAGATGAGTGTTCAAAGTCTTTGATAGAAGAATTCAAAGCATTTCGGGATTAAAGCTGTTTTTGTTAAGGACCAGGTCATTGGTCAGTGAGTTCTACTGCTATTTTACAGCGTGATTTTCTACTTCTAAATACTTTATATTTTTTTGTTCTATACTTTTTTTGTAACTTAGAGCTTTTGTATATTTCTGGTTACTCCAAGACTATAATATTGTACATATTTTTCTAAAATACATTCAATAATTTGGGGTCTATTCTTACCTGTACTTCAAGAATGCTACCACAATCATTGGTGCATATACATTTTTGGCCTTTTTTTACCAATAGATTTAATATTCTGATTTTTTTTGCAGCTATCTTGTACCGCTTGATTAAAATACATAAACAATACTGTATTTAAAACCATTTTTCATAATTTCGAGTTTCTGAATTTTCTGTAAAATCTTTATGATATTTTTGTTAATGATTTTTAACCAAGCGTTTGATCGTGATAATCGTAAGACATAATTATCCCGACCTTGACTACGACAACATCAAACTATTGACTTCACTGTGACATACATAGGACACTAAGCTATTTATTTATATTTCTAACACTACATCAGCTATTTATATTATGTAAACACAGTGAAGTCCTAAAGGCCGATTTTATACTATTTTTCATTAAATTAATTTCGGAAACTTCTTGTGAATATATTTTTATTAAAACTAGAAAGGTTTGTGGCTAAGTACAACACCCACACGGGCCGCTCGAACAGGTAAAGCTATGTTTACCGCGGTTGGTCCGCTGAGGGGTGGCCATATTTACAAAGCCAAGACCCCTCGGTGCCTCGGAATCACGTCAAGCCGTTGGGTCTCAGCTGTCATTTGTGGATCTTTGGTCCAGTCTTACAAAAGGGTTACGTATTACCGAGTAATTGGCTTGTTGAGGTCAGATAGGCAGTCTCTCCATGTAAATTATTGGTTTTTAACGACATCCGATTAGACTGGGAGCCGGCCTTAACATAATAGGGAAACAGCTAGATAGACGAGATATTATAATAGGTCTTTACCTATGAAAATGCCATTTTGTATGAAAAAAATTAAACGAATTTTTTTCATGTATTTTTTATTTGTATTAATCGAAATAATCACCCATGCAATCAATGCATCTTTGCCAACGCAGTGGCAGTTTATTGATGCCCTTCTTAAAAAAATCAGCTGGACGGGAGGCAACAAATTCTTCAAAGGCATTTTGTACTGCCTCTCGGATATTGAATTTTTTTCCCGCCAAGGAGTTATCCAAATTCTGGAAAAAGTAGTAGTCTGTAGGCGCAAGGTCTGGTGAGTAGGGCGGATGACGGAGAGCTTCCAACCCCAGTTTTTGCAACTTGGAGACCGTCTGCTGTGCAGTATGAGATCGCGCGTTGTCGTGCAGGAGCAGCGGAGACGAGCGATTGACCAATACTGGTTGGAGATGTGCCAGCTTCTCCACCATTGAGTTCAGTTCTTCACAGTACACATTTGCAGTAATGCTCACCCCTTTTGGTAAGAAGCTGTGATGAATTACACCGGCGCTAGACCACCAAACAGTGACCATCACTTTTCTAGGGGTAAGTTTTCGTTTAGGGCATTGTTTAGGTGCTGAACCAGGATCCAACCAACTTGCTGAGTGCTTGCGGTTATCAAACAGAATCCATTTTTCATCGCAGGTAACAATGCGGTTCAAAATTCCTTCATTTGTGTGTCTGTTGAACAGAGCAAGGCACGTCTCGACGCGTACTTCGCGCTGGCGATCATTGAGTTCGTGGGGCACCCATTTGTCAAGCTTTTTTATCTTGCCAATTTGACGCAAATGGACCAATATTGTTT
Organism: Aporophyla lueneburgensis; assembly: GCA_932294355.1. Lineage (NCBI taxonomy): Eukaryota > Metazoa > Arthropoda > Insecta > Lepidoptera > Noctuidae > Aporophyla > Aporophyla lueneburgensis. Next base: position 24,413,174 of record OW028758.1, on the reverse strand, counting down.
TGACGCTAACGTCGAAAGCTGCTGCTAATTCAGCCGTAGATTGTGTATCATTAGCTTCCACAATCGCCTTTAATTCGTCGTTGTCGAGCAAAGTCTTCGGACGACCGCGAGGTTCATTTTTCAGGTCGAAATTTCCAGAACGGAAGCGAGCAAACCAATAACAGGTGGTGCGTTGGTTTGTAGTGTTAGCTCCGTAAATGTCGTTGATGTTGCGTGCCGCTTGTGCCGCGTTGCTGCCACGACGGTACTCATATTCCATAATTACTTGAATTTTTAACGTATCCATGATGACGAAAAAGATTGAAATGCGATGAAAATGTAACACTAATCAATAAACAAATGACTACTTTTGGAAATTATTATTATTTTGATTTGAAATGGCCAGTACTGCAGAACGGCAATTTCATAGGTAAAGACCTAATATTTAAACGAAATGCCCAAAGCTATGACCTATAATATGATTAAGAATGGGAGCTATTTTCAAAACTTTTAGTTGATATAAGTATAAAATCGGCCTGTTCTAACACCAATAAAACAAATCACGTCCACATATGAAAAAGCACAAGAGTTAGGTAAGACAGACGCTTTGCTTCGGAGATGTCTGACATTGTACAAATATACTAAACTTATATTTTATTTTTTTAACAAATAACTCCATCTTCTACCCAACCATCTTTACATTAAAGTCATTTCTATATTTGCAGACTGGACCGATGTTGTATTTTGATTTTATTGATTAATTTGGTCTTTGACGCCAAACTGATGGCCCAATATAATTAAAATAAAAAGTTGAGTTAACAGAATATATTGCTGATCATGTAATGTTGAAAACCACTGTAAATAACAGTGCATACATACACACCAATGTCATCGAAATAAGCTGGATATTTGGCAACAGGGATTATACCTTTGAAATAATGAGTTTCCGAGCCGTGCATCCTATTTTACAAAACAAGTACCACAGTAGGAGTATCTGCTATAAGTACCAATGTAAGACAGCTCCTAACAAAGCTAAAATAACATCCATAGTGACATACTTGAGTGTCGCCCGAAGATTTAGTGATCGTGGCATCCGAACCCACGTCACTTATGAGAGACAGTTGCATGAAATGAACAAACTATACCACTACGTTACGATATATTTACTAAGACATAGAGCCGTCTGGCTGGCGGCTGTGCTCGTTGTGGGTCGGAACTGGTTAGGTTCAATGATGGGAAGTTATTGTGGAGCAGAAGCTTTGAAATGTTGAAACAGAAATAAAAATCTTGAATGGTTTAATTGTGGATGGAGTTTCCTTGTAAGCCCTATGAGTTAAATGTTTTTGGAGTAAAAAAAGACATTACTATAGTCGAACTTGTGGAAACGAAAGAATCTATGTGATAATATAAAAATACCCACTAAATAATATTCTGAATGAACCAACAAAAAACTATTAATAGTAAACAATAATATCTTATTGTCATTTTTGTCAAAACTGGTAAAATAGAATTTGTAGTCGGATGAAGCCATTAACACAGCTTAGCATCTTGATGCAAAACATTGTATGCAACCGATGGGGGTTTGTAGGAGACTCCACCCATAAAATACAACCTCAACTTCAAATATCTACGAAAATATTTAGTTAAACACAATAAACAACCATCATACTAAATTATCCCATGCATAACTTTTATAGTACAAGTAAATAACAGAGAAGCAAAATATTTTTAGATTTTCTTTTTAAACCCTAACATTTTAACACCTACATTTAACACCACACAAATAACACAACAAAACAAAAATGTTTAAAATTACGTTTTTTTTTTTTAAAGAACCGACAACCAGCACAGCCTGTTCCGAGCCACAGTGTGAACAGTAGGTAGGCAGTGAGTACGTACATGCGGCATGTGCACGAGCACGCCGCCCAGGCCGGCGCCGCGCTCGGCGTGCGGCGCGTGCGGCGCGTGCGGCGCGTGTGGCGCGTGGCCCAGCAGCCCGTCGGCCGCGCGCCGCTCCTCGTCGCACGCCTTGCGCGCGCACGCCGGCTCGCCCCACGCCTCGTCTTGCGCCGGCTGCGCACCACCATTTCCAAACGTTTCATACATACATACATAATTAGCCTATATTGTTCCCCCTGCGAGGGCACAGGCCTCCTCTCTTTCACGTAGTCGTTAGTATATAAGTTGCACCTTTGGATAATTATAACCAGACTATACTACATCTTTGGTCTCATTTATACCTAACCATATACTGCCAAGAAGTTTGGCAAACCCTGTATGGGGCCCCAATCTGGGTGGCTGACCTGACGGCCGCTAGCATCGCTGTTCTGCGAAGACCGCAGCGACCGATGGCCGTCGTCAATCAATCAATCAATCAATCAATCAATCAATCAATCAATCAATCAATCAATCAATCAATCAATCAATCAATCAATCAATCAATCAATCAATCAATCAATCAATCAATCAATCAATCAATCAATCAATCAATCAATCAATCAATCAATCAATCAATCAATCAATCAATCAATCAATCAATCAATCAATCAATCAATCAATCAATCAATCAATCAATCAATCAATCAATCAATCAATCAATCAATCAATCAATCAATCAATCAATCAATCAATCAATCAATCAATCAATCAATCAATCAATCAATCAATCAATCAATCAATCAATCAATCAATCAATCAATCAATCAATCAATCAATCAATCAATCAATCAATCAATCAATCAATCAATCAATCAATCAATCAATCAATCAATCAATCAATCAATCAATCAATCAATCAATCAATCAATCAATCAATCAATCAATCAATCAATCAATCAATCAATCAATCAATCAATCAATCAATCAATCAATCAATCAATCAATCAATCAATCAATCAATCAATCAATCAATCAATCAATCAATCAATCAATCAATCAATCAATCAATCAATCAATCAATCAATCAATCAATCAATCAATCAATCAATCAATCAATCAATCAATCAATCAATCAATCAATCAATCAATCAATCAATCAATCAATCAATCAATCAATCAATCAATCAATCAATCAATCAATCAATCAATCAATCAATCAATCAATCAATCAATCAATCAATCAATCAATCAATCAATCAATCAATCAATCAATCAATCAATCAATCAATCAATCAATCAATCAACGGCGCGGCATGCGCTGGCAGAATGTGCCGCTTGGGAGGAGCCGCGTTGTGCCCTCGTCTCAGAAGTAGGCAGCGACCTATCGCTGCCGGCCGTGGTCGACTCCATGGCCGGTAGCGAGGAGTCCTGGGACGCGGTGGTGTCTTTCTGCGAAACAGTCATGTCGCAGAAGGAGGCTGCGGAAAGGGAGCGGGAGATATCTTCCGCTCACCCAGCCCGCAGCAGGCGCACCAGGTGGAGGGCGGACAACGCCCTCTTCCAGCCCCCCTAAATGGGTCCAGGGGCGACGGATCTGTGGACATCCGTCGCCCCCTATTCCTTAGGACCCGAGATGGTGGCGCGTATTGAGGTAGACATGTTCTTCAGTGGAGACCGCGAATCGGTAGACGTAAGGTAGGACGCCCTCAGAATATGGCTGAGGGATAAGTGTCGATCTTTGCAGGGTGACTGATAGCAGCTGGATGAGAGTTGACAAGAATCGACCTAAATGGCGTGCAATTGAAGAGGCCTATGTCCAGCAGTGGACTGCTATAGGCTGATGATGACGACCATGATTTTGCTTAATTGAGTAACATACATTCAACCATTCACATTTCAAATACACACATCAAAAGTGTCGATGGATCAAATGCGTTTTAGAGTATCGCCGCAATTGAGATTATTATTTTAACTTTGTTGGATTGTTATCGATTCTTATTAGTGTGAACTTCAGTATTTAAATAGAGGATTTTCTTTAAATAAGTATTGATTATAATAGAAAATCAACTGTCAATAAGGAATCCTTTAAAAGTGTGTATTAGCGTTTTAACAAAACCTTTACAATTTCTGTTTCGGAACTGAAAAATTGCATCAATATGGAGCGATGACATCATTTGACACGAGAAGAGATGATGAGAGTCGTGGGAATATTGCAAGCTGGTTCCAGGCAAGGTCCTATGGTTGTCGCTCTTAGCACTGCACAGAGCGTCGTATCACGGGCAGCGTGGCCTAGCGACATGGAGGACGACCTCGCATCACCACTCGCAGACAGGATCTGTAGGTACATCCAAAATACTGCTGGACGGAAACGTACCGTGACCGCCATGATGTTGGCTACGAAGCTCTACAGCTCTTCAGGCTTGCTGATAAGCGACCAAACCAACCGACATCGTTGACATGAAGTGGTTCTGCATTCCCGAAGGCCGCTTAGAGTTCAACCTATAGCACCCCGCAATCGTAGGGCCCTTTTACAATGGAATCGTGAATCCAGAAATTGGGAGGAAGAATATAGGTATTAATAGGATTACCTAACAGTATTTCACACTCATAAACCACTGCAGTCATCAGCAGCCTATAACGTTCCTACTGCTGGGACACAGGCCTCTTCTACTGGTGAGAGGAACCGGGCTATAATCCACCACGCGGGCCCAGCGCAGGCCCAAAAATTCGAAGGCATGTGTCAACTACCAATCACACATGCCTTCGAATTTTTGGTTCTAAGACATGGCGGTTTTCTAACGATGTTTTCCTTCACCGTTTTGAGAGCAGTGGTGATGAGTTACACAAAGTAAAGCGCTAGCTTGGATTCGAACTCACGACCTACTACTCACAAGTCACGACCGTTACCACTGGGCAACCACTGCAGTAGGTTGCTTAAAGTAACAACAATCAAACTTTGGTATATTATAGACTTCGATCAAAAATGTACTAGATTCCCGATGAGCGCTTCAAAAACGGCCCGAAAAATAAGAGCACAAATATTTTTGTGCTCTTATTTGAAATTAGTTTAGTCCAATGATAGCCAACGATAAGACGTCCTAAATGCCGCAGCACGCGTTAAAAAATTGTGTAAATAACCACTGTAGCACCAAGTTTTTGGAAGGAATATCTTTTTTTCCATAAGTTTAAATCTTTAAGGCGGCCCCTAGACCTACAATAACATTGTACAATACATTTTATTGCACAATAAGATTGAGAGGCGCTTGGAATCCAAACGATCAATTATATTGCACAATAATACGAACTGCGCAATGTTTTCGTGTTCAGCCGGAAAATAGTATTAATACAGTTTACAACACAAAACTACACCACTTTCTGCCATAAAATTCATCACAATTCAGTTTTTGGAAAAATATAAGGCGGCCCCTAAACGATCAATTAAATTGTGCAATATTACGAATTGTGCAATATTATTGACCGTATAGGGATAATATTGAAGATTGCGCAATGATTGAATGAAAGTTTGAGCATGTTTAATTTTTATTGCACCTTATTTTTCCAGTGCATCGTGTAGGGCCAGTATTGCGCAATATTTTTAGTATGTGTTTTGTCTTGAACGACGAGTACACGGGAATTTCTGGCGGGAAATCAGACGCGTCGCTTGGGTTTTTGTTATATTTTTCCAAAAAACCGGCCAAGTGCGAGTCGGACTCGCGCACCGAGGGTTCCGTACAAACCTGTAGGTATTCACGGTTTATGCATAAGGCTTGTGTTTATGAAATTAAATCCTATTTTTTTAATTTTTATATTTGAGTTGATTGAATGAAAGGTAAATTGCGGTTTACGATTTATGACGTATAAAAAAAAACTACTTACTAGATCTTGTTCAAACCAATTTTCGTTGGAAGTTTATATAGCAATGTACATCATATATTTTTTTTAGTTTTATCATTCTCTTATTTTAGAAGTAACAGGGGGGGGGACACACATTTTACCACTTTGGGAGTGTCTCTCGCGCAAACTATACAGTTTTGAAAAAAATGATATTAGAAACCTCAATATCATTTTTAAAGACCTATCCATAGATACCCCACACGTATGGGTACGATGAAAAAAATTTTTTTGAGTTTCAGTTCTATGTATGGGGAACCCCAAAATTTATTGTTTTTTTCTATTTTTGTGTGAAAATCTTAATGCGGTTTACAGAATACATCTACTTACCAAGTTTCAACAATATAGCTCTTATAGTTTCGGAAAAAAATGGCTGTGACATACACGGACAGACAGACAGACAGACAGACATGACGAATCTATAAGGGTTCCGTTTTTTGCCATTTGGCAACGGAACCCTAAAAACTGAATTGTGATGAATTTTACGGCAGAAAGTGGTGTAGTTTTGTGTTGTAAACTGTATTAATACTATTCTCCGACTGAACACGAAAACATTGTGCAGTTCGTATTATTGTGCAATATAATTAATCGTTTGGATTCAAAGCGCCTCTCAATATTATTGTACAATAAAATGTATTGTACAATGTTATTGTAGGTCTAGGGGCCGCCGAAGTGTTTTTCATAAAATAAAAACAATCAAATAGTAAATATAAATCATTTAGCAAATACATATTATGATTGTTTGACCAATGTTTGCGACAACGCACCAACTATTGTAACAAACATTGTCTGTTCTGGAACAGAGAATGCATGAAGTAGTATTGTAATTTTATATTTTATTTTTGTTTGTAGATTTCCTAGCGAGCCATTTCGCTGTGCAGAATGGGTATCTATTGTAGCGAAAGAAAGAGGAGAAGAAATATACAAACCTTATAAAAATTCATATTTGAACTTTAACACTAGAAGCGCGGAACGTAACGACTGAGGTAAATTTGGATAAAAAAATATGTATATTGCAATTACGTGGTTGAAGTCTCGTATAAATAATAAATAATAATAATCATCATATTTCATGAAAAGTCATAAAAAGTTACGATTATATGCATAATAAAATATTATTAGAGCAGGAAGAATATCGAACTAGGTCAAATTTGGGACGCCCGCACTTCTAGTGAAATGAAAAAAAAAATGATTTAATACAAATTTAACTTCTAAATACTGGTACATAAAAGTAGACGCACTCATTTTTATACGGGTGGATCACATTGATTTAACCCGCACTTAATTAAATAAAACAACTATTATACTTTTTTAAATCGATTAAAAATGTTTGCCACCATCAAAACATACCTTTTCACCTAAAAAATTATATTCTGCAACTCTACGTCTTTCAATAAGTACTGTGTTCTGAGCATTGAAATGTAATACCAAGAACTACGTCTAGTTCCAAAATAGAGTAAGCACGAAATTATCAACACATTGTTTGTAACCTTATTGCTTAGACTTTAAGTTTCAGTTTAGAATAAATAATTTTGTACTTATATAAAAATTACTTTAGATTTTTAAGGGACATTTTAAATTTATTGCTCTTTACCTTTCTCCGATGACAAAAGGACTTAAATATGAATATTTTGCAATCGTAATTATGCTTTATGTTTGAGTGTTAAGGATTATAATAAACTGAATTTGTTATTATTATGAAACGTTCTTCTATATTTCGTAGTAAGAAATATAAATGTGTAAGTGTGTGCAAACGTGGCCACTTGAGCGCCTTATTTTTGTTCCTGATCCTTTATCTAGTGCTATTATTGATCGAAGATTATAGACGTTGTTTATTATCCTTGGGGGCACCGGGTTCAAGTGGCTAAAAAAAGGTACAAACTTACACAAATTGACTGGCTGACTTATAAGTAAAAGTTGCTGTCGCGGCCCTTTCACAGCAAGAGGCCGGAATCCCAGTGGGCACACTATAGGAAGGTAATAATATATAGGCAAGTACCTCGGGCGCCGGCTTGGGCTTGTCGGGCACGAGCGCGCGCACGAGCAGCACGGCCAGCTGGTGCCACAGCGCCGCCGCCTGGCAGTACATACCTCGCCTGGCAGTACATACCTCGCCTGGCAGTACATACCTCGGGCGCCGGCTTGGGCTTGTCGGGCACGAGCGCGCGCACGAGCAGCACGGCCAGCTGGTGCCACAGCGCCGCCGCCTGGCAGTACATACCTCGCCTGGCAGTACATACCTCGGGCGCCGGCTTGGGCTTGTCGGGCACGAGCGCGCGCACGAGCAGCACGGCCAGCTGGTGCCACAGCGCCGCCGCCTGGCAGTACATACCTCGCCTGGCAGTACATACCTCGCCTGGCAGTACATACCTCGGGCGCCGGCTTGGGCTTGTCGGGCACGAGCGCGCGCACGAGCAGCACGGCCAGCTGGTGCCACAGCGCCGCCGCCTGGCAGTACATACCTCGCCTGGCAGTACATACCTCGGGCGCCGGCTTGGGCTTGTCGGGCACGAGCGCGCGCACGAGCAGCACGGCCAGCTGGTGCCACAGCGCCGCCGCCTGGCAGTACATACCTCGCCTGGCAGTACATACCTCGCCTGGCAGTACATACCTCGGGCGCCGGCTTGGGCTTGTCGGGCACGAGCGCGCGCACGAGCAGCACGGCCAGCTGGTGCCACAGCGCCGCCGCCTGGCAGTACATACCTCGGGCGCCGGCTTGGGCTTGTCGGGCACGAGCGCGCGCACGAGCAGCACGGCCAGCTGGTGCCACAGCGCCGCCGCCTGGCAGTACATACCTCGCCTGGCAGTACATACCTCGCCTGGCAGTACATACCTCGGGCGCCGGCTTGGGCTTGTCGGGCACGAGCGCGCGCACGAGCAGCACGGCCAGCTGGTGCCACAGCGCCGCCGCCTCGCAGTACGAGCACGCGCCCTCCGCCAGGCACACCGCTGGGACAAACATTACTAATTAATGCTATACGACTGGAAAAGAACAGCTATTTAAATAATAAGCTGAAAGTTTCCGTATCATCATCATTTCAGCCAATAGACGTCTAAGCCTGGACATAAGCCTCCCCCAAGCTCCGCCACTTCGACCGGTTTTGTGCTTCCCGCATCCAGCGGGTGTTTTTTCCCTCTCTTTATGTGCAATCAGCTTATCTAGCCATAATCAGATGTGGTCTCGGTAGGTTATATATATTTTGACAATGTGACTCCAATGAGCCGACACATCAACACAAAGCATGAAGAGAGCTATTCTCAGTCTCTGATCCAGGTTCAATATCTACCATATTTTTAGGCGTGTTGTGGTTTGGTTATTTAGGAGGTTCTTAGACAATTCATTGACATGCCCTGGTAGCCTCTTCTTATATCGTGTGCAGTTTTTGCTTACTTTTTTCTTTACCGTAGACATCTTTAAGTATTCGTGGAATAAGAAATTTCTCACGAACCACACTGCGCCTGATATTGGTCCATTGCATTACATCCAGCGGAATAGCCAAGTTTTCGTATGGCTAACGTATTTTTTTTCTAAAATAGATACACAGCAACATATGGCTGAAGTTCAATAAAGATGTATTGATGATTTATTATGGATCTTAGAAACTAGTCGGCCGAAGGCCGCACTTTGCGGCCAAAACTCGAAAACTTTAAAGATTGACCTGAAATCTCGTACTCGGGGGTTTTTGGGGTCGCTGATTACGAATCCATTGTCAGAATTACGAAATTCAAAATGGCGGGTCCAATATAGCATCATATCGCCACACCTAATACAACCAAAAATTGAGAAATTAAAAAAACGATCTGTATGTATACATTGTAGAATGTAAAATATACAAGATGCAGTTTTGAACCTGCAAAACATTTCAGGAGGTAGTTATGAGACTCGTAAATAATCATATAACAATACGATACCAAGTCAATAATAATTTTTATTTTAGACTTTTCAATTTTATTGTTTTTCAGAATCTAGACACGCGGGAGCGTGTCAAGCCAAGTTCAAGTAACAGAACTGGCGAGCAGCACCGTGTGTAATATTACACGAACCATTTGGAGCCACTTTTGACCCTCATAACTCAAAAACTATTTCACATAAACGTGTCAAATTTGGCTCATATAGTGAAACTTGCAAGATACATATGTGCTCTGAATTTCATAAACATATCTCCAACGGTTATTTAGATATTAACGTCCAAAAATCGTCATTTTTATCACTGACTGACCTATAGATCAAAACTCTAACCCAGTTCCAGGTGACCTAGAAAGTTGAAATTTTGCATGCAGATAGGTAATTAGGTGAATACAAAGGAATAAATCAGAAACTGGTAAATTTTTATAATTTTGCTATAATTTTTCACTTAATTGATTCTATTAGGAACACTTGTAATAAAAACCATTTGGTATTAATTTTGTTATAAATAAGTACCTACTAACAATTTATGTACAAAAAGTAATTATATCCCACCCAAAACATAAATGTGAAATGAAAGCCAAGTTCAATATTATATGCCTTAGTTGTTGACTTCAGGGACAAAAGAAGTGAGATCTAAATGGGTGCCAAGTTCAATGGTCAGTCCTGAAATTTATTTATAACTATCATTTCTTCTTATAACTTAGGATAATATATTGTAGCCTAAGGTCTGACTTGGCTAGTTTTCATATACGAATTATATTATAGCCTACGCAAGTTCTAAACCTGTTACTTGTCGGTTCTTATTTTATTATTCCTAAATTTTGGCTTGCTGGTAGAAACTAGCCATCGAATATAATAATTCGTATATGAGAACTAGCCAAATCAGACCTTAAGCTAAAATATACTATCCTAAGTTATAAGAAGAAATGATAGTTATAAATAAATTTCAGGACTGACCATTGAACTTGGCACCCATTTAGATCTCACTTCTTTTGTCCCTGAAGTCAACAACTAAGGCATATAATATTGAACTTGGCTTTCATTTCACATTTATGTTTTGGGTGGGATAACTCTCTTAATAACCCTCGGACTTTGGATCTATGAAAGAAATGTCGGTTGCGTTTGTTTATGTGTGTGAAAGCGCAGTTTAAGGACACGTACAGACTGGCCGCGATTTAAAAAAGGTAGTTCACACTTACCGATTTCCGGAAATCAGAATAAAATGAAAAAAATACCTGCCCATTTTATTGTTGATTCGGATCGAGAATCACTAACAAAAAAAAATTCAGGAGGTAATTACCTCCTGAAATTTTTTGCAGATCCAAAACTGCACCTTGTATATTTTTTGTTTATTGTAAATAAAAGTTGATTATAAAATAGGGATTTTGTAAATTCACAACATTTACAGTTTCAAGAACAAATATTTTAAAAATTATATTCTGAAATATTTTGTGCTAATGCTTTGAAGAAAAAAATTTAATCGAAGAAAATTCGTGGTTTGAGTTTTTATGTTATAAGGAAATAAATATTTTTGAATATTGCTATAACAATCTTTATTTCTATTGAGCATAAAAATATACAAAAAAAAATCAATTACAAATAATTGGTAGGTCAATTATGTTATAACAAAAAAATATATATATCAGCGGCGAGGTGTAAATTTTTCTAAAAGAGAAGCCGAAGCGAAGTCCGCTTTAACTTACTGACTCATCAATAAAGAATACTTACTATCATTCTAAAATTATATAGGAATGTAATGAATTAAATACAATTAAATTGAACAGCTGAAAACCGAATAAAATATGCAACATTCCTCTATCTCGTTCTCGCTGACGCATTTTTCTATACCTGTCTCTGTCATAACCCGTTGTACAGCGGCTTGCTCTCGTACATATCAAGCGGTGCCAGATGACCTAAAGTAACATCATTACGGGATCGCTGTTGTATGAATTTTTAGTTCCCGATTATGACGTTTTGGCGCCGGGTTAATTTAGAATATTTCTCTTTTGTTGTAATACAAAGCTATAAATAACCTTTTTTGTTGTTTGAATGTTATGGTGAATTAAATACCCGTAGTGTAACTATATTTATTGACAATAGTAGCCACTATTTACATACTATTGTATTTTTAATAGTGATAGAGTTACCAGTGCGATTCCCCGAAGGCAAGCCGGTAGGAATCGTGTTATATGGTGCTTTCGCCACTGATATATATACTGACTCACATATACATACTCATGTACACGCACATACTCTCCCATTTTCCATCACAGTAAACTATAGATAGCAGCCTCAGATAAAAGAGAAACGCACCATGTGTATATTTCGTTTCTCTCTCTCTCTTACTCTCTATCAATTCGATTTCGAAAAAGGGCATAAAAGATGAATAGGCAGCTCTTGGCAGCTAAATCTTGTTTTATTTGGTAGATAATATATTTAATTATCATTTCAATAAGATTTCAAAGCAGCGTTTTAATGCAGTATCATTTGAAAAGTGTAATTTTCGGAAAATTATGTGGAAAAATTACACTATTGTTTATGTTTTCCCTAATTCACTACTTAACAATTGATAATTAGTACTTATTTTACATGTTTTACTCACCTTCAGAAGTGGATTCCATTTGGTCTTATTTGATTTTATTTATTACATAAAAATTTTCACCTGTATAACCGTGTCAGTGTATTAACTGTAGAGTGACGCTCGAGCGAAGGCCACATTCCAACTGAGCCTAAGGAAGGGGCATGACGAATTAGTCATTACTATGAACGATTCTAGTTTCTTGAAGGATCATTGCAGCCAACTCAAGGGTGAAAAAACCCTAAATAGAAACTTGTTTTTTGGACTTTTGGCCGCACTGGCGGCCTTCGGCCGCGCAGTGCGCCTGCGCATGGTATCTTTTAGCGATAACATTTTTACAGTTTTTTAATCTGGTTTAGGTTAATTATATACTGTATAGTCCTTCAAATAACCCTATTTTTAGCTAAATAGGGGGCTACTTTGCATTTATAATGGTATAAGTGCAAAGTAGCCCCCTATTAAGCTGTTACTTTTAATAAATGTGTTGATGTCGGAACTTTTCCTGACCTCATGAAGAGTAGCAAAGTCATACTATTAATTAAATCACGTAATAAAAAAGACGTTTCTAATTTTAGGCCTATTTCTATCTTACCTGCATTTAGCAAAACATTTGAAAAGTTAATACTCAAGCAGTTGCTAAGACATTTTAATTTAAATAGCCTCCTTCATAATGAGCAATATGGCTTTACGAAAGGTCGTTCAACTACAGATGCGGGTGTTAATCTCTTGAAACACATTTTTAACGCATGAGGGAACTCGCAAAATGCTATCAGAGTATTCTGTGATCTCTTCAAAGCCTTTGATTGCGTGCACTATGACACGCTTTTGCGTAAACTACGTCATTACGGTGTCCATAACGAAGCTTTAAATGTAATAAATTCTTATTTACATAATAGGTTCCAATATGTAGATATTAATGGTGTAAAATCTACCGGGCTACTGGTTCAGTTAGGTGTGCCTCAAGGCTCTATACTCGGTCCATTCTTGTTCTTAGTGTATATCAATGACTTACCATTCTTTTTAAAGGGTATTTGTGACGTTGTACTGTTTGCAGATGATACTTCTCTTATTTTTAAAGTAGATAGGAACAGACAAGATTTTGAAGACGTAAACAGTGCACTCTCAATGGTTACGGATTGGTTTACGGCAAATAACTTAGTTATCAATGCCAAGAAAACGAAATGTGTAAAGTTCACCTTACCAAATGTTAGAAATGTAGGTCCCGAAATCGTCTTAGATAAACAGGTTCTTAAAACTGTAGACTCGACAGTTTTCCTGGGCATAACAGTAGATGGCAAACTACAGTGGGAACCACATATTTCAAGTCTAGCGGGGAGGCTCAGTTCAGCCGCCTAAGCCGACAGAAAAGTAAGACAATATACTGACGTTGATACAGCTCGGTTAGTCTATTTTAGTTATTTTCACAGCGTTATGTCTTACGGTATTCGCCTGTGGGGCAAAGCCGCTGATATTCAAAATATTTTTGTCCTTCAGAAAAGAGCGGTTCGAGCAATTTAACAGCTAGGTGCCAGTTTCTCTAAGGGACTTTTTTAAAGATATTCGTATTCTTACGGTAGCATCACAATTCATCTTCGCCAACATCTTATATATGAGGCAAAATTTACACTTACATGCTAAAAACAGTGATTTTCACACTGTTAACACTAGAAATAAGGACAAACTACGTGTTCCCTTTCACCGGCTTCATAAGGTGCATAACTCATTTGTTGGGCTTGGTATAACATTTTACAACAAGCTACCACCTTCTTTACTAGAATGACCTTTTAATGCGTTTTAAGCTCAAGTAAACCTTTGTCTTAAGGCATACTATTCCATCAACGACTATTTAAATTACAAAACTAGTTGGTCGCTGTGATTAACTCAAGACAATTGATCCGTCCCGTTAAAATTGGTTACTCTGTGAACGCACCATGACGTGAAACGGAGTGACATCTGTCATTTGTCAGTTTGACACTTGCTCACTTTCTTTTTTGGTTTTGATCTGCGGAAAAAATGTCGGTCGATTTGGCTTGTGCGACCCTGTTGTAAATTAATCCTTTTGTTAAAGTAATCCGTTTGAACCGGTCGTTTTTGTGGACAATCTGTCATGACCCAATTGTTTTGTGTTTAATAACCCCATTTGACGAAATAATACGGGTTTAGTTTGTTGAAATTGAAGAACTTTCAAGTGACCATTGACCGCGTGCTGGAACCAATTTCTGGCCTCTTGGAGCGGCCTTGTTGTCTGTCCTGGATTACTGACAGCGTCACTACACAATACATATACGCTCACTTACATACATAAATCCAGCTAGGCTCCAGAGCAGGTGTTCTTCTACCATCAGGTGAGTCTTTTGAATATGGTACTAATTAGCTCCGCGCATGGCGGACAGTTCGCTCACCACTCTTGACCCAGGGCCCACGATTATCACGCTTCCACATAATAATTAAAATCCTATGGTAGGGGCTCTGGCCTGGCGTCGAACAGTCTTGGTAGCAGAGCGTGGTTTTAAGATATACAACCACAAAATTGGTAATTTACAGTGAGCTAATTACTTGGCAGTCTCTATAAGGAAATAGTAATTCGCTGTAAATATTTGTTAACTGTATTGATTGTTCATTTGTATTAAATTGTTGAGACGGGTAAACTGAAGTTACCAAAATCTGCCGGGTTGCATATGCTAATAGAGTTAATTGGATTGGGCTATGTTACAACCCCTTATTCTTGGATTTGGATTGGATGTCTTGAAGACATTAAAATATTGAGTTTTTGTACCATTGACAACATTTGAGAGAGAACTTTTTAAAGTTAACATTTGTGATTGGCATTTTTGAGCATTAACATTGCTTTAAATTGGAATAAAGGTTTATTATTGTTGTACCATTGACATAGTGGTTTGTGAAAATAGCATTTGAAATTGGCATTCTTTTTTAAATTTAATATTATATTGAATTTTGAACGTTGACATTGTTTTTAAATTGAAATGAAAGTTTGTTGTTGTCTATTGAATTGAAACCAATTGTTTGCTTGTATTTTCTTTTGTTATTTCTTGATTTGTTGACTGGCAGTTTGGCGGTTTGATTTATTGCTTGGATTTCCTTTGTTATTTATTGATTGAACTTGTTATTTGATTATTTTTTGTTTGTTTGTTTGAATTGTTTTGTTTGTGCAATGGCATACAAATGGAAATATTGGAGAGCCAGACACCTGTCCAGGTCAAGCCGGAGACCTCGGTTGTTTCAGGTCCCGGACTATTGAGTAGACTGCCTACTTTGGAACTGCCACACTTTGACGGTCGCTTGGACCATTGGCTGGGTTTCCAAAACCTTTTTGAAAGTTTGGTTGATGCACGCTCGGACCTCAGACCCGCCCAAAAGTTGGCCTATTTGTTGTCTGTCCTGGAAGGTGAGACCCGAGCCTTGGTACAGCATTTGTCGGTGACTGACTCAGCCTACCCTACCGCTTTGGAACTACTCTCCCGGCGGTACCAAAACAAACGTTGTTTGGCTGACGTTCATATTGAACAGATTTTGGGGTTACCGGTCATTACTGGATTGTCAGCATTGCGTACTGACCTGTTGAACCCGTTGGTGGCAGCGACCAACGCTTTAAAGCGATTGGAGTTGCCGGTGGACCATTGGTCTTACCTTTTGGTACATGTTGTGCTGCAACGGCTTCCTGCCGATGTGAGGGCTCGTTTCGAGCAAAAGTATGGTGGGGATAGTGTCACACATCTCCCCCCATTTGGTGACCTCGTCCAATTTTTGGAGGATGAGTGTCGGTTTGTGGATAACTCTGGCGGCCGGGAAGACGGCTGGCGCGACTCAGTGGCAACACGAGTCGCGCCAGCCGTCTTCCCGGCCACGAGACCAGGGACGGACTGGGGCCCGCGGGCCTGTTGATAGTCGCCCCGCCACTCGTTTTGCTGGCACCCAGAGTCGTCCTGTTTGTGAGTTTTGAAGGGACACGGGGCATGGCATGGCAACTTGCGCGGCCTTTTTGAAATTGCACGTGAGTGCCCGCCGCCGAATTGCCAATGCACGCCGCCTGTGCTTCTCATGTTTGGGGGCTCACTTCCATCGGGACTGCCCCAACCCCCGCCCTTGTAGAATTTGTAGGGGGTCCCATTTGCACATTTTGTGCGCTAACGCGAACCACGCTGGCAGACCAGCCTCTGATGAAGGTTCGCGCACGGGGGGTACCATGGAGTTGGTCACTGGGCTTCTGGCTCGCCGGTTCAGAACCGGGGAGAGGCCCGCAATTTTGAGCGCCGCACTCCGCCCCCCGCGCAAGTTTATCGGGAGCCGCGCGACCGCCATTTGGTCGCCCCGCGTAAAGGCGATTACGCAGTTGTTGCTAGGCAGCGCTGGCCAGACCAGCACCGCCTTCCCTCCCCTCCATTGGCGGAACGTCCCCGGTTAGAGTCACGCCCCCCGCCATTCAGGCATCCGGTGGGATATGCCCTTCTAGCGATGGCGCGTCGCTCGGGACACCGCGCGTACGAGGCGTTTGACCTCCATCCTCGTCGGGAAAGACTTGGGCCTGGGTGCGGCGATCGGTCGCCGCCTATGCATTGTTAGGACATTGGCGCCTGCCCTGCTAAGGTACCCCTCAGATCGACACGGTTTTGTTGCCAACGGCATCGGTCAGGGTCTGGGGGCCCACGGGGGACTCTGTTGTGGTCCGTGCCATTTTGGACACGGGAGCCCAGGGTTGCCTTTTGTCTATTGTTTTTGTTTGTGTATTGTTTTGGGCGAAATGTTTTCTTCAGCGCCTTTGGACTGCGGGATTTGGCTGGGACGAGCCAATTCGGGAAACCCTGTTGGAAGATTGGCTCCAATTTGTATCCACACTCCCTGCAGTCAACGAGGTCGTGTTACCCCGCGCTATTCTCCCCCCTGGGAACTACACTGCTACCCTTCATGGGTTTTGTGATGCGTCTTCGCACGGTTATGCAGCTGTTGTTTATCTGTGCACCGTCAGCGCGACAGGCCAGGTGAAGTTGTCACTGGTGTTGGTCAAGAGCAAGGTGCCCCCCCCCCCCTCCGGACAGCACTGACCATCCCTAAGTTAGAATTGTCAGGGGCGGCGCTTCTTGTGCGTCTATTGAACCACGTTGCTCACACTTTGGATGGAACTGTGGACATTCGGGCTTCTTACGCCTGGACGGACAGTCAAATTGTTTTGTGTTGGTTGAAGACGTCCGTCCACTTTTGGAGGTCTTTGTTGCGAACCGAGTGTCCCAGATTCAAAATTCTGAAACGCCTTTGATTTGGAGGATGTCGGGTCCTTTGCCCGGGCTCAAGGTGCTCGCTGTTGGAACGAAGGACCCTCCGTTTGACCCTGATTTTTGTTGAGTCGATTTAGCTCCCTCGACAAATTGTTGGATTGTTGTTGTTGAATTGTTGGTGACTGATCGTCACATTAAGCACTCGCATGCCGGTTGCAATGCACTGTTGGCCATTCTGCAGCGAGAGTTTTGGAAATTGTCGGGAGCCGTTAGTGAGTTGGAGCCGTTAGTGAGTTGGACCCCTTTTTGGACGATACGGGTCTTTTGCGTGTTGGGAGACGGTTGAGGCACTCTGGCCTTCCTTATGGGGCCCGTCACCCCCTTTTGTTGCCTAAGGAGGGCCATTTGATTAAATTGTTGTTGTTGTTGTTGTTGTTTGGTTGTTGTTGTTTGGTTGTTGTTGTTTGGTTGTTTTTGTTGTTTGTTATTGTTTTGATCCGCCAGCCTCCCCCCATTGGGGAGGTATTTTTGAGGCCGCGGTGAAAGCGGCAAAGGGACTCTGGCGCAGATTGTTGGGAGACACCGTTCTCACCTTTAAGGAGTTAGCTATGGTATTTTGCCACATTGAAGCTGTATTGAACTCGCGTCAATTGTGCCCGCTGTCTTCGGACCCGAACGACTTGGAGGCCCTAACCCCGGGCCATTTTTGATTGGACAGCCACTTGTCGCCCTGCCCGAGTACCCTTTTGTCGATGTGAGCCAAAATCGGCTATCGCGGTTTCAGTTGGTGCAGCAGCTCGCTCAGAGTTTTTGGAAGCGTTGGAGCTAGGAGTATTTGCACATCCTCTAGCAACGCGTCAAGTGGACTGATAAAACGCAACCTTGTCGAGATTGCCAATTCATTAGCGGACGGGAAGGCCCGTCCGGGGGGGTAGATGTTCCGTCCCGTTTAAATTGGTTACTCTGTGAACGCACCATGAAGTGAAACGGAGTGACATCTGTCATTTGTCAGTTTGACAATTGCTCACTTTCTTTTTTGGTTTTGATCTGGGGAAAAAATGTCGGTCGATTTGGCTTGTGCGACCCTGTTGTAAATTAATCCTTTTATTAAAGTAATCCGTTTGAACCGGTCGTTTTTGTGGACAATCTGTCATGACCCAATTGTTTTGTGTTTAATAACCCCATTTGACGAAATAATACGGGTTTAGTTTTTTGAAATTGAAGAACTTTCAAGTGACCATTGACCGCGTGCTGGAACCAATTTCTGGCCTCTTGGAGCGGCCTTGTTGTCTGTCCTGGATTACTGACAGCGTCACTACACAATACATATACGCTCACTTACATACATAAATCCAGGTAGGCTCCAGAGCAGTTGTTCTTCTACCATCAGGTGAGTCTTTTGAATATGGTACTAATTAGCTCCGCGCACGGTGGACAGTTCGCTCGCCACTTTTGTCTCCAGGGCCTCACCATCGCGCTTCCACATAATAATTAAAATCCTATGGTAGGGGCTCTGGCCTGGCGTCGAACAACAATGTTTGTGTTCTTTCTCTAGTACTAGCGTACCTAGTGAATTATATTACAGCTATATACCTAGTGATAGGTTATATAGCTGTAATATAATTGTCATTATATTATTATTATTATTTATGTATTTATTGGTTTTGACATGTTTTATGCTTTGACATATTATAATGATTAGTATTGCATAAAATGATTAGCTAGCGACCTCGACAAGTTGTCATTCAATTCTTGCCTGAGCAACCGGCAGCAAGTTCGTCATGCTCCCTTAGACTTTAATGCTTGCGGTAGCGTCAGGGGTCGGGTTAGCCCCTTCCCTCAAATAAGGCGAGGGGGGTAATGGCTGATCTTTGCGTTATGCTCGTGAACGGGTGCTGCTTGTGGTGACTGGTCGTCTCGCTGACCTTGATGTTGGTGTTGTTGTTAATTACGTACCTGTTTATTTGTTTTTACGCAGATGGTCCTAGTTTATCATTTTGTGGCCTCGAGTTGTAACTCGGGTCGTAACAGCTATGTGAACGTGATTCAGCATTGCATATGTAAGCTGTCACGCCCTTTATGCCAGGAGGCTTTTATTTTGGTACTTTTATTTACATTATATAAATATTTTTTGCTTTTGCTTGAGTATAGATTTCATTTTATTTTTTGGAATATTGGGTTAGCTAGCTGACATATGGCAAATCATTTAATTGAATGTTTTGTGTCTCTTAATGTTACCTCCTTACAATTGTAAAGAATCAAGTTCTTCTAACTTAACAGACAGCTGTGCTGCTGGGGAGTTTGTTCCGCCACTTCTTCTTCCCAGCTAAAGCACTAGGAAGTGTCGAAGGGCGGGCGTTTTGGGGGGACTGTTTTTGTAACTTTGACGTTCAAAAGTGCTGACTCTCAGCCTAGTTTGAATAAATGACTTTTGATTTTGATTTTGATTTTGAGTCGCAGAATATCATATCAAAAGATATGGAAACTAATACTTACCATGTTCAATTGTGTTCGTCTGATTAGACTTCAGCATCAGACGCAGTAGTTTAGTAGCCTCGCTACTGACATTCTGACTGTTGATACGACGCTGTTGGAGCTCCATCTGGTTATACAAAGTGTTACAAACTGAGAATATCTCTTAAATAATAATGATTTCATTTCTGTAATTATTAGTAGGTTTGCAACAAACACTTTTACACGAAAATCGTATTTTTGGAACTAAATGTGGTCCGTGTTTCCTGTCGGATTACTCTGAGAAGGAAGGTTGAACAAACTCCGAGGTCACACTCTTTTTTAAACTCCAGACAAAATATTGGTCAGATCATGTGACCTGCCGTCAAAATTGATGTTTTATCATCATGCCTAGCCTTTTCCAGCTATACTGAGATCGGCTTCCAGTCTGACTGGATGCAGCTAAATACCAGTATTTTACATGGAATGACTGCCTATCTGACCTCCACAACCCAGTTACTGGGTAACCCGCTACCCCTTGGCAAGACTGGCTGTCAGACTTTTTTTTTGTGGGTGGTTAATCATCACATGACCTCTCCCGATCTTGGGTGGAGCGGAGGGGCGTGTCAGACTTTTACTGACTAAAACCCATTTGTTCCTTCAATTGCCCATATGCCACGGTCACGGTATCTCTTTCGAACAAATCTCGTGACCCTGGCAGGCATCAGACCCCTTCAGAATTGCTGACATCTCTTTGACGCGCGCGTGGAACACAACGCCGTCACCCAAGCCTGGTCCTTACCGGGCGGCGACCTACCCATTGCTCGCCGCCCGCAAGCTCACGCCTACGGTGGCCGGGAGTCTGCGATCGACTCCCGACGCCCGGGGCGTCTCCTCCTGCGGCGGCTAGGGACGTGAGGGCGCAGAGACTGCCACTCCCTCACGCGCCCCGCCTCCTCCTTCGCGAACATTACTGCTTCGCAGAAGGAGGTGACGGCTTCCCATGCCCTCTCGCTCCGTACCATGGCTCGCACCAGGGCGACGCGAGAGGTCGCCGCCGGGCTGTCAGACTTTATATTATGCAACTATCTCAGTCTCGTAAGGGAAATCTCTCTACAGAAATAATAATTGGAAACTCCTTTTTTTAATCAAAAAAAAAAAAAAAAAAGAATATACAATAAATATCAATTTAATTAAATTTTACACAAGGGATAAAACAAAAGTTTACATAACTAACCTGTTTAAGCAGTATATCCAGCATTAGGATGCAGCACGTGAGGTTCTGAGGCTTCATCTGATCGTCCTTCTCTTTTTTATCCTGGTCGTTGTTCGGCGACTCCTTAGCTTCTTTGGGTTTTGTACCATCTGTGTTGGGAACAAGTACTTAATTGGTAAGTTTTATAAAAAAAAGAGAGAATTAGATTACAAACATAAAAGATTACGTTAATTTTCTAGTTAGTAGGATTTGAAAGACGTATACACATATATCACTTTAAAACTTGAGAATGAATTTATTCATTCTCAAAAACTACAATTTACCACTCAAAACTACAATTTAACACTTTACTTGGCCATACATAGGGCCGTATTATGACGCGTTAGAGGAATCACATTCTTACTATGTGAGAGAGATGGCACTATACAGGACGAATAACACCGTCTCTTTAACAAAGGAGCGTCGATGGCTTTAGAATTATAATACGGACTTTCTTAACATTTTTCTCTTTATTCATAAACGTTGCTTAAAGTTAGGAAATAGACCCCGTTGTATTCATTAAATTTTAGCATACTGTATGCTGGTTCTTACAAACAATTTTGACAGTTTTACTTAAAATAAATAATTACCTAAATTAGGTGGTTTAAATATCTTCTCCGGCAGATTGACGACGCAGTGGCTGAACAGGTCGAAGAGCTGCGACAGTGGGATGCGCACGTCCAACATGGAGATCGTCTTAAAAGGAAAATATGTTTAATCACTGACCCTTACCTGGTAGTAACTTAATACAGATAAAAAACATGATTCCTCACTGAGGTCACAATGAGTTAACATTTCCTTTTTTTTCTGCATTAGATATTCTCTGCGGATATACCCATAATGTCTGCAATGTGAAGTCTCTTTTGACCTAAAGCATAATTCTCGTAATTTTAAGAACGTTGACAGTCTGATCTCAATCTCAAATATATGTCAAAAATACTTCGAGTTTCCATACATTTTTGACATTTTGGTTGGTTGTATTTATTGTCGCCGAGATGCGACTAGGGACTAGATTTTGATACTTTTTAATTACATGAGTTTGCCGCCTTCTCATAAGACTACAAAACAAATGAGAGAGACTTTCTTTTGCATTCTTAGTTATTTTTTTGTAAAAAAAAAAGTAAAAATATCAATACCTGAAACCACTCCAGCACAGGCAACACAGTGTCAGGAGTAGGTGTGGTGGTGACCTTGAGGACTGCGAACTTGTAAAGGTTCTTCTCATCGACGCCCACCATCGCGCCTTCTGGCTCTAAGATCTTGCCCAGAGGAACCTTCAGCTCCATCAGTTCCTGTTAGTTGTAGGGTTATGTGTGATAAGATTTGTACGTATTAAAACATCTAAATATGGAAGGTAAAGTAGTATCTTAACATAGCATTTAGATTCAAATCAACATGGAATTCTTCGTTACTGGCACTGCTTTTTAGAATTTCAAGTAATGGTCACGAAAATACTACATATAATCCTATTAATTTTTGACATGGTTTAGTTACAATTAAGAAACTGAAGAATTAGCTGACTGTACTTGTGAACCGTACAACACGAACACAATAAAAGCCTTTATTTTAATAAAACCAGGCACTTTTCAATTATCGGTATCTTATAATTTTCAAGTGCCGGTCAATCAGAAAGATGTAATAATCAATATAAACCTATATTATTTGCACTGCTGAGACACAGGCCTGTGAGAGGGAGTGGGCCGTAATCTACCACGCGGGCCTAGTGCGGGTTGGTACATGTCACATGTCTTCGAATTTTTGGTTCTAGGACATACCGATTTCCTCACGTTATCCTTCACCGTTTATGAGAGCAGTGTTAATGAAAATATTTACACAAAGTAAAGCGCCTGCCTGGGTTCGAACTCACGACCTACAATTCGTAAGTCGAGGCTGATACCACTGAGCCACCACTGCTCTCAGAAAGATGTAACCAGTGTCTCTATTCCAAAGTGAAGTAGGTTCGTATCGAGAGGAACAGCAAGAAACTCCATGGATAATCTTTTAAACCAAAGCTGTCTAATATCCGGTTCTTGTAAGTAGTTCTATTTAACTCGTCAATTAACATCAATCGGTAATAGGCAGAATGTCAAGTAAGTTTGTTGCCTTACCTTTTCAGGAACATCAGTGCAGATAGCTTCCATCCAGGCAGGCATGATGTAGTCCCAGATAGACTGCGTGATGATGCCGTAGGGGATCAAGCAGTACAGTCTGTAAATTAAAACAGGAGTGAGGGGTCACATTACCTGCCAAGGTTGCGATATCTGTTCGAAAGAGTTACCGTGGCCCTGGCATATGGGCAACTGAAGGAACACGGGTGGGTTTTAGTGAGTAAAAATCTGACACGCCCTCCCACTCCACCCTAGAGCAGGAGGCGTCATTTGATCATTTCCCACCCACAAAAAAGGGTCACATTAAGCTTTCGTGCGCGAAAAATATCACCCGTACGAACGTGGGCTTGTACAGAATGTTTAGTCATTTTCCCAGCAGTGGACTTCCGTAATTCTGGTTTCCCACGTCGCCTGATGATTATCCGAGTCACACGGTGACCGATGCAACGTAGATAGGCGACTCTATCTTCCCTGCATAAGGCCACCGGGAGACTCGAGGTGGCCGGCGCGGTGAGGCACGGCGCGGTTTGACTCGAGGCGGAGCACTATGAAATCCTGTCTATCGGTAGTGGACATTTGATGGTTGAAAAATCCATTCCCATATATATTTTGTACGTATCAGTTTTTTTTTACTTTCCATAATACTCGTTAAAATAGGAGTTTTCACTCGGAGTTCAGTTCTCGCCGCGAATTCTCCTATGTCTTCTACTGAATAAAAACGGGTGCCACGAAGTGGTAATATGAATTTAGGAAAAAGAAAGAAGACGGCTGGAGCCATATCTGCTCAATAAGGTGGTTGTTCCATGGTATTTGTTAAGTTTTTGGGCAACAATTCATTCACAATGATAGCCTTGTTCGAAGGCGCATTATTGTGGTACAAAATCCAAGAATTTTCTTTCCACACATCTGGCCTTTTCCGTCTAATTTGCTGCTCTCTTAAACGCCATATAACGCTCAACTAATATTCTTTATTTACCGTTTGACCTTCCGGCAATAATTCCGAGTGCACAACACCGCGATAGTCAAAGAAAACAGTCAACATGATTTAGACTTTTGACCGACTTTGGCGTGTATTTTTCGGTTTCGGTTCACTTGGAAGCCGCCACTCCGAAGCTTGTTGACTAGTTTGCAAGTCAAACTCGTAAACCCACGTCTCATCACCAGTAACAATGCGTTTCATGAATGTTGGGTCGGAATTGACTCGTTTCTGCATGTCCTCAAATATCAGCCTAACCAACCAACCTAGATAAATTATTAATAAAAAAAAACTTTTTATTTCCTTTTGGTAACGTATGGTATATGTAAAAAGTTTTTGAGAAAAATACTTAATAAAATTCATTCCTTTAACTAATAATTATAATATACTCCGTGACATACGTTGTATTAACTAATTTACAACAAAAAGATAAATTCACAATATGAAAAACAAGTGCTAGGCTACTTCGGACAACATCAATACAAAAATTGGTGACACACAACAAACATAAAATATAACAAGGTACAAAAAACAAATGATTTTAAAAACCGACAACATCTCTGAAATAAAATGATGACAATGAATAATTAATATTATATTCAATTGACAATTCTTTATATTAATACGTCAAGCAAAAACTGTGTACCTCTTTTTACGAAAATTACACGGACAAGGAATGGAAAGCAGGACGGTAAAGATTATAAAATTTTTCGCCTATCATACGAGGCATGCCTTTTAAGTTTGTCGTTTGAAGAAAAAAACACAACTAGAACCTTATAGTACTTTTTATTGTTTTTCAAAGTACTCACCACGTATTTAATACACTTTTCCATTCGCTCAAACCAGTTATTATAACATTTATTCCACTCTAATGTGGGGGTGTTCAATATGGCTGACTTGAAAGCGTCGACTGCTTCTTCACCGGACTGGAACCTTTGACCACGGAGACTTTTCTTAATTTTAGGAAATGTAAAGAAATCGTTAGGGCTTAGGTCAGGACTGTATGGAGGATGGTCAAGAATTTCTACTGTTTCCTGCTTCAAATACTCAATCGTTTGACGAGCGCTGTGTGAGCTTGCGTTGTCGTGGTGCAGGATGATGCGTCGCTTTGAGTTAGATTTTCTAAGTTCGGCGATGACTTGTGGTAAACAAACTGTGGTATACCACTCTGCGTTAACCGTTCTACGATCTTCAAGTGCAATAGTCGCAACATGGCCGGTTTTTCCAACGAACGTGGCCACCATCTTCTTTGAAGTGTTTCGAGAACGAACAACTTTAGTCGGCTTTGGCTCGTATTGAAAGACCCAGATTGTAGATTGTTGTTTGGAATCAGGATCGTAGGCATAGATCCAAGATTCGTCACCACTGATGATGTCGTAGACGTGATTTGACTCTCCTCGGTTGAACCTTTGCAGAGTTTTCTTACACCATCTGACGCGAGCCACCTTGTGATCGTCGGAAAGCAGATGCGGTATCCAACGGCAAACTAGCTTTCTCACACCAAGCGCTTCATGCAAGATCTTATTAATGGTTGTCCCTGAGATGCCTAATAGAGCCTCTATCTCTCGATATGTCACATGACGACCTTCGAGAATTAGTTGTCTCACAGCAATGATCTTCAGTGTTGGCGACAAAACGTAGGCGACAACGGAGGGCGACAGCGGCTTGCGGGGAGCGGGGGACGAGGAGCCGAGAGCCGCCGCCGCCGCTGCTAACACGCACCACTGGACCCATCACTTAACTCACGACACGGACCAGAGGCGCGCGTTCTTATAATCCAATACACGAACCTACCTAGATTTACAGTCCGCTATTTTATTTCTACCACCTCTGAGAATTACCAACATATGGTCCTCTCACCGTGAAGAACATTTTAAGAACGTCTTGAGGCTTATACCGTGTCAAGAAATCAAGAAGCTTTAACGAGTCGCACGCGCCGGCCGTTACGCGACGACTTTCGAGAAGGTCAAGGAAGGACATTTGAAGGACGAACAAACCGTCAAGTCACTGTGGACAAAGGATAAGACATCTTGTGAGTTCGTTCCTATTTATTCCTCTTATTCCATCTTCTCTTTGCTATTTAAATTCATATTCTCCCTTCTCAATTTCATACCCATTCTGCTAAAACTTGAGTCAGTGCTTTGTGCATTCTTCATACGTATTCTTCATACTATTCATTCAATAAATACGCTGTTATCTATAATATTTTAGCTGTTAATTTCATTGGGATTTTTTTTCATTCGGGGCTTTATGCGCTAATTGCGGTCGTAAAACTCGAGCGTTGAATGCCTATTGCATGAATCATCTTGTTTACTTCAAATCGAAACGCACAGTCATTGAGGCTAGCTACCTGGTTATAATTTTTTGCTTACATAATAATATCTTTATAACGGTGCATCAAGTAGCTTGTTATTTTAAATCAGCTGTTGCCATTACATCGAATTGAGGTTTGCTTTGTGATCATGTCTGAACTTAAAACTTTGATTAAAAGACGCTCAGCTATAAAATCAAAGCTCACTATTTTTGGCAATCACATTAAATTAATTGAAAATTCTAAAGCCTTAACAGAGTTACAAATCACAGATTTAGAGTGCCGCTTACGAAAATTTGAGCCCTTATGCGAGGAATTCGACACGTTACAGACTGAAATCGAGATCCTATCTGACGAGCCACCAGTCGATGAGGTACCCGCGGAGCATGTGCAGTTTGACAACGACTACTACCCGCTGGTGGCCAGAGCCAGGAGCCTGCTTGCTGCCGGGGGGAAGGGCAGCGGATCTGTGGCGGAGTTCAGCGATGCAGAATCAGGTGGGCGAGTGAGAAATTTGGTTAGGCTACCGAAAATTGACTTACCACATTTCAACGGCGGCTATCAAGACTGGCTCGAATTTAAAGACACATACCTTTCTCTTATACACAACAGTGACTGCATAGATAACATTAATAAATTCCACTATTTACGGGCTTCTCTTCAAGGAAATGCCGCTCTAATTATTAAAATATTGACTTTAAAGGTGACAACTATAAAATTGCATGGGAATTATTGTGCGAGCGATTTGATAACAGTCGCTTACTAATTAATAATCACTTACAGGCTTTGTTCAACATAGATCCTATTCGATCAGAATCATGTAAGTCGATTCAAAATCTTATTGATGTAACTAACAAGAACATTAAGGCTCTCGCATCGTTGAAGAAACCGAACTGGGACACAATTCGTAGTATCGGCAGACATTGAAAAAATGTTTAGATCTATTGACATTGTAACCAGTCAACGCTCATTACAGCAAATTGTATTTAGGTATGACTCATCACATGGTTTAAAAACGTACACACTAAATACAGTTTGTCAAGGAACTGCATCAGCGCCATACCTTGCGACAAAATGTCTGAGTAGCCTGGCATCCACAGTCAGCGATAATAGCGTCAAATATAGTATAGCTCATGACTTTTATTGTGACGATTTGTTAAGCGGGGCTAGTACTGTAAGCGAAGCTATAGATTTATGTAAAAAAATTACTGCCACCTTAAACTCAGCAAAATTTAATATTCGCAAATGGAAATCGAATAACACATTAATTCTTAACGAGCTATTTTCAGGTAAAATTATTGATTCAAATACAATTTTAGATCTATCAGATAACAACATAAATACAGCATCAAAAACATTAGGTTTATATTGGCTTTGTCAGCAGGATACATTATCTTTTTCAATTAATATTGAACTTCATGAGGAGGTTACTAAGCGCCATATTCTTTCCGTTATAAGCCAAATATTCGACCCATTAGGCCTTGTCGGGCCATGCGTTGTCGAAGCTAAGTTGATTATGCAGAAATTATGGGTCAATAAATGCTCTTGGGACGAAGAGGTTCCGTCAGAGATATTACATCTCTGGTCTTCATTTGCTAACACATTACCCTGTCTTAATAAGTTACAAATACCTCGTTGGGTTCTTAGTGATCTTTGCGTAGAGATTGAAATCCATACATTCACAGATGCTTCTCAAAGTGCGTATGGGGCATGCGTCTACATCAGGTCTGTGTGTAACTCAGGGCTTGTGCGCGTTCAGCTCTTAGCCTCGAAAAACAAGGTTGCGCCAATCAAACCCACAACTATCCCACGTCTTGAGCTGTGTGGGGCCTTATTAGGTGCAAGACTGTGTACTAAGGTACAAAATTCACTTACATTAGAAATTAACAGGTGTCGCTTTTGGTGCGATTCCACGATCGTATTAGGGTGGTTGTCCACCCCCTTAATTCAACTCAACCAATTCGTACGTAATCGTGTTAATGAAATAAAGGAAAGCACCAGCGGTCACACGTGGAGCTACGTGCCGTCCAAGGAGAACCCGGCAGATCTCGTTTCTCGCGGGGTGAAGGCTGATATTATCAGCGACGCCTCGTTATGGTGGACGGGCCCATCATTTTTACTCGAATCAGAGCATAGTTGGCTACAAATGCCTAATGAAACCCAGAGACGGGACCTACCGGATCTCCAACCTTGTCTTGTTATAAATAATGACGTTAACAAAAACGATGACGATAAACTATTTACAAAACTTATACCTAAATATTCACAATTTACACGTTTACAAAGAGTTATAGCCTATATATACAGACTAGCTTTTGCCAGCGGCTTCGACCGCGTGGAGGTCGGAAATTATCCCGCGGGAACATACTACCGGGATAAAAAGTAGCCTATGTCCTTTCTCAGGCTCTAAAGTATCTGTGTACCAAATTTCATTTAAATCGGTTCAGTAGTTTTAGCAGGAAAGCGAGACAGACAGACAGACAGAGTTACTTTTGCATTTATAATATTAGTTTAGATTTATTCATAACTGCAAAACCAAAACAAACAGATTCCGCGATCATCTTTCTTGTGAAGAATTACAACGGTCATTTAATTTTATTATACACATTGTACAATTAGAAATGTTCCCAAGTGAATATCTTATCTTAAAATCAGGTCAGGTATTACCGAAGAAAAATAAATTAATATTGTTACGAGCTGGGGTTCGGGATAAATTAATGGAAACCAATTTACCAAAACACACAACACAGTTTAATTAAATAAACACAAATATCGCAACTACAAGAAACGTCACTAGGAATCACTTGTTTCGCTCACTCGAATCGTATTCGCTCGCTTCCGAAATCGAACTGCCTGTCGGCCCCACAATCCGCTATTTATATTCCGAGCAGAACATTCGGGAACATTCTATACTGTGCCACAGTCCACAAGTAGCGTAGAAGCTTCGAGTCCTTTCGGGAGCCAACTGTTTAATCCCACTATTAGACGATAGATGGCGGTAGCGTCTACGTACAATTTAGTATAGTACTTGCTACTCAATAACAGATGGCGTTAGCGTGTCATTTCCAGTAGTTTCTAACACTGCTCCGACCTTAGATGGAATTAGCGTGATGTTTCTAGACTTTTCGATTTACGTCACACTGCCCCTTTCCGAGACGGAGTTAGCGTGATGTTTCTAGACTTTACGATCTACGTAACACTGCCCCCTCCTTAGACATGCTCGTCCCGAGCATCATTATTCCCGTAGTATCGTGCCAATCGATCTACATGGACAATTTTAGGTGCAGTTCGCATACCCTTTTGTATTCGGTAAGTGACGTCGTTGATCTTGGTCACAATTCGGTACGGCCCGTCCCATTTTGCCTGCAGTTTAGGGGACTTTCCTTTGCTGCGCACTGGGTTATGCAACCACACTAGCGAACCTTCGTCGAAGCCAGTATTGTTCATCTTCCGATCATAACGAGTTTTCATTCTCTCGGACATCTGTTGGCCTGATTCTCTGACATGCTCATATACGTCATTCATCTTGTTGCGCAGATCATTTGCATAATCTGTTATACTCCGTGGTGAATCAGGGGGAATGCCGGTTATTAGATCAGCTGGTAATCTTAGCTCCCTTCCAAAGTTTGCGAAGGCTGGTGTCACAGTTGTACTCTCGTGAACTGCACTTCGGTATGACAGAAGAAACGGTTGTATGTGCTTGTCCCAATCCTTTTGTCTGCTTGCTACAACTTTTGCCAGATATCTTTCCAACGTCTGATTAAATCTCTCCACCATTCCGTCAGATTGTGGGTGGTATGAAGTGGTTCTGGTTTTGTGAGTACCCATAACCCGACATGTTTCCTGAAACACTTGAGACTCGAAATTCCTTCCTTGATCGCTGTGGATTTCCAAGGGTACCCCAAACCGACAGAAGACTTCGTGGACTAATTTATCAGCGACTGTTGAAGCTTCTTGATTAGGGATGGCGAAGACTTCCGGCCACTTGGTGAAGTAATCCATAACAACCATGAAATATTTATTTCCACTTTCACTTTCAGGGAATGGCCCAGCGACATCTAGTGCTATCCGTTCCCAGGGGGCTCCCACGTTGTACACTTTCATTGCACCCCTGCTGCGTGTGTGTGGTCCTTTTACCGCTGCACAACTGGTACATCTACGACACCAGTCCTCCACATCTTCTCGACAATGGATCCAGTAAAACCTTTCTCGGATCTTTAACAAAGTCCTTCTTACTCCCATATGACCTCCTGAAGAACCATTGTGGTAGAGCTGTAGAACTTCTGGTACCTTCGTTTTTGGGACTACCATTTGCAGGTGGCAGCTATTCCCTCGAGCATTTTCCCATTTTCGGCACAAGACACCATCCTGGATCACCAAGCTCTCCCATTGTGCCCAATAACTTTTGGTGGTGGTACTCATCGCTGCAATATCACACCATCTCGGTTTGGGAGCATTAGCTTTAATCCACTCGAGAATTGGCCGGATATCTGTGTCACTTTGCTGAGCATGCTGTAGGGTTTCCTTCCATTCATCACTAAGGTCCGTTCTTAACATCCTGACAGGTACTGTTTCCTTAGCTTCTTGCCTGACACAATGCTTACAGTCTTCAGGACAAGGTCTTCTTGATAAAGCGTCCGCGTTACCGTGAGACTTCCCACTACGATGTTCAATTGCGAAGTCGTACTCTTGTAGCAGTTCAATCCATCTCGCCACTTGTCCTTCTGGATTCTTAAACTGCAACAACCACTTTAATGCAGCATGGTCAGTTCGCAGGTGGAATTTGCGTCCAAGCAAGTATTTGCTGAAATGCTGCAATGTCTTTACTACGGCAAGAAGTTCGCGTCTCGTGACACAATAATTTCTTTCTGGCTTTGATAAAGATTTGCTGAAGTAAGCTATCACAACTTCATAATCTCCTTTCCGTTGAGATAACACACCGCCTATTCCAGTATTACTTGCGTCCGTGTCAACTATGAATTCATTTTCTGTGTCAGGGTAGCCTAAAATTGGGGTATTGCACAAACGTTCCTTTAAATCTCGAAATGCGATGTCACAGTTCTCATCCCAACAGAACGGTCTTTTCTCCTCAGTAAGCTTGTGAAGAGGTTTGGCAATGTCAGCAAAATTCTTGACAAACCGTCGATAGTACGAGCACAAACCCAAAAATGCCCTGACCTGCGTCTTGTCTTTCGGGACTGGCCATTCCTTGACGGCGACGATTTTCTCAGGATCTGTTTGTACTCCTTCCTTCGAAACCACGTGCCCCAAAAAGCTTACTTGCTGTCTGAAGAATGAGCACTTCTTTGGACTTAGCTTGAGATTGGCTCCTCGGATTTTTGATAGAACACATTCCAAATTCTGAAGGTGGTCTTCGAATGTGCGGCCCACGATGATGATGTCATCTAAATAGACAAGGCAGGCGTCTCCAATTAGTCCAGTGAGAACTAGCTCCATTAGCCTTTCAAAAGTTGCAGGAGCATTACACAATCCGAATGGCATGACGTTAAACTGCCATAGTCCCTTTCCCGTAGAAAATGCAGTTTTCTCCTTGTCTGTAGGATCTATTTCCACTTGCCAGTAGCCACTTTTTAGGTCTAACGTGGTAAACCACTTCATTCCTGACAGCGTGTCCAGCGTGTCGTCGATCCGGGGTAGTGGATAGCTGTCTTTCTTAGTAACCTCATTCAATCGACGATAGTCTACACAAAACCGCATGCTGCCATCTTTCTTTTTTACCAGGACCACAGGAGAACACCATGGACTAGACGAAGGCTCTATAACTCCATCCTTTACCATTCCTTTAATCATGGTATCTACCTCCTTTTCTCTTGCCACTGGTAGTCTTCTTGGTCGCTGTCGTATCGGTAACTCATTTCCGGTATTAATTCTGTGTTGAACCAATCCAGTCTTCCCTATGTCAGTATCATTTGTAGAGAATATGTCTGCATATTGAAGTAGCATCTTCCTAGCCTTCTCTCTTTCTTCTTCTGATAGATCTTTACGACAGTCTTCCAAAAGATTTAACACGTTAAATCTTGCACTTTGGGCGTTATTTTGAGGAGGCCCATGTTGGCATTCACGCATCCAAGCTACTTCCTCACAGGAACCCATCAATGTACCCTTCTTGATTACTTGCTCCTTTTCACTTGGGTTCAGTATGCGTACGGCTGCAACGTCGATTGCCTTTACCAAGGTCCGCGCAATCTTCCATGGAAGGTTATCATCCAATCCTTCAATGAGAATACATCGGTTCTTCTGCCCAGAATTATGTGGGAGACTTACTGGAACTATTGTTTCCGATCGGGGAGGAAGAACAATCTTCTTCAAGCAGTACACTTTCCCTGATGGTGCACCTTCCATGAAGACTTCTTCTGATCCACATTTTAGGACTCCTTGATTAACGTCGATCTCGCAACAGTGCTGTCGCATGAAGTCCAAACCTAGGATGCAGTCATCTACTATGTCAGCCATGATGACCTTATGCCGGTAGATTGTGTTACCCAGTTTTAACTCCACCTCCTTCTCACCACGGACGGTTATGTGCTGACCCGTGGCTGTTACTAATTTTACGCCGTCGTGCTTACCGAAGAAGTCCCCAAGAAAACGATTCGCTAGTTGGGAACTGACAACCGTGCGAGAAGCTCCAGTATCCAATGTCAGCTTACATGGTCTTCCGTTCACTTCACCTTTTATGACTAGGGTGTTCCCATCATGGGCTTGTGAGACCGAAATTCTTGGGGCTATTTTAACACCAGCCAGCACCCGCCCCGCAGTCCTGGCGTTGACTAGTTTTCCTGCTGCTGGGCAGTGACATCTGCCGCCCTTCTTTCCCGGGTCTGATCTTCGTTGGCAGTGCTACGCTTCGGACAACTTGAACGGAGGTGGCCCTTTTCCCCACAAGTGTAGCATCTAGGGCTGTACCTAACACGGTCACGAACAGGTGACGCCGCAACCTCCCTGATGCGATGGGCTCGATGATCATGCCTCACTGCCTCCACCTCCAACGCATGGGCCAAGGCGTCCTTGAGGGTCTCATGGTGCCCAAGTCTCACAGCTGCCCTTACTTCCAGGTCCCGTATGCCATCTATGAAGGTTTGAATTAGTATACCCTCGATGAGCGCGGGCGCAGTCTGGTACGCCTTTCGAACCAGCTTTTCGATTTCCAGGGCCCACTGCTGCAGGTTTTCACCACTGCGCTGCACACGATCCTTCAACTGGGCACGAAAAACGTGTTCCAGGTGCGCGTCACCGTATCTGGCCTCTAACGCCTCAACGAGCTGCTCGTAAGTTACATTTTTGCCGAGAGCCTCTAACACAGTTAAAGCCTGGTCACGAAGGGCCAAAGTAAGCGCGGTCATGGCTTGGCCCGTTGTCCACCCATTTGCTTCCATGACAGCTTCAAATTGAATTTTGTATGCCGACCAGGAAGATGTTCCGTCAAAGGGTGGCACTTTAAACCCGCGCACGGAAGGTGCAGCAACTATCGAAGCCGTAGTCCGGTCTCCAGCTTTCAGACCTCCAACCGCTTTTCTTATATCAGCGATCTGGACTTCGGCCTCGGAGATACGACTTTCATGTACCTGAACAGTCTCCTTCATGGCTTTGATGTCCTTGCCAAAAGTCGAGTGTAGATCTTTCAAAAGGAGAACCTGCTCCTCTTTATCACGCTGAAGCTGTTCTTGCAGGCGGCGGGTCTGTTCTTCCTGTCGGCGAGCCTGTTCTTCCTGTTGGCGGGCCTGTTCTTCCTGTCGGCGAGCTTGCTCCTCTTTGTCCTGCTGCAGCTGTTCCTGTAGGCGGCGGGCCTGTTCTTCCTGTCGACGGGCCTGTTCTTCCTGCCGGCGAGCTTGCTCCTCTTTGTCCTGCTGCAGCTGTTCCTGTAGGCGGCGGGCCTGTTCTTCCTGTCGGCGGGCCTGTTCTTCCTGTCGGCGGGCCTGCTCCTGCAGCATCGCCATTAGCGCAGAAAGATCCATGGCTGGTGATGCTGTAGGGACACCAGACGCTTGGGAGACTGGCTCCGTCGTCGGCTGATTACCCCCAGGTGTCTGTCTAGAAGTTCCTTCAAACCGCCTCTGATCCACCTCCTGCTGGCGCTGACTCCTGGTACGGATACCTTCCGTATCCTCCTTCGGTAAAACTGGCATAATTTATCCCATACTTCTGACACCAAATGTTACGAGCTGGGGTTCGGGATAAATTAATAGAAACCAATTTACCAAAACACACAACACAGTTTAATTAAATAAACACAAATATCGCAACTACAAGAAACGTCACTAGGAATCACTTGTTTCGCTCACTCGAATCGTATTCGCTCGCTTCCGAAATCGAACTGCCTGTCGGCCCCACAATCCGCTATTTATATTCCGAGCAGAACATTCGGGAACATTCTATACTGTGCCACAGTCCACAAGTAGCGTAGAAGCTTCGAGTCCTTTCGGGAGCCAACTGTTTAATCCCACTATTAGACGATAGATGGCGGTAGCGTCTACGTACAATTTAGTATAGTACTTGCTACTCAATAACAGATGGCGTTAGCGTGTCATTTCCAGTAGTTTCTAACACTGCTCCGACCTTAGATGGAATTAGCGTGATGTTTCTAGACTTTTCGATTTACGTCACACTGCCCCTTTCCGAGACGGAGTTAGCGTGATGTTTCTAGACTTTACGATCTACGTAACAATATCATTGACCCCATTCTTAGATTCAAATGATATCTTGAGAGTAGGCGGTAGACTTGATAATTCACCTTATAGCTATGACACAAAGCATACCATTTTATTATGTGGGAAACATCATTTAACGAAAATCATATTTCACATGCATCACTTGAAACTTCTACATGCTGGACCTCAGTTATTGTTGTCCAGTATTCGTCAAACTTTTTGGCCTTTAGGAGGAAGGAATCTGTCTAAATCTATAACGAAATCTTGCATAAAATGTTTCAGATTTAAAGCCAGCAATGTCCAGCCCATTATGGGACAATTACCTGAATCCAGAACTACACTGGAATTCCCTTTTTTACATTGCTCGGTGGATTATGCCGGCCCAGTTATGATAGCTAACCGTAAAGGTCGAGGTTGCCAAGTAATAAAATCTTACTTGTCCATTTTTGTCTGTTTAGCTACAAAAGCCGTGCACCTAGAACTCGTCACAGATCTTACTAAAGAGGGATACATGGCCGCTCTAAATCGGTTTGTGGCTCGGCGAGGGAAGCCCCAAAGTATAACCTCTGACAATGGGACTAATTTTGTAGGTACATGCAACGAGTTACATCGTTTCTTACAGGACTCAAGTTCCCATATTAGTTCTGCAGCTGCCCAAGAGGGCATAGACTTCCTCTTCATTCCGAGCTACACGCCTCATTTCAATGGTATGGCTGAATCTGCAGTCCGTTCCACAAAATATCATCTTCGTAGGCTTCTCCAACTTACGCATTTCACGTATGAAGAAATGCATACTTGTCTGACTCAGGTGGAAGCCATTCTTAATTCACGTCCTATTACTGCCTTAAACTCTGATCCTACAGACTTCACACCTTTAACACCCGCTCACTTCCTAATAGGACGATCACTTGTGTCAGTTCCACATCCACAGCTGACAGAAAGAATAACCAGCCTTGAGCGATACAAACGAATCGAGTTCGTCAAGCAACATTTCTGGAAACGGTTCTCCAACGAGTATGTCACCACTCTGCAGCAAAAGACGAAGTGGCCTACCGCATCAAGCGAACTCAAATTGGGTTCCCTAGTCCTTATAAAGGACAAAGCGCTTCCTCCCCTACGTTGGGCCCTGGGCCGCTGTGTGGCCGTTTTCCCAGGAGCTCAGGATCAAGTCGCACGAGTCGCCGATATAAGGATCAAAGGAGGAACCATTATTCGAAGGGCGTTTAATAACATTTGTCCCCTTCCAGAACCTGATTATTGAACCAGCAGCCTTCCTGCCTACTTCAACCCGGGGAGTATGTTGGCGACAAAACGTAGGCGACAACGGAGGGCGACAGCGGCTTGCGGGGAGCGGGGGACGAGGAGCCGAGAGCCGCCGCCGCCGCTGCTAACACGCACCACTGGACCCATCACTTAACTCACGACACGGACCAGAGGCGCGCGTTCTTATAATCCAATACACGAACCTACCTAGATTTACAGTCCGCTATTTTATTTCTACCACCTCTGAGAATCACCAACATCAGTGAAGGCGGATTTTGGGCGTCCTTCGCGAGATTTGTCACTAACACTAGTATATCCACGCTGGAATTCTAAATACCAGCGTTCGGCAGTCCGCAGACATGGGGCTTCATCACTGAACACAGATGTTAGCTCTTCAATACACTGAAGCCGTGTCAGGCCTCTTCTAAAGTTGTAGAAAATTATTGCACGAACATTTTCCTTAGAAAGATTCATTTTCGTACGTAACCTGACAGATTCCAATCGACGCTGTAACTAAATAATAGTATTAATCCTAATACTTTCAACTGTTTTGAGATTCAAAATTTAAACACATTCTAATTTTTATTTTTTTATTATTTATTCATGTAAACAGACAACAAAAGGTCAACACTGACAAAAACAAAAATACTTAAAAAGGTGTTAGCAACAATATCTTATATATATTAAAATCTTGTGTCACGATGTATGTTGCCAATAAACTCCAAAACTACTGAACCGATTTCAATCAAATTTCACATGTACCCGTATTTTGGTAACTTACTGGATAGGATAGTTATCATCTCAATTATTCGCTTATGTCGGGAATGTAAACGAATAAAATGTATCAATTAATTGTTTCTTAAGCAAGTGTTTATTTACTGTTTAGTTTTATGAAGTTCTCATAGATGGCGGTGTACGTTGATTCATCGATAAAATTCTTCAATATTGTTTGACATCTAGGTTGCAAATACACCCAATAGATGGCACTGTGTTCTGTTTCTTAGAATATAAATTCTATTACTTTATTTCACGTAATATTTATTTATGTTCACGATATAACCGTATTATTTTAATGGTTTGTGGCTGATATTTTATAATTATACTGCGTATTATGTTACAATATTATTACCATTAATAACAAAAAGACTGTACTATTTTTGTTAGAGAATTATTAAAGTCTTGGCGCCAAATTTTAATCAAAGTTTCAAGATCTGGCCATCAAAGTCTATCGAGTCGCCATCTCTGGTTTGAATGTCCAAAGCTTTGGTATCTCATTTGTTCTCGAGACCTCCTCTGAGCGTAAACAAAGCTCCTTCTCGAACCATCGAGACCCACTATTTCGAACAATCGATCAATCGATTCTTCTCGAAGCATGCGAACTAGAACGTTCGGGAAATTCAAGGTTCAGGTATAAATACTGGCGCCGAGATCTTAGGAACTACCTACTACTCCAAATTGAAAAAAAAAATTTGTGATAGGTAGCCTATTTATTCAGGAAGGCTATATAACATCACGCTACTTTCAAAAGGAGCGGAGCAGCAATGAAAAGTGGACGAAAACTGGCAGGCAATTCGATGCGACGGGAAGGGTCACGGGAGTAAAAATTTGACGAGGACGAAGTCGCGGGCAGAAGCTATAATATTATGAAGCTGAAGAGTTTGTTTGGTTGAACGCGCTAATCTTAGGAACTACTACTCCGAATTGAAAAATATTTTTGTGTTAGGTAGCCTATTTATTCAGGAAGGCTATATAACATCACAGTACTTTCAAAAAGAGCGGAGCAGCAATGAAAAGTGGACGAAAACTGGCAGGCAATTCGATGCGACGGGAAGCGTCACGGGAATAAAAATTTGACGCGGACGAAGTCGCGGGCAAAAGCTAGTATCTTATAATCTATGTTAGTACTTATACACTATTACGGACAATGTTGTTTTGATGAGATGTCCCATTATGGGGCTCTCATCAGGCCTGTCAGCTATCACCTTCAGGAGGCTGTTGCCACTGCCACGCAATCTAGCGAGCAGAGACGCACTTTTCTTCCGTACGACAGCTGAGAAGCTGTCGACTCGGGCTTTTGCAAACATCTCTGATGCACTGCAGTAACGTGGCAGCCGCATCAGCGCCTAATATAGGACAGTTCCAAATTCAAAATTGCCGGGAAATATGGAAACGACAGAACTTAAAAGGCATGCCTAGTAGTCCTGAAAATTCAAAGTATTTATTGACGTTATGTTATTGTGTTTATGTGAAGTTTAGGTATCGACCTTTACATCTATTCTAAAATAGTAAAAAAATAAAAATAGCAAGTCAAATAAAAAAGTCATCAAATTAGGCAAATTCGTTTAAGTTTTGTTATTTTAATCACTTTTTCTAACTTTCATTTAAAAAAAATGAAAAATGTTCTAACCCTCCTCCTTTGGCACATTTAATGTTTACGTGGAGAAGTGCAGAAAGCTATTTTTTTAAATATATATATTAGGTCTTTACCTATGAAATTGCCGTTCTGCAGTACTGGCCATTTCAAATCAAAATAATTTTTGTTTGTCTAAGAATTCTAATTTAAAATTAATTTTATTTTAAAAACATTGAATTCTTTTTCCAAAAGTAGTCATTTGTTTATTGATTAGTGTTACATTTTCATCGCATTTCATTCTTTTTCGTCATCATGGATACGTTAAAAATTCGAGCAATTATGGAATATCAGTACCGTCGTGGCAGCAACGCGGCACAAGCGGCACACAACTGGGCACGCCACAATTGCGGCGGTAAGTCCCCTCTTTGAGGAGTGGATAGAGAGGCGTCACGGCGTCCTCACCTTCCGCCTGACGCAGGTTCTCACCGGGCATGCGTGCTTCGGTGGGTTCCTGTTCAGGATAAAGCGGGAGGATACGTCCGGGTGTTTCCATTGCGAGGATCGTCTGGAGGACACGGTGGAGCATACGGTGGAGGTGTGCCCTACCTGGGCGGAGCACCGCCGTGTCCTCGTGGAGGCGAT
The DNA here is from genome assembly GCA_932294355.1 of Aporophyla lueneburgensis. Classification (NCBI taxonomy): domain Eukaryota; kingdom Metazoa; phylum Arthropoda; class Insecta; order Lepidoptera; family Noctuidae; genus Aporophyla; species Aporophyla lueneburgensis. The sequence goes on along the minus strand of OW028758.1, from coordinate 24,373,682 downwards.
CGGCGGCGGCGACCTCTCGCGTCCGGCCCTGGTGCGAGCCATGGTACGGAGCGAGAGGGAATGGGAAGCCGTCACCTCCTTCTGCGAAGCAGTAATGCTCGCGAAGGAGGAGGCGGGGCGCGCGAGGGAGTGGCAGTCTCTGCGCCCTCACGTCCCTAGCCGCCGCAGGAGGAGACGCCCCGGGCGTCGGGAGTCAATAGCGGACTCCCGGCCACCGTAGGCGCGAGCTTGCGGGTGGCGAGCAATGGGTAGCTCGCCGCCCGGTAAGGACCAAGCTCGGGTCGACGGCGCGCAGTGTTCCACGCGCGCCTCAAAGAGATGTCAGCAGCAGTGTAGGGGTCTACTAGGACCGATGCCTGCCGGGGTCGCGTGATTGTTCGAAAGAGATACCGTGACCCTGGCACATGGGCAACTGATGGAACACGGGTGGGTTTTAGTCAGTAAAAGTCTGACACGCCCTCCCGCTCCGCCCAGAGCGGGAGAAGTCATTTGATGGTTTCCCATCCTGAAAAAAAAAAAAAAAAAAAAAAAACGGCACACAACATCAACGACGTTTACGGAGCTAACACTACAAACCAACGCATCACCTGTTATTGGTTTGCTCGCTTCCGTTCTGGCAATTTCGACCTGAAAAATTAACCTCGCGGTCGTCCGAAGACTGGTCGACAATAACGAATTAAAGGCGATTGTGGAAGCTGATGATACACAATCTACGGCTGAATTAGCAGCAGCTTTCGACGTTAGCGTCAAAACAATATTGGTCCATTTGCGTCAAATTGGCAAGGTAAAAAAGCTTGACAAATGGGTGCCCCACGAACTCAATGATCGCCAGCGCGAAGTACGCGTCGAGACGTGCCTTGCACTGCTCAACAGACACACAAATGAAGGAATTTTGAACCGCATTGTTACCTGCGATGAAAAATGGATTCTGTTTGATAACCGCAAGCGCTCAGCAAGTTGGTTGGATCCTGGTTCAGCACCTAAACAATGCCCTAAACGAAAACTTACCCCTAGAAAAGTGATGGTCACTGTTTGGTGGTCTAGCGCCGGTGTGATTCATCACAGCTTCTTACCAAACGGGGTGAGCATTACTGCAGATGTGTACTTTGAAGAACTGAACTCAATGATGGAGAAGCTGGCACATCTCCAAGCAGCATTGGTCAATCGCTCGTCTCCGCTGCTCCTGCACGACAACGCGCGACCTCATACTGCACAGCAGACGGTCTCCAAGTTGCACGAATTGGGGTTGGAAGCTCTCCGTCATCCGCCCTACTCACCAGACCTTGCGCCTACAGACTACTACTTTTTCCAGAATTTGGATAACTTCATGGCGGGAAAAAAATTCAATACCCGAGAGGCAGTACAAAATGCCTTTGAAGAATTTGTTGCCTCCCATCCAGCTGATTTTTTTAAGAAGGGCATCAATAAACTGCCACTGCGTTGGCAAATTGATTGCATGGGTGATTATTTCGTATAATACAAATAAAAAATACATGAAAAAAATTCGTTAATTTTTTTTCATACAAAACGGCATTTTCATAGATAAAGACCTATTATATATGAATGCATCAGAAATACATTTTTTTTAAACATACTGTAGACCACTATGTTGCAAATAAAGCCAAGTCTGTATAGGTTATATTCGTTTAATACAAATAGTACACTTTTACAACACTATTTCTAAAATACCAAGTACATCTGCACTCTACGAATATTTAAACTCCACTGCCATGTTCCCATGTGAGGTTAACCACGTTGGCGACAGTTTGACAGCTAGTTTAATTCACTTGGGTGCATGGTTACAATTTTGAGAAAAAAAAAATACTAAAACTGCAAATGCATGATTATAAAAATAAATAATATTTAGAGCATTGCTTATCATAATTAAACAAAATAATAACAATGTCTAACAATACACTTGACTTTACCATGCTTCTGAGAAACACACATGTGTGTGTGTGTGTCAGAAGCACGCAGCCTTTTGTTTCATCGTTTCAGCCGTAAGACGTCTACTACTGGACATAGACCTCCCCCAATTTGGGAGGCTTTGCCATAATCGCCACGCTTGGCAGGCGTGTTAGCGATCGCAGTATGGTGGTAAAATGCATAGAGAACGCTGCTGCACATTCTTTAATAAGTCCCTTAGTCCCTTTTTACGACACTCACAGGAAGAAATGGGGTGGAATGGCTTTTGTTTATTACTATAACAGTTTGTGGTCAAATACCGGGAAGAAATTATCTGTCTCTTTTCTTACTGTCAAATAATTTATGACTGCGTACAATAACAACGCTAACGATAGAACTATGGAGAGTAATCACAGTAACACAATATTTCTAGATCTTACTGATTCCATAGTCTCAGTGTTCAAAAGTAGTAGTAGTACTTACGTGACTTAATATTTGCAAAAATTAAGGACTAAACAGAATTAAAATCTATAGGCAAATGAAGGAACACGGGTGGGTTTTAGTCAGTAAAAGTCTGACATGCCCTTCCGCTCCACCTAGAGCGGGATACGTCATTTGATGATTTCCCACACACAAAAAAAACTGTTCGCGTGTGGGGATACCACCTCAAAATTACGGTTTGAAGAGTCGCGCGACTTGTTAGAGAGCAGTTTCTGAATGTTGTATTTACCTGTTGAGTCCGTCCTTCAGGTGGTGCGTCTTGGAGGCCAGGTTGTCCCAGTGGCCCGCCTGGCGCGTGTAGTGCGGCGGGTGCGGCAGCAGGCACGCCACTAGCACAGAGCGGTGCGTCTCGGCGATGTTGCGGAGCCAACCACATACGTGCTCGCATTTCAATTTCTCTACTGTATTTGCTGTTTCACCTGTTATAAAATTGGTATTTAATAGAGTTTGAAAAAAAATTTAGTGATGATGCGGAAACGGTGCGCATCCCTGGTCCGTAGGGTGCGGGGCAGCGCCAACAGCATTCTATCTATGATAGTAAGGAGGCTGGATAGTGAGTTTTTCACCACTGCTGCCAGGTTTCAGCTGGGCCTGTCACTTTGCAGCAGTGATTTGACAATAAAGATAGTTTTATTTTGCTAATAGGGGTAACAGTAAATGATGACAAAAAATATATGAGTTCAGCCATACTTTATACCACGTAGGCATGCAAAAGATTTAAAACATTGATCTTATCACTAAAATCTGTTACTGTTGTACTGTTTCCTAACAACCTGTTTCTGTTTTATCTTTGTAAGCGTGTTACTAACACAGTTTGTAAGAACATTGTTACTAACACTATAAGTCTTGTTGCTCGAAATAAATGAGTAAATTAATAATACCCCTCCAATACAAAAACTCTGTTTTCACATATCCACAATATCCAAGAATTGTTATCTAACTAACTCACCAGTATAAGAGAACGACGTGACATGGAACCAGTGGAACAGCACGGAGAGCAAACGTCCCAGGATCTCGTCAGGAGTGTCAGGGTTTGGAGTACACAAGCCCACCATCAGCCAAACTCCATATCTAGGAATTATATTTGTATTTTATTAAAATTGTAGAGGGTGCATTCCTGTAAGAATAAAATAGATACCTAGATTCTGGAGAGGGTGAGTTAGAATTTATAAAGGTATAAAAAAAGAGTGAGTTAAGTTCACTCAAACTCAATAGAAAAGGGCGAATCCTCCGACCTCTCCGGTTTTATCTCTAGTGAGAAACTCCCCGACGAGTTATGTATATCGGGATGTTGTATGTATATCTGCGCGGCGAACCCCGTACGTGACGTAAGTACGATGCCAAGTAAATGATGTCAGATGACCACATAGACGGGATAGCGCACGTCGTTTGTTTTAATGATTAGGAAGAGGAACCCAACCAACTATTCGCAGCAGTTTGAACAACGTAGTTAACACAATCAGCGCGACCAAATTTCCTCCCGCATAACGCGATTCCCATCAGTTTGGCAGAGCTTAAATCAAATGATATAACCAAAGCCTCACCTTCCAAGCAGTTGTCGATCCTCAACTGAGATGGGGTCAGGCAGGTCCACACTCAGCGGAGGCTTCAGTTGCTCTGTGGAACTGTCAGGGTCCTCCATGTTGATGGGCTTGGCTTCTTTTAGGAGGCTGTAAATAAAAGTTTAGTGAACTTTGTTTTCATTTATATGAGGTGGTGATTACGTTATCTATATATTAATACGTGAAGCGAAAACTTTGGATCCCTTTTTACGAAAATTGGGCGGACGGAGGAGTATGAAATTTCGCACACTTATAGTTTATACAGAGAAGAAGTGACGAATGCTAATATTTTTTTAAATTATGCGTTAAATTACATTATTTTCAATAAATAACACGTTACACACACTACTGTTCATTACCGTGTATCTACTACACACATGCATAGATATTCTTTTGTTTATGGTCCAAATCTGTCTTTATTATTTTGTGCAGTGTTACCAACACCCAGAAATATTTACCCCTAAAGCTTAAGTTAAAAACCCCTAAAATTGCCACAATTACTAAAAAAAATCCGCTAAAAAATTATAATGAAAATGACCAACGAATGTTCAGTAATCATAGACCGGCACACAGTAGTAATATTTGTCTATATTTATTACGCGACATTTGTTAATCATCCACTCTGCATTCTTAGTATCGAGGCATCGTACTAGAAGTCGCTAATACTTTTATTGTAATCAAAAACGCAATGAGAAATGTAAGATGGCAAAAAATCCCTAAGAATACCCCTAAAAATGGAACGCCCCTAAAAAATCTCAATCCTCTTAATTACCCCCTAAATTTGGGAAAATCCCTAAGTTGGTAAGCCTGATTTTGTGTGTATAGTCTTACTGAATGTCAAGTATAACCATAGGTAATAAATTAATTTTATAGATATATAAACTATTTCATTTTTAAAATCTATGATCACATCGTCTTTAGTATTATTTGTATTAGCGACGATAGGAATTTAGTTTAGATTTATAAGAAATATTTTTTGTGGTTTTATACTTAACAATCCCCGTGTTAAGTATGGCATTAGTAAGTTTCCCATACAAAACTTGTGTCGTGTGCAAACTGTAGAGGTTGTATGCCTCACGATTGTACAGGCTGGTTATAGATTGTACAGGCTGGTTATAATTATGACATTTGGAACCGTCATAATTAATTAAAAATAATAGGGAAAATTCTATAAAAACAGAACAAATTTCTGTGATAATTCGTTCCATATTGTTCCATATCCAGCAGTTAAGAAGTATTAAGAAAATAAAAAAGAGAGTCCTGAAGAAGTATTCATTACTCATTACACCAGCAGGGGGTCCGGGTCATCACCATGCCGCCAGCGAACCCTCTCCACAGTAGTACAGCGTCAACAATTTGTCTATAGTGTTACTGAATGTCAAATATAACCATATATTTTTTTTATATTTATTATTATCTATATTTTTTCATTTAATAATGTATTTCTATTCAAATGAAGTACGGTCGAATTTCGACCAATGGGCGATCACTAGTTACAGTAAATAGAACAACAGTTGTTAAAAGTTTAAATTATTTTTTAAATAAAAATAGAAAACGAAATTCCCCAAACAAAATAAACTGCATACAAAATGGGATGAAAGAAACCAGCATTGATAAAGAGACAAGACACGCGCGGAGTGATGGTATCGACAATTCAATGGTATCGTATCCAATTGATCACAAAATTAAGTTTAATGTTGTCAAATACTAGAACGAAAAAAAAGTTCGTCTACGGAAAAGGAAGCCGTGCAGCTAAAATGCTAAGTGTTAGCAAACAACATTAAGACGACTTATTTTAAAATTTATTTTAAATAAATATTTGAAACCCTAACACATATAGCACAAAATGTTGTATTAATTTTCTTTTTTGCCTCTCATAAGTGACCCTATATTCAAAATTCGAACAAACAATTCGCGAATGTCCAAAAATAAAAGTATTAAAAAAAAAAATATGACAAAAAGCAAATGGTTCCGCCGAAGACAGTTGCTCTGTATCCTTTATGGGAAACCCATTTCTATACTAATATAAGTTAGTGACCTGATGATAGCCTCGACCAGGTTGGTCTGCATGTCGCTGTCCATCTGCCAGGCGAGCGGCAGGCGCGTGTGTACCACGTGGTCGCCGCCTCGGCGACTGTTGTGGCGGTTGCCGTGGCACTGCTGGCAATACCTGCCAACAACGTTAAGGCTTCATACTCTCCGAGTTTGTCCTTGAGACACCTAGGAAAACCTTCTTTTTTTTGTCGGTGGGAAATCATCAAATGACGACTGCCGCTTTACCCGGAGCGGAAGGGCGTGTCAGACTTTTATTGACTAAAACCCACCCGTGTTCCTTCTGTTGCCCATATGCTCGGGCCACGGTAACTCTTTCGAACAAATCTCGCGACCCAAGCAGATCGTGAGGAACCTGAACTTATAGTAAACTAGCTTTGCCAGCGGCTTCGCCCGCGTATTAAACATATAAAGCTTCCTCTTGAATCACTCTATCTATTGCTAAAAACTTCATTAAAATCCGTTGTTTATTTTAAAAGATCTACGCAAACAGACAGCGGAAGTGACTTCATTTTATACTATACTAGCTTTTGCCCGCGGCTTCGCCCGCGTGGATGTCGGAAATTATCGCAAGAGGACGTACTACCACGGTAAGAATGTATTAATCCATGTTATACATACATAACATTACGCCTTTTTCCCATGGGGGTAGGCAGAAACTACGGAACGCCACCTGCTACAATCCTTACATATCTTGTGTGTTTGATGTACTTAAAATAAAACTAATAGTATTCAGAGTAAGAAGACTGCGACATAGGGCTGGATTGAATTGAATATAAGTCTTCCTGCTTTTTCTTAACGCTCCTATACAGACCTATACAGACACTCAATTATTTACCAGACACCAAATTAAACATAGTTATAAGAATAGTAGTGGCTTCGCCCGTATAGCTGTCGGAAAATATCTCCCGGGAACGTATATGGTAAGTATCCAGGATAACCAAAAAAACCAAATCCATCCAAAAATCTAAACATCTAAGCCATATTTCGCGGTCTCTTACTTGGAATAATACAATTGGGTTTATTTTGAGTACTTCGAACACACATGATATTCGCATTTACTATGAAGCCAAAGTAATATGAATTACAATATTACAATCCTACTAATCCTGCACTACCCGACCGCTACCAACCGGGACGGCCCGCTAGCCGCTCTGCGGCTATTTTATTATAATCTCTGATATCTTCTAAAATATTCATTTTAATGATATGCTGTAAAGGGCAATTTTGATCTACATGAAATGTACAATTTATTTAAGGTACTTAATTGGATAAGGATTAATGCTGTATTGCTTAAAATCGCATTCATAAATAAGCCATTATTTCTCGTAAAAAGTAAAGGATAAAAATGATTATTGTGGGATATCCCTAAGAATTGGACATATACCACTTTTTTGTGGAACTTTTTAAGGTGTACAATACTGTAGTACATTATTTTGAGCTATTTCGTAGGGTTCAGCCAGCGTTCGTAATGTAAGCGCAAAAAAATGTGTTTATTTATGGCATCACATTAGAAACCTCTAAAATTATCAGCGTTTCTTTATTATATTATGCATGTTATATACATATAAACCTTCCTCTTGAATCACTCTATCTATTAAAAAACTGCATCAGAATCCGTTGCGTAGTTTTGAAGATTTAAGCATACATAGGGACAGACAGACAGCGGGAAGTGACTTTATTTTATAATATGTAATAATAATGATGAAGATAAAATTCAGAAATCGCCAAAGGTTTTTTAGAGCTAGTTTTTTGTTACTCAAATAACTTTCATCTACAGAATAACTATGTCAGTTTGATATACTTTCCATACAAAAGCTGTCAAAGTGAAATAAATATTCCGCAGATAACAGTTATCTGATCGAAACCTATTCATTAGTTGAACAAATTGTAGCGCCTCGATATCTTACCTTATGGGGTGGTTTCCATTATAACTGGCGCATTCATTCGAAAAGCAGATCGAATATGCAGCCTTGTCTGTTGAACGACAGTTCTGAAACCATACATTTAGTCATTGTATTATAAGAACTTTTTAATATAGATACCTATGAATATGTACTAACTCGGAAAGCACGTTAAGCCGTTGGTCCCGGCTGTCTTTCGTACGGGTTCCCTCTATCTGGCAGAATATTGATGCTCCGAATTTTATTTGGCATAACACACTTGGCATAATCTTATTTAAACGAATATTTGTAAGGCATAAAAAATGTTTAGCATAATCATTGTTTGGCCGAATGTTATATGCTCGACTTTACGCTGGCATACTTTTAAGATGGCAGAATTTTATTTCGCATAATTACCTTTGGCAGACTTATAATTCCGCCTAATTTCGTTTAGCATAACATTTATTTAGAGCAATGATTATTTGGCATAATTTCACTTGGCATACTATGAAGATGGCAGAATTTCATTTAGAATAATTTTGTTAGGCATATTTTCATTTCTATTAAATTGCATTTTAACCTTAAATAAAATGAAAAAGTGTTTCAAAAAGTCAGTATATGTTGTGCTACAAAAATTATTGACAGAAACGAATCGCTGCAGAACCGACTCCACGTAGTCTTGTCTGCCCTACCCCTAGAGTGTAATTTAAGCCCGCGTAGGCGCGGAGTGGCGAGGCGGCCCGCGAGCTGAGGAGCAGGTGGTTTTGACGGTCGCGCGTTGTTGACGGTGAGCGTAAAACCATCTGCGACGATGAGCTCGCGTAGGACCGCCGGAGCCCCGCAGCGCCGAAGCCGTGACAGAAACCATGCATGTTGCATGTTGCATGCTCGCCTGCATGCTGTAAGCTTGCTTGCATGCTGCATGCTTGCTTGCTGCATGCTTGCTTGCATGCTGTATGCTTGCTTGCATGCTGCATGCTTGTTTGCATGCTGCATGCTTGTTTGCATGCTGCATGCTTCTTCGATATGAAATGTATGCCAAAAGATGATTCTAAGTTTAAAGTTTCTGAGATATGATAGTTCTGCCTTTTAATAACTATCGATATGAAATTATGCCAAGAGACGATTCTGACTGCGAACTTTCTGCGATATGATGGTTCTACTTTTTAATTATTATGGAATAAAATTTATGCCTAAAGATGATTCTGACTTATAAAATTATGCGTTGTGAATGTATGATAAATGAGTGTATGCCAAACGATTTTCTGCGAAATGAAGTTTATGCCATCCGCTGTTATGCAAAATAATATTATGACGAAAAAAAATCTGCCATAAAGGGTGGACCCCTTTCGTACATCTTAGACAGTCGTGACGGGTCGTCAAAAGCCCGAAAGTCTGACTAGTCTTACCAAGGGGTATCGTATACCCACTAAATGGGTTTTAGAGGTCAGACAGGCAGTGGCACCGTGTAAAATACTGGTACCCAGCTGCATCCGGTTAGACTGGAAGCCGACTCTGACATGGTTGGAAAAAGACTAGGCAGATGATGTATACTATTTTAAAAAAGGGAACAAATCTTGGTTATATGCTCGTCTAGTGGCAACCACACATCTTTAAATATGTCTTATCTGCGGATAATGCAGTTGACTGCAACATTACCTCTTAATATTTTTGTTAACCTAATGTAGTATATATTATATTGTAGTTGTTTATTATCCTTCAATAAATAAAATTAAAATAAAACAAATATTTTTTGTTTTTACCTTATTCTCGCACACCATGGAGACTTGTTGTTGAGGATGCAGGATGTCAAAGAAGCGCTGGTTCGGGTGCTCCCTCAAATTAAAGATAGGCAAGGTTTTATACATGACCAGAACAGATTTTTTTTTTCCGAAAAGGTTTACACGACTTAAATTATTTGGTAACAAAAAGGTTTACAGCTAGCGGTAGAAGGTAAATACAAGTCGAATAATTTATGCTGTAGAAATCTGCAGACGATTGGTGAGCCCTGCCTCTTAAACTGGGGTTACCTGTATCTTAAGAGACAGTGTTTAGCTAGTTTTGCTTGGATACAATTTGGATTCTTGAAATAAATTATTTTTAATTTAGCTATCAATCAACGACTCTTATCAAGCACGGCAAAGCTTAGTTATCTTGTGGAGATCAATCATTGAATTCGATAGTCCGATCCCATTCATCCCCTATTTAACCCCATACTCACCATCCATAGCAGAATTTTTGGTCGACTCTATTTAGATTACCATCGACATGCTAAGAAGTAGTCTTGGGCATAGTACTTCGAGACTGAGATCGCTCAGTTTAGTTCGCCGCTCCTTAACGAACTAGTTCGCTCTTCTAGTTCGTCAGTTCCTAGCTCGAATCAAAGAGAGGCAGATCGTTCGCTCGTTTTGATTTTGCTACTACTGCATGCGACAAGATTATGGAATGTTCATTATGGAATGTTCTACTTTTACCTACAATTTTTGGACTCTAAAAACGGCAAAAACCTTTGAATGATAATTCATAAAATGATCATGATTAAACTAGTTTAGTGATTACCTGATTACAAAAACGTTTTTGTATTTTGGTCTCGGGTATTAGTTCTGTTGACGCCATCCTCGCTCATTTGGTCATGGACTGAGGAACTAATGAACTACGGATCGAGGAATGAGGGAACTAGTTCGCGTAGTTCATCTATGGGAGCGCTCTTACGACCTAGTTCGTTCGTGAACTACACAAGACTACTAAGAAGAATAAACACTTCTTGTCAAAAATATAAGCTTCTGGGCCCGGTTTAGACCACGTGTGCACAAAAGGAAAAAACGGTGGTGAGATTTTTACTGCACAATGTATTTTTACTTTCGTGCGCACGTAGACTTAGGCTGAGACTTGTCAGTGAATTTAAATTGTCTATAAAGTAGATGGCACATACCTGTGTATCTCATTAGCGCACTCTATACACAAGTACAGCGGTGGTGGGCTGTCGGACGCGAAGGTCACGCTGATGCAGTGGTCGTAGCACACCTTGGCAGCTTCCGCAGTGCCAGCGTTAGGGCACATGTCGCGTTGGCACAGGAACGGTACCAGGTCATCTACAATTGAGATTATTATGAGTAATATGACAGGAGGTTATAAAAAAATATCGATTGTAATTCAACTCGGTCTTGTATAGCGGCATGTTCTAGAACACAAAATTCAAAGACATTTGACATCTACCAACACGCACTGACCCCGCGTGGCGGAGTACGGCCTAACCCCTCTCTGCCAGGGTCGCGAGATTGCTCGAAAGAGATACCGTAACCCTGGCACATGGGCAACTGAAGGAACACCGGTTGGTTTTAGTCATTAAAAGTCTGACACGCCCTTCCGCTCCACCCAAGAGCGGGAGACATCATTGGATGATTTCCAACCCACAGAAAAAAAAAACCCTCTCACAGACTACGATACGCAGGGTATATTAACTTAGCTGGAGAAGCTTCACAAATTGTTGGTTGTTCATATCTAAACATTACAAAACAAAACAAAATTGAGACATCGAGCACGTCTGCGAAGTTAAGCTAACCTTTTCTAATGTGACCTAAGAACTTATAAATTACTAGCTATTTCCAGCGACTTCCCCCAAATGGATGTCTTAAAATGGCCCACGGGACTGTACACACGGCTACAGGTCAAGCTACACATTTCCAGTTTCAGCTGACCTCGCATTATATAGACTTTTCGTACAAAGAGATGTCAGCTTATACTCGAAATATATAGCTTGATGTGTGACCGTGCGTACTACCAGAATGATTAAAAGTACCCTGGTTGTAAATTCATGTCAACTGGCGATTCTGCACCATAGCTAAATTAAAAAAAAAAAACTATATTTTCAGCATCAGCCTTGTTCTTTTTAATATTTTTAAGGCACAGACACCACCAATTACTTTAAGCTTTTAATTTATTACGGGAAATTACACCGGAAAAATTACACGAAAAGACAAGAACATTTTGTTGTCATAGACTATATTGACATTACGTCTATTGAGGCAAAGGTTTAAAATTATTCTGCCTAATCTATGGCTAACACACCCCCTTAATTTTACAACCTTTGTCTTTTACAATTTTATATTATATTTTACTATATTAATTTTACAATATTAGTATTTTAGTTTTACATCAGTTTAAGAAAATTAAATAAACTTTATCGTAACAAAAATATTAATTTTATACAAATAAAATTTTATACTTCTTAGTATCAAAAATATTAAATTTATTTTAACAAAATATTTTTAAATTTTATGATTTTTTCTGATCCTAAACTTTTAGTCATGAAATCAGCTATGTTATCATTAGTATTTATGTAATTAATATTTATCAATCTTTTATTAACAATGTCCTTTAAGAAATAATACTTAATGTCTATATGTTTTGTCCTTTTGGAGTTTTCATAATTCTTTGCTATGCATATAGCACTGGAGTTATCTACTAAAAGTGTGTTGTTTTCTCCAGAGCAGTCGAGGTGTTTTGCAACTCCTTTTATGTTGAGTAGGTCCTGTGCTGTGACAGCTGCTGCAACATATTCAGCTTCTGCTGTCGATAGTGCCACGCAGGGTTGTTTCTTTGATGACCATGCTACAGGATTATTTCCATGGAATATGATGCTTCCAGTGACACTCTTTCTATCTGTGCCGTCACTCGCCCAGTCTGCATCCGAATATGCTTTTATGTTATTATTTTTACTTTTGGTGTATATTATTCCTAGTTCTTGAGTACCTTTTAGGTATCGCAGAATTCTTTTGGCAGCCTTCCAAGCAGTCTCATTAAATTTATCTAGGTATCGACTGAGGTAAGAAACTCAATAAGTAAGATCTGGTCTTGATATTGTAGTTAGGTAGAGTAGGCTTCCTATTAGTTGTCTGTATAAGTCTTTCTTTTCACATTCTTCTTTTTCTATTTCAGTATTTATTTTAAAATTTACTTCCATTGGAGTCTTAGTTTCTTTACATTCTTTCATGTTAAATTTGGTAAGTATTTTATCAATTAATTTTGTTTGTTTAATTTTAATTTTGTCTTTGCTTCTTTCTATCTCTATACCCCAGAATGTTTTTGTTTCTCCTAAATCTTTTGCATTGTAATCTTTCTTTAGTGCTTCTATAATTTCTTCACTCTTTTTTCCTATAATCCAGATATCATCTATATAAATTATCATCCAACAATTTTCTTTGTAATACAGGCATGAATCATATTCTGAACGCTTAAATCCCTTTTCTTTTGCAAATTTATTTATTGTATCGTTCCAGCATCTTGGGGATTCAATAAGACCATATAATGCTCTGTTGCTCTGCTCTGCTGTTTGTATTTTCAGGTGTGTATCCTTCAGGTGGCTTGATGTATATTTCGGATTTTACCTCTCCATTCAAGAAAGCTTAGGAATGTCGAGCTGTCGTATTGGTAAGTCTTCTTGACATTCTTGCAACAGGTGAGTACATTTCTGTATTATCTTAAATTTTCTGCTGAAAGCCTCGTACGACTAATCTAGCATTTTTAGTTCCATCATCCTTTTGCTTAAATATCCATTTGGTATCTATTGCTTTTTTCTTTTCAGGTAAGTCTGTTTCTGTCCATGTTCCAAGTTTTATTAAAGCATTTAATTCTTTTTCTATTGCTTGTTTCCATTCTTTATCTTGATAAGCTTCTTTGTAAGAATTTGGTGCTTCTGCAGATGTGGTTTTATTTATTGCTATGTTAGTTTCATAGTTTTTTAGATATGTAGGTTTTTTAACTGCGCGACCTGATTTTGTTTGAATTGGTATTACCTTTTCTTTGTTTCTTTCTTCTTTTTCTTCTTCTGTGTTTCTTCTGTCATCTTCTGTGTTTGTTTCGTCTTCTTCTGTATTTATTTCAACTTCTTCTATATTTCTATTATCATATTCTGTATTTATTTCGTCTTCTTCTGTATTTATTTTGTCTTCTTCTGTATTTATTTCGTCTTCTTCTGTATTTATTTTGTCTTCTTCTGTATTTATTTCGTCTTCTGTATTTATTTTTTCTTTTATTTTTTGAAAGACAACATCTCTTCTTATTTTAATTTCTTTATTTTCAGGATCCCATAGCCGGTAACCTGTTGGAGCATAGCCGACCATGATGAGTTCTTCACTTCTTTCATCTAACTTCTTCAGTGGCGTTAGACGTTTTGCATAAGTAGTACAACCAAAGGTTTGTATATTTTTAACATTAGGTTTTCTGCCTGTCCATTTCTCTATAGGTGTCTTCGTCTGCCCTTCTTTTGGTGTTCTATTTAGAAGGTAAGTTGCTGACCGTACTGCTTCTCCCCACAGGTTCTTATTTAATTTGGATTGAAATAACATGGCTCGCACTTTCTCCATAAGGGTACGATTAAAACGCTCAGCCTTTCCGTTTTGTTGTGGGCTGTATATGACAGTGTAGTCTAATTTTATTCCTCTTTTTCTGCACCAATCTTTAAGTTGGGCTGTTGTATATTCACCACCATTATCACAACGAATCATGCTGACTTTTTCACTTGTGTGGCGTTCTACTTCCTGTAGGTATATATTTAGTTAAGTAGGTGAAAACTTCACTTTTATGTGCAATCAGGTAAGTATATGTGAAATCGGTGTAGTCATCAATAAAGGTAAGCACATATCTATCACCATCCCAGGTTGCAGGTGTAACCGGTCCGCACACATCAGTATGAATGGTATGTATTATTCTGTCAGCTATGTGTCTTGTGTAGAATGGCAATCTTGTTTGTTTTGCTTTGATACATATATCGCAGCTTCCAGACATTTTATCTATTTGTTCATTAGTTATATTTATTCCTTCAACTGTTTTTATAATATTTTTTAATGTTTCTTTTCCAGGGTGACCATACTTCACATGCCAGTCTTCAGGTGTTTCAGTTTTGCAAGACAGCAAAGCATCTTCAGAATTTGTAGTTAAGTCAATATTGTATAAACCATTTTCATTTTTTGTTCCTTTTAAAATTATATTTTTCTTTACAGTAACATTTTCTTTTGTGAATAATACTTCTCCATCTTTTTCAGTAATGGCGTGGACTGACAGGAGACTTTTCTTCAAATTTGGCACAAATAAAACATTTTCAAAATTCACATTTTGTGTTTCAATTTTACCCATTACATTTGACTTTAAAACATTATTTTTATTTGCTGTTTGTATGTTTATTGAGCAGTCTTTTTGTTCATTCAGAAGTACCTCCTTGTTGGTCATATGGGAAGAACATCCGGAGTCAATCACAAATGTTTCAGTCAGTAACGAGACAGCATTTTTATCTTTCTTCTTTTTGAAATAACAATCTTTTTCTTTATGATTGAACTTTTTACAAATTGTGCACTGTTGTTTGCCTTTGAAAAAACAATGTTTCTCTTCATGATTACCTTTTTTACAAATTGAACACTTATTTTTATTTTTGTGTTTTTTATTTGTCTCTTCACTGCTATTTCTCTGTTGTTCCACTCAGTGGCGTAGCTACCTTGGGTGGCACCCGGTGCGGAAGTTGGTGGTGTCACCCCATCGAAAGTAAAAAGCAATAAATTTTATATGATAAAGGACATGGATCATTTATTATTTATAATATTGAAGAAATAACAAAACGCAATAATAACTAAGACAGAAAAGGAATTGTTATACAATTAAAATTTCTTCTTTCTAGCTTTGACAGCTGCAAACTCAGCAATAACTTCATCGAAATTTATATTTTGTATTGCCTCGTGTTCGCCACACACACGCCAATCAAACATAACACACTTCCTTCACGAAACAAATGAGAAATGTTGCAACTGAACTGAGACGTCAAAGATCGCGAGTATGGGACGGGTAATCCCCCACGACAGCGTCAGGCTCTTTTGCGGGAATCCCCGAATTATACATAGAGCTGAGCTAGTGCTAGTGGAGAAATCCCTGAAAAAGAAATTTTTGTGCTAGCGGTTTATTTATTTTTTGTTTGTATATTGTTCTTAAAGTTGACAGACCGGGTGGGTGTCACCCCAAAAAAGGTGACACCCGGTGCGGCCCGCCCCCGCCGCCCCCCTTTTGCTACGCCACTGGTTCCACTAATAGACGTGCAGTGAGATCGTTTACAGTCTGTTCTGTTTTTGGGGTTGATTCCCATGCTGTTACGAAGTGTTTGTAGGTATCTGGTAGTGTTGATAGTATTTTGGAGATCAGCATATTATCATTTATCTTTTCACTGAGACTGTTTAACTGATAAGCATAGTTTTCTAACATACCTATATGGTAGTTCATGTCTTTGCTGTTATCATAAGTATATTGAAAGAAATCTTGTAATAAGTGACATTTTTGTTGACTTGTTTGCTGTTGAAAGATTATAGTGAGCTTGTCATACATTTGTTTAGCTGTGTTGCACGACATCAATGAACATAGAAGTTTTCTGTCGATGGTGCTTGTTATAATGCGTTGCGCTTTTGCATCCAACTGCATTTCTTCATCATCAGGTTTTGTTGGGCCTTTGTTGACAATGTTGTATAGTCCTTCACTCTTGAAGGTTATATCTATGGTGAATTTCCACATGGGATACGTCTTTTCGTCCGTAAGACGCTGTATTTGTTTGATGGCGGAGTCCATTTTGTTTTGTAGTTTGTCGTCGTATTCACACGAATTTGCACGCACCGTTTTTGTTACAACTTTTATTTTGTTTTTACTGAACTGGCTAGGCTAGTATTGAACCTAACCACGCTCTGCTACCAATTTAATATTTTTAAGGCACAGAAACCACCAATTACTTTAAGCTTTTAATTTATTACGGGAAATTACACCAGAAAAATTACACGAGAAGACAAGAACATTTTGTTGTCATAGACTATATTGACATTACGTCTATTGAGACAAAGGTTTAAAATTATTCTGCCTAATCTATGGCTAACAGTTCTCACCTCACAGCATTTTTTTTTTATATTTATTTTACAGTTTTGACTACGTGGCTATTTTATGTAAGATAATATCTTGTTGACCGAGCTTTGCTCGGTATTTTTTGGTAAATTGGGTTCAAAATAAAAAGTTTATGTTCAAGTTGATTATCGATAAAGTTGGTCATTGAAAACACGAATAAAACGACATTTTATAAAAACGAATCCTAGCTAGATCGATTTATCGCCCCCGAAACCCCTTGTATACTAAATTTCATGAAAATCGTTGGAGCCGTTTCCGAGATTCAGATTATATATATATTATATATATATATATATACAACATTAATTTTTGTTTATGCGAAACCCGAAACACGGGTCTAGTATTTTTATGTAAAGAATCTATGAAAAAAAATTCAAAACTGTATCATTAATAATCACAAAGTTATAAGCTTGATAAGTTACCTGGTTGTCCACGCAAAAACATAGGCAGATCACCACAAACAGCTAGTGTAAGTACCATCTCCGTGTAATGGACGTTTTAATACGAGAAAGACATGATAATTTGAAAATCGAAACAAAACACTAAGGCCCGCGACTTGGAAGCGTAATTAAATATTTTTAGTACAAAATATAACATGGTGTAAAAATTATTGGAATCGATTCAGTTACTGATTCTGAACAAACTATATTCAGGTTTCGCATATACTAAAAATAATCTTGTATATATATATACATATATATATATATATATACAAGAATTGCTCGTTTAAAGCTAGAAGATATTATGTAACAACCAATGATAGATAAATACTAGTGAACTTACACAGCAGTCCCTTCCTGTCGAACAGCTTGGCATCGAATAGCGGCCAGTAGTAGAACAGTAGCTTGGCAGTCTGTATGCTATGACATAATATGACAGGTACTCACTGGAGAACTTGCACAGCAGTCCCTTCCTGTCGAACAGCTTGGCATCGAATAGCGGCCAGTAGTAGAACAGTAGCTTGGCAGTCTGTATGCTATGACATAATATGACAGGTACTCACTGGAGAACTTGCACAGCAGTCCCTTCCTGTCGAACAGCTTGGCATCGAATGGCGGCCAGTAGTAGAACAGTAGCTTGGCAGTCTGTATGCTATGACATAACATGACAGATACTCACTGGAGAACTTGCACAGCAGTCCCTTCCTGTCGAACAGCTTGGCATCGAATGGCGGCCAGTAGTAGAACAGTAGCTTGGCAGTCTGTATGCTATGACATAACATGACAGATACTCACTGGAGAACTTGCACAGCAGTCCCTTCCTGTCGAACAGCTTGGCATCGAATGGCGGCCAGTAGTAGAACAGTAGCTTGGCAGTCTGTATGCTATGACATAACATGACAGATACTCACTGGAGAACTTGCACAGCAGTCCCTTCCTGTCGAACAGCTTGGCATCGAATGGCGGCCAGTAGTAGAACAGTAGCTTGGCAGTCTGTATGCTATGACATAACATGACAGATCCTCACTGGAGAACTTGCACAGCAGTCCCTTCCTGTCGAACAGCTTGGCATCGAATGGCGGCCAGTAGTAGAACAGTAGCTTGGCAGTCTGTATGCTATGACATAACATGACAGATACTCACTGGAGAACTTGCACAGCAGTCCCTTCCTGTCGAACAGCTTGGCATCGAATGGCGGCCAGTAGTAGAACAGTAGCTTGGCAGTCTGTATGCTATGACATAACATGACAGATACTCACTGGAGAACTTGCACAGCAGTCCCTTCCTGTCGAACAGCTTGGCATCGAATGGCGGCCAGTAGTAGAACAGTAGCTTGGCAGTCTATATGCTATGACATAACATGACAGATACTCACTGGAGAACTTGCACAGCAGTCCCTTCCTGTCGAACAGCTTGGCATCGAATGGCGGCCAGTAGTAGAACAGTAGCTTGGCAGTCTATATGCTATGACATAACATGACAGATACTCACTGGAGAACTTGCACAGCAGTCCCTTCCTGTCGAACAGCTTGGCATCGAATGGCGGCCAGTAGTAGAACAGTAGCTTGGCAGCAGACAGTCGAGCGCCCCACGTTCCATATGCTATGACACACAGGATGTCTTTGACGACTGATTGCTTCATCGACATCAGGCATTCGAGGAGTTGGCAATGGTGGGCTGGAAGATACACAAGTGGAAACATAAGTTTTAAGATGGACGGAAGTGATCCTTAAAGATTAAGAATACATTGATAAACTTGATTAATAATAAAAAAAATATTAGAACACTTGTAATTGGAACTTACTAAGTTCCAATTACAAGTGTTCTAATATTTTTTTCTAACATTCAATTTAAATATTTTAATAATATCAAACATAATTTAAAGATTACAAAGTTGTTTGTTTATATTATTTGTGATATTAAAATTAATTTAGTGAATTATTAAAACAAGAAAGAAATTAATGGTTAATTAATTGGTATTTCTGAGTAAACGCAGTAGCGCAAAAGTTATCATAATTGAGTTTATAAACCATTGAGAAGTTTAATAAACTACGTGGGTAAAAAAAAAACTCAAGTCTTTATCCAATTAAAATATTTTTATAAAAGCCAAGGTATTTAATTCGGTTAATAAAAATGATAGAAATAATTTATTTCTAAAAGTATAAGTTTAAGACACCGCCGCTAAAACCTTTGAAATAATACAGCATTTGTGAATACGTATTTCCATTGTCTTGCTATTATTAATGCACGAGTGCAACCCTAAGAATTAAAAGTTGAATAAATAAATTCAAAAGTACCAACCGGCTAACTCTACAAAACCGAAACCATGGCTTAGTGGCTATACGCAAAACCGACCCTAAAATCAGTACAATAAAGCTTATATTCCATTGCACAAAAGAGCAAACTCATAAATCATTTTTACGATCGCTCCTGTCAACTCAAAATGGCGCTACAAGCAAAACCCTGCCGCATTGCGACAGTGGCTTGCAAGTAGCGCCATCTACCAAACATTACCCTACCTAATATCACTAGCCACAATATTATTATAAAAACTTTTGAGCAAAAATCTTTTTCTTTTTTTTTTGTGAAAATCGTCTTTTTTTAGTTTTTATTTTTCACCTGTTATTTATGGTATCTTCCCCGCACTAATTCGTATACCACAACTGGTCAGGTCAATGGCAGTGACAGGAAGTACTGCACAATAATATCATAAAATGTCACGATAAACCAAGTGGAGTAAACACGTATTATCGAAGCTAACGCGAAAAGGAAATTCAATAAATGGGACCACCTCTGAAACATTACCTATCCATTTAAATAATAATGTTTTAAATCGGTCCACATTTGGCAGAGAAATCGGCGAACATCCATAAAAAATACAGTGGAAAATAGAACCTCCTCCTTTTTTACACGCTTTATATTAGCTTCACTTGTATGTTTCTTTGTATGTTAGTATATTTGTATGTTTGTTTGTAACCGACTCCTTATAGCGCGATTTTGACCCACTTTAAACGACCAGATTTCATTTATACTTTGCACACCTGTCAAAGACCGATGACAATGCAATAATTTCATAAAGGGTTTAGCCGGATAAATATGACTAATCTGCCCCCAAATAGAAACCTGTATCGAAACTTATGTTTTAATATCGACTTGATGAGTAAACACAATTTATGTAAGTTTTGTGATCGGCTTTCGCTTTGACCGAGATACGAGAAAAAATAATCGTACGCATGACTATTTTTCAAAATAATATATCTCAAAAACTGAGTAAGCTAAAGGAATGAAACTAATGCGAGGCTTTAGGTTACATTACAGAGTATATCACATATTTTTTTTAAATTTTTAGAATAACTTTTTATATAAAAGAATAAATAATTAAGTAAATCATCATTTCTTTTTTTGTGTTAAAATAATATATGTTATGCTCCTTTATATGTACTATTACTCATAAAAATTGCGTAAGAAAAAAATTGGTGCAACACTTCGAAAAAAAAAAATGTGATTCGCGCCTTATAGTAGTACCCTTTACTATAAGGCCCACATCACAATTTTTTATTCGAAGTATTGCACTAACTTGTTTCAGAATATAGATAATTATGTTCAAGAGGTGGAATAAAAGGTTAAAAAAGAAAAGAAAAAAACATACAGTGCTCAATATTTATAATTATCGTCACTTTTATTACTTTTAGTGTTAATCAAAATACCAGAAATCTATATCTAGGTATACTTATAATAAAACTGTAGAGAGGTCAATTCTGTACATAGAATATACATTTAAAATTAATATTGGAGGATGAATGGTGATCGATACTGATGCCAAAAATGCAATCAGTAAATTTTTTGTCTGTCTGTATGTGCACGCATGGGTCAAAAACTACTGAAGGGATTTTAATCAAACTTGGTACGATTGTAGTCCATACTCCTGGGCAGGTTATAGGCTATATAACATAACGCTAAGACACATAGGAGCTGAGCAGTGACGATACCCGCGGGATATTTTCCGTTTGGGGGTGTGTCTCATGTCTCATGTTTGGGGGCTCACTTTCATCGGGGCTGCCCCAAACCCCGCCCTTGTAGATTTTGTAGGGGGTCCCATTTGGACATTTTGTGCGCTAACGCGAACCACGCTGGCAGACCAGCCTCTGATGAAGGCTCGCGCACGGGGGGTTACCATGGAGTTGGTCACCGGGCTTCTGGCTCGCCGGTTCAGAACCGGGGAGAGGCCCGCAATTTTGAGCGCCGCACTCCACCCCCCGCGCAAGTTGGTCGGGAGCCGCGCGACCACAGAACAGATAAAGAGGTTAGAAGGGCCTTGTGGGCGGGGCGGGCGCGCCGCTCATATCTGTGAACGCTCATATGTTGACCGAAATTAGCGTCACCGGCCAACAGTCGCGCTCATATTGTGACAACGAACGAAGCTCCGCGAAAAATAATGAATTATGCCGTCTTGCGCTATCATAACGTGTCGGAAAAGAAGCCAGATGTGTAGTGTAGCCCGAGAAGGGATTTCTTTACACCGGTAACTCCTAAAACCTTATAATACGAGTGTTATTTGTAATTATTACAATTGTATTATGTACTTTGTAGACAAAAACGACACAATCGCAAAAAGTTGCAAAATTATACATTGCTTGCAATGCATGGCTACCATCTTGTACTACGCGAGTAATCGCGCGATGTATTGCGTTCATTGCGGGAGTCGCGTGTGCCGAGCCAATGCTTGAATGCCGCGAAATTCCATGCGTATCGATAGTGTTGTACTAAGTTGTAAACACTGTCGATATTATGAATGTATTCAAATTATTATTATCAGTAATATTGTAATTAAAATACCTTTGTTAATAACCACCATTTATTGTTAATTGTGGTTACATAATTGTGGACAATAATAAAATCAGCATTAATATTTGTATAAATTATTGTTCAATCTATACTAGGGATGTTATGGATAGAAATTTCGGATACGGATTGGATACGGATGTAGGAATGATTATTATACCGGATACGGATATGAAATTATATCGGATTATCCGTTAGTTTCGGATAATTTCGGTTACGGATATTAAACTTTTAAGGAATTTCAAAAGTAAAATACAAATCCATACTAATATTATAAATGCAAAAGTAACTCTGTCTGTCTGTCTGTCTGTCTGTCTGTCTGTCTGTCGGTCTGTCTGTCTGTCTGTCTGTCTGTCTCGCTTTCCTGCTAAAACTACTGAACCGATTTAAATAAAATTTGGTACACAGATAGTTTACAGCCTGAGAAAGGACATAGGCTACTTTTTATCCCGGTAGTATGTTCCCGCGGGATAATTTCCGACCTCCACGCGGGCAAAGCCGCTGGCAAAAGCTAGTAGCTAGTAAAATGGTTTTATTTATATGTCAGCTATTTAAAATAAAAATGATTATAAATATATATTGAGTGTTATCTAATCTACCTAAAATAAAAATGTAATAACAAATCCGATATTATCCGAAACTTTTATTTCGGATTCGGTTACGGTTACGGATAAATTTTTATATCGGATTTCCGATAGTTTCGGTTACGATTACGGTTACGGAGCTCCCTAACATCCCTGATCTATACTATACATAATATTATAAAGCTGAAGAGTTTGTTTGTTTGATTGAACGCGCTCATCTCAGGAACTATTGGTCCGGATTGAAAAAATATTTTTGTGTTGGGTAGCTTATTTATCGAGGAAGACTATAGGCTATATAATACCACGCTTCAATCAAGAGGAGCGGAGTAGTAATGAAAAATGTAAAAACGGGAGAAATCGCACGGGTAGGCGATTCGACGCGACGGGAAGGGTCGGAGGAACAAGAAATTTAACGCGGACGAAGTCACGGGCAGAAGCTAGTATTAAAATACTTTTGTACTTTTTATTTGTGTCATAAATTTACTTTCTAACTTTAACCCATCTCTTTCTATGCATGAATAACGTTTGACGTGGGAATAAAGCCCAAATACGCACCGGCGGTTTTTGTCAACTCTCATTGTCAGTATCGAGCTGATCATAATATAGAAATTCACAGGGAATTTAACATTAACATCCTCTTCAGCCTATATTGTTCCCACTGCTGGGACACAGGCCTCCTCTCGGTGAGAGGGAGTGGACCGTAATCTACCACGCGGGCCCAGTGCGGGTTGGTAGATGTCAAATGTCTTCGAATTGTTGGTTCTAGGACATGCCGGTTTCCTCACGATGTTTTCCGTCACCGATTTGAGAGATTTTATTTTTAACATTAGTCACATGAAATTAATTAAATTACATTATGTCCAAACATAATTATATGACGTAAAACAGAACTAACTCAAGTGAAAAGTAAGAAAATTTGAATTTCGTGGCTGTAACGTATGTTCCATGTGTTTTAATTTGACATTATTATTATTTATTTAGAAGGTCGACACTATTTCAACCCCGTCCCCCTCCCAATATTATAGCGAAAAATTGCAAAACTTAAATAACAAAAATTTTAAGAATTACAGTAATTTTATCGATATCGTTTATCGACCTTTTGGTCACCGTAACATGTATGAAAAATAAATTGCTTTTGCGTGTGTGTGAGTGCTCGTCAAGTACAGTGTTTGCGCTAGTGTGACAATCAATAGCAAGCTCGCGATCTAAGTGTGTGTAATTTATTTGTGTGCATAATGCGCGTACGTACGGGACTCTTGCTTGTAGTGGAGTTAAAGAGTGGGAGAAAAGCGGCGACATGCGTTCTAATACAAATCAGGAACTATTTCCTTTCTAACCTCTTTATCTGTTCTGTGCGCGCGACCGCCATTTGGTCTCCCCGCGTAAAGGCCATTACGCAGTTGTTGCTAGGCAGCGCTGGCCAGACCAGCACCGCCTTCCCTCCCCTCCATTGGCGGAACGTCCCCGGTTGGAGTCACACCCCCCGCCATTCAGGCATCCGGTGGGATATGCCCTTCCAGCGATGGCGCGTGGCTCGGGACACCGCGCGGACGAGGAATTTGACCTCCATCCTCGTCGGGAAGGACTTGAGCCTGGGTGCGGCGATCGGTCGCCACCCAGGTATTGTTAGGAACTTGGCACCTGCCCCGCTAAGGTACCCCCTCAGATAGATACGGTTTTGTTGCCAACGGCATCGGTCAGGGTCTGGGGGCCCACGGCGGACTCTGTTGTGGTCCGTGCCATTTTGGACACGGGAGCCCAGGGTTGCCTTTTGCCTATTGTTTGTGTATTGTTTTGGGCGAAATGTTTTCTTCAGCGCCTTTGGACTGCGGGACTTGGTTGGGTCAAAGCGAAAGGCGATCGCAAAACTTACATAAATTGTGTTTACTCATCAAGTCAATTATAAAACACTAGCTGACCCGTGCCCACTTCGTTGGGCGGTAAACATTTTAACTTGTGATGAAATTATGAGTGTGGTTCGGTTAGTACTGAGTACTGTGATTTATTTCATGACTGCCAAAAGGAGGGTTTTGTTTTTATTGCATATGAGACATGCTGCCTTAAATCAGAAAGACGCTGCGCACTTTCAGCGCTAGATTCCCGAGCACGGGCCTGCGATGTTCTCGCGCTTTGGCTAGCGAGCCTCTGCGATTGCTCAGCGTTAGTCTCCCTATCCCTTGTTGCTGAGGCATGCTGCCTTTTTTTTTGGATGGGAAATCATCAAATGACTTCTCCCGCTCTGGGCGGAGCGGGAGGGCATGTCAGACTTTTACTGACTAAAACCCACCCGTGTTCCTTCAGTTGCCCATGTGCCAGGGTCACGGTATCTCTTTCGAACAATCTCGCGACCCTGGCAGGCATCGCTCCTAGTAGACCCCTTTAGTTTTGCTGACATCTCGTTGAGGCGCGCGTGGAACACTACGCGCCATCGACCCGAGCTTGGTCCTTACCGGGCGGCGAGCTACCCATTACTCGCCGCCCGCAAGCTCGCGCTTACGGTAGCCGGGAGTCAGCTATCAACTCCCGACGCCCGGGGCGTCTCCTCTTGCGGCGGCTTGGGACGTGAGGGCGCAGATACTGCCACTCTCTCACGCGCCCCGCCTCCTCCTTTGCGAGCAATACTGCTTCGACCACGGTAAGCAAGCCGCTGTGAACGCTCGGAGCTAGATTCCCCAGCGCGTGCTTGCAAAATATTTTCTCTATTCCTCGATAAGCGCTGATGATTTTCAAGAGCAGACTCTTCCGAACGGCCTACTCGAGCTTCTCTTCTCTCTTCTCAAAACAATTTTAAAGACCAACAACAAAAACACTTTTAAACACCAACAACATCCAACCAACTGCGTACAACTCACCTACCTAACGACGAAAGTGAAATAATAACCGGAAACGGTCATTAATCCGCGGAAAATCTTAACACCGCGATTCAGAAAAATGACGCAATGCACAATGCAATCCATGGGTAAATGGATAAAACGTCTGTACAAAGCATGTTCTAATGCGGTTCGTGAATGGACGGCGGCATTTTGCGATTTAGTAATTTTATATTATCTTCGAAACTATTTAACCAATTGACATACTGTTTTGGGCAAATCGTATCTCTATGATGTTCTTGTGATCATAATAATATTTTTTTCGATAAGGTTTAATATTTTGTTGTTTAAAAAATCGTCGAAAGGTAAGTACGTCTAAAAATACTTTTTTTTACACATAAAAGCTACTATATCTGCTAAAATATAAAAGATAGAAATATGGTGTCGCGGACTCTTTTGTAGAACTATTCAAAGCGGACCAGGTTGCCATACATTGTTTTGAATTATATACAGCTGTTAAGGCAGCGCATGCAAATAACTCTGTTGTAACAGCAATTTTTTTCCGCATGGGTAGACAAAAATTGAGATAGTTCGGCTAATATGCATGATATCTTTATAATTTATAGCCTATAGCACTCACGAATAATGTAGCTTTCTACCAGTGAAACAATTTTTAAAATTGGTTCATTACTTCCGGAGATTACCCCCTACATACAAACTTACAAACTTGCAAACAAATGTTATCTCTATAATATTAGTATAGATAAGTTTCGATACAGGTTTCTATTTGGGGGCAGACTCGTCATACTTATCCGGCTAAACCCTTTGTGCCATTATCCTTGCCAGGGTTACCAGGACAGCAAAAAAACTGTCTTTGAAAACTACGCTGACATACGTCACAAAGTACGCTGACATACATCTCAAAATTCGAAACACCCAAAAAAATAGGAAATAACTAATAGTTTAAAAAAAAACTAAAAAACACGCTTCCATAGAAAAAAAAGCGTGGGTTGCCTGATCAATAAAAAAAATACCTTAAAAAGCACCCCACGCTTTTTTTCCATTATTTTCTACTTTTTAGTTTGGTTTTCTATGGAAGCGTGTTTTTTAGTTTTTTTAAACTATTATTTATTATGTCGGTGAATAATAAGCTCATCAGTTTCAGAGAAATCAATATAAGCCCAAGATGCGCTTTGTGAAGCGGGCATTCTCGGGAACTGGTAGAACTCGACTAGTCGTCAGTTTAACACACAAGAACTACTGCAATGCCACAAAACATTGCGAGTGGTGATCGAGGCCAAGAGCAAAGCCCTTTCAGTAAAGACTGATATAATAAAGAAAATACATATCGGTCAGAAACAACTTATTTTTGCCTCTACCTCATCACTATCATGAGCTATAAATTTCACGCAGACGAGGTCACGGGGGGGGAACTAGTCATTCATTAATCTATTCTGAAAGTGCAGTTACCAACACTCAATCACTTGGACGGAACTCTTGTCTATCTCCAGGGTCTATTAAGGATTTGTAATATATATTAAATAAATTTTGACGTGCTTTAGCAAGTGTATCGCGCCAAGGCAAGATATTAAATCATAAAAATTACCAGTTTAAAGTCGAGGTACATTTTATTGGCATATCCTATTAAGACTTAGTAGTTTTTGCGAACGGCACACAGTGGTTCGAAATCGACGCTCAGTGGACATTGAAATCATAATTTCTGTAGGCGAGTAATAAAAATTGGAACGGGTTTATTTCAGTATTATTTATAATATTTGGGAATATGACAGCAATAGACAGCACCATTTCCGAAAAAAAAATATTCAATTTTTTTTGTATGAAGAACGATTCCGAAATGCTAACACGCACACCCATGCGCGCCGCTTCACTCACAGCAGAGTTGAATTTCGAGAAATCCAGTTAGAAATTTTTACGTTGATTTAGGTGTGATCTTGAAAATATACAAAGTAATTGACTTTAGTGTGCTAATTTTAGTCATTATAATGATAAATAATGGAATATACAGTATAAAAATACTAAAAAAAAACATTCAAATAGAGACTCGTTTACAATATACTTAAATAGATTTTGCAGTATTTCTTATGATAATTTAATTTGTTGTTAGTAGATTATGTTAGTACTAGCATGCATGGATCAGATCCATGGAATGCCTGCTGCATATCGCTTACCAATTAGATTTTTAAAAATGGCAAGCCAGATATGAAGCTAGTAAAGCAGCTTTGAAAATTCGCAAACAGACGATACAGCGAAAATTTTGAGAGGAAATGGGACTCCTAGTGGATATCGTAAAACAAGCTTAGTTGATTTATTTATTTTGTATAATATTAAAGGGTTTTTTAGTTAGTGTAATATTATAAAATTTATCTAATAATGTTCTCATATCAATATTTTTATATAAAGGTGCTGGAACCACGAATGATGGTAACACGGCTAGAAATTTTTTCCAGTGTCCTGAGAAGACTGCAAATATCACTGGATTGAGTCAGGAGCTCATCCAAAAAAAGTTGCAACTATTCTCCGTGTTGTATCATCAGGACAGTCTATTAAATATTGATTTGTTTGCCAATTATTTCGACGAAACTGCGCAGCTGTATGTGGAACTGTGTGGCTGGTATTTCATGCATTCCAGTATCCACAAACTTCTGCTACATGGAGCCGAAATAATAAAACATTTCAACATTTTGCCTATAAGAAAGGTATCAAAAGAGGCATCTGAGACCCGAAACAAAGATTTTAGAAAACTCAGGGAACATCATACGCGGAAATTTCATCAGGGAACATCATACGCGGAGGTTTTCGACAAACCAAGACATCTTTAATGGTTTCGTCGTATTCTCAGACCCATATTTTTCAAAAATTCGACCTATTTGTCAGTACAAATAAGAGTAGGAATGATTTAATTGAAGAAATGAAGTCTCTTCTTTTAATTTTCCCGGAGACCATGGGTTAGGAAAACATTGAATTTGTTGAAGTGTCAAGTATGATGGATTCTGATTTTGAATTCTTTGATAGCGATGACGAAACTCATTAGACAACATTTTAATGTTTGATGTTTTTGTGTAAATTTTATATATTTCTCAATTATACATTTGCCTATTCTTAGTATTTTTCTGTATTAGTTATAAGTTTTTGTACTAAAAAATAGCTCTGTTTTATGTTAATTAAGAAGTCAAACTTTTAATCTACTGATATAACCTACTATAAACGAATTAAATTATCTTAAAAAATATTTAAAAATTTATTTATACTGTAAATGGGTCTCTACTTGAGTGTTTTTTAGTTTTTTTATAATGTATATTCCATTATTTCTCATTATAATTAATCAAATTAGCACACTAAAGTCAATTGCTTTGTATATTTTTCAAGATCACACCTAAATCAACGTAAAAATTTCTAAATGGATTTCTCGAAATTCAACTCTCTGCTGTGAGTGAAGCGGCGCGCATGGGTGTGCGTGTTATAGCATTTCGGAATCGCCTCATGTGGGACAACACCCCATGTAAGCCGCAGGCTTTAAGTTTTATTAAGTTGTGAGAAAAAACGACTTTTGTGTTTTTCTTCATACAAAAAAATATTGAATTTTTTTTTTTCGGAGATGTTGCTGTCTATTGCTGTCATATTCCCAAATATTATAAATAATACTGAAATAAACCCGTTCCAATTTTTATTACTCGCCTACAGAAATTTTGATTTCAATGTCCACTGAGCGGCGATTTCGAACCATTGTGCGGCATGGCCAGCATGGCGGTCGATAATCATCCCACGAGAACGTACTACCGGGATGAAAAGTATCATAAGGATCCGTTCACACAGACCGGCTCGGAGAGCATCAGTGTGCATTTTTCTTTTCACACAGACCGGATCGTATACGCTTGGAGTTGGTCGGAGCGGAGCCGCCGGTCGGATGCACTCGCAGCCGGTCGGATGCACTCGAATCCGGTGGATACACTACAAAGGCAGTACCAGTATTCCACGCAGTCCAAGTTCTGTTTTCGGTGTTAACGTGTGCTTTTCGGAACATGGATTTAGATAGCACCGATAAAGAAATATATTTGTTAGCAAGATTTTTTGAAGCAGAACAAAACAAACGAAAGCGCAAGCGGAGACAAATATGGGCAAAAAATATTTGGAAAAATATTATTTTAAAATATTCGATAGGCTGCGCGACAGCGCGAGCGAGAGAGAGCACACAATCGGAGCCGATCGGCTGCGCGAGCGAGAAAAGTACGCGATCGGAGCCGGTCAGCTCCTCTTATTATTTCACACCAAGCGCGTTCAAGCAGCATTCTTAATGACAAAATCAGTGCACATGCAAAAATAAACCTTACTACAATTACTAAAAACTCTGTTTTCAACGTGATAAAAATCTGCTCTCCTCTCCGAGCCGGTATGTGTGAACGGACTCTTACGTGTTAATCGAGGTTATAAACTATCTGTGTGCCAAATTTTAACCAAATCGATAAAATTAAATAATAACACCATTCCACCTCTTCCCGTGGGTGTCGTTAGAAGCGACTAAGGGACTTACTAGAGAACAGGCAGCAGCGTTCCCTATGCATTTTACCACCAAACTGCGATCACCAACCCGCGTGCCTAGCATAACGATTTAGGCAAACCCCCCGAATTGCGGGAGGCCTATGTCCAACAGTGGACGTAATTTGGCTGAAATAATGATGATGACTCTTGGACATCATCCTTATAAGATCCTAGGGGTCATGATGGTAACTAGGGGCGTTACTTACGGGATCCATTGCATATGTAGCCGTTGGAATAACAATGTTTGTTACACTCAATCTACTTATGTTATTATTGAAAGTCTATTAATCACGTTAATAATTTACTACTTTGGTTCTAAACTTATACAATTAATACTGCTAAAACATGTTAGATGGATAAAAACATAATAATTTAATGCATTACAATATTAAATTTGGTACATTTAATAAATTTATCACTTACCTTGCAGTTTTTTTCAATAACCTGTGAGTTCATTAAAAATATTCAAAAAAGACGAAGTGTTATCGGGTTTTTCCACCTAAATTTGGAACTTAAATATAACAGGCGAAATGTGGGTGTACTAAAGGTACACTTCTGGCCAACCCCCCTTCGGGGAAACAAGGCGTGATGTTACTATTGTTTTTTTTTTTTTGTTTTGTTATTTTGCCTATAAAAATTGGAGGCCAAAGCGCCAAAACTGCGTTCTGTTTTTCGAGTTTACCAAAGACAATGTTTAACAGAAGATAAATAGATAACGGTGTTTGCTGATTTTCACCCGACTGCGCCGCTACAAAGACAGGGTAATATTTTTGGTTGTAAATAGCACTTACCCGGGTTGCTTGAGTGCTGGAACACCATCATGATGATAGCGGCGACTGACTGCGATGCCTGGCTCTCCTCCTCCATGCCTGCATACTTGCGGGCTAAGGGAACAGTGCATTGCATTAGTTTGTGGTTTAAAAGAGACTGACGGAGACGCTGCTGGCAAGAGGTTGGTGTCTCAAGGTTTTCCTGTTTATTGGTTTTAGAATAAGGCTTATTCTATTTTTGAAAAATTACGTAACTTTCTGGCTGAGATCGACCGACCCTGCGCCCGAATATAGTAACTAACAAAACAGGAATATGTTCCACAAAAAGAGCATCTAGTGAAATATGGATGTTACTGTAAAATTCATCTAACTACCGCTTCGGGCAGTCATCAGTTCTTCTTAACTTTATTGCATTAAATTCAAAACTTACCAATTGCCTAATACGTATATCTGGAGTTTTCGATTTGCCCACATATAAATTAACTACGTGCAAATCGCCTGCAGAAAATAATTGAATATTGAAAAGTGTCGATTTATCGTTTCGGCCGAGTAAATTCATGCGAATGGACTAACTAACCCGTATATTTACGTTCCAGAATCTGTATGATAGGTGTGATGTAAAACGAGAAGTTATTTGTCTTCATTTTTGTTTAAATAACACAAAAACAAGGAACAACACCGCACCTTTAATCCCGAGGGGTTAGACAGACGTGCCCCCACCTCTCGCTAGATGTGTTCAAGCCCTATGTAATAAGGTGAGGGTACATTATGTTACCGACCGTAAAATGGGGTGCATACATATGCAGGGTTATATTAGGACCAAACTTTGAAAGCGATTTTAACATTGAATTGCAAAGCTTGGAGTACTTTTGACGCAAAGAAAAGGTTGCGACTGTTTTTTATTATAATTCACTTAATGTGCAATTTAATTAGTCCATGTTGATGAAATGTTTATTTTTCTTTTACCTTTACATTTTTTGATCCCTAACTACCGTTGGAAGGCTAGAAGAGAACCACCTGAAAGGGATGACGTGGCGGAGGGCTATTATTAACAGTAAGAAAAATGTGAAGTATCGTTTCAGAGATTTTTTTGTACCGCTTTCAATATTTTTGTCGCGCGAAAAACACAGTAATTTAACCATATTACTTGAAAGACTTAACAACAGCCGCACGGATCGATCGATCAGGTTAAGCTACGCTTGTCGTGGTTGCTTCGTGGTTGGGTGACCATATACATACCACGTTAAGCCCTTGCTGTCATTTGTGAATATTGGACAATCGTTACGGGTCGTCAGAAGCCCGAAAGTCTGACAAATAGTTTTACCAAAGGGTCGTATCGTATTGCCCAGGTGCTGGGTTGTCAGTTGCTCGGTGTGAAATTCTGGGATTCAGGTGCATCCGGTTAGACAGGAAACCCACCCCATCATAGTTAGGCAAATGAATAGGCTATTGATCGACTTGAAATACTACAACTTTTTTTTACGCATTATACGTATAAGTCTTTAGGTTATAAAAATCTATCCTATGAATAATCGTGCCAAATCTAAAGAAAAAAGTTTTAAATCAATAGAACTTTTTTAAACATTAGTCGTTGAAGTAAAAGTACGATAAAAATCGCATTTAGATATTATTGTTTTGTCTGGTTATTCTAACTTTCGTACTACTACATAAGGGCCAGTTGCCATGCTCTAGTTGATTTTTTTGTTGCTACTTTAAGAGTCATTTGCGAAACGTAAAATAACTTTTCTGTTAAAAAATATTTTTTTTTTTTTGGCTACACTTCTGTTTTAAGTCTGTTGCAAAAGGCCCCAGAAAAATCAAAATCGAAAATCATTCATTCAAATTAGGCTGAAAGTGGGCACTTTTTCAACGTCAAAATTACACTCGCCTGTCCCCCAAAATGGCCGCCCTTCATCCTACTATACAAATAATCAAAATCAAAATCAAATGTCATTTATTCAAACTAGGCTGAGAGTCAGCACTTTTTGAACGTCAAAGTTACAAAAACAGTCCCCCCAAAACACCCGCCATTCGACACTTCCTAGTGCTTTAGCTGGGAAGAAGAAGTGGCGGAACAAACTCCCCAGCAGCACAGCTGTCTGTTAAGTTAGAAGAACTTGATTATATACAATATTGTGTATGTAATTAATATTATAAAATAAAACATACATTATTCACCATATATCAGCTAGCACACGCCAATATACCACCAACAAAACATTGAAAACTAAACTCAAGCTGAAATAAATAGTAAAACAAAATCGTAAGCAGAACTTAAAACGTAAATAAAGCCTCCAGGCATAAAGGGCGTGCCCGCTTACATATCAACGATGCAAAATGATACATATACATACATTGATACATACAGCTAAGTTGAAGTTACAATAGGTAAACTAGGACCTCCGGAGTAAAATAAAATAACAGTTAATACAAGTAACAATAACAAAAACCATGGTCAGCAAGACGACCAGCCACCACAAGCAGCACCCGTTCACGAGCATAACGCAAAGGTCAGCCATTACCCCCTCGCCATATTTGAGGGAAGGTCACGAGCAACAGCTGACGAGGTCACTAGCTAACTACATGGTGCAATACAACTCATTTAAAATCATTGTAATGAGTAGATTATGTCCACAGTATATGAAATTAAAATAAAAATAAATTAACAAAATCAGTTAAATAAAAAATAAAATAAAACAATTATATGAACTACCCATATAAACTGTCGGTAGGAAAGCTAATTCTGGATTGAAAGAACATAAACACTGTCTTGAGTTAATCACAGCGACCAACTATTCTTATCGTTTAAGTAGTCGTTGATAGAATAATATGCCTTAGAACAAAGGTTGGATTTTACTTTAGCTTTAAACTCATTAAACTGCAAATCTAGCAAAGCAGAGGGAAGCTTGTTATAAAAGGTAATACCAAGACCACCAAAAGAATTATGAACCTTATGAAGCCGGTGAAAGGGAGCTCGTAGTTTGTCCTTATTTCTAGTATATTATGAAAATATATACTAGAAATAAGGACAAACTACGAGTATATTATGAAAATCACTGTTTTTAGTGTACAAGTGTATATTTTGCCTAATATATAAGATGTTGGCGAAGATGAATTGTGATGCCACCGTAAGAATACCAATATCTTTAAACAAATCTCTCAGAGAAACTCTAGCACCTCTAGTTGGTAAATCGCTCGAACAGCTCGTTTTTGAAGAACAAAAATATTTTGAATGGCCGCGGCTTTGCCCCACAGCAGAACGCATTATGCTATTAAAATAACTAAAATAGACTAATCGAGCTGTATCAACGTCCGTGTACTGTCTAACTTTCCTTACGGCGTAGGCGGCCGAACTGAGCCTTCCCGCTAGGCTTGATATAATATGTGATCGCCACTGAAGTTTGGCGTCTACTGTTATGCCCAGAAAACCTGCCGAGTTTACAGTTTCAAGCACCTCATTATCTAAAACGACATTGGGTCCCAGATTCCTAACATTCGGTAAAGCGAACTTTATACATTTCGTTTTCTTAGCATTAAGAACTACGTTATTTGTGGTAAACCAATCCGTAGCCATTGAGAGCGCATTATTCACGTCGTCGAAATCATTTCTATTCCTGTCTACTTTAAAGATAAGTGAGGTATCATCAGCAAATAGTACAATGTCACAGATATTCTTTAAATAGAATGGTAAGTCATTTATATACACTAAGAATAAGAAAGGACCCAGTATTGAGCCTTGAGGTACACCTAACTGAACTAGTAGCCCGGAAGATTTTACACCATTGATATCTACACATTGGTGCCTATTTTGCAAATAAGAACTTATGACACTGAGAGCTTCGTTTTGAACACCGTAATGACGTAGTTTACGCAAAAGTGTATCATGGTGAACGCAATCAAAAGCTTTGGAGAGATCACAGAAAACTCCGATAGCATTTTGCGA
This sequence comes from Aporophyla lueneburgensis, assembly GCA_932294355.1. Taxonomy (NCBI): domain Eukaryota; kingdom Metazoa; phylum Arthropoda; class Insecta; order Lepidoptera; family Noctuidae; genus Aporophyla; species Aporophyla lueneburgensis. The sequence goes on along the minus strand of OW028758.1, from coordinate 24,338,908 downwards.
GTTCTCCCATGCGTTGAAAATGTGTTTTAGCAGAGCAACACCCGCATCTGTTGTCGACCGACCTTTTGTAAAGCCATATTGCACATTATGAAGGAGGCTATTTAAATTAAAATGTCTTAGTAACTGCTTGAGTATTAACTTTTCAAATATTTTACTAAATGCAGGTAAGATAGAAATGGGCCTAAAATTGCCAACGTTATTTTTATTACCTGTTTTAAATAATGGTATGACTTTACTACTCTTCATGAGGTCAGGAAAAGATCCTGAATCCACACATTTATTAAAAGTTACAGCTAGATAAGGGGCTATGATGTCTATTATATTACTTAACAGTTTAATGGAGATGCCCCAGTAATCTCCAGTGTTTTTTTGACTTAAGTGTCTTAAAAATGAGGAGTAACAGATCAAAGTGTATTAACTCCACTCACCGTAATAAGAATATTACAAAAGTACAAACGGATTTTTTATCTATTTCAAACCTTGTTACTAATGTCAAATTATGACGCACCAAACTGTATGACTTGTTATTATCCTACCCTATTATAGAGAAAAGTTGTTTGTTAGTGTGCTCTCTTTAAAGTATTATGGATTATGCCTTTATCTCAAAAGTTACATTGACGGAGTTAATACACTTTGATCTGTTACTCCTCAAATATTAACCACGTCACGAGGCGTTACATGTTCGAACCTAAATAGGCGACTACATCTGGGCACGCTACTATGCAAAAGGTTTTCAGCTTTAGACGGGGACGAATTTAAGGAGCAAGTCGTAGTTATATGTATGTTGGCAAAAAACTCATTAAATGCCTCAGCTACGTCGGCAGCTTTATTAACCAATTTGTTGTTAATCATAATCTCTAGTTGTTTTTCCTGTTTAACCGATTTACCCGTTTCATTGTTAATAATTTTCCAAGTGGTTTTTATTTTATTACTGGATTTTTTTATGGTATCGCTTAAAAATTTAGATTTAGCGAAAGCACATATTTTTTTAAATAACTTTGAATAATTTCTGACATACTCTAGAAAGGAGTATCAAATATATATGTATATATATATATATATGTCCCCATTTGATTGAATGCGGTAATCTTAGGAACTACTGGTCCGAATTGAAAAAATATTTTTGTTTTGGGTAGCCTATTTATTGAGGAAGGCTATATAACATCACGCTACGATAAAAAGGAGCGGAGCAGCAATGAAAAATGGACGAAAACTGGCAGGCAATTCGATGCGACGAGAAAAGTCAGGGGAGCAAAAATTTTAAGCGGACGAAGTCGCGGGCAGAAGCTATAGAAGATAACTAACGTAAATAAGTAGGTACTTACTGATAGTAAAAGGCAGGATGTAGTAAGAGAGTAGATGCAGGATCTCTTGATGAAGTACCACCGGGAACATTGCGACGCAGTAGGCCACCAGGAAAGGCAGGTTGTCAATCATGTCATACTCCAGGAATGGTAGCAGGCATCCCAGGCACTGCAGGATGGCTTGACCGAATGCTGGAAAAAAAGGACCTGTTATTTTTTTTTTGTTTTTGTGTTGTGTATCTATTGTAGTGTTCAAAGTAATACCAAAAAGGTGTGATGTATAAAATGTAGGAAAAGTATATCAGTGGTTAGTATTAAAGAAGTATTTTAAACCGATACAAGATGGCGATTTAGTCACTTGCATTCCTCAAGGGGTACCTAGTTCTACCAGTGAACGATTTGTCCTACGAAATTGAAATCAGATATAATAATTGTCTTTCCTTACATGATAACCTGTCTAGTTTTGGAAAATATATGTTTAATGTGATTGTTTTTTAAAGAGTAATAAAAATATTGTGATATTTTAGGGTCCCAGAAACATAATGAATGGTCCAAATGTTAAAAAGGATTTAAATGTTGAAAGTGTAACTTTATTTTATTGTCCAAAGTATTTTTGAGTCACTTCTCGTTTTAAAAGTAAATAAAATATTTAGTTATTTAATAAGTAGAGACGTTGCTATCGTACAAAACACCACTCCCATTAGGTACTTACCACAAAGGCACGTACGAGAGTATTAAAAAAGATAAGCCTATTACATGCAAAAGATGACATAATTAGTCTTCAATTTTAAACCACGATCACAATCGCTTCTGACTTCAGTTTGATGTAATTACGCCGCCACCAAATGCTGCAAAAACAAAAGAAAATAGTCATGACACTCACGCTGTGTCCCTTGCTGCAGATGTGGTGTGGAGTCAACGAGCCCAGATAGCGCGTTGAACAGGCTCTTGTAATCCAGGTTGGGGTACAGACTCATCCTCTCACTGTCATTGTCAGCATCCCGAAGCATCTCCAGCGGTGAGCGCGGGACATCTTTGAGAACGCCTAGTGAAATTTTGAGGCAATCATTGCAAGGCAAATTTGAAAGATTAAGTATTTGAGGCGTTATTTTAGCCTTTTTTTTTTTTCAGGATGGGAAATCATCAAATGACTTCTCCCGCTCTGGGCGGAGTGGGAGGGCGTGTCAGACTTTTACTGACTAAAACCCACCCGTGTTCCATCAGTTGCCCATGTGCCAGGGTCACAGTATCTCTTTCGAACAATCACGCGACCCCGGCAGGCATCGGTCCTAGTAGACCCCTACACTGCTGCTGACATCTCTTTGAGGCGCGCGTGGAACACTGCGCGCCGTCGACCCGAGCATGTTCCTTACCGGGCGGCGAGCTACCCATTGCTCGCCACCCGCAAGCTCGCGCCTACGGTGGCCGGGAGTCCGCAATCGACTCCCGACGCCCGGGGCGTCTCCTCCTGCGGCGGCTAGGGGCGTGAGGGCGCAGAGACTGCCACTCCCTCACGCGCCCCGCCTCCTCCTTCGCGAGCATTACTGCTTCGCAGAAGGAGGTGACGGCTTCCCATTCCCTCTCGCTCCGTACCATGGCTCGCACCAGGGCCGGACGCGAGAGGTCGCCGCCGCCGATCGCCTCCACGAGGACACGGCGGTGCCCCGCCCAGGCAGGGCACACCTCCACGTTATTTTAGCCTTCGCTAAGAAAAAGAAATGAAAGTCTAATAGTATAATTAAGAAGGAACTCAGGTTCGTAGGTGGTCGGACTCTTGACTACAAAGAAGTTCTTTAGTAGAGCTGTGGAAAACAAAGACTAATCTAGCTTTTTACTCATAGATCTTGAAGATGGCTCCAACTTACTGCGCCCACGGCTTTGCTCCCAAAGTGCTCATGAAACCTAGCTAGAACACATTAAAAACACAAATCGGGTAAGTGTCCACCATTGTCTTCAAGGAAACCTATAAGACAAAAAAAAAACAAGTTTACACCATTTTAGGACTAATCAACCTAAAGGCGTTCCATGTCTTGCCAGACGTAAAGAATAGTATCATCCTATTTCTTCCCGCGGGTGTCGTAGAAGGCGACTAAGGGACTTAGTAGAAAATGGGCAGCAGCGTTCTATGTATTTTACCACTATACTGCGATCGCCAACCCGCCTGCCAAGCATGGCGATTATGGCAAAGCCCCCCCAAATTGGTGGAGGTCTATGTCCAGCAGTGAACGTCTTTCGTCTGAACTGAAATGATGATGGTGAACCTAAAGGTTACTTACTCAGAAGTGTCTGTGAGAAGTATTTGACAGTGTTGGCAATGTCAGTGCCAAGAGGCAACGGCTGAATGTTGTGTTGCAGCCGCAGCTGGGCGTCGTACAGGCTGCGGATCTTTGCTGTAACTGTATAGGACGAGGCTAGAGAGTTATACTATTAGTATGGTGGCCTTTTTCTTCATTTGGGAGAAAGAGAAGATATTCGTAAAGTAAAGCTTAGGCCAAATTGAGGCTTCCGAGCGCGGGATGCAAGACAAAATAAGTACATTGTAAAGGCGGGGACTCGAGAGATTCGAGGCGAGCTTGGTTACAAAACGGTGATAGAGAAGACGCGGCGACCGCTCGCTTTGAGTGCACCAATTTTTATTCATAATGGTGGACGTAGAGGTTGTGTGTGCATTTGTAGGTAAGTACTTTGAGATGCCTTATGCATGTGTCGACACATCAACCTGCACTGATTTCTTTGTGAACATGCGCTCGTAGCTCGAGCATTAGCTCGTATCGAGCCACCCTGACTAGGAACTCTAACGCTTTCCCGAAAAATCCAACGGTCGAGTGGAGGATCCGGAACTCGAATCAAGCGACTCAGCTCCCTGCACTGACAACTGTTATGCTAATATTATAAATATGAAAGTTTATATTTTTGGATTATAGGATACTTTTTATTCCGGCAGTACGTTCCCGTGGGATAACCTCCAACTCCCACGCGGCCGAAGCAGCTGGCAAAATCTAGTGCGTTACTAAAACTCGAAACATAACAAACGTTGTTAGTCAGTCTCCTCCTTTAAGGTGTCCAAACTGGAGCGAAAAGTCGCGTGACTTCCTAATTTTAAAATGACCGTCGTGCACATTCGCATCCCGCACCAGATTCATCTCAGTGTGTCCTGAGCTTAAAGCTTGCGTTACGTAAGGCTAAGCGCACAGAGTTAAGCTATGATAGTTAGATTTTAAAACTATTCCATTAATGTTTAAAATCGTTTAAATATTTTTGAGAAGACCGGGATCAACGAGAATGATTTTACGTTTTATTTCAGATTTTTATGCTGAATTTTAAATGTCTGTAATTCTACTACTGGTAAGTTATGACTCAACTTGGCTCTTGGTTCAAGTTTACCGACTATTTTGTAGCGACTTCTAAACTACGATAGTATAAATATCTAAGCTCCAGAAATCAGGGTCTGAGCTGCATATCAAATTTTCACCAGATGCCGCAATCATTGTTAACTTTAGATAATACCTTTTTTGTGGGTGGCAAATCACCAAATGATTCTCCCGCTCTATCGTGTCAGACTTTTACTGATTAAAACCCACCCGTGTTCCTTCAGTTGCCCATATGCCAGGGCCACGGTGTCGAACAAATCTCGCGACCCTGGCAGGTTAGATAACGCCTAAAGTTCCTAAATATTAATACCGAGTAGGTATCTAACGCAAAGTCAAATCTGTTTTCCAAAAGGCACATAAAAGGCACTTTTGAAATCCAAAATTAAAAAGCAAATAATATTGATCCTAGTTGCCCCTTCCAAAAGGTAGTTATTTTGTATGGAGACCGTCACTCTTTATTACATCAACCCTTCAAAATACAACAAAGAACCCCTTTTTTTTTTCCGGATGTGAAATCTACCATTGCTCACCGCCCGTAAGCTCGCGCCTACGGTGGCCGGGAGTCCGCTATGGACTCCCGACGCCCGGGGTGTCTCCTCCTGCGGCGGCTAGGGACGTGAGGGCGCAGAGACGGCCACTCCCTCACGCGCCCCGCCTCCTCCTTCGCGAGGATTACTGCTTCGCAGAAGGAGGTGACGGCTTCCCATTCTCTCTCGCTCCGTACCATGGCTCGCACCAGGGCCGGACGCGAGAGGTCCCCGCCGCCGATCGCCTCCACGAGGACACGGCGGTGCTCCGCCCAGGCAGGGCACACTTCCACCGTATGCTCCACCGTGTCCTCTAGACGATCCTCACAATGGAAACACCCGGACGTATCCTCCCGCTTTATCCTGAACAGGAACCCACCGAAGCACCCATGCCCGGTGAGAACCTGCGTCAGGCGGAAGGTGAGGACGCCGTGACGCCTCTCTATCCACTCCTCAAAGAGGGGAGTTACCACCGCAATTGTGGCGTGCCCAGCACCGGGTTGCGACAATCGTACCTGCCATGTCGCCATGAGATAACACCGGAGCTCTGTCCGCCGTGCCACGATTTGTCGCGGCAGCGGAGTTTCGCCCCGGCGTTTCGCCTCCTCGTGCCACTCCCACATGTGCACGAGGACCTTTGCCTCCAGATCCCATGGTGGCACTCCGGCAAGGAGGTTCACCGCCTCGCACGAGACCGTGCGGTATCTCCGGATTAATCGGATGGCCATGACCCTCTGGGCCGCACTCAACCGGCGCGCTGGGCGTAGCCTCAATGAGGGCGCCCACACCAGTGCCCCTAGAGGGCCATGGACCGCACGACCTCCGTGTAGAGCCTCCGGCAGGAGGCGTCTGGACCCCCCAGATTGGGTAGGAGCCGCTTTAAGGCAGCCCCAGCCCGCTCCAGTCTGGGAGCCAAACGTCGGAAGTGCTCGTGAAATTCCACCGGCTGTCGAGGACAAGTCCCAGGTACTTCATCGTCGACTCGACACCGATGTGAACCCCTCCCACCGTGAGTTGGGAACCCGCGTTCCAAGGACCATGAAAACCCATGGCCTGGGACTTGTGCAAGGCCACCTCGAGTCCCTATTGCCGGATCCTATCGACGATTGTCGCAACCCCGCGTGTCATAAGTTCTGCCGCCACCTCGTGCGACCTCCCCTGCGAACCTACCTACGCTTTCTTACATATTTACTATACATACACTATGCTATGCCTATGTTCCCTTACTGCTGGCAAGGCTTTCTCTCTTTGAGAGGGAATGGGCTGGAATCTACCATGCGGGCCCAGTCCGGGGTTCTAGAACATGCCGGTTTCCATGCAAAGTATTTCCTCACCGTTTTGAGAGCAGTGGTAATTAAAAACCACTGGGCCACCACTGCTCTTTCTTACTACATTTATAATATTAGGGCATTTACCTTAAACAGATACCTAAGTACCTAAGCAATGCGACTTTTATGATCTCAAGTAGGAACTGTGAAAAGAGAAATGAACTTCAACGATATTGAGAAAAAAGTAACCTCTTAGTTCTAAACCGTCAAAGACTAGGTCCAATAATTCAAGATTTCGCGCCTATAAGTAAAGAAAGACGCATGCGTCATTTACGTCACGTGCCACTTTAAGAAAAGAACGTCATGTTTGAAATAATCTTAAGTACTGTCGACTTTGAGAACGTTTAACGAAAATTTTTAAATTGAGAATCTATGCAGATGCTAATCAATCAACTATCTCAACTAATAAAGCCTATGTATTAATTACACAAAGGAAAGTTTCGATTTCCGATAATGCAGCATATTCTATCAGGGGCGCGGGACGGAAGCGTGGATACTGCGTCAGGGCGGGGCGAGGTGGATGCCTTCGGATTGGCTGCAGCAATGCCGCAATGCGTCATAACCGCGGGGCGCATGAGCGAACCAGCTATCGATCGGCAGTTCATAATAGCTAAGAAGGGCGCGGTCACTGCGGGGTGCAGGGGGAGTCGCGCATGCGTCCCGCGCCAGTACCAAAACCGTTTTTTTTTTGTCTGCTTATAGACTATTGATTTATTGGAAGCTAGATAGGGATTGAATTTTTGTCTGAGACCTGAAGTAATTTAGTTTTTTGAATATTAAAATGAATATGTTGGGCTATTGAATTTATCTATTTCAAAGAATGATTTTCAAATATTAAAATAAGAATTTAAATAATAATGGGATAGTTTTAGTTACTTAAATTGAATTTATCTATTTTAAAAAGAGATTGATTTTCATTTAAAAAATTAGGAAGGGTTTAAAAGAGATTTTGATTATTTCTTTGGTTACTATTAATATTTAGTTAATATTAATAATTATTTGCAAATATTAAAATAATCATTAAAACAGTAATGGGATAGTTTTAATTATCTTTACTAGACAAATCTTTTATACAAATGGCCATTAGTTTTGCCATATCATTGGCAAGAAATACAACATTGAAATCAAATGTATAAATAAAAAAGCAGCATTCATTACTCATATATTTATTAACTACACATCAATACATCATGCAAGTAACAAGTTAATCTACCATCAAATACAATGACTACATTTTCAAATACTAATTAGTACATCATTTTCTAAGACAGACTCCAAACTATTTCTAACATTTTTGACACCAAATCTACTACAGACATAGATTTTCTATAAACAACACGTAACAGAAAGTAAGCCAGACCTCAAACAAAAGATTTGTACTAGCTCTCACCAGGCCATTTGAAAAGCAGTCTTTTGCCTTTGACGTAAGTCTCAATTTCTAGTACCTCGTCGAATTGACTGATTATTATATTTTTCGTGGAAAATTCTCATTAATAAGAAGTAACTATTTATAGGTCTTGCTTAAATTCTGTTACTCATTGAAGTATATATATTTGAAGCAAATAAATATTTCAGGGAACCAGCAATTATAAGAAGACAATTTAGTTTGAGTAAGCATCATTAAATAAAATCTTTATAATTATAAAATATTATGAAACTTTTTGATTTCACAATAATATTACAGAGAATAGATTTTAAAAAACTTAAGGAAACATTGACATTAATTTTTATTTAAACATTTTATTTATTAAAAAAAAATATATATCAGTGTGCAAGGTAACTGACAAACGGTACGTATTTTTAGTTCAACATTATTTAATAAATAAGTCACATTATTAATTAACATTGAAAAAAATCTTTTTTTTTTTTGGAAAATATTTTTATTGGACACTTACATAAAAAAACATATACAGACAGGAGGATTACATAGACATACATACACAGAAGGATAAGAACAGATATACATTTAGATATGATAGACAAAGCTTCCCCGGAAACCCCAACACCAGGATAAGTAGCGGGATGGTACGGACAAATTTACTGGTTTAGCTAATATTTTAGAAAGGTGAGCCACACATTGAGAAACTCTGACTCTGCTAATTGGAATTATTGATCAAACTGCATTTAAATAATGACAATATATAATTAAATGAAGACATTTTAAGCAAAATAAATTATTATTAGTACCGAGTTGAGGTTCCAGGCACAACTGCATAGCTGCACCCCATTGTTCAGGATGGGCACTAGTAAAAAAATTAACACGACTTGCTAGCTAGAAATCTGAGCTTGGAATGGACTGTGAGCCCCGGCCAAAGATGGCTCAAAATGGCGGACGGCCGGCCGCCCCTCACCTGCGCGCATGCGTTTTGGTAGCTTCACCATGGGCGCGGTTGAAAAATGGCGCACAGACCGCGTGGCAGCTTACGTAAGCTGCAATATGGTAGTCATTAGTCCGCCATTTTGAAGTTCGCCCACCATTCTAAAGAAAATTCTGGGGCTCTATAAGATAACCAAAATGTACGGGATCCCTGTTAATATATATTGCAGTTTGACCAAAAATTAACAGAATCAGGAGTAAATATAAAAATGAAACGACAGCAGGGATTAGTCTCTGTAGAACTAAACACACATTGTATATTGAGAACATTCTAGGATACAACGGGGCAGGATGGAGACACCAACACCAAATAAACCTAGGGTTTCGCACAAATGAGACCTAGAAGGGAAAAAGGGTTACCATCTTGAAGTATTATGTCTTGACAGAAAATTAAATTACCTGCAGACCTAGAATAGTAATAAAATGTTTTTTTTTTGCATGCATCATGATTATGTTACTTTCTTAAATATTTTGGTATTCAATTAAATCACCATCATCATCCAACATTATTATTACAGCCGAAAGACGTCCACCGCTGGACATAGGGCTTCCTCAGGAATTTCAATTAAATATTCCATAATAATTTTATTTATATTTTATTTCCAATCTTTAAAAATATGCATTTGCAAAGTAAAACCAAGCTCAATTCAATTTGGCTGCTAGCTAACAGTTAATCTTTTTCCCAACACCAAGTTTAATTCAAATAATGAAAGTTTTGATTTTATTTCTAGAAGGGAAATGCATATTAAAACATAATTCTTTAATTAATCGCAATGAAAAATAGCAACTGCAAGCGCAATAAAAATATTAAGTTATGTAGCCAGCATTCTCGCCAGAGATTTTTGCTGAGAGATTCTATCCAATTAAATTAATATTTTTGTGAATGATAGTGCAGTTTAATAATTTGCACAATGACTGTAAAGCCTGTCTTATGTCAGAGGGATGGATGCAACTCTTTAGTTACAGACCATTTTTTTTTTAAGAATTTAATTGAGTATTTATTTTTTTAATTTTAAGAAAGAACCATAATCTAATGTACTACACGCTGGTAACAAATTATAAAATAAAACTGAAATAGCAAGGGCAAAAAAAATAAGTTAACTATGCAGTCCGTGGTTCTCCGAGCTGCTATCAACTAAGAAATTCGAATTAAATCACAGCTTTCAGTTGGACGTCTATCAACACAATATAATGAGAATATCACAATTGCTAAGAGACACAGATGGCAACCCTAACAGATGGGGGCAAGGCAAGCTAACGTGCCGGAACAAAAAGTGCCACAAAATTCAATAGCTCGCTTGTACGAGCTCACCTTTCAAGCTCAGGTCAGAGTCCGAAACCGAATACTGCATGGTATCCTGTAGCCCCTGCATTTGGACACATATAAAGCACTACTCAACGACGCCCCTCATACAACTCTGAAAAACAAACGCGTTAAATTTCCATGCAAGGCGTTCACTGAATTTTATTTAAGCGCTAATAGTAATAAAGATACTTACATGCCGCCGCCCGGGTTCCCATGTTGATGAGCTGGATCTTGAAACTGCCCTGCATCGGAGCACCGGGTAGAATGACCCGTACACACAACTGCAGTCAAATCAATAAGGGCCGGCCCGTAGCCGACGATTGCAAAGGGGCGAACGTAGGCAGGGGCGTTGGAAGGGGTAATTGTATCTAGTGTCTCTTTCAACAAGGCCTAAATCTAGATATTCTATCCTATTCAGGCAATTGAATATCGACCGGTTTATAGCGGTCCGCGCATGGGTAATTTACGTCAACATTGTTATTGCTTGTCAATTTATTATGTCAAATTGATAATGTCCGGTATAAATAATTGCAGGTAGTGCATCCGGCATCAGTTTCGCCACTTTTAACTTTGTGATTTACAACATTTTTCTAATATGCCATTAAATATAAAAAACAAGATCTTCAGAAATAGTAAAATTGCAAAATGTGAAGGTTATGTTGCCATTTATTTGTTATTATCAAGCAGAAACAAAATATTACATCGAATTTAACGACCGGAAGATTAGTATTATCAACAAATTGAAACACTGGGTACTTTATTGCACTAAATTAGTTGATTTTTCGTTCAATGAAAGCCAATTTTTTATTAAAGCGTGTATTTTCGTCTTATAAGAATCTTAGTTGACCCGTTCGCAGCTGTCAACCGAGCTGCGCGCGCAACACTAGGGTGCTATGGGGCGGGAAACGTGGAATGGGGTTGAATGGCGCGAACCTTCGAATACGCTTTTGTCATGTTATCGTATACAGTTGAATAAAATAATTGCGTATGAATAAATTACAATTAGGTATTAACACATAAATAACTTTTATGAAAACGTACAAAATACCTAGATTTTTTGTTTTTGGTCGTGTGTGTTTGTTATTAAAATCTATATTCTTGGTTTACACGCACAGAACAAATCAAAATAAATTATCTCACATTTTCGACTTCAGCCGACATTCAAAAACAAAAAAGTTTTTGAATGTCGGCTGAAGTCGAAGATGTGAGATAATTTATTTTGATTTATTCTGTGTACCTGAGAGTATTTTAACCTGATTTTAGGCTCTTATTCTGCAGAATAATTAATAAGGTTTGTCATTATGTTCTTGTTAGCGGATCTGAGCAGTTTATTTATATTTTTAGACCTTTTGTAAGATCATTGTCTGGTGAAAAAGGGTACCTAAATAAGTAACGTGACTTGTAGTGTATTCAAAGTTAAAACTAAAGGATATGTACAAAAACACTCATACAAATTGAAAAATAATTTTATTGTCACGATTAATATCACAATAGAATCTATAATACAATATAATACCTACAATCACAGTGTCCAGTGCGTTCCGCATCAAACAATATATAAAAATGTATCTTAAAGACTCCATCTACAGTTTTAACTATTATTATACATTAATATATATAAGTTAGGTCTAAATTCATAGCTATTTGAAATATTAAATATTTAAAACTTAGTTAACTTTGGGACCAGCCCTTACATATAGTTTTTGCGATACAACACAACTGTGCATGAACAGAGCCCTTGACTCCATCCCCTAATCTACACCCTAATCACACAGATAATAACAACAAAACCTCATAATATTAACATAATTACTTTTGTTATTTATCCTAAGTAAATTACGGTGTAACAGTGAGTTTTAAAGGTACAATAAAACGAAAAAAAATATCACCGCTCTAAAAGAATTTAAGTCAACTAGTACATCGAGCTACCGAGCTATATGGTACAATACACACTGTAGTTTATTGACTTGTGTATACAGTGGCATTGAGAGTAAACGGCAGCCATTATATCATCAACGATCCATCGCGCCGGACAAGGCTTGCTGGAGCACAAGCTGCTGTGCGTTTATCAGTTTCTTTAATTCTCTCACTTCCTGAGTCAGCTGGCGCACATTTTCCGACGTCTCATCCAACCTGGCCTGAAGACTCCCCAGCCCCGAGGAGTATCCATACTCTCTGTAACCCGAGTCATTGTTGTTCTCATACTTCTTGAAACACGAGTACGCGCCTGTTGTTGATCCGCTCGACGATATCGTGTGACCATATTGTTTCCTCATTTTCGCGATGTCGTAAGCAGCCATCATTATGTCGCGAGGAAGTCGTTTCTCACTCGGGTTTAATGGTTTGACACTCAACACTACTCTGTAAGCTTGGGGAGATACTAGAGCTGAGGAATGTAGGATTTTTAACAGACATTTCGGCAAGTAACCGTTAAATAAGGCAAGCTCCATGTAGGATATCAATTTCGTCTGCCTCACTAGTTTTGAGAGACCGGCAGTTTTTCTCAACCCTTGAATGTCATGGACAGCTATACCTACCAACAAGTTCATAAGGACTACAGTAACAAACATTAAAAATAACACATAAGTGATTTGCGCTGAGAATTCTAAAAGTACAGGGGGGTCGTTACCATCTGGCTCGTTAAGCAGTAAATCCAAATTCAGCTCGCCAATCATCATGGTCAGGACAGTTATAAAGCCCATGAAAGGGTTTGCAAAAGAGGAGGAGTCAGGGAAAATAACACAGAAACTTATAGTAAAGCCTATTAAAATACAGGAGTAGGCCATCAGTAGTTTGGCAAATTCCTTTTGAACTTTTTGGTACATCGCGACATAGGTCCCAAAAACAGGTAGCTGTCCTATCATCATCATTAAGTTAGTCCAGCCGGCGAGCACCGCGAATGCGCCTACGTGATTCTGCCAAGTGTACGTGATGTTCGTGTAGATATACGATATGAGAAACACGCTCACAATCACGAACCATTCGATAATATTCTCAGATTGCATCAAATATTGTTTCACAGTAGAATAACCAGCTATTCCGTAAACCTTTCGGAATATCTCAAATATCGTGATTCCGGCTAGTACCCACCATTGCATTTCTATTACAAATGGGTTTTTCCGTAACAGGTCGCCGAGTATGGACTGTTTCTGACAAAGTTCCTGCTCTTGAATCGTTTCCTCCATATCTTTACTGCCGTTGTAACAATTATGAGCCAGAGCAGTCAACACATACAATGTTAGACACAGAACAAATATGAAGCTTAGAAACAGCCGAGCGACGTAATATTTACGTATTTTCTCCCATTTTATATGAAGGAATGCTGAACAAAGTGGATGCAGGAGGACCTCTTTCTGTCCCTCGTCAACGAATGTGTTCAAGTAACTAATCTCCCGCGGGTAACAATGATGTAGTATGCTACGAAAGTCAAGCTCCAATTCAACCTCCCTATTGCTCGTCTGTGAATGTCGCAGCGTGATCGCACAGTCCAATTTTCTAGTTACCATCGCCAGAGACGCCGGCGTTTTTCTAGCTATTACATTAAGCGCCGAGTTTCCTTTTTTAGACCTTGTCGTGACATCAGCGCCGTGGTAGATTAACGTCTCGACGCACGCTGACAGCCCGTCGAGCGCCGCCAGGTGCAGTGGCGTGAAGCCGTACTCATCCTTCTGGTTCACATTCGCTCCCCAACTTATCAACGTCTCGATTATATCGCAAGCACTATCCGACTTGCCTATAGCGGCGTGTAGTGGGGTCCTCATGTCGAAGTCGTTCGCGTTCGGCTCAGCGTTACCTTTTCTCAGCAATGACTCCACGCACTCCAAGCTCGATGAACGAGCAGCCAGGTGCAACGCCGTGAAACCTCTGTGATTTTTTAAACTGGCTTCTGCACCCTTAGATAGCAACAAATCCACACATTCCACAAAACCACCGTCAGCTGCCAGATGTAGCGCAGTGGACTCCCTGTCGCCGACTCGCGTTCGCACATTGGGGTCCGAACCGGGCGTCTCGAGCAGTATCGTTAGGCACTGGAACATTCCTAAATCGGCCGCAAGATGTATAGCGTTGGTGCCGCCCGGCTCAATTTGATTCACGTCGACACCGTGGGATATAAACAATTTAAGGCATTCCACGGAGTTGGCTCGCACCGCACAATGGAGCAGGCCACCTTCACAGTTGACATACTTCACAGCGGAGTGTACGGATGCACCGCGACTGATTAGCAAATTAGCCACTTGCACTGAGTTCCCGAACGCGGCACAATGGAGCGGAGCGAAGCATCTTGGCATGTAATTAGGATCTGAGCCGCATGACAGTAAGTAGGTAGCGCATTCCGTAGAGCCGCTGAAAGCCGCGACGTGCAGTGGAGACAGTCCGAGGGCATCGAAGTATAGCGTGTCTGCTCCAACCTCAATCAGCGGTTGTAGGAAGTTGGCAAGTTTCAGGAAGGCCGCCCAAAACAGGCACACATTCTTCTCGGCATCCGAAGCTGTCGAGAAAGTAGTAGCAGCGGATTCCGCGGTAATGACCCCGGTCTCTAGCTCGTCCAGTAATCGTAGACGTCCGCCGACGGCGCGCATCTGCTCGTGCGTGCTTTGACGTAACGAGTCACCGCAGATGTGCGCAGTTAGGTCGAGGGGTGGTTCTTCGAAGCTGTCGTACATGTTAGGGGCGCTCTCGGCGGGGGGCGAGGAGCCGGCGTTGACGTACTCGAGGTGTCCCATGGAGGGGTAGGCTCGTTCGAGGGATTCTTCGTCGAGCGGAGGGTGGGTTTGGTGTTGCGTTCTGGCTGGGGAGGAGAGGACGCGGGAGACGCGAGGTCGGCGGTCCATGTCGGCGCGCGGGAGGGTCCTGGGGCGGGCGTCATCTTCGTCGGGCTGTCGGCGGCGCGCGAACCAGCGCGCGGTGAGCAGGCGGCGCGTGGCGGGCATGCGGGCGGCGACGCGGCACTGAGCGCCGATCGCCGCTATTATGCGCCAATTGTGACCGCACATGAATCGCGCGCACCTTTTCGCTGTTAGGCTGTTTGTACACGAGGATATTTTGCCACTCTGAGCAACTTTCGGTCGCGTTGACTGGCATAGACTTATTCCATTTTTGAGATCGTTTTGCAAAATGCTGTGCTTCATGTTTAGATTCGGCAAATCCTGAAGCATAGCATTAACGTTAGCCTTATGTCATAGGTGTGAATGAAATTAGGTATAAGCCATGTCTAAAGACAAAAAAAAAACAATTATGCGCTTGCGCAGATAGCTTTATCTATACTAATATTATAAAGCTGAAGAGTTTGTTTGTTTGTTTGTTTGTTTGTTTGTTTGTTTGATTGAACGCGCTAATCTCAGGAACTACTGGTCCGAATTGAAAAATTCTTTTTGTGTTGGGTAGCCTATTTATCGTGGGAGGCTATAGGCTATATAACGTTACGCTACAACTAAGAGGAGCGGAGCAGTAATGAAAAATGTTGCAAAAACGGGGAAAATTTATTCCTTTTGAGAGTTTCCGTTGCGTGCGCTGCGTAACCGGTTAAAGTAACGCAAAAATCATGATTGACGGAATTGTTCCTTTTAAAAAGTTCTAAAAAAAAGTCCGCGAGAGCATATGTCTATCTTTTAAGGTTGACTCACTATAACTCAAATGGAGCGAGCAGCAACGAAAAATGGACGAAAACTAGCAGGCAAATCGATGCGACGGGAAGGGTCAGGGGAGCAAAAATTTGACGCGGACGAAGTCGCGGGCAGAAGCTAGTTTGTCTATAAAAGGTTAAAATAATAACGATAAGGTAATTACTTCACATCGTCGTTTACTATATTTCTTTATCGTCGATTGGAATGGCCCAAACCGATTTGATCCAACTCTCAGTTAGTGTAAATGGCTACATAAAAGCTGATTACTATTTGTTACATAATCACAACATTTATAAAATTCACAACCCAAATTGTAGAATGGTTCGCCAGGAATACGCATGGTGTAAATATGTAGAAATTCTTAAGTAGGTAATGCCTCACTACAATCAGTTAACAACAATTCATAGTTTTGTTGTCACCAAAGTTTATCTCTTTTTGACTTTAAGGTAGGTACAATTTCTACCAGGCTGAAAACGAACATGGATCAGCACCTCATCAAATTCCTCCTCCACTTTCCCCATGCAGTATTATCCTTTAGTCTAACCCTTTTTAAGATCGTAGGTCCATCTAGGTGGGGGCGTCCGACACTACACCTGACGGTTCGAGTCCTGAAGTTGAGAACGCGGGTTCTCAACTCCAGCAGTCGAATCGTCTACTCCACCCGCCTTCGGTCTTTCGACAAACATGGTCAGCAAACTGCCACTTTAGCTTGCTTAGGTACTCTGTAAGCTAAATCATCAACTCTCGCTGGTCGTGTAACCAGCCTTCCTCCTATCAACAATACCCCTGACAAATGTATGTATTTACTAACATTTCCCGCGGTGATATCATTGTACCAGGACTTGATCTCACAAGATCTCGGTCATTACCGCTACTTACTCAAAACGTGCCTTTCAGGTTAACAAGACGCCATTGAAGACTGTAATCTGTAAGACATGTGAGTCAGGACTCTGGATGAACTAGAATAGACTGACTCATTGACTCATTTAAGGATCTCTTAACTATATCGTTCTTCGCATCTCGCACGTGGTTTGGGTTAGATAATTTTGCCAATGGGATGAACTAAGTGCTAATGGTTTCGCCAGCTAACATTTTAGATAATCCTTTAAATCAGCGTTCTTGATGAAGCCTGAATACCACCTGATTAGCCATAACTTTTCTATGAAAGATCTAGATGACACAGAAAAAAGATTCTGATGGTTCAAGTAAGAACAAATGGGGCACCGGGCATTTCTTTTTTAAAACCTGGACGAGTACAATACCTAGTCTTAACTGTAGCCGATGTGTATCACCTAGATATTTTTATATTTTTCTGTATCTTACAATAAGTTTGTCTCTTTATGCAGATGAACTTTCTCTATTTACCAAGTAGATTATTTCCAAAGTAAGCTAAATGACTGAAAAATTCAAGTATTGGCTCAAATATAATTCTGAAATGGTTTGCGTGACCAACAGCCAGGGTACGCAAAAGATATTATAGTGCACAAACGTGTGCGCAAACGCAGGTGCCTGTTCTTTTACTCCCATAGTCTGATGGAACTGCAATCCGAAACGACCGGAGACAGATCAGGCGCAGGACCAATGGCTATATAGTCCTCCAGACCTAAGGGTCACAAAACCGGTTTCAACGAAATCGAAAAAACCGATTAAACCGGATTTCAGTTTAGCGAAAACCGAGGTTTCGATTATTTTGGGTTTCTTTTAAAAGAATAAATTATCCAACGATATGACATGTTTACAATGTACACATATTGTCTCACCAATTACAATTAATATATATTGATCACACCATTGGTGCTGTCTTTGCCGAGGTATAGTATCAATCGATTGAAAAGTCTGTGTCTGAGTCTCAACGTAACAACGGGCGTACGACGTCAACCGCTTCCCCTCTTTGAGGAGTGGCTGGGCAGGCTCCACGGCGTCCTCAGATTCCACTTTACGCAGGTCCTCACCGGACACGGGAGCCTCACGAGGTTCTATTCAAGATAGGGTAGTAGGAAACGGCCGGGTGTTACCATTGTGTGGATCGCCTGAGGACACGGTCGAGCATATGGTGAAAGTGTGCCCTGCCTGGGCGGAGCACCACCGTGTCCTCGTGGAGGCGAAGTGCGGTGGCAATCTCTCGCGTCCGGCCATGATCCAGGCCATGTACGAAGCGAGAGGGCAAGGGCAGCCGTTACCTCCTTCTGCGAGGCAGTAATGCTCGTGAAGGAGGACGTGGAGCACGTGAAGGAGAGGCAATATATGCGCCTTCACGCCCCTAGCCACCGCAGGAGACGCCCCGGGCGTCGGGAGTTCATCGCGGACTTTTGGCTACAGTAGGCACGGGGTTGCAGGTGGCGGGCAATGGGTAGCTCGCCGCCCGGTAAGGACCACGCCCGATCGACGGCGCGTTGTATTCCACGCGCGCCTCAAAGAGTTGTCAGGATTAATGAAGGACCGATGCCTGCCAGTGTCGCGGATTTGTTCGGAAGAGCGGTGGCCCTGGCATAGGCAACTGAAGAAACATGGGTGGGTTTTTGTCAGTTAAAGTCTGACACACCCTTCCGCTCCACCCAGAGCGGGAGACGTCAAGTGATGATTTATCACCCGAAAAAAAGGACGTCCATCGCTATTATTACGTGAAATGAGAACGATTTAACTGCCATCATTAATGCAGAGCTGGCCCTTTATGAAAATGGAGGCTTTTGCAGGTGTACAATAATTTGTTTAAAGCTCCTACCTCCGAGTGTCGAGGCTAAAAGAATGTTCTCATCAGCCGGTTACCTTCATAACCACTTAAAAGGCCGTGGCACGATTTTTTTTTTCGAGTTTGCTGATTTATATGATTTTTAAGCTGAAATACTGTATTTCTATGTTCGTTTATCATTTCAATTCTGATCAAACTATGATTAAATCAATTTTGATGAAATTAATGAGCTACGTTTTTATTTTTATAATTGGATTTTGATTAATCTACGTCAAATAGACTGCAAGAATACGTCTGAATAATAAAGTAAATCAGGCTCCAAATCTCGCTGAATGTTAACAGTTTAGACATTCTTTCAATTTTACGGTCGAATTACAAATAATAGGTCTTTACCTATGAAAATGCCGTTTTGTATGAAAAAAATTAATGTATGTATTTTTTATTTGTATTAATCGAAATAATCACCCATGCAATCAATGCATCTTTGCCAACGCAGTGGCAGTTTTTTGATGCCCTTCTTAAAAAAATCCGCTGGACGGGAGGCAACAAATTCTTCAAAGGCATTTTGTACTGCCTCTCGGGTATTGAATTTTTTTCCCGCCAAGAAGTTATCCAAATTCTGGAAAAAGTAGTAGTCTGTAGGCGCAAGGTCTGGTGAGTAGGGCGGATGACGGAGAGCTTCCAACCCCAGTTCTTGCAACTTGGAGACCGTCTGCTGTGCAGTATGAGGTCGCGCGTTGTCGTGCAGGAGCAGCGGAGACGAGCGATTGACCAATGCTGGTTGGAGATGTGCTAGCTTCTCCATCATTGAGTTCAGTTCTTCACAGTACACATCTGCAGTAATGCTCACCTCGTTTGATAAGAAGCTGTGATGAATCACACCGGCACTAGACCACCAATCAGTGACCATCACTTTTCTAGGGGTAAGTTTTCATTTAGGGCATTGTTTAGGTGCTGAATCAGGATCCAACCACGTTGCTGAGCGCTTGCGGTTATCAAACAGAATCCATTTTTCATCGCAGGTAACAATGCGGTTCAAAATTCCTTCATTTGTGTGTCTGTTGAGCAGTGCAAGGCACGTCTCGACGCGCACTTCGCGCTGGCGATCATTGAGTTCGTGGGGCACCCATTTGTCAAGCTTTTTTACCTTGCCAATTTGACGCAAATGGACCAATATTGTTTTGACGCTAACGTCGAAAGCTGCTGCTAATTCAGCCGTAGATTGTGTATCATCAGCTTCCAGAATCGCCTTTAATTCGTCATTGTCGACCAAAGTCTTCGGACGACCGCGAGGTTCATTTTTCAGGTCGAAATTTCCAGAACGGAAGCGAGCAAACCAATAACAGGTGGTGCGTTGGTTTGCAGTGTTAGCTCCGTAAACGTCGTTGATGTTGCGTGCTGCTTGTGCCGCGTTGCTGCCACGACGGTACTCATATTCCATAATTACTCGAATTTTTAACGTATCCATGATGACGAAAACGATTGAAATGCGATGATAATGTAACACTAATCAATAAACAAATGACTACTTTTGGAAAAAGAATTCCATGTTTTAAAAATAAAATTAATTTGAAATTAGAATTCTTAGACAAACAAAAATTATTTTGATTTGAAATGGCCAGTACTGCAGAACGGCAATTTCATAGGTAAAGACCTAATATAAGCTTAATTTATTGTTGGCAGTCTTTCCCAACGTGGGCGATAACGCCCCCTTGTGGGCGCTGCAGGCCTAAAGGGGGGCGGTAAGAGACCCAGAAAAAAAAAGGGGGCATTGTGTAGGGCTTTGGGGTCGATTTATAATTTCATCTACCTAGCTAGGAAGACTCTTAGACACCGACTGAGCTCTCGACTCTCGACTACATCTTGTGAACATCAACTAATATTAATTAAGATATAGCTCAAACTCGGTTCGATATAAAAGACCGCGGGCAATCATGTTTTAACAAGTTTTTGTTAAATAATCCGAATTGTACATTCCTATACCAATCGGCTGGTTCTATAATACTTGTTTTTGCTTGTCGAGTACGATTGGGCGTCGAATGAGATAAACGAGTTTATGCACGTTTGTCTTATTCCTGTTGGTGCGTGCTGCTTATGCAATCCTATATAAACGACGTTAATTTATTTTATTTTCATTTGCGGTTTCGCGCATAATAGATAAGCAGTACTTGATTTCAACACTTACGAATTTCTTAAAACAAAACAATGTCGGAAGTAAAAAAGAAGAGACGGCAATACTCTGCGGAATATATTAAATTCGGATTTATTGAAAATCCCACAAACCCGTCGTCGCCTTTGTGTCTTCTATGTCTAAAAACATTTTCGAATGAAGCAATGAAGCCTTCAAGACTGCAAGATCATTTGAATAAAATGCATCCAGATAAGACAGAAAAGAATGTAGCATATTTTCAAGACCTAGAGAACCTTTCGTCCACTTTCGTAACTGAATTTTCGTAACCAGCTACGAACATGGAATTTTCTTCCCGTTTGATAACTGGTTACGAAAACAGAAATATTTTTCTCTTTTTGTAACTGGTTTTCGTACCCAACTTGGAATTATTTTCCTCTGTTTGTAACTGGTTTTCGTACCCAACTTGGAATTATTTTCCTCTGTTTGTAACTGGTTTTCGTACCCAACTTGGAATTATTTTTCTCTGTTCGTAACTGGTTACCAGTACAATAGAATTGCATTAATTTTTAGTAACTAAAAAGCCATATAAAACACAATAACAAAGAAATATTTTTTTTATTTTAATCGTCACTTGAAATACATGTTTCCTAATGTGTAATAAAAACATCCTCATGTTTTCCTCTACTCGACTCAACCTCACTGAGGTAGTTTGATATTCATAGTTGCAATTTTAGATACGTGTTCGTAATAAAAGGAACAAATCCCGAAATTATTTAGAAATTGATACCGAAATCAATGCGGCCATCGCAGACCTAGAAAATAATATTATAACTGTTAGGCACTGTTTGGAAATAATTTCTCCATATAAGGTTTAGTTTGGGATTTCTCCATATAAGTTTCCAGAAAACGAAAAATTACTCTTATTACTTACTAGCTTTTGCCAGCGGCTTCGCCCGCGTGGAGGTCGGAAAATATCCCGCGTGAACATACTACCGGGATAAAAAGTAGCCTATGTGTTAATCCAAGTAAATTTATTTTAGCTCGAAAGCGCATTTTCATCCGACTTGCTTCAAATTTATCGTCACTGCTCGGCTCCTATGTGTCTTAGCGTTATGTTATATAGCCTATAACCTGCCCAGGAGTATGGACTTCAATCGTACTAAGTTTGATTAAAATCCCTTCAGTAGTTTTTGACCCATGCGTGCACATACAGACAGACGGACTGACAGACAGACAGACAAATAATTTACTGATTGCATTTTTGGCATCAGTATCGATCACCATTCATCCTCCAATAGTAATTTTGAATATATTTTCAATGTACAGAATTGACCTCTCTACAGTTTTATTATAAGTATAGATATAATAGATATGTTATGTAATAAAATTATTCTTGTTATCGTAGATAGAGTTTTGTTTTTTTTTTACCGTAAAAGTATATATACCTCCATGTATTTTAAGTGACGATTAAAATAAAACAATATTTCTTTGTCATTGTGTTTTATATAACAGGCTTTTTAGTTACTAAAAATTAACGCAATTCTATTGTATTGGTAACCAGTTACGAACAGAGAAAAATAATTCCAAGTTGGTTACGAAAACCAGTTACAAAAAGAGAAAAATAATTCTGTTTTCGTAGCCAGTTATCAAACAGGAAGAAAATTCCATATTCGTAGCTGGTTACGAAAATTCAGTTACGAAAGTGGACGAAAGGCTAGAGAAGAAGCATAATACTCAGCCAAGTTGTATCAAAACTATTTTCGGCGGCTGCTAAGCAAGATGACGACGGACTTCGAGCTTCGTACAATATCTCTTTGTTAATTGCTCAAAAAGGCAAACCACACAACATCGGAGAAGAGTTAATTTTGCCAGCAATAAAGGAAGTAATAACTACTGTGCTTCATAAACCGGCCGCAGATATTATCCGAAAAATTCCTTTGAGTGATAATTCTGTGCAAAGACGAATTGATGAAATGGCTGAAAACATTGAAGAATCATTGTGCAATCATCTGAGGACTAGTCAATTCTCAATTCAGCTCGATGAGTCCACTTTACCAAATAATGAAGCGTTGTTGCTATCTTACGTGAGGTTTATTAAAGATGAGAAAATACGTGAAGAACTATTGTTTGCCAGAAATTTGGAGACAGATACAAAAGGCGAAACCATATTCAATACATTGGAAAAGTTTTGTGAAGAGAAAGAGATTCCTTTGAAAAATATTATATCAGTTGCTGCGGATGGCGCTCCGGCTATGACAGGGCGCCATAAAGGCTTCATAGCATACTTAAAGAATAAAATTCCAGATGTCCTTGCTATACATTGCGTTATTCATAGACAACATTTGGTTGCTAGAAACTTAAGTGAACGACTATTTCAATCACTGCAATATGTCATCAAAGCAGTCAATAAAATCCGTAGCAGCTCTTTGAATGATAACTTATTTCATCAGCTTTGTGTTACTAATGACGAAGATTTCAACCGTTTGTTGCTTCATACTGAAGTTCGTTGGCTGTCAAGAGGCAATTGTCTGATTCGATTTTACAACCTGTTTGACTCTATGATAGAGTTCTTGGAAACTAAAGATACAGAAGTGCGCAACAAGCTCATAACATCAAAGAATGATATAGCTTACTGACACACCTGTATAAAATGTTCAACGACATGAACCTCCAACTGCAAGGCGATGAACTAAATTTAATTAAAACAAAAAATGTCGTTGCTGCTTTCGCAGCCAAACTGCTTCTGCACAAAAAGAATATGGGCAGACGTGAGTTTCACAATTTTCCGAATTTATCAGTATACTGCAGTAACGACGACTTGTTTGCCTACTACAGCAATGTCACCTCAGCTGGAAGAAGAACTTATAGAATTGACAACAAACGAAGAAATAAAAATCAAGTTCAAAAATGGATATCAAGAGTTTTGGCTACAAAAACCGATCCCGCAGTTGTACCCTGGATTGTGGTCAATTGTTCAACGATTTTTGATAGCATTCCCATCGTCATATTTGTGTGAACGTGGATTTAGTGCTGTGGCAACGCTGCTTACTAAAAAGAGAAATCGTTTGCGTGTTACCGAACGTGGCGACTTGCGGCTGTTTTTGAGTAAATTGGAACCTGATATCAACAAACTTATTGAACATTGAACAGCATCAGATTCAACCTTCACATTAGTTTTTATATAAGAATTGATTATGTTTGTTTATTTTCAATAAAAGATACTCTGTCCGAATACTATAAATTTGCGTTTCAATAATCAGTTATAAGTACTTAGCGGTTTTTAAGTATGTTTAAAAAGGGGGGCGTTAAAAAATAATTTATTCTTAAAGTGGGCAGTAGACAAAAAAAGGTTGGGAACCCCTGCTATAAGCAGATGTTTTTAGGGATGTTATGGATATGACATTTCGGATACGGATTGGATACGGATGTAGGAATGATTATTATACCGGATACGGATACGGATATGTATATGAAATTATTTCGGATTATCCGTTAGTTTCGGATAATATCGGTTACGGATATTAAACTTTTAAGGAATTTCAAAAGTAAAATATAAATAGCTAATAAAATGGTTTTATTTATATGTCACCATTTGGTAGGAATTACAATCAGTCCGTGAGTAATTATTACAGCTATTTAAAATAAAAATGATTATAAATATATATTAAGTGTTATCTAATCTACCTAAAATAAAAATGTAATAACAAATCCGATATTATCCGAAACTTTTATTTCGGATTCGGTTACGGTTACGGATAAATTTTTATATCGGATATCCGATAGTTTCGGTTACGGTTACGGAGCTCCTTAACATCCCTGGATGTTTTGTTGATTCTCAGATACAATAATTGCTATTATTTTTAGTTTATTCACTCAAAAGGAGTTTTTCAATTTATTCTAGTGTTCTTTGATTCAGCAATAAAGCTTATTAAGGACCGTCGACGACAAAAAGACTTAAGAACCATAAAAATTGGTTTAAGTATAAAAAACATGGAAATAATCGAAATAACCGAAAAAACACAGGAAAACTGGTTTTGGGATGAAATAAAAATCGAAAAACCGGTTTTCTAATATATCAGCGGTTTTGTGAACCCTACTCCAGACCGTATAACGGCCATGGCGGCCAAACTCAATAGAGGCTAGCCATCGGCGCGGGAGATACCTATTATAGTGCACAAGTGCCTGCGCAGACACAGGAGGACTCACTCTTCCCTCACTCCCATAATTCGATGGGACGGCAATTCAACACGACCGCGGAGAAATCAGACGTAGGACCAACGGCTTAACGTGCGTTCCAAGGCACGGGGGTATCACACCTCCAACTTCCAAACTCTGGGCTGTTACTTAAAAATTCCCAATGAAAAACCCAGTAACACTTTGCCCAACCTGGGAATCGAACCCAAGACCCCACGCTCAGCAGTCGCGCTTGCGACCACGAGACTAACGGGGCAGGCAATCGCTGTACGTGCGTACTGTTACATCCCTATTTTGTACTGGTAAACGCTGACACTAACGCCAAGTCAGCACCGGCATTCCTGGGACTTGATTTGCAACGGGCCTCTAGCCAGTTCGGGTTTGGCACTCAATTAGTTGGGACGTTTACCGGGTTTTCCCAAAATATATTGTAATTAATCTTAGAAGGTAAAATAAACCTTTTTTAAAAAGATTCCGGAAGTTTCCCTTTTAACATTTGGTGGCAGCGGTGGGATAAGGCATCCCCAGTGTCCTAATAATAAACGGTAAATACGTCGCCGGAAATAAAAGTTGGTGTATCTGTGATCCTAAAAGTGCCTAGTGATTGTGTCGCCTAACAAACATCTCAACCCGAACTCATCACATCGAAGGTCGATACTATTCGACCTGGTCCAAAGCTGCATATCGCCGCTCCGGGTCCACTGCGTCATAAGTGGTATTAAGCAGTTGGGTAGCACTTGCGCACCCAACCCATATTGTATCCAGCGCCGACCCTACGGCAACCTTCGGCTTCTTATCCATACGTCTAAGGTAGACGTAATCCAGCATGAAAAACTCCTACAAGCTGTTCCTGTAAGTCCAAATTACTCTATTCAGTGAAATTCGTGTGTGTTGTGTGTAAAGTTCGCGTATATAGCGTCATAATCGTGTGTTAACTTAAAATAAGATTAGTTTTAAAGCATCTATAATTAGACTCAAGATAACTTTGTTAAGAGGCTTACGCTTCGATCTCAGTCGTCCTTATCAGTTGTGCATAACTCTCACATCCGAGCAGAGTCAATTCTCAGAACTAGATAACGTTTTATAAGTCCATATCGGTACCATAACGCCACATAAATATGTCGAAATCTGAATCTAAAAGAGACGTTAAAGAATTGAAAGGTGATGAGGAAATTCCACTAAGTGTTGTGTTAAAATTTATTAAACCATTTAACGGTGACAGGGATAAGCTAACAGCTTTCCTAAGGAATTGCGATAGCGCAATATCCTTGGCGTCTCCTCAACAGGAAGACGTCGTCTTTAAATATGTATTAAGTCAATTAGAAGGCAAGGCAGAAACTGCGTGCTCTATTAAAGATTTCGAAACATGGCCATCACTTAAGGAATTTCTAAAAAACCAGTTTGGTGAACGTAAACATTATGCTCACCTGCTCACCGACTTACAAGACTGTAGGCAAGGAAACCAGGAACCTGTTAGTCAATTTTCTTTGAGAGTAGAAACCTGTCTGCAGAAACTTCTTACAGAAGTAACAGTCTCAAATTCGAGGAAAACCGAACTCCCGGGCAGATTAGCCGCGATGGAAGACCTAGCTCTTCATACATTCATATTAGGATTATCCCCAAGAATAGCGAATATCGTAAGATGTAGAGACTATAAGAGCTTAAATGATGCCATTAATGCTGCGATATCCGAAGAGAAAATACAGCAGTTCTCTTATCGCAATTTCAACAGGCAAAGGGCTACTGAATCCGTCTATAAAAGGAATGAAACAAATAACACACCCCAAGCAAAAGTATTCATTAAAAGCTACACCAACCAACCCAATACTTCTTCCAATGATTCCCCCTTCTGCAGATACTGTAAAAAAACAGGACACATCCTTGAAAATTGTAAATTGCGTGATTTCAATAACAAAAGATTTTCAAATGGTTCTCAGCCATTTACTCCATCTAAACCTTCTCGTGTAAACTTCACAGATAGCCCTGAGGAGGAGGGTAAAGACGAAGTAGATAAATTCGTTGATTTAAACTAAATTATGTCCCGTTTAAGTATCGCACGGGGCAAACCCCTTTTAATCCAGTCGATACTACACCTATCACTATTAAGACCAATGGACAGGGTAACCAGCCCCAAACTCACGGCCTTTCTAAAATCAGGACTACGCCGCAGGGTAACCAGCCCCACAAGGAAAGTCTGAACCCTTCTAATAGTAGGACTACGCCGCAGGGTAACCAGCCCCACAAGGAAAGTCTGAACCCTTCTAATAGTAGGACTACGCCGCAGGGTAACCAGCCCCACAAGGAAAGTCTGAACCCTTCTAATAGTAGGACTACGCCGCAGGGTAACCAGCCCCACAAGGAAAGTCTGAACCCTTCTAATAGTAGGACTACGCCGCAGGGTAACCAGCCCCATAAGGAAAGTCTGAACCTACAAACTAGTTCCAAACCTGAAAAAGAACTTAAAATATATGAAATCCTTACCGGGAAAAGATACTTACCTTTTATTAAACTACAGACATCTGTGAATAAAAATCCACTTACTCTCTTGATAGATTCTGGAGCGACACTCTGCGTCCTGAAAAAGAAAAGTATAACAAATACCATAAAATTAGAAGATAGTGTCGTTACAATCAAAGGAATAGACTCTAAAAACGAAACTATGAAGAGTGTAGGAAGCTTTAACTTACAACTACAGTTCAATAAAGAATTTACTATAACCCATCCTTTCCAAATATTTGAGGATATAAGCCTACCTTATGATGGTATAATAGGCAGCGACCTGTTCACACTATATAAGTGTCGCATTAATTATCAAACAGATTCTTTAGAAATAAATAATCATAACATTACATTATCCTTTGATGAACCATCATATGTCATTGAACCTCGTACCGAAACGGTAATAGAGTGTTCAGTAAAAAACCCTGAATTAAAAGAGGGAATCGTATTGGATCAACATATTTCCGATTCCCTTCTTATATCAAATTGCCTTGTTAAAGTAAAAGACAATAATAGAATTAATGTGACAATAGTCAACGTATCCGAAAAACCAGTTCATTTAAACGCCAACCTTATGCTTACTTTAAGTCCATTTGACCCTACTCAATGTAATATAATACAACACAACAGATTGGTTAATAGTCTTGAAAGGTCCATACAATTATCCGAATTACTACGAACATCTCATTTAAATCAGGAAGAATTACACCATCTTAATGACATATGTGATCAGTACTCTGACATATTTCATCTACCAGGAGACCAATTAACTTGTACGGATGTAATCCAACATGAAATAAAAACAAATTCCTCACAGCCAATCAACGTAAAATCGTATCGTTTTCCCGAAATACACAAGGAAGAGGTTAAGTCACAAATAACCAAAATGTTAAATCAGCAAATTATTAAACCCTCAAAATCCCCGTGGTCATCTCCTATCTGGATAGTGCCTAAAAAAGATGACTCCACAGGGCAAAAGAGGTGGAGAATAGTAATCGACTATAGGAAACTGAATGATATCACGATTGGTGAAAATTACCCAATTCCTCAAATCAATGAAATCTTAGACCAATTAGGTCAAAGTAAATACTTCACGACTTTAGACCTAGCTTCCGGTTTTCACCAAATAAAAATGTCTCCAGAAGACGCACCCAAAACAGCATTTAGTGTACCCCAAGGACATTTCGAATTCAGACGAATGCCGTTTGGTTTAAAAAATGCACCCGCAACTTTTCAGAGAACAATGAACACTGTCTTGTCCGGACTACAAGGTGTACATTGCTTCGTTTATTTGGATGATATCGTCATATACTCGCATGATTTATCTTCACATATTAAAAAACTTATCCTTGTCTTTGAAAAATTGAGGAAATTCCGCCTAAAGCTTCAGCCAGACAAATGTGAGTTCTTGCGAAAAGAAGTCGCCTACTTAGGCCATATCTATAATAAGTAGTGAAGGCGTTAGGCCTAACCCTGATAAAATAAAATCTGTTGTAAATTATCCTGTGCCAAAATGTACTAAAGATATAAAATCATTTTTAGGTTTAGCATCATATTATCGAAGATTTATACCAGAATTCTCAAAATACGCTAAGTCCCTTACTACCCTTCTGAAAAAAGATACTCCTTTTAACTGGACCAATAGCCAACAATTATCATTTGAACAATTGAAAGAAAAATTAGTAACTGCACCAGTCCTTATTTACCCCGATTTTACTAAACCTTTTATTCTAACTTGCGACGCGTCAAACTATGCTATTTCGGCTATATTATCCCAGGGTGTAATTGGTAAAGACCAACCAATCGCCTTTGCGTCAAGGACACTTAATAAAGCGGAATGTAATTATAGTGTAACCGAAAAAGAATGTTTGGCTATTGTGTATGGAACTAAGACATTCCGTCCCTACCTTTTCGGCCGTCAGTTTAAAATATTAACAGATCATAAACCCCTAAATTGGCTTTTTAACTGCAAGGACCCTGGATCCAGACTAGTCCGTTGGCGCCTTAAATTAGAGGAATATAATTATGAGATTCAATACAGAAAAGGTAAGACAAATACCAACGCTGATGCTCTTTCGCGGTATCCAATAAATCCTTTACGAAGCATAGAGCAAATTCAAACGAATAATACACTACCTAATAACCATCCAAATACTAATCCCGAAAATGTATCTACTAACCCTGACCAAATACTTACCGATGATGCCCCTCCTTCGCAGTCCTCGCCGCAATCAAATCCTGAAAGCTTAAACTTACCTGATGATTTTGTCCTCCCTGAAAACCTGGAACTCCCTGATGATTTTGATATACCTACCCCACAATCTAGTGATGTCATTAACGATGATAGTACTTATTCTAAGTGCCTAAAAACAATAAATAACAGATTAGTGACATTTGATACTAACATTCTTGAACATAATGAAAATCTTTTAAAGTCAAAATCAAAACATATTGTGATACCTACCTCAATTGACTTCGACGAGTCGAACCGCTATGTATCTGATATTATCGGTAATATGACTGAAAGTAAAGAATTCCTTGCACTAGAGAGAACTTTATACTCATTCTTGATATCTGAAAAAGAGAATACCACTTATTATTTATTATTCATTAAAGTGTATCATTATGACACAACTACTTATGAAGACATTTTTAAAAGCCTGAAAAACCTAAAGAATTACCTTTTATCTGAAAATATAAATGAGTTCAGTATCACGGATTTCAGAAATCCTTTTGATAGCCATAGTTTTATAAAGATACATAATATAATCACGTACCTATTTCATAACACAAACATAACCATTCATATTTATAAAAATATTATAATGTATCCGACTATGAGCGAAATTGCCAAAATTATGCGTGAAAATCATGACATCCCTATTTCGGGTCACTTAGGCTCTAACAGAATGCTAAAAAGAATTCAAGAAAAATATTACTGGCGGAATATGCGCAGTGACATTGAAAATTATGTTCGTAAGTGTGTCCCTTGTCAAGCCAATAAAGCGCTACGCCAAACTAACCGTGCACCGATGCAGATTACTACAACATCGACGCAACCGTTTGAACGCGTTGCACTAGACATCGTGGGTCCCTTGCCTGAAGTTGGTAATGTTAAATTGAAATTTATTCTAACATTACAAGATGACTTGACTAAATATTCAGCTGCTTATCCTATCTCCAATGCTACCGCAGAGGAAACCTCTGAATGTCTAATTCATTTCATCGCCCAATTCGGTATTCCAAAAACGATCCTAACCGATCAAGGCACAAATTTTACAGCCGAACTATTCAAGCAAACTTGCAACTTTTTAAAGATTAAACAGCTCTGGTCTACCCCTTATCACCCACAAACACAGGGAGCTCTTGAAAGGAGTCACTCAACATTAAAAGAATACCTTAAATCTTTTGTGGATGAAAACCAAACTAATTGGCCTAGATATGTTTACACAGCCATGCTCACTTATAATACGACAGTTCATAGTACTACAAATTTCACCCCTTATGAGCTAGTATTCGGTCATAAAGCACTTATACCCTCATCTATTTACGACTCTGCCTTAGAATCCACATATAATAATTACGTTAGGATTTTACAACAACGTTTACGAATTTCCAGGGAAAAAGCTATAGAAAACATACTGAAATCAAAAATAACTTCCAAAACTTATTATGATAAACATACCAAACCAGTAAAGTATAAAGCAGGTGATATGGTATATGTTAAAAATCATTTAAGACTCCGTAAAGCTCTATCACCCATATGGAAAGGTCCTTATAAAGTAATTAGAATAAATGGAAATAACACACTTACCTTATCGATAAACCGTCGGCATGTAAAACATCACTATGATGAAGTTAAACTTGCTGAAACGAATGATTAGTTTTATTATGTTATATTTAGTTATATAGATTAGTTTTATAACGTAGAATATTATTTCAGGATCGCCTCGGCGTGTATTTCAGTTATTTCAGCCGACGTAATAGAGCCGATTAAAGAAAGCACTGGAATCTATTTAGACCCTGTGGGAACCTTGAAAACTTCTAATAATCATCTCCATATATTAGTTCCAATTGATATTGGGTATATACAACCTCATATAGAAAATATTAGGATCACTTTAGGAACTGCTAGACTTCTTTGCCAAGAGAACGAATTAAGTGTCTCAAAATGCCATAACTTTTTACAACCTTTAACATCTCGCCTTGATAATATTCTAAAAGATTATAGTGCTATATCTCACCTTATTCCCGATAGAGATAAGAGATCTGCGTGGCTTGCTGGTATCGGTTCCCTTTTTAAACAAGTAATTGGCACAATGGATGAAGACGACTCAATCAAGTATAGTTCCGCTATTCTACACTTAGAAAATAACGATAAGAAACTTTCACATCTCCTGAAAGATAATATTTTGATAACTAATACAGCATTAAAGAATTATAATGAAACACTTAGAATAATCCAAACCAATGAAGCTCGATTAGGCAATGCTATTGAAAATCTATATATAGAATCTAAATTGAATGAAATCTATAACGAATTGTTTTCTAGTTTACTTACTTTGTCGTTTAGACTTGATGATATTATTAATGCTATAATGTTTACTAAAAGTCACTCCATACATCCCTCTATCTTAACTTAAAGAGCTGATACATAGTGTTAAGGATTTAAATAAGAATAGTGAACTACCAATTACTTTAAGTTTAGATAGTATCCATACGCTAATTGATTTATCTCAATTATCGTGTTATTTCATCAATAGTAAAGTAGTGTTTGTCATTAAGATTCCCTTAGTATATAAGTCAGAATACGTTTTATATAAACCTATCTCTGTACCTATCCCACATGATGTGAACCAGCCTCATTCCTATGCTATGATTATACCTCATTGTCATCATATAGCTATAAGTAAAGATAAATTAACATATGTTTGCCTTCAAGAATTAAATAAATGTATCAAAACTATTAATCAAATTTATGTATGTAATAACCCCGATGTATATTCAGTTCAGGATATGCCAACCTGTGAAACGGAAATGTTATGTAAAATTATAAATAAATTACCTCAACAATGTAAAACCAAATTAGTTTACGGAAATATAGATATTTGGGAAGAATTGAAAAACAATAAGTGGTTATTTGTCAAGTCAGAACCAGCCAAACTTACCCTTGAATGTAATTCTCAGTTAACAGAGTACAAACTATTAGGTACTGGTATAATCAGTATAGAGCAAGAATGTAAAGCTTATTGTAAAAACAGAGAACTCTCACCTAAACCTTACTTTAATATAATTATTAAACCCATAATTTCTGATTTTAATCTTATCAGCGATCCTTGTTGCGACAGAGATAAGGTCATGTTACTTAAATCAAAACTAAAACCTTTGAAACTAAATGACCTACACCTTGAAAAACTTGTAACTGATTCAAATGACCAATTAATGTCAGACATTGATAAGATTATTAATTAACCTAGTCCGTTCATAAAATACGAATCCCATTATCCTGTTATTACCTATTGTATAATTGTATTTCTTTTAATTTTTATATTATATAAAATGTGTAAAAAAATTCGGTAAATGTCCAACTTTCAAAACTAAAATAGAATCTAATAATACAACTGATGAAGTCCAGGAATTAGAAGAAATTCCAGTCCCAAAACTCCGCATTTCTCCCTGAAACTTAGTATCAAAATATAAGTTTCATCTTGTTGGGGGGGTTGTTACATCCCTATTTTGTACTGGTAAACGCTGACACTAACGCCAAGTCAGCACCGGCATTCCTGGGACTTGATTTGCAACGGGCCTCTAGCCAGTTCGGGTTTGGCACTCAATTAGTTGGGACGTTTACCGGGTTTTCCCAAAATATATTGTAATTAATCTTAGAAGGTAAAATAAACCTTTTTTAAAAAGATTCCGGAAGTTTCCCTTTTAACAGTACGTTGTGTTTCAGAGGCACGTCTGGCACGGCGGAGGTGTCACACCGCCAACTTCCTAACACCACGCTGCTATGGAAAGAAATCCCTATTGGAAAATACTAAAAAGCGTGGGGTGCCTGATATCAATAAAAAAAAAATACCTTAAAAAGCACCAGGCACCCCACGCTTTTTTTCCATTATTTTTTACTTTTTAGTTTCGTTTTCTATGGAAGCGTGTTTTTTTTTTTTTTTAACTAGTATTTATTTTCTATTTTTTAGGGTGTTTCGAATTTTGAGCCGTATGTCAGCGTAGTTTGTGACATATGTTAGCGTAGTTTTCGAAGACAGTTTTTTTGCTGTCCAGGTAACCCTGGCAAGGATAATGCCACAAATTTATGATATTATTGCATTGTCATCGGTCTTTGACAGGAGTGCAAAGTGTGAATGAAATCTGGTCGTTTAAAGTGGGTCAAAATCGCGGTGTAAGGAGTCGGTTACAAACAAACATACAAGTCAAGCATTAGCTTCACTTGTATGTTTGTAGCATTAGGTTTTTACACGCTTTATATTAATAAAGCGTGTAAAAACCCAATAACACTTTGCTCGGCCAGGGAAACATAACACGTCTCATCTACCTATAGGTACGTATATTAATAGTATAAACCTGAAGAGTTTGTTTGTTTGTTTGTTGCGGGACCTCCAAGCACAGATAAATTTTTAGTTAAAAGGAGTTCCCTATGTAAGGTCGCGCCGATCTCAGAACCAGTAGGTTCGAATTGAAAATATATTTTAGTGTTGGGTAGCCCATTTGTCGAGGAAGACTATAGACTTTAAAACATCGCGAGATTTGTTCGAAATAGTTACCGTGGCCCTGGCATATAGGCAACTGATGGAACACGGGTGGGTTTTAGTCAGTAAAAGTCTGACACGCCCTCCCACACCGCCCAGAGCGGGAGACGTTATTTGATAATTTCAAACCCATAAAAAAGGACCCCTAAGGCCCGATCTTAAAGAAAAAAGTCATGAATATGAAGACCTTACACGGGTAGGCGATTTGAAGCGACGGGATGGGTCGGGGGTGCAAAAAAATAGACGTCGACGAAGTTGCGGGTAGAAGCCAGTAATATTATAATGTTTCTCTACATAGCACAACTCTTGAGAAGGATCTAGAGACGGCCAAGAACTTCAAACTTAAATCAACACCATGTTGTAAGTTAGTCTTAGTTCAACTACATTAATTAACAATAGGTACAGCAAAAATTACGTGCATAAGTACTAAAGGTACTATTCGTGAGAACGGAAACAATCAACGATCTTTGCAAAACAATGGTCTATTACCACCAGTTTCCTCTTAGGTATTACTAACACATTGGTAGCAATGCCATTGTGGATTGTTAAAATACGGTTTAAAACAACATTATAGTGATCTAGCTAGAGGACAAAAGGCTAAAATATTATGGTATTTTTATCATGTCGTTGAATGGGCGCCAGGGTGTCATCACTATTCTGCAGGTTGAGACATTTCTTAAGAAGAAATGAATTTATTTCAACCCAGAAGTTGTACTCCACTTGAGAAACGTGGAGCGATAGAAGAACAGAAGCGCTCATGAGAATTGAGAGTTTCTGGCTTATAGCACTGTGGAGCACAATAATCATCAGCAGCCTATACCTAATGTTGCCACTGCTGGGACACAGGCCTCTTCTCGGTGAGAGGGAGTGGGCTATAATCCACCACGCGGGCTCAGTGCGGGTTGGTAGATGTCACATGTCTTCAAATTTTTGGTATTAAGACATGCCGGTTTCCTCACGATGTTTTCCTTCACCGTTTCCGAAGTGGTGAAGAAGTGGCTTACTTGGGTTCGAACCCACGACCTACCACTCGTAAGTCGCGGCCGTTACCACTGAGCCACCGCTGTTCGCTGCTGAGCATAAATAATACGACAAATAATAAAAAAAGCAATTTTATTCTTGGCATTGAAGGAATTGAACCTCAAAATATGCCAGATGGTGCCTGGCTGTGGTTAGCTCAGTTTCCGCGCCTACGCTGGTTTCGGTTTGCATTTTTTTGGATTTTGTGTTATCCGTGGCACATTCATTTCAAAACTTTTTTTCTCGTAAAGTGCAAGACTTTTTATAATTATTATACTTTCTACGCAGGTATTATAAAAATATACCAGTTGTGACCCAGTGGTGTCGGCCCCTAGATACGAGTAGTAGGTCGTGGGTTCGAACCCAGGCAGGCGCTGTACTTTGTGTAAATAATTTCATCACTGCTCTCAAAAAGGTGAAGGAAAACATCGTGAGGAAACCGGCATGTCTTAGAACCAAAAATGGGAAGACTTGTGACATCTACCAACCCGCACTGGGTCCACGTGGTAGATTACGGCCCACTCCCTCTTGTGTCCCAGCAGTGGGACCAATATAGGCTGATTATGATGATTATGATTAAACATTTCGGATTTTACTAGACCACCTAAGGTTGAACTTTTAATCCTATTCACTAACTTGACAGTTCAATGCAAAATAATGATACCATTCTAAAATTAATAGTGTCGGGGTAGTGAACGATTTCGCATAAAGAATGAATGATAAAAATGTTTTAAATTAAATAAAAATTTAAAAAATCATTTTTAGGTGTGGATTATAAGAATAATTAATAATTTTTAATAAAAGTTATTTCCTTTTTTATTTTCTTCTGATAGAAACAAAACTAAATATAAAAATCATTTCATTGTGCTTATTTTTTTACTAAAGTCATTTTATTTCCTCTGACAGCCATAGACTACATATATATCGATATAGTACACATCTTGTTTTAAGACAAGTTATTAAATTTGAATTACAAAGTTTGCATGTAAGTACATTATTTCAAGTTCATTCAATTTCATTCATTCTTGCACCACCTCACTATCTTTTTTTTGTCAAAACCTGGTATCCCTCTAATTGTCAAGTTAGTGAATAGGATTAAAAGTCGAACCTTAAGTATAGGTTTTCCGATAATTTTCAAGCACATAAAATTTCAGAGAATATCAAGTCATACCACTCCAAAATTACGTGCAAACAATTCACAGAATTGCATGGAACGAATTCTTTCAGTATACCTAAATTCGATTACCAATGCGAATTGGTTACCGGTCCGGATTTCCGCTAGACCGAACACACACAAAGCATCATGGCGTATTGTGTGACTGATGGCTGTGAACGAAGCGAGCTGGACGTCTCATGGTGGACAATGAGAGCAAAGTACAAACGGACACGTGCATGTTAAGGTATAATGGAGATTAAAATAATGTAGGTAAGCTACACAGGGTGACTGAGAAATCAACGCATAACCTGTTAAACTGGATTCAACATAAGATTCAGAACCCTATTGCGTTAAACAATCTCATCAGTTATTTAAAAAAAAAATTGGTACTGTTTTAATCCATACATTTCGACCGCGTTGGTTCAACCGACGATTTTTTAAGCAACTGATCGCAGCCTCAAGGAGTGCGCCCACACCGGTGCCTCGTAAAGGGCCATGGAACGTACGACCCCCGTATAGAGCCTTCGGCGTTTGGACCCACTAGATAGGGCAGGAGCCGCTTTAAGGCAGCCCCGGCCCGCTCCAGTCTGGGAGCCAAACGTCGGAAATGCTACACGAAGTTTCACCGGCTGTCGTGGACAAGTCCCAGATACTTCATCGTCGACTCAACGCCGATTAGAACCCTGTGCTACCCTGAATACATACTTAATTATACTCTTGTTTGTAATCGTACATATGGCGTGTGCAAGCCTATTCAACGTGCAAAAATCTTGGTCGGTTTTACCCAGATCTTATAAAGGTAGGTATTGTCTGTGGTCACGAGGTCCATGAGATTGATTCCTAGGCTCCGTAGACAATGAAGTCGTTTCATGCATGATGCATGTGATTCTGATTCTTTCCAGAATGATAAGTAGTATTTAAATACCTACTCAATTATTCTTGTACCTTGCAAAAAACCTGAGGAGATAAATGGTGATGTCCTTCAAAATGTTGTTGGGTGCGGAGATTTCGTTACTGACGTGTGCGTCTGTAGAAGAAGCAAAAAAAAGTGAGGAAGGATCGTAGAATATTGCGTTCCATCGTTTCTCTGACAATCATAGAAGGAAAGCAAGAATACGATACTGGCTGAGGTATGAGCACGCCTACCAGGGTCGCGAGATTCGTTCGAAAGAGTTTCCCTGGCATATGGGCAACCGGCAACTGAAGGAACTCGGGTGGGTTTTACTCAGTAAAAGTCTGACACGCCCATCCGCTCCGCCCTAGCGGGAGACCTCATTTGATGATTTCCCACCCAAAAAAAAAGGTATGAGCACGCGATTCTTCCCCTCAAAATGGACGATACAGAAACAATGCCACTAAAAAAACACTACACAATGTAAAATTTATTTAATTTTGGCAGTCGGTGTCTTTTGTTTTGTACTTTCGTTTTTTTTTTTTGCCAGCGGCTTCCGAAATTACAGTTATTATGCACATTGTAGTGTTTTTTGGACGACTGTAGTTTTTTTTTTTAATATTTTTTTCTATTTATCTTTCGAATATAATCGTATACCTTCATTTACTAAATAAACATCACAGACAGGAAGTAATTATAACATCAACTTCTACTACCTAACTTACTTGCAGTAAGTGCTAATACTTATTACAAAAGCTAACTCCAAAACCACTCCTCAGAACTTGACCAAAATGATTTGGGACCAGACTAGTATATACCTATCTATATCCTTTAAAATAAAACAAAAATCAAATCTGTTTACAAATGTCGGAGTGCTGTTGTAACAAACATTAAAAAACTAGCTTTTGCCAGCGGCTTCGCCCGCGTGTAGGTCGGTAAATATCCCGCGAGAACGTATTACCGGGATAAAAAAGTAGCCTACGTGTTAATCCAGGTTATAAACTAACTGTGTTCCAAATTTCATCGAAATCCGTTCAGTAGAATTTGCGTGAAAGAGTAACAACATCCACACATCCCCACATCCATACAAACTTTCGCATTTATAATATTAGTAGGATAAACCAAACTGAGTCGGTTAAAAATAGGTAGATACTCGTAGATACGCCAGAAATTATTGTTCACTGTTAACTCGATCGCATTTCTTGCACTGAAGACCCAAGACAGGGGTCAACAGATATTTATCTAATTAACCCTACTTGTGTTATGATCCTGCACATAATTCTTTAAGTGCTGTTCTTTAATGTATATCAGTTAATGCAAGCCTTGACTAGTTAAGCAGCTATAGGTATGCACATTTTATCATAAGAAGTGTATTTTCTGATGACAATGAATAATAGTTGTTATAATCTATGCTTTAAGTGCAAATTGGCATGCGCAAGCGCACTCAAGGCTGCGCAGATACGCGTGCGCGTTGCACGAAGAGCCGTTTCGTGTCTCTGCACCCAGGAGCTAACTCTCAGCCGCATCTGCCGGTTTAGACAGGTTTAATTCAACTTTTTCGTATTGATCTGCTTTCAATAAGAGTATTACGCTTAACTTCCCATTGATTGAAAACAAAGGTATCTGGCAGTGACCATTGTAACATAAAACCGGAACAATTGTATTGCCCAAATGCTTCAATAGCCCCTACTTTATTATACTGTGTGAACTATACGTAACAGGTGGCCGGACCTAATGTTGGTAGATACCTAATTTACCAGGCGAGCCTGGCGTAATTCAGTGGCAAAATAAATCCTATAGCTTTTGAAATAAAGTGCATATGTTGGCGTGTAGCGAAAGTATGAGATTGTTACCCCTTCAATTAAGTTTCACAGCAGATGGATGTCGTAGTTATTAGGGGTCTCTTTGTATGTACCACGTTTTAAAATACTAGTGTTACCAGTTATAATGGGGTGTTCCAAGGCCATTTCAACGCTTTTGGCGAACGGTTTAAATGATCATAATCCAGGGTATTCAAAAGATCTTTTCATGTATTATTTGCAGGCCCATTGAGATAATTGAAGTTTTTTTAATATACTCTCTACTATTATGCTTCATCCCTATTGAGTTGAATCTGGTTTTAGCGAAAGCTGACCCCAACGTTTTTTTGAAATGTGTGACTGATTGAGATATCAAAAAGATTTATTTTTATTAACTTCAAACAAACCAAACTTTAAAGTAATAATACATCTTGGCGCGAGTATCTGGCACAACATAACTCCATCAATCATTTAACTCGGCTTATTGCAGTCCACAGCTAGACATGTCTATTCCAGGCTGCGCTACAACACCCCGTCCGTCCTCCGCCTGCCGCATCAAGTCTTTCCTAGCAAACTTGTAAAGGTCGTCGGTCCCTCTGGCTAGGGGGCGTCTCACACCACGCTTGCCGATACGCAGTCCTTCAGGACTCGTTTGCCCCATCGGCCATCGGTCCTTCGACAAACATGGCCAGCCCACTTCCACTTCAGGCTACTGACTCTGCAAGCTATGACGGTAAGTCCAGTTCTTTTCCAGATAACTTCATTCCTGATTTTATCCTTAAAAGAAACCCTGAGCATAGTCCGTCCGTCTTCATAGCATACTGAGCGACCTTGAATTTGTGGACCAGTCTGACTGTCGGTGTACACGTTTCGGCACCGTACGTCAAAACGGGCAGGACGCACTGGTTGAAGACGTTAGTCTTCAAACATTGTGGAATGCGTCTTGGAGACGTCCTCCAACGCATTGGTAACAGTTTCGGGGATACATCCCCCATCTCACCCCTCGGAACACAGTTGGACGAGTATGGCTTTCTGATCCTGGATTTGCACAGTCATCGTAGCAGCCTCATATAAACATCTCAGTTTTTCAACAACAACATCATTCAATTTTCTTCAAAGCAAACTCTCGTAGAACTATTTTATGAAAACTTTCTATAAAAAAAAACTTTCTTAGTAATTGATCTCCAAATGTCGCGTCGCGCCTATGTAAACAAGCCTAAATCATTTGAAAACCAACCGGGGTAAACGCTTAACACTTAGAATAGCAATGCCCTTCATTTTGACGATTTAAAATATTCATTACGTCATTTATGACGTCAAAACGAGGTATTTTTAACTATGAAGCATTAGTTTACCTTTAAAATCTTTCAAATGTTGATTTTAAGTGTGTTACGCAGGTATTAAAGCCATAGAACCTTATTAATTAGTCATAAATGAAACATCAATGTTTGTATAATTCAAATATTTAATGTTATACAATTTGCAGCTTACACGTAGAGAATGTACATATGTATCAATATAGTTAACATAATTACAAGTAGGTGCAATCACGAGTGAATGAAGTAAGTTACGACTGATGATGAAGTGACGCAAAACAAATATTTAGATTTACATAAACATGTGATCGCAAAATAACCCAAATAATATAAGAGTACCAATATCTCTCTAGCTTTTTCCCAGCTATGTCGGGCGGCTTTCAGTCTGATGCAACTGAATACCAGTATTTTACATGGAACGACTGCCCATCTGACCGCCACAACCCAGTTACTGGGTTATACTGGTTTGTCAGACTTTTGGGCTTCTGACGACCCATGACGACTGTCAAAGATCTGCGACAGACAGTTCTGGACC
This sequence comes from Aporophyla lueneburgensis, assembly GCA_932294355.1. Lineage (NCBI taxonomy): Eukaryota > Metazoa > Arthropoda > Insecta > Lepidoptera > Noctuidae > Aporophyla > Aporophyla lueneburgensis. Next base: position 24,298,073 of record OW028758.1, on the reverse strand, counting down.
AATGGGGGCTAATATTACAGCCACAAGCCCTTCATATAATACAAATCTATTAACTTTTTTAGTATGAAGGTTTCTATTAATGTACTAAATAGTTCGAGGGAATCGCCTGATATCTGTTAGTCATACATTTAATACACCATTTCATAGTATTTGAGCCATTTTGCATTCAAACGATAATAATATTTTATTAATCATACACATTTTTGGATGGATTATGTTTTTCATTTAAACTAAAATAATAACTATTAAAGCTAACCATTAAAACATACTAAAGTATAAATTAAAAACTATTTACAAAATATTACAAAAGGTTTTATTTTCATTACACAAAACATTAATCGTTTATTAGTATAAAAATATTAATTCAATGGTATCCTTAAATATTATTGTTTCTGTTTATGTACTTGTTGTGAACACAAGACAAAATATGACATGGCACAAAATAGTCCGAAATTATGTGACAAACGTATAATACTGTGACAATGTCGAAAATGATCAAAACATGTGCTCCTGCCGACCCCGAGGGGCGAGCGTGGCGTGACGATATCAAAAGCGTGCAGTAGCCGACTCAGAACGGTGCTGAGTCGCTTAGACGTTTTGGAGATGGCGCTTACACATACTGACAGACAGCGTGGTAGGAGACTATCGCGCTTATGTCAATAGGAGCCCGCACTTGTGTAGGTATGTCAATTTCTTTCATATCTTCGAGTCTCATAAGACTGTCTAGTTGTTCTCTTTACCTTATCATAGAATTATTTGGCCATTTCTATTCTAATGTTATGTTAAAAGAATCACTCAGGCGCACTCCAAACTAATATTATTTCCAAAAAGTAAAAATGAACCCACCATAGTTAAGGTATTGTATATGTTAGGAGATATATTAAAATGAGGGGTTTTATCAATAGTTGTACATTACAATTATATGGAAAAACAAATACACTTTGATAACAGTATAAAAAAACTTCAGGATTTTAACAAACTATCAATATTAAGTATAACTAGTTGATTCACACTTCTTTCTTTAAAGTCTTTGGCCCAGCCCGAGTTCTGTACTTCATTAAACCGACAATAGAACATTCCGATATTTGAAGATTCCGCAATTTCAGTCATTTTTCGAATCCACTTTTAGTAACACATTTAGAGATTTAATTTTTAGATTCAACCGATAACTTGCACTCGAAAACTAGGTTTGATAACTCAAAACGATTACAGTTGCAACACAGAGCCCATTATTGAAAGTCCAAGGATGTGCTGTGAGATTTCTACAGCGTACAATACAATACGCGACGACCAAAACTAGCTAAAGCAATCACCAACTTTTAATCCACACATGACTTATTAAACAGTTTTTACTGTTTTTTCCTGTCTCTAATTGAAACTCATGATTCGTTGGAAAGTGATGATCGAAGAGATGAGGAATGATTAAATTCAAATGTAATATTTATTAATTAAACGGTATCTTTTGTTGTTTAATCGATTATGTATGCCGATGGTACACATGGCTACATATCAAGCTATACATTTCTAGTTTTAGCTGACCTCGCATTGTATAGGCTTTTCGCACAATGAGAAGTCAGCTCATATTGGACGTGCCAGGGTCGCGAGATTTGTTCGAATGAGATACCGTGGCACTGGTATATGGGCAACTGAAGAAACACGGGGTTTTAGTCACTAAAACTTTGACACGCCCTTCCGCTTCACCTTTGAACGGGAGACGTCATTTGATGATTTCCCACCCAAAAAAAAACTAATAAGTCGTATTTACTTTTAAGTCGTATTGTATTGTACCGTAACTGTAACCGTTTTAGTATAATAATTTTCATATCGAACCAGCTATTTTAACAAGTCCTCACACACGGCGCCGCACTACACGGCGGAGTACTTGCGTCCGTCGTCGGAGGAGTAGCAGTGCTGGCAGTGCAGCTTGTGCATGCGCACGCGCACGTCGGCGCCGGCGCGCCCGTCGCCCAGCCGCGCGCCGCACTACACGGCGGAGTACTTGCGTCCGTCGTCGGAGGAGTAGCAGTGCTGGCAGTGCAGCTTGTGCATGCGCACGCGCACGTCGGCGCCGGCGCGCCCGTCGCCCAGCCGCGCGCCGCACTACACGGCGGAGTACTTGCGTCCGTCGTCGGAGGAGTAGCAGTGCTGGCAGTGCAGCTTGTGCATGCGCACGCGCACGTCGGCGCCGGCGCGCCCGTCGCCCAGCCGCGCGCCGCACTACACGGCGGAGTACTTGCGTCCGTCGTCGGAGGAGTAGCAGTGCTGGCAGTGCAGCTTGTGCATGCGCACGCGCACGTCGGCGCCGGCGCGCCCGTCGCCCAGCCGCGCGCCGCACTACACGGCGGAGTACTTGCGTCCGTCGTCGGAGGAGTAGCAGTGCTGGCAGTGCAGCTTGTGCATGCGCACGCGCACGTCGGCGCCGGCGCGCCCGTCGCCCAGCCGCGCGCCGCACACGGCGCACGTGAAGCACCACACGTGGTAGCACAGAGACAGGGACTCGATGATCATGGCGGCGCCGCGACCTGGAATACACGTTAGTTAACGTCACAATAAAAACGTCTGCGTCTCGGGACGCCCGAAATGATAACTTACAAGTTGAACTAGTTAATATTGAAATTGTTTAAATTGAGAAAAGCTTCGGTTATTACTTAAATTTTATGTACCTATATTAATCTAAACACTAAGTAGAGACAGGGGAAAGCGTCTGTCCAAAATACGGCTAGCGCTGAGGGTTAGAGTGAGAGAGGAGGAGCCTGCCTATCGCTGCCGTATGCGAGAGGGAAAGGGAAGCCAGACAGACTGGCGCCGTAACGCGTTACGTAACGTAACGTAACGGTTTACCCTCCCATAAGAAGTTATCACTACAAAAAAGCTACGTGAGATAGTCAGCAACACGAAAGCGTTGCTAGCCTTCCTTGAGGTGCTGGGGTGGACCGAATAACCGATTTCCCACCCGCACGCAAAATAAACGCTCAGAAGCAGAGTTGCAGACACCAGTCCGTTCTACCTATTACCTAAGGTCAAAAAAAGGAACATTGGTTTACTGCCACAAAAACAAGAACATACAAAGATATTCAGAGTTTTATATTCGTTTTTGTGTCTTAAAGTAGGTGTTATTTGTTAATATTTTAGAGTGATGAACTTAAATCTAATTTGAGGAAGACTTAGATGATGTTATCTTTAAAGCAGTCATACCCCGCACCATTAACGCAAAAAACCGCGTTGAAAATGGCGGCCCAACAAACTTATCTTTATGAGTGAGAGAGCAGGATTAGAACTGTTATTTTTAATTCGTTTCTTCATTTAGCACAGGTTCTCATGAATCCGCTAATCATTCATTTGACTCGCTGATTCAGTGTTAAGAATGCATAATATGTTTACAATGTTCCGACTGCTGCATTTTGCCATTTTGGTACGGAACCCTAAAAATAATGAATTTTTCTGTACAATTATTTCACTTTTAAGTCGCTCTATGTAAAATACTGGTACTCAGCTGCACCCGGTCAGACTGGAAGCCGACTCCAACAAAATTGGGAAAAGCTTAGGCAGATGCTGATGAATTATTTCAGTTTTCACAGCACAGAGATGATAATATTTCTATATTTTTTGTTTAAATTCTATTACTGTAACCAAAAACCCCGAATGGTGTGCTAGTGCTTACGCTTATGTATGGAAGCAAATATTAAATGTGGCAAAAGAAGCATGAGTATAATAGATGTTGTGGAAAAGCGTTGCTTACAAAGCATATGTGACTATGAATGATAGGTTAAGGAATGATGTGATGAGACAATGGTGCGATTTAAAAGAAAATGTAGTGACAAAAATAGAAATGAGCCTGCTTGGACGGTTTGTTCATGTTGAGAGGATGAATAAAAGGTGTCCAACAAAAGATGTGTGTTAACGTCGGAAGGGTACGCCCTAGGAAGACATATGTGTATGACAGTGTTGGTCATGTTAGAAAGGTCAGGTGCGTGGTACTCGCAACCGGCGTGCGAGTATGACTAGATGTATGAACGATATCACGGCACATATTAGATTACATTGTATAGTTTCTGCGTTCCATGGAAAGAAGGTATGAGATAATGCATGTATGTATTCTACTTTTATTTAAATTTCGCCATTCAAAATAACAAAGCGGAGTTAGCATGCTGTTAAAGTGCAGGTATGAGAGTAATGGTGCGTCGTGGATGTCCGTACATTCGTACCTAGTTCCTCTCCGCAGTGCGAACACTTCCGCCGCCCGCTCACGCTCAGCAGCTTGTCCTCTCGCTGGTCAGTCCTCACAGGGCGCTTCACGTCCGTTGATAGTTGCTGTTGGCTGGAATATTGAGATATATTGTGTTAGTTATGCTTTGTATTTTGAAGCAGTTATTTTTTTTTTGTTGGTGACATCTCGTAGTTGACCTTTAGAAGTCGTGACTACTTAAACTGGTTTGCCTGCGATGGCCCTAATAAATTAAGGCCTCCAGCCAGGGGAAAAAATTAAAGCGACTATTCGCTAAGGTCACCCCCTGTGGGGTACGCTCCTCGGCTTAAGAGCGTGGCTGGTAGAGGGCAGCAAGAGACGGGCTGGGTCTGAGTGATTATTATTTGGGTTTTTTTTTGGAGCTGGGATAATATTCTGGTGTTATACAGAGTACTAGGAAAAAGTAATATCGTCGTGCGACCTGTTATCATACATTCAGTGTAGGGTTCTGAAGCCACTGGTGTTGAAATTTTTCGTCGGTTATTTAAAGAAAAATTTTCTGTTCCATACATTTTGAACGCGCATATTGCTCATATCTATGAGACAGGAGATTTTTTTTTAATAACGACAAAAACATTCTACGCTAGGGGTTTAGAATCATGGGCTAAATTCGGACGTAAAGAACAGCACAATCCCATTTTTCCTGTGGGTGTTTTAAGAGGAATCTAATGGATTTACTTAAGAATGGGCAGCAGCGTGTTCTATGAATTTTACCACCATACTTCGATACCTAATCCGCCTGCCAAGCATGGCGAATATGACAAATCCAATCCCCCCCCCCCCCCCAATTAGGGGAGGCCTGTGTCCAGCAGTTCTTTCGACCGAAATGATGCTGAGGTGTTGCGTTAATTATGATACATGTTGCTGTATAAGAAGGCTATATCCTCACCTAGTGCTGAGAGCGTGCATAGCGTGTAGCGGCACGGCGGGCACGTGCGGCGCGTGCGGCGCGTGCGGCGCGTGCGGCGCGTGCGGCGCGTGCGGCGCGTGCGGCGCGTGCGGCGCGTGCGGCGCGTGCGGCGCGTGCGGCGCGTGCGGCGGCGCGTCGTGCTGGTACGAGTGGCGCTGCGCCGCGCGGGCTGCGCGCTGCTCCTCTATGCGCCGGGCCTCTGCCTCCTGCGGGTTACCAAGACAACTTATTGGTAAAGATGACTAAAGTAACTGTTTCAAAAAGTGTGGTAGTAAATGAGCCAAGTGCTACACATCGGCCTTATCTAATCTCTTCCCTCTCTTTTTCTATGCTTTCATTTTGCGTTTAATAAAACCCCGTCGGTGATTTCAATCCCTCCACCCCGGCCCTTGTTAGATCCAGCCCGTCCCTTGTTGCCCTAATGCGAGGTCCGTACCCCACAGAGGGATCTTTAGCATATGGTCGCTTAGTTATAAGTTTTTAAGCCCTGGCTGGTCTGAATTTATTAAGGCAGCCACAGGCAAGTCATATTAGCTAACAACCACATAAGTTGACCAGCGAGATGCCGTTATCAAGAAAAAGACTCAGTCTATTTCACATCTAAGCCAAATAACAGAAAATAATAATACATCACATAAAGTACGAATTGACATCTAAGCTGAACGAATTAGTGCGATCCAGATGTTACACTCTACAGTCTAGGTTTGATTTATTGTGTATATTTTAAAATACAAATGAATAATAATAGATAAGACAGTAGTTAGTACCTGTATAAGCCAGTGTTGGTTGTAGTTGAAATTGGCCGGCTTCCTATTCCGTGCCTGCATCCAGTCTGTGTTGGAGATCAACTTCGGTGTGGGCGCAGCGCTTAGAGCCTAGAAATATTACAGTTTTAGAATTAGACAATGGTTTTAAGGGTTGAAATCTGCATTCTTAAAATAATTTCTTAAATTCTTTGTTATGAGTAAGCTCGTAGGTTTACTAATGATAAGCATAAATATATTGTCATTGTTTTAATTGAATAAAATGATGTCCAAGAAGTTAGCCATCATGTAAGGAAAGTAATTAACGTTAACTAGAAATAAAAAAGGGCCAAGAATTGAACCTTGAGGCACGCCCATCTTAACAAGAGACCCCGAGGACGTCGCCCCGTTAACGTTTACTTTTTGCTGCCTGTTTGATAAATAGGAAAGAACAAGATCAGCAGCTTGTCTTCGAATTCCGTAGTGGTGTAATTTACAGATCAGTGTATTGCGGTCAACGCAGTCGAACGCTTTTGAGAGGTCACAGAAAATTCCAATTGCATCCTGGGACTGCTCCCAGGATTCTAATATGTGACTGATAAGTTTTACTCCCGCGTCAGTCGTCGACCTACCTTTCGTGAAACCAAACTGTTGAGTATGTAAAATCCCATTTGAGTTGAAATGAGCTAACATCTGGTCCAGCATGATTTTTTCATAAATTTTGCTCAATGCAACCGTCAGTATTTGGAGAGGCACCATAAGAAATATAGAAAATTACAGGTATAGGTAGGTACCCTGGTATTGTTGATGACTATAACCGGCGGCGGTGATATAACTGTCACTGGCGTATTTGCCACTCAATAACGTCAAGTAAGCCTAGTTTATATAAATTTACCTGCAGCGTATGCCTGGTCATGGGATGGTAGTTGGCGTTGCCGTTGGTGGCCGCCTTCTGACGCAACTGAACATTCGCGTACTCCACCGCTGAAGGCACGCGACTGCTTCTGGGAAAATGAGGTTGATTGGATTAGTGATTTCTATAGTAGTAAGTAACGGATATTAAAATACGCACAGACCATGGGGTATTAATTCGACACCTTAGATAGACAAACAGTTCGTACGCATATTGAATATTTCATATTAAATACTTTTTTGGATACTTAAAATGTTGATTATGACAACAAAGTTTTTAGTAAAAAAATCATTTTGATTGTCTAAGACAGATTTTTTTCTTTGGCATTTAATTTTCTTACTTACGCTAGTATTAGTGTGTAGGTCTGAACATACTTAAGAACGTCGAATTGATTTCTTCTAATCATTGTACAGACGTCTACATTAACTGCTTACTAAAGTTACAACACTTTCTAAGGTTTATTAATAATTAAAAAGGCATACCAATAAGAGTAAATAAGTCTGTTTACATCCAATCTATTCGAACATTTCAGTTGAGTCGGTCACAATTTAAAGCTAAAATAAATCAAACTAACCTCATTGTAATCTCCCTCTCAATAGACTCCCGACTCTTCGGCTTAGGAGGCAGCACAGGCTGCGGAACCCTCATAGGCTGTCCTCTGACCTCCTTCCTCTCATACAACACCCTCCGACTCTCTTCCACTCCAAAATGCCTCTGCATATGCTCCTCCGACACTATCGGCTTTCGTTTTTCATCCACCATCCTCTCATCCACCCTTTCGGGGACGGAAGGGGGGATGGATGGAAAGTTTTCGTTTAAAAGTAAATTTGGCATGGAGTGACGATAATGCGGGTTTGCCTTCGGTCTGTTTAATGGTGGTTTTTCAGGTGATGAAGGGATGGAGGAGATGTCCTGAACAGATTTCTGGATGATTCTGGTCTGGTCGCGCAGGAGATTTTCTCTTTGACGGCGTAATTCTTCTTGTTCTAGCTGAAGTAGTTCTCTTTCGAAGCGTAGGACTTCCTATTTTGAGGGTTGAAGGGTTATTTCAGTTTTTGTGACGTTGAAAAGGGTTAGTGTAAGGTCCTATAGTCATAAAACGATGTTTTTAAAATGTACAGGTTTTAGTATTAATAAGTTATTGTTAACTTATGGATAAATTTACCTCTTTGGTTTCTCATTAATTTCCCATGATTCTGTGATTATATTTTACAAATAGTCATTATTAGTAGGTACTTAAACTTAGGAATGATATAGGACCTTACAATGAAGTTTTTAGTTGTTTAGATTAGTAAAACACGTAATTTTAGTGATATTAACATGAAGTGCAAGGCTTTAAGCTGGCGTGGATTAAATCAGTGATTACATTTTGGGGCAATGAAGTTTGAAAGTACTTTGAGGAAACTTCGGTTTAAGATAAAATCTTAGATTATTTTCTTTTTCGGGCGATCAAAATTGTGGCCAATTTTAGTTTTATAAGGTCATAAAGACTTGTTATGTAAGTAGGTTACGTTTCGTTCCATTTTGTTTTATTTATTTTTATAGGAATATGGTACTTTGAAAACCGAAATCTGACAAAATCAGTGTACGATCATGGACGAAAATGTGCGATTTTCAAACACATTATTTTCCCCTAATCTGGCACACTGTCATTTTCACATCGTCGGAAGTAACCAAGTTGGTGTTAAGTCAAATTTAACCGTAAGACGCTTATCATTTCCATACCTTGACAGTATACGTCAGTATTTCTGTCTGAAAATGACCGAAGTTTCCTCTTTGAATGTATTATGAAGGGTAGAGGTAAGAAGAATCATCTCTGTACATGAAAGTGTCCGTCGAAATGTATTAAATTAGAGCGGCGCCACATTTGCACCAGGATAAATTTCTGACAGCAGTTTATATATATATAGGTTATGTTTACAAAATTATTTTACACTACGTAAAGAGTTGAGGTTTGGTATGTCACTAAATACTCTAGTCAATAACAATATTAATATGAGTCAGCAACAATATTTTCTTACTTGGCACCCTTCAATCCGATAACAACTGCTACATTCATCACCCTGTGGCTGCGCTAACGCCATTTTGACGGATTTTGAAACTGTTATTTACCGGCTGGACACTTCTTCAACTTTTCTCCCATTTAAGATGATCCTCCTTACCTCTACCCTCCATAGAATGTATGTAAGTGTAAAATGTCATTCACCTTGGTGTTGGCATCGTCATACGCCCCGTCGGGCCAGTCCTCGTTAGTCGACGCCTGAAAGTGACGCCGTACCTCGCGTTGTTATTTACAATCACAACATGGCCACCAGGTAGGAACCAAAATATTTTAAACTGTATTTCGTTAACGTAGATGCTCATTTAAAAAGATATTGCTCGCTGATTATTTGATAGCAATCTTAAGACCTGTGACTTGAAATAATTGCATTCAACAGGCACTCAAATTGAAAGTATTTATGCCGAGTTTTTAGCTATCAATATTCGGTATCTTTTCGGAATGATACTGCCTTATAACTTGTAAACAAATAAAGGGCTTGTTTGAAAACTACTTTTACGTCATGTTGAAAAAGAGTTTTGACTTCTCAGGGAATACTGTAGGCCTGTATAACACTTTTTACTGCCTTAGGACATCATGGCGGCGCAAATGTGGCCTGTCAAAAATGTATGGTTGGTTGAGCAATCAAGCGGAACCCTGTGAGGTACCCTCCATAGAGCTATTCGCATATTGTTGGTAGCGCGACCCTATTTAGGACCTATCCTATTTAGGGCCTTTAAACTTTAAACTCAGATTTATTAAGTGTGTCTTCTTAAAATATGATGGTTCCAATGTTAGATGGGAGTTATTTCCTTGAACAGTTAACAACATCAATGTTTTTTATGAAATGAAGTTTCAAAATTATTAGAATTGACATGTTTATGTAAATGGAAGTAAAAATGGATGTTTCTTATGAAAATATTCTTTATTATAAAATACGTTTAAATAAAACATGCGATGTCCTCTGAGGTTTTTTCCAGCATTGGGCTAAATATAAGTTATGGTGCGACATGCCAGTGCATTCTAAATATCTAAGTAAATATTGCAGTGAAGAAAATAAAAGGCAAATAATAATTTAAAATAAATAATATTTATTTAAAAAATAAAGTATACATACATAATCAAGAACTACTTTTGTGACTAATTTAGGTTTATGCTATTATTTTCAATCATTAATCAAATAAAGTGATTCTGGCGTTTATATACGGCGGGGAAAAGCGTTAAAAAGCAAAATAAATGTGTTATTGGCAGCATAGTTTATGTTTTAAATACCACATTTTACATAAATGTTTACAAAATGACTATTTTACCAAGAACTAACACAAAATTTTAAATATAATATAGTACTTTTTATTTTTTTAAATTATGCTATCTGTAAAGAACTAACTATTATTGAATAATTGTACTTTTAAGTATTTGTAATGAACTTACATCTAAAATATGTATTTATTTATGTATCTTAATCCACTTACTACCTAGTACATTATATTTCTCATTAATTTTGAAAATTTTGTGATTTCTGTGGTATTTAAAACGACGTAAATTAATCACATTATATAAATTATCATCCTTATAGCTAAAGTGCTTGCAAAGCATGTACAGTGCTAGCCCCTACAGTCACAGGCGTGAACATAGCTTAAACATATTATAGGAGCAAGGATATAGCCGCTTTAGCTTTCTTTTGGTCATATTCAAAATATAAATGGCAGTAGAATATGTAATAAATAAATAAAAAAATCTTCTTGTAATATTTTCCAAATAAAAATATAATCAAATAATTATTTATTCTAAATAAAGAAAAATGAAAGTTTAACAAAAATAATTTCTGATTGTGACATAATTAAATAGTTGTGGAGTGTAAGCGAAAGCGGCTGAAATTATTAACCGCTTATTTTACTAATCACCAAAGCGGAGAATTCGAGAAACGACCAATTATATTTCCCATACAAAATATAGCTTACAAATATATTAAAGAGATCTACTATTTGTACAATGCGACGAAATTATGCATGCTGAAGAGTTTGCTACAAAAATCATTACCATATTTCTTTAAAATAAGATTGATTTTTCCACGAGAGTACCTAATTTCAGCATACATACTAGTCACTCTACGTAATAGAAATAGGAAACGATGTTTTTAAGTAAATAATTTTTCTAGTAAATAATAATTAATATCTTCTAAATAGCATTTCATAATAATGAAATGAAGAAGAGTTTAAAGATTTCAATTTCAATTTGACACTAAAATTCTCATCGTTTCATTAAATGATTTTGTTAGACATTATGGATTGACCATTGAAAACCAATATTAGGATACCACCACCACACAGGCTTATGAATGCTTCGAAGTCTACTATGAAAAATATATTAAATGTTTAAAACAATACCAGAACAATTTTTAAATCAAGAAAAATAAAGTGGTATGTCAAAATACATAGATTTTCATAGCAGACTTAAAATGTGCAAATGATTCTAATGAAATGTAGTGCCAAATCGAAACGTTTACCGGAAGTAAAGAAAGTCTTTCAACGGTGCAAAATTAAATACACAATTGATGAAAATAATTATCTGAGGGTATGAGACCTTTACTAAGCAGACAATAACGACAAAAAAAGATAGTGCAATCATGTATTACTTTGTGGCTTATCGTGTACGCAAAATATATGTCAAAGTACGAAAATTCTGTGATTGTGTTTAGTAATAAACTTTGTTATTTCTTTTCTTGTCTGATACTAAATCAATGAAATCGACATCTATCAATGAAATCATTAATCACTCGTATTATCAATGTTTTCCGTGACTAATAAACGAAACTACCTTTGCACCTAATTTTGCACTTTCAAAGAAACTTTTTTAACTTCAAAATCCCGTTATAATCATGTACTTATACATATTTATAATCAGTTTAAAGTACCTGCTGCTGTTGTATAGTCTTGTCGAGGCTCTCGATCTTGTCTGTTGGTGCCTCGCTCAGCTCGCTTAGCTCGCTTAGCTTAGTGCTGAGGTTTGTCGAGAATGTCTCCTGTTGCTTCTTCGCTGTTTCTTCTTCATCTGATGTTACCGTTACATGTGTGTAGGGCTGGAATTGAGACGTTATTTTGGTGAGAATTGAGTACAATTTTGTTTGTGCAATGAGGGACTTTTTTAGACTAGGATTCAATATAACAAACTAAACTTATTTATAAAAAACGGAGAAAAAGGCCATGTTTATTATTATTGCGCTGCTATTTCCTAATCTATTTGTCAATTTCAAATATTAACGCAATATTTCCTCATGACTCAATATTTGATCTTGTAGATGATTCAGTCACTGACGTAGTAAATTTGATTTATAGCGCTATTTTCAGCTTTATCTTCCAAGATAAATGTTTTTATCAATTACCATAGTAGACCTGTATACTTCTATGGAAGTTTTATAGTAGTATACGCAAGTATGGTTTAGGGCAAACTTCCGTACATTTTTGGCAGCTCTTATCTGACCGCGTGTAAATTATAAGTAGCGGAAGATTATAACTTGATGTGGGATTAACTATATTGGACGTAATTGTGTGATTCATGATTATAAATTAGGATTCACATTCTTTAACTATGTATGACAGCCTGTAGTGTAGCGTTAATTAACGCAGAATTCTTCTGAAATCCACCCATGGTTTACTTGGATCCATAACTGTTACGTATTTAGCAGTAGGTAATCATGCATTACCATGCTACAAATATAATATAATAATTTGTTTTAATAAATAAATAATATAATATAATTTGTTTTGTTAATATATTATAATTTGTTTTTAGATACCAGTGACTAACCAGACATTTCAAGCCCTTTGTGTTTGCTGTTTTAGCCTAAAAGATTGACAGTAAACCTGTCAAATTAGTAAGTATCTGTGTTCAAAAATTAACTGTGTGAGCCGTTCAATTTTAAAGTAACGGCCAACAGAATCTCCGCAAATACATGTTATCAACTTATGAAATCATCTCAGTTAATGCCTTGACCACCTTTCTAAAGTGTCGTTCAAGGCTATGAGGCTCGATCTAGGTATCCTTTATTGTTTTGTGTGCATTATCTGATAACGGATACTGTTTACTTTTATCTCATTGTGAACCTAAAACACTGATTCATGAGCTTTGCATATGTCTTCGATGTTTTGAATTTGGTGGCAAAATTAGGCCATCAAACTCTAAGCATTTATTTCTAATAAACCAATTACACGCACTTGTTAATTGTCAAGGAGCCGGTCAGTTACAAAGAAGAAGCTAGTTGTCGATTCTCTATGGAAAAGAATAGAGAAGAAACTCCAGGGACACTCTTTTAAATCAAAATGTTAAAAAGACATTGGTTACATCATTGATGTTAAAATTTTACATGTGAGAAAGATATAGAAAGAAGTGCAAGCTTAACGCGTCCGTAATAAAAACATAAAAAGAACCAAAAATACTATTCGGGAATAAAAATAAGCCTTGGCGCTACGAGATGACAAGTCGCTACTGAGGGCGTCCGTTCACGAACATGGCGAATGGATAAACTCTAAGTCTTGTAGGGGGTTCGATAAAATGACTAAAGGATTTTGTGCGATCTGGATTGAACTAGATTTGCTTATAACAAATATGTTATATTTCCCTTTGTACTACAGTCACCAATGTTTTCGCAAGTCGTGATCATGGCAAGTACCGTGAGCAGTCACCAAATAAAACACACCACAACTTATAGAAAAACAAATCAATCTTACCTCACTATTCTGTCTGCTGTGAGGGTTAGAGGTCTCTGGAGACGAATGTCCTTTATACCAAGCTTCAGCCGACGGTCCCCTGTCCACATCCACACCAGAATCCCGACTCTCTCTCAGCTTGGCATCCATATCATGGGACAAAGTCTTCTTATACAGAAGCTTCTCGATCTTCGTCTCTTCTTGAAGGAAGGAGGTGATGTCAGGTCTTGGAGTCAGGGTCATTTCCACGTCCAGGTAGCTGTCATCTTGACCCTCGATTCCTAGGAAGCTGGAGCGTTTGTTACGGATTTCCTTTTTGATGCGACGAGCTGAGCTCGTGTGTTTGAAGTTGCCCTGGAAATGATTGGAGATTTATGTTAGTATGAACTTTTTTGTGGTCTTATAAGTACTGATAAAATTATATTATTCATGTTATAATTTTTACTGGCTTGTGGCTAACCAAAAACAGCCGCACGGTTCGATCGATCAAGTTAAGCTACGCTTGCCAGTATTGGTCTGTGAATGCGTGAGCATCTTTACATGCCAAGACCCCTCCAGGCCTTTAAAAGCAGTTTAAGTGTTACGGGTCGTCAGAAGCCCGAAAGGCTGACATCCAATCTTACCAATATCGTTTTTTTTTATCTTTCAGCATTCAGTATTATTTATTTGTGAAACATAGGTAATAATTAAATAATGCGCTATGTTTTACCATTGATGACATGCAAAAATATCAGCGAGGATTATCATAAAAATAAAAACAAAGGCAGTCCAAATTCACTAAACAAAACAAAAAATAACCAGAAAATAAAATATATGCATGAGACATATTAGATAATTACGAGTAGTAGGTATGTACAGTAGTTATAGTGATTTATCATTTAGGAAATCATCTAGAACATAGTAACATTTCTCCACCAGTAATTTAGAAAAACATTTTTTGAATTTTATTAATGGCATGCTTCTTATGAACTCCTAAGCGCTATGATACCTGTCCCATTTAAGTTCAAGTAACCACATACATATATATCGAAATCGTGCTCACTTTGTGTTTATAATCAAAAATATTGTATTTATATACGTAATATTTTCATTTCGACCTTTCAATGCCAATAGTACGTCAAGTCGAATTAAAAAGCCCAATAAAAATTCAAAACGTTTCGATCAAAATAAGTAAAAAGTAACAGATACTAAGAATATGTAGCATCATTTAAAATATGTACTTATGATAAAACAATCTAACAGGTAAGCGTGTAGACATGTAGATTTAATAAGTTAAAACTCAAGTTCATCTACTCACATTGCCCAGCAGCTCATCGTCAGCTCCATCGTCAGTTGGAGGCGGCGGTGGCTTCTCCTTCGGCGGCTCCAGCACATTAGTAGGCATATCCAGAGGAAACGCACTTTCCGAAGCAAACGTTGACGAGTTCTGGTAGAAGATATCCATGTTTTCATACAGGGGTGTGACAGCTATTTTCTTCTCTATAAAGTCTACTTCTTCCTTCTTCTGCACTTCTTTCTCTTCTGTCTCGTCCATGACAGCACTATCTTCTGAATCCAGTTCTTTGAACGCCAGTTCTAAAGCATCCAGGACCTATGGAGATAGTTTAAAAGTTGTAGGTTTTGTCTCTATGCTAAGGCGAAGATCTAGAAACGTTACATAGTTCGTCTTTTGACTTAGGTATGTTCCCGTCTTTATCTTACAGATGTAGTTTGATAGTTGTACGACAATGACAGGAAAACCTATGTATGTGTAGGTATGAGCTATGTAACGTTTAAAGATCTCGGCCTTAGGGTGGTGATACTAAGATTATTTAAAAGTTTGCATTGTAGAAGCATTGCCTGTGGTTTTTTGATGTAAGCACAGATAGATGCTATAAAAAAAACTAAAGTAATTAAAAAAACTAAAGTATAATTTTCATAGTTAAAAGTCTAAACGAATGCTTTAAGCGCATTGCTATTTATGTAAAAGTGCTTCTACAGTGCATTTAAAGAAAATTAACGCATAATAAAAGGCTTTATTTTAGAGGAAGCTATTTCCATAAAAACAAACGACAACACATTAAGAAAGAAATCAATTCGGAATTAGAAAAAAAAAACTGCAAGTACCTACCTATTTAACAATATTAATTGAAAAGAAAAAACTATACAACTTTATGTTTTCGCAAAATAGTTATTTGTTATACAAGAGTGCAAAGTTGCTTTTTAACCGCGTGCTCAATTTTGATGACCGAGCAAGCGAAGGATTCTAAAATTGAATCACGAGCGCAGCGAGTGATTCAAAATTAGAATCCTGAGCGTTAGCGAGGGAATCAAAAGAGCACGAGGTGAAAAATCTTTGCACTCGAGTGCAACACGTAACTTTTCATTCCACCTCAGCGAGGAAAGAGTATTTTTAATCTTCAATATCTGAGTGGAAAAGCCGTTTTTATTCTTAATTAATTATATAAATATAAATTATTAATTAAATTTAATTTAGAACATCGTGTGCACTATCACAAACTTAGTGCACACGATGTTCTAAATTCAATTTACTTTATCCTCTAGAGAATAAAAACGGCTTTTCCACTCAGATATTGAAGATTAAAAATACTCTTTCCGAGATGGTGGGATGAAAAATATATTACAGTTGAACTAAAAAAAATCTAATTGTAAAATAAGAAAAAATACTGAAGAATGTTAACACACGAAAATGCAAAAAATTCATGCAGAAGCGTATTGGTTAGATGCAAAATGAAAATGAAGCGACACCCACTACATTAAACTTTTGCTTACCTTTTAGCCCATCACCATATTCTTAGAATATTTAAATTATTAGATCGACTTTACCCTGAGAGGACTTTTATCACACTGTGTCATGATTGCAGATAAAATTGTTTGTCTAAGATAAAAAGAAGGAAGATAACATTGTACTGATTTTATAACTATTATAATACCATTCTGATTAATGATTGCGTGGTAATTATGATAATATACATATGTCTATATATAATTGGTAATAGCACAGATATAATAAGGGTAAAATGGGTTCGACTAAACAAATAAAAAAATTATAATTATGTTGGGCATAGATTTTTGAGCTTACGTGTGCCTGTTTAAAATAAAAAACAGACAAACAAAATAAAAATAAAAGATAATTCTCAGATGTAGGGTAGAAGGCAGACTGACTTCTTTACTGATTGTGAATAGATTTGTTTATACATTAAAATATATACATTTTCTAAACCTTAGGTCAAATATATTTTTAAAGGACAAATAATAAATGAGTACTAATAACTACGTACATAAATAAAACTCATACAAATAACTATGTAACATGTATTTTGATATAATGACATTTACACATCACGTTAATTATAAAATGAATAAATACTGGGGGTTCTACGTTATAATGTATATGAATATAAGGTTTCTATACAAAACTGTGTGACAATACGTAACCCTGTATATATCTAAGGGCTCGTCTACACGAGCTACTTTGTCTTGCGATTATTTTGCTGACGCGTTTAGTACCGTTAAATAATTGTCGCACATTGAAGACTTACTGTAACATGCACTTTAATGATTGCTAAAAATATATCTAACTATAAAGAGTGTTATTAATCAATATCAGACATTATTTTGTCTGATCTAATCTACAATGTGCGATTAGAGGTATTTGATCAACATCGACTCTTATTTACGTTTGTCTTACGTGTGCAGGAATCTTAAATTTGCCGGAATTCTTTGGTTTTAGCACAGTGGAGATATTTTAAGGTATTAATAAATGGGTCTACGTAACACAGATGATATTAGTGATGACTGGTGAGATCAGTTGATCATAAATATACAAGAATTATCCATGAGGATTCTCATCTAAGCTTGCGATGCAATGTATGAGAATGAAATGGATATGATTTTAAACTTCTACGTAAGAATGGTATGATATGCCACTTTGTTTAGGCATTCACGGCTACATACACAAACTGTCATCTTGACAAAATGTCTTGTGTTGCATCAAGTCTTATTAAGCAGAGCCAATGTGAACGCAGCTTTACTTGAATTAAAGATCTGTCACTTTGTATCATTATTAAAATTATCTGTATGTACCCAAAAAGGCTTGAATGAATTTAAAACTATTTGGGGTCGTAAAATATTATTATTATTTATCTATCACTTACATAATCCACGCAATATTGAATTGACGTTACATTTAGTGCTCCACCGACCAGAAGTCGATTGAGTCATCTATAAATCTGCCCATTTGTGGCAATCACTCATCCCTCATGCGATTATTAAAAGGTGACGTGATAATGATACAATATGAATCTAAACCTCATCAGTGGCTACAGAATTATTCAAAGTTGACGTCGTAATCTTATTGTTAATAAACAGTATAGTTTTCCGTCTATTCGGCTCTATACAACGCTTAGTCCGCTTCTCCCAAAACGGGTTTTCGTCCTGCGAGCTACTTACCGCTACTTCCCCTTTGTTAGCTGTAATATCACGAGGTTGATGTATATCTTTAATACTTATATTATTATGATTAGATGAATTATCTAATTTAACAAGTGAACATTCAGATGTACAAGATAAGTCGGGTATATTGTTACTTTTTAGCGATTTAACTGAATTTTTGGGTGATATGTTAGTAATAGTTGTGATATTAGAGACAGTTACCATTGGCATGCTGTTAGTAGAGTTAACTTTGTTAGTTGTCCCGGCACCGGCGTTCATATTGTTGCAAATTTCATTCAGATTAAGATGTATAGTCATTTTGCCCTCGAACACCACTGTGTCGCTGTCCGACCCGGTGGAGACAGGCTCATTCAAACTTACACTGGTGTCCTGGTTTTCCAAACTTTTAAGGGTATCTTCGTCATCTTTGTCTAGTTGTATCTCAGTAACTTCCGTCACACTTAGCTCTTCCTGCTGAGACATGGCTTGCAGATAGTTGCTTGCACTGTCATCATCAGTTTTGATGTCCTGTTCTTCAGTTTCTTCAACTATTATGTCCTGGACTAGTTGAATAGGTTCTGGCATCTTGTCCATCTCTTCGATCTTGGCGTCCATAGCTGTTCCGTCTTCGTTTGAGGACTCGTACTCAGAGACTTCCACCATTGGTTCCCCGATAGGGGATGCCACTTGGGTCAAGTCAGCTATATCATCAGCAGGCACACAAGAATCTCTAGCAGTGTGGATCCCACTGTCTTCTGTCTCGATATCGCTCGGGACGGTGTTGTTCTGCATTTCAGTGCAATCAAAATCTTCTAAGCTTTGAACTCTGTCAAATGAATTGGGAGACGATTGTCCATTAATGTCCAAACTGTCCAAAGAACGACAGAAGCTTTGCATTTGGTTTTCAATGCCGGACAGGCTCGATTTAAGAGAGCTGTCCAATGTTTCTTTAGTGTCCTCAATCTTGATTTCCATATCTTTGTTGTGTGTGAGCTCTTCTTCAACTGAAATTTTTGGTATCTCCTTATTTTTAGCCGCATCAAGACACGACAAACGTTCTTTTAGGCTCATGGACACTTCTTTGACTTCAGTTTTGGTCAACTTTTCTTCTTCAGAATTTTGTGATTTTAGGCTGGAGAGGCGTTCTTTCAGAGATCGTGTATTGCTCAGGTCTCCATTCGACATCCTCTTTATTTTCTCAGGTTCAGTAGACTTAACTTTTTCGAGTGAAGACAAACGTTCCTTCAATGGCTTCACTTCTGTGGGTAACTTGGTCAGGTCACTCGTAGACTTTTGGATGTGTATCTCTTCCGTGAACTTTTCTAAACTAGACAGTCTTTCCTTGATAGATTTTTTGTTCGCAATGTCGGGCAGTTTTGGTTTCGTATGTGCCTCTTGGGAGTTTTCTCTCTCGAACTGTTCCCTCCTCTTATGAATGTCGACTTTCGGTAGGTCTTTCCTCTGATTGTTGTTCTTGGTGTCATTGGCTCTCTCTTGTTGGAAAGAAGACAGTTTTTCTTCAATTTTGTTGCTGACGTTCGTCCTGATTCTGTTGAGGTCGCCATTTTTCTCTGGTGACTTTTCTTTGAAGTTGTTATTAACGGCTGTTTTGACGATGTTGCTATTAGTTTGTGAGATGATCCTGGACTTGTAGCCTTCAATGGCTCCCTCGTAGGTGTACTCTTCAGGCTCAGGGGAGCTGATAGTGGTGGTCGTGCATGTGTCGTATTCGTTGGCGCTGGATCCAAGCTTGCGGTTTGTGTCGAAGTTCGACAGGTTGTCGACATCTGAATGATTCTTATCCAGGTCGATACCGTCGCTCTGGAAATTGAGAATTTTACCATTGAATGACGACGGAACGTAACTTTGAGTAGAGCCCTAATTGAAAGTTGCGTTATTTTTTTATTTAAAAAAACTATATGTTTGCCTAGAAAAGGGTTGATTGAAATAACAGCATGATGGTGATGAAATTGAGATTGTAGGCTTGTTTTCTTCCTAAAAGTTCAAAGGCTCATGGGTCATAATATTTTTATTTGTAATAGAAATGCAATCGTAACGATACTTACAGCGAGGCTATGCGTATCGCAATCTTCGCTGAGACTGCTCTTGGTGCTGGAGGTGCCGATACCAAGGTCGCTCAGGTCATGACTGTCGTCTTCTGTGTACAGCGCGAGGGGGTTCCGCCGTCTGCGTCCAGCGCTGTAACAGAAGATGGAGAGGAGGTTATTTATGTTATCAAGGTTAATATAGAACTGGTTATTAAGATGATTGTGCGGATTATGATAAGTGTTTGACGGTAGCTGGTAAAAGTAGTGTTGGTAAAAAAGACTTTGGAAATTATAAAAACATATTTCGGAATTCAGCTAAACAGTACACAGGCTAATAGATGCGTATAATTATATGATTGAAAAAATGCAAAGCGATGTTGTTCATGACTAAGTAGTAGGTGATTAAAACCACCTTTTTTATGTTACATGTAATCATTTTTATGTTCAGACATTTTTTACCAATGATAAGTTGTACGATGTCGGCACCCGTCACAAGTATACAGTTTACTTTACTAGTCACTAACACCACATGTGTTCTCCAAACAATACCCAGGACGATATTCAGCCGATATATTCCCAGAAACACGTGTATACCTATAATTAGGGACCACGCGCACCGGCTGTCGGCACCTCTCGACTATATGCGTCTGTTAGTCAGGTCTCTTAGTCACTGGGGCTATATCCTAAGTAGTGATGTGACTACTATGTTCCAAGAATAGAGGTGGGACATGTTTGTGTTATGATTTGAGTACGGCGGTGGTATTTTTAGAGGGCTGTGTTTGTTTTCGGATAGCCTAGTTTTTGAGATATGGTTATCTGTGTTATTATAATGAGTTTAGTATTTAACTTACCCGTATGATTTTGTTAGAGTATCTAATATGAATACTTTTAATTTATAATTTCCTTTTGTACTCGATTTTTTTTTTCGATGTAAGTTTGCGAAGGAGTGTCGACACCCTAAAAATAACCCAAATGAAGTGTTACTATACTAGCATAGAAAAAATATGAAGAAACAAATATGCTTCATTATTGGAAAAAGGCAGAAAACCAAAATAATATGAAAAAAAAAATACCAATCTACCAATTACCACTAACAGCGAACGTAAACACTTACACAAAAAAAAAAAATAGAAAAAAAATCAGACAACCATTTCCAAAAACCAGTTTATTATTCAAGGTTCAATGATGCAACATCACAAATCACATCATTACGGATCATGATATAACGTATGAAAAGTGAAAACATGTCCGAACGAACTTTCTTCGTCACACTTCTATATTTGAATAGAAAGCAGTTAAAATGGCGGTGCTGATAATGTTATGATTTACGATAGATTTGCGTGAGATAAAGTTTGTTCTCTGACTTGTATGTTATTCGGTTTGTCACGGGGACATTGACCTTAACAGGCCATGGGAAATGGTGGGGTAATTATCGTGGTTTGCGAGAATGATCGGCGTACGCGCATGGATAGTGTTTTCTCTGCATTTTATTGGTTTCTTGTGCGTATAGGAAGACAATATGACAGATTTATGATCTTCATCTTTTTAGATGCTTTTAACAATCATCATTATGTTGTGTGCCTTTAGTTTTTAATATTTTAAAACTAGCTGCTGTCCGCGGCTTGGCCGGCGTAGGAGGCAGCTATTATTCCACGAGAACGTGCTACCGGGACAAATGTCTATGTTACTCCTAATAATTAGAATTGTCTCCTCATAGATTTGTCTATTTATACGTTTAAATAATTATGAGACTAAGAAAACAGATAAACCACCTTCTCAGATTTTCTTTAAGACTACAGTCTTCAAGATCGCAGCTAGGCCTGACTTTAAATCTAAACTTCATCTTAATTGCTATCATTACTCCTACCAGCTTCCCGTGGTGTCTACGAGGATAAGTTGAGGGAATATCAAAAATATTGAGGCAAAATGAAACGTATTGTAGTCTTAGGCGCAACATTAGTGATCGTACCTTGTCTGTAGACTTGTTTTAATCGAATAACTCTTAACTCTCGTCTTTTCACGATGCTAATTACTTAAGTACAACGTTATCTGTTATGGTATATTACTTGGGAGACCACAGATGGCGCGAAGTGACGGTGCGATAACGATTCTGGTAGAACAAATTCCACGAAGTTTTTTTTAGAAATTGTTTTACTAGTGTCGCACCGAACCTTCGCATTATTAAGTAGGTTAGCATCTCAATTCTTCAGTTTACACAATGACGGCTCATTTTCATTGGTGGATAGAGCCCGCATGCGGGGTGCTGGACATTAGTACGATTGCGGTGAGTATTCAGAGAAGGAACCTGCTGTAGACGCTTTTTACCGACTGACGAATTTGATTGTTCGGCACGCCTAGTACATGGATTCCCCTCAGACTATGTACCGACCGTATTATCGAGTTATGACTCTTATTAACTATTACCCCGCATGCAGACAGTCCCCGCATGCGGGGATCGACCTAGTTATTGACTAATCGAAATGAGCCATAAGGAAAGTTAGGATACCTACCTAATATCTGCAGGACTTGGAATAGGGCTTACCCCTTGAATCTTTAGGACGAGGTCTATCTACTTTCGTATTCTTATTTGATCAGTCTATTAGGTTTCATTGCTAGGTTGGTATTCTTCGCCTTAGAAACGAAAGGTCACTATACGAAAACAAACAATAAATCAACGCGAAAGTTTATTCGACTGTCGAATTCTTGAAGAATGAAATATATACGAAACTAGCATTCTCTCATAAATCAAACGACACATCTAGTAGCCATAAATCACATTTAAAAGAAGCTCGTTTCCACAAACTTGTACTTAACTCGTCAAGCCCAACCCAAGGTCCGGCTTTCATGTCAAAAAGCCATTTTCTAACTAATTACAAAATTCCAAAAACATCTGGTATGCATTTCCCGAAGGGATACGCAGAAAGAAGTGTTTATTAGACCCACATTTCGGCAGTTTTGTTTATGTCAAATTAGCTTTTGCCAGCGGCTTCACCCGCGTATTACACATATAAAAGCCTTCCTCTCGAATCTGTCTATTGATGAAAACCGCATTAAAATCCGTGGCGTAATTTAAAAGATGTAAGGTACAGACGCGGGAACCGACTTTGTTTTATACTATGTAGAGATATGGCGAGCCTGCTCCCACAAACAAGACTCAAATCCGTACTCAGGGCTGCAAAGAGAAGTTTCTGATGGAAATTTCCAATTTTTACTTTACCCGGGGCAGGAAACGGGCCACGTTTAGGCGAGACAGTTGCGACCACTATGCCCAAAGATGCAATTCATGTTCACACCATTTAATTATGAAATTCCAACTAATAATAAAGAAATAAGTTCGTGTTCTTAAATACCAGCGGTCGGCCATTTTGTGACACGACTGACCTCTAGGTGTGAACTCACATATGACCATAATTTCGGCGTTACATCACAAGATTAAATTACTTTAGCGAAATATAACGGCTTCATTTGATGACCATGTGCTTGACGTTAATTTCTGTGTCTGTTATTATTTCTGGGAAATTGTGGGTATTTAATGTTTTCTGTTTATTGGGGGCGGTGGGGATGTTGATGCGACGGGACGACTTAAAATTATTGTCAAGATAGCTAGTAAGACATCCTAATTACTGTTTCAAAAGAAAAACATGCTACCTCAGCATAGTGCAATAGTCATTTCAAAATAAAATCTATCAAAAACACGATATACAATAGTTTTATTACCAGTCCTGTGGTATGCAACTAATCAATTAATAAATGGTTTTATCAGACACAAAATACAAAACATCCATTAAAAAATAATTAATTTAATTCCCACATACGTTTCTACCTAATTTTAGAATAAATAAGAATTCTTTACTTATATTTCTTGCCATACAAAGTGTAAATTATTCCTTCGTAATTGAATTTCTCTAACGCTTGAAAGCAATACAAGTTCTAACAAAAGCCGCATATTACCAATATTACAGAAATTCCTTGAAAATATCCTAGGTACAACAAAAATGGTATAAACTTGTTACTACCATGTTAGGTACGTATGCAGAAAACTTACTCCGAACCAAGAAACAAGCTAAAGGAACCGTTCAGCAGGGTAATCAAGGAACAATAGGAACGGCTTTTAACAGTTCAACAACATTCATTGCGCTATATACGTTGTTGAGCAGACAATTTTTTCTAGCATATGAAGCTATGGCTATGAATATCCAATAAAATGATTCATTTTGTGACTGATAGCGTGTTAAGCTATAAGGATGCAAGGGTGGATACTCGTGTCTTCCTTTTAAAAGATATTATAGGATTGGTATTTCTATGATGACTATTTGGTGGGTCAAGTAAGAGTAAGATTCCGTAAAATTTCCCTTTATTTAAGGCATGTTATTGAAACATTAGTAGCTGGAGCAAATGCCAGAAAGAGCCCACGAGGGAAAGCAGGACAAAATTACGCCAGGAAATTTTCAGGGACGAAATCCAAGAATTATTGCATTCAGCTAAAGCATAGTTTATGTTGTCTATCAAGGCTAACCGTGTCCTGCCAGGGTCGCGAGATTTGTTCGAAAGAGATACTGTTGCCCTGGCATATGGGCAATTGAAGGAACACGGGTGGGTTTTAGTCAGTAAAAGTCTGACACGCCCTTCCGCTCCACCCTAGAGCGGGAGTAATCATTTGATGATTTCCCACCCACAAAAGGCTTACCTTCTGAAGGTAAAAACTTCTTTACAACCCACAGCTCATTTACCTTAACCATTCCCACATGGAAGGGGGGATAATTTCCACAAGGATCGACTCCCGCCTCACGTTGCGCGTGCGTCGAATCACGAATCGATTTAGTTCAACTATTACGTATTGGAAAAATTCGTGTTCTTCCTCATTTCTTACTTGAAGAATGTATAATGAGAGTTCTTATGTTCTTAATAAACTTATGTATGGCTTTGTGTTATGTTACAATAGTATATTACTGATGTTAATTCGATGTTGTGTGATTAAAGCACCGTGTGAGGTATCAATGGATAAAATCGTTGGAATATTTTGTATTATAAAACCAAGAAGATTATAGGGAAGAGCACCATTTATAATGAGGAGAGTTTTGAGCATGAATGTGGATCATGGAAGGCTATGGTAAAGGAAGCCAAAAAGAAACGATGGATGGACGGTGTGAAAGATGAGATGGCTAGAAATACGGCGTTAAAGAACTATACAGATGGATCACTAATAGAGAGTATGGAAGAAAAAGATATGTTGGAGGGTCGACGCCCTAAATAAAGTGGGATTAGGGCAAGAGAAATTGACACTACGAGTAGGTGAATTTTGAGTATGGGGGAACACAAATATGGATGAATAAATCCGTGAATCCTCAAGACAGTTTTACCCTGTTATCAATATAATGCCTGATATTAATCTTGGATTAAAACACTAGAAACTTCTGTGTAAAACCTCTCAAATAAGCAAACAACAGTCAATTAGCCGTGGCCATACTGCCCATGTAGTCCATAAAACGTAACGACGCACGTACGGTCACGTGACGCGTCGCCTGCGCACGATCGTCACTTATTCGTGGATTTTTGCACGATATGCCACTCGCGCGCATTCCGGATGGTTTTGGGGCATGGAGTAGGCAACGAGTGGAATGCTATCTCTTTCGCAGATACTTTGCTGTTACTAAAGTTTAATTTTTTTTTAGCCAATCAGAGGCCAAGCCATTCACAATCACTCTGCCATTCAGAGAATCTATGTATGGAATGAATATCTATATAAAATTTATCTGTATAATTTTAATGAAATAGATAGTAATCATTTAGTTGTGAGTTAAACTAATCACAGAGTTTATCTGTGATTAGTTTCACTCACACACTAAAGGTTAAAATATTAAGAAAATCATATTCTTTTACAATATTTGTAACTATGTATCACGTAATCAATTTTCCTGTCAATACTTAATTTTTAATTATTTTTACCTTTTATAGTAATTTTATTCCAGGTGCATCGTCTTCACATATATCTAATGACATAATGAATATTGCAAAATATTGCGAAACATTGGAGTAACTTTAGAGTTTCTTATTCAGTCTTCTCCATACGAAACTAAATTTTGGAAGGAACAGCTAGAATTAATTCAATTTCTTTGTGAATTTTGACGTTCAATAGTGACTTTTTGCAAATTCAAGTGGCTACGGCAGAGAGTTGATCGGACTCCCCGATGACGATGTTAGTACTCCATATGTTAAATACTCTTTAGTATGGATGGTTTCATAGGGAGCGGCGCCAGTGTAGGCGTAGCTATTAAGTTTGATGGACTTGTAAGGAGTTGATTAATATTTTACAGTAACTTATTTCGTATCTGCAGGTTTTCTTTTTTTAGTTTAAGTTAACAATCAACAACAATTGTAAGTGAATAGCGAATAGACCAGAGATGTAGACGAAACTTCGCGAAGATTACATATACGAGAAGAGGGTTAAGAACCAATTATTACAAGTTAAGATCGTAACCGAAAAAAATTGTAGTTTAAAAAAACTAAAAAAAACACGGAAACGAACAATGCAAAAAAGCGTGGGGTGCTTGATACCAATTAAAAAATAACTCAAAAAGCACCTCACGCTTTTTTCCATTATTTTCTACTTTTTAGTTTGGTTTTCTACGGGACCGTGTTTTTTAATTTTTTACCCATTATTTATTTTCAATTTTTTAGGGTGTTTCGAATTTTGAGACGTATGTCAGCGTAGTTTGTGACATATGTCAGCGTAGTTTTCGAAGACAATTTTTTTGCTGTCCTGGTAACCCTGGCAAGGATAATGGCACAAAATAAAATTATTGTATTGTCATTGGTCCTTGATAGCTAATAAAAGCGTGTTAAAAACAGGTGTAAATGTGCAAAACATCATATTTCTGGCTAACCACGAACCCAGATTATAAAATGTATAATTTATCTTTTCGTTTTAAGCCACAGTCTGTCACAACAAGAGCATTCCACGTCTGAACTCAATGGGAATGTCTCGAAACATGAGCATTGTGGAGTATTGTCAGCATACTTCGTGATTATGTCGCAACGGCTTGCTACGTGCGCCCGCGCAACCGTGTGACAACTTACAACTTCATGTACTTGTCTCTCACAGTACGTGATTGTGAGGTACATTTTTGAAATTCTGATCGTGAGCGGATTTTTCGTGATGACTACACTTAATGTCATTTAAAAAGAAGTGGTCAAAAAGACCTCGATATGAGGGTTTTTGGAAACTAATCTTGGGACTGACATTGATAAAAGTTGATGTATATTCAACCAAAGTACGAGCTTATTTCCATAGGGTCGATGGTTATGATACTAAAACAGGAAAAGGAGATGATTACATACAGTGTTCCGTTTCAGAGTTTTACGTCTTCACTTCTTTTCGTGTCTTTTACTATGTAAAATTGAATAGGTAGGTACATCATCATCTTGAAGGCAGAATGGAATAGTCGATTAACTTAATTGAACAACATTTCAGGAAGGAAGCGAATGGTGGCATATTATATATAATATGCCACCACATATTATATAGATATATATAATATATATATGTGGACTGCGATAGGCTGAGTTAACTATAGTTAACTCAGCCTATCGCAGTCCACAGCTAGATATAGGCCTCTCCCAGGCTGGACCACAATACCCATCACAATAGCCCTCCACCTTCACTTACCGCGTCCTGTCTGTCATAGGCACTTCCTTAAGGTCATCGGTCCATCTACCTGGGGGGCGTCCCATATAAGATAGTGACAATTTATTATAACTGCCGTTTTTTATACCACATTTACTGGAAATAAATGCCTTTGACTTTGGAAAAAATGACTTCCCAAATTGGCAAATCCCATAAGCAGTAATAGGTCTGCAGAACCAACTGCACCAAACAAAACCTACTTAAGTCTTGGAAGGTAACTTTAACTCAGCCATTCATACTTTATATGATAACTAGTCACATTTTTTTCCTACCACTATAAAAACTAGGCCTACTTTTATGCCACATCTGCGACTCAACCGTGATATATGTACGTGGCCTTAACTACGGAGGCATTAGCTTTCGAGCCGCGCCCGCGCCTTTAATTGGCGAGCAACCGGTGTGACGGGAAGTTATGGGAAGACGCAGCGGTTTTTTGCCGTCACTATTCCAGTAAGACACATGCGATGTTGTGCACTAGGACTTATGGAGGCAGGGCTGGCACGTGTAGATGTTGGAGATGATTTGAAATTCGAATGGTAGTCATTTGTTTTGGAAATGCCCTGCAATACAATTTCGTAGAATGGATGAGTTTCAGCGGGACTGGAGCCATGCCACAGACTGACTATGCCACACTTCCTGTCCAACCGGGCTATTCCATAAAATTCCACGAGCTATCCACCTAATATAGACACTTTTCGCTACAAACGGCAAAGACCATTTTGGGCAAATTAATTTTTAGAGATAGCCTTACTTAGTTTTTCGCGTTCTTTTGATCTGTATATTTGCCCAAATTAATATTTACGTAGCCGAAAGTGATTGATATGTAGGTACTAGAGAATGAAACTCATGACAGCTCACTTCATTTAGAATTTCACAATAGATCGGCTGCTCTTTGTGCAATAGAATTTGCACTATAAAAGCTATAAGTGAAGACTCGTATCTGCTGACTTGCAAAAATGTATTGTCTGGTGATTGATCACCGTCCTGTCAGCTAAATTAACCCGTGAGCATTACAATTAATTGTTATCAAACAAAAGATCTTATTCAATCAATCGATGCTCAAGAATGTGCTGACGTTGATTCAGTTGCATCTTATCAACAATCATTGATATGAAATTCTGCACGTACGTACGGAGGCTCAAAGATATGACATATTTACTTTGAGGATTATGAAGTGTCACCAACTATTTTGAATATAAATAAGACATCATTTGTCCAGCAAAATCGAGGCAGATCCACACTAGTTCAAGACAGAGAGAAATGGAAAAGAGAAAGGGAGCCCTTTGCACTGCCGGGGTCGCGTGATTGTTCGAAAGAGATACCGTGACCCTGGCACATGGGCAACTGATGGAACACGGGTGGGTTTTAGTCAGTAAAAGTCTGACACGCCCTCCAGCTCCGCCCAGAGCGGGAGAAGTCATATGATGATTTCCCATCCGGAAAAAAAAAAGCCCTTTGCACTTCGTCACTGGGATAACATAGGCTAAAAAAAATGAGTAAAAAAATCAAAATATATACAATTGGAAAGTGTAATTTATATCTGCTTTAAAAACATCGTTTTCATTGTGAGATAAAATATCTTAACCGTACTGACATCGTATCAGGTGGCGTTCTGTATTTTCTGCCTCTATGGGAAAAATACTTGTTAATATAAGTTTAATCTTATAAGTATTTTAGTTTTATTTTTATTTTAATATTTCTAGCAGTGGCAGCCCTGAACCGCATGCCTAGCTCCAGCCGCGCGACCAGTAACCGCGACGCAACCCACCCAGTATGTACAGTCCTTAACGCAAATGTCTTCCAGTCGTTTTGTCTATACTCCGCGTTAACGGGAGTTTCATTATTCATAACTTTTTTAGTCGATCGACTATGCGACAAATGCGTCTACAAGATCTTTCTCTATGACTTCTGTGATGGCTGTGTGGGGCGAGATTAAGATAAATATGGTTTATGGTTATGATACTTGTATGAATGTTTTTCTGTATCGTAGTGGTTTCCATATAAGATCATCGTTTAAAAACAATTAAGCCAAAAGGCTTTATAGGTCTATAGATACATTTTAAAAAGTTTCTTGTTTTTTACTTTGATCACTGACTGTATCAAAATGTCGTGGTAAGGCATCATAGGAGCAATTACTAAATTTTGAAGAACCTATTTATGACATTGATTTTCGCTGATTTGAAATTGCGACTAGATTTTGCAAGTTTTTAATTATGGGAGTTAGCCTTCTGGAAACTTGAAAAGATGTGCTCGTAGCTATGTAGTAACAGCCACACGGGTCGATCGATCAGGTTAAGCTACACTTGCCGCGGTTGCGCCGTAGATGGGGGAGAAAATCTGAAGGTACTATACGCCTTCTGTGCTTCGGAAAGCCATTGGTCCATGCTGACATTCATTACAAGTCATCAAAATCCAGAAAATCTAACAACCAGTCTTACCAAGCAGCAGTTGCTCCATGTAAAATAAGAGCAACAACACAGGAATTTATACGGATTCAACGGCACGAGGCAAATCATCCATCAAATATTCCATACAATTGTACTCCTTCAAGCCTCCAATAAGGAAACAGCACACAAAGATAGGCGTTAACTTTCCAATATTTACTACTGACACATTTGCAAGGAATGCACCTATAAATAAACCCGCACATTCGTCCCAGCATACATTGTTATCTACCATTTATCAGCTAGATAAAACAGGAATTAAATTGCCGAGTGGCAGACGACGGTCGATAGCATTCGATCTAGTCGTTAACTTATATTTGAATAGCAAATGAATTGGCTGATAGGTGGAAATATAACGAATGGAAATATATGTAAGTGGTCTGCAAATAGGATCTGAAGGGATTACGAAAGTTGTTGAAGAAAGTGTCGATGTTTGGTCGAGTTTTAGTATTAATAAATTAAGTGTTTGTTTTGCTGTAGAGTCTTAGATTATTATTGGAAAATGTAAATCGTAGGTCGAACCAGGATAGGAGAGTCACAAGAGGGAAGCTACTAATATTTGTCATGGTATTGGCATTTGATGCGAAGGTATAGAGACCGAGGTTTGAGTATGAATGTCGATGGCTATGAGAGTACCGAAAGACCAAACAAACGATGTTCTGGCTATAAAGAGTGTGATTACGAAAACAACTCATAGGGAATGGTAGAAAAAGATATGTTGCGCCGAACTCAAATAAATTGGGTTATGGCAGTTGAATTTTTTGGAATGTTAATTAATAACTCATAGGTCTTATAATTTTATGTAAATTGCATGTATATTCAACACAATGTAAATTGTTCACGAATAAATGAAATGAAACAATGATGACGAAGTCACTGATATTCTCAAGATAGGTTTACGTTTAGAAGTCAGTTAGAAGATACTGGGACTTCGTAAAGAGATATTGAGTAATTTAGATGATAATGATAGTCATGGTTCGTATAATATTCAAAGAGAACAATAAATGTGGATAGAATCCAGTCTCATAGGCATCTTAGTTTTTGATACTGGTGAGATAAAAGAGAGTTTTATCACAAGATAAGGCTTAGCCTAGATTTACTATATAGCTAAAAGACAATGATGGAAACATTACTTACATTAAACCTTTGTTGTTTTGCAAAAGATAAAAAATAGAATGAATCACGGATTCACAGTACTTTGAATTTATCTACAAAAGGAAAACGACACTACAACCTGTACAATTTCTATCGAACAAATCTCAACTTTACCTGAAAGACATATAGCATAAATTACTTTATCAAGTATTGGGTCCTCATTCAAATGACCGTTTACACAAGTAAATCTCAACCATATACTTAAAGTTATACAGTATAAATTTGTCTGTCCTGTATGTTGTCCTCAGCCAAGATATCATATTAACTGGTAACAGTTGTGAACGCTCAGGAGACAGGTCGGAATATGATATGTTGGTGTAATGCAGTGCTGGACGATTATAGTAGTAATGTAATTAGAACTACCCGGAGACTGGGATTTGAGGCATTTGGTTGGCAGTAAGGGATTTTGTTCCTTTTTATCATTTTAACTAGGACTAAAATAGGATCACCTTTATTGAACGTCTACATTTTTTTAAAGTGCAGTTGTTGTTATCCACACTAATCCACACTATCCACACTAATATTATAAATGCAAAAGTAACTCTGTCTGTCTGTCGGTCTGTCTGTCTGTCTGTTTCCTGCTAAAACTACAGAACCGATTTAAATGAAATTTGATACATAGATAGTTTAGAGCCTTAGAAAGGACATAGGCTACTTTTATCCCGGTAGTACGTTCCCGCGGGATATTTTCCGACCTCCACGCGGGCGAAGCCGCTGGCAAAAGCTAGTTCATAATAAAAATGTAAGTATCGGTCTTTTCATACACATCTTGCCAATAAATTCTATTGACCAAATGAACCACCAACACCTTTACAGTTAGATACCCTATGCGTCCAGTCTATTGCCATGACGATGAAGTTTAGGATTAAGGGATACGGGCAACTGTGTGTTATCCCAGCTAGACCAGCTTCCAAGGCAACTTGTCAACCAAAATAAAAAGAACTAGGAAGTAAACAACTAATCATGTTACTAATTTAAATCAAATAATTTTATTGCTAATGCTGGCAATACTTCAACTTCAATCTAGAATGCTAAATAGTTCGTAGACCTCTTCAAACTAATGAACCAACTTAATATAATTGTATATTATACTAGCTTCTGCCTGCGACTTCGTCCGCGTCAAATTTTTGCTCCCCTGACCCTTCCAGTCGCATCGATTTGCCTGCTAGTTTTCGTCCATTTTTCGTTGCTGCTCGCTCCTTTTAAGTTATAGTGAATCAACCTTAAAACTTTTTAAAAGGAACAATTCCGTCATACATAATTTTTGCGTTACTTTAACCGTTTACGCAGCGCACGCAACGGAAACTCTCAAAAGGAATAAATTTTCCCCGTTTTTGCAACATTTTTCATTACTGCTCCGCTCCTCTTAGTTGTAGCGTGATGTTATATAGCCTATAGCCTCCCTCGATAAATAGGCTACTCAACACAAAAAGAATTTTTCAATTCGGACCAGTATTCCTGAGATTAGCGCGTTCAATCAAACAAACAAACAAACTCTTCAGCTTTATAATATTATAGTATAGATTCAGAGCAGTGGTAGCGCAGTGGTATCGGCCACGACTTACGAGTTGTAGGTCATGAGTTCGAACACCAGCAGGCGCTTTACTTTGTTTAAACAACTCATCAGCACAGCTCTTAAAAGGCATGTCGTAAAACCAAAAATTTTAAGAAACGTGATATCGATACGGCCCACTCCCTCTCACCGAGAGGAGGCCTGAGTCTCAGCAGTGGGAACATTATAGGCCGATTATGATGACTATATCCAGTAGATATAATTAAACTTACTACTGTCTTCAGTTCCAGACATTTCCGACAAGTACAACAAACCCAATTCGACGAACGACACAGCACTGATATTTTTTGAAACATATTAGAGAGTATTTTATGTTCCCAAGCAAACCAATTCTCAAGTATCACCTTATTTTTTGCCCAGGACTTGATTTTCAAGTGGATAAAAAATTAGAGTTGTTTACTTCTATCGTCGCTATGGGTTTTAAGCTAACCAATTAGATTAAAGCATTGGAACTAATAATGAAAATATAGTGACGAAATATGAACAACCAAAAAAGATGTCCCAGTTCATCCATTTGTAAAAACAAAAACCACTTTTCCATGACCTAAGACTGCGTAGGCAACAACACAAAGAAAAGAACATCAAGTGATACAAGCATACAATGTATCTTAATGACTGTGAAACAAATGTGTATGAGCAGAGCACCCACGCAGTGCTTAGTACTGAGGTCGTGATATATGCCCACGCGGTAGCTTACTTTGGTCTTAAAGCAGGATAAAGTTGGTACGATTTGCCAAGATCAGATTTGCAAAGATCAGATCCAAGTCATTGAGCATGGAAATTGGCTATTTCATGGTTATAGCTGTGGTGTCGTTTATGATAAATTAAGGTTTCACAAGAAGCTTATGGTCTTTGTAGGGGTCTACTAGGACCGATGCCTGCCGGGGTCGCGTGATTGTTCGAAAGAGATACCGTGACCCTGGCACATGGGCAACTGATGGAACACGGGTGGGTTTTAGTCAGTAAAAGTCTGACACGCCCTCCCGCTCCGCCCAGAGCGGGAGAAGTCATTTGATGATTTCCCATCCTGAAAAAAAAAAAAAAAAAAAAAAGCTTATGGTCTTTCTACTGGATGGTAATGTAGAAGGAGGAATTACAAGATTGGCCCTATAAAACAGCCAACGAAACTAACGATATAAAGTAGTAGACTAATCTGTTAGTTCCAACTGGTGTTACTTCATGGACCCAAGAAATATAAGGCTTTTTCTTAACTAAGTTGGAGTCAGCTTCGAGTCTAACCGTATGCAACTGAATACCAGTATTTTATATGGAAGCACTGCCTATCTGACCTCTAAAACCCAGTTACTGGTTAATACGATAGATACCCCTTGGTACGACTGATTGTCAGACTTTCAGGCTTCTGACGAACTGTAGATTTGTTGATCTACGGACCATCCGCGGCAGGCGTAGCTTGACCTGTTCGATCGACTGCTGCGGCTGTAATTACTTGCCACATGCCTCTCCTTGTAAGGTGCCTACCTTATCACCCGATATCACACCTTACACTTTTTATTAAACTGTTTGCTGCTGTATATAGTGTGCTTTTTAGTCTGTGCAATTTTTTTCTTTCTTTCTTTCTTTGTATGTATGTAAGTTGGTACTTAAATTCTAATATTGCGTCATACAAATGCTACACCATCAATGGTGCTTATCGCCACAGAAATAGCCGTGAAGGTTGAACTTTCCTCAACGACCTATTCCATAAAACCATTATTAGAGGACTCTGCTAATAGCAAAACTTTCTTCTAAGACTCCTTACTCCCGATCGCTAAAGGAATGGACTATTATCAAAGGGATTGAAATACAATACCTTCTATTCTTAAAGCTACAAGATACGGCTGAGAAAACTGATGTTTGTATAGAAACAGACTCTCAGGGCACTACTGTTAATGTAGCCAGATTAGATAGTGTCCTACATAACAATAAACTACTTGAGAAAGGAATTAGATTGTTACAATTGTAATCAGAGAGCGATAAATTAATTAGTGTAAGTTGTTGTATTGATAGTGAAATCTTTCGTTAAGTGGAAAACGACTGCTGTATTTCGAATTAAAATGTTATTGGTTATAAACAATGAAATTATATAGAGAAAGCCAAATGGGTAGTGCTAAATCAGAGTTTAAAGAATGCTTAAGCGTTACAAACATGATTTGTATAGTTGGTGTAAAGTTCGGTAAATTGGAAACGACTGCCTAGTTGCTCTAATGGTCGTAAACGCTACTGTTGACATTAGGTTCCTGGGTTCGATTCTCAGACCGCGCAAAGCGTTTTTGAGTTTTACCATCCGGAGTCTCTCAGTAGCAGCCCAGAATCTGGATTTGTGCCAGGTTTATGGCAAAAGGCTCGCCCCTATTACATGGGACTTAAACATAACTGACGAAATTTGGGTGTACTATAGGTACACCTCCGCCCAACCCTTTAGGAAAACCAGCCGTGATGTATTGTTATGAAAACGATCAAATTTTTGACGACGAGACGTAGACCAAATAACATTGTGAACAACATGAAGC
Source organism: Aporophyla lueneburgensis (assembly GCA_932294355.1). Classification (NCBI taxonomy): domain Eukaryota; kingdom Metazoa; phylum Arthropoda; class Insecta; order Lepidoptera; family Noctuidae; genus Aporophyla; species Aporophyla lueneburgensis. Next base: position 24,262,669 of record OW028758.1, on the reverse strand, counting down.
CAAACAATCGAAGTATTAATCAAACAACAAACATAACAGTGTTTAAATTTCAAAACAAGTGACGATATCGTCGGCTAATCAATCATCGCAACCATGCGCCTACGCACTAATATTTAGCTTTTATGCTCACTTTAGTATTTGAAGGTTAGATGTGTTTAGCATTTGTTACGAAACTAGCACTTTTGATATGTGGTCTATTGTCAAACTGAGGAATTACAACACATTCGAAGAGACAGTTAATACATCAGACGCCACGATGGCGTCGAAAAGATTACAGGGAAAACCTAAATTAAAATAAGTGACAAAACGCAATTTCAAAGTTATTTTAAACACACAATTTAACATCTCGATAACAGCGAACATATTATAAGACGACCTCATAATGACTAACCTAACCTAACCTAACCACTGCCTGTAAAGTTCTTAATAACGTACCAAGACTCAATACAAAGTCACCGATGAACACTTAACTAATTCTAATTAACGGACGGTCGTAAGTAATACGTGCGGAGCAGTAGAAGCCACAATTACCAGACACGTACATAGCTGCATTCTTAGAAAATGTTCTCGTATTTGCGTGCTGTTAAAATGAACGCGTAATGAAGTACTAGTTAGTTGCCACCGATCGGTTATGAGCTAGAAAATATCTAAGAAAACTCTTACTTGTATCAGCAATAATCATTTCCTCTGTAGATACAATATTATAAATGGTAGCGATGTTAATATGCAAAGCCTCGTTTGAAGGTCAGCATATATCTACATCTACGTCTATTTATTTAGCGTAATAAATTGACTGCAATTATTATAGGTACAAACTAAGATATTTTAAAGTAATTGCGATACAATTATGGACAGCATTAGCACATTCCCAAATAAGAGTCTATTGAGCCGGTAACATAAAAAAATCAAAACATTTCCACAGAAAACCAGCAATCCAAATCGAAGGACCAAAAAAACCACCGGCCTTTAAACTACCAAGGAACCATTTCATTCCATCGATAACTATCTGAATCAAATACAATATAAACGATTACAGCAATCTTCCTGAAATGGACAGAAACATTTACGATTGCGTGAGGCAAAAATATCAAGTTGGCTGTAACAAAAATGACGTGAAGTCATTCCCCATGGAGTATGGTGTTCACGATCTAGGAACACAGGCGGTTGTGTAAGACAAATATGGAATTAATTATGGTTGTACAAGGTGAGGAAGTTAGCGTTTTGCAGAAATGTATTGTTTTACATAAGGACCAAGGTAGTTAAGGATGGGAATTTCGATGTTTAATTGAGATCCTACTATATCCTACTAATATTATAAACTAGCTTCTGCCCGCGACTTCGTCCGCGTCAAATTTTTGCTCCCCAGACCCTTCCCGTCGCATCGGTTTGCCTGCTAGTTTTCGTCCATTTTTCGTTGCTGCTGGCACCTTTTGAGTTATAGTGAGTCAACCTTAAAAGATAGGCATATGCTCTAGCGGACTTTTTTTTAGAACTTTTTAAAAGGAACAATTCCGTCACACATGATTTTTGTGTTACTTTAACCGTTTACGCAGCGCACGCAACGGAAACTCCCAAAAGGAATAAATTTTCCCCGTTTTTGCGTCATTTTTCATTACTGGTCCGCTCCTCTTAGTTGTAGCGTGATGTTATATAGCCTATAGCCTCCCTCGATAAATAGGCTACCCAACACAAAAAGAATTTTTCAATTCGGACCAGTAGTTCCTGAGATTAGCGCGTTCAATCAAACAAACAAACAAACTCTTCAGCTTTATAATATTAGTATATGTAGATGTGAAAGTTTGTAACTCAATCACGCAAAGACGGCTGAACGAATTTGTATGAAATTTGGCACAGCGATAGTTTATACCCCGTAATCACACATATGATACGTTATATCCCAATAGTTAGTTCCCTTAGGATAATTTACAACCTACACAGGAGAGAAGCCACTTGCAAAAGCTAGTATCTGTATAAGTTAACGTGTGTCTAACTTACCATTTGGAGAATGTGGATGTTATAGAAACGTGAAATGAGAACTGTCGTGAATGCCCATTTCTTCGAAAATTACCTCATATCAATTATTACAAACGGCATTTTCTGTCTTACTCATGTTTAATTTGTTTTGTCAAAAGCAAGATTCCCTCTCGTCATTGTTTAACCTGTAACTTAAAGCCAGAATCAACGACAGCCCGCTCCTTCCTAACCCTTACACCATATACCCCTTCCAAATAAGGCACACCGCGTTCCAATAAGGCGTACTATCATAACACCATGCTGGCCACGGCCGCCATGCCTTGGTTTATGGTGTGATCGCACGTAAGAACTGACTGTGTAACGTTCGGACATTCCCGTGTTTTGATCTGAACGTGGGATGCCATGCAATTCGATAACTTAGAGATACATTGTATGGTTTGTTTTGTTCTGTTTGTTTGGCTTTTGAACGTGCACCCTAATTGCGAAACGCACAATTTATCAGAATCTGAATGGGATTGAAGATTATTTCTAAACCATTGCGTCATTTGTTCGAATAAATTGTGGCTCAGCAACGTAAATAACGCAATGAATGTTGTTTAACTATGAATATTAAACCAATTCTTACCGATAAAAAGTTCCGCAATTACCCCTCTGTACTTAGTAATAGACTGTCGTTACGGGTCGTCAGAAGCCCGAAAGTCTGACAACCAGTCTTACCAAGGGGTATCGTATTACCCAGTAACTGGGTTGTGGAGGTCAGATACGCAGTTGCTCCATGAAAAATACTGGTACTCAGCTGCATCCGATTACACTTGACAGGAAGCCGACCCCAACATAGTTGGGAAAAGGCTAGGCAGATCATGATGAGTTACCAATAGATTTAAAAAAACCGGCCAAGTGCGAGTCGGACTCGCGCACCGAGGGTTCCGTACAAACCTGTAGGTATTTTCGGTTTAAAAATATAAATATTTTTTAATTTTTATATTTCAGTTGATTGAATGTAAGGTAAATTGCGGTTTACGATTTATGACGTTTTAAAAAAAAACTACTCACTCGATCTCGTTCAAACCAATTTTCGTTGGTAGTTTACATGGTAATGTACATCATATATTTTTTTTAGTTTTGTCATTCTCTTATTTTAGAAGTTACGGGGGGGGGGGGGGGGGGACACACATTTTACCACTTTGGAAGTGTCTCTCGCGCAAACTATTCAGTTTAGAAAAAAATGATAATAGAAACCTCATTACCATTTTTGAAGACCTATTCATAGATACCCCACACGTATGGGTTTGATGAAAAATACCATTTTTGAGTTTCAGTTCTATGTATGGGGAACCCCAAAATTTATTGTTTTTTTTTCTATTTTAGTGTGAAAATCTTAATGCGGTTCACAGAATACATCTACTTACCAAGTTTCAACAGCATAGCTCTTATAGTTTCGGAGTAAAATGGCTGTGACATACGGACGGACAGACAGACAGACAGACAGACAGACAGACAGACAGACATGACGAATCTATAAGGGTTCCGTTTTTTGCCATTTGGCAACGGAACCCTAAAAAGAGCTAAAGAATTATGATTACACTAGCTTCTGCCCGCGACTTCGTCCGCGTCAAATTTCTTGCTCCCCCAACCCTTCCCGTCGCGTGGAATCGCCTACCCGTGCGATTTTCCCGTTTTCCGCAACATTTTTCATTACTGCTCCGCTCCTCTTGGTTGTAGCGTGATGTTATATAGCCTATAGCCTTCCTCGATAAATAGGCTACCCAACACAAAAAGAATTTTTCAATTCGGACCAGTAGTTCCTGAGATTAGCGCGTTCAATCAAACAAACAAACAAACTCTTCAGCTTTATAATATTAGTATAGATGATGATTCTTCCCATGGCAGAAACTACAGAACGCCACATACTACGATCCTTACATACCTTGCTACCTCGTTTACATTCATACATCTGGTCATACAGCACAGCGGTTGCGAATACTAAATACCTGACCTTTCTGAGGAACATCACCAATAAGGTGGTCCTATGTCCTTTTAGGACGTCTCCTCCCAGCGTTTTCAATCACATCATCAAAAAACTATAGTTGCTGCATTGACAATTCTTGTGGTTAAAACTCTTTTCTATCTGAGAAGGGTCGGCGAGGCGTAAATTTTTCTAAAAGAGAAGCCGAAACGAAGTCGGCCTTAACTTACTGACTCATCAATAAAGAATACTTACTATCATTCTAAAATTAATATAGGAATGTAATGAATTAAATACAATTAAATTGAACAGATGAAAACGAATAAAATATGCAATATTCCTCTATCTCGTTCTCGCTGACGCATTTTTCTATACCTGTCTCTGTCATAACCCGTTGTACAGCGGCTTGCTCTCGTACATATCAAGCGGTGCCACGTGACCTAAAGTGACATCATTACGGGATCGCTGTTGTATGAATTTTTAGTTCCCGATTATGACGTTTTGGCGCCGGGTTAATTTAGAACATTTCTCTTTTGTTGTAATACAAAGGTATAAATAACCTTTTTTGTTGTTTGAATGTTATGGTGAATTAAATACCCGTAGTGTAACTATATTTATTGACAATAGTAGCCACTATTTACATACTATTGTATTTTTAATAGTGATAGAGTTACCAATGCGAATCCCCGAAGGCAAGCCGGTAGGAATCGTGTTATATGGTGCCTTCGCCACTGAGGGTCATCTATAAGGATATCTAGTAATATTAGCAATGCTTTTACCAAAGACCACAACTAGGTTAAGTATATCTTGGATTAACCCAGGTCCGGTCTATTCCTAGCGAAATCTTCACAAAACCCAATAAACTCCAAACCACTATCAAAGCACACGAAATTATCTTACCATAAATTCACCAGTTTATACAATAACCTACCTCAACTTGAAACCTAGTAACCATGGCAACAGGGGTATCGCTCTCGTGAAAGTGGCTCCCACTATCAGGCATCACAATTACAGTGCTTACACCCCCCGAGCTAAGCGTAATGATAGTGTTTGCTTAGAAAGTGATCTTAGAAGGTACAGATAACATTTTTGCATAAAATTATTCTGTTTGTGGGCGTTGAGTGGAAATTGTTGAAAATGATATTTGTTTTTAATTAATTGGTTTAGTTGTTTGATTACGCGTTGGTGATAATTTTGTCGTAAGATATAATGTATTTTGAATTATCTTTACTGTTATCCTAATTATCCTATTCTTTTTATCAATATACATATATTCAAATCACAGAAGAGCAGTGTTGGCACAGTAGTAACGTAGGTGTACAAAATGGCTGACACGGCATATTGACGTTGTTTCAATTTGAAATAAACCTTGACTATACCAAAATGTTAGAACTACCTCTAGAATATGTGACGGGTTTGCATTTTTTTTCTATAAATAGTTTTTTGTTTATACCACGTAGACAGTTTTCTGCGCCACAACGGACCAAAACAAAACATCACTTTTTCACGGCAATAAAAAGCCCTATATTCGAAAATCATGTCCATTTAAGTCCAAAGCGCCTACGTCAGTCAGACAGTCGGTCATTAGCCATTTAGCCCGTCGATCGTGGTCGTGCATCGTCCAACTTTCTCGCAAACAATTAGCTATTTACTTGTTCCCTATTTGTAAGACCTTTTAGTATCCGTGGGATTGTTTAAACTGCAATTATGTTTGAATAGTCAAATAGAAATGGTCAGTTCTAGTATCTGCTGTGGGCTTTATAGCTTCTAAGAGCTAAGATATTACACAAATGTTATGCTTTGCTTCTTTTGTGTTTAAACTAGCTGTTGCTGCGTCTGCGATCCTCGATGCAAAATAGCCTATGTTCTTACCTCTTCAGCACTACTATTCTCAAAACGGTCAAGGAAGAAATCGTGAGGAGGATACTTATCCTAGAACCGAAAATTCGCAGACATGTCACATGCATGAACCCACACTGGGCCCGCGTGGTAGATTACAGCCCATTCCCTCTCGCCGAGAGGTCTGTGGATGATCAGTGGGAACATTTATAGACTGATTACGCTATGGTGCGTAAAGTTTACTGTAAATAGATAGGAAATAAGAAAACATCTAAATTGGATTGCCCAAGTAATTTACTTGAGCAATCTAATTTAGATGTTCTACCTGCCCTCATTATTATCTAAGCATAACAGTACTTGAATGTAAATCATAACAACCAAGACAAGCATGAAAATCGACGTAAATTCAGATTGGCAGGAAAATAAACGTTCATTACAAGCTAACACATAATCTTTGGCGAAATATCATAAACTCTTGCAATATTAATTTAGTTAAACCAATTATTATGATGCGCATTTCAAAACTGACTTTATTACGACATCATAAAGATAGTAATCGTTAGTTGTAGCTGTCAATCTATGTGGAACATAATTACCGTTTTGTCATGATCTGTCGTGTGATGTAAGATCAATTGGCATGGAGATCAGATAATGTTGGTCATGCAAGTGATAGAAGCGTCTGATAGTGTAATCCGTGTCATCGGGCGCACGAAAGATAAATTTCTCAATTTTCTTTGATATTCGTGTTTTGTGAAAAAACGTGGTATTAGCGATCATAAGTAGATTGATGCTGATAGAGCAAGTGCTCTCGATTTTATGAACGCAATAGTTGATTGAAAGGAAAAGTTTTCAACGTAATAAATAATAGCAAGATAGGATGGCAATATTCTTACGTCTAACGCTGAGGCTATACGGGACCGTAATTGAAGAAAGTATAGCACAATAGAGACATCAGGAGGAGGCCTTAGTCAAAAGAATCACAGAGCTAGGAAGCAATTTTATTTTAACTCAAACACTTTCCTGCTTTAAAACGATGTACCCGATGTTCCGAAATTGGGATCGTTTGACTTTACAAATTGTTTTAATTAAACGTGGAACTTTCTCACCTCTTCACGGTATAATATGTCATTGTATTATAAGTTCTTGTAACCGATACGACAAAGGTTCCACGACCCGATTGTGGTGACGGTTAGGGTGACCAGTCTACCGGGGCGGACTCTCCCGAGATATTACTTTTGGGATATTTTGTAACGGTTGTGATAGAAAATTTATTGGTTTTTATTATAGCAATTCATAGTAAATCTATTTAATGTAACCCACGAAATTTTAATTTTCTTACTTTTTTTGCAATTTGCAAATCAGTATAAATTTGTATGTTGATTAAAATATGATTCGCGACAGTGACAAATATGTCTTTACAGAATGATAATCGTGAAAATCATAAATACAACACTCCAATTTTATTTAATATCATTGCATGTTTTGTTCATGAAATAGTTACGAATCATATCATCAAGTGTCAAACTATTTTTTCACTAAATAGTTTGACACTTGATGACTTGATGGAACATCTATTATTTTTTTCGCCGACAAAATTTTTAACACAGGTTTGCGTCAAAATTTTCATTGGGTAAAAATTTAATAGCACTTTTCTATGGAACAGAAGATTTTATTATTTTTATAAGCATGATAAATTTATACGTAAGGGGTGTAAAATCATGTACTGATTTCATGGTAAAAGGTTACGCTTCGATATCAATCCACCCAACAAAGCACAAAGGGCCACGTCTCTTTAATTACTTTTTCTCATAAAGTTGAGTATTTCATTCTATATTTATTTCAAACACTCCTAAAATTCTATCTTTGGTGAAAACAACATAAAACCATTCCACATTGCACACAGGCCTCTAAAACTGGAAAGGATGCGGTTATGGCGTCAATAAAAAAGGAGAAGTTAAGATCGTGTTACGTGGAGCTGCGGTCTCTTTGTCATTACGTGTTGGAACCAAGATTTGAACTAGCACACGACTTTTAATCGTAACGTAAGTACGCTTAGTTATTTTGAGAGAAGTGGTGGCCCAGTGGTATCTGCCCCGACTTACGAGCAGTAGGTCGTGGGTTTGAACTTGGGCAGGAGCATTACATAATCAACCTATACCGTTCTCACTGCTGAGACTCAGACCTCCTCGGTAAGAGGGAATGGGACGTAATTTACAACGCGGGACCAGTGCGGCTTGGTAGCGTGTAGTAATGTCATATGTCTTCAATTTTTTGGTTCTAGGACATACCGGTTGCCTAACGATGTTTTCCTTCAGCGTTTTGAGCAGTGGTGATGAAATTATTTACATAAAGTAAAGCGTATGCCTGGGTTCGGACCCACGACTTACAACTAGTAAGTCGAAGCCGATACCACTGCTTAAAAAGGATGAAGGAAAACATCGTGAGGAAACCGGCATGTCCTAGAAGGGAAAATTCGACGGACATGTAACATCTACCAACCCGCACTGGGCCCACATGGTAGATTACAGCCCACTCACAGCAGTTCCAGCAGTGGGAACATTATGGCCTGATTATGTTAACATGGGAATTAAATGCCGGATCTAAAACATTATAGACAACGTTTAGTAGTCTAGTCAAAACATCAATAATAACGTACCAGTAATATTGAATTATATTTTTCAACAAAGATTTTGATTAATTACGTAATCAATGTTTTTATAGAACTCGTCAGACTTAAGTAAATACGATAATTAAAACATGACCTAACTAAGATAAACATTACCGATAGATCAAACACGAAGTCACTCGTCGGCGCATCTATTAATATTAAATGTTTACTGTTTATTTTGTAAACTGCCTTGGTTCTTAAAACAGACCTGCTCTTCGACAGTCTAAGTCATTAAGGGGGACGCGCTAAGTTAGACCGTGTTTCTTTCACCTTTCTGAGAGTAATGGTAAAGAAATTATTTATACAAAGCAAAGCGCCTGCTTGAGTTCGAACCCACGACCTAAGTCACCGACAAGTAAGTCAGCGCCATTACTACTGCTCTTTCTAATTCTCATGTTAGCAGAATGTGTTTGCTATTGTCTTAAAAAACTATCAGTACCAGCCGGAATTAGAAGTTGTTTACAATAAATGCCAATAAGAATTACTACATGAACATGACACTGAGAACCGTCATTTCCAAGAAAGTTTGTGTGAATTGTATACCTCCACCGACCTCCTCAAAGTACATACGTAATGTTACATACCCAGTCCCCAACCAAGATTTCATAAGAAAACATTAAAAGCAAGTATGGGTATTGTCCTTCCATAATTACAGATTGGTCACACTACATTGGAACACTGGTGTTACGTATAATTACAAATGGCGGCGGTGCTCCGAACAGCTGATGTAACCTGAAGATAAGTAGGCCACGGGTGAAGACTAGACAATACGTATTACTTATATTTTTTGTCAATGAAAGATGTGCAATAAAAACCAAAATAATTACATTTTGGAGCTTTTTGATCATCTCATGACCTTCTTTGCCCAAGTACTCTATAAGCTACAACAAAAAAGGTATAGGGACTTCTCTTTCATTGTTATGTTAACACGTTGCGGGAGGGTACCGACTTTTTCAAATTATGTGATAAGGCACTAAAATTGTCGATCCAAGTTACGAACACTGGTATATCCGTAGCGTCCTAAAGTAATACTAAAGAATGATATATGTATGCAGTGTCATATTGTTCCTCTATACGAAATTTCACTGTATTGCCCGTACCTCAGTTCAGAAGAGTTTAAAAGTTTATGGTTGTGCCCGTACTGTCATTTTCAAACATCGAAAACTCGACTGCTAATGCAGTGCGTCCCACAACGTGTTAAGGCTCCATTAGGCAGGCGCGACACGACTCTTGTAAAACAATTTTCATATAATTTGTTCTACTAGAATACTGTCGTGCTGTAGAGTCGCACCTGTCTGCGGGAACGCTTAACCTAGTATGTGGTGTACCTTTTCCAAATTATAAACTGTAAATTGATGTTAATTATGAGTATAACGCTGTGATACAGTGTGCAATGAAAGATTTTTTTATTTTATTCGTTTTCATTTCGTGGTAAAATGCTTAGGGAAAGTCGCCTTTCACGACAGCCACGGGAAGAAACAGGATGGTGCTATTCTTTACGTCAGGCACTACACAGAACACACACACACACACACATTCTGAAAAACTAAAGGAAGAAAGGCAGGTTAGTTCTCTGAATGGTCGAATTTAGCGCAAGTATGTGTTTGTTTCCGAATAGTTCCGAATGTGTGATGAATGAGCCCACAATGTAGCTGTACTCAGAACATTAACAAACATCCTCTAGTTTTGAAAACTATCGCCAATTATGTGGAACTCGCTAAACAGTACACAATGCACTTGGATTTGGTAGGAATGTGGTATTTACTGATTTGTTCTTAAGAATATTAGCGACCCGCCCAAAATGTGTTCGATTAAGACAAAAGATCGAGATTTCTTTATAAAAGTAAATTACGATTAACTAATTACACACATAAACCTTCAATACTCAATATCTGTATTGCTTTACAATAATGTGTACTAAGTGGTAACTACTGGAAGCTACCGGAATATATTCTCTACTAGCTGTGCCCAGGGCTTCGCTCGCGTGGTTATAGGATATTATCCCACGAGGACGTGCTACCGGGATAAAAGTCTATGGAAGTCAAGTCTAGTTAGCCTTGTAACATCAGCTGTCTGCCAGTAAAAGTCCAGTCAAAATCGGTTCAGCCGTTTTGAAGATTACCCAGAACAAACCTACAGACTAACAAAAATATTGTAATGTGTTTTTTCTTTCTTATAAATCCTATGTATTAATTTTCTACTAAAATTATTTAATTTGTATAGATGTAAAGACATGATGTTGAAAATACCATAATAACACATCGTTCTGAAGTTTAGAAAACTCAAACAGACAAACACGAATACCGACTCCAATGTATATTATGTATGTCTATTATGAATTTTAAACCCTGTCACCTATGCAATAATACCTACAATGATTTAAAATACGATACCAACTATATCAATATTTCGGGGAACATAACAATTAAATTTTTAAATAATGCCTCTCTGTAGACCATGTAGCTTTGTTTAATAAATACGTTTAATTCACAGTAAGTGAAATGTTTTCCAAATAAATGAACAACATGTGCTTTTGTTGCGGGTACAAATTAGAACAATATAGTTCTTTGTTTTAACATGTAGCAGTAGCGATAACCTAGATAATTAATGTTTTATTTTGGTAATACATATTTTGACTGCTTGAACTATGTACTAATACACGCAAGTCTTGCTATAGAAAAAGTATTGAGAAACTACATATATTTCAGTCAATCAATTTGCCTAGTCTTTTCTCCACTACGTTGAGGGTCAGCTTCCAGTCTAACCGGAAGCAGTTGACGACCAGTATTTAACGTTGAGCGACTGCCTATCTGAACTTCACATAACATTTACTGGGTATCATGATACCCCTTTTTTTTTTGGATGGGAAATCATCAAATGACTTCTCCCGCTCTGGGCGGAGCGGGAGGGCGTGTCAGACTTTTACTGACTAAAACCCACCCGTGTTCCATCAGTTGCCCGTGTGCCGGGGTCACAGTATCTCGCTTGAACAATCTCGCGACCCCGGCAGGCATCGGTCCTAGTATACCCCTTCACTGCTGCTGACATCTCTTTGAGGCGCGCGGGAAACACTACGCGCCGTCGACCCGAGCCTGGTCCTTATCGGGCGGCGAGCTACCCATTGCTCGCCACCCGCAAGCTCGCGCCTACGGTGGCCGGGAGTCCGCTGTCGACTCCTCCTGCGGCGGCTAGGGACGTGAGGGCGCAGAGACTGCCACTCTCTCACGCGCCCCGCCTCCTCCTTCGTGAGCATTACTGCTTCGCAGAAGGAGGTGACGGCTTCCCATGCCCTCTCGCTCCGTACCATGGCTCGCACCAGGGCCGGACGCGAGAGGTCGCCGCCGCCGATCGCCTCCACGAGGACACGGCGGTGCTCCGCCCAGGCAGGGCACACCTCCACCGTGTCCTCCAGACGATCCTCACAATGGAAACACCCGGGCGTTTCCTTCCACTTTATCTTGAACAGGAACCCACCGAAGCACCCATGCCCGGTGAGAACCTGCGTCAGGCGGAAGGTGAGGACGCCGTGGCGCCTCTCTATCCACTCCTCAAAGAGGGGACTTACCGCCGCAATTGTGGCGTGCCCTATCATGATACCCCTACCCCTTGATACTGGTTGTCGGGCTTCTGACGACCCGTAACGACAGCCAAAGAACTACAGATGACAGCCGGGATCTATCAATGGCTTCATGTGCTTTCTGGGGCAAGCAGGGTCCTGGTATGTAAAGATGGTCATTCAGTCAGGGACCAACCGCGGCAAGGGTAGCTTTCAGTCACGCGACTGTTACGACGCCGTAATGTGCTTTCCGAGGCACGGATGAGCCTTGTCAAATATTTCAGCACCTTTAAAAATTAGCAACGTTATGACATGTAGGGCATTGGCCGGAATCACGTTTCATATCTATACTTATATATCTAATATATAAAATTCTCGTGTCACAGTTTTCGTTGCCATACTCCTCCGAAACGGCTTGACCGATTTTGATGAAATTTTTTGTGCTTATCCGGTATCTATGAGAATCGGCCAACATCTATTTTTCATCCCCCTAAATGTTAGGGGTAGTCCACCCCTAATTTTTATTTTGTTATTTTTTAGACAAAATTTTTAATTTCTATTTTTTTATGATACAACATACAAAAATACATACAATCCTCAATTTTCACCCTTCTACGATCAACCCTTATTTTTTAATAGCCATTTTAGTAATTTAATCATTTTTCCTCTCCGGTCGAAAACTGATCAATCGTCATTTAATTAGTTATCCCCGCCTAGGACATTATTTATATGGCAAAACAACGTTTGCCGGGTCAGCTAGTATACTTATAATATTATAAAGCTGAATACTTTGTTTGTTTGTTTGATTTGAACGCGCCAATCTCAGGAACTTCTGGTCCGAATAGAAAAAATCTTTTTGTGTTGGGTAGCTTATTTATTGAGGAAGGCTATAGGCTATATAACATCACGCTACAACCAAGAGGAGCTGAGCAGTATTGAAAAATATTGCAAAAACGGGGAAAATCGTATGGGTAGGCGATTCGACGCGACGGGAAGGGCCCGGAACAAAAAATTTTCCGCGGACGAAGTCGCGGGCAGAAGCTAGTTATTCATGTATCTTGCTAATTAACTTTAAACACTCGTATTACGACTAGAAAAACGAAATACAATCCAAAATATTATAATGAAGTAATTTAGCTTCACAATTCGTTTCAAATAAAACGGAAATCCGGATATTAAAACATCGTAATTGTAACGAAAGTAGATCAGCTGATGATAAATTAATCGATTTTGGTACCTATCACTAGTATTACGTAAGAACAAAATTGATTGGTTTATTCGAACTGCAATTACAATTCGATCGCAATTCCGATGAGTTTGATTAGAGATTAACGATTGACAGATGTTTATGCCTGATTGGTTATTAAATGACACGTTAAAATATTGGTATGGCGACTGGAATGTCGGCAGCATTCTTAAAATTTGTTGTTATATAAGGATATTGCATTAAAAAGAACCAATTTCGATGAGATTTGGAAGATTAAATACAAAATGTACTTACAAATCTTTGTTTAATTTCTGCCTTTTTTTGCGGGTGGGAAATCATTAAATCATCGAGGGCGTTTCAGAGTTTCACTGACTAAAACCCACTCGTGTTCCTTCAGTTTTCTATATGCCAGAGCCACGGTAACTGTTTCGAACAAATCTCGCGACCCTGGCAGGGTTTAATTTCTGCCTGAGTTTTGTATACTATGCATTTATAAATTGATGTACACAGGGACGTATTAATATCGCAACGATACTTTTTCACGTATCTTCAACGCACTGCTTAACGTGTTTAACGACGCGCTAAGCTGCACTCTGTTGGATTCTCAATGCTTGGTTTAACTCCGAGAGTTGAAAATCGACTGCACTATTCTGTCATTTTAATACCAAGTCCAAGTGAAAACTCATCGAAATGTATCCTATTTAAAATCAATCAAATTATGACAGGCGAGCACAGATCTCTCAACGGATGTGTCACTTCATTATTTCCTGTGGGGTTAACGGTGCCCCTGAGAACAAAAACGTGTCGAAAATATTAACAAAATGAGTATAATAATCATACTGAGGCCGACTCCTATAAACGTCAGTTAATAACGTACAGTCAACCGCACAGCAGTAGTAACACTTGTACTGCTATAACCACCCTTACTGCTACGACATAAAAGGATTGTCAGTTTCAAATTGTTTGTCTCAGCGTTATCTCTGTCAATCACACTACTGTCAAATTACATCTGCAAGCTATCTTGCATATGAAATTTGACAGTAGTGTGACTGACCCGTTTCTATAAACGGGAACATATCTCAGTCACAGCACATGCTAAGACCACGCCAAGCATTTTAAAGTGTTTTATTACAACAAACCTTAGCATTTATATTCATTACGTAACCTGAAAATCTAGCCTAATAATCACAACTCTTAAGTAAACGTACACACGCCACGCCTTGTTGCGCTTGCGCATGTACCTACTCATGTACTCGTAACCTGATCAGTCGCGCCTTGCTCGCCGACCGAGACGGACGTGTAACTTACACCCGCTCCCTCGTCACACACGAAAGTCGATTTCCTTTGGGGAAATTCGAGTTCAGATTAGATTTATAAATTATTAAGGTGTTGAATTACTGATGAGATTGTTATAGCTTCTTTTTTGTATCGTTATGGGAGAAATTGGAAGGAGACAGGCGTCAACCATATTGGAAACTGAGGAATATTTTACGGTCATGTTACGTAGTGGGTCATTTACTATCTTCTTTCATGTCGGCTCAATCGTTATGAGAATATCACTGTGTGTAGAATCGATGAATGAAATTCTAAGTTGTTTTTTCTTAACCTTATCCCGTTTTTGGATTGTTCCTTCTTTTAACAACTACCATACAGCTAAAAAAAAGAGTTACGTAAGTAGTTTTTCGTACCAAAGATACTGAATTAAGCGAAGTTATACGTAAAAACCTCACAAAATAAGCAGACTACTTTCTGACCAGACAACGTAAATTGTTTTCCACTGACCCCGAACTATGGCGTGATACAAGCACATTACCTAACATATTCCCATGTTAGCAATAATCAATAAGAAACGTAACATTCTCATAGTTAAAATAACTTTATTTTCTGAACTCAAGACCGCTCCCAATTGATTAGGAATAACTGCCGAAACAATCAATTTGCAATGACCTGAATTTTTACCTGTGTACCTTCACTGTTTTACACTGAATGATGTTCATTGCTGTTCTCGTATAGAAGAACTTTGGCCAAGAAGTGATTAAGGCAGAAATGAATGTAATTTGGTTGGTTTCTTCAGTAGGTATTCAAGTCAGAATTACTTTATCACTGGACAAAATTGATATTTGATAATAAAGCATTTGAGTTGGTGATAAAAACTCTTCATCTAGAAATCAAAATAAAAGGTTTTTGTTTCCAAAGTAAAATATAAGTAGCTAAGTACCGAAAATTTAACATCATAATCTCAAAATCAAATCAAATCAAAAATTTATTTATTTGCAAGAATATGGTATAGAAGGTGTTACATTCATTTTCATCTTTACTTAGTATAAAATTAAGTCGATTCCCGCGTCTGTAGTCTGTACGCTAAGATTTTTTAAGGTCCGCAACGGAGTTTCAAGCAGTTTTCACCAATAGACAGAGTGATTCAAGAGGATGATTTATATGTATAATACACGGGCGAAGCCGCTAGCAAAAGCTAGTATAGTTTAATACTAGCTTGTGCCCACGACTTCGTAAGAAAGTCGGAATAAATCACTATGTTTTACATCACACTCTATTTTGCCATGACATGAAGTTAAACAAACATTGGAGAATGGCGAATTGAATGTGAGCAAAACTTGGAAAATAAATCTACAAGAAATAGGTTCATACGAGTAAAAACATAATGAGCTCATATGGTCAGCCAACAACCGCTTCGAAATCAAAGTCAGTGAGTACTCGATTTAAAATAAACCCGAGCAATACAACACCGTATATCGAGTCAATGACATCGATATTACATTACAAGCATTGCGAATCGATAACCTTACTATCCTACCGCAGCTCTAGTATGTAGGAAACCTACACATATGTACTAACGAACTTTAGAGAACCAACCGTAAACTGGTAAAACTAAAGTCGAAAACTATTTGGACTCATCTGAAACTCGAACTCTAAAAATGTGCTACTGTAATTTCAAACTTTGTGTATTAAGCGTAAGGTTCCAATTGTTTTGTGGGTTAACTATTACCAAATATGTAGTATTTTTTATAGATCGAGTGGCCAGTATTTTTACGACAACGTTACATGGTCTAAATGGTCTTGTTTGAGAAAAAGATGTGTTAAACAACGTCGTTTCCATGACAGCAAAGTATGTTGGTTTTACAACGTTTTTAAATTTGTAAGACATGGGATGTTTATAGGCCCTCTCAATAAACGAAAAAAATATTCGTTTTTTTTTTTTCAAAATTACTACCTTAGATTGGTGATCTCAGTTTGCTGATATTTAGAGTGTCGAGGACCCAAAGGCCAAATGAAATTTTAAAGGATTTTTTTGTCTACAAAAACCTTGCATTTCATCCAAAGAAAATATGGATGGATTGTATAAGGAATCATTTGAAAGAGGAGGGAGTGAATGATAGCGTGACGGCTCACAGGGGAGAATGAGGCTTGTGCGCCGACTTCAAGTAACTTGGTACAAGTGCAGGAAGATAAAGATGACCCAAAGAAAAGAAGAGACGGACAAGGACAAAGAACCACCAATTCTTTAAAATATAACAAATAAATACCAATCTACACCAAATTTCCCGTAATAATCATGTCCGTCACACTTTTGCAACAAAAAGTAAGTTCGAATTAAATAACAACATAATTTACTATCCGTTGTGCAAGTAATAGTACTTTATAATAATAAGCAATAAGCCAATACGTTAAGAAATAATAAATTAGACTATTAATGTTGGTAAATCATTATCTGTGGTGTAAGAAGATCATCTGCGTGGGAACTTTTCGTTTGAAGGCTGATTGCAAGTATAGGTTGCAGATATAAAAGTATTAACACAAACAACATGTAGAACAATTGTTTTTAAGGTAACCCAGGAGGACGGTAGTGATAAAGAGTGAGTTCGATCGAACTAAAGCGAACGCTTTACTTTACAAATTATTTCATCACTATTCTTCTTAGAACGCTAAATGATATATATCTTGAGGAAACCGGCATGTCCTAGGATTCAAAATTCGGAGACATGTGACATCTACTAAGCCGAACTGAGCACACGTGGTAGATTACGGCTTACGACATTTACAGAAAGGAGAACTGTATCTGAGCATTGGGAACATTATAGACTGCTTATGCTACAAGAAATGAATTTAATGATATTCAAGGATAATTAGAAGCTAAAAGCCACATTATCCTCACAAACTTTTAAAATCTTTCCGGGAGTGTAAGAACAGGTGAAGGTGCAATTTCTTCGGGGCAAGGCAAATAATGATTATGCTGATCTACGCAGCCAGGAAACGTTGGCAATGTTATGGAAATACTAGAAAGTAACTTAAATTTTACCTTTAGACTTACTATGCTGATTGTTTACCAAGCAATAGTCTTGGTCAGCGGTGTCAAAATTTGTTACCTTGTAGATAGTACTAATAAATAAAATAAACTTGACTAACTCGTTGCAAATGACTGCCTCGTTGGATCTGGGTTCGATTTCCGAGGTCGGGCAAAGTGTTAATGGGTTTTTCTATCTGTAATTTCTCAATAGCAGCCCGGAGTGTGGATTTGTGCCCCGTTAATAGCAATAGGCTCGCCCCTTGTTACATGGGAGTTAAACATAACTGGCAAAATGTGAATGTTCTATAGGTACACCTCTGCCCGACCCTTCGGGGAAAAGGCGTGATGTTATGTTACGGGTTTTTTTTTTTGACTCATCTGCATTGGTATGTCATTTCCCTATATTGCAGTGTGAGAGACTGGTTCTGACCATTCTCAACCACCTTATTCGCAACCTATTCCTAAAATAAGACTGTTCGTCAGAATTCAACCTAATCACCATTTGTACTACACCATAGTAATCCCTCATGTCTCCTTTCCAGACGAGACAAGAATCTAATCAATACATTATGTTTCTCTTTCGTTTCACGCGAAGACACATACATATATACATATATAATGTACATATTTATCTGGTAGTTGAACTCGGCTGCAACTCAAGACATGCTAATGTATAGTACTGACACTTACGGCTTTGTTTACTACGCAAGTTGAGAGTACTATAAATAAGACTGTAGTGTCTTTAAAGTTGGAAGCTGTTGCTTTTGCAATGTGCTTATATCTATTACTGATGTTGCAGGCCTTGTAGACTGTACACAATTTTCTATTTTATTACGTATCTGTTACTTATTGACTGTCCTACACTGTTCTTCCATACCTATTAACACTGAAGTTTGAAACCATTGTAAAAGCCATTATTTTTAAAAGAGTAACCGTGGAGTTTCTTTCCGGCTCTTCTCCATAGGAATCAACAATTTGGAACCGTGCGGACGTTCTGATGATTCATAAGTGCCCATGTAGATTATGTGAAATAAAAATAATTTGATTTGTTGACTTGAAGAATTAAACAGCATGTCAGATTCAGATTAAACCGTTGTATAACCCCCACACCTACATCTGCCCTAGACAGACTTCTGTTCTTTGATTACGGTATTATAGAGGCAAACACGCATCATGATCTCCTTTTGGGGCTACCATCCATTAAAACTGATGTTCCTAAACAAATGATTAGACTACCGGTAGCTTCCCGTGTCCGGATGATTAAATCACACACATAAACAAACATCCTGATTTAGACGGACATCCGTAGATCACAGGAATTATCCTGACACACCAACAGTCAATGAACATCAAACCATTTCGAATTTGCATTAGGAACTCCCAAAAATTATTGAGATCCATAGTATAGTATCTTACTGAATGACGAATGACTTTTTCATGAAACAAGTATTCTATGTTTATTATATGAACTATAGATATATAAACTAAGAGGGTTGTGTATTGATGATTTAATGATTTTAAAGCCATATTTGTTGCGGTCGTAAATCTTATTTTAACCAACATAAAACCTGACACTGACCTGCAAGTTGCAAAACACGTAAGTAAAGAATCTTGCGAGCTACCCTAACGTTGTCTCCTTAAGCATAACATTTCATGTTATGGGATGGCTAAGAAGCCGAGGCCAGTGCACGTGAAATATTTGCAATACCATTAGCATCGTAGATGCTTAGTTATCCCAGAAACATAGTGTCCCATGCCTTTAATTACACCGACCCTTCAAACCGAATTACAACAACGCGACTTAGCGGCAGATATAAGGCTGCCCCAGACCGGCGCGTAGTGATGGTGCGTCGTGATTCTGGTAGGACAAGGTCCTTGAAGCTTTCATAAAAATTGTTCTACAAAGAGACAGACTACTGTCTGCGGGAGAGACTATAAATGTGGTGAGAAATGCATTTATCATTTATAATTTTTTTTATTTCTGCAAGTAGGTTTGTACAAACACTTTTACTTGTCAATGATATAGTGAGAATGGTGCTAGTGTTTAATGAAGATGATGATGAAATGATAGTAATAAGTTCTGTTGGTGTACTACCTATGTACTGACCGTTCCTCCAGCATCTCGTTGAAGGTCTTGGACTTGGCGCGCGGCTGGCTGGGCTCGTGCTCCATTCGCCGCACCTCCACGCACCGCTCTATTATGTGCTCCACCCTCTTCCGCCGCGAAGACTTCCAGTTGTCCAGGTTCTGAAACAATAGGGTTTGTGTTATTAGTTTTATTTTCAGCATCATTATCTTGTTCTTAAATTTAATTTTTGATATTCAATGTATCTTTTTTAGGCGTTATATAGTTTCTTGCGATGTTATTATCAACAGATATATTCATCACATGTTCCGGATTGAGCACGAATTTTAAAACTCTCTTTAAAAATATATGTTAATTCTTCGATTTTTTCGATCGCTGAGCGTTTAGGACCTACTACATCCTCAAACAAGCACGGAATAGGAACATTTTTCACACGGACGTCATAATCTCCCGGCGGAACTTTTTCGCGCAATTTATCTTCAACTTCAACGCTCTGCTGAGCCCCGAATGCTGAAAATCGGACAGTAAAACAAAGTGATCGATTTTCGACCCGCTGAGATGTACTCTGTTGTATTCTAAATGCTCAGTTCAACTCCGTGAGTTAAAATACCCAAATATTAGAACGTGGACTGATGCTAAAAAATAATATCTTATCTTAGGACAACCAACACAAAGTTATATGATTCCAAACTAGGCAGAGCCTGTACTATGGCAACCAGACAACTGTTAAATATACTTATGTATTACTAAATACATACATATTACAGATAAATTACACCCAGACACAGAACAAATGATTGTGTTCATCATACAATATTGGTCCTTGGTGGGAATCGAACCCACGACCTCAGTCTTAGCAGTCAGGGTCACTAACCACTAGACTAACAGGCCAGTCCTGAAAAATTACATGAATGTAAAGAAACCATGTCGACATCACAGATAAAGTAAAAACTCACATAATGAAGTCTACCACGTAATTTTCTTATCTTTTCCTCCATTTTTATTTAAAAACCTGATTTCAATAAACCGCTAGTTAACACAGTAGCTATGATTCAACTAAAGTTAGTTTACTTAGCATAAACGATGGATAGTTAACTTTTGACCCGAAAGGTTACAGATGCATAGAGCCACTGAGTGATGTTTATGTAGTTATCTCAATGCTTCTTAGATCATTAATTAGGTAGAACTAGACTAATTGCTTTGTATCTCTAAAGCGGATCTAGATCGAGACTTTGAGGTTTACATTCCGGATAAAGTGCTTGGTGAATTGGATTATCTATTAAGATTTATTATAAGCAAATAGAAAGGTGCTAATGCCTCTTTTCTTGACATTTTGTTTTTGTAGAATCTTTCAAAATGGCGGTTGGTATGGTCTATAGGTATGGTTTTTTACTGTGGTCAGAATCACCATAGATTTGCAGTAATGTTTATCTTTCTTCCTTTAATCCATAGAGCAACACGGACCACCGGCGGACCGGAGCTTTAATCCAACCAAAGGTTGTCTTTACAAGATCAATTTCAGGGATAAAAACACCCGTTGTGTCACCCTCATCATCATCAGCTCCCTAGTCGTTTCCTTGCTTCCAGTCTAACCGGATGTGGCTGAATACCAGTATTTTACATGGAGCGATTGCTGTAATCTGATTATGCACTTTACATTTCGGTGTCAAAATTGGAATTCTCTTCATGTCCTTTCTAATGCTCGCCTCACAATTTTTCCATCAACGTGATACACAGCAAATATTAATTAATACGTAATATATTCTAGCATCGTAAATCTATAAACAAATAGTTTCTCTGCAGTTAATATACATATTACGTCTGGTGCGGTCACGCTCTCTTCACTTATGGGCGAAGGAGAAAACCCCGATATCGCGCCGACTCTTAATTACAATCAAGATTGTGAACCTTCTTCACGGTTTAGTCTTATGTGGAGTAAGTAGAACTGTACTGCCTTCTCTCAAATTATACGAATAGATCACGTGTATCTCTCTCATTTAATCACCTAGACTGTGTCATTTTTGTAAACATCGGTAAGAAAATTTTGTAAGATATTTTTTATGGAAGGAAGGATCCTAGGGGCTGTGGGAATCAGGCGCACTTTGAACGTGGAGCATAAACGACTGACCCGCGCCGCGCGTGGACCGGCACTGAGCACTACGGGTTCATGCGCGGCGCGGGTCAGTCGTTTATGCTCCACGTTCAAAGTGCGCCTGATTCGTGCGTTTGAATGCGCTCAGCGGTGGGTTTGATACCCTCAGCGGTAACTTCATAACCCAGGAAATTCAGCTTCTCTTGACCAAATTGGCACTTTTCTAAGTTGATTCCGATTCCGTAGTCAGACAGTCGTTTCAAAACAAGTCGTAAGTGTTGTTCATGCTCTTCTGATGTCTTAGAGTAAACGAGCACGTCATCAATGAAGCAGTAGCAACAGTAATCCAGGCTTCGCAAGACTTCGTGCATAAAACGTTGAAAAGTCTGAGGCGCGTTACGCAATCCGAAAGGCATACAACGAAATTCGAATAAACCGAATGGTGTCGTTATTGCGGTCTTTTTTACGTCGTTTTCAGCAATCGGAATCCAAAAAAATGCTTTCTTCAAGTCGATTTTCGAGTATATCTTCATGCCATCCAATTGATACGTGAACTCTTGCAGTCGTGGTATTGGGTAACGGTCTGGAAGCGTAAGGCTTCCATCTTTCTTCGTTACGACGTGCATCGGGCTGGCCCACGGACTTTTAGATGGTTGACATATGCCCATTGACATCATTGTTTCGAACTCGGCTTTGGCTGCATTATACTTAATCGGCGGCAGTGGGCGGGGTCTTGCGAAGAGTGGAGGGCCCGTGGTCTCGATATAGTGCCTCACATCATGCTTGATTTTCTTCGTAGGTGTCATAGGTTTTAAGACTTCAGTGAATTCTTGAAGAAGTGAATGATAACGGTGATCTGGTTCGACTACGTACAGTGTGGTATCTTGATTGGCGCTAATCGTCATCGCGTTAACTGAAAGCTCGGTCAAACTGTCCACAAGTTTCTTTCTATGCAGGTCTACTAGAAGTCTGTGGTGCTTAAGAAAGTCGGCACCGAGAATAGACGTCTTCACATCTGCCATGATGAAAGTCCACTTGAAGTTGCGTCGAAGTCCAAGGTTTAAGTTTAATGTCATTTCCCCATATGTCTTTATTGGCGTATTGTTTGCAGCAAATAATTTGAAACTTGTTTCTAGCGGTGTTCGCTTAGATTTTACGGCTAGCACCGACAGATCTGCTCCAGTGTCCACTAAAAATCGTTCTCTTGAATTTAGGTCAGTGATGCACAGGCGGTTATTCATTGCTGCTACACCGACGCCCGCCACAGTCGATGTGGATTTCAGTTTTCCGACAGCTTCTTAGAACATGGTGGTTCGCACTTTTTGGCCTTATTTCCGAATCGGTGGTGATAAAAACACTCCCAGTCTGGATCTCCAGGTTGCTTACGTGGTCCTGTTCTCGAGCGGGATCGTGATCTTGAACGAAAATTGCTGCGGCGAAATGGACGACGATGACTCACATTCTCCTTCCTTAGTGCGGCAATTTCAAGAGTCAGTTTCTCAAGTTGTTTCGATAGGACTTGAAATTGCAAATCTGGACTGGAACTGGTGCTCGGAGTGGGTGTGGATTGGTTGACCTCCGCGATCGTATGCTCTGTATGTTCCATCATCTTATCAGCCATCATTGCCTGGGTATCAAGTGGAGATTCCGTGTTAACGGATAGCACAGCACGTACTTGAGAAGGTAAATGACCCATCCATAAAATTTTGAGCGCGTTATCGGGTACCTTTTCACCAGCTAACTCTCGCATCACCCTTAGGAGTTGTGTGGGCTTCTGATCTCCTAATTCTAGACCACTCAATAGCTTCTGGAACTGGCGAGACTCGGATTCTTCGTACACCGACAGCAAACGGTTCTTCAGAGCGCTGTATCTTCCTGATTCGGGTGGTTTACAGATGATATCACTGACTTGTTCGATGTCTTTCCTCTCCTGGACCGCAATCACCAAGTTGTATTTTTGTTCATCGCTTGTCTTGTATGGTGAAATCACAGCTTCAAACTGAGCGAACCACAGTCTTGGTTGTGCCCGCCAAAATTGTGGGATCTTCGCTTGTAGTGCGATAGCAGAGACTTCCTTTTCGCATTTCACTGATACAGCGTCGTCAACTTCTGTCATGATGAAATCACGTCGGGGTCACCAGATATGGGTACTACTTGGACTGTTCAATAAGACACTCGTTTTGGAAATCATAAAGCTTGTATTTTGGAACCAATATTTATACTAAAATTCTTAAAAACTACTTATATCCTATTGGCTGACCAGTTGCATCAGGAAGCGACCCACCAATCAGCGTTCAGCTCGATCCATAAAAACTAGTTGTGGCCAGTGCGCCGCTCACTAATTTGGAGACGGTCGACGCAGCAGTATGTCTGTTGAAGACACGCCGGCGGCGGCGAGGTGGCGCAACGTAAATAGGGCCGCATGAACCCGTAGTGCTCAGTGCCGGTCCACGCGCGGCGCGGGTCAGTCGTTTATGCTCCACGTTCAAAGTGCGCCTGATTCCCACAGGGCCAATATTGGGGGGATTGTCATAATCGCCACGCTTGGCAGGCAGGTTGGCAATCGCAGTATGGTGGTAAAATGCTTAGAGAACGCTGCTGCCCATTCTCTGGTAAGTCCCTTAGTCGCCATTTACGATATCCATCCATTTGGGATGGTGCTATTCTTTACGTCCGGCACCACACGGAACGCTTAATAGTTACTTCCTCAAAAACATCTATAATTATACAGGTGCATGTTCACTTATAAATAGGGTAGCACCTGTTTTGCTGGAAAACATTCCTCTATTTTACATTTAGACCCCAAAAATCTACTTTCGCCATCTTATACAACTAATTCTGACCTCTACAATGTTCTCAGCAAATACACTCGTCTGTTTATTTTTACAGTCAAGTTATTGATAATCACTACACTACAAGTTCTCGATACATCGAGAGAGTGGACCGTTCTAGTTGGCATGACAAACATCGCGTGCGCCGGTAGCGAAGGCTTTTTTATACAATTTCGCTTGCTGGAGTTAAACGTTGCCATTTTGTGTGGCACAAGTGTAAGAGCTAGCGGAGTAAATGGCGGCACCATGTTTAAAATATTGACAAGAAATTGACGTGTAAAAGTGTTTCAAAAGATCTGCTTTTATACATAATGTAAAGTTGCATTTCGTTTATGTCTGCGAGACTGAGTAGTTCTTCCCAACTACGCCACGTATTTGGATGCGGTTTTTGTCATCAGTTAGATAGTTTATTCTGGAAGTTAAATAATAATTATCATCATTATTTCAGTCGAAAGATGTCCACTGCTGGACACATGTCTCCCCTAAAGGTAGGGTTTGCCATAATCGCCACGCTTGGCAGGCGGGTTGGCGATCGCAGTATGGTGGTAAGATGTATAGAGTACGCTGCTGCCCATTCTCTAGTAAGTCCTTTAGTCGCCTTTTACGACGACACGTACGGGAAAAAATAGGATGGTGCAATTCTCTACGTCCGGCACCATACGTAATAATTGTGTCTGGCCAATTTGAACTTACTTTGCAAGTAACTTGTCGTACAGCTTACACTTTAAGCCAATGAACCACCCGACTTAATAGACCTATTATTGAGTGGCGGCTAGGAAATACAGATATTTTTAAATCGCCAACAGTTGCACAACACTGCTCTCGGCAGCTTAACGACGACTAATCTCGGCTAATCTATGTAATGAACGCAATAATGGGTGATGTGAAAAAAAAGTAAAATGTTAAGTTCTTGTTTGGCATTCTTTGGAATGTTTAGGAGATGAGTTTTATCGGTATTTGGTATGTCAAGTGGTTGGTATGTGCTATTTTTATCTCGCGTAGAAGGATGGCTTAGAAATATCCGATGCATCAGGAAAGGCAAAGTTTTTTTTTTTTTTGTTACTCGATTGGTTAGATGGAAACAGGATTTTTTCTATATAGACAAAAAATATTACGATAGAGACTAGCTTTTGCCAGCGCCCGCGTGGAAGTCGGAAATTATCCCACGGAAACGTGAGTACTACCGGGATTAAAAGTATCATTTGTATCCAGGGTTTAAACTATCTGTGTGCCAAATTTCATCCAAATTTAGAATATTAGTAGTATAGTCTTCCACTGTAATTTTTAAATCTCATTTACTTTTTCCACATTATTATTCAATCCTGCTAATGTAGACAAACCATTTGATTCTTAAAAACTACCAACAATTAAATATCTAGTGCAGCTGCACTAGGAGAGGGAGGGGAGGGGAGGGTTGTGAAGTAGCTACCTCACAAAAACAATCACAAGCTTAATATACACAGTCACCACAGAGAGCGGCTCGTTACTCCGACCGGAAGTCGTCGCCGGGCATGCGTATGCGCACAACTTCCGGCCTGCGCCCGCGCCGGAGGCAGTGCGAGCTTTGTTATTGTTTTGTTACGAACGAAGTAATTGGCCCCAAGATGTCGGCGACATTCCCTGTCATTATCAGATGTTTTAAATGCTGCGGGAGGAATCTGTCATCGGAGTAATTGGAGGGAAACGTGAGGTGGAATGGAAATTAAGAAAAAATAAGTATGTGGTCTATTTGGGGTGTGACGTTTTTGCAATAGCTTTGGTTTTTGTGTTTTAATTACAAATCGTTTGTCGTGCATTGGTTTAGAAAAGAGGAATGCACTTTGTTATGCCAAACTGAGTCTGTTTGGTTACTAAATGTTTAAAGGCTTGCAAACAGGCGCGACGCGATTTTCGTAGAAAAAATCAATGAAAATTTAATGAATTGCGTTGTTCAAGGGTCGCATCGCGCCTGTCTGAAGAAGCCTTAAGGCCTTAGGTTTACAAAAAGTATGATTTTCTCAAATATTGTCAGAAAATGTACTTGATGCCTACAGCAGAACATAAGTACCTTTCAATAAATCATGTCAGAACATACATAAGCACTCCCACTCTCATACATTTGAGTATTTTACAACCCATATCTGAAAGTCATTAAATGTACCAAAATACGATCGAGCAGTTTTCGAGATAAGTGGGTTTACATTGATAGATATACATAATCAAAGATGGATTCTAGCAAAAGCTGGGATGCGTTTCCCTATAATGCAGAAAAAAATGGAAGAGAGATAAAATTTAAGTATATAAGATCAATTGGATAGTCCCGTGTGGTGCGGGACGTAAAGAATAAGACAAGCAGCAGCGTTCTCTATGCGTTTTACCAACATACTGCGATCGCCAATCCGCCTGCTAAGCGTAGCGATTATGGCAAATCCACGAAAATTTGGGGAGGCCTATGTGGCTTGCAGTGGAAGTCTTTTGGATGAAATGTTGATGATGATGTTAGATAGGAACGAATGTTCTTAAAAAATTAACCAAATCTGAGATTTGCCCCAACAGATTATGGCAAATATTCGGCATAATAGAAATGGTGTTGTGCTTTATTCGACTTTTACTTACATACCAAACAACCTACCTTAAATACCCCACACACAAAGTTATGTATTTTTGAACACTAACAGAAAATACATAAATATGTCGAGCATTAACGTCATAAAGACAACAAACAAAAACAAGGCACTTTAGAGGATTTACGAGTTATAAATCAATACCCACTCAGGCTATTAACTAAGGGTTTTGAAATCGCTACACGTAGAACGGAACTAACCGGCTTTTTCAAACAGCTGCGCAGGCGCAGGGTCTGAATTTTGACGAATATCGCAAGGAAATAGAAATGTTTTGTTACAAAAGGAAGGGTTTTTGTGGGATTAAGGCAATGAGATAGCCTTTTTGATATGAAAGCCTGTATTTTTTGGCGCCATGATTGTTTTATTCGTCTTTCGTGGATATTTGAAAATCGTTACGGGTCGCCAGAAAATTGGAAGTATGTAAATACTGATAGTATGAAAGCATGTAAAATACTGGCATTCAGATGCATCCGGTTAGACTGGAAGCCAACCGCAACAAATTTGGGGAAAGTTTAGGCACATTTATTGATGACTAGCTTCTGCCCGCGACTTCGTCCGCGTTAAATTTCTTGTTCCCCTTCCCGTCGCGTCGAATCGCCTACTCGTGCGATTTTCCCCATTTTTGCAACATTTTTCATTACTGCTCCGCTCCTCTTGGTTGTAGCGTGATGTTATATAGCCTATAGCCTTCCTCGGTAAATAGGCTACCCAACACAAAAATAATTTTTCAATTCGGACCAGTAGTTTCTGAGATTAGCGCGTTCTATCAAACAAACATACAAACAAACAAACTCTTCAGCTTTATAATATTAGTATAGATTGTTTTTTATCTAGGTAATTAATCACGAAATAATATATATTTGATTATAATTATGAAAAGTTAGAAATGTGTGTGTTGTCTTCCAAAAAAAGACAACCCCCCCTCCCCCATAGGGTATTATAATTATAGGGTTTAATAAAGTAAAAATAGACAAACCATCTTTGAGTTTGATTTTACTGACACCAAATAACCCTCTAAAGGGGCGAATACTGACAGGTAAAACTACAGAAATGACATCTCATATAGAAATAAGGCTTTCTAATCACGCCACAGCCGCAAAAGGGAATAAAGAACCTCGAGGCACACAAACCTCGACAAACTACGTACAAGGGAATCATTTTTGCAGAAATCTTGATATAAAAAAATGTCTAACTATTAACCTGGTTTTGGCGCGCTTTCCAGTTTCATCAGAAGCTCAGTAATTAACTGCCATTAGGAAAAAAAGTGAAAAACTTCACTCGACGGGAACACTGAATTATTTTAACTGCGTCCATGCTTGTTAGGGTTGGCAGGAACTCATTTATTTAATAATACTGACCAAAAAATATGCTCTAATTCAATGATGATTTTTCTTTGGAAGTAAATGTAATTCGCCGATTCATTATGTTAAATTTAAACACGTATTATACGGAGAAAAGATTTGATTTTTTGTATGTTTGTTTGTCTTTCACAAAGTTGTGTGGGTATCGGTTCTCATGGTATGGTCACGTGATACGGAGGAATGAGGAAAATGAGGAAAGTATTGAGTATGAATGTCGATGGCTTTGAGAGTAGAGGGAGACCAAAGAAACGATGGATGGACTGTGTGAATTAAGATATGGATGGGAAGTGGATGACTACTGAGATGACGACTAATAGAGAAGCGTGGAAGAAAAAGACATGTTGCGCCGACCACAATTTAAATTGATATAAGGACAGGTGTACCGTGTGGTGCCGGACGTAAAGAATAACACCACCCCATTTCTTCCCGTGGGTGTCGTAAAAGGCGACTAAGGGGCTTACTAGAGAATGGGCAGCAGCGCTCTCTATGTATTTTACCACCATACTGCGAACGCCAACCCGCCTGCCAAGCGTGGCGATTATGGCAAATCTCCCCAAATTGGGGGAGGCCTAAGTCCAGCAGTGGACGTCTTGCGGCTGAAATGATGATGATGATAAGGGCAGGAGAATTATGGTGTTTGTCTTTTACACTAAAACGGGTGAATGGATTAGTATAAGACATGGCACATTCTGGATCACAGACGAAGTCGCGAGTAAAACAACATTTATTAACTTACGTAGATAATTTCTGCCTTTTTCCCTGAAGATAGGCAGAAATTACAAAACGCCACCTGCTACGATCCTCACATACTCTTATTGCTTCATTTACGTTCATAAATCTAGTCAAACGCGCTAAACAACTAATTATTAGTTAGTACTACCTATAGCCCACGTCGCTTTAAAAAACACGTAAACAGCAAATGACAATCATCATAAAATGTACATTGTTGACTTAATCACCGGCAATGACACAGATCGTGATTCGAAAGATTCTTGGCAGGTACTTATTTATTTACTTGCTTTTGTCAGCGCCTTTGCCCGCGTGGATGTCGGAAAGTATTCCACGAGAAGGTATGACCGGGATAAAAAGTATCCTAAGTGTTAATTCAGGTCTTTAACGATGTGTGTGCCAAGTTTCATCCAAATCCATTCGTGGCCATTTTTGCGTGATTGAGTAACAAATATCCAAACATCTGGGAAATGAGGGGGACATGTCTTCTGCGACAAATAGATGGGATTCTTTTGAATGCATCAATGCATTTTCATGTAGAGCCTTAGCAGAGCTAGCTGTTTGACCCGCAGTCGAAGACTATCATCCATTAGTATAAGTCTGATTTAGCGTTAATAAAATAAGTAAAAAAAAAAAAAATAACAAAATTAAACCAAACTAAAAAAAGATAGTGATGGGAAAAAGGGTGCTTTTGATATTCCAAAATCTAAACATACAATATAATCACAATTATAATATTAGTAGCATAAATACTATGACCACAAATCTATTATGTCTGTTAAGAGTGGAATTTGCTCAAAACTCCACGTGCACAAAATATGTCACCATCTTTACAGTAGGTAAACTCAGTGATGACCGTGACGGAACGCTCGGAGATGAGAGAGAGACCACAACGCAAGTGATACTTAACCCACTGGCGATAATTACTAACGAGTGCTAATGGGTAACATGGTTGTCAGTACTGGTACAGGGCATACAAGTATTAGTTCTTCAATATCCTTCGGCTATACTGCAAGTATCAATATAGTCTTATTCGAACATCACCAATAAGGTCAATATGTCTTCCGTGGGCGTCCCCACGTTTACACTCTCATCTGCCTTGTAAATATTTTTTCAATCGCCAATCGTTCATCCTGTCAATATGACCAAACCACCTAAGCATAGGCACTCTTTTAAATTTTTGACACTACATCTTAATGAATTCTAATTACTTCATGAATTCCCTCGATCGAACTCACTCCATCATTAAACCATCGGTAATTAAAAACTGGGTAGTTTTGAGGCTTGTAGACTGGCGGGACGCAACAGTACGTTACGATTCTGGTAAAACCACTTCCTAGTGAAGTTTTCATAGAACTTATCTGTGAAAGCTTTTATGGAGCACAGTTGACTACGAAGAAAAATAAAGAAAAGTTGGAGACACCAAAATCGATTTGTACCTATCTATCACTTTATCCTTGACATACTATACACACAACCTTCGCCTTAGCTTCGTAGGCGTCGAGTAAACTACCTTACTAGTCACATAAATAAAATTCTCGAGTAAATCAATTACTGATTATCCAAACACCAATAAAATTCGACAACCCTACGCTTTCCTTGAGAAACGCGCTTCCTTATTGGTCCACTAAAAGTGTCGGCAGAAATAAAACTGTTGAATGTTTATGTGGATCTGTTGGTGTTCCAGGTCGAGATATGCGCATAACGCATAGCCAATACGTTCTCATGCTTTGCATGGGTTTGTCATCTAGTTAGTCATAGTTCGTAATTATCCTTTGTGAGCTAAATGGTGCAGTAATGAACGGATAGTTCTTGGTATGAGTTATTTTGTTTGTATTTTCCTAAGAGCAATAGTAGGCAGTGGTGCAACTACTGTACCTATTACATCCTCCGCTCAAGGATTATCATTGAGGGAATGCCTATAGTGGTTAGGTACTAAGGGGAAAATCAATAGGTTTACTGTCCATATGACTTAGGCTAAGGCTTAAGCAAGCTGGATATGTGCCCGTCGATTGCAAGATTGCTTAGGCTGGTCCCCTATTACATGGAAACAAAACATAATTGGCGAAATGTAGGAGTACTATGGACCTACACCTCTGCTTAACCAATCGGGGAAAACAGGCCTGAAGTTGTATTAGAAAACTCTGTTATTTTATCAAGCATATGGTTAATATTGAGAAGGAATAAAATCTGTCCATCAACCAAGAGTACTCCATCGACCTCCTATCCCCAACGGTGCTGATCTAAACTAAAATTTCAATTTCACTCACTACACTCACCGACTGCCAGTCTTCCTGCCTCTCAATGCGGGCAGGGTCTGTCCTCTTCGCGAGCTCTGCCCTCCTCAGCTGCTCCCGTGCTCGGCTGCCCAAGTCAGCAGGTCCGACACGCACGAACTGCAGCGGGTTGCCCGCGGGCTTGCCTGGTATGACAGCCGCCGTGTGCGGCCGAGTCGCCAGGAAGTCGGCGCTGTCTGTTGTCTGCAAAAGATGAGAGATAATGGTTAGGAAACTCATAGATTATCATGGCAAAACGTGACAGCGATAATATAATAATAATAATAATAATGCGTGCGGTACGGAAAAAACACAACGGTATCCGGAATACCGAATGGCTTGCCTCTAACACTTATTGGGATTCTTAGGGTGAAGTTCAAAACCCATAAGCTCGTTGAAAACGTACAAATGCAACGTAAGTACTTGTAATCTCGACTTCCCTCTTACTATACACTCGTTCAACTTCCTTCCGTAAAATCCTGCGCAGATTACTTATACAATTTAAATAAGAGAAATGTACTCTTGTATCTAGTTTGAGGATGCTGCATCAGTGCAAGCACAAGTTTTACATGACAACGAAGAGAAATGGGTGGCGCAACGAAAACCTGAGACCAATACTAACATTTTACCGTTTGACATTCTGCTCATACCTCGAGAAGAAAAACGAAAGTAATTTTACGTAATTTTCCTAACGTGTTTCAAAGAGGTGTGGTCAAATATTTCTTGATAGATTTACTGGAATCGTTAACTGATACAATGTACAATTATATCGGAGTTTCCACGCCTGCAGATAAATATGTTAACAGCCATTTTGTGACGAAAAAAATAATATAGAGATGCTTGTGGCTATTTTATAAAAGCCGAACAGGTCGATCGAACAGAGTAAAGTGACGCTTGCCGCGGTTGCGCCATGGATGGGTGATCATATTTAAATACCAATACCCTTCCGTGCCTCGAAAAGCACGTTCAGCGGTTAGTCCTAGCTGGTTTTTCATGGATCTTTGGCAGCTAATACGGGTCCTTAGAAGCCGGAAAGTCCAACCTGTCTTACCAAGGAGTATCGCAATACGATTAGAATGAAGGTCGACCCCAACATAGTTGGGTATAGGCTAGGAAGATGATAATGAAGAAATAAATACACCTATGTTATTTGAAGATATTTCAGACATTTCCGATGCAACAGCTGTGTCTGAATCATGAGGTTTTAGTAAACGTCTAGGTATTTTAATGTGAGTTCATCATCGTGTTGATGATGACATTATTTCTCGTTTAAAGGTTAGCTGAAGAATGTTAATAGTTTAGTAAAGTGATTTCTTCATCTCTCGTCTATAAATATTAATCTTTGCAAAAGTTTATGGTTTTCGTAATAAAATACCTATGTCACCTAATACACGGAGCATTATTTATAAAGATAATTACTTAAATTTGAATTTACCTTTACCCTCTATGGTATAAGGGACTTAAAAAGTAAGCATTATTAGTAAGGTATATTGTACAACGAATTCTTGGGTGATTCGCTACTCTCCTAGCTAGAATAAAAACAACAAACTACAGGCAGGGGCAGAGGCAGGGGGGCGGGCAGGGGTTATAATTATTAACGGGCTGATAATAATTTATATATGAATATAAAAAAAATATACTGTAGGTTTGCAAGCGTATCACGACAGCGGCTGGACCGATTTGGTAATTTTTGTTTAATACGAATCAGCGGTGTATTTGCGTAACACACTGCCAGTAGGCATGGCTTTCATTAGTTCATTTTGACAGTTCAACAACATTCATTGCGTTTTTTATGTCGATCAGCAGACAAAGCAATGGATAAGCAATATCGTTCAAAATTATTCCTATTAATAGGGTGCAGATTTTAACAACATTTTAAGTACATTTTCTTTGAGAATGTAGTATGAATTATTAAAATTTGGGGCAGGACAACGTCGGCTCAGTGAGTTATGAATATTTTTACGAACTTTACATAATTTTACGGTAAACCACGGAGTTTAATAAGTATGTAAATCCCAAGTTCTGAGTTAATTATTTCGATGTTATCTCAAGATCAGGAAAACGGTGCTTTTCGGTAATTTTTCACAATTTGCAGCGACTGGACCGTGGATAATTAACTAAATCTGATTATATAACGGTTGAATAAAATAATGATTAAAAGCGTTAAATTGGAATTCCGGAAAAGTAATTAGTAAATGCATAAGTAAAATGGTATGCAAATTAAAGGATCATCAAGCATGACAATTTTGCAAAGATCATACTGGCAATTTTTCACTTGAGTAAATATCTGAATCTATAATTCTACACTAATATTATTAATCCGTGTGGTGCCAGGCGTAAAGAATAGCACCCACCCATTTCTTCCCGTGGGTACACTAGAGAACGGGTTACGGCGTTCTCTATGCAATTTACCACCATACTGCGATCACCAACCCGCCTGCCAAGCGTGGTGATTATGGTATGTGGACGTTTTCCGGCTGAAATGATGATGATACACTAATAACAAAACTGAAAGGTTTGTTTGTATGAACGCGCTAATCTCTGGAACTAACAGTCAGATTTAAAAAAAATGCATTTGTTAACCCACCTTTGGAGGAAGTTGATATGCTCATGATTTTTTAACTACATAAATGTTTCAGAATTATCATCTGTTTTGTAGGACTTAAATGGATACGGGCTTGTGGGCGGCGCAGCAAGCAATGGGTAGCTCGCCGCCCGGTAGGGACCTGGCCCGTGTCGACGGCGCGTAGTGTTCCACGCGCGCCTCAAAGAGATGTCAGCAAGACTGAAGGGGTCCGCTAGGACCGATACCTGCCAGGGTCGCGAGATTTGTTGTTTTATTGTTTGATATAGGCAACTGAAGGAACTCCTCAGGTAGGTTTTAGTCAGTAAAAGTCTGACACGCCCTTCCGCTCCGCCCAGAGCGGGAGAAGTGGATACCGTACCATACACTACTATTGCATATAGCTCGTACCGATACGGAAGAAAAAGACTACTTAATACTAAAATATACAAATCTACTTCTTACCACAATATTTATTTTATATCACGTAATAATTTAATACAGCATCAAAGAGCGATGGCGGCGCGGGCGCATAAATAATAAATTACGCGCGCTTCCTCGGATTATTGTACATTACCGTACTTTCTTATTTACTTACGTAAAGTAATGACAGGAACTAGTCCAGTTTCTGTAATGTAATCTAAATTATTTAATACTAGCTTCTGCCCGCGACTTCGTCTGCGTAAATGTCGGTTATCGCGGACGCAGACAAAGTCACGGAATAAAAAGTAGCCTATGTCCTTTCTCAGGCTCTAAACTATGTGTACCAAATTTCATTTAAATCGGTTCAGTAGTTTCAGCACGAAAGCGAGACAGACAGAGTTACTTTTGCATTTATAATATTAGTGTGGATCTCATCGGGAGAAAGAATTTCTAGGAGAGATTTTGTTTTTGCAATTGTGTAACACACTGTCAGTAGGAATGGCTTTCATTGTGACAGTTCAACAGCATTCATTGTGCTATTTACGTTGTTGAGCAGATTTTTTTTTCGAACATATGAAGCAATGGATTAGCAATAATTTTTAAAATGATTCAGATTCAGATTGATAGTGTGTTACGCAATTTTAACTTAAAACAAACAAATCTAATGAAAGAGCTTGAAATTAAAAACCTAAATATACTATTGGACTTCTGGATTAGTTTCTCAAAAGAATCATGAATTCAAGCGATTGTTCGATTCTATTCAGAGTCGCGTCCACAAAAATAACGCGATAGGTCAATAGGTCCTAAGGAAAAGTGACTGGTTTTCGCCAAGCACACCTACAAACCTAGAATAGGTACTGAACTAAAAACGACTGTCTTATTACAGAACTCAATCTAACTATAGTTCCAGCCAGATTTTTCACTTCCAACTTCATTTCGATCCGAGTAGTTCTTAGTTCAAAAATGCCAATTTAAAATAGGACTAAGTTGTCAGTTTTGGAAAAAGAACTGATTCCGAACCGGACTAAGCTGACAGTTTTGTAAAAAGAACTGTATTTCGATGGAGTAAGGATCTTCTTTTAAAATAATTGTTTAAAAAAACTAAAAAACACGCTTCTAAAGAAAACCAAACTAAAAAGTAGAAAATAATGAAAAAAAAGCATGGGGTGCTTTTTAAGGTATTTTTTTATTGATCAGGCACCCCACGCTTTTTTCCATTATTTTCCACTTTTTAGTTCGGTTTTCTATGTAAGCGTGTTTTTCTAAACTATTATTTATTTTCTATTTTTAAGGTGTTTCAAATTTTGAGACGTATGTCAGCGTAGTTTTATAGAAGACAGTTTTTTGCTGTCCTGATAATCCTGGCAACGATAATGGCACAAATTTATGAAATTATTATTATTAACATTGTCATCGGTGTTTGACAGGTGTGCAAAGTTTGAATGACATCTGGTCGTTTAAAGTGGGTCAAAATCGCGCTATAAGGAGTCGGTTACAGACAAACATACTAACATTCAAACTTACATACAAGGAAGCTAATCCCATCAAAAACATAACTGTGAAATGAGAGCCAAGTTCAATACAGTGAGATCTAAATGGGTGCCAAGTTCAATGGTCAGTCCTGATTTGGCTAGTTCTCATATACGAATTATTATGTTCGATGGCTAGTTTCTACTAGCAAGCCAAATTTTCGGAATAATAAAATAAGAACCGACAAGTAACAGGTTTAAAACTTGCGAAGGCTATAATATAATTCGTCTATGAAAACTAGCCAAGTCAGGACTGACCACTGAACTTGGCACCCATTTAGATCTCACTGTATTGAACTTGGCTCTCATTTCACATTTATGTTTTTGATGGGATATCATTACTTTTTGTACATAAATTATTTGTAGGTACTTATTTATAACAAATTTATAACAAAATTAATACCAAATGGTTTTTATTATAAGGTTTCCTAATAGAATCAATTAAGTGAAAAATTATAATAAAATTATAAAAATTTACCAGTTTCTGATTTATTCCTTTGTATTCACCTAATTACCTATCTGCGTGCCAAATTTGAACTTTCTAGGTCATCTGGAACTGGGTTAGAGTTTTGATCTATAGGTCAGTCAGTGATAAAAATGACGAGTTTTGGACGTTAATATCTAAATAACCATTTGAGATATGTTTATGAAATTTGAAGCACATATGTATCTTGCAAGTCTCACTATATGAGCCAAATTTGACACATTTATGTGAAGTAGTTTTTGAGTTATGAAGGGGTCAAAAGTGGCACACGGTGCTGCTCGCCAGTTCTGTTACTTGAACTTGGCTTGACACGCTGCCGCGTATCTAGATATAAAGTTTGTAAAAACAGGCTCGATGGTTGGAACTATTTCTCCAATTCTTTTGAAAAGAGGAACCGTGGAGTTTCTCGCCGGCTCTTCTGTATAGAAATCAACCAATTGGCAATTGGCTACACCTAGCTTCTGACGTTTCGTAAGTGCCCATATAGGTTTATATGAAATACAATATTTTAATTTTGAAAATATCATACGTAAAGACAATCTTTGTGTTGTAATAAGGCCGTTATTTATAGTTTATACAGGAGTCATAACACGAGTGCAATTAACATTGAAATCGAATATTTTTCGGCTTCATAGAAAACAAGAAAGTTTTGGAAAAGCCCGAAAAAAAAGGTGATAAATCAAAATCGACTTTCAGTCAATCGACTTGAACTTATAATTCCTACTTAAAACATATGCCTAGAATGACAAAGAAGCTAAAACCAGTCCATCTTTATTCCAACCACATCTACACTTCCTACACCGGATGAATTCAACTTATTGCATTTTAAGTACAATGTTGTAACAGCCCACCCCACAAGCGTATAGCGTAATAGTAGTCTTAAGGCTCGTTTATATGAGGAGAGTTACTCGCCCGTTGTGAAGTGAAAATGTCCATGCGAGTTTCGTAGACAAAAATCGCCAAGTGATTATAGCACTTATGTTGTTTACAGTAAAGCGGAAAATAGAAACTCGCAAACCATAATGTCATACAAAGCGATTTTCTTGAACTGTCATTCAAGATAAAATTATTTTTGATGTGGACAGTATGTTCAGTCAGCGCAACGTTTACAGAAGTCAGCATCTGCTTAACCTTTTCGGTCGGCTTACAGTATTTTACATGGACCGATTGCCTATCTGACCTCCTCAACCCAGTTACTGGATAATACGATACCCTTGGTAAGACTGGTTGTTAGACTTTCAGGCCGTAACGACTGTCAAAGATTCCACGAATGACAACCGGGAACAACGGCTTTACGAGCTCTCTGAGACATAAAGGGTCTTCGTATGTAAAGGGTCACCCATCCAAAAATCAACCTCGGCAAGGGTAGCTTAACCAGATTGCCCAAGCCCCTCAATTGTTTTATTTCTTTTCCATAATCGCCAAATCGAGGCGAGAAACTCTCCCAGTGTAGATATGCCTTTAGCATTAACTTACGTAAGGAGGTTAGCAAAAAGGAGGTATTCAAAACACGCCACACTACAAAGGAGGTCGACTTCATCAAACTTTACGATGTTTTATATTTTATTTATTTATTTGATGTTGTTAATAAATATTTATTGTCAGTTTGTAGATTAATTGGTTTCGTCGTGACCTCTGCGATCTGTTTAATTGATTAACATGGTATTGAAATGTAACCTAAATTGACTTATGTAAGAATTTTGTTATTCTTTGTATATTTTAGTGCTGATAAATCTGTGCTATTGGTATCAGAAAGCAAGGGAATTTTCAGTGGATTTAGTTGAGTAGGCCTTTAAAAGATTACTTAGAAGATCATGTGGGCAGTTTTTGCAAAACTGGAATTCCCAGATCATTATCTGGAAAGTCTATACCGTTGTCTATCTAGATTTTTTTTCAATTGCATCATCGTAATTAAGACTTCGTGTATACAAAGTGGCAGGGACGTCCACACGCAAACTAGTACATGCGCATCTGGACTCCGCGTTGAAATTGTTTACGTTTATGTAGGTATTACTACACTTAAACAGCTGTGTTTTTTTTTGATAACTGACGAACATTTTCTTCGCTAAGGGGTCTAGAATCTTGTATTGTGCTGAATTCATGGTTTTAGTTTGCGCGTCAATCTTCCTCCCTATATTTATTTAGTCATCATTATCATAATTTCATCTAAAATACGTCCACTGCTGGGCATAGGCCTCCCCCAATTTGGGATGTTTGCCATAATCGCCACGCTTGGCAGGCGGGTTGGCGATAGCAGAATGGCAGTAAAATGCATAGAGAACGCTGCCGCCCATTCTCTATTAAGTCCCTAAGTCGCTTCTTACTACACCTACGGAAAGAAATGGTATGACATGATGCTATTCTTTATGTCCAGCATGGTATGTATAAGTCTTCACGCTGCATATAACCCGTTCGATGAAACAAATAAACAATAAACAAATCTGTCCACAAAAGGCAATGACAATACTGGCATGGTTGAATTCCTCCATACACATAATTCTTCTACGGCCCATTTAACTTGCTGATTCATGCGTGGTCTAGGGCTATAGATCAACCTAGGCAAAGGCTTGCTTGTCCTAAGACAATAATTAATAAGTCATCGTCGAATGATGTCACCATGGACTCATATTTTGCGACTTACAGATTGCGGGGAAGACCTGCACCCTAATTGCGTGAGACTATCAAACAGAATCAGTTTTTTTTCTTGACGGATATTGCCAGTTCATTGCTCCATGTGTTTGATAAATTTTTCTGCTCAACAGCGTAAATAACGCAATGAATGTTGTTGAACTGTCAAAATGAAAGCCATTGCTACTGTAAGTGTGTTACGCTATTAACCCTCTGGATTATACTAGACAGATAAAGGAAGGGAACTATACTTAGTAGTGGGTGGAACAAGGTTGTCAGTGACGTTCATGATTTCTCAAAGGTCACAGTGTTCAATGTTTTTTATTTCTTGTATAATCATCATCAATATTGGCCGAGTTACGAGTTTGTTATGACCTCGTCGCGCAATTTGTGGTCTATGACACTGATGAGTAGAAAAACCACAGATAATAAATACCCGCGGTGCACGCTATCATTGCGTAACAAAACAATTTCTTTGAAACAACTGTTTGGATACCACCGCAGTACCGCAGTTCCACGAACAGTGAAAGTTCATAAATGTTAGAAAATATTTACCAACAATCTGACGACGGCCGTCAAACACGACACTTTCACTATCAATGGCAATTACAAAACAATCGATCGACTCGATCACGCCCCTACATCACGATCGATACAAACTATCATTCTTAATTATCGACCGAAACTTTAAAATAAACTTACTTTTAAAAGAAAGAGGAATCCCGTGACAAAGTTCACACTGGCAGCTGCATTCGGGGTTTTAAATTTAGAACATGCAATCCGTTGGGCGTTCTATATTTCCGTTCGGTATGCGTGTTTAAATTTAGAACCAGACTTAGTTCACTGTTCGACACTGTCGTTTGTCACTCGCTCGATCTATTTTTAAATAATCAATCGAAATTTTAAATCGATTTTAAAGTTTCGTTTTGTTTCATGTATCAGGTGCGATGGTTGAGCGTAAACTGCGTTGAGAACTAACTTTCGCGGTTTTCCAAGCTACTGAGAGAGGGGAAAGTAACGTGTTGTGATAATTAATGCATTATTTTAAGTGTGGAAACAAGCGTGGTTTAATTGATACGTAGAGCCAATCTTGCGTGTACACAGATCATAATTTGTAACGTTTTGTTATTTTTGACTGAGTGACTTTAAGTTGGTGGTTTATTGCAACATTACAAATTGTTTATGGACGATATTATTTTGAATGGCTACAGTTATTGCTGAGTTTATCAAAAATATTGTTGTCATTGCTCGTATTTAATTTTTTCGTTGACGTGATTATTGAGATCGCGTGCCGGTACCAAGTTTTCTGTTGTCAATCAATGTAGCGCCAATGCTATCTTAATAAATGCAATTAAAACTTCAATTAATTATTTGACTCGGTCTATTGCGTCTACTGTTGGACTTAGGACTGTCCAAGTCGCGCCACAACAACTGTTTCCCCGACTTCCGCATCGTCTATCACAAACTAAACCAAATTACTTAAGAGCTAAGGTAGTACGCGAAATTCATTTTTGCTTACATTGTTTTGTGAATTGCTGGTCAGTGTCTTGTTGTATATTGATTTGCCCCCGTAACTCTTATATTTACAGAATTATAGTCATTAAAATCATCACATTAGAGTCATACAACCCTTTTAGTTAATTGAATCCCATTGATTGAGTATTTCGTGAAAATAAACATTCGATGGGATTAAATGAACTTAGAAAATGTAAAAAACTTAGTAATATAATTTCATAATATCAACATGAAAACCTGCCATTATACACATAATAGCTTCATGACTACATGATGCCTTTAAAGGGGTGCAAGTAGTGCCTATAGTACGTACGCTCTCACTCAGTCAGCCAATGACAGTAATAGATTGAGTTAAAGGGCGAACTACAGCCAATCTATTTTTACATTCTAATTATATATTTCTATCACATTGGTGCAAATGTTTGCAAGAGCAGCTGATGAGTAGAATGTTTCAGTTTTTGTTTTCTGTTAAGTAATACGATGATTCTGGATGAATTTTGGGGAGACCTTTGCTCAGCGGTGGGTTTTAAAAAAAATATAGAAGTTTTAATATGAGCCTGAAGTTTGGAGTAGCGACCGATAAATAGCAATAGACTCAAACCTGAATTTCATTAATGCAAAAAGTGTGTACTTACAACAACCTAAAAATGCCATAACGGGACAGTGTTAACGAAAATAAATTAATAATTTTATATTTATTCATAGTATCAAAAAAATAATCTCAACATAATAAATAGCCACATACTAACAAGATTTTAATTACATATAGAAAACAATTGAATTCCTGTGTGACATGAAAACCTCATTGTTTGCAAGTTGGTAGACTAGTTTCTTATGATATTCTATACGAGTATGTTGTTATACCTGTTGTATTGTTGTAGTAGACATAGACATATTGACAGATTTATACGTTAGGTATACTTGTTAGTTTGTGATAATTATTTAATATGAAATAGCAGTGCCCCGCGGTTTCACTATATTGATATTAGTGTATTTGTGTCGGTTAGACGAAACATTCCATTTAGAGCACCAATTCGATAAGCTCCCATCCGAATAGCACCCATAGTATTCCATAATTCGCACCCATGGTTAAGTTAGAGAATAACATTAATAAAGTACTGAAAAACCTCGAACTTACAAAACTGTACAAATTAATGGACAAGTTCACATACTTAATTAAATATAGAAATAAAACATATCTTAATAGACACTCAAGTCTACGAATAAAACTGATTGAAATGATTACGTAATCTGTGTAAACTGAAATAACATGCGTTCGTAATTCGCTCAGAAATCTTGAGAACGCTGACAAATTACATATTACCTATATAGAAATTATAATGAAAATACTAGGTTATTGCCTTCCAGTCTATGCTTCTACGAAAATGGTTACAAACTTACAACTACGCGATTTCTTAATAAATCTTTACGATTAGATAAATACTCGTAGATATCAAGATTTCGTCAACTAGTTTTATCAACCGATACGCACTCATTATGATTTGAATACTAGTTAAACTGACGATATTAATTATGATCATGGTTATCAGAAGTGGGAGTTAAGTATAGTAGTTTAATGTCAAGTATAAAAGTATAGGTATTTACTAGAAATGTATGTAATTTTGACAACCCAAGGGGGCTGATTGTGTAACAAATTCAGTCGGAATCGCTTTCATTTTGATGGTTCAAGTACATTCATTACGTTATTTACGTTGCTAAGCAGAACATATCACAGTTACAAGATAGCTATACTAATTTATTGACACAAAAATGATTTGTACAAAAATGTATCACTTACCAATAGAGAACAGAGTAACTACAAAACAAACGAATTATTTTAAAAACGAAGTTCTTCAATCGTTCTTCTTTCAAACTATCAAATCTTTCGATTGTTCTATTCTTCGAAATTCAAAACGTAATCCTTTTCAAAAGGTCTGTCCTAAGCCTAGTGCACACTCAGACTGGCGGTGTTACCGCTACCCACTGCGTGCACTTTCACCAAAATCGTGAGTGTTTTGTTAAAGCCAGCACGTAATCGACATGTATGCGGTATTTTCATACCGTGTGGACGTGGCTTTACTAACAAATGGCGGTTATGTATTGGCAGTTAGGTTGAACTGAATTTCGAAGTGGCGTTAATGCATAATGTGGGATTTAAATTTTAAGTAGGAAGGGTTCTAAATTACATAGTTGGAGCCTGATATAATTTAGTAGGCGTTTATTTATTAACCACACAGTAAATTAATTTTAATCATAGAAATCTTTATTAGACGTGTGCTAAGGTATATACTTACGTCCAAGTAAGATCACTCACTCACTAATAACTCCTATGCTAAAGGTTACTTTAGCATAAGAGTTATGAGTGAGTGAGTGATGTGCTGTGAGTGGGTTGTGAGTTGGGTATGTTT
This sequence comes from Aporophyla lueneburgensis, assembly GCA_932294355.1. NCBI lineage: Eukaryota > Metazoa > Arthropoda > Insecta > Lepidoptera > Noctuidae > Aporophyla > Aporophyla lueneburgensis. The sequence goes on along the minus strand of OW028758.1, from coordinate 24,219,625 downwards.
GTGTTGTGAGTTGTGTTGTGTTTGACGTCTTGTAAAAATGTTACCTTCGTGTCAGAATATCATAAGCGGCAGGATTTTTTTATTAATAAATCCATGCGAATGATAAAAACATACTAACTCAAAAATAAACGACATTAAAATACAACAACTAAGTATTCCTCCACCTCCACTAATTCATAATCATGAAATCTACGTGTATTACATCTCGGTTGCGCAGACGCACCTGCACAACTCTCACCGCGTATATATTTTTATAATGAGACAAACATATTGATTACATTGATTAACTCGAAAATTATAGATAAACAATGTTTATTACCTATTAGCTGATAATACAGTAATTAATAATAATAATAATAATAATATTCCACAACTATCACACAACGCCATCTAGTCCCAAGCTAAGCAGAGCTTGTGTTATGGGTACTAGACAACTGATAAACATACTTATATATTTCTAAATACATACATATTATAGATAAATTACACCCAGACACAGAACAAATGATCGTGCTCATCACACAAACATTTGTCCTGGGTGGGAATCGAACCCACGACCTCCGGCATAGCAATCAGGGTCACTAACCACTAGACCAACAGGCCTGTCATTGTAATTGCCTGTAATTGTGTAGAGAAAAGCCATTGATAAGTGAAATTACATGTGCACACAGATTTATTAGATATGGTTTGTTTGAACCGGTATTATTTGCTTGGTAAATAAATGAACCAAGAAGAGAAAATTGCGAAGCCTCAAAAGAAGACTGGTAGTTTGGTGGAGCCAAAGAAACGATGGCAATATTTATAAGCATTTAAATAATTTTACACTTTTAAATTTATTTTCTGCTTTTATTTGTTTTTAAATAATATTGAGACCAGAAGTAGCCTAATGCTTATCGGCTCCGACTTACGAGTCCTTCGAACCCAAACAGGCGCTTTATTTTGTGTAATTTATTCCATCACCACTACTGTCAAAATGCTTAGGGAAAACCAGACATTAAGATGAGGCCTGTTTCCCAGCAGTGGAAACATTAAGGCTTATTATGCTAAAGAACTTTGATATCAAATTTTTATTGTATTTATTTCCACTGCAGGGCTCAGTGCTTTGCTCTCAAAATTGTTCACTAAACAAACTGTTAATTTTATTCTACGAAAGTTTTTCTACCAGTGGCACTTCTCCATAGGAAACTACCAATTTGGACTGCACACGTAACTTCTGAGATTTCATCAAGTGCTCATGCAGGTTCAAGTGTAATAAAATATTTTGAATTTGCTTTAACGCAACGCTTGAAACCCTACCCGTCCTATAACCAACAGCTAGCTTGAAGATGTAATATGCCAGGGTCAGTAATTCCGACCTCAGTGTGCGTTACGCAACATCGGCGATGTCACAGTGCGTAGGCTGCGCCGGCGCATACCGGTGTTGCATAGAGTATTAATGATCGCTAGATCGGAGCACCGATGTAAAGATACTGGGCATTGATATCTTCTGCCTGTTTTTAAAGCTAGATAGTGTATAGTACAGTCAGTGCCCTACTTTACCTGACCCCTCCTACACAGAAGAAATGAAGAAGAGGGGTCAAGTAATGCGGGGCACTGACTGTACAAAGAGAACAATAATATACATACTTGTTTTAATAAGCTAAAATACATTATTTCTCGTTATTTCTTTATTTAAAGTAACAGTTTGACGTCATTTGGTCTATCTAGAGTTAAAGACATGTTTTTGAAACCTACATCTTTACACTAACACGTTAACCCCGGCTGTCATTCGTGGTTCTTTGACAGTCTTTAGGGGCCATTCATTTATTACGTAAGACGGTTAAGGGGGCAGGGGGGTCGACCATGTCTTATGTTTTCTTACAAGGGGGTGGGAGGGAGTCTCGATAGTTCTTACGTAAGATAAAAAAATGCGCAAAGTTAAAATTATACTCTGAAAAAGCGCGGGCAACCGCGCGATTACAAATAAACATTTAAAAAAATTGTTACTGTGAAAAATAAACATTAAAATTAAACCAAACGTGTATTAATTTTTTCCTTTACATTCTTACGTAATAAATATTAAACAGGGGGGGACGGGGGGTCGGTCTATTCTTATTTTTTCTTATCACAGGGGGGAGGGGGTCAAAAATTAGCGAAAATAGTCTTACGTAATAAACGAATGGCCCTTACGGATAGTCAGAAGTCCGAAAATCTGACAACCAATCTTACCCAAAGGGGAACGTATTACCAAATAACTTGGTTGACGAGGCAGTCTCTCAATTTAAAAGGTATGGCTGGTATTCAGCTGTTCAGCTGGAAGCCTACCCAAACATAGTTGGGAAAAGGCTAGGCGGATCATGATCTGTTACATCTACTGCTACTCTAATAGTATGAGGAATAGGGTGTATCAAACTTTATTCGGTATTGTGTCTAGTGGACAGCTGCAGTTGTAAATGCTAGTTGCGCGGTAAACTCTGTTTGCGCGAGGCAGGATTTTGTTGCGTGACGCATTGACATGTGACGTTGTAGATGGCAGACGGCACACTACTATTCAGTTCTTTTCTTAAAAAAACCTGCAAATTAATATCGTGTGCAACAAATACATCAGCTAGTACTTACAAGTATACCTACGCTATATGAATCAGGACCTCAGAACACTTTGGGTGTCGAAGTTCGACGTCAGAGAAAGTGTAGAGCCCTATTGGAAACTATGATATTTGATACTTGCAGTTGAATTTCATAGTTAGCGATAATTTTGATACATGGTGCTGATATTGTAGAAGGGATAAGGATGCAGGAAGTGCTGGTATATCCTATGGACAGTAGACAGTGGTTTCCGGTATTTGATTTGTGGTTATTTATACATTAACTAAATAAGTTTTGATCAAGAAAGTTGTTATTTCTGTTTTAGAATGTGTGAGATCGTGTCTTTAAGACCACGTCCGTACGAACCTAACCTAAAGTAAAACTATCGCATTGGGGTAATGTCGGGGCACTGGAATTTCAGCTCTGAGTGTGGAACCGAGGATTGAGAATGTGCATCCCAGCATGTCGAAAAAACACATTGTTCGAATTTCAACCCTCTTTACTAAGCAGTGCGTTCAAGATCGAGTGCGACAAAAACTCTCGCCGTGTTATTTTTACTTTCTTGCGAACTTGGACAGCAAACTTGTGAACTATTCTATGATAAGATTAGACTGATTCCTATACTTTCAGGAAATGTTCCTGAAAGTCTAGAAACCAGTCTTACCTTATTAATAAAGATTAATAAGATAAGCCTAACTAATCAATCGATAAGAATGTTAACGTTAAAGATAAGCAATCTATAGAAATCAGGAAACTTCAATCCCCATCAATATTAACATGTTAGACGTAACACCATAGAAAAGTAGTATTTTATAAAAAGACGTATAACTGCTTATGACTTTTTGTTCCGTAAGTCATCGTGAGCGATCAAGCGGTCACATTTTGCCATGCAACGTTATTACAATAACAGTTTTTGTACACAGCACATATTTAGCAGAAGATCAACTTGACAATTAGAATTTTAGAAAAGTATCGAGAACAATTATTTCCATAGTTAGAATGGTTTTAAATAATTATTTTCGTGCGATTTGGACCCGTGAAGGTGATACCTACAGTAGAAATAAAATGGGAACCAAGTTCGTATAAATAAAAGTCTCTTTAAATAGTTTAAAGTTTGAAAGAGTTGAATCTAATTTTATATCGCAACTTCAAAGATATGTCAATAAAGATTGTGCATTTGATATTAGATGTGTTTTGTACCTTATCTGTTCTTTAAATAAAATAAATATATACATCTAGTAACAACACCGGTAATCAAATGTCATTTCTTCAAATTACACTGAGAATCCGCTCTTTTGAGCGTCAAAATTACATAAGACAGTCCCCCAAAACTCTCATCCTCTTCCTAAAGCCTTAGCTTCCACATAGAATCGAATATAATTATTTTATTGAATATCAACTTTTTTATCTCTTTCCAAATGTCGGCGACAGCCCCGACTTCACCCACTGACGCAGCCTCACTGCACTCGAGCTATTCACCTCACGCACAACACACAAGACAGTGTACTGGCCAGGTCATCGACCCCTAACATTTCTCTGTTTGATAACAAGTTCAAGTAATGATAAGTGTGTGATTCTATCAATCATTTCTGTTCTATTGTTGGACATTCTGAGGTCGAGACCAAGGTTCGTTACTAGATTGTTTATATGCGAGCAGACATATAGACCTCTTTCATTACTGCAGTTTTTTGCATACAATGACTTAGTTTATTTTGGAAAGTTGCTCGACTACACAATACAATTTCTCTTATCTTTTGATGGTATAGTTACAGTATAAGATTTTTTTCTTAAATTCAGTTTTTCATGTTGCTGAATGTCACTTAATAAGTTCTTTTTACTAAAAGCGTAAACAACAACAATCGATTCCATTAACACCATAACTTACAACCTCTCAATACATCACAAATCCCCTTCAAATCTTCTACCCACCAACAATTTCAAGGACCGATCCCACTTACACTACTGCTGGCACCTCCACTGTTACGCTGCACGCACAAGAGTGGGTGTGGGTCAGTGACCTCGCTATCGGTCAGACACTATTTGCTCTGCAGCATGATGGCCGCGATAACATGCTTCTGGGATTGTTTACGTGCTGCAGTTCAGAACAGAGTAGGTACTTGGATCCATCATTCTGCCTGCCTTTTCCTTTCTTCATCTGTGAATCTGTTTGTCGAAGCATCCTAGAAGTACCTACGTGTTTTCTATTGTGCGTGTTGAACTGGGATAAAATAACAGCTAGATTTGGCAAAGGAAAACAGAAAAATAATAAGGCTTCATATACTAGTTGTATATTATACGCTTGGGAAAAAACGACGCTCTCTAATCGTTGCACTTCACTTCAAAAATTCAAACGCCAAGTCCACCAAAATATTAAGATAACTATTTGATGTACATGCACGATCTCCCATTCGTGTCAAAATATTATAATTCTGTACTTATACCGTTTTTTTTACGCCTAAAAATATTGTTTTTGCAATCCGTATCTATTGCTTAACATTATGCACTTGCTTGTGTGGTACGATTGTAAATAGACCAATAAATAAATAAAAAAACATCCATAGAAATGTACAGTCTTAAATACCACTCGGAAAAAACATGCTAACCTTAAATCTTCAAAGTTCATGGCTTAAATCGCTTCATTTCTGTCATACATTTTGTTGCTAATCACAGAATACCATCGCGTCTAAGGGGGCAGTTTCAAATGCGTCAGACTTTCAATACGGCAACAGTATTAATTGTCAACAATCACCGAGATGACATGCAATTGACACATTGTTTTTTTTCTCCAATTCCCAGAAGAAGAAACCTAAGTACAATTGAATGTGGGAAACACAGTGATTAGTGCAGTCACGGCATTACGTATGTTTGCGGGAGACAATGAAATGAGTGCTTGCAACTAAATGATAGATTCACACAATGTACGTAATGTTGTGTACTGTCCACTGTGCAGAAGACACCTAATGTTCTTTTATTTGTAGAAGGTTACATGGAGTATTGTAATAATGACTATTTTATGAAGAGACCTCGACCTGCCTCGTTGGAATAGCATCACTATACCCACTTATTGCGTTTTTCCATCTGGAATTTCTACCAGTAGCAGCCCGCAGATTATGGCAAACCCTACCAAATTGGGGGAGGCCTATGTCCAGCAGTGAACATCTTTCGGCTGAAATGATGATGAGTCAGGATTAGTGCCCGGCTGATGGCAATAGGGTTTTTTTATATTTTTTTTCTGGATGCGAAATCATCAAATGACTTCTCCCGCTCTAGGCGGAGCGGGAGGGCGTGTCAGACTTTTACTGACTAAAACCCACCCGTATTCCATCAGTTGCCCATGTGCCGGGGTCACGGTATCTCGCGACCCCGGCAGGCATCGGTCCTAGTAGACCCCTTCACTGCTGCTGACATCTCTTTGAGGCGCGCGTGGAACACTGCGCGCCGTCGACCCGAGCTTGGTCCTTACCGGGCGGCGAGCTACCCATTGCTCGCCACCCGCAAGCTCGCGCCTACGGACGCGGCGGCGTGATGCGGCGGCTAGGAACGTGAGGACGCAGAGACTGCCTCTCCCTCACGCGCCCCGCCTCCTTCTTCGCGAGCATTAGGTACTGGGCAAAACGGGGCAAGCCTATGGCAATAGGCTTGCCCCGTTTTATATTGGACTTCAAACTGACAAAAGGTGGGTGTACTATAGGTACACCTCCGCCCAACCCACAGGGGAAAAGTGATGTGATGTTTATTTTTTTATGAACAAGAGAAAGGTTTGCTATAATCGCCACGCTTAACAGGCGAGTTGGCAATCATAGTATGGTGGTAAAATGCATAGAGAACACTGTTGCCCATTCTCTAGTAAGTCCGTCAGTCGGTTTTGACGACACCCACCACTTTACGTCCGGCACCACACAGAACCTAGATGAGATAGGATTAGATAAAACCCCTTCGTAATTAACTGAATCCTTGTCCCTCGAGGACGGAAACAATGAAAGCCCAAATTAGTAGGAAACTTGGAAAAGCTTTCACAGATAACATGTCTGCCTCACTAAGTTTACCTCTAACAAGTACTTCCTTATCACCCACATGTTTACCATTACATTCCCGAAACTCTTTGAACCCAAAGTTCTAACAGACCGACTGTTATCTGTTACCAACATCTGGTTTGGCTTATCACGGCTTATCATGCGGTTATGAACGGGAACGTACTATGATGGATACCTTTTACGGGGCTTACTTAGAAATCAAAGACTGGTCTGTTCTGAGAATAGATGACTGTGTGTTTACAGAGTACTTATAATTAGTCGACGTCAGTCAAGTTGTCTTAGGGAACTCCCTGAAAAGTGTCTGTGTAGCCTTCATCATCATCATCATTTCAGCCAGAAGACGTCCACTGCTGGACTTAGGCCTCCCCCAATTTGGGGGGCTTCGCCATAATCGCCACGCTTGGCAGGCGGGTCGGCGATCGCAGCATGGTGGTAAAATGCATAGAGAACGCTGCTGCCCATTCTCTAGTAAGTCCCTTAGTCGCCTTTTACGACACCCATGTGAAGAAATGGGGTGGTGTTATTCTTTACGTCCGGCACCACACCGTACTCCGATCACGGTACACGATCTCGCAATCTCCTGGCCAAATGATTTTCAAAAACAGAGCTTCCTCTCTCCTATCCTTTTGTTGTGCCCTACAGGGTCCATAATGATCTAAATTAAATAATTACCACCTAAGTAAACATTATGGTATAGCAATAAAGATATTGAGAATTGAGAAAGTCGGCTGTAATCTACCACGCGGGTTTATAAGGTGTATCTATTCATACACGAAATATTTTAAGAGGTACACCTGTAGGTGGTAAAGAAGCTATAGAAGCAAAAAGAAAATTTTTATCTAAGCGTTTTTGAATTTTCGTAATTATTATAATTTTAAAAGTGCTTGAGACTTTTTGCATAAAACCTTTACTCCAAATTCTATGAATGGCCCCCCTAGCGCTGCGAGGGCGGCGACCGGACGGCACGAGCATGGCCGCGGTGTCTCGGGCCGTAAAAAATAAGAAGGAGCCAGTATTTCTCATGTGCGTCAAATTATTTATAAATATTAAATTTTGAAAAAAATACATTTAAAAAACTTTTTGTTCGTTACTGTAGCTTCTTTACCACCTACAGGTGTACCTCTTAAAATATTTCGTGTATGAATAGATACACCTTATATATATATGCAGATTGGTAGACGTCAAATGTCTTCTTCGAATTTTTGGTTCTAGGACATGCTGGTTTCCTAACAGTTCTCTCAAAAGCTATGCACCGTTTTAAGAGTTGTGGTGAAAAAATAATTAACACAAAGTAAAGCCCTGCTTGGGGTCGAACCCTCGACCTCGAACTTGTAAATTGCCGTTACCACTGGGCACCACTGCTCTCTGTCTGTATCAATAAATCAATCAACTTATCGCAGTCTACTGCTGAACATAAGCTTCTCCCTTGTGTCTGTTCGATGCTGTTTAATTACAAAGCTAAAATATCACCGAGCTTTGCATTTGAGAAAGGGTTTATCGTTTTGATTGGGTTGCATGGTACAGGATTTTTGGATATACTATAGTAAATATTATATCTTAACAAAAAACAGCAAAGGTAGTGTGTTTTGAGTTTAGACAGGCAAAAACTTTCGAAACATTATAGCCAGCGGCGTTTATCCTAAATACATATGTAATCAGGAAGGAACAATCAGTCTAGCAGACTTCCGAAATCAGGCCGGAAATTGCGGTAAGCTCATTATATTTATCCTATTTCGTGCTTCCGAAATGGATCGAAAATCTTGGCTTGGAGCAATGATTCGTGTTTTTTAACCGACGAAAAAAAAAGGAGGAGGTTATCAATTCGACGCGTATATTTATTTTTTTTTTTTTTAGGTATGATCACGCATAACTTTGTACATGGTAGGACGATTGTGATAATTCTTTTTTTATTGGAAAGGGTATACTCCCAAGGTGGTCCCATATAAATTTGGAAAACAAAATCGAACCCTAAGGGTCGGAAAACAGGGGATGATTGATTGTTCACTCACTGATTGTAATGTATAACCACGCATAACTTTATACAGAGTAGTCCGATTTTGATAATTCTTTTTTTATTGGATGGGGTAAACCTTGCCAAGTATTATTAGTACATTCAAGCCACAAAAAAATATTAAATAAAAACTTTTTAACAAAAAATTAAACCGCCGAAAAAACTGAAAAGCATAAAATAATAAACCTTAAAATTTTGAGTCGGCGCTGAAAAATCAATGAACAAAGATCACTCAAAGCGCCGACTCATAATTTTAAGGTTTATTATTTTATGCTTTTCAGTTTTTTCGGCGGTTTAATTTTTTGTTAAAAAGTTTTTATATTATTTGTTATGATAGCAGTAGAGGTCCAATGCAGAGTAGCAGTTGTGGGTCATGAGTTCGAACCAAGCCAGAGACTTTACTTTGTGTAATTTCATCTCCGCTGCTCTCAAAACGGTGAAAGAAAACATAGTGAGGAAACCGGCATGTCCTACAAAACTTCCAATCCCCACTCCCTCTCACAGAGTGAAGGTCTGTTGTCCCAGCAGTGGGAAAGTTATAGGCTGATTATGCTATACTTATGCTAAATTAAATTATGTTATACTAGCTTCTGTCCGCGACTTTGTTCGCGTCAAATTTTTGCTCCCGTAACCCTTCCCGTCGCATCGAATTGCCTGCCATTTTTCGTCCATTTTTCGTTGCTGCTACGCTCCTTTTAATCGTAGCGTGATGTTATATACCATATAACCTTCCTCAATAAATAGGCTACCCAACACCAAAAGAATTCGGACCAGTAGTTTCGGAGCCTATTCAATACAAACAAACAATCAAATCTCTCCTCTTTATAGTCAAACGGGATTAAAAAAGTATTCCTATGTCCGTCTCCTGGTTCTAAGCTACCTCGCCACCAATTTTCAGCCAAATCGGTTCAGCCGTTCTTGAGTTATAAATAGTGTAACTAACACAACTATAAAGATTGATGCCACAAATTTTGCTACAGAAGCAAGTGTATTATGACTGCAAACAAATAGTCAAATTAATTTCTATGTGCGATCTTATCTATCAATAGTCACGTAGAACTTACGACACACGTCTTCAATATCCATAGGCAAGTTTAAACACACACTAGCATTGCTTTCGCTCATTGCCGAAGGGAAACGCGTACAAACAGAAACTCCACATAAAAAATGATAGAGATCCATTACAATTCACTGAGCGCTTACAAAATGACAAGTACTAAGAACATCGTAAGGTGTAAGGCCCATCATCCACGACGCTATTCAAACGTAACCAGTTACAAACCGAAATCACCATAAATGTCGTGTCCAAGCGTACATTAAGTTAGTATTTCAATGACCGCCTGTACACTACATAACCAACCACATATTTAGTAAGGGAGTTGCATTGAAATGGGTACCTACTAATGAAGAAAGAAAAGGAAGAAAGAAAAACTGTTTAATCTGCACAAATTAAATGCATTATGAAAAATAAAATTTTAAAATACATGGGTACAAAGTAGCCGAAAGCCCCGAATTCAAGTTTAAAAAAGTTTTATAATAATTGCTTTTGGCTGCTATGATGCTTTCATTTCATTTTCACTCTGACCACTCATTGTTGCGTTTGAGTTTGAACTGCACCCTAACTACGTTCTAATTCATTGCGTCATATTTTCGAAAAAATTGTCTGCTCAACAACGTAAAAAACGCAATGAATGTTGTTAAACTGTTAAAATAAAAGCTATTCCTACCGTTAGTAATTTACACAATTACCTCTCCTAGTACTTAGAGGAACATCGTGGACGATAGGCCTAACGATTTCGGCGCACACGCACTGCCCTACTTTTACAACTTTTACTGACAGTTCACATCAATTTTGGACAGAAGGTTTGTTCCATATGCGTCACAAAGAGAGATACCGAAATAATATCGCTGGATAATGATTGTGCGTAGGTCGACTCATTGCCTCAAGCATTATACATACCAACTAATCCAATTAGTTTTGGGTAATGTCTGGGATCTTTATAAATCTGGTTTGTAGTAAATCTACGACACATCTAATTTACAGTAAAGGAATCTAGAAGAAATCTGGACTGAAAAGTCCAAATTCAAATTAGTAATGAGGAAAAGCGGTGATCATTTCTAGTTATTTCAAAGCACGAGAGCATTGCCTCGTTTGTGTCTTTAACCTGGAGAAGCGTAATCACAGATCCAATATAACTTACTAGCTTCTGCCCACGATTTTATTCGCGAATTTTGGCCCCTAATCCGACGCGTCGTATCCCGTGGATCGCCCGTTCTATTACTTCGGTTACACTTAGCTTTCTTTCAGACTGTTTTTCATTTTACTAGGCTCCTAAGGGTCGAAGCGTGATGTTAAATAGCCTATAAACTTTCTCAAGTGTTGGGCTATCAAATGCAAAAGGATTTTTTCAAATCCGACGGGTAGTTTCAGAGAATACTCCCTGCAAACAAACTTTACCTCTTCATAATAATAGTCTAGATTTATTAATTACGACACTAAATTGGAACTTTTTGGAAACTGTAGCTACACTCCTAGATTTCTCATGACGTTTGCCCAGATTTAGCCTGCTGAACCTCTTGCTTCGTGTCCGTATAAATGTCAGCTCTTCACTTGTCAGGCAGTCCACTTTCGCTCAGGGATTTAGAGGGATTGAGACCTCGGCTCTAATCCCTGGACGATTTATAACAGTATCAAGTTGATAGTCATGACTTTGAAACTTTCTACTTGATAATAAGATTAAAATAGTTAAAGGATCTAGTTTGATGAAGCCTTTTGAGATCTGGGGATTACAGTAAACGAATACACTGACTGTGGTCTTCGAAATTACTATTTGTAGAACGGTGTAGCGAACTGAGATTGCTTTTAAATCAGTATTTGCTTTTGGGCGACTGATTGTATCCCAGAAGACAATGAGGTTGTAATTTCGTTATTTATCTGGTGACTTATCCAATTTAAATACTTCATTGTACATCACATAAAATCCAAAGGATAAACATCTTTAAAACTAATGTACAATGAATCGGCGGGTACTATCGCATAAGGCCATCTCTAACAGACAACATTTGCAGGGAATGAAGTAAAGGAAAGACATTTTTTATTAAGTAAGATCCTGAAGACACAACTACATGTCCAGTAGCTTGGAAAACCGTGATTAAAAATACCATAACAATCAAACAAAGCACACATACATATATAACATTAACCCGTTTCCCGACCCCATCTTTACTTCGATAACCTTCCATCTTTGCTATCCGAATGAAACCATCAACGGTTGATAACTCAACCATTCTTCATGCCAGCCATGAGCCAGCTTCCCATAGGAACAATGCACAATGAACAATAGTGACACACCACACGACCTTGGGGGGAGAAAGTCTACGATCTTAGAATCTAAACAAACATATGAGGTTGTTGTGTATGGAAGCATGAGGAATATTTATATGGGTTATCTAAGATGGATGTATTTAGGCCTTTCTTGATGACTAGCATTTGCCCGCGATTTTGTCCGCGTGTTTAACATTCTCGTATAACATATCCTATGGCACTCGTGAATAGTTAGATTGGTCTTTTGAGGAAAGAAGTTACATTGAGTGGACCTGTCCAGCAAGTGCACGCGTATATGTATTAGCATAGAAAGGGCTTGGCAAGACTTTTGTAGGTACTAGATTTTTAAGGTTCTTCTCTATCTTCCTGGAGTAGAGGATAAGAAGCAATTTTTTTTTTTTTAGGAAATCGACGTAAAAGTTAACGCTTTTACTGTCTTGGCCTAAATACCCGAAGACGCAAGTATACGAGTCATCATCACCATCATCACTTCAGCTGAAAGAAGTCCACCGCTAGACATAGTTTGAGTTTCTCGTAGCCAGCGGATTCCTCCGGCCTTCATCAGGTCATCGGTCCATATAGTGGGAGGCCTTACAACTCTACGTCCTCCAGTACGCGGTCGTCATTACAGAACCTTTCGGCCCCATCGGCCATCTGTTCTGCGAGAAATATGCCCAGTATACGTGTGTACAGTAAGAATTTTCGCACAACTTCAAACATTCAACATTCTTGGCTAAACAAACTGTACACACAACCTTATACTGATTTCCATGTTTGTCTTGAAAATCTACGTTTGAACTGAAATGTAAGTTATACAAAGATAGGAACAGTTTCAAATACCTCATTATTCATCCATCAATGGATACTTCAACGGAATAAATTAAGCAATTCCAAACTCTTTTCATGAAAGAAATAACTGTTACCATATAACAAAACAAACTACGGTCCCTTGACCTCATGAACTAATTTCTTATTACCACCTGGATGTTTAAACAGCTGGGTTCCGTCAAACGCATTATCATTTATCTCTTTCACTCTTATCGGTAACTCAAATATTTTGCCAAAGTATTTAGAATGTAGGCTTTAGGTCAATGAGCTAAATGTAAATATTATTTTTGGGGTAGTGTGTTGCTAGCTTTATTGGGCATGACGTAAGCATAAATCTTTGCAGTGATTACGAATTGGAGCAGCTAAAAATGTTTTAATTGTGCTAGTTGGTTTTTTTATTATTGAGTACGTAATTTGTGTGGCTGTGTGTGTAGTAGTCTATATCAACCGTAGGATTATTGGATCAAAGAATACATAACCTAAGTACAGATTTAGCATCTTAAAAAAGATATCTTAAGGAATTAGGCAAGTGCGGTAAATTAATACAGCAGAGGCCCCTAGTGAAAGTTTCTTTTTGAACTCAAACACAGATATTGATATATTTGCAAATAAATGGAAGGTGATACTGTCAGAATGTTTGAGTTTTTGTGAGAAGAATGCACGACTGCGCTAAATGAATTGTAAATGTCAAAATAGTTGTATCATATGTTTAAATAGTGTAATTGGCTACGGCCATTCTATTTAAAATAAATAAATACATCTCGACTTAACGCATCGACCACATTCGGAGCTTCGATATGCCCTGGATTGGTGATGACGGTTGGGATAATGTGTTCTTGAGCGGAGACCGCGAACCGGCAAACGTGAGGTAGGAACGCCCTCAGGCTAGGTGGAGCGACTATCATCGCAGGGTGGCTGCTAGCAGCTGGATGAGAGTTACCAAGAATCGAACTAAATGGAGTGCAATTGGGGAAGCCTGACAAGCAGTGGAATAATGTAAGCTGATGATGATGATAAACATCAATTCCGTTTTCCCCGAAAGGTCAGTCAGAGGTGACCTTATAGTACCTACACATTTCCTCAGTATGTTTAAGTCCAATGTATTGTAATATGAGACAAGGCTATTGCAAAACAAGTTACCTTTTATTCAAAACGCACAAAATAAATTAATCTGTGTTAAACTTTAACAATGACACACTAATCCTCCGTTAAGCAGGTCACTCACACCGTGATCGAGACGACCTTACAGAAAATAGTTCATTCTTGGCTTATAGTTTATTGTTCGATACTATTACCTAACATTAGCAATACAAGGTAAATTAATCTGCCTCGCCTTTTGGAAAAAGGCGGGGCAATGCAAGGCTTTGTTGGGGTTGGCTTCCAGTCTAACTATTGCAGCTGAATACCAGTATTTTTACATGGAACGACTGTCTCTCCAACCCAGTTGCTGGGTAAGACGATACCCCTTGGTAAGATTTTTGGGTTTCTCATCATAACTTTCAAAGATTTTCACTGACAGTCAAAGAAAAACAGCCGGGACCGACGGCTTAACGCGCTTTCCGAGACAAGGAGAGGTCTCATCGACAATCTGACCGCGGCAAGCGTAGCTTAACTTTAGATCGAATCGTGCGGCTATCATCATTTAGCTATTACCAATATAAGACCTTACAAATCCGACCGCAAAAGAATTCAGATGATTGCAACAAATGATTAATAGTATACCAATGCTTTGTGACATGGTTTAAAGATATATGTTAATTTGATTTAAGATAATATCGAGCATTTAATTCGATTTTAAATGTCCGCATACTTTTGAAAGACCAATTATATTTTTTATTTCCGATCTTTGGTGATACAGGATGTGGTTTTTATTGGTTCTTAATCAATTTCGTGTTTTGCTGTCCTTGAACTTTGTGATTGTCGTTTGTTTTTTTTTTTTGTAATAGTATCTGGGATCAAAGGCCTTTGACCTAAATTTTATTTAGTTCTCAGAACGCTGCCATACTTAATCAAGGACATCTGACGCATTTATGCTGACCTAATGACCCTCTCCGTAGCAGAAGACTACGCGGTAGATCTTCACAAAGATGGTTGAAAACAACAAGGCTGGTCCATATCTGCCGAACAGTAGCAAAACCTACGTCCAGCAGATGGTAGACACTCGAAACTAGTTAAAAAAAAAAAAAAGGTTTTCAAAAGAAACATGGTCGATAAGACCACCGTTGCACCCTGAATATCAAAGTTTTGTTACGTTTTGGTGTAAGTACAATTCTGAAATCCATACAAATGAATTCGAAAGTTACTCTAAGAATCCTTTCACACCCAAACCACTGAACGGATTTCGATAAAATTTGGTAAGGAGATAGTTGGCATGCTGAGGAAAAAACATAGGCTTCTTTTTGCTTCGGAAGCAAATTCTCCAGGGATAATTTTCGACATCCAAGCGGGCGCAACCGAGTTCAGAAGCTAATCTTTAAACCTTTTACAATTAAAGCACGTATTTTCAACAAAAAGTATAACTGTGTGCTGGCAAACCCAACCATAATAATTAAAAATCAATAAGATCGGCTCTTAAATATTAATTGCGACACGGTAGCAGCAAAATGTTCGCGACCTAATTTGTAATTTTTGTCTTACAAGAACTGGTTTCTTTAAAGTCGGATATGTTATGTTATGAGTGCTCTGGATTCTTAATTGTACAACCGTTTTATGTAACTCGTTAAAAGAATTAATAAATGCAGTTCCGTGGTTAAGAGAAAGATTATGAATATCATTAATTTTTTAGTCTACTGAGATGTTATAAGCCGAAAAATGTATTTATATAATAATATTCTGAACGCAAAGTTATTCTTATTAGCGCCACTGTCTTAATCAGCCTATAATGTTCCCACAGCTGGGACGTAGGCCTCTCTGTGACAGGGAGTGGGCCATAATCCACCACTCCTGCCCAGTGCGACTTGGTAGATGTCACATGTCTTTGAATTCTTGTCACATAAATTGGTGATCACAGTATTGCACTTATCAGCACAAAGAAATATTTAATGACTCCAAATTCCAGTGCCTAAAACAAAATTAAATCCTGTTCCAAATAAATGGTTATCCCATTTCGGAAGTGTCCCATTTCAAAAACCAAACACCCTTTGCAGCACACTGTCATTTTTTTAAAAGTTATTCCTTAAACCTTTTAGATGCCCAAAGAGAGCTTAAAAATCCGCTCAATGCAAGATGGTAAAAGTGGTATGCGACCAGTCCGGACGGCCTAGGACTCGATAAGGTCTGCAATTGGGCCGCCCCTTACTCCGACACGGCCAAACGGGATCCAGTCCGTTTCACTCTCAGTAAACTGTTACTTTTAACTGACAGTTTTTTGTGCATCGGAATTCTGTGCAGCATGAAAGTTTGGCAGTTCCTAATTGGACGGTTTTTTGGTATTGGTATTCATGAATGTGGTAGGCGTATTCGTTAAAATTGACAATTGTCAGCTGTATTTTGAGGTGTGGTGAAGTGACTACTATGACAACAATTTATAAATTTTGGGTGTGCCTGTGAGTTGCTTTGTTAATTAGAGTTTTTTTTAATATCAAAAGGACAGGTCCACAAGAATGGGTGAACGAAGCGTGAGTTGTAAGTTGATGATGTTGTTGGCATAGAACAGGTAGAATACTGACTAAATTCTCACAAATACTACCTCTAACAACGAATTTTATTGGTAGACTGCGAGAACAGCCTGGAATTATACCTACTTCTTACTATGTCATCATCTGGCTAGACTTTTCCCAACTATGTTGGGTACGGCTTATTAAAACCAGGTGCTGCTAAATATCAGTATTTTACATTGAGCGATTGCTTATCTGACGTCAACAACCCAGTTACTGGGTATACGACACCTCTTTGTAAGACTGGTTGTCGGACTTCTGACAACCATTAATGATTGCCTAAGATTCACGAATGACAAACAACTTAACATGCTTTCCGAGGTACCGAGGGGTCTTGGTATATAAAAAAGATCACCCATCCATCGATCAACCACGGCAAGCACAGCTTAACCTGATCGACCTTTGCTGCTGTTATTACTTAACCACAAGTCGTTACTCTTCGTACAAGTAACGAACCACATTTTATTAAAACAGATCAACTTTACAAACGATGGCATGTCCTTTCCAACGTAACGAGACATCCTAATGAGTACAAAAAGAAAGTCAATTGGCTCCTGCGATTGAAGATGCCCGCCATGTCAATTGTATGAATTGAGCGCTTCCGTTTGGGACACAGCTGTTGTTGAAACAATAAATGGATTTTATTGATCGGGAGAAAGGATGTACTGGCGATGATTAGTGATTGTGGGGATTATATGGACGTTATTAAATTGGGAGTGACGTTTTCGTAAATCCACAAACCCGCAGGCTAGTCCGTTGGAATATATGATTTCGGCCCATTCCCGCGCAATAGGAAGAGGACCAAGTTTTTCGTTTGATGTCTGATTTTCCCTATACCGGGTGACTTTTTTCAACGTCTTGAAAAAAAATGGGTGTAATAGGTGAACGGAGTAGAAGCCTTTGGCATAGAAATTTTTATTATTTTTATTTTTGAATAACATGTAATTTAATTGATCTAGCAATAAATACTACACATTTAAAGTAACATTTTCACACTAGAACAACAAAAACAGAAAGGCGAACGGCAGAATTCGTACAACAAACTTTTTTTGTTGTTCTGTGATAGAATTTGTACCACTTATTAAGGCAACTAAACCATTCATTTTCATGTAACATTAGTATTTTTAGAAGTCCGGATTAATTAATTATATCAATTAAAAGATTTGAGTAATTAAACGTAATATAATCTTAAACTAAACGCAACTAAACGTAGTTATGTTTTTAGAAGTTGCCATTTGTAAGATATCACGACGCTCAAAACGATAAATAATTATTTAAAATAGAAATAACAGTAAATATAATTAACCAATTACACATTATACCTTACAATGAATAATTATTGCATACAATCTTAATAATTAACTATTTAATGATAGGAATTTTTTCGCCATCAATGTTTTTTTTGTATTGGCAATTATTTTATTGACAGGTTAGGAAAATCTTTCCGAGTCTCTGTTGTTGTTTTAGGCTTGGGCATAGTAGTTCGCGACTGAGATCGCTCAGTTTAGTTCACCGCTCCTTAACGAACTAGTTCGCTCTTCTAGTTCATCCGCTCTTCGAGTTCATCCGCTCTTCTAGTTCATCCGCTCCCAGCTCGAATCAAAGAGAGGCAGATCGTTCGCTCCTTCGCCCGTTTAGATTTTGCACGTACTGCATGTGACAAGATTATGGAATGTTCTACTTTTACCTACAATTTTTGGACTCTAAAAACAGCAAAAACCTTTGAATGACAATTCATAAAATGATTATGATTGTAAAAAATACCAAGGTTTATTGTTGCAATAAATAACTAGTTTAGTGATTACAAAAACCTTTTTGTATTTTGTCCCGTGTATTAGTTCGGTTGACGCCATCCTCGCTCATTTGGTCGCGAACTGGTGAACTAACGAACTATGGATCGGGAAATGAGCGACCTAGTTCGCGTAGTTCATCTTTGGGAGCGCTCTTACGAACTAGTTCGTTCGTGAACTACACAAGATTATGTTGTTTTGGATTGTGGTTTGTAACGGCATCTGAGCAATTTAGCAAATTATCTGGCCATTTTTACGTTGAGTTGAGCTACTGCTCCTCCGTACTCCGTACGCGAAAGTATTATCAACAGATACGTTGATTCGCGAAAGGACGCTTTATTAATTGTGCTGTGTGTGTACGTGCTTTAATTAAAATGACGAGTTTGCAATGCATCAATTGCAACGTTCGCTTGTCCCGAATAAGAAGGCACGCTTTATCCGATGAGAGTGAAGATATCGTCAATACTATTCGACTGTGGACATATCCTAGAGATGTAAGTAGTTTCCAAATAACATTTTGCGTACGAGTGTGCCAGTTACGAAGTGATAACTTTTACGTGTTAAAAAGTAGTCCTTACCATTTGAACTACACGATATCATACTAAAATAATATGTGTGTACTAAAACTAATCTAAACATTATTTGAAAAAATAACAAACACCATTGTGGTTGTATAAATATTTACAATTTGTTCTATATAATGTACAAACACATAAGTGATTGTTTACATACATTGTTTACTTGCCTAACATTTGGTTGCCTAACTTGGTTTGCCTAACACTGTTATAATAGTTATTACGCTGTTAGTAAGACTGTCATATAAAGCAATGTTGAGCCGTCCTCAAAATCACTTCATTATTTCCAGATAACACCTGCTGACCATGTTTGCCATGCATGCTGGCAGCTAGCTACTCATCGACGTTCTTCTGATAATATGCCGAGGAGCCGCATAGGCCATCAAAGTGTTTGTGTTGTATGCGGACGAGCCATACTAAGAATCAGTCGACGCAGGATTTTGATTGAAGGTGCAAATGAAGAAGAACAAAGAATGGCTAACATAGTTGCTACTTGGATCCAACCACGAGAGGTAGAACAACATGTACCTATTATAACTTTTATCAATTAGGTATCTTGATTTGATCTATGTGTTAAAAAAATGTAAATTATTTCCCACCAATCCATGCATTTTTAAATGCAAGCTTTTTTATTTACATTTTTTATTTTAGCTTCGTTCTGAAGATGAAGCTTGTGTGCCGTGTTGGCTAAGAGCTAGAAAAACTAGGGTTGTTTCACCAATAAAGATATTCAACCCATTGTACCTGATCATCTGGAGGGTGATCATTCTGATTTGATGTGTTCTGTATGTGGTCAGAGTCTATCCACCCCAACAGATCAAGAGTGGAATCCCGACAACACTGCTATATTTATTATATTATATATATATGTATATTAAATAATATATTTATAGTAATTAGCTTATAAAAACGTGTCATGCAAAGGGCAATTACTATTTTATGTTGCTAAATCTGGGACAGTCATGATGTTGGCTCTACTAACAACAAAAGGATACTGGTTTTTCCATTGTCACATAGCCCTTCTCTCTCATATTAACACAGTCTATCAAACTTAGTGTTTAATTTGTATTTCATCAATGTTATTATTTATTTACAGATGTCATCTATGAATGAAGTTTGTGGAGTTTGCTGGGGCCAAGCTCGAGATTTGAGCTTCTATGTTCCAGAAGGACCACAAGAAAGACCCCAATATATTGTGTTGCCCAATATAAGAAGAGCGGCTGAAACACCAAGACACTGCATATTCCAAGAGTGCATGGAACCAGAGCGAAATATTGTACCTGAAGAAACCAGGCAAGATGTATTGGTTAGGTATCAATATTTTATACCAAGAGGAGCTTGTATTTGCTCCTTACATAGACAGGACGCTAATTATGAAAACCTGTATACTGCTGAGTATAGCCTTAATAGCTTTACTTCCACACACATAGAGGAGATCATTTTTATATTAATGGAAGGGTTAAGTAACATCTCTTATGAGAATATTCAAAACTACCCCGATAACCAAGTACAGTACTTTATAGGCATAAATAAACAACAACATCAACAAATATTAGATGTAACACCCAGGCTTAGGAATATGCATCGGGGTAGTTTTGCATTAACAGCCTTATTGTGTAAATTAAGGACTGGGGATTCAGGGGACAGATTGTCATGTCTATTTCAAGTTCCGAGAAGGACCCTAGAGACATTAATGTCTGTAGCAAGAAATATTTTGCTAACTGATTATGTTCCACAATTTCTTGGTTTTTCTCATTTAAGAAGGGAGCAAGTGGCAGCAAGAAATTCATACATTGCCGATCACATTTTTGGTGAGCCTAATGCACCAGCTGATCAAAAACCTGCAATCACAATAGCTGATGCAACATATATTTATACACAAAAAAGTAGTAATTACTTGTTCCAAAAAGATACATATTCCCTTCATAAATATAGGAATTTATTAAAGCCCTTTATCCTCTGTGCCTCTGATGGATATATCATAGATGTACGCGGACCATATAGTGCCACTACAAATGATGCCACCATAATGAATGATTTATTAAACGAAACTGAATTTAATGATTTTTATAACGAAAACGATATCTTCATAGTAGATAGAGGTTTTCGTGACTGCATGGATAGTCTGCATCAGAAAGGATACATAGGTCATATGCCTGAAACCAAAGAAGACGGCCAATCACAGCTATCTACTCTTGATGCCAACCGTTCACGCTGTGTCACTATTAACAGGTGGGTAGTAGAAGCTGTGAATGGCCGTTTTAAGAGAGACTTCAAAATATTCCGCCATGAATATTTTAACCGTGGTTGTCGCAATTTAATGGCAGATTTTAAAATAGCAGCTGCTCTGCTGAATGCGTTTACTCCGCCCTTTACAGAAAATATACATGCAGAGCAGTTTGTGTCAATCATATTTGAGCGCCTGTTTTTAACGAATACTGTAGCTGAATTAGTTAGGATACATAATTTAAACAGGCGCGGTTCCTAGTTTGTACCCATAGATGCGACAACCCTGGCCTTTCCGCGGCTATCCATGGAGGAATTGATATTATTTGCTTGTGGTATATACCAAATTCGCCAGGCTCGTTCATATGTGGGTGAGCATTTTCGCTTTCATGGAGTATATACACTAGAGGTATCTCGAGAGAGAATACATGGCTTAGAGGGAATAAACCCAATGTTGCTTCGTGCTAAAATAAAGTCCCGCCATTCTTCTGCTAGAACTTACTTTGTTTTCATAGTTGCAGAAACAAATATGAATGGTCGGGACGCAATCAAAAGTTATTGCTGTAATTGCATTGTAGGTTTAAGAACAGTGGGATGCTGCTCACATGTTATGAGCATTATTTGGTACCTTAGTTACGCTCGCCATGAAGGTATGACCCGACCTGCCCCTTTCTTAGATGAAATAATATTAAGAATTAATTAGGTAATAATAAGAACAAGAAATAAATGTAAGTTCCTACAAAACAAAGTTGTTTTATTTACCCACACTCAAAATTCCATCAGCACTTCATCATTCATCATCATCATCATCATCAAACTACTGCAGACCGCTGCTTTTTTTTTTACCCACCCGTGTTCCATCAGTTGCCCATGTGCCAGGGTCACGGTATCTCTTTCGAACAATCACGCGACCCCGGCAGCAGACCGCTGCTGGACGTAGGTCTCTCCTAAAGCACCCTACTGAATAGGTACAATTCTCATGTCAATTTGCCAACTTAATGATAAGTAAAACACTACAAAGATAGCACCAGCTATCTAGAACATATCCTTTTTCACCAAAACAATGTTTATGTGCCTAATAATACACGTAATAAGTAATATTTATTGGGACATAACCTCAAAAATAAAACTGGTTATAACTTTTAGATCCCAACTTCTAAAAATCTAAGAATTTTAAAAGGGCTTGCCTATCGTATTGACTACCACTTAAAACATAAAATATCCCAAAACACGATATTTTATTAGGTGTACGAAACTCCCATACAACCCTGCCGTTCGCCTTTGGAAAAAATAAAATAAAAATATCAATTAAAATCTATCGAAACTCAAATCATACGCACTCTACTCAATGCGCGGCATGTATCAATGATTTTGTAGCGCGGTCCTACCCTTTGAAGCCGGCCGATAGGCGGCCAAATTGATCTTTCGCAGGCGCACGAGCCGCACACGCATCCCAGTCCGCCCGCGTCCCGCGCTCCTTTAGTCACCTGCGATGAATCTGAAGGCCTTCCTGCTTTCTATTCTAGTTACGCAACACACCGTATGAAGGTCAAGACGGTAAAAAATGTCATCCGGTATTATTTTGTTTGGCGAATTATTTAATTAGGCAGACAGAAATGCCAGCTTTGTTTTAGCTGAAGCACGAAGAATAATTTAGAAATCCCCAAATTTTCATAAGTTGGTCCCATCGCTGGGACACAGGCCTCCTCTCTCTGAGAGACAGTGGGCTGCAATCCACCACGCGGGCCCAGTGCGGGTTGGTGGATGTCACATGTCTTCGATTTTTTCCTCGAGGACATGGCGGTTTCCTCAGTCGTGCACCGTTTCGAGAGCAGTGGTCATGAAATTTAATACACAAAGTAAAATGCCTGCCTGAGTTCGAACTCATGACCTACAACTCATAACTCGGGATTTAATACCACTGGGCCACTTCTGCACTCCAAAGACTTCTAGCAGTCTCACGTCAAGCTTAATGCAACCCAAACTTTACTTCTATGCAACGGCTAATAAAACTGACGCCTCCAACTTCATCCTACATAGAACCGCACAAAAAGCCGAGCTGGCAACAAAAACGCCATTACCGACGACCTCCGAACGTCACGACTGCATTGTTTGTAAATACCGAGCCCAATCGCACTGTCACTAAATACTTAACTGTAGGCTTTTTATTGACCGTCGTTAACTAATAGTAAGTGGAGAGGGACTATTCTATGCAAATGAGCGGATTAAGTTAGCAAGTGAATATTTTTTGCAGGTTTTATTGTTTACTAGCCAACCAGACAGAAGTCGTGTCAAAATTTCAATATTTTTAGTTCTCATTTGTGTATTTTTTCTCAATTTTTCAGGATTTGTTTTCATTTAATTTTAAAATAAAAAGTACCAAATCGGTCCAGCAGTTTTCAACTGATGTACCTCCAAACGACCAGCATTTCATTTTAAGTTAAACAGATAGATAGAATAGACAACGATCGATCATTGAGTTATATAAAAGGGTATAAAGATAGCTTAATGCGCGTTTAACAAATAAAACAGTGGTTCTAGTTTTAACTAGGACCACCGATTGGTCCTTCACCAATCCAGGGACCTATCAGAGCTCTGAACGTGGTTGATATGTAAAGTCGAGATGGTTAAAAGCAACTCACACTAGGGCCTCTAAAAGGGATCAACACTTTTAATCCACGTTCAAGGGCTGTCGTCAGTGTCATCATTGATGTGAACTTCGACACTGACAGCTCCTGATCGCGGTTTAAATGTACTGATCGCGGTCAGTTTTATTGGTGGCATTTGTCTTACAATTAGTGTTAAATTTATAGTGCTAAAATAGAGACCCTTTTTTCGATGTCATGTTTTTGGCCTGAAATTACTGATTTTTACAAGAGATGCAAAAGTGCATACCTACCTACATTTGCTGAATTTATAGGTTCGTGAGACATACAGCCTTGATTGTGTTTTAGATTAAACTATAAACAAAACCATCAATCAACTCAATGTATTGCATTTCACATGTATACCTAAGTTTCAAAGAGCAACCATATTAACCGTATTACATGAATCATTTTATCTTTAACTTATTAATTACAGCGTATTGTGCAATCGATTTTGTGACTTAGCTAATTAGGTTTAGGTTCCAATTATAAACCAATCAATGAACATTGCGTAATTAATTTCTATTACGTACTAATTGACGTTAACGACTTATTGTTTGGTACTAGTTAGCTAATTTACAGCTAAGACCTAGATTGCATTTGCATGCAGTTACATAAGTTGGTACACGTAAATTCCTACATACATTTTTAGTGTTGCGTACCCATAGGGTTGTTTCGTGTGATGCCGGACGTAAAGAATAGCACCATCCCTTTTTTTCCGGTGGGTGTCGCAAGAGGCGACTACGGGACTTACTAGAGAATGGGCAGCAGCGTTCTCTATGCATTTTACCACCATACTGCGATCGCCAACCCACCGTGACGATGATGGCAAACCCTCCCAAATTGCGGGAGGCCTATATCCAGCAATGGATGTCTTTTGGCTAATATGATGTTGATGATGACGCAAAGGGTACCAAAGGAATTCTATAACTACTATTCGTCCGTCCGTCTGTTTGTCAGTGGCCTGTAGATATTTCATGAACCGTAAAAGGTAGACAGTTGAAAAAAAAAATTTTTTTCTCCGTCTGAAAGTCAACTAAGTGCAAGCGAAGTAATAGTGTGGACCGACGATACGATGTGTCGCTGGAACTAAAAATTTCACACGGGCCAAGTGGCGGGCAGAAGCTTATTTTCTATAGAGTACATTGCCTTGTCATCTGGCTATTACGGTTGTTAGAATCTGCCTTTAAATTGTATTAAGTATTGTATAGCTTGTGTTGAACACAGAAGTTATTTGGATGATTTTGTCCTCCCTTTTTTATGCCATATATACAACAACCTTCATTAGCAAACCTCTATACAGCATCACAAAAAACTGTCTCTATCAAACAATGTATCTGAGGTCCAAGTAGGCGTTACAGTCATGAGAAATACGATCTACTCCACGAACATACTTACAGTAATAACTTTGACAGCACCTTTATGTCTGAACAGTAAAGGTGGTTTTTGCCGTTCAACTGACCAACGTTTGACAGTACATAATATTATTCCATTTTGTTCAATGCCTGCCAACGACCTTCCATCAATGTCGTTATGTTACAAATCTTACGATTAATCTCATTTTCGACAATACTTAGTTAAAAACCTTTGGGAATTCACTCGGTTATAAATGAATTATGTTTGTGGCAATTAAAGGTGGGTACTCGTGTGTTTCATTGTTTGGTTTTCTTGGGATTTGGGGCCCTTTTGTTTATTAAGGTGATTTCGAGGTCGAAAACAGTACACACGGCTACACAGCAAGCTATGGATTTTCAGTTTAAGCTGACCTCTAAATATACGAAAATCCCATACAAAGTGAGATCAGTTTATACTGGAACACATTTGGTTCAGTAAAATTAGGTAAGTAATTGTAATGTGGTTTATGAGTAAATCGATGGGTCTTATGACAAAAATGACAGGCTCGATTTATTTATGCCATCGAGTCTGTTTTCGGAATAAAAACCCAACAACACTCGAAATACAGTTCCTTTTACAAAACTAACAAATTAGTCCGGTCTTAGGTTATCAAATTTGTATTAAGGCTTTACTACAGTCGCCATAAAGATCGAAATACAACGTCAAAATTATGGCTTTTACAACGTGATAAGTATCCCATACACTTCCCCATCTCTCTGTGTCAAGTTTTATAATCATTGGTTTGATAATTTTAATCAGAAACCGTACCAAATACGAGCCAGTAAGGCTCATTTTCACTTTCATAATTTTAAGGATATATGTATGTAGATACACTCTATTGACAAGATTATTTCTGACAACATGGAGGCGTACTGAGTACACATCTGCCTAACCATTCGAGAATTACAAGCGTCATGTTGTTATTTTTGTTTCAGCTCACCAATTTTTATCACGAATCTTAAGTTTCCAAGTCTAATAAAAATATCATTTACATTTTTTGCTGTCGAAGTGTTAATTACATCTCAAAGTCCTACATATAACCTTTAATTGATATTTATTTATATAAATTCAAGACTCACTAACACACAAAAACAAAAAAAAAAAAACATAATATGAATCGCAACTTGACCGTCCTAAAACTACCTTGACACGAAATGCAGATAAAGAAGTACAGAGACAGACAAAACATAATGGCCAAACCAATGACAACAATAATTAATCATTTTGAGGAACATACGACCTGTAGAGTCACAAAACTCAAAGACTAAAATGGCATACATGCGATCAAAGACTTCTTCATACATCAGATATGTTACAGCCTGCAATTTACAATAACTCAGAAAATATTAGACGAACTTAAAATCACCTAGAAGTTTTAAACGACAATGTCTTGAAAACCCGTAAACTATATTTTGAGTTGTGACGTTTTGTCACATAGTAGTCATTTTCATTCGTCCAGAAATCACCTGGAATTAAGTGTCAAAGCTAATCTATAAATTGTTACTGTGGCATATACTTAATCTGCTGTCCCATACAGGTGTCAACTAAGCCCTTATTCACTAAGAAAATTAGGAAGTAAACTGAGGCAAATATGGTATTCGTTTCTGTTGCATATTACAGATTTACAGCTTTGTCTGCATTACCTACCGTACTTCATCATCATCGCCCTGCCCAATGTATTTGGGGTCGGAGCAGTATGTCTTCTTCTAACACATATCTCTATTTGCTCTCATCTCAATAGTGGCTATCCATTCATCGTTTCTTTGGTGTTCCCTTGCTTCCATTACCACACAAAAAATTAATTTGCCTAGCTCTTTCAGGTATCGGCTACCAATCTAATCGTATGTGGTTGAATACCAGTATTGGTAATGCTTATGTGGGCTCTACAGCCCAGTTACTGGGTATAGGAGACCCCTACTACTTTCAACCTTCCATTATCGCATCCTCATTCTGAAATAGTCTGATAATGATCTTGAAGAAGATCGTAGGAACTAACGAGCGATATCCTATGGCTGGTCATATTTCATCCTGCTGCAGACTATGAATCAGCCACGTTGCCGGCAGTTGCACAATGTGATAAGTGGAACTTCCTACAGCCGTAATATTACTATCTATTCATACATCTTAGAGCATATAGGTTTAGAAATTTTCCATTCTAAGTGTAGCAGAATTAATTAATTAATTTTTCGTAGTATACTAGTGTTTGTACGGATAAAGAACGCTGGCTTTCTGTGCATATAGCAGTTCCAAGACACGTCATTTGTAATTAGTGTCATGTCAGCTCGAAAATTTGTAATCAGCGTCGGTTTCCCAATAGAAAACAATCCTACGTAATACAATTAAAAATGAAATGGATGGTTGGATTTAATTCAATCATGGAATGGAAGGGATAAATGGTGGTTCTAGATACTATGCACAGTAATGGGAATTGCCATAATCATCAATCATGGTATACAGACACGTATTGACCAATGTATAGACAATAGTTGTATAGCTTGCAGATTCATTCCAATATTAATTACAACGCAGTCTGATTTAGCATACATAAGAAATACAAAGTAGCTTTAAACAAAGCTACAGTTGTCAAACGATGACGAAAATCATAAATTCATAATGATTAGTTTATGTTTGACGACATGCTACTCACGACAAATCGTGTCTACCTTACACCCCGCGGCTGTGTGCGCAGATCTTAAGTAAACATTTAAAGACGCTTCAAAAACTCTTACAAAACCTGACAATTAGCCGTTTGATAAATTAATCATATGACAGACAAAAGGTTAGAGCGAAGTCCTAATTACGTGTATAAATAGCCATGGCTAGTGATGTGTAGCCATACCCTTTGGTATTTCATTTCGTAATAACTCGTAAATAATGGCGAATGCTTGACATTAAGATAATTCTATTCGTACATTTATAACCACGCCTTTGTACTGTTTGTAGTTGATTAGTTTTAGATAAATAAGTTATTTCTTTGAATATCACAGTGACAAGGAATGACAAATTGACAATACAAAAAAAAAACATACAAAAGAAATAATTACTTTTATCATTGTTGGAAGGAACTCAACAACCATGGCCGATATTCAGATAAAGATATTTTTACAATGCTATAACAATCTACTTATGGGCTTAAAGGTTATGAGAAAATGAATTTAACAATTCTGATCTCTGGCGACACCAAAAGATTGGGCTGTAATAAATCCACCAAAATCTAACATTTGTACAACAAAAGTGATTTCCACCAACTAATGCACACGACATTTGAAAACCCCAAAACATTTATAAATTCAGGAAAAAGAAATGATGTTCCTGGTTCTAATAAAAGTACTAATATGCATACTAC
Source organism: Aporophyla lueneburgensis (assembly GCA_932294355.1). Classification (NCBI taxonomy): domain Eukaryota; kingdom Metazoa; phylum Arthropoda; class Insecta; order Lepidoptera; family Noctuidae; genus Aporophyla; species Aporophyla lueneburgensis. Next base: position 24,191,229 of record OW028758.1, on the reverse strand, counting down.
AACAAAACTTTCACTCAGTGCTCCTACCATAATTAACTTTAAGCAAATGAGTATTCCCATTTCCCATACAACACGTAAACTCAAGGAACTTCCTAACATAGAAGGCACTGCAGCGCAACGAATAGCTACTCTAAAAAGTAAATAACCACTAATTGTGGGCAAACACGCGATTTGCGTACAAACCTGTTTCTATTGTAACCAAATAAGATAGTAATTAACGTAATTAGTATTTAGAATCACGCTTTTGACCGTCAGCAGGTTTAGTGGTCATCGAAGCATTACCTACTTGAATATAAGCCTCGCGAGGCAAATGCATTCATAGAATTGCATATGGTACACTTATACTTATGTATTTGGCACCGGCTATCATTTGTGGATCTTCGTCAATTGGATAACAGTCTTACTAAAGGGTATTACCCAGTAACTGGGTTGTGAAGGTCAGATAGACAGTACCTCCATGTAAAATACTGGTATTCAGCTGAATCCGGTTACACTGGAAGCCGACCACAACATAGTTAGGAAAAGGCTTGTTAGATGATGATGACACCAACTTATGTGTTATGGAACATATTGAAGTGATAAGTGAGGTACATAATTCTTCATATAGACCACCTTTTATTGGGATTTTTAGGATTAGGTTGATGAAATCAAGAGATAAGGATATACAAAGATAAATAGACATTCACTGTTGTTCTGTGTCTGGGGGTAATTTCATATGTATTTAGAAATATATAAGTATATTTATCAGTTGACTGGTTGCCATAGAACAGTCTCTGCCTAGTTTGGGATCAGATAACGGAGTGTTGGTTGTCCCAAGATATTATTATTATTAATGTAAAGTCTCTTTAATCAAGCTGTAACCATTTAATTAATTCATACATACATGAGATTTCAAGATTTTAATAGGAACAAAAGAAGTTCAGAAAGGGACCAAGAACTAAACAGATACAGGAAGATTTTAGATATCTTAGATAATAAAACAGATGCAAGAAAACCTACACCAACAGCAAAAACCAACAACAAAACACAAAGAAAAATAACTATCGAAGATACTAATAACGCCAATTACGCGTCAACGATCTGCAAAGACGACATCGAAAAGTAATCGTCGCCAATGAATCATTGGGACATGATCAATGGACAAGTTGCGACATGTCCTGACGACAGGTCACGTTCAGCCAGTGCAGCAGAATTGTCACGTACTGGAGATGACTGGGGTGACGTTAGCAAGGTTGCTGTGTTAGCTAATAGATAAGTGTGGTGTTACATAGACTTAGACAATAGTAGTACATGTTATATACAATAAGCACGATAAGTGAGGAAGGAGATAAAGTCAAAGCATTTACGTCAAATAGACACATAAAAGGCAATTTTGAAAGTCAATAAGTATTTATATTAAAATAGAATTGATTCTAGTCATCACTTCAAAAAGGTAGTTTCGAATGGAAAATAATTGATAAGAAACTCCACCGTTACTCTTTTAAAATGTCGAGACGTCAAATATTGCAAATAGCTTGCTTATATGGATACTTTAAGGTTAAGAAGGATTTGATTTTGATGTGTCAATTTTTTGTCGTGTGGGAGACAGGTCAAGTCCAAAGTGGGAGTAAATATCAACTAACATTACTCAGGTGCAGTCAATGCAGTAGCGTCACCCTTGCACAAGTTTTTTTTTTTGTGACCTACAATTCAGCTAGTTGTTATTGATTCCCCGTCGTGATAAATAATATACCTACCCACATTTGCAAAAAAAAAAAAAAAATAAACATATCAATATAGTTGTCCGAATAATATTTCACAAACTAATGATTTCCATACATTTAGTCTGCCAGATCCAAATGAAAACTTAGCAAGAATCATTATGTAATACGTAAAATTATTCTATGAATGATGTCATCTAAAGAATGTTCTATTGTTAAATGGAGGAAAATAACTCAACGCAGCAGCATTTTCACCTTGCGTGCTACAAGACGTGATTCTATCTTCATTTCAATTTTATCCTTGTTATACTTTAACCATCTTGAAATGAAAAACTAAGATGTTAATAAAGCGGCTAGTAATTCTTCAATTAGCTAATGATTAACGTTAATAGCTTTAATCTTCTTGATGAAACTCAAAAGTAGCACAAATTATTTAGAATTCATATATAGGAGTAGTAGTGATTCGCGGATTCTGGCGCAAGCGCCAGAGCCCGCGCTTGCGCCAGAGCCCGCGAATCTGTAGCACCCATCGTAAAAAAAAAAAAAAAAAAAAAAAAAAAAAAAAAAAAAAAAAAAAGGTTTTGGTGTGCTCTGATCTCAAATCTGTGGTCCATTTTAGCGTAGGATGCGTGGTTCTGGAGTTATGCAAATCAATTAACTGTTATCTCATTGATTTCCGGTGGTCCTGCACCCTCATTAGCATTCCATTGTTCGCCTAATCCTTTTATCTATTATACTTCGAACACCTCATTACGTTGCGCCAGAACCCACGAATCTGTTGCCCTACGGTTGATTTGGCGTTCTTATCTATTACTCATTGTATGTCTGCTTTTCTATGTCATCAATAAAACACATTCATTTTTATTTCAATATTTTATTACTTTTTTCTACAAAATATGAGCGGAAGATCTCATCCACAAAAATATCATTGTGCAGTGTGTTCCCTGTAAATATGTTCGTAAAACTATGCATTGAACATCCCTGAAACTTAAATAGCAAATACATTAAGCAATATTCACCACAAACTGAAGTCCAATCATTCTGAATCCTATCAACATTCCAGTCCCATCTCTTACAATTCCTTTTCAAAAACTGGAGATGATATCGCTCAGGTGTTCGTCCATATGAATCAAAATATTGACCGATACCATTCGTATCGATATGTACAGCTACCCAGTGTGAACCTGGTTTATCATCCGCATCCAAATTGCATATTATATACGTTGGTACATGTGTATACATAGGTAGTCTATTAGCAGCATAAACATTATTTTCTAGACTGGGATGAATCTTTTTCATATGTTTTTGTAATTCTAGTGTATCCATGATATTACTGTTATTAGCAGATTATTACAGTACCAATCTATTCAATGGTTGTCATAGGAATGTTCAATTATAGTGATTTGTAAATATTAAATCGCATTCTTTGTGGGAGTCACAAAGCTTAGGATTATCATTTTGCTGCAGCTAATTTAAAGTTTGTTATATGGGTCTGATTATATTAAATAAAACACTTTGAGTACATAGACATTTTTAATTAACTGATCAACACAATAATTATTAAATAAATAAATTAAATACAGACATATTATTATCAAAATACCATTTTCTAATACACACAGCATTATTCAATGCACAATTCAATTTATGGTTCACACAATTAAAATCAGTTTTATTTTTACAGAACTTTTTTTTTAATGTCGCAAAATTAGGACATCCCTTCTCACCTATGTCAATCACTTCACAGTTTGCACATAACTCTTTAATCCACGTAATCTTTTCCAAACCCTTTGTCATAATTTTTTTATTTTCTAAATATGGTAAAATAACACGTTTAAACTCTTTGTAGTCTATGTAGCCTTCACTCCAGTAAATTCCTCGATTTCTTTCTAACCATCTCACCTGCTTTTTTTCTTCTAGTGTTAGGTAATGGAATGAATATGGTGGTTTCACCAAGAACGTCTGTGTATGATCATGACTCGCAATGGCCAATTCTTTGATAATAAAATGATTTAAAGAATCTTTAAATCCTTGGAGTTCCACTATAAGGGTGTCCGTCTTCATGATATCTTCTTAACAATGTTACTTAATGGTTTGTATTCAACAATGCAATCGTTCAGAATGAGACAATATGCTGAAGTTTGATCTGGTATCTCCGAATCACTTTCAATTTCTACTCTCACGTCCACAACTGGCCCTGTCTTTAGATTATCCACTTGTCTAGAGCAATCAATGACAAACAGCGGTGCTAAATCTCTAAACTGTTTTTCGCTTAATATGGGTTCCGGTCGACGTCCGTAATACGACTGTTGAAATCTGGTGTATTGCTCGTTGTAAATATTAAATCGCATTCTTTGTGGGAGTCACAAAGCAGGTTGATGCCTGTTGCGAAGGAACGTGAGATAAGTTTGTTGACTCATAGAGTTACAATCAGTTTCGTTGTACTTAGTAATTTGCTTTAGATAAGAATAAGGAACGTGAGATAAGTTTGTTGACTCATAGAGTTACAATCAGTTTCGTTGTACTTAGTAATTTGCTTTAGATAAGAATGGTGCTATATAAGATCGAACAGTTGCAGTCATGCAGTCAGTCTATGGTCGTTTGACCACAGTGGATTGTCTACGTCTACCAATACTACGTTTGTGTTACTTCAACGCATCAATGGCCATGGAGGTAAGTGTTTATTCTATTGACAAACTTACTTGTATTTCTGTTGTTGTTTCCTAACGTGTGTGATTAAGTGTAAACAAATTGATATTAACGTGATAACTCTGTTGTTGCAGAGATCATTCAGCTTCGCAGACGATAATGAAAATACCTATAAACAGTATTACTACTCGCCACTCTCTCCTCAACACGAAGAAGAGAGTGATGACATCGTCGTTAATAACACAGACGATGGTGGAAAAAGGAAATCGCAACCGATTGATCAATTTTTTGAAGTGGTACCAAAAATAAAAAGGAAGAAGCTGCTATCCTCGACTGTGACACGAGCTGCTAGAGATGGCGTATCATACATCTCTACAAATTCTGACGACGGAGACCAAGCGACGCATCTCATAAAAATTGAAATGTATGATATGAAGAAACTATCCAAGATTCCAACTAGTGATCACTGGAAGCACGCTACCACGAGGATTAAATATTACATAAAGAATAATAAGGATAGCATCTACGACAACACAAACGGCCTCGTATACAATATTACAAAGACAATAGCAGAAAGTGAAAAAGTTAAAAAATACTTTTTTAACAATGACACTCATTAGTGGATTAGTGAATGTGATTCTGTTTACTTAAAGTACTTCTGTGTACTCATTAGATTTTACATGACTTTCCTAATCCTTTGTTAGACTATGAATATTGGACATTATTTGAAATTGGGTATCAGTTGCTCTACCAACACTTAACTGTTACTTACTGTGCTACATACTTTCTTCTTTATTATAAAGATGGAAAACTTCAGTGAAATGTGCACCAGTGCTTTCTTTTCCGCGCCCATTGAAGAGAATATAGAACAATCCAACAGCGAATTCAATCAGGAGCTGTCTAAAGTTTGTGATGAAATAGAGAAGCATGAACTGTTCGATTCATCGTATGATGATGAGTTGTATAATCAATGTTTGATGGTTGAAACAAAGTTGATGTAAGTATTAGAAGTACAAACTCAATAAGAAATATTATTGTAGTAATGTTTTATTTTAAGATTTGTCTAATAATTTTCTTTTTGTTACAGTCAACAACAAGTTGGAAGAGGTATCAAACGAGGTATCACTACTGATGAAAATAAGGTTACCAAGAAAGCAAAATTTGATGAAGGAGCTTCTACATCATCAATTGAAACCAATGATGTGGACAACAATAAGGTGGAATGTGATACATGTCATGTTTATATTAATAAAAGGTATCTAAACAACCATTTAAAAAGCAATTCACATAAAAATAATCTTTTAAAATCACATAATTCATTAACAAATGTTACAGTTGTTGAAACCGCTTTTGGCAATCGAATTTTAACATATAGAATTAATAGTAAAACACTTCAATCGGGACAATATTTTGAAACACCGGAATCGTTTTTAAATTCGCTAAAAATTGATATCTTATTTTTGATAAATGAATGTATTCAACAACATACAATTTTTAAAATAAACTTCATATTGCATGCTGATTTCATACAACAAACTAAAGATATTAAAAATACGTTTGATTTTCAAACGTTTAATTACATAATTTGTCAGGGAGATGACTTAAATATTTTTTATTCATCATTAATAGACACTGTAGTCGGTAAAATTTGTCAATTTGAAAAAAAAGATAGTGGTTGGAGTCTTAATCAAATTAAATACATAGATATGAATGTTAACAAATTCAACCCCCTACGTGGTAGTTCATATATCGACCTTCCTCAAGATATTAAATCAAAAAAAGCTGTAATCAATGTTAAAAATAATGATAATATGTGTTTCAAATGGGCATTACTCTCTGGTTTATATCCTGTATGTAAAAGTGTAGATCGGGTAGCATCTTACGCAATTCATGGAAATAAACTAAAATTTACTGGTATTTCTTTTCCGGTTATAATTGCAGATATATCAAAAGTAGAGAAATTAAACAATATTAGTATTAATGTTTTTGGCTTAGAGTATAATAAAGAAAAAAAGTGTAATTCTGTTGTAGGTCCTTTATATTTAACAAAATGTCGTACACCTAATCATATTAACCTACTATATATATCGAATGGTACTAACAATCATTACTGTTATATTAAAAACTTATCGCGATTAGTTAGTTCACAAATATCAAGACATCATTGTGCAGTTTATATATGTGATTCATGTTTACTTCATTTCCCATCGGAGGAAAGACTTAATAACCATCAACAATATGATTGCGCTCACATTTGTACGGAATTACCAAACGGTGAGGATTCCAAAAAGGATTGGTTTGGTAAAGCAACCTCAAATAATAAATTAAAATTTGATAAATTCGTGAAAAAGTTGAAAATGCCCTTTGTGGTTTATGCAGACTTTGAGGCATTTTTGAACCCAATAGAATCATGTAGTAACGATCCATCCAAGCCTAGTACAATTAATATTCAAAAACATGAAGTGTATAGTTTTGGATATTACATTAAATGTTCATATGATAACAGATTATCAAAATATGAGACGTATAGTGGGTCAAACTGTGCACAAGTGTTTATGAATCGCCTTTGTGAAGATGTGAAAACAATATTTAAAAAAAATAGTTTCCAAAAATGTCTCGTTCCATTATCAGATGAAGATAAAATTAAAATTTCAAATTCAAACATATGTCATATTTGTGAAACTGAGTTAAATGAAGATCTTTTTTACGATTTTGATTGGCACACTGGCAGTTTTAGGGGTGTTGCACATCAAGTGTGTAGTTCTAAGTACAGAACCCCTCGTCATATTCCAATATTTTTACATAACCTCAGTCATTACGATGCTCATTTCATTATCCATGCATTAAACCTCGATGATGACAAAGTTGAAGTTATTCCACAAAATAAAGAACGATACATATCATTTTCAAAACAGTTAACAATAAATAATCAACCAGTAAGTTTAAGATTCATAGATTCATTGAAATTTTTATCGTGTAGTTTAGATCAACTAGCTAAAAATCTTAATGATGATCAGTTTACAGAACTAAAAAGGAACTATCCTAATAATGAAGATTTTTCACGTTTAAGACGGAAAGGTATTTATCCTTATGAATTTATGTGTAATAGTGATTGCTTGAAACATCCATCACTTCCTGATCAACACCAATTTTATAGTTCACTCACAGATTCAAATATTTCAAATGATGATTATAATCACGCAAAAGATATTTGGCAACATTTTAAGTGTAGTAGTATGTCTGATTATTCCAATTTATATTTAAAAACTGATGTTTTACTTTTGACTGATGTATTCGAAAACTTTAGAAAGCTTTGTATTAAAACTTATGGATTAGATCCTGCTCATTACTATACTGCCCCAGGTTTAAGTTGGGATGCAATGTTAAAATTTACCAAAATAGAATTAGAATTGTTAACGGACTATGACAAAATTGCTTTTTTTAAAGCTGGTATTAGAGGGGGTGTATCTCAGTGTAGCAATCGTTTTGCTAGAGCAAATAATAAATTCATGGAAGATTATGATAGTGAAAAACCTAATTCATATCTAACATATTTTGATGCGAATAATTTATATGGTTGGGCAATGTCTCAATCTCTTCCTGTTGGTGGTTTCGAATGGATAGATTCTAATACAGATTATAATGTGTCGGATAACTCTGATTTCGGTTATGTTTTAGAAGTTGATTTGGAATATCCTGATGAACTTCATAATTTGCATTCTGACTTTCCGTTATGTCCTGAAAACATATGTGTGGGTAATACTAAAGAAACTAAATTAGTTCCTAATTTAAATAATAAAAATAAATACATCATTCACTACAGGAATTTAAAACAATGCATTGAAATGGGGATTAAATTAATTAAAGTACATAGAATTTTAAAATTTAAACAGAGTTCTTGGTTAAAGAAATACATAGACTTAAATACTAGTTTGAGAACGTTAGCTACATCAAACTTTGAAAAAGACTTTTTTAAATTAATGAACAATTCTGTCTTCGGTAAGACTATGGAAAATATTGAAAAAAGAGTAAACGTTAAACTACTAACTCACTGGGATAATCGTGGTAAAGTTTTAGGTGCTCAGGATTGGATTGCAAAACCAGAATTCCATAGTTTATCAATATTTTCAGAACATTTAGTTGCAATACAATTACACAAAACAAAATTAATTTATGATAAGCCGATTTATTTAGGATTTTGTATTTTAGATATATCTAAGACCCTTATGTATGAATTTCATTATAACTACATGATTAAAAAGTTTCATAATAAAATTAAGTTATTGTACACCGATACCGATAGTTTGATATATCAAATTTTTACAGACAATTTTTATGAGGATATAAAACCAGATCTACTTCACTATTTCGATACATCAGATTACCCGGAAAATAATATTTACGGATATCCAAAAATAAATAAAAAAAAGTTAGGTTTTTTTAAAGATGAGAATAATGGTAAAGTATTGAAGGAATTTGTAGGGTTGCGATCAAAAATGTATGCCTTAGAAATAGAAGATAAATTTATAGCAAAGGCAAAAGGGGTTAACAAAAGTGTTACCAAAAAAATGAATATGGAAAATTACAAATCGTGTTTGTTTAATAAAAATGTATTATATTGTAGTATGCTTCGATTTAAGTCAATCAAACACACTATTTTTACACAAAAAATAAATAAAACATCTTTATCATATAATGATACCAAACGATGTATTATGAACAACAACATTGATACATTGGCTTGGGGACATTATAAATTACGCTAAGTGTAATACTTTTTACTTTTATTTCTGTGTGTATATACAAATTTTGTACTGATTGTAAAATTATGATATTACTGTAATGTTATATAATAGTTTATTACATATTTAAAATTTATTGTTTGATTGTAAATAATGTAAAATAATTGTAGTTTTTATTTGTGTGCTTAAATTTGACGTTGAGGTGATTGTGAAATTCTGATAAGTACTAATTGTGTTAGAAATAGTATACAGATCATTCTGTTTTTCACAAATTACATGTTTTATATAATTTTAGCAATATATATATATATATTTAATTTTTACACCAAAATTTTCATTTTTATTTCATCCCTTTAAAACTCTAGACGTGTGAAATGTTTCACTTTATCCATCCGTTTACTGCTATTGTGGCAGGACCAAGTGGATGTGGGAAGTCAAATTTTGTAACAAATTTCATAAAATCAGTTAAAGAAATATGTAATTGTGATTTTAATCAGATCACATGGTGCTTTGATGAAATGCAGGCTTTAAATAATTTACCAAATGTTAACTATCATCAAGGAATTCCAAATCTTAATATGTTTGATGGTGAAAACCCACACCTTATTATTATTGATGATCTAATGAGAGAGTCTGATGGAAGAATTGTGGATATATTTACAAAAGGTAGTCATCACAGGAATCTTAGTGTATTTTATTTAACACAAAATTTATTTCATCAAGGTAAAGGTCAAAGAGACATTTCTTTAAACTCAAGTTATATAATTTATTTTAAAAACCCTCGAGATAAAACTCAAATAAGATATTTAGCACGACAAGTGTCACCAGATAACCCAAAATTCATTGAAGACGCCTACAGGGATGCAACTTTAGAAGCGCATGGATATTTAATGGTAGATTTAAAACAGAATACAAATGATTTTTGTCGTATCAAGACAAATGTATTCCCATTTAATGGTTACTGCACAGTCTACGTCCCCACGAAAGAGTTTAAATACACCAAGAATCAAACAATTCAAATCATTTCTAAATGATACATCGTCGACTCACAACGCATAAACATTTGCTAAACGCTTTGCAGTTTAAATACACCAAGAATCAAACAATTCAAATCATTTCTAAATGATGCATCGTCGACTCACAACGCATAAACATTTGCTAAACGCTTTGCATACGCTTAAACCAAAATATCAAAGAGCGTTACTTAAAACGTGTGATGAAGAAGAAATAAATTGTATTTGTGAATGTATTCATAACGTTTTACAAGGAAAGATACCTCTTAAAGATCAAGATAAACAAAAATTGAATAAACACAAAAATATACTCCGTAAACTGGTGCATAAGTGTAAACATAAACTAAGAAAAAATATTATTATACAAAAAGGAGGGGCTTTCTTACCAATAATATTAGGTGCAATATTGAGTGGATTAGTAAGTGGACTAGCCAGTTAACATGGAAAATGCTAAGAAAATGATACTTATTGAACCGGGATTGATTGAAAAATTAAAACAAGAAAATAAGGTTACTAGTAATTTGTCTCGATTAGATATTGAAATGCAAAATATTATGAATAGTAAGACGGAAGACCGAAAGAAGTGGATGTTATATTTACAAACACTACAAAGATACCTTCACTTTACCGAAGAGGATCGTCAACCACTCAGATTACCAATTTATTCTGATACATCTAATGAAGATTCAAATGGGTCTAAAATTGGTTTTAAAAATAAAGATAGAGATCTAAAAAGTTCAGTTGATGCTGAATCTTTGTTGGAGGAGAAAGGATCTATTAAAAGTATAGAAAGTGAGGCAAATCCACTGTTTTCATCAACACAAATACTCAGTTTAATACCAAAAACTTATAATAAAAAAGGTGAGTCATTATTAAACTTAATTGGAACAAGTAAAAGTAAAATACGTTGGGATAATGAAGGCACAGTCATAATTGATAATGAAAAAATTCCAGGAAGTAATATTGTTGATTTAATAAATGATTCACTTAGACCCTTAAAAAAAAGTGATCCGATAGGGTGGGATAGATTTGCTAAAGCATTAAAAGATATTAAAGTACCACTTACTTATATTGGAAATCCAAAGAGATGTGAGTTTATTAACCAACTTCAAGTAAAAGATCTGAACAAAACCTCTGAGATTGAAGTTCAAGAGTTTTCTACACCGAGCAGTGGAGATAAAAGATCTATAACTAAAATACATAAAAAGATCGATTGGGAAAAATGGACCCCGTACTAGAAGAAATTAACAGGATTTATTATGATCCATCTAACCCCGCTGGTTTTGGTAGTATTGATAAATTATCAAAAGCTATGAAGGGTATAATGGATAAAAAGCAAGCAAAGGAATGGTTACAATCACAAGAAACATATACATTACATAAACCCATTCGGAAAAAATTCCCGCGTAATAAGTACATTCTATCAAATATTAATGAGCTGTGGCAAGCTGATTTAAGTGATATGCGAACTTATTCTCAATATAATGATGGTTTCAACTACATACTTTGTGTTATTGATGTATTTAGTAAATATGCTTTTGCAAGACCAATGAAAAAGAAAAACTCAGAAACAACTAAAGAATGTTTTGAAAGTATATTTACTGAAAGTAATACAACACCTACTCACATACAATCTGATAAAGGTACAGAATTTGTTTCAAAAGATGTACAAAAATACTTTAAATCCAAAAAGATAAATTACTATACCACTAACAATCCTGATATTAAGGCTAGTATTGTTGAACGATTTCAAAGAACTCTAAAAATGAAAATGTGGCGTTATTTCACTCATAATAATACTTATAGATATATAGATGTTTTACAAGATTTAATATACTCTTATAATCACAGCATTCACTCGAGTATTAAGATGTGCCCATGTGATGTAAGTTCCAACAATATTATGACAGTTTGGACTAATCTTTATGATAGAGGGTCAAACAAACTTTCTCTAGAAAATCCAAAACCAAATTTCAACGTGGGTGATTATGTTCGAATAACTAAATATAAACATGTTTTCCAAAAAGGATATGAATCAAATTGGAGTGATGAAATATTTATTATATCTTCAATAATTGATAGATCTCCATGGGTTGTTTATACAATAACAGATTTACAAAATGAACCAATAGTTGGTACTTTTTATGAAAGAGAATTACAGAAGGTCACTTACAACCCCACCTCACAATATAAAATAGATAAAATAATTGGCACTCGTTATTCGGGTAACAGAAAAGAAGTATTAGTGAAGTGGAAAGGTTATCCAGATAAATTTAACAGTTGGATTTTAGCTTCTAGTTTAAAAGAAATATGAATAAAGAAAGTTTTTATTTAACTTTGCTCAGCAATAGTTCAATGGAATACTTTCCTGATAACAAGACCACAAATTTTTCAACAAAATTACCAAAAGCTATGAAATTAGAAGGTGAATGGGCGGTTGGAGTTGTCGAGTTTCAATATCCATGCACCATGTTTACTGTTCAAGATCATGAAAATGTTGTATACATCACAAAAACCATGTTAATGCCTAATGAAGATAAACCATCAACAGTGTACTACAAAAAACATATTCCCGCTACCAACTACGATAACGTTGAACATATTTTAAGAGCGTTAAATGGTATCAGAGAGAGCTTGAAATTTCGTTATGATGAAATAACAAAATTTGTGTCTATTTCTGTTTTGGATAAAAATATAACATCCGTAACATTATCACCCAAATTAAGTTTACAACTAGGTTATGAACCAAATACAAATCTCCTAGACAGAAATTTTGGGAAGTGTCCTGCTAATTTACACTTAGGGTTACCATCTCAACTATTTCTATATTGCGACATTATCGATCCTCAGATTGTGGGTGATGTTATGACTCCACTATTAAGAGTCATTTCATTAGATCCTTCAAAATACATTTATGGTGCGAATAAAATGTACATTTTCTCTCCACCTCACTACTTACCTGTTATGCGAAGAGAGTTCGATACGCTGGAAATAGATATAAGATCGAGCACAGGACAAAAAATACCATTCCAGTTTGGAACCGTGTGTGTTAAACTACATTTCCGCAAATTATAATAATGTATTCTCCTCATGATCATCATAAATGTCCATATGAAAATTATTATTCACATCAAGCTGGATCAGGAGTTGGAGTAATTTATAAGGGTTCACCATACCAACGCGGTCATGGTATTGGGAGCTTCTTAGGAGGGTTATTTAGATCAGTTTTACCTTTACTTTCAAGTGGTGCTCGAGTGGTTGGTAAGGAGGCATTAAACGCTGGAGTAGGACTTTTATCGGATATGGTTCAAGCCCGTCCTATGGAAGCCTCAATAAAAGATCGTCTAAAGCAAGTTAGTACAAACTTAAAACGAAAGGCTGATGACAAAATTGATCGATTTAACATGACAGGATCTGGGTATATAAGTAAAAGAAAACGATTGGCCTCGTTCATTCCACCACTAACAGCTAAAGTGAAAGCTACGAAAAAACTTGGTCTAAAACCAAAAAACATCAAAGATATATTTTCAAATTAAGTATGTCTTTCCTTCATAATCATTCTTGTGAGTGCGTTAAGTCAGAATTAGATTTGTTTGCATTACCGTCTACACAAACAAGCATTGAAAATGGATTGTGGATTCACTATAAACCAATTTCATCTCTTGCTGATGATGGACCTATCGAGTTTCAAGTTCCTGGAACAGGCGATGACTACATAGATTTGTCTCATACATTACTCCACATAAAGGCAAAAGTATTAAATCAAGATTCAACAAACTTGATATCAGCTACAGCAGTAGCACCTGTAAATAATTGGTTGCATTCACTTTTTAGTCAACTCGATGTTTATTTAAACCAAAAACTTGTATCACCACCTAATAATACCTATGCCTATCGAGCATACATGGAAACCCTTTTAAACTATGCTCCTGCTGCTAAACAATCTCATCTTACTTGTAGTCTTTGGTATGATGATACAGCAGGAAAAATGGATTCCACAGATGGTAAAAACATAGGATTTGTTAAAAGACAGGAATTAGTTAATGAAAGCAGGGAAATAGAAATGATTGGTCATCTTCATGGTGACATTTTCAATCAAGATAAATTTTTAATTAATGGCGTTGAAATGAGTGTAAAATTAGTTCGGTCAAGAGAGAGTTTTAATTTAATTGCTGGGTCAAATGATGTAAAGTTTAAAGTTTGCATTACGGACGCAACTCTTATTGTTCGAAGAGCACGAATTAATCCAAGTGTATTACTCGCACATCAGAAAGTTTTAGCTTCTACCACTGCTAAATATCCTATTACTCGTGCTGAAGTTAAAGTTTTAACAATTGCATCGGGTGTTCAAGGAAAAACTCTTGATAATATATTCTTAGGACAGGTACCCAAAAGATGTATTATTGGTTTTGTGAATAATTCTGCATTTAATGGTTCACTTACTAAAAATCCATTTAACTTTGAAAACTATGGTATTAACTCTTTCAGCTTATATATTGATGGTCAACAAATACCTTCCAAAGCTTTGCAACCATCTTTTAATAATAATATATTTACATCAGCATATCATACTCTATTCTCGGGGACTGGTATTCACTTTCTTAATGAAGGAAATGCAATCTCTCGTGAACAGTATGCCAAAGGTTACTGTCTTTTAGCATTTGATTTAACTCCTGATTTATCAGCTAACTCATCAGCCCATTGGAATCTCATAAAGCATGGTAGTGTAAGATTAGAAGTACGATTTGAATCCTCACTAATACAAACAATTAACTGTATTGTTTATGCTGAGTTTGATAATATTATTGAAATAGATAAAAATAGAAATGTTACTGTAGACTATAGTAGTTAGGATTATAATGTGTGTTGTGTTTTAGATATATGTGTTATGTTTAATGCATTTTGTGTGTGTGTAACTAAAGATAACATTATAAAATTAAATAAAACAAATTGTATGCAATATACTATCAAGGATTTAAAGATTCTTTAAATCATTTTATTATCAAAGAATTGGCCATTGCGAGTCATGATCATACACAGACGTTCTTGGTGAAACCACCATATTCATTCCATTACCTAACACTAGAAGAAAAAAAGCAGGTGAGATGGTTAGAAAGAAATCGAGGAATTTACTGGAGTGAAGGCTACATAGACTACAAAGAGTTTAAACGTGTTATTTTACCATATTTAGAAAATAAAAAAATTATGACAAAGGGTTTGGAAAAGATTACGTGGATTAAAGAGTTATGTGCAAACTGTGAAGTGATTGACATAGGTGAGAAGGGATGTCCTAATTTTGCGACATTAAAAAAAAAGTTCTGTAAAAATAAAACTGATTTTAATTGTGTGAACCATAAATTGAATTGTGCATTGAATAATGCTGTGTGTATTAGAAAATGGTATTTTGATAATAATATGTCTGTATTTAATTTATTTATTTAATAATTATTGTGTTGATCAGTTAATTAAAAATGTCTATGTACTCAAAGTGTTTTATTTAATATAATCAGACCCATATAACAAACTTTAAATTAGCTGCAGCAAAATGATAATCCTAAGCTTTGTGACTCCCACAAAGAATGCGATTTAATATTTACAAATCACTATAATTGAACATTCCTATGACAACCATTGAATAGATTGGTACTGTAATAATCTGCTAATAACAGTAATATCATGGATACACTAGAATTACAAAAACATATGAAAAAGATTCATCCCAGTCTAGAAAATAATGTTTATGCTGCTAATAGACTACCTATGTATACACATGTACCAACGTATATAATATGCAATTTGGATGCGGATGATAAACCAGGTTCACACTGGGTAGCTGTACATATCGATACGAATGGTATCGGTCAATATTTTGATTCATATGGACGAACACCTGAGCGATATCATCTCCAGTTTTTGAAAAGGAATTGTAAGAGATGGGACTGGAATGTTGATAGGATTCAGAATGATTGGACTTCAGTTTGTGGTGAATATTGCTTAATGTATTTGCTATTTAAGTTTCAGGGATGTTCAATGCATAGTTTTACGAACATATTTACAGGGAACACACTGCACAATGATATTTTTGTGGATGAGATCTTCCGCTCATATTTTGTAGAAAAAAGTAATAAAATATTGAAATAAAAATGAATGTGTTTTATTGATGACATAGAAAAGCAGACATACAATGAGTAATAGATAAGAACGCCAAATCAACCGTAGGGCAACAGATTCGTGGGTTCTGGCGCAACGTAATGAGGTGTTCGAAGTATAATAGATAAAAGGATTAGGCGAACAATGGAATGCTAATGAGGGTGCAGGACCACCGGAAATCAATGAGATAACAGTTAATTGATTTGCATAACTCCAGAACCACGCATCCTACGCTAAAATGGACCACAGATTTGAGATCAGAGCACACCAAAACCTTTTTTTTTTTTTTTTTTTTTTTTTTTTTTTTTTTTTTTTTTTTTTTTACGATGGGTGCTACAGATTCGCGGGCTCTGGCGCAAGCGCGGGCTCTGGCGCTTGCGCCAGAATCCGCGAATCACTACTACTTATAGGTAGTGTACATGATACATAATTGGTCTTAAAGATTTAAGACACAATAACGATAGACTATAACGTAGAAGGCCATCAAAGTTGATACTAATTTCATTAATTAAACGAAAAGGGTAAAAGATTTATGCTAAGGCTCTTAGATATAACATGATTTATACTGACTTTAAATCCATCACTGTTAAGATGCCAATGAATCCGAACAAGGTCATGGCTAATTATATAGTGACAATTAAAACAAAAGCGGATGACGAGGGTGTAAAGGTCCTCATTCTCTACTGAAAAGAGAGGATCCTCCGACAAGACCGCATGTTGTGTATGGGGGGCTCTACTGCCTTTCGATTGGTATCAGGATGTTATATAGTTGCTAGTTGCGCGGCAAATATTGCTTGCGCGATGCTGGATTCGCGTCTCTTCAGTATGATGCGTAATTCACATATAGCGTTTAGAGCCAAATAATCATTACACTTGGGTCCATTCTGCTAAGACCCCAATTACTTGAGATTAACTATCTTTACGCAACTCTTCAGCTATCAATACCGTTATTGATGCCTAGACAGTTGCATAAACAATACTCGTGACCGTTGTTAAGTGAGCTAATCCGTTTCTGCCCGATCTCGCTTTGTCTCATAATTAACTTCATTTGTCTCACTTACGCAAGTCTGAGTGGAAATTAGTTTCATTTTATGATTCACTTCTGTTTTTGTTTTATGCTGAACTTGCATTTGTGGTGCTGGGGTTTATTTAAATAATATGTCGCTTTGTTTCCCAGAAGGATTGGCCAGAGCTGTAATTATAGTATACTCACATTTCGCCAGTTGTGTTTAAGTTCCATGAGGAGGCGAGTTTATTGCCATTATCCAGACTGTTGGCTCCTGCTGAGAAATTCCAGGTGGAAAAAATTAGCATAATTTGCTCGACCTAGGAATCAAACCCGAGACCTCATGCTGAGCAGTATTGTCTGTTCTTAGGCGTATTATTAGAGTAATAATACGCCTATATGTATATATATACATATAATAATACTTTAGACCTCTACAATAGCCTGGCATCGGTCCAAAAAGGACCAATGTATACAGAATAAGGTTTTATCTCTATAATATAATTCCACACTTGGGTCTCATTTCTTATTTAACAGAATGCAGTAAAGCAAATCAATACGTATTCCGTAATACATGAGTAAACCACAATTATCTCACGATTGCACAATATAATGCCAGTTCTTTGTCTTAAAGGAAATTATCCCACAAAATGACGACATCTTTATTACCTACTAGCTGTTATCCGCGGGCTTGTGGCTAAGTAATAACTGCCGCACGGGTTGATCGTTCAGGTTAAGCTACGCTTGCCGCGGTTGGTCCCTGGATGGGTGACCATAATTACATACCAATACCCTTCCGTGCCTCGGAAAGCACGTTAAGCCGTTGGTCCCGGCTGTTTTTCGTAGATCTTAGAGAGCCGTTACGGGTCGTCAGAAGCCCGAAAGTCTGACAACTGGACTTACCAAGGGGTATCGTATTATCCAGTAACTGGGTTGTGGAGGTCAGATAGGCAGTCGCTCCATGAAAAATACTGGTACTCAGCTGCATCTGGTTAGACTGGGAGCCGAACCCAACATAGTTGGGAAAACGCTAGGCAGGTGATGAGCTGTTATCCGCGGTTTTGCCCGCGTGGATGTCCCACGGAACGTGCTACCGGGATATGAAAATAGCCTTTGATACTCCTTATAACATCTGCTATCTGCCAGTGAAAGTCTCGTCAAAATCGGTCCCGCCGTTTCGGAAATTAGCCGGAACAAACAAAACATTTCAAGTACCTTATAGACTTTCATGCATTTAGTAAAAATCTGTTCTCTTAATTATTATAAAGATATGCAAGCAAAAATGACACTTTTATTGTTTAGAACTGATTGTATTTTAGTTGTTACCTACTTATAAAGGTGGGGAAAGAAAGGAGAGAAACTAAAGATTTCTTTTAGACGGGTTTCCTTATTAGCCCATAGATAAGAAGGAGTATATTGGCAATAATGAATGTCATATTGCTCATGTTTACTTTTTGGGCAAAGCTGTTCCGAATTAGTCACTTCAAACATTTTGGCATATTGGTCATTTTTTCACGATCCTTTTAAAGCAAAAAGAGACTCAGACTCCGCTCAGCGACTAACTTTCTTCTGGTCTGATACAACTTGATACTCAAAAAAATAATTAAGAACAAAACTGGCGAGATGTGGGTGAACTTTAGATACACCTCTGTTTAACCTTTCTGGTAAATATGCGTTATGTTATGTCAGGTATGTTAGAAAACTTGGATTTCGCTGACCGCTACAGACGAGATTTTCTCACGAAATCATGGAAAATAATTAAATTGATTCTTGTTATTTTCAAAAGGCCATTTCAGACACCAAGCCTCATGGTCTTCACCTGATCTGACCAAGATTATCGGAAGAGATTGTAATTGGTTTGTTTCGGCCTTTCTTGTCAAAGTAGTTTGCAAAATATTAAAGTGTTTGCAAACACCTGCCTGCAGATATAAAACCATTTATCATCATAACTCACATAATCATCAAATATATATACTAATACGTCTCTACATAATATATTTTCCAAGACGTTGATTATCTAGAGTACCCAATGTTTAGTCATCGACTTGACTGCGCATTCTTATAGTCAGGTGTGTGCAAGGTCACTGACAATCCACTACGATGCAGATCCTATACAAACAGTGAATCATTTCAGAAACTAACACACACATCTAAGGCTTAGTACAGAGTGAACGCTGCAGCAGGCGCGGGTTGGTAGTCATAGCGGATTGCTTGTTTTAGCGAGCAGTAGCGGGTAAATGTGTTCTGCTTTTCATTTTTCGTCCGCATAGCCTGTCAGAAACACAAGTAATTCATGGGAGCCTGTATACCTAAGTGATGAGAGCTATCTGAACAGATGAACCTTATCCTATAGATCTGCTCGATTGAGTGGACATACTTGAAAACAGACAAATAGAACTGTCAGAATTTCAGTGATATGCTAACAAAACTAATCGTCCCGCACATCATGCATGCTTAGCACAAGATATTATATGCATAGTCTTAACATTTATAATGATTGACTTGTGACTTAATAGAATGGCTAAATCTGTACAGATTCTATTGCAAGCTAACTAGAAAAGAACTCACTAACACATATAATGACGAATTCATAAATATTAGACCAGTCGCGCGAGCCTCAGAATCGCTAACGCCGCTCACTCTAGCCGAGTCCTTAGATACATGTACTACGTAAATGTTCCAAGATGCATTTTAATTGGCTGAGCACAATAACTCACATTTATCGATACATAATTAAATTTTATGACCCTGTTGACAAGAATAGGACATAAGTTACATACAGTTAGCTACATTGTTTAGGTGAATTGATAGTTAAATATGGAGATATATCTGCTTTGTTGTTTATTAATTAGAATGCATAATATGTTTTGTTTATAGGTGTTGTGGAGATTTAAGATAAATAGTGGTTATGGGATATTTTAATCTATAGACGATATTATTGCAAAAGCAGTTATGATGATGATAGATATCAGAAAATGCTCATGTCGTAAAACGTGATTAATAGACAGGGTCTACTTGAGAATTTATCAAAGTACAAAATACTCACAACACATCCGGAGCTCATACTGATATTAGACACCTAAGTAGGTATTCAAAACTATGACGCTATTACACTATTTCATGTCAAGAACGAATATCCTCAGGACTGTTCGGCTTGCTTCGTCTTCCAATTTTAAAGACATCCGAATTCGTCAAAGCTACCAGTGCAGTAGTGAGAAAACAACAAAACCAAAAACTTATCAAAAATGTATGAAAATTAGAGATATTTAAGACCACTGAGATCGAAATTAGAATGTAAACGCGCACCTGAATACGGGCTAATGACCAGTGTAATATACCGAGTAAAGTCTCTTGTACATACGAGTACATTTAACAACCTGATGGTGAACAATTTCCTAAACAGTAGAAGTGAAAGAAAATCATAGCATGTTAGATTTACCAGTACATTATTTCACACTAGTTGTAAAGGAAACGGCATGTTTACTTCCAATGCTTGTGAGGAAATTACCATTATTAAAAGAGAACTTGTTACGGCTGTAAATATAACAGTGAAATTGCGGGATACAGAATATAAAGTGTTACAATTAAACTTGTTAGAAATGATAATTGTATCAGCTGTACACCTATACTAAAAGGAGAGAAAGAGAGAAAATGTATTTATTGAAGTCTGGAAGAGATACACATTACAAGCAAGGACAAAATAATAGCAAATAACTATGGATATGACCTCTACTATAAGCGGTCATAGGGGATACTTCAAAAAATAAACACACATGGGAAATGATCTTGATCATAACAGCATTAGCAAATAAATCAAAACATACATGCCACAATGCGTCAGAATGTTATTGTACACAAAATCAACATGCACAAACATCAATAGTTAAAGTGCAGATGTAAAGATCAAACTAATATTTGGCTTAGTGTGGGAAGCAGGACCTAAGACACAACAAAAACTACGTCATCGCCAAGAAACCTATCAAGTGACCTTTTATAAAAGCATTTAATACAGTAATACTATTTAAAGGCACTTTTGAATTGTTAAGGAATCGGAAAGTAAGAAAGATAAAGATTCCAAAGCGAATTAGTTTCTAATAGTTAATAATGCTGTTCAAGAGTAAAACTAATGAAGGTGATGTAGAAAGATGAGAGACTGAACAGAATAAAGGCACTAATGCTTTACCATAAAAATAAAATTAGAACAGAACGGGAACAAAAGAAACTATCTCAAGATTACAAAACTATACCAGACAAAAACAAAAAGAAAGTGGCTCAGGTAGCTACAACCTATCTACTTAAAACAGCGCCGAAAGAGTTCGCCGTCTATCCTTTTCAACCACAAGGCTACAAAAATAAAAAATACAACGATCGAAATTGGACCACAATGGTTAGAATACAAAGATATCTTCGGCAAGGTCACGTTATTAAAGAAAAAAGTAAAGTGCGTGACTCTGGTTGGTCGAGGTACAGATTTCAATTTCATTTTGCGGCTATCAATGATATCTGGAGCTTTTGGTCTTATTTTAAAATGAAATTGGTTGGGTTCAATATTCTTTGAGTGGGATATAAAGAGGATCTAATTATTTGAAGGCAATTTTGGACCATTACTTGCAAAATTTGAAAGGTGCAACTGAGTTTAGTGGTATTGTGCCTGCGATAAGGTATATGACCGTCATCAGCTTATCATTATTTTGGGAATGGCTTGTGGCTAAGTAATAACAGCTGTACGGGTCGATTGATCAGGTTAAGCTACGGTTACCGCGGTTGGTACGTGGACCATCTTTATGTACTAAGACCCTCCGTGCCTCGTAAAGCATTCGTGGATCTTTGACAGACGTTACGGGTCATCAGAAGCCTGGCAGTGTGGCAGTCAGTCTTACCAAGGGGTATCGTATTACTCAGGTCAAGGTGGCCAGATAGATATTGACTCGTATGTAAAATACTGATATTCAGCTGCATCCGGTTAAACTGGAAGCCAAATCCCATTGATTGACATCATATCGTTATTTATTTTGAACCATAAAATGCGAACTTCAAGAATCCTTGTTTTCATCAGCAGTCATCTTTTTATCTTACGCATTTCTTAGCTCAGCCTCCTTAACGGCCATTTACATTCACACCTAAACACCTTTCTGCTAACATTCTTGCCAGTGCCTACATAGTGATTAAATGTTCAAAGAAGCCTCGCTACTTCGCTAGTCATAAAACGCGGCATTACTCACATTCAACAAACAGAAGCCTCACACGGGGTACAGTGGCCGGTATTTAGCGCGGCCGTACAAAGGCGCAAGTGGAGCACGCCCCAAGTCACAGACTCACTGCCAGCCGGTGTTAGATGAGACCAGCTATGACTAAGAATGAGGCTAGTTTGGAACTCTGAAAGACTTGCAGGGGTAGATAGCTTTGAGCTCTTTTCCAGTTAAGCTTGAAGGTTTTCGGAAAGTTTTCTTTATAAAATATCAAAAATGAAATATACAAAATACTGGAGGATGTGATTTGAAATAAATTTCGTGAGATTTTTGGTTTCATGTCATGATGAACGTTGTAGAACGATTGTGTTATAATTAGTTATCTATGCATGGGTAACCACAAGCCTCTCTGTTACATTTCTCTTGGTATCTGAGAGCAAACCACCTCACATAGAATGTTTAGATTAACATGAGGTAATAGTGAACTTCTTACATGGATCCAAGGGTCTTGAAAACCATACGTGTTATCTAGGCAAAGCACGGATATACCTACATTTAGGTTAAAAATAAAAACAATATTTAATAGAGCATTAGCAAAACAGCACAAATAAAAATTCGACAGAACAATTTTTTATTATTTTAAGTTCGAGTTTGAAATTAAGATCCTTGCAAAATGTTGACGATTCCTGCCTTCCACATGTTAATATGGGGCGCGTGTCAGACTACTATAAAAGTTATGTACTCTTCCTACGTTAACGCCTTTTTGTCCAAACTAGTACATGTTTATTTTATTACTTTCCGTATACAATAACATTCTGAACGGTATGTCTTCACATTCTTGCGTCAGAATATGTTGAGAAAAATAACATATTGAGAGACCGCTATAACATAGAAACATGGTTTCGATAAGTACTATTAGATAAGTAAACAATAATTTAAGAGAAGTCAAAGTATCTACTACTTTTAGTAAGACTCCGCGATGCCATAGACATCGGCGAAGGCAAACATCGTTAGGAACCTGGACATACAGTCAATATAAGTCTGAAATCGCAAAAATGTCTTACACAAGCGTGGTCATCCATGCTTGTGCCTTATCTGTAAAAGAAGAGGCAGTTGCTCAGCAGTGAGACAATAATAGGCTGGTGTTATTATAAGTCGTATGTAGTTTCGGAGATTTTTATTTTAAAGCCTCAACAGTTTAAGTCTCATTTCTCTTATGTCGAAAATGCCCTTTAAATTAATGAAATGCTGAGTAATAATACCCAAGAAACACTAAGCAAATGATGTCACTATAACTATCAGAAATTAATGATTTCAAGTAGATACTTAGTTCAGTTAATTTCACGAATCCGGCTCGAAGGACCACGTCCGCTCGTTTTAATATTTATCGACAATCGATCGACAGTTCCTGGTATTGCACGATAGAGCTGACCGATGCTGTCTACACATCGATCGATACCGTCTGCACATCGGACAGTTTGAATCGCTTCATGTCGGTCAATTTGTTCGGCGAATGTTGAATCATGCAGACTGATTGCGATTACGTATTAATCGACTTAAAAAGGCGTGGCGGGTATTACGAATTAAAATGCTTAACATCACGGCTTGTTCCCCGAAGGGTTGGTAGGTGTACCCATAGTACACTCGATTTCGCCAGTTATGTTTAAGTCTCATACAATAGGAGCCAAGACAAAACCGGGCACAAATCCAAACTCCGGGTTGCTTCTGAGAAATACCTGATAGGATAGGAAAAACCGAACAGCACTGTCTAACTTAGGTATCGAGCTCGGGACCGCAGTAGTTATATAGTTTTTTTTTAAACGATTGACATTATTTAAAAATTCAATTTTCCTGAAATATCAAACTGGCGAAAACAAGGCAGCTTATCAACAAATTAATACATCTATTCGCACCATTTAAGTATTTCATCTGGAACTGATTAAAGAAAGTAGATTTAGAACGGAAGGGCGATATTGAATCTTTCACCGACAAAAGTAAAAAAAAAGAAAGTGGAAGGCACAAATAAAATGGCGTGAAAGAAAACAGTCAAATTGAAAAGACACGAACTGTTCGCAAATATTTTTTTGTAGGTAGGCACTATCCAACATTGTGTTCGTGATAATTATATTTCTTCGCTTCATTCTTCAGATATATTATAACCAGATAGTCCTTTTTAATCTACAAGATAACATGCACACTTTAAGAGATTTATAAAATCGATATAAGTATCGACTTTTTACGATTAAGTCGATTCTATACTGACCATAACCACACCACTAGTCAAGCTGTCATTCTTTTTTCGTGCACGATAGCAAGCACACGCGCGCTCACTAGTTATTAAAAATGCCGAAAAAACGGGAATATTCTCAAGAAATTGAAGACCATCGACGTAAAATCAAGAAGTTGGAAGATGAACGAAGACGTAAACGGCGTAGAATTATAATGGAATCTTCATCTGATTCTGGTATGTACCGTACTTACAACTACCCTCAATTATAAATTAAAATATGGCGCCACCTAATCCCACGAGGATTATAGGCGCATTGTTTTATTGTGATACCTATTATGATGCTTATGTGCTATTCATTTTTTGCCCGGCGGTTAACCGTGAGTTAACACGAAGGTTCAGATTCTTCAAATACATAATGATAATGTCTCGCCTGGCGGTTAACCGAGCGTTAACACGATGGCTATACTATGAGCTAATATATACATATATAATTATTACGATTTAAATAATGACCCGCAATTATGAAACCTAGCGGTTTTATCCACGATTCTAGCGGTCAACCGTGAGTTAACACAAAGAACAAAAAGGTGGAACTCAAAGTTACGTCTTATGTATTTCAGACGATAACGAATCTTCACGTTCCGGCCCCGACGCCAACGTAGAAGAAAATCAGGCGGTAATTGACGATGTACCTAATTATATCCCTGACGTCGCTCCCATGCCGACCGCGGAAGCATCAGCTCCTATTCAGGAAGATAGTACCTGCCCAGAGCTCGATCCAGAGCTTTTGATAGCACTTGGAGAGGAAACAGACATTACTCCAAAGTTCGGTGATAAAATTCATCATAGCTTAGCTCAGCGATGGGAACCCATCCTCAAGAAAGGATTATCAAAGGAAGCAAAAGATAAGTTAGTCAAAGATTATCTTGTGCCTGAAAACTGCACTCTGCTTCAAGCACCTAAACTGAATAATGAAGTTTCAGCGGCTATTTCTGAAGCGTCTCGTCATAGAGATAAGAGGAAGGAAGCTGAGCAACAGCAATTGGGTGTTGGCGTCTCAGCCATCAGTAAAGCTTTGACCGTCATGCTTACGAGCGACAATAAAATTGAAGCAATAAAGATTCTGAGCGATGGATGTCGTATCCTAAGTGACCTTCATTATCAGGAAACACAATCGCGAATTAGTGTTATTAACTACGCTTTAGCTAAACCCTTTCTGAACGTAGTTCAGGATTCCGAAAGGGACGAAACTTTATATGGAAATAAATTAGGGGAAAAAATAAAAGCTTCCAAAACAATCGAGAAGCAAGGCATGTCGATTAAGAAAGCTCCAAAAGGTCAAAAAGGTACCTCGACGATGGAACCAACGACATCTAATTCACGCCCCCAGTATCAATGCCGACAGCCAGGTGCCTACCAGGGAAACTGGTCAGGCCCCTCGCGGTTCCAACAGAACAGGGGGGGGCGGAGAGGTCTGAACAGGGCGAACAGCACCACGAGCCGTCGGCCTCCACATCATCAGCAGTCGAACTCGGTCGCTGCGAACAAGTCGAGGGCACCTGCAACGCGCCAATAGCTGAGGTACAACACGCTGGTAGAATTTCTTATTTTTATGATTGTTGGCTCAACATAACATCTAATTCTGTAATTTTAAATTGGATATGCAATGGTTTTCCTATACCGTTTGATTCTAACGTGACACAAACTAATGTACCTTACGTTTCAATGTCAGCAACGGAAAAAGTAGACATGTTATTAGCTATACAGAAATTGTTAAAATTAGGTGCGGTAAGCCCTTGCACACCTACGAAGGATCAGTTTATTTCAAAAACATTTTTATCCTTAAAGTCGAATGGCGATAAAAGATTTATTTTAAACTTAAAAAACTTAAACCATCACATTTCAAAATTACACTTCAAAATGGAAGACTACCGAACGGCATCTAAATTGTTGCCTATTAATGGCTTTATGGCCACTATCGATTTAAAAGAAGCATATTTCCTCATACCAATTCGTAAATCAGATCGCAAATTTTTGAGATTCCAATTCGAAAATGAGAACTCTAACATCAATACTTACGAGTTTAATTGTATGCCATATGGCCTTTCGGTAGCACCGAGAGCCTTTACTAAGATCATGAAGGAAGTAGTATCCCATTTGCGCTATCAAGGCTTTAAAAATGTTGTTTTTCTCGACGATATCCTTTGTATTGGTGATGATTATCAAGAATGCCTAAAAAATATTAAAGCTACTTTAAATCTTTTAGAATGTCTCGGGTTCGTAGTTAACTATGAAAAGAGCTCTCTTGTGCCAAAACAAACCTGTAAATTCCTGGGATTTATATTCGATTCAGTAAATCAATCAATTTCTTTGCCATACGACAAAAAACAAAAAATTCTAAACGTTGTTGGCAAATTCGCAGAATCTTCTCAGTTTTCAGTTAGAGAATTTGCTCAGCTAATAGGAGTTTTGATAGCCGCGTGTCCCGCGGTCAAATATGGTTGGTTATATACAAAAATTTTAGAAAGACAAAAATTTCTAGCCTTACAAAAATATCCTAGTTTTGATAGACAGTTTAAACCTCACCCTATAATACTAGACGATTTAAATTGGTGGCAAAGGAATGTGGTAAATTCTAAAAATACTTTGAAAACACCTAACTTCGAATTAGAGGTTTATTCGGACGCTTCACGTACCGGGTGGGGAGCTGTGTGTAATAACGAACGAGCTCATGGAGCTTGGAAAAGTAGTGAACTTAAACAACACATCAACTACTTAGAGTTGTTAGCTGTTTTCTTAGCCTTGAAGTTTTTCGCAAGCAATAAATCCGATTGTTCAGTTTTACTGCGGGTTGATAACACCACAGCGATCAGCTACGTGAATCGGATGGGTGGGATCAAATTCCCCCATTTGAATAATCTTGCTAGACAGATTTGGCAATGGTCTGAACAGAGAAACATCTGGTTATTTGCCTCGTACATAAATACCAAGGCAAATTACGAAGCAGACGAAGAATCGCGAAGACTAAATCCCGATACTGAATGTGAACTATCTGATTTAGCCTTCGAACGAATATCAAAAAATCTCGGTAAACCCGAAATTGACCTATTTGCCTCTCGGGCCAATACCAAATGTCAAGATTATATATCATGGAGAAAGGATCCTGACGCTGTTTCCGTCGATGCCTTTACAGCAAACTGGAACAATAAGTTCTTTTATGCTTTTCCCCCCTTTTCACTTATTCTTAAGTGTATTCACAAAATCATACAGGAAGGTGCCACTGGTATTCTAGTCTTTCCTTTTTGGCCATCCCAAGCCTGGTATCCACAATTAATGAAAACAATCGTCTCCGACATAATTTGGATATACCCTAACGAACATCATATCGTATCATGTTACAGAAATCCCCTTATCCTGGGTGCCACAGTACTCTCAGGCAGGCGTTCACGCGACGCAGCGTCCCCGAATCAGCTCTGGACCTGATGCTGGCATCTTTATCAAAGAACACGCTGCAGCAATATAACGTGTCGTTCAAATTGTGGTGGCAATATTGTGTAAATAATAATTATCACTTTTTTGATGGCTCTGTCTCCATAGTATTACACTTTTTAAGCGAACAGTTTAATAAAGGAAGTTCGTATGGAACTCTAAATAGTCACAGATCCGCGTTATCCCTTTTATTAGGCGGTTATATTGGATCTGATGATCGAATTAAACGGCTACTCAAAGGAGCGTTTAAATTGAAACCTAGCTTCCCCAAGTACTGCAGTACATGGGACCCACAGATCGTTTTAAATTATGTTTCTAATTTGTTCCCCAATAGAACCCTTAGCAGAGAAAAAATAACGAAAAAAGTGGTAATATTATTAGCGTTAAGTACTGCCCAACGCGTTCAAACATTATCGTTAATAAAACTTGAAAATATAACAGTTGGAGCTAACGGTATCAATATAGCCATCAAAGATATTATAAAAACATCCGCGGCAGGTCGTGATCAGCCGACCTTATTCCTGCCGTACTTTAGAGAAAACCTTAGCATCTGTCCCGCGACCACTCTCGAAGATTATCTCCACGTCACAGACAAAAACCGACCTGCTAACGTATCCAATCTCTTAATTACTGTGAAGCGCCCCTACAAGGGCGCGACAGCACAGTCAATAAGCAGATGGATTAAGCAGATATTGGCCGAGAGCGGCGTGGACGTGGCGGCGTTCAGCGCGCATAGCACGCGCCACGCAGCCACGTCCGCGGCCGCCGCGGTCGGGGTTTCCGTCGACACTATAAGAAAAGCCGCGGGATGGACTAATGCGTCTAAGGTTTTTGCCCAATATTATCATCGTCCAATTATGGACGACAATAACTTTGCTCAAGCAATCTTCCATGATCACGTTAACTAGTAACTAATATATTATTATAGTACTTAGTTATTTACCTACATATTGTTACGAAGAGTGTACTTATTAAAATTAATAAATACTTGTCTAATTAGTTCTGAATTATTCTGTTAATATTGATTAAAACCATCGTATTTTTTCAAAATATTTGTTTTTAATTATCAAACACAAAACTTTGCTCTAAACATCTACCTGGTTATAATATATCTGAAGAATGAAGCGAAGAAATATAATATATGATCAAACGAACTTCACAAGCGAAGTTCGATCATTATTATATGAGTCGCTTCATTCGAAGATATAGGTTCCCTCCCAACCCAATCCCGGTGATTAAGTTTTGTATTTGTTTTAATTATCTCTAAAAGAATGACAGCTTGACTAGTGGTGTGGTTATGGTCAGTATAGAATCGACTTAATCGTAAAAAGTCGATACTTATATCGATTTTATAAATCTCTTAAAGTGTGCATGTTATCTTGTAGATTAAAAAGGACTATCTGGTTATAATATATCTTCGAATGAAGCGACTCATATAATAATGATCGAACTTCGCTTGTGAAGTTCGTTTGATCATATATTATTCACGATGGCCTCATTTCTTCATTCACTTCATTCATAAGTAGCTCATTCATAAAAGTAATTACTTAATTTCGCCAATCGTCAATTTGTCTGTAATAGACTCGTAACAATAATGAGTTAGGGTACTTCAGGTATCTGTAACGGTTTTCACTATACGTATATTGTATTTCAATCACAAACACAATTCAACATATTTTCAAGCGTGCTACTTCAACTTTAAGGTACCAATTTCTATAACTCAACACACAATAAGCATTATATGAATGCAAATCTACATTGGATAATAATACAGCTGCACTAAGGACCATTTTCGTACCGCAAAAGTTGGTACCAATACCGGTCCATTTTAAGGTCAAGTGCGACATTTCATTGTGACTTCCTGATCGATTCGGTATCGGTACCGGTCACCTGGTTTTGGTATCTCGGAGAGTGGCACGGAAATGATTGTTGTTTGTTATCTATTTAGCTTGTAAGGCTTTCACAATGTGTAATTAAAATGCCTGTTCTGGTCTGTGATAGATTTATTAAAATTAAATGTTATAATTTAAGTCTCGTTTAGGTCGTGATATCCAAAGGAAATGGAGTTTTAGTTCAGACGAAAGCCTGGTTTCTGTTATTGAAAGTTGCTGGAGTTATAGGGTTGTCCTATCAGCGAAGATAGAACGGCCTCTGTAATAGGTTTGAGTTACGCATTTTTTCATAGTTTTTGCTCTCAAACTGTGATAACAATGTGTGACCCAAGCCTATTACAGAGGCCACGCAGGAATAAGGTACTCAGTAGCAGCATAGATTCTGGATGTGTGCCCGGTTGATGGCAATAGACTTCATCTACTACACGGGACATGAACATAACTGACGAAATGAGGGTGTACTATAGGTATAGGTACATCTCTGTCTAACCCTTCAGAAATTAAAGGCGTAATGTTATGTGATGCGTATTTCTGAACATCGCAAATATTTTGTTAGGGTCAACACCTAAATGATCACTAAATCATTCCATTTAATTCAGCAATAATCACCTATATATCACTGTATCATCTTAATGTTCATAGCATAATATTTCTCAATAAACAGTCGTGTGGTAACCAATAATTTACTGAAGCCTAATATGCTATGATTTGTTTCGCCTAACACAGGCAGGTAATAACTTGTAAAGGTTGCACCGGACGAGGTCGAATATCGAATTAGATTTGATCTGATATTGGAAAAAAATAATAGGTTAGCTATGTAGGTTTCGGTCTGGGAATTGTTAGGTCACGTTTAAAAAAAGAACAGATAATCTAGATACTATGGGGGAAATTTGAATTTGGCCGCCCGTGAAATTCAAATTTTTGTTCCATTTCTGGAAACTCGCAGATCTATGTTAGCTGTATGTTGCAGTTCACATTAGTTGCATTCAGTAAAACTGTCGGTTCGGCCTAATGTGACCTGGGTCTTAGGAGGAAGGACCAGATTTTTGTTGGTCCTTGTGTGCTTAAGCTAGCCATCGGCCTGTTTTTTTAAAAACGTTGTGTGCATGTTACACTTACGTGGTAAACACCTTTACGGTTTTTCAAACTTCGTTGTGAAGTCAATAAATCTGCTATTTATTCATAAGTAATTTATCATCAAAATATCCGGTTGGATTACACATTCTCACGATTGTGATAAATCTTGCCAACTAAATAGGCATAAAACTCATCAAACAGCTGATTCTTTTCACTCTCAAATTGAAATTAGCATTGCAAATGTCTCTAAACTAAAATATAAACAAAAATGGTATTCACACACGCCTGACGAGACACAAGACAACTTTCTTTCTGTCAAGTTGGTATAACTTGTTAGGCCACGGTTATATTAGATACATAATATATTAGCGTTGTTATATGACTTTGAAAGTCTCTTGAAGGGCATTATGTGATGTCTCCGGAGAGAATAAGGAGCGGCAGTGTAGTAAACCCAACTACTTGATAACAATCTTGATTAACTGACAAATAACGAACAGCGTAAAACGTGAAATTTTGCAAAAGAATTTCTTATGCATAGGTTAACAATAAAAAAACTTTTGTTTTCTCCACCACATAATGAAAAATTTACCTTAATCGATAAATGCGGCAGTTTCTTAGCCACAAACCTCTCTTGAAAATTCGTCCCCTGAAGGAGTTAAACAGGAGCAGAAAATGTTTGTCAGATAACCAAGGCTGTCCTGGACATTTCGATTGCGGGGCACTTCATAAGCAGTGCTCTGAACAACACCAAGAAGCGCCATTGAGGGCCCTTAAGTTCAAAGATTGACGACTTCCGAGTTCAGAAGTTACTACTCTTAAGTACAGTCTTACAGCAAAATCCAGTCATGTTGGCTTGGTTTTGCGGACATTATCTTCACATTTAATCGCTCTAAGTTGATGATGATGACAGTAAATGAGTCACCAAATCAAGTCTGCAACCAGCCTCACAATACAATACTCTTGTACCAAGCCCACATTCCCACGGACGTAAGAAAATGGCGGCGGAATTTTTCACACACTGGACCTTCAGCGCACTGCTTAGTACCTAGTTGAAAATTGAACTTTATTTTATCGACGCACTGAGACTCACTCGCGCTGCACTCTGTTGGATTCTGAATGCTCAGTTTTACACCGAGAGTTCAAATTCCAGTGTACGATAAAATCTCACCACGATATTTTTACGTACGAGTGAACAACTAAGTTTTACGTGTGGGTGAAACACGATTACTTATAAAGACATATAATTAGAACCAATGAGGATGATTGCCAGTAATAATTTTACTGTCACGGAAGGTGGTATTGTTCTTTTGTTTTTAATGGACGATTAAGTTTTTTATTAATTGGGAGTATGATTGTAAGGCACGCGCTTTGTCGCTTAGTATGTAATTTTATATATCATGCACTGGAATTTAAACAAGAATTGGATTGGTTTGCAGACCAAGGACCGAAGGACCAAAAATATGTTTCTGTAAAAGGACCAAAAAATGTATCTCAAAACAGCTGGTTGGTACTTTCCGTGACCAAAAGGGCTGGGTTTTTTACCTTGGCCAGAAGATTAGCATTGCTACACAACGTGGTAATGCCGCCAGTCTCTTGGGTACAGTAGTGCTATTCTGTACAAATCTCACCGTGAGAACTTGGGTGCAGTGAGCTTAAAGTGAGCTGTGATTACTGTCAATCCCTAGCATGAGTAGGACAGCTCACTGTTAGGTCACTTCACCTAAGATGAGATTTTAACAGAATAGATCGGCTGAATTAGTCGACAGCGGTACGGATGAATTTTTGGACGCTATATTTTAGTTTGTGAATAGTTCTAGTTAAGTTAAGATTTAATTTTATTCGTTTTAGTAACTACTGTGATGCCATGAAGTGATAGAATTTTATTGATTTGCAGATGAAGAAGAGACCAAGGACAGAAGGACAAAAAAAAAGTGTAAAAGAATTACAACATTACTGGATTCCATTTAGATAGTGATATATGGTTTTGGGGATTTGCTTTTTCCTTTTCATCTAACCAAGTCGATTTAAATGAAAAAATGTGAGTTTCTAGTTCAGTTTATGAAGAAGAACTCGACTACAGTAAAGGGCTTCTTTAACAGTGTTCTTCTCAAGAAACACTATTCCAGGACCAAACTGTTTCTGAAGTTTCTGATGCGATGCAGTGATAGATTAAAAGTGTGGTAATGACATACCCTTGTAGGAGTTAATTATACATGTATCAGGCTAGCATCACGTCGCTAAAGACAGATAATTACAGTGTTTACATCACACAACCATACCTGTCGCTTTATCGCCTCAGGAATGTAGGAAGGAAGGTCGTTACGTGTCTGCCTATCCCATAAGATCAAACTCGTGATAGCATCAAAGGCATTTCATACTTTTGGTACCAATACGCCCCGAAGGTATACCAGATGGTTTCCAAGTCATGACCCTTAGCATTTCCGAACGAATCGATACGTTTCGAAGGCCGACCGGTGCGCGGGCGCCGCTAAATGTCAGAGGAGATAGGGCTGACCCATCGTGGAACGTGAGATTATGATGATTAGTAAATATTAATCCATTCACAATTTTATTATTTAAGTTCAAAGGGATATTTTGTCAGAAATGTAAATTGTAATGGCATACGAAAGAACCAATGTTTAGTACATGCAAGATTGATTCGTAAGTAATAAATTATTCATTTAATAAGGTACAAACTTTCCATTTTAACCCCAATTATTCATTAATTAGCTTCTTAGCGTGACTTTATGAGTAATTAAAACACCTTCGCAATAATATCCTTATCGCGAACGTTCTCTCTCAGGTCAAAGATTACGGAAATTAATTAATAAACATAAATCTAATACGTCACTCCATGGAAATGTCAATATTATGAATTAATTAAAGTACTATGTAGAAATTAACTGCGTTTGAAATTAATACAGTCACGACGAAACATTCCTTAGAAACCATAAACGAACGCCTTATTTATTACTGAAACTAAATTATAACACAATTTTCTCTGATGATGTTTTTCGTTGCACAAACATATACACGGTGGCAATGACATTGACTCGAAACCTATTACTATAGGGTCAGTACACGACTCAGGAATCCCAGGGGTGTTAAAAGGCTATAAAAAATCTGTTTTGACGCGGTCAAAATCTAAGGAACGGCGATGTTTTTATAAATAACCTACGTAAAATGTCCTGCCATGCTGTATATGAATAGCTCTTGCGACATATGTCAATAAATTATTGGCCAGTCAGCAAAGAACCGGGGTTAATTGCCAAAGGCGCCCAAGACCTACATATAAGTCAATGTTATCATCATTATTTTGCCCTTTAGTCAAATTTATTTGGGGTCGGCACAACATGTCTACTCGTACCAAACTCAATACTCAATCGTTTCTTGCATTCCATTGAATTGAATTTCTTCTTTTACTTCTTTAATTTAGTCGTCATCTCCGTAGTCATCTCCTTTCTAGCCATATCATCTTAGTATGGCCACTATTTACCCGAACCATATACTAAATATATTTGTCATTACCAATACCAAAAAGGTAAACAAAACAAAACATTCTCTTTTTGAATGTTTTTTGACATTGACAGCCCTATTCCAGTCCGGGCGACAGGTGCACAAAAATAACAGATGCGCCTGCATATTGTGCTACGGGCCGAGATTGGCCGTGAGGGCCCGGTACCTATACTATAGCAAGGGATCTACCTGCTTCCTGCCATGAATGGGATTGGGATGCTGCTATAAGGAAAAATGCAACCTGTGGCGCGAAACTTTTGCAGGGAGAATATTTTTGGCCTTATTTGGAAGGCAGTCCTGTTTTGCTGTACGAGGGCTTAGTCATTATGTTAAGGTCGTGATGGCAGGAATAAGCGTTTTTATATTTGATAAATATAAATATTACAGGGAAATAAGCACTATTTTGATCCATAAATTACTGACAATGCAACATATAATATTTATCAAAAATATACAAAAGAAATTGTGTCGAATATTTTTTCGACCGGTGTTGTTTAGTGAAGTCTAATATAATGTCGAAATGACGCCTGTCAGTTTTAAAAACGCCATAGATTCAAAATGACGAGACTATTGAAAGTTCCATACAAAAGCACCGACTTTTTGAAACATTGCGTACCTCAGCACATGCTGTTTAACATATGCGTGGATTAAAAAGATGTGTTCTACACATCCAATTCCCGAAAGAATGCCCAATTATAATTGAATTGATACCGAAGCTTTCCATGCTAATTAATTGGTCTATTATTTTCCCACGGAGTCGGTATCACACAGGTGTGGCTCTTAAATGTTGTTCTGCGATCGATGGAATAGAAATCTGTCACGACTTTACGACTGGGCGTTGAAGTGATTATCTCTTGGATTTTGTAAATGTCACCAAAGTTACAAAGATTGAACAACAATTTGATTCTTTATCAGCCTACTGACTGTGATCCCTCTGGCCCAGTGCAGGTTGGGAGACGTCACATGTCTTCGAATTTTTGGTTCCAGGACATGCCGGTTTTCTCACGACGTTTTCCTTCACCGTTTTGAAAGCAGTGGTGATGAAATTATTTACACAAAGTAAAGCACCTGAATGGGTTCGAACCCGCGACACGACTTACTACCCGATACTACTGGGCCCTCACTGCTCTATTTGATTCTTAATAACCGATAATACTCATAAAAAATAATGTACGGTAACCGCTTTCATTGTAATTTAAAGCTTTCGAATTTTAATAGAAAAACCTTCATCAAAGTTAAAGGTACTGCTATTTCAATAGTTACAGGGGTTTAACTTAATACGTAAAACTTCATATGAAACTAAAAGCATTTATTTCAACTAAACTAATAAAAGCTCCCGCAGACCGGTGCGAGGTGGCAATGCGACGTGACTATAGTAGGACATCTCCGTGAAGTTTTCATAGAAAATGTTCTATTATATTGTTGTCTAGCTGTCGCATCGCGCCTGTCTTTGGAAGCCTTAACATGCTCTTTCACACAATTGTCAAAGAAAACAGAAAGATGAAGCTAGTTACGCATTCCAAAGGGTAGTAGGTCCCAGTGGCGAAAGCACCATATAACACGATTCCTACCGGCTTGCCTTCGAAGATTCGCATTGGTAACTCTATCACTATTAAAAATACAATAGTATGTAAATAGTGGCTACTATTGTCAATAAATATAGTTACACTACGGGTATTTAATTCACCATAACATTCAAACAACAAAAAAGGTTATTTATAGCTTTGTATTACAACAAAAGAGAAATGTTCTAAATTAACCCGGCGCCAAAACGTCATAATCGGGAACTAAAAATTCATACAACAGCGATCCCGTAATGATGTCACTTTAGGTCACGTGGCACCGCTTGATATGTACGAGAGCAAGCCGCTGTACGACGGGTTATGACAGAGACAGGTATAGAAAAATGCGTCAGCGAGAACGAGATAGAGGAATATTGCATATTTTATTCGGTTTTCAGCTGTTCAATTTAATTGTATTTAATTCATTATATTCCTATATTAATTTTAGAATGATAGTAAGTATTCTTTATTGATGAGTCAGTAAGTTAAAGCCGACTTCGCATCGGCTTCTCTTTTCGAAAAAATTACACCTCGCCACTGGTAGGTCCTTAGTCTCCCCTATGAAAAGTACCGTGTAAGAAACTCCACTAAAGCTGTTGCTAAATCATCATCATTTCAGCCGCTAAACGTCCACTGCTGGACATAAGCCTCCCCCAATTTGGGGGGGGTTTGCCATAATCGCCACGCTTGGCAGGTGGATTGGCGATCGCAGTATGGTGATAAAATGCATAGAGAACCCTGCTGCCCATTCTCTAGT
Organism: Aporophyla lueneburgensis; assembly: GCA_932294355.1. Lineage (NCBI taxonomy): Eukaryota > Metazoa > Arthropoda > Insecta > Lepidoptera > Noctuidae > Aporophyla > Aporophyla lueneburgensis. The sequence continues at coordinate 24,154,257 of OW028758.1, read as the reverse complement.
AAGCCCCTTTTTTTTTTCAGGATGGGAAATCATCAAATGACTTCTCCCGCTCTGGGCGGAGCGGGAGGGCGTGTCAGACTTTTACTGACTAAAACTCACCCGTGTTCCATCAGTTGCCCATGTGCCAGGGTCACGGTATCTCTTTCGAACAATCACGCGACCCCGGCAGGCATCGGTCCTAGTAGACCCCTATATCTAGTAAGCCCCTTAGTCGCCTCTTACGACACCGGCAGAAATGGGGTGGCGCTATTCTTTACGTCCGGTTTCTAAATGAATTATGTAAAACTATACCTTAATCTTTACATGTTAACTACCATCGCCCTTGTTTATATAATACCACTCGCCTTGATACAGTATCAGTGTAATCAGTGATAATAGGACCGGTGCATGCCCTTGCGCATAGAGAAAGGAGAGCTTTGAGTCGCTGTGACCTCTTCCAAAGATCTTGTCCTATTTAGGAATTGTTTATGTGTTGTGGGATTACCGATGTAGGTTGCAAAACCAAATTGAGACAAGAATTGTTTTCTGATTCATGCTCTGGACCAAATAATAAAAACAACTGGTTCTAGTAATATGGAAGAGTCCACTAAGCCGCTCCGGACCCTTAGGGTGGATTACTGGTCCCAGCAGTGGGAAAATTATAGGCTGATTATGCTTATGATTACGTTAGGATAGATGGAATAGCAGCAGGACCCTTCAAAGTCACTAACCATTTAATTTTGTATTTTAGAGATTCGCGTTCTCGTTTCCCGTCTTTATAAGCACAGATTAAGTATAAGATTTGTTTTCAACGGAAAACTGGAGTTATTGACATAGTTGGCTGAGTAAGCAAGCTGAAGTGGCAGTGGGCTTGTCATGTTTATCGAAGGACTGATGGCCGGTGGAGCTGATCAGTTCTGAATGTAGACCGCGTATCGGTAAGCGCAGAGTAGTACGCCCCTTAGCTAGATGGACCGACGTCCTTAAAAAGGTGGCTGGGACAGACTGGATGCAGAAGGTTGACGACAGGGTGTTGTGGCGCTGCCTGGCAGAGGTCTATGTCCAACAGTCGTGCTATAGGCTGATTTGCGTTGATTACTTTAATAGGAATTACTTAATTGCAGTCAGTATTATATTTTAAGTTGGTGGCTTACAACTGATAAGCGAATTTAGGAAGGTCTTTCAAACGTTTTTATGTTGAAAATATGTGTTTTTTTAAATGATCACTAAATGGACGTAACACACTGCATTCAACGCTCTATAAATTAATATTTTACCGGGTATTATATCAATTAATACATTTCGCATAATCAATTTCTACGAACTCATTTCCTTTTTAACGTATTATTAACTTTATACGTAACTAATTAGCATACAATTACGATAAATGAGACAATAAATCTATAGTTATAACACCCAGACAACAATGCCTTGATTACTTCTCTACAAGGAATAATTCCTTATAATATCACGCATATTATATATAAATTATAATATCACTCATACTGTATAAATCCAATATCAACTTCTATAAAACACTTGCCATTCAAATGTAAACCTCATTCATAAAGACATAAGATTAATTATAATTTACAAGTACACACCGTGGGAAATACAGGGGGAGAGTGGAAAGACTAATTGTGATTGATCGAGAACATCCTTGCTACTCGATATAATTCGATGCGATGATACTACGATTATGAACGATTATCGATGTCACTCGATTCCTGTATCGAGAACCGGAGTGGTATTTTTACAAGCAAATTAAAGCTGGTTACACGCTCAGCGACACAGTGGCGCGATTTTGCCGGTTTTGTCGCATGTATAATTTTATACAGAAACCTGTGTAACATGGCTATCTTTAGATGCATAGTGTTTAAACTAAAACGGTATTCATCATCATCATCCGTCGAGCTTTTTCCCAACTATGTTGGGGTCGGGTTCAATTTTAACAGGATACACCAGTATTTTAAATGAAGCAATTGCCTATCTGGTCTCGACAACCTAGTTAGTGTTACTGGGAAATACGATATCGTTTGATAAGACGACGTCCACGAATGAAAAAAACGGACGAAAACAGGACCAGCGGCTTAATGTGCTTTTCGAGGCGCAGAGGGGTCTTGGTATGTAAAGATGGTCACCCATCCACAGAGAAACCGCGGCAAGCGTAGCTTAACCTGTTCGTTTGAACCGTGTGGTTATTACGTAGCCAGTAGCCCCTTTAAAACGATATACAGAATGTGACCTCTGAGTTTGTTTCGGCTTTCTTCTTAGTCAGATAGGAAACGCCGACCTCTTCTAGTCTTTAAATATGATTGACGTGTAAAAGTGTTTTTACAATCCTACTTACTAAATAAAATCATTTATTAGGAGCGTGATTATCAAATCGGCAACGTAAAACCAGTGTTACACTTCATAAGCAGTTATTCAAGTAACATTAGATCCATTAGGCTACTATTAAATTTGCGTAAAATCTGGTTGGTAAAACACCCTAATGAGCGACGTCGCTATTCGCTATGTCGTCTTGCCTTATCGGGTGAGCTAATTTCTAGGTTGTGTGTCTGGCCTTAAGTGGCAATTACGACCTTATTCCCTAATAGCTAGCTTCTATTAGTAGTTTGTAAGATCTAATGTGAAAATTTTCTTGGATTAGCAATATAGTATTGAGTGTCAGATTAATATGAATAGACAAATCATTCTTTGTCTATCTCATTGGTCTAAAGGTTTCAAGTGTGACTGGTGAGTGTGGGGTCCTTTTTTTTCTGCATGGGAAATCATCAAATGACGTCTCCCGCTCTGACCGGAGCGGGAAGGCGTGTCAGACTTTTACTGACTAAAACCCACCCGTGTTCCTTCAGTTGTCTGTGCCAGGGCCACAGTAACTCTTTCGAACAAATCCGCAACCCTGGCAGGCATCGGCCCTAGCGAACCCCTTTAGTACGTGCTGGGTTCTGTACCCCGGACAGGCAATACAAGCATGCTGTTATGAGTGTAGAGTACAACAAGTGAAAATAAATTCCGCAATTATAGTTGGTAAAACCAAACAAAAATGCGATTGTTATTTTCAACAAAAATAAACATACTTAAACAATTAACAGAAAAGGTAGGACCTACTGCAGCGTCACTTATTAATAGTCAAGCCTCCTACAAACCGGCGCGACGCGGCAGCGCGACGCGCCACTCGTAGAACAATTTTTATGTGAACTTCTTGGAAATTGTTCTACAAGAATCGCGTCGCGCTGTCGCGTCGCGCCGGTCTGAATAAGCCTTTATTCATTATAAACGCTATTCAAATACCGAAATGGTTTACAAGTAAATATCATTCACACATTCTGACAAAGTTGTCAGGGTCTCATTAGCCGCAATGTCGACTTGGAAAGTTATTTGTCATAAATAATTGACAGCAGTTATACCTAATGCAGTCATAATCATCATCATCGGCAGCCTATATTTATCCCACTGCTGGGACTCAGGCCTCCTCTCGGCGAGAGGAAGTGGGCCATAATCCACAACGCGCACCTAGTGCGGGTTGGTAGATCATGTCACATGTCTTAGAATTTTTGGTTCTAGGACATGCCGGTTTCTTTACGATGTTTTCCTTCACCGTTTTGAGAGCAGTGGTGATGAAATATCAGAGGAGTAGTAAGTAAGTAGTCATAATAATAGAAACAATTTTTTTTTCGAGACTTACATGTTATTGAACATTTTCAAACAATGAAAATTCAATTTTATTTTCTTACAAATCAGTAAATCCAATAGTGGCCCACACACTATCAGAGCCCAGAGACTCTGATAGTGTGTGGGCCATAATCCAAAACGCAGGACCAGAGCAGTGAATTATACAGACTCATCTCTATTCGCTGTCAGTTTGACAGCTCAGAACGAACATCAATAATTTCGAGACGTTTTTTACAACACACAGTGCAATGAACTTTGTAGAACTGTCAAAAACTCAAGAGTATTGCGATTATGTGTGTTATGCAATTAAAATGGAAGTCATTCGCTTTCTATTTCACACACCCGACACAGCTCATACTCTTTCCCTTAATAAAATCAAAAAGGTAATAAAATAAAGAACAAAACATATTTATGACATTAAAAAACAAATAAAAAAGGTGGCCATGATTTTCTACAAAGCGAGACATTCTCATAAATTGGTGTTTTGTGTGTATTGCAAAACATTTCATTGACACCTGACGACCATTCGAACGCAGTGTCGAAATCGGAATTTCACTTGCTCATTCATTTTCAAGGCTATTGTTTGTCTTCTATATAATTTTGGGTAGTGTTTTATGGAAATAGATACAATCACCGATACATGACAGTAATTCGATCTACAACTACAGTTATTGTCGCATTAAAAACCACTGCTCCAATTTTTTCGCAAACAATGAATAATTCGATTATTAAATCTCCAGAAAACGAATAAAAACCGGTCAAAAGTAAACGGTTATTCACCTCTGGCAAGAAATAGAAAATAAAAATACAAAAAAATCTGCACAGCAAAATACTATTGTATTATTCCACCGAATAGTGCGTAACAAGAGAGCGGATAACGGATTATTTTAAATAAAATAAAATAGAAAAAATAACTAGTTATTCACGCGAATAACGACAGTGAAAGTTATTCGTAACGCATCGCTGCCTGCTATTTACCTTCAACTAAACGTTATTTTAAAATTAAATATTGGCTTACTTGGTCTACCGTTGCTAATCAATTGCCGATTGACAAAAAACTAGTCGGCGTAAGGTGCTGTTTAACTAAGAGAGTGTGATAATATGAATTTGTGGAAAATAACCTTTTTGGTCGTGATTTTTCGTGGTTTGAATATAAAATTGTGTGCAAAGTGTTTACTTTTGGCATGAATTAATTGAGTGAAACCAGTTTCTTAGGCAATCGATTTTTTTGACTATGGATTGCGATTAACTAATTTTGTGACGTAAATTAATATAGAATACTTTCGACTTGGTGTCGTTGCACTATAATTTTTAGATGACAATAAGACTTACACAGTTTATTCCTTACAGCAATGATTGCAACATGCTTGCATAAAGATTATGGTTTGCCTTCCAATAATAGTTTTTTAACGATCATTTGAGTTAAAACTCAGTGGACACAGCTTATATGATGATGACGATGGTATAGGTAATAATAATTATGTGGTTAACTAATTCAAGGGAAAAATCTATGAATCAACATAATCTTACCTAATAGGTTTTTATTAATGTGAGGCCGCACAGCCGTGAGCAAAGGACACGTAACTTAGGTATTTTGTTTTTCTATTAAAAATGTCATCGAATGTTTGATTACACGGTGTTTACGGCTTTATCAGTAATTACATGCGCTCTTATCAGACAAAACAACTTCTGGGTAACATAGTAGGTGCTAAATACATAAAATTAAGGTGAATAGTAGGTAGCTAACACACTTTTTAAATTATTGTTCTTTTGTTTAGGTGTTGGTATTTCATTTAAGTACTAAAATAAACTTTAATTAAACAAACGAAGTCAAGGCAAGAAAATCAGTGTATAGGTATTTGCTTCACAGAAATCTTCTAAATTGACATTTCTGTTTCCCTAATAGAAACCTACTTTAGACAAAGACAATTTACGTGCTTATGATGTTAACCTCTAAGTCCCTGAGATACCAGATTTGGTATAGACACAATGGTTTTTTAATTGTGTCTGTAATTACGGTAATTGACTGATTAAAAAGACATCTTGCCTAAATAAAGCATTTCTTAATTTGGAGTTGCCAAGTTAATTAAGCAAACAAGCAAAAATATCATGACAGGTAATCTTTTAGATCTAAAAATTAAACACGGTTTCACGGATTATGTATTACCATTTTGACCAGACGCAAAGCGACCTCGCGTTTTATAACACATTCGAGATTACGAGTACGAGTGCAGACTATTAAAATCTTGTATGTAATACAAAAGTATTGCACACACGAGAGTTTTGAAAGCCATTACAAAAGAGCACGTGAGGCTCTCCAAACATTTGTACTACAAAAAAACTTACAGCTTTAGAATATCCGCTCCCGGCACTTCCATCTGAAGAGTTGCTCAACCTTCTTTCACTGTTGGACGCTGGCGGCGACCACGCCGAACCACTGTCTGACGGCATCTTGACAACCACAACTGTCTCACATCATAGCTATCAACCACTATTAACTTGTTATTAACCGTTATTCACAACACTAGCACATCACTATCGGTGTTCCGCGGTCCATTTTACTTGTCCCGTTTACCTGCGGAAGAAAAAAAAAGAACGTTGTGATTTTTTATGATACAACAATGTTTTGTAATTCACTATCTATTGTAGAATATGCTAGATGGAACATAAAATTGGAGAAGCGATAACAAAAAACATGTGTCAGATCTTCAAGTAGATAAGTTGCACTTATAATCACAAAACCTTCGTAAAATTACATGAGAAAAAACTCACACAATAACTGGAAGTATACCACTAAATCGTATAACATTAACAGTAGTAAGTTTACAATCGCTCGGTTATTTCGGAAATAACCGTTATTGGAAACAAACGTCCGTTCGGTCTCGCGCGCGGCGGAGTACTGGCGGGGCGAGCCCAGTTACACGGCAGCAGCAACACGGATAAATTATATTATTTCTTAACCTATAACCAGTTATTATTATAAAACTATTTTATTTTACACAACGTTTTTTTTGGATTATTATTTTTAATGCGTGAATGCATTAGTGCAATTAAAAGAATAATGTACATTGTATTCTTTATATAACAATGCGGGTATTACTAAATCACTATTGTCATTGACCAATATTTTGGTTCTTTTAGAATTTGGGTTTTGATGTTACGCTCAGAATTTCATAGCATTTTTTCACGTATGACCTTAGAGAAAACGATTGTGTTTTTTTTTCTTTTCGATTCTTAAATTCATGAATGACTTTTACAATACCGTTTAAACTTTTTATAAACGCTTGTCACACGATACTTTCTCGGTAGGTACAAAAAATAATTTGACACGAACCTCCGAAGAAACTTGAACTACATTTAAATATGCCCGTACAATATGGCCTGAATACCTCATATATCTGATCGGTACCTATTTGTTGACACGCGATCAATTACCCATTCAAATTACACGGTGCACACATGACGCGATCTATCGCAGGCCAGCGCGGACGCAGCGAAATGGGAGGCATTGTACTTTGTGGGACGCCATGGTTTCGGGATTTAACGGGGACAGTCCTTTCTTTCTTTCGGTAAACGGGTTTGGTATGATTTGGCACATAGCGTCATTGTTTTGACAACTTTTGATATTTTATATTGTGCCAGTTTTAGTGTTGGTTTTATAAATTGATGGTTAGCTGTTTTTAATACAAATGTCTTTTTGCTGAAAATGAGCAATCAATAAAATATAATCTAGTCTTCCCAGGCATGCTGACTGCTGAGGTCAGTTCTAAAGACTACTAGTCTTGCTTCCATTTGGAAATAAAAATTGGAATGCAGTTTTTACGCCATTATTTGAATAGTTAGTAAAGATAATACGAAACTGAATAATTTAATAATAATTCGGACAAACATTTAGTGTTGCAAAGTTACATATTTTATCATTCGACATTTCAAATGTTAAGGATATATTTTATTGTATAAATGCCAAGGCATTTAGTGCAAAAACTTCGAAGATCGTATAAAATACAAGATTACAGATTAAAATGCGGGGATAAAAAAATGGCCAAGTGCGAATCGGACTCGCACACAAATGGTTCCATACCACAATACATGACACTAATTTTTCTTATAATAATAAAAGTAAAAAACGTACAGCAACTTGAACTGCAACCCCTTGAATTTTAAACTATTTTTTTTAATTACTTTTTGTCACAGATCTCTTCCTATTACGGTTCAAAAGATACAGCCTTGTGAAAGACGGACAGACAGTAGAGCCATAGGTAAAGGGTTCCGTTGGCACCATTTGGCTACGGAACCTGAAAAAAGCGGAGCACTGCGATGCATATAATAAAACACCCACGGGCCGAAACAAAATTCAAAACCCACTATCTCCATGTATAATCAAATGAGGAAAACCGCATCAAAATCTGTCCAGGAATTTACGAGGTTATCCTGCCAGACAGACTATTGTATTTTTTTGTGCTAATTACACAGAGATTAGTGAATTAGTCGTAAATATGCTTCCTGTAGTCTATAAAAACTTGTTTTTACTTATTAGGAAACTGAAAGAAGTTATGAATAGTATCGAACAATAGTCAGGCAGTAAGTGATTCAGCATTGTATGCATTTTTATATCATTAACAATAATGTTTGAGGTTTACTGATTAATGATCTATCTCCGCTAAGTTATTGTAATTACACTTAATGAATTAATTTAATTATACTGGGTATTATTGTCACGGCTTTGGTTTTCCATTCGTGTCTGCGAGTCTAGAATGATTCTAGCTAAACAATTACTTATTACATTTTTTTATGTGTCATCGTAATGAAACAGTAATATTATTTATATTTTAAAGAATTGTCGCCCTCGCATCGGCACCATTGCCATAGAGAAAAATAGAACACAATTTATAAGATTTTTCAAAACCGACCAGTTTCAAAGAAAAACAGCTAAAAATGTAACCAAGCCATTTTAATAAATAAAATAAAGTAAATATTTTCACCACAACACCTTTTTTGTCACCTCCTAAACTTCGCTAAAAACAATTATCTTCAGTCTCCTAAAATGGCGCTAGCCGACGAACCGGTTTATTATAAAAAGGACATTTTTGTACCGTTGCGTCATTTTAGTGGCATCTCTGCGGAGTGGTGATTCACTGTAGGTATAGATAGTTTAATGGTGACCTTGACCTTTTGAGGTTATGATGTGGTGATGTGGTCTGACGGAACTAGTATTATTGAGACGTCACGTTGGTCAGCTTGTATTGATTTTGTGCAATTTGAGAACTTAGAATCTTAGGTTGTAAAATTAATGAAGAGTTGAATATTTAACTTTAGTGAATCCTGAGTTTTCTACGAAAATTCTTTGTTCATACCGAATGAATAGACATGTAAGGGGATTTAATGCTTGCTGCATGACTTATAACAAAAATCACACACGTTTTATGCAGAAATTGTACATTTCGCAGAGAAAACTAGTAAAAGTAAGAAAAATTGTCATGTGATAGCTATGTTTTCACATTTGAGCAGTCTTTGCTAATCCTTGTTTTTAACCGACTTCTAAAAGGAGGAGGTTATCAATTCGGATGTTTTTTTTTTTATGTATGTTCGGCCATAACTCCGTTGTATAAACGGATTTGCAAAATTCTTTTTTTGTTCGAAAGGGTTTATTAATCCGAAATGGTCCCATATAAATTTCATATAGATCTGATGTTGAGTTCCGGAGACAGACACCGGAACTCTTTAAAAAATGACGGCAAATCAACCGCGATTTCTGCTATCGCATAAATATGCATTGTTTGTTTGGAATTAGTGCGGGGTAGATACCAAAACTAAAAATTTGAAAATAAAACCTTTTTTACAAAAAAATAAACAACCGACCTTAAAAACAGTACAAAGTGAAAAATAACTTTAATTTCGGAAGTCAGTGGCAAAAACCTTAAATTAAATACAAATCCTAAGACACCGACGACTGCCGAAATTAAAGTTATTTTTCACTTTGTAGTGTTTTTAAGGAAGTCGGTTGTTTTTTTGTCTTCAATTTTTCGGTTCTAGGACAAGTCGATTTTATCAAGTTGTTTTCTTTGAGAGAAGTGGTGATAAAATAATTTAGATTAAACAAAGTAGATTTTAACAAAGCGCCTTGTTCGAATTTATCAACTACAACTCGTAAGTCGCGGTCGTTTTTACTGGGCCACCCTACCCTGCTTCGTACCTACATAATACATAATAATATATCGAATCTCATATTTTCCAAAAAAAAAATTTTTAAACAGTTATAGGTGTTTAAACTGTTTTTTAGTTTTTTCTTTTGTCTATTGATCTTACAGCAGAAACCTTTTTATTCATGTTACAATTCAAGAAATTCCTAAACCATGCATAACACATGGCCACCCTACCAATGGGACACTTTCTACGCTTACACACCGTGCGGAGATAACGGCGAAATTGTCTCGCTGAATACAATACACGGACACACCCTTATTCCTACAAACATAAGGTTCAAGTTCGCAACCAAAGGGCACTTTGGGTCATTGTAAGTATAGACAAAGGGCTAACAAGAGAAATCGGCCGGTTTGGCCTTATTCGTAGATTTATGTAATAGACTGAATTAACAGGGAGTTATGGGACCGGGTTGTCTTATGAAATATTCTACTGCCGTTTCTTGGTCAGCTCTGAATCTAGCCTGTTTAGAGGTCCCTCGGCGATGGTAATATTTTGGTTGTAATTAATACTTAATCAATGTATCGTGTTAAATTATTTGCACATTCAAGTTGTAGATTTGTTGCGCTTGCGGTTAGTATTTTCGTCTACAACTTACATTGGGCATGTCTATAAATGTCATTAAGTAATATTGATTGATTTAAAAGAGTGTCTATGGAGTTTCATGCAAGTTCTTCTCCATAGGAACGTACTACGCTTTAGAAGTGGAAACTAAGCTTCATCTCTCTGACTGACCAAATTCTTGACAGTTCAGACGTGTCGTAATATAAACAAATAAATACAATTGAAGTCTTTTTGTTATGTCAAAATAACAGCTTTTTATTTAATGCATAGACATGAAAGTATAAACGGTAGGCACAGATAACAAAAAAAAAGTTTTTTTTTTTTAAATTTGCCTGCCTGCCTGTTTGTGCTGTCTGAAACGGGTGGACCGATTTTGACAGGATTTTCATTTGCAGATAGCTGATGTTCTAAAGAGTAATATAAGCTACTCTTTGCCCCGGTAGCAAGTTCCTGTGGGCAATTTCCGCTATCTACGCGAACGTAGTCGCGGGCACATCTTAGTTAATTTAATAGAAATATTTGTCTTTAAGTTTTTGAACTGAACTTAGAACCTACAAGCTACAGTTCATCATCGTTATTATTTCAGCCGAAACACGTCCACTGCTGGACATAGGCCTTCCCAATTTGCCACTATTAAAACGCTTGACAGGCGAGTTGGCGACCGCAGTATGGTGGTAAAATGCATAGAGAACGCTGCTGCCCACTGTCTAGTGACTCCCTCTATACACATAGTTAGTAGTGGAAATTATTTAGTGAACGATCATACAGACGTCAAAATATCGCGGCGGAATTTTATCACTCACTCCATTTTCAACCCTCAGTGTTCAACCGAACATTGAGAATACAACAGACTCCATCTCAGCTCGTCGAAAAAGCACATTTTCGAATTTAACAACGTTGAAGATCTACATAGGTATAAAACTCAGGCCTTTTTTCTATGGCGGTAGGCAGAAAGTACAGAACGCCACCTGCTATGATACTTACATACTTCTTTTACCTCGTTTAAGTTCATACATCTGGTTATACACACACGCCGCGCCGGTTTCCAGTACTACGCACCTGACCCTTCTGAAGAACATCACTAATAAAGTAGAAAATCTAATGCGCGAAAAATCCGTTTTTTTTTGTGGGTGGGAAATCATCAAATTATGTCTCCCGCTCTGGGCGGAGCGGGAGGGCGTGTCAGACTTTTACTGACTAAAACCCACCCGTGTTCCTTCAGTTGCCCATGTGCCAGGGCCACGTTGTCTCTTTCGAACAAATTTCGCAACCCTGGCCGGCATCGGTCCTAGCAAACCCCTTCATTACTGCTGACATCTCTTTGAGGCGCGCGTGAAACACTATGCGCCGTCGACACGGGCCTGGTCCTTAACGGGGGGCGAGTTACTCATTGCTAGACGCCTGCAAGCTCGCGCCTACGGTGGCCGGGAGTATGCAATGGACTCCTGACGTCCGGGGCGTCTTCTCCTGCGGCGGCTCGGGGCGTGAGGGCGCAGAGACAGCCTCTCCCTCACAAAAATCCGGCTGCGATATCGATTGGTGATCCCATTGTACTCCACTGAGTAGGCACCACAATTTTCAACATAATATTGTTATCAATCTATGGAGAGAAGTGTTATCATTTCGTCTCTTATCGATTCTCGCGGGATGATAGCGTCCGATCTAATCTCTGTTGATAAGAATGAAAGGTGCGATAAACAGCTGATATTGTCTGTTGTTTTATCCTATGAAGAAATCAATGGTACGCGGGAGATGAAGTCTAGAAGAATCTTTTGTGTAACATTGTATTTTTGGAAGTAAGTGACCGGTGATAAAGTCTCGAAGAGCATTTTATTCGAGCTGTTGAATTTTCTTTTAGAACCAACAGTATGGAGGCTTCTTCAGACTGGCGCGATGCGACTCTTGTAGAACAAATTCTCTGATTTTTTTATAGAAATTCTTCTAAGAGACTCGCGTCGCGCCAGTTCGTGGAAGCCCTTAGTTTTACAAATAAACTTCGGTAAAGAGAATACATAGTTCCTTAATTATCTGCAGCCCTCTATATCCAGCCCTTATTAAGTGCTTTATCTACTATTTTCTTTTCATACTATGGTGGTACTTGTCTAAATAAACATACCTGATGCAGATCATCAGGTATGTTTATTTAGACAAGTCGAATACCCACTCTCTATCGAGTAGATATAAGTATATTTTTTTCTATTCGGGAAACATACAGCTAAATACAGTGTTTTTAATCAATATGAAATTAATATAAAATAAAAGTTCCCACTGATAAATAACATTAGAAATAAAAACGGAAAAAAGGAAGAAGGATAAATGATAAGGATAGATGCTAAAACTTCATTTAAAGTTAATAAGACAATATATTACCTACCTATATGAGATAGCTATGAGAGATAATTAATAATTATTTGAAACTACGTGTCCGTTTGTTGATCTCGCTTCTGTTTTACATTTAATCGTTCCACATTACATTAGTCGGCAGTGTCGTCTGAAGTGCGTATAAACATTTCAACCACGTCGTAATTTTAGTAGCAATTAACAATAAATACAATTCTTGATGTAATGTCACAATACGGCCTTTAATAAAATGCAGTAAATTTGTTTAAGTATGTCACAGATTCAGACAGGACCGCCAGGTATACGCACAACTGGTCAATTCCAAAAAAAAATTGACGCTGTTTTCGTCCGTCATGTTTGTCTTCGTTATCATTTAGAGAATTTCTTCCAGAAGGTTAAAATATATATACATGCATGTTACAGTAGAGAAAAACCGAGAATTTCAAAGATTTCACGACTTCCTTCAATTTTACTCTCCTGCTAAGCCTAAGCGGGTCGCTAGTTCTAATCTGAGTCCACATAATTTTAATTTAATACATTCAAAAGTGTTGCATTTGAGGCTGAACTACGGATGACCTATATTTCAGTTCTTAACACCCTTTGGACCACCATGAGCTACAAAAAGAAAAAAAGGAAATTTGCTTGGGGAACCATTATGCCTTGAGGGTAAGAACTTCGGTGGAGGTGTGCCCTGCCTGGGCGGAGCACCGCCGTGTCCTCATGGAGGCGATCGGCGGCGGCGACCTCTCGCGTCCGGCCCTGGTACGAGCCATGGTACGGAGCGAGAGGGAACGGGAAGCCGTCGCCTCCTTCTGCGAAGCAGTAATGCTCGCGAAGGAGGAGGCGGGGCGCGTGAGGGAGTGGCAGTCACTGCGCCCTCACGTCCTTAGCCGCCGCAGGAGGAGACGCCCCGGGCGTCGGGAGTCAATAGCGGACTCCCGGCCACCGTAGGCGCGAGCTTGCGGGTGGCGAGCAATGGGTAGCTCGCCGCCCGGTAAGGACCAGGCTCGGGTCGACGGCGCGTAGTGTTCCACGCGCGCCTCAAAGAGATGTCAGCAGCAGTGTAGGGGTCTACTAGGACCGATGCCTGCCGGGGTCGCGAGATTCGTTCGAAAGAGATACCGTGACCCTGGCACATGGGCAACTGAAGGAACACGGGTGGGTTTTAGTCAGTAAAAGTCTGACACGCCCTTCCGCTTCATCCAAGAGCGGGAGACCTCATTTGATGATTTCGCAACCACAAATAAAAGGGGGTCAGAACCTTTTTAAATTGACTTGACTTTTTTCCAACAGAATAGACAACTAATTCACAGCCAATTACTACATCAACTTTGCCAGCCCTGTACGCAGTCAAGACAGTGCGTACCACATCAATTAATAATGCTTGGCATTTAAAAGAATCTCGGCGTTGCAGGAAGGCACGAGGTCGACCAGTAACATTCATAAGCTATCCCTCACACAAGGATACGGAACTTGAAACATACGCTCGCTCCCTAGATGGGTAGGCAGATCCTGAAGTGAAGGTTTGAGAAATTGATAGTCGATTCGAGAGGCTTTGGTGTTTGGTGTGCGAATGGGGCAATGCATGGTGCGGGTATGCAAATTAAGTAAAAGGTGATAAAGTAAGGATGGTCTAAAAAGCTGTTCTGTTGGTAATATTAATGCTAAGTAGAGACTAAGAAGATAAGTCTGTCGCTAAGACCATGTTTATACGGACGTAAATATATCGCGACAGTATTTTATCGCATTCATTTAATACCATTCAATTACTTTTTCATGAAATAGTCATTCGATTATTATTGATGATTTTAATGATTATAACTCTGTAAAGCTATATTTTTTACGGTCGCAAATTAAATATTAAACCACATACAGGTAAGGATAAGCGCAGGAGAATGACCTTATTGCATCCACCTTAATTGTAATTCCAGAAAGACCAAGGCATCATGAGTACACGTTAAAATTACGTGATCTTATTATTAAGAGACTACGGAAAAAAATGGTGATTGAACCTTTAAAAACTAAACAAAAAAATGCGATTCCTAAAACTGGCCGTAAAAAACGTGAAGGCCTACATAGTGACACTGACCACAGTGAACATTCACAATCAGTCGGTCGAATGCGCAGGCGCACCGTTACTACCGTTTTTGCGATCACACGTACAGCTATGTCGCCATCTCGCTCTAACTTAACATAATGTTCGGCGACTGATGGTCAGCATTGAGTAGAACAAAGCATTATAAATGTAAAAAAATCGTTCGAGAATCGTGTTGTCTGCATGTGGTATTCTTTAAGACTTCGAGCCGGATGACGCTGATAAACCAGCGCTGGGTTCTGTCTCGCGTAGGGTCGCAGCTCGCAGCATTATGCTGAGCGATGGCCGTTTCGCGTGGATATGACGCATGTTTTGTGTCTGGTCTTTCTTTGCCGCAAATAAACGTATTTTCTTTGTTTTGTTTCAAAAGAAAGACAAGTTCTTCAAGTTGAAAAGTGACAACTCGGCAGGGGTGCATCATCGTGCATAGAAGTCAAAAACCTTCCAAAAATTTATCCATGAAGGCATTCAGGTCAAAATGCAGCCTTTTCGAAAGGAAAACTTACTTCCTTTACCTGCAATTAGAACAAGAAATTCCACTAAAAGTGAAACATGCCTTAAACCGTGACTGCAAAGTTGTATAGCTAATTAGCAACTAACGATAATCACAGAAAATAAATACTTTGCCTTCACAGAAAGGGAAATCGGGAGAAAATATCATTAATTTAATAACATCTAATGAAAATGATATTAAATTGTAGTTTTTAATTAAAAGGATTAGTGATATGGCGGTTACCGGTTACTTTTACATCTATTTTGTACATGACGGACCTGTCTAGTGACCTTTGCTTCACAACTGCATTACCTCCCAAGGTCATGACGATAATTGCTTATGTATCATTATCCATAGCCAATTATCCATAGCTGAAGCGTCTTTATGTGCCTTGTATATTATAGCCCTAGTATAAGGAAATCGGTTGCTTTCTAAGTCATCAACCGCCACGATTCAGTGGATTCGGCAATGTTCGGTTAGCCGAAGTTGTACTAAGATGGCGAGCGACACACTTGTTCCGTTTTTGAATATGACAGTTATTTTTTATACAAGATATTTATTTGCGAAATAAAGATATGAGTATGTTGACCGTAGCAGTAACATACGGAAATGTTTCCCCAATTTATGCGATCGTAATATGTTAATATCCAAAAGGTTTTCGGGGCAGTATTAAAATACGTGGCTGCGTACGTTTTAAAGATTATCATGCGCACAGCGCCATATTGTGCAAGGATAAAATATGTGTTGTTTTGCATACATAGGTCAAGAGAGACGTAATTCAAAATACATCTTTATTCTTTGCATAAGAGAAAACAATCTTATGGAATGTTGTATAAACTTTGCTTCGGGTCACCGTTTTTCAACTTTTGTTTTAGAAGTGGACTCTAGCAACGGTTGGATGCTATCATCAGTTTTGCCGAAAGCTGAACCAGTAGCTTCTGGACCTAGGCCTACCTCCTCGGATTGTCACAACGATCAGTACGAGAAGTTGGAATAAACTGAAGGTTAATTACCGATCCATGATTCACTATATAGTATAGCGTTCAGTAGACTATGATCGTCATCTATAATTCTGCTTATCTATAACTATACCTTATCATGACTGCCTCGTTGGTCTAGTGGTAGCAAGCGCTACTGCTGAACATGAAGTCCTGGGTTCGATTCCCAGGTCGGGCATAGTGTTATTGGGTTTTTCCATCTGGAATTTCTCTGTAGCAGCCCGGAGTCTGGATTGGTGCCCGGTGGATGGCAACAGGCTCGACCCCTATTACATATGGGACTTAAACATAACAGGCGAAATGTGGATGTACTATAGCTACACCTCTGCCTAACCCTTCGGGGAAACAAGGCGTGATGTTATGTTGTAAACCATACAAAAAAAATTAAACCTATTAAGTAACATTTCTTTTGTTAAGTCAGTGTTTCAGTTACAACGCTTGTTATTCTAGGTATTCACGGTATGTGCGATTTGGTTTGTGAATTCGTGCACGTAACATGTGGGTAAGTGGGTAATTTTATTAATTAATTGTTAAATAATACGGTGAGAGTGTTACGCATGGTAAATCCACTGTCTGATTGTATAAGTTATTCTCCTTTTGCATGTATTGTAGGTTTTGTATTTTATTTTTAGTTCCTATGTAGTCGTGGTAGCTACTATAATCTGTCAAATGTCTTTAATAGGTTTTCAACTATATCGTTAAAGCATTAGGTTCAAGATTGATTGAAAAAAATTTAGTGTCCGGTAGCTCGATGCGCTGGCGTCTGTAAATTCGTTTAATGTGTTATTTATATTGTACTAGCTTTTGCCAGTGGCTTCTCGTATTATACACATAAACCTCCCTCTTGAATGACTCTGTCTATTGATGAAAACTACATTAAAATCCGTTGCGTAATTTAAAAGATAAACGAACAGACACGAGAAGCGAATTTGTTTTATACTATGTATATTAGGATTAGTTGGTTTTTTGAAGATAAATCGTGCAACACTGGCATGTAATTCTTCTACAAAACCAGTCATCGGTTCAGGTCACTTGCCTGCTCGCTCAGTCGCTTATAAAAAGTATGGAAACAATATGGCCACCATCGCAGATTCGCCAGATGTGGTAAATGGCGTCCAAAGGCCGTAAGATAACATATTGTATGCATTAGCATAGCACGACCCCTTTTTACCCGACTACGGCGAAGCAAAAAGAAGGCGTTAGGATTTTGACCGGTAAGAACGTATGAATGTTCATCTGTTACCTCATAAACTACTAATCATAATTTGACATTGTATCTTCTGAAGCATCCTGATCATCCACTTTTTATAGGCTATGTGACATTACATTAAATTGAATACGGCGCCATCTAGAAGGCATAAAGAGTAGAGGGAGACCAAACAAACGATGGATGCACTGTGTGAATTATGATATCGACGCTTGAAAAGCGAAATTGACTAAGCGACATAGAGCCACAATGGCGCTTAGTCAATTTTGCCTTTCAAGTGTCGTTATGTATAGAACGGGGTGACTACTGAGATGACGACTAATAGAGAAGTAGTTGCGCCGACCGAAGGAGAATAATGACCCTCTAGAAGGCAAAAACTAATGACATGGTGGCTTACGGAACAGAATATTTTCTTGTTTCAAACTTTTGAGATTGTCGTTTATCAGCTGTCGGGTTTTACCCTTCTTGTGATGACGGAAGTTCTGACATATGCTTATGCAGTAAACCTATACAACAACTTTAGCACTGTACAATATTATAAATCAATACATCACAGGCTAATCGCCTAACGCAAGCTGTAAGATAAATTCTTTAGGATATGAGATACATTCTTACATACAATGTTGCTATGCAATTGATTGCCAATCTAAGATTATGACAGACACTTAACCTAAATGTGATTGCCGTGTCTTTGTGGTGTTGCTTGAAAACGGTAGTGACGTTCTTTATCGATAATGTTTGAAATTAAGATGTAAGCACCACATTCAAATTATCTTACATTTTATTTTGCAATTTGCAGGTATAAGAGAGGTATTTTTTTAAAGACAACTTGAACTTTTAAGGCATTATTTCGAAATGGTTTTAATTGTATTACCGAAAAACGTATGCGAATCTAGTTAAATTTGGTTGTAGAAATGAAAAACGCTTTGAAAGCGTTTGCCCTCAGGATTCAATCCCTAGTTTTCTCAGTAGCAATCCAGGGTCTGGATTTTATACTCGGTGATTACCCCAATTAGGTAGGACACAATCATAACTAGCGTAAGCTGCCTCTGCCTAGCCCCTCGAGGTATACAGGCATCATGATATAGCCTGTCTTTTATCTTAAAGATCTTCTTTTTGTGCCTTTTTTACATCGTGCTATAGATTTAATGGTCTGCAGCGTCAATCATCTGTCCATCTAGCTATTTCCCAACTAGGTTTGGGCCGGCTACCAGTGCGACCAAATACAGCTGAATATTTTTAAATGGACGCGACTGTCAAGTGATCTTTTCCTACCCAATTACTGAGTAAAAACGATTCACCTTGGAACAGAACAGTGATCAGATTCTGTCTCTCTTGCAAGTAACCCTACCCAACTTTCACCCACCGATCAGAATGAAACTTTGCACATCGATATAACACTAAAAAATATTGAACCAGTGTTTTTTTTATTTTTCCGGAATCCACTTTTTAGGGGTAAAAACCACCCCTAATAACCCCTGAGTAGGCTAACCCACGTAACTCTGGGTAGAGTGAGTTTATTCGACTGCTTTTCAATCAGAACATTACGATCTTGACCACAGATAGGCTAACTTCCCTTAACCCTAATATAACTTTGGGCACGCCACAATTGCGGCGGTAAGTCCCCTCTTTGAGGAGTGGATAGAGAGGCGCCACGGCGTCCTCACCTTCCGCCTGACGCAGGTTCTCACCGGGCATGGGTGCTTCAGTGGGTTTCTGTCCAGGATAAAGCGGGAGGATACGCCCGGGTGTTTCCATTGTGAGGATAGTCTAGAGGACACGGTGGAGCATACGGTGGAAGTGTGCCCTGCCTGGGCGGAGCACCGCCGTGTCCTCGTGGAGGCGATCGGCGGCGGCGACCTCTCGCGTCCAGCCCAGGGTGCTTACTCTCGAATATAATTCCAATAGATCGACATTGTTCAAACGTCAGTTGGTTGAGTTAAAAGTCAGGGATTGGCTAGACTCAGTGAGTCCAGCCAATCCCTGACGTTTGACTGATAATTCCAATGTCGATCTATTGGAATTATATTCGAGAGTAAGCACCCTGGTGCGAGCCATGGCTCGGAGATATGCGCCCTCACGCCCCTAGCCACCGCAGGAGACGCCCCGGGCGTCGGGAGTCCATAGCGGACTCCCGGCCACCGTAGGCGCGAGCTTGCGGGCGGCGAGCAATGGATAGCTCGCCGCCCGGTAAGGACCAAGCTCGGGTCGACGGCGCGTAGTGTTCCACGCGCGCCTCAAAGAGATGTCAGCAATAATGAAGGGGTCTGCTAGGACCGATGCCTGCCGGGGTCGCGTGATTTTCGAAAGAGATACCGTGGCCCTGGCACATGGGCAACTGATGGAACACGGGTGGGTTTTAGTCAGTAAAAGTCTGACACGCCCTCCCGCTCCGCCCAGAGCGGGAGAAGTCATGTGATGATTTCCCATCCAGAAAAAAAAAACCCTAATATAACTTATCCCCACAAACCGTTGCAAACTCTATGACATTTTACATGAACAGCAAAATTAGAAGTCATTTATTCAAATAACGCTGATAATCAGTACTTCGGCAAATCGAAATTACTTATGACAATCCCCAAAACGATCGCCCTTCACCACTTTCTAGTGCTTTAGCTGGGAAGAACTGGTGCAACAAATTACCCAGCAGTAACGAGCAGCAAAGACATTTAACTATCAAACAACAAATTAGAATATCTCATTTAATTACAAATCTCTAATTCACTTAAGCAACGGACTCATTTCATATTGAAATACTAACGAAGTATGCGTTAATTAATGCCCCTTAACACGATAACTTGGAGTTAACTTAATTACCTAGGTAAGTTTTTATGGGGCTAGTAAAGATTATATTACCTACTACCTGTTTTTTACTATGGTTTGGAGATCGCATTGTTAGTCGGGTGAAAGAGATAGAGTTAGTGTAGGGATAGTGCCGTCTCTTTTTGTTGATGACTATCAGATATGGTACGTTATATAATCAGTTTCTTAGACCTAATCTTGGTGGGTTATTTCTACAATTACCTCAATAATGTACCGCAGGATTTGTGAGACACATTTATTTGTGTGTGTCAAAGTAACAGCTTTTGGCTGAAAGCATATAACAAAAATTCTTTTTTTTTAATTTTGTCATCCTAATCAGCTTATATTGTTCCCACTTCTGAGACACAAGCCTCCTCTCGGTGAGAGGGAGTGGGCCGTAATCTACCACGCTTAGTGCGGGTTGGTTAGATGTCACGTCTTTGTATTTTTTGGTTCTAAGACATGCCAGATTGTCTGTCTGCTTATAATTTGGTTCGGATAATCTTCGAAACGGCAGGACCGATTTTGACGGGACTTTTACTTGCAGATAGCTGATATTATAAGGAGTAACATAGTTGTAACTTTTTGTCCTTATAGCAAATTCCCGTGGAATCATTTCTGATACACAGGCGGGCGAAGCTACGGCCACAGTTAGTATTATTATTATATGAATACTATTGACTATTCCTTTCGTGCCAATTTCGTCCCTTTATTGGTAAAACCGATTATCTGCACTTTTTTTCAAAAATGAGTTAGTTACACCAAGCTACTCAACTTTTTGAGCTCTATCTACTGGTAAAACCGATATTTCGATACGATGCATAGTTTTCGAGATAGATAGGCAAAAAAACAATTATATTACAAACTTTTATGTAACATCTGCATTCAATAACACCTAAAGTCTTATACCTGTACGATTTTTTGGAAGCCTTGCAATCAAAAACACATTCCGGTTCATATCTTATTTTAGTTGCAATTTACTTACATTCTGAACATACAATACATACTATATATAAATATAAATATTTTAATTTGTATTAGTACAATGCTACACATTGTACTAATACAAATTAAAATATTTTAAATGGTTCTGATACTGCTGAATTATTGGAAAGTACTTAGAATCTTACACATTAAAAGAAAGTAAGTAGTTCTACTTGCTTTTAACAGAACATAATCCTTCGCACTTGTGCAGATTTTAATTCAATTAAAAGAGATTACTTATGCATGTTTCTTTATTTTTTCCACAACATCACGTTAATAGTAATTTACTTAAGTTGTGCAATAAACATTTTTATTTTTTTATCTGCAAAATGTTCATACAAGGAACTGCAACAGCAGGCCTGTTATACTATAACTATGACATGAAAAATTCATTTATGACAATGGACGTAACTGTTTCAGACACACAAAATAAGATTGATACAAATTCAGCATCGACATCTTCAGCACATGGAGACCACAGCTATGCAACAAGAAACAAAGCAAAGCAATTGGCAGCAGAACAGGTAATTGAAATACCAACTACCTCGGAACTCCAGTTCCCACTGCTAGAACAATTGTATGATAGACCTCTTCCAATAACGGAAGCTATGAAAAAAGATCTCATTAATCTATGTGAGAAGGGGGTTATACTAGAAGATTACCATGGATGGTACAGAAGTTTGCTTGTAGATAGGGATCGCGTTGAACGCGTACCTGATGTGGCCGCCTCTAAAGTCTCAATCCGAGTCATCTGTGGACTCATCAGCTGATGCATGAAATATATATTATTTTAGTTTTAGATTTTCTATCTAAGTATACTAAACAATTTGTGAAAACATGAATTAATTTCATGGTTTCACAAACTGTTTTGTATAATTACTTAGATAGAAAATCTAAATTCATTCATTTTATTCACAAATTGTTTTGTATACTAAGATAAAAATAAAAAAAAACTACTAATAAATTTGATTATTTCCTAATATATAATTCTAATTATTTTTCTACTTTATTCAGTTTTTACTTTCATGTAAATAATGATTTTTTGGTATTTTTGTAACTATAAAAATAACAATGACCAGGCCTGCTGTAGTTCCTTGTATGAATATATTGCAGATAAAAAAATAAAAATGTTTATTGCACAACTTATGTAAATTACTAGTAACCTATGTTTGTAGGCACCTTTTAAGCAGATAGTCTACCACAATTCTTAATTTTACTCAAGTAAAACCAATTATCATTTTTAAAATTTCAATTTGTAGAATGTTTCAGAGTGTTATTTTTACAGTTGTTTTTGGTACCTTATTATTTAATATTACTCGAAAGGTTACGGTGAACCTATAAGCTCCAAGTGATTTAATTAATGATATATATGCTTATGTCGTTATTCAAGAAAAACCAACTAAATGACCTCCCTGAAGATAGTGTTTGGCATGTTTTCAAGCATTATCAATGAAATACTTCTATTTTTATGATTTACAAACATACTTTATTAATTTTTTCATTATAATTACATGATTGCAGGTAAGATAGATGTAATTTAGTTACATAATTTTTCTGTCAAACTTTTAAATCATCATTGCCACAAGTTTAGTTTTCGGTAGATAATCGGTTTTACCAATAAAGGGACGATTTGTGAAATTTTAGTTGGTAACACTTTTCATAAGCACAAGGTGCCAAGAGAATAGCAACAGAATTAACCAAGGCACTGAAACGTAAAATTACGCAGCGTCCAAGATGTAACTATCGCACTAACAGCTTCAAGAAACAGCGTGTCAACACACAATGTAGACGAAGTTACTGAAATTAGCTCACTGAAAAAACCGTCCAGTTTTCCTTCTTCAGTAGCCATTCGTCACGGCTTATTGCGCAATTTTACTCTAATATACGAAGTGGTGACGGGTTGCCTAGTTGACGCGACGAGTTTCGTACTAGTTTCTACATTATGGCAAGAAGACAGTTTCTGGCAGGAAACAAAAGAAAAGCTGCTTTGCAAATCTTTTGAAACCATTTTTGGGATGGTTATATGTCATTGCAAATTTAGACATGAATACAAATTGCTTGGATTCTTTTGTCGTATTAAATTGTTGGTGTTCAACTAAGCAGAAGAGGTCTTACTAAGAAATATGAAGAGAAAAGACAGTGGCTTTAACTCGGCGTTTGACATGTCTTATATTGGCATTCTGAAATCAGTGATGATGGCAGCAGCATACCTAACTCTTTTAACGATGATGCCTCCTGCCTTTCGGCATTTAGAATAAACGACTAGCCAAGTGGATACAGTCGAGACTTATAGGTCGTAAGTTCGAACTCAGACAGCCCATTTACTTAGTGTAAATCACCACTGCTTTCAAAACGGTGAAGGGATTACATAGTGAAGTATTGTTCTAGAAACAAAATATCGAAGAGATTTTGACTCTACCAACCCGCACTGGGGCCGCGTGGTGGATTACGGCACAATCCCTCACACCGAGAGGAGGCACATTATATCTTGCACTTAGAAAGATTGCCTTCAAAACTGCATCAATATAATTAAACAGCTTTAATTACACAGAAAGCTAGCAATATGCTGCAAGCATCCATCTCATTACCATTGCATCTAAAAACACTAGCCGAGCCCACATTCCGGGGGGCTTGCAAAACAAACAAGTTGCATTTATGTACCTTAAATGGCGTTGGCATATGTCCTCTCGTCCGGTGTAGTGGTACGGGCAGGACTGCTCGATTTAGTTTAAGTATTTTGGTTATTGTCGCAAAATTATTAGTTTTTCGCTTGCTTTTCTGGAATATTTGTTAACTGCTTCGCAAGAGCTACAGCAAAGGATGGCATGACCCTTCATGGAAATCCCTGATGGACAAAACCTAGTAACCCTTTACTAGGTTTTGTCCATCAGGGATTTTTCAGTAGACCGCGTGAGTCTAAATCTGTGCCAAGTTGATAGCAGAATGCTCCCCTTTGTTAAGTGGAACCTAAAAATTACTGGCGAAATGTGGGTGTACTATATGTATATGGTATGTTTATTTATAAGAAGTCTTAAGGTATTGTGTCTCTAGAAAGAGATCTAAGGCGGAAGCGCAAAGATAAAAGTATTCCTAAATGTCAACCTTTTACGACAACTGCCACAGTTATGTAAGCAATTGTGGCCAGCATTAGCTGCTTCTTTAGACCAATTTCTAGTAAATTCTAGATAGAACATTTCATGTGTGGCCAAATCTATCGTTGTACACTTGAATTTAAGGCAATGCTCGTGAGATTTCAGCTCATTAACTTGACTAACTTTAGTAATACTTGATTTACAAAATGGAGCCAATCTGCAGGCTATACAAGACACATGTCTGTCGAAACTAGAGCCTCGACAGATGGCCGGTTGTATAACAAGCCGGTGAGATTGTAAAACTGTAACTTTATGCGAACAAGCCGAGCGTGGAGGAATGAGGAAAGATTGTGGACTCTTTGGTGTAGAGTTTCTTTTGTGATAGTTGCTTGTTTACTTCCAGCGAGGGATTCCCGAACAATGGTAAATGAAGTGTGTCGGTATGCGTAGAAGGCGTAAGATATGACCGTGTCGTGTGGCATCTATCACGCTGACCTCACGCAAAATCCTGTATCACGCAAGCAAAGTTTACCTCGACTGCAACTAGCATATTACAGAACGCTCCGACGTCATTCTAATCTGTGTTGTTTTCATCATCATCATCATTTCAGCCGTAAGACGTCCACTGCTGGACTTAGGCCTCCCCCAATTTGGGGGGCTTTGCCATAATCGCCACGGTTGGCAGGCGGGTTGGCGATCGCAGTATGGTGGTAAAATGCATAGAGAACGCTGCTGCCCATTCTCTAGTAAGTCCCTTAGTCGCCTTTTACGACACCCACGGGAAGATATGGGGTGGTGTTATTCTTTACGTCCGGCACCACACGGTACGGTGTTGTTTTCATGTTTTATGTGATCTCATCTTTTTTTATGCACGTGTTTCTGTGACAAATAATTTAATTATTTTCTCGTCAGGCAATTGCTCACCCGACGTCACCCGTCTACAGTCGGAGGATTCTCCCTTTTCATTGGCGGTTCAGTAAAAACATCTTGTTTGTCATACATCTATAACTGCAACATTAAACAGTATCTAAGTTACATGGCTGTTTAAGGTGGTTGTGATTCGAACAGATATAAGGATTAGCCTATAAGTGTGCTGTTCAATTGTAAAAAGTAATGTAATACAAACAATATACGTGCTACCTACTTAATATGGGAATTTCAATTTTAAATGTACACCCAGAAAGTAACAGGAATGCGCGGAGATCGTTCAAATCCAAGATCATGGGCATGACGGTAGTTTTACGAGCGTGGTACACCGCTTAAAATGCAGTAAAATCACCTCATACCATAAAATAGCAGCAAATATTAGGCCATCATCTACAATGTCTATAGAAACCAATTTCCTTGAAATATCTAAAGTTTTGCATATAGGTATTAGAATAATTCGTTCCAGTCTACAAATTAAGAAAGATTTGACGGAAGAAATTACACGATTCGACTCAATGATGAAACTAACGGACATCAGCCAAAGTTTGCAAAGACTTCACAAAGAGATTTCTAATAATTATGAAAGCATTACAGGCAAACGAGAATTAAAAGAAAAATAACAGCACGGTGTATTAAAAACTAATACAGATACGATCAGAGAGATAGCCATCGAAACAGAATCAAATACAGCCGAGTTGTTTGGTACAGACATCACAACCTATCATTTAGAGGTCCAAACGAAAAAACTTTTGCAAAAACGAACACAACACATGGCCTGGACGACCTTTGAAATTCCATTAAAGAAGACCCACCAAACAGAAATGCATCTTAAATTAACATAGCTAAAGTTGAATTTACAGTAGAAGACGCTGAGTTTTACGATGTTATGGTTTAGTAAGGAAGAAAGGTAGTACAAAAAGAGGAAGAGAATTGTGAAGCGGTACCCTAACGACCTTGGGTTACTGTAGGCCGCGTATCGGCTGTTGCTCCGGCGGGTTCAGAGCCGGTTGCGTTTTTGTAGAACCACTTTTGGGTCGAGTTTGATCGATGGCTTTTTGGGGTTCTCGGTTTGAAGTGGTATTCAGTTTGTGTTTGGGATAGGATTAGTCGATAGCGAATGTGGTATTTCTTTTGCATGTTTTGTTAGATTTTTTAGCTTTAAACAAAAATATAATCCTTAAAAGCGTTTGTAGCAAACAAACGCTTTTAAGGATTATATTTTTGTTTTAAAGGGTTTTGAATCATAACTTTATTCAACAATGACTTAGAAGACTCTAAAGAACTGTTTAATGGTAAATCGGTACACGAATAATTGCAAGTAACATAATCTTATTGCTTCGAAGCTCGATTCAACTTACGGTGTATATTCAAACCGTTGTACAATTTACGTTAGTACAACTCATGGTTGTACCGTTTGGAGGTCTACTTACCCCCTTAGAGATGAAGCATTATGCTACATGCATTTACTTTCTTTCAAATTATGTCTTCTAGCCAGAAGATAGTTTAATGTCTGTGGTTAAAGATTACTTGTTAATTAAAAGGCTATTAAGATAGACCTCTGAATAACCTTCAAGCTTGTTTTCCATAGTTTCTAGTGTTTCTACGATTCCTCATTTAATATGTCTATGTTTTATAGTCATCCTTTTGTGGACCTCTGCAAAAGATGCAACGGTATTATTTTCATTATTCAAGTGTTAATTATATTACAATATTATCAAATTCTTTTATTTCATCAACATAATCATCGCATAAATTAATTCGATTATACATTTTTACTCAAAAACTTTCGTTTTCCGCCAGTATTCGAGTCGGCACACTTATTTCTCTGCCCTGTACCACGCCTCGTTTGTCCACTCCGGCGCATCTATGCAATTATTAACTTTTACTTTCTTTGGTGATTTTTTCTTAAGTTTCGATGCAAATGCGGATAGAAAGTTCCGGGAAGGTAGGCGGTGAAATTTGTTGCTTTGACTTTGATTACTATCTAATGTTAATAGTTTGTTTTTATTATTTTTTGGTCAATATGGCCCTTTCCATCAATATAAAAGAACGACCTTGTGGTGACGCGTTGGCCATCTGGAAAGAATCACAAGTTTTAACATATGTAGCGAAAGATTTAGGAGCTATTTCGAAGCTACGAGACAGTGTATAAAAAAGAGAGAAAGATGAACTGAAACATATTAGCGTCTACTATATTAAAGCTGTTAACCTTGAAAAAACAGCAATGCTAAAAGCCACATTAAACATTGAAATAAATAAAGTAACAGATGCATTAGGAGTCAAGTTCGACACGAATGAGGTGCATCGTGCATTTTTACTTAGTACTCGAAAGTCTAAAAATACAAATGACATTTCACGCTGCAATATCTATATGCAGTTTCCAATAAGGCTACAAAGTAATATTATGAACCTGTTTTGGGATATCTTGAAATGGAAAATATTGCTGCTTTAAATTTAGACTCCAACTGGTATTTTATATTCATACCAATGGTCTTCCAATTCCCGGATTATTTTTAGGCAATGTCTTATTGCGAGTCCTTAATTATAATTTTAACTGCCCGAATTACAGTAAAAAAATGTTGTCTTGCGTGTTGCTGTTCTCTGTTCACTTCTGCTATTTCATTAAACCATATGATGACAGTGATCAGACCCCTTTTAGCTCATCATTAATTTCATAGCTTTTCAATATTCCGTCCTTATTCTTGTCTAAATCACCATCAACGACACTACAGCTATATCTTGTCCGGTCAGTATCATAACCGTGAATCGCCACGTTCACCAAATTGTATAATTACGCAATTAGAGCGTAAACGTTACCGGTGTTTGCATGTAACAGAATAGTAATTTTGATAATCATTACTTTTGTAGAAGGAAAATGTAATATTATAGCTACGAATGATACGCAGTCCGAGGTTAATGACTCCGATTTGCATTTAGTAACACTATCTATTTGAAGATTTATTAATGTTGTTTTAGAAAACCTATATACATTTACAGCCACATCTTACAATTAAGTACCTGCTTTAGTAGCTAGCAAGACTGATCTTGTTCGCTTGATGCTGCACCATTTCATCACTATGACAGCTATCCAATCATTAGCATTACCTACTACAACATGTACTTTTACAACTACCTGAGTAGTAACATGAAAAGGGCAGACTTTTGCTGTCAGCATGAAATAGTTTAAGTGATAAAGAAATAACAAGTGTTACCATGTGTTTAGTTTTTACAACCACTTGGTATCTTGGAACATTTCAATTATCACAGAAGCAAATGTTTCAATATTAAGGAATACTGGAATAACAACTAAATCTGGTGTAGATTAGTAGTATCTCAGTCATACAGTAAAACTCTCTTCTCTAAACCAATATATAGTTTCGATAAACAATTTAACAAGCTCTAAAATTGTCAATCTTCTCGACCAGAAAGTCGATCCCAACTGGAAACAACTAACACTTGATAGTTGCCCTTTTGAAATATTAATAGAAATCCTAGAAACCTACAATATACAGCACACAATCATTTTTACTGCAAACGTAGAGCCGATGGACACGATAAGCGAGACCTTTAACACTATAAAAGGACACCATAAGGATATATTCAGAAGTTCTAGAGATAACATGGAAGGTGATAGAAACAAAAGAATGTCTAAAACTCATGCCTTTTGATAGTCAGACTTTCAATGGCATAGACTGTCAATCTCATCGTAATAAATAAGAGAATAGATAACAGAAATAGCTGAGCACAACAAAATGACTAACTGTCCGTACGATATAGGAACTGGGATTTCTGTTCTTTTGTTTTATACGTCGCAGACCCCAATTTAGCCCCAGCTGGTAGCAGTATCTCACACAATAAAGGCAGTAAATACCAATAAACAATGCACTTTAATGAATCGAAATGTCTTAAACATGCCACATTAGCCGCATTGATGCTTTGAGCGAAACCTTATGGTTTGTATAAATCGTTTAAGAAACCGGCCCAGACTGTGAAAACGTTACTGAAGGCACGAAAAAGATTTTATTTGTTAGAATTTACGATTATTGTTCCTTAAGCTAACAATGGGTTATTTGATACGGTTGAATTTCAATTGGCTCAGAAAAATATTAGATGGGATATTTTATTACAGTGCAGACACAGCAGCTGCTAAAATAACAAAAATGGAAGTACTTTCCAATAGAAACTAAAATGTAGATCTCGATTGAAGCAACGAAATTATGAAATTGCCGACTATAAATTCAATTTCAGGCTAACATAGAAATCAACTTTCTCATAAACTACAAAAATGTTTAATTAAAACATTTTTGATCGTAGATTAAAACACTTTAAATATTTATGTGTTTCTTAAAACAAACAGAGATGATTAAACGTAGGTGTCAATTGTTTACGCTTAATACCTTTTAGAGCAAGTAAAGACGTATAAGGCAGTGACGCATTTATGTAAATTAAGTTTTAGCAGGAAACTGAAAGCGATAGATACACTCTAAAATATTCTTTAGTATAAAAAATAAACTAATAATGACAAAGATGCTATTTTAGGAGATCCAGATATCCAAATGTATTTTCAGGTGAAAATCAATAGACTTATTCTCCAATCGTACGGATAGACATAGAAATATAATCTGTTCCAAAATCGGAAACTTACAACAACAACAACACATAAAACATCAATGTAAGGAGTCTAAAGATTGCAAAAGCACAAAGACGATAACATACTAGGTTATCGTAGACAGACATCAGAATAATACATTTCCTTCAATCCAGAAACATGTACAGAATGCTAAATAATTGACTGCAGCTGACACACAACCTCCTTCAGACCATGTCTCGTTACATTTTAAATAGACAAAACATGACGATTTCAAAAAATTCAAGTTTCTATTTCATGAATCAGATAAAATCATCGTGATACAAAGGGTTTAAAACAATTTTGTAACTGCTTGTCCCCGGCTATCTTATGTTGCGTCAGTGATACAGAAACGTAGCCTGAATACTAAGTAAAGCCTCCGCCATTGTTGAATATTTCATACAGAACTTTTATATATGATGCTTCTTATGCAACATTATTGAGATCATGCAGCTGAGCCAATATAATGGGTTCGAACATTTCAATGTAATTACTCCTCCATTCGAATTATTCAAGTTCGCAATACTCAATTCTAGTGGCAATTATAGTTGATTCTTCAAAACAAATATTGCTTCAAGCCGTGCTAAATGGCAATCAAAAATAGATTGAATAATTAACTATTTTATTTAATTGAATCCGTGATAGCCATAAGGTTATCGGGGTAATAAAATACAAATTAGGCGTATCAGACAGAATAAAACATTTATGTGTGTATTTTATCAGCCGTGCACTGACATAATTTGTACTGTTATTGTCGCGGTCGGTTCATAAATGGGTAATTATCCATTACATATGAGAGACCCCTATGTGCCCAGGAAAGCACGTTAAGCCGTTGATCTCGGCTGTTATTCGTAGAGCGTTGACAGTCGTTACGGTCAGCAGCCTAAAAACAACTCTGACAGCAAATCCTACCAAGTTGTATTACCTATTAGTAGGTAATGGTAAGGTTGTGGAGCTCAGATAGGTAGAAGCTTATCGGAGCTCTACAACCCAATGACTGGGTACGGAGTACCAGTTACTTAATACCAGTATTTTACGTGGAGCTGCATCCGGTTGGATTGGAAGCCAACCACAATATAGTTGGGAAAAGGCTAGGCAGGTACTGTTATAAAGACTTCAAATGTTGAAATAAAAACAGATCATTTAAAACCAAATTTATATCCAATAATAATAAAAGTAATCAGAAGGAGATTCCAATTTGCAATAGTCAATTAACTATGTAACAACAAATGAAGGTTAGACAGCGAAAGGGACTGATGGTGTGAAATAATCGTATCGTCTACACAACCATGGAATAGCAACTAGCACAGTTCAGCCATTACGGTAGCATTTTGTAACGGTCCGCCAGTTTTTTGTCAGATTAGAATTGTCCGTACAATGCATCTTGATTATGGCATGTCAGCCAGTAAATTATACCAGATACCAAGAACTGGTTCCACGAACTATTACTCTGTGTTGCATAGAAGCTGATGAAAAGTTACAACCGTCATAAGTCATTCGAATCAAATGATATAATGTATTAGAATGCAACCGGATTACGTAAATGCAATCGATGTTCAATACATCAAATGAAATTAATTTAATGGACCGAATATTTGACAATACGAAGCTAACAGTGATTAGTGGCAGACAAATGAATTCTACAGACAACAGAAATGTAGACGAGATGAAGAACATAATAGGAGATCATTGACTGAACGCTATACAAACAGACAGATAGTTCAAAAGTATTTTTCAATAAAGAAAACGCTCTGTAATTTGAAACTCATATTTGATCTGCGCTAATGACGTTAAAATATCTATAGTGAATGTTAATTTTCGCTGTGTACGGTTGTACGAGTTCGTTGCCCTTTGTCCGCCATATTTGACCATAGACTATGGAGTAGTGTTGTCGGTTAACAGAGCATGACCATAAATTACAAAAGCCTCCTATTTGCTTGTTAGTCAGTTTTGTGACGCATCACCGAGTTTTTATTTTGCATTCACTGATTTTGTTTTTGGTATTTGAAATTGGTTTGACGTGTTCGTTACACAGTCTTCATACTTTTACCTTATATAATTTACCGGGCGGCTTTTTTGGCTAGAAAGTAACGGCAGCTAACGGTCAAGATCTTTGCCCATTAACACTGCGTTATATTGTGTTAAAACACTTCGAGGTACTATCAAACAAAACCTCTACTGATTCGACACAGTTTACTGAAAACACAAACAATGGAGCAAGGTTAAATATAATAATACCGTTCTCATAATTATGAAGTCTGCAAATTATTATGATAAAGTCGAAGTGATTGTTACTTGCAACTTATTTCAAGCCACACACCATAGCATTGCAATATTTATTGTGAAATATATTTGTAGTACTAGTAATGCAACAAACGAGAGTTATAACCGCAATATATCTTTTTTTTTTACATTATTTACAAGAACTTCATAAGAAATAACACGTTTTGAAATAAGATCGTATCTGGAACTGCAATCATTAGATTTCAATCAGGTTGATCGACAGCCAGATACACAACAGTCAATATTAGAATTGAGAAATGCTGTAACTATGAGAATTAGTAAAACAGATATACATAATTTAATTGAGGTGTTGAACGCAATCAATCTAATCGCAGTGTCAATAAAAAGTATTTTGATGAAATAAAATAATTGAGTCGATTTTATCTCTTCATTCAATCGATACCTTTGATTTTAATTTCTTGAGTCTTTAAGCAATTATGTATCAGTGTTTAAATTTAGAAAAACCCTTAGTCAACATTAATTAACAACGTATTTAAAACATAAATGATCAAGGTGATTATAAACTAGAATTCTGACATTTGACCCCCAGATAACCCGGGAAGATAATGTCAAAGCAATTTCTCTGGAATTGTAACTGTGGCGTGTGATAAGAACCGGTCCCAAGATGGAACCTTGGCGAACGCCCGAGGTGAATTTATCATATGCAATTGAATTTTTATGCAGTTTTGATGGACAGTTTTGTAATATTGTTTGAAGTTAAATAAGCGACCGTGTTCGAGGAACGTCAGATCGTTTCAGCCTTTTTTTGAATACAGTTTTAATGTTTTCTTTATCTTAAGCTCACAATAACGTATTTGTATGCAAATTGTATGATATTTTTAGAATAAAGTTTGGCTGGTTACTCTCTGGTTTTTAAAGAAGAAAAAAAAATATATAAATTGTTCAAAGTCCTGACTTACTTAAAAGGAAACTCATTCAAGTTCATTTCACACCTGCCGATATCGATAACATCCTCCTTTAATAAAACATTTGTAATGGAAACAATGAGACCTTCTACATTATTGATACCGTATCCTTTTCCGGTAGAAAAGATGCTGCACTGATAAAGAAACATAACATATATAATTCCCATGATTAACTCCAATTCGTATTCAATATCAACGTCATTTTCTAAGCTCGTAACAGAGAAGTTATTTCCATAGTCGCCATTGATGTCGTGGTACTGTTAATTTAAATCTCCTAAGATCAACAAGTTTTCATCTAAAGCTCGTTCGTTGTCCTTTACGACGCGAGAAGCTGTGCCAACAATAATTGCGTTAACATGACCGCACGCTATATTTAGCATCGATTAGGAACACGATCACGAGATTAGGCACACGATCTAAACAGTTAATAGATTCTGAAGACGAGATATGTTGGGGAGTCTATTTCTAATTCAGAAATCAACCCACGATCCTAGCGAGACTTATTTTAAGGGGTGAGATCCCATGATAGATGACTAATCTTGTCAATACAATCTCGATTGAGCTAGGATGTATGTTGATACATATCGAAGGGTCGCTCATCGTTTACTATCTCCACAATAATAGCTCCGTCTATTCCAAGTTATACGGAATGCTTCTAGCATTACCAATTACCATATCAAATGATTTCACTGGGTCACCGTCTGTACTAGCAACTATAAATCAAATTTAAGACGTCATTGCGCTACGGTCCACTTCTCTTTCATGCCATTACTATGTTATTTCCATGAATATTAATTTGAGCTTACCAATAGAGATGTGAAGGCAGTAGGTAATGCTTTATTGGTTCTTTAGTCCGTGTATCAGCTTTAATAGAAATATTCATGCCACGATCTGTACATTCCATGTCCAAGTCTCTAATCTTGACTTCAATTGCAGTAGTCTTTGTGTTTTGAGATATAGAATTCTACTTTATAGATCAAAGAAACTTTTTAACTAGATGTAGTTTTTGCTATTCACCTATCGGAATTGACGTGTAGCCTTTAATTAGCATAGATTTAGTATGAATACTGCAAGAACTTGCCTACATGTTATTTTTTGCTACATGTGCTTGTGCATATCCCTTCTAGGCCTCAATTTGCATACTATCAGGTAGATCTAAAATAGTGCAATTATGTAGAAATGTAGCCATATTCGTAATAGATTCGAGATCGCTACACAACTTCCAAGCGATCACTAGCAACATTATAAGATGCATCGAATTAATTCTAATAAACCGAATTATATTAACTTGGAAATATCATTAGAGGTATCCATAATGAATTATGAGTGATTTAACAAAATGTTTCAAAATAAGGCAAGCTCTAAACAACCATTCTAAACCTGTGATTTACGTTTAAACACTAAAATATTTAGATTTAAGACTGAGATGTATTTATTTGCAAATCGTAAACATAGCATAATATATAATTTACATGCAAAGACAACAAAATCCAAAGGTCGCATTCATACAACAGACGGTAATGGCTTCATATATTATAATCCTGCATATATGATGAAGTAAAGGCTGTATGACATATTGTTAGGGAAAGAACGCTGGTTCGCAACATTTAATGGATTATTTTGAGTTACTTTATGTTGTGTTAGAAGTTAAAAATTCGGTTTGAGACACATTATCATTCTCTTGCCTTTATCCCAATCCCTTTATTTGGGGTTGGTGTAACAGAACGACAAAGGAACGTCTCAGTTCAGTAATAAAGAAGCCATACCGATGCAAATGAACCATTAGAGATATGACAAAACATAAAGTTTTAAGACAAACTTAAGCACTTCTTTTTAGCAAAACAAACACAGACAATAAAAAAAAAAAAACAACATTAAAAGTACTCATAATCACCCTTATGAATTGATTCAAACAGATACAAATGAAAACCAACACCTTAAGGCTTAACAGATAAAATCTGCCAAACACATTGAGAACCACTCGCGTCATAATTAATCGGCAACGAAATCATAAGTGCGTTCCATTACTCGCCATGCACTAAGGCTTATTACCGAGGATGTATAATGAAAGGCAGTGGGCGTTGCATTTGCTTATCTGTCCGTACACGGAGCTAATACAAACACCCACGGGTTGGTATGAAATATTGCTTTAGGTGTTTCATAGGTCAATGTGGGTAAGTGCTTTTGTTTGGTTTGTGTTGATGTTTGAGCAATTAGGGGTTTTAATTGTTAAAGCTATTTTAGTCATCGTTATAATTAACGTTAGGTTCTACAGAAACATGTTGCAATTCAGTATTAACTATTGTAGGTATTATAATACCAATATCGTAAAAATAAGATCATATTTGGCAGACAGAATACAATATGTACAATTAGTTTACCTTAAAGTTTGTCAAAAATTACAATAAATCTTCATTATAATATACAACAGAATTTCATTTTGAGTTTCATATTGAAGTGTTGCACGACTATCAACACTGGAAAAAGTATCAAAATACATGAGCAGCTTCCTAACCAATCTCAAATACTGCAGAATATTAAATTTACACTTTACGAGAAGGTTGTGACCTTATTGGTGATGTTCTTCAAAAAGAGCAGGTGCGTAGTACTCGCAACCGGCGTGTGTGTATGACCAATTGTATGAACCTTAAAGAGGCAAAAGGTGTGTGTAGAGATCGTAGCAGGTGGCGTTCCGTGGTTTCTGCCTACCCCCATGGGAAAAAGGCGTGATTGTATGTGTGTATGTGGAGAAGGTTGCCTAAAATAGTTGATCTAAGAAAGCTATAAATTACTAGTTTTATCTTTACCTATCTTTCTACATTATGATCTGAGTCACACAGTTGCCAATCTGCAACATTATACCCGACCGTTATTCGGATACAAAAACAAAGATAACGCGACAGCGTAGGAAGCAAACTTATCTAATATGGAGATAAGTGTGAGATAAATAATCGTAAAATACTTGATATGGCTGCTAAAAGTATATGGAAGTATGTCTGTGTGGCAAGTAAGATTATTATTTTTGGAGATGTTCTACAAAAGAAGACAATGAAGAAAGAGAAAGATTAAATGTTACTAAATGAGAAAGAAGCAGATATTCAATAATTATGTCAAAAGTGCATGTTACATAACAATATTGCAATAACAATTGCATAATAGAAGGTAATGCCACATGCCCAGATGAGGAATATTGCAAGTTTCCTGTCCCAAATAAACCAATAAAAGTAACAACACAGATACCAAGAATACAGAAATAAATGCGACAATTTCAAAGAATTCAATAAACGCATTTACATAAGCAGTGGGTATTAATGCAAAAACTATATTAAGTGAAACAATAACATTACCGCGTAATATCGAGGTCGGCGTATAAACAGGTTCATGCGCCTTCACCTCATAAGAATATAAGCGTCCTAATAGATAATGTACATAAAATATCCGTATCTTGTATACAACATTGTTCAAAAGGCGTCAAGGATATACCTACAGTTTTGTAGACCTATAATTCTTTAGGATTAAAATTAATTTTAGAAGACATGACAATTAAAGAGTTGAAGAGACAATCAAATCAAGTACAGAGAACCTCCACAGACAGAGCAAGATAGTGAAGAAGAGTAACATTACTATCTTTACTCATATTTTTTTTAAATCATTGTAGATGATACTTCATTTGCCACTTCATAATCAGAACAATAGCCAATAGGACCGTGCCAATAAATAGCGATAAGGATAATGAGTTTGTAAATATTTCCATTTTCCAAACGAAACTCTTGAACTTTAGACCATAGCTTAGATAAGGCTTATAATTAATTAAAGTTTTCCCAAGTGTTCAAAAATCGAAATCAAAGTCGTTAAAATACTCGAACAGTCTATTGTTTGTAGGTCAGCATGACAGATGCAGTCTAAAGCAACATAAAATATTATCACAATCGATACGCCACCGACTAGTAACAACGATCTTATGAGAGAGCAATAATTAAGTTTATTGCGGAATATATAGCAAATGCTATAAAATCTGAAAACGACCTTATAAAATATAAATAACGAGGGAATATAATTGTAAGAATGTTAAGATAATGGCTTTGATTCATTAATTAAAATGTCATTTGCGAAATACGTATTGGTTAAGGATAAAAAGTTTAGTGGATAAGATGACTGTGATCATGTGATGAGAATGACTTAAGATATAGTATTGAAGATTTTTAAAGCTGTTAGAGAAAATACCAGCTATCATTTCTTATTTGAATTTAGTAAATGTCAGTGCTAGGGACGGTGGCATTAAGGCCGAATTTCGACCATGGCAATCAAGTGGAGACTAGTTTTGGGCGCGGGCGAAATAATAGTGCACAAGTGCAGACACAGGTGCACTCTCTCTTCCCTCACTCTCATATAAAGATGGGTTCGCAAGCTAACACGGCTGGAGAGATCAGGCGCAGGGCCAACGGCTTCACGTGCTATGCGAGGGACTGTGGTATCATTCGTCCAACTACCAAATTCCGGGCGGTTACTAAGAATTTCCAAATGGGATAAAAAAAACAATTAGCGCTTTGTCCGCATCAGACCCACTGCCCCGCGCTCCGCAGAAGCTCTGGCGAGATCAGTGGAGCCAAAGCATACTAGCTTAGTGGTAGCATAAAACTACATGTTGCAGACATATTACGTTACGTCGCAGTAGTTTCTGCATATCTTAAGTGATTGAGTAACTTTTCTACTTTTATGGTTCTATTAACGTTAGCTCAGGATTAAAGGTCGACTATATTAGCTATTATTAAGTGATTCGATTAGGCGCCATAGCTTTGTTTAAGGAAATTCTTAATAAAATTATAGACTTTGAAGGAATTTTGGCTGTCTTAGCATCCGATGGATTCCGAGGATTGATTCCGATGATTTTATTCGGAATCGTTTAGAAGTATTTCGTATTAATCCTAATGAACGTCTTCTTTAATGCTAAGAATAAGGAATTTCGGGTCATTAAGCCCAACCATATGATATCTTCTTTAGCTTAGACTTTCGACTATAATCTGCAAAGTTAAGTATGTAATGTCTCAATAACATACGTTTAAACTTTTAATACTTACACAATCAATTTCACAAAGTAACGTCTTCACATCCATTGGATTATGTTGCGCTTGCGCAAGTGTCGCCAACAGTTGCGACACGGTCGCGTGATTAATTATGTTTATTCATAAAACCGCAATATCCTTTTGTCTGGTGCAACTTGTAACTAATGAGTATATTTTGATAGTTTTTCTTTAGGATTTTGTAATGGAGTACAGTTGATTAATCAGGAAATATGTCCTTGTAGTTATTGCCAAAAAAATGAACACAAATAAATACTCTTTCCGAGTTTCACTCAGATAGTGAAAGTCCTGCCATATGGGGAGACATAATACAAATTCGTGAAATATTATGTCAATCTAATTCAAAAGATAATGGGCATTTAGGAATGTTATCATTAGAGAAATGGTTTTGACAATCTTTCTGGCGACCGTTACTAGGTACTATGTATAAAAGTGGTTGTTTTCGACCTACTATGATAATACTGCAGCGGGGTCATTGTGGAACACACCATCAGTAGTCATGGCGTTCATTTTGACAGTTCAACAACATTCATTGCGCTATTTAACGTTATTGATCGGACAAATTCTACGAACATTTAAACCAATGGATTAGCAATATCCGTCAAAATAATTCAGATTGTGATTGAGTTTATCCAAGGGCATACAGTGACAGGTTTGCTCACTGCGAGAGTTACGGGACAACGTGATAATTTTGTATAATAATCACATCCAATTAATAAAGATAACACCTCCAAAATTGATACAGATGAGAATAACATAACTAATTTAAAACATATGTCAATATTCAAAGAAACAGCCATATATCAGGCTTCAGCTACCGATCCCATAAGCATAATCTCAACCATTATTATAATAAAATTTAAATATAATTTATGGATACAATATGCATTATATTAGAATATCGATGACATTTTTATGCATTCTAATGTCAATTTCTTTAATAAATTATGACATTTAGATCCACTGACAGATACATGTATGTTGTCATGTAAAATATATATAATATTAATGCTCTGCGATTTACTTTTCCCCATGTCCTTGTTTATGCAAGAGGTCACTGATCTTTGGTGTTTATCTTTTTCTTTATATCGGGGAAAAGATATTGAGAAAGACTTGAGTTTTGAAACTGCATGAATGTTTTGATAAGGTTTGGCTTTATTTGATTGTTTGGAACTGTAAATAAATAATGTGGAACTGTTTTACAAGAATTGTAGCGAAATAGAATTCAGTTATTGGAACATTGTGTAGGAATATCTTTAGAAAATTATTTTTGGCTATAGAAGCTAGGCCTGGTAGACATCGCTTTAGCCCCAGGGAATTAAAAAAACAGGCAGGCATGAGGACTCCCGACAGAAGAGAAACTTAAAACTTTGAAAAGACAAAACGTCACATTGGCATGTCGGTCTCGAAGTTTTGCTCCTACCAAAAATCACTCTACACTACTAAAGAAATATTCACTACAAAAATGTACTGCGTGACTCCTATATGACTATTGGAAGATTAAATTTTTTGTTTTTATAAATCCTGGTTATGACCTTATCCTGGTTAATTAGCCTAAGTATTATTTAAAAATTCTAGCTTCCATCTAAGGATTGATTGATTAAGATTACTATGATATTACAAGACCTTCTGAACACAAATTTAAATAAGATTCAGGTTACGAAATAGGTGAATCCTGGGAAGTCACTACATAATATATCCATCGTCATCAGCACCATCGGCAGCCTATAATGTTCCCACTGCTGGGACAGAGGCCTCCTCTCGGTGAGAGGGAGTAGGCCATAATCCACCACGCGGGCCCAATGCGGCTTGGTACTACATCCTACTAATATTATAAATGCGAAAGTTTGTATGTATGGATGTGTGGATGTTTGTTACTCTTTCACGCAAAAACGACAGAACGGATTTGGATGAAAGGAGAAGGGAATGACTCCATAGATTCCTGGGCCCAGGTGTTAAC
Source organism: Aporophyla lueneburgensis (assembly GCA_932294355.1). Taxonomy (NCBI): domain Eukaryota; kingdom Metazoa; phylum Arthropoda; class Insecta; order Lepidoptera; family Noctuidae; genus Aporophyla; species Aporophyla lueneburgensis. The sequence continues at coordinate 24,114,020 of OW028758.1, read as the reverse complement.
TGAATCAAACTAGCCTTATTTGTAAGAGGGTATAATAACAAGGACTCACTGAAAATTTGGTGAAATTTGGCTATCCAGGAACCAAGTTATATGAATTATAGTAAAAGTGAGGTTTACACATTTTTTTTTTTTTTTTTCAGGATGGGAAATCATCAAATGACTTCTCCCGCTCTGGGCGGAGCGGGAGGGCGTGTCAAACTTTTACTGACTAAAACCCACCCGTGTTCCATCAGTTGCCCATGTGCCAGGGTCACGGTATCTCTTTCGAACAATCACGCGACCCTGGCAGGCATCGGTCCTAGTAGACCCCTACACTGCTGCTGACATCTCTTTGAGGCGCGCGTGGAACACTGCGCGCCGTCGACCCGGGCTTGGTCCTTACCGGGCGGCGAGCTACCCATTGCTCGCCACCCGCAAGCTCGCGCCTACGGTGGCCGGGAGTCCGCAATCGACTCCCGACGCCCGGGGCGTCTCCTCCTGCGGCGGCTAGGGACGTGAGGGCGCAGAGACTGCCACTCCCTCACGCGCCCCGCCTCCTCCTTCGCGAGCATTACTGCTTCGCAGAAGGAGGTGACGGCTTCCCATTCCCTCTCGCTCCGTACCATGGCTCGCACCAGGGCCGGACGCGCGAGGTCGCCGCCGCCGATCGCCTCCACGAGGACACGGCGGTGCCCCGCCCAGGCTGGGCACACCTCCACCGTATGCTCCACCGTGTCCTCCAGACGATCCTCGCAATGGAAACACCCGGACGTATCCTCCCGCTTTATCCTGAACAGGAACCCACCGAAGCACCCATGCCCGGTGAGAACCTGCGTCAGGCGGAAGGTGAGGACGCCGTGGCGCCGCTCTATCCACTCCTCAAAGAGGGGACTTACCGCCGCAATTGTGGCGTGCCCAGCACTGGGTTGCGACAATCGTACCCGCCATGTCGCCATGAGATCACAGTGAGGTTTACACTTTACACAGCAATCCATGTCGTCAATATCCAATCGATAGGCGTAAACAGTTGTCCAAAATATTGAGCCAGGTAATTTAGAGTAGCACGATCCGTCAAATAGTGCGTTATAATATACAAAGCCGAGGTGTCGTAGGGTTAAACAATAAAACAAGAAAATTACGGGCGCACTCAGAACGAAAGAAAACAAACAAGTGCATCTGTCAGTCAGTGACTGACGGATGTCAGGTACAAGTGTTGCCTGAACAACAAAATTCACTATAAATCGATTCAATCGATTCCACGAAAGCTTGATATGCACTTGTCACTCGACGTGCATACATATTCTTAGATTTTATCGATTTATTCATAATCGATTAGTAGTAATTCAGGCATTATTTAATCAATTATTTAGTTTCATTAACTTAATTTAAGTTTTCTCGCTTTCTAGGTAGAAACATGGTACCATATTCTGTGATTTCCTTTAGAAAAATATAACGGTTTTTTTTAAATACATTTCAACTAGTTAACTGCTGGGCCCAGAAGTCCCCTTCTCCTTTGGAACACAGTTAGTTTCAGTTAGTACCTGGATTAACACATAGGCTTTTTATCCCGGTAGTACGTTCCCGCGGGATTTTTTTCGACCTCCATGTGGGCGAAGCCGCTGGCAAAAGCTAGTACATACATAAAATCACGACTTTTTCCCATGGGGGTAGGCAGAAACTACAGAATGCCACCTGCTACGATCCTCAGATACTCCCTTTGCCTCGCTTAAGTCCTAGGATGTCACTATCATTATTGAATTAACAAAAAACCTTCAATGGCCTATCTGCCTACATTAAATTGTCTTCGCTTAAATTCCACCTCGTTATCCACCAAGACTTTCGCATCGTACCTATTTGTCACGACCGTCGCTCATCAAGCAAATGTCATAACGTGACATTTTGTAGAATTATCAATTTGCGGTGTGACAAGTAAATGCATATTTAATGACCGGTTCCATTGCTAATTTTCAATATAAGTTATATCCGCATCAGAATGGGAATATATATAATCCCAATTTGCTTGCATTTGATGGTTTTGCGTACGTGGAGTTCATGTGGCTTTTCTTACGATTTTACTAATGCTTTGTAAGAGATGAACGTAATATGTTTCGCGTTTTGTGGTTTGCATGGTATGTGATGTATGAAGATGGGTTTTTGGATGTAACAGGTGATTTTGTCATTGCATAATATCATGCATTATGTAAGCCAAATTGTGATTTGTTAACATTAGAATGGGTGATAATCTGGCAGAGTATACTTGGAGTGTGTACCTAATGATGAACTGATTGAAGAGGAAACTCACTGAATGTAAGTACAATGCAAGCTAGATTGAATATGTACATGACTTTACAACCGTCTGGCGGTTTTGAGTATCAGATGTTGAGCCTCTTAACTAGGGTTATAATGGCTCTTTCTTCAAACTGCCTTAGAAGGTCTACTTACATAAATAGATATTTTTACATTGCTGTATAGAACTCATGCAAGAACGCATGTCTCATTTTTTAATACTTTTCATAATTTTTTGTCAGTAGTAAGTTTTCCCCGAACGAACTGTTAAACAGCGAGGTTTTATAAGCAATGAAGTGTTTCGAAACCTTTAAATAAAAGGATGTCTTTCACTGGAAAGTTCTTACGCTAGTTTCCTCTATAGACTACTTATATTTAACTATACAGGGTGGCATCGACGCGCAACTTTTACCGTGAATTCAGTACACAACTGTGAACACCCTCCGGGTCGTGGGGCTTTTGGGACCGGGACCGCGGTCCGAGATTCCACCTATTAATATAATAAATATTTTGAGTAGTATTTTGGGACCACAAGTAAAATAAACAAAGTTAGGTCTTGGAAAAGTACGGTTAACCAAAAAATTACAAGTTATAGAAATAAAATTATTTTTATTAAACGATATAATATTTCTTTTATTTCAACAATGGCAGCCTTCTTATAGAAGGCTTAAAAATAATTAAGGAATTAAATCTAAAAAGAAAAATACTATTTAAAAAAGTAATCTGGAGCCCACAAAACGTAAAAATGAACTTAAAAAAAAAAACTTCACTATCGTAATTAGACACGTCTGCAGCGGTCATAATCCTTTGACTTTGACCCGGCGAACTTTGTACCGCCTTAGAGTCAATAAATATTAAATGGTTTGCTAACTTATTAGGCTCCTACCAAGTTGTGACAACCTGGTACTTCAAAGGCATAAAGCGTTTTGTAGCTGACACACAAAATGTATGAGAAAATATTTTTTTATTTTCTCGTATTTTTTGTTTGTTCACTGTACTTTAACTTCATTTTTCTTGTGATCCCAAAATACTACTGCAAAATAATTATTGTATTTTAGGTGGCATCCAGGACCGCGGTCCCGGTCTTGAAAGCCCCACGACACCTGCGTTGAAATATTTTCATCAAAGAAAAATGCTGTTGCATACATTTTCACCGCATAGATAATACATTTTTCTATGAAACAACGGATTTTGTTGTGACGACCTACATACGAAAAATGTATACTCTAGGTCTAGGGGGTCTACAAACACTGGATTCATGGTTTCAGTTGGCGCGTCAATGTTCCTGCTACGCTGTATATTCTTTACCACTTAAAAAAAAAAACTTCCAGAAGCTTCATAGGTTGACATTGATAAAACTTACCCCAAAAGTAGGCCTTGTAGTTTAAGGACGTACGAGCATATAAAATTCTACCTTACAGTGCTATACAAACGTTTCCATAACACATGTTAGATGGAAGATCTGTGTACAGACGCCAGCACATCAAGCTACCCGAAACTGACAAAATTTCCCAATCCATTTTGAACCTAATGCTTATGCGTTAAAGTTGAAAACCTATTAAAGAAATTTGACAGGTTGTAGTAGCTTCATGCGCTGGCGTCTGTACTTACACCCGCGTTCATCACGATCATTCGCTCAGTTCAGTACAATCATTCACTCAGTTCAGTACAATGTCTAGCGCAGTTTCGACAACATGACGTAAGGGTCGTGAGTTTTATAAGAACACTCTCGTTGCTCCGCGTGACATAATGTGAGTACGGTGCTTGACCCGGAGCACAAGCGAATAGCGGGACTTTGAGTACACACGGCGACATCGACATCTAACTAATATTATAAATGCCAAAGTTTGTGAGTATGGATGTATGTTTGTTACTCCTTCACGCAAAAACTACTGAACGGATTTGGATGAAATTTGGAACATTTATAACCTGGATTAACACATAGGGTACTTTTTATCCCGGTAGTACGTTCCCGCGGGATGATTTTCAACCTCAACGCGGGCGAAGCCGCTGGCAAAAGCTAGTATCAACATATAAATAGTCCCAGTCTACGCTGAACTATCATAGTACTGTGAGATTGAACAATATTTAGTCAGCTTTTACTGGTAGGTTTAGCTTGATATGTGTGTCGTGTAATAACAGGTAAAGATAAGCGTGTGAAGAGTTACAAATAGAGGATAATTAATTAGGTAATGTGTAAGGATTCCGAGGAGGTAATAGGGCGTGTTTTGTTTTATAATTAGCGTGAGACAGAGTTAGTGAATTGGAAGGTGGCAATGATTAGACTATTCGTATGTATTAATTTTGGTGCTTTTAACCTTTTAGTGCTACTTTTACTCTTTTATAATCGTCTGGTGTTGTCTACTACCTAGATAGATGTACAAGAATATTTCTTGACATGCAGTCTTGTTTCTTTTAAGCATTCTTCACTATTATGATTTCATACGGAAACTTTTGGAGAAGAAGTTTATTTTTAAGCTTATACTTTGGATACTGAACATTTTTAAGGGTTCTGTTATTGTCATTTGGTAACAGAATCCTAAAATACTTTTGATTAAAACTTTTCAAAAGAAAGTGCCTTCTACACGCTACATCCTCAAACTTGGACCACAAGCCCATTGCAATACTAATATGTAAGCGAAACTTGTTAACTTTTGTGCATGTACCACACACGTACAACACAAATTGTTTTTGTATATGTCAATGTGTGCGTGTGTCAATTATATACATACGTGACGAAATAGAATAGAAATAATTGAGATATCGATGAACGAGATGGACGGAAATGTCGATTTTATTAAGCAATCGATTTTGTAATGGTTGTCTGAGGACCTATAAGTTATAGTGTAGGCTAGTGATAAGTCGGTAGCGTGATCATGATTATTCTCCTGCGATTATCCCAATTTATTTGGACTTGGCACAACATGTCTTTTTCTTCCACACTTCTCTATTAGACGTCATCTCAGGAGTCACCTTATTTCTACCCATATCATAATTCACACAGTCCATCCATCGTTTCCTTGGTCTGCCTCCACTCTTATAGTCATCGACATTCATACTCAAAACTTTCCTAACGACATTTTCCTCATTCCTCAGTATCACGTGAACACCACCGATTTTCTCAAGCGAGTCGTTAGAGAGATCTAGGTAATTAAATGACAATTGATATATGCCTTGACCAGAGGTTAGTTTTTAGGGAATGCAGAACCGGTGCTGTTTTAAAGAACCGGGATTTTTGGGACTTTCTGGCTTAAGAACCGGGATTCCCGGTACTATCGATACTTTTGATACTTTAATAAGTCTTTGCAAGAGAGTTGAAAGTGTTGAAACGGAGAAAGTGGCTGACCAGTGGCTGACCGAAGTTGGAGCTATGTAGGTAAGCTCATCATTTTTATTTAAAAAAAGTAGGAAATAGGGAAATATACGCACTGCAAAAATATGAATTGATGTGTTATATTCCTAAGGTTATACGTAGCATATAATTTGACTTTGTTATTCTATTTTTGTATAATATATATAATATAATATAATATAATATAATATAATATAATATAATATAATATAATATAATATATATAATATAATCCACAACTATCACACAACGCCATCTAGTCCCAAGCTAAGCAGAGCTTGTGTTATGGGTACTAGACAACTGATATATATTTCTAAATACATACATATTATAGATAAATTACACCCAGACACAGAACAAATGATCGTGCTCATCACACAAACATTTTTCCTGGGTGGGAATCGAACCCACGACCTCCGGCATAGCAGTCAGGGTCACTAACCACCAGACCAACAGGCCTGTCAAAATAGTATCAATTATCACAATTTTTATATTTGTACACAAATGTACACATCAGGCGTAAACGATGTTTTTACGATTGTTGAAGTATTCAAGCTGTATTTGAAAAATCAGTTTTGAATAATTATGTTTTTAACTATTTATTTTAATGTTATTGATGCTATATATTGAGATAAGGCTTTTTTTTACATTTTCAGATAAAATAACACCGATATGTTTTCACCGGACGCCTTGAAAGCCCTACATGAAGGAGATCTTTCCGATTTGGAGCTATCGTCTGATGACGAAGAACCGTTTGGATTTACATCTGAAAGGGAGTTGCGGTCTGTCCGAAACCTACTACTGCACAAGAATTTGAAATTTTTTTTGGGTTACATTTAGCTACTGGTATATTTAGCTACCCGTGCTTGAAAATGTACTGGGAAACCGGCATCAGCATTCCCTTGTTCTCAGAGAATATGGCACGGGATCACTTTTTTGAACTACGTAATAATTTACACCTTGTTGATAATACAAGAATACCAGCTGGTTGCAAAGATAGCATTTTACAAAGTTCGACCAATATTTGATGCTGTTAGGAATCGATGTTTGGAGTTACCACTTGAAAAAGAACTTTGCGTAGATGAGCAGATACTTCCTTTTACTGGCAAACATGTTGCCAAGCAGTATATAAAGGGTAAACCTTGTCCATGGGGGCTCAAGATATTTTTTTTATATGGTAAACATGGGCAAGCCTATGATTTTATACTTTATCAAAGCTCTAGTCCAGAACTTGATAATAATTTGACAAAAAAAATTGGATATGGTGCAGCTATTGTCCTTCATCTGTGCTTTGACAACTACTTTTCGTCATATCATTTATTGCAAATTATGAAACGAAAAGGCATTATGGCTGCATGCACAGCTCGTATCAATAGATTCGCCAACCCATCGCTACTAAGCGATAAAGAAATGAATAAAAAGCCTCGAGGATTTTCTCAAGAAGTAAGTAGTTATGACGAAGATGTAACTGTGGTCAAGTGGCTGGATAATAAGATTAACCATCTTGCTTCTAATTTTGTTGGTATTGGTGAAAAAGACTTAGTCAAGAGGTGGTGTAAAAAAGAGAAGAGATTTATAGACGTCGAACGCCCCGAAGTTGTCAGGAAATACAATCACGCAATGGGAGGAGTTGATCTATTAGATCAACTCATGAGCTATTATAGGACTTTCATAAAGTCAAAAAAATGGACCCTGCGCATGATATTTCATGCTTCTGATTTAGCTGTAGTGCAGGCATACCGAGAGTACCAAATTGACAATGAGTTGCTAGGCATACCAAAGAATAAACAACTCAGGTTGCTTCACTTTCGTCGTCAGCTGGCTGAAAGTTTGGTGTTGAGGAATAAAATTACCATCGGTAAAAGAGGACGGCCCAGTGGCAGTAGCCCAATACCGCAAATTATTCCGAGAAGACCAGGAGAGGTTCGCCCTGTAGCGGATATAGCAAGAGACGGTGTTGGGCATTTCCCTGCACATGATGAGGGACTTGGGACACGGTGCAAAATGGTGGGATGCAAGGGAAGAACCCGGATTAAATGTATAAAATGCAAAGTTCACCTTTGCCTTACCAAAGACAAAAACTGTTTCTTAGCATTTCATACGTAAAATGAATCATGCTGCTTGAATGGGGCGAATGACTGATTTACCTATATGCCAATTATTTACCTATCCCAAAGAAGAAATCAATTTTTTGTTAATTATTATAAGGATTGTAATCTAGTTTTGTTAATTTTATAAAAATAATTAATATTTCCTAATAAAAACATTTATAAATTAAACATTTTATAATTTCAGTGAAACTTCTACTACCCTAGTCTTGTCATTACGTAGCACAGTGGAACGAATGTATGGGAGCGGTTGGACGTAGACATGTCCGAAAAATAAGAGTAAAATTATGACAAACTAATGATGCCATCTTATTCGATTACTTAATGCCTTCATAAATTGTGGTGATGAATTTCTTCATAACTCCCATATTTCGGGAGTAATTTGAGAAAATGTGAAATTTTACTATGAACATGAGTGTATCGAGCTCTCTCCCTCCTGATTCCGGGCTTGTTTCAAGTAGCGGTCTCTAATATCGTAATGCTATTACTAAGAGCTATATTTAATACTAAGACACATAGTGCGCCAAATGTGCACTTTCTGGGATAAAAGGAAATGAAAATTTAAAAAAAAAAACGTTTTTTCCCCATTTGTATTTACTTTAAACCGCAGACAGACTTATTAAGAGGTCTATAAATATATTATATATATACAGAAATATATATTAACAAAAATATTCACAAGAACTGATGAGAGTATGACTTTTAAGTAAGTTGATAATAAATTACCTAGTTTCATTAAAAGTACAATAAATAATTAAGATGTAAGCTCTAATTTACTAAGTTACACATTTTAAAACAATAACATCATTTAATTATCTTCGTCATCATCATCATCATCAATTAATTCAAATTCAGAATCGATGTCCGCTAAATCATTTATGTTAACAAATTCGATATCACTTTTCTCAGAATCCGTAAGCTCATAAAATTCCTTAAAAGAAGATTTTTTTACAAACTTATTTCCTTTTGGACGGATACTTGTAACAAGTGGATCAGAAGACAGTAAAAGATTGTGCATAATATCTTCATTGCATGAGATACTGCTATGCTTTCGAGAATGCCCCTCTCTATATTTTCTAAAATCTTTATTTCTAGCCTCAGATGCCTCTTCGGATAGAAAACCAATGGGCACAATTGACATGTTCTGAACTATGTCTGGCCCATGCATTAAAATTTTATGAAGTGAAGAAGGCATATAATACCATGGGTATAACTCCACGTAAAGCTTAGCAGTATCAAAGCAGAACTCTCGGAATTTAGTTACGTTGATCTTCTCTCCTGATGAAATACACTGCAAGATCACACAGATTTTTCTTAAAAGCATAGCATCTATTCCGGTCAGTTCAGCAGATTTAGTGTAGTTTTCAAAAAATCTCCTTGCCGAGTTGCCATTGTTGGTGGATCCACTGCCTTGTTTCACAACATCGAGAAGTAAGCCCGTTTCTCTTCTTACAGCCTCTTGAACTCTTTTCTTCCTGTCATCAACTTGCCTTTTTGCTATATCACCCCTTACTTGCCATGATTTTATGTCTAATTTGTAGGAAATGTGTAATAAGCATTCCATTGAGCGAATCCAAGCGTGAAGGGTGCTTAAGCTATATTTATACATGTCCTCGTTTGCGTGTTTATCTTTGATTAACTCTAAATTATTCATTTCTTTAGGACAAGCCTTGCATATGTCACACACTGAAGCTGCTGTATTGGATATAATGGAATGAATTTTACCATCAATCATTGTCAACAGCAGTTGGTGTTTGACACTAATTCCATCAGTGATGGTGGATGGAGTTAAGGCTTCAATCTCTGCTTCGATTTCAGCCATCTCTCTCTGCACATTTTCTTTGGTTTCCTTTATAAACTTAAACAATATTGGCCGGCAAAATGAAGTGGAAGATGGTCGCTCGTTTTCCCAAATTGTTACACCTTTTGAGACGAGCCGCAGTGGTACAAGACTAATCATAAAATTACTAGCAAGATCGATTTGCTCATCTTCACTCGTCCTTTGATGATAAATGCTTTGGCTAGATGATCCGTCAAAACCCCATTTGCTGGTCAATACGAGCTGTTGATTGGGATCAACAGGGGTTTCTAACGACCTAATAAGTCTTCTTGAGGTTAAATCCATCAAGGCTTGTAATTTGATTTTTGCAGAGCTCTCTGTAACTGTGAGATCTTCTTTGGCCGGATAGCACTTAATTTTTTCTTTAACCAACATGTAGTAACTCGGGTATTGAAGAGCTCCTTCTTGAGTGTTGAAATCCCGAAGAGTGTTATAGCGCCATTTCGTTAAGTTCATCGATACATAAAGAGCCAATGCCTTCAAAGGGGATATTTCCCGTACCTGAATTGATTTACCTTCAATGAAGGCTTTGATTTTTGAGGCCTCTTCTGGATTCTCCGTCAAGTATTTCATAACATAAGCTGTATCGCTTTGTCCTGCCTTTTGAAGCGCCCTTTCGGCCGAAAACATAATTTCAGCGCTGCTACTGCTGCATGAAAGACTATCTTCAGTGCGTCTTCTTTTTTGCCGGTTACTAAGGTCCTCAAAAGATTTACGAGGACTAGGATGTGTACAAGTTGAAGCATCAGATTTAGCAGGAGAAATTATGGGCTCGATGACGTCACTTATATTTTCTGTAGAAGGTTCCATATTTTCATTCTGTAATTCCGGCCATTGAATTGCAGCCTGTAGCCAAATCTCATGTTTCTTCCGAAACTTATCTGTGCTTCTTCCAGACTGTGTCCATTTTGCATAAATGCGGTAGCAAAATCGACGACACCAGTCTTTTAAACTTGTTTCAGCACTTTCACATAACTGAACACAACTGTTATCTTTTAAAACACTGAACAAATAGTTAAAGTCGCGTAAATCTTTATGTGCGCGTGCGCATAAAGCAACGTGAATATCAAGATTTGTATTAAAATTTGGAAAATACATTGCGAGATTAGCTTGGATACAACGAGGTGTAAATCAACACTGATTTTAAAGTTACTAATAGTGACCTATTTATATAAAATCCAGGTATCCCAGGTATCCTTTGTTAAATATTGCAAGGTAATTAGTTATTGTGATAATTAGTAAATGATGCATGCTAAATTAGTGTATTAAGAGCCATTTAGTAATTAAATAATAGCAATGTTCTTATCAGTAATCATTAGTGCATCAGTTTTATATGTAAACCTTAAGTCCCTAATTATATATCCTAATTAGCTTATATCTTCTCTAATTGGCTGCTCAGAAATGTTATTGTAATAAGGTAAACCTTTAGAAAAACGGTTTTAATCAACAAAATAAACAAAAAATAAAAAAATTGTGTTATAAAATAAACATCACTCTTTATCCCAGAAAGTGCACATTTGGCGCAATATGTGTCTTAGTATTAAATATAGCTCTTAGTATTAGCATTATGATATTAGAGACCGCTACTTGAAACAAGCCCGGAATCAGGAGGGAGAGAGCTCGATACACTCATTTTCATAGTAAAATTTCACATTTTCTCAAATTACTCCCGAAATATGGGAGTTATGAAGAAATTCATCACCACAAGTTATGAAGGCATTAAGTAATCGAATTAGATGGCATCATTAGTTTGGCATAATTTTACTCTTTTTTTTCGGACATGTCTACGTCCAACCGCTCCCATACATTCGTTCCACTGTGCGTAGGACGGATGTGCACATTTGTACACTAAAAGAAAAACTATTTTTTCTTGAAAAGTTGACAGCTAGGATTTTTTTCATTATTTTTTCCTTTGTCTTTTTACCCTAGTCTAGCTACAGGACTTTTTTTAGATTCATTGGACAGAAAAAAATAATTCAGGTCTGAAAGGGTTAAAGCAACTTGACTCTAATTATACATTTAAGAAAAAATAAAATAAAAATATAACTTTAAACTTAAATTATACTATAAATAAAAATACCCAACCTATAAAATTATAAAAATTTGGAATACTTGCTCAGACCAATATTACATTGGTCTGATTCTTATAGTTACAATGAGGGCACTCAATAACCTAGGTTAGGTACCTGTTCATTTATTTTTTAGAGTATTTCTCTCCTGCCTATATAATGATCTTAAAAATATAAGAGCGTCCAAACTCTTATCACTTAAACGTGATCTTATTTTATTACAAAGGTACCCAGCTGAAGAAAAAACTCTTTCCGGCTCTACACTTGTCGGTGGAATTGCCGAAAGTACCGAAAGAACCGGGATTTGGTTTTGGAAATTCCGGTTCCTAAAACAACGCGAATTTCCGGGATTTCCCGGTACTTTCGGTTCCGGGATTTCCCGGGACTATTCACTATTAGTTTTATAGGGCTGTTTAGATTTATGTTAATGGTAACTATCTACTACAGTGCGAGAGAAATTAGTTCAAATCAATTGAATTTTTTTTAAAGTTGATATGCATTTTTTAAACAAAGCAGTGGTAGCCCAATCGTATAGACCCCGACTTACGAGTGTGAGGTTGTGAATTTGATCCCAGACATGCACTTTACTTTGTGTATTTAATCTCATCACCACTGCTCTCAAAACAATGATGGAAAATATTGTGAGAAAACCGGCATGTCCTAGAAACAAAATTCGAAGTCATGTGACGTCTACCAACACGTACTGGGCTGGCCTGGTAGATTACGGTCTCTCTCACAGAGAAGAGACATGTGTCCCAGTAATGGGAACATTATAAGTTGATTTTAATGTAGCATATTCGAACAGGTGAACATCTTAGCAAACTAGAAATCAGGGATGTTAGGGAGCTCCGTAACCGTAACCGAAACTATCGGATAACCGATATAAAAATTTATTCGTAACCGTAACCGAATCCGAAATAAAAGTTTCGGATAATATCGGATTTGTTATAACATTTTTATTTTAGGTAGATTAGATAACACTCAATATATATTTATAATCATTTTTATTTTTAAATAGCTGCAATAATTACTCACAGACTGATTGTAATTCCTACCAAATGGTGACATATAAATAAAATCATTTTGTATTTTACTTTTTAAATTCCTTTTAAATTTAATATCCGTAACCGAAATTATCCGAAAGTAACGGATAATCCGAAATAATTACATATCCATATCCGTATCCGTATCCGAAATTTCATATCCATAACATCCCTACTAGAAATAAAAAGCCAAATAAATGACTGAGTACGAGTTAAAAACGCGAAAACAATGGACACTAGGTCTGAAAGTAGAATTTCATTACGTTATGCAATCACCTATTTAGCTTCTGATCTGAATAGTGTCATCATTTCATAATATCTATCAATAATTTCTTTTACTCTATCGGTGATGATAGCATTTTTCTGTATCATAAACTCAATTACAAAATATTATGTAGGACACTCGAAAATTATTGATATTAGAAATATTTCGATCTTTTGTCGCAATCGACAATGTTATCTCCTATCAATCTGCAGTATTATCAGACATGTGTCATATGACGTAATCAATCACCTGTCAAATGATTGTCAGATAGTATAATGATCGGAGATATTTGGTTGTTCCGAAGTTAACCGAAGGTAAACAAATGAAAGTTTCACAACTAGAAGGACATAAAATAATTAATTTACATTTTAATGCATTGTAAATTATAGGGTAATAAAATAAGTATTAAATTTGTTGTATTAATATGTTCGATCAAAGATCTAATGAAACGGGAACTGTAATCATTAATCAGGGTTCATTAATTAATAAAACGCTTAATTGAGAATGTTTCAACATCATTATTTAAATGGGGTTTTTGTAGTTGATAACACATATTTAAATTCCATTGATTTACCTTTTGTAAAATAAAAAAATCTACTAACTGAAACCTGAAACTCTACTAACTGAATCTGAACTGTACTGTTGAAATTGTCGGCTACTTAACCGGACTTGTCTGTGGCTACCTTAATAAATTAAGGCCTCCAGCCCCCCCTGTGGGGTACGGACCTCGGCTTAGGGCATCGCTGGTAGAGGGCAGCAAGGGAATGACGTCTCATAATCCTACAGGACTGAATGTATTTGTAGTTGGTTTTTAATTCAACACTTCCTATATTTTTTACTTACAACATCGTTGCAGCTGGACTGAAATTGACACGGAACTGTTACACGACTCTGATCTAAATCATAGCTGTTTATTAAAACTGACAGATTGCCAACCTATGGTCTGTGTATCTATACTCCCATGTACCGACTGACCCATTTCTCTCAATTGATTCTACGAAGTTAACTCCTTGTATGAAATAGACACGTATTTGTAAGTAGTATCAGTGTTGGAATTTTGATTTCACAACAGAGGTGCACATTGTTCTTATAAATTTGTTTTTACTAATCAAATGATTGGTTGGTTGTTGTTGTGATTCTTGTTTACTGTTTGGCTTATGTCAAGCAGTTGGCATATTTGGGTTGTTATGATGACGGAAGGACGTATTTCATTTTACAGAGATTAACGATTTGACTGAAAATTTAGACAAGGCCTACCAACTGTTCTTTAAGACATTTTCTAAGATCTCTATCTTCATTCCCAGTCGGAATAGGTCTACAAGTCGTTGTTCATAATCTTCTTCCAAGGAGACCAGCTCAATACGCGCGTGACGAAGATCAACGTAGGTTTCCGCGTGATCCTGTACCCATGCCCTACGTGGTTATTAAGCAAAAGATACAGATATGAAAATAGACATTTGACATAGGGTGACACGTCTTACACACTCCGTCCTATCGCATCGCATCGCCCGTCCGATATCACTTCGTCCTCGCTTCTTGCTCACTTTCGACTATTGGTGTTCTATAGTTTCTGCAGATCCCCATGAGAACATAGCGTGACTTTATGTTTTTATTAGAAACAAACTCACAAGCCAAGGTCTCTTTCAAAGTCCAAGCTAATCGAATTATGAAAAAAACTAGGGCAAATTCATGCAATATTCTTGACTGTTTTGTCTTCTACTGTCCAATTAACGATATTAACAAAGATGATTAATGATTTTTACATTACATAGCATGTGGCAATCTTCTTCTCTTATAAATTGGCTGTTGCAACCAGTGGCGCTAATGACCGACCTACATATTATGATGAATATACACATTATACCTTTAGTCATATATTTATCTCTTATCTAGAATACAGAGACAAAACACACAGTCTAATTAAATATAGTTAATCTAGATCTTGTGATGTTCCTAATTAGCTTAGTGATAATTTTCCTTTGTTTAGAGCTAGATTCTAGAATGCAGTGTGTTTATCAAGTACCTAACTATGAATAGGTTTACATTTTAGATTTGGAAGTCAAAACCAGTCGAGGATTCGAATCCAAGAACCAGTGCGGGTTGGTAGATGTCACATGTCTTCAAATTTTTGGTTTTATAACATGCCGGTTTCTTCATGATGTTTTCATGTTTCACAACAGCTAGTCAAATATAAAATCAATAGCCATTAACTTATTGTTTGTTGTATTAATCTAACACTTAGAAATCGAACTTAAAACCTTGACCACAAACGCATTATTGACCACAGAGGCAACTTTCTTTGCACTCCTTAAGACCCAAACCAAGATATTATTTTACATAATTAAACCCTTAGGTACCTACTTAATGTAACATAACATCACGCCTGAATTCCCCGGAGGTTTAGGCAGAGGTGGAGGTCCCATGTAATAAGAGGCTACCTTATTGCCGTCAACCGGGCATAAATCCAGACTCCAAGCTGCTACTGAGAAATTTCAGAAAGAAAAACCCACTTAAACTTTGCCCGAGCCCGGAATCGAAACCCATGACCTCGTGTTCAGCAGTAGCGCTGGCGACCACTAGGCCGACGAAGCAGTGCTTGGTAAGTAACAATAGTATTAAAGCCACAAAAAATTATAAAATAAAAACTTTTTAACAAAAAATTAAACCGCCGAAAAACTGAAAAGCATAAAATAATAAACCTTAAAATTATGAGTCGGCGCTTTGAGTGATCGTTGTTCATTGATTTTTCAGCGCCGACTCAAAATTTTAAGGTTTATTATTTTATGCTTTTCAGTTCTTCGGCGGTTTATTTTTTTGTTAAAAAGTTTTATTTTATAATTTTTTGTGGCTTTAATGTACTAATAATACTTAGCAAGGTATACCCTATCCAACAAAAAAAGAATTATCAAAATCGGACTACTTTGTATAAAGTTATGGGTGTTTATACATTACAATCAGTGAGTGAACAATCAATCATCCCCTGTTTTCCGACCCTTAGGGTTCGATTTTGTTTTCCAAATTTATATGGGACCACCTTGGGAGTATACCCTTTCCAATAGAAGAAGAATTGTCACAATCGGACGACTATGTAAAAAGTTATGCGTGGTCATACATAAAAAAAAAAAAATATACGCGTCGAATTGAGAACCTCCTCCGTTTTTTTTCGTCGGTTGAAAAGAAGAACATGATTAACCTCTAAGTCCCTGAGATACCACATTTCGTATAGACACAATCGTTTTTTAATTGTGTCTGTAATCACTGTAATTGACTGGTTAAGTACCTACATAATTAATCGATCTGCCTAGTTTTTTTTTCCCAACTATATTAAGGGTCGGTTCCCAGTCTAACCGGATGCAGAGAATACCAGTATTTTACATAGAGCGACTTCCTATGTGACCACCACAACCCCATTTCTGGGTCTGATATCTCGTGTTAATACTGGTCACCAGACTTTCGGCCTTCTAACTATGGTTACCAGACTTTCGGCCTTCTAACCACCCGTAATGACTGTCAAAGATCTACAAATGACAGCCGGGACCAACGGCTTAACGTGCTTTCTTAGGCACTGAGAGGTATCGGTATGTAAGATGGTCACCCATCCACGGGCAGACCGCGGCAAGCGTTGCTTAACCTATTCAATCGATCTGTGCGGCTGTTAATTATTACTTAGCCAGGAGACTCTCTATCTACATAATTAATATTATTCTCATATTTTAATAAGCCAGCTGAAAATAATAGTTATAATGTATGAAATGAATAACGATGCGATTATTCAGTTCTAGTCAATTTGTTTAAACATTTGTCTTGTTTCTCTGTTTGAAGTCGTAACTAGCTTTGGTGTCAATTATTGTATTGTATAATAACCTTATTTACATTGATCTTTTGAGTCTATTAAAATGTATGAGGGAGGACCACGTTTGATGTGCTTGAGGGAGCACCAACAAATTTCGTTTGATGTGCTCTGCTGAAAAACCCAAGTTAGACAAAAACAATTAGGTATCAAAAAAAACTTTTTTTTGTTTGTCTACCCCAAAACGAAGAAGTTCTTTGAAGTCATCATGCTTGTTGTTGCAGTTGTCGAAAAACTTTACACTGCATCCGTCACAGTAGCAAGCAATCTATTTAATGTAGGGTACGTCAAGAAGACCACATTAAAACATAAAATTCTATTGTAACGGCCTATTACATAAAGACAGGCCATCAACAAACAATTCGGCGAAAAAGAAGTAAAAAGTTCAAAAAAAGAACTCATAAACAAAGATGGTCGTCCATTGCTTTTGTAACTGTTGCGCAAGATGGCGGCGCTGACCTACGACATTACCCGCCAAAATGTTACCGGCTACCGTGGCGTAACCTGACTTATGGGGCTCAACACCTTTTGTTAGCCAAATCCTATTCTTTTAACCAACCTCGTTAGCTCTTTGTTCTACGATTATGTCATAGATTTGCTGCCGAAATGGTGGCACAGATCTTTATCAGGATAAGTCGATAGGAACTGTCTTTTGATCAGCTTGATTTTGTTTATTTTGGTTTAGGCTCTATGCAGCTGTTATCTATAATTAAGCTGAAAGTAATTAACACTGCTTCTTAGCCAATGGAATTAGGTAATACGGAAGACAAAGAATCATGCTTGGACTAGCTAGCTGTGCTAACAGTCATGAAGTTTGATCAAATCAACTTCTCAAAGCGTCCCGTCGACCTTTCAAATCCTTTTGTTGGCTCTAGAGTAGGGATGTTATGGATATGACATTTAGGATACGGATGTAGGAATGATTATTATACCGGATACGGATACGGATATGAAATTATTTCGGATTATCCGTTAGTTTCGGATAATATCGGTTACGGATATTAAACTTTTAAGGAATTTCAAAAGTAAAATAAAATGGTTTTATTTATATGTCACCATTTGGTAGGAATTACAATCAGTCCGTGAGTAATTATTACAGCTATTTAAAATAATAATGATTATAAATATACATTGAGTGTTATCTAATCTACCTAAAATAAAAATGTAATAACAAATCCGATATTATCCGAAACTTTTATTTCGGATTCGGTTACGGTTACGGATAAATTTTTATATCGGATATCCGATAGTTTCGGTTACGGTTACGGAGCCCCTTAACATCCCTGCTCTAGAGTAACTATCAAGTCATCAGCATTATTAGGGAGTAGTAATACTTGGCAGGAAGAGTAGCATTCGGCAGTAGTATAGCCTTCTATCCAAACTTACAAAGTTGACTTTTCCGACATCTCCAACAAATCATAGTTATATTTCAGTAAATTAGGAAAAAAAACGTAATCTATACTAATATTATAAAGCTGAAGAGTTTGTTTGTTTGATTGAACGGGCTAATTAATCACAGGAACTACTGGTGCGAATTGAAAAAAATGTTTTTGTGTTGGGTAGCCTATTTATCGAAATAGGCTTATAGGCTATATAAGGAGCGGAGCAGTAATGAATAATGTTGCAAAAACGGGGAAAATCGTACGGGTAGGCGATTCGACGCGATGGGAAGGGTCAGGGGAACACGAAATTTAACGCGGACGAAGTCGCGGGCAGAAGAGCCTGGTGAATTATACACCTTAACCTTCCTTATGAATCACTTCGTCCATTGGTGAAAACCGTATGAAAATCCGATCGGAACTTTTTGAGGTTATCGCGTCGAGATAGACAGACGGCAGGATTTGTTTTACAATAGTAGTGATAGTGAAGAGTAGATGACTAAAATCGAATAAAGTAAGTATACCTAAATAAGTACTGCATTTATAACGAAAGCATTATTGCTAGCGCTACCAAGTCTGTTATTGAGTAAAGGTTAACATAGTGCATAAGCTACAGGGTGATTCAACAATTTTAGAGTACGTTGACCTTTCGAGACATAATAGTTATTATGTATACTCAGACGTATATAATAATGGAACTCGTTTTACGAGACATTTCGCGGTCTATTTCACCTAATTCAGTAGTATGTTCTCAGATATTTTACAAGTTTGGTGTCATCACAGGTTTACAGTTCTTATCATATTGGGTCCGCAGAATACCTACTTACCTTATTACATTATCAAATACGGTTTTGCCTTTAAACCGATTGCCATCTACCGATCAAAAACCAGAGACATAATATATTAATATCTGGTTGACCGAGCTTTGCTCGGTATTTTTTGGTAAATTGCGTTTAAAATAATACGTTTATGTTCAAATTGATTATCGATAAAGTTGGTAATTGAAAACACGAATAAAACGACATTTAATCAAAATGAATCCTAGCTAGATCGATTTATCGCCCCCGAAACCCCTTGTTATACTAAATTCCATGAAAATCGTTGGAGCTGTTTCCGAGATTCAGTCCATACTAATATATATATATATATATATATATATATATATATATATATATATACAAGAATTGCTCGTTTAAAGATATAAGATTATACTAACTTCCCTACAGGTACAAGAGGTACCCAAGGTCATGTTAGTTTATGGAAACACAGACAAAGCCGTGGGCGAGGAAAATGTCGACGATTGCTGCATTACAATTTGTCACGCCCTGCAAATGATTAATATTGCTTGGACTCTTCATATTTGTTTGATAATATCGTGATATCAAGTGAAATTAATTTACAACTTTGACCCAGTTCTTATATACATAACAGAGCGATATTACAATGTTTAAATAATCTTTCAAAGACTTGTAAAGTATATTTTATTAGCTTCTGCGTTTTGTCTACGGCTCCGCCCTTGTGGATGCAGGAAAATATCCCACAGGAACGTAGATACTACCTGGATTAAAAGTACCCTATGTTAATGCAGGTTATAAACTACATGTGTGCCAAACATCCAAATCCGTTTAGTCGTTTGCGCTGTAATCTGATACATACATCGATGAACGCACAAAAATTCTAAAAACGATGTTTACGGCATCACACTCGTTCCCACATGTCGTAGCAATTACTTTTTTGCAAAAACTATTCAATATACCATTTTGGCTTCGTTACTATTTTATTATAATATAATTTAAATACAGAGATCTCATTGAAAAGTGCAATACCTACTTACACCGTCAAAATGTTTGATAGAGCCTATTTTTTTAAACCATTATCATTTTCTAGAACCATGCCCTGAATTCATGGTTCCATTTGCGCGTCCATATCCCAGCTACCTGTTTAATAAAGATAATCCCTGAATACGACTACTATGCTTCATTATTGTAATATATTCAATCACGGTAATCATCTCTATTAAGTACATTTTAATTATCAATTTAATTGCAGTTGGTCCTTATGTCTGCACTCGACTTTCTTATCAATTAATAATCATCTTCAATCCCTCTTTTCCGAGCATGTCGTTTATTTTTATACCTACTATAACTTTTCTTATCGTAATAATTACCACTGATGAGCAAGATCTAATTAATTAAGGACCAAGGCAAAGATTTACTAATCTATACTTGTA
This sequence comes from Aporophyla lueneburgensis, assembly GCA_932294355.1. Classification (NCBI taxonomy): domain Eukaryota; kingdom Metazoa; phylum Arthropoda; class Insecta; order Lepidoptera; family Noctuidae; genus Aporophyla; species Aporophyla lueneburgensis. The sequence continues at coordinate 24,093,619 of OW028758.1, read as the reverse complement.
TGCTTAATGTTAAAAAGATGTTAAGTTTGTTGGTTTTTATGTGAGGGGTCTGGAGGATATTTTGTGATCTTTTTGCATGTGATAGCTCAATTTTGAGGCAGGCTATAAGCATTTTAACACCACAATTCGACCCTAAGGAGCCAAGTAAAAAGAAAAAGTAAATCTTTCTTTCTTTTTATTGTTATAAATAAATTTCACGCGGCCGAAGTCTCGGGCAGGAGCTAGTTACTAATAAAACAAAATATACTGCCATATTAAGAGTTATCAGAACTATCTGTTAAGTAAAGGACATTTAAGTCAATTAACATAAAACTAACATACCTGAAGTAATGCGAACAGTTATAATTAGCGTTAAATCGAGTAACTCAACCACTCTAGTAGGTTTATTTCCTGACATAAAGCTTGGATACGCTGCACTTGGCTATTAACGTTGACCGAATAAATGTCAAGAGTTCTATGTTGACTTTAGTAAGTAAGTAGGTACCTCATTAAAAACAAATATCTGTGGACCAAAATATCCAAGAAACACGCAACATAAACATGACGAATCAAAAAAAAATGGCAGCGTAAAGCAAATACGAACGATTACATTGCCAAAAAACCGATATTTTAACAAAAACGTTGGATACACTTTAATTATAATATTTTGTCACCGACATGAGAAATTAAACAAAAACTGGTGACCTCCAGAACTCGTAATAATAGCATATCAAATTCGCGTCACAGTTGCTAGTTGGCGCGGCTACCGTAACGATTGACAATGGTTGGGCACCTCTGACCGCTTGTACTTTCGCTGTGCCGCGCGTGCGTCACCCAATCACAGGACTTGATGACGTCAATAGGCCAGGTAGTGTCAACATTTTTTTAACATTCACTCATCAAAGTTTATTTACGCAAAATTGTTTGATTTCTCTTCAATTAATTAACTAATCCAATATTTGAAGAATTATGTAAAGTTTAAGCAAATTAGATTTCTATTGATATGAGTATTCATATCTTCACATTAATAATGATCTTTATGGCATCGTTTTAATCGCTTCTGTTTCTATATAAACCAATTAACATATTTAATGAAGTCTATATACCTACATTATTAACATTTATAAGAATTATTTCAAAAATAATGTGCGGAATTCGTAACCTCAAGCTATTGGGATCGTGTGACAGACATTATTAAATTACCGGAAACCTTACTATATAGTATTATAAAGCCTTGGCACATAGGATTAGTGTCACAAAATGCTAATTTTCAAGCGGAATTTTGTTAACTGTTTTTTTTTTTTATTTTTTTATTAAAGTATTTTTTTATTATAGTAAATAAAAGTTATATTCTTGAATAAAAAACATGTTTTTCATGTTTTTTATTTATTATTTACATAACAGACCTTTTCCATAGACAACTGATCCGATAGAAAGATAAAGTCTGGTTAAGCACGATTTTTGTTAATTAATTGCTGTTTATGTATTTGAGTTATCCCATAAATTAATCGTATTTTCTAAGAATTTTAGAAGTGTTGTTTTTGATTTTGTAATGTACAAGGGCCATAGTTTATAGTTTAGGTTACAAAAGAAAATTTACATTTTGTGAAATTAAAAACAAATTGTGAAATCACAGCATTCGTTCGTTTTCCATTAGATTCATTTGTGTCGTTTTACATTGATTGGCATCTACCATAAAGACTAATAACATAACAGTGTTTTATTAACATACAGTGTTTTTAACAATACAGTGTTTTCTAATAATTTAATTACAGTAATCACGAGCACACTATAAATTTTGTCCCTTCATTTTGTCAAGTGACATTTGACAGCTGTCAATCTCTTGACATACACATGACGTTTTAAGAGTTACATTTGAATATTGCGTATGTACATTTTTTTAAAACATTTATTAACAGATTCTTGTCCATTACAAGACTGCAATAGAACAATAAGTGGACCCAGCTTTCATAAATCTATAGAACATGTTCCTTCAAAGCATTTAACACGTAGAATTATTGCTCCAACCATTATTATTAAATAAGGAAGCCTGGCATAAGTGGCCATAATGTGTCGTTTCTGATTCACCATGATTTATCATTCTATTTAATGTACCGACATTCTTAAGAATTATTATTTATTTCCTATAACGGTAAGCAGCACTTAAAGGTCTGAAGTTATTTCCTTGGTAATTATCTGTATAATTAAACTCTAGTTAAATGGGATACTGTGTCTGTTTGCAGAGAGCACATTAGATTTAATACAAATAAAATAATTATGTTAATAACTTTAATAGCTGTAATCATTCGTTTATAGATAATACTCAGTGAACGATAGTTATTCTAGTCAAGGTGCTTTTCATCGCAGGAGGAGACGCTCCGGGCGTCGGGAGTCGATCGCGGACCCGGCCACTATAAGCTTGGGCTTGCGGGCGGCGAGCTAACCATTGCTCGATACGACCCAGAAGAGGAAGATTAAATCCTAAGTTATACTCGTTCTTATCATTTTAATGTCATGATAGTGCAATAAAACCAAAATAAATGATAGACACCTTGACAATTTTAAAACACCTAGGTTACGTAAAAAACTTGATTATGTCAAATTAAATGCTGGCAATACTTTACTCACGTGTTGGGTATTGATATGAAAAAAAAAAAGGAAATTCGAAACATGTTTTTTTGTTTGTTTTTCTTCAATCATTATTTTTTCACTATCGATATCCTACTTGGGTAAAGTATTGCCTGCTAATTTATTTTGACCCTGTATACATAGCGATCAATCTGCCTCAATATCAAACCTGTCAACAAGAAGTCACTATCATTTAACAACATTACCAATACACATTCCAGCGACCGTCCTTGCGAACATTCCGACACCTCGTCTAGGGGCGTGGCTCACCATAACTTACGTTAATTTACGTAAGACTTGCAATTATAGAAATCGTGAGTTTAAACAGCTGGTATGTATTAGCATCGTGGACAGATAAGAGATCTTATTGATTATTAATTGATTTTTTTTAATGTGCTATGTTGGGACACAGGTGGAATTTTTATGATAGTTTTGATATTAAATTATAGCTGTTAATGGGCTTGTCAGATGTTAGAAGAGCAGTGGTAACGACCGCCATTTACGAGCTGTAGGTCAGAAGTTCAAATATGTCACTTTATTTTGTGTAAATAATTTCATCACCATTGCTTCCAAAACGGTGAAGGTAAACATCGTGAGGAAACCGGAATGTTCTAGAACCAAAAACTGGCTCACTGCCTGTCACTGAGAGGAAGCCTGTGCCTAAAAAGCCTAAATTATCAGACTACTACAACTACCTGATAATAGCATTTTTTTATGACAGAATGTGTTATTGTTTAACGTATTGCGTAGATAAGAAAGGGGAGCACGAGAAAACTAATACATATAAAAACGCTAACGCCACAAAAACACTTCGAATGCTCTTCTATCTTTACAAAAAGGCTAACAGTTTTTCTTTGTATGGAAATCTCGAAAACAATTATATTTAATTAATAACCTCAGTAATCCCTATCACGTCGGGAGCTTCCTTAATAAATTATCATGCGTGACAGGTCGACTCATGAAGTCGTGAGTATTCTGTTACTCACAATAAACATTGTCTGATAAACGCTGTTATCTTAACCCAATTGTAGAGGTCAACGTACCTGCAACAAAAAGAAAATAAACATTACAGATAATTTATTAAGTATAATAATAACATATAACGTATAATTAATTAACGTAAGCAAGAAGACTGTCAGCTCAAATGGGAGTACGCAGGTCACATCAGCCGCATGCAGGATGACCGCTGGGCAACTCTCCACACAATGTGTGCCTGATGATAAACAGCGCCGCCGCGATCGGCCCAGAAAGCGGTGGTGCGATGACCTAGAGGCGTACAGCGAGGGCTTCGAGGTGTCGCGAGAAAAGAGTTCCTGAAAGGACTTGGCACAGGTTCTTCCACACTCGCATAACATCACGCCTACAGGGGTACGGGTATACCTACAGTATAAGGCCATTTCGCCAGATAAGTAAAGTCTCGTGTTATAGGGTTTGAGGGCGAGCCTATTGCCATCAACTGGGCACAAATTCAGGCTCCGGGCTGCTTTCAAGAAATTACTGATGGGAAAACCCAATAACACTTTGCCCGACCTTCTCGACGAGTAGACCAACGAGGCAGTCTACTACGTAATGTTTATAATTAGGTTAAATTTTAAGAAACGATCAGTATGTGAGTATGTATACACAATGTAAAAGAATAAACGGAAGACCTAAAAGTATGTTGTTCTTAATTGAGGCTAGGTGATTCCACACTCATACAGATTTGAGGGGGTGAGGTGCGGGGAAATCCGCGGGGCGCCTCCCGCGCGTCCTTCTTGTCGAACACGTAAGCGCGCCAAAAGTCCGAGCGGCGCGAGCGTAGCACAGACAGGTCATAGAGTAGCGACATCAGTATGTCCACAGTATTAGAAACCACAGAAGAAAATATAATACAAGAACAAATATTTTTATTTATTTATCTCTAAAACTATTTTACATAGTTCTTGATTGAATCCTCGTTGGAACATTTGTATACAGCAGCTAATTGTATCTAGTGTATCCTACTAATATTATAAATGCAAAATTTTGTGAGTATGGATGTATGGATGGATGTTTGTTACTCTTTCACGTAAAAACTGCTGAACGGATTTGAATGAAATTTGGCATGCAGATAGTTAATAACCTGGACTAATATTATAAATGCGAGTTTGTGAGTATGGATGTATGGATGGATATTTGTTACTCTTTCACGCAAAAACCAATGAAGGGATTTGGATGAAATTTAGCACGCAGATAGTTTATAACCTGGACTTATATTATGAATGCAACAGTTTGTTAGTATGGATGAATGGAAGTATGGATAAATATAAATAAATAAATATCTTTGGACAACCAACAAATCGTTGTCTGATTCCAAACTAGGCAGAGCCTGTACTATGATAACCAGACAACTGATAAACATACTTATATATTTCTAAATACATACATCATCATCATCATCATCAGCCTATAATGTTGCCACTGCTGGGACACAGGCCTCCTCTCGGTGAGAGGGAGTGGGCCATAATCCACTACGCGGGCCCAGTGCGGGTTGGTAGATGTCACGTCTTCGAATTTTTGGTTCTAAGACATGCCGGTTTCCCCACGTTGTTTTCCTTCACCGTTTTGAGAGCAGTGGCGATGAAATAATTTACACAAAGTAATGCGCCTGCTTGGGTTTGAACTCACGACCTACTCCTCGCAAGTCGCGGCCGTTACCACTGGGCCACCACTGCTCTTAATATAATACCTACATATTATAGATAAATTACACCCAGGCACAGAACAAATGATTGTGCTCATCACACAAACATTTGTCCTGGGTGAGAATCGAACCCACGACCTCAGTCTTAGCAGTCCGGGTCACTAACCACTAGACTAACAGGCCAGTCGCCATGTCAGTCGGATGGATGTATGTTACTCTGTCACGCAAAACTACTGAATAGATTTGGATGAAATTTGGCACCCAGATAGCAACGCACTGCTTAGCGCCGATAGTTTTAAATCGAACAGTAAAAGTAGCTAGCACTCAGTTGGATTCTCAACCCTCGGCTCAATGCCGAGAGTTGAAAATCCAGTGCGTCAATAGGATTAAGTAAATAAATAAAAAAATTGCTTATCATATTTCGTTTGCGATTTTTCTTGCCTTCAACCGTGACTTGGGCCTATTTTTATTTTTAACCGACTTTAAAAAAATGGGAGGTTATCAATTCGACTGTATTTAAAAACAAAATATTTTTATATTTTTTACCTCATAACTTTTGAGTGGGTGAACCGATTTTGATGATTCTTTTTTTATTTGAAAGCTGGTGACGAAAAACACTACAAAGGAAGTCGGTTGTTTTTTTGTTAAAAGTTTCTATTTTTAACTTTTTAGTTATCGTAGATACCCCGCACTAATCTAATCGCGTTATTCGTTTATTTGTCGCGCAAATACTTAATGCAAATTTAAGACTTATATGGTTTCCACATGGACCCCATTGTCCGAATGGAACCAAATTAAAATGGGACCATTCGGGAAGCACCAGCTTTCAAAAAAAAAAAAAAATCATCAAAATTGGTTCACCCAGTCAAAAGTTATGACGAATTGATAACCTCCTCCTTTTTTTGAAGTCGGTTAAACATAAAAACTTTTTATAAAAAAAAAACAACCAACTTTCTTAAATAACACTACAAAATCAAAATTAACTTTAATTTCGAAAGTCGGTGTCTTAGTATCTGTATTTAAGGTTTTTTTACCACCAACTTCCGAAATTAAAGTTAATTTTGATTTTGTAGTGTTTTTTAAGGAAGTCAGGTGTTTTTTTTTTTTTTTTGTAAAACGTTTTTTTTAGTCGCCGTTTTCACAATACAATCACAAAATATTCTTTTTAAAGTTTTACAATCATTTACACAATAAGAACCGTACACACAAAACAAAAGCTTAACCAACTATGGTCTTTATAAGTTCTATAAAACAATATTTATTTACAGTTTATTTTATTTTCTCTTATTATTACTTACGCAGCAGAAAGGAAGCGCGCGCGCAAAAATTTTTCACAGGTCTCACCTCGATAACGTCTCGCAGGACACTGGCACAGTATAGATATACACAGTATTTTGACTCGGCCTTATCGTAGAAATAATTACCTACAGCACGTGCGGTACGTAAACAAGCGATAGACGCGGGAGGGCTGCCCGCATCAAGTATTTTAACTTCATCTACCTACTTGCGTTTCTTTGATTGTAAATATTATATTTTTATTTAAAAAATCAAATGTTTGGACCGTTTTTAATTAAAAGTGACAAGGGTGGAAGATGTAAATTATGTCAACTTTTATTGATTTTTAATTACGATATGATCTTTGCTGGGCCTATTCAAATCCTGCGATCTAGATCGTCTATCGATTCAATGATTTTCGATCCAAAGGATCGATTCAAATCAAAAGATTGGGTACCCCACGCTAGGAAACTACCTGCTACTACTACGAGCGTAGGTAGGTCACTCGTGTGTCACTTTTTTCACCCTATCCACTTACTTATTCAATAATCCAGGTATTTTACTTGGTGGAAAAGTATTAAAAAAATAAACAAATTTCGTACTAGTAGGTATGTATATAAAAAATCTAGTCTTTCCTTTCGGAGTTTTCAAGTAATTTAAAAAAATAATACTACCATGGTAATCATCTTGCACTGATTATTATCAAATATTCATAAATCACACGCTAACTGCTTACAAACAAAACCATTAATCACACCGCCCGCCATCCGTTTGTCAAAGCGGTGCGTACGCGACTGCGAATGTACTCGGAGTGTACCAGACTCGAGGCGCGTAGGTATGACTTGCGTTCCGAGCGTTTGTATGAAGATAGACTACTGTATAGATATAATTACCGTGACACTGGCAAGCGACGCGCCGATCGAAATTCACTTGAATAATTGATAATTTTTTTTAGAAATGTAATGAAAAAAAATGATCGGGTTCAATCGATTCCAAAATAAATTATCTATAAATTGATACTAATTATATAAAAATAGGAGTATTAGTACTTCTTTAAAATGAAATTTGGCTTGTTAAAAACTGCAAATCGAAGTTAGTTCGGCTTTTTTTTCTATCGAGTAAATTTGATTGTATCGTGTTTTGAACGGGTACAAGCTAAGGAGAAAGAATGTATCTTAAATATATATTTTTTTCAGATTCTGAAAGTAAAAATTTACCTATCAAAAAGCAATTCTAAAAACGGTAAAAAATGTGAAAACGGTCCCACCTGGCCTTAATTGACAACTGAATCGATTTCAGTAACTTTTAATATGGGTATTTTTTTTTAATTATGAGGATTGGCATATCAACCGTACGAGCCAAAGAAAATTGTATGTAATTTCAAGGCAATAAGAATCAATTATAAATGCATAGAGTAATGCTAGGGTGAACACATTTTTCTTAATAACAGTTAGTTATAAAAAAAAGTTTTGGTCATCGTATGATATTGATATTTCAAGTCAAAACTCTAATTGGGGTCTTGTACACCCCAAATACTGTCTTGCGTTAATTATTACATGTTGTATAAAATCTTCAGCATTGAGAATCGAAGATAAAACACTAAGCATAATTAAATATAATTAATAAACAATTATGTGTATTCAGCATAATTCCCATGTTCCAATTATTACATTCCCACATTTGCATTGAGGTTCCTACACGTATATTGACAAACATTGATATTTCTATTGTTCTTATTATGTTATCAACAAATAAAATTGTTTGTGTTATTATATTATATTGAGCTATGTACCCACTAAATGCAGCGTACTCAGAAGGATAGGCCACAGCAAATGGTTCAGTTATTTCATAAAAAATTAAAGGAAATTACAGAAGCCCAGAGAATGATTAATTTAAAAAGTTTCTTGCAAAAAAAAAAAAAGAAATCAAAAGCAACTTCCAAAGAAAACACTACAAAGCGAAAAATTACCTTCGGAAGTCGGTGTATATGTATTGCCATCGGTCATTGATAAGCGTGCAAACAAATAAATCCGACGTTTCGAAGGTGGTAGAAACTCACGTTCAAAGATTCGGTTACATAGCTATACATAACAAGCTAATAAAAGCGTTTTGAAAAATAGCCTTTAGTTTTAGTGTAAAACCAAACACAAAGTTACTACCGTGTGAACAGCATCATTCACCATAAATCATGTAATTACAACAACTGTACTATTAACCGACAGTATAAAAGGCAAGTAATGATATTACCACAATGACGCCAAGTAAGCGTAATGGTTGACTTTTAATGACCGCGTGTTAGTTATGATTCTCAAAATGACTATGGAATAAATATTTTTATTTGTGGTTGACTTAAATGGTGGTTATGATACCGCTAACTCTGGTATGAGTGTTACAATGATGGTTTTGTCATACTTATCTACTTATTATTTACTATGTTATGTTTTAACCCAGATTATGCGACCAGGTGTTATAACGCCGCCAAAAAATATTTTAAAATACCCGCGTAAAAAAGTTATTATAACCGAAAAATCCCCATTTTTTTTACTCTCATTTAGTTGTTTGCTAAGTTTGGATCGATACAGTACAGAATTCGTTTCGAATTTCTTGTTATTTTAGTATTTTTGCATAATTTAAAGTGAACAGTGTTTATATTTTGGAGAATGACTTCCGAAAGGTAAGGTATTAAGATATAATTATTTATTTTTACGTACTATTTTTATTCGAATTTAAAACTAAGGACATTAAACAATAAAAATAGTAATTTTGATTCTAATGCTTAGTAATATTACGTGGTGTTTTTCGTGTTCGAATGTCACAGGCGTTATAACGCCTGGTCGCATAATCGGTGTCCAACTCATCTATTTCTTTATTTTTAGACTAAGACATGGAAAAACACTTAGACTGTATGAAATAATAGAGGAACTGGAACAATCCGATGATGACGATGACACACCCTACTCTGTGACTATTTTTCCACCCGAAAACACTAATGCCGAAGTGACTGACGAAGACTCAGGCGACGAAGAAGTTGTAAACTTGCATAATCTACCAGGTATATAGACTCTTTTTATTTTATGCATCTCGTTAATTTTGTTATTTATTTAAAAGTTAGGCATATTAATAATAATGTGTATTTGACTACGTTAGGTTCACAGCTGAGAGCTAATGCCGAGGTGGAGTTCCTCGGTGTTATTTCCTCGGAGTTGCTTCCTCGGTGCGTAATCTTTTAGCCAAATTTATCAGGGGAATGTTATCTTGTTCATCGGATGACTCATGGCAAACTGCAAGGCGCTTTTCACAGCAACTCAAGAGATACGTCCAAATCAATCAACCGAACGTGATAAAGAATTATAATGCGAACATGGGCGAAGTGGAACGAGTTGACCAAAATATTGGATTGCATCGAACATCCGTAAGAGGGAAAAAATGGTATTTCCCTCTGATTGCTCACTCCCTAGATATGGCAACTCAAAACGCGTGGCAATTATATCGATCTAATGGAGGTGACCTGGACCATTTTAATTTTCGAAGAGCTGTGGTAAGGAGCTTACTAGAAAATTTTAAGAGAACCAAAACCCGTGGACCGTGCCCAACTCCCAGGACCCACAGAGAAACATCTCGTTTTGACAGGATCGACCATATTGTCGTATATAAAGATGCCCAACTTATATGCAAAGTTTGTAAGAAGAAAACAAATTTCATTTGCCAGAAATGTGGGCTACATTTACATCCTAAATTCTGTTTTGCCGCCTTCCATAGTCCTGGTAATTAAAAAAATATTTTATATTACGCTTGAAATGCTGATATGCTCTTGGTCTTTACAGTAAATTAAAAAATATAAATCAATCATTTGTTTTTATTATTCTACATTACTCCTAACTACCTATAGTTTTTCTTTATAACATATGATAGTACATTATGTACCATCATAATTATGTAATGTACGAATGAATATAAAATAATATGTTTCTTTTAAGGTTACTCGTGATAGTAGTAGATTATCCGACCAGGCGTTATAACGCCACCCATTTTCCGAGTTTTCCTTAGCTCTGGTATTTTTTTAAATATTTTTCCAGGACTTTAGGGGGGGTAAGTAGCAACATATTAAAAAATCACAAAGATCTGATATGTAAAAAAGTTTCAGGATAATCTGGGTTAAATACAATACCATGGTCACAGTACATAATTCTGAAATCCCCATGCGTTGAAATATTCCGCCGATTATTGAAAAAAAAAGTTCTACTTCGCTAATCGGTTTTTCATGCCTTTATTTACTCGGCTCTTTATGGTGTAGCGTTATGTTGAATAGTTCATAGCCTTGCTCAAGAATTTGGCTATCAAATCCAAACATAACTTTACAAATCCTACCGGCAGTTCCAGAGATTAGTGGGTTCAAACGAACAAACAAAAAACCACAACAACTAAATCTTTAGCTCGATTAATAGTAAAGATTTAAGATTAACATAATTATCCTACTGAAGGGTACATGAAAATGTAATAAAAGGTGTTACAGAATAGCCGCAAGTTCTAAAAGTAGGTTTTTGTTTATAATTGACCACTGTATCGATTTCAGTCATTTTTAGTATACGTTTTTTTTTTTAACAATTATGTATTTTGCCATACCTACCGATGCTTGAGCCAATAAAATGCAATCTTATATCCAAGCAATAAGAATCAATTTTAAATGCACAAAGTAGTAGTAGTAGTAGGGTTAACACGATAATGGTTAGCTTTAAAAAAAATAGTTTTGGTCCTTGTTTTATGCTTTTAACTCAATCCTCAAATCACGTACACACCACGTCGTAAAAAATCCTCTAACTTTATTTCGCAGTGACCAAAGAAAGGACACCAAAATTTCAAGGGTTTGTCGAACACGTGCTAAGCATTTGCTTGAGATAAGCAATTTCAGATCAAGTAGATTAATAAACTTAAATATGCGGTAAAGAACTTGTTTTTAAACCCTTACATAACGAACAGCATTCACTGCAAAAACGCAAGAAAAAGTAAAAACGTGCCGAGTACTAATATTGTCATATCGCTCGATATAATCGCGGTATCATTTCTGTTTGTATCTGATATCGTGTGTCAACTTTCTATCTGGAACTTTCCATCTGGCGGTAGGGTTGCCCATGAAATGTGATGCGGGGAAATGGTTTCATTTTCACAAAATGGAGGACTGATATTGCCAATATTGTGAACGTGGTTAAGAAGTGCTGGATAGTGTCTATGTATGTGGCTGGTATGAAACCTTTTTATACGACTATATGTCTTATAATGAGAGACAGAAGAGCATAGGTACTGTGTTGGATCATTCGGTTTCCTATAAAATGGTTGAGCTGGATGGTGGTGATCCACGCGTCATGTTCGTGAACAGGCGTTATCAATTGAGGCTCATTTTAAATGTTATATTCAGAATTATTCCTTATTTTTTTTAATTGCTTTCACATATAGAAGCAACAAGAATAACGTCCTCAATGTTTAGTAATATCTTGATTTAATCCAAGGACACTCTGTCTTTGCAGGTTTTTGCCCGTTCTTCTGTATCGAGATCCACGTTTTGGAACGGGCAATTCAACTTTACGACTCGTTGTCACTGATCTGTAAATGGTTATAATTGAAAAAAACTTTTTAACAAAAAATTAAACCGCCGAAAAACTGAAAAGCAGAAAATAATAAACCTTAAAATTATGAGTCGGCGCTTTGAGTGATCCTTGTTCATTGATTTTTCAGCGCCGACTCAAAATTTTAAGGTTTATTATTTTCTGCTTTTCAGTTTTTCGGCGGTTTAATTTTTTGTTAAAAAGTTTTTATTTTATATTTTTTTTGTGGCTTTAATGTACTAATAATACTTGGCAAGGTATACCCTATCCAACACAAAAATAATTATCAAAATCGGACTACTCTGTATAAAGTTATGCGTGTTTATTTATACATTACAATCAGTGAGTGAACAATCAATCATCCCCTGTTTTCCGACCCTTAGGGTTCGATTTTGTTTTCTAAATTTATATGGGACCACCTTGGGAGTATACCCTTTCCAAGAGAAGAAGAATTGTCACAATCGGACCACTATGTAAAAAGTTATGCGTGGTCATACATAAAAAAAAAAAATATACGCGTCGAATTGATAACCTCCTCCGTTTTTTTTTTGTCGTCGGCTGATAAATAGTTTGAGTTTGGGGGAAAATATTTTTTAGGCAAATTAACAACCTTTTCCGTGTTATAAATCATTTCATACAACCGTCAACCGTGTTAGTTGTATGCACTACCAATCCAAGTTACCGGGTGTTCCAATGAATAAACGGTAATTTGAGTTAGAAGTCAATTTTCTTGACAATCATTTTCCCTAATTTTACACCCTAATTCTTCTTCTTAGCGTGTCGATAGCAATCTAAATAGAGTTAACCCAGAATTTTGCTATGAGCTTAGCATTTTCAGTAGCGTCCATCAACTCTACATCCTACCATCCTATCTTTTATAAATCAGGAGACTGATGAAAATTTATGCAAACTAAGGTGTCGCCAGTGTTTACCGTGCTATGTAGCACATCTGCACATGTCCCAGAATAAACTGAGAGATTTCCAACCACGACCTAACTCATACAAACCCAAAACACCCAAAAGGGTTTTGGTTTTTATTAAGCCGCATTTTCTCTAGAACACACTTCAAAAACATTTCAGATCATAAGTGGTTATATAGTCTTTGATATCACCCCTATTCGTTTCACGGGATAAAAACCCTCGTCACAATGGAATGGCTGTCGCTAGACAGGCGACAGACAGGGGAGGCACGGATCGATAGCGGCCCTCCACAACCCTCCATACATTTTTTATCTCGCCAATTCACTGTGACATTGTCGTCCCCCTGAAATCCTCTCTAAATGGTACGACGATAACGCCCCCCTTGGCTAAAGTGTGTTGGGGTAGGCTTCCATGAAATTTCTTGGAGGATTTGCGTGCAGAAATATGTATTTGAAGTAAGAATGCAGATTGTGTTATAATGTTCTGTGTAAAAAAGTTAAAGAAATAATATCTATAATATCTTAGGACAACCAACGCACCGTTGTCTGATCCCAAACTAGGCAGAGCCTGTACTATGGCAACCAGACAACTGATAAATATACATATATATTTCTTAAAACATACATATTATAGATAAATTACACCCAGACGCAGAAAAAATGATTGTGCTCATCAGACAAAGATTTGTCCTGGGTGGGAATCGAACCCACGACCTCAGTTTTAGCAGTCAGGGTCACTAGCCACTAGACTAACAGGCCAGTCAAAGTCTTCTTGTTTGATTTATTTTCGTAATTAGATTTTTAAATTATTTATTTCATTAGTGACAAGAACATCATACATACATAACATATTCAGCCTATATAAAATAAAATAAACATTGTTCCTACTGTTGGGAGACAGGCCTACCAGCGATGCCTGTACCTCACGGGGGGTAGCCCTTAGCGAGTCGTCGCTCTAGTTTTTAAGCCCTGGCTGGAGCCCTTAATTTAAAAAGGTAGGCACAGGCAAGTCCGATTAAGCCATTCGGTGCCCTGCATTATCTGACCCCTCTTCCTTTTTTTCTTCTATTTAGGAAGGGTCAGGTAATGCAGGGCACCGACTTACGATAATTTAAAGAAAGGACATTCTTTTAGCTTTATGTTGTCCCATTCCTATTATTTTCAACTAACCTATTAATTTTCCAGATAAAATAAAACAGTATTTAAACGTATATCTCCAAAGGTATTAATTTATTGAACTCAAGTATTGTCTTCTGAAAACAATACACAATACACCATAACAAGATAAAACGCAGTTTAAGTCGAAGTTGACTAGTAATGAACAGGAAGCCTGAATACTAACCCTAGGCCATTTCCTCAAATGAATCGTTATTTACTTACCTAGGTAAGTTTTATGAACCAAGAGTTGGACATTTGCTTAAGAAATAATAGAATTACTAAACTCAGTTTGGGGATCGCTAATTCCAACCCGAGAGGTTCACGTTTTCCTAAGTACCCTTGGTGTGTGAGTGTTTATTCGTATTTTCACAAAATCAAATGAAATAATGTCAGAACTTTTTGAACGTCAAAATTACATAAGAGTCCCCCAAAAAGGCCGTTCTTCACTATTTCCTAGTTCTTTAGATGGGAAGAAGAATAAGCGCAACAAACTCACCAGCAGCACAGCTGTCAGTCAAGTTAGTAGAAATTGATTCTATATAAGAGTAGGTAAGTAATTAACATTACGAAACACTTTACATTTTATACAAAATTCTTCTTCTAAGCGTGTCGATAGCAATCTAAATAGAGTTAGCCCAGAATTTGGCTACGAGCTTAGCATTTTCAGTAGCGTCCATTACCTCCTGTGGCGTGCAAACAAAGACTATATTCTCTTTGCGTGCAAACAACAGGACATGCTGGACAACATATCAAGTGCCGCAATGTTTGTGGGAAAGCACCACATTTACACTCAATGGCGGAGTCATCTGTGAATCTCCAACTGAATAGGTTTTCTTTATTTCGGCCTACTTTAGTCCGGAGTCTATTTAAAGACTTCCAGGCAAGCCAAAGCAACTCGTGCCCAGGTGCGAGATTTTCAGCAGGTGGAACGAATGGGTTTGGTAGGGAAGCGTCATGTCGCCAAGTCTTTCCTCACCGTTCGCCAGTAAGTAGAGAGGATACAATTAATGAACATTATGTGAAAATCAGGTGCTACTTACAGACAATAATATAGTGCACAAAATTCAAAACGTGCCAATTGCCGGAGTTGTCGATTCCCCCACAATTAAATTAACTTCGTGCGAGTCGCTGACAGAAAGTATAAAAAATAATTTTAAAGTTTTGATACGCCCAATTCGGGCGAGTAAATTTGTATGAATAGACTTATAAGCCGACTCATATTACTAACTATCATGAAACAAGTTCAACACCTAACGTATTTTCCACTCAACCCTGTCAACGCTCTAAAAGCCAGAAGCCCGACAAACCAAGGCCGCAATATAATGCTTTTACGTAAACCAAATCCGCTTTAGTAACTCATATGAACGCTTATGGAAACTGGGACGAGTTTCTGCATATACCAATGTGTAGCAATGGCGGTTACGACTGTTTAGAAATCATCATGGTGTAGAAGGAGGGCGGAAAACCGCATAGTGTGGTTGAAATAGGAAATTATATGACATTTCCCAACGTGCGAGCTGCGGAGTTTGTTGCGTTGATCGTTTTTTGCAGATTAAGAAGCGGTTGAGGGTTGCTTGGGGTGGGGAAAGCGATCGTTTTTGTCATTTGAATTCAGAGACGGCGGTATGAGAGAAACTTAACTAAATTGTAACGATATTTATACAATAGTAAATAGATTTGGCGTCTGTGGCCAATTTTAGTAATAGATATACTGACTGTAAAGGCTTATTCAGACCGGCGCGACGCGACAGCGCGACGCGATTTTTGTAGAACAATTTCCATGAAGTTCACATAAAAATTGTTCTACGAGTGTCGCGTCGCGCTGCCGCGTCGCGCCGGTTTGTAGGAGGCTTAAAGGGGAAAGAGTTAGTCGACTCATTTAAAGTTCCTCGCCTGAATCGGGAGAATTGTCATTTTCAAATAATATAATATTTTCTATTGGCGACTCGCACGAAAGTTATTTATTTGTGGGCGAATCAAAAATCGGAAAAAAAAAACATATTGTGAACAAAACAAGTATGTATGAATTGATAACTAATTATTAAAACCATCAATACAACCATTTTTATCCCATTAATTCATTCAACCCCATTTAATGACTATTTTATTCAGCAATTCATGCTACCTGACACAGCTGAAATTCCAAAAAACAAAACTTTAATTTGGATTTGTTTAAAAAACAAAAAACAAAAATTGGATTTCACGGGCTATTTTAGAGCATCCTATTTCAATAAAGGCCACTTTTAGTGAATGGCTTAGCAGTAATATAATACTTAATAACAAGAAGCAGTAAAAACACAACTTTTACACTCTAAAAGCTACATACAGCACTACCTCATCGACATCGTCATTACAAACGCGTAGGCTTCAATCTCTCCACTACCTACTTTATATTTGGCAGTAAGCTAATCCCTTCACAGATATAATCCATGTGTGGGTGAAATGAGGGTAATCTTAACTGTCATCTGACTATTTGAATAGCAGAGATAAAACGTCCACAAGTCTGAAGGGGAAACTAATTGGAGACATTACTGCATGTTGTGGAAATAAAATTGAGAATTTAGTTCTTGAAGTTTCTTCTGAACTTTGACTGACTAAATTAAAAGCCAGTTAGGAACGTCAGTAAAGCCAGTTACCACTCCCTCTCATCGAGAGGGGGCCTTTGTCCCAGCAGTGGGAACGGTATAGGCTGTATTATGTAGGACGTCAAGATGTTCGAAAATCTACGCACATGCCACAAAAATCAGCCAATTCATTCGGTTAAATCTCACAATAGATATTTAGGTGAAGTAAGCCTGAAGTAAACAGTCATCTGTCATCTGCCACCTGAATCCTGATGCTAACCTTAAGATTTATGTGAAATGACAATATTGACGGTGATCACTTCACCTAAGTTTGGACGGTGAGAATTTACAGATTAGATCGGCAGGTAATAATAAGGCAATAATCCAGGGTCGCGATATTGTTCGAAAGAGACACCGTGACCCTAGCACATGGGCAACTGAAGGAACTCGGGTGGGTTTTAGTCAGTAAAAGATGTGAAGACCAACCGGACAGTCAAGTCGGGACATACATAAGTTATGTCATACACACAAGCCTGCACTAAAATCCTCTCGTTAATTACAAAGATGAAATTAATTGATAACACAGCATCCTTATTAACAACATTTAATTTGAGAAAGCTTAATAAAAAGTGATTTTATTGAGTGAGAAAGTGAATATAATTATAATCAGCTTCGGTGCACTTGTCATCATTTTGGATTGGATTTTGTAAAATGGCGATTATACGGTACATTATTGTGATTTTCAGTGTTTAAACGATATTTAAGAGAACGTTCGTTATGGTTTCAATAGTTAATAATAAAAATTGTCGAAACGAAACAAGTATTTCGATGAAATCTGAAATGCTAAAGCTAAATGTCACCTTTCAACAATAAGCCACCTCCAATTTTGCACCGCAAGCCCTGTCACCTGCACACGTGAAGACCAAGATGGCTGCGTCAGCGAACGGTATTCATATTGCTAAATTCGGGATCAAACAACTTTATGTATATTTTTTCGTGTATTTTTTTCCATCGAAACGCTACGAAGAAGCGATACTGCGATCGCCAACCCGTCTGCTAAGCGTGGCGATTATTGCAAACCCTCTCAAATTGGGAGAGGCCTGCGTCCAGCAGTGGAAGCCTAACGGCTGCAATGATGATGATGATGATATGATGATAATAAATAAATAAATGAAAATCAACACTCAACAACAACAACAATCAATCTAACAACAACAACAATCAACAACAACAACAACAATTAATCAACAATCATCAACAACAATTAACAATTAATCTTAGGACAACCAAGACACTGTTATCTGATCCCAAACTACGCAGAGCCTGTGCTATGGTAACCAGACAACTGATAAATATACTTATATATTTCTAAATACATACATTTTATAGATAAATTACACCCAGACGCAGAACAAATGATTGTGCTCATCACACAAACACTTGTCCTGGGTGGGAATCGAACCCACGACCTCAGTCTTAGCAGTCAGGGTCACTTACCACTAGACTAACAGGCCAGTCAACGATGATGATGCTATGATGATGATGCTATGAAGAAGAAGTCCTATCTACAGCCGTATAAGTCGTTAACGCGACTAAGCCATAATTCTCTTTTAGTTGTCATCTCGGAAGTCCGCCCTTTCTAGCCATTCCATCCATCGTTTCTTTGGTGTTCCCCTACTCATATAGCCATTCATACCCAAAATTTTCTTCACGACATTTTCCTCATTCCTTAGCACTATACGCCCATACGACAAACGTTTTCCACACAGCATGTAGCAGTAAGTTTAAAATAAAAATAGCAAGTACAATGTTTGAAACGCATTATACTATTTGTAGGCGAAGCTCAATAAAACAAGCTATAGTTAGTATTTATGTTTCTTTATTGTTTTGGGCGACGCCCTATGAGACTAACTAACTTTTAACATTAATATCTCCTCGCTATTGTATTCGGTAACTCCGGTATAGCCTCTGTAAAATACCTAAACAAATACCTATACTGTTCTTTAATAAAAGTAGTAGATTTCCATGAAGATACTTAAGTAAATACCGATGTATGTTTATAATCAGCTGTATTACCATTGTCTTGACCTTTTGAATTCTAATTAACCTGCAATTACCTGTAACAATAACCTGTTGGAATCTAATTAGTCTGTAATGCCTGTGTTATGTTTGTATAAAACTAATTAGCTTATAGTTACCTAACTCATTTATTGTAAAGCACTAATTAGCTGTGAGTAGGTATGAATATACCTAAAATATCTTACGTAGTTCGTACACGATTTTGAAAGTAGCGTATGTCCAATAGGACGAGCCACATTGTTAATCCAATAAGAAAGCAGAAACCTTGAACTCGCTTACACGTGTTTTGAAATTCTCGACAAGTCGAAACCTGTACCTTAGGGAAAGTCCATTTTTCTCGCACTCAATTGGCGGAGCGGCTAATCAAAGTAAAGAAATGTATACGCTACTTGCGGTAGGCAACAAAAGTTATAAAAGGGCCGAGCGTCTATTTTTGGATTTAGTATTTTTACAAGTTTACATGAATCATCAAGTTACCACGTAGTGTTTGTGAAGTAAGTGGCTCCGCTGTCCACTGCTTAGTCGCGATGTACCCTATATCTAGTTAGCCAGTCTTCAAGTGTAATATAGCTAGGATTTAATTATGTGTACTGCTTATTCTGACTGTATTTTATATTGTGTGCTGTGTACTCTTTTACAACCATTTTTAGTGATTTCTGTGTAATTTTATGTGTGCCAAATATACTCAATTATTACGACATTCTGACTGGTTTAATTTCACTCTTTCGTCAAGGGAACACCGTCACCCCCGCCTACAACACCTGACTCCCGTTTTAGTAACATTTTGGTCCTTGCGAGCCGGATCAGGTTCAATTAGAATAGAGTGAACCAGTCAGAATCATGAGTCACAGAAGTGAAATCACCACACGCAGCAAGTTACGAAGACTGGCGGAAGAAATGGGTACGCGACAAGCAGAGGACATCGTCTCTGACTCAGGCTTACCATCCGAAAGGGCTCCAGGTTCTCCGTCCGTAGCACCGACATTGGCATCGACGTCCGCTCGCAATATTCCGCTCACCGGTGGCCGATTAATTGACCACAGTAAACTGACGTCAGAGAGAGCGCACGGGGGGCAGGCAGCGCCCAAGGGTCGCCACACCTCGCCGCGCAGCAAAATATCGTCAAGAAATAGCCACAGGAGCGTCGATTACCTTAAAAAACGGATCGAGTACGAAGCGGAGCGCGAATTAGTGCAGTTGAAAGAGAACCTGGTCAAAGACAAGGAAAACCTCGTCAAGAAAAGGATGGAAGCGGAAATAGCTGAGATAGAGGCGGCCGCTGAAAGCGATGATTCACAGTCAGATGTGAGTACGACACAGCGCGTCGAAGAGTGGGTGAAAACCACGCCCCAAGTCCCCCAATTGATAGAAGTATTGGGGACGCCGGCTGTGTCAGGCGCGCCTATTGAAATGGCTGCGCCCCGTGAAACATCTGACCCCCGTGAACAAACCGTAAGTAGGGTGAATCTTGTGAATAACCACCGTGGGTCGTCAGTGCCGTGTGATCTAGACCAGTCCCGAGTACCTAGGACATCCGCGTCTGTACCGTTACCTAACATAACGGCACCAATTACGTCCAGGTACATGCCAGTAACGTCAGATGGAGTAAGGTTCCAGTTACCCAGCCGTTATACCGCCTTTACCACTCCGGTCGCAAGTGTACCTCGAGTAGCCACACTCGAGTCGGATACACGGCGGCAGATGCAGTACGGAGCGGATGAAAGAGAAAGGCGGAGAGAATCGTCAGGGGACAGAGACCGTAAGATAGACAGACTGGCAGAGGCTATCACGAACATGGCACGACCACCACGACCGGTACCAAGACAGGCATATGAATTGCCCTACTTTAAAGGTGACCCAGCCGACTGGATATCATATCGGAACATGTACTGGGAAACATCACAATTATACAATTTCAAGGCGCACGAAAACTTAGCACGATTAAAAACCTCGTTACAAGGCGACGCAAAGGTATCAGTAGAGGACTTACTACGATCGTCAACTGATCCGTCCGAGATAATGCGCGCGCTAGAGGATGAGTACGGTCACCCGACCCTAGTGCTACAGTACGCCATACAAAAGGTCAAAGAATTACCTAGAGTAACGGAAAGTGGACGCGAACTAAGGAAATTCTCGTCAACGGTTAGAAATTGTGTTTCGTTACTCAAAAATATTCGTGCGGATGGATATATAAATAATCCACAGCTGGTGAGTGACCTGCTGAGCAAGCTGACCCCTGTACAGCGCGCGCAATACGGTGACTTCGCAATGGGCCTGGACAACACACAGGGGGTGGACTTAAGAGTGTCTCCAAATCTAGAAATATTATCACATTTTCTAATACACTTGACACGCTCAACGTCGTACTACACTCAGGCGAGTATGTTTGAGCCCGGTCCATCGAAGCCCCCTGCCAAGCAACAGCAGAAGTATGGCGGCGCCGCCGGTCAATCTCGGCCAGCCAACGCCGCGCGCTCGGCCGCGAGCAGGCCTCCGTTGACGCAACGAGTGAACACGCAGAGCGACGAGTCTGCCGCTCCTGAAGAATGCGTTATATGTCAACGAAAGCACAACATAGAAGAGTGTGACCAGTTCAAAAAGCTTACCGTTCAACAGCGTTGGGACACGATAAAGGAGAAGAACACATGCTTCAAATGTCTCGTGAGTAAACATCCCAAGAGGTTTTGCCGTGCGAGTAGATGCAAGAAGTGCGGGTTCGGACATCACCTGCTGTTACACGCGGATAAGCAGCCGAAAGAAAAGGTGGCTACGCCGCCAGAAAGTAAGACGGAAAGTGTCACAAATATAGGCGAGTGGCGAGCTACGGCACTACTGAAAATTATGCCAGTAACGGTCAGCGATGGAAACAGTGACGATAATCAGTGTTACGCACTACTGGACGATGGTGCGACCGTGTCACTCATCGACAGCTCGCTCGCCACAGACTTAGTGGGCCCATGTGTTCCTCTCTCCTTAAAAACCGCGGGTGGCTACGGAGTAACAGACTCAACGTCGCGAGTGGTACAAGTGCGCGTAAAAGGACCTAACGGTCAGTGCCATAATATTACGTGTCGGACAATAGTGGACATTAACCTACCAACGCAAACAGTGTCCGCCACAGTGATCGACGACAACGCGCACCTACGCGACTTGGGTTGCGTAGAGATGAGGGGAGCCAAACCGCTGCTGCTTCTCGGACAGGACAACTGGGAGCTGCTCGTCAGTCAGGACATCCGCCAAGGAAAATCCGGTAAGCCAGTTGCCTCACTCACTAAGTTAGGTTGGGTCATACATGGACCATTTAATATTAATAACATTAATAATAGTAAAGAATGTGTTAGTTGCATGACCGTTTCCCTTCCTGATTTACATAATCTAGTTAAATCACAGTTTGAGCTAGAAGCGATAGGTATTTCAGAGAATTTACGTAAACATAAAGATGTCGAAAGGGCATTAGCCGTGTTAGACAGCACTAGCCATCGTATCCCTGACCAGTCACAATGGGAGGTCGGTTTGTTATGGAAACATGACAATATTCAGTTACCTGATAATTATAATCAGGCCAGGCAAAGGCTGTACGGCATAGAGAAACGTATGCGTAAAGACACTAGTTTCGCTGAGCAATATTCAGCTCAGATAGGTAGGTTAGTAGACGAAGGTTACGCGCGTAAAGTAGACGGTAACATAGACAGCTCGCCGGTTTGGTACTTACCGCATTTCGGAGTCGTTAACCCGAACAAACCGGGCAAGCTACGTCTCGTGTTCGACGCAGCCGCTACGTCTCATGGGACGTGTTTAAATGATAATCTGCTAACCGGACCTGACTTACTGAATTCTTTGCTAGGTATTTTAATTAAGTTCAGGATAGGCCCCGTCGCGTTTTCAGGGGATATCGCTGATATGTTCTTACGAGTAAAAATAAGGGCAGAAGATCAAGGCGCGCAATTATTTTTATGGAGAGGCGCGGATCACCATAAAGAACCAGATACATACGCGATGAATTCCATGATATTTGGTGCAGCCTCGTCCCCTACTACGGCAATATATATACTCAACAAAAATGCCGATGATTTCATTGATGTTTATCCCGAAGCTGTGGAAGCCATTAAATCTAGGCACTATATGGACGACTATCTAGATAGTGCTTGGACCGAGGAGAAGGCTAACACGTTAATAGAGGAAGTGACACGAATACATGCATCCGGTGGATTCATTATCCGGGGGTGGGTCACTAACTCATCGGAGCTAAGGGAAAGGCTGAAAATAGAAATGCCTGATAAGGTAGCCCTTGAGAAGGGAACAGGCTCAGTAGAGAGGACCCTAGGTTTAATATGGTCACCTAAAGACGACGAGTTAGGTTTTGATCTGTCATTTAAGAGACTACCACCGGAAATTATGAATGGTAGTTTAGTGCCCACTAAAAGACAATTTCTTAGTATGATAATGTCGATTTACGACCCGCTAGGTTTCCTATACCCGTGTGTAATTCAATCACGCATATTAATGCAACGAATATGGAAGTCGGGAATACAATGGGACGAACCCTTAAAAGAAAAGGACGCCAAAGTATGGTTTAATTGGCTCCATAATTTATACCGCTTAAACGAATTAAAAATACCGCGGTGGTACGGGTTAAAACTCGATAATTTAGAATTACACGCGTTCGGGGACGCCAGCGAGCTTGCTTACGCCGCAGTAGTATACCTAGTGGGCTCTAACTCTGAAGGAAAGAGGGAATCGGTTATGTTACTAGGGAAAGCGCGAGTAGCTCCACAAAAAGTAGTATCCATTCCCAGGCTAGAGTTACAAGCAGCCGTGTTAGCCTGTCGTATAGCAGACACTGCCCACAAAGAGTTAGGTATACGAATCGAAAAGAAATTCCTTTGGACCGACAGCAAGACTGTATTAAAATGGATAAACTCCGATGCACAGGAATTTCAACGATTCGTCTCGCACAGACTAGCCGAAATAGATAGGCTGTCAGACAGAGGCAACTGGCGCTGGGTACCTTCACAGGATAACCCAGCTGATAAGGCCACCAGGTTGTGTTGGCCCGATGACCACGCGGAGTGGCTCTCGGGCCCCTCGTTTCTATGTAACCCACAGGAGCTGTGGCCTGCGTGTCCCGAGGCTGAGGCGTCGGAAGCGGACCTTGAGCGCATCCAGCGGGTCCACGCCGCGGCAGCACCGGCGGCACCACTCCTAGAGTACGAGCGCTACTCATCGTGGACGCGCATTCAGCGTGTCATGGCGCGCGTGCTCATCTTCAGCGGCCGATGTCGTAAACGTCGGTCGACTACGGAGCTGTGTCAGCGAGACCTAGAAGATGCTCACAACAGCCTGTTGAGGCTGTGTCAAGAAGAAAGCTTTCAAAGCGAGCGGGCCACCATCCTTAAAGGCCTGCCCGTTCCCAGCAGCAGCAGCATCAAGGCTCTCGACCCCATGCTAGCCGACGACGGGTTGCTACGAGTGAGAGGGCGCCTGAGTGCCTGTGAGGTGCTCACGTTTGGCGAGCGGCACCCTATTATCCTGGAGGGCCGCCATCCTCTGACAAGAAAGCTAATCGCTCATTACCATGCGATGGCTCTGCACGCCAACCACGAGACCGTCGTCAACAATCTACGGGAAAAATACTGGGTCACTAAAATCAGAACCTCAGTGAAGACAGTGGTTGCCAACTGCCAACTCTGTCGCGTCTGCCGAGCCAAGCCCGCGCCACCGAAGATGGGTGACCTGCCGCTCGCAAGGCTGGAACCATCCAGACGAGCCTTTGTGCGAGTGGGGGTGGACTACTTCGGCCCGATGGAGGTCGCAATCGGGCGACGGCGCGAGAAGAGGTGGGGTGTCCTATTCACCTGCCTCACTACACGCGCCGTCCACCTTGAGTTGGCCGCTTCCCTAAGCGCCGACTCCGCCATACTAGCCTTGCGGCGCCTCATAGCGCGCCGCGGGCAACCAGCACATCTGTACTCTGACCAGGGTACCAACTTCATCGGGGCCAATACCGAGCTTCGAGCAGCCCTGAAAGACCTCAACCAAGGTCAGATAAGGGCCGAGGCCATTCACCGTGGCATCGAATGGCACTTCAATCCCCCGGCGGCCCCACACATGGGTGGCTGCTGGGAGCGCCTGGTGAGATCCGTGAAGAACGCACTTCGCAGTACGCTCAAGGAGCGTGCCCCTCGTGAGGAGGTCCTCTACACCCTCCTCACCGAAGCCGAGCTGATCGTAAACAGCCGGCCACTGAGCTACGTGAACGACGACCACGACCAGCCCGTGGTCCTGACGCCGAACCATCTACTCCTGGGCACTGCGTCCGGGAGTACTCCGTTTGCATCGAGCGACGCCGAAGACATCGACTCTCGCCGGCAGTGGCGGCGCGTGAACGCGCTCGCCGACATGTTCTGGCGGCGCTGGCTGCGAGAGTACCTGCCTACGCTCCAACGTCGGGAAAAGTGGTTAAACAATGTGCCGAACGTACGTATCAGTGACGTAGTAGTGATTGTGGACAATAATAGACCGCGAAGTGCGTGGACCAAAGGTCTCATCAAAGCTGTGTATCATGGACACGATGGTATTATCCGTGTAGTAGATGTTAAGACTGTAAATGGGGTCCTACGTCGACCCGTAGCGAAGATTATTGTGCTTCCCACAGACCAAGAATTGTAAGTCGGTTGAACCCTGTTACAGGGGGTGGAATGTAGGCGAAGCTCAATAAAACAAGCTATAGTTAGTATTTATGTTTCTTTATTGTTTTGGGCGACGCCCTATGAGACTAACTAACTTTTAACATTAATATCTCCTCGCTATTGTATTCGGTAACTCCGGTATAGCCTCTGTAAAATACCTAAACAAATACCTATACTGTTCTTTAATAAAAGTAGTAGATTTCCATGAAGATACTTAAGTAAATACCGATGTATGTTTATAATCAGCTGTATTACCATTGTCTTGACCTTTTGAATTCTAATTAACCTGCAATTACCTGTAACAATAACCTGTTGGAATCTAATTAGTCTGTAATGCCTGTGTTATGTTTGTATAAAACTAATTAGCTTATAGTTACCTAACTCATTTATTGTAAAGCACTAATTAGCTGTGAGTAGGTATGAATATACCTAAAATATCTTACGTAGTTCGTACACGATTTTGAAAGTAGCGTATGTCCAATAGGACGAGCCACATTGTTAATCCAATAAGAAAGCAGAAACCTTGAACTCGCTTACACGTGTTTTGAAATTCTCGACAAGTCGAAACCTGTACCTTAGGGAAAGTCCATTTTTCTCGCACTCAATTGGCGGAGCGGCTAATCAAAGTAAAGAAATGTATACGCTACTTGCGGTAGGCAACAAAAGTTATAAAAGGGCCGAGCGTCTATTTTTGGATTTAGTATTTTTACAAGTTTACATGAATCATCAAGTTACCACGTAGTGTTTGTGAAGTAAGTGGCTCCGCTGTCCACTGCTTAGTCGCGATGTACCCTATATCTAGTTAGCCAGTCTTCAAGTGTAATATAGCTAGGATTTAATTATGTGTACTGCTTATTCTGACTGTATTTTATATTGTGTGCTGTGTACTCTTTTACAACCATTTTTAGTGATTTCTGTGTAATTTTATGTGTGCCAAATATACTCAATTATTACGACATTCTGACTGGTTTAATTTCACTCTTTCGTCAAGGGAACACCGTCACCCCCGCCTACAACACCTGACTCCCGTTTTAGTAACACTATTTGTAAAATTTTCTACCTTGCTTGCATCCATGTCTTCTCTATCATTTTTCAATCAGCATTATCACAATACAGAAATTTCACAACTAAACCTTTTTACACCTTCATCGTTTTCTCTTTGCTTGCTTCTTTATATACCTTTCATAAACATCGAATCCGTAACAAGAGCTCCAATTAACCTTCCACACACAAATATCTTCACCAAAACAATATGCTCGGCCATTAAAGTATCGAGTTTATCGTTCACCGAACCGTACAATACTGTACATTTAGCAGACGAAATAACTCAAGGGCAACGCACCTACAGCTATATTTAATTACGACTACCAATGGCCGGTAAGCTTGGAGTAATAACAACAACACTGGAAGTTGGGAAGCTGTTTATAGAAATTGAGAACGGAAATAATATTGAGGCACCTGTATTCTTGGATGGAAAGTTTTCAATTTTGTGCAGTGTAAAGGCTACTATGTATACTGTCCTTTTTATATATTAAAGTTACTCAAAAGCTCTGTCAAATTCCATAAATTTTTCCAACACCAAAATGCACAAGAAAGATACTTTTGTTTTTCGAATTTAATCCAAGACAGGAAAAGGAATGGTAGAAAAGTTAAGAATAAGATTGGAAAAGGAGAAGAAAATGTTGTGACTACCGCATCAGAAAGAAATAAAGATTTGAAGTAAGACGCGCATTATGCTTTAAAGCGTCTATAACACTACATACAGGAATAGCTAAGACCAACACTTATGACTGGTACCAACAATTGGTAACATTGTGATTTCAGAACAAAATTATACCCCTGATTTATTTGTGGTATTTCTTCTAAAGACATGTCGAATCATACTATTGTGTGTACTGATTAATAGGTGGGTACATCACTTAATGACAGAGAAACGAAACGCTGCAGCCATGCGCCAGACATGTAAAATGTATGTATTCTCGTACATCGCGTGTTCTAATCACGGGTTTTTTTACTGTTTTCCCATACTCTTACTTTGTGTCACATGTAGGTACTGAGATTTATCTGTTCACACTTCTACGTATATTCATTGGTTTACAGAAAAAATATCTTTGATAGGATTAAATAGCAAAAATAGAATAGATCTAATAACTGCATCATCATAATCAGCCTATATTGTTCCCACTGCTGGGACACAGGCCTACTCTCGGTGAGAGGGAGTGGGCAGTAATCCACCACGCGGGCCCAGTGTGGGTTGGTAGATGTCACATGTCTTCGAACTTGTGGTTCTAGGACATGCCGATTTCCTCACAATGTTTTCCTTCACCATTTTGAGAGCAGTGGTGATGAAATTATTTACACAAGGTAAAGCGCCTGCCTGGGTTCGAACCTACGACCTACAACTCGTAAGTCGAGGCCGATACCACTGGGCCACCACTGCTCACAATAACTGCGTAAATAAAGTTAAAGTACAACCTACATGCAGAAGGCAAAGAATTGGAATATTATGGTGCAAATATAGAAGTGATCTTCGTCAAATGATAAATCAATTTATAAGAACATTCAGATGCTAAAAATAAACATATAGACAAATGACTTATTCGCAGTTAATAAGCCAAAACAATTAATGTAGAATATGAAAAAGAAAGAGAAACTGTTACACACGCAGATAGCACCAAACTCCAAAGTACCAACGCACTATTCGCAAATAAATTTCAACTTTCGATTCACCTTGATTCAATAAACAAAACCTCTTGAATTAAGATCTGCGATGACTCAGCATCACTTCATTGATCTAGATAAGATGCCCAGGAAGCTGAAACTGCTCAATTCACCTTAATTTACGAAAAAGTGTACCAACAAAATGGTAAGGAGTTCACTAAACTTTAATGCTAAACATTTACACCGCCCACTTGCGTTAATTCGAGCACAGAGGTTTGTTTCTTTACGTGCTAAGTGCTGCGTTTGCGCAAAGTACCGATATCGACTCATTGGCCTAGTAGGTAATGGTCTTAGGTGTTAAAATGTCTCGCATAAAGTTCAGGAATTGTAAGGCATCAGTAGCGAAAGGTTGATGTTGAAAAAGTCATCAGAATAACAGTTAATGATAATGAAGATGAGTAAGAAGTCATGTAACGTGGAAATGCTATCGATAAAGAAATTGAAAAAGAAAACCTTGGTTTAACTCTAAGGTAAAGCTAAGCATGGTGCTGTTGGTCCGTGGATGGGTGAACATCTTTACATACCCCACCCCTCCGTGCCGCGGAAAGCACGAAAAGTAGCAAGAAGTAATACACAGTAACTGGGTTGTGGAACTTGTGGAGGTTAGATAGGCAGTCAGTTTGTGCTGATGCGACAGTAGAAGTAAGAACTCTGTCCTACCCTTTTTGCATAAGTAGGTTGATGAGAGTGTATTTAATATTGATACTGTAAGTGAATAACTCGGTGTCGGCAGTCTGATCCGAAATCACTTGAACGCGTCCTGCATTGAACGATTTTGGAAAGTGAAAGGAGCCATTTTGTGCTTCGAGAGAAATTACATCTCTTATACCTTTAAACGAGCAATTCTTGTACATATATATATACACTCAGCGGCACGGAATCTTGGCCAAGCGCTTATCTCGCAACTACTCGCAATAAAAAAAACTTTAAGTGTTTCTAATGATTGTTTGTTATGACGCTAGGTCAAAAAATGTTTACCCTTAGTTCAAGAGGGTAATTCATAATGTTTGAGTGCACTATGGCGTAACTTTAAATGTTTAGTTGAATCGTGTCATTTGAGCGACTAAGTTGCAAGTTTAAATTTGTGTGTTGTAAAAGTTTACCGTTACCTTATTGAATTATTGTGGTTTTGTGCTTGTTATTGATTAACTGAAGGTGCTGTAACACCAATAAACATGCCAATAACACCAGCACAGGTTGCACAGGCTGTAGCATTAATCGGCCAAGGATTGACACAGCGTGAAGTTGCTGTGGTGCTTAATGTACCACGTTCATCGATGCAGTATGCGCTAAAACGATACCAGGAGACTGGCCACTATTCCCGTAGACCAGGCAGTGGAGGTGTCAGATGCACGTCGGCCCGGGACGACCGATATATTGTCCGGGAAATTTTAAGAAACCGCTACGTGACCGCTGTTGAGATACGCCAGCGGCTCCAAATCGCAAGGGGCGTGAATGTTAGTGAGCGTACGGTGAGAAGACGAATGGAGGAAGTGAATTTGAAAGCCCGTAGACCAACACGCGGGCCAGAACTTCTCAGACATCACCGAGTAGCTAGACTTCAATTCGCCCGTGAACACGCCAGCTGGACCCACGAGCAATGGGTTCGAGTTCTGTTCACAGATGAGTCTCGAATTGCATTGCGCGCTCCAGATGGTCGGGAGCGAGTGTGGAGAAAAAGAGGAGAGAGATTTCTTCCCATTACCACCACACAAACTGTGAGTTTCCATGGAGGCTGTATAATGGTTTGGGGAGGAATAAGTTCCGATGGTCGTACGGAGTTGGTTATCATTGTTAACTGGCTAACTGCAGTCCAATACAGCGGGGAAGTCTTCCAGGAACATGTTTTGGTATATCCGGGATATATAGGGCACGACTAATTTCTCCTAATGCACGATAATGCACGTCCAAACGTTGCACATTGCATTGAAGAATACCTTCAAGAAGTTGGTATTCAAAAATTACAGTGGCCAGCTCGTAGTCCGGACTTAAACCCAATTGAGCATATCTGAGACATGCTCAAAAGAAAGATAAAGTCCACCTCCGACCCGCCAGTAACTCTTCAGCAACTTCGAAATGCAGTACTGACTGCTTGGGAAAGCATACCGCAAGTTGATCTCAGAAACATCATTCAGAGCATGCCAGATCGAATGTAAGCGGTTATAAAGGCTAGAGGAGGAAACAGCCGATACTGAAACGACGAAAAAATTACCAATTAAGGTTATTTTTTAATTCAATAGTGTTTTTAAATTGATGATGTAAATTCCTTTTTTTCTGAAAAAGTGCCCAATTTAATAACTAAAGTTATTGGTGTTGTGACGTTTTCATTTTCAAGTTCCAGAAGCATAAGAATCACTTACTGAATGCATCTACCCTTAGTTCAGTGTCAAAAATACATTTATGTGCGAAATGTTGTGAAATTTACATGTGGCCAAGTTTCCGTGCCGCTGAGTGTATATATATATATATATATATAATCTGAATCTCGGAAACGGCTCCAACGATTTTCATGAAATTTTGTATACAAGGGGTTTCAGGGGCGATAAATTGATCTAGCTAGGATTCATTTTTATAAAATGTCGTTTTATTCGTGTTTTCAATGACCAACTTTGTCGATAATCAACTTGAACATGAACTTATTATTTTAAACGCAATTTACCAAAAAATACCGAGCAAAGCTCGGTCAACCAGATATTATTTGTAACAAGAGCAAGAGCTTTTCCTTTTAAGGTAGACGAAGTTAAACTTTATATTAATGCAATCCGTAATGGTGTAACCAGATAATAGATTCCTTTAAGTAAGTAGAAGGTGAAATACCAAAAGAGTAGCATCATCTTGTCCTATTTGACGGGCTTCAAATTCTAATATTCTTATGGTTTTTGCAATTTGCAGGTCGTTGTATGGTGATTAAAAAATGTGATTATTTTAGAATAAGTGGACTGTTAGCACTGGTAGTTCCTATAAGCATACACTGTACTGCTAATAATACTGATAATAGTAGGATTGCACATGAGGAAGGTACTGAAGACCATGCTCCCAACAACAACATGGCAAACGACGTTATCATTGTGACGTAAACGGAACTGGGAACCAGAATGATGAAGTACCAATTATTATTTGTGGCTGCACATTAAAGCATCATTTAATGCGCTAAATTGGACAATTGCAATAGACCTAATGGCAAATTAATTGTATATCGCCTACATAGAGCAATTCCTACAATTGACCCCTTTAAGTTAGTCGTAGCGTGGTGGGATTATAAAATGATTGCACAGTTTTATGACTACCAACGAACCTTGTTGTAATTAATCATGACTAGAGATGATGATGATAGAGATGCAATTATTGTCAAATTTGTAATTGATAAATTGTAAATATTAATTGATGAAGCAACAGATCGAAGGAAAAGATCATACCCATGCTTGAGCTCATCAATGGTACCATCGACCACATGTGTGTCAACTACTAAAATTCAGCATAGCCTTTTCCCAACTGTGTGGGGGTCAGCTCCCAGCCTACCTGTATGCAGCTCAATACCAGTACTACAATACTAAATAGTACTTATTTTTATTTTCGGATTTAATTTTTTCTGTCTTCATCAATGATGTCATATATGTATACATGTAAATCACAATACGCAAGATTTTAAGCCGAATTAGGAAGTCTGCATTAAGTTGACTTGTCGCCAGATTCAAATCTTTTCACTGTAGGTACCTACCAGCTGTCTTTGTTCGCTTATCATTACTCATTTGTACAAACATAGTAGAATACACATTAAGACTTAACAAACTAATTCTAAAGCCTAGCACAGACAGTTAAACTCTCAATCAATCTTGTCCAACATTAGTGCAATCAATCACTGCAACCATTGATTAAGTTGGCAACACTGCTAATGTATTTGAAAGGTTAGGTTTCATGTTTGGGGCGACTTTTTGGTGAATCAATCATTTGTAACAAGTTGAGGGTAATGAATGACCGTTTGAGGATAGGTGATAATCACCATTAGAAATGGGAAAACGGATCCCTTAACCTGAGTGAAGGAAAACTAACTATTGCTAGATACTAATCAAGAGTTACAGACAGTTAAAGAATTTTACGAGCAATAATTCCGTGCGGGCTGGCAAAGTCGTATTTGTAGTCGTTTTTCGTGATTATTATCAATAAATAATAAAAAAATAATAATATATATAAATTATAAATTATAAATCTACACTATCTACACTATCTACACTAATATTATAAATGCAAAAGTAACTCTGTCTGTCTGTCGGTTTGTCTGTCTGTCTGTCTGTCTGTCTCGCTTTCCTGCTAAAACTACTGAACCGATTTAAATGAAATTTGGTACACAGATAGTTTAGAGCCTGAGAAAGGACATAGGCTACTTTTTATCCCGGTAGTATGTTCCTGCGGGATAATTTCTGACCTCCACGCGGGCGAAGCCGCTGGCAAAAGCTAGTATTAAATATAAATCAAAATGTTTTTTTTTAGCCAAGCAGAAGATCGTTTGTACTTCATCCCCTATGCTTGAGAAGATCACATCAGGTAATTTAAAAAAAATATTATCAAAGATGATTGAATGAGGACATCATTCATTGAGACCTATTAAGGGCCCGGCGACGGTCAATCTGTCCATACAAACGTAATACCAAAATCATTTGCAATTTGAGCATATTTCCACCATTTTAAGATGATATTCGGCTTTAGACAGTATTTATCTAGGTTATGGTGACGTTTTTTTTAAAAAAAAACTGAGCTAAAATGAAGTTTGAGCGAATTGCATTTCGCACATTTTTACAACGTGAATGACATGTTTTCTTTTTGTTTTTTCTCCATTAAAAACAACAATACCTGTAATAATGTTTCATCCATAACACAGCTTATATTATCAAAATACAAAATAATGAAAACCAATTTAAAAATCATTAAGTTTTCATTCATCATTTTTGGTATTACGGAACACAGCATAATTATCATAAATTTTCACTAGCGAGTAGTGCTGTCGCGTCTCACAAAAATATCAATGTGTGCACGGTCGTACGGCTGGCAGTAGTGTGTTGTGTAGGTACCGCTCGGACATGCATTCACACTAGCGCAACATGCATTTTGGCCGTACTTTAATTTGTTTATTCAATTGTATTGTGATATTTCTGACATTATTATTGACCTATGCTATGGAACTTGGATTTTGATTTTTCTTCTGATTTGGTATCGAGTACAGAGACTGAATGACTGATCAGAATGTAGAGCATTCTGACGATTCTTTTTTTTTGTTGGATGGGAAATCATCAAATGACTTCTCCCGTTCTGGGCGGAGCGGGAGGGCGTGTCAGACTTTTACTGACTAAAACCCACCCATATTCCATCAGTTGCCCATATGCCAGGGCCACGGTAACTCTTTCGAACGAATCTCGCGACCCTGGCAGGAACTTTGCTTTGTATACGGACCTGGATTATTTTATTATTTACGATTCGGTTTGCTCCGAACGTTGGGATGTGTCTCACAGTAAGTAGGTACCTACCTATTAGCCAATGATATATTATAATAAGTTACCTGTCTAATATTTTCTTGGCTACTAATTGTTTACTTACATATTTTTAAACTCAGCCCAATGAAATAAAGATAATTTTTTTTCGTGGTTTGAGTTTAATAGTAGTAAGTACCTAACTAAGTATATTTTGTATAAGTTAGTATTTACCTACCTATCTAGGTATAGGTTAATTATGTTATGACTACGTTAATGTAATACGTTAATTGCCGCCTGTTGGTCTAGTGGTTAGTGACCCTGACTGCTATGCCGGAGGTCGTGGGTTCGATTCCCACCCAGGACAAATGTTTGTGTGATGAGCACGATCATTTGTTCTGTGTCTGGGTGTAATTTATCTATAATATGTATGTATTTAGAAATATATAAGTATGTTTATCAGTTGTCTAGTACCCATAACACAAGCTCTGCTTAGCTTGGGACTAGATGGCGTTGTGTGATAGTTGTGGAATATTATTATATTATATTATTATTATATGTTATGACTTAACACACGTCCCCATGGACGTAATAAAATCGCGGTTGGTTATTTTCGTGCACTGGGTCTTCAAGATACTGCCGCCAAGAGCTGAAAATCCAACTGTGCTTCGACGTGCTGAGACTCACCCGCGCTGCACTGTGTTGTATTCTCAATGCTCGGTTCAACACCGACAGTTCAAAATGCGATCTTATTACGTCCGTGAGAACGTGAGTTTCACCATAATTAACGTAGTTTTAATTTCTGGGATAAATAATTGCCAGTATAGAAAATAACAGATCTCGATTCCGTAAACGATTCTGAACAATTTATTATGGTAATGTTCATTTATTGTGTTACACACACACTATTTAAACCTACTTCTACTATCCTTCACCAGTTTTTATTTATTTGTTGGTATATGGCATAGCTAGCTGACATATGGCAAATACATAATCAGTCTATAAAGTTCCCACTGCTGGGATCCAAGCCTCCTTTCTGAGAGGGAATGGGCCGTAATCTACCACGCGGGCCCAGTGCGGATTGGTTCAGATGTCTGATGTTTTCGATTTTTTTATTCTAAGACATGCCGGTTTCCTCACGATGTTTTTCTTTACCGGTGCGAGAGCAATGTTGTTAAAATTATTTATACAAAGTAAAGCGCGTCCCTGGGTTCGAACCCGCTACCTATAACTCGTAAGTCGGGGCCATTACCACTGGGCCACCACTGCTTATGCAGATATGGTAAATAATGTATTGTAATATTCTGTGCCTCGTAATTACTTTGCCTACCTACTATTGTATAGAATCAAGTTTATGTTACTAAACAGAAAGCAGGTGCTGCTGGGGAGTTTGTTGCGCCGCTTCTTCTCAGATAAAGCACTAGAAATTGGTGACGGGCGGGGCAGTTTGTAAGAATATTTTATGTAATTTTCACGTTCGAAAAGTGCTGATTCTAAACCTAGCTTAGCTTAGGAGAGTGACGTGTACATTAAAAATACAATAAATGTTAATTAAGAGTCTTTGTTTTTTTATTTATCCTCTTTTATATCTGCACATCACGTAAATATGTATAAATTATTGGAATATTTGTCTGTTACTAATATTTTGCGTAACACGTTTAGTGACTTGTATTCATTATTTGTAAGTAGGTAGCTTTTGCCGGCGACTTCGCCCGCATGGAGGTTAGAAAATGCATCTAAACCTTCCTCATAAATCACTCTATCTATTGGTGAAAACCGCATGAAAATCCGTTGAACATTTTTTGTGTTCTTCGGAAGTAGGCAGACGCGGCGGAGACTTTGTTTTATAATATGTAGTGATAACAATTTTTAAAATTAGTAAAAAGAATACTTACTTACATAAATATGAGTTGGACTCACAACGTTCATGTATCAATTTATAGAAGACCAAAACAACATAATTATACATTGGTTTACAAGTACCAAGTTAGGAAAGGTATATAAGACTGTAGGTACAAAAGGCCTAGATCTCGAAATATTGTAATAATTTGAGATACCGACATTTTAAAGAAATTTCCACAAAACGCATTACTAGTCTGTACATTTACTAACGATTCCCCAGACTAGTCAACAAAAATAAAGCAAATAACGAACATACCTAATTACTAGTAAATAAAAATGCGTCGAGTCGTTATGAATAAAGGATAGGTACAACTACTCACTCACACACGGCTGCATACCGCGTCATCGTTGGCCTTCTATTGTCAAACAGAGATAGCAATATTCCGACCGAATTTTGCCTTAGCGTCAGCTCGTGGTTAGCGAGTTTAGGCGCCGCGTTCTTAAGACAATTTCGCAGAATTAATTGAAATAAAAACATCTTATTGATTTTCTTTCCCTTTTTAGCTTGAAAACATGGCGACAAGAGATAGTGGACAATGTTTTAAAGAGAACCTGAGGAGATTTTTTCCGGCTCTTCTGAATAGGAAACGACCATCTGGAAGTGTGCAGCTAGCTTCTGACATTTCACAAGTTGATCTTATTTATGTAAGTTGGTTTATACAAACACGTCCATCATATTTTTTAAACTACATGAGGTCGGCGTTTCCTAACTGACTACTCTGAGAAGAAACGCCGAAGCAAACTCAGTGGTTTATTTTAACGCCCAGGCATAATCTTGGCCAGATCATTTGAGGACCATGTAAATCGGGCGTTTGAAATGGTATTTTAAGGAAAGAGCCACATATATTTGAGGGGACCTGCCCAGTCAGTGCACGCATTTGTCAATTATCGTGCAGCTCAACTCGGATAGATGTGATCTGGATCCTACCGAATGTCGTCCTCCAATTCAACCAATTCTCAGAAAATTACATACATTTATTTCACAAATTGAATAAAGCCACAAGTGAAGGTATTATCACGTCGCATAATGAACTTGAACAGGCACAATCAGTTCCGTGGGCCTAATGATAAAAGTCACCAATAAATCTTCATTAATCAGGACTAGTTTAACCCAGATTGTGGAAACTGTAATCTTGTAGGAGCTCGTTTATCAATGACGTGGGGCCAAGAAATGAGAGGAATAATTGTGCTTAAGCAAATACGATTTATTCATGTCCGGTGCTATTAGTTAACAGTCTATATTGTTACGGGTAAGTGTCAGTTTCTGATAGTGAATTATTATTTTAATAGCTTTCGGCAGTGGCTTCGCCAGCATTGAGGTCACAAATTATCCCTCGCGAACGTACATACTACCGGAATTTTTGTCCCGGTAGTACCTACGTTCGCGAGGATGCCAAGTTTCATCCAAATCCGTTCAACCGTTTTTGGGTGTTTGAGTAACTATCATCCAAACATGCTAAACTATAACATATATGGCTATACGTATGCTTAACTTTTGGAAATTGGTAATATTTTTAGAGTCTGATACATCATATTTTTTGCTTTGTATTCTCTGGTTCAGGTTATAACATATTTTGAATATGTATCTGGTTCTGTAATTTGAAAGTAAAAGGCCAATCCAGCTCTTTTTAAAACATGAAGAAAACATTATTTTCTTCAGAAATTATCCGTTTCTTAAGCGCAAAGACAAATTTAATGGCCGTAAGACACGCAAAATAGAACAAAACCTACTTGAACCAACTCAACCATTTAGTAAATCCGCTGTTTCCATAGCCCCAAGCGTAACCGCGGGTGCATTACACAAATCATTGGATCTATGCAGATGAATGAGCAACAAAACCGACGGGACAGTTTTAAGACCACCATTAGATAGCCCGAAGCTAGACGAGGCGTAAGACGCATGCGCTGTGCGTGCAACAGAGTACATGTTATTTGATAAGGTCTTGAAATATGGTCAAGTTTATGGTGGCAAGGGAAAGGCAGAAGAAGAACTAGATATGAAATGGCGGTTTAAGGTATAAAACAGAAGTAAGTAAGTAAGTAAGAAGAAGAAGAAGTAAGTACATCACCGTGCCGTTTTGTGGAAATAAACTACTATAAATAAAACGTAGATAGGTGAACAAGAGTGATCAAACAGTCCAGCCAAATGCTTGAATGAAGTTGCAACGTTAAGAAAGAAAGCAAAAGATGAAGACGCAACGAAAACAGCTAAAACAACACATATCATTATTATACAATATTGCAAGGAAACAAAAAACCATAACACTATTATTCTAAGCACTAATGGCAGTTAAACAGCAAAGACAAAATGTACAAATCGTGTGCATTATTTCATCAATATCGGAGGACCTAACTAGAATAGATGTAATAGATAACAAGAAACAAGAAAACCTTCAGCAAAGGGCGTTAAGATAAAGATAAGGCGCCGAATGGTATCAGTGCAATACGTATGCAAATCTGAGCAATAAAGATTTCCATGGTAATACAAATGCTACAGCTGTCGTTAACACCTACAGGCTAAGTAATGTCGGAACATTCTACTATTGAAACGTCTGGTAAGCTCGACTTGGAATAAATGTACGAATTCATTGAGTTAGAAAAGTTATTAAGGGCTGGAAAAATATGTGTGGCAGGTTCGCAAGAAATGCATGAGCCATGGTGTTCGCTGCCAGGCCAGACCCCTACCATAGGATTTAAATATTATGTGGAAGCGCGATAATCGTAGGCCCTGGGTCAAGAAGTGGCGAGCGAAACTGTCCGCCTTGCGCGGAGCCGAACAATGATATAAGTACAATTACAATACAATAAACAAAAGAACTTACCTGGTGGTAGAACACTGCTTCTGGGGTTACCTGGATTTATGTATGTAAGTGAGTGTGTATTGTATTGTGTTGTGAACTTGTGACGTTATGAGTATCTCCAGGTTACAATCACGGCCGCTGCAACCCGCCAGAGATTTTCTCCATCCAGACATGCGGTCTTCAAATCACGCGTTTTCCAATAGCGTCACTTAACCTCCAAAATACTTCAATTTCAACAAACTTAACCCGTATTATTTCACCAAATGGGGTTATTAAACACAAAACAATTGGGTCATGACTTATTGTCCACCAAAACGACCGATTCTCAAGGATTAATTTACAAAAGGTCGCGAAAACCAAGCGACGACGATCCTCTCTTGTTCAAGCACAAAATCAAAAAAAAAGTGTCAAGTGTCAAAGTCAAAACTGACAGTCAGATGTCACTCCGTTCGGGCGCGTTCCGAAGGCGCATAGAGTAACCAATTTAAACGGGACTGAACACATGGTGTATACAATATGCTGGATCAGCTGTTTTGAGATCACAATCAAAATCGGTCAGCAGGTTCAAACTTTCTTCTTTAATTTATCTCTTTGTTGTACAATAAAGTGTACGTTTACATCGCCTTCTCATTGGGGTAAACCGAAGCTACAGGACGCCACTTGAAACGATAATAACATACTCTTTTTTTGTTTCGTTTACGTTCATACATCTGGTCATATACGCACGCCGGTTGCGGGCACTACGCACCTGATCTTTCTGAAGAACATCACAAATAATGTCACTATATTATGTCCTTCTAGAGCACGTAGACACCGCCAGGAGGGGCCTGGCGGTGTCTACGTTGCATATACTAATCGGTTATAAAACAACATTGAAGACTATTATCGCCCCTAACTGTGGCAGTTGAAACAAAAAACGACCTCACTTTTTGCAGCACCCTTCAAAACTGACGAAGCGACAATCAGACAGAAGTAGGACCAGAATCCAGATCACACGACAAAACTATGTCCACATTACATTAACACCATTAGCCCTACTGGCAACAAAAGTGTTTTTCAATATGTCCTCAACGAGATATTAATTCTCGCGCTGGGCCATAACGCTATAACTCAGGGCTCAATTAGGGCCACTGGAGACAGTTATTGAGGAAGTGGCCCTGCTGGACATAGACGCATCTGGCACATTGTTTGAAGATGAAGCTCTATAAATTGGTGTCTTTGTTGTGTTAGATAGTGAAGTGCAGCTTGGACGAGATAGAAATGGTATCTGACTAAAAGATATTTTGGCAATGGTCGACTTCTTGGTAGGGTAGAAGAGAAAATCCTTTAGATAAGAATCCAGAAAATATAATGTCAAAAAGAAACTGATACTGAACATTAAAAGAATGTTACCGAAACATTAACAAACCTTAGAAACCCATAAAACAAAAGGAGACTATGACAACGCTGTTGGTTCCAATCCGTCTATTTAATTGATTCTGACTACTTCATGGTTAGTAGAGACAGGTCAGTCCTAGTTCAGGTAGAATCCAATAATTATGTAGTTTAAGAACCTAATATTGTAAATATACATACATAATTTCAATCTAACAATTTTAATGTAATTTGAACTATAGAATGCCATGTGAACAATCTTGGTGATCTATTCCATGCGTGTTTCCTCTCAAGTTGAGAAAAGGTTTCACCCAAGCCAATTACTGTCTTATTCTCGTAATACATTTTAGAACATAATTACCCACTTACAATGCCATGGCCCTCGGAATGCAGCTGTCACCAAGGCTGACCTGCCATACCTAAGCATAACGGTACTTATATGTTGCATATATGCGTTATATTTCATTCACAAGGTCACAGTGTGCGTCCGTCACGCGTTCCTTACTTTTTGCTGTGGTCTAAGGTATGAGAGGGCAATTGTTTTTCTTTAAGATTCCTAAATGCTACTATAACTATGCTGCGTTCTTCTACTTTTTATATTGTGTTCTCATTAATACTTTAATTTGTACTCAAAGCTACTGGAGCAGACGAGTCTTGGAGTAAAGACTACGTATCGGCAAATGGTAGTGAGGTATGGACAGCTGTATGAATTGATAACCTAAAGAAGGCGCCCTAAAGATAGACCTAAGTTCAGCAGTGGAATGCGGTAGTTGACCTTTATATGTCCATCCAGTGAACAAAAGAGACAAAGACTTTTTTTAAAGTTATCACAGGTATTCATTCATCTGTCACCATCAATTTGAAATGTTCCACTTTGTTGGAGAAATTGTGGTGAATCTAGATGGATTCACCACCGTCCTTCTGTTAACATTTATTGAATCGCTGCAGCTTATAACTTATCCCACCACGTTCCACTGCATTATAACCGTGATAAATAGCAAAGAATAATGAATCGCAAATACGTTTAGTGTATTTGTGAGCAGTGAATGCTTGACCAATCAATGGTCCAGATATGGCTGTCATCCGGCTGCTGCGTTTTATGGCTTTTTCAACGCTATAAACGTGTTTGATAAGAATAAAATTGCTTTTGAGTTTAAGGTCGATCTCAGAATTGCCTTTTTTGTCGTCACTATTATTCTATTAGTTAGACATGGATCAGTGTGAATCTATGTTCAATATGACGACTAATAGAGAAGTATGATAGGAAAAGAAATGTTACGCCGTCCCCAAATGAATCGGGAAAAGGACAAAAGAATGATGATATATCATCATGTATCTCTATTGTTGAATTAAGATAATGCATCCTGACCTTTTGCTTGAGTGAGTCGTAAAGAGTTCACAAATGAATGTTAAAAAAAAAAAGATTCCAAAATAATCGGACCGATGAATGAAAGAGAACCTAGAGCAGTGTTCGAACCACTTCTAATACAATAACATTAAAGCCATATGTAGGAAACGTATGGCTTCAAGAAATGCTTCAAGGGCTTCTTATTATGTTATGTTATGCTTCGTTTAATAATTGTATTTGTAGAGATGTACATAATACACCTTGGTAATGTTTCAGTGATCCTTTGTTCTATCACTCTCTATTCCAATCCTTTTTTTAGCTAAGGATGTAGTAGGCCTTATAAGCAGCGGGCAATACAACCTACAGAAATGTATGGCAATACTAATGCAGTGTATTATAAGTAAGATCATTTGATTATTGCAGTCTTCCAACTCCTAAACTAACCAGACCCAGTCCCACCACAATTTCTCAACTACCTCCACCCAATTAACCAATCCCGATATCATTACACAACTGGGCCACAATGGCCCAACCACTGAGCTGATTCCACAAAATTATCGAGTAGCCTCTCTAATTACTCACACTTGGCCGAACGCCGACCGTTATGGAAGCGGTGAGGCAAGTTCATTGTCACAGTTTAGACCAGCAATTGTGTATGCTTGGGTGGTTTGAATATTGAATTTTGCACAAGTGACTTATTTTTCCTGTTAATAGTAACTATTTGCGAGGAATAAGGTATTGTTGATGATGTTGTTGAGCTACTGAAGCATAAGGTAACGGTCTACACATACGAAACCCGTAATTTCGGCCGAAGTGACGTGCGATTCCTACTCGGTATAATTTTCGGAAATAAGACTAGTTCGGGCTCCAAACTAGAAATGAATGACAACACGATTTGACAGTTGTCAGTTGCCAATGATACAAAGGAGTATTGTATTACCCAGTGCCGGGTTGTGGAGGTCAGATAGGGTAGTCACTCCATGTAACATACTGGTATTCAGTTGCATCCGATTATTCTGGAAGATGATTCCAACGTAGTTGGGAAAGAGTTCGGCAGATTGGTTGACTTGGATTGTAAAATAAGGAAAAGAGAGCAGCTACAGAGCATAGTTATGATAAAGACACTTCGAGGGTTTAATGAATTCAGTGATGTTTAAGATAAAAATTGGACACATTATAAAACTAATGTATTCCCAAACAAAGCTTTCTACGCAAAATGGGACACAATACCACCAAAATAGGCCAAAACAATAGACTTCAATAGAATGGCTAAACTTCAAATCATTCGGTCGAT
Organism: Aporophyla lueneburgensis; assembly: GCA_932294355.1. Taxonomy (NCBI): domain Eukaryota; kingdom Metazoa; phylum Arthropoda; class Insecta; order Lepidoptera; family Noctuidae; genus Aporophyla; species Aporophyla lueneburgensis. The sequence goes on along the minus strand of OW028758.1, from coordinate 24,051,163 downwards.
TTCTCGACATTTACATACAATTATTGAAATTATTTACTTAGAAGTAATCGTAGCAACTTTAGTCACGCTTTAGAATTAACTATTCACATTGTTTATGGCATTCTAGAATGTTCCTTTCTCGAGAGGTATTTGACTTTTGGAACAGACAATGACAGGAAAATTTCGAAATTCAAGCTGAAGTTGTTTCGAGAAATGCGTTCTCATAGTGTCCTAGAATCATTGATATACAAACCTAGAATAAAATGTGGTCATATGGAAGAGGGCACTTTCAGGAAAATTTTTAACATACCTAAATGATTTTATTTCAGTAAGTAGGTTTGTACCAACATTTTTACAAGTCAATTATATTTAAGAAACTAGATGAGGTCGGCGTTTCCTATCTGACAACTCTGAGAATAAAGGCCGAGAGACAAACTCAGAGGTCAAAGTGTCAGGTCATTTAACCAGGAGAGAGGTCTTTTAAAGTCCAAACATAATCTTAGATCATGTTAGGAACCATGAAGATTGTTGTCTGAAATGGTCTTTAGAAATAAAAACCATACCAATTGAGTGGACTTGTCCAGTCAGTGCACGCTCAGCTCAACTCTTAAGGAGCTCAACGATTAATAAAGGCAAACAACGATATATTTCGGCACAACTGGTTGTAATGGAAACAGAAGCTATCGTGCTAAGATAAGCTATAGAGAAATGACACTAAGAAAAGACAATTTATTAACGATCAACTACAGAAGATATCAACTGCAAAAGTTTGGCGGTTTTGAGTATTTGTTTATGGCCTACGCAAATGTCCTGCAGAGCTGGTGTTACCTTGTGACAGGTCGTTGAGCTACAAGAGGAGTTATACCTACATGCCGTCTGGTGAGACAGGTCGGCTCAAAGCTGCAATGGCTCTTTCTTCAAAAGGCCCTGCATTTTACTCGCATAAAATTCTAATACTATAATGTTTGGACTTTAAAAGATACCATGACCCTTTGTTTGTTTCGGCATTTCTACTCAGGGTACAGTCAGCTAATAAATACCGGCGCCATCTAGTTTGAAAAATATTGACGTGTAAAAGTGTCTTATAAGATCTACTTACATCCTGCCAGGGTCGTCAAGATCTTCTTACATAAACATTTCATTTCAATGTAAGGGTTACGCCAAAACTTAATTTTGGAACTGCCCTAACAGATACCATCAGAAGTTAACATATGAAGTAAGAAAGTAAGCATTTCCCAGACTGAAAAAAATTATACACACACTATAAGAAGTCACGTGAATATTCGACGTCAAACGGCCTTAGAGCATTCAATGCTCTAAACAAACGGCATACCAAGATTCAAGTCCACGTGAGCAAGTTCAGGCTAATTTGATTAACTATGGACAATCCGACGCGCTCGCCATTCATTAATGTTTACTTGTTAGCAATTCTCAACGCTTCAGTGGTTTCTGCATTAGCTTAACGAAGAATCTTTGGCGTAAAAACAATGTTTTTAACAGGATTATGAATAGCCGTGAGCCGGTTATTCATAATTTAATGAGTAGTTAATTTTAGTTGTTCATTCAAATGAGGAATCTGATGGATTATTTTTTGTGATGTACTTGCTTATGGCAAACCCACTTGGATCAGTCTGACCTAAAGTAATCCAATAGATGACTATTAAGAAGAAGAAAATTATGGATATTTTTTTTCTACCTTTTGTTTTTTCTTCTAATTGCCAATAAAACCCATAGTTTACAGAGAAGATAAAAAAAAAATTGAAGATAGGACCATTTAATTGGTTCGACCTTTTTCATGCCCGAGAGGACTGAGGCCCGTACGTTAATAGTTAAATACTAGTATAAGGTGGCCTCTATTTCGATTGAAACTTCGTACTGCGCTAAGTGAACTCAACGTCAGTGTCCCTGACGCTCAGCCTTCCATACTGCTTTGGATGTTTTTGTCCAAAGGCTTGCTACAAGACGTGAGCGGATCACTTCGGTTTTTTTCGTGTCCCATCGTGCCCGTGACGCTTCTGTCAGATATTCGCATGACAGTCGGCTGGCTGTAGATCCGCGCTATAAAGGTCGACGCGCACCGCACGCACCGTTAGAGGCGGGTATTTAGGTCGGCGCACGCGCCCGCTACAGTATGCCACACTGGGGGACGGGCTGAGGGATAAGCGGCAGCGATTTTGACTGACTGACACGGCGGTAATGGTTAAGTTTACACACTAGTATTGTGTGTAGGAAGGTACTCCCTGGCAGCGTCTATATTTTGGACAGGTTATTATCTAGGAGTTTTTAAGTTTCTGATGAGAGTACATCTACAAAAGTGTGAACCAGCCTTGATCGGATCATATTTTACCACCGCGTGAGATCAAAGTGTGTTGCCAAACGTGACACAAACAAACATATTTAAAAAAAAAACGAATTCTGTGTAATATAGGTAATGGACATTATTAATTCGTTACGATTGTTAAAATCAAAATAGACAGGTAAATAAATGTTTACAAAACTCCGCAAGATAACGAATTATTTGATGTCTTAAATTTGTGTTTAAAGCAGTAGCATTTTGTAATTCGATTAATTGAAAACAACAAAAACTCGTGCAGCAGTAATTTTGCAATCTTAATTGGAAATAAACAACTAATAAGTTTTTAATATGAAGGCGCACAATTTGTCTTAATAAATTATAAATCGAATAAATAAATTCCCAAGTTAATAGAGTAAGGTAATTTTACATAGAAGTCAAGGTAGACAAGCCAAGTAATAGAAAAAATATGACCAATCATGCGCACATCAATAAATTAATAGCCGCAGCCGGTAATTTTAGTTTAACATCGTTTAAAAATTTATTGGCAGAAATATTAACTGCAGTACATTATAATTTCAATGCAAACTAATATTATAAAGAGAAAAGATTCGTTTTTTATACTTGTTTGTTACGCTGTTACACGGATTTGGATAAAACTTGGCATATGGTTAGACCATGACTTGGAATAGGACATAGGATGAGCTTTATCCTCATATTACCACGGGATCGAGACTTTTGCGTAGGAAACTTCGGTATGTCAATTTTGTATTAGTAATAACTTAAGAGACGAAGTTTAAGTAAAGTTTTGAAATTTTTTTCATAGATTCTTTACATAAAAATACTAGACCCGTGTTTCGGGTTTCGCATAAACAAAAATTAATGTTGTATATGTTTAATTTTTATTGCTCAAAGTTCATAAATAGAACGGGTGCAATTTATTATGATTTTATAAAGTTGGAGCATAATTTCAGTATTGCTATATGCTTGTAACTTGTCCCACACTAGCAGAAACAGTAATCTAGGATGTTATGTGTTATGTACGTGACATGTCAACGTTTGTGACGGAATGTTACCGATTTTACTACATGTCCAGCCGAGGGGTACTTAGTCTGGGCACTGGGGACTGGGCAGCTAGTCAATGTACCCTAGCTAACTGCTGACTCATATGCGCAAAATCTTAGAAGCAAACGCCACTTGAGCTTTCTTCTGAGATCGTGTTAAAAATATTTATTAATTTTCAAATGTCATAAACACTTTTGCTTCTAGGATCTTTGATATTTGGAATTGCTATCTACTTTACTGGTCGTTTTTTTTAAGTGTGTAGAACAGACAAAATCTATATTAATTAATATTATAAAGCTGAAGAGTTTTTTTGTTTGGTTGAACGCGGTAATCTCAGGAACTACTGGTACGAATTGATTTTTTTTTGTGTTGGGAAGCCTATTTATTGAGGAAGGCTAAATGGAAAAGCAGTAACGAAAATGGACGAAAACTGGCAGGCAATTCGGTGCGACGGGAAGGGTCAGGGGAGCAAAAATTTGACGCGAACGAAGTCGCGGGCATGAGCTAGTATCAAATAATAGACTGCACTCTTGTACTATCTGGCCTCAATTTACTTTACCTATACTTACCACTTTATCATTGTATTTGATAAAGAGGTAAGAGGTATACGCTGAAGAGTTTGTTTGAACGCACAGAACGCTGGAATTACCAGTCGGATTTGAAAAAATCTTTTTGCATTTGATAGAGCAATTCTTGAGGAAGGTTATAGGCTATTTAACATTACGCTACGAACTAAGAACCGACCCAAACGAAAAAAGAAAAAACGCTATGTGGAAATGACGTAATATTACGAGATCAGATGTGAAACGAGTGGGGGTCGTAATTTTACGTGGAAGAAGTCAGTAATATTACAAATGCTAAAGTAACTGTCTGCCACCTCCCGGTTTTGAATGACATTTGGCACACGGCTGGACCATTCCGTAGGTTAGGGTACCTATAGGGTATAATTTTATCCTTGTTTTAAATTCCCGTGGGATAAATTTCGACCTACGACCGGCAAGAGTTAGTATATTTATACATCGTTACCAATCATGTCTCAGAGTGAACCTAAATATAGCCTGAATCAGCGTTTCATTCCGCGCCTCTCAGGATGAACATAAATAGTGACACGCACTATACAGATCATGTTGTTTACATTGTTCGCAGAATCATCTGGCGCCGAGTATACCTACCTACTTAAATTGTAGTTTCAGTTTATTTCAGTAAGTTACCTACTGTGACTTCATATAGTAACAGTTTAAGGAATTATTGTAATACAGGTCTTTCCTAGCATGGGGGTCATTGATATAAGGCCAATTCTCGTATCTCTATTCTCAAATGTCAAAAACTTGCAAAAAATGTATGGAAACTCGAGGGTATTTTTGACAGATTGGGACTCAGATCAGACTTCGAACGTTCTTGTATGTACGAGAATTGCCCCTCTGTTGTTTTGTGGCAGGTAAGTGTCGCCTTGTATCTGTGTACTTCTCATACATATTTCAAATAAATCATTCTAAATTCTATAATCCTTAAAATGTTGTATATAAAAATATAAATAATAATAAATAAATATTTTTGTAGTGCAGTGTCAGCCCCGTATTCCGAAACGATATTTTAGTATCGATATTTTAGTACCTGTATAGGTCGATGCTAAAACATCGTTATGTTAAGTTATAGATACTTTTATTAAATTTGATCATTTTCAGTAGTTAGTACCTACACGCGTACTACGAGTGCTACCTCATAGGCTGCTCGCCAAAATGTAGAGGAAACCTATTTATATAATCAGCTCTTTAAAATATACCCTGTATTTTAAATTTCTTGTTCGACTTTAAAATACTCTAAGATCCTTTCAACGTTCAAACTCGAGTAGCTTAACAAATTCTAGTCGTCATGCTGAGTAATAAGCTATACTATAAATAAGTTATAATAAGGAAGAATAATAAACATAAACAAAACTTGATGACCTACCACATAAACAATATCCTTTGCCCCACCTAATCAACTAGGTCACTGGGGAGACCCCCCACTGCGTCTCACACAAACCAATACAACCGGCCACGTTGCGCTACATTACTCATAATCTACTTGTTTACTCATTACTCATTAATTAATGAAGTACGTACCTACCCACTTATGTAACTTGTACTTGTCAGTCTGGTGTAATGGCCGTGAAAATAATACGTATGTAATTTACGTAATTAACGCAATTGGCATTGAGTTTTATGTGTGAGAATTATAATGAATAATAATGACCTATAATATAAATGCATGTTGTGAGGCAGTTTTTAAAACTCCTATATATCATAATTTCAGCCCAAAGAAGTCCACTGCTGGACATAGGCCTCCCCCAATTTGGGGGGGGGGGGTTGTCCTAATCACCACGCTTGGTCGTAAATAGAGAATGCTGCTGCCCATTCTCGAGTAAGTCTCTTAGTTGCCTTCTATGACACCCACGGCAAGAAATAGGAGTTTCGATTAATACATACGAATTACTGTTAAATAGTAGGGTAGGGCTGGGCTAGAAGTCCGTCGGGTAAGAAGTCCCAACATACATATCACAGTATCTAACCGTGTTAGAAACAGACGGTCTACGTGATCTGGAGTGGGGTGAGGGGAGACGACGAAGCCGCGAGCCGCTAGTCGTCGCAGAACTCACATGCGAGTATTAAGGCTATCGGAATTTTTTCGCGCCCAAAAGTAAAAAAAGTGTTTGTTTTCGTTTCTTTCATAGATCCACACTGAGTGTAAAGAAGAGAATGAGGTAAGTTCAAATGGCAGTCTTATTATAAACATTAGTAATGCATGGTAATAAAATGTTATTTTTGTTAACCGATTTTGTTTTATAACCTTGCAAATCACTGGACGCAGGTATGGGGCAAGAAGTACACCGATTGGACTTTTTTCAGCTCTTTCATCTGTTAATATTATCAAGGGGTTTCAGGCAACAGGTATGTATGTGTGTAAATAACGCTCCAAGTAGTGTTACAAATCGTCCCAGTGATGTAAATAACACTAAATATATACCTTAAACTATAAATGAGTCTGAGTAAACTCAGCCAGCACAATCGAGCATACAACAACCGAGAGTAATACCTCCTCAACCTTCAACGTCTAAAGCATCTCCTGTAGCCGTTCTAGCTGTGCCCAAAGCCGGACCCCGTAAGCCCTCAAACACCAGAAAATGTCGCAATGCAACAATTTTAACTGACACTCCAGGAAACAAGTTAGGGAAAGAACAAGAGAAGAGTAAAATGAGAAAATAAATCAAATAAGAAGAAAATGACTGTAAAGAAGAACATTTTTTAAGAAAAGAGCCCGTCACCTTCCTCTGATGATGAAGAGTATTTTGCATTATATGCTGGGAATCATATTCAGAAAGCAAGTCAGGAGAGCAGTGGATTGAATGCTCAATCTGCAAAGATTGGGCACATGAACGATGTGTGTTTTAATTCAAATTTGAATTTTATCTGTCTAAATTACGATAGCGATGAAGATTAAGGTGATTCTAAGAAGCTGGTTATGGATTAAGATTTGAATTTACTGCCAATATAATACAACTAGCTTTTGACAGCGGCTTCGCCCACGTAGAGGTCGGAAATTATCCCGCGGGAACACACTACCGGGATAAAAAAAGTAGCCTATGTCCTTTCTCAGGCTCTAAACTATCTGTGTACCAAATTTCATTTAAATCGGTTCAGTAGTTTTAGCAGGAAAGCGAGACAGACAGATAGACAGACAGACAGAGTTACTTTTGCATTTATAATATTAGTGTGGAAGTATGGATAGTGTGGATACTGATTTTGTGTCTGTTTAAAATCACGGTTCAAAATTCGTTTCGTTTTTTGTTTTTAAGTTGGAAATTAAAGTTGATTGTACTAAGATTATATTGAAATTGTAATAAATAAAATATTAATAGATGTTGATTTTAAAATAATGCATTTTTATTTACTCTACTAAGTGACCATAAATAACTAGTTAGCTAGCCTTTAGGATGTATGGACTTCTTACCCCCTAACCTGGGACTTTGTACCCCGTGAGTGGGGCAAAAAGTATAAAATTCCATTTTGCATTTGTCGCTAAAGTTTTCGCAAATAAATTGAATATTCACACTTTCGACTATTTGAGCGTTAAGCTGAATTGTGTAAGATTTCATACAAACTTTTTGATTAACAGTAAGTATTCAGTTTTAAAACATATGGGTCCTAGAGTGAAAATTGGGACTATTAGCCCCGCCCTACCCTATGTGTGCCAAATATCATTACAATTCAGCCGTTACAGGGTGATTGAGAAATAAACATCCAAATTTTAACAATTTATAATATTATTACTCATCAGCATCATTTCAGCCAAAAGAAGTCCACTGCTGGTCATAAGCCTCCCCCAAGGGTTGCCCTAATCGCCACGCTTGACAGGCGTGTTGGCAATCGCAGTATGGTGGTAAGTTGCATAGAGAACGCTGCTGCCCATTCTTTAGTATCCCTAAATCGCTTACTACGACACCCACGGGAAGAAATAGGATTGTGCTGTTTTTTACGTCCGGCACTACACGGAACCGTATTGGTAGTAAGTAGGATGAAAAAAAGGCATGGCCATTATGACACTTACCGCTAAACTATCTTCTCTAAACCTCAATGAAGGGGCTGACACATCTGCAAATAAAGAAAGAAAATGTGTTTAAAAAACATCAACACAAAAATAGCTAAAGACACGTCAGAGAAAACAGATTAGATCATTGGTCTTATTGCGAAAATTATAGCACCGCCATTGAACATACAAATAGAGTAACCGGCAAGTAGGGTTGCCATCCGTACGGATTTTACTGAACATTTCCGGTCAGACAATGCAACTTTTCGAATTAAAGAATATAATTTTTGGTAATTTTTTTTAATAATTTTTGGTAATTATAGACCAGTGGCCTTAATTCCAGTGTTTTCCAAAGTTTTTGAAAAAATTATATACGAGACAGTCTATAAGTTCTTAACTATAAATAAAATCTTATGTGACGAACAAAAGGGGTTCAGAAAAAATAAAAATATCAATATGGCTATATACGACCTACTGAACAACGTAATGTGTAGACGATAAAAGGCCTGTATGCGCCATATATACTGATATGACGAAAGCATTCGATTACGGAAACCATGACGCTCTTATAAATAAACTCTACACGTACGGCATTAGAGGAAATGTCTTAAATCTTATTAAGTCATATCTTACTAATCGAAAGCAATACACAGAAGTATCAAGGATATGTATGAAAACTAAAAAAGAACATAAATACCTATCCGGCTGCAGAGAAGTCAAATATGGCGTACCGCAAGGTAGTGTCCTTGGACCTTTATTGTTTCTTTTGTATATTAATGACTTGCCTCGTCAAATACAACAAACTATGGTACTATTTGCAGACGACAGTACGGCAATAGTAAAATGCGGCGATAAAAATAATTACGAAACTGAAATTAATAATACATTGAAAAACATAATAAACTGGCTTAATAGAAATAATCTAATAATAAACATCCAGAAAACAAAAGTTATGCATTTTCACCAGCGACTAGGAGCTGAAAATTACAATGTTGAATTTGAGAGACAAAAGGTAGAATCGACAAATGTTACAAAATTCCTTGGTATTGTAATTGATAACAAACTGACTTGGAAACCACATGCAGAGGATGTATGTAAGAGGTTAAGCAAGTCAGCGTACGTGCTTTATAACCTGGCAAAAAAAGTAAGCACTCGCACCGTGGTGGAAGCTTATCACGGTCTAGTTGCGTCAGTCTTGAGATTCGGAGTAATATTCTGGGGCAACTGTACCGATAGGGAGAGAATATTTAAAGCCCAAAAACGTTGCTTAAGATCAATCAGTAGTCTTAAAAATACCGACAGTTGTGCACCTGTGTTCAAGTCTCTAAAATTACTCACCTTTCCGTCTTTGTATATTCTTGAAGTTGCAATATTTGTTAGAACAAACATACACCTCTTTACCCTAATGGACGATATTAGAATACGCCAGGGACCTGTTAGAACTCAATACAAAAATCTAATGTTTACAGGGAGGCACAAAACAGCATTATTAAGAAAAAGTGTATTATCAATGGGGCCAATTATATATAACAAAATACCTCATGCCTACAAAGAAGAATCGTTAAGTATATTTAAAAAGAGGCTAACATCATTACTAATAGATAAATGCTACTATTCTATACAAGAATTTTTGAATTATAAAAGTTTGTAATGTTATATTAATTTATTATGTTTTATTCTGTATACCTTGTTAACGTAGGCAAAATAAATAATTAATTTAATCAATCCAAATATGTAAAATACCGAATGAATATTATTGTTTTTGATGTTTAGTTTATGTAAGGAAGGCTGTAGTCTCACATAACTTAGAATAGTACCTTTTATGTTTTGTTTTTTTTACTTTATTTCAGTTTTTTTTTTTTGTTTGTACAATTGAGTAGATTTAAATATGTTTTTACTTTTTGCATGCCGTAAGGTAGATTGTGTTGGAACTCTTTTTACAATGTTCATCTTATTTTGTACCCACATTCATGGCAAATAAATTATTTCTTTCTTCTTTCTTTCTTTAAAAAAATTGAAAAAAGTGTTCGGACAGCCTCGTTGGTCAAGTGGTCGAAAGCGTTACTGCTGAGCAATAAGGCCTAAGTTCGATTCTCGATTCAGACAAAGCTTTATTGGGTTTTCCATCTATTTCTCAGTAGCAGTCCGGAGTCTGGATTTGTGTCTGGTTGATGGCAATAGGTGCACCCTCTATTATATGGGATTATAAAATAACTGGCAAAACTGGGTGGTGGGGTATACCTCTGCCTTACCATAAGGGGATTACAAACATGATTCTTAATTATTATTTTTTTATCTTTAATGGATAGGTTATGCTTCTGTGTGGTCCTATATTAATTTTATTGGTTTTGCTTGGGTAGTTATTCCGTTAGCTTCAATAATACGTATTTAAGTAGTACTATGCGTAGTTTTGGGAGGCGTTTTTTTTAGCAAAATAGTTTTTACTGTTAGGACTTTTCTCTAGAAATGGTCACCCTACCAGAAAGGCCGTTTGAGCAATGGCTGCGGAAATATGTTGTTAATCGAGCATCGTTAATAAATAATAATGAATAGCTCCAGCTATGGGCAGTCACGATTTATGAATCCATAATCTAAACGCTTTATTGAAGAAAATCCAATTAGAAAGCTTCGTTTCATACGGTAGGTGAAGTTTTAGGACAGTTTTTAGTTAGAATTAATTCGTCATCTGCAATGACGGGGCTGGTGGCTAAACAATAATGCACGGGTTCGATCAAAAGTTAAGCTACACTTGCCGCGGTCAGTGCGGTGACCATCTATTACATATTGACGTCACTCCGTGTCTCAGAAACCACGTTAAGCCGTTGATCCCTCTGCCATATCATTCCTCTTACAATCCATCCTCCATCTTTTCTCTGGCCTTCCTCTCTCCCTTTATCCGTCAATATACATATTCATCAACTTTAGTATCAAGAGCAGGTAAAATTACAGAATTATAATTTATTCCGTTTTTAAAACTAGACCCATCAAGATTTTAACAAAGGTCAACATAAAGCGTTGTTCTCGAAGAAACACTTCAGGCCAAAATACTTACCTGCAAGGATCGTGGATTTGTTTGAAAGAGTTAGTCAGTAAAAGTCTGACACGCCCCCGCTGAGCTGGAGGCGTTGTTTGATGATTACCCACCCAAAAAGAAAAAGGCCAAATACTTAACTAGGAGACAAAAATGTAAATTGACAAACAAACAAAAAAGTGAGAATCCGGTATCCATGTCACCACCGTAGAAAAGATGGCCATGGGTCATGGCAAATATGAAAATAACGAGAAAATAATGATAGCCATACATAATAATCCGACTATTACAGAAAACAGAAAGTTTAACTTGAATTTAGCGATGATGGCAGTCGGAAGGCATTCCAAACGATGGTTTCAGAAACAAGTGAAGTATTGACGACGATCATGTAGAAAGTACTTATGAGAGAAATGCAAATAAATAGATAGCTAGGACACGAATCAATTGATTGCAATGATAATACTTGGGAGGACTTGACAATTCAAGTGTTTACACATGATAGTCAAGAAAATGACATATAAGTATACGTATTAATAAATATTGAACACAAAACATTTGCACCTAAATAAAAAGTTTTATTTTAAAACATAGTCACTTTGGCCATTTACTTCTTCATGGATTTTGATGAGGTTTTTACCATTATTTAGAGTATTTATTCAGAAAGGTTTATGTGTATATGTAATACGTCGCCTCAACACTTGATTGTACTCGCGAGTACAATCAAGTGTAGGGGGTCAATCAGGGGCGGATCGCTAGTTAATTAATAATCCAGATTAAGTGAATTCTGCCCGATCCTTGCGGTATTACAAGCGTGAATTTATTTTACTAGAGCTGTGTTATAATTACTTTACCATAGCCACTACGTAAAACATCAAATTCAGGCGAAAATTGGCCTCCCTTTTATGTTTGGCTTCAAAAGAGATTAAGTAATCTACTCTGAAGCTCAATAGCGTTTTAATATAAACCAAAGGTAATATCTCATCAACAAGAATATTTCTTATAATTATGACTTTTCTAAAGAACTTAAAATTACTAATAGCAGTAAAGAAATACCTACCTACTTCATCTAGTATTAAAAATATGATTGACGTGTTTGTACAAAATCTAGTTACGGAAACAAAATCATTTATCATTTACAATCACTAATTGTGTCTGTTATTAAAAGAGATAATAAACAATGTAATTCAAAAAACATAAAATCTGAATTCAGTGATGAGTTAAGTAGCAAAGAATTTCATCCGATGAATCGGTTATTAGATACAATTGTTGAACCTGAACAATAGTCTTACAGGGGCGTTGCTCTAGTCAATGAGCTAATGTCATTGAATCGTTCGCAATGCCGACATCAATGTAGACGGTGCTTCAATCATAATTAAAATCTGTCAGCTGTGTGTTGGGGTATACGTTGGGATGGGTTCAGCAGCCATTTTGAATGTTAGACTGTAAGTAGTTCGAGAACTAGAGAGTTATAATTTTGATTGCCAACATGAAATGTGTATGTATGTATGTAGTAAGTAGATCATATAAGATACTTTTACGCGTCTTTGTTTTGTTGGTCCATATTTGAAAATAAGATGGTCCTTGAAAAGAAATGCCAAAACAAACTCAGAGGTCATGGTCTCTTTTAAAGCCCAAACATTTATTATAAGAATTTCATGTGAGTCTAACAATGCAGGATTATGTCTGGAAGGGCGAAGTACACAATGCCAACGCTTTAGACGCGGCCGAATTCTGGTCGCGAAACATATATTCAATTTTATAAATGGAATCGTCGATACGACAAAGAAAAAGAAGCAAGTACATTTAGCTCAGAGACTATGTAATAACAACCGGGTGAAACTAAATCTTTTCATCTAAGTATAGCTAAACCAAAAATAAAATAAAATACGTCAATATGGTTGAAATGACAAAGTTACATAAAATCATTGCTTTGACAGACAGTCCTGAGACTCCTGACAAATAGATAAGGATTTCTTATTTCCTACAGAACCCAAAAAATCAAGACATTAGACTTTACCAGACAAATTTTTACGCATGATTTTAATTGAAACCGTTTGATGACAATAATATTTAGTACTGTATCGTTAATATGAACGAATATACGTTCATCAAGAGTATTAAGAGATGACATTTGATTTAGTACCTACCACAAAAACTAGCAATTAAGCTTTATGACGATGTATGTAATTTAATGGCTTTGTCTATTTGACTTTGAATTCAATTAATGAAGTATTGTATTACCCAGTAACTGGGTTATGAAGGTCAGATAGGCAGTCGCTGCATGGAAATACTGATACTGAGCTGCATTTGGATAGAGTGGAAGCCAACCCCAACATGGTTGAGAAAAGGCTAGGCAGCTGATGATGAATGAGTAAGGTTATTTATGGGACAGTTCAGGAGGTGTTCTTTACACCACTAATTTACTGTGAAGTCTTAAATAACTAAATTACATATTGGTACCGATTCCCTTATTCACAAATTAAACTAAATTTAAGTTCAGTGCATCTTTTTCTTTCTATTTCATTTCATTAAGGAAAGGACAGAAGATAAATTTTAGTTTAGTCCTGTCAAATTAATCAGCGCTTGACGTAAATTGACGTAATTTTAGTAGGCAAGTTTTTAATCACGTCTAAACTTGTATGGAGTAGTGACAGGCGCTGATTAATTTGACAGGACTAAACTAAAATTTTTCTTTTGTCCTCTTCTTAATGAAATACAAAGAAAAAGATGCACTGAACTTAAATTTAGTTTAGTTTGTGAACAAGGGAATCGATACCACTGTCTCAGTTGGCTTACTAAATTCAAGTGCTAGCTGCGCTTTAGTAAAAGCATTAGAATCTACAGTCTTAATTATAATAACTACTTTTGTTCCAAAACTAACGGTCCCTACTTTCCCTCCTCCAACCACAGAATCTTCCTCTTAATCATTATCAACAAACTCACGACGTAGATCCGGGAGCCGGTCAACTCACAGCTCGACTTGTTCCAAATCCGTGCGACTGCGACTATTAAGCCAATTTCGCAACAATCGCAACAAAAACGCGACAGTCGCACGATGTTGAAGGTGAGAGTGAAAGAAAAAATGTAGTGATTGAAGGTTCGTAGAAATTGTCGTTGATGCTATGTAAGTGTTGACTGCGCGGGCGCATGAACTAGCGGAGTTTATAGAGTTAGTGAATATGTTGCGTAGAACGCAATTAGGAAGCTATGGATCATAATCATCATTTCAGCTGAAAGACGTCCACTGCTGGACATGGCCTTCCCTAAAGGAGGGGGGGGGGGGGGTTGCGATAATCGCCACGCTTGGCAGGCGGGTTGGCAATAGCAGTATGGTGGTAAGTTGCATAGAGAACGCTGCTGCCCATTCTTAGTAAGTCCCTTAGTCGCCTCTTACGACACCCACGGGAAGAAATGGTATGCTGCTTTTCTTTACGTCCTGCACCACACGGGAGCTGTACATACAAGCTTTATTATAAATGACTAGCTTCTGCCCGCGGTTTCGCCCGCGTGGAGGTCGGAAATTGTTATATGGGAACGTGCTACCGGGAGAAAAAGTCTTCTTATGCATTCACTTTCATATGCATTTAGTGAACAGCTGTTATTTTGACATTAAAACAGACACTTTAAGGAGACGTTTCATTTTTATATGGGGCTCCGGCCATAACGTGTACCGTTTAGCGAAGCTGGGTAACTTACTCCTGAATAGAATAAAGTAACATTTTTTTCATAATACCAAATGGTTTTTATGTACAAAATAAAAATTAAAAATGTTTGACGTCTGTCCTAAGAGGTAGCAAGCGGTTATTTTGAATTCGTTTAGAAACACACTTCAAAAATGGAGACTAAAGATTTTTGTAACGATGAAATGGTCACACTTAATTATGATTACTCAAAAATATGTATAAGAGAATAATAGTAATTTATTTTTAACACTACAAGAATACACACATTTCTTAATTATTTTCTACTTAACATTGATTTGATGAGACATGATTTCAGAACGAATGAAGTCTGCAAGCAAACGAGACGCCATGTTGAATAAAACATAGCAATAATTGAAAAACTATTATTTTTTGTACACAACAAATCAGGCTCAAATTCAGCAGAGAATATTTTTCCCCAATTTGTGGTATTTTTTCCTCTTTTTCGATAAATGTACATCTGATGGCCGAAAATGAAACATCTCCTTTATTTATTAGTAATATCGTTCTGCTTTATGGATTTTTCTATGGACCATTCAATATATTGATGTTGTCTTATTGAGTGGGGTTTAAAATATTTCTATTGTATGCCATTACTACGGCCCAATAAAAGTTATACAGGCATCTTTTAACAACAAAAAGATTTCGTTATTGTAGTACCTACCTCGTCTTTCATTTTCTAAAATACTCAAGAAGTCGGTCTTCCATTTAACAACATCTATAAAAACCTCAAGTAGTCAAAGAGACGCCGGAATATTGAACAATTTAACGATTACTATAAAAACTAAGTGTTTAAGCGCACACGCCGACTGGGTCAATCCGCGTGACGAATCTAGTGACACGAGTGGCCCACAGGCCTGGTTACCGAAATGTGGGGGTATGGTCATGATGCGGGAGCGGGGCGAGGAGGCGGAGATGAAAGGAGCAGGATAGAACAACCTTTTTGGTTCAAGATAATCAGAAGATGGTAATTTTCATCAGAATTTCTCTTTTTTGCTCCATTAAAGTTCTGTAGAATTTAGATCGACAGATACATTGTTTCTTAGTCCACTGTTTCATTTACCCCAACAACACAACCTAGTTATTTGGTAATACGATACCCCTTGGTAAGACTGTTTGTTCGCTTTTGGGCCATAACGACTGTCAAAGATCCACAAACCGGGTCGGGACCAACGCGGCTTAACGTGCTTTCCAAGGCACGGAAAGGTCATGTAAGATAGTCACAAATCCACGGGTCAACCGCGGCCAGCGTAGCTTAACTTGAACGATCGATTCGTGCGGCTATTATTACTTAGCCACAAGATAAAAAAAAAAACAAAAGTCATTTATTCAAACTAAGCAGAGTAGACTTTTTGAACGTCAAAGTTACATTAGACAGTCCCCCTAAACACCCACTCTTCACCACTTCCTAGTGCTTTAGCTGGGAAACCCCTCTGAATCCAACTACATACAACCGTCATTGACAAAATGTGATAAGGCTAGAAAAATAAAGTTTTCGCATATTTCCAGCCACATCACGCTAAGTTTCTTGAACCGCTGTCCCGCAAACTTTGGACCTCAGCCAACGTACAAATCATTCAAATTCCATTAAGTATAACTGCGTATGACTGATGCAGAACTGTTATGCATTGCGGAATTATGTCCGTCTGTCACGACAAGCTAAACTGTTCTATTGGATTATAACATAACTGTTTTGTGATTGAATGTATTTGGAAAAATGTTCGGACGATGAATTCTTTGCGGCATTTTTTGCGGACCAGCAACTTTAGTGAGTTAGTTATAATATCAGCAATCACTTTAAACCAACTTACGAGTTGTAGCTGTTGTAAAGCAGGCGCTTTACTTTGTGTAAATAATTTAATTACCACTACTCTCAAATCGGTGAAGGAAAACATCGTGAGGAAACTAGCATGTCCTAGAACCAAAATTTCGACGACATGTGACATCTACCAACCCGTACTGGGCACGCGTGGTACAACCCTTCTCACAGAAAGGAAACCTGTGTCCTAGCAAAATTAAGAATATGCTGATTATGCTACTTTAAACAGTTTGCAAGACATGGTTATCATGATCTTATTACTTCGTAACCGTATGTTTTAGCATTTTACTTTTCAAACCGTTTCAGGAATGGTCTAGATCCACCAGGACCAAAGGGAATCCCCATACAAAATCATTGATCGTTACTGATGAAGCTTATATACGAGATACTAAATTGGGCTTGCCAGATAGTTTTCAAGATTTATATCCATTGAAGAGAGGCATAGGCCTAGCAGTGGATAAAGTCAGACTGCGAAAGATAATGATGATGAAGACCAAAGGAAATCTGCAAGATCTCTTAAGAACAAGATCGATTTTGATGCAGAAGACATCAATTTCATCCATCTCCCTATTGTACATGCAAAGATAGGTGGTCCAACAAAAGGTAAAGACAACAAATCTAAAAGAAACGATAGTAAAAATACACTTGGCATCAATAGAAATGAAGACTTAAGGGTTATAATTTCAGGCTATCTACAAGTAAATTGCGATAAATGAGAGACGGAAGGTAGAAACTATGTTTGCAGGCGAAGTAGTCGGTAGCTTGGTAAAGTTAACTTATCACAAGTTATGAACGATTACTGCCTTGTAGCGGTGGTAGCAGTAATGATATCGATATTTTAGGAAGTGGAAACGAAGGATGTTGAGGCTGTCGGTACTTTCCAATTGTATTGTCTGATATTGAGGCTATACAAATAATTGATTTTCGCATTTGGCGGTGGCCCATGCGAAACAGCCGCGACTTACTAGTGTAGATCGTAGGATTTGCAGGTTCGAAAAGGCGCTTTATTTTGTGTAAATTATTTAATAACCACTGCTCTCAAAACGGTGAAGGAAAACATAGTGAGGGAACCAGCACGTTTTAGAGCCAAAAAAACAAATACATGTAACATAAACCAACCCGCACTGGGCCCACGTGGTGGATTACGGCCCACTCCCTCTCACCGAGACGAGGCGTGTGTCCCAGCAGTTAAAACAGTAACGGAACATTCTAGGCTGATTAAAGTATGGTAACAGAAACACATCATGTACATCTCAGACCCCCAAAGATAAAAGCGCTGTCTAGTTTGGAGATCATTATTAAAATAATTATGTTTTATATTTTAGTTAAACTAAGCATACCAAATTATTCTTAGTTGTCCCACCGGTCGAAATCCGACCATAATTAAGAAATATTAACTTTCTGCACTCTTCCATACAAATTTTAACTGTGCCTCTTACTCGTCCTCCCTCAGCGTAAATTTCGTAAAAAGGGGTACAAAAGTTTTGCTTCACGTAATAATACATATATGTACTTATAGATTCTTTCACCTGGCAAGTAAATATGAGACCTCATATTTTGAAAATACACGTGCTTTCTGAAGTTAAGCTTAGACTACTCGACGGTGATAAAGCCATAGATGACAAATCATCCCTTTTCAGTACTAATCAACACCTAATTTCGTAGTACATTATCAATAAGAATCTGAATCATTGTGAAGGATATTACTAATCTATTGCTACTCACGTTCGAAAAATTTGCCTGCTCAAAAACATAAATATATGTTATTACTACTACGAAAATGAAAACTACTCCTCCTGTTCGTCATCAATCATTGACCACATCTACAGACAAGATAGGTGGTGGTGACCTGAATGTATCATAAAACTCATCAGACAAACTAAGTAGCCCACCATTAGGACCAACTAAACTAATCCTACATATCAGTCATCGGTTTTTATCATCCTTATCCGACTCAGTCACGATTCTTAATTAATAAGAAAACAGTGTTTTTTGCCGCCGTGACATCCACTCAGTCGTGACTTGTTAGTGTTTACCGACTTGCCGGAAAGTAAGGTAATGCGTTTGACATTTTCGTATCACGGATGATCACGAAGTTTGATGTTCTCTTGAGGTTAAGTTGGATTTCTTGGTGTGAATCAGTGTTTATGTCAGAAAGGGCTTGGGTTCTTCAATATTTTTACCTTTAGCAGCAGGTATTAGTCAAAATTTTTTTCATGATTTATTTGATGAGGGTGTTGAATTTCGAAGGGAAACGCGCGGAAGAAGTGCCCAACACAGCCCAGTGTTTAAGCCCTCGCCTCTCCCTATGTCGTGGTTTAAGATTCAAATTCAGGCAAGGACCAATGTAACTATTAAATTCATAATATGTACTTTCTACGTTTATCTTGGACATCACTAACATCCCTGAAAACCTTAATAGCTGTGCAGCTATTCTCATAATATTTTTTTGATTGTTCCAAAACGTGTTATTTTTATGAAGATTTTTTTTTTCCATTTTTATTTTGTTCCATTCGTTTCTGATATCGATATGCAACACGTCGGTAAAATATTACCACCTAATTTAAATTGAGTCCGTATAATTAATAAGTCTGAAATCCCCAATTCGGAGGCTCAACATGCGTATTGATCAATGCTCACCTTCTCTGTTTAAGAAGCGGACTTTGTCCATCAGTGACACAATAATAGGCTAGTATAATATTTTTATCATGATTTGACCCACGATGTCTACGAAGTTTCGCCCGTCAATTCAATCTGGATAAGTATCACTTTCATCACCACGTCACTTACCGCTTTGAATCAATAACTTCCTTGTATTCAAACGTAAAATAACATTCACTAACAATATGCAAATTAAACTCACAAAGCATCAATACTAGACCGTGGGAGGAGCTATCAACAAACTATTGCCATAGACCAAGAAATCTGTAGAGAAGTGAAATTTATATTCTTTTTTTTTTTTTTTGTGTGCACCGTTGCTGCATACATATAGTCCTTAGCTACTCAACACTTAGGTACCCTTTCACGACCACACCAATCCAAAACAAGAACCAAAAATATCTTCGTAATATGTCTGTTTTATAAGTGTGTGCGCCGATGCTGCAAAAAAATATTCTTCACTATACACTGCCCTTTCACGACTACCTCAAGCCAAAACAAGGACCAAAAAATCTTCTCAATTTGTCTATGACCGAGTACTTTGAACGTATCATCATACGCCCTAAATCTGAAGCCTATTCCATTTGGCAGTATTTGTTAAACACCGACCCAAAGCATTTGCTACACTTGCTTTCAATTTAGGCTTGTGACGGATCGGCAAACTTCGTTCGGAATCTATATCATTGGTTTATCATGTTCGGGTTGGCTCGATGCAATACAAGCTAAGCCGAATAATGTTTTCCCGAACATTTCCGGCTGCATAGAATTGTGTCAAAGCAGTCAAATACTCTACTCTGTCTCCCTCACTACCTCTCTTTATTCATGTCGTGTTTGGGTATTTTAAGTCATCTGTGTGTCCTCTGCTGTCTCATCACTTAGAAGTATACTGTTACGACGAAAACACTTTGAAGTAGTTTGTTTGAATATACGAGTGTTAGAAGGCGTTCCTATCTAAACATTCTCGTTCTATGGTCACCACCAGCAAAACTGACAAGCGTGCACCGTGAGATCAGAGCCTACGTGCTAAATAATGTTAATCTACTCAATGTCGGCCA
Source organism: Aporophyla lueneburgensis (assembly GCA_932294355.1). Classification (NCBI taxonomy): domain Eukaryota; kingdom Metazoa; phylum Arthropoda; class Insecta; order Lepidoptera; family Noctuidae; genus Aporophyla; species Aporophyla lueneburgensis. The sequence goes on along the minus strand of OW028758.1, from coordinate 24,030,996 downwards.
TGTCTTCAATCAGAGCGAGAATAATCGAGATGTGTCACAGTTTCTCTTGTAGTATGAGGTGATAAAATGATTAGTGCAGTGTAAATGTCCGGTGGTGCCGACCGGACGTACAGCACCATCCTATTTCTTCCCGTGGGTGTCGTAAAAGGCGACTAAGGGACTTACTAGAGAATGGGCAGCAGCATTCTCTATACATTATACCACGATACTGCGATCACCCAATCCGCTTGCCAAGCGTGGCGATTATGGCAAAACTCTCAAACTGGGGGAGGCTTCTGTTCAGCTAGATGTTTTCCTGCTGAAATGATGGTGATGATGAGCTTAGATTAATAAAAGCCAATGGTATGGAAATGGGCGCGAAAATGGCATAATATGATCGGAGTATCTACAGTACACCCACATTTCGCCAGTTATGTTTAAGTCCCTTGTAATAGGGGCGAGCGGATTGCCATCAAACGGGCCCAAATACAGACTCCGGCTACTGAGAAATTCCAGAATGAAACACCCAATAACACTTTACCCAACCCGGGAATTACACCCAGCACCTCATTGAGAATAGCAGTAGGGCATGTGATTACCAGACCAGAGAAAAAGAAATGAAAAAATATTTTTGTCACAACGTAAATCTATTCTATCTGCACGGATAAACTGTTTTGACTCAGATCTGCACACTGTCTTCGCTTTAATACTTCTTACTAACAAATAACCGAATAAGGCTACCTTAATATCTATGTCCAGTGACTAATATTAGCCGTCAGTCTGAAACTAATCCTGATGAGATTAGATCTAGACGTTTTGAGTTCAGTCTAGCCATAGATATTTATGGGAAACAAGTTCTAGTATAGGAAGTATTTGTAACGTTATTTATATCAACTTAAGCTTCTGTTTTAGGGTTCCGTACTCCGTGTGTACCAACGGAACTTCATTACTAAGCCTCCGTTGTCCGTCTGTCTGTCTCATGAACCGTAATAGGTAGACAGTTGAAATTTTTACAAAGTGTGTATTTCAATAGCTGCTATAACAACCAATGGCGCTGAATGAATTCAAATAAAACGGTGTATCCATAAAAGGAACGTCGGTGTTTAAAAAAAAACATCATCATTTCAGCCGAAAAACGTCCACTGCTGGACTTAGGCCTCCCTCAAAGGGAGGGGGTTTGCCATAATCGCCACGCTTGGCAGGCGGGTTGGCGATCGCAGTATGGTGGTAAAATGCATAGAGAACGCTGCTGCCCATTCTCGATAATTAAGTCCCTTAGTCGGCTCTTACGACACTCACGGGATGAAATGGGATGGTGCTATTCTTTACGTCCGGCACCACACGAGACAAAAAAATATTGTGTTTAATATTGTATTATGGTACGGAACCATTCCAATCCGACTCGCACTTGACCGGTTTTTTTATTAAGATTAGGGTGTCGACTTAGTAATTAATAATGATATTACAGGTTTTTGTCATCAAATTAGTTGGTATCTGGTTTATCTTAGCGTTCTGTGGTCTAATTTGTTACAATACTTAATCATGAAATGGTGAGAAAAAAATGATCAGGAGGATATTCGTTAGTAAGTCTGGTAGTTCATTTTGTTAGTTTAGACTACCTACTGAAATTTGATGAGCAGAGATAGTGTTGTCTATACCATGACCCCTCCATGTCTCGGAAAGCACATTAAGCCGTTGCTCCTGGCTGTCTGTCATTCGTTGCTTTTTGACAGTCGTTTCGTGTCAAAAGCCCGAAAGTTTGATAACTAGTCTCACCCAGGGGTATCATATTACTCAGCAACGGGGTTGTGGAGGTCGGTAGGTAGAGGGTAGGCAGAGGAGGTAGGCAGTTTCTCCATGTCAAAACTGGTTTCCAGCTGCATCTGGTTAGACTGGAAGCCGACCACGACATTGTTAGGAAAAGGCTAGGCAGATTACGATGAGAGGTACTTAGTTTTGTCGTTTTCAGACAATACAGTACAGTTTTCAGACAGACCTAGAAGAAAATATAACAGGGGACGAGCCCATTACCATCACCGAAAAGACTTCGGGCTGCTATTGAATTTATTAAAATTAAAACCCATAAAACCCACCCAAACCCAAACACACAAAGCGCCTCATACTCAACAGTACCGCTTGTGACCATCAAACAGAAGTATGTAGTACACTTAACAACAAAAAAAAAAAAAAACAATTATTTTCAATCAACAAAGACATAATTAACACAGGTACATTCCTGATTGCTTTCTTTTTCAATCACTCCAAAAAGTCCTAACAGATATCCTAAATCCCGGTCAGATAACTTGACATTGACAGGCATGTTATCATACCACGTCAGAATGTTTGCCGACTTCTCAATAACTTCGCTGACAGCCTGTCTCGAGCGAGTGGACATATTGACAGATTGCCACTCGCATTATTTATGCATAAAGATCTTGTTTTGGCACAGTGAAAGTGGGCTGGACTAATTAAAATGACATTACTGAGCTAGATTAAGTGAGAAATATGGCTGATGTGGTGTTAGGTTTTGTGGGGCTAAGTTACTGGAATAAACACTTGAGTGGTTATTGTCTTTGATACTTAATTAGGCTGAACTGATCGAATGAAAGTCATGGTGTCATTTCGCGTGCATCCCTTCTACTTTATTTATCTGTGGGACCGGCCAGTCAGCATAAGGTAGCGGGTGAAAAGACCACGCTAATTTGGTCCTTCATGATTGACTCGGTGGGTATCATAGTTTGTGGAACTTCTGCCTAGCCCATCAGGGAATTATTCATCATCATTTTAGCCAAAACATGTCCACTGCTGGACAAAGTCCTCCCTCAAGCACCGACACAGCGGATTTCTGCGGCCTTCACGAGGTTATCGGTCCACCTGGACGGAGGCCTTCTAACTTTATCGGTACGCGGTTGCTACTCTAAAACTTTTCAGCCCCATCGACCTTTGCTAAGCGAGCAAATCTGTTCTTTGGGCAATACAGAAATAAACTCTTAATGTTTAAGATCATTAAACGACTGCAAATCAAGCTCTACACATCTAAAGTTCTATTTACACTAATAAATTAATTAACTATGTCACCCAAGACGAATTAAATTAAATTAGCAATAAATTGTGCTAACCCAATTGTTTTGACATGCTATTAGGACCAATATCGTTTAATAGACTAGTTTCTGAACATCTAGTCAAAACATCGGAGCAATTCGGAACACTTCGTGAGTTATCGTATTACTTCGTGACAATTCGCACCTAGAGATGGTGAGGTGAAAGAGACCGTGATTGGCAATTAAAGTTTTCAATTTGGGTAATTTATTTATAAAAGTGTTTATTTTTGTAAAATATGGGTGAAATAACATTGCAATCAACCGGTTGGTTTATTTTTGGCTTCTATTTTGATTACATAATTAGAAGGAGTATAATTTAATTTCAGGTCATTTACTCGAATTGCATATCTGTTACCTAAACTAAGATTTTCAGAAAACCACCAAAATGCATCAAAAGATGTTTTATAATATGGGTTTCGTGGCACCTGTTTTTTTTTTTACACATTTTGAAATCCATTCTTTAAATCGTCCGTCGTTTCAGTTCGTAAGTAGTATCAGAACATTATCTGTTAAGTATTAAGCCACACAGTATACGACCTAGATAATACCTCCGATTCATAAATCAAATAGCGTGTAAATATTATCTTACTACATCGAAGTCTTAAACCAATAATCATAATTTCAGTTCAGCCAATAACTGTGAGCCTCGCCCTAGCACACACAAACTGTCAGTAGAATTATTTAACGACTCGCACACATTCATTTACAACATTAATTAATGACATTAGGATGTGTATATAACGTCGCGAAATCCGTTCTTAAAAAAAAACAGTTATGGGATCATTTATTTTTTATGGTCCAATGTTGCCACTGTGGCATTTCATAGTGTTCCGTAATGTCTATGGATGTTAGGAGTTATTCTACATTCTTGCATAATTTAGGTTTTATAGTCAGTGGGCGCGTTAATTTACTTACTTGTTTAAGGATGTCTCTAATTAACGGTTAGTAGTTGCCTCAGGCACGTCCACAAATAATCTAATGTGCTTGAAGCAACTTTTACCTAATAGAATTAAATTTTGAGTCAAGTGCATTAAGAAATTATATGCATTTATTCGTTTTTTCGGAATATTCACTTCATTTGATACATCTAATTGAATTTTTTTAACTAATAAATGTTTGGTCCTTCGAGCCGGATATGTCACCATCGTTGTTTAATTGGTCAGTTATCCAATCATAATGTAAAACCTCAAACCAGGCCAAACTCAAGGATTCAAGCAGCAAGGTTGCCCTGAATCTACATTCATTGATTCAAAATGACTTAATCCAATACAGACTCCATTTAATTATTTGTACTAGTTTGAACTAAAAGCCACTGAATGTAACGCGATGTGGTACCTTTGTGTCCTCCATTGATAAACATCTCAATGTGCTGGCCGATGCGTGACGGCGGCCATTTTGCATTCATTTGTTAATAACTGTCAAATCAAGCCCATGCGTGTGGTTTATTTTTAAATGCGTGGGCGCTGTTTAAAATCGTAGATAATGTCGCTTAATTGAATGAAATGCCTTAATTGGATAAATTGGTGTCAAAATGACTTAAATACCGGTTTCTAGTAATTCTGTTGAACGAAATTTTTTAAGCACCTATTTAAAATGAATATTCTTTTTAAAAATGTAGGTGAAATCAACTCGGCCCATGCTGGTCAAAGGTTGCAATGTCCTGCCAACAATGTCACCCTATCTTATTAGATCCACCACTGATTAGAAAAACATATCCGGGTATTTAAAAACGTCACAATCTCACCTAAACGACAGCCATTGTCAAACACGTAAGTAAATTAGAGATATTTTTGACAGATTGAGCCTGAGAAAGAATGCGAGCGATCTTTTGTTCGTTTTGAACTGTTGCAAGGAAGACAAAACCAGAAACTATTTTCAATTTCTTAAAAAAAAAAATATTGTATGTTTTTTAGTATTCAAGACAAAAGGCTTACCTTTACTCGTATGTACCCGTAAATAATAATCTACAATGAAAATTTCCGTCCGCAAAAACTTACGATAAATTCCTGAAAGCATCCCATTGCGGAGGACCAAAAATAAAAACACGTTAACATGTCAATGTCCCGCATTAACGTCGCAGGCGCATGCCAAAACAACGGCCTTGATGTGGCATTGAACCTGATTACCTGCTCACACAGTTTATTCCGAGTCGTAACTATATGTCACCGGTAAAGAATTGATGTTTGTTTGAAGATTTTATTCATAGTAGTTTTAAGTAGGTATTGAGGACTGGGCCAGAATCTTTGTTTTAAGTCGTCTGTAAGTGAAATAGGTGACCCCGTATCGTATCGTGATCGGAAAATGGGAGATATTTTTAGAAGTGCTTAAAAATTCAATATTTCAAAGAGCGATCAATTTTCAAACGTACAAGAATCGACCAACTCTCAACTGTGAAGCTGACCTTCTACTTCCCAGCTAAAGCACTAGGAAGTGGTGAAATACGGCCGTTTTGGAGGACTGTCTTATGTAATTTTAACGTTCTAGAGTACTCTGCTGAGCATGAGGTCCTGGGTTTGATTCCCAGATCGAGCAGTGTTTTTAGGTTTTGCTTTCAAGAATTTTTCAGTAGCAGCCCGGAGTCTGGTTTTTTCCCGGTTCATAGTATATTAGGCTCGCCCCTTATATAACATGGGATTTCAACATAACTGGCAACATTTGGGTGTTCTGTAGGTACAGTTTTGCCCAACCCTTCGGGGAAATAAGACGTGATGTTATGCTATCTAAGTGGGGGGTTGGCCACAGCCTTTGAGTCAAGCAAGCATATTTCGAAATACTGTTACATTTAGATATTCTAGTCTTTCACATAACAAGTTTTATATTTCAATGAAAAGTATAAAGTTGCCTTACCTAACAGTCCAGACGTTACTTGTACGAGTTTGTATGGAGTGGAATTGTGTAAACGTATCGAATTGAGCCGGTATCACCTGTGCCCCTAGCACGAACAACTTGCGAAAAAGTATTCGTATCGTTAACGTAAGCATTTTATATGGAAACATGAACAGCGCCTCTGGTGTGCGTAATTTGAACTAATTTTGTGAGCACGAAATAGTCAAGTAAGTGTCGTATCGTATTCGTAACGTAACCTTGAGCCGTTTGTATGAAGATAGCTAGCACGAAGGCATAAAATGACGTATCGTATCGTCATTCTCGAAGGCTGGCTTGCGAGTTTCTCGAAAGTTTATTCACTGTAAATTTGCCAGTGAGAAAACTTTCGTCGGAGTTTATTGGAAGCATATAATGATAATTTAAGTGATTGTGTTACTAAATGTTGTTAGAAAATGCTTAGATTAACAAGAAGCACCCCTCGACATAGTACATTGTACTATTATCTTGCGGGGCGATTGATTGTTGAAAGTAGAAATGTATGAAGAGAAACGAGGTGAGTGATTAATTTCTCCAAGCCTATAATAATTTTAACATTTAAAGGACTGTGTATTACAATTTCTATTCTAATAAAATGTTGCCTTCCAATAATTAAGCACATACCTCATCAAAGTTTATTTCAATTTAATCCAAATTTGATTACAAATTCACAAGTTTATAGCCTACTATTTTTGAATGACTCGAGTATACAAATAAACTGTAGCTTTTTATCCTTAACGAAAAAATTATCCAAATATCCCAGTAAAACACTGACTATCAACGATATGTTTACAATAAAATCTTAAATGGAATTCAAGTACTTACTTTTCTATAAATTCTACCATAATGGTGTATTGCGGGTGGCTAGTTCTTATTTTGGAAACGTTTTATTGTCTTTATTGCTACGAGAGTTAAGTTTTAGAACTTTTAGATGTAAAGAAATACAAGTACACTTCCAAACAAAGTTGACCTTGAATGAGCATCGCGTCAAAAAATTCCAAGTGTTACGCGTCGTTCGTTTAGGAACACAGTCTCACTAAACATAAAGTTTTAATAATAAATTAAATAATTATACCGTTAATCTTAACTGAATAATAACTTTTACTGCAGTTTCTTCGTATTGCATCAAAATTTGAATAGTTTTAAAGTTTAAAAGGCCCTGAAAACACTAAAAAGTAAATACGTATATAGTTTTTGAACGAAACGTTCAATCAATTTTACGATCTTTCGTTCAATTTTGTACATCCTTACTTACATTAGCATGACGTCACTCACGTAATCGCATCGAGGTCTCGATACTAATACGAAAGAGCTTCGTGCTTCCTACTTTAGTTGTATTCCGTTATCGTGTCGACAACTCGATACGTTTACTATACGAAACCTACAAATGTTCGTGCTAGAGGTACTGATACTGGTATGACCGCTGCGATTTAGTTGAGGTAACAGGAATATTAGTAATGCTTATTAGTGATTCTTTGAAAAACTTGTGTTGTAACTGTGATTTACGTATGTTGGAACGTTCATAGTAGAAAGAGGTGTGCTTTACTTACCTATCGTAATTAGGGATTGGTTGAATATTCATTTTATGTTCGATATTCGGCTTAATCGGCAGGTTTACGAATATTCGTATTCGGCCGATTATTTGGCAAAAATGCCGAGCATCGAATCACAATGTATTAAAAAAGTCTGTAAGCATATAAAAAGTAGCACAACTATAAGCAAAATTAGGGTCTTTTAACTTAAAATTTTTGTTACCATAAGGGAAAGATGCAAAACTAACTAGACTACATCATGCAATAATATACTCTTGGCCGTCTGGGTGTAGCGGTATCAGCGGCGGACGCGGAAAGGACATGTGCTTTAACAATAGTGTTTGATTTTTTAAGATGCACGATAAAGCGTGCCAAAAATCCTGCCGAATATTCGGCTCCGTAAACTTTTCACCGAATATTCAGCCGATTATTCAAATTCGGCCTGTAACTATTCGCCTGCACACCCACATTTCGTAAGTTATGTTTGAATCCCAAGTAATAGGGGGCCTAGCTATTGCCACCTACCGGGCAAAAATCTAGATTCTTGTCTCCTTTTAAATTCCTGAACAAAATCCGCATAATGCTTTGCCAGAACTAGGAATGGAATTCAAAACCGAATGCTCAGCAGTGGCGATTGCGACCAACGAGGCAGTCACGGGTTTTGTTTATATCCTACGTAAAATATACTTTTAGAAAAGCAGCCTTTTTTATCGTAAAAAACCGATTAATTAAAATTATAATTAAAACTATGTTTATAGACTCTTTCGCACTTTCTCCGCTTAAAAATGATTTTGTGTAACTTCGTATCTTAGCGGAAACATATATGACAATCTATGTGCCATAAAATTTGTTGGTATCTTGATAGTTTCCTGTGTGTCGTCCTTAATGTCCTATGCTAATGATAAGTGCTAATTAATTGCTACAGCTTGTTTGAATTATGTATTTATTATTAAAGGTATCTCTGATTCATTAATAGGTAATAAGCACAGCTAACTTATATCTTGTTTTACAACCTGCATTTCGAATATTGAGACGGTCTTGTATGCTCAAACGAGATACCGTGGCCCTGGCATATGGGCAACTGAAGGAACACGGGTGGGTTTTAGTCAGTAAAAGTCTGACATGCCCTCCCGTTCCGGCCAGAGCGGGAGAAGTCAATTGATCATTACCCATCCAAAAAAAAAAAAGACGGTCGTGAAAAAAAAAACCGTAAAAATGGCTTTCGTTGTGACAGTTCAACAAACTTCATTGCGTTATTTACATTGTTGAGCAGACAAATTTTCTGAACATATGAAGCAATGGATTAGTAATATCCTTCAGAAGGATTCAGATTCTGATTTATAGTGACGGAATTAGAGTGCAGGTCCCTTACATCTTGCTTTTACTACCGATGTATTAAATTACGTCACAGACGCGACGAGATCGCCTTGCAAGTTATCATTTCAAGACATTGGTGCCGATTCTGTTGTCACAAAACTCTGTAAACTAAACTAAAAATCACTAAAAGGTTTATTCCTGTCAAACGACGATTTCTTCTTCTGAAATAGACTAAAGTGACACAACTTAACTATATTTTAGTTTGACAGCACTAAGATTGCACTGAGTTATTAGTTTAGTGAAAATGACAATTTTGCTATTCTGAGTTTGCCGGTTTTCACCAAAAATTTTGACTATAATAATTTATTGTAACTAAATCTGACTATTTTTAATCGCGATTAAAAAGGTGTGGAATAAAACTAGTGGTCATGAACTAAAATTCTCAACAACGCGTCGCCTTCACGAGCAAAAACAGTTCTGTATTTTTTATTTTCTTTTTGCTTATATCTTGAAACGGCGTGTCCTATCGCAAAAATAATGAAATTTTCGACCCCCTTAGTAAACCCCTGAATATTTGAATCTCAACACGTGGGTAATATTTTTTTTATATTTTTCAAACAAAAGTGAAAAATTCCATATAAAACACGTACAGTCTGCCCCCTATCACGCGCCTTCGTCTCTCAAAAAATTCATTCTACGCAATGCACACACAACGTTGCGAAACCAAAAGAAAAAAAAATATCACGCTGAGTCGCGATTGTCAAATTCAATTTCAGTCGTGTCAAAATAATTTTTAAATTTAGAGATTTTTCCTTGCAGAATAGCGTTACAATTCTCATAGCCAAAAGTAAGGAATTTTAGAGATAGTTTAGTTAGTTTCGTTCATGTACAACAGAATCGGCACCAATTATCATTCTCTTGTCCTTATCTCAATGTATGGGTTTAGGTTTATGGTTAGGCGTAAATTATCTTCTTTCCACGCTTACCTATTAGTCGTCATCTTAGCAGTCACCTTTTCTAGACATTGTTAACTTTCACACAGTTCATCAATCGTTTCTTTAGTCTTCCTGTTCATTCATACTAAAAACTCCCACTTCAAACCTCATGACATTTCCTTAATTCCTCCGCATAGTCTAGTCTATACCATAGCCAACGATTTCAACATAACTTTTCATTTATCTTCGATTCTTTACCTCTTCGCTCTAACCTCCCCTTACCATTCAACCCTTGTTTGTGTGATCTGAGCATTCAACCAAGACAGTATACAAATATTGCAAAAATCTAGTCCGGAAAAAAGGTTTCACGGATTAACAGGTCAGCGGACTATTGACCGGCAATCCGGCGACAATTGACATGTCGTGTCCAATCGATAATGTCCATTGTTTCCAACTGTGCCGAAACTTTAACAGTTACGAAACCATTTAATTCAATATAGGAATTCGATCTGCTGCAAAATGAGGTGTAATATGCTGTGGAAATATTAATGTCGCTTCTAAGAATGGTCCTTTGTTGGTTACATAATGTTTTTGGCTGGAATATGAATTTGCATTTACCTCAAAGGGTCTTCTATGCAACGGAATGCGTCGCTAACTTGCTTGTTTGTAATGTAATGCTGTTCGGAATCTGGTCCTTTGTACATTGCACGAATTTGTGCAAAAGGACCACGTACGTGTTATGGCGTCATCTGAGTCATCTGGAAACTAACCAGTTGAGTCAGAATTCGAAATACTTGTAAGTGTAGTAACTAGTATTTCATCATACAGTTCGGCAGGTGTATTGGTGGCAACTATCAACGTTCATAGCATAATCCATTTTTTTTGTCCGACTGCCCGAGTACGATGACAAAGGATAATCTGTTCGTAGAAAACAGTGACTGGTCTCCATAAACACTTAAAGACAATCCTTGAAGTGACAGCAAACTCTTAAAACCACCTTTAAGAATTCTCGCAACAGAACTTCAGGGAACTATTCGCATATCTAACCGAATTTGTATTCAATAAGTATCACTATGAATCAGCGTTCCACAAATACCGAAAGCAGTTTCGATCACATTTCCCAATCATTGCGCCATTTCTTCGCGAGTATTGACACATCTCGCCAAAAACCCCGCAATGGAAAATTCCAGGGCATTCGAATTCTCGGTACATTGCAGGAATTACTGCAGTTACTTCTGAGGTACAATGTGGAACGGGTTTTATTTGAAAATCTGCCAATGGTCGCGCGTGTGACCGAAAAACGACAGTTGAAGGTTGGGAGAACTATTAAGTAATCACTCGATATATTTGTGTGAAAACGCCGTTTTTACCAGATGACCTTGCTCGGGATTTGCAACACATTCGCCAGATTGATGAATGAAAGCGTTTACGTGTGCGTTCCAAATAAAACGTGTGAGTCCATCGAGGTTTTTTGTTCAGTTTATTTATTGGCAACTGTGGGATTTACGTGGGTTTGTGATTTTCCGTTTCCTTTCATAAATTCAAAAAGCTTTTGTGAAACAATGTGCCAAAATTGAAAAATTGTAGTCGAAATCTTGCTTTATAGGAAGTACCTATTTTAATTTAATTAAAATGGTAGAAACAAATAATGCAGATAAAAATTTTTCTTCTGCAATAGGCATAATACGATGGTAAATGAAGTGATAATAATAGCGCTCATAAAACTCAACGTATTATTGGTACTGTAACTATAGCCGACGAAAGGAGTGGAAATTAATGTAAAGCCTTAAGAATATGAATGCGCGAAGGCAGTTTATCTAAAGATGAACCTAGTTTTCGCTTTGAACAAATAAAAACTCCACTATATGACTCTTAAGAGATTTTATCAAATAAATAAGAACGCGATCAAAAGCGATAAATGCACGCGTAATAAACACGATTGAAAATGGTGAAAGATGAAAAAAGGTGACACTAAAAATAAAATCAATGAAGTATTCAATGCTAATGTTACATTAATAGAAGCAGCACATGTACGCTTGAGTAGACTAATTAAAGCAGACAAAGCAGGAATATATACGACAACGTAAATTAACACTGTTGAATGTGAAACAGTGAGTAATAAAAACGTAGTTCTACATGCCTGAGATAAAGTTGATGATCTTTATGGGATTTAAGTTTGCAATATGTGCGAAAGTGGCATTAGAAAATATTATGATAGAAACTGTTTTTGTGATAGAATCTTCATTTTACGGTTTTGATTAGCACTTCTATGATGATTTGGGGATGTATGTAACTGCAGAATATGAGCTACATATAATTGAAGACTAGAACTTGGACAGGAATTTCTTGTCCAGAACCAAATCTGATATCACATAGGTATACCAAACATATTAGAACTTAACTTTTCAGTAAAATTGGTTTATAAAGTTCACGAAACTTAAACTAGCCACATCCAGATATTCAAAAGATCTAACGTGATAAAAATAAAGATTTGAACGTTTCAACAGTGTTGGCAGTTAATTTCGTAATATGCAGTTTTACAAGTAGGACATCACAGCCTTGGTACTATCTAGATAACATGTAATATTCTGCGTCCGTCCGACATCTTTATTTGATAGGGTTGTAGACACTTTGACTACTTGTTACAGTAACACCTGTACCTGCCATGTTTACTGATACATATTTTGAATCCATCCTTTTATCTGTATAGTCGAAGAAATGAAGTTAACACTTTCATATGGGACAAGTCAAGTAGGAGCACACGTATTGCAGATAACAGTAATATTTGTGAAAAGAATAGTTATAGTAAGAATAGTTGTAGGAGAGAGCTATGAACATCAAACTGATTACAGAAGAACAAAAACAAATACGGGACAAGACAAACGATTTGCATAGTCACTATTACCACCTATAGATGAAAACAATAGTTTACAGTTCCAAGAAGAAAAGTTGGTGCTAAAACTCCACCAATTGAATTCCCAGCCATTTCGCAAGTTCACAACACAAAATAAAATCCACAGACAGCCCGTTCAATATTCATAACGTCATCTGTGGCAAACACAAAAGGTATATAATAAGACGCATTCAGCACCACATTACCGATGCAGCACGCAGATCCATCATTATGCATTCCTCACGTTGCATGCTTTGAAAATGTCCTTGCGTACACCAATCTGAAATTACCGTACCGAAAGACCTGCGCCAGAAAGCATAAGGACCAAATTCGAGATTACTCTGATCCGTCTAAACTTGCGAAATCTTTCTCGCGTCTCATGGTTCTGCATGACAAGGTGGAAATAATAACGGGGTTATTTTATCACAGAATGTTTAGCACTTGTATTCATATAGTTGACAATTCTGAGTGATTTAACACTGATTGTCGTTGGTTAAATGTTCTAAGCTTTCTTGTCTTGATTGTGGTGCCGTTAGGACTTGGTAGGTTGTTTTGATCCTCAAGATAATATAATAGACGTGAATGTTAGCTGTTATTTACTGCTTGACTTTGTCACGGAGAAAAGTAACTACTGGTGACCTGTCGAGACTTGCTGTTGTGATTAAACTTACTCCGTCGCAATCTAGATTCTGGACACGAGTTGCCTTTTTACGACTGTTACAAAGGTGTTTAGAACATATGAAACACTTTATTAAGCGTGTTCAGAGCTCTTTCTGTCATCAACGTGTACTTGCAATAACCATAATCCGAGTGACGAACCCGTCTGCCTGTCTGCACAATTGTCACTTTTAATTCGAAACCCAGACACCTATCCTTACCGGAAGGGTGCTTCCATTACTCATTCCATTGTAATATCAGCCTTCACTCTTTAGTGTAAAGTTCATAATCCAATGCTTAAGCGCGACAGCATGGGTTGTGGTAAATTGTGTCGTGGGTTGTAAGGGATAGGGTTGAAAATGTGTTGTGTTTATCTAAATGAGTGATGCTACGTGCCTAACAGCTGTTTTGTGTGACTAGGCCCTTTGTTTTACAATTTTCGACGACGCCAAGGACGGACAAAGGACCTTTTGTGGGCTTTGTGAATAATGAGATGGGTTGGAGACTGGAGTACTCTAAACAAGGAAAAAAAAACAGTTGCGGTGTTAGTGTCTCGTGTAATGATAGGGATAAAGGAGGTAAGGTAAAGGGAGGTAGGTACATAAGGGTGAGGTTGGACATGAGAGTATCTATGGATTTTGTTTTAGGAATTTACTCTTGAAAATATGTTTCGTCTTTAGTTTTTTATGAATGTGGGAGCTAAGGAGCTAACCCCAGGTAATATCTAAAATGATTGTGACTGTGGCGATTTTGATTTTTGACAACGTGGTTTCTATATTATCGTAACTGGCAAAACAATCGGACACTTGCTATATTATATTTCCGACTAGCTGTGCCCACGTGGATATTCCATTGTATTTATTTGTATAAAGATGTATAGATTTCAGTCAAACAATTCTGCTTGAAACACTAACAGAAGGAAAAGTTCAAAGATAGTAAGTGACAGCTGGTTCTCACATGGTGTTTTATGTGTATCGTCTTAAGCTAATAATACATCAGGTAGTTAATTTCCCTTTCGAAGAACTAAAACACACAAGACACTTACGCAACATAGCATGCAACAAACTATCAAGGGGTTAATCTCGAATCGTTGATGTGAGAACTTAAAGACAATACGAGTAAAATCAGGAAGGCATGGCTCATCGGTCTAATGACCAGTGTTTCTGCCACACCACCTTACCAAGACCTGTCAGACACCTTAAGAACACACCTATAGCATCTTAGTGAAGAAGGACCAGAAAAGGGAGGGGTGGGTCTTGAAATTTTGGTCCTCAGTTCCACGCGAGTCGGCCATTCCTCGTGTGTGATTACTTTTTAACCTGTGGGAACACTATAAATAGGGTATGGTGTAATTTGTGATGGAACATACGTATGGGTCTGCGTAGCCATGGTTTTATTGAAGAGTTTGATGTGGTTTTAGAATATTGGGTGTTTTTATAGGTGTTTTTATTGTGGTTCGACTCCTACTTGGATCTGTTTGGTCCCTGCAATAATATTTGTTGGAAACCTTCAGCACAACTGAACACAAACCACGATAGTGTAACAGTTGGGCTTATTAGTCACTAACATTTGTTCGATTTTCTCCTATGTATATGTATGAAAAATAAAATTTTGTTCCCATCTATATTGCATTAAATCCAAAACGTACCAATTGCCTAATACATATTTCTGGAGTTATTTGCTTACAAATAAATTAACTTTTTGCTAATCGCCTACAGAAAATAAATAACACTTATACATATTAATATTATAAAGCTGAAGCGCTGGAGCTGAGCGGTTTGTTTGGTTGAACGTAATAATCTCAGGAACTACGTTTAGTGTTGGATAGCCCATTTATCGAGGAAGGTTATAGACTATAAAAGATCACACTAGGACTCCCTCTCACAGAGGAGGCCTGTGTCCCAGCAGTGGGAAGAATAAGACTGAATATTAGTAGGTATATGAGAAGGAAATTAGCAGCCGAGCAAAAAGAAAAATAGTCACGAATACGAAGACCTCGCATGGTCAGGCGATTCGATGCGATGGGGTGGGTCGGGGGAGCAAGAAAATTAACGCGGAAAAAGTTACGGGCAGAAGCTAGGTTATACAATATAAAAGTGTCGATTCGCCCATTCGTCCGAATCTTCCAGTAACTCAGTACATTTTACAAAATATCATATACTAGCTTCTGCCCGCGACTTCGTCTGCATAAATGTCGGTTATCGCGGACGCAGACAAAGTCACGGAATAAAAAGTAGCCTATGTCCTTTCTCAGGCTCTAAACTATCTGTGTACCAAATTTCATTTAAATCGTTTCAGTAGTTTTAGCAGGAAAGCGAGACAGACAGACAGAGTTACTTTTGCATTTATAATATTAGTGTGGATAGTGTGATTTTTTTTACATTACTCGTGAAACTAAATCCAGCTGTCCTAAGCTCTACAAAAAAACAACTAAATAGGAAACAAACTCTATGAGAACTGTGACCGATAAAATCACGAATACTTGTCAACAAATAAAATAACTCCATGTACTAACTCACTATTGTAATAAATAATTGAATAGGCACGAATTGATATCATTGCTAACAATCAAATTCCTCTCTTGAATGGTACTAGTGACCGTAGGTATACAGTATGATAAGAACTGTTTATTTGTAGCTGTTTATCGGTTTTTCTAAAAACTTATTGATCTAGGGTTAGGTTACGTCAACCATTTAAGTAAAAGCTAAGGAAAATATGTACTAATTAGCTTCTGCCAGCGGTAACGCCCGCGTGAAGGTCGAAAATTATTCCACGGGAACGTACTAACGGGGTGAAAAGTATCTTATGTATATCTATGTGCCAAACATCTATTTCTGTTCCACTGTTTTTGCGTGATTAAGTAACAAATATACAAACTTTTACATTTATGATTAGGTAAAAAATAATAAATGATTACGGTAAAAAAACTTGCAAAAATGTTTGGGATGAAATTATTTGACTCAAACCTCAACGGAATTCTCTGCTAGCAGCCAATTCATAGAATCTATAATAAACCAAATCAGAAGTATGATCATCTTTCAAGATGGCAAATCTGGTCTTTTCAGGAAAAAGGACCAACTTTTTCATTCAACTTTAATTTTATTTGTGAAAAAGCAGATTCGAATGTTCTTTAGTATTAGTTATCACAGAAAGACATGAAGGGAAAGCGGCAGGGCAGCCCGGATTTTTTTGACGTTTGTAGGCCAGTGTCAAGTTATGTATTTACAAAATTATAATCTTTAAATCATCTTTACAGCCCTCTGAGTTCATACTAACTCTTCTAAATTACTATTTCATGAAATATCAAATAGCAAAACTCGTGTGCTTCCTTAACTAGAAATTTAATCATGCTCCCATTTCGAAACCCCATAACCACGACAGATATTACCAAAATACTGTACCACCACACATACGAAAACCATTGCTGAGAGCAATCAAATCACACATTAAAAGCAATTACAAATAATTACGTACATTACGATTGTGGCAAAGCAATCGCAGGGCGCGACAGGTTGGATAACTTACTGATGACGTAACCAACTTACCTAATAACTTAAATATACTTAGGACTAGTTCCACTGGTTCAGATCTAGGCGTTGACTTAACTCCTAATGTAATGCTATACGCCTGATAAAATCTTTATAGCAATTTATTTAGATGTAAATTTAATGTGTTTGAAATTAAGTCTGTGTATAGGATTTTGAGAACGGCAATTAGATAATTGTTTTAATTGTATGTAAGTGTCAGTGATAATGAGATTAGTCTATTAATTCAACCTATTACTGTCCTTGATTGTAGATATCAGTAAAAAAACGAATTAATTGAAGACATACTTTAAGACATACGAACCAAATGAACTGAAAAGTTGTGTGGAAATCGTTTGTAGTGGAATGGAATGAGACAAATGTCGTGAGGAAAGTTATGAGTATGAATGTGGGCTATAAGAGTAGAGGGAGACCAAAGAAACGGTGGATGAACTGTGTGAGTGATGATATGGATAGAAAGGGGGCGACTACCAAGACGACGACTAATAGAGAAGAGTGGAAAAAAAAAGATGGTGCGCTGACCCCAAATAAATTAGTATAAGGGCAGGTTGATGATGTTACTAATGCTAGTTAGCATTAGCACTTTTACGACAATTAATAAAGGATAGATCTACTAAGATTATGTCTGGACTTTAAAAGAGACTGTGTTCTCTGAGTCTGATTCGGTTTTTCCGATCCAGCCAGTCCCTTGCTACCCTCTACCAGCGATGCCGTCAGCCGAGGCCTTAGCGAGTAGTCGCTCTAGTTTTAAGTTTTATAAACCCTGGCTGGGGGCCTTAATTTGTTAGCCGACAACCTCATGGGTTGATCAGCGAGACGTCATTCACAAAAAAAGTCTTCAACAGTCTGGACAAAGATCTCAACAACTCACTGCAGAATCACCCAGTTTTAATCTGAAACAATGCTATCCTACAGCCTTCAGTTATTCAGACTTGCAATTAAGATGCCTATCTCGCCACCTGCGCTGAAACTATCAATCACCACAGATCTCCAAAACGACTGAATCTTTTTTAACGATCTTGAACTTCCATAACCGAGTTTTGACGATAATCCGCTGTGACGAACATAAACCGGAAACTTGAATTAAAACAAGTTTACATCGTGTACTCAAAGCTTTACACTTGAAGTACCTCGGCGGCCTTGCGGTGTACCTCTCACTGCAGTACCATTTAAATGGCTACGGTATGTGATAAATAGTTGGTATTGGTGCTGTTGCTACTAGCGTATATAAATGTTGTACTTGTAAGATTGCAGGTTTTATAAATGTTACTGGTTTTGTAGACCCATTGGACAACGCCTTCTAAATTATAAGTAAGACAAGGAACTCCGTGGAAATACGCGTGTCTACACATGAAAACAAATTGCTAGAAGGTATTTTAGCGGTATACGGTGAAAAGAGAAGATCCGACGACCAGACGATTGCTGTATCTGGTGGGCTACTATACGGCTTTTTATTCTTATAATAAGTTAATTGTGCGGATAACTCTGTTTGCGCGATGTAGAATTTGCGTGACTTCAGTTGCAATATACAGTTCGTCAGTGACCTAATAGATGCCGCCACAGTTATCTTGGAATGTATTTTTCTCGTGTCCAGGTTGAAGAAATTTAGTATAGACTATGGAGGCATGAGGCAACCTCCATAGAAAAGGGACGGTCCCCCAATCAGACGGGTGTCTTGCCTGGTGAGCAACTACCCGATTATTGATGTCTGGACGTCGCATCATATTTATAACATCCCAACATCATCGTCTAGATGCACGGTAAACTTTGCTTGCGCGATGCAGGATTTTGCGTGACGTCAAGCGCAATGCGTAGTTCGCATATGGCGGTGAAGATGCCGCGCAGTTAGCATTTATACGAATGATCAGTGAAGTTTCCTGGGGCACTGTATTTAGTGTCAAAAGGGCAAGAGACGCGCTTCTCAGTCTTTCTTTATCGCGCATCTATTTGCAATACTTATATCAAATGTAACCCAGCTATTGTATACCTTTCATATAGTAAACCCATTCGTTTGAACCTCTGTAATCAGTCATCAACATCGTCATTTCAGCCGACAGACGTTCACTACTGGACAAAGGCCTCCCATAATTTGGGGGGGGGGGGCTGCCATAATCGCCACGCTTGGCAGGCGGGTTGGCGATTGCAGTATGATGGTAAAACGCATAGAGAACGCTGCTGCCCATTTTCTAGTAAGTCTCTTAGTCGCCACTGTAATCAGTAGGTAACTTTTATCTTTATGTAAGTAACATAGGGCTCCGATCACGCATATAATTAGCCAAGGTTTATTCTGGAGACATATTTACGAGCACAATTACTTTGCAAATGACAGTGCAACATGTGTGCACTTTCTACGCCCTAAGACAGATAATACCTAGTATCTGGGAGAAAGTACTTATTAGAACACAATGCGACAGGGACCTGACTAGGATTAAGTACCGAGCAGCATTGGAAACTATTGATATTGTGATTTTTAAACCGGAAAATCTTATACGGCTTGATTACGAAACAGAACTATGTGAGTCACAGATCCAGATGAACGAAGATCGTGAGGCGAGATAGGACACCTGCGATTGGATATAGGTATATAATTCATCGTGACCATGACCGTTCTCGAAGTGAAGAAGAAAAAGTCATGAATATAACTTAAAAGGTGGCTGGGATATACTGAATACGGAAAGCGAGGTACCAGGTATTATGGCAACTAGGAAGAGGCCCATCAGAAGAGTAAAATAGGCTTAGTTGTTTCACTGAAAATATAAACGGAAATTACAGCAATTGCAGGCAAAAAATCCAAGCACCAAAATCATTTGGCTCTAATGTTACTTGATAACAACGAATAACGTTTCTAAGGACCAAAATCGATAAAGCCTTTCCTCTTAATGTTGGTCGTCAAAATATAATTTCGCAATATATCGATTTCAGAACCTCGAAAACGGTATCAGTCCAAAACGGTGATTATTACTGCAATGCGGTTGTCGTTTATAATACACTTGTAGTTGCTCTGATTGCAGGCATAAATTTATTTCTGCTTGTGACCATTAACATTCTAGTCCAACACTGATTGTGGTATGAAGGAGGTGTCTACTGTCAGTTAATTGACTATCTTTGATGGCCTGATTCAAAACTGCAGATGAGTTTTTAGGCCCAAATAATGACCCACCTTGTTAGATTCTTCAAGGCTCATTTATCTGAATATTGTTAGATTATAGTACCAAAGAACTCATTGCTAAAATAATGATCACTAATACATTACTTAGTTTACGTTGTGGTGTTTAAAGGACTACAAACGTTTTTGTCTTATATGCTCTTAGAAAAAAAAAGATTATATCAACAGATGGCCCCGGCTGTATCTTCGATAGTTGTTATAGGTCGTCAGAGGCCCAAAAGTCCGACAACCAGGTTTTCGAAGGGGTATCGTATCACCCAGTTATTTGGTTGTGGAGGTCAGATAGGCAGTCGCTTCATGTAAATACTGGTATTCAGTTCCATACGGTTAGACTGGAAACCGATCCGAGAAAAGGCTAGGCAGATGATGGTGACGTTCAACAGTAGTTTCGAGAAACATTACATGACACAGGAACTCACAACAAGCAAGTAGTAATCAGCATTTCTAAAACCCAACCCTAAAATAAAAGCTCGTCACACGATCCAAAGAAAACAAATTATATAATAAAATCTAAACTTGCAGACGCAGGATGTTCACAGTAACGCGTGTTTATGCGCGTGCGCAGCGCGATCTAAATCTGGCAACACCTGGTTTGGATGTAAACACAGCGGTGAATGGACGAAATATTTTGGTAAATGATGGATTTTTGGACGGGAATAATAAGCTTTCTTTCCGGTTTAAGTGTTCCGGAAATGTGTTCGAAGTTTTTGATAAAAAATGCCACGTGAGTTGAGTTGTAGAAGCTCTAATTAGAAACCTTAAAAATTAAGTTTCTATTTTGTTGTGTCTATACAGGCGACTTACGTTAATTTCATGACGAAAAAAAAAAGTAAGTTAAAAAATAAAACCCGACTACTAAAACCACGTTCTTAAAATCTGAAACCCTAACAACATTGTCACATAGCTTATGTAACTTGCGGGGACGACCAAGATGCTTCCATGGATATCCAATTTGTCAAATTATGATCAGTAGTTTAGAAACTATGACATGTCTCCGAACGATGTCATTTTAGCAGGGTTTTATCATTCATTTGCCTTTTCAGATTCATGAGTAACTTCAAATGCAGCAATAAAATTAATATCTTTACCTTTTCCACTAACAAGGACATTATTTCTCTCATAATTAATACAAATACGACATTCACATCCTGAATGAGTCAGACTTTGACTTCTAACTGAGCATACTCATGATGCATCCAGGACCCCTTTGCAAATATTCATTACATCCGGGACCAGGATATCATGTTTGCTCAGAACCGGTATTACTTATTGAACAAGAATATCGGCTTTATATATTGGTACGAAGTTTTTGCACCGTCATCCGGGTTGTCGTGCGTATTCATATGGGTGGAATACACCGTTGATGTTAAAAATGATTAAAGGATTAGGTAGAGACGAGAGGAATGGTTTCAGGTTTTGTATTTATGCTCTGTCAACAAATATTCAAACATCTGTTGAGCTTAATCGCTTCAGAGTCAGTAAGATGTTATTTTCAAAGGCCAAGTTTGGAACTAAGAATCCCACTCGAACGAGTGACGTTAATCCGAATGATTTTTGCCAAATATTTTGTGGCAAGCAAGATCAATATGTCCCATAGAATTAGACTTAAAAATAAGTAATATTACATGCGAAACGAGTACTTCAATTTTAAAATTGATCGAATTAACTAACTTAAGTCGGCGCTTTCGTGAATAATAATAGGCCCACAGATTGCAGAATTTGGAGTTGATAACTACCTTTTACAAGTTAATGATGCTACCCGACGAAAAAGGGCCAAACCCTTCACATAATGAAGGCAAGGCAATCATAAAACCAAAGAGATCATGTCTCTAAGGAACAGATCACTACTAACGACTATTGACATATAGAAATTAGACCTCGGCCCACAGACGACGGTACCAGGGTCCCAGGTTTGCGAGGAACAAACAGCCGGACAAACAAAGCGCCCACCCCTTCCGGCTTTATGTATGCGTGTGCGCAGGCCGCACATTATGGCCTGATTGTCGGCTGATAAAATGCTTGGGAGTGACATGTGGCGTTTACAAATATTTAGGGTAATTAATGGTTTTGAAGAGTAGTTTATATCTGATGCTTTTTCAAGTTCAGTCGTGTTATGTAGTCATCAGAATTCAATATGAAATTTGTTGATAGGATTGAAATCTATAAACAAAATGGTTGTATTGAAAATAATTGACAACGACGTTTTATAAATCATGGCCTGATGAGGTTTGGCAACTTGATGGACGGTTTTTGATTACTTTGTAGAGGATGTCATGTCGAATTAAGTAACTTAAAAATTAAAATACAACCTTACTAAAAATTAAAATGACTGTAGTGACAGAAGCAGTTATTCCTTCACTTAATCCTGTTTCTCTCAGTGAGCTGAATCATAAGATTTTTCTTGAGACTTAGTCCGCACTTCGCATGTGTAGGCGGCGCTTAAGACCACAAGGGACAGTTACAAAAGTCTCATATACTTTTTGGCAATTTGTCAAGCCATATAATATTTTTATAGACCCTAAAGAAAGACACGGTTTTACTGACAATTTTATAGGCTTACATTAAACCGTGGAACGCCATATATTAACAAACAAACGAATGATAACCCTAAAATCTTGTGACAAATTAACGTATTAATACTTAAGTGAAGCATAAAAATTATATTTATTGATCCTTTGACGCTAAATGTTTAAAGGCGGGTCATTAGCCTGTACAGGACCACCATTATGAATTTATGCAGAAGAAAGCACTTTATGCCCATTTTCATAGAGGTGAGATGATTTTAAAAACGGTAGGTACTAGTACACCCTAGTTTTTCTTAAGGATATTTTACTTTGCAAATATGGGTACAGTACATGGTGATATTGGAAATAAGTAGTCATACTACTCACCTCTATGAAAATGGGCATAAAGTGCTTTCTTCTGCATAAATTCATAATGGTGGTCCTGTACAGGCTAATGACCCGCCTTTAAACATTTAGCGTCAAAGGACCAATAAATATAATTTTTATGCTTCACTTAAGTATTAATACGTTAATTTGTCACAAGATTTTAGGGTTATCATTCGTTTGTTTATTAATATATGGCGTTCCACGGTTTAATTTGACAGTAAATAAATAATAAATGATTTCATTAGTGTACAACAGTTTTACATGTCCAATCATAAATATTTTTAAAAACTAGATGAGGTCGGCGATCCGTATCGGACTACTCTGAGAAGAAAGGCCGAGACAAACGACAAACTTAGTAAAGGTTATAGTTTCTTTTAAAGTCCAGAAATAATGTGGTGGTCAGATCATGTAAAAACCATGTAGCTTGCAGTAAGCATTAAAAACTAATAACATTATAAATTAATCTATTTAACTTTAACAAACAAAACAAAAAACAACACAAACATAATTCTTATTTCAAATATTATAGACAGTGCAAATCTCCATTATTTTTGTCAGTCAAGAATTTTGTTACGCTATATTTAGTTTGCTTTGACTGTCAAAAAGTTTCGAAGTCGTTTTCCTAAATTCCAAAATGATTGTGGAAATATTAAAAAATAATTTCAGGTGATAAAATACCGGTAGCAATAAACTATAAGGGACAGACAACGTTTATGGTAGCACCTTTAAAATTAATCCGGACATGAGCCGATCGTAAAAGTTGTACTAATAAAGAATTATATAAATTTCTGACAATCAATGTAGCAGTGAGTTTACTTTTACGGGTTTTAAAGTAGGAGATATTTCTATATTATAACAGAATCCCTGTTTATTGCTAAGCTTAATTTTGCTTAGATACATAAATACAGAAATAATGGAATGTTATATAGAAATAACGGAACGCCACCTGCTAAGGATCCTCAAATACTCATTTTGCCTCGTTTGCGTTCATAATCTGGTCATACACGTACACCGGTTGCAGGCAATATTCTAATCAAAATAAAAGTCATTTATTCAATGAGGGTCAGCAGTTTTTGAACGTCATTTAGCAATCTAGTGCCTTTAAATCCGTTGTATTACAAGCCTAAGCCGTATAGTAGTGCCAGCAGTAGTGGTTTCAATTTGGACAATTTCAACTCAACCAAATAAAAAAGCCTCAAGCACTTCTTACTCAGTAGCCTCATAAAACTTTTAAACCTACAAGATAAAACTAAAATAGGTTATTAAAACAACGAAATCATTCGTCATCCAATTCACAAGTTCTCGATTACAAACACAGAACCAAGCCACACTTTGCTCAATCCACATAGTCCGAGAGGCGGTGACTTACAAAACTAACATAATGCCTCACAATTATGGCGGTGTGGCGAAACAGATAGCACCACAGTTCCCACCACGTAACAGATATACGAACAATGCTGATACAATTACGTCATTGTTCAGTAGAGGCTGTAAAGTAACACTAATGTACTGTGAAGATACTTTGTTACCGAGGGATTTATTGAAGGTACAGAAGCGATGGGTGAGAGAAAAAATATGATAGAAGGACTTAGAACAGACAGTAATGATTATGTCTGAAGTTCAGTCCACGAAGAGCCATTTAAGGGTGGTAAACTCTTGTGACGGATCGTTGACAGTGATGACAAGTCAGTTCAAAGCTGCAATGACTACAAAAGGCCCTTCAAGACATGGCCCTTCATTGTTAGACTCATTTTTGGTCTTTCAAAGATAGCATGAACTCTGGTTTGTTTCGGCATTTCTTCTCAGGAATCAGTAAGCTGAGAAATACCGGCGCCCTCTAGTTTTAAAATATTGACGTTTTAAAGTGTCTTAAAAGATCTGCTTGAATAAATAAGCAGGTGGTAAATGTTATCTACTGAAGACGAACCTTCAAATCTAAGAAATAGGATGAAGGATCATATAGGAAGTTTTCTTCATTATTGCCGTAATGACGATGAACAAGGAGAATATTAGAATCCAGCACTTAGCATAAAACTTTACCAAGAAACTCAAGAAATAAATGAAGACATAACTGTGAACTATAATCAAATTCCCTTAAACAGACAAATAAATGTTTTACGAGTCAATCTGAACAGTTCCGGGAAATATACCAAGACGCACCGTTATTCACAAATCAAGAGAGAATAAATACGATCTTGTTAAGAATAAAACCTTATTTTTAAGTGGAATCGTCGTTAACACAGAAACTGAAGTTATGGGTAAAATATTGATGCCGTTCTTATTGGCTGGGCAAATCTGTATAGTCGTTATCGACAGTAATTGTAATGGTAAAGGTGTACATCGGAATTCATCTTGTTAAGGTCAGTTGGGCTACTAAAAGCAAGAATGAGGGCTATTACTCCAGCTCTTGCACTTTGTTGAGCTATAATGGACCAAATAGATATTTAATTCAAAAGGGTAACTGCGTTACTTACTATCAGTAGGAATCGCTTTCGTTTTGATAGTTCAACATTCGATTCGTCATTTATGTTGTTGAGCAGACAATTTTCTCGAACATGACTCAATGGATTTGAAATAATCTTCAAAATGATTCAAATTCTGATTGTTAGCGCGAGAAGGGTGCAGGTTTCACAAAAATGCTTCTATGCCTCACAAAATCATATCATCTACAACGACCACACTACCGAATTTAGTAATCAGAGAAAAATTGTAATTCCTTAAGAGTATTTCATATCATTATAACTGATACCTAATAAGTAGGTATTCGGAGACCTCCCATTAGTCCTTGTCCAGGTACTCTCGCAGCCTCGCCTCTGATACATCAGCCTGTAATCATGACTAAGAGTACCGTATAAGACAATATGCTTCGAAATTGGACCAAGTCGATATTTTATACCGATTGGCATCCGTGGGCGTCACCTTGGCACGGGTTAAGCTCGAAAGAGGTCGACGAAAGGAGGCGTACCTTCCAAATTTATTTCTGATCATATAGAACAACTGGCTGAAAATGGTATCATGAAGAATCTCTTTGAAGAATCTGGCGCTTTCCGCAGAGATTTGCATGGCAACAAGGTAATTGCTACGCTAATAATATACTGTTAGGCAAGGCAACTATCTTCAGTTGTGCAAAGGGACCTGGTTGATTGTATTAACGAGGATTTTGGCTATGTGATATTTTTTAGATAGATGAAAATAATAATAATATTAGCCTTTATTCAGACACTGAAATTTTGCATATTTTGAACTTTAATTTAACGGCTCTGGCGAGTCGGTGACACCGTGAACCCGGTCTGTTTGCCCAACTTTGGCAAAGGTCTCCTCCATCTCCTTCCACACTGATCTATTTTACGCTCTCCTAGTCCATGTTTTCCCTGTTATGATCTTTATTTCGTCTTCTCATCTTAGATATATGTGTTATTTATCAACTTCCCTTTACCTATGATTCTTGCCTTTGCTTCTGCCTCTTAATTCGGGAGGAACTTGTCAATGCCTATGAAAGCGGTTTCCAAGTGGTAACCTAACAGGGGCGAACATATACGTGCAATCAAACCGATAGAAGAAAAAGAATATAACTTTCATTAAAAGCGTATAAAATTCCACATACGTAAATGGTAATTTCTCTGTGGTATCCAAACACGTCTTTTGTATTGTTTCCAATATCAACAATTAATATTCTTTCGCCGTCTCCATACCGACGTCAATAAAAAGCAGTCACTGATGGCAGAATAGCAATTACTTTGAAATGTTCAAACAACCACCGATTGAGGTGATGAAGATAGTATTACATATTTTGTCGTTCTACTGAATATTCACAACGCCACGGTACGATAGCTTCAAATTATAACGATGGAGATGCGTTTAGAAAAGAATATACCTCATGATCAAGACAATAGCTAGTAGTTTCGTTTGAAACTCACAGAGCATGAGATCGACACAGTTCCATTAAGTGATTTATCGTGCTACCGTAGGCATTCTGTCTCCACAAGATAATCTAGAACCAGTATCCGTTTATAAAGAAAGTGTTAAAAATATCATGGGTAATGATTAATGTGTAAGTGAAAGCAGTAAGATATTGTATGCAAAAATAGTCGACGATATGTAGCACTGGAGGATTAATTTCTGTATGTTAAATAGCTTATGATCGTGCATGGATTCAGTCCGAGCAATTATAAACAATGTCACTTTGTAATAAAGATTAAAGTTGCGTGCATTTTACTGCTCTGCACTTATCAGAGCCGTCAACCCCTTTCTCTTGGAATTGCATCAAAGAAAAAGTAAGTCCATTTGAAAAGATTGACCCAAATACTTGGACAGGTTTAATAACAGTATCATATGAGCTTGTAATTTGAGGATAATTGAAATTCAGACGATATTGAGAGGAATTAAGGACGTCTGCGAAACCTATAGCTAGATTGATTTAGAAGATTGAACCTCGAAATAAGATCAACTTAAAAAAAAAAGAATTTCATGTCGATTACAATTGGAAACATAATGTTGCTCCACATGCTGGTCACACATCGGTCAAGATCTTAATCAAAATTGGAGAGAACATGAATCAAATATCACGACTGAACGAAATTCTCTCAAGAGACATCACTGACCCAGCACACAACAAATTCCAACAGTACAACAATTAACCAATCAACTCAAGTAACAATTAAGTGAAAACAAAAGACTAACAGCAACTTGACATTGTAAAAATAGCCCCACCCAATATGGGCAATACTTTTTGCCTTAAACACCGGGTGTGGGCACAACTACTCGTTACGAAAAGAAACATCGAGGTACATTTGCATTTAATCGTTGTCGTGGCATTTGTTGGTGAAAGCATTGTAATTTCATAGGAAACGTTTCATATGAATGACGATAAATAAAATATGAGCGATACATTCTGTTGGTGTAATGTATAGTTGAAATTATTGCAAGATTCAGGGTGATTTGTAAGCGCGCATAATGTGTAGATCTTACACATTGTCTAGATGTAACATTTGGAGATGAAAATGGAAAATAAGTACTGAAATAAGTAGAATTTTTCTCATGTATATATATAGCCTATAATGTTCTCACAGGTTAGGACACAGGCCTTCTCTCTGTGAGAGGGAATGGGCCGTGTAATCCACCACAGTGGTCCAGCGCGGGTAAGTGGATGTGTCACATGTCTTTGAATGTTTGGTTCGAGGACATGCAAGTTTTCTCATGTTTTCCTTCACCGTCTTAGGAGCAGTGGTGATGAAATAATTTACACACAGTTAAGTGCCTATCTGAGTTCGACCTACGACCTACAACCAGTAAGTAGCGGCCGTCACCAATGTGCCATCACTACTTATAACTACATTAAAAATAGGAATATGAAAAGGGTATGAATTTTTTGAAGATAAGAGAGTGAAATGTGGATTCCAAATGCCTAAATAATACTGTATCACGTATTCGCAGTCGAAGTGTTGGCATCATATCAGAACGGTGGTTTTCTTACAGCGAATTCCATAAGCGTTATGGAATTTCATTAATAATATCCGATATCAATTTATTACGCCAGGAAATGCCAAGAAAGCTAAATATAGCTTAGAAATCTTATGAAGGAAGCAAGTCCAGTTGTAACAGATTTTATGATTAAACAAAAAGTAGGTTCTTATTACTGCATTAATCTAGAATACCGTATTATGACCTAAACATAAGAATTAGCCCTACTTCCTTTGGATGGTAATATAAGAGCTGACCAAGGAGAGGCCAGCAGCATTTATAGAAACTCGGTAGGTATATCAAGATAATGGATGAAAAGTTAAGAACAGTTTAGAGGACTAGGCGCCAACTACTTAAGAATAATCAATCGAACAACCGAATTGATACTTACGCCTGACAAAAATATTATTGAAGTGTATTGTGGTATTGATTTTACTATTAGAAGAAACACAATAACTGACTCACGACATTCATAATGAAGTTCTAATCATGCTGAAAACTAAAACAATAATCCACGACATAGGTAAGATTATCTACAAACCAAACACGAGTTTGGTAAGTGTTGATACAACACAAGTCAAGAACAAGCAAGGTCACAGGCAAAACAGTAGAATATAATATGGCACAAAAACTAAGGCTGAACAAGATTGAAAGATTGGGTTACATGGTAATAATATCACAATGTACGACGTTGAATTTTTAATGCTGCACCTACGTGAATACGTTTCTGAATTCATTTGTGAATGTGAGAAAAAATTGGATGCTATAAGTAAGATGATAGAATTCTGAATATGAAATATTCCTTGGAAAACACTTGTAAGCTTCAATGACAAAGGGGCTGGGCACACAACAGAGAGAGTGGCCCAGAAGTGAATGAAGTCGGGTTGTAAATTACGATGGTGATGCTCATCAACGGTACATACTGACAATTATTATACTCATGGCAGATTAAACACAAGTAGCTGTGGTGAAATCCCAAAACGCGTACAAAATACGAGTACGTTTCACTAATTAAGAACATCGTAACACAAAAGTTAAGGAGCAAAGATAAGAAGATGAAAATAACGACATCATAAACTGTGATTGGCGAACGAGCCATAAAATAATGATTGTCAAGTTAATATCTTAGCCAATGAAAATTATAGTATTAAAGTTGATTAAAAAATAAATGATCGACCTTAACCTGACCAAAACGGGCATACATAAAATATTTAGCACAAACCTCGACGCTAAAAGAAACGGATTCTTTGCTTTAATTTAAACAAGCGTACGGAGTTATAATTAAAAGTGTTTTCCTTGTAAACAACAAAAATGAACACGAATTCGTTTTTGGGCATCCGTATGTGTAAAACTTCACGCGTTGTTAGTTCATCGTCTTTGTTCAAATATGTGGATTTGATTATTATTCATTCATTTACTACGTCCCTGTTACCTTTGATAGGTCA
Organism: Aporophyla lueneburgensis; assembly: GCA_932294355.1. Classification (NCBI taxonomy): domain Eukaryota; kingdom Metazoa; phylum Arthropoda; class Insecta; order Lepidoptera; family Noctuidae; genus Aporophyla; species Aporophyla lueneburgensis. The sequence goes on along the minus strand of OW028758.1, from coordinate 24,001,213 downwards.
ATAGTTAGCCTTATTCGATTTAGTGTTCCAAAGGTGAAGCCAAAACTTTAGCAGACCTTTTCCATCTTTATTGGTAACTACTAAGCACGTGGCATTATCTTTTTCTTATTGAACTAAACTATCAATAATTTAATTATTGGCAGTGAGCTTCGGAGCTACAGCTACTCCTACAGCAATAATTATATCAGTGACCAAAATAAAAATTACCTTATTCACCTTGAATAAATCATTTAAATCGTTTACTTTAGACATTGTCTTATGGCTGTGTCACTGATCACTTTCAAGCCGTAAGTCATTAATTCATTATTCATTAGCATCCGGAACATGAACTAGCTAGTCAATCCGACTTGGTTTGTTGGTTTTACAGAGCGACTCTTTCAAGCTCAATTTCCTAGACTCATTTGCTGTTATCTAAGCCAAATTCTGCTCCAGTCTGTCCCAGGAATGGCTCTATTTTAGAGCCCTATCTCCTTTTAGCTTTTGAAATACCTAGAAACTCTGATGCTTTTGATGCAGTATATGCATTGATTTACTGTGTTATTATGACGACCATACCTTGTCAGATTCAGAGATATTGTTGCTGTATCATATAAACCATTATCAGGTTATCTCTATATCTGTAAACTTTTTAAATTGTTTTTTGATTTATTTCAATTTTAATTACAGTATCACAGCACAAGCTTTGATTTATGATTTCATTGTTTGGTTTTAAAGCCTATTTGCAAGGTTTGCAATAGTCTCACTCCCTAAGACTGAAAGATGTAACTTCTCTGACTAGTCTTTCAGGAAAAGCAGACGTGATGTTGTTTTGTTTGTTAAATCTACAAGTGAGAAATACATAAGGCGTAAACAATTGGCTCAAGGTTTCGTTTAGTTACATACAATTAGGTTTGTCACGATTTACCCTCGATTAAAGTTTAATTACTGCACACTGCCAAGTGTTGCCACGCGTATAGCATATTATTATGCTCATTTCGTAATATGCTATGCATTTATTCAACTTGGAGTTACCGAAACTGTGACAGAGAGAGATAGGACTAGAGAAACACCGTAGACAACAAAGAAGCATGAGTCGAATGCTAGATCACATGACCCAAATTTCAAGAATTAGTCCGAGATTGAAAAACTTTTTAAGCACTCTTAGTTCTCTGGCTTAAATAACAACTAATGACGATGATGATAATATACAGTCATGCTCCGGGCTGGCCAGAGGTGTTTAGGTTATGGATGTAGCAGCCAACACGGTCTCTATTGACGTGTCCGAATCCATATAAGACGACTCCTGACTAAAAGGATGAAGAATATTGAAACCACTGTCACTGAGCTTCGTAAACTATGAATTCATCAACTAGTGATCTATTGAAAATGTCTGTGATCAGCAGAATGCCTACCTACACTGATCAAAATTACCGAAAGAAGGTACACTTCTGCCACACAGTCGGGAGTGCGGCGAATGTAATTATGTATCTCCCGGGTCCTCGACTTTTGATAGTAAAAGGAACTGTGGGGTTTTAGTCGGTAGAACTCCGATATAGAGTTCATCCTCCGTCTGAGCAGAACGGAGGATCCGTTCTCCTCAGACGGAGGGTACCCATGAGGAGTATACGGAGGCAAAATAAAAAAACAGTTTATTTCTGTCTTACAAATAGCTTGCCATTTAAAAATCGATGACAGGACCAATAAATACAAAACTTAATTCTGTAATAAGGAAGAGTTTTAAATAAATAAATTATGCAGCATTATTTCTGTAACGTATAATAAATTACAATAATGATTCTGCAATTCTTGGTCTTGATATCAATAAATAAAATAATAAATTCGAGAGAAAGGAAGCCTTGAATACAGTTGCAGTTATTAAATCACACGAAACCGATATGTTTGTGACAGCCGATAAATTAGTTTGGCGGTCGTGAAGATAGTAAAAAGACGGATAACAGAGGTAATAATTTTAAATGTCGGAGAATATAACAAGAATAATATGCAAAGTAGCAGCTAGAGGATGCATTTCGTAAATAAAACAAAGCATATAGGTATCGTATTTTAATGCAACTTTGACACCATATATTACACAGAAACTAAAACACGTCTTAGCGCTCAAAATACGAGTATGTCAAAAATGTCATAGTGTTAAGTAGATAAAAGTGAAGGATTGCTGACATTAGAAATACTGGATTTTAAAAAACAATTCAGAATTGTCTCAAATTTTCGGATCAGAAGCGCGAAAGTCTGACCACCATTCTTAACAAGGGGTATCTTATTATCCAGTACCTGGGTTGTGGAGTCCATATAGGCATTCGCTCCACGTAAATACTTGTATTCAGCTGCCTTCGGACAGACTCAAGGACGACCCCTAATATAGTTGGGCAAAAGGCTCGGTAGATGACGACAGTCGGCTAAAATATTGCAATAGACTGCTAAATAAAGGCGTCTTAAAGTTGGCATTATCTTAGTCTAGATTGGTGACTAGGCATTGTTGCGGTCATCCCACGAGTTTTCACGTCAATGAATTAAAAGCAATGGATATTTTCGTATGATCTTTCAACAGGCTTACATGGTTATTGTGGTCATGAATACCATGTAAGGCCTTGCCATGTTTCTCCATCTCCCAAACGATCCTGGCTCCAACATAATTACAATTCTAAATCAGTATCAAAAGCGCCAGGTCCCGACCATGTGGCACCGTTTATTTTTATCCCCACTGCTACTCTGACAGTGCTGTTTACCCCTAGCTATTTTAGGAGATGCATCCAACACGTGTATTTACTTACCTTACGAAAGACGCAGTTTGAACTTCGGAATGCACGTTTGTACGTTTTTAACAAAGAGAGGAAATTCTTGACGTTTTGTATTGGTAAGGATATCGTCAACATCATTATCGCTTTCAAGTTGGAGAATAATAAACAAATACCTAATGGAACCAGCCATATTTAAATTTCGAGCCCTTTATGGTTAGCTTACTTTTTTGCGTTTATATTTACCATAATATTCTGCATCGCATTCTAAAAGCGGATGTTGTTTGACAGCCGGAGATAAACAAAACAATCAGTCAGATGGCGGAGAAATTGCAAGCAAATGAGAAAAACGAAAAAAAAAGCAACATAATTAGAAAACAAAATCTCTTTGATTACGCGAATAATTACCGGATATAATCATCAGATGACACTTACATCACAGATTACGTGACGTCATCAAACAGTGAAACCAAAATATTTACAGCCAATTTAAATCCTAAAATGGTAGCAGAAATTAACATTGCAAATGATTGCAAAATGGCGGCTACCAATTTAGGCGGGATAGTTAGCGCCATGTCAAGGCGATTTTAGAATAGTTTTTGCACATTGCGAGAATTTCGCAAATGTCGTCGGAAAAAAGATTCTATTATTTCTTCAAACGGTGTGGTTTTGTTGTGATTTCTATTCGGATAACGGCAATACCTAGATGGAAAAGATTTTTTAAAGCATCTTCATTGATGAAGAGTGTTTAATTACGTAAACACTCATCGACTTTTTTTGTTTCTTTCTCTATTGCCTAACCTGCATCAGGGATAGTGAAAACAGGATTATGGAATAGACTGTAACTTAGATTTATCGGAGCGATAGGGTAGGTACCTACCTATCTACCGAAGTTTTAGCGTTTTACCAATTCAACATTCCGTAGTGAGTAACCAAAAGTGTTGCCAGTTTATAAAATTAGTGGGATTTCCTAAGCAATGAAAGTGAGCGAGTAGGCATTGAGATTACAGTTCAATGACCTGTAAGGCTTGAGATTCTGGCGTTGTCTAGCTACCTACCCAGCATTACGTTTTGTTTTTTTAAGTTTCTCATTATGAAGCTATAATGGAAGAATGAAAGATGATTCTTATTATTTCTTGTTATAATATACCTACTTACACAAGAAATGTGACATTTGACCGGTTTCATGATTCGTGGAATGTAATTTCCAAATATTTCATTGATGTTAACATTCCTTCGTCATTGGAGATGTGTAAACTTGTGTCTTGAAAGGGGAGAATGTTATTCAGAGGTAGGTACACTAGGTACCTACCTAGCTACTTGCGATGTACCTAGTTATACTTTCAAGTACATCACTGGTCGATCTCTCGATCCAAATTCCTTCGTATTTATGAAGATAGGTTGGGCTACCTACGTACCTACCTAACAAATTCCGGAGAAGAGATTATCCCCACCATACATTGGTGGCACATATCGGAATATCTGCAAGCTACTCAACTGCAAATTGAGATTACATTACGCACACACACAAACACAATACCTACTGCCATGTTTATAGCTGGGTAGTGTATCACAATAGGATGCGAATTTCGGCATGCCGGCCGGGGATTGTTTGGGAATCTGGGATGCAGTCATAATAATAGGGACCTCTGAATCGGAATGTGTGACATCACTATTGTTACCATAGACATCGTAGTTCGTACACTCTGAGGTAAAGGTAACAGCACTATCATCAAATTCATAGTCAAAAAAAGTATTTTTATCGCCACTGTTTGAGGTTTGTAATAGGGCAGACGACAACTTTTTACCTGCCAAACAAAACAACGGTAGCAAAGACAGACGCTCTGCCACAAAACTGGCAGAACAGGGGACAAAAACCTCCAAATATCTATAATTAGCGAAAAAACTGACGCCTTTGACCACTAAAATGCAAATTCCACAACCAACCGGTTTGAAACGCAATGTTTTTTTAAGAACCAATGTTTAGAACAGCCGTGTCGTCTAATTTCAGCCAGGTAATAGATCGGTATACGACCTACTTCGAGTTCTTGATACAGATTATACAATAGCAGCCAGTGATACGTACGAGATATTTTTTTCCGCGAATGGCTGTATCTAAGCGTGCCTCAGCAAAGCATGGAAAGTACAGTTAAAATAACTAAAATACTCACGAGACTCCGGACAGCACACGGCGAGATGCTTAGAAAGATTACGTTTTAGACACTGTTTATGACACACAGAATGTTCAGTTCACTATTTTGGTGCACTAAATGTTTTTATTGGTATATTTAACGTGATATTTGTGTTTATTCACAGCTGAGTTCTATATGCGGTTCACGGTTTGGGCCGGCGGGAGTGACGATCAACCTCCGTGCGTGGATACGACGCGGCGCGGCGCGGCGAACTGACGGGGAGCGAAACGAAACGTCATCATTGCGCGCGATCTCCCACTCTCCCGTGCGTTCGGAATTATGGTCGGGTCAGATGGTTTATGTTATTTTCAAAATATTTTTGTTTCAAACTGCGTGTTTATAAGGAAAAAAGAATACTGTGACATTTACAACGCATTTTGTTAGAAACAGCAAAAGAGATGTATCATCTATTCTGAGAACTGTTCGTTTTGTTTATGTAATTTGTCAATTTTGATAGGTATGACTGTATAGCTGTTCCCTTGTTTGACTGAAAATAAAAATGACCTAGATTAGGCTTTTAATTTTTACATTTTAAATACGGTCTCTTGACTGCGAATAAAACATTCACCCTATTTTACCTAGCAAGTAAATACGTACTTATTTTAGTTGGAGGGTTGTGTATTGGACTGCTTCGTAGGTGTAGTGGTCGCAAGCTCTACTGATGAGCATGAGGTCCTGGTTCGATTCCCAGGTCGGGCAGTGTTATTAAGTTTCTGTATCTAGAATTTCTCAGCCCGGAGTCTGGGGTACTGCAGTGCCCTGTTGATGGCAAAAGGCCTCCTATTGTATGGGACTGACACATAATTGTTTACATGTGGGTGTACTATGAGTACACCTCTGCCCAACTCTTTGGGTAATAAGACGTATTGTTATGTTATGTTTCTGTGCATTAGTCGTATTTTACCATTGCTAGTTTTCCGAACCAAGATCACAGATGTTTAACCCCAGAAAGCCTCTGAAGTTAAGTGGTATTTGGCCAAACATGTCTATCTCATGTCTGATGTGATGACAAATTAATAAGATAACCACCGATTGGAACCCACTTGACGCACCACTCCATCGCGGCATGCCGAGACCAACATGGCGGGCTTGACAACTAACAATTTAGAATTGGCAAAATATACAATTCTTTATTAGTTTTCATAGTAAAAATATGATGAAAATCTCGATTATGACTGTAAATGTATTGTTTGGTCAATCCTTAGTGCTATCTCCTAATCCCGTAAACATAGTTTTACATAAATATGATGACTCATGATAGGTACTCATTCAACGTGAATGTTGAGGCGATCCAACACCTTGACAACACTGAAGTAGTGCGAAGACGTAAATGGGTTAAACCTTATTCTTCTTATTACAAAACGCGATTCAACTTTAGTCCTAGCCTAAAGCTCCGAGCCACTTTTTGTATTTCTAACTTTATTTCGATTTGGATTAAGTTTTTAATTCAAATGTTACAACTCAGCACCAGAAAAGGTGTCAGTTTTGTAAAAATAACAGTAATTCGGTTTCTGTTAAATTCTTATTTCAAATATAGGCTCAAACCATACCCAAATAAAACCATGTTCGGAATCAAGACCGTTCGAGTTAGTTAAGTGAACTTAATCTGCAATGCAAGCAAGTGCTGACTTTTATAAAGACCACGTGAACCATGTCTCTTCCCCAAAAATTACGAAAATTAATAAGATGGACGTTATTGGATGACTTCTTAATTTTCCAGTTACTTAGTAGTTCAAGTTATATGTATTTAATTTACTTATTAGCTGTTGTGATATTTTATACAAAAAAGGTAAACTAGCCTTGGACAGCGGCTTCGCACGCGTATTATACACTAGCTTCTGCCCGCGACTTCGTCCGCGTTAAATTTCTTGTTCCCCCGACCCTATAGCCTTCCTCGATAAATAGGCTACCCAACACAAAAAGAATTGAATTACTGTTCCGAATTTAAAAAATATTTTTGTGTTGGGTAGCCTATTTATCGAGGAAGGCTATAGGCTATTAACATCACGCTACAACCAAGAGGAGCAGTAATGAAAATGTTGCAAAAACGGGGAAAATTGCACGGGTAGGCGATTCGACGCGACGGGATGGTTCGGGGGAACAAGAAATTTAACGCAGACGAAGTCGCGGGCAGAAGCTGGTATTAGTATAGATATAAACCTTCTCCTTTAATCACTCTGTCTATTAATGAAAACCTCAATAAAATCCGTTGCATAGTTTAAAAGATCTAAGTACAAACGCGAAAAGCGACTTTGTTTTATACTATGTAAAGATAAAGATATAAGGAATGTAAAGTTATTCATTGACAGCTTAATTTGGGGCGTATCAAATCAAAACTACCCACAAGTCTACCTTGCACCCGTTGCACCCAAGATCCTAGAGCGACTACTATGGTAATTTAGGGCTTTTTTTTTAAGTCATTTGATGATTTCCCAAATCATCAAATGACTTCTCCCGCTTTGGGCGGAGCGGGAGGGCGTGTCAGACTTTTACTGACTAAAACCCACCCATATTCCTTCAGTTGCCCATGTGCCAGGGTCACGGTATCTCTTTCGAACAATCTCGCGACCCTGGCAGGCATCGGTCCTATCAGACCCCTTCAGTTTTGCTGACATCTCTTTGAGGCGCGCGTGGAACACTACGCGCCGTCGACCCGAGCTTGGTCCTTAGCGGGCGGCGAGCTACCCTTTGCTCGCCGCCCACAAGCTCGCGCCTACGGTGGCCGGGAGTCCCCTATGGACTCCCGACACCCGGGGCGTCTCCTCCTGCGGCGGCTAGGGACGTGAGGGCGCAGAGACTGCCACTCCCTCACACATCCCGCCTCCTCCTTCGCGAGCATTACTGCTTCGCAGAAGGAGGTGACGGCTTCCCATGCCCTCTCGCTCCGTACCATGGTTCGCACCAGGGCCGGACGCGAGAGGTCGCCGCCGCCGATCGCCTCCACGAGGGTAATTTAGGGCTTGAAGGAGGATTTATGTGAAAGTATTTAAACGCTGTTTTTTATTTGCTAGACCAGTGTTGATAAAACAGGTCGAAGGCAGCGTCCAGCAAATCCGATTACTCCGAACCTGATCCGAAATCCTAACCCAGTCACGGGTTAGGTTAGGAACTTGAAAAAAAAAATGATAATATTTGTTCCGAGCGTAACCCTCTTCCTAACCAGAGGGGTAATTGCGTAACTTGCTGTCAGTAGGAATTGGCTTCATATTGATAGTTAAACAACATTCATTGCGTTATTTACGTTGCTGAGCCGACAATTTATTCGAACAAATGAAGCAATGGATCAGAAACAATCTATAATACCATAAAGATTCTGATAGATAGTGCATTACGCAATTAGAGTGCTGACCCGCTGCCTAACCGGTGCAGAGGTGTCAGGCTATGCCATGTTAATTAGAATTTTCTTGGAATTTAATCAATTAGAGTATAGTTTATACAAATAAGGGTTTAGTAGGATAGAACATGGAGGACAGTATTTCTTCTTACCCATAGTAACTACCAAATTAGTATACCACCTTTGACGCCAAGTAAATAATATTATGTGATTAAATTTGCTAAAATTGGCCTAAGTAAGCCAATGTCTCTTTGAAAGAGTGTGTTTTTAAAAGTTAGGAACTTGTCTATTATTTATTTGAATTATTTTGCAAATTAGGAAATGGCCCTATCAGTTTTATGTGCCTTAGGATTATTTTTAACGACGAGTAGGTTGAAGATTATCATAACTCTAAACAAAATAAAATTCAAACATTCAATCAACCAACAGTTCTCACAAATTGATGTCTTAAAAATGATTGCAAGTGCATTCTCAACAATCAGCGCCCCTAGCGGCCAATTCACGAACTACATTCGCCACGCACTTTACCTCCAAACTATCCGTTTTGTCTTACATCAGGACGAAATTTTGACGTAAAATAATACCGAATATGTAAATACGTTGTTTACCTTGTAGAGGGAATGGAATAAAATGCCTAGGCCTCTATAATAAGTGGGTATATTCAGATATTCCAAACTGCATCGCATTGGCATAATAACTTTTTGCATTAGTTATGCAACTCGGCGCTTATATAAGTTATGTAACTAAAATGCTTGATTAGTTATGTAAGCACTAACCCCTTTATTATTTAGGCGTAAGCGAAGGTTAGGTAGATAATCGTAAAGGTGCCCACCTTTGAGTTAGTCAGATGTCAAATGGGCTAAGAGGGCAACCGATGGGGTTCCACTTAACGCACGATGACGCCGCCGTCGCGGCATGCAGGCCGAGATGAAGATGGAAGGCCGAGCTTGACTCTCACTGTAAGGACTTGCTAGCGCCAATAACGTATTATAAATCGACGCGTTATACACGTAGGTACAGTGCACTCAAAAACAGCATAATCCATGAATGTAGCATTTGAAAAAATCATTCATAAAAAAATATAAAACATTTGATTAGATCGAATAAGGACTGATGTTGTTCGCTGCCAGGCCAGAGCCCCGACCATAGGATTTCAAGTATTATGTGGAACAACACAAAACAATTTGACTGTCCGTCCAGGTGTAAGAAACCCGAATTTCCACAGTTCCACCCAAAGTGTGAACAACGTGGTTCAATTGACGCACAAGACGCGCCGCCCCTGACAATTCAACTTAGGGGTGGTCAGTGCCGTCCGGAGGGGGGCCACCTTGCTCTTGGCCAAGACCAGTGACAAATTCACCTGGCCTGTCGCGCAGACGGTGCGCAGACAAACAATAACTGCATAACCGTGCGAAGACGCATCACAAATAAGGGTAGCAGTGTAGCTCCCAGGGGGAGGATAGCGCGGGGTAACACGACCAATCTTCCAACAGGGTTTCCCGAATTGGCTCGTCCCAGCCAAGTCCCGCAGTCCAAAGGCGCTCAAGAAAACAATTTTGCCCAAAACAATACAAACAAAACAACAAAACAATAGACAAAAGGCAACCCTGGGTTCCCGTGTCCAAAATGGCACGGAGCACAACAGAGTCCCCTGTGGGCCCACAGACCCGACCGATGCCGTTGGCAACAAAACCGTGTCGATCTGAGGGGTACCTTAGCGGGGCAGGCGCCAATGTCCTAACAATGCCTGGGCGGCGACCGATCGCCGCACCCAGGCCCAAGTCTTTCCCGACGAGGATGGAATTCAAATTCCTCGTACGCGCGGTGTCCCGAGCCACGCGCCATCGCTGGATGGGCATATCCCACCGGAGGCCTGAATGGCGAGGGGCGTGACTCCAACCGGGGACGTTCCACCAAAGGAGGGGGGGGGCAGTAGGTGCTGGTCTGGCCAGCGCTGCCTATCAACAATTGCGTATTCGCCTTTACGCGGGGAGACCAAATGGCAGTCGCGCGGCTCCCGATCAACTTGCGCGGGGGGTGGAGTGCGGTGCTCAAAATTGCGGGCCTCTCCCCGGTTCTGAACCGGCGAGGCAGAAGCCCGGTGACCAACCCCATGGTACCCCCCCGTACGCGAACCTTCATCAGAGGCTGGTCTGCCAGCGTGGTTCGCGTTAGCGCACAATATGTTCAAATGGGACCCCCTATAAATTCTACAAGGGCGGGGGTTGGGGCAGTCCCGATGGAAGTGAGCCCCCAAACAAGAGAAGCACATGCGGCGTGCATTGGCAATTCGGCGGCGGGCACTCACGTGCAACTTCAAAAAGGCCGCGCAAGTTGCCATGCCATGCCCCGTGTCCCTACAAAACTCACAACCAGGACGACTCTGGGTGCCAGCAAAACGAGCGGCGGGGCGACCATCAACAGGCCCGCGAGCCCTAGTCCGTCCCTGGTCTCGTGGCCGGGAAGACGGCTGGCATGACTCAGTGGCAACGCCAGAGTTGTCCACAAACCGACACTCATCCTCCAAAAATTTGACGAGGTCATCAAATGGGGGGAGATGTGTGACACTATCCCGACAATCCAGTAATGACCGGTAACCCTAAAATCAATTTGATATGAACGTCAGCCAAACAACGTTTATTTTGGTACCGCCGGGTGAGTAGTTCCACAGCGGTAGGGTAGGCTGAGTCAGTCAACGACAGATGCTGTACCAAGGCTCGGGCCTCACCTTCTAGGACAGACAACAAATAGGCCAACTTTTGGGCGGGTCTGAGGTCCGAGCGTGCATCAACCAAACTTTCAAACAAGTTTTGGAAACCTAACCAGTGGTCCAGGCGACCGTCAAAGTGTGGCAGTTCCAAAGTAGGCAGTCTACTCAATAGTCCGGGACCTGAAACAACCGAGGTCTCCGGTTTGACCTGGACAGGTGTCCGGCTCCCCAATATTTCCCGAGCACGTTGACCAATGACATCCCCCAGGTCCAAGATCTGGTCATAGTCAGCAAGGACCTTGTCACGTGCTGCCTGATCCAGCACTTCCAGAGCCACATCACAAATGTACTCGTTGTAGCGGGTAAGCAGAGCATCAGCGTTGCCGAGTCTCACGTTCAACTGCTCGAACCGAGCCAGAGTGACCACTTCAAGATCCGGGCGCTCAGCGGTCGCTGCAGCTGAAGTGAACCACCGCAGCTGTGTGGCCAATCCACTGATTGCCTCTCTCACCGCTTTGTGTGCCATTGCACAAACAATACAATTCAAATAAACCAAGCAAAAAGATAATTAAGTAACAAAGTTCAAGCAATCAATTACAAAATAACTACAAGCAAACAATCAAACTACCAAACTGCCAGTCAGCAACTCAAGAAATAACAAAATACTGGCTTCAATTCAATTCAACAACAAACTTTTATTTTAATTCAAAACCAATATCAACGTTCAACATTCAACTTCACAATTCAATTCAAATATTCAAATGCTATCCAATTCCAAAAAATACCAATTTGAAATGTTAATTTCTCAAACCACTATATCAATGGTACAACAATAATAAACCTTTATTCCAATTTAAAACAATGTAATGCTCAAAAATGCCAATCTCAAATATTAATTTTCACAAACAACCACATCAATGGTACAAACTCAATATTTTAATGTCTTCCTGACATTCAATACAACACAGAGGTCAAATAACAACAACAAGAGGTTATAACATAGCTCAATCTAACCAACTCTGTTACCATATGCAAACCCGGTTGACCCCGGCAATATGAGTTACTCAACTCAATAAATTCCAAATTATTTCAAATAAACAAGCAATTATAGTTATCAAATATTTACAGCGTATTACTACTTCCCTTATAGAGACTGCCAAGTAATTAGCCTACTGTAAATTCCCAATTTGGTGGTTTTGTAGGTTAGAACCACGCCTCTGCTACCAAGAATGTTCGCTGCCAGGCCAGAGCCCCGACCATAGGATTTCAAGTATTATGTGGAAGCGTGATAATCGTGGGCCCTGGGTCAAGAGTGGCTAGCGAAACTAGTCCGCCGTACGCGGAGCAGACAATATATAAGAGAACAATTGCAAATAAATTAACTACAATAAAACGAACAAAGGAACTCACCTGATGGTAGACGACCACCTGCTTCTTGGGGTTACCTGGATCTATGTATGTAAGTGAGTGTGTATGTATTGTGTTGTGACGTTATGAGTATTTTCCAGGTTACAAGCCGCAACAATGAGGCTGGAGGTAATCACAGCATTCGGTTTCCAATAGCGTCACTTTGCTTAACCTTCAAACTATTTCAATGTCAAGAAATATCCAAATTCAACCCGTATTATTTCACCAAACTGGGGTTATTTACAATCAAAGCAATTGGACCACGACTAATTGTCACAAACGGATCGATTAAAAGGATTAACTCAACAACTGGTCGCGAAACTCAACACGGCGACGTACCTATTCTATTCTATTTTTTATTATGGCAAACAAAGCCGATGTCGACTATTCTGCCAATGTCTAAAGTGAATTGAGATATCAAGTGTGCGTGCTTAAATAAAAAAATAACGATTATAATCTTCGATGATACAGTTGGGCTTAATGTTGATCTTGTGGGGATTTTTTTTTTTTTTTTGGATGGGTAATAATCAAATGACTTCTCCCGCTCTGGGCGGAGCGGGAGGGCATGTCAGACTTTTACTGACTAAAACCCACCCGTGTTCCTTCAATTGCCCATGTGCCAGGGTCACGGTATCTCTTTCGAACAATCACGCGACCCCGGCAGGGACATCTTGTGGGGTTAGTACTGGACTGAAACAAACAAAAAAATAATAATAAGTAAATTACATAAATAATATAATTGTTAGAACATTAAATATAAATATACCATATCCACATAGATAGGGAAAATAAATCATAATTTTATATTATTGTGGCGGATGAAAATCATCAACGCCAGAAGCAGTTCAGGAGAGGAATAAGTTAGAAGGGAGGGGAAATTAATCGGAAGAGGGATCTTTAATTTAGTGAGACGGTTATACAAATCTAGAGGTGGGACGTTGTTAGAGCATTCAAAAAAGATGTGCTCAAGGGTGCCCTCCGCCAATCCGCACTCGCAGAGAGAAGAGTCGCGAACATGGATTTTGTGTAAAAAGACGGGAGTGCAACAAAAACCTAAACGGATTCTACATATAACAGAAATGACAGTTTTGGATACTTTTTTGTAACCGGAGAACCATGGTTTTGGTTTGATAGTCGGTTGTACTGCATAGAAAAAGCTGCCTTTCTTCCTGCTTGAAATATTCCACTCCTCCTGCCAGGAACACTGTAGATTTAGTTTTGGAAGGGACAATAGATCGTAACCCTGATGAATGTTGTATGTGAGGTCTGCCGTTAGAGATGAACAAGCATCTTTAGCCAAGGCGTCAAAACATTCGTTACCCTTAATGCCACAATGACTAGGTATCCAAACCAGCTGAACATCTTTTTGATTACTAGCACAGGACATCAAAGATTTTTTGATTTTTAAAATAAGGGAGCTGTGTGGCGACGTACTTTTTCAAGCGCCAAATCCAAGAGAAGTGTCAAAATCAAACTGACAAGTCAGATGTCATTCTGTTACACGTTTAGAAACGTAGGCGCATAAAGTAACTAATTTATACGGTCCGGAACAGATGTTCTTCAGAAAAATCAGGTATAAAGTCCTCGCAACCGGCGTGCGTGTATGACTAAGGAATCTACTTATCATTTCAGCCGAAAAACGTCCACTGGTTGCCATAATCGCCAAGCTTGGCAGGCAGGTTCGCAATCGCAGTATGGTGGTAGAATACATAGAGAACGCTGCTGCCCATTGATTGTCCCATAGTCGCATTTTACGACACTTGGAGAAAAGTTGAGATGGTGCTATTCATTACGTCCGGCACCACATGGTACAGTCAGAAAAAAGCACAATGGTACCGATTCCCTTGTTCACAAACTAAACTAAATTTAAGTTCAGTGCATCTTTTTCTTTGTATTTCATTAAGAAGAGGACAAAAGAAAAATTTTAGTTTAGTCCTGTCAAATTAATCAGCGCCTGTCACTACTCCATACAAGTTTAGACGTGATTAAAAACTTGCCTACTAAAATTACGTCAATTTACGTCAAGCGCTGATTAATTTGACAGGACTAAACTAAAATTTATCTTCTGTCCTTTCCATAATGAAATAGAAAGAAAAAGATGCACTGAACTTAAATTTAGTTTAGTTTGTGAATATGGGAATCGGCACCAATATCCGTAATTTCGGGCGAAGATTCGGGCATTTCCTACTCTATAACACCTACGGCAGTATGATAAGTTCGCGGCCCGAACTAAGAATAAATGACAACACCATTTTTATTTAATAAGACAGCTGTCCTTATCCACTCTCGATATGTATTTGTCCATTCGATTTTTTTTATTTTATTGAAACGTTTTTTGTCGATTCAATTACTTTCGGATGGGCCCTTATTTTTAACCCCCGACGCAAAAAGAGGGGTGTTATAAGTTTGACGTGTCTGTCTGTCTGTGGCATCATAGCTCCCGAACGGATGAAGCGATTTCAATAAAAAATAATTGTATTAAAGGTGACTTATGTGCGAGTGTTCTTAGATATGTTTGATGAAAATCGCTCGAGCCGTTTAAAAGTTGTGGGGGAGAAAGTGGGGAAGGGTATCCGAATGTCAACAAATATACTCGACTGGGGTCTCAAATGAAAGCGCACTGAAAGAGAATACTGATGAATTAATCGAGAGTGTTCTTAGCTTCGTTTGATTCTACATTATAATAAGTATGTACCTATAAAAAGTATAAAATAAAAAATTAAATAAAAAATTTAAAAAACCCCCGACACAAAAACCTAATTTCCCTTTAAAAAGTAAAATATAATTAAAAAAACTCAATCTTAAAGTACCTAAGTATGTATTAATAATTCAAAAAAAAAAATACGTCGCGTTGGGGGACCGCTCCGCGAGGGCAAACGTTGACGGTCGTATCCTAAATGCAATATTGTGAAGTAATTTTATAAAAGTTTTCTTTTCTTCATTATTTAGGTAATAGACTATTTGCAAATATATTGTTAGGTCTGGAGCGGTCCCCCAACGCGACGTATTTTTTTTTTTGAATTATTAATACATACTTAGGGACTTTAAGATTGAGTTTTTTTAATTATTTTTTACTTTTTAAAGGGAAATTAGGTTTTTGTGTCGGGGGTTTTTTAAATTTTAAATTTAATTTTTTTGCTGACGGACTTAGTGAGTAGACCGCCTGCAGTGCTATTCTGTAAAAATCTTACTGTGATGACCTGGGTGAAGTGAGCTTAAAGTGAGCTGTCATTAGTATTAATCCCTAGCATCAGATGGAATGACAATTCACTTTAAGGTCAATTCACCTCATTTCTTATGGTGAGATTTTATCAGAATAGGTCGGCTGATATATGAAGTTATACGAGGCAAAATGTTAGGTTCGTAGAAGGTGGCGTTCTGTAGTTTCTGCCTTTATACTGGGTGTAAGGGACAGCCCTCCACAAACTGACAGAGTGCATTCAGTTCCTTATTTTGAATCATATTCCACCGTACTTTTACTCAGGATTTAAAAAAAAGTTTTTTCAGCTTTTTCAGTTTTATTTCAATGTAAAATTACATTCTCTGAAAGCAGCACTCCATTTATGTAAACAATACGGCTAAAATCAAAAAAGCAGCAATGGATGTTGAAATACTCTAACGAACGACGCGTAAAATCACCTGTTCACTTCCTGCTAACTACAGAGTTCATCGAACTCGTCGTCGTCGGCGAATGCACAAAGGCGACTTTCCGAATTGATCCGAGATACATTGCGTGTGAGGTAATAAAACAAATCAGGTTTATTGGATTCCCATAACGGTCCTGAAATAATTTCTTGTACTGGTCATCTTAGTGTGATATACTGAATGCACCCCATCAGACTGCGGAGGGCTGTCCCTACATACTGTATACTTGAAAGTTTCGTTTTCCGTGTCTGTTGTAGCAAGGAAAACGGATACTGCCCGTATGACGTCAAAGAAATTTGACGTCAAGGCAACAAGCAGTTAGGGTCAGTTCAGATAGAATGGAAATATGCCCGAGAAAATGACTGGCTCCATTGCAAATAGGACCATATAACAAAGTATTATTATTTATACTATATATACTAATATATTTTTTTGTGTTGCGTATATATAATATTATAATATATAAATATTATAAAGCTGAAGAGTTTGTTTGATTGAACGCGCTAATCTCAGAAACTACTGGTCCGAATTGAAAAATTATTTTTGTGTTGAGTAGTTTATTTATCGAGAAAGGCTATAGGCTATATAACATCACGCTACAATAAAGAGGAGCGGAGCAGTAATAAAAAATGTTGCAAAAACGGGTAAAATCGCATGGGTAGGCGATTCGACGCGACGGAAAGGGTCGGGGGGACAAGAAATTTAACGCGGACGAAGTTGCGGGCAGAAGCTAGTAATAAATAAAGGAGAAAAAAGAGCAAACGCGTCGCAAGCTGCACCCTAATTGCGTAACGCACTTTTTATGAGAACCTGAATAATTTTGAAGAATATTGCTAAACCATTGCTTCATATGTTCGTGAATATTGTCTGCTTAGCAACGTTAATAACTCAATGAATGTTGTTGAACTGACAAAATGTAAGCCATTCCTACTGTTAGCGTGTAAAGCAATTAGCCCACGGTTGTATCCAACTATAAAATTGTACAGACGCTAGCACATCAAACTACCCGACACTGTCAAATTTTCCCAATCAATCTTGAACCTAATACTTCTATATTATATATATTTAATATATAAAAATGAATCCCTATTTCCCTTGGTCACGCCATCACGCGTGAACGGCTGAACCGACTTCAGTTTTTTTTTTTTGCTGTGTTTGTTATTGTCAGGAGAAGGTTCTTATGAAAGAAAAAAAATCAAAAATTGCGCGGAAAATGATAAAATTTAAGAACACTTATTTAAGATTACTTGGACAAATATTTTTGAATTTGATTTAATTCTTGAAGAAGGCTATAAGCTAATAAACATCACGCTAGGGCCGTTAGGAAAATATAAAGTAAGAAAGAACGCTAAGCTAAGAGATAGCGCGGGAAGACAATGGGATGCGATTAGGTGGGTCGGGGGAACAAGAAATTTCACGCGGACGAAGTCGCGGGCAGTAGCTAGTTAGCAATAAAGTTGAAAGCGTATTGAAGAAATTTGACAGATTCTAATAGCTTTTTGTGCTGGCGTCTGTTCTTGTGCTGGATACAGGTAGAATACGTTCATCAAGCCAAAGTTCAGAAATAGTAAACTTTTGCACCCACGTAGCCACGTCCCGATCACAAGGAAACGACGAATATAAACTCTATTTAATGTTTTACGAGCCTATATTAAAAATACATTAATATGATTTATGGTTCTGTTTACGCCGGTGCCCGCATTCGATACTATTGTAACTATAGATTATGACTTTGTGTTATAGTAGAAAACTTTGATATCTTTTCCATGTCTATATTCAATACTAGCTTGTGCCCTCGACTTCGTCCGCATAAAATTTTCTTGTTCCCCGACCCATCTCACACTAAATTTTCGCTCAGTGGTCTTACTGAATTGTTTTGTTTTTGCTCGGCTTCTAAGGGTATAATATTTTCAGAGATTCGTTCTAAGAAACTGTTCAGCTTTATTATTAGTATCGATTATGATCGCCATTGCCAAGACTGTCATGCAACACCTGTATCGTAGATCTTCTTCCTGCCCATGGTTCATTTCTATTTGAGGTCGGTGCAACATGTTTTTTCCTCCATTTTCCTGATAGTTGCCACATCCTGCATCGGTGCTGTGCTGCAAAATATTGGGCTTATCCATTCGGAAAGTCTCTGTGCAGCCTGGATTCAGGATTCATGACCGGTTGATGACAATAGGCTCATCCCCTATTACAAGGGACTTAAACATAACTGGCGAAATATGAGTGTTACTTCCACACCTCTGCCTAACCGTTCGGGGAATATAAGCGTGATGTTATGTTATGTCTTCGTATTTCAAAATAGACGGCTTTGTATCCGATACGTTTTTCTTAAATTAATCAACAATTGATAAGTTGTCAGAATAGCATAAGCATGATCAGCCTATACCGTTCCCACTGCTGGGACAGGCCACCTCACGATGAGCGGAAGCGGGCCGTGATCTACGCAGGCCAAGTGCGGCTTGGTAGATGATAGATGTCACATGTTTTCGAATTGTTGGTTCTAAGACATGCCGGTTTCCTCACAATGTTTTCCTTCACCATTTTGTGATCAGTGGTGATGAAATTATTTACACAAAGTAAAGGAAAGCGCCTGTCTGGGTTCCAATCCAACTCGTAAACTGGGTCACACAGTTGTCAAAATACTGTCTTTACTTAAAATAAAAATGAGAGCAGGCGTAGGTCTGTGGTGGGCTGCCATCACTAATGCTCTGAAAACGGTGAAGAAAAACATCGTGAGGAAGCCGGCAGGTCCTAGAAACAAAAATTCGAAAATATGTGACGTCTACCAGCCCGTACTGGGCCCGGGTGGTAGATTACAGCCCACTCCGTCTCACAGACAGGAGGCCTCTGTACCAATAGTGAGAACATTATATGTCCTATGTCATACCATATTCCACAAATTGCACCTAGAAAATAAGACATCACAGCTGTCGGCTTTATCAAACATGCAAAATAAAACCGCCCTTCCTCCATAGACAAACAACTAGATGAACAGTTACCTTCACGGGTAGCACAGTTACTGCACGACAAGTAAATAATCTTGGTAATCGAGTGGACACGCCATTTCCTTTATATTCGTTAGCTACAGATTGCTCGGATTGGCTTGTAGATGGCCGTGTTTTCCGCTCCGTACGACTTAATATTGGACTATAAAACATTGATGCATGATTGATGGGAAATGACAGCAGTGAGCTTTGGTATCGGGACAGGCTTCCGCTGATTATAAAGAAAATGCATGTATTTCTTTTTTCTCATAATCAATGACGCTCGTTAATATAAACCAAAGAAAAATATTAAAAGACAATTTTAACTACAATTTACAGATTCTTAATCTCACTGATTGGAATCCCAGCAGTGAGAACGAGATAGGCTAATTATGCTTATGCTCATTTATATTTCAGTGTGGCCCTTCTCACAAACCTATACACTACTAAGGGGTCATCCATAAATTACGTCACACGTTAAGGGGGAGGGGGTTGACGAAGTGTGGCATTGTGTGACAAGGGGTGGGAGGGGTCCTAAATTTCGTGACGTCACATTTCAAAATCTATTTTAATCTAAGTGTTAAAACACGACCTAGGAACTATTAACGAAAAACTCAAAAACATTTGCAACTCTATCAGTGCAGATATAAGGTTCAAATTTCTTGCAATGTTTGATTTGATGTTAATTTTATTAAAAAATCATTTAAATTTAAATAAAACTAATTTCGGAACTGCTGTTTTAATTCAATAATTATTTTTAGATGTAAAATATGTGACGTCACACTAGGGACGGGGGTCTCATAAATGTGACCAGCTGTGACAAAGACGGGGGAGGTGTCAAAAATCATGAAATTCGTGTGACGTAATTTATGGATGGCCCCTAAGTGCTACTTCCCCCATATCCATCATACCAAACCATGACGTTATCTCCGTTAATGACGATTAATAGAATTAATACCGTCTTTTCTCCAACATCCGTTACCATTGGAAAACGACCTAAGAATTTTCACGTCTAGGTACATCTGATCGGGCGGCGCCACCCAGAGAGTCGTATCTATATTAATGTTCACTTCTATCATGGTTTCCGATGCAGGCTTAACGGGAAAATTATGATTGAAACTATCGAGTCACAATGTTGGACGTCTTAATATGTATGACTGTGGCTGAATGCCTAATGAAGTAATTGATGTGAGGGTGGTGGTTCTGTAGATTTTTTTCCGTAGTTGGCTGCGGCATTGGATTAAATTTGTTGATGGTATAAACGAAACATTACAGGGCAGCGATCAAGCCAAGAGTTGAGGCCCATAGTTATTCGTGTACTGGATTGATTTTCTATTGATTATTCTATGACTTGATACTTTTGACCTTGGAGACGAGAATCTTGACACAAGAATCTAGGATGTTTTTGTAAAGTTTTACATGTTTAGGTTTTCAGCACCCATATTGCCTAACACACTTAGAATAACAATCCTTAACATACTTTATTCTACAACTAAATCTATGTCTTAATTTAAGTTTGAAAAAACTTATGTGTGCTCAACAGGAAAAGATTGAAATGTGTTCGACGCCAAGCCAAGGGCTCACCATAGAATTTTAATAGCGCAGTGGAAGGTATGATACTGGGGCCCTGGAGCAAGAAGTGGCGAGTGAACTGTCCGCCGTGCGCGGAGCTGAACAATATAATATTCAAATAACTCACCTGATGGTAGAAGAACACCTGCTCTGGAGCCTACCTGGATTTATGTATGTAAGTGAGTGTATATTGTATTGTGTAGTGACGTTGTAAATGGGTTTTCCAGGATACAGGCCGCAACAATCCGCCAGATGTTTTCATGGCACGCGGTCTCCAATGATATCACTAACACATGGAACTAATTTCCATTTCAAATAAACTGAACCCGTATTATATCGTCAAAGGGGGTTAATTACACAAACAAACAGTTGGATCATGACAAATTGTCCCAAACGGATCGATTTAAAGGGATTAATTTACAACTGGTCGCGAAATCAAATGGCGACGATGCTCCCCTTTTCCAAGACAAAACCAAAAAAGAAAGTGTCAAAGTCAAACTGACAAGTGACAGTTCTCACCCTACCACACGAAATTATGCGTTCACAGAGTAACCAATTCGAACGGGACGGAACATCTACCCCCCCCCGGACGGGCCTTCCCATCCGCTAATCATTTGGCAATCTTGACAAGGTTGCATTGCGTATCTTCTGTACACAAGTTATGTTTTTTATGCTCACTGTACTCTTGTCGCATTGTTATGAACTGTGCCTGTGTGTATTATTTATTGGGATAAATAAACAATTTTTTTTTTATCAGTCCACTTGACGCGCTGCTGGAGTATGTGCAAATACTCCAAGCTCCAACGCTTCCAAAAACTCTGAGCGAGCTGCTGCACCACCTGAAACCGCGATAGCCGATTTTGGCTCACATCGACAAAAGGGTACTCGGGCAGGGCGACAACTGGCTGTCCAATCAAAAAAATGGCCCGGGGTTAGGGCCTCCAAGTCGTTCGGGTCCGAAGACGGCGGGCACAATGGACGCGAGTTCAATACAGCTTCAATGCGGCAAAATGCCGTAGTTAACTCCTTAAAGGTGAGAACGGTGTCTCCCAAAAATCTGCGCCAGAGTCCCTTTGCCGCTTTCACCGCGGCCTCAAAAAATACCCCCCCAATGGGGGCAGGCTGGCGGGTCAAAATAATAACAAACAACACACAACCAAACAACAACAACAACACCAATTTAACCAAAAGGCCCTCCTTAGGCAACAAAAGGGGGTGACGGACCCCATAAGGAAGGCTAGAGTGCCTCAACCGTCCCCCAACACGCAAAAGACCCGTATCGTACAAAAAGGGGTTCAACTTACTAACGGCTCCCGACAATTTCCAAAACTCTCGCTGCAGAATGGCCAACAGCGCATTGCAACCGGCATGCGACTTCTTAATGTGACGATCAGTCACCAACAATTCAACAACAACAAACAACAATTCAACTATTTGTCGAGGGAGCTAAATCGACTCAACAAAATCAGGGTCAAACGGAGGGTCCTTCGTTCCAACAGCGAGCACCGTGAGCCCGGGCAAAGGACCCGACATCCTCCAAATCAAAGGCGTTTCAGAATTTTGAATCTGGGACACTCGGTTCGCAACAAAGACCTCCAAAGAGTGGACGGACGTCTTCAACCAAAACAAAACAATTTGACTGTCCATTCAGGCATAAGAAGCCCGAATGTCCACAGTTCCACCCAAAGTGTGAGCAACGTGGTACAATAGACGCACGAGAAGCGCCGCCCCTGACAGTTCTAACTTAGGGATGGTCAGTGCCATCCGGAGGGGGGCCACCTTGTTCTTGGCCAAGACCAGTGACAAATTCACCTGGCCTGTCGCGCAGACGGTTCGCAGACAAACAACAGCTGCATAACCGCGCGAAGACGCATCACAAACAAGGGTAGCAGTGTAGCTCCCAGGGGGGAGGATAGCGCGGGGTAACACGACCTCGCTGACTGCAGGGAGTGCGGATACAAATTGGAGCCAATCTTCCAACAGGGTTTCCCGAATTGGCTATTGGCTCGTCCCAGCCAAGTCCCGCAGTCCAAAGGCGCTGAAGAAAATAATTTCGCCCAAAACAATACGCAAACAAAACAATAGACAAGAGGCAACCATGGGCTCCCATGTCCAAAATGGCACGGACCACAACAGAGTCCCCCGTGGGCCCCCAGACCTGACCGATGCCGTTGGCAACAAAACCGTATCGATCTGAGAGGTACCTTAGCGGGGCAGGCGCCAAGTTCCTAACAATGCCTGGGCGGCGACCGATCGCCGCACCCAGGCTCAATTCTTTCCCGACGGGGATGGAGGTCAAATTCCTCGTACGCGCGGTGTCCCGAGCCACGCGCCATAGCTGGAAGGGCATATCCCACCGGATGCCTGAATGGCGGGGGGCGGACTCCAACCGGGGACGTTCCGCCAATGGAGGGGAGGGAAGGCGGTGCTGGTCTGGCCAGCGCTGCCTAGCAACAACTGCGTAATCGCCTTTACGCGGGGAGACCAAATGGCGGTCGCGCGGCTCCCGATCAACTTGCGCGGGGGGTGGAGTGCAGCGCTCAAAATTGCGGGCCTCTCCCCGGTTCTGAACCGGCGAGCCAGAAGCCCGGTGACCAACTCCATGGTAACCCCGCGTGCGCGAACCTTCCTCAGAGGCTGGTCTGCCAGCGTGGTTCGCGTTATCGCACAAAATGTCCAAATGAGACCCCCTACAAATTCTACAAGGGCGGGGGTTGGGGCAGTCCCGATGGAAGTGAGCCCCCAAACAAGAGAAGCACAGGCGGCGTGCATTGGCAATTCGGCGGCGGGCACTCACGTGCAATTTCAAAAAGGCCGCGCAAGTTGCCATGCCATGCCCCGTGTCCCTACAAAACTCACAAACAGGACGACTCTGGGTGCCAGCAAAACGAGTGGCGGGGCGACTATCAACAGGCCCGCGAGCCCCAGTCCGTCCCTGGTCTCGTGGCCGGGAAGACGGCTGGCGTGACTCAGTGGCAACGCCAGAGTTATCCACAAACCGACACTCATCCTCCAAAAATTGGACGAGGTCACCAAATGGAGGGAGATGTGTGACACTATCCCCACCATACTTTTGCTCGAATCGAGCCCTCAAATCGCCAGGAAGCCGTTGCAGCACAACGTGCACCAAAAGGTAAGACCAATGGTCCACCGGCAACTCCAATCGCTTTAAAGCGTTGGTCGCTGCCACCAACGGGTTCAACAGGTCAGTACGCAATGCTGACAAACTAGTAATGACCGGTAACCCCAAAATCAATTCAATATGAACGTCAGCCAAACAACGTTTATTTTGGTACCGCCGGGTGAGCAGTTCCAAAGCGGTAGGGTAGGCTGAGTCAGTCAATGACAGATGCTGTACCAAGGCTCGGGCCTCACCATCCAGGACAGACAACAAATAGGCCAACTTTTGGGCGGGTCTGAGGTCCGAGCGTGCATCAACCAAACTGTCAAAAAGATTTTGGAAACCCAACCAATGGTCCAAGCGACCGTCAAAGTGTGGCAGTTCCAAAGTAGGCAGTCTACTCAATAGTCCGGGACCTGAAACAATCGAGGTCTCCGGCCTGACCTGGACAGGTGTCCGGCTCTCCAATATTTCCCGAGCACGTTGACCAATGACATCCCCCAGGTCCAAGATCTGGTCGTAGTCAGCAAGGACCTTATCACGTGCTGCCTGGTCCAGCACTTCCAGATCCACTTCACAATGTACTCGTTGTAGCGGGTGAGCAGAGCATCAACGTTGCCGAGTCTCACGTTCAACTGCTCGAACCGAGCAAGCGTGACCACTTCAAGATCCGGGCGCTCAGCGGTCGCTGCAGCTGAAGTGAACCACCGCAGCTGTGTGGTCAATCTACTGATTGCCTCTCTCACCGCTTTGTATGCCATTGCACAAACAAACAATTCAAATAAGCCAAACAATTAAATAATCAAATAACAAAGTTCAAACAATATAACCAGGAAAACCAAAGCAAACAATCAAACTGCCAACTCAAGACAACTACAAAAATATTGGTTCCAATCCAATGAACCTTATTTTAATTCAAACAATGTCAACGCTCAATATGTTAATTTCAATTGTTAATTTCACAAACCACTTTGTCAATGGTACAACAATAATAAACCTTTATTCCAATTTAAAACAATGGTAATGCTCAAAAATGCCAATTTCAAATGTTAATTTTCACAAACAACTATGTCAATGGTACAAAACTCCTATATTTTAATGTCCTCCAGACATCCAATTAACAACAGAGGTCAGATACAAAAACAAAGGGATTATAACATAGCCCAATCCAATTAACTCTATTAGCATATGCAACCCGGCCGACCCCGGCAACGTCAGTTACTCGACTCAACAAATTTAAACAAATGATTTCAAATAAACAATCAATTACAGCTAACAAACATTTACAGCGAATTACTACTTCCCTTTAGAGACTGCCAAGTAATTAGCCTACTGTAAATTACCAATTTGGTGGTTGTGTATGTTAGAACTACGCTCTGCTGCCAAGAATGTTCGACGCCAAGCCAAGGGCTCACCAAAGAATTTTAATAGCGCAGTGGAAGGTATGATACTGGGGCCCTGGAGCAAGAAGTGGCGAGCGAACTGTCCGCCGTGCGCGGAGCTGAACAATATAATATTCAAATAACTCACCTGGTGGTAGAAGAACACCTGCTCTGGAGCCTACCTGGATTTATGTATGTAAGTGAGTGTATATTGTATTGTGTAGTGACGTTGTAAATGGGTTTTCCAGGATACAGGCCGCAACAATCCGCCAGATGTTTTCATGGCACGCGGTCTCCAATGATATCACTAACACATGGAACTAATTTCCATTTCAAACAAACTGAACCCATATTATATCGTCAAAGGGGGTTAATTACACAAACAAACAATTGAGTCATGACAAATTGTCCCAAACGAATCGATTTAAAGGGATTAATTTACAACTGGTCGCGAAATCAAACGGCGACGATGCTCCCCTTTTCCAAGACAAAACCAAAAAAGAAAGTGTCAAAGTCAAAGTGACAAGTGACAGTTCTCACCCTGTTACACGAAATAATGCGTTCACAGAGTAACCAATTCGAACAGGACGGAACAAAATGGATACTGCATGAAAGACCACCCTCCCCACTCCCCTCCCTCTCACCGAGAGGAGGCCTATGTCCCAGCTATGGGAACATTATAGGCTGATGATGATGATGACTGCATAAATTTAATTGGACAATTTCACAATTTATGGACACTGTTTTATTATACTATCATAATCCTAACGAAGAATGTGATGAATAAAAACCATTTATCACATTGATGTGTTTTATTTTAATAAATTATTACAATCTGAGATTACTCTAATCTGACTATGCGTGAAATCTCCTAGTAGAAACAATATTAACAAATGCAAGCCAGCAAAATCCATACATTCTTCATTTACGTGTGAAACAAACCCTCAAAAAATGATTTTTGAAATAACCTCAAATGTAGGTAAACATAGTCTCATTTTACCAATTTGGCCATTTTCAGGGGACCTGGAAATTGAGCTAGTGATTTTTTTTAAATATTCTAATTTAAAGTCAAATTCCAGCCTTGTAACGCCAGGCCCAAGTTTCTATGAAGTTTGGGTTTCTCCTTTATTGTAATGCTGTGTGGTACGCGTACGCTATAAGGATGCGGATTATCATACCAAGATGACCCCAACACTCACAGAATAATAACCACAACTCCACACCAAAGATCAACTCTAGGTATTATTACAGATAAGTAAAGAAAAAGGGGGCTGACACGACACTCCCAAGGTCACACCACACATAAACACAACACAATGATCCCATAACTTTAATTAATGTAATAATTACTTAAGAATCCAAGATTGTGCGCATTGCTGACGAGTTACAAGATACAAGTCAAAGTCTTCCCACGACGCAATCATGACACGGTCGTAATTTAAAGATGGCGGCCACAAATATTTCGTAGATCTTGGAATTGATATGTGTTAAATACTGTTAATTAATCATTTTGTTGTCTTTGTTGGTGGTTGATGTCGGAACGGTATGGGAAATGGTTGAAATAGTTTTGTATGGTTGGTGACATATTTGAGATGAAAGAAATATGATTACTTGAGTTTTTGGGATGCCTCGAATTTCTGTCGTGATGATAAAATTTCTATATCATAGTTATCTTATCAGCTATGATAAATATATATTAAGAAATATAGATTCCACGAGGCGTTGCTATGTAGCAGAGGTAACGGCCGCGACTTATGATTGTGGTTTCGAACCCAGACAGTCACTGTACTTAGTGTAAATTATTTCATCACCACTGTTCTCAGAAACGGTGAAGGAAACCACCATCGCGAAGAAACCGGTATGTCCTAGAACCAAAAATCGAAAGCACGGGACATCTATCAGCCCCATTCTCTATGAGAGAGGACGCCTATGTCCTAGCAGTGGTGATTAGGATGTTGCTTAGACTTCTTATCAATATCTATGGCATCAGCTACTTACACTATTTGTGGCTATTTTCATTTTCAGCGGAAATGGTCTGGAACAAAGGTTGGTACTGGAAGGCATTGTAAAATCATGGAAACATAATGTCACAACATGAGATGATGATATCCAGGACTGTGAAAATGCCTAACAAAAAAGGGGAGGACAGCTTTATGCCGGACGTATTTTTTTAAAGCGTGCCAATCAGCTGTTTTGTGAAACATTTGCAAAATTTATGAAACTTTTAATTTTAAACAGTGTCTTTCCGTGATACACTAACTCTCTCGTCCGTATGTATATAGGTATAATATGACTAAGTATCGGAAGGTCACTGCACAGTTGACAAATCAAAGCACCTGCATATATGCGCACACGCACGACAAAAGTGAACGTGCGGCAATGACCTTGACGTCTACTGACGTGGGCGGTACGATCACTTATCGTAACGCTCTACTTGTTATGGGGTAGGTAGGTACAAACATGTGGTAAAAATCCGGCTTACACAGTCAACCAAAGAAAAAGTTCACAAATTAAATTCCTGGCAATTTTTTCTTTAAGTCAATTTACACCATACAACGTTTTAGTCCATCATATATAAATCATCAGCATCATCATCACCATCATTTCAACGCTTGACAGGCGGGTCGTCGATCGTAGTATGGTGGTAAAATGCGTACAGAATGCTGCTGCCCATTCTGCCCACTCTTACGACACCCACGGGAAGAATGGGATGGTGCTATTGTTTACGTCCGGGACTACACGGACCCATAATAGTATATCTATTTTAGGGTCAGCTTCCAGTCTAACCGGATACAGCTGAATATCAGTATTTTATATAGAGTCTAACAGGTTGCAGCTGTATACTACATAGTATTTAATACTAGCTTCTGCCCGCGACTTCGTCCGCGGAAAAATTTTTGTTCCGGGCCCTTCCCGTCGCGTCGAATCGCCTACCCGTGCGATTTTTCCCGATTTTGCAACATTTTTCATTACTACTCCGCTTCTCTTGACTATAGCGTGATGTTATATAGCCTATAGCCTTTCTCAATAAATAAGCTACCCAACACAAAAATATTTTTTCAATTCGGACCAGTTGTTCCTGAGATTAGCGCGTTCAATCAAACAAACAAACAAACTCTTCAGCTTTATAATATTAGTATAGATATAGATGGGGCGACTGTCAATCTGACCTCCAAGACCTAGTTACTGAGTAACATGAAGCTCCTTGGTATGACTGGTCTACAAACTATCGAGCATCTGTCAAAGATCTTCGAATGACAGCCGAGATCAACGGCTTAACGTGGTTTCCGAGGCACGGACGGGTCTTCGTATACGTGTTTATTTGGTCACCCGATGATCGATCAACCCTTGCTGATAGTACTACTTAACCTCGAACACACAATCTTTTTGTCGATATTGTTGTATACTAAGACGAAAGATATTTCAGTTAGCTTGTTTTGAGTACTTAAATCATTTGAAGCCAATTTAAAAGAGTGGAGTTTCTTGCCGGCTCTTCTCCATAGGAATCAATAAATTGGAACCGTGCTTCTGACAACTTCTGACAGCTTCTGACGTTTCATAAGTGCCCATGTATGTTTATGTAAAAAAAAAAGTTTTTATTGACTGCTACTTACAACCTGTTCTTAAAAGATGGACAGGTGGTCAGACAATATAGTGATCCTATGATCAAATTGTTCATTTTAATTACTACATCAAAGCTTAATTAATCCCGGTAGCCTTAACACTGACAATTGGAACTCACTCCAATTCCAAAGACCATAATAACATGTCACCTGACTTACCCTATTAGTTTCGCTTAGTTTCGTCTGTAGTGGCGGTTCTGAAACTATTAGACGAAAGTGTAAATAAACACTGTTATGGTTCCTCTATGGAAGGGAGTGATTGCGGAAGAATGATTGAAATTTAGAAGGTTTCAACTTTGTATCACTCTCTTTTCAATGCAGAATCAACTTATTACGTTTACACTGCTGCGACACACGCCTATCTAAGAGACGGAGTGGGACATAATGTCCAGTGCGGATTTGTGGGTGTCACATGTCTATGTTTAGTTCTTGCATATGCCAGTTTACAAACGATGTTTTGCTTCACCGTTTTGAGAGCAGTGGTGAGCACGACCTACAAACACGTAAGTGGGGCGATAATGTTAGGCCACTACTGCCTACAATAATACTATTAAATTGAAATCGAAAAACTATCGAAATAGTGATCAAAAATTTATAGAAACTGGAAAAAGGTTAAGTATTCAAATAATTAAAGCATAGCAATAATATTGTAAGTGGCTCTACAAATTGGCATCCACAGGTACGTTTTATGCAGTTATTAGTCGATGAATTGACAGTTCCAGAAATTCGTATTAGGCACGTTTTGCATAAAACGTTACGCAAACAACGGAAAGTTAAGGAAAAAGTACACTTACTTTACATATAAAATACTAATTGTGACATTTGTCTACTCCGTATTTCGATTCGGCCACGAATAAATTAACTTCGTGCGAGTCGCCTATATAAAAACTTTTTAACAAAAAATTAAACCGCCGAAAAAACTGAAAAGCATAAAATAATAAACCTTAAAATTATGAGTCGACGCTTTGAGTGATCTTTGTTCATTGATTTTTCAGCGCCGACTCAAAATTTTAAGGTTTATTATTTTATGCTTTTCAGTGTTTTCGGCGGTTTAATTTTTTGTTAAAAAGTTTTTATTTTATAATTTTTTGTGACTTTAATGTACTAATAATACTTGGCAAGGTATACCCTATCCAACAAAAAAATAATTATCAAAATCGGACTACTCTGTATAAAGTTATGCGTGGTTATACATTACAATCAGTGAGTGAACAATCAATCATCCCCTGTTTTCCGACCTTTAGGGTTCGATTTAGTTTTCCAAATGTATATGGGACCACCTTGGGAGTATGCCCTTTCCAATAAAAAAAGAATTGTCACAATCGGACTACCATGTACAAAGTTATGCGTGATCATACATAAAAAAAAAAAAAAAAAATATACGCGTCGAATTGATAACCTCCTTTTTTTTCGTCGGTTAAAAATATATAGCAAACCAATCACAATCGCGCCCGATGCGAGCGACCCGCGGTTGCTTACCGCCTCGGTACAGAGACGAATAAATTGACGATTCGTCGAATTGGGGCGAGTTAATTCGTGCGAGTCGAATAATGTGCCATTTTATGATCCATCTAATATTTTGTTTACCAGAAACCTTTTGAACAGACTTTAATAATTCCACTCTTCAATTGCCTGACGATTGCTAATTGAATCGCTCTCTCATTCAACTCCTTAATTGAACTAAATAGTTTGATTAATAAAAACCTCTAGGCTTTATCCGAACTACCGATATTAAAACGATATTTGCCACAGGCGATGTAATTGCGAAATAGCCAAAGAACGATTAGTATGTCAATCTTGTATATAGCTGTTGTTAGTATAATATTCGCATTGACATTCTAATTGTCTGACATTATCTTGGAATTAGTATAATCAAATGCCCATGTTGGTCTGACAAGTAGGAAACAAATTATGCGGTTGGCTTTTGCAGTAGCTGTTGGGTAGTAAGTTATGGTAGTGGATACTTAAAATTCACTTGAAGTGGATTAAGTAAGTAGCTTAATGTATTTACTGTGTTCTATATGCTAAAATGTTTTTCACTAAAAAAAAAAACATCCGCCTTCTAAGAAAATACCAAAAAGTGAAAAATAACCTTAATTTCGGAAATCCGACTGGAAGTCTTTGGATCTGGATTTTAGGTTTTTGCCGTCGACTTCCGAAATTTAGGTTATTACTTTGTAGTGTTATTTTTGGAAGGCGGTTGTTTTTTTGTCAATTTCACTTTTTAGGGACCATCACCAAATCGCATACCTACTTACTATGTTAACAACAGTGACAGGAAGTCTTAGGACTTCATAAGGTTTTGGAGCAGTGGTAATGAATATTATTTTCACATAGAAAAGCGCCTGTCCGAGTTTGAACCTACGACCCACAACTTGTAAGTTGCGGCCATTACCACTGGGCCACCACTGCTCCGAGTAGATTAAATGCTTATTATCATCGAAGCTAACACAAAAACCATGCAAGCAAAATTAATAGCATTTACATATATCGACTGGCCTGTTAGTCTAGTGGTTAGTGACCCTGACTGCTAAGACTGAGGTCGTGGGTTCGATTCCCACCCAGGACAAATCTTTGTGTGATGAGCACGATCGTTTGTTCTGTGTCTGGGTGTAATTTATCTATAATATGTATGTATTTAGAAATATATAACTATGTTTATCAGTTGTCTGGTTGCCATAGTACAGTCTCTGCCTAGTTTGGGATCAGATAACGGTGTGTTGGTTGTTCTAAGATATTTATTATTTATATATGGGTCCACCCCTGAAGCCTACCCCCGTTTTAAAAATAATTTTCGAAATCGATTCAGCAGATAAATGTAGATATCGCTCGGATATCGATCGGAAGATACGTACAAAATTATATGGGAATTGAGAACGATCTCCTTTTTTTGAAGTCGGTTCAAAAGATCTCCCCAAAATAGAAAATAGGCCTTTTGATCTTTTGAGCCTGATGAGGCTTTCACTTCTACGTATTCCAACTATTGATTATTTTTGGGTCTGGGCCACAACTGCTCTCATTTTATCAAAATAATATGCAGTTGCCAAAGCCTGTTCATAGTTGTACAACATCAATTCAACATTCAACATTCATTTATTTCATAATCAACAGGTTTTTAACAAATAAGTTGTAGAGGCCTCCTTTTAAGTATGGAGATACCTGTAGCAGAAGACCTCCAAAATCCATCAATGGATTGCCATCAATATTTTTCAAATATAATGGGGCTTAACCACAATGTAGACAGTATTGCTTAATCAATATTCTTCTTTATCTCATCCAATAAACGAAAAACCATAAAATCCCATCACGTCTTCATCAATAATCAAATGTTGAATTAATTGACCGTTGTTTTTATTAAGAAATCAATTAATTTAGCCTTCAAAAGCCCGGTGGTATGATTACACAGGAGTGCATGACGAATCAGCGATCATACGGTAGCCGACGCGCATTTGTATGTAAATTATTTTAACGAGAACTGCAAAAAAATAAGTAAAAGTCCCTTTTGAATAGTGAGTTAAGGTAAGGATGGAGAGGGACGATATTGAAACGATATGAAGGTTTAATAATTGTTTCTACACCTGTACCTTTATTACGTAACACACTATCCATTACAATGTGTAAAATCCATAATTCTGAAAACGAGTAGCTACTAAAAGTTGTGGTAACTGAGATTTAAGGGTCCGGCCCTTAAATCTCGGTTACCACACCCTTTAGTAGCTACTCGTTTTCAGAATTAAGGATTTTTGACTACCCGTAACGGCAGTCATAAATCTACAAATGTCAGATGTAGCTAACGGGTCCGC
The DNA here is from genome assembly GCA_932294355.1 of Aporophyla lueneburgensis. NCBI lineage: Eukaryota > Metazoa > Arthropoda > Insecta > Lepidoptera > Noctuidae > Aporophyla > Aporophyla lueneburgensis. The sequence continues at coordinate 23,968,702 of OW028758.1, read as the reverse complement.
ATTATTTGAGACAAAGAGATCACTCAAAATGCAGTAAATGATCACCCATCCATGAATCAAACGCGATAGTGAAGCTAAACTTTTCAGAATCAGTGCATCAAATTAGATGATGATGATGTGATTTATGGTCATAGAGTCACAGACATTATAGTTTTGTTTTTTGATATGAGTAATACTTTGAGTTGAGCAGTTTTGGTTATCAGACCGACTGTCCACGGAGGCGTAACTTTATAGATGCATATTCCTCATTTGATTCGTCTGCGTCCTGCTTTTGTTGTATACAACGAAATTACTTCTTACAGACACTGCACAAACTACTACTACAAACTGGTGTTGCTGCTGCTGCTTGCTGTCTACTTACAGAGACTATTGAGACTTACTTAGTTTCCCAAAACAAAATCTGTTTTATCGTTTCTCAGTATAAGCACTTTATTAATTAAGCAGGTTTAGCCCGGGGCGACGGTCCGTGATTTTTAACTTAATTCCCGTCCCTTCTGATGTGGCGTGATGCTACTATTTATAGCCCTACGTATATGGACTCCGGTTAATCCATTTTAGTAGCCCTTGGTTAAGATTTTGTATTTTTTGTAGTAAAGGCCTCGGAGAGATAAATTCCTTAAAAATATTTAAAACATGTAATGTAAAGGTTGTTATGAAAATCCGTAAGTACTAATTTGGGATATGAATTTAACCAGATTTCTTATTTAAGGCTCTGTAAAGAAGAATAAGTGGGAAAAGTAAATGATCAGACGAGAGAGATTTACAAGAATTTAGGAAATCCGAATTATTTCGTGGTTTAGATATATTTTTCCATGTCGTGGATGCCCCTTATAATTCAGAAGGTATAAATATTTTTTTTAATAAGCAATGCTGAAAAAAACATTTTATGCTAACTAGATTGCTAAACCTTCCACAACACTTTGGCTGTTAAAAAGTTATCAGGTCTAATGTAGAGTCAAACCCTAACCCTAGAGCTTGCACCTTCATTGAAAGTAGTCAAGCCGTACATTTTGACCAAGATATAGTTTAACAGTTAGACCTTGTTGTGTTAAAGGCTTGGCTCTACATTAAACTTGAGAACGTTTTAACAGTGAAAGCATTTTATTCGATAAATAGCTTCTGCCCGCGACTTCGTCTGCTTCAATTTTTTCTACCCTGACCCTTCCCGTCGGTCGCATCGAATTGCCTGCCAGTTTTCATTCAGTTTTCGTTGCTGCTCCGCACCTTTTGTTTGTAGCGTGATGTCATATAACTTATAGCTCTTCAACTTTATAATATTAAAGTATAGATTTCACGACAACGACTATTTCACGTAAAAATCATTGAATCGAAATAAGTGAAGTGATGAACTAGTGGGATTTAATTTGTTTATGAAGGCTTGCATTATTACTTTTTATTTTAGTGCTCGTATTGTGTTAGGTTAGCCTAAGCCTGCATTTATTATTCCAGCTTTCTAGGACTTTGGAAAGTGCCCTAAAGGTTTGATGACTGTGTGAGTCAAAAAGCCCAAAGTTTAAAACCTTGTCAAATAAAACTGTATGCGTTTTTTGAGTTTGCTAAATAAACGTACATATTATCCTGAGGTCTTGCAATATCCAGCCTGCAGTTAGCGGAACGCCTCGAGAAAAGTGTGGTAGTGTCCTTGCTTTTGGCTCGTCTTGGCTCAGGTACTACGGTGCCTCCTCATCAAAGCTGAATCAGTAGCCCTCAAAATACAGACCTAGGACTAATTTCGGAGTAGAATAAGTAGACACCTGCTCTAAGACTATGATTTCATAATTGATTGTCTGTTAAATAAATGTTCAAATAAACGATTTTCAAGAATATTTTTATTAAGTTAGTCAACAACATAACATTTAACTTAAATACTTCATACAAACATTAACACAGATTTGCATCATTTCTTTTTTTTTGCATTGATTGCTATACACAGATATGTCTGGCCTCTGTGCAATTATCTGATACACTATTACATTTTTCCACCATTAAATCATTACATTTTTTATCAATTTATGACTCCATAGGATCGTCTTAAACGTTATAATATTACATTTATTGCGCTTTGATTACTGACATGGTCGTAAGTTCAGACTAGTTTATCCGTGACAAATTACCTGCCTTAAGATTTTGGTAGACCTAAATAGCTGTTGTCAATGGCAGATTATTTTCCATGAATTTCCATACCTTCTTCATTGGTAGAGAGATTAGAGAAGAAGTTTTTGATATCTAATAGAAATGGTCTAACACAATAAAGTTTAACCAAGTTGATGTAAGTCGTTGAACGTCGTCGTTGACTACAAGTTGTTGAAGTTAAAGAACATGAGGTTAATTTTTTTTTATCAGTGGAAATAAAGAAAAATAATACTCTACCTATGGTAATAAACGAGATTTGCTGACTTCCATAGAAGTGTCATCATTATCATCATAATTTCAGTCGTAAGAGGTCCACTGCTGGACACAGGCCTCCCCCAATTTGGGGGGTTTTGCCATAATCACCATGCTTGGCAGGCGGATTGGCGATAGCAGTATGTTGGTAAAATGCATAGGGAACGCTGCTGCCCATTCTCTAGTAAGTCTCTTAGTCGCCTCTTACGACACCCACGGGAAGAAATGAGGTGGTGCTATTCTTTACGTCTGGCACCACACGGGCGAGACACGGACGTACCATAGAAGTGTGCCATTAAATAATTCCGAAGAAAGGGAGAGAGATTTTTAATCAGATTCTCATATATTGTTAATGGAAATATGAGATAGCTTTCATCAAATCCCAGACGCAAATCAAATCAACGGTTACTGTTTTAAAAAGATATGAATTTAACATAAACATAACATCACGCCTTGTTTCCCCGAAGGGTTGGGCAGAGGTGTACCTATAATACACCCACATTTCGCCTGTTATGTTTAAGTCCCATTTAATAGGGGCCGAACCTATTGCCATCAACCGGGCACAAATCCAGAGCTCGGGATCCTACTGTGAAATTCCAGTTCGAAAAACCCAATAACACTGAATTTAAGAATGGTTTCAAATTACAGTGTTAAAAGGTATGGGAGGACTTATCTCGTGCGAAAATGGGATGAGAAGGTTGCGGGTAAGTATCTAAGAATAATCTTAAATATACTTACTTTATTTTACATGTAAGATAACTCCTAGCGGGTTCCGTGTCGTATTAACGTAGTTTTATACATTATGCAACTGATTTAAATAATATTTGTTTTTGTATGGTCCAAGATGTAAGCGGGGAGCGTTTTGTTAACTTGTGTGTTGAATCCAAGGCAGAAGACGAACCTATACATGTCATGATGTGTCTGTTAAGTTAACGATGACTCGACTATAATTGCTACAAGTGTATGTTACAATCATTTAAGCCAATACTAATTGTTAAAGAATGGGTAGCAATGTAAAATAAATACATAGTTTTTCAATGTTCTGCGTTTCCAAGATTTGCCTGTGGTTGCAAAAAAAAGTTTGATATTTAATAATGGTAGCAACCAAGTCTTAATTCTGTGTGTCTTTTGGAGAAAACATTTCTATCATATTTAATGCACACTCATGTCCGATAGTCGGACGGACTTGGGCGCCACATCAGTCTGTCAGCTCTGCACCTGTCTTATCGGCTTAGTCATTATCCTTCATTTTCGTAGGAATATCAGGAATGAAATGCAAATTTCAACACAGCACAGTTCAACCACTCTTGAAACTTGCACTTTATAATTCTGATCTTTATAAAGTGTGTACCATGGAGGCCTAAAAAAACGTTCACCTAATATGGACGTGATTGAGTACAATGTAACGGGGTGAACAGGATGCAATGGTGAATCGGGACGAATTTTTAAAGTGGATTTTAACGTTAGACAAAGACACTTAATTGATAATTATATTGTAATACAGTTTACACAATAGAGACCTGTTTGGCTTATTACTTTAATATGTCAATGTTAAAAATCCTTTTAAACTTTCGTCTTGATCCCTTTGGGGGAGACGTCTATCGGCTAAAATGAAGATGATGACAGATTATCAGATTTTTTGGTAAAAGCTTGTATTCACACAATACTTTAGGGGGAACTTAAAAAAAACACCAGCCAAAAAAAATAAATTAAAAATTTAAAAAACCCCCGACACAAAAACCTAATTTCCCTTTAAAAAGTAAAAAATAATAAAAAAAAACTCAATCTTAAAGTACCTAAGTATGTATTAATAATTAAAAAAAAATACGCTGCGTTGGGGGACCGCTCCAGACCTAACAATTTATTTGCAAATAGTCTATTACCTAAATAATGAAGAAAAGAAAACTTTTATAAAATTACTTCACAATATTGCATTTAGGATACGACCGTCAACGTCTGCCCTCGTGGAGAGGTCCCCCAACGCGACGTATTTTTTTTTTGAATTATTAATACATACTTAGGTACTTTAAGATCGAGTTTCTTTTATTATTTTTTACTTTTTAAAGAGAAATTAGTTTTTTGTGTCGGGGTTTTTTTAAATTTTAAATTTAATTTAACGTAAGAGGTCCACTGCTGGACATAGGCCTCCCCCAATTTGGGGGGCTTTGCCATAATCACCACACTTGGCAGGCGGATTGGCGATGGCAGTATGTTGGTTAAATGCATAGGGAACGCTGCTGCCCATTCTCTAGTAAGTCTCTTAGTCGCCTCTTACGACACCCACAGGAAGAAATGAGGTGATGCTATTCTTTACATCCGGCACCACACGGGCGAGACACGGACGTACCATAGAAGTGTGCCATTAAATAATTCCGAAGAAAGGGAGAGAGAGTTTTAATCAGATTCTCATATATTGTTAATGGAAATATGAGATAACTTTTTATCAGATCCCAGACGCAAATCAAATCAACGGTTACTCTTTTAAAAAGAATTGAATTCAACATAAACATAACATCACGCCTTGTTTCCCCGAAGGGTTGGGCAGAGGTGTACCTATAATACACCCACATTTCGCCTGTTATGTTTAAGTCCCATTTAATAGGGGCCGAACCTATTGCCATCAACCGGGCACAAATCCAGAGCTCGGGATCCTACTGTGAAATTCCAGTTCGAAAAACCCAATAACACTGAATTTAAGAATGGTTTCAAATTACAGTGTTAAAAGGTATGGGAGGACTTATCTCGTGCGAAAATGGGATGAGAAGGTTGCGGGTAAGTATCTAAGTATAATCTTAAATATACTTACTTTATTTTACATGTAAGATAACTCCTAGCGGGTTCCGTGTCGTATTAACGTAGTTTTATACAGTATGCAACAGATTTAAATAATATTTGTTTTTGTATGGTCCAAGATGTAAGCGGGGAGCGTTTTGTTAACTTGTGTGTTGAATCCAAGGCAGAAGACGAACCTATACATGTCATGATGTGTCTGTTAAGTTAATGATGACTCGACTATAATTGCTACAAGTGTACGTTACAATCATTTAAGCCAATACTAATTGTTAAAGAATGGGTAGCAATGTAAAATAAATACATAGTTTTTCAATGTCCTGCGTTTCCAAGATTTGCCTGTGGTTGCAAAAAAAAGTGTGATATTTAATAATGGTAGCAATCAAGTCTTAATTCTGTGTGTCTTTTGGAGAAAACATTTCTATCATATTTAATGCACACTCATGTCCGATAGTCGGACGGACTTGGGCGCCACATCAGTCTGTCAGCTCTGCACCTGTCTTATCGGGTTAGTCATTATCCTTCATTTTCGTAGGAATATCAGGAATTAAATGCAAATTTCAACACAGCACAGTTCAACCACTCTTGAAACTTGCACTTTATAATTCTGATCTTTATAAAGTGTGTACCATGGAGGCCTAAAAAAACGTTCACCTAATATGGACGTGATTGAAGTACAATGTAACGGGGTGAACAGGATGCAATGGTGAATCGGGACGAATTTTTAAAGTGGATTTTAACGTTAGACAAAGACACTTAATTGATAATTATATTGTAATACAGTTTACACAATAGAGACCTGTTTGGCTTATTACTTTAATATGTCAATGTTAAAAATCCTTTTAAACTTTCGTCTTGATCCCTTTGGGGGAGACGTCTATCGGCTAAAATGAAGATGATGACAGATTATCAGATTTTTTGGTAAAAGCTCGTATTCACACAGTACTTTAGGGGGAACTTAAAAAAAACACCAGCCAAAAAAATTTAATTTAAAAAACCCCCGACACAAAAACCTAATTTCCCTTTAAAAAGTAAAAAATAATAAAAAAAACTCAATCTTAAAGTACTTACCTAAGTATGTATTAATAATTCAAAAAAAATACGCCACGTTGGGGGACCGCTCCAGACCTAACAATTTATTTGCAAATAGTCTATTACCTAAATAATGAAGAAAAGAAAACTTTTATAAAATTAGGTACTTCACAATATTGCATTTAGGATACGACCGTCAACGTCTGCCCTCGCGGAGCGGTCCCCCAACGCAACGTATTTTTTTTTGAATTATTAATACATACTTAGGTACTTTAAGATCGAGTTTCTTTTATTATTTTTTACTTTTTAAAGAGAAATTAGGTTTTTGTGTCGGGGGTTTTTAAAATTTAAAATTTAATTTTTATTTTATACTTTTTATAGGTACATACTTATTATAATGTAGAATCAAACGAAGCTAAGAACACTCTCGATTAATTCATCAATATTCTCTTTCAGTGCGCTTTCATTTGAGACCCTAGTCGAGTATATTTGCTGACATTCGGTTACCCTTCCCCACTTTCTCCCCCACAACTTTTAAACGGCTCGACCAATTTTCATCAAACATATCTAAGAACACTCGCACATAAGTCACCTTTAATACATTTTTTTTTTATTGAAATCTATTCGTCCGTTTGGGAGCTATGATGCCACAGACAGACAGACACACAGACAGACAGACAGACACGTCAAACTTATAACACCCCTCTTTTTGCGTCGGGGGTAAAAAAAAAACATAATTGCCTTCCACCTCTTAAAACTTGAACCACACAGGATATTATATAAGCCTGCACAGCTGTCACAGAGGATGTAGATACGTCAGGAATGTCCCGATAGATGCGCAGGAACAGGATCACAGCTGATACCTGATAAGCACTGCCTTAAGTCTGTCTGAGATGGCGCTAGATGGCGCTAGTGAGACTTTTGATTCGCAACAGGTTTTGCTGCAGGATGATTATAAAGATCGCTTTAATAGATTTTAAGCTCTCGTGTTGGAGATTAATGTTCAGTTTTGACAAGTTTAGAGATGACTATTAGATATAGAAATTACCTACCTATTGTTAGTTAAGGAAGTCCATAATACAATGAATGGAGCTACAATATTGTTACAGTTTTGACAAAATGTTGTAGACAGAGTTTATCTGAGTAAAAACTTCACATATGAATTAGCAGAATCAGTCTATAAAGTTCTCATAGCTAGGCTGCGTCCTGTCCTCCTCTGTGTGAGGGGATTGGGCCGTAATTCACCACGCGAGCTAGGTGCGGGTTGGTAGATGTCGCACAATGTCTTATAATTTTTTAACAGTCGGACATGCCGGTTTCTTCATGATGTTTTTGTTCACCGTTTTGAGGGCAGTGGTGATGAAAACATTTACAAAAATTAACGCGCCTTTCTAGATTCAAACCGTTCACTTGGTAAGTTGCGGCTGTTCCCCTTGGCCAAAAAAGGTTTCAAATGTCTTAGATAGCACCAAATTTGTTTGGGAATGACATCTCGCACCTCAATTTGTGAGGTTGTCGGCTGCTTAAGCGGACTTGCCGGTAGCTACTTTAGTAAATTAAAGCCTCCGACCTGGGCTTAAAAACTTAAAACTAGGGTGACTACTAGCTAAGGGCACCCCTTGTGGGATACAGGCTGAGGGCATCGCTGGTAGAGGACAGCAAGGGATGGGCTGGATCGGAATGAAATTAGGTACCCCCAAATAGGTAGGGGCGATTTTATATTTGTTTTTTGATATATTAATACTTACGTTTAACAACTGATTATAACAATGATCTTAGTGTAAGGAATGTTAATGCTTTTGTCTCGCTAACAAAAGGATAATAAAAAATAACACAATATTACTAACAAATGCTCGTAACATACGTGACAGCGAACAAACATACAAACAGGCGACGAGCTATCAACATTTCAGCACTGAATGTATCTCTCTTTTATTATGAGACGACTGCATGCAGCCGCCATGTTCTAGACATGTTCGTTAATAACTTTCATAATGTAGACTGTTAACTACAATGTGAGGCTAATGGTAATTAGTACAAAATTAGAAATTGCTCACGAGTTCCTTTGTAACACTACATATCATCACGCCTTGTTTCCCCGAAGGGATGGGCAGAGGTGTACCTATAGTACACCCACATTTCGCCTGTTATGTTTAAGTCCCATGTAATAGGGGGCGAGCCTATTGCCATCAACCGGGCACAAATCCTAAATCCGGACAGCTACTGGGATATTCCGGATGAAAAAACCCAATAACACTTTGCCCGATCTGGTAAACAAACGCAGTATCTCATGGTCAGCAGTACCATAGTAGGTCCTCAGTAGATTTTGGGATATTGCTATTCCTTTGCTCCATGGTTATGAAAAATTGGACTCCTCAACAACGCAACTATTGCAATTAATGTTTTTGGACTGTGAAAATGCTAGCCATTCAGTCCTACTGTTAGTTTTCCGCAATTACTCCGCTGGTTGTAATTAGATCGGAAAAACGAACACCCGGTTTCTTGAGACCTTGTCAAAATCAACTTCAGCAATACTTTAGGTATGGTATATACTCACTATATAAGGTGTATCTATTCATACACGAAATATTTTAAGAGGTACACCTGTAGGTGGTAAAGAAGCTATAGCAACGAAAAAAAATTTTTCTGAATGTATTTTTTTCAAAATTTAATAATTATAAATTATTTGACGCACATGAGAAATACTGGCTCCATCTTATTTTTTACGGCCCGAGACACCGCGGCCATTCTCGTGCCGTCCGGTCGCCGCCCTCGCAGCGTCAGGCGGGCCATTCATAGAATTTGGAGTAAAGGTTTTATGCAAAACGTCTCAAGCAGTTTGAAAATTATAATAATTACGAAAATTAAAAAGCGCTTGGAATAAAATTTTCTTTTTGCTTCTATAGCTTCTTTACCACCTACAGGTGTACCTCTTAAAATATTTCGTGTATGAATAGATACACCTTATATATTTATGGAAACAAGAAGTATCAAAATATAATCAATTTACACAAAGTGTATTGAATACATATTATCGAAGCTAACGCAAAATCTACCCTAGCAATGTTAATAAAATTTTTGTGGCATAAGTCATAGACCCCTTTTCTTTGGGTGGGAAATCATCAAATGAATTCTCCCGCTCTAGGCGGAGCGGGAGACAGAATTTTACTGACTAAAACCCACCCGTGTTCCTTCAGTTACCTATATGTCAGGGCCACGGTAACTCTTTCGAAATTCATAGATACCTAAGACCCCTATCCATAAAAAAGAACTTACGAAATCGATGTACAATTACCAGAGATCGTACCTCCATTTTGAAGTCGGTTAATAAACTTTCATGATGATAATATGACACATTACCTCAGAGAACTGAACACGGTGTTAAACTCCACAGACATCCAAAGGCAAATAATTTACATTGACAAATAATAATAATTGGCGCTAATCCAGTCCGTCAGATAAGATACAACAATGGTAAGGCGTGCCCTCCGCGTCGCTTGGGCAATGCGCACGCGCCCTTACTGTTGCAATAAGTTAGGGCTGTTCGGAGAAAGTGTGAGTTATTTAACTATATTATTTTTATTCATTTGATTTGATTTAAATTTTTTGTAACTAGATATTGTGGTGAGGAATGTGAGAAAACGCAGTACGTGTAATATGGCTATTTCAATCTTTATCCCACGAAGAATAGATTAGACAAACAAGCGGTGTGTCCGATTAGATTTCCATGCAAACTGTCATCCGTTATTTAATTCCTTAAGAGTATTTAATCAATGTTCAAGAAGCCTTCTTTTTTCTTGGGAATAACACACCTCGCAGGTCAACCTTTGAGATTGTCGGCTATTTAACCGAACTTGCGTGTTACCCTAATAAATTAAGGCCTCCAGCCAGGGCTTAGCAACTTAAAAATGGAGAGCGCCTACACGCTAAGAGCTCCTGTGGGATACGTACCTCGGCTTAGGGCATCGCTGGTAGAAAGGACTATGCTGCCCGTAAAGGACGGGCTGAATCGGAATGATTGTTATTTGTAGACGAATTTAATGCTACGGCTCAGCGGCGCGGGCTGGCTCGAGGAGGGGTCGGGGAGGAATTCTTTTTTAGTGCCCACTTTCGTTAAATAGGAAACTCTTATGTATGATTTCCCGCTTTTAGACCCAGCGGTTTTAACATCTTAAATTCCCTAACAGACAACACACTATGTGTTGAAAAGATTTTATTACGTAGATATCTCTTTCAATACAACAGAACATGACAAGATATCAAGTCAAAACAAAGTCAAAAGTCTCGTAGCTTTTGTTCGTTCGATTTATCGGTGGTCATGCTACACATCTAAAAGCTTATTTTAGGCAAGATTTTATAGAGTCCATGGGCGTAAATGTTCTCCAATATTTTAAATAATTACGAGATGTATTTATTGAGCCAAAAATAGTACCTACATGAAGTGTAGTGGGTACCTTTTTATTTGATTTTCGAATTCCTTTTCATCTTGTAACTCCAACGTAGCCACTTGGCAGTTAGTGCCGAATAAATATGTATTTATGTACATTTGAATTAAGTGCCAACCCTGAAAATTACCTAAGGGGCATTGCTAACTATTCGCAAAGCTGTCTAGAGCTAACCGTGAATGATTTACAGTGTGTCCGGAGCCTTAGGCAGATATCTAGCCAGAGCTAGAATTAATGACTGCTAGCCGTTATCTAATGTTTTGAGCTAGTTTGCTCACTAAATTATATTATCTAAAGGTGGATTTCACCAAAAAAACCGAACGCGGTCAGCGTAACTAAATCAAATTTAACACGTTAACTGCCATGTAGGACTATGTGTCCGACACTTTTTGTTCCATTCAGGCCCTGTCGGACTATGTGTCCGACACTTTTTGTTCCATTCAGGCCTTGTCGGACTATGTGTCCGACACTTTTTGTTCCATTCAGGCCTTGTCGGACTATATGACCGACAACACATACAAAATCTGAACATGTCGTTGCTGCCTGGCGGCCATGTTTTTGCAATGTTTTTATGGACTAAATAATCTATTTAAAGTGAAATAGCACACATTTTTAGACTTTTTCTGATTGTCGCCATGGCAGTTAGTGTTAACATTTATTCAGTATAATTATTGTGGAATATTGACACTGATAGCTCTTGAAAGCGGTTTATGAGTGTGAAAGAGTCGAGCGATCGTTGAGCTTGTAATGTGACTATGGCGGGTAACACTGTGAAGTGTAATAATTGCAATGTTGTGATTAACGAGGTGCTCGCTTTTATCCAAAACAAAGCGGCAATCATGGATGAAGACAGCATGATACGGCTGTGTGTAACAGCTTTTTCTAAGGAGGAAATAACGCTTGCTAAAAAGCTTTTGTTCGAGTCTGTTGATACTTCTACAAGAAAAATTAACAGAAGGAAGGAAGGTAAAAGTCAAAGAGATGTTGAGGATATTATTGCATTGATAAAGGAGACAGATCCTGAATTGCTGCCAGTTTTTGTTGCGAGGTACCTGCATAAACTTCCTCCAGTCACGTTCGACCATCTGGACGCTACAAGGCTTTTAAGAGATTTAATTAAACTGCAAGAGGATGTGGAGATAATTAAGGAAAAATATGTCACTATGGATGATCTGCACAGCATGAAATCATCGAGTAATCATCGTTATAGAAACATTAATGTTAATCGCAGAAGAGGTGCATATCTACGGGACAATTCTTTTGAATGTGACAGCGGTCCGATTGGCCTGTTGACGCATAACACATCGGAGAGGTCATCGAAAGCTGTGAGTGACAAGTGTGCGAAAGGTGTGAGCGAGACGCTTAACGATACCATTATAAATGTTAGTGTCGTCTCACCGCCGCCGGCGCCGGCGCAAGTAATTGTGGATAGTTCCAGTAATGACGAGTGTGGGGAGGCCAGCACCGCGGTTTCGACACAAGCGGTCGTTGATGTGACAGAGACGACGACTCCAAAGAGGGCGTTAGGAAGAGATGGAGCGATGAGGCCTACGGCGGAACCAAATATCGAGTCTTCTGGCGGTAGTGAACGAAAATTATTAGTGTCAGATGTGTTAAAAAAAGGCGGTGACTGGAAAAATGAGTTGCCAACTGACGGTTGGGTTAAAGTGCAGCGTAAAAAGTTGCGCAATCGTTTTATTGGGTTGAAAGGGAAGGCAGATAACTCGCCTCAGTGTTCTTTTAAAGCGGCGGATGTCAGTGTTCCTTTTTATATTTATAACGTAAATGTTGAAACGAAGATGGTAGATATTGTGTCGTATATTAAAAATAGGACCAATGTTGAGGTTTCATTGCAAAAAATGGATATGAAAAGGAACAAAGGCTACGCGGCTTATAGGTTCTTTATTCCGAAACGAGACTTAAATGTTTTTATGGATGAAAACTTATGGCCTACAGGTGTATCTTTCCGTAGGTTTGTATATCATGGTGGTACATCCGAGCGGAGTCACAGTGATTTGCGGCCAACCGTCCGTGTGAATAAAAATATAGCTTGTTAATGGATAATTTAAATTATAAATCTAATGTTAATGTATGTGGTAATTTTGTGAGTTACAATTGTAAGTCTTTGAAAAGGTCGACTGTATGTATACAAGAGTTGTGTAAAACTGCGGATGTCATTGCGTTACAGGAGACATGGTTGTTACCAAGTGAAGTTTCTTTACTTGGTAATATCGATGTAAATTTTGGTTTTTTCGGTAAATCAGCGGTGGATGTGTCGGCTGGTATATTGAGAGGTAGGCCCTATGGAGGCACAGCGATTTTGTGGAGGAAGTCTGTATTTACATCTGTTACGGTTATACCTTGTATGAGTGATCGCTTAGCGGCTGTTAAAATGACTTGCGCTGACCGAACTTTGTTATTGTTTAGTGTGTATATGCCGACGGATTCACATAATAACTTAAACGAGTTCTGTGAGTGCTTAGGTGAAATAGCGGCTATTGTTGAAAGTGTAAATGTAGAATATGTTTATATCTTAGGGGATTTTAATGCTCACCCTGGTGAATTATTTAATAGGGAATTACTGAGTTTTTGTGTGGAACAGAGTTGGATTTGTGCCAACTATGAGAAACTGGGTATTGACTCTGACACATATACCTTTGTCAGTGAAGTGTGTGGAAGCAGACGTTGGTTGGATCATCTCCTGGTCTCTGAGATGGCGTGGAAGACACTTAAGAAAGTTGAAGTGTATCATGATATATATTGGTCGGATCATTTTCCATTGTCATTTCAAGTTGATCTGGGGATGGTGACGTCAAGGGTTGCTTCTTCTTTGTTGGTGACAAATAAAAACATTGATAAGGCTATATGGGGGGAAAGAAATGTATCACAAAGAGATTGCTATTATGAATTGTGTATGGAAAAACTAAGGAAGATAGATTTTCCCTCTGAATTAGGCAAGTGTTGTGATCTTTTTTGTCAAGATGTGAGTCACAGATCGATTATTGATAATTTGTATGAAAGGTTAGTGACATCCCTTCGGGAAGCGGCAGAAGGTAGTTCTGGTTTGGTAAGTAATGGTAAGAGACGGCGTGCAGTGATCGGTTGGAATAAGTATGTTAGAGAGGCGCATGGGGATGCAAGGAAGGCTTTTCTGAACTGGGTGTGGCATGGAAGACCTCGGAATGGTAGGGTATATGAGGAAATGAATGAGACGCGCAAGGTGTTTAAGCAAAGGTTGAAATACTGTCAGGACAATGAGGATCAAATCAAAATGAACATGTTAGCGACTGAACATGGCCGCAAACATTTCCAAAACTTCTGGAAATCCACTCAGCGTTTGAACCCAAAGTCTACAGTTCCAGTCAGTGTGGGTGGAGTGGAGAAACCTGAGGAAATTGCGAACTTGTTCAGGAAGCATTTTGCGGTAGCTCCAGTTCAGGTGGAGGAACAGGTACGGGTCGCTGGGGACATCATGTCTGGAGAGCCAATCAATATCTCGGCCCGGGAGATAAAGGATATTATTAAATCTATGACAAGAGGTAAATCCCCTGGACATGATGGCCTAAGCATCGAACATTTTCAGTATGCTGGTCCACATCTTCCTAGGATCCTATCCATGTTTTTCAACTTTTGTGTGAGACATTCCTATCTACCTGTGGACCTGATGAGAACGATAGTTGTGCCTATAGTGAAGAGTAAAACGAAAGATGCGACAGACAAGGACAACTATAGACCAATTTCGTTAGCTACTGTGACAGCTAAGGTGCTTGACCGTGTGTTTGAGCGTAGGATAAGTGCCCAGCTCAAACCACATGATGCTCAGTTCGGTTTTCGAGCCGGGTTGTCCACTGAGACTGCTATTCTGGCGCTTAAGCACACGGTTAAGTACTATACTGATAGGAATACTCCTGTGTATGCTGCTTTTCTGGACCTCTCCAAGGCGTTTGACCTGGTTAATTATAATATTATGTGGTCAAAATTGAGACAAAATACCATACCCAATGAGTTGGTTAACCTCCTCGAGTTTTGGTATAACCACCAGATTAACCAGGTCAGATGGTCGGGTGCATTGTCTGCTGAGTATGGGCTGGAGTGTGGCGTGAGGCAAGGTGGCTTGACCTCTCCAGGCCTTTTCAGCCTATACGTCAATCAGCTGGTGGAGGAGCTCGGCAGCACTGGAGTCGGATGCTCTATTGATGGCAAGGTCATGAATAGTATAAATTATGCTGACGACATGGTGCTGCTGAGTCCTTCGATTGATGCACTCAGACGGTTGCTTGGACAGTGTGAACAATACGCTACGGCCCATGGACTCCAGTACAATGTCAGGAAGAGTGAGGTCATGGTTTTTCGTGTTGGTTCCCGAAAACCTAAGGCGGTTCCTCCAGTCTTCCTTTATGGGGAACCACTTAAGAGAGTGTCTCAATTTAAATACCTTGGGCACGTTTTGAATGAGGATTTGAGTGATGATGATGATTTGGAGAGAGAGAGAAGAGCGTTGTCGGTCCGATGTAATATGTTGGCCCGCAGGTTTGCTAGGTGTACTAAAGAAGTGAAACTTACTCTGTTTAAGGCCTACTGCCAGACTTTTTACACCTGCAGCCTGTGGATCAAGTATACGCAGAAGGCCTACAACGCTCTTCGTATTCAATATAATAACGCCTTCCGGGTGCTGCTGGGGCTTCCACGGTTTTGTAGCGCGTCGGGCATGTTTGCTCAAGCAGGCATAGATAGTTTTGAAGCTATCATGCGCAAAAGGGCGGCCTCCTTGATGCGTAGGATACGTGGGAGTCCCAACAGCATCCTAAGCGTTATTGCTGAAAGACCGGACTGCCCTTTCCTGGCGCACTGGTCCCGTAGGCATGCCTGCTTGCCCGGTGCAGAGGGAAAATTTATGAACTAAATTTATGAAGTAGATAAACTTTTTTTTGATTAATTTATTTTGTCTAAGGTTACTAACATAGTTGTAAGCTTTTCTGTTACTAACTCATTATGGATTTTAATTATGTCCGAAATAAATGATTATTATTATTATTTTTATATTTATTTTCATACATATTTCGTTACATTTTTAAATATTTTTACAAAATAAATATACAAAAACATTTAAAAATATAAAAAATAGCGGTCCATCGGTAGCGGGAGCAGGATCCAAGCTACCGGTGGTTAGGGCTCCAGAGACAGAAACCTCCTCACAATGCGAGCCGTGCCAAGGAGTACTGCCTTCTGAATCAGGCTCTTGATCCAACCGCCTAACGATAGCCTCGACAGGTGTTGGTCGAGGGTATCGGCCATCAGCCCATTGGCTGATACGACAATCGGCACAATGACAGCCGAGTCAACATTCCACATGTCAACAACCTCGTGTGCTAAGTCGAGATATTTCATCTGTTTCTCTTTCTCAGCTTTCACGAGGTTGCTGTCATGCGGAATGGTAACATCGACTATCATTGTGCGGCGCGCTAACCGGTCTATCACCACTATATCAGGCTTATTGGCGACAATAGTCCTATCAGTAATGATAGACCGATCCCAGTACAACGTGACATGGTCATTTTCGAGAACTGGGTCGGGCACATACTTGTAATACGGTACCTCAGAATCCACTAGTTTGTATTGCAAAGCAAGTTGCTGATGAATAATCCTGGCTACTTGGTTATGCCTGTGCAAGTATTCGCCGTTAGCCAGACGAGAACAACCAGAGATAATATGTCTGATGGACTCACCCGGATGGTGACATGCCCGACACACGTCAACCGTCCCGTCCTTCATAATATGTCTCCGGTAGTTATTCGTCAAGATAACTTCGTCCATAATTGCACAGACGAAACCTTCTGTTTCCCCGAATAGGTTACCAAAACGTAGCCAGGATACGGACGCTAAGAAATCTACACTGGGCTCATGAAGAGCCCGGTAAAAGCGCCCGTGAAGCTCCTTGTTTCGCCATACTTCCTTGCGGTCATCGGTAGTAAGTACTACAGGTTTGCGCCAGTTCTCTTTAGCCATGGAGAGCGGGGTGAGTCCCTTGTCCACTGCGACCACATCACGGTGCATACCCACTTCGGCTTTTAAGAAATACTCCCTGAGACTGCACACCTCGCGGTTGTGGAGGGTCTTTGCATTTAAAAAACCTCGACCCCCGCACTTCCGCGGGATGTACAGTCTCATCACCGATGATCGTGGGTGATGCATCCGGTTTGCGGTCAGCATTGTACGGACCCTCCTATCCAGGGCGTCGAGTTCTGTCTGAGTCCATTTAAGTATGCCGAAAGAGTACATCAAAACTGGCATGACCCAACCGTTGAAGGCGCGCACCTTGTTTCCGCCTGAGAGAAGACTAATTAATACCTTCTTCAGGCGACCAAAGAAGCGCTCCTTCAACGATTGCTTCATGTCAGCATCGTTGATGCCTAACACTTCCGACATACCCAAATACTTGTAGCTTTCGGATGAGGAAAGGGATCTGAGGTATACGGAATCCGAAAGTTGGATTCCCTCGGATTCCATAACCTCGCCTCGCTTTACATGCATGACTGCACATTTGTCCACACCAAACTCCATCCTGATGGCGCTACTAAAAGTTTCAGTTACCTTCAGTAGCTCCATCAGTTGCAGTTTGTTGGGGGCAAAGACTTTTAGGTCATCCATGTAGAGGAGGTGAGATATAACCTGACCACCTCTCCTCAGCCGATAGCCTAGACCTGAATCCTCCAGCAGTGTGCTTAGAGGATTCAGGGCTAAGCAAAACCAAAGTGGACTCAGACTGTCGCCCTGAAATATTCCCCGCTTAATCCATACAGGCTCATCATTTCGCTGGATCTGTGGACATCCTGGATAGCGAAGGACTGTCCTCCATTGCCCCATGCACGACTCTAGGAAGGTGCGTAGAGTTGTATCAACCTTGTACAACTCCAGCACCCTCCTGAGCCATGAATGTGGCACTGAGTCGTAGGCCTTCTTATAGTCTATCCAGCATGTCGACAGATCCTTGCGGGATCGACGAACCTGTTGGCTTATGGCCATGTCGATGAGGAGTAGCTCCTTAGTACCACGGGACCCGTTCCTACATCCATTTTGAGACGCAGACATAATGGAATTATTATCAATATGCGAACTAATTTTCGCTCTCAAAATGGATGTAAGAAGTTTATAAACCGTCGACAAACATGTGATCGGTCTATAATTCTTAGGTTCCGCGGTACTACCTGACTTATAGAGCAGGTGGGTGACGCCTGTTGTTAAAAACTGCGGTAGCGACCCAGACTCTAAGGATGACTGGAAATGAGATGCCAGGCAACTGTGTGAACTGGTGAGCCATTTTAACCAGAAGTTGTGCAGTCCGACCGGTCCCGGTGATTTCCAGTTCGGTAACGGACGGACTGCTCTGGCTACATCTGTTGGCGTAATTAACACCGGCTCCATTTCTGGTAATGATTCACACACTCGCTCGACATCTCGCATCCAGCCAGCCTCAACGTGACAGACGGGTACTGACCAAATGCCCCGCCAGAATGCATTCGTGGCGGCGTCATCCGGGCAGCGCACGTCTGTCACATTTTGTTCGGGTCACTCCCAAGCTCTATATACCCACCTCTCATCGCTCTGGAACATACGATTCTGCTTGTATCGGTCAACCCGCCGTTTATACCGCCGAATACGGCTTGCCCATGCACAGACTTTCTGCTTCAGGAAGTCGATGCGCTCTGTAACACGGGACATGTATTCTGGAGGACTGATTCCAGTCCCCGAGAATGCCCGCCTTACAAAGCGCATCACTCGTGGTCGGGTATTGCCCTCCCTGAAGCAGTATAGTTTGCCGATGAGTACCCTGGCCCCATCGATACGACGCTCGATCCTGCTTTGCCAGGCTGGTACGGTTGGCATTGGTCGAGTAGCTCCGTCACAGTTTGGAAACTTGACGTTAGCTAAACGACATGCCGCAACAGCCGCGCAATACAGGATCGAGTGTGTATCGACGAGATTCTCGCTGCTCTCGAATAAATTCTTAAGCTGCGAGTCCAAGGCACACACCAGCGCCCTATTTTTCTTGTGCATAGGCAACCGTGGTAATCGGGGTCTAAGTTCGGTTGGGATAGACCTATACTCGCGAAGCGCATCCTCCAGAGCGCTCCTCAGTCGGTTGTTGCACTGGCTACTTACTGTGGCAACTATATCATCCTCTTCTTCAACATGATGGAACCGCGGCGAAATTGCATTAATAGATGACCCTTGTGCCGCGGTTTGTGTCGGAGTCGAGACGACACAGTTGCTCAGTACTTCTGAGCGCAGCCTTTCAAGTGCGGTGTCGTCCAACCTGTGATTGCGTTGGATAACCCGCACCTGATCCGATAGTCGTTGGGCCGAGACGTTGACGGTTGGTTCTAGTTCCTGGAACAGAGACAGCATCCTATCACGATACGCAGTGAGGTTAGTTCCCCCCTCTGTAGACCCGTAATATGCGCGCATGACGTTCTCGTTCATAGACTGAGTCCATTTCATGCGCCGCACACAACCACCGGCAGCGGGGACCCGGCTCGGGGCCGGTTGGCCCCTAAGTCCCAAGCTCCTCGGTGGCCGGCCTCTCCCCTGCCGACGTACAGGTGTTGGCGACGTCGGCGGGGAAAAATATTCGTCGCTCGAGCTCGACGCAACTGCCACGGCCGGTGTCACAGCACTCTCGATGGCGCTGGGTTCCGGCGGCGGCGAGGCGGAGCTGAACGACGAATCCGGAGGTGGTGGGCGTGCGTTCCGCGTAGCTGATCGTGTCAACATTTCATCTTAATCGTGCCATTTTACATTCCTAGTTATTTTATATTTTCATTTTGATTTTATCGGGGGTGACATCTGTCACGTCACCCCCGATTCGCCAGTTTTAAAATTAGTTTTTTTACATTATGGTAAATGGTGGTCTTTTATTATTCCAAAATGTTTTTTCTGTTGGTGATTTTCTTTCGATCGTAAATTTCTTATAAAATTGCGTCCAATTTATTGTTTTTCTTGAAATTAGGAACATAAGACGTCCTGTCAATACAGTGTTGCCAGCTCTTATTATTATTATTATTATAAATCCTAATGACGTTCAGTTTCATTGGTTAAATCATCCATGGTCTTCACTTAGTGGATGTACGTAGCCAATCCCGTAATTACTCTACTACACTAACGTTGGCCGCAACTTCCGAGTTGTAGGTCGTAGCTTCGTTCCTAGACAGGCACTAGATTAAATAATTTATGTAAATTATTTTATCACCACTGCTCTCAAAACGGTGAAGGAAAACATCGCATATGTAAGAGTATTAAAGCATTGCATATGTAAGCTGTCACGCCCTTTATGCCAGGAGGCTTTTATTTTGGTACTTATATTTACATTATATTAATATTTTTTGCTTTTGCTTGAGTTTAGATTAGGTTTTTGATTGGGTATGCTAGCTGACATATGGCAAATCATTCAATTTAATGTTTTTTTGTCTCTTAATGTTACCTACTTACAATTGTATAGAATCAAGTTCCTCTAACTTAACAGATAGCTGTGCTGCTGGGGTGTTTGTTGCGCCACTTCTTCTTCCCAGCTAAAGCACTAGGAAGTGGTGAAGTGCGGGCGTTTTGGGGGGACTGTCTTATGTAACTTTGACGTTCAAAAAGTGCTGACTCTTAGCCTAGTTTGAATAAATGACTTTTGATTTTGATTTTGATCGTGAGGAAACCGGCATGTTCTAGGACCAAAAATTCGAAGTCATATGACTTTTATCAACACGCACTGAGCCCGCACGGTGAATTACGGCCCACTCTCTCTCCCCGAGAGGAGGCCTGTGTCCCAGCAGTGGGAATATTATACGGCAAAAAGAAATACTTTTTGCTATGTAACCTACTCTTTGATGCTTTTCTGTAGGCGACATAAAATTTCCGAGATAGGTAGATATTATGTTAGAGTACTTAAAAATTTAACACGCTAATCAAAACTTTAATTAACGAGTTTTCTGTTATCTTCGTAATAACTCATAAATTTGATGTTTCGTGTTTCCTATGTTGTACCGTGAAGAACACACATCTTATTATGTTAATATTGAGTTTATTTGTTCTGCAAAGTAAGTTATCCATTTGTAACCATATATAACAAAATCTCCCATTTCTTCCCGTGGGTGTCGTCAAATAACTAAAGAATGGGCAGCAGCGTTATCTATGCATTTTAGCACCTTAATTACTGGGTTCGCCAACCCGGCTGGAAAGAGTGGTGATTATGGTGAACCCCCCACATTGGGGGAGGCCTGTGTCCAGCTGTGGACGTCTGAAATGATGATAATGATGATGATGATGACCACAAGAACATGTTGGGGAGTTTTTCTTTAACCTCAAATAGACGTATTTTCATTCTTTTAATTTTGTGCAAACATATTCTTATCTTAATTTCTTTATTTCTAGTACTATCTGGTTATTTTTGCTATGACGTAGAGCTGGAAGGAAACGTGAAAATAGGAAACTATTTCATAAATGCATTGAGGCAGCCCTCAGAATTAATTAATAAACTGGTCAAGTATTTATCTACAAACATCGAGGGCAAAGGCAAACTGCCAGGAGCACCAGCACCCGTGGCAATGTTTATGAGGGCAAGAAATGACGCAAGTTCGGAAAAGATTGAAAACAAGAAAACAGATCCATTGGAACAGCTCATGACTTACTTCCAGAGAAAAGGAAAGACGACCCTCAAAAACTTAAGCATAAAAATGATAACAGAACTGAAAATAACAAAGGATATTACTCCTATACTTGAAATTGCTACCAAAGACTATGGAGTTCTGATGCAAAATTATTATGATTTCGTCAAAAAAAGCCAAAGTGATTCTGAAAGGGATCTAATATATCTAGATATGGCTGAAACATCGTGTCAGTTGTTGCTTGACGCAGAAAAGAAACTTCTCAATGACATTATTATGGATGAAAATCTTAATACCCAAATTGGCAGTTTTAAAAATATGACCAATAAACTTTTAGAACTGAGCCATCAAGACAAAACGGAAGCAATAAGATATATTTGCGATACATATGACGTTTGTAGACAATACCCTGCCTTTACTGACTATTTTGCAAATCTTATAAGCGAAGTATTAATACTT
Source organism: Aporophyla lueneburgensis (assembly GCA_932294355.1). Classification (NCBI taxonomy): domain Eukaryota; kingdom Metazoa; phylum Arthropoda; class Insecta; order Lepidoptera; family Noctuidae; genus Aporophyla; species Aporophyla lueneburgensis. Next base: position 23,946,942 of record OW028758.1, on the reverse strand, counting down.
GAAGACTATAAATTTCTCGCAGTTTTTGATACACTGACTAAAATCTTGAAACAAAATGAAAAATTCCTTGCAAAGATATCGGAAAAAGAAGACAGGGAATTATTTATGGCAAAAGTACGAGACTATTCTACTGATGTGTTTACTGCGAAAGAAATTTTAGGTACGGCGAAGTCAGTATTATCACAAAGATTTAAAACTGTTTCAAGTGAAAGTGCAGAATTTAGAAGGAGATCTAAAGTAATGAGGATTATTATAGATATCTTAAATAAAGCATTAACTACGGACGCAGATGTCCTTGCCATAGATTTTGATAATTCTGTGCACATTATTAGGAATTGGTCAATTCTTGAAAGAAATGAAATTGATAAAAACCTTGAAGAATTAGCGAGAAGTTTATTAAGGAAATTACAACATAATTTGACTAAAAATGCAAGAATAGAATTAAAAGTTTTAATTAGAACTATGATGAGGGAAAACACGGGAGATGATGAAGTTTTGCAGCGTTTGCTTAAGTCTGGCTCGAAATATGTAAAAGGCGAAGATTTTCATTCAGATGTAGATTTATGAGCATCAGTATTTAATGACACTAACAAATGTTATTTTCTTAATAAAAACATTTTGAAATAATACTTACAATATTTACTGTTGAGCGATAGCAGCTTTTGGAAGAAGTCATATTTAAGAAATTAGTGATGATGTCTCTGCATATATTTAATTATAACGACTTAACTGTGACATCAATTATAACTCTTTTGATTCTCTAGCACATTATCATAATGAATTTTAGCGAACCAACAGAGAACCTGCCAATGTTACGTTTGTTGATATAGCATTACGCGTCGTCAAATTTTGAGACTGTTCTGTATTGTATATCAATAATACACACATCCGTGTTGGAAGTAATGAATAGCATCATCCCTTCTCTTCCCGTGGGTGTCGTAAAAGGCGATTAAGGGACTTACTAGAGAATGGGCAGCAGCGTTCTCTGTGGATTTCACAAAAATACTATGAACGCCAAACTGCCTGCCAAGCGTGGCGATTATGGCCCTCCCCTCGAATTTTGGGGGAGGCCTATGTCCAGCAGTGGACGTCTTTCGGCTGAAATGATGATTGTGATGACCAAAGCGTATGGACTTAGCGTAGAATTTGGCTACGTGTTTGGCGGCATTAGTAGCGTCCATCAGGTCCTGTAAGACTTATTGTGACATTAACTGCGTCCAGGAGACCCATCGAAATGAAACCCAAAGCCGGCCGTACATCCTTGGACCTACGCTTCGTCGAGATGTGCATTCGAAGACCAGTAATGCTGGTTTGCTGCTTCCGACATATGCATTATCTACCAACTGGTTTTTGTTTAATGAGGGGCTCCTAACTAAGCCATGGTAGTCGCACTGGTTAATTGATGACGTTAAGCTATGCTTGCCGTGGTCTGGCTGTGGATGGGTACATTAGTAGATGGTAAATACCAGGACTCCCCTGTGCTTTGGTGAGCACATTAAGCTGTTGGTTCTACCTGTCATTCGTGGATCTTTGACTTTCGTTACCAGTCGTCAGAATCCCGAAAGTCTGACAACCAGTCTTACCAAAAGGTATTGTGTTAACCAGTAACTGTGTTATGGAGGTCAGATAAACAATCGCTCTACATAAAATGCTGGTGTTCAGCAGCATCTAGTTAGACTGGAATCCAACCCAAGAATAGTGGTGAAAAGGCAAGACAGTTGAGAAAGATTATGATGACAACGGAGCATATTATACTCACCTATTCTGTCTTCCGTGATGACAGTAAATATACCAGTTGTTCGCCGCCAGGCTAGGCCTCACCATAGAATTTCAATAGCGCAGTGGAAGTTATGATGGTGGGGCCCTGGAGACAAGAGTGGCTAGCGAACTTGTCCGCCGTGCGCGGAGCAGAACAACAATATAATCAAACAAAAGACTCACCTCGTGATTGAAGGAAACTGCTTCTGGGGCCTACCTGGATTTATGTATGTAAGTGAGTATATATGTATCGTGTAGTGACATTATGAGTATTCTCCAGGATACAACGAGGCCGCTCCAAGAGGTTCTGCCATCCAGACATGCGGTCTCCAACACTTAACCTTCAAACTATTTCAACAAACATATATCCAAACTCAACCCGTATTATTTCGTCAAATTGGGGTTATTTACAATCAAAGCAATAGGATCACGACTAATTGTCACAAACGGATCGATTTAAAGGGATTAATTTACAACTGGTCGCGAAAATCAACACGGCGACGATGATCCCTTGTTCAAGCCAAAAAATCAAAGTGTCAAGTGTCAAAGTCAAACTGACAAGTGACAGTTCTCGCTTCATTACACGCGCGTTCCGTTAGGCACACAGATTAATCAAGTCAACGGGACGGAACATCTACCCCCCCCGGACGGGCCTTCCCGTCCGCTAATCACTTGGCAATCTTGACAAGGTTGCGTTTTATCAGTCCACTTGACGCGCTGCTAGAGGATGTGCAAATACTTATAGCTCCAACGCTTCCAAAAACTCTGAGCGAGCTGCTGCACCAACTGAAACCGCGATAGCCAATTTTGGCTCACATCGACAAACGGGTGCTCCGGCAGGGCGACAAGTGCCTGTCAAATCAAAAAATGGCCCGGGTTTAGGGCCTTCAAGACGTTCGGGTCCGAAGACAGCGGGCACAATGGACGCGAGTTCAATACAGCTTCAATGCGGCAAAATACCGTAGCTAACTCCTCAAAGGTGAGAACCGTGTCTCCCAACAATCTGCGCCAAAGTCCCTTTGCCGCTTTTACCGCGGCCTTCAAAAATACCCCCCCAATGGGGGCAGGCTGGCGGGTCAAAACAATAACAAACAACCAAACAACAACAACAACCAAACAACAACAACAAGTTAACCAAATGGGAGGGCCATTTGGTTAACTTAGGCAACAAAAGGGGGTGACGGGCCCCATAAGGAAGGCTAGAGTGCCTCAACCGTCAACAACCAAACAAAAAAAGACCCGTATCGTCCAAAAAGGGGTTCAACTTACTAACGGCTCCCGACAATATCCAAAACTCTCGCTGCAGAATGGCCAACAGCGCATTGCAACCGGCATGCGAGTTCTTAATGTGACGATCAGTCACCAACAATTCAACAACATGTCGAGGGAGCTAATCGATTCAACAAAAATCAGGGTCAAACGGAGGGTCCCTCGTTCCAACAGCGAGCACCTTGAGCCCGGGCAAAGGACCCGACATCCTCCAAATCAAAGGCGTTTCAGAATTTTGAATCTGGGACACTCGGTTCGCAACAAAGACCTCCAAAGAGTGGACGGACGTCTTCAACCAACACAAAACAATTTGACTGTCCGTCCAGGCGTAAGAAACCCGAATGTCCACAGTTCCACCCAAAGTGTGAGCAACGTGGTTCAATAGACGCACAAGACGCGCCGCCCCTGACAATTCTAACTTAGGGATGGTCAGTGCCGTCCGGAGGGGGGCCACCTTGCTCTTGGCCAAGACCAGTGACAAATTCACCTGGCCTGTCGCGCAGACGGTGCGCAGACAAACAACAGCTGCATAACCGTGCGAAGACGCATCACAAACAAGGGTAGCAGTGTAGCTCCCAGGGGGGAGGATAGCGCGGGGTAACACAACCTCGTTGACTGCAGGGAGTGCGGATACAAATTGGAGCCAATCTCCCAACAGGGTTTCCCGAATTGGCTCGTCCCAGCCAAGTCCCGCAGTCCAAAGGCGCTGAAGACAACAATTTCGCCCAAAACAATACACAAACAAAACAACAAAACAATAGACAAAAGGCAACCTTGGGCTCCCGTGTCCAAAATGGCACGGACCACAACAGAGTCCCCCGTTGGCCCCCAGACCTGACCGATGCCGTTGGCAACAAAACCGTGTCGATCTGAGGGGTACCTTAGCGGGGCAGGCGCCAATGTCCTAACAATGCCTGGGCGGCGACCGATCGCCGCACCCAGGCCCAAGTCTCTCCCGACAAGGATGGAGTTCAAATTCCTCGTACGCGCGGTGTCCCGAGCCACGTGCCATCGCTGGAAGGGCATATCCCACCGGATGCCTGAATGGCGGGGGGCGTGACTCCAACCGGGACTCCGCCAATGGAGGGGAGGGAAGGCGGTGCTGGTCTGGCCAGCGCTGCCTAGCAACAACTGCGTAATCGCCTTTACGCGGGGAGACCAAATGGCGGTCGCGCAGCTCCCGATCAACTTGCGTGGGGGGTGGAGTGCGGCGCTCAAAATTGCGGGCCTCTCCCCGGTTCTGAACCGGCGAGCCAGAAGCCCGGTGATCAACTCCATGGTACCCCCCCGTGCGTGAACCTTCATCAGAGGCTGGTCTGCCAGCGTGGTTCGCGTTGGCGCACAAAATGTCCAAATGGGATCCCCTACAAAATCTACAAGGGCGGGGGTTGGGGCAGTCCCGATGGAAGTGAGCCCCCAAACATGAGAAGCACAGGCGGCGTGCATTGGCAATTCGGCGGCGGGCACTCACGTGCAATTTCAAAAAGGCCGCGCAAGTTGCCATGCCATGCCCCGTGTCCCTAAAAAACTCACAAACAGGACGACTCTGGGTGCCAGCAAAACGAGTGGCGGGGTGACTATCAACAGGCCCGCGGGCCCCAGTCCGTCCCTGGTCTCGTGGCCGGGAAGACGGCTGGCGCGACTCAGTGGCAACGCTAGAGCTATCCACAAACCGACACTCATCCTCCAAAAATTGGACGAGGCCACCAAATGGGGGGAGATGTGTGACACTATCCCCACCATACTTTTGCTCGAAACGAGCCCTCAAATCGGCAGGAAGCCGTTGCAGCACAACATGCACCAAAGGGTAAGACCATTGGTCCACCGGCAAGTCCAATCGCTTTAAAGCGTTGGTCGCTGCCACCAACGGGTTCAACAGGTCAGTACGCAATGCTGACAAACTAGTAATGACCGGTAACCCCAAAATCAATTCAATATGAACGTCAGCCAAACAACGTTTATTTTGGTACCGCCGGGTGAGTAGTTCCAATGCGGTAGGGTAGGCTGAGTCAGTCAACGACAGATGCTGTACCAAGGCTCGGGCCTCACCTTCCAGGACAGACAACAAATAGGCCAACTTTTGGGCGGGTCTGAGGTCCGAGCGGGCATCAAACAAACTTGCAAACAGGTTTTGGAAACCGTACCAATGGTCCAAGCGACCGTCAAAGTGTGGCAGTTCCAAAGTAGGCAATCTACTCAATAGTCCGGGACCTGAAACAACCGAGGTCTCCGGCTTGACCTGGACAGGTGTCCGGCACTGCAATATTTCCATTTGTATGCCATTGCACAAACAAAACAAGTCAAATAAACCAAATAATTAAATAATCAAATAACAAAGTTCAACAATATAACAAGGAAAACCAAGGCAAACAATCAAACTACCAAACTGTTAGTCAACAACTCAAGAAATAACAAAAAAAAAAATACAGTCGAATTGATAACCTCCTCCTTTTTTTGAAGTCGGTTAAAAAATATTGGTTTCAATTCAATTCAACAACAAACTTTTATTTTAATTCAAAACCAATGTCAACGTTCAAAAAATTCTACTTCAAATTCAATTCAAATATTCAAATGTTAATTTCACAAACCACTATATCAATGGTACAACAATAATAAACCTTTATTCCAATTTAAAACAATGTTAATGTTCAAAATGTCAATTTTCACAAACAACCATATCGATGGTACAAAACTCAATATTTTAATGTCTTCCTGATATTCAATACAACACAGGGCAGACACAAACAAGGGGTTGTAACATAGCCTAATCCATTCAACTCTACTAGCCAGTTTACCCGACACAACAAATTTAAACAAATTATTTCAAATGAACAAGCAATACAATTAACAAATATTTACAGCGAATTACTATTTCCTTATAGAGACTGCCAAATAATTAGCCTACTGTAAATTACCAATTTGGTGGTTGTGTAGGTTATAACCACGCTCTGCTACCAAATATGTTCGCCACCAGGCCAGGCCTCACCATAGAATTTCAATAGCGCAGTGGAAGTTATGATGGTGGGGCTCTGGAGACAAGAGTGGCTAGCGAACTTGTCCGCCGTGCGCGGAGCAGAACAACAATATAATCAAGCAAAAGACTCACCTGGTTGTAGAAGAACACCTGCTCTGGAGCCTACCTGGATTTATGTATGTAAGTGAGTGTATAGTGTATAGTGTTGTGACGTTATGAGTTTCTCCAGGTTACAATCCGCTGCAATACGCCCAAAGTTTTCATGGCACGCGGTCTTCAATGGTATCACTAACACATCAAACTATTTCAAACAAAGATATATCCAAACTCAACCCGTAATATTTCGTCAAAGGGGGTTATTTACACACAAAACTATTGGGTCACGGCAGATTGGCCACAAAACGACCGATTCTAAGGGATTAATTTACAACAGGGCCGCACCAACAAATTCGACCGATTTCTTCCCCAGATCAAAAACCCAAGAGATCTGTCAACGTCAAAACTGACAAGTCAGATGTCACTCCGTTCGGGCGCGTCCCGTTAGGCGCATAGAGTAAACAAATCGAAAGGGACGGAACACCAGTAAATATACCTTCTCTGCCATTCCATCTAGAATTGTGGTGTGATATGTTGTGGATGGTGAGCTACGGCACAATTTCTATTTCATAATAACTTGCATCGAATTTCGAATCCAGAATGTATTATTACCCACCCAAAACATAAATGTGAAATGAAAGCCAAGTTGAATATTATGATATATGCCTTAGTTGTTGACTTCAGGGACAAAAGAAGTGAGATCTAAATGGGTGCCAAGTTCAATGGTCAGTCCTGAAATTTATTTATAACTATCATTTCTTCTTATAACTTAGGATAATATATTGTAGCCTAAGGTCTGACTTGGCTAGTTCTCATATACGAATTATTATATTCGATGGCTAGTTTCTACCAGCAAGCCAAAATTTAGGAATAATAAAATAAGAACCGACAAGTAACAGGTTTAGAACTTGCGTAGGCTATAATATAATTCGTATATGAAAACTAGCCAAGTCAGACCTTAGGCTACAATATATTATCCTAAGTTATAAGAAGAAATGATAGTTATAAATAAATTTCAGGACTGACCATTGAACTTGGCACCCATTTAGATCTCACTTCTTTTGTCCCTGAAGTCAACAACTAAGGCATATATCATAATATTGAACTTGGCTTTCATTTCACATTTATGTTTTGGGTGGGATATCATTACTTTTTGTACATAAATTATTAGTAGGTACTTATTTATAACAAAATTAATACCAAATGGTTTTTATTACAAGTGTTCCTAATAGAATCAATTAAGTGAAAAATTATAGCAAAATTATAAAAATTTACCAGTTTCTGATTTATTCCTTTGTATTCACCTAATTACCTATCTGCATGCCAAATTTCAACTTTCTAGGTCACCTGGAACTGGGTTAGAGTTTTGATCTATAGGTCAGTCAGTGATAAAAATGACGATTTTTGGACGTTAATATCTAAATAACCGTTGGAGATATGTTTATGAAATTCAGAGCACATATGTATCTTGCAAGTTTCACTATATGAGCCAAATTTGACACGTTTATGTTAAATAGTTTTTGAGTTATGAGGGGGTAAAAGTGGCTCCAAATGGTTCGTGTAATATTACACACGGTGCTGCTCGCCAGTTCTGTTACTTGAACTTGGCTTGACACGCTCCCGCGTGTCTAGATTACAAAAAATAATGTGAAAATAAAAGCGAATTCACTAAATAGTCTATTGTCTCAGTTATTTTAGTATTTTCCCAAGCAGATCGGTTTCCCTAGAACGGTTTACATAAGAATTTAGCTTTTGCAACAATCAACGTTATAATTTGACGAGATTTTATCGAGAAGTTACTGACAACAGTTATTATTAATAGCTAGGTGTCTCTCTCAACATTATTTCTATTAATTTATGAAAACTTTTGGAAACCTGAACCGAAAGTTAATTGTATACTAGCTTCCTGCTACTTCTTCGCCCGCTTGGTATGGCGATAAAAAGTAGCTTATGTCCTTTCCTAGGGTTCATTTCCTATCTCAAATCGGTCCAGCCGGTTCGGACATTAGCTGGAACAAACAAACAGACAGAAAAAATGTTTTTCTTTTCGCATAGACAGATGTATGTAATTTTTATGAAACACTAGCTTCAGCCCGCGACAACGTCCGCGTCAAATTTTTGCTCCCCTGACCCTTCCCGTCGCATCGAGTTGTCTGCCAGTTTTCTAACATTTTTTGTTGCTGCTCCAATTTTTTTTAATTTAACGTGATGTTATATATCCTATAGCCTTTCTCAATAAATACATAAAGAATTTTTCAATTCGGACCAGTAGTTCCTCAGATTAGTGCGTTCAACCAAACAAACAAACAAACTCTTCAGCTTTATAATATACGTATTACGTATTATATACGTATTACTATAGGTTTTCGCAAAAAGTGTGATTTTGAAATTACAAATTCTGAATTTCTCATACTGATCTTGACATTATTGAGATGAAGATTGTTTTATTTGAAGCTTTTGGTAACAGAGAGTATGACGAGTTGATATAAAGAGATTTTATGACATGGTTGTTGGAAAAAGGCCAAAAGAATACGTCATTTAGTGGATAGTGCATCTATTATATTTGAATAGTACTGAACAAGACTCGTTAGCTCAGTAGGTTAGAGCACCGATATATAAATTCACTTGACCATCGGAGGGCGGAGGTTCAAATCCTTCACGAGTCAAACTTTTTGTTACAATTTTTGTAGAAGTATTTGAATTTACTTAAAGATTGACGAAAATCTTTTTATGACTGGTCTACTTTTAAAAACATTTTGTTTCCAAATTACACATGGAGTTAGAGTACGGGCAGGTTCTCCAAACTCTTATGAAACTCTCAATTTATAAATAATAATATAAAAATAATATAAATCAGTACAATATTTACATAATAGTGGTAACAAAAATACATTGATGTCGTGGAGACTGGAGCCTGTACTAGGAATACCTCTCTCCAGTAATATGTGATACCTATTGAAATTCTGATTTCTTATACGGTACCGAGTCCCACGTATTGCCGGACGTAAAGCATAACACCAACCCAGTTCTTCCCGTGGGTGTCGTAAAAGGCGACTAAGGGACTTACTAGAGAAAGGGCAGCAGCGTTCTCTGTGCATTTTACCACACACGTATATACTTTGAGAGCAGTGGTGGCCCAGTGGTAACGGCTGCGACTTACGAGTAGTAGTAGGTCGTGAGTTCAAACCCAAGCAGGCGCATTACTTTGTGTAAATTATTTCATCGCCACTGCTCTCAAAGCGGTGAAGGAAAACATCGTGAGGAAACCGGCATGTCTTAGAACCAAAAATTCGAAGACATGTGACATCTACCAACCCGCACTGGGCCCACGTGGTGGATTATAACCCACTCCCTCTCACCGAGAGGAGGCCTGTGTCCCTGCAGTGGGAACAATATAGGCTGATGATGATGATGTATATAATTTACATTTTACATACTGTGATCGCCAACCCTCGTTCCAAGCGTGGCGATTATGACAAAACCCCTCCTTTTGCGAGAGGCCTATGATAAGCAGTGGACGTTTTCCAGTTGGAATGATGACAATGAAATGATAATACGGTTTAGCTGATCTAATGCGAGTTCTGAACGATTGCAGATGAGAAACAATTGGTAAGAACAAAGACGAAAATATCTATGTTTGTCTTTTGATTTCAGATTTGTACTACTATTGCATTTTTTATGAAAACACAGACGATGAAATACTACACAAACATTTCACATGTTTTTAGAAAAAGTCAGACAATTGACCTGTCTGTTGAACGAAGGCCAAAAGAATACGTCATATTGTGGATAGTGCATCTAGATTTGATAGCTACTGAACAAGACTCGTTAGCTCAGTAGGTTAGAGCACCGATATATAAATTCACTTGACCATCGGAGGGCGGAGGTTCAAATCCTTCACGAGTCAGAGTTTTTGATACTATTTTATAAATATAAGTATTTGAATTTACAAAGAGATTTATCTTTCAATGATCAGTATAGTATTCAGACATTTTGTTCCCAAACTTATACATGCGAGTTTTGTTTTCGGATATGTTGTGCAAACTCTTATAAAACTTCCAATTTTAGAATATGTGATACCTGTTGAAATGATTGTTCCAAATACGGTTACTTTGATCTAATGAAAGTTCTGAACTACTGCAGCACGCGTAGCATGACCACCGTAGAAATGGGTTTTGTCGACGGACGAATAGATAAAGTAACGTTTCGGGTACACAGTACGACGGCAGCAAAGTAGAAAGAGTCAACTACACAACTTAACGTAAAATATTTTTTTGTTTTGCCTTGTGTCGCAGGTTTGCTAGGTTAAGCTACACTTGTCAAGGTCAGCCTTTGGATGACTGACCATTTAGTTTATGAGTGGCGTTTTGTCGCAGGTTCGCTAGGTTAAGCTGCACTTCGCAAGGTCAGCCTTTGGATGGGTGACCATTTAGTTTATGTGTGGCGTTTTGTCGTGGGTTCGCTAGGTTAAGCTGCACTTCGCAAGGTCAGCCTTTGGATGCGTGACCATTTAGTTTTTGTTGACACCGACCGTATACCGATAGTTCACGCAGTCGAAAGCTATGAGGTAGGTAACAAACATAAAAAAAATACAATCGAATTGAGAACCTCCTCCTTTTTTGAAGTCGGTTAAAAATAATTCTGATTCGAATCATGTCGAAGAGTAAATTTTATAAAAGTGTAGTTGACTCTTTCTACTTTGCTGCCGTCGTACTGTGTACCGAAACGTTACTGTATCTATTCGTCCGTCGACAAAACCCATTTCTACGGTGGTCATGCTACGCGTGCAGATGAGAAACAACTGGTTAAGTCACAGATGGAGATATATTTTTATTAGGGTTCCGTTGCCAAATGGCAAAAAACGGAACCCTTATAGATTCGTCATGTCTGTCTGTCCGTCTGTCTGTCTGTCTGTCAGTCCGTATGTCACAGCCACTTTTCTCCGATACTATAAGAGCTACGCTGTTGAAACTTAGTAAGTAGATGTATTCTGTGAACCGCATCAAGATTTTTACACTAAAATAGAGAAAAAACAATAAATTTTGGGGTTCCCGATACATAGAACTGAAACTCAATTTTTTTTTTATTTTGTATTTATGAATAGGTCTTCAAAAATGGTATTGAGGTTTCTAATATCATTTTTTTCTAAACTGAATAGTTTGCGCGAGAGACGCTTCCAAAGTGGTAAAATGTGTAACCCCCCCGTAACTTCTAAAATAAGAGAATGATAAAACTTAAAAAAATATATGATGTAAATTACCATATAAACTACCACCGAAAATATGTTTGAACGAGATCGAGCAGGTAGTTTTTTTTTAAAACGTCATAAATCGTAAGCCGCAATTTACCGTTCATTCAATTAGCTGAAATATAAAAATAAAAAAAAAACATTTATTTTCATAACCATAAACCTTATGCATAAACCGAGAATACCTACAGGTTTGTACGGAACTCTCGGTGCCCGAGTCCGACTCGCACCTGGCCGGTTTTTTTTTTAGTTTCAGATAAAAACAAATGCAATAGGAGTAGAGGTTCTACTCCTGTTGCATTTTTCGTATGTTTTAAATGAAAACACAGACTGAAAAACTTGGAGTGTGTGAACAATACGCCCACGACTCATGGTCTCCTGTCCAGTATCAGGAAAAGTGAGGTTGTGCTGTTTCGTGTGGATTCCAGAAAACCGACGACAGTTCGTCCTGTTTACTAATACGAGGTGGCGCTTAACAGTGTCTCGTTTTAAATACCGTGGGCACTTTTGGACTGAGGACCTTTGTGATGACAAAGATGTAGAGAGAGAGAGAGAGTTAAGGGTGTTGGCAGTTCGTTATAATATGCTGACCCGCAGGTTTGCAAGGTGTACTAAAGACGTAAAAATTGCGCTGTTTAAGGCATACTGCTTTGTTCAGTACAATAATGCTTTTCGGGTGTTGCTGGGGCTTCCACGGTTTTGTAGTGCTTCGGGAATATTTGCCGAGGTGGGCATATATAGTTTTGAGTCTGTCATGCGCAAAAGAACGGCATCCCTTATGCGTCGGGTACGTGGAAGCTCCAATAGCATCCTGCAGGTTATTGTGGAGAGGCCAGACTGCCCTTTTCTTATGTACTGGTCCCGTAGACATAGCTGCTGGCCCGGTGCAGACAAAATATATTTGAATAAATTTTAACTTTTAGTTTAGTTTTATACTTTAGTGCTGCTAACATAGTTTGTGAGTTCAAATGGTAACACAATATGGATGATTTCCGAAATAAATGATTGAATTGAAGTAGTAGACAAAGATTTTACATGTTTTTAGGAACAGTCAGGCAGATGACGTGTCTGTTGGACGAGCGCTAAAGATAAACGTCATTTAGTGGATAGTGACGATTTAGAAGGTGACGGCTTCCCATTCCCTCTCGCTCCGTACCATGGCTCGCACCAGGGCCGGACGCGAGAGGTCGCCGCCGCCGATCGCCTCCACGAAGACACGGCGCTGCTCCGCCCAAGCAGGGCACACCTCCACCGTATGCTCCACCGTGTCCTCTAGATGATCCTCACAATGGAAACACCCGGGCGTTTCCTCCCGCTTTATCCTGACCAGGAACCCACCGAAGGACCCATGCCCGGTGAGAACCTGCGTCAGGCAGAAGGTGAGGACGCCGTGGCGCCTCTCTATCCACTTCTCAAAGAGGGGACTTACCGCCGCAATTGTGGCGTGCCCAACATATGAAACCCTCAATTTATAAATCTGTGACACCTTTTGATATTATGTTACGATTATTTTGAGGCAATGCGAGTTCTGAACTACTGCAGATGTGAAACAATTAAATCAAAGAATAATATATTTGTTTATCTTTTCATTTCGAACAGGTACAACTCCTATTGCATTTTTTAATGAAAACACAGACGATAAAATACTACACAAAGATTTCACATGTTTTTAGAAACAGTCAAGTGACGTGTCTGTTGAATGAAGGCCAAAGGAATACGTCATTTAGTGGATAGTGCATCGAGATTTGAATAGACTGAACAAGACTCGTTAGCTCAGTAGGTTAGAACACCGATATATAAATTCACTTGACCATCGGAGGGCGGAGGTTCAAATCCTTCACGAGTCAGACTTTTTAGACACAATTTTTTACTGAAGCATTGTGTTTTGTATTGTGTGGTTGTCTTCTTTTTTCCAACATTGTTATTAAAAAAGTTTATATTCGGACAGCTTGTCCAATTTCTCCCACAAGAACTCTCAAATAATAATCTGTGATAGTGGTTGCAATTGTAATTCTGAATACGACAGAATACTGATCTTCTTTAGTTGAGAAACTGTTATTTGAAACGAAAATTTTGGAGATGATTTATTGTATCACACACGTGTGCTGCTACCCTGATGATCACAAAGATTATGATGACTAACAAAAAACTCATTTTTACGGAGAGTGACGTATATATTGGAAAGAAGCCAATGAAACACGTCATTCCGTGGATAGTGCATCTAGATTTGAATAGTATTGAACAAGACTCGTTAGCTCAGTAGGTTAGAGCACCGATATATAAATTCACTTGACCATCGGAGGGCGGAGGTTCAAATCCTTCACGAGTCAGACTTTTTGAACATTTTTGTAATTAGCCTATTTTGTTCCTATTACTGGGAAACGCACCTTCTGGTCGAGAGAGGGATGCTTTTAGAATTACGTCCCATTTATCATGTTCTTGAAAAAAAAAATCTAAGAATAGTCTTAGATTTTTATTGCTATTGGTATTATTTACTCTTTATATTGTAAACTATCCTTAGTCAACGATTTCGTTTGCGACAAAGGCGTTAGACATCACATTGTACTTTAAAAGAATATAGTCCTTGTTACTCGATGATAATGTAGCTTTCTAAAAGTGAAAGATTTTTTAGAGATCGTTTAAGTATGTTTCAAGTTTATCCATTATCCAACGTAGGGCGAAGGTTCAAATCCTTCACGAGTCAAACTTTGGAAAACCTCTCTTTTTAGAAAATATAGGTATTGATTTTTAATAAAAATACACGGTTAAGATTTTTTGGGAAGCCGTTTTAGAATTTTCGCCCATTTTTTCGAATCAATTAAGAATTAAGATGTCTAGTCTCTGGTCGACAAGTTTTTAACGTTCTTATAAAAATAATGAGTACGTGATTGCATTGTGATTCTGAGCATCTCAGATTGATTATGCGTTTCGCAATCTAGTCGTATCCGATACGCCAGCGCCATCTGGTGACACTCGATTGACTTGTTGGGGGTGCGCGCCGGTCACTTTTCTTTTGGCGGTCGTTGTGTGTGGACATCACCAAACCATCGCACGTTCTGCGATATGTTCCTACCTAGCTATATGTGCCTACCTGTCTACTGTGTTGTGACTGTTGGATTGGAATTTTAATTTGATTGAGCCTACGAAGTCGTTTTCTTCATCCATCACTGCCCACCGACTCCTACAGTTAAGTGGGCTGACGAGGTGCTAATAATAATGGACGGTTCTTCTTCCGTCATTCCATCATATTAGATGTTTTGTGTTGTATTACTGATATTTGAAGCTGTCATGAAAATTTATATCCCAAGTGACGTGGATGTTGGTAAAATGCCAAAGGAATACGTCATTTAGTGGATATTGCATCTAGATTTAAAGAGTACTGAACAAGACTCGTTAGCTCAGTAGGTTAGAGCACCGATATATAAATTCACTTGACCATCGGAGGGCGGAGGTTCAAATCCTTCACGAGTCAGACTTCATACAATTTTATTACATAAATGTAAGTATTTGAATTTACAAAGAGATTTATCTATCAATGACCAGTACAGTATTCAGACTTTTGGTTCCCAAACTTATACATGGACTGTTTTTTGGGATAGGCAGTCCAGGCACTTATGAATCTCTCAATTTAAGAATCTGTGATACCTGCTGAAATTATCGTTCCTAATGTAGTTACTTTGATCTAATGCGTTTGAATAAGGACAAACTACGAGCCCCCTTTTACCGGCTTCATAAGGTTCATAATTCTTTTGTTGGTCTTGGTATTACCTTTTATAACAAGCTTCCCTCTGCTTTGCTAGATTTGCAGTTTAATGAGTTTAAAGCTAAAGTAAAATCCAACCTTTGTTCAAAGGCATACTATTCTATCAACGACTACTTAAACGATACGAATAGCTGGTCGCTGTGATTAACTCAAGACAATGTTTATGTTCTTTCAATCCAGAATTAGCTTTCCTACCGACAGTTTATATGGGTAGTTCATATAATTGTTTTTTTATTTTTTATTTTACTGATTTTGTTAATTTATTTTTATTTTCTTTTTTATTTCATTTATTGTGGACATAATCTACTCATTACAATGATTTTAAATGAGTTGTATTGCAACATATAGTTAGCTAGCGACCTCGTCAGCTGTTCATAATATTCTTGTCTGACCAACCGGCAGCAAGTTCGTCATGCTCCCTTAGATTTCACTGCTTGCGGTAGCGTCGGGAGTTGGGTTACCACCTTTCCTCAAATATGGCGAGGGGGGTAATGGCTGACCTTTGCGTTATGCTCGTGAACGGGTGCTGCTTGTGTTTTGGTGGTTTTTGTTATTGTTACTTGTATTAACTGTTATTTTATTTTGGTCCGAAGGTCCTAGTTTAACTATTGTGACTTCAACTTAGCTGTATGTATCAATTTGCATCGTTGAATATGTAAGCGGGCACGCAATTTTTGCCTGGAGGCTTTATTTACGTTTTAAGTTCTGTTTACGATTTTGTTTTATTATTTATTTCAGCTTGAGTTTAGTTTTCAGTGTTTTGTTGGTGGTATATTGGCGTGTGCTAGCTGACTTATGGTGAATAATGTATGTTTTGTTTTATAATATTAATTACTTACACAATATTGTATAAAATCAAGTTCTTCTAACTTAACAGACAGCTGTGCTGCTGCGGAGTTTTTTCCGCCACTTCTTCTTCCCAGCTAAAGCACTAAGAAGTGTCGAAGGGCGGGCGTTTTGGGGGGAGTGTCTTGTGTAACTTTGACGTTCAAAAAGTGCTGACTCTCAGCCTAGTTTGAATAAATGACTTTTAATTTTGATTTTTGATTTTGCGAGTTCTGAACTACTACAGGTGAGAATCAATTGGTTAAGTCACAGAAGAAAACATATTTTGATTTCAGACAGGTACAACTCCTATTGCATTTTTTTAACGAAAACACAGACGATGAAATACTACAAAAAGATTCCCTTTTTTTCAGAAACAGCCAAGTGACGTGTCTGGTGAACGAAGGCCAAAGGAATACGTCATTTAGTGGATAGTGCATTTAGATATGACTAGTACTGAACAAGACTCGTTAGCTCAGTAGGTTAGAGCACCGATATATAAATTCACTTGACCATCGGAGGGCGGAGGTTCAAATCCTTCACGAGTCAAACTTTTTAGACACAACTTTTATTAAAGTCTTGTTTTTGTAAAGTTACAACATGTATTTCTTGAAAGTTGCGCCCCACGGTTTAACTTATTCTCCGGTATAACTCTCGACCTTGTGGGAATATCGGGATAAAATGTATCCTTTGTTCTACTCTAGGTTATGGGTTACCCAAGTCTAGATTTATGTTCAGCCGTTTTAACGTGAAAGAGCTACCAACAAATTTAAAACATCCAAAAAAATCAATCTATTATCTCTATACATGATATTAGTTACCATTTCTTTTGAAAATTTGGCGTGAAAAAAGCCAAAGGAATGCGTCATTTAGTCATTTATGTGGATAGTGCATCGAGATTTGACTTGTAATGAACAAGACTCGTTAGCTCAGTAGGTACCGATATATAAATTCACTTGACCATCGGAGGGTGGATGTTCAAATCCTTCACGAGTCAGACTTTTTGATACAATTTTTAAAATATAAGTATTTGAATTTACAAGGAGATTTATCTTTCAGTAGACCAGTATAGTATTCAGACATTTTGTTCCCAAAGTTATAAGTGTATTTTTTTTCGGATAGGTTGTCCAAGCCCTTATGAAACTCTCCATTTGAGAATCTGTGATACGCGTTGAAATTATTGTTTCTAATACGGTTACTTTGATCTAATGCGGGTTTTGAATTACTGCAGATGAGAAACATTTAGTTAGATAAAAGAATAAAATTTCTTTGTTTATCTTTTCATTTCAGACAGGTACTATTCCTATTGCATTTTTTAACGAAAACACAGACGATAAAATACTAAACAAAGATTCCACTTGTTTTAGAAACAGTCAAGTGACGTGTCTGTTGAACGAAGGCCAAAGGAATACGTCATTTAGTGGATAGTGCATTTAGATTAGACTAGTACTGAACAAGACTCGTTAGCTCAGTAGGTTAGAGCACCGATATATAAATTCTCTTGACCATCGGAGGGCGGAGGTTCAAATCCTTCACGAGTCAAACTTTTTGGAAACAATTATTCGAAAAATGTATGAATTAATATCGGTCAATATGATTAAAATGAACTTTTGAACGCGTATGGTTCTTTGGACCATAACTCTGTAAATTTAGCTTTTGTTTGAAACGTTAATCGAAGTTTCAGAATAATCTGTGACAGCGGTGTCCATGCAGAATATTTACTTTCATCAAAACAATTTACTAAGTCAAAATGGTCTTGAAATCGTTAATATGACAATATTTTGTGTAAATTTATAGACAACAAAAGATATGAGAAGTAGGTTTAAAATTATTTCAAATATTTTGTGACGTGACTGTTGGAAAAAAGCCAAAGGAATACGTTATTTAGTGGATAGTGCCTCTAGATTTGAAGAGTACTGAACAAGACTCGTTAGCTCAGTAGGTTAGAGCACCGATATATAAATTCACTTGACCATCGGAGGGCGGAGGTTCAAATCCTTCACGAGTCAAACTTTTTAACACAAGTAAAGCTTGTTTTTTATTGATATGATTGTCTTCTTTTTCCAGCACTGTATAGAAAGCTTCTATTTGGACTGTAATAAAAATCTGTGACAGCGATTGAAATTTTGATTCTCACTACGACTGAATTATGATCTTCGGTAATAGAGAATACGTTATTTAAAACGGAGAAGTAAAGAAATGATTCATTGTATCAGTCACGTTTGATGCTTTCCTGTTAATAAAGATTATGTTGACAGCTTAGGTATACAAAATGTCATAGTTTTTTGAAGAACGACGTAGATAGTGGTAAGAAGCCATTGGAGCTCGTTATTTCCGTGGATAGTGCATCTAGATATGAATAATATTGAACAAGTCACGAGTCAGACTTTTTGATAACATTTTTGTAAGAAGTATTGAAATTGCCTTCATGATAGTAGGTGTTACATTGGCATTTAACATGACCTGACTCTTGTCCACTTTCATTTTAAGACCCACTCTTTCGAAACCTCTACCAGGAACATTGATCATTGTACTGATATCTCCCATAATCTCCGTCATGATAAATATATCGTCGACAAACCGAGACTGGATCTATTCGTCACTGTTGATGATGTCAACCCCTTTCCGGTCAAGAACCTTGACGACATTCAATGCACCGGTGAACAGTTTCGGAGAGATAATGTCTCCCTTTCATACATCTCGCTGCACAATTGGTTACGAGGTCCGGTTCTAGAGCCGGACTGACAAACTCACGTTTTAGTATAGAAACTTCAACACCTAGCGAGTAGATTGCCAAGGGGGACTGTAGTACCCAGAACGAACATAACTAACATCTACCCTCAAAATGAATTAAAAAAAAAACTCATTTAATTCAGCTTTTTAACGTTGTATTTTATTTTGGTATACAATTGTGATTTTAATTTACGAACTACGGATGTGTATGTGATCGGATTCGGATGTGGTCAAATAGTATTTGCGGTCGGCCGGAAAATTGCGCAAAAAGAGTCAATCAAGTTATACAGCCTGGGTCTTGATGGAATCGAAGGCTTTTCGATATACACTTTGGTCTTCCGTATAACCCACCGCATCATATGTATGTGCGGTGCTAAAACTGTTTTATTAGTTAAGTTAAACATGATTGTCCATCTCTTTGCCACAATGAGGAACTCTATCTAGCCTTATATGCATTAGACTTGCTGTAATTTGGACAACTTTTAAACGATCTTATTAAAATGACGAGTACGTGATAGCATTCTGATTCTAGATTAGTAAGATATTTTGTTTATTTCATGATAGTTTAAATCTCAAGTGACGTGGATGTTGATAAAATGCCAAAGAAATACGTCATTTAGTGGATAATGCATCTAGATTTGAAGAGTACTGAACAAGACTCGTTAGCTCAGTAGGTTAGAGCACCGATATATAAATTCACTTGACCATCGGAGGGCGGAGGTTCAAATCCTTCACGAGTCAGACTTTTTAGAAACAACTTTTATTATATTTGAATTTACATAAAGATAGACGAAATATTTTTACGACTGGTCTAGTTTTTAAGACATCATGTTTCCAAACTAAACATGGAGTTGGGGGGCGAATAGGTTGTCCAAGCTCTTATGAAACTCCAAATTTAAGAACTCCACTTAGATATGAAACTCCTGACTATCCATCAGTTCATGAAAAGCGCTTCGAAGCGTTTCTTCGATAGGGCCGTATCCCACCGCAACCCTCTGGTTGTCGCGGCAGCCACTTACACGCCCTCCCGTATCAGTAAAGTCCGCCGTTCGCGGCACGTTCTATCCGATCCTGACGATCCCACTACTCTCCTCCAGGAGAGTCGAAAAGAGATCAGTACAGTGAGCAAACCACACAGACACAAACCGTACCGACCTCGCCGCCGAGGTCCGTCGTCGCGACCCCGACTTAATAGTCCCTCCCGACCCTTGCAAGAGCCAGCCCGCGATGCTGTGCCGTTAGCTTTAAATTAGTCCATAAATAATTTAACCCAGATCCAGCCAGTCCCTTGCTGCCCCCCCCACCAGCGATTGCCTAAGCCGAGGTTCGTACCCCCGTCGGGGTAACCCTTTGAGCTTTCGCTTTAGTTGTTTAAGTATAATAAGCCCCGGCTGGAGGCCTAAAAAGGTAACTTTTTGGAACTCTCCAGCTACTGGCTACTGGCTACAATCCGTTTAAGTAGTAACAATATTTTCAGGTGAATTACGAGATGCCAGACAAAAAAAAAAAACGGAGTGCGGAGGTTCACATCCTTCACGAGTCAGAAATGTTGATACATTTTTTGTAAGAAGTATTTGAATTGCCTAAGAGATTTTTCTTTCAATGACCAGTATAGTATTCAGACATTTTATTCCCAAAATTATACATGAACTTTTTTCGTATACGTTGTTCCATTTAAGAATCTGTGATACAAGCAGTGGGCAAGCAGTGGAAATTTTACAACTGAAATGATGATGCGGTTAGTTTGATCTAATGCGAGTTCTGAACGATTGCAGATGAGAAACAATTGGTTAGTTAGAACAAAGAAGAAAATATCTATGTTTGTCTTTTGATTTCAGATTTGTACTACTATTGCATTTTTTATGAAAACACAAACGATGACACATTACACAAAGATTTCACATGTTTTTAGAAAAAGTCAGACAAGTGACGTGTCTGTTGAACGAAGGCCAAAGAAATACGTCATTTAGTGGATAGTGCATCTAGATTTGGATAGTACTGAACAAGACTCGTTAGCTCAGTAGGTTAGAGCACCGATATATAAATTCTCTTGACCATCGGAGGGCGGAGGTTCAAATCCTTCACGAGTCAGACTTTTTGATATATAATACACACAATCAAGCTTTTTTCCCATGGGGGTAGGCAGAAACCACGGAACGCCACCTGCTACGATCTCTACACACTTCTTTTGCCTCGTTTAGGTTCATACAATTGGTCATACTCACACGCTGGTTGCCAGTTTTGATACAATTTTTTATTTAAGTATTGTGTTTTGTATTGTTGTGGTTGTCTTCTTTTTCCAACATTGTTAATAAAGTTTATATCCGGACAGCTCGTCCAACTTCTTCCACAACAACTCTCAAATAAAAATCTGAGATAGCGGTTGCAATTGTGATTCCAAATGTGACTGAATTCTGATCATCTTTAGTTGAGAAATTGTTATTTGAAACGAAAATTTTGGAGATGATTTATTGTATCACACACGTGTGCTGCTACCCTGCTTACAAAGATTATGATGACTATCTGTAAAGAATGGAGAATCATTTCTATGGAGAACGACGTATACCTATATTGGAATGAAGCCAATGAAACACGTCATTTAGTGGATAGTGCATCTAGATTTGAATAGTCCTGAACAAGACTCGTTAGCTCAGTAGGTTAGAGCACCGATATATAAATTCACTTGACCATCGGAGGGCGGAGGTTCAAATCCTTCACGAGTCAGACTTTTTAGAAACAACTTTTTATTATATTTGAATTGACATAAAGATTGACGAAATATTTTTATGACTGGTCTAGTTTAAGACATCTTGTTTCCAAACTATACATGGAGTTGGGGGGCGAATAGGTTGTCCAAGCTCTTATGAAACTCCAAATTTAAGAATCTGTGATACCTGTTGCAGTGTTGTCCCTAATGCGGTTATGTTGATCTAATGCGAGTTCTAAACTATTGCAGATGAGAAACAGTTAAGTAAAAGAAGAAAATATCTTTGTTTATCTTTTCATTTCAAATAGATACTACTCCTATTGATTTTTACGAAAAAACAGACGATGAAATACTAGACTAAGATTTCACATGTTTTTAGGAACAGCCAGACAAGTGACGTGTCTTTTGGACAAAGGCCAAAGGTTGCGTCATATTGTGGATAGTACATCTAGATTTGAATAGTACTGAACAAGACTCGTTAGCTCAGTAGGTTAGAGCACCGATATATAAATTCACTTGACCATCGGAGGGCGGAGGTTCAAATCCTTCACGAGTCAGAAATTTTGATACATTTTTTGTAAGAAGTATTTGAATTGCCTAAGAGATATTTCTTTCAATGACCAGTATAGTATTCAGACATTTTATTCCCAAACTTATACATGAACTTTTCGGATACGTTGTTCAAGCTCTTATGACACTCTCCATTTAAGAATCTGTGATACGCGTTGAAATTATTGTTCCTAATACGGTTACTTGAATCTAATGCGGGTTCTGAACTACTGCAGATGAGAAACAATTTGTTAGGTCACAAAAGAAAGTATATGTTTATTTCAGATAGGTACTCTTGAATTTCTTAAATGTAAACACATACCATGAAATACTACCACAAAGATTCCACATGATTTTAGGAAAAGTCAAGTGACGTATTTGTTGAATGAAGGCCAAAGATATCCGTCATTTAGTGGATAGTACATCTAGATTTGAATAGTATTGAACAAGACTCGTTAGCTCAGTAGGTTAGAGCACCGATATATAAATTCACTTGACCATCGGAGGGCGGAGGTTCAAATCCTTCACGAGTCAGACTTTTTAGACACAATTTCTTATTTTAGCATAGTGTTTTGTATTTGTGGTTGTCTTCTTTTTCCAACATTGTTACAAATATTCAGACAGCTTGTCCGATTTCTCCCACAACAACTCTCAAATAAAAATCTGTGATAGCGGTTGCAATTGTGGTTCCGAATACGACTGAATTCTGTTTTAGTTGAGAAATTGTTATATAAGGCGTATCTATTCATACACGAAATATTTTAAGAGGTACACCTGTAGGTGGTAAAGAAGCTACAGAAACGAAAAAAAAAATTACTAAATGTTTTTTTTTCAAAATTTAATATTTATAAATTATTTGACGCACATAAAAAATACTGGCTCCTTCTTATTTTTTACGGCCTGAGACACCGTGGCCATGCTCGTGCCGTCCGGTCGCCGCCCTTGCAGCGTCAGGTGGGCCATTTATAGAATTTGGAGTAAAGATTTTATGTAAAACGTCTCAAGCAGTTTTAAAATTATAATAATTACGAAAATTAAAAAACGCTTACAAAAAAAAATCTTTTTGCTTCTATAGCTTCTTTACCACCTACATGTGTACCTCTTAAAATATTTCTTGTATGAATAGATACACCTTATATGAAACCGAAAAAGAGTAGGGTACCGATATCCAAATGGGAGAAAAAAAAGGTCCGAGGGCCTTCATATACCAACGGTTAATAAAACAAAACTGATAATCAAAGCAGAATGCGATTATTGCGGCTCAGAAGAAATGAACGAGTTGAGTCATGATTGATTGACCAAGCTTGGAAAAAGGAAACCAGGAAACTGCGGACATAAGAAAATGCATCAAATCTTAATCGGTAAAACCGTAACAAAACGCGTCAAGAACCACAGGATGTGCTACCTAGCACACGGTGAACCACACCACGCATGCACGCAGCAATGCAGTACAAGGCCAAATCTAAGAAGGTCGAGCGACCAACTTACAAATGGAACGACAACCTAAAACAAGACATGAAATACGAGTACTTCGACATGGGAATCAAGTTTTGGACGGACACAGCTGGAGACATTATCGTACCTTGTATCATTGTATGATATATGGCTTAAAAGTATCAGCACTCACAAAGTCGAACCGATCAAGACCGAGAAGATATGAACGAGTTATCGAGATGGAGAGTTAGTTAGTTATGAGAGACTCGATCAACAAACCGAGACAGAGAAAATGCATCAAATCTTAGACGGGAAAACCATAACAAAACGCATCAAGAACCACAGGATGTGCTACCTGGCATACATTTTCAGACGCTCTGAACAACCTGACCTGTTTCATGCAACAATGCAGTACAGGGCCAAATCTAAGAAGGTCGGGCGACCTATTTACTCACGGAATGACAATCTAAAACGGGACACGAAATACTTCGACAAGGACATCCAGTTTTGGAGG
Source organism: Aporophyla lueneburgensis (assembly GCA_932294355.1). NCBI lineage: Eukaryota > Metazoa > Arthropoda > Insecta > Lepidoptera > Noctuidae > Aporophyla > Aporophyla lueneburgensis. Next base: position 23,923,072 of record OW028758.1, on the reverse strand, counting down.
GACACTGGCTGGAGACAGAAATAAGATCAAGAAAGCGGCTAGTGATATCTACAAAAAACCAGAAACTGATATCAGCGAGAACTCAGAAGACGACTAAGAAAACAACAACACGGAACAAAGCGAAGCCTCGATAGAAAAGAGCTAAGTAAACGGTTAACCCCAACAAAAGATGCATCGGTGAAGCTCGACCTGGATCAACATGCCGGCGACGACGTGAAAAGATGCCCTCCTATAGACAAATATCACCCTTCTCTCCACTAGTCCAATGCTTACTTAAGGCTGCATAGTCGGTAGGCTCGTAATCCTTTCCTATCCATTGGGCACGTCTTCCCTACCATTAAAGCGCCCCCTGGTCTACTTCTTGATATGCAATGGCCTATGTAGCACCATGAATCATGACGCTTCAGGGGCTAGTGCAAATCTCGGGGTTCATTCGATTTATCGAGTCTGGTCAAACCACGCTGGTATCGGTGCAATTCATTTCATTATAAATAGATACACCTTATATGAGACGAACATTTTTGAAGATGATTTATTGTGTCACACACGTGTGCTGTAAAGAAAAAAACTCATATCTATGGAGATGGACATATATATTGGAAAGAAGCCAATGAAACACGTTATTTAGTGGATAGTGCATCTAGATTTGACTAGTGCTGAACAAGACTCGTTAGCTCAGTAGGTTAGAGCACCGATATATAAATTCACTTGACCATCGGAGGGTGGAGGTTCAAATCCTTCACGAGTCAGGCTTTTTACACACAATTTTTTATTTAAGCATTGTGTTTTGTATTGTTGTGGTTGTCTTCTTTATTCCAACATTGGTAATAAAGTTTATATTTGGACCTTGTCCAACTTCTCCCACAAGAAGTCTCAAATAAAAATCTGTGTAGGGTTGCAATTGTGATTTCGAATACGACATAATCCTGATCTTCTCTTTAGTAGAGAAATTGATAAATGAGACGAAAGATTTTCAAGATGATTTATTGTGTCACACACGTGTGCTGCTCCCTGATGATCACAAAGATTATGATGACTACCAGTAAAGAAAAAACTCATTTTCGGCGGACGTTCAAATCCTTCACGAGTCAAACTTTTTGAACATTTTCGTAACTAGCCTATTTTGTTCCTATTACTGGGAAATGCACCTTCTGGTCGAGAGACGGATGTAACTTTTAGAATTACGTCCCAGTTCTCATGTACTTGAAAAAAAAAATCTAAGACTATCTAATGGTATTATTTACTCTTTATATTGCAAACTAGCTTTAGTCAACGATTTCGTTTGCGACAAAGTCGTAAGATTTATTGTACTTTAAAAGAATATAGTCCTTGTTACTCGATGATAATGTAGCTTTCTAAAAAAGAAAGATTTTTTAGAGATCGTTTAAGAACGCGGCGCCTATACTCGCAAACCACGAGCCGAGACGCAAGGGCAATATTCGGTCGGAATTTTGCTGTCTCTGTTTGACAATAGAAGGCCAACGATGACGCGGTATGCAGCCGTGTGTGAGTGAGTAGTTGTACCTATCCTTTATTCATAACGACTCGACGCATTTTTATTTACTAGTAATTAGGTATGTTCGTTATTTGCTTTATTTTTGTTGACTACTCTGGGGAATCGTTAGTAAATGTACAGACTAGTAATGCGTTTTGTGGAAATTTCTTTAAAATGTCGGCATCTCAAATTATTACAATATTTCGAGATCTAGGCCTTTTGTACCTACAGTCTTACATACCTTTCCTAACTTGGTACTTGTAAACCAATGTATAATTATGTTGTTTGTGGTCTTCTATAAATTGATACATGAACGTTGTGAGTCCAACTCATATTTATGTAAGTAAGTATTCTTTTTACTAATTTTAAAAATTGTTATCACTACATATTATAAAACAAAGTCCCCGCCGCGTCTGCCTACTTCCGAAGAACTCAAAAAATGTTCAACGGATTTTCATGCGGTTTTCACCAATAGATAGAGTGATTTATGAGGAAGGTTTATGATGCATTTTCTAACCTCCATGCGGGCGAAGTCGCCGGCAAAAGCTACCTACTTACAAATAATGAATACAAGTCACTAGTGTTACGCAAAATATTAGTAACAGACAAATATTCCAATAATTTATACATATTTACGTGATGTGCAGATATAAAAGAGGATAAATAAAAAAACAAAGACTCTTAATTAACATTTATTGTATTTTTAATGTACACGTCACTCTCCTAAGCTAAGCTAGGTTTAGAATCAGCACTTTTCGAACGTGAAAATTACATAAAATAGTCCTACAAACTGCCCGCCCGTCACCAATTTCTAGTGCTTTATCTGAGAAGAAGCGGCGCAACAAACTCCCCAGCAGCACCTGCTTTCTGTTTAGTAACATAAACTTGATTCTATACAATAGTAGGTAGGCAAAGTAATTACGAGGCACAGAATATTACAATACATTATTTACCATATCTGCATAAGCAGTGGTGGCCCAGTGGTAATGGCCCCGACTTACGAGTTATAGGTAGCGGGTTCGAACCCAGGGACGCGCTTTATTTTGTATAAATAATTTCATCAACATTGCTCTCGCACCGGTACAGAAAAACATCGTGAGGAAACCGGCATGTCTTAGAATTAAAAAATCGAAAACATCAGACATCTGAACCAATCCGCACTGGGCCCGCGTGGTAGATTACGGCCCATTCCCTCTCAGAAAGGAGGCTTGGATCCCAGCTGTGGGAACTTTATAGACTGATTATGTATTTGCCATATGTCAGCTAGCTATGCCTAGGGTTGCCAACCATACTTTATAATAACGTATCCTACTTTATTTTTGATAACTATACTTTATACTTTTACATACAAATAAAGTATGCAAAAATACTTTATTCCAACCTTTACTGTGATGCGTAAAACAAAATACTCATTATGGGTACTTAACGATTTACAATTGCTGAACGAACTGTTTAAAACGGATATGTCAGATGTCAGTTGTGACATTTGTCACAGATGTCACCCACTATCTGTCACTATTGACGAAATTGTTCAAAACTGGTCCGTTGTTTTTGTTTATACGTGAAGAATGCATTTTAAAATAAATATTAAAACATAATGACGAGTAATTCTGATAGCGACACACCAGTGACTCTCTTAATGACTTCTCCATTCCCACCGCTTCAGCTTTGACTGAAAGAGTTTTTCAGTAATGAATCTAAAGTAGCGAGAAGAGAGAAAAAGAGCATCAATAAATTTAATTAAAAACGAATTGTTTATTTATTTAAATTTAAATGTTGATTGACAAACAAGCTTTGTAACATTTAAAGATAACAAAAAAATGTTAGCATGTGCTAAAAGCACACAAAAATACGTTTTTAAAACAATAAAAATACTTTTTTCTGTCCCTTATACTTTATTTTTTCCTATCCAAACTAGTTTATACGTTTTTTTGTCAAAAAAAGTTGGCAACCCTTTTTTTTTTTTTTCAGGATGGGAAATCATCAAATGACTTCTCCCGCTCTGGGCGGAGCGGGAGGGCGTGTCAGACTTTTACTGACTAAAACCCACCCGTGTTCCATCAGTTGCCCATGTGCCAGGGTCACGGTATCTCTTTCGAACAATCACGCGACCCCGGCAGGCATCGGTCCTAGTAGACCCCTACACTGCTGCTGACATCTCTTTGAGGCGCGCGTGGAACACTGCGCGCCGTCGACCCGAGCCTGGTCCTTACCGGGCGGCGAGCTACCCATTGCTCGCCACCCGCAAGCTCGCGCCTACGGTGGCCGGGAGTCCGCAATCGACTCCCGACGCCCGGGGCGTCTCCTCCTGCGGCGGCTAGGGGCGTGAGGGCGCAGAGACTGCCACTCCCTCACGCGCCCCGCCTCCTCCTTCGCGAGCATTACTGCTTCGCAGAAGGAGGTGACGGCTTCCCATTCCCTCTCGCTCCGTACCATGGCTCGCACCAGGGCCGGACGCGAGAGGTCGCCGCCGCCGATCGCCTCCACGAGGACACGGCGGTGCTCCGCCCAGGCAGGGCACACCTCCACCGTATGCTCCACCGTGTCCTCCAGACGATCCTCGCAATGGAAACACCCGGACGTATCCTCCCGCTTTATCCTGAACAGGAACCCACCGAAGCACCCATGCCCGGTGAGAACCTGCGTCAGGCGGAAGGTGAGGACGCCGTGGCGCCTCTCTATCCACTCCTCAAAGAGGGGACTTACCGCCGCAATTGTGGCGTGCCCAAGTTGGCAACCCTAGCTATGCCATATACCAACAAATAAATAAAAACTGGTGAAGGATAGTAGAAGTAGGTTTAAATAGTGTGTGTAACACAATAAATGAACATTACCATAATAAATTGTTCAGAATCGTTTACGGAATCGATTTCTGTTATTTTCTATACTGGCAATTATTTATCCCAGAAATTAAAACTACGTTAATTATGGTGAAACTTACGTTCCCACGGAGGTAATAAGATCGCATTTTCAACTGTCGCTGTTGAACCGAGCATTGAGAATACAACACAGTGCAGCGCGGGTGAGTCTCAGCACGTCGAAGCACAGTTGGATTTTCAGCTCTTGGCGCTGAGCAGTATCTTGAAGACTCAGTGCACGAAAATAACCAACCGCTATTTTATTACGTCCATGGGGACGTGTGTTAAGTCATAACATATAATAATAATATAATATAATATAATAATATTCCACAACTATCACACAACGCCATCTAGTCCCAAGCTAAGCAGAGCTTGTGATATGGGTACTAGACAACTGATAAACATACTTATATATTTCTAAATACATACATATCTATATATATAAAAGAAAGTCGTGTTAGTTACTTCACTTATAACTCAAGAACGGCTGAACCGATTTAGCTGAAAATTGGCAGGGAGGTAGTTTAGAGCCAGGAGAAGGACATAGGATACTTATTATCCCGTTTTTTTTTTTTTTTTTTTTTCCCCTTTTTACGACCGCGTTCCCGTGAGACGTCACATAAAACGTCAAAGAGAATACAAGTCACTATAAAACGTGGTACTATGACAAAAACGTTGCCTTCGAAGTACCAGGTTATCATAACTTGACAGGAGCTTACCAAACAAAGGAGTGTCAGCTAGAAAACGCTTTATGCCTTCGAAGTACCAGGTCATCATAACTGGGTAGGAGCTAACCTAACATATGAGTGTCAGCTAGAAAACGCTTACCAGATCACCACCGCGTACCAGGTTGTCAAACTTGGTACGTTTATAACAACATTTATTGAATCTGAGGCGATACGAAGTTCGCTGGGTCAACTAATTATCTATACTAATATTATAAAGCTGAAGAGTTTGTTTGTTTGATTGAACGCGCTAATCTCCGAATCGAATCCGGTCCGAATTGAAAAATTCTTTTTGTGTTAGGTAGCCTATTTATCGAGGGAGGCTATAGGCTATATAACATCACGCTACACCTCAGAGGAGCGGAACAGTAATGAAAAATGTTGCAAAAACGGGGAAAATTTATTCCTTCTGAGAGGTTAGGTAGCCTATTTATCGAGGGAGGCTATAGGCTATATATAAAAAATTTGACGCGGACGAAGTCGCGGGCAGAAGCTAGTTATAGATAAATTACACCCAGACACAGAACAAATGATCGTGCTCATCACACAAACATTTGTCCTGGGTGGGAATCGAACCCACGACCTCCGGCATAGCAGTCAGGGTCACTAACCACTAGACCAACAGGCGGCAATTACAGTATTACATTAACGTAGTCATAACATAATTAACCTATACCTAGATAGGTAGGTAAATACTAACTTATACAAAATATACTTAGTTAGGTACTTACTACTATTAAACTCGAACCACGAAAAAAAAATATCTTTATTTCATTGGGCTGAGTTTAAAAATATGTAAGTAAACAATTAGTAGCCAAGAAAATATTAGACAGGTAACTTATTATAATATATCATTGGCTAATAGGTACTTACTGTGAGACACATCCCAACGTCCGGAGCAAACCGAATCGTAAATAATAAATCCAGGTCCGTATACAAAGCAAAGTTCCTGCCAGGGTCGCGAGATTCGTTCGAAAGAGTTACCGTGGCCCTGGCATATGGGCAACTGATGGAATATGGGTGGGTTTTAGTCAGTAAAAGTCTGACACGCCCTCCCGCTCCGCCCAGAACGGGAGAAGTCATTTGATGATTTCCCATCCGACAAAAAAAAAGAATCGTCAGAATACTCTACATTCTGATCAGTCATTCAGTCTCTGTACTCGATCCCAAATCAGAAGAAAAATCAAAATCCAAGTTCCATAGCATAGGGCAATAATAATGTCAGAAATATCACAATACAATTGAATAAACAAATTAAAGTACGGCCAAAATGCATGTTGCGCTAATGTGAATGCATGTCCGAGCGGTACATACACAACACACTACTGCCAGCCGTACGACCGTGCACACATTGATATTTTTGTGAGACGCGATAGCACTACTCGCTAGTGAAAATTTTTGATAATTTGGCTGTGTTCCGTAATACCAAAAATGATGAATGAAAACTTAATGATTTTTAAATTGGTTTTCATTATTTTGTATCTTGATAATATAAGCTGTGTTATGGATAAAACATTATTACAGGTATTGTTGTTTTTAATGGAGAAAAAACAAAAAGAAAACATGTCATTCACGTTGTAAAAATGTGCGAAATGTAATTCGCTCAAACTTCATTTTAGCTCCGTTTTTTTTTTAAAAAAACGTCACCATAACCTAGATAAATACTGTCTAAAGCCGAATATCATCTTAAAATGGTGGAAATATGCTCAAATTGCAAATGATTTTGGTATTACGTTTGTATGGACAGATTGACCGTCGCCGGGCCCTTAAGGGCCATTTTAAGATGATATTCGGCTTTAGACAGTATTTATCTAGGTTATGGTGACGTTTTTTAAAAAAAAAACTGAGCTAAAATGAAGTTTGAGTGAATTGCATTTCGCACATTTTTACAACGTGAATGACATGTTTTCTTTTTGTTTTTTCTGCATTAAAAACAACAATATCTGTAATAATGTTATATCCATAACACAGCTTATATTACCAAGATACAAAATAACGAAAACTAATTTAAAATTCATTAAGTTTTCATTCATCATTTTTGGTATTACGGAACACAGCCAAATTATCATAAATTTTCAATAGCTAATAGTGCTATCGCGTCTCACAAAAATGTCAATGTGTGCACGGTCGTGCGGCTCGCAGCACGTGTGTTGTGTAGCGCTCGGACATGCATTCACACTAGCGCAACATGCATTTTGGGCGTACTTTTATTTGTTTATTCAATTGTATTGTGATATTTCTGACATTATTATTGACCTATGCTATGGAACTTGGATTTTGATTTTTCTTCTGATTTGGTATCGAGTACAGAGACTGAATGACTGATGAGAATGTAGAATTCTGACGAACTTTGCTTTTTTTTTTTGTTGGATGGAAAATCATCAAATGACTTCTCCCGTTCTGGGCGGAGCGGGAGAGCGTGTCAGACTTTTACCGACTAAAACCCACCCATATTCCATCAGTTGCCCATATGCCAGGGCCACAGTAACTCTTTCGAACGAATCTCGCGACCCTGGCAGGAACTTTGCTTTGTTTACGGACCTGGATTTAGGCGGGTTGCAGACTAAGAGCTAAGCTAAGTTAGTTTTGCTTAGCTCGCATAGCTGACGCAGTTTTCCATACATATCGCAGAGTTTGCAGTCTGCACACAAGTATGGAAAACTGCATCAGCTATGCGAGCTAAGCTAAACTAACTTATCTTAGCTCTTGGTCTGCAACCCGCCTTATTGTTTACGATTCGGTTTGGCTGCCAACATGGACTCCGAACGTTGGGATGTGTCTCACAGTAAAGTACCTATTAGCCAATGATATATTATAAGTTATCTGCCTAATATTTTCTTGGCTACTAATTGTTTACACATATTTAAACTCAGCCCAATGAAATAAACATTATTTATTTCGTGGGTCGAGTTTAATAGTAGCAAGTACCTAACTAAGTTTTTGTATAACTTAGTATTTACCTACCTATCTAGGTATAGGTTAATTATGTTATGACTACGTTAGTGTAATACGTTAATTATGTTATGACTTAACACACGTTCCCACGGACGTAATAAAATCGCGGTTGGTTATTTTCGTGCACTGGGTCTTCAAAGTACTGCTCAGCGCCAAGAGGTGAAAATCCAACTGGGCTTCGACGTGCTGAGACTCACCCGCGCTGTAGGGGTCTACTAGGACCGATGCCTGCCGGGGTCGCGTGATTGTTCGAAAGAGATACCGTGACCCTGGCACATGGACAACTGATGGAACACGGGTGGGTTTTAGTCAGTAAAAGTCTGACACTCCCTCCCGCTCCGCCCAGAGCGGGAGAAGTCATTTCATGATTTCCGATCCTGAAAAAAATAAAAAAAGACTCACCCGCGCTGCACTCTGTTGTATTCTCAATGCTCGGTTCAACACCGACAGTTGAAAATGCGATCTTATTACGTCCGTGGGAACGTGAGTTTCACCATAATTAACGTAGTTTTAATTATTTCTGGGATAAACAATTGCCAGTATAGAAAATAACAGAAATCGATTCTGTAAACGATTCTGAACAATTTATTATCATAATGTTCATTTATTGTGTTACACACACTATTTAAACTTACTTCTACTATCCTTCACCAGTTTTTATTTATTTGTTGGTATATTGGCATAGCTAGCTGACATATGGCAAATACATAATCAGTCTATAACGTTCCCTGCTGGGATCCAAGCCTCCTTTCTGAGAGGGAATGGGCCGTAATCTACCACGCGGGCCTAGTGCGGATTGGTAGATGTCTGATGTCTTCGATATTTTAATTCTAAGACATGCCGGTTTCCTCACGATGTTTTTCTTTACCGGTGCGAGAGCAATGTTGATGAAATTATTTATACAAAGTAAAGCGCGTCCCTGGGTTCGAACTCGCTACCTATAACTCGTAAGTCGGGGCCATTACCACTGGGCCACCACTGCTCTTGCAGATATGGTAAATAATGTATTGTAATATTCTGTGCCTCATAATTATTGTATAGAATCAAGTTTATGTAACTAAACAGACAGCTGTGCTGCTGGGGAATTTGTTGCGCCGCTTCTTCTCAGATAAAGCACTAGGTATTGGTGACGGGCGGGCGGTTTGTTGTTTTCACGTTCGGAAAGTGCTGATTCTTGGGCACGCCACAATTGCGGCAGTAAGTCCCCTCTTTGAGGAGTGGATAGAGAGGCGTCACGGCGTCCTCACCTTCCGCTTGACGCAGGTTCTCACCGGGCATGGGTGCTTCGGTGGGTTCCTGTTCAGGATAAAGCGGGAGGATACGTCCGGGTGTTTCCATTGCGAGGATCGTCTGGAGGACACGGTGGAGCATACGGTGGAGGTGTGCCCTGCCTGGGCGGAGCACCGCCGTGTCCTCGTGGAGGCGATCGGCGGCGGCGACCTCTCGCGTCCGGCCCTGGTGCGAGCCATGGTACGGAGCGAGAGGGAATGGGAAGCCGTCACCTCCTTCTGCGAAGCAGTAATGCTCGCGAAGGAGGAGGCGGGGTGCGTGAGGGAGTGGCAGTCTCTGCGCCCTCACGTCCCTAGCCGCCGCAGGAGGAGACGCCCCGGGCGTCGGGAGTCTATAGCGGACTCCCGGCCACGAGACGCCCCGGGCATCGGGAGTCCATAGCCGACTCCCGACCACCATAGGCGCGAGCTTGCGGGTGGCGAGCAATGGGTAGCTCGCCGCCCGGTAAGGACCAGGCTCGGTTCGACGGCGCGTAGTGTTCCACGCGCGCCTCAAACAGATGTCAGCAGCAGTGTAGGGGTCTACTAGGACCGATGCCTGCCGGGGTCGCGTGATTGTTCGAAAGAGATACCGTGACCCTGGCACATGGGCAACTAATGGAACACGGGTGGGTTTTATTCAGTAAAAGTCTGACACGCCCTCCCGCTCCGCCCAGAGCGGGAGAAGTCATTTGATGATTTCCCATCCTGAAAAAAAAAAAAAAAAAAGTGCTGATTCTAAACCTAGCTTAGCTTAGGAGAGTAACGTGTACATTAAAAATAAATGTTAATTAAAAGTCTTTGTTTTTTATTTATCCTCTTTTATATCTGCACGTCGCGTAAATATGTATAAATTATTGAAATATATTTGTCTGTTACTAATATTTTGCGTAACACTTTCTACTATTCATCTATACTATATAATATTATAAAGCTGAATACTATATACTATATATACTATATTACTATATATATTTATATATTAGTATATTAATATTATAAAGCTGAAGAGTTTGTTTGTTTGTTTGTTTGTTTGATTGAACGCGCTAATCTCAGGAACTACTGGTCCGAATAGAAAAAATATTTTTGTGTTTGGTAGCCTATTTATTGAGGGAGGCTATAGGCTATATAACATCACGCTACAACTAAGAGGAGCGAAGCGGTAATGAAAAATGTTGCAAAAACGGGGAAAATTTATTCCTTTTGAGAGTTTCCGTTGCGTGCGCTGCGTAAACGGTTAAAGTAACGCAAAAATCATGTATGACGAAATTGTTCCTTTTAAAAAGTTCTAAAAAAAAGTCCGCGAGAGCATATGTCTATCTTTTAAGGTTGACTCACTATAACTCAAAAGGAGCGAGCAGCAACGAAAAATGGACGAAAACTACCAGGCAAATCGATGCGACGGGAAGGGTCAGGGGAACAAAAATTGAAAATGCATCTAAACCTTCCTTATAAAACACTCTATCTATTGGTGAAAACCGCATAAAAATCCGTTGAACATTTTTTGAGTTCTTCGCAAGTAGGCAGACAGACGCAGCGGGGGACTTTGTTTTATAATATGTAGTGATAACAATTTTTAAAATGAGTAAAAAGAATACTTACTTACATAAATATGACAGGTGGACTCACGTCGTTCATGTATCAATTTATAGAAGACCACAAACAACATAATTATACATTGGTTTACAAGTACCAAGTTAGGAAAGGTATGTAAGACTTTACAAAAGGCCTAGATCTCGAGATATTGTAATAATTCGAGATACCGACATTGTATAGAAATTTCCACAAAACGCATTACTAGTCTGTACATTTACTAACGATTCCCCAGAGTAGTCAACAAAAATAAAGCAAATAACGAACATACCTAATTACTAGTAAATAAAAATGCCTCGGAGTCGTTATGAATAAAACGTAAGTACAACTTCTTACTCACACACGGCTGCATACCGCGTCATCGTTGGCCTTCTATTGTCAAACAGAGACAGCAATATTCCGACCGAATATTGCCCTTGCGTCTCGGCTCGTGGTTTGCGAGTATAGGCGCCGCGTTCTTAAGTATATGTCAAGTTTATCCATTATCCATCGTAGGGCGAAGGTTCAAATCCTTCACGAGTCAAACTTTGGAAAACTTCTCTTTTTAGACTCACTCACTCTCTTGTGCACGCACCGAGGCGCAAGTTCGATTCTCGCTAACTGTCATGTTTTATTTTGGTTTAAATATTATGTACATAGTTTTTTGTGATCTTTTTTATCTCAGTATTTTTTTTATGTGTGTGTACGTTACCGTGGTGATAAAGGAACTGGTTTTTAGGGTTCCGTTGCCAAATGGCAAAAAACGGAACCCTTATAGATTCGTCATGTCTGTCTGTCTGTCTGTCTGTCTGTCTGTCTGTCTGTCTGTCTGTCCGTGTATGTCACAGCCACTTTTCTCCGAAACTATAAGAGCTATGTTGTTGAAACTTGATAAGTAGATGTATTCTGTTAACCGCATTCAGATTTTCACACTAAAATAGAAAAAAAACAATAAATTTTGGGGTTCCCCATACTAAGAACTGAAACTCAAAAATTTTTTTTTCATCAAACCCATACGTGAGGGGTATCTATGAATAGGTCTTCAAAATGATATTGAGGTTTCTAATATCATTTTTTTCTAAACTGAATAGTTTGCGCGAGAGACACTTCCAAAGTGGTAAAATGTGTGTCCCCCCCCCCGTAACTTCTAAAATATGAGAATGATAAATCTAAAAAAAATATATGATGTACATAACCATATAAACTTCCACCGAAAATTGGTTTGAATGAAATCCAGTAAGTAGTTTTTTTTTTAATACGTAATAAATCGTAAACCACAATTTACCTTTAATTCAATCAACTCAAATATAAAAATTAAAAAAAAAACATTTATGCATAAACCGAGGATATCTACAGGTTTGTACGGAACCCTCGGTGCGCGAGTCCGACTCGCACTTGTTATTTTTTCTACAAGACAAAAGACAATTTATTAAAGAAAATATACAAAAATTTAAATCGGCAACCTCAGTGACTATAATATTGCGATAAATGAGTGAAGATTGAAGTGTCACAACATAACTATTAGTATTTGACAAAAAAATCTTGAAACGGATTGGAGGGGTATGGGAATAAACACGTTCTTGAAGACATTTGCCACAATTTTCAGAAATTGTTACAGAAAGAGAGAACTAAAAATTAAACTCAAAAATGGTTTCAAATTAAGGTGGATGACAAAAGGCATTAAAATATCAAGCCAAATGAAACGTCTGCTGTGTGCTGGGAGTACTAATAAGCTGGAAGGCAGTGATCAGAATTATAAAAATAAATATATAAGAATATATAGAAGGGTACTATCTAAGGCCAAAAAAATAACAATAACTGAAACTATTAACAATTCTTGTAATTTAAGTAAAGAGGTCTGGAAAGTTATAAATAAAAGCACCAATAAAATTAAAGCACCGCAATCTGAAAGTCTCATACTTAAAGTTGACGGTAAAATTATAGATAATCCCTCAGATGTTGCAAACGTATTAGTAAATCAATTTAACTACAAATGTGTTTTGACTAATTTTAAGAATCTAGATCCCCATATATTTCTTGAACAGAGTACTAAAAGAGTTCAAAATGATATGGTTATTACGCCTGTTACTCCAAATGATATTGTAACGGACGCCGAGCTGCATGTGTATATAAGTGATTGAACTATAACTAAAGTGTTTAAAGTAAATAAGAAACTGTAGTATTAGTGTTTATAAGTGTACCTAAGTAAGTTAAATAAGAATTCAAATAGCTACACCGTCTGTGTAGTTATAAGCGTAGTTCAGATTTATAAGTGTTTAGTTAAGTTCTATTGTGTGAAGAGAGAGTAATTACATAATGGAAATCATCCTTATAAGAATCTAATTAGCATATGAGCGAGCACTATGTGAGTTTCCTATGTAAGTTTACCGCAACGGGTCCGTATTTTAAAGTCAAATAAATATGAAATAAGCAAGCGGTCGCCATTGAGGTAAAGGTTCGACATTGAACAGTAAAATGTAATTTTCTAGTAGCGGCATTATGATTGGTTAACGTTCGTTCGACAATTAGTTCCGTATTACTGCGCGTCCGTAGATGCCGCTAGCTGCGTCTAGCGAAAACTTGATGAAATTGTATATAAGAAGGGAAACGGCGGGCTCGAGGCAGTCGGTCTCCAGCTCCGCAAGAATAAAACAACCCACAGAAGAACGAAGTTTTTTATTTGAAGAAACCCCAACACAATACAGTCCACTTCAGATATAGTGAAACTAGTTAATGGTATGCAAAATAAGAAATCATGTGGTTATGACAGGTGTGCCCAGCCTGGGCGGAGCACCGCCGTGTCCTCGTGGAGGCGATCGGCGGCGGCGACCTCTCGCGTCCGGCCCTGGTGCGAGCCATGGTACGGAGCGAGAGGGAATGGGAAGCCGTCACCTCCTTCTGCGAAGCAGTAATGCTCGCGAAGGAGGAGGCGGGGCGCGTGAGGGAGTGGCAGTCTCTGCGCCCTCACGTCCCTAGCCGCCGCAGGAGGAGACGCCCCGGGCGTCGGGAGTCGATTGCGGACTCCCGGCCACCGTAGGCGCGAGCTTGCGGGTGGCGAGCAATGGGTAGCTCGCCGCCCGGTAAGGACCAAGCTCGGGTCGACGGCGCGCAGTGTTCCACGCGCGCCTCAAAGAGATGTCAGCTGCTGCTGTGTAGGGGTCTACTAGGACCGATGCCTGCCGGGGTCGCGTGATTGTTCGAAAGAGATACCGTGACCCTGGCACATGGGCAACTGATGGAACACGGGTGGGTTTTAGTCAGTAAAAGTCTGACACGCCCTCCCGCTCCGCCCAGAGCGGGAGAAGTCATTTGATGATTTCCCATCCTGAAAAAAAAATAATAATAATGTGGTTATGACAACATTCCAATAGCAGTTATTAAAGAAAATTTAGATATATTAGCTGAACCTTTGACTATTTTTTACAATAAATGCATTTCAGATGGTATCTTTCCGGAACAGTTAAAAATAGCAAAAATTATCCCACTCCACAAAAAAGGCTCTAAAACAGATCCAAAAAACTATAGACCTATCTCGTTGCTCCCCATCCTTTCCAAATTTTTGAAAAAAATATTAAGAATAGACTTCTAGTTCATCTAAATTTAAACAAGGTTTTGCACTTGAGACAATTTGGATACCAAAAAAATGTCGGACCAGGGGACGCTATATATACATTAGTGGATGACATAATTAATAAATTGAATAGGAAAAAGAGAGTAGCTGGCATTTTCCTTGATTTAAGCTCAGCCTTTGATACAATTGACCACGAATTACTCATTGCGAAATTAGAGCATTATGGGGTGAGAGGCAAAATGTTACAACTTTTCTCTTCATATTCGAGTAACAGGAAAATGTATGTGGATATTAGTAATATGCAAGCGAATGGTAATGGCAATTGCAATAAATCTTCTATGCAAAATATAGTAGCAGGCGTGCCACAAGGATCGATTGTGGGGCCTATTTTGTTTATATTATTTACAAATGATTTAATTAATTACATTAATACAATATTTTCTGACACACAGCTGACAGTGTTTGCTGATGACACCAATGCAATAGTTGAAGCTAACGATATACAGGAGCTTTCCGCGAAGGTTAATGCAGTGTTAACAATTTTTAATTCTTGGTTTGAAAGTAATAAGCTAATAATTAACACCGAAAAAACCAAAATAATGTTATTCAGCACAACAGCTCGTAATAAAGACAAAATGACGATCGCACTTAATGAAGTTAAAATTGACATAGTTAGTGAGGTAAAGTTTCTAGGGGTATACATTGACAAATATTTAAATTGGAAAAGGGAATTGCAAGCAATTGATTCGTATATTTCCTCAGCGTGTTATGCCTTACGCAGTCTTAGAGATGAAATTGACATAAAACATCTTAAAATGGTATACTATGCTTTAATAGAATCAAGGTTGAGATATAATGTCCAGTTTTGGGGAAATAGTTTTAAATATAACTGCCAGAGAGCCTTTGTACTCCAAAAGAGAGCCATACGAACCATGGTCCGGATATCACAAATAGAGAGCTGTAGGTCACATTTTATAAATTTAAAAATTCTTACTGTGCCCAGCCTCTATGTTTTAGTATTGTTGGTGAATTTCAAAAATACCTGCATAATTATGAAACAGATGAGGAGAGACAGTTGAAACAGTTGAAAATCTTTCCTGCGTGTATTCTCCGTACACGCAGGAAAGATTTTAAAAACAAAATAAAACCCCAACTTAACATTGTTCAACATAGTCCTCAATATCAAGCAGTGCGGATTTTTAACAGGTTGCCATTGGACTTAAAAACTTTAATTTACAAGAGCTCATTTAAGTCAAAACTCAAAGTGTTCCTATTGGAGAAATGTCTGTATTCTATAGACGATGACTTATCCACGTTTTAAATTTTTTATATTAGTTAATGTGAGACTGGGTAATATGAGTATGTAATCGCAGCTGTAATGACATTGAATGTTTTATTGTATTGATTTTTTTAAATTTATAATATAGTATATATAATATATAATATAATATATAATGATTTTATTGTATTATTACTGTGTTAATTTATAATTTTAATGAGTGTTGTTTTTGTTGTTTTTTTTATTTTTTATTTATTATGTATGTTTTCAAACACAATGTGAATTGTTACTGAAATAAATTGAATTGAATTGAATTGAATTGAATAGAAAATATAAGTATTGACTTTTAATAAAAATACACGGTTAAGTTTTTTGGGAAGCCGTTTTAGAATTTCATCCATTTTTTTTCGAATCAATTAAGAATTAAAATGTCTAGTCTCTAGTGGAAAACTTTTTAACGTTCTTATTAAAATGAAGAGTACGTGATTGCATTGTGATTCTGAGAATCTCAGATTGATTATGCGTGTCGCAATCTAGTCGTATCCGGTACGCCAGCGCCATCTGGTGACACTTGATTCAGTTGGTGGGGGTGCGCGCTGGTCACTTTTCTTTTGGCGGTCGTTGTGTGCGGACATCACCAAACCATCGCGCGTTCTGTGATATGTTCCTACCTAGCTATATGTGCCTACCTGTCTACTGTGTTGTGACTGTTGGATTGGAATTTTAATTTGATTGAGCCTACGAAGTCGTTTTCTTCATCCAACACTGCCCAGCGACGCCCACAGTAAAGAGGGCTGACGAGGTGCTAATCCTAATGGACGGTTCTTACTCCGTCATGCATATAAGATATTTTGTGTTGTATTACTGATATTTGAAGCTTTCATGATAGTTAATATCTCAAGTGACGTGGATGTTGGTAGAAGGCCAAAGGAATACCTCATTTAGCGGATAGTGCATCTAGATTTGAAGAGTATTGAACAAGACTCGTTAGCTCAGTAGGTTAGAGCACTGATATATAAATTCACTTGACCATCGGAGGGCGGAGGTTCAAATCCTTCACGAGTCAGAGTCAGATTTATCTTTCAACGACCAGTACAGTATTCAGACTTTTGGTTCCCAAACTTATACATGGACTGTTTTTTGGGATAGGCAGTCTAGGCACTTATGAAACTCTCAATTTAAGAATCTGTGATACCTGCTGAAATTATCATTCCTAATGTAGTTACTTTGATTTAATGCGAGTTCTGAACTACCACAGGTGAGAATCAATTGGTTAAGTCACAGAAGAAAACATATTTTTATTTCAGACAGGTACAACTCCTATTGCATTTTTTTAACGAAAACCCAGACGATGAAATACTACAAAAAGATTCCTTTTTTTTAACCGACGAAAAAAAAGGAGGAGGTTATCAATTCGACGTGTATATATATTTTTTGTTGTATTGTACCGTGTGGTGCCGGACGCAAAAAATAACACCACCCCATTTCATCCCGTGGGTGTCGTAAAAGGCGACTAAGGGACTTACTAGAGAATGGGCAGCAGCGTTCTCTATGCATTTTACCACCATACTGCGATCGCCAACCCGCCTGCCAAGCGTGGCGATTATGGCAAAGGCCCCCAAATTGGGGGAGGCCTAAGTCCAGCAGTGGACGTCTTACGGCTGAAATGATGATAATGATGATGTTTTGTATTGTTATGGATGTCTTCTTTTTCCGACAATGTTAATAAACCTTCTATTTGGACAGCTAAACAAAGCAAACTTCTCCCGAAAGCCTCAAATAAAAATCTGTGATAGCGGTTGTAATTGTCCGTATTTATGCAAAATGGAACCACACGACAAATTTAGGTTTTTACTTTTTTTGAGGAATACTAATTTAAAAGTGTCCGTTTTATACAAAAAAGAACCACCCAGCAAACACGCGCTTCTGAGATATCAAAGGATTCACAAAAACATAGATAGACCACTTTTAAATTTCAAAAAAAGTAAAAACTAAATTTGTCGTGTGATTCCATTTTGCATAAATACGGACAATTGTGATTCCCAAATAGAGAACTCGTTATTTAAAACGAAGAAATATAGAGAATATATTGCATAATATAACTTCGGCGGATAATATAGCTTCGGCTTGCTGGCCGGCTTGGCTGGCTAGCCTCAGCCGTGGTGGTGAGTGTAAAACCATCTGCGACGATGAGCTCGCGTGGGACCGCCGGAGCCACGCAGAGCCGGAGCCGTGACAGAAAGCATGCATGCTGTGAGCTTGCTTGCATGCTGCATGCTCGCTGGCGTGCTGCATGCTTACTTGCATCCTTATGCTTGCTTGCATGCTGCATGCATGGTGTATGCTATCCACTGTTATGAAAAATAATGTTATACCAAAAATATCTGTCATAAAGGGTGAACCCTTCGTAAAAACATCGCAGATTTTCAAGCAACACTGAAATTTTGTTGATTTACCAGGTAAACGTTTCATGACCATTAACTTTATTTGGCTTCATCTTGACGCTAATTTCTATACGCTAAAAACTTCATAGTTACTTTTCATATAGAGCGCCAACTAACGTTAACGAGTACACGCTATCGAATGTCATTATAGATAAAGCGAAATGAGCAAAAAAGGAGCCCGTATTTGTACCCAAACAAGCAAATGCTCTTTTTTTCCTGTGTTTAAACGCTAAACTATACGCTAAAAACTTCATAGTCACTTTCGTATAAATTAAAATCATAACCCTCCTTTTTAATTCGCCCTAGTCGCGTAATTAGTGTTTGAGTGATATTCTTTATTTAACAATCCATACATATATGTATTTCCTCTAATTTTAACACACGACGCTTTAAAAAGCTTTCGCTTTGTCAAGGTATTTGATAACTACATTGTTGACGATTTCTTTTGTTAGTTTTTGAAATCTAGCGTAGATGTTGGAAAGGAGCCAAATAAGTGCGTCATTTAGTGGATAGTGCATCTAGATTTGAGTAGTATTGAACAAGACTCGTTAGCTCAGTAGGTTAGAGCACCGATATATAAATTCACTTGACCATCGGAGGGCGGAGGTTCAAATCCTTCACGAGTCAGAGTTTTTAGACACAATTTCTTATTTTAGCAGAGTGTTTCGTATTTTTGTGGTTGTCTTCTTTTTCCAACATTGTTACAAATATTCAGACAGCTTGTCCAATTTCTCCCACAACAACTCTCAAATAAAAATCTGTGATAGCGGTTGCAATTGTGATTCCGAATACGACTGAATTCTGTTTTAGTTAAGAAATTGTTATATAAGGTGTATCTTTTCATACACGAAATATTTTAAGAGGTACACCTGTAGGTGGTAAAGAAGCTACAGAAACGAAAAAAAAAATTACTACATGTTTTTTTTTTTCAAAATTTAATATTTATAAATTATTTGACGCACATAAAAAATACTGGCTCCTTCTTTTTTTTTACGGCCTGAGACACCATGGCCATGCTCGTGCCGTCCGGTTGCCGCCCTCGCAGCGTCCGGTGGGCCATTTATAGAATTTGGAGTTAAGATTTTATGCAAAACGTCTCAAGCAGTTTTAAAATTATAATAATTACGAAAATTCAAAAATGCTTACAATTAAAAAATATTTTTGCTTCTATAGCTTCTTTACCACCTACATGTGTACCTCTTAAAATATTTCTTGTATGAATAGATACACCTTATATGAAACCGAAAAAGAGCAGGGTACCGATATCCAAATGGGAGAAAAAAAGGTCCAAGGGCCTTCATATACCAACGGTTAATAAAACAAAACTGATAATCAAAGCAGAATGCGATTATTGCGGCTCAGAAGAAATGAACGAGTTGAGTCATGATTGATTGACCAAGCTTGGAAAAAGGAAACCAGGAAACTGCGGACATAAGAAAATGCATCAAATCTTAATCGGTAAAACCGTAACAAAACGCGTCAAGAACCACAGGATGTGCTACCTAGCACACGGTGAACCACACCACGCATGCACGCAGCAATGCAGTACAAGGCCAAATCTAAGAAGGTCGAGCGACCTACTTACAAATGGAACGACAACCTAAAACAAGACATGAAATACGAGTACTTCGACATGGGAATCAAGTTTTGGACGGACACAGCTGGAGACATTATCGTACCTTGTATCATTGTATGATATATGGCTTAAAAGTATCAGCACTCACAAAGTCGAACCGATCAAGACCGAGAAGATATGAACGAGTTATCGAGATGGAGAGTTAGTTAGTTATGAGAGACTCGATCAACAAACCGAGACAGAGAAAATGCATCAAATCTTAGACGGGAAAACCATAACAAAACGCATCAAGAACCACAGGATGTGCTACCTGGCATACATTTTCAGACGCTCTGAACAACCTGACCTGTTTCATGCAACAATGCAGTACAGGGCCAAATCTAAGAAGGTCGGGCGACCTATTTACTCACAGAATGACAATCTAAAACAGGACACGAAATACTTCGACAAGGACATCCAGTTTTGGAGGGACACTGGCTGGAGACAGAAATAAGATCAAGAAAGCGGCTAGTGATATCTACAAAAAACCAGAAACTGATATCAGCGAGAACTCAGAAGACGACTAAGAAAACAACAACACGGAACAAAGCGAAGCCTCGATAGAAAAGAGCTAAGTAAACGGTTAACCCCAACAAAAGATGCATCGGTGAAGCTCGACCTGGATCAACATGCCGGCGACGACGTGAAAAGATGCCCTCCTATAGACAAATATCACCCTTCTCTCCACTAGTCCAATGCTTACTTAAGGCTGCATAGTCGGTCGCGTGATTGTTCGAAAGAGATACCGTGACCCTGGCACATGGGCAACTGATGGAACACGGGTGGGTTTTAGTCAGTAAAAGTCTGACACGCCCTCCCGCTCCGCCCAGAGCGGGAGAAGTCATTTGATGATTTCCCATCCTGAAAAAAAAAAAAAAAAGGCTGCATAGTCGGTAGGCTCGTAATCCTTTCCTATCCATTGGGCACGTCTTCCCTACCATTAAAGCGCCCCCTGGTCTACTTCTTGATATGCAATGGCCTATGTAGCACCATGAATCATGACGCTTCAGGGGCTAGTGCAAATCTCGGGGTTCATTCGATTTATCGAGTCTGGTCAAACCACGCTGGTATCGGTGCAATTCATTTCATTATAAATAGATACACCTTATATGAGACGAACATTTTTGAAGATGATTTATTGTGTCACACACGTGTGCTGTAAAGAAAAAAACTCATATCTATGGAGATGGACATATATATTGGAAAGAAGCCAATGAAACACGTTATTTAGTGGATAGTGCATCTAGATTTGACTAGTGCTGAACAAGACTCGTTAGCTCAGTAGGTTAGAGCACCGATATATAAATTCACTTGACCATCGGAGGGCGGAGGTTCAAATCCTTCACGAGTCAGGCTTTTTACACACAATTTTTTATTTAAGCATTGTGTTTTGTATTGTTGTGGTTGTCTTCTTTATTCCAACATTGGTAATAAAGTTTATATTTGGACCTTGTCCAACTTCTCCCACAAGAAGTCTCAAATAAAAATCTGTGATAGCGGTTGCAATTGTGATTTCGAATACGACATAATCCTGATCTTCTCTTTAGTAGAGAAATTGATAAATGAGACGAAAGATTTTCAAGATGATTTATTGTGTCACACACGTGTGCTGCTCCCTGATGATCACAAAGATTATGATGACTACCAGTAAAGAAAAAACTCATTTTTATGGAGAGTGACGTATATATTGGAAAGAAGCCAATGAAACACGTCATTCCGTGGATAGTGCATCTAGATTTGAATAGTATTGAACAAGACTCGTTAGCTCAATAGGTTTGCACCGATATATAAATTCACTTGACCATCGGAGGGCGGATGTTCAAATCCTTCACGAGTCAAACTTTTTGAACATTTTCGTAATTAGCCTATTTTGTTCCTATTACTGGGAAATGCACCTTCTGGTCGAGAGACGGATGTAACTTTTAGAATTACGTCCCAGTTCTCATGTACTTGAAAAAAAAAAATCTAAGACTATCTAATGGTATTATTTACTCTTTATATTGCAAACTAGCTTTAGTCAACGATTTCGTTTGCGACAAAGTCGTAAGATTTATTGTACTTTAAAAGAATATAGTCCTTGTTACTCGATGATAATGTAGCTTTCTAAAAAAGAAAGATTTTTAGAGATCGTTTAAGTATATTTCAAGTTTATCCATTATCCAACGTAGGGCGAAGGTTCAAATCCTTCACGAGTCAAAGTTTGGAAAACTTCTCTTTTTAGAAAATATAAGTATTGACTTTTAATAAAAATACACGGTTAAGTTTTTTGGGAAGCCGTTTTAGAATTTCGTCCATTTTTTTTCGAATCAATTAAGAATTAAAATGTCTAGTCTCTGGTGGAAAACTTTTTAACGTTCTTATTAAAATGAAGAGTACGTGATTGCATTGTGATTCTGAGAATCTCAGATTGATTATGCGTGTCGCAATCTAGTCGTATCCGGTACGCCAGCGCCATCTGGTGACACTTGATTCAGTTGGTGGGGGTGCGCGCCGGTCACTTTTCTTTTGGCGGTCGTTGTGTGCGGACATCACCAAACCATCGCGCGTTCTGTGATATGTTCCTACCTAGCTATATGTGCCTACCTGTCTACTGTGTTGTGACTGTTGGATTGGAATTTTAATTTGATTGAGCCTACGAAGTCGTTTTCTTCATCCAACACTGCCCAGCGACGCCCACAGTTAAGAGGGCTGACGAGGTGCTAATCCTAATGGACGGTTCTTACTCCGTCATGCATATAAGATATTTTGTGTTGTATTACTGATATTTGAAGCTTTCATGATAGTTAATATCTCAAGTGACGTGGATGTTGGTAGAAGGCCAAAGGAATACCTCATTTAGCGGATAGTGCATCTAGATTTGAAGAGTATTGAACAAGACTCGTTAGCTCAGTAGGTTAGAGCACCGATATATAAATTCACTTGACCATCGGAGGGCGGAGGTTCAAATCCTTCACGAGTCAGAGTCAGATTTATCTTTCAATGACCAGTACAGTATTCAGACTTTTGGTTCCCAAACTTATACATGGACTGTTTTTTGGGATAGGCAGTCTAGGCACTTATGAAACTCTCAATTTAAGAATCTGTGATACCTGCTGAAATTATCATTCCTAATGTAGTTACTTTGATTTAATGCGAGTTCTGAACTACCACAGGTGAGAATCAATTGGTTAAGTCACAGAAGAAAACATATTTTTATTTCAGACAGGTGCAACTCCTATTGCATTTTTTTAACGAAAACCCAGACGATGAAATACTACAAAAAGATTCCTTTTTTTAACCGACGAAAAAAAGGAGGAGGTTATCAATTCGAAGTGTATATATTTTTTTTTTTTTATGTATGACCACGCATAACTTTGTTCAGAAACAGCCAGAGCCAAGTGACGTGTCTGTTGAATGAAGGCCAAAGATACACGTCATTTAGCGGATAGTGCATCTAAATTTGAACAGTACTGAACAAGACTCGTTAGCTCAGTAGGTTAGAGCACCGATATATAAATTCACTTGACCATCGGAGGGCGGAGGTTCAAATCCTTCACGAGTCAAACTTTTTAGGCACAACTTTTTTATTTAAGCAATGTCATTTGTATTGTACCGTGTGGTGCCGGACGCAAAAAATAACACCACTCCATTTCTTCCCGTGGGTGTCGTAAAAGGCGACTAAGGGACTTACTAGAGAATGGGCAGCAGCGTTCTCTATGCATTTTACCACCATACTGCGATCGCCAACCCGCCTGCCAAGCGTGGCGATCATGGCAAAGGCCCCCAAATTGGGGGAGGCCTAAGTCCAGCAGTGGACGTCTTACGGCTGAAATGATGATGATGATGATGTCTTGTATTGTTATGGATGTCTTCTTTTTCCGACAATGTTAATAAACCTTCTATTTGGACAGCTAAACAAAGCAAACTTCTCCCGAAAGCCTCAAATAAAAATCTGTGATAGCGGTTGTAATTGTCCGTATTTATGTAAAATGGAACCACACGACAAATTTAGGGTTTAACTTTTTTTGAGGAATACTAATTTAAAAGTGTCCGTTTTATACAAAAAAGAACCACCCAGAAAACACGCACTTCTGAGATATCAAAGGATTCACAAAAACATAGATAGACCACTTTTAAATTTAGTAATCTTCAAAAAAAGTAAAAACTAAATTTGTTGTGTGGTTCCATTTTGCATAAATACGGACAATTGTGATTCCCAAATAGAGAACTCGTTATTTAAAACGAAGAAATATAGAGAATATATTGCATAATATAACTTCGGCGGATACTATAGCTTCGGCTTGGTGGCCGGCTTGGCCGGCTAGCCTCAGCCGTGGTGGTGAGTGTAAAACCATCTGCGACGATGAGCTCGCGTGGGACCGCCGTAGCCACGCAGAGCCGGAGCCGTGACAGAAAGCATGCATGCTGTGAGCTTGCTTGCATGCTGCATGCTCGCTGGCGTGCTGCATGCTTACTTGCATCCTTCATGCTTGCTTGCATGCTGCATGCATGGTGTATGCTATCCACTGTTATGAAAAATAATGTTATACCAAAAATATCTGTCATAAAGAGTGAACCCTTCGTAAAAACATCGCAGATTTTCAAGCAACACTGAAATTTTGTTGATTTACCAGGTAAACGTTTCATGACCATTAACTTTATTTGGCTTCATCTTGACGCTAATTTCTATACGCTAAAAACTTCATAGTTACTTTTCATATAGAGCGCCAACTAACGTTAACGAGTACACGCTATCGAATGTCATTATAGATAAAGCGAAATGAGCAAAAAAGGAGCCCGTATTTGTACCCAAACAAGCAAATGCTCTTTTTTAGGGTTCCGTTGCCAAATGGCAAAAAACGGAACCCTTATAGATTCGTCATGTCTGTCTGTCTGTCTGTCTGTCTGTCTGTCCGTGTATGTCACAGCCATTTTTTTCCGAAACTACAAGAGCTATGTTGTTGAAACTTGGTAAGTAGATGTATTCTGTAAACCGCATTAAGATTTTCACACAAAAATTGAAAAAAAACAATAAATTTTGGGGTTCCCCATACATAGAACTGAAACTCAAAAAAATTTTTTTCATCGTACCCATACGTGTGGGGTATCTATGGATAGGTCTTTAAAAATGATATTGAGGTTTCTAATATCATTTTTTTCTAAACTGTATAGTTTGCGCGAGAGACACTCCCAAAGTGGTAAAATGTGTCCCCCCCCCCCCCTGTAACTTCTAAAATAAGAGAATGATAAAACTAAAAAAAATATATGATGTACATTGCTATATAAACTTCCAACGAAAATTGGTTTGAACAAGATCTAGTAAGTAGTTTTTTTTTTATACGTCATAAATCGTAATCCGCAATTTACCTTTCATTCAATCAAAACAAATATAAAAATTAAAAAAATAGGATTTAATTTCATAAACACTAGCCTTACGCATAAACCGTGAATACCTACAGGTTTGTACGGAACCCTCGGTGCGCGAGTCCGACTCGCACTTGGCCGGTTTTTTTTCCTGTGTTTAAACGCTAATCTATACGCTAAAAACTTCATAGTCACTTTCGTATAAATTAAAATCATAACCCTCCTTTTTAATTCGCCCTAGTCGCGTAATTAGTGTTTGAGTGATATTCTTTATTTAACAACCCATACATATATGTATTTCCTCTAATTTTAACACACGACGCTTTAAAAAGCTTTCGCTTTGTCAAGGTATTTGATAACTACATTGTTGACGATTTCTTTTGTTAGTTTTTGAAATCTAGCGTAGATGTTGGAAAGGAGCCAAATAAGTGCGTCATTTAGTGCATCTAGATTTGAGTAGTATTGAACAAGACTCGTTAGCTCAGTAGGTTAGAGCACCGATATATAAATTCACTTGACCATCGGAGGGCGGAGGTTCAAATCCTTCACGAGTCAGAGTTTTTAGACACAATTTCTTATTTTAGCATAGTGTTTCGTATTTTTGTGGTTGTCTTCTTTTTCCAACATTGTTACAAATATTCAGACAGCTTGTCCAATTTCTCCCACAACAACTCTCAAATAAAAATCTGTGATAGCGGTTGCAATTGTGATTCCGAATACGACTGAATTCTGTTTTAGTTGAGAAATTGTTATACAAGATTATTTTTAGTATATGCGAAACCTGAATATAGTTTGTTCAGAATCAGTAACTGAATCGATTCCAATAATTTTTACACCATGTTATATTTTGTACTAAAAATATTTAATTACGCTTCCAAGTCGCGGGCCTTAGTGTTTTGTTTCGATTTTCAAATTATCATGTCTTTCTCGTATTCAAACGTCCATTACACGGAGATGGTACGTACACTAGCTGTTTGTGGTGATCTGCCTATGTTTTTGCGTGGACAACCAGGTAACTTATGAAGCTAATAACTTTGTGATTATTAATGATACAGTTTTGAATTTTTTTTCATAGATTTTTTATATAAAAATACTAGACCCGTGTTTCGGGTTTCGCATAAACAAAAATTAATGTTGTATAAGGTGTATCTTTTCATACACGAAATATTTTAAGAGGTACACCTGTAGGTGGTAAAGAAGCTACAGCAACGAAAAAAAAAAATTCTAAATGTATTTTTTTTCAAAATTTAATATTTATAAATTATTTGACGCACATAAAAAATACTGGCTCCTTCTTATTTTTTACGGCCTGAGACACCGTGGCCATGCTCGTGCCGTCCGGTTGCCGCCCTCGCAGCGTCCGGTGGGCCATTTATAGAATTTGGAGTTAAGATTTTATGCAAAACGTCTCAAGCAGTTTTAAAATTATAATAATTACGAAAATTCAAAAACGCTTACAAATAAAAAATATTTTTGCTTCTATAGCTTCCTTACCACGCATGCACGCAGCAATGCAGTACGAGGCCAAATCTAAGAAGGTCGAGCGACCTACTTACAAATGGAACGACAACCTAAAACAAGACATGAAATACGAGTACTTCGACATGGGAATCAAGTTTTGGACGGACACAGCTGGAGACATCATTGTACGCTGCCAGGCTAGACCTCACAATACGATTTCAAGTGCGCAGTGGAAGAGTTATAATCGTGGGGCTCTAGAGACAAGAAGTGGCTAGCGTACTGTCCGCCGTACGCGGAGCAGACAATCAAATCAAACACTTACAGTACAACAAAAGAACTTACCTGTTGGTTGAAGGACACTGCTCTGGTGCCAACCTGGAGTTATGTGGCAATCACAGCATGCGGTCTTCAAATCACTCGTCCCAACAGCGTCACACTTAACCATCGGGTCATGACAGATTGTCCACAAAACGACCGGTTAATTAATACAATTGGATCACGACTAATTGTCACAAACGGATTGATTTAAAAGGATTAATTTCAACAAAAGCGTCGCGGGGGTTCCAATAGCGCGACGGGGCTTTTTTAGCGGCCAATTAACAAGAGAGTGCTGTCAAGTGTCAACGTCAAACTGACAAGTTAGATGTCACTTCGGTACACGCGCATTCCGTTAGGCGCACAGATAATAATCGGGACAGAACATCTACCCCCCCCGGACGGGCCTTCCCGTCCGCTAATCACTTGGCAATCCCGACAAGGTTGCGTTTTATCAGTCCACCTAACGCGCTGCTGGAGGATGTGCAAATACTCCAAGCTCCAACGCTTCCAAAAACTCTGAGCGAGCTGCTGCACCAACTGAAACCGCGACAGCCAATTTTGGCTCACATCGACAAAAGGGTGCTCCGGCAGGGCGACAAGTGGCTGTCAAATCAAAAAATGGCCCGGGGTCAGGGCCTCCAAGACGTTCGGGTCCGAAGACAGCGGGCACAATGGACGCGAGTTCAACACAGCTTCAATGCGGCAAAATACCGTAGCTAACTCCTTAAAGGTGGGAACGGTGTCTCCCAACAATCTGCGCCAGAGTCCCTAACCGCCTTCACCGCGGCCTCAAAATACCCCCCCAATGGGGGCAGGCTGGCGGGTCAAACAATAACAAACAACAAAACAACCAAACAACAATAACAACAACAACAACAACAACCAAACAACAACAATTTAACCAAATGGCCCTCCTTAGGCAACAAAAGGGGGTGACGGGCCCCATAAGGAAGGCTAAGTGCCTCAACCGTCAACAACCAAACAACAAAAGACCCGTATCGTCCAAAAAGGGGTTCAACTTAATAACGGCTCCCTACAATATCCAAACTCTCGCTGCAGAATGGCCAACAGCGCATTGCAACCGGCATGCGAGTTCTTAATGTGACGATCAGTCACCAACAATTCAACAACAAAAAACAACAATTCAACAATTTGTCGAGGGAGCTTTATCGACTCAACAAAACTCAGGGTCCTTTGTTCCAACAGCGAGCACCTTGAGCCCGGGCAAAGGACCCGACATCAAGACTGGCGATCGAGGCCAATCATCCTCGGGATGAGTCAGCCAGTCTGGTCCCCACCATAGGGGGTAAGCAAACAAGCGGGGTGCTTTGCACCCACGTGAGGCCACGGCGCCTGGGTTCAAATCTCCAGGCACGTGCCTCCAAATCAAATGCGTTTTAGACTTTTGAATCTGGGACACTCGGTTCGCAACAAAGACCTCCAAAGAGTGGACGGACGTCTTCAACCAACACAAAACAATTGACTGTCCGTCCAGGCGTAAGAAGCCCGAATGTCCACAGTTCCACCCAAAGTGTGAGCAACGTGGTTCAATAAACGCACAAGACGCGCCGCCCCTGACAATTCAACTTAGGGGTGGTCAGTGCCGTCCGGAGGGGGGCCACCTTGCTCTTGGCCAAGACCAGTGACAAATTCACCTGGCCTGTTGCGCAGACGGTGCGCAGACAAACAACAGCTGCATATCCGTGCGAAGACGCATCACAAACAATGGTAGCAGTGTAGCTCCCAGGGGGGAGGATAGCGCGGGGTAACACGACCTCGTTGACTGCAGGGAGTGCGGATACAAATTGGAGCCAATCTTCCAACCGGGTGTCCCGAATTGGCTCGTCCCAGCCAAGTCCCGCAGTCCAAAGGCGCTCAAGAAAACAATTTTGCCCAAAACAATACAAACAAACAACAAAACAATAGACAAAAGGCAACCCTGGGCTCCCATGTCCAAAATGACACGGACCACAACAGAGTCCCCCGTGGGCCCCCAGACCCGACCGATGCCGTTGGCAACAAAACCGTGTCGATCTGAGGGGTACCTTAGCGGGGCAGGCGCCAATGTCCTAACAATGTCTGGGCGGCGACCGATCGCCACACCCAGACCCAAGTCTTTCCCGACGAGGATGGAGTTCAAACTCCTCGTCCGCGCGGTGTCCCGAGCCACGCGCCATCGCTGGAAGGGCATATCCCACCGGATGCCCGAATGGCGGGGGGCGTGACTCCAACCGGGGACGTTCCGCCAATGGAGGGGAGGGAAGGCGGTGCTGGTCTGGCCAGCGCTGCCTAGCAACAACTGCCTGGAGTGCGGCGTTCAAAATTGCGGGCCTCTCCCCGGTTCTGAACCGGCGAGGCAGAAGCCCGGTGACCAACTCCATGGTACCTACCATGGTATATACCTCCATGGTCTGCCAGCGTGGTTCGCGTTAGCGCACAATATGTCCAAATGGGACCCCCCACAAATTCTACAAGGGCGGGGGTTGGGGCAGTCCCGATGGAAGTGAGCCCCCAAACAAGAGAAGCACAGGCGGCGTGCATTGGCAATTCGGCGGCGGGCACTCACGTGCAACTTCAAAAACGCCGCGCAAGTTGCCATGCCATGCCCCGTGTCCCTACAAAACTCACAACCAGGACGACTCTGGGTGCCAGCAAAACGAGCGGCGGCGGGGCGACCATCAACAGGCCCGCGAGCCCTAATCCGTCCCTGGTCTCGTGGCCGGGAAGACGGCTGGCATGACTCAGTGGCAACGCCAGAGTTGTCCACAAACCGACACTCATCCTCCAAAAATTGGACGAGGTCCCCAAATGGGGGGAGATGTGTGACACTATCCCCACCATACTTTTGCTCGAAACGAGCCCTCAAATCGGCAGGAAGCCGTTGCAGCACAACATGCACCAAAGGGTAAGACCATTGGTCCACCGGCAAGTCCAATCGCTTTAAAGCGTTGGTCGCTACCACCAACGGGATCAACAGGTCAGTACGCAATGCTGACAAACTAGTAATGACCGGTAACCCCAAAATCAATTCAATATGAACGTCAGCCAAACAACGTTTATTTTGGTACCGCTGGGTGAGTAGTCCCAAAGCGGTAGGGTAGGCTGAGTCAGTCAAGGACAGATGCTGTACCAAGGCTCGGGCCTCACCTTCCAGGACACACAACAAATAGGCCAACCTTTGGGCGGGTCTGAGGTCCGAGCGTGCATCAACCAAACTTGCAAACAGGTTTTGGAAACCGTACCAGTGGTCCCAGCGACCGTCAAGTGTGGCAGTTCCAAAGCAGGCAATCTACTCAATAGTCCGGGACCTGAAACAACCGAGGTCTCCGGCTTGACCTGGACAGGTGTCCGGCACTGCAATATTTCCATTTGTATGCCATTGCACAAACAAAATCATTCAAATAAACAAAACAATTAAATTATCAAATAACAAAGTTCAATCAATAAATAACAAGGAAATCCAACATAAACAATCAAATAAAATAAACCAAGCAAAAGGTAATTAAGTAACAAAGTTCAAACAATATATTACAAAATAACTACAATCAAACTACCAAACTGACTAATCAGCAACTCAAGAAACAACAATATACTAGTTTCAATTCAATTCAACAATAAACTTTTATTTTAATTCAAAATCAATATCAACGTTCAAAATTCTATATCATATTCAATTCAAATATTCAAATTCTAATCCAAAACAATGGTAATACTCAAAAATGCCAATTTCAAATATTAATTTTCTCAAACAACCATATCAATGGTACAAACTCAATATTTTAATGTCTTCCTGACATTCAATACAACACAGAGGTCAAATAACAACAACAAGAGGTTATAACATAGCTCAATCTAACCAACTCTGAAGCATATGCAAACCTGGTTGACCCCCGGCAATATGAGTTACTCAACTCAATTAATTCCAACAAATTATTTCAAATAAACTAGCAATCATAGTTATCAAATATTTACAGCGTATTACTACTTCCCTTATAGAGACTGCCAAGTAATTAGCCTACTGTAAATTACCAATTTGGTGGTTATGTCTTATAACCACGCTCTGCTACCAAAATGTACACTGCCAGGCTAGACCTCACAATACGATTTCAAGTGCGCAGTGGAAGAGTTATAATCGTGGGGCTCTAGAGACAAGAAGTGGCTAGCGTACTGTCCGCCGTACGCGGAGCAGACAATCAAATCAAACACTTACAGTACAACAAAAGAACTTACCTGTTGGTTGAAGGACACTGCTCTGGTGCCAACCTGGAGTTATGTATGTAAGTGAGTGTATCTGTATAGTGTTGTGACGTTATGAGTAAGTATTCTCAGGAACAATCCGCAACAATCCGCCAGATGTCTTCATGGCACGCGGTCTTCAAATCACTCATTCCCAATAGCGTTACTAACACTTAACCATCGGGTCATGACAGATTGTCCACATAACGACCGGTTCTCAGGGATTCAGGGATTACTTTACAACAGGGTCGCACGCGCAACTTGGACCGCCATCCCTTCACAAGAACTTCAGTTTTAACAAACGTAACCCGTATTAATACGTCAAATTAGGGGTTATTAACAATCAAACAACTGGATCACGACTAATTGTCACAAGCGGATCGATTTAAAAGGATTAATTTCAACAAACGCGTCGCGGGGTTCCAACAGGCGACGGACCTATTTTAGCGGCAAAATTAACAAGAACTGTCAAGTGTCAACGTCAAATTGACAAGTTAGATGTCACTTCGTTACACGCGCATTCCGTTAGGCGCACAGATAATAAACGGTACCGAACAATCATCGTACCTTAAAAGTATCAGCACTCACAAATGCGAACCGATCAAGACCGAGAAGATATGAACGAGTTATCGAGATCGAGAGTTATAGTTATGAGAGACTCGATCAACAAACCGAGACAGAGAAAATGCATCAAATCTTAGACGGGAAAACCATAACGAAACGCATCAAGAACCACAGGATGTGCTACCTGGCATACATTTTCAGACGCTCTGAACAACCTGACCTGTTTCATGCAACAATGCAGTACAGGGCCAAATCTAAGAAGGTCGGGCGACCTATTTACTCACGGAATGACAATCTAAAACAGGACACGAAATACTTCGACAAGGACATCCAGTTTTGGAGGGACACTGGCTGGAGACAGAAATAAGATCAAGAAAGCGGCTAGTGATATCTACAAAAAACCAGAAACTGATATCAGCGAGAACTCAGAAGACGACTAAGAAAACAACAACACGGAACAAAGCGAAGCCTCGATAGAAAAGAGCTAAGTAAACGGTTAACCCCAACAAAAGATGCATCGGTGAAGCTCGACCTGGATCAACATGCCGGCGACGACGTGAAAAGATGCCCCCTATAGACAAATATCACCCTTCTCTCCACTAGTCCAATGCTTACCTAAGGCTGCATAGTCGGTAGGCTCGTAATTCTTTTCTCTCCATTGGGCACGTCTTCCCTACCATTAAAGCGCCCCCTGGTCTACTTCTTGATATGCAATGGCCTATGTAGCACCATGAATCATGACGCTTCAGGGGCTAGTGCAAATCTCGGGGTTCATTCGATTTATCGAGTCTGGTCAAACCACGCTGGTATCGGTGCAATTCATTTCATTTCATTTCATTATAAATAGATACACCTTATATGAGACGAAAATTTTTGAAGATGATTTATTGTGTCACACACGTGTGCTGTAAAGAAAAAAACTCATATCTATGGAGATGGACATATATATTGGAAAGAAGCCAATGAAACACGTTATTTAGTGGATAGTGCATCTAGATTTGACTAGTGCTGAACAAGACTCGTTAGCTCAGTAGGTTAGAGCACCGATATATAAATTCACTTGACCATCGGAGGGCGGAGGTTCAAATCCTTCACGAGTCAGGCTTTTTACACACAATTTTTTATTTAAGCATTGTGTTTTGTATTGTTGTGGTTGTCTTCGTTATTCCAACATTGGTAATAAAGTTTATATTTGGACCTTGTCCAACTTCTCCCACAAGAAGTCTCAAATAAAAATCTGTGATAGCGGTTGCAATTGTGATTTCGAATACGACATAATCCTGATCTTCTCTTTAGTAGAGAAATTGATAAATGAGACGAAAGATTTTCAAGATGATTTATTTTGTCACACACGTGTGCTGCTCCCTGATGATCACAAAGATTATGATGACTACCAGTAAAGAAAAAACTCATTTTTATGGAGAGTGACGTATATATTGGAAAGAAGCCAATGAAACACGTCATTCCGTGGATAGTGCATCTAGATTTGAATAGTATTGAACAAGACTCGTTAGCTCAATAGGTTAGAGCACCGATATATAAATTCACTTGACCATCGGAGGGCGGAGGTTCAAATCCTTCACGAGTCAAACTTTTTGAACATTTTCGTAATTAGCCTATGTTGTTCCTATTACTGGGAAATGCACCTTCTGGTCGAGAGACGGATGTAACTTTTAGAATTACGTCCCAGTTCTCATGTACTTGAAAAAAAAATCTAAGACTATCTAATGGTATTATTTACTCTTTATATTGCAAACTAGCTTTAGTCAACGATTTCGTTTGCGACAAAGTCGTAAGATTTATTGTACTTTAAAAGAATATAGTCCTTGTTACTCGATGATAAAGTAGCTTTCTAAAAGTGAAAGATTTTTTAGAGATCGTTTAAGTATATTTCAAGTTTATCCATTATCCAACGTAGGGCGAAGGTTCAAATCCTTCACGAGTCAAAGTTTGGAAAACTTCTCTTTTTAGAAAATATAAGTATTGACTTTTAATAAAAATACACGGTTAAGTTTTTTGGGAAGCCGGTTTAGAATTTCGTCCATTTTTTTTCGAATCAATTAAGAATTAAAATGTCTAGTCTCTGGTGGAAAACTTTTTAACGTTCTTATTAAAATGAAGAGTACGTGATTGCATTGTGATTCTGAGAATCTCAGATTGATTATGCGTGTCGCAATCTAGTCGTATCCGGTACGCCAGCGCCATCTGGTGACACTTGATTCAGTTGGTGGGGGTGCGCGCCGGTCACTTTTCTTTTGGCGGTCGTTGTGTGCGGACATCACCAAACCATCGCGCGTTCTGTGATATGTTCCTACCTAGCTATATGTGCCTATCTGTCTACTGTGTTGTGACTGTTGGATTGGAATTTTAATTTGATTGAGCCTACGAAGTCGTTTTCTTCATCCAACACTGCCCAGCGACGCCCACAGTTAAGGGGGCTGACGAGGTGCTAATCCTAATGGACGGTTCTTACTCCGTCATGCATATAAGATATTTTGTGTTGTATTACTGATATTTGAAGCTTTCATGATAGTTAATATCTCAAGTGACGTGGATGTTGGTAGAAGGCCAAAGGAATACCTCATTTAGCGGATAGTGCATCTAGATTTGAAGAGTATTGAACAAGACTCGTTAGCTCAGTAGGTTAGAGCACCGATATATAAATTCACTTGACCATCGGAGGGCGGAGGTTCAAATCCTTCACGAGTCAGAGTCAGATTTATCTTTCAATGACCAGTACAGTATTCAGACTTTTGGTTCCCAAACTTATACATGGACTGTTTTTTGGGATAGGCAGTCTAGGCACTTATGAAACTCTCAATTTAAGAATCTGTGATACCTGCTGAAATTATCATTCCTAATGTAGTTACTTTGATTTAATGCGAGTTCTGAACTACCACAGGTGAGAATCAATTGGTTAAGTCACAGAAGAAAACATATTTTTATTTCAGACAGGTACAACTCCTATTGCATTTTTTTAACGAAAACCCAGACGATGAAATACTACAAAAAGATTCCTTTTTTTTAACCGACGAAAAAAAAGGAGGAGTTTATCAATTCGACGTGTATATATATATTTTTTTTTTATGTATGACCACGCATAACTTTGTTCAGAAACAGCCAGAGCCAAGTGACGTGTCTGTTGAATGAAGGCCAAAGATACACGTCATTTAGCGGATAGTGCATCTAAATTTGAACAGTACTGAACAAGACTCGTTAGCTCAGTAGGTTAGAGCACCGATATATAAATTCA
Organism: Aporophyla lueneburgensis; assembly: GCA_932294355.1. Lineage (NCBI taxonomy): Eukaryota > Metazoa > Arthropoda > Insecta > Lepidoptera > Noctuidae > Aporophyla > Aporophyla lueneburgensis. Next base: position 23,888,112 of record OW028758.1, on the reverse strand, counting down.
CTTGACCATCGGAGGGCGGAGGTTCAAATCCTTCACGAGTCAAACTTTTTAGGCACAACTTTTTTATTTAAGCAATGTCATTTGTATTGTACCGTGTGGTGCCGGACGCAAAAAATAACACCAACCCATTTCATCCCGTGGGTGTCGTAAAAGGCGACTAAGGGACTTACTAGAGAATGGGCAGCAGCGTTCTCTATGCATTTTACCACCATACTGCGATCGCCAACCCGCCTGCCAAGCGTGGCGATTATGGCAAAGGCCCCCAAATTGGGGGAGGCCTAAGTCCAGCAGTGGACGTCTTACGGCTGAAATGATGATGATGATGATGTTTTGTATTGTTATGGATGTCTTCTTTTTCCGACAATGTTAATAAACCTTCTATTTGGACAGCTAAACAAAGCAAACTTCTCCCGAAAGCCTCAAATAAAAATCTGTGATAGCGGTTGTCGGCGGTCGCCAACCCGCCTGCCAAGCGTGGCGATTATGGCAAAGGCCCCCAAATTGGGGGAGGCCTAATTCCAGCAGTGGACGTCTTACGGCTGAAATGATGATGATGATGATAGCGGTTGTAATTGTCCGTATTTATGCAAAATGGAACCACACGACAAATTTAGGTTTTTACTTTTTTTGAGGAATACTAATTTAAAAGTGTCCGTTTTATACAAAAAAGAACCACCCAGCAAACACGCGCTTCTGAGATATCAAAGGATTCACAAAAACATAGATAGACCACTTTTAAATTTAGTAATCTTCAAAAAAAGTAAAAACTAAATTTGTCGTGTGGTTCCATTTTGCATAAATACGGACAATTGTGATTCCCAAATAGAGAACTCGTTATTTAAAACGAAGAAATATAGAGAATATATTCCATAATATAACTTCGGCGGATAATATAGCTTCGGCTTGCTGGCCGGCTTGGCTGGCTAGCCTCAGCCGTGGTGGTGAGTGTAAAACCATCTGCGACGATGAGCTCGCGTGGGACCGCCGGAGCCACGCAGAGCCGGAGCCGTGACAGAAAGCATGCATGCTGTGAGCTTGCTTGCATGCTGCATGCTCGCTGGCGTGCTGCATGCTTACTTGCATCCTTATGCTTGCTTGCATGCTGCATGCATGGTGTATGCTATCCACTGTTATGAAAAATAATGTTATACCAAAAATATCTGTCATAAAGGGTGAACCCTTCGTAAAAACATCGCAGATTTTCAAGCAACACTGAAATTTTGTTGATTTACCAGGTAAACGTTTCATGACCATTAACTTTATTTGGCTTCATCTTGACGCTAATTTCTATACGCTAAAAACTTCATAGTTACTTTTCATATAGAGCGCCAACTAACGTTAACGAGTACACGCTATCGAATGTCATTATAGATAAAGCGAAATGAGCAAAAAAGGAGCCCGTATTTGTACCCAAACAAGCAAATGCTCTTTTTTTCCTGTGTTTAAACGCTAAACTATACGCTAAAAACTTCATAGTCACTTTCGTATAAATTAAAATCATAACCCTCCTTTTTAATTCGCCCTAGTCGCGTAATTAGTATTTGAGTGATATTTTTTATTTAACAATCCATACATATATGTATTTCCTCTAATTTTAACACACGACGCTTTAAAAAGCTTTCGCTTTGTCAAGGTATTTGATAACTACATTGTTGACGATTTCTTTTGTTAGTTTTTGAAATCTAGCGTAGATGTTGGAAAGGAGCCAAATAAGTGCGTCATTTAGTGGATAGTGCATCTAGATTTGAGTAGTATTGAACAAGACTCGTTAGCTCAGTAGGTTAGAGCACCGATATATAAATTCACTTGACCATCGGAGGGCGGAGGTTCAAATCCTTCACGAGTCAGAGTTTTTAGACACAATTTCTTATTTTAGCAGAGTGTTTCGTATTTTTGTGGTTGTCTTCTTTTTCCAACATTGTTACAAATATTCAGACAGCTCGTCCAATTTCTCCCACAACAACTCTCAAATAAAAATCTGTGATAGCGGTTGCAATTGTGATTCCGAATACGACTGAATTCTGTTTTAGTTGAGAAATTGTTATATAAGGTGTATCTTTTCATTCACGAAATATTTTAAGAGGTACACAGGTGGTAAAGAAGCTACAGCAACGAAAAAAAAATTTTTCTAAATGTATTTTTTTCAAAATTTAATATTTATAAATTATTTGACGCACATAAAAAATACTGGCTCCTTCTTATTTTTTACGGCCTGAGACACTGTGGCCATGCTCGTGCCGTCCGGTTGCCGCCCTCGCAGCGTCCGGTGGGCCATTTATAGAATTTGGAGTTAAGATTTTATGCAAAACGTCTCAAGCAGTTTTAAAATTATAATAATTACGAAAATTCAAAAACGCTTACAAATAAAAAATATTTTTGCTTCTATAGCTTCCTTACCACCTACAGGTGCACCTCTTAAAATATTTCGTGTATGAATAGATACACCTTATATGAAACCGAAAAAGAGCAGGGTACCGATATCCAAATGGGAGAAAAAAAAAGGTCCGAGGGCCTTCATATACCAACGGTTAATAAAACAAAACTGATAATCGAAGCATTCTGCGATGCGGCTCAGAAGAAATGAACGAGTTGAGTCATGATTGACTGACCAAGCTAGGAAAAAGGAAACCAGGAAACTGCGGATATAAGAAAATGCATCAAATCTTAATCGGTAAAACCGTAACAAAACGCGTCAAGAACCACAGGATGTGCTACCTAGCACACGGTGAACCACACCACGCATGCACGCAGCAATGCAGTACGAGGCCAAATCTAAGAAGGTCGAGCGACCTACTTACAAATGGAACGACAACCTAAAACAAGACATGAAATACGAGTACTTCGACATGGGAATCAAGTTTTGGACGGACACAGCTGGAGACATCATCGTACCTTAAAAGTATCAGCACTCACAAATGCGAACCGATCAAGACCGAGAAGATATGAACGAGTTATCGAGATCGAGAGTTATAGTTATGAGAGACTCGATCAACAAACCGAGACAGAGAAAATGCATCAAATCTTAGACGGGAAAACCATAACTAAACGCATCAAGAACCACAGGATGTGCTACCTGGCATACATTTTCAGACGCTCTGAACAACCTGACCTGTTTCATGCAACAATGCAGTACAGGGCCAAATCTAAGAAGGTCGGACGACCTATTTACTCACGGAATGACAATCTAAAACAGGACACGAAATACTTCGACAAGGACATCCAGTTTTGGAGGGACACTGGCTGGAGACAGAAATAAGATCAAGAAAGCGGCTAGTGATATCTACAAAAAACCAGAAACTGATATCAGTGAGAACTCAGAATACGACTAAGAAAACAACAACACGGAACAAAGCGAAGCCTCGACATAGAAAAGAGCTAAGTAAACGGTTAACCCCACCAAAAGATGCATCGGTGAAGCTCGACCTGGATCAACATGCCGGCGACGACGTGAAAAGATGCCCCCTATAGACAAATATCACCCTTCTCTCCACTAGTCCAATGCTTACCTAAGGCTGCATAGTCGGTAGGCTCGTAATTCTTTTCTCTCCATTGGGCACGTCTTCCCTACCATTACAGCGCCCCCCGGTCTACTTCTTGATATGCAATGGCCTATGTAGCACCATGAATCATGACGCTTCAGGGGCTAGTGCAAATCTCGGGGTTCATTCGATTATCGAGTCTGGTCAAACCACGCTGGTATCGGTGCAATTCATTTCATTTCATTTCATTATGAATAGATACACCTTATATGAGACGAAAAATTTTGAAGATGATTTATTGTGTCACACACGTGTGCTGTAATGAAAAAAACTCATTTCTATGGAGATGGACGTATATATTGGAAAGAAGCCAATGAAACACGTCATTTAGTTGATAGTGCATCTAAATTTGAATAGTACTGAACAAGACTCGTTAGCTCAGTAGGTTAGAGCACCGATATATAAATTAACTTGACCATCGGAGGGCGGAGGTTCAAATCCTTCACGAGTCAAACTTTTTAGACACTATTTTTTGTTTAAGCATTGAGTTTTCTATTGTTGTGTTTGTCTTCTTTTCTCCAACATTGTTAATAAAGTTTATACTCAGGACAGCTTGTCCAACTTCTCCTACAACAACTCTAAAATAAAAATCTGTGATAGCGACTGCAATTGTGATTCCGAATACGACTGAATTCTTCTTTAGTTGAGAAATTGTTATATGAGACGAAAAATTTTGAAGATAATTTATTGTGTCACACACGTGTGTTGCTACCCTGATGATCACAAAGATTATGATGACTGCTTGTAAAGAAAAAACTCATTTTTATGGAGAGTGACGTATATATTGGAAAGAAGCCAATGAAACACGTCATTTAGTGGATAGTGCATCTAGATTTGAAGAGTATTGAACAAGACTCGTTAGCTCAGTAGGTTAGAGCACCGATATATAAATTCACTTGACCATCGGAGGGCGGAGGTTCAAAGCCTTCACGAGTCAAACTTTTCGATACAACTTTTATGAAATTATTTGACATTTTAATGAGATTCACGTTGTGTTGTGAACATTTGTATTAGGCTTGGACTCTTGTCCAAATTCTTAATAAAACTTTTCATCCTGTGGTAGCGGTTATTATTATGATTTGCAAGGGTGCAGTTACTTTGATGGCTGTTCCGGTGTTTCCGTGTGGTGGCGGACATAAAGACTGTACATCATATTTCTTCTCGTTGGTGTCGTAAAAGGCAACTAAGGGAACAACTAGTGAATGAGCAGCAGAGTTCTCTATGCATTTTAACACCATTCTGCGATCGCCAACCCGCTTGTCGAGCGTGGTGATTATGGCAAAATTCCCCCTAATTTGGGGGAGGCCTATGTCCAGCAGTGGACGCTATCAGCTGGAATGATGATGATGATGATGATGAGTTACTTTAATAAAAGTGAGTTATGACCTTTTTAGAGGTATCGAGAAATCCATAGTATAATGTTAAAAATTTGAAATACCCTTATACCTTTTTTTTTTTTTTTTTTGATGGGAAATCATCAAATGACTTCTCCCGCTCTGGGCGGAGCGGGAGGGCATGTCAGACTTTTACTGACTAAAACCCACCCGTGTTCCTTCAATTGCCCATGTGCCAGGGTCACGGTATCTCTTTCGAACAATCACGCGACCCCGGCAGGTACCTTTATACCTTAACATGCCTAAACCACTGTACGGATTACAATAAAATTTGAGTGAGATGGATTTGTGGAGGACACAGGCTACTTTTTCTCTTAAAAATAATCCAGAAAAGGTGTATTAAAGGGGCTGAAGTTTATTTCCGACACTCACGTAAGTGAAACCGCGGGCTAAAGCTTACGTTTAGTGAAATGAAGACTATAATAATATTTAAGGAAAAAGTGTGTACAAAATTAGCAAGTTTCCAAAATTTTGTTTTGAAATATTTACTTCCGGTTTAGAAGACAAAAAAAAATAATTTTCAAATTTTATTACTTTTTTAAAAAGATCAGCTAATTTTCTATACAAATCGCGTAGTTTGAAAATTTATTGTAATTGTTTTCAATACGAAAAAAATCTTCAAAAAAATCGTGATTTCTATTTAGACGATTTTTTGAGAGCCCATAACTAGACAAATACACATCATGTATAAAGAATAAATTGTGTCCGTATTTATATTTACTAGAAGAATAACTGGACCTAATATGAACAAATTGCAGAACCTCACCTTTTTCCCTGTCCGCTTGACGTGAAATGCCCCTATTATAGCTTTAATTTCTGGTTCAATAAACTCCAAGAAGTATCGTTATATCCTTCAGAATTATCTTTTGCCACAAGCATCAAAAATCGGTGGTAATAACTGGAAATTTCAGCAAGATAATGCGAGTGTTCACACTTCCAAAGATATGAAGGAGTGGTTTCAGAGGTTAATTTATTAGATTGGCCAGCTTTAAGCGCAGATTTAAATACCATGGAAAATTTATGGGGTTACTTAACACGCAGATTATATGAAAATAATCGTCAGTTTTACAGTGTTGCAGAACTGAAATCAGCTTTAGTCGATGTTTGGAATGATTTATCTCAAAAGGAACTTCGAGCTCTTGTAGATTCGATGCCATATCGAGTATTCAAACTCATTTTGAAGCAGTCAATCGACTAAAAATAGATTGGCGTTTCCCTTAGTGCGTCTATAATTAAGGTACATGTTTATACAAAGATTTTCAATATTTCGGTGTTTTTTTTTTCAAGTACAAAGAACAGTGGCCAACTCCCGAAAAAATTTTTGTTGACATTTTGTTTAAGCGTCTGCCTATGAAAAATATGTAAAAGTAAAGAGATTGAATTGCTGAACAGTTTTGTCTTTGGTTATACTTTTATAGGAAGTCAAGAATTTAAGATATTTCAGGTTGAAATTTTAGAGGTTATGTCTCGTCAAAAACAGACTTATCGAAAAAGATATATAGAAAATACCTACTTATTGCTCCAAATATCATTGATAGAAATGCATTTTAAATATTAAATAAACTACGGACTACGTATTCAGAATATTATGTCCAACCGACGTGCGTAGGTCTGCCACATGGTCCACGTAAGTAAGTAGGCAGGTACTTACCTACTTAATTATATGTTCAGAAGAATATTTATTTAATAATCTTAGTCAACTATCTTTCGAGCAGTTAATTATAGATATGGTATGATTCATTACATGACAAGGGTAGGTCATAGGTAGGTATAGAAAAAAAAAACAACATTTTTTAAATATTTATTCCTGACCTTCTCTAACCAAAATGTCATCAAGAAGTGCTGCGATATATGGTTGACGTCTGGCCCATCCTAGATATCATACTTCAGTCATTGTATCAGCGCAACATCCAACTCTCGAGTTAAGTGCCAATGCCGGGTAACGGCGCATTTTATTGACACATAATATGTTGCAGTTGACACACATAATGCGTGTAGGCCTTACACGGCTACTTATTGTGATAAACAAATCAATGCACAGAATCGGAATCCAGAGTCACAGAAAAATGTCGTCGTATAGGCAAAAAATCAGAATCCTTAGGCAAGCACTAGTCACACAGGGAACCGTAAATCTCAGAGTCCATAAGCAGAAGCAGTCAATGAAGTAGAAAATCACGGAAAATCGATGGAAAACAAAATAACGAGACGCACGCGAAGACAAGTTATCAGTGCCGGCTGATTGACAATTGAAATGTCATGTTTTTATTTGCGATGTTGCCATACTCGAATTGCACTACGATGTCATATGTACGTATTAAAAATTTATGACCGCTATAATCTTTTTATTTTAATATTTGTATTCTGATACAGAAATATATTTCCTAAGTATATTAATGCAATAAGTAAAGCCACAGCGTATGTAACTTGACTAAGATTTGTATTACATGGCAACATTTAAAGTATCGCTTAGCCAAAAGTCATGCATGAAGTCAAGCAAGAAAGAAAAAAAAAACTAAGCCATGATTATTTCTTAGCATTAATAATCTAGTCAAATAAGCTCTTTATTATGATGATTTTTTTTTCAGACTTTGATAGTACTTATGTTTGATTTGGTAAAACACAGTAAATTATTTCATCGGTATCTAGTAGGGTTGACATACGTAGACGCTTAATAATTTCATCAACAATTCTCTCGCCGGTATCCTTTATTCCATTCTAATGTTTAAATACCCAGCAAAGATTAGTTTTGTCTTGTTACGCTGTATAAACAGTATATATTATTAAATATAATAAAGAAATAACTATTACGTCTATATTTATGTTACAGACTCTAATATCGAAGAGGAATAGGTGAAAAATAAATTCACTGTAATTTTGTAAATGACGTGAATATTGGGAAAAGGCCAAATCATTGCGTCATTTAGTGGATAGTGCCTCTAGATTTGAATAGTACTGAACAAGACTCGTTAGCTCAGTAGGTTAGAGCACCGATATATAAATTCACTTGACCATCGGAGGGCGGAGGTTCAAATCCTTCACGAGTCAAACTTTTTGAAAACAAATATTCTGAAAATACCTTTTGAAAAGATATTTTCTTCTCTATAAAAGCTTTCTTTTGGACAAACGGTCCAAACGAAAGCGTTGAATATGTCAAATTAAAAAAAATTGAGGTAAAGGTTATTGTGATTCAAAAAACAGCTGCAGATACTTTGATCAAAGCTAATTTTGAAATTCTGTAGATAAGCAGAAATATAATTTAAGACGAAAAATATTTTATATTATCAATGAGGATCAGCGACGATTTTAGTTAAATATGTAGAATTACAGTCATACCTAAACCAATTATTTCAGTGAAAGAATTATTAAAATTGGACCAAAAATGACGAAGTTAGAGCGGTTTTAATTTTGCATTTTCATAAACGCTCGCCAATACGCACAATTCGTTGATGACGTCATTTTCCACGTTCGCGTCCGCGGCACCGCCGCGCACGTTCTTTCTGCCTATAGTTACGTGACTCGCAGAACATTTAAACGAATAATGGTGCCGATTCTGCTGTACACGGACTAAACTAACTAAACTATCTCTAAAATTCCTTACTTTTGGCTATGAGAATTGTAACGCTATTCTGCAAGGAAAAATCTCTAAATTTAAAAACTATTTTGACACGACTAAAATCGAATTTGACAATCGCGACTCAGCGTGGTATTTTTTTTTTTCTTTTGGTTTCGAAACATTTACTTGTGTGTGCATTGCGTAGAATGATTTTTTTGAGAGACGAAGGCGCGTGCTAGTGTGCAGCCTGGACGTGTTTTATATGGAATTTTTCACTTTTGTTTGAAAAATACAAAAAAAATGTTACCCACGTGTTGAGATTTAAATGTTCCGCGGTATACTAAGGGGGTCGAAAATTTCATTATTTTTGCGATAGGACACGCCATTTTCAAGATATAAGCAAAAGGAAAATAAAAAGTACAGAACTGTTTTTGCACGTGAAGGCGAGGCGTTGTTGAGAATTTTAGTTCATGACCACTAGTTTTATTCCACACGTTTTTAATCGCGATTAAAAATAGTCAGATTTAGTTAAAATAAATTATTTTAGTCAACATTTTTGGTGAAAACCGGCAAACTCAGAATAGCAAAATTGTCATTTTCACTAAACTAATAACTCAGTGCAATCTTAGTGCTGTCAAACTAAAATATAGTTAAGTTGTGTCACTTTAGTCTATTTCAGAATAGGAAATCGTCGTTTGACAGGAATAAACCAAATTTTAGTGATTTTTAGTTTAGTTTAGAGAATTTTGTGACAACAGAATCGGCACCAATGTCTTCATAAAATATTGAATCGTGCCACGATGCGAAAATACAAGTGTTGCTACACCGGACAAATTGTTATTTTGTGTCCCAAAATACCCAAAAAATAGAAAGAAGTGGTGTACTTTCATGAGGAGCGACACCCCATGTCCCCTTAACTAAAAGTACTTTATACCGCATTTCAAAAATGTTGACTATAATAATTTATTTTAACTAAATCTATTTTTAATCGCGATTAAAAAGGTGTGGATTAAAACTAGTAGTTATGAACTAAAATTCACACCAACGAACGCCTCGCCTTCACGTGCAAAAACAGTACTGTATTTTTGTTTTCCTTTTCTTTTGCTCATATCTCGAAAATGGCGTTTCCTATCGCAAAAATAATGAAATTTTCGACCCCCTTTGTAACGCCCTCACATATAAATCTCAACACGTGGGTAATATTTTTTTTTTATTTTTCGAAGAAAAAGTGAAAAATTCCATATAAAACATGTCCATTGCGCGCGCCTCGCGCCTTGCCTTCACGTGCCTCGCCTTCATATGCAAAAACAGTACTGTATTTTTGTTTTCCTTTTCTTTTGCTTATATCTCGAAAATGGCGTTTCCTATCGCAAAAATAATGAAATTTTCGACCCCCTTTGTAACGCCCTCACATGTAAATCTCAACACGTGGGTAATATTTTTTTTTTTTTTTCGAAGAAAATGTGAAAATTCCATATAAAACCCGTCCATTGCGCGCGCCTCGCGCCTTGCCTTCACGTGCCTCGCCTTCATGTGCAAAAACAGTACCTTATTTTTGTTTTCCTTTTCTTTTGCTTATATCTCGAAAATGGCGTTTCCTATCGCAAAAATAATGGAATTCTCGACCCCCTTTGTAACCCCGTCACATATTAATTTCAAAACGTGGGTAATATTTTTTTTTTTATTTTTCGAAGAAAATGTGAAAATTCCATATAAAACACGTCCATTGCGCGCGCCTTGGTCTTTCAAAAAAATCATTGCGTAGCACACCCAAGTAAAAGCTGAAGAGTTGTACGTTTAGTGTTGCATAGCCCATTTATCGAGGAAGGCTATAGACTATATATTATATAAGGTCACGCAAAGACCCTTAGGAGCCGAGCACAAAGAAAGACGTCACGCATACAAAGACCTCGCACGGGCAGGCGATTCGATGCGACGGGATGGGTTGGGGGAGCAGGAAATTTTACGCGGACGAAGTCGCGGGCAGAAGCTAGTAAGAAATATTATTTAAAATAGGTAGAGAGGTGCCTACACATTGTGGAAACACGAAAAAGGTACCTACCTGCCAAATCAAAACATTCTAAAACGTAGTACATACCTACCTGTGCACTGGAATAAATTGTTTTTTATTTTTACTTTTCAACCATAAACGAATCAATCTTCGCGAGATTGTCCGACTGGGCCTTGGGTAAATTCGACTTCCATGTCTCCTATCTACCAATATCTATAAAACATAAATAAACAAGAAACAACGATTAAACTCCGCAAATCATAACAAAGCAGTGCGGCGCGTGGCGGGCGATCGAGCCTCGTGAAGTCATCAGAAGTTTCGCGCGCGCGGCGTGCGTTTTAAAACTCCCTTTTTTTTAAAGTTTAATAACTTCGTAATTTCTCGATGGATTTGAGTGATTCAAAAAGAAATGAACTCAGATATTTATATTGTATTCGATGTAGTATTCAAAATTGCTATATCCTTTTGTCGAATTGATCCTCATTTTGAAATTATATTATATGAAAAATTTAACTTTTGGACTTTAACATAATCAGCCTATAAATAAGCTACTGGTTGTGAGAGGAATGAATCCTTTTACAACGAGATTCTATAAAAGAACTAGAACACAGAGACTATCTTTTGGTAAAAGCTCTACCCATTATATTGTAAAATGAAAATGAATGAAAATTATTACTTCCGTTTTATTAGATTATCACTATTTTGATAATATCATACTTTCCATCTATTAAAGCCTCGTAATTTTCCAAAGAACAAAAAAGTTGGTATCGATAAAAGTGTGAAATTAGTTTAATGATAGAAGAAAACATGACATGGAAAATCTCAACTCCAACAACCTTGTCAGTGTTTCTTAATCACATAGATATTGGGAAGAGGCCAAATTAATACGCCATATTTTAGATGGTGCATCTAGATTTGAACAGTACTGAACAAGACTCGTTAGCTCAGTAGGTTAGAGCACCGATATATAAATTCACTTGACCATCGGAGGGTGGAGGTTCAAATTCTTCACGAGTCAGAGTTTTAGATTTGTTTTTTTAATGCTACTTTTCATCCAAATCTAAATTTTGTATTATTTATTTGTATTCTGTTAGTTAGAAATCTCAAAGCAAAATAAATAACGTTAGTAAAACACTGGAATGGCTTCCTAAGACAATTAAAACATCCTTTATTGATTACGGTGCCGGCAGTGTCTACAAAATTGTCAATAGACGTTTTGAATGACACGTCCCGTTATTAAATCTAGCCTTTCTACCAATGTTATTAAGGGTGAGATTACTTCTTATACATACAAATACATAACATATAATCACGACTTTTTCCACGGGGGTAGGCAGCAGTGCTGAGTGATTTTATTAGAGAGGTGAGCCGGAGCAAAAAAAAAGTGCTTACCTAGGACGGACGTGGCGCACGTAGTCCAGTTACTTAAAATCTGTGACTGTCTTCCTGGCTTCAGTCTTCTATAAGCAGATGTCTTCAGTCCACCTTTACTATACGTGTAAGCACTGGTGATTGAAACAGTGTCTTGCAAGCATAATAAAAGTGGCTTTGAAAAAAGCCGTTTGTGGTGTGATCAGTGTGATGACATTGACGTATGATGTCTACTAGAACAAACTACTTAACTACAAGACTACTGACTTATTCAACTTATAATACTACTTATACTCTAAAGCTATTCGTCTATTCTTTAGTACAAAGTGCGCTCATTATCATAAAAGCCGAGATGATTCTTAATTTTAGCAATAAATGTTTTTCTATAAAAAAAATGGCTAGATCAGATAATCGTTCTTGTTTTTGAGAATTACGCATGTACGTATGAATTCGCTTTAAAGCCGAAAACGACCTCTCCGCGGATGCAACTGTAACGGGAAGTGTCAAAAATAAAAAATATACTACACTAGCTTCTGCTCGCGACTTCGTCCGCGTTAAATTTCTTGTTCCCCCGACCCTTCCCGTCGCGTCGAATCATCTACTCAAGGGGGCGGGGGAAGGGCCCGAATACTTACGAAATTCAACGAAAGGACCGATATTGCTACTCAGTTCGTTCGAATAACTCGAGGTATTGCGGCTTCCCAAGGCCTCAAAAAATGCGTGTCACATGACCTGAAGTGACGTCATGGTGAGATTATTTTGTATAGAAATGTTTGTGTTCATAACCCGGAGTTTAGACCGAGTTATACTGGTGCAAAACATTCGCGGTTGGGGGAGATTCGCGCGCACTTTAAATGTTTTGTTTTCGTTGGAATATAAAGACAAATATTGTGTAGGTTGCGGTTTTGTAATACTTTAATTTTATGGTGTAAGATTAAATACATTCAGTGAGATTATTAAACACTGCTGAGAACTACTGACTGTCATAATTTCGTAAGGGAAGCCGACAGGAATCGGCTTATTAGTTACCTGCGCCACTGGTAGGCAGAAACTATAGAACGCCACCTGCTACGATCTTTACATACTCCTTTTGCCTCGTTTAAGTTCATTCAACTAGTCATACACGAACATCACCAATAAGGTCACCATATGTTCTCCGAGGGTGTCCCCTTCCAGCGTGACCAGTCACATCTGCCTTGTAAATACCTTTTGTTAGCTACCTCTTTCGTTCATCCTCTCAACATGACCAAACCATTTGAGCATAGTCTTTAAATTTTTGTCACTACATTTTCTATTAAACCACACCGTTCTCATATCACATCAATTTCTTCATTCTTTATTTCATCAATCAGTTTCCTCCTATATGAAGAAGAAACGAACTCTCTGCGTGTTTTATCTATCTTTGCGTATAGGTACGATGTGGAGTCAGTAGATGAAAACACTGATATACCAATGAAAGGTGTATTTTGAACTATCGAGACTCCACCGTGAATCGGAAAGCCCGTTGAGCAGTTGGTTTGGCTGTTATTTGTACATTTTTGACAGTCGTCAGAAGTCCGAATATCTGACAACTGCTCTTATCAAGGGATAACCTCCACAAACCAGTTTCTGGATAATACCGTCCGTACCGGCCGTCGCATCATGTAGCCTAAGCATAAGTATAAGCAACCTATACCGTTCCCACTATTATGAATCAGGCGTCCTCTCTGAGAGAGAGTGGGCTGTAATCTAGCACGCAGGCCTAGTGCGGGTTGGTAAATGTCACTTATCTTCGAATTTTTGGTTCTAAGTAATGCCGATTTCCTGACGATGGTTTCTTTCACCCTTTAAAGAGCAGTAGTGATGAAATTATTTACACAAGGTTCTGTGCCTGCTTGGATTCGCACCCACGATGGATAAAGGTAGAAGTTTTGTATGTAGGACTGGGAATGTCATTAGATATTCGCAGTCTTTTTACGTACAAGGTTTTTCCTTATACATCGTAAAAACCATTGAATAATCATCATATATGCCTAGCCTTTTCCCAACTATCTTGGGGTCGGCTTCCAGTCTAACCGGATGCAGCTGAGTACCAGTATTTTACATGGAGCGTCTGCCTGTCTGACCTCCACAACCCAATTACTGGGTAATACGATACCCCTTGATAAGACTGGTTGTCAGACTTTCGGGCTTCTGACGACCCGTAACGACTCTCTAAGATCTACGAAAGACAGCCGGGACCAACGGTTTAACGTTCTTTCCGAGGCACAGAAGGGTCTTGTTATGTAAAGACCCATCCACGGACCAACCGCGGCAAGCGTAGCTTAACCTTAACGATCAACCCGTGCGGCTATTATTACTTAGCCACAATTATCAATTATAAAACCATCATAATATGTATGAAACATTGAATTTGTTTAGAAATTAGAGACTAATTGAAATCGAAATACAGTTCACAAAAGTTACTATTTAGTCGAGTCTTGTTGTGGTGTAAAAACTTTTGTATAGTCAGCATAAAGTTCGAAATATAATAAGCGCCTCGAAGTTTTAGGCTCGGGTTTAACATAGATCGCATTTTGTTTTAAGACTGATACTCGTACTAAGTTTAACCCATTGAATACCGTAATTACAGACACAATTAAAAACCATTGTGTCTATACCAAATGTGGTATCTCAGGGACTTAGAGGTTAACTAATTATTATATTATCGCCTCCACGTTGTAGATTCAATGGTCTACTTAGATAAGTTACCAAGACTATGCTTTAGTGTTGGTGCTCTTTCTCTCTCTGATTTGAGACGAAATCCATAATCTATTTAGCCAACAGAAGAAACTAACTGAATGATTCAGCGTTGTCTTTGCATTTTATCATCATATTGCCAATCCGCCTGATAACCGTGGTGATTATGGCAAAGACCCCATTTTGTGGGCGGCTTACGTCCAACAGTTTATTTTGGATGAAATGATGATGAACTGAATGACTGACATTAACGCACAGCCAAATTTACCAGGACTTGGAATGTGAACGTTTGCATACGGCTTCCTTTTATAATGTAGAGGAGCACTTAGAAAGAGATTTTGGAATTTAAAACTTTAAGGGGCGTAAAGGGAGGATTTAGTTTGTATAAAAATCATACTGTTTCGGTTAATAAATTTGAAACTTGGCACGAATACTTATCCAAGTAACTAATAAAGTTACAATTCTTTAGTTACCCAGTAAAGGGGTGTTAACGTTTGTAGATGAACATACGAAATCTACGCGGCCTAAGGTGCAGGCGAACTGGTCGCGGAATAGTTCGAAAGAGATACTGTGGCCCTGGCACAGGCAACTGAAGGAACACGGTTGAGTTTTAGTCAGTAAAAGTACGACACGCCCTGCCGCTTCACTCAGAGCGGGAACTCATCTATACTTTAATATTAGCAAAAACATTATGCAAAAACGGGGAAAATCGCATGGGTAGGCGATTCGACGCGACGGGAAGGGTCGGGGAAACAAGAAATTTAACGTGGACGAAGTCGCGAACAGAAGCTAGTTTGATGACATCCTACCCAAAAAAAGGCGAAGTGTTAATAACTTATACAAAAACCGAGGAGATATTTTAATGACTAAATAAGTCAAGCAAAGATACAGTGATTACCCATTTTTTGCAAAGTTGTTCAGGTGACAAATTGCCCCTATTATCTTATTATTTGAAACCCAACAATTGTCACATGAAATGACTAGCAAACTTTTTGTACGCCAAACAAGAACTAGTATGCATTATGTTTTAATCTAGGCTTACTTAATAAAAAAGCAATGTCTATCCGTCTATTTGACGTTAGAGAGCTTACAACTTTGGGACCGACTTATCCGATTTACGTTTATAATTTATTATATATTTATATATATATTTATGCTTTTAAATTACAGAATAATTTATATTTTTCTGCTATTTTTCAGTAGGCTAAGCGAGTAGGTATATTATCTGTTCGGAGTTTGAAAGTTGAGGAAGTGATGCCCTCGGAAAGCACGTTATGCCGTTGGTTTTGCATCTGATCTCGCTTCGGTCGTGTCGGTGTCGATGCCGTCCCATCGGACTATGATAGTGAGGGAAGAGTGAGTTCCGCTGTGTCCGCGCACATACTTATATCTCCCGCGGCGACGATGGCTAGTCTACGTTCAGACTGACTGCCATGGCTGAAATACGGTCTGGAGGGTTAATAGAGTTTGTGTGTTTGCACGTACTTTTCTCTAAAAATACTAGTGGGATTTGAAAAACTCCTTTTAAATTTTATAGCCCAATTTTTGAGGAAGGTTATAGTCTATTAACCACCATGCTGCGATTCTTAGGAGATAAATAGTCATAAGGAACGTTGAGCAGATAGAATTAAAGTGCGGGCGGGCGATGCGATGCGTTGCGGTGGATCGGGGGAACAAGAAATTTTACGCGGACGAAGTAGCAGAAGCCAGTATTTTAAGAATTAGAATGGGGTGAACCACTAAACTGACAGGACAGTTAATAGAAATCTCTGGAAGAAGAAATATTACGCTGCATTAGCTAGAAATAGGATAGATGAATAAGATGGTGATAAAGATGATCAAAAATATGTCTTGTAAGATGTATGAAGAATGAATGAAAAATACGCTTGTTGTTATTATTACCACCTTTTTTTTTTTTTTTTTTTTTTTCAGTATGGGAAATCATCAAATGACTTCTCCCGCTCTGGGCGGAGCGGGAGGGCGTGTCAGACTTTTACTGACTAAAACCCACCCTTGTTCCATCAGTTGCCCATGTGCCAGGGTCACGGTATCTCTTTCGAACAATCACGCGACCCCGGCAGGCATAGGTCCTAGTAGACCCCTTCACTGCTGCTGACATCTCTTTGAGGCGCGCGTGGAACACTACGCGCCGTCGACCCGAGGCTGGTCCTTACCGGGCAGCGAGCTACCCATTGCTCGCCGCCCGCAAGCTCGCGCCTACGGTGGCCGGGAGTCCGCTATCGACTCCCGACGCCCGGGGCGTCTCCTCCTGCGGCGGCTAGGGACGTGAGGGCGCAGTGCCTGCCACTCCCTCACGCGCCCCGCCTCCTCCTTCGCGAGCATTACTGCTTCGCAGAAGGAGGTGACGGCTTCCCATTCCCTCTCGCTCCGTACCATGGCTCGCACCAGGGCCGGGCGCGAGAGGTCGCCGCCGCCGATCGCCTCCACGAGGACACGGCGGTGCTCCGCCCAGGCAGGGCACACCTCCACCGTATGCTCCACCGTGTCCTCCAGACGATCCTCACAATGGAAACACCCGGGCGTATCCTCCCGCTTTATCCTGAACAGGAACCCACCGAAGCACCCATGCCCGGTGAGAACCTGCGTCAGGCGGAAGGTGAGGACGCCGTGGCGCCTCTCTATCCACTCCTCAAAGAGGGGACTTACCGCCGCAATTGTGGCGTGCCCTGCGCTGGGTTGCGACAATCGTACCCGCCATGTCGCCATGAGATCACACCGGAGCTCTGTCCGCCGAACCGCGATTTGTCGCGGCAGCGGAGTTTCGCCCCGGCGTTTAGCCTCCTCGCGCCACTCCCACATGTGCGCGAGGACCTTTGCCTCCAGATATTATTACCACCTTTGCATATGATCTCTCCCAGTTTGCTTAAAAGTAAACAATGGTTAGGAATGCCTTTAGCTGTCATATCGATATAAAGCAAGCGCAGACCAGTAGATACTGTTACCGACAATCTAACATTTCACAGTGATTAACCGTCTGTTTCATCTCCGGAGTCAGATTTGTTGCCGACTACCTCGAAATATGAATCATTTGCTGTGTATGTCTTCACCAGTAAGTGAAATTTTAATTTTCGTTAACAGTATTTAGGTACAGAATTTAATTCTGTCGATACAGTTTTAGCTTCGCCCTCCCTATCAAGTATGTATATTCTGTCTAGAATATTTGCAGTTAACATATTATTATAAATCTATCCGTTCTACTACTATAGAAGTTATAATTAGGTATGGACAAAGCCTCCCGTTTTTGGACATATTTTTGATTTGAAGCAATGCATCATTTATGTTATGGGTCTTTGTAGCCCGAAATAAATTGATTTGATTATTGTCTTACTCAAACCACTTTCCCTCTATTTCTTATTTATTGATGTTTACTGTACTTACAGTCATCAACAGTTCCTCTACCGGTTGTTGCTGTCCGGCAAAATAACCGGTTTAGTACAATCGAAATGACACCTTATGAATACCCAAATGTTCACACTTCTTTACCATTAAAAAAATGTCATCAACTTAATTCACTAACATATAATTATATATTATTATATTTATATTAAGAACAGTATCTCAAATGTCACTTGTGGAGACAAAATGTTATACAGCAAGTTTTATAAGTGACTCATGTGTACAAATATATTTTGAATACTTTTTGCATTCCAACCTTGATCGAGCGAATGCAAACGACTTTTATGCAAAAGGAAATACAAAACGTCATTAGTTGAAAGGGAATTTGGAAATTTCCATTGATGTTAGTGAAGGAAGAAAAAGTCCTTTTTCATTCACACAGACTAAATGATTAATCTATACTAATATTATAAAGGTGCAGAGTTTGTTTGTTTGATTGAACGCGCTAATCTCAGGAACTACTGGTCACAATTGAAAAAATATTTTTGTGTTGGGTAGGGTAGCCTATTTATTGAGGAAGGCTATAGGCTATACAACATCACGCTACAACCAAGAGGAGCGGAGCAGTAATGAAAAATGTTGCAAAAACGGGGAAAAACGCAAGGGCAGGCGATTCGACGCGACGGGAAGGGTCGGGGGAACAAGAAATTTAACGCAGACGAAGTTGCGGCAGAAGCTAGTTGTTAAAATATAAGGAAACTTATGTACTTTTACTATATTTGTGAATAAAAAGAGCACCATGTATTTTCCTTTCACATAATTAATTTACCTGTTATTAATAAAATCAATAAATAAAAAAGCCTTCTTTTTCCATTACCATTTTATTATTGTTTTAAATGTTTTTTTCCTGATTGCTTAGTGGTTTTAATCGTATTTATAATATTAATTATTATTATTTTTTGTGTTATGGGCCCCTTCACGGGTGTAGACCTCCTCCAGTTTCTTCCATTTGTCTCCGTCACTTGCAATATTCTGCTAATCGCTTCCTGGTGTATCAGTTCGGTCTGCCTAGTCTTCGTTTTCGCTCTGGCCCTTTCCACTCTATAGTTTTAGCTGTCCATCTACCGTCTTTGTATCGTGATACGTGGCCAGCCCATTGCCATTTCAGTTTTAGAGCTTGCGTGAGGGCATTCGTTAACTTTGTTTGTTTTTTTGTCTAATGGCTTCACTATTGATTTTGTGCATTTTCTTTATGTTCAGTATACTTTTCTCCATGGCTCTTTATGTTATACAGCAGGCAGGGCAGTATGCAGGTATCTATACAATATAGACTAGAATGTTGATAAAAAAGTCGCCTCATGTGGTCTATTGAAGTTTCCCTCCAAAATTCGGAGATAATTCATAATTTATCACTAAATTTTATCTGGATAACTCTGAGACATAACCCGGCATATCGTCCATATATGATAAAATGATCCGATAATAAAAATACCCGTACCATGTAATGTGAATACCAGACGCCCACGCTGGTCTGGACTGACCTCTCATGAATCATGCGACCGTAACACAACCAACTCTCTTGTTTTTAAGGTGGAATTAATTAATATTTGTATGTCGTTATTTAATTATTGAACATAAATAATAAATAAATGACTACTAAATGTTATTAGAGACAGTTATCAAATCAAAATCAAATAATTTATTTCGGGTAACATAGACCCATATCATAAATACCTTACAGACTATCATAATAGAAATACAAATAAAAAACCACGTAAACTTAAAAATATTGTACACAACGTGACGGCGTCGTGTTGCGCTGCGTGGTGTCGCCGAAGGGTGTCGTGTATGACACCCTTCAGACAAAACTCTTCTATGAGGAAAGCCTCTATATGATAAGTCGGAACTCGCGCCACGAATTACTTTTAGTTCGTGTTGTGGCACGACACCAACTTCTCGAACCTTTTTTTTTTTTTTTTTTCAGGATGGGAAATCATCAAATGACTTCTCCCGCTCTGGGCGGAGCGGGAGGGCGTGGCAGACTTTTACTGACTAAAACCCACCCGTGTTCCATCAGTTGACCATGTGCCAGGGTCACGGTATCTCTTTCGAACAATCACGCGACCCCGGCAGGCATCGGTCCTAGTAGACCCCTTCACTGGAACTTCTCGACCCTTAAGGTCTTCACTACATACTCCACACTCCGTCTTTCGTACATACTCCACGAACTGCTCAACCTTCGATTGGTTATGATCGGATAGGTTAAGGTTTGGTTGATGGTTTAAAATACATACATACATAAAGTCTCGCCTTCTTCACACGGGGGTAGGCAGAAAATACACAAACGTCGCCTGCTGTGATCCTCACATAGTCCTTTTGCCTTGCATCTGGTCATACACAGACGCCAGTTGCAAGTACTATGCACCTGACCGAAATATAATACAATCACGCAAAAACGACGGAACGATTTGAATGATATTTGGCTCACATATAGTTTATAGTCTGAAGTTCCTCACGGGCGGAGTTGCTAGCAAAAGCTAGTTTATTGTAAGCATGGGAATAAGTTCTGTTTTCGTTTTTATCCAACCAAATCCAAATGGATGGATGGACCAAATCTAGTCACAGTCTCAGCTTGGCGACAGTCAAATGTCAAAAACTTGTCAAAAATTTAGAAAAACTCGAGTTTCTTTTAACAGAATGATACTGAGATCAGGCCTTGAACGTTCTTAAAATCACGAGAATAGTCCCTCAGATATCAGTTCACCAGTGCCGCCATCACTAAGAAAAACAAATGTTTTTTCTTGTATAGGTAAATTTCCAGTTTTAGCTGAGCTCTCATTGAATACATTTTTCGTACAATGAGGGGTCAGCTTATACTGGAAATGTATAACTTGATTTGTCGTCGTTCGTACTACCTTACACTGCCATACTAGCCGGTCTAAGGGTGTTGAAGCCGGTATGAAAGCCGAAGCCGGTAATAAACATGACGACTGTTACTGAGTGGCACGTGCGAGTAACAATGGTGCTTTACGACCTACAATCTTTGCGTTTATACGTAAATAACTAAATGGGTTATCGTCGTAGTGCGTGGATGACAGTAAGACAAGAGGGGAAGAAAAGGGACTTGTAGGAGGTCGTTAAATTGGCTAAGAATATATGTATGGGATGGTTTTTCTATAACTCGGAAGAAATGCAAACATTGATGATTAAAACCGGCCAAGTGCGAGTCGGACTCGCTCACCGAGGGTTCCCTACAAACCTGTAGGTATTCTCGGTTTAAAAATAAATGTTTTTTTTTAAATTTTATATTTCAGTTGATTGAATGTAAGGTAAATTGCGTTATACGATTTATGACGTTTTAAAAAAAAACTACTCGCTCGATCTCGTTCAAACCAATTTTCGGTGGTAGTTTACATGGTAATGTACATCATATATTTTTTTTAGTTTTATCATTCTCTTATTTTAGAAGTTACGGGGGGGGGGGGGACACATTTTACCACTTTGGAAGCGTCTCTCGCGCAAACTATTCAGTTTAGGAAAAAATTATACTAGAAACCTCAATACCATTTTTGAAGACCTATTCATAGATACCACACACGTATGGGTTTGATGAACAAAAAATTTTTGAGTTTCAGTTCTAAGTATGGGGAACCCCAAAATTTTTTTTTTTCTATTTTAGTGTAAAAATCTTGATGTGGTTCACAGAATACACCTACTTACCAAGTTTCAACAGCGTAGCTCTTATAGTTTCGGAGAAAAGTGACTGTGACATACGGACGGACAGACAGACAGACAGACAGACAGACAGACGGACAGACAGACAGACAGACATGACGAATCTATAAGGGTTCCGTTTTTTGCCATTTGGCAACGGAACCCTAAAAACAACAATCTGAATCTGCCAAACCTTTTAAGGTTTCCTAGTCAAACCAAATGCAACTGAACACCAGTATTTTTACATGGAGCGACTGCCTATCTGTTTTCTACAACCCAGTAACTGGCTAATAAGAAACCCCTTGCTAACACTGGTTGTCAGACTTTCAGGCTTCTGTCAACCCTTAATGACTGTCAAGTGCCGAATAACAGCCGGGATCAACGGCTGAACGTGTTTTCCGAGGCACGGAGAGGTCTTAGTATGTAAAGTCACTCATCCACGGACCAGCCGCAGAAAGTATACCTTACTTAGTGTTATAAATCTATATCTATATATACTTATAATAAAATTGTAGAGAGGTCAATTCTGTACATTGAATATACATTCAAAATTAATATTAGAGGATGAATGGTGATCGATACTGATGCCAAAAATACAATCAGTAAATTTTTTGTCTGTCTGTCTGTCTGTCCGTCTGTCTGTATGTGCACGCATGGGTCAAAAACTACTGAGGGGATTTTAACCAAACTTGGTACGATTATAGTCCATACTCCTGGGCAGGTTATAGGCTATATAACATAACGTTAAGACACATAGGAGCTGAGCAGTGATAATAAATTTGAAACAAGTCGGATGAAAATGCGATCATACACCAAAATTATGTATTACAAAGATCTACAAAAAAGTCCTTAATAATGTACATATCTATCCTACTAAGTTCGGAACACAGTTAGTTTATAACCTGGATTAACACATAGAGTACCTACTTTTTATCCCGGTAGTATATTCCCGCGGGATATTTTCCGACCAACACGCGGGCGAAGCCGCTGCAAAAGCTAGTTATACCTAAAATTATATATGTTTCTTGACTATGTATAATTACATCTAGGAACTCGAGATTAAATGTAGTTGTATTGACTTCTTGTGACTGGTCGAGACTTTGACAGTTCTCGGCCAATCATAAGCAAGTAATATGGCGGGAAGTGTGCAGACATTTTAGTGGTATACTCGGCACTTTTGGGCATTCGTATCGGGACATTTGTGCTAGTCACTTCACTTTATAGTAACTTTTTGTAAACTTTAGTAATAAAGGTGGTCTTAATAATAATAATAATAAAATAAAAAAAATAAGCTGGCAACACCGTGAACAAGACGTCACACATTTCGAATAGATATAATTTAAATAGTAAAAATATTTTTGACCCAAATTTATAGTAGATTTCGGTTTTACAGTGAACCTAGACCTAAAAATATTACAATATCATTATTAAAAAGAGACTATATCGCAGCAAAATGAAATAAACCCAACCAAAAACTACAGGATCGGGGGTGACATGACAGATGTCATCCCCGAACTACAATAATAATTAGAAAATGAAAAAACCATGACGAAATGTTAACAAGATCAGCGGCTCGTCGCGCACGCCCACCACCTCCGGACTCGTCGCTCAGCTCCGCCTCGCCGCCGCCGGTACCTAGCCCCACTGCGGGCGTTGTGAAGACACCGGCCGTGGCAGTTGCGTCGAGCTCGAGTGACGAGTATTTCTCTCCGCCCACGACGCCACCACCTGCTCGTCGACGGGGAGGACGCCGGCCGCCGGACGGCTTAGGACCTCGAGGCCCACCGGCCTCTGATAGGGTCCCAGCTCCCGGCGGAAGTGTGCAGCGCATGAGATGGACACAATCCATCAATGAAAATGTCATGCGCTCATACTATGGGGCTACAGAGGGGGGAAACAATCTGACCGCGTACCGTGTTCGGATGCTCTCTCTGTTTCAGGTACTTGAGCCAGCTGTCAACGTTTCGGCACAACGACTGTCGGATCAGGTGCGGGTCATCCAAAGTCATCGTATGTTGGATGACACAGTACTTGATCGCTTGCGTAATGAAATGCGGAGTAGCCATGTTATCGCCCCCACGCCGCAGACTGCTGCAGTACCAGCGCAGCCTACCACAACTTATGCTGACGAGGGATGGGATGACAGGGCTACAAACGTAAGTACCCATTGCAATGATGAATTGAGGAGCGCTTTGGAGTGTGCGATTCAGGAATATCGGTTCATGACTCCCGAACTTAGACC
Source organism: Aporophyla lueneburgensis (assembly GCA_932294355.1). Taxonomy (NCBI): domain Eukaryota; kingdom Metazoa; phylum Arthropoda; class Insecta; order Lepidoptera; family Noctuidae; genus Aporophyla; species Aporophyla lueneburgensis. The sequence continues at coordinate 23,864,213 of OW028758.1, read as the reverse complement.
ACGCTTACCTCGTTTGCCCATGCATAACAAAAATAGGGCACTGGTGGCGGCTTTGGATTCGCAGTTGTCAAACTACTTTGATGACTGCGAAGACCTCACCGATACTCATTCGATTCTGTACTGCGCGGCTGTAGCTGCATGTCGTGTAGCTCACGTCAAATTCCCTAATGACTCTCGAGCTACACGACCGAAACCAGCCGTACCAGCTTGGCAGTGCAGAATTGAGCGTCGTATTGCTGGGGCCAGAGCCCTCATCGGCAAACTAATCTGCTTCAGGGAGGGCAACACTCGCCCTAGAGTGATGCGCTTTGTGAGGCGGGCGTTCTCGGGGACTGATATCAGCCCTCGGGACTATATGTCCCGTGTCACAGAGCGCATAGACTTCCTGAAGCAGAAAGTATATGCATGGGCAAACCGTATTCGTAGGTATAAGCGGCGAGTGGACCGATATACTCAGAACCGCACCTTCCAGAGTGATGAAAGGTGGGTTTATAGGGCTTGGGAGCGACCGGTCCAAGGTGTGGCGGACGCGCACCTGCCGGATAATGATGCCATGTGTTCTTTTTGGCGCAGTATCTGGTCGATGCCTGTCAGTCACACCGAAGGGGATTGGGCTCGAGAAGTCGAGCGAGCCTGCGATCCAATACCAGAAATGGGGGCTGTTACCATCTGCCCCCAAGACGTAGCCCGTGCAGTCCGTCCATTGCCCAATTGGAAGTCTCCAGGGCCGGACGGGCTGCACAACTTCTGGATCAAATGGTTCATTGGATCGCATGCTCGCTTGGCGGCTCGGTACCAGACTGCATTGGAGTCTGGTTCGCTACCCCAGTTCCTAACAACAGGAATTACCCACCTGCTCCACAAATCAGGTAGTACCGCGGAACCCAAAAATTATAGACCGATCACGTGTTTGCCGACGGTCTATAAAGTTCTTACATCCATTTTGAGAGCTAAAATGTACAATCATATTGACACCAACTCCATCATGTCTGTCTCTCAAAATGGATGTAGGAACGGGTCTCGCGGTACTAAGGAGCTGCTCCTCATTGATATGGCCATTAGCCAACAGGTTCGCCGTTCCCGAAAGGATCTGTCGACATGTTGGATAGATTATAAGAAGGCCTATGACTCGGTGCCTCATACATGGCTCAAGAGGGTGTTGGAGTTGTATAAAGTTGATGCAACTCTGCGCACCTTCCTGATTTCATGTATGGGGCAGTGGAGGACGGTCCTTCGCTATCCAGGATGTCGAAATATCCAAAGGAACAGCGAACCGATAAGGATCGAGCGAGGCATATTTCAGGGTGATAGTTTGAGTCCGCTTTGGTTCTGCTTAGCCCTGAATCCTCTGAGCACACTGCTTGAGGATTCAGGTATAGGCTATCGGTTGAGGAGAGGTGGTCAGGTTATATCTCACCTCCTTTACATGGATGACCTTAAACTCTTTGCTCCCAACAATTTTCAACTAATGGAGCTACTGAAGGTAACTGAAACCTTCAGTAGCGCCATCAGGATGGAATTTGGTGTGGACAAATGTGCGGTCATGCATGTAAAGCGAGGGAAGATTGTGGAATCCGCGGGAACCCAACTCTCGGATTCCATAAACCTCCGAGCCCTCTCCGCATCCGAAACCTATAAGTATTTGGGTATGTCGGAAGCGTTGGGCATCAATGTTACTGACATGAAGCAATCGTTGAAGGAGCGCTTCTTTGGCCGCCTGAAGAAAGTATTTAATAGTCTTCTATCAGGCGGAAACAAGGTGCGCGCCTTCAACGGTTGGGTCATGCCGGTTTTGATGTACTCTTTCGGCGTACTCAAATGGACTCAAACCGAACTAGACGCCCTGGATAGGAGGGTCCGTACGCTGCTGACTGCATATCGAATGCATCACCCACGGTCATCGGTAATGAGGCTGTATATCCCGCGAAAGTGTGGAGGTCGAGGCTTTTTAAACGCTAAGACTCTCCACAATCGCGAGATATGCAGTCTCAGGGAATATTTCCTAGAAACCGACGTGGGGATGCATCGAGATGTGGTGGCGGTTGACAAGGGCCTCACCCCGCTCTCCTTGGCTAACGAGAACTGGCGCAAACCTGTAATACTTGACACCAATGAACGCATGGAAGTATGGCAGAGTAAGGAGCTCCACGGACGCTTTTTCCGGGCCCTACATGGACCCGATGTAGATATACTAGCGTCCGTAGCCTGGCTGCGTTTCGGTGACCTCTTTGGGGAAACCGAAGGTTTTGTCTGTGCAATTATGGACGAAGTTGTGATGACGAACAATTACCGGAGATTTATTGTGAAAGACGGCACGGTTGACATCTGTCGGGCATGCCACCGTCCAGGGGAATCAATTAGGCACATAATCTCCGGGTGTTCTCGTCTAGCTAACGAAGAATACTTGCATAGACACAACCTAGTAGCCAGGATTATCCATCAGCAACTTGCTCTTAAATACAGCCTTGTGGAATCAGAAGTGCCGTACTACAGGTATGTGCCCGACCCAGTTCTCGAAAATGGAAATATCACATTGTACTGGGATCGATCCATCATCACTGACAGGACTATTGTAGCAAATAAGCCTGATATAGTGGTGGTGGATCGAGTAGAGCGGCGCACAATGATTGTTGACATAACGGTCCCACATGACGAGAACCTCGTGAAAGCTGAGAAAGATAAGCAGATCAAGTATCTTGACTTGGCTCGCGAGGTTGTCGACATGTGGGATGTGGACTCAGCAATCATTGTGCCGATAGTCGTCACTGCCAATGGCTTGATAGCCAAGAGCCTCGATCAACATCTAAAGAGGCTCTCGTTAGGCAGCTGGGTCAAGGGCTTGATTCAGAAAGCGGTACTTCTGGACACGGCTCGCATTGTCAGGAGGTTCCTCTCTTTGGAGCCCTGACCGCCGGTAGCTTGGACCCTGTTCCCGATACCGGTGGGCTACTATTTTTTATATTTTTAAATGTTTTTATAAGTTTCTGTACTAATATTTAAAAATATAATTTATAAGAGTTTACAAATTAATAAAGGAAATAATAATAACCAACGACTATCGGATCAGGTGCGGGTCATCCAGCGTAACCATATGTTGGATGACACTGTACTTGATCGCCTTCGAAATGAAATGCGGAGTAGCCATGTCATCGCACCCCCGTTGCAGACTGCTGTGGTCCCACCACAGTACTTGACAAGTCAAGCTGATGAGGGGAATGATGACAGGGCTACAAACGTAAGTACCCAGTGCAATGAGGAATTGAGGAGTGCTTTGGAGGATGCGATTCGAGAATATCGGTCCATATCACCCGAACTTAGACCACGCTTACCTCGTTTGCCCATGCATAACAAAAATAGGGCGCTGGTGGCGGCTCTGGATTCGCAGTTGTCAAAGTATTTTGATGACTGCGAAGACCTCACTGATACTCATGCAATTCTGTACTGCGCGGCTGTAGCGGCATGTCGTGTAGCTCACGTCAAATTTGCTAGTGACTCTAGAGCTACACGACCAAAACCAGCCGTACCAGCCTGGCAGTGCAGAGTTGAGCGACGTATTAGTGGGGCCAGAGCGCTCATCGGCAAACTAATCTGCTTCAGGGAGGGCAACACTCGTCCTAGAGTGATGCGCTTTGTGAGACGGGCGTTCTCAGGGACTGATACCAGCCCTCAGGATTTTATGGCCCGTGTCACAGAGCGCATAGACTTCCTGAAGCAGAAAGTTTATGCATGGGCAAGCCGTATTCGTAGGTATAAGCGGCGAGTGGACCGATACACTCAGAATCGCGCCTTCCAGAGTGATGAAAGGTGGGTTTATAGGGCTTGGGAGCGACCGATCCAAGGTGTGGCTGACACGCATCTGCCGGATAATGATGCCATGTGTTCTTTTTGGCGCAGTATCTGGTCGGTGCCTGTGAGTCACACCGAAGGTGATTGGGCTAGAGAAGTCGAGCGAGCCTGCGATCCTATACCAGAAATGGGGGCTATTACTATCTGCCCCCAGGATGTTGCTCGTGCAGTTCGTCCGTTGCCCAACTGGAAGTCTCCAGGGCCGGACGGGCTGCACAACTTCTGGATAAAATGGTTTGTAGGATCGCACGCTCGCTTGGCGACTCAGTACCAGACTGCTTTGGAGTCTGGTTCGCTACCCCAGTTTCTTACAACAGGAGTTACCCACCTGCTCCATAAATCAGGTAGCACCGCGGAACCCAAAAATTATAGGCCGATCACGTGTTTACCGACGGTCTATAAAGTTCTTACATCCATTTTGAGAACTAAAATTTACAATCATGTAGACACTAATTCCATCATGTCTGTCTCTCAAAATGGATGTAGGAACGGGTCCCGCGGTACTAAGGAGCTGCTCCTCATTGATATGGCCATTAGCCAACAGGTTCGTCGTTCCCGAAAGGATCTGTCGACATGTTGGATAGATTACAAGAAGGCCTATGACTCGGTGCCACATACATGGCTCATGAGGGTGCTGGAGTTGTATAAAATTGATGCAACTCTGCGCACCTTCCTGATTTCATGTATGGGGCAGTGGAGAACGGTCCTTCGCTATCCAGGATGTCGAAATATCCAAAGGAACAGCGAACCGATAAGGATCGAGCGAGGCATATTTCAGGGTGATAGTTTGAGTCCACTTTGGTTCTGCTTAGCCCTGAATCCTCTGAGCACACTGCTTGAGGATTCAGGTATAGGCTATCGGTTGAGGAGAGGTGGTCAGGTTATATCTCACCTCCTTTACATGGATGACCTTAAACTCTTTGCCCCCAACAATTTTCAACTGATGGAGTTACTGAAAGTAACTGAAACCTTCAGTAGGGCCATCAGGATGGAATTTGGTGTGGACAAATGTGCGGTCATGCATGTAAAGCGAGGGGAGATTGTGGAATCCGCGGGAACCCAACTCTCGGATTCCATAAACCTTCGAGCCCTCTCCGCATCCGAAACCTATAAGTATTTGGGTATGTCGGAAGCGTTGGGCATCAATGTTACTGACATGAAGCAATCGTTGAGGGAGCGCTTCTTTGGCCGCCTGAGGAAAGTACTTAATAGTCTTTTATCAGGCGGAAACAAGGTGCGCGCCTTCAACGGTTGGGTCATGCCGGTTTTGATGTACTCTTTCGGCATACTCAAATGGACTCAAACCGAACTCGACGCCCTGGATAGGAGGGTCCGTACGCTGCTGACTGCATATCGAATGCATCACCCACGGTCATCGGTAATGAGGCTGTATATCCCGCGAAAGTGTGGAGGTCGAGGCTTTTTAAACGCTAAGACTCTCCACAATCGCGAGATATGCAGTCTCAGGGAATATTTCCTAGAAACCGACGTGGGGATGCATCGAGATGTGGTCGCGGTTGACAAGGGCCTCACCCCGCTCTCCTTGGCTAACGAGAACTGGCGCAAACCTGTAATACTTGACACTAATGAACGCATGGAAGTATGGCAGAGTAAGGAGCTCCACGGACGCTTTTTCCGGGCCCTACATGGACCCGATGTAGATACACTAGCGTCCGTAGCCTGGCTGCGTTTCGGTGACCTATTTGGGGAAACCGAAGGTTTTGTCTGTGCAATTATGGACGAAGTTATGATGACGAACAATTACCGGAGATTTATTGTGAAAGACGGCACGGTTGACATCTGTCGGGCATGCCACCGTCCAGGAGAATCAATTAGACACATAATCTCCGGGTGTTCTCGTCTAGCTAACGAAGAATACTTGCATAGACACAACCTAGTAGCCAGGATTATCCATCAGCAACTTGCTCTTAAATACAGCCTTGTGGAATCGGAAGTGCCGTACTACAGGTATGTGCCCGACCCAGTTCTCGAAAATGGAAATATCACATTGTACTGGGATCGATCCATCATCACTGACAGGACTATTACCGCAAATAAGCCTGATATAGTGGTGGTGGATCGAGTAGAGCGGCGCACAATGATTGTTGACATAACGGTCCCACATGACGAGAACCTCGTGAAAGCTGAGAAAGATAAACAGATCAAGTATCTTGACTTGGCTCGCGAGGTTGTCGACATGTGGGATGTGGATTCAGCGATCATTGTGCCGATAGTCGTCACAGCCAATGGGTTGATAGCCAAGAGCCTCGACCAACATCTAAGGAGGCTCTCGTTAGGCAGCTGGGTCAAGGGCTTGATTCAGAAAGCGGTACTTCTGGACACGGCTCGCATCGTCAGGAGGTTCCTCTCTCTGGAGCCCTGACCGCCGGTAGCTTGGACCCTGTTCCCGATACCGGTGGGCTACTATTTTTTATATTTTTAAATGTTTTTATTTTATATTCTAATATTTAAAAATATAATTTATAGGAGTTCAAGCTGAACCCTCGTCGCAAGCGGTCGTCTGTGCGCGCGCGCAACACATGTTGGCTCGGCCGACTTCGAAATCAAAACGCGTTTTTTGTGTGTGTCTCTCTGTGCAAAAGTGTCATAAGCTCAGGCTGTAGTGAAGACTGACTGCCGGAGGACGAGTAACCCATGGCGCTAGACCCGGTGAGACCGTTCTTAATATTACAGGGATACGTTAGCTAAACTGCGTAGACGGGCCTAGATATGCCGCGCGCGCGCGCACACAACGTCATCTCAAGCAGCCGTTGCGGACCAGTGTCGTCACACAAACAAATTCACGCTATTATTCTAACACTAAATGTGATATCGTTAAAGATGCCTTATCTAAAGATCTTATAAGTGTACACACAGCTACATATCAAACTATGGATTTCCAGTTTTAACAGACCTCGCATTGTATAGGCTTTCCGTGCAAAGAGAAGTCAGTTTATACGGGAAATGAATGGCTTGATTTGTCGACGTGTGTACCATGGTAACAAATTCCTCAAATTGTTTTGCAAAAGGCCACGGTCACCGGAATGTAAATATACATGTGGACTGAAGAGATAATAAAAAAATACCTCGAACTCTTAAGTTTGCACCAGACGTTTTTGCTCTACAGATAACGATACAAAACAAAAAAAAAAGGTCAAGCTCACAAATTAGACAGTTTCAGCCCCTTACTGACACAAATGTGTTTGACTAAACAAAAGTAATAACAATCTTTATAATCGTACCCATCACAAAAGACGGGAACTGTTTGTCTAGTAAGATATCTCACCATATAACATTTGATCACAAGAATATCCGTCAAAATCTCGCTACATATGATTTGGAAGGAAGAATAGAATTCGCCTAGCACTTCTAAATAATATGTAGGAATTTCTCCCCAACAGCATTCTTTTCCAGGAACAAAGGATAACAAAATACATAACCGTGCAATTAATTAAACATTCTGGTATATCGAATATACCATCATCACCGCGTCCGAATTGTAACTCGTAAATATGAATGTACACATAAACAGAACGCAAAAAAACACCGATCGGCGATCGAGAGAACCCATTAATACATATACACATCCTCTACACGAAGAACTATGATAGCTGGGTCCTGATCAAAGTAACAATACAAGAACAACTGGATAAACAAAACGCAAAGTTCAACCAACGCATCATACAACTACAAACAACCGTACAGCTGTACTTAGAAAGCAATCAGATCCTTCACAAACGTATTAAACTTGATTAGACGAAAAACAAGGACAGGTGCGCTGCAAATACGACACTTCAACGCCCATATTGGTCGAGGTCGAAGTACCCAACGCAAAGGTTCGATGCAACACACGCTTCAGCATGAAGATTCCAACTACAACGGCGAACTATTCATGAATATTGCTAACAGGGAAACACTTCAAATAGAATACAATAAAATAATTTGGGGACTGCCAAGATCAAAATATCATAGAACAGTTAACAAAAAGGGGAAAAAAACAAACACAAAAACAATGACATGGTACGAATGTAACAACGGTTGAGACCAAGTATGTCAAACAATGCAACTGTGCCGCGCTGAATAGAAATCCTACCAAACCAAAATACCAAGACTGTATAACAAAAAACTAGCAAATGTAGTAATCACCTCAACGAATGAAAACATCGAAGTACCCTGGAACATTCTAACGGAGGTAACTCTGACTCTTCAGACGATTTACTCAAGGGACCACCGATTAGCCCTTTTTAACCTACAGAAGGCCAAATTTCTACAAAGCAAGCAACCAAATAACTCCAATATGTATAATCACGTAAAAGAAAGCCATATAACACTCCAAAAGGTTAAATATCAGAACAAGAAACATGCAGACACGTGATAAATATGCTTCACCGAACTAGGGAAAAAAAATAATCACCCCGCAAAACACATGCAAACGCTCAACACATTCCACAGGAAAAAAAACAAACAAACAAAACCGAAAAAAAAGCAGGGTACCGATATCCAAATGAGAGGAAAAAAAAGGCCCAAGGGCCTTCGGCCCGCTTCGACCGACGACGAAAGAAACAAAGGAAATCATCAACACTCCCGATGGTATTATCATTTGCGGACGACCTTATCCTCATTACAGATGAGCTGGAAGAACTAAAACGAATCCAATACCACATTATTGCGGCTCAGAAGAAATGAACGAGTTGAGTCATGATTTGATTGACCAAGCTAGGAAAAAAGGAAACCAGGAAACTGCGGACATAAGAAAATGCATCAAATTTAAATCGGTAAAACCGTAACAAAACGCGTCGGGGACCACAGGATGTGCTACCTAGCACACGGTGAACCACACAACGCATGCATGCAGCAATGCAGTACAAGGCCAAATCTAAGAAGGTCGAGCGACCTACTTACAAATGGAACGACAACCTAAAACAAGACATGAAATACGAGTACTTCGACATGGGAATCAAGTTTAGGACGGACAAGCTGGAGATATTATCTTACCTTGTATGATATATGACTTAAAAGTATCAGCACTCACAAAGGCAAACCGATCAAGACCGAGAAGATACGAACGAGTTATCATGAGAGACTCGATCAACAAATCGAGACAGAGAAAATGCGTCAAATCTTAGACGGGAAAACCATAACAAAACGCACCAAGAACCACAGAATGTGCGACACATTTTCAGATGCTCTGAACCACACCTGTTTCATGCAGCAATGCAGTACAGGCCCAAATCTAAGAAGGTCGGACGACCTATTTACTAATGAAATGACAACCTAAAACAGGACATGAAATACTTCGACAAGGATATCCAGTTTTTGAGGGACACGGCTGGAGACAGAAATAAGATCAAGAAAGCGGCTAGTGATATCTACAAAAAACCAGAAACTGATATCAGCGAGAACTCAGAAAACGACCAAGAAAACAACAACACGGAACATAGCGAAGCCTCGACATAGAATAGAGCCAAGCAAACGGTTAACTCCACCAAAAGATGCATCGGAGAAGCTCGACCTGGATCAACATGCCGGCGACGACGTGAAAAGATGCCCTCCTATAGACAAATATCACCCTTCTCTCCACTAGTCCAATGCTTACTTAAGGCTGCATAGTCGGTAGGCTCGTAATCCTTTCCTATCCAATGGGCACGTCTTCCCTACCATTACAGCGCCCCCCGGTCTACTTCTTGATATGCAATGGCCTATGTAGCACCATGAATCATGACGCTTCAGGGGCTAGTGCAAATCTCGGGGTTCATTCGATTAATCGAGTCTGGTCAAACCACGCTGGGATCGGTGCAATTCATTTCATTTCATTTCATTTCATTTCATTTCATAATATTTAAAAATATAATTTATATGTTTATATACTGAAATAAAGGACAATAATAATAATAATATTCCACAACTATCACACAACGCCATCTAGTCTCAAGCTAAGCAGAGCTTGTGTTATGGGTACTAGACAACTGATAAACATACTTATATATTTCTAAATACATACATATTATAGATAAATTACACCCAGACACAGAACAAATGATCGTGCTCATCACACAAACATTTGTCCTGGGTGGGAATCGAACCCACGACCTCCGGCATAGCAGTCATGATCACTAACCACTAGACCAACAGGCCTGTCCTGGCCTGTCTTAGAAGTCTATAAAGAGTGTCTTATATATTCCAAGTCCTTACTTCTGAGTATTGAACCAGTACGGTTCACATTAGTTAGCCACGAACCGCTCTTTATTTCCTACTTCTAACCTAAAAAAACAACCGACTTCCTTAAAAAAACACTACAAAGTCAAAAATAACTTTAATTTCGAAAGTCGGTGTCTTAGGCTCTGTATTTAAGGTTTTTGCCACCGACTTCCGAAATTAAAGTTATTTTTGACTTTGTAGTGTTTTTTTAAGGAAGTCGGTTGTTTTTTTTGTAAAAAGTTTTTATTTTTTGACTTTTTAGTTGTGGTAGATACTCCGCACTAATCTAATCGCGTTATTCGTTCATTTGTCGCGCAAATACGTAATGGAAATTTAAGACTTATATGGTTTTCACATAGACCCCATTGTCCGAATGGAACCAAATTAAAATGAGACCACTCGGAAAGCACCAGCTTTCAAATAAAAAAAAAATCATCAAAATCGGTTCACCCAGTCACAAGTTATGAGGTAACAAACATAAAAAAAAAAATTAAAAAAAAAATACAGACGAATTGATAACCTCCTCCTTTTTTTGAAGTCGGTTAAAAATAACTGCCAATAATCTAAAAATGTTTCAAGGACCTCGCAGACTTGACACACTTTGTTTCCCTGTACTGTGGAATAAGTTTATTTCGAGGCAAAGCGTAAGGAATGCAAGGATTTGATTGCACGTCGATTTACAGTCAATTGTTTGTTTTTCGACATCGATTCGGTCGGCCGAAGTTTGTAGTTGTGTTTTTGCTCCATAAAAGGTCTTATTTAGAAAGGTAGGTAACTTTTAACTCCATATAAGTGATTATAAGGATTTATTTAGTAAGGTTACGTTTTACTTCTTATGAGGCTCGTGGCTAAATAATCTATACAAATAAATAAAACTGAAGTGTCTGTTTGTAATTTCAAATTAACAGCTTTTCACTAAATGCATATGAAAGTAAATACGGTACCTACTTACACCAAAAAATCATTTTTTTAAACTTTTGTCTGTCTGTCTGTTTGTTCCGGCTAATCTCAGAAATGGCTGAACCGATTTTGATGGGACTTTTATTGGCAGGTAGCTGATGTAATAAGGAGTAACTTAGGCTACTTTTATTTTCAGAAAAATACCTGTGTTAATTTCCGACATCCACGCGGGCGAAGCCGCGGGCACAAGCAAGTAATATAATATAATAACAGCCGCACAGGTTGCTCGAAGGTTAAGCTACTCTTGCCGCGGTCAGTTCGTGGATGGGTGACAATCTGTTACATATTTAGACCTTCCGATCCCCATTTCTTGCAATCTCGATCCTCACTTACGTTACTTGGCAGTCTAATTTTTGTGTTAAAGTAATATAAAGTTTAATAATGAAAACTATATATTGCTTATATCGCTCTATTTTCATTGACATTGATTATCGCGACTTGACATTCAATAAAAAAAGCACCCTCCTAATTACGTTATTTGGCATTGTCATTTTTAAACGACTTCAAAAAGGAGGAGTTCCTCAATTCGTCTGTATGTTTTATTTTGTATGTATGTTCCGCGGTATCTCCGGCAATTGCGAATAGAAGTAATTTATACTATAATATACAAGATTATTTTTAGTATATGCGAAACCTGAATATAGTTTGTTCAGAATCAGTAACTGAATCGATTCCAATATTTTTTACACCATGTTATATTTTGTACCAAAAATATTTAATTACGCTTCCAAGGCGCGGGCCTTAAGTGTTTTGTTTCGATTTTAAAATTATCATGTCTTTCTCGTATTCAAACGTCCATTACACGGAGATGGTACGTACACTAGCTGTTTGTGGTGATCTGCATATGTTTTTGCGTGGACAACCAGGTAACTTATCAAGCTTATAACTTTGTGATTATTAATGATACAGTTTTGAAATTTTTTTCATAGATTCTTTACATAAAAATACTAGACCCGTGTTTCGGGTTTCGCATAAACAAAAATTAATGTTGTATGAGGTGTATCTATTCATACACGAAATATTTTAAGAGGTACACCGGTAGGTGGTAAAGAAGCTATAGAAGCAAAAAGAATGTTTTTATCTATGCGTTTTTGAATTTTCGTAATTATTATAATTTTAAAAGTGCTTGAGACGTTTTGCATAAAATCTTTACTCCGAATTCTATGAATGGCCCGCCTGACGCTGCGAGAGCGGCGACCGGACGGCACGAGCATGGCCGCGGTGTCTCTGGCCGTAAAAATAAGAAGGAGCCATTTCTTATGTGCGTCAAATAATTTATAAATAATAAATTTTGAAAAAAAAATACATTTAGAAATTATTATTTTTTTCGTTGCTGTAGCTTCTTTACCACCTACAGGTGTACCTGTTAAAATATTTCGTGCATGAATAGATACACCTGATATATACTATTTATACTTATATACTATAATATAAAGCTGAAGAGTTTGTTTGTTTCGTTGAATGCGGTAATCTCAGGAACTACTGATTCGAATTGAAAAAATCTTTTTGTTAATACAAAAAGATTTTTTCAATTCGGATTCTAATGGTAGCCTATTTATTGAGGAAGGCTATATGCTGTATAACATCACTCTACTATCAAAAGGAGCGGAACAGCAACGAAAAATGAACGAAAACTGGCAGGCAATTCGATGCGACGGGAAGGGTGAGGAGAGAAAAATTTGACGCGGATGAAGTCGCGGGCAGAAGCTAGTAGTAGTAATAAACTAATAATAGTAGTAATAAGCAATAGTGTTGTAGTATTTTTTTTTAGTTGATAGGGTTAGCCTCAGGAGCATGTAAATTTTATTTACTTTTCTTGGGTATTTTTGGCGTTAGCCTCGATGAGACGTTATTAGGTACTCCTCTTTGTATATCGAGATGACATTCTACTGTTTTCTGTTACTGTTGCTTACATAGCAGGCGAATAATGGTATACGTATTCATCATTTCAGCCGAAATCGTCCACTGCTAGGTAGGTCTATGTATGGGGAAGTTCAATATGTTCTCACATTTAAAATAACCTTGGTATTTGCAAATACGGGTAAACAGTGCACAGATGTTTTACAATTATTTAATAATTAGATATCGTATTTATCGTCTTCATTACCTTTCGTAATGAACACTCATCATCATCATTTCGGCCGAAAGACGTCCACTGCTGGACCTATGTCCAGCATTGGACGTCATTGGATGTCTCTCCCAATGCGAGGGGGGTTCGCCATAATCGCCACGCTTGGCAGGCGGGTTGGCGATCGCAGTATGGTGGTAAAATGCATAGAGAACGCTGCTGCCCATTCTCTAGTAACGTATACGTATTGATGTACATAAATAAAAAGTTAAAATAATATCTTTTACCGCAAAAAAAAATCTACAACTTCCGAGAAACCGTAGTGGTTTCTCGGAAGTGAAAAATGAGTTAATTTCGGAAGTCGGTGACAAAAAACTACAATATACGTAAAAAGGCTAATAAAGTTATTTCCACTTTGTACTGTTTTTTCGAAAGTCAGTGTCTTTTTTGTAAAAGTTTTTTTATTGTGTAAAGTGATTATAAATTAAATGCAATTATTCAATCACTCCTACACCACCTATATTCTATAAAACAGTCAAAATCTTAAGGTCGGTTGTAAGGAAATAATGAATAAATGCCACAGGACTTTTGTTCTATGGGAATATTTTAATACGTAGGTTCATCTGGAGTAGCCAGTAGCCAATCTATCAATTTACCCAGTAGCCAATAGCTAGCTTTACACAGATTGCTACTAAGAATACTAGTTTATAGAATAGAAAAAATCCAATTACGGTTTTGCTCGAGTTTTAAATCTAGATCAAACCTGATAGAGTTAGTTGCGTACATCAAGCAAAAATTACAAGGCACGCTAACTGCAGAGTTAGTTGCATACTGTAAATTAATAGTTATTCATTCAGATTTAAATTACGATACCATACATCTTAACGTTAGACTCATAATAAATGCAAAAAACTACATCCCTTGTGAATTGATGTCGGTCCAGTGAGAGCTAGGCTAATCTATGCTATATACAATCTAGAGAGTATGATAATGATAAATGATAAATGACTTTATTTTTGCAAGTAGGTTTGTACAAACACTTTTACACGTCAACCAATTTTTTTTTAAACTAGATGAGTTCGGCATTTCCTATCTGATGATAAATCTATTTCTATACTATAAAATATAATTATGTAATAGTATGTAATATTTAATCTATGTAATCTTTTATATCTAATATTATAAATGCGAAAGTAATTCTGTCTGTCTCTTACGCTTTCACGACTATACCACTGAATCGATTTTGATGAAATTTGGTGCAGAGTAAGTTAGAACCCTAAAAAACTTTAAAAAAATAACAACCGACTGCCTTAAAAACACTACAATGTGAAAAATACCTTTAATTTCGGAAGTCGGTGTCTTAGGATCTGTATTTAAGTTATTTGCTTAATATTCTCATGCATTTGTATTGCTAGTGTTTTCATTTATTGTTGTGTCTACACTGTATATGTGTATGTATCAACCTAGAGTTTCTTGCAATAATGTATAGTAAACAGTGACAATAGGCCGCCCATATTATCCGTACAACCAATAATGTAGGGTAAACGTGTTCTTGAGTGGAGACCGCGAATCGACAAACGTAAGGTAGGACGCCCTCAGGCTAGGTGACACGATGATCCTCGCAGGGTGACTTACCAGTCACCTGAATGAGAGCTGCTAATTGGAGAGGCCAGCAGTGGACTGCTGTAGGCTGATGATAATGAATTAGTTTAATCAAACAAAGTATATAAATATTGTAGAGCTTCGATTATTTCATTTTGGCTCCTATTTATAAACATGAAGCTTTCTGGTTTATTTATTGGATACATTTTTGACCCAACTTTAAACTATTATTCAAACTTAAAGAACGCCGATAAAACTATAATTAGTATATTTTCCTTCAATCACCAATGTTAAGCGCCTGTAGTTATTTTACTCATTCAATTCTCTTGCCTGCGTTGACGTGCCTTACATTATTGCCCTTGAAGATAACAGGCCAAACAGCTTTCATGTAAATATAATACATCTAAACGGTTCTATTAGTTCATTATTAATCTGCCTTTGACAAATTGCGGAGTCCTCTAAAGCTGAAGATTCTTGATCATAATTACAGCCGAAAGGCTTGTTTTTTTTCGATGGGAAATCATCAAATGACTTCTCCCGCTCTGGGCGGAGTGGGAGGGCATGTTAGATTTTTACTGACTAAAACCCACCCGTGTTCCTTCAGTTGCCCATGTGCCAGGGTCACGGTATCTCTTTCGAACAATCACGCGACCCCGGCAGGCATCGGTCCTAGCAGACCCCTTCAGCCGAAAGACTTCACTTGAGCATCACCAAAGGTCATTCACAGAAAGCACGACATGAGATCTTTGCAGTCTCACTGTGCTCATCGGAGGTGTAGTTGTACTTGCAGCGAACCCCTAACTTCTTAGTCAGTTAAGAGACCTGATATCATCGGGTCGTCGACCGAAGTGCGGATGATTACTAGTATTTTACAAGGCTAGTATTTTCACTGCATCCGGTTAAACTGGAAGCCGAAACTAAAATAGTTGGGAAAAAGGTTAGGCAGATGAGATGTTATTAGCATAGCAACATTCTGTCATGCGAGTTTTGTCTGCTATCATCATTATCATTTCAACTGTAAGACGCCCACTGTTGGACATAGGCCTTCCCAACATTTCGCGGGCTAAATCATAATCGCCATGCTTGACAGGCGGGTTAGCGATCGCAGTATGGTGGTAACATGCATAGAGCTTAGCT
Source organism: Aporophyla lueneburgensis (assembly GCA_932294355.1). Classification (NCBI taxonomy): domain Eukaryota; kingdom Metazoa; phylum Arthropoda; class Insecta; order Lepidoptera; family Noctuidae; genus Aporophyla; species Aporophyla lueneburgensis. The sequence continues at coordinate 23,848,402 of OW028758.1, read as the reverse complement.
TAACATGCTTTTACTACAAACTCTGGAAGATATAGGATTGTGGTATTCTTTACGTCCGGCAACTCACGGATTTGTAAAATCCGAAATAGAAAAGAAAGAAAGAAAGAAAAGCTGTTTATTCTGCACAAACAAAACGCACTAAAAAATAAACAAAAAAAAAACAAAAAAAACTAAACAAAAACTAAAAAATAAATACTATAATATGGCTTCGTTCACCAGTACGAATATTGGTGCGGATAAAATTTGTAGTTTAGTGGTGCAGTGGTGGCCTAGTGGTATCGACCCCCACTTACAAGTTACAGGTCGTGGATTCGAACCCAAGCAGCCGCTTTACTTTGTATAAATTGTTTCATCACCACTGCTCTGATAACGGTGAAGGAAAACATCGTGAGGAGACCGGCATGTCTTAGAACCAAAAAATCGAAGACATGTGACATCTACCAACCTGCATTGGGCCCGCGTGGTGGATTATGGCCCACTGCCTCTCACCGAGAGGAGGCCTGTGTCTCAGCAGTGGGCACATTATACAGGCTGTTGAAGATGATGAATCATTAAATGAGAAAATAAAGTATAACATAGCTCGATACTATTCTATCAATAGCTTGTATAGGAACACCTGTATTATCCAGGCTATAACCAGTTGTTTATCGATCTGGTTTAATTAAAATCTGCAGCAGATGGTGCAGTTCGACCATTCATCATTGAGATAGGGACCGATTGACGAACTGTGGTGTTGCTATGTGTGTATTACGGATGTGTGAGAAGTCTATGGTCAGGGAAGTTCAGTTTGCTGTTCCAAATTCAAAATAATTTATTAGCAAAAACGTGTAAATAAAAAAAAAATGAGAAAGCATTGTATTTGCTCCGTGGTCCCTTAATCGCCTCTTACGACACCCACGGGAAGAAATGGTGTGATGCTATTCTTTACGTCCGGCATTACACGGATGACGTCAAACATTGGAGTACGTTTTTTAACTCCCAATCACATACCAACATATTTATACCTACCTGCCTCCAGAATTAATACAACAGTGTTTATTTCTGAACGACTCCGAAGCGGTCAGCATCCCGACCTTAGCGCAATGAGCTTAACCGACTGCGTTAAATAGGGTGATGTGTTTGTTCGGAAGCACACGTGATGCAGTGGTTCTGTAAAGGTTTGAGGATGAGTACCTAATTTGTACTTTAATACAATCCTTTATTTCAGGAAACTAAGGCCCATGTAAACAGAATACATAAATAATATAAAAACTACTATAAACTAATACAAATTCTATTTAAAACCCCCCCCCCCCCCCCCGCCTTGGTGATACATGGCGAAGTTTAAGACTACCCCCCCCCCCAATTATTTTTTGATGTGATAATTAACATATTTTAATATGTTAATTATCACATCAAAAAAAATCGCAACGATATTGGAATTTGTTGCCTAAGTCCACTAATTTTAAGTATGGGCCACACTGTACTTCGCCACGCTCGCCAGCCATTTAGGTTTACCTACTTTAGGGCCTGGCCTATAGATGTTTCACATTAAAATATTTGAATCAGCGTTTGATACTGGCTGAGCTATGGGTCCTGGTTTTGATGTCTGTGTAATTTTATATTTACATAGGTGTATGTTCTGAGTCCATAATGTATAAATTAAATGATTAATAATAAGTACTGTGACACTGTGGGCTTGGTCTAAATGTCATAACAGCTTACGGACAAGGCCAAACTGCATTTCTATTAGAATTCCACATTATGCTATAAATCTGGGTCTAGATTAGACTCGTTTCAGTTGTGACCTAACAACTAGTTTGCTAATGTCACTGTTTATTAATAATATTATTAACAAACAGTGACCGAGAAGTCGGTGAATATACGTAACAAATACCTACAGTCGAATATAAAACCTCCTCCTTTATTAAAGTCAGTTAAAAGTATAACAGATAGTAAATTGATGTATGTAGCAGTTTTCTTTTTAAAAAGTAGCTTGAACACTATTACAATTTCAAAAACAAATCCGTTGAACTAAAATAACAATTGAATCCTGGACCCTCTAGGTACTTAATACAAATCTTCCAATCATTCACTGTCAGATGACGCACATCCTAAACGGCTGCGCTTGGAAGCTTGAAACATGCTCAAAAGTTCCGTAAATATCGCAAGTGAGCTCTCAGGAAGAGTGAAAAATCTGGTTAATTAGGGCATGAAAAAAAGATCTAAAGAGCAGTGATGGCCTAGTGGTGGTTCCTACTTAAGAGTTGTAGGTCGTGAGTTCGAACCCAGACAGTCTCTTTACTTTGTGTAAATAATTTCATCACCACTGTTCTCAAAACGGTGAAGAAAACATCGCTATGAAGCCTGCATGTCCTAGAACCAAAAATTCGAAGACAGGTGACATCTACCAACCCGCACTGGGCCCGCGTGGTAGATTGTAGCTCGCTTCCTCTCGAAGAGAGGACGGCTGTGTCCCTGTGGCGTTCCGTAGTGAGAAACATTATAGGCTGATTAAGATGGTTATGATTAAGACGTGAAAGTTTTATGAAAGTTCGTATTTTTTTACACGAATCGTACCTACACATACAGGATAAAATTTTATCCAGTGCGCAAATTTTAACAAATTAAACTTTAACGAGTTATAATAACCATACAATTTTTATTTTGATATATCTTAGTACAAAAATATTAAGTTATCGTTAATGAAAGATATTTATTTTGAAACTGGGCGCGGTTATTGACCTATTAGTACCTACTAGTTGTTCGATCGGTCAAAATTGTAAGAAGTTAGAAGTACCTACGCCGGTGCGCGGTTACTGACCTATTCATCACTGTTAATCATAAACTATTGTTAGCAAAAATGGAACATTATGGAGTGAGAGGATCAGTTTTAAATCTGTTTAAATCTTACTTAGAAAATCGGAAACAATATGTTGAAATTAAAGTAGAAGAAGAAAATAGTGAAAAATTGTACAAATCGGGACTAAAACTAATTAGACAAGGAGTTCCACAAGGTTCAATATTAGGCCCTATCTTCTTTATCTTGTTTATTAATGATTTAATTAACTTCATGCTAAAAGAAACTGGCATAGAACTTGTCCTATTTGCTGATGATACGAATGCTGTTATAACCGCAGAAGATATAGAAACTCTAAGAAGTAAGGTAAATAAGGCTCTGGCTCTCTTTCATTCTTGGTTTACCATCAACAATCTCAACTTAAATAGCAGTAAAACGCATGCCATATTATTTAAAACAACGCCGAGAAACAAAGATACAATTGACATACATTTGAATGAAAATAAAATAATATTAGTAGACAGCGTTAAATTTTTAGGTATTTATATTGACGAAAGCCTGAACTGGAAAAAGGAACTTACAGCCATAGAAAGTTCAATTAGTTCTGCTTGCTATGCCCTTCGAAGCCTTCGAGATGAGATCTCCATTAAACTGTTAAAAATAGTATATTACTCGCTTGTTGAGTCAAAGCTTAGATACAGTATCGCTCTATGGGGAGGCAGTTATGCGTACAATGTAAATACTGCTTTTATCATACAAAAAAGGGCCATAAGAACCATGGTGCGAATTCCCCAATGGGTATCATGTAAGCAGTATTTTAAAGAACTACAAATACTTACAGTCCCTTGCTTATATATTTTAGTTCTACTCACAGACCTCTTGAAAAAGCTACATAATTTCGAAACACTTGACGAAAGAAATAAGCGGGAAGCCACAAGGCGTAAGGACTTACAATATAAGATACAACCGCATTTGAAAATAGTTAGTCATGCCGCATGTTATCAATCAATTAAATTATTTAATAAATTACCGTTACAATTAAAGTCCATTTATAATTTAAATCAGTTTAGGAGCCAGTTAAAGACATTTTTGATAGAAAAATGCTATTACTCACTTGATGAGTTTCTCGGTGATGCACATAACTAAACTTTTATAATTATTAACCTTTTATTTTTCACATAATTTATTTCTATTTTTGACACAATATAATTGATTTCCATTTTTGACATGATATAATTGATTTCTATTTTCGACATTATATAATTTATTTCTATTTTTGACAGTGTATAATTTATTTCTATTTTTGACATTATATCATTTATTACTTTTGACATTTGTATCGGTGTAAATTTACCTAAATTGTATTATTTTTTCTTTTATTCTTGATTTGACGACAGTGGGTCCCATTCATTATATAAATTCATTTGTTTAATTCTTTTTTTTTAATTTATGTATGCATGTTTTTAGTTTTTACTGTAATAATTTCGACACAATGTAAAAATTGTTCATGAAATAAATAAATAAATTCCTATTGTCGATATCATATTACGAAATATGTAGGGTGTCCACAGCTTACTGATTTAAGGTCCGATAAAAATAAAAAAAAGTATTGAAAAAATAATTGAAATGTGTTACTGATACTGAAACACAAAAAAAAAATATGTGCACTGGTTACATTTTTTTCCTGTGTAATATAGAATAGGTTTTTGTCTTAAAGTTGCTACTAAAAGTAGATACCTAGTTACCATACAAGAAAATCAATTTTATACTGTGTTAAATGTGCACATACAGGGAGGCAGGCATTGAACCCCTAAAGTAGTTTATTTTCTGTAGGTTATTGAAAAAAAATACTCGTTCATAGAAAAGTGCAATAATAATAATCCATTTATTTCATGCAACACAAGCCCATAGACCTTAGTCCTGAATATACATAAATTTTATTATAAAAAAAAACTTGTGTTAATAAATAAGACTTAAGACTATTTTAGTAGCACTTAACTTTGCCCTAGCTTCACTTTATGCTGTTCTGCGGTAATTATCCATGGAAGCAACGGAACACCACGTCTTGCGGCCAAAAGTGTCTTTTCATGACGAGAGGCAGATAACAATTTAGTACGCGCACCACGTACGCCTTAAAGTTAGACGTTGCGGCGCTACTCTAGTAACTGCACCCTCAGCATGTACCTTGTCTTACTACCCCATGATGTCCTCCACCTTAGCGGAGTAGTGCAGGCGAAAGATGCACACCAGACTGTACGGTTTTGCAGCACGTAGGGTTACTTCGGGCCCCATAGGAGTTTACCAAAAATAAATGGAACAGCTCAATATGTTTTAATAACCTATAAAAAACTTCAAGACTGGGGGGTTTGGAATCACGTGCTGAATCCACAGATAACAAGTTACGTGTCAGAGACATGCCACACTGTATATTGATGACCGTGACTGTATTAGAAGAGCAGCACTTTTTACATTTTCTGGCAAATACAAAATAATTTTAAGAGTATCCTTAGGTCGTTTGGTCACAAGGCAGATGTGAGTGGAATCGCCGGGAAGGGACGCCCATGGAGAACATATAGTGACCTAAGGTCACTATATGTTGGTGTTGTTCTTCAGAAGGGTCAGTGCGTATTGGCAACTGGCATACGTGTATGACCAGATGTATGTCATGAACCTAAACGAGGCAAGAAGAGTAAGGATCGTAGCAAGTGGCGTGACTCTCTACCCCATGGGAAAAAGACAGAGTTTATTTAGTAATCCGTCCATCCAGCCGTGAATAGCCATCCTTGTCGAAGGACCGATGGCCGATGGAGCAGACGAGTACTGGAGTGGAGACCGCGTGTCGGCAAGCGTAGTGCGGGACGGCCCCCAGCTAGATGGACCGACGACCTCAAAAACGTGGCTGGGGCAGACTGGATGCGGAAGGCGGAGGACAGGGTGTTGTGGTGCAGCATGGGAGTGGCCTATGTCCAGCAGTGGACTACGATAGGCTGAGTCGATGTTGATGTAGTAATAACATAACATAAATTCGTCGGATTGATTAATTTAACTCAGGGCTCCTTCCTCAAGTTTACTTGGCCTTCTTTGGGTCATCATTGTGATTTGATAATTCGGTTAAAATATTGTTATTTGGGAAAACAGTTTTGAATAAACATAATGAATTGTGACAGACGGACTTAAAGTAAGCACAAACGAATGCTTATTATGACACAAAAAATGTGCTTTCTGTAATAATATTTGTGTAATTGCAAAAATGAATGGGGTAACTGAATTGTCGGTTTCATTTGGCAATACTTCTGTCTTCAGTGGAACAATATTATTGTTTACTGAAGATTTGTTTTTTTTGGAACACTGGCATAAGTTTTTTTTCCTTTTTAGTACTAGCTGTTGCCTGCGGGTTCACCTGCGTGGATGTGGGAAATTATCCTTCGGTAACGTGTTCAGGGTTCTCAAAATCGGTTTAGCTGATTCGGAGATTAGCTGAAACAAACAGAGTGACAGCCAAAGATGTAAAAAGAACTCAAAGTCACGAGTATTTATGAATAACCCCCTTTTTTTTTTTTTTTTTTCAGGATGGGAAATCATCAAATGACTTCTCCCGCTCTGGGCGGAGCGGGAGGGCGTGTCAGACTTTTACTGACTAAAACCCACCCGTGTTCCATCAGTTGCCCATGTGCCAGGGTCACGGTATCTCTTTCGAACAATCACGCGACCCCGGCAGGCATCGGTCCTAGTAGACCCCTACACTGCTGCTGACATCTCTTTGAGGCGCGCGTGGAACACTGCGCGCCGTCGACCCGAGCCTGGTCCTTACCGGGCGGCGAGCCACCCATTGCTCGCCACCCGCAAGCTCGCGCCTACGGTGGCCGGGAGTCCGCAATTGACTCCCGACGCCCGGGGCGTCTCCTCCTGCGGCGGCTAGGGGCATGAGGGCGCAGAGACTGCCACTCCCTCACGCGCCCCGCCTCCTCCTTCGCGAGCATCACTGCTTCGCAGAAGGAGGTGACGGCTTCCCATTCCCTCTCGCTCCGTACCATGGCTCGCACCAGGGCCGGACGCGAGAGGTCGCCGCCGCCGATCGCCTCCACGAGGACACGGCGGTGCTCCGCCCAGGCAGGGCATACCTCCACCGTATGCTCCACCGTGTCCTCCAGACGATCCTCGCAATGGAAACACCCGGACGTATCCTCCCGCTTTATCCTGAACAGGAACCCACCGAAGCACCCATGCCCGGTGAGAACCTGCGTCAGGCGGAAGGTGAGGACGCCGTGGCGCCTCTCTATCCACTCCTCAAAGAGGGGACTTACCGCCGCAATAGTGGCGTGCCCAGCACTGGGTTGCGACAATCGTACCCGCCATGTCGCTATGAGATCACACCGGAGCTCTGTCCGCCGTGCCACGATTTGTCGCGGCAGCGGAGTTTCGCCCCGGCGTTTCGCCTCCTCGCGCCACTCCCACATGTGCGCGAGGACCTTTGCCTCCAGATCCCATGGCGGCACTCCGGCAAGGAGGCTCGCCGCCTCGCACATGAATAACCCCCTTACGTGAATTATGATTTAAATTTGAATGAAAAACTCACCTCTGTGTTAATGATATTCTTAACTGTAAACTGATTTAAAAAAAGGTTTACACGTTTAAAAATTCAGTACATTTTCTATTAAGACCATTAATTAATTAAATCTAGACTATTCGCAATCTCAAGAACTCCTTAACAGCTTCCCAGTTTTCCTTTCTTTCTCCTCTCACCCCTTATATCCTGCCAGAGTCGCGAGATTTGTTAGAAAGAGTTACCGTGGCCCTGGCATATAGGCAACTGAAGGAACACGGGTGGGTTTTAGTCAGTAAAAGTCTTATACGCCCTCCCGCTCCTCTCAGAGCAGGTGACGTCATGTGATGATTTTCTACCCACAAAAAAACCCCTTATATTCTTATGTTAACCTCTTTTGTTTACTACTGTACTGACACATTTACGAATAACCTTTTCATTCACAATTTAATTTACTGAAAATTGTAAACAAATGTGCGTATGAGTCCCTTCATAATATTTTGTACAACAACAGGAAGCAGGCGGAGCGTGTCAATTCATGACAGTAAATAACATTGTATTGAGAGCGATTCAACAAGGTTTGTCATTCTTTTTAGTATGCTTTTCGTCAGGATAGAGGTCAGGAGTTAACAGGGCGAGGGACAATTCCTGTATTTTAAGAGCGTTCCCATTATATATTTTTTTGGCTTAATCTGTCAAAAACTGCTTTTCTATTTTTATAAGTAAATTTTTGACAAGTTTTTGTCATTTACTGTCGTGGAGATGACATTGTGACTAGATTTTGGCCGTGTTTAATTATAAGAATTGCCATATTATGTGATTTTACCCTGATTGCGTAACACATCAATAATACAGATTATTATCTGAATCATTTTGAAGGATTTTGCTAATTCATTACTACATTTTGCTAATTCATTGCTACATTTTGCTAATTCATTGCTACATTTTGCTAATTCATTGCTACATTTAGCTAATTCATTGCTACATGTTCGAAATATTTGTCTGCTCCTCAACGCGTACAACGCAATGAATGTACCTATAACATGGACATAAAACAGCGGGGTTTTATGTCCATGTTATAGGTATACACCTATATTGGCCGTGAGTTCACCAATGTCCAATAGCGCTGGTTTTCCAATTAATTTCGACCCTTTTTTCAGAAAAGAGCGATAGGTAGGCAGGTAAACTCAGGGAAATTATTTAACACTGTCCGAATATTAAAATAGCTTCTGCCATTCTTTAATAACATACAAAATGGCGACGTATGAAATTGCTTATCGATTTAGTTTCAATTTGTTTGACAATTAATTTCCCTGAGTTGTAGGTACTTAACGTCCGGCGCCTACTAAAAATACATATAAAAGTAAGAAAAAAAAAACGCGACTAAGAAAACAAACTACAAACTTATTACCTCATAAAATAGGAATGTTTAGAGGACATTTACAAGACAACCTAGTAGTCTAGTATGCAAATACATTATCAGAAATAATTTGTATAAATTCTAATGTGCATTTAAAGATAAAATGGAAGCAGTTACATTAACCGACGATTAGCGCCATTTTGTATGTTATTGAAGTCGTTAAACGTTAAATAGACACGTTGATATAAAATTCTTTTGGTTATCTGTGGCGTAGAATGATTAAGAAAATTGTTGTTGGTATAGCCGTGTAATGTTGACTCGCGCTAAAGCCGTGTGCTAATATAAGCGATCGTCGCGCGAATACACGATCATTGCGATCATTTGTCATTAATTTGTTCGGAAAACCGGATGCCAACCTGTTATGGTTTATGTGATGAATAAACCCTTCGATGGAACTGTCGCCATAGGTGAGCCTTTAGTCGTGCACAATCACTTGGAAGCTGGGATTTAAGGATAAGGTACTCACTATTCTTCACCGTCGTCGGCTTTTCGGTGGCACCAATTCAATACACAGTCCAGGGACGTCCCTAATTAGCCACTCAACACTGAAACAGAATTGATGAAAGTCTTGGTAGGTGTGAGTGAGGCTCGCCTTTGGCCAACAGTTCCATCGAAGGGTTTATTCACATTAACCACAACACAACCTCTGTCGGCTTACTGCCGTATTTGTCGAAAAAAATATATTAGGGAACTACTTAAATTAAATTAGTTGAGAATTCGCTATTTTTAACGTCAAAATGACGTTAGGGGTTGTATCATTTTGAATCTGATCTGCGTCTCGTGGTACCGTCTTGTATCATTGAATAAGTTCTAGTTTGAATACAAAGTGATACGCGAATATGTCACTGTATCAGATACATAAATCACTCTGGCGGGGTAATTGTCACTAACAGTAGACATGACTTTCAATATGACAGTTGAACATTCATTGCGTTAAATACGTTTTTGAGCAGACATTTTTTTCGAAAATATTCAGCAATGCATTAAAAATATCCTTTTAAAGATTCAGATTCTGATTGATAGAGTTTTACGCAATTAGTGGCGAAAACGCTTGCCCCACCACTTCCTAGTGTTTTTGCTGGGAGGTAATGGCGAAAAAAAACTCTATCAAAAATTTGTTGATCGCTTATATTAGAACACGGGATACATTTTGTTTGTTTTATTTCAAATAAATAGAGTTTATGTAATGCGATTGGTATTTCTTAGCTTTTTGTTCTTTTAATTTGTAAGCTTATTTAATTTTGCGTTTTAATCAACTGGAAACAAGCTTGTATTATCAAAAAGATAGATTGCATGGAATGTTAGGTATTATAGTTATCGTATTTTTGTTTTCCTGATTTATGTGACTCTAGTAGAGTATGTAAATCTATGTATTGTGTGCATTAGGAGCAATAGATCTATTAGAAGTAAAAGACCTAACGAGGGTATTTATCGTGATATTTAAGCCATTTTTTTGTGTATTTGATAAGGTACTTTTGACTGATATTGACATGTACTGTTTAACAATTTGCTGCATTTAACAAAAAAACACTTTTAGTATTTCAATGTTCTACAAGAGTGCCTAGACAAAACGACGTTTTATTTATTACTAGCTTCTGCCCGCGACTTCGTTCGTGTTAAATTTCTTGTTCCCCCGACCCTTCCCGTCGCGTCGAATCGCCTTTCCGTGCGATTTTCCTCGTTTTTGCAACATTTTACATACTGCTCCGCTCCTCTAAGTTGTAACGTGATGTTATATAGCCTATAGCCTTCCTTGATAAATAGGCTACCCAACACAAAAATATTTTTTCAATTCGGACCAGTAGTTCCTGAGATAAGCGCGTTCAATCAAACAAACTCTTCAGCTTTATAATATTAAGTATAGATTATCGATAAAGATCATGGAAAGTCACAAATTTATTGTATGTGAAAGGACTGACAAAAACCTAAGCTTAGCTTATAATGTCCATCTCAAAATAGCTGGGTTCACTGGTTGATAGTCGTCGTTGATTCCTTGCCACTTTTCAAGGGCCTATAAGCTCGTCTGAGTCAGAACCATAACTCCCGATAATATCTATGTAGATTAAATGCAGAATAATCTGCGTAAACTGGACATTTTAAAAACCAAGAGCATCTGCCTAGCCTTTTACCAACTACATATATAGGGGCTGACTTCCAGTCTAACCGAATACAGCTGAGTACCAGTATTTTACATGAAGCAACTGCCTATCTGACCTCCACAACCTGTTACTGGTAATACGATACCCATTGGTAATACTGGTTGATACTAGTTTTCGGGCGTCTGACGACCCTTAGCGACTGTCGAAGATCCACGATTAACAGCCGTGACCAGCGGCTTAGCTTCCAAGGCACGAAGGATAGGTAAAGATGGTCACCCATCCACGAACCTATCGCGGTAAGCATAGCTTAACATGATCGATCGACACTTACTGTTATTACTTACCCACAAGCCTGTTGATCATTAAATACTTTTAGACAGCCAATAACAAGTCAACACAAATAGTTCTTATCTATTCTAGATCGCCGCCTAATCGCCACAGTAATCGCACATCACACTCTAATAACCGATACGCACAGTATCAAATATCCCCATAACGGTGCGCTGGCGCAGTGCCGTCACTTCGGGGCGCTTTGGGGCTGGTCGGGTGCGCTCGGGTGAACCGTCCGATTACTTGTCACTGATCAGCTGATAAATAGTGCGACTCTAATTATTTGAACTTGAATTTAATGTGTAAGGCATAGAGTAGATAAAAAGGTAGATCTGCCTCGCTCACTTGTAGAGTTAGGGTTCGGAGAGACACCTTTTTAGGTTTCCGTTGCCAAATGGCAAAAAACGGAACCCTTATAGGTTCGTCGTGTCTGTCTGTCTGTCTGTCTGTCTGTCTGTCCGTCCGTCCGTATGTCACAGCCACTTTTTCCGAAACTATAAGAGCTATGCTGTTGAAACTTGGTAAGTAGATGTATTCTGTGAACCGCATTAAGATTTTCACACTAAAATAGAAAAAAAAACCGGCGAAGTGCGAGTCGGACTCGCTCACCGAGGGTTCCATACAAACCTGTAGGTATTCTCGGTTTAAAAATAAATGTTTTTTTTTTTAATTTTATATTTCAGTTGATTGAATGTAAGGTAAATTGCGTTTTACGATTTATGACGTTTTAAAAAAAAACTACTCGCTCGATCTCGTTCAAACCAATTTTCGGTGGTAGTTTATATGGTAATGTACATCATATATTTTTTTTAGTTTTATCATTCTCTTATTTTAGAAGTTACGGCGGGGGGGGGGGGACACATTTTATCACTTTGGAAGTGTCTCTCGCGCAAACTATTCAGTTTAAAAAAAAATGATAATAGAAACCTCATTACCATTTTTAAAGACCTATTCATAGATACCCCACACGTATGGGTTCGATGAAAAAAAATTTTTTGAGTTTCAGTTCTATGTATGGGGAACCCCAAAATTTATTGTTTTTTTTCTATTTTAGTGTGTAAATCTTAATGAAGTTCACAGAATACATCTACTTACCAAGTTTCAATAGCATAGCTCTTATAGTTTCGGAAAAAAGTGGCTGTGACATACGGATGGACGGACAGACAGACAGACAGACATGACGAATCTATAAGGGTTCCGTTTTTTGCCATTTGGCAACGGAACCCTAAAAACAGTAAATTTTGGGGTTCCCCATACATAGACCTGAAACTCAAAATTTTTTTTTTCATCATACCCATACGTGTGGGGTATCTATGAATAGGTCTTCAAAAATGGTAATGAGGTTTCTAATATCATTATCAACGAGATCGAGTGAGTAGTTTTTTTTTAAACGTCATAAATCGTAAACCGCAATTTACCTTACATTCAATCAACTGAAATATAAAAATTGAAAAAAAAAAACATTTATTTTTAAACCGAAAATTCCTACAGGTTTGTACGGAACCCTCGGTGCGCGAGTCCGACTCGCACTTGGCCGGTTTTTTTTTTGAGTGGGAAATCGTCTAGTGATGGCTCCCACTCTGGGTGGAGCGGAAGGGCGTGTCAGACTTTTACTGACTAAAACTCACCCGTGTTCCTTCAGTTGCCTATTTGCCAGGGCCACGGTAATTCTTTCGAACAAATCTCACGAACGTGGCAGTTCGGAGAGATACCTTTACATTCCTCCCAGAGATGTGCCCTAACAGGCGTTGCACGGGAGAGGTTTCGAGTCGGTCTTTTGAGTAGTAACGCTGCGCCTTCCATGTGTAGATGGTGACCACAGGGATGGTTATGGTGTCGTAAAACTCCCACACCATCCGGTCGTATCCCTTAAGTCTGGGACCTGCCGAAAGTTTCGACAGAAAAAAAAATACGATTAAAGGTAGACGTATCTGCCGGGGTCGCGTGATTGTTCGAAAGGGATACCGTGACCCTGGCACATGGGCAACTGATGGAACACGGGTGGGTTTTAGTCAGTAAAAGTCTGACACGCCCTCCCGCTCCGCCCAGAGCGGGAGAAGTCATTTGATGATTTCCCAACATGAAAAAAAAAAAAAAAAAAGGTAGACGTATCCTGCCAGGGTCGCGAGATTGTTCGAAAGATGTACCGTGACCCTGGCACATGGGCAACTGAAGGAACATGGGTGGGTTTTAGTCAGTAAAAGTCTGACACGCTCTCCTGCTCCGCCCAGAGCGGGAGAAGTCATTTGATGATTTCCCATCAAAAAAAAAAGGTAGACGTATAATTACCTACCATTCTAAGCACGTGATTATCTGAGTCTTGATTGGCAAATGATGATATAAAAGACCATTTAAAATGACATCATACCTGCTTTCCCTAAAGGGCTGGGCAGGGGCGTACCTACAATGCATCCACATTTCGCCAGTTATGTTTAAGTCTAATTTAATAGGGGCGTGTCTATTGCCATCATCATCATCATCATCAGCCTATAATGTTCCCACTGCTGGGACACAGGCCTCCTCTCGGTGAGAGGGAGTGGGCCATAATCCACCACGCGGGCCCAGTGCGGGTTGGTAGATGTTACGTGTCTTCGAATTTTTGGTTCTAAGACATGCTGGTTTCCTCACGATGTTTTCCTTCACCGGTTTGAGAGCAGTGGCCATGAAATAATTTATACAAAGTAATGCGCCTGCTTGGGTTTGAACTCACTACCTACTACTCGTAAGTCGCGGCCGTTACCACTGGGCCACCACTGCCATCAGTCGGGTACAAATTCAGACACCGGTAATCTTTTTTATTTTCTGGGTGGGAAATCATTAAAATTACCCGGGAGCGCGTGTGAGAAAAGTCTCAGTCTCACTTTTAACCGAAAAAGAAAAAAAAGAAAACGGGTGGGTTTTAGTCAGTAAAAGTACTGACTAAAAACCACCCGTTTTCTTTCACTTGCCTGTGTCAGGGCCACGGTAACTCTTTCAAACAAATCCGCAATCCTAGCAATCCTAATTGCGAAACACATTATTAGGCACAATCTAAATTATTAAAAAAAAGTCGCTAATCCATTGCTTCATCTATTTGAAAAATGTGTCTGCTCAACAACGTAAATATCGCAATGGATGTTCTTGAACAGTTAAAATGAAAGCATTTCCTACTCTTACTGAGTTACGCAACTACCCCGCGGGATGATTCTGAGAAATTCCTGAGGGAAAAACCTAGTATACTTTGCCGGACCCTGGACTCGAATCTCAGGACTCCCTGGAATCCCTGGACTTAAATCAATTATCTTCCTGACAGGGTCGCTAGATTTGTTCGAAAGAGTTACCGTGGCTCTGGGATATAGGCAACTGAAGGAACACGGGTGGGTTTTAGTCAGTAAAAGTCTGACACGCCCTCCCGCCCCGAGCGGGCGACGCCATTTGATGGTTTCCTACCCATCAAAAAAAAGGACCTCATTATCATAATACAAATTATAAAGTTTCTTTTTTGTATTACCTGTTTAGTTTTTATTATAGTCGTGGAACAAACGCTGTTCAGGATTATCACACGAAATTATGACTAAGAGGTTTCAGTTATTTCGTCAGTTATCCTGTACCTATATACAAAAAAAAGAAAAAAAAATATTTCAGGTCTTTAACCCATGTAAAATTAAAAAGGACACAATTGCCATGCTTGCACTATAATATAAAAATGTCACATACTATTATTATTCCTTTTCCCTGTTTATTACTACTATTATTGAATAAAACCACCAAAGCATTTTGTGTCAAACTAAATAACCTAAAACGGATGGTTATTCAGCTCTAAACCGGTTTGAGAATCTATCCAAATGTGCGACCACTGACCAGCATCAAACGCGAGCTTTCACCATAGACCTCCAGGACACAAGCATTATGTCAGAGTACAATCAAAGTACACTAAATAGTTCACCAAGTAAGGGGGTACATAAAACTCAATGGTCTTGTAATAATCATTGTTTGTATTAGTCATCTACATTAGTTTAATCTATATTATTTCACTATCATTGCTTCGTAGAAAGTCGAGTCTGTTTACACTCTACGACTTTTTAATGAAAGAAACTCACTTTATTCTAGTACTACTAACCGATGAATTATGTTACGACCCGTCTCGTAATTGCATATAGTTTCAACCAGGGATGTTAGGGAGCTCTGTAACCGTAACCGAAACTATCGGATATCCGATATAAAAATTTATCCGTAACCGTATCCGAATCCGAAATAAAAGTTTCGGATAGTATCGGATTTGTTATTACATTTTTATTTTAGGTAGATTAGATAACACTCAATACATATTTATAATCATTTTTGTTTTAAATAGCTGTAATAATTACTCACACACTGATTGTAATTCCTACCAAATGCTGACATATAAAAAAAACATTTTATTAGCTATTTGTATTTTACTTTTGAAATTCCTTAAAAGTTTAATATCCGTAACCGAAATTATCCGAAACTAACGGATAATCCGAAATAATTTCATATCCGTATCCGTATCCGGTATAATAATCATTCCTACATCCGTAACCAATCCGTATACGAAATTTCATATCCATAACTTCCCTAGTTTCAACCTACCTATAGTTCCGTGTGGTGCCGAACATAAAGAATCTAAAGTCGTCCATTGCCAGCCAAAAGAGGTCCACTGCTAGATATACTATAGGATTCCCCTGAGAAATGGCAAACCCCCCTCGGTTTGTCCCAATCGCCACGCTAGGCAGGCGGGTTAGTGATCGCAATATGATGGTAAAATGCATAGAGATCTTTGCCGCCCATTCTCTAGTAAGTCCCTTAGTCACCTTTTACGACACCCACGGGAAGAAATGGGATGAGGCTATTCTTGACATACACCACAAAAACCTTGGTAAGGTTTAAATTTTCAAAAAGCGGTACAGCAATTACGCGGTCGTCAACGCCTACATAGCGGGGAAAAGTAGTGGATTACCTACCAAGAAACTATGTTTAATTAATGTTTTACAAAAGGGGTTCTAATAATTTTATCTTTCTACAGGGTTCCAGTATCCGTGCACTGCCCCGCAGTGCCTGAGCAGGCCGCGCGGGAGACCCGATGTCTCACTACGTCTCCCGCTCATAGATGTAAAAGTTTTTTTTTTTTGGGTTTGGCATCACTTGCTAGCAGGCAAGTTGTCGGCTGTTTAACTGGACTTTTCCTGAATGCCTTAATAAATTAAGGCCTCTTGCCAGGGATGAAAGTTATAAATTACCATTTTCCATTTTGTACATTCTGCCCGTTACCCGTCCCGTCACATTTCCTAACACACACGCATTCAAACACACACACACACACTCATGCTCATCTTAGAAAAAATAAAAATCAATAGCGTAAACAGCGCAGTGGGGAAATGTATCGGATTTAAAACTGTATTATTTCTGTTCTGGTGCTCGTGATTCTAGATCTATTTATTCAGTTTTTATTTTTCTATAAAATTAAAGTTAGTTAAATTCTGTTCCTATACAAGTGTTTAGTGACAAATAAACTGATTTTTTTTCTGGAGTGAAGACTCGCTTTGTGTCGGGTCCAATTTTTGCACAAGTTGAGTAAGTCGTTTTTAAATGTTTTATAGAAGGCAAGGTATCTAAACCTCATCAAATGACACTCACGATCTGGCTTAATGAAACGGTCACGATTCGACCACGACAAATCGTGACCACTAAACCTCACTCAAAACTAGTTTAAACTCACTGGCCCGTTCGCGAAACAAGCTACGACTATTGACATGCTTAAATAAACCATGCTGAAATCGACCAGGATTAAGCACAGATAATGATGCTGTAAATACATTTACGGTAAGCCTTCTTGGTAGGTAGGCAGACATATTCAGGCGACCCGCGGAACAGGGTAATATCAAACAGATTATATGCTTAGTAGTAACTGATATGGCGCTGGGATGTTTCAGCTTTCTAAGTCCTTGTCAGTTTAGGATCGGTAGCGGCTTATTATGTTAATTTATGTGCGATTAGGTGGATATAGATTGAAGAAACAATACCTACTTGATTGGATATCTAGAACATTATTATGATAGTTCCTTGATATTGGCGCGTGTGTTGGATTTATCTGTTGCCAATTATTTTTTGTTGTTAATGTATTCATAATTTTCGTGAATTCTTTTTTTTAAATTTGTATAAATGTTGATTCCCCCCTGGTGGGTTGCCGCATTGTCGATGCGGGGAGAGGTCAGTGCCCGTGGCTTGGACACCCACGGTGATGCTAAGCGGAATCTCCCGAGGAGGCCCCCAAGGAGGGGCCGCTTGTCAGGGCTTTTCCTGACAAGCCGACGACGTAGTGGGCGATATCCCAACATCACCAAGGGTGCCATTCACGAGGTCGTCTGGCGCCCATGTGCTTATGTGCTTATTGGGTGGTCACGGCATGCTATATGTTCTAGTGCACCGTAAATGGGGAGTATCGTACCCCCAGAGACGGGTCCGGTGACGGACAACCGCGGCGGGGTCGCGGATGAATGCTTACGCGTGCCCATGCGCGCACAAGAGGTCACCGTGGAGTTTTAGTGGGTTGGAGTCCCACATAACTGTGCTAACTCCCCGTGGTAATAGAGTATGCATGAGCATTACACCACATAAAAAAGGGGTGGTATTGTTCCACGCGTTATGTTTGGGCGCCATTGGTTGAAACTGCGGTCATATCTAAACTGCCAGGGCTTTTTTTTTTTTTTTTCAGGATGGGAAATCATCAAATGACTTCTCCCGCTCTGGGCGGAGCGGGAGGGCGTGTCAGACTTTTACTGACTAAAACCCACCCGTGTTCCATCAGTTGCCCATGTGCCAGGGCCACGCTATCTCTTTCGAAAATCACGCGACCCCGGCAGGCATCGGTCCTAGCAGACCCCTTCATTATTGCTGACATCTCTTTGAGGCGCGCGTGGAACACTGCGCGCCGTCGACCCGAGCTTGGTCCTTACCGGGCGGCGAGCTACCCACTGCTCGCCACCCGCAAGCTCGCGCCTACGGTGGCCGGGAGTCCGCTATTGACTCCCGACGCCCGGGGCGTCTCCTCCTGCGGCGGCTAGGGACGTGAGGGCGCAGAGACTGCCACTCCCTCACGCGCCCCGCCTCCTTCTTCACGAGCATTACTGCTTCGCAGAAGGAGGTGACGGCTTCCCATGGCTCGCACCAGGGCCGGACGCGAGAGGTCGCCGCCGCCAATCGCCTCCACGCCACGCCAGGGCTTATTTCTAATCTTATATTTTTAATTGTTTCCTCATTTATTTATTTTTAATTCTTCTCACATTAGTCGCAACACTCCTTTCTGTACTCATGATTTTGTTATTGTTGATTTAATAGTGTCTTTGGAGTTTTTTGCCGGTTCTTCTCCATAGCTTCAACTTTCTGAATGACTATCTCTTTGCTATTTCAAAAGTGCCTGTAAATGTTTTAATATAAAATATTTGATTGACCGAGCTTTGCTCGGTACTTTTTGGTAAATTGTGTTTAAAATAATAAGTTTATGTTCAAGTTGATTATCGATAAAGTTGGTCATTGAAAACGCGAATAAAACGACATTTTCTAAAAATGAATCCTATCTAGATCGATTTATCGCCCCCGAAACCCCTTGTATACTAAATTTCATGAAAATCGTTGGAGCCGTTTCAGAGATTCAGATTATATAAATATATATATACATATATACAAGAATTGCTCGTTTAAAGATATAAGATAAGATAAGATAAATGCTTAGAGTACATTTTACCTCTCATGTTGCTATGGGTTTTGGCCAAGTTTGACAGTCGGCCGCCAGCCTGCCACAACCCTTCTTGGGAATGCTATTGTTGGTGGTTTACCCGCCACCTCGCGGGCGACCCAAGGTTCCACAATGGAATGTACAATATTAGACCCCTAGTTCCCTTAGTTGCCTCCTACGAGACCCACAGTATGAAATGGAGTGGATAAATTGGAATAAGGGCAGTAGAATGATGATAATGCTTTGAGTATATTTTTAGTTTGATGATAAAGCAATAAAAGTTGGATTATCTCGTTTTGATTCTTATTTAATAGTCTAGAAGCGTCCATTGATAAACATGGACCTTATCTTTTTACTACCCTTATTAAGTAAGAAGATAATCTCAATGTTTATGAGTAATTTTATTTTGGCAGTCTTTAACTTATGAAAGACTCAAAAGGACACTAAAACCATAAAGACCACACTTTGCGAATGATTAGTGATCATTGTATTTATATCAGTAGGTAGAACGATGCTGCTGTGAATTCTCTTGATACCCTTCAGACACGCCTTCAATTTGTTAAGCTTTTTTTTATAAGGTCCATGCCTAGCTGTAAACCCTCACTGCCATCCAGTGTAATTCCAAAACATCGACAAGCCAATTTATTTTTATAAGAGTATTGTTCCTAGCCTTTTCCCAACTAAGTTGGAGTCAGCTTACAGTCTAACCGGATGCATCTGAATACTAGTATTTTACATGGAGGGACTGCTTATCTCACCTTCACAACCCAGTTACTGGGTAATACGATACCCCTTGGTGAGACTGGTTGTCAGACTTTCGGGCTTCCGACGACCCATAACGACTGTCAACGATCCACAAATGATAGCCGGGTCTTGGTATGTAAAGATTGTCAGCCATCCACGTACCAACCGCGGCAAGCATAGCTTAACCTGATCGATCGATCCGTGCAGCTGTTTTTATTTAGCTTCAAGCTCCAATTTATTTTTAAAAGAGTTACCATCAAAAATCTTGCCGGCTTTGAAACGACCAATCAAAACAGAGTACTTAACTTCTGACATTTCACAAGTGCCCATGTAGGGATATGTGTAGTGAAATCTAAACTTTAATATTATAAAGCTGAAGAGTTTGTTTGTTTGTTTGATTGAACGCGCTAATCTCAGAAACTACTGGTCCGAATTGATAGCCTATTTATCGAGAAAGGCTATAGGCTATATAACATCACGCTACAACTAAAAGGAGCGGAGCAGTAATGAAAAATGTTGCAAAAACGGGGAATATTTATTCCTTTTGAGAGGTTCCGTTGCATGCGCTGCGTAAACGGTTAGTAGTAACGCAAAAATCATGTATGACGGAATTGTTCCTCTTAAAAAGTTCAAAAAAAAAGTCCGCGAGAGCATATCTATCTTTTACGGTTGACTCACTATAACTCAAAAGGAGCGAGCAGCAACGAAAAATGGACGAAAACTAGCAGGCAAATCGATGCGACGGGAAGGGTCAGGGGAGCAAAAAATTGACGTGGACGAAGTCGCGGGCAGAAGCTAGTATTTAATAGAATTGAGTCCTTGACTGACTTTGATACTCTATATTTTCCTAGCATGTCTCATTTAGCGTAGAAAGTGATATGAGACGTGTAAACAGTGTGTGCCGTGATATAATTGACACACCGCCATGATTGTGTGGCGTGATAACATAACGACGTTAAGGACTTGTCATTTAAAATGTGACGTCCGATTACGCACGATTAATCGCGGAATTGACGTTGTCTTATTTTGATAAATAACGAGTGACAATACAATATTATTAGAATTAGAAACACTCGTTACGCATATCCTGTTATTATTTTGTGGAAAAGTTTATATATTGTTATTGTTCTGGGATCATACAGCTCTCATCATTTGTCAGGATTTGACCACGCATAATTAGTGTACCGTGTGGTGCCGGACGTAATGAATAACACCACCCCATTACTTCCCGTGGGTGTCGTAAAAGGCGACTAAGGGACTTACTAGAGAATGGGCAGCAGCGTTCTCTATGCATTTTACCACCATACTGCGATCGCCAACCCGCCTGCCAAGCGTGACGATTATGGCAAAGCCCCCCAAATTGGGGGAGGCCTAAGTCCAGCAGTGGACGTCTTACGGCTGAAATTATGAATTAGTCTACAACATTCCCACTGCTGGGAAACAGGCCGTCTCTTTGTACGAGGGAGTGAGCCGTAAGTAATCCACCACCTGCCGGGGTCGCGTGATTGTTCGAAAGAGATACCGTGACCCTGGCACATGGGCAACTGATGGAACACGGGTGGGTTTTAGTCAGTAAAAGTCTGACACGCCCTCCCGCTCCGCCCAGAGCGGGAGAAGTCATTTGATGATTTCCCAACCTGAAAAAAAAAAAAAAAAACCACCACGCGGGCCCAGTGCGGTTTGATAGATGTCCTCAATTTTTTGGTTCAAAGACATTTAGCCGGTTTCCTCATGATGTATTCTTTCTCCGTTTTCAGAGCAGTGGCGATTAAATAATTTACACAAAGTAAAATGCTTGTTTGGGTTTGAACCCACGACCTAGATGTAACTCGTAAATCTTATCTAATAGTTACCCAGTGGTAATGACCGCGACTTGGCCTATTCCCCATTCCCTCACCCTTTGGGACATTCCCTCTAACAGAGAGCAAACCTATGTCCTAGCTGAAGGAATATTATGGCCTGCTGATGATGGAAAGTTACCTTATTATGGAGTAACATGAGCTATAAATTACACGCGGGCCAAGTTGCAGGCGAAGTGCTATTATAGAAAGAGAGAGAGAGAGAGAGAGAAAGATATGGTTTTCAGGGATTATGAGGGTGCTAAAGCCAATAGTGATGTCGAAATAAGAACCTAAGACGGCGGTTCCTAAGTTTTAAAATTGTTTATACTGGGGGTCGTTTTCATGGTTGTCGAGGGCGCTGAAGCCAAAAGTGAGGTCACAGAGAAAATACAAAATGGCGGCTGCTAAAATTTTCAAATTTTTCACTATGAGTGACGTTTTTATGGTTTTTTGTGGATGCTGAAGCCAAAAGGAATTTCAAAATAAAGTTGGAGTATTTTAGAGATAGAAATTTATCCGCAGTTGAAGAGAAAATTGTTCCTGACTGGGGTCGCCCGGACCCCATATATGTCTTTTTTTTGAAGATCGACGAAAAATGTCTACTCTATGGTGTCTGAAAGCATGTGCTGAATTCATGGTTTACAGTTTGCACGACGATGTCCCGGCCACCACGGATAATAACACAGAGGTAACATAGTAAACTATCGCTTAGCTTTGCTCTCGTTTTGATATTTAGCAATCTTATATAAATTACGCGTCACGTTGTTTGTCCGGGATGGACTCCTAAACTACTTTACCGGTTTTAATAAAATTTGCACACCGTGTGCAGTTTGATCCAACTTAAAAGATAGTATAGTTTTTATCTCAATTACTGATCTCAATATTTGCAAATTAAATGTATTTTATAGGACAATGTGTGTGTCTGTGTTCATTGGTTAGTTTTATGAATTCCTAATAGATGGCGTGGTTTCAATTTCTAGATAATCTTCTTTACATGCTTAGATCTTTTAAACTACGCAAAGGATTTAACACGGTTTTCACCAATATACAGGGTTAATTAAGAGGGAGGTTTGTAAGAATAATACGCGGGCGAAGCCGCTGGAAAAAGCTAGTATGTGTAATAACTTATACAATGTGTTTGCCTCTTGTTGTCGTCGAATTATTTTGTATGAATAATTAAAACGGAAAAAACAAACATATATATGCCAGTTGACTCTTTGACAGTCTCATTAATATCCTAGCTAGAGATATGTATGGGATATAAATATGAACACGTTCTATAAATGTGAAGTGCCCCTAACATACGAGATAAAACAAAGGTGGCATAGCCGTCCATGTCACAAATATTTGCGCGCGCGCTGTATCGCAACACGAGGTTGATGTACCTACTGTCAACTATCACAGTTCTCAGTAATGTGGAAAATAAGATCTATTGTCATTCATAGCGCACGATGTTCCTTAGTGTTTGAGAAAATTTGAAGGCAATTTAGCAAAGGTAGTGGAATTGATATTTACTGGTTAAAATAACCAAGTCACTGACATAAATAATTCTTTTGTACAAAAATCGTTACATGGTACCTATAAAACGAAGTTGTTGCCCACGTTTGTACGTACAGATCTTTTAAACTTCGCAACGCATTTTAAAGTGGCTCAATCATCAACAGACAGAGTGATTCAAGGGGAAGGTTTATAATATGTATAATATGCGGCTGGAGCCGCTGGCAATAGCTAGTAATAAATAAACGGCATCTTTATTTTAGAAACATAAATAAAACAAGTACAAATAGAAAAAATAGTCTGTTAAAGGAAAAAAAAAATCAACTGCGTTCCAATCTTTGAAGCCAAACCAAAGAAGATTTTCTCAATTCGGTTTACAAAGGACGGAGATTCGATGTAACTAACCAAAACTTAAAAAAAAAAAACTGAATTGAGAATCTTCTCTTTTTGGTGAAGTGGTGAAGTCGGTTAAAAAGAATGAAGTACTTTTACATAATCTTGAATTCCTGATAGACACTCTGCATAAGAAATTAAGTTGAAAATTGCTACCAGATAAGTTTATTAATAAGTACTTAAGTACAGACGCCGCACATCGAGCTACTACAATCTGTAAAATTTCTTTAATAGATTTTCAACTTTATCGCCAAAGCATTAGGTTCAAGGTTGATT
This sequence comes from Aporophyla lueneburgensis, assembly GCA_932294355.1. Taxonomy (NCBI): domain Eukaryota; kingdom Metazoa; phylum Arthropoda; class Insecta; order Lepidoptera; family Noctuidae; genus Aporophyla; species Aporophyla lueneburgensis. The sequence goes on along the minus strand of OW028758.1, from coordinate 23,824,748 downwards.
GGGAAAATTGGACAGTTTCTGGTACCTTGATGTGCGTCTGTACAGACAGAAGTGTTCAGTCAGTTAACAGCTTGCACAGTTAAATATGTACATTTGAAATAAAAGTTTACCTTAGATTAGATACTCGTACAGCCAAGGAATTCAATTGTGTGAATGAAATTGACATACACATACATTTCAATTTGCCGTGTTGAAAATTAAATGAAATGGCTATCCGTGCGCCGTGGTGTAAAACTGTGAAAGAATGTTAGTTCTGTGTTAAAAATATCTGGACAATAAGTTGATATTGAATTTGAGTATTAATGTGGTGGAGAGACCAAAGAAACGATGAATAAATTGTGAATGATGAATATGATGATATGGATAGAAAGGTTGTGACTACTGAGATGACGACTAATAGAGAAGTGTGAAAGAAAAAGACCACCAACCTCAAATAAGTTGGGATAAGGGCAGAATAATGATGAATAATTAAATTTGAAAAATAATTATTTCCTTTTTAACAGACTTTTTATACTAGTGATTAGATACTATGATTATGATAACGAAAGACTGTAAACTAGTTCAGCACAAACACTATACCGTCTGACCCTGAACTAAAAGCATAATATTCTAACTTTTCCATCTACTCATACTTGTTTTGTAACACGGGAAAATGATATAAAAGTACCTAATGACGTAAATCTGCAAGCCATATTAACGGAACAAATGGTTATAAGCCTGAAAGCCTAAAAAAATAAGATAGTTTTCATTATCACGTGTTTTCAGCTTTGTTCAAAGATTAAATAATTTTGAATTTCAAATAAAGACGAGATTTTTCACCTGCTCATTAAACTTCACATACTTTGAAGACGCCTGACTTTTCTTCGGATAAGATATATTCTTTCTCCATAAGAACGTAATGTGTAGGTACTGAGTAGTAGATGTACCCCAATGTTTAGGAGAAAGAATAAGACACAGTTGGATTTATTCCAAAATAGCTCGCTACAGTACGTTATTCCCCTGATGAGGTTTACGCCAAAAAAACTTAGGCGGCAGAAGATGAAGTGAAATACACGATTCGTCAGCTTTGAGGTTAAATTTAGTATTAAAATGAGGTAGCACATATTGTATCTATTTATGTACTATTGTATCTCTACTTCATACACAAATAGAGCAATAAGCGACTCTTCCGACAACAGTACAGATAGTCTCTAAAAATAAAATTCCGCATAATCTCCACAATCAGAAAAACAATTGACTTTTCCATTAAGAACACTATGTAGCTCTTGCAGTACACTTGTAAACGTGCCCACAAAAACACGCAAAAGAAATAATCTTAATATTTAATTGCGCGTTGTAATAAAAATAGCTTCATAAATCATAATGTCAGGCACATCACAGTGAGTCTAAGCTCTGAAACAACATGGGCGATAAGATAAGGACCGCGTCGGTAGTCAGTCACGCTCAGGCTATGGATAACTTCGGGTACCGCGAGATGGGGTGGCCTTCTCCTCTTCAGACACCTTCTCCCACCACACCCTCGCCCATAAGAAACCGCTACCGCGCCGGTAGCGTCAGATCCAGAGCACCCAGAGATCCTGAAGAATTTCCACTAAATTCAAACTACATCAAAAATGTTCGGAACATCGATCTGTTGGAGTCGGCCCGGGAGCCTGGCAAAGCAAAAGAATACCTGTTCGTCGGTCCATCGCCACCAGCTGATGATGCTCCTAACATGTACCACAGTTTCGATGTCCTTGCTCCAGACCCTGAAGCCAGGTTGACAGAAGAAGCTGCCAGAAGAAGTCTATGTGAAAAGGCGTTGTCGTTAGGAGCCGCAAGATTTTTCGATGATGTTGAGTGTGGTTTAATAACTACGGATAATATTGAGGAGCACATTAGCTCTGCGCCTGAAGTGGTTGTGAACTTAACTTTACTGTGGGCTGCGTTACTTGCCAGAGATGAACTATTACCAGCCATTTTAGAAGCAGGTGCTGATCTTCACTATTCGGAACTAGCAGGATTAACAGCCTTACACCTAGCCGCATTTAGTGGCGCAGGAAGAGCAGCTGTCTTCTTATTGTCTCGTGGTGCTGACGTTGATTTTGCTCCAAAATACTTTGCACCTCTCCATTGTGCTGCGTTCGGTAATTCTTTGGAAGTAGCTGAAGTACTTATAGCTAATGGTGCTTCTTTACACGCTGTTGTACAAAGAGCTGGATGTGAAGATAACCTAGTGCATTGTTCAGTGAGAGCTGATGCTGTGGAGTGCATGGAACTTTTCATAGAAAGAGGTGTAGACCCTGCATATGTTACATCAGGAGGATTGAATGCCTTACATTTGGCTGCGGAACTCGGTGCTCAAAGATGTCTATCATTTTTACTGAAAGAGACAAAGATAAGTTGTAACGGTGTGACCAAACAAAGAGATAAAGAATGCACTGCAATACACTTGGCGGCGGCTAGAGGTTACGCTGAATGTATAGAGCTTCTGTTATCTGAGGGTGCTAAAGCAAATACTAAGAATTACAGAGGTTTCACTGCATTACATCTTGCTGCCAGATGTTCTAGTATTGAATGTGTTGAAGTGCTTCTAAGAGATGGTAATGCTGACCCAAACGTTGAAGACTACGATAAAAGGACACCATTACATGCAGCTATTGGCCGTTCGGAGCGTGCATGTGACATCATTGATATGCTTGTAAGTTGGGGAGCTCAAGTAAACAAGAAAGATGAATACGGATATTCACCGTTACATTTGGCTGCAATGGATAATTTGACGCAATGTGTGGAGACTCTCATTTTCCTTGGTGCTGATGTAACTTCAAAATCGAAGAAAGGACATACAGCTCTAAATGTAATTGCTAGGAAAACTCCAAAATCACTAGCAATATTAAGACATAATCTAGATTGCGGTATTACTCTGAACCAACCAAGTGAAGCTAATGAAGAAGTCCAAATTGAGTTTGATTTTGGCAGAATGCTGAAATTTTCTTATCCCCGTGAGATCACATATTTAAACAGTTTGATAGATGAAGGTCAGAAAGACATATTACTACATCCGCTGTGCTCCGCATTTTTGTTTATGAAATGGAGGAAGATAAGGAAATTTTATTTGGCAAGACTCATATTTTGTTTTCTTTTTGTGTCGTTTTTATCTACTTACGTGTTGACTGCTGTCGTCAAGACGTGTAAAGGCAAATACGCTGAGAAGTATGGTGTCTTAAATGAGCTTTGTCAGAAACAATCTGTACTAGGTGGCATTCTCACAAACAATCCGATAGAGTTCGAAAGATGGGTTCTGATGGCTATCACAGCATTTGAGATTCTTCGAAAATTGACTGGTATAACTGGGTATTCTAGTTTCTATCAATACTTTACAACTTTTGAGAACTTGATGGAATGGTTTGTATTGTTGTCTGTATTTTCTCTTTACAAAATTGATAATGATTACAGTTGGCAAAACCATGTTGGGGGTTATGCAGTCCTAGGCGCTTGGACCAATTTAATGTTAATGATGGGTCAACTTCCAATGTTTGGTGATTATGTTGCTATGTATCAAAAGGTGTTGACAGAATTCTTAAAATTATTGTTGGCATATATCTGTCTTCTTCTAGGCTTCACGATCTGCTTTTGCGTTGTGTTCCCAAATGAAGAGATGTTTTCAAATCCTTTGATGGGATTTATAAGTACCTTGTCAATGATGGTCGGAGAGTTGAACCTAAATATCTTGATCAACGACCCGGCCAAAGACGACCCGCCTTTAATATTCGAGCTGTCTTCTCAGATTATATTCATTCTATTCCTTATGTTTGTCACTATCATTTTAATGAACTTACTGGTTGGTATCGCTGTTCACGATATCCAAGGCTTGCGGAAAACTGCTGGTCTATCAAAGTTAGTCAGACAGACGAAGTTAATTTTGTTTGTTGAAATGGGTATGTTCAGTGCTTGGCTTCCGAAATGTCTTCATAAATATGTTTATCGGACCGCATTGGTATCTCCAGAAGCTGGCAAAGTAATTTTGAGTGTTAAGCCTCTAAATCCCCGAGAAAAAAGATTGCCAACCGATATTATGATGGCAGCGTACGAATTAGCGCAGCTAAATAAGGTGAAATCTGGTCAGTCTATCAAAGAGATTCTTTATAAAAACAAATTCACATCAAAGCTTAAGAATGAGGGTCAATTTGCGCAGGATCATAACTTCAGTTTAGAGATAAGAGGAATGCAGGAGAAGATAGATCAGGCAACATTCAATATGAAGAAGATTGACCAAGAAATAAGGCATATGAATACGCTCTTAATGGATCAGCAGCAGCTTTTCCATAACTTCTTCAAGTATACTGATCTGATACCGTATAAAGCTCCTCACGTTGCAACGCCAGCGTATGCGCCAGAGTCTCCTATATTTTTCACTAATACAAATCAGAATCAGTATTCAGAAAATACAAATAAGTGATTGTTGAAGACTTTGGAGTGAATGAAGGAATTGATACTATGCTTGAGAAGTTATTAAGCATTAATACAGGATGTTTCTTTGTGTCTGATGCAATTAAAGAAATTCTTCGGACACTTATTTGTCAAGTAGGATGGTATAGGTTTACAAATTGATATACCAAATTTTCTTTTTAAAGTTCAGCTTGTGATGTGCTTATTGGGCCTATTGGTTGTGATTCCAGGAGTGAAGCAAGTTCAAAAATTGATGATTTTCAGTGCATTTTTGCAAAAATGTAGATGATAAACTCAGGGTATTATTATGATAGATGTAAGTTTTATTAATCTTTTGATTAATCTCTTCTCAGTATTAATTAATGTTAACTTATTTTGATTTTTTTGCCAGCGAAAATTCGATTTCTAGATTTCTTTCGAAAACACAGTTTTAAACGCTAGAGATAAAAATGATCTCAAAATCAATGTTAATATTTCAAGATTTGTTTATTTAAAAAAAATATGTATGCTTTGGCGTTCAGTTTCCTGTCTTATCTTGAAACAAAAAACGTAACAATTATCTCTCCAAGGTAAAAATATTTGTTAAGACTATAAAACATACCTTAAAAGTTAAGTAATTTGTTTGATTAGTTATTTCATGGTGTGATACGGTGATGTCTTACAGTAAATATATAATAACGTATGAACAAGCTGTCAGTGGTTGATGGGTGATAACGCAATGTTCTGTAATCACGTTGGTATTTAAATAAATAATTTTTTTTATACATTGTCTCATTTGCCTGTAATTTTATCCATACCCTAATACTTCAAGATCGACCCTTGATGTTCTGTGGTTGTAATAGTATTAGAACAGCTGTAATTACTATGTATGGTTACGTATCATAATACCTAAGTTTATTCCAACAATATTCAGTATAACTACGGTCAAAAGACCTATCGTTTAAAATATCTAACGATCGTTTCACAGATTTTTGTAATAACGAATGAATGAAATCCATAAAGGACAATTCAACTACGGTTTATTCAACTACAATTAATTAAACTAAGTTTGATTAAACTAATGGTCGATTCACCTACTGTTGATTTATCTGTGGTCTTGTGTTTGATTTACGGGTGATTTTGTATGTCGATTGTATGATTTATTAATTCGAATTTTCGCGAAAACCTTAGGGGTATTGCGAAAACACAGATAATTAGACAACGGTAAAAACATTTCTGCGAGCAACTTGGAAGTAGCGCTCGCCGGCCGCTACCGCGGCACAGTAAGTTGGTCACAGTTTTAACCTTTTCTTTTTTTGTTCTCGACGTGGAAATCCTCATGGATGTCCTCCGCCCTGGGGTGGGCGGAGGGGTCTGTCAGACTCTTACTGACTAAAACCACCCCGGTGTTCCGTCCCACACCTACGTCTCGGGGACCACGGGACCCAATATGTCTTCCGCGATCCCCAACTGGACCGGCCCGCCTTTGCGGGCCTCCTCACGTTGGGGGGGAGTGAGGTCTTAAACTCCCTAACATTTGCGGAAATTTTAAATACTAATTTATCTATAATAGAATAAATAAAAATTACTTTTTACATTTAGAATTCTTTCCACTAATTATGGTCACGTAAAAACCTAGTAATGGACACTCCATTTATAGTCAACTCCAGTAATGAACAGCCAGTAATGGTCATAAAATAAATAGAAAATAGAATCAAATCCCACCCAGGTAAGTTTTTACAGCGTTACTAGAAAAAAATGAAATATGGTTATAATTAAGTAAGAATATAAAACATTTATTAAGAATGAAACATCAAAAAATCTACCATTTGAAGAATCAACATTATAAAAATTTCAGCTTTAGCTTAAAACTAGTTTTTTTTTTATTTCAGTCTTTTATTGAGATCACAATCATATTAACTCAATCAGGTAAGTACTTAATGTCAGTCTAAAATTAATCAACGCAGCTACTCACTAATTACAATCTTGAATACGTATAATTAGATAAAATTAAAGGTACAAAATCACAAATTTTCAATTTCTGGTACTGTAAAACATCCTTATTTTGATTGATTGATGGTAGACGGGCCCATAGAACAAGTAGCAGGACTTTTTCCCGTCATTTTATTCCGTAAAGTCATTCGCGGAACACCATATTTCTTAGCTGCTGATGAACAGCTTTCACTTCTTTTTACAGCATCTATGACAAGGCCTTATCTGATGAGGCATATAGCATTTTTTGGGCGGCATTGCTTTGTTTCCTGGAAACGTTAAATTAATATGATTACCATACATATTTCTTACGTGACGATGTGCTAGTTATGGTCACACTATTACTGGTCAGTGATGTTCATTACTAGAACCGTCACTTGAACGATTGCGTAAGAAATGTCAAACGCATGCTCGTTATATTTAGATTTCAAATCTGATGAAAAACGGTAAAAACGCTATTGTACCAATTATGATCAGTTTGACCATAACTGGTAATAGCCGTTTAAAAACGTTCCAGTAATGAACAACTCAGTTAAAAAAAAGAAATAAAGTATATTCGTGTAATTCCGTTGTTATTTATATCCCAATCATCTTAACATACATATCAATTATAAGCTACAGATCAAACACTATTCTTCATAGTAAACACAAATCTAAAAAAACGACTCACCCCACTGAAAAGATTCACAATGTTTTGTTAACTTTGCGACAGCGTCTACTTCACATGGCCACCATTTTGAAAATGAACGATCTTTAGACGTCACATGTCATGTTTTGACAAGCTGAGTGTCTATGATTTCTCGTTTAGGGTTGCCATTTTCCCTACAACATTTGTGATTCTTATTTGAAAGGTTTTTTCCGATTGACCATTACTGGTGCAGTTACCTTACCTTATTTTATAACAGTATTATGATACGTAACCGTGCTTTATGGTTTTTAAAGAAGTTATCAATAATAGGGTGAATGAGGCAGAATAAATATTCTTCCTCAATTACCCCTATACGTATTGACTGTTGACCAAAATGATTCTTAAATAAACATAATGCATTACCTATTTAAAATCATGCGCCTTACGCTTGACTGCATTGTAACATGAATTGCAATTGATTTAAATGAATAATTCATTAATTTTATCAAATTAAATATCCTTTTAACTAACTTTCGAATATCCTTGTCTTTGAAATGTGTCGTATATCTTAATGTAGGTATTGTTTTTTCCGGGTACCTATATATTGTTTCAACATTTATTTTATACTGGTGACTGATTAGCGTTCTTGATTGACGTTAATAATAATCGTTTATTTCAATAATTGGTGGGCCGCATACTATAACAAACTCTACTAGTAAAGAATCAAATACAAAACAATAACATTATTACCTCTCTCCCATTTCAAACCACAAAAACCAAAGTACCTAAATGCGTGGCGTGGTCGGTAAAATAAATGCAAAAAAAAAAAACAGTTTTTAGGGACTTAAAAGCATATCAAATGTGGGGCATATTTCGTGAGGTGAAAGCGGGACAAATATTACTTTGTCGCCCTTGATAGATGTACATTATAAAACACAGCATTTGCGAGACCATTGTCTTTCGCTTCCACTCGTGTTCAGGAGGCCCTGAGTTTCCCCATGAGCGCAAAGATGTCAGCAACTTTGTTCTTAGCAAACATGCTCTGTTAGCATTCTTTTTTGCGAAGAGCAAAACTACACCACTCGGTCGCATTCCGGACTTGCAACGCATTTCGTTTTTACCAGAGGACAATGTTGCTTTGTGCATGAGCTCAATTGCACTAGCCAGTTCCATTTCAAAAATAGGTTTCCTGTTATTGGTCCTCTATTTCATCGTTGTGTTTGGAGTTCAGTCTTATTGACTTGAAAAATGGTGCATGGAATAGGACTACCATTTTCTATTTCAATGTTATAGACCAGTGAGAGCAGGTGGCTCAGCGGTAACGGCCCTGACTTACGAGTTGTAGGTCGTAGCTTCGAATCCAGACAGGCGCTTTGATCAGCCGAAAGACGTCCACTGCTGGACATAGGCCTTCCCCAATTTGTGGGGTTTGTCATAATCGCCATGCTTGGCAGGCGAGTTGGCGATCGTAGTTTGGTGGTAAAATGGATAAAAAACGCTGCTGCTCATCATTTAGTAAGTCCCTTAGTCGCGCCCACGAAATGAAATGGGTTGAAGCTATTCTCTACGACTGGCACCACACAAAACACCAAGGACAGGCGTTTTACTTTGTGCTAACTATTTCACCACCACTGCTCTCAAAACAGTTAGGCTGACCCCACATTAGGCGTGCGCGATCCTCGGGCGTGTGAGTAGCGCGAGCGCCGCGCGCGCGTCGCGAGCGCGCCGCGTTTAGCTGCCCTGCGGCGCGCGCGCGGCGCTCGAGTCGCGTTCTTACCCCTTCGCCCGCTACAATACTCAATACTTTATTGCATTCCACAATGTATATGTTTAGGTGGTAAAACATTTTATTTAGAAACAATTGTGGACCCTGTCGGGCACAGCAAAGGAAAATACAGTAGGTAGAGAGGAGGACCTATTGATTATCTTATAAAGTAAGTTATTCTAAAATAGTAATTAAAAATAGATGAAATACATGCTTTGGACTTTTCTAAACTAATATCAGGGATTTATGATTTAAAAATTCGTTGTCGCTATAATAACATTTGCTTAACAGCAGCTTTTTTAATTTATTAGTAAATAGATGGCTTTTTTTCTCTGTCCTTATGGATTCTGGTAACTTGTTGTATATTGCTACTGTTTCGGTCAGTCACATGGTGGGCAGTGTTGTGTTGACACACGTTAAAAATAGAGTCACGAGTGAAATTAATATCGAAAGCTTTATCCTAGAAATACAGAATCGTCCTGCGATATGGGACATGACTACAAAGGAGTATAGTGATCGTATTGCAAAAAAAAGGTGTGGGAAGAAATCAGCACTTTATTTATAAAAGACTAGCTTCTGCCCGCGACTTCTTCTGCGTAAATGTCGTTTATCGCGGACGCAGACAAAGTCACGGAATAAAAAGTAGCCTATGTCCTTTCTCAGGCTCTAAACTATCTGAGTACCAAATTTCATTTAAATCGGTTCAGTAGTTTTAGCAAGAAAGCGAGACAGGCAGACAGACAAACAGAGTTACTTTGCATTTATAATATTAGTGTGGATTTTGAAACAAAAATTGTCCAAATTGTGACTGACTTGACTGAAGAGGGTTTTTTTTTTTTTTTTTTTTTTTTTTTTTTTTTTTTTTTTTTCAGGATGAGAAATCAACAAATGACTTCTCCCGCTCTGGGCGGAGCGGGAGGGCGTGTCAGACTTTCACTGACTAAAACCCACCCGTGTTCCATCAGTTGCCCATGTGCCAGGGTCACGGTATCTCTTTCGAACAATCACGCGACCCCGGCAGGCATCGGTCCTAGTAGACCCCTACACTGCTGCTGACATCTCTTTGAGGCGCGCGTGGAACACTGCGCGCCGTCGACCCGAGCTTGGTCCTTACCGGGCGGCGAGCTACCCATTGCTCGCCACCCGCAAGCTCGCGCCTACGGTGGCCGGGAGTCCGCTATCGGCTCCCGACGCCCGGGGCGTCTCCTCCTGCGGCGGCTAGGGACGTGAGGGCGCAGAGACTGCCACTCCCTCACGCGCCTCGCCTCCTCCTTCGCGAGCATTACTGCTTCGCAGAAGGAGGTGACGGCTTCCCATTCCCTCTCGCTCCGTACCATGGCTCGCACCAGGGCCGGACGCGAGAGGTCGCCGCCGCCGATCGCTCCCACGAGGACACGGTGGTGCTCCGCCCAGGCAGGGCACACCTCCACCGTATGCTCCACCGTGTCCTCCAGACGATCCTCGCAATGGAAACACCCGGACGTATCCTCCCGCTTTATCCTGAACAGGAACCCACCGAAGCACCCATGCCCGGTGAGAACCTGCGTCAGGCGGAAGGTGAGGACGCCGTGACGCCTCTCTATCCACTCCTCAAAGAGGGGACTTACCGCCGCAATTGTGGCGTGCCCAGCACTGGGTTGCGACAATCGTACCCGCCATGTCGCCATGAGATCACACCGGAGCTCTGTCCGCCGTGCCGCGATTTGTCGCGGCAGCGGAGTTTCGCCCCGGCGTTTCGCCTCCTCGCGCCACTCCCACATGTGCGCGAGGACCTTGGCCTCCAGATCCCATGGCGGCACTCCGGCAAGGAGGCTCGCCGCCTCGCACGAGACCGTGCGGTATCCCCGGATTAACCGGATGGCCATGACCCTCTGGGCCGCAAACAACCGGCGCGCTGGGCGCAGCCTCAGTGAGGGCGCCCACGCCGGTGCCCCGTAGAGGGCCATGGACCGCACGATCCCCGTGTAGAGCCTCCGGCAGGAGGCGTTTGGACCCCCCAGATTGGGCAGGAGCCGCTTTAATGCAGCCCCAGCCCGCTCCAGTCTGACTGAAGAGGGTTAAACGCCAAGGCGAGCGCCGCGTGCGCGGGAATGTGGGGGAGGCCTTAAGGAAGACATCGTGAGGAAACATGTCTTTTTTTTTTGGTCGGGAAATCAACAAATTACGTCTCCCGCTCTTGGGCGGAGAGGGAGGGCGTGACAGACTTTTACTGACTAAAACCCACTCGTGTTCCTTCAGTTGCCCATGTGCCAGGGTCACGGTGTCTCTTTCGAACAATCTCACGACTCTGGCAGGCATCGGTGCTAGTAGACCCCATCAGTTCCGCTGATATCTCTTTGAGGCGCGCGTGGAACACTGCGCCGTACCGGGCCCTCTCCCTCTCACCGAGAGGAGGCCTGTGTCCTGGCAGTGGGAAAATGATTAGCTGATTATGCAATGACCAATGAACATGGTCCCTCATCCTAAGACACGACCACGCGGCTTTTATTTTGCCATTAGCCCCTGTAAGCTTACAGCTCAATTCTGCAAGAAAGTAAGAGATTTCCTTATGTATCAGATGTGGATTTTAACGATTAAAAAGGTTATTATGTTATTAAAAGCTTAAAGGTTTTCCGTATGGACGTGATTTTATACTTAGTATCGAAAGAATCTCTGCGATATTGAGTACTGGTCGCTAAGTAAACCGGGCAGAAAGTAAGGATCAAGTCACATGCGCGAGATTTTGTACTGCGATTGGAGACTACTTGAACCAAACAAATGAAAGTTTGTTTGGTTTGTGTGCCCTCTCTTGATTTGCCGCTAAGAAGGTCTGTCGCCTTTTGGACGCCCGCGACGCTTTTGTTGAAATTAATCCTTTTAAATCGATCCGTTTGTGACTATTAGTCGTGATCCAATCGCTTTGTTTGTTAATAACCCCAATTTGACGTAATAATACGGGTTACGTTTGTTAAAACTGAAGTTCTTGAAAGGGATGGTCGCCGCTTGGTATCTCGCGATCTTTTGTAAAGTAATCCCTTAATCCCTTACCCCGGTCGTTTTGTGGACAATCTGTCATGACCCAATCGTATTGATTCCAACTAACCCCAATTTGAAGACATAACACGGGTTTTGTTTGTTGGAAATACCTGTGTTAGTTTGAAGGTTAAGTGTTTGAAGACCGCATGCTGTGATTGTCTCCAGCCTTATTGCAGCGGATTGTAACCTGAAGAATACTTACAATGTCACAACACAATACAATATACACTCACTTACATACATAAATCCAGGTAGAACCAGAAACCAGAAGCAGTTTCCTTCAACCATGAGGTGAGTCATTTGTTAATTGTATTGCGTCTTCACTTGAATTGTTTGATTTGATTGTCTGCTCCGCGTAAGGCGGACTAGTTTCGCTCGCCACTCTTGTCTCTAGAGCCCCACGATTATCACACTTCCACTGCGCATTTGAAATCGTATTGTGAGGTCTAGTCTGGCAGCGTTGAGTTTCTTGCCGGCTCTTCTCCATAGGAATCAACAAATTGGTACTGTGCACCTAGCTTAAGTTGTAGGTATAAGTGCCCATGTAGATTTATGTGAAATAGAAATATTACATTTGATTGCGGCTACAGAACATATAACATCACGCCTTGTTTCCCCAAAAGGTAGGGCAGATGTGTACTTGTAGTACACCATATTTTGCCAGATGTTTGAGTCGCATTTAATAGCCTATGGTCTTGCGGATCGACAAAAGCAACGTATGTATCGATATTTTTCATGCCGCTAGTGGCATTTCAACCATATGGGCTAGGTTAGGTTAGAACTGTAACCAACTTGGCTATTTAGCTGATGTAACTTCGAAATCAAAGACAGGACATACAGCTCTAAGTGTCATTCCTAGCGGCCAGCGATTGCTACATTCAAGTAAGCCGCATTTACTCGGGTACTAAATATTTTTAGGACCCTAAAATAGGAATTATTCGAGAAGGTCGAATAGCATCGTGGGGCAAATCGTTGAACGCTCAGCATTCACCAGTTCGCTAAATCATATAATGGTTATTTTTACGGTAAAGATCTTCCATGCATTTTGTATGCATTACCATTTTAGCCGAAAGATATCCACTGCTGGACATAGGGCTCTTCAGTTCAGGAAATAATTACCTATATAGGTTTCATTGGAAAAACATAACAGGTGGACTTCCACTTAACTGCTTATAAAACAGTCTTTATTGACCAAACACTTGCGAATTCACAAATCTTGTAAGCTTATAGTCTAGTGTGCACAATACTTTAGTCGATAACAATTAAAACGCAATGCAGTCGCCGCCACGCCGACCTTGCGCGTGCGCCGTACTGTTGTGCACACAAGCTATAGCTAATTGACTTTAGGTATTTATATTAAAATATTGATAGTAGAAGAGATAGGAAAGTAGAGGATTCGATTTACGACGCTAGAGTTATGGCCAATTTTTATTAAAATATAGATAAGTTTGCGCGGAAATTAATTGATAGAAAAATTATTACTTTCTGGTTAATAAGGTTTTTCCGGTTGATAAGAAATTTCTTATCTAACTACAATGTGAAACTCGTAGATGCTAAACATACAGTTCGGGTGATATGAGTGAGTAGTAATAATTAATGTTTATGAAATTCTCAGTAACTGTCAAATATCAACACGGTTAGATGAAATTTAGCACGTAGGTAGTTAACAACCTGGATTAATATATATATGATACTATTTATCCCGCTCTTATTTTTTTTTTTTTTTTTTAGTAGGACATCTCGTAGTTAATCTGATAAGATTCTTACTACTTAAACGGATTGTGGCCCGGCGAGTTCTAAAAAGTTACCTTTTTAGGCCTCCAGCCGGGGCTTATTATACTTAAAAACTAAAGCGAAAGCTCTAAGGGTTACCCCGAGGGGGGTACGAACCTCCGCTTAGGCAATCACTGGTAGGGGGACAGCAAGGGACTGGCTGGATCTGAGTTAAATTATTTAGGGACTAATTTAAAGCTAACGGCACAGCATCGCGGGCTGGCTCTTGCAAGGGTCGGGAGGGACTGTTAAGTCGGGGTCGCGACGACGGACCTCGGCGGCGAGGTCGGTACGGTTTGTGTTTGTGTGCTGGTCTAGCTGTACTGGTCTCTTTTTGACTCTCCTGGAGGAGAGTAGTGGGATCATCAGGATCGGTAAGAACGTGCCGCGAGCGGCGGACTTTACTGATACGGGAGGGGGTGTAAGTAGCTGCCGCCACAACCAGAGGGTTGCGGTGGGCTACGGCCCTATCGAAGAAACGCTTCGAAGCGCGTTTCATGAATTGATGGATAGTCGGGAGTTTCATATCTAAATGAAGATTGATATTCCGAACAAACCAAGGCGCGCCTGTGGCTTGACGGAGAAAAAGGTTCTGGAGAGTCTGCATCCTATGGATGAATCGGGTTTTCCCGCTCTTATGCTAGGTGCAATCATTATAATACAATATGCAACCCAAATGTATGGTAAACCTTAAGGAGTGTTTAGAGATTTCGGAAACATACTGAAGGTTTCTCACGTCTATGCTACAACGACCCTTTACTCTTTGAGTGAAATTTACTGATATATATATTTGAATACTTGTTCATTTTTTAGCTTTCTTTAACCTGAACACTTTTTTTAAATTCAAATAGATACGCCCTCCAATCTTTAGATTTTTAATAGCACCCGGCTGTTTATGACACAGTTACACCATCATACTACCCATTTGAAGTACAAAGGCTTAGCACATAAACTACATATTGGATTTTCTTTTCTATTTGCCAACCCATCTGTCCCCGACTGTACCATTCCATCGCTCCTACGAACGCGGCTGGCTTCCATTCTAAATGTTTTTATTAGCCACATCAAAGACGCCGACACATATCCTATTGGTAGTACTTGGACTAAATAATAACCGTTTGAACTAAACTGCGTCTCTGTAATTAACTATCTAAGTAAACTGGCAAAATTGTTAAGGCGCAGTAAGATTTTTTTCGGTATTTGACAATAGCGCATCGCGGCAAGAAATAAGGTTCAAAACAGCAATGGGTTTGATGTTAGTTTGAATCGTATTACCACGAAAATGAAAGTAATTTTGCAGTTTTAATTAAAATTAAAAAAATGCATGGGTCAGTGGAATTATTTTCAGACAGCATATAAAATATATAAGTCGGGCTAAGAAGCCGATTGAAGCTAGATTCTTCATTTTGAACATTTTACTGGGCGTGGATGTGTGTTGCGGGCGAAAAGAAAAGCTAAGAAGATGATTATTGATTTTTAGATTACATCTGTACTTGCTAAATCAAAGTTTGGACAGTTTCTAGACACTTGTTGTCTGCACGATGTAAGTTGGTAATGAGGGCTGCACCACGCCGCTGTAGCCGCTCTTGACAACTCGCACGAACGTCAGGCTAGACTCTGTCTAAGCGCGCCAACTTCACACTAGTGTTTCGTTGTCAATTGACATACCGTACTCATGAATATTCCGATTTATTATTAGTACCTGGATGATGAGCTTTGCTCGGTATTTTTTTTGGTAATTGTGTTTTTTAGAAATTACATTTTGTTATTTTTCTTCCAATAAAAAAAAATAAGTTTCTGTTTAAGTTGATTTTTGATAAAGTTGATGATGGAAAAAACGAATAAAACGACATTTTTTTAAAATGAATCCTATCTAGATCGATTTATCGCCCCCGAAACCCCAAGTATACTAAATTTCATGAAAATCGTTGGAGCTGTTTCCGAGATTCAGATTATATATATATATACAAGAATTGCTCGTTTAAATATATGAGAATATCTGGATGACCGAGCTTTGCTCGGTATTTTTGGTAAATTGTGTTTAAAATAATAAGTTTATGTTCAAGTTGATTATCAATAAAGTTGGTCATTGAAAACACGAATAAAACGACATTTTATAATAATGAATCCTAGCTAGATCAATTTATCGCCCCCAAAATCCCCTGTATACTAAATTTCATGAAAATCGTTGGAGCCGTTTCCGAAATTCAGATTATATATAATATACAAGAATTGCTCGTTTAAAGATATAAGATAAGATACATAGGTATATCATTCCATCTTAGTTCAAAATTTTAAATGACACTGGCGTGATGTAACTAAATGACTGTTATGATTCGGTTTTTGAAAATACGTAATCACCTATATGTTCTCCAAAACATAAAAAAAAAACTGCTGATCGATAACCTTCACCTTGGTGAAAAATATGAACATTATTTTGTACAAGCTATGCGCCCGATGGCATTTCCCATTGTCTAAGCTGTTCAAATGATTAGTACATACAATCATTACCGTACTTGTCATTAACGTAGTACCGCTAGTAAATAATAGATGGCGTTGCATCGTGTCGTCACTTTTGTAAGTCGCGGTGTTAAGACTCTCCTGCGAATCATGACCTCCACGGTACTATGTGCAATAAATTGTCTTACTCTGGACACGCATTGTTTTATTTCCACGCGAGATATTTTTGGGACGTTGTACAAAGTGGTCCTTCGAGCCGGATGAAGGATTGGTGTGCAGTGTCTTGTTGTGGTGGAGTCAGGTTGAATAGTCAACCTGCTGCGAGTGTTACGTCTGCCCGGCGAGTGGCTAGCAGCATCGGCGGATCGAACAAGATTGGCGCTTATGCGTATATGTACAAGGGGTACACATCGATCAGCGTTGGTGTTAATAAGCAGTTCGTGTTGGCGTGAGCAGCAGCTGAGGTGCGGGGGGAGAGTACCCCGCATATCATTGCGACGATCTACGTTAAAGTGAGTGACAGTGAAGTGACGTGATACGAGGATAATCCGTGAGTACTTTAAAAATATCAAGTGAATAAATCAAAACATTTAGACTTACCCACTAAAAGCAAATAATTTAGACCTTAATAACATAGACAATTTAATTAACAATTTGGACTTAGAAAATTTAACGTGTGCATGGACTTAGAAATAATTTCAATAAAAGTGAACTACGGGGAACCTATGCCCGATTTGGCAGCGAGGTGTATTAAGTTCAAAGACTTGTGATTTTTTACGTATTGTCCACGAACTTAGCATAGCGTTCCAGCACACTTTATTTAAATAAAAGACATTATCAACATGGAAGCTTTGAGTAATTTGCAGTTTAACTTACATTCTACTATCAGTAAAGCAAGGTCTAATTTTAAGAAATCACCAAAGGAACGAGTGACCAGTTCATACATTGAAACTAGATTAGAAAATTTAGATGCCAACTGGTCAGCGTTTACTGAAGCTCATATGAAAATTGTATCATCTGTTAAATCTATTGATTTCGAAAAATCTGATTATAACATAAAAAATGTATATGAGACCACGGAAGAATTGTTTACTGATTATAAAGCCGAGTTGAAGGAAGCACTGAAGAAAATTGTATGTTCAGATAGTTTAGGTAAAGTGCCTGAGTCTGCTGCGAAGGGCTCTAAAGAGATATGTTCTGTAAAATTGCCCAAGATTGAGTTGCCTACGTTTACCGGCACTTATTCTGAGTGGATTAGTTTTAGAGATTTATTTAAGTCCTTAATACATAATAATAGCCTACTAGACAATGTTCAGAAACTACATTATTTAAAATCACATTTGTCTGGAGAGGCTGAAGGTCTTTTACGGCACATTCCTATTACTAGTAGTAATTATGCAACCTGTTGGACTAAATTAGAGAATCGATACAATAATAAAAAATATTTAGCGAATTGTATAATTAAACGTTTCATGAGTCAAAAAAATATTGTAACGGAATCCTCCAGCGCAGTCAAGGAGTTATTAGATACTTCTAACGAATGTTTACATGCTTTGGAAAATTTAGGCATAATGGTTGAGCATTGGGATATTATAGTTATTTATGTATTGAGTTTAAAACTGGACACTGAGTCACGTAAACAATGGGAAATGAAAATTAGTGATTGTTCAGATGACTTGCCTACAATGACTCAGTTCAAATCTTTCCTTGAACAAAGATTTCGGTCTTTGGAATTTTTGGACACCAAAAATCAACGTAATCAGTCCAATCGCAACGTGCCAGTTAAGTCGCTCCATGTGGCAAATACAGTGTGTATTTGTTGTCAAGATACCCACAAGCTAGCAAATTGTAAAAAGTTCGCCGGTCTTGATATGGATAAGCGTCGTAATTTTGTCCAAACAAATGGTTTATGCTATAACTGTCTAGGGGCAAATCACTCCGTATATGCATGCCGCCAGTCCACCAGATGTCAAATTTGTAAAAAGAAGCATCATAGTCTTCTTCATCTCAAAGGTGTCTCCAAATCAGTTGGTGATAATAACAAAACTGATCAAGTTGCAGAAAGCAGCGTCTCTGCTGATACAACTTCAACCCAGAGTAATTCCACTAATATTGTAAGTTGTTTTGCTAATAGTCACAGCCAAATTTTATTGGCCACTGCGCTAATTGAAGCGGAATCAAAGAGCGGTACTGCTATAGTATTAAGATCCCTGTTAGACCAGGGGTCTCAGGCTTCCTTTGTGACGGAGTCCGCAGTCCAGCTCTTGGGTCTCAAAAGAATACCAACTAAAGGTTCAATTTCAGGTATAGGTTGTGATCAAGACCAATCGATGATTTCATTAAATTCGATTGTTCTCATAAAGGTTAAATCACGCGTCGACCCTAGTTTTATTATAACCGTTAAGGCTTATGTTTTAAAGAAATTAACCACTATTTTACCGGAAAGGAAGGTTTTAACTAACGTTTTGAACACAATCTCGTCTTTGGATTTAGCAGATCCTTCGTTCGACACTCCGAACAAGATCGATTTGCTTCTAGGTGCCGAAGTTTATGGCCAGATTTTATTAGAAGGTTTATTCAGAGGTCCATCTGGTCGACTCATCGCACAAAACACTAGACTAGGATGGATCTTGTCTGGTCAAATCGGTGAAATCAACCAAAACGAGACATGCCACAATACCGTGGTTACATTGCTTTCCACTCATACAGATGAGAACGCGCTTCTCAAAAAATTCTGGGAACTAGAATCAGAGCCTAAGGATGATTTCAATAAGGCTTACTTGACTCCAGAAGAACAGAAGTGCGAAGAGATATTTAGGGCCACGACTAAACGAGACGAGTCTGGTCGCTACATTGTGCACATGCCGTTCAGATCAAGCGATCCTACTTGTAAATATGGTGGATCGAAGAACATTGCCCTTAAACGCTTTTTAAATTTAGAAAAGAGATTTCTCAGAAATCCCGAGTTCAAGGCTCAGTATTCAGCTGTTTTAAACGAGTATATAGCTCTTAATCATATGGATATAGTACATGATAGGGACAAAGAAAGTTCTGTGTACTTACCTCATCATGCCGTCATCCGTAACGACAAAAGTACATCAAAGTTGCGCATCGTATTTGATGCATCATGTGTAGGTAGCAACGGGACATCTCTTAATCATGATTTAATGGTGGGGCCTCCTCTACAACCTGAGCTTCGTCATATTATCATGCGTTGGCGTTGCGAACCTGTCTGTCTGGTAGCGGACATCGTTAAGATGTACAGACAGATTAAGGTATGCGATGATCACACAGATTTTCAGCGTATATTATGGCGTGAAAATCCAGATAACGAAATTCAGGTGTTACGTCATTTACGAGTAACGTTTGGAACATCATCGGCGCCTTACTTAGCAGTGAAATCATTGCAGCAATTAGCTCAAGACGAAGGCGCTGACTTTCCTTTAGCCAAGAACCGTGTTGTTTCCGACTTCTATATGGATGACCTGATGACGGGATGTCAAACTATAGAAGAAGGACTAGAAATATATAAGCAGACATCGGAGTTGCTAAAACGTGGAGGTTTCCAGCTCCAAAAGTGGGCTAGTAACAACAAAGAATTATTGAGATTGATTGAAGACGGTGAACAAATATCACAAACACAAGGGAACATGGAACTAAAAACAGATGCAATTTCCAAAATATTAGGTTTAACGTGGGACAAAGACAGTGATGAGTTCGTTTATAGTATTCAGCTTAATGAACCAGATCTACCAGTCACAAAGCGTAAAGTTATTTCGGACATAGCGCGATTATTCGACCCACTTGGATGGTTAGCACCAACAATCATCACTGCGAAGGTGTTCATTCAACGAATATGGATGACTGGGATCGAATGGGACGCAGAACTACCTGAACCATTGCTGACGGAGTGGCTTGACTTCCGGAAGAGCCTTCGTAACCTTACCAAGTTCCGTCTGCCTCGTTGGATCAACACTAGCAAGGAGAACAGGGTTCTAGAATTGCACGGCTTTTCAGATGCGTCTAATGTAGCATACGCCGCGGTAGTATACGTCCGTATCATTGATGGGGATGGACATATTCACACAACCTTGGTGACTTCAAAAACCAAGGTTGCTCCTGTTAAGCAGGTATCAATCCCGCGATTAGAGCTTTGTGGAGCTGTCTTAGTAGCAAAGCTTCTTCATGAAGTCGCTTCAATTCTAAAGGTTCCCAAACAGCACTTATATGCGTGGACAGACTCATCCGTTGTATTAGCGTGGTTAAGCAGTCACCCTAGTCGGTGGAAAACGTTTATCGCGAATCGTGTTTCCGAAATACTTACCATTATGGATAGAAGTCAGTGGTCACACGTGTCGTCGTCAGAAAACCCAGCGGATTGCGCATCTCCGGGAGCAAGCCCTTCTGAGTGTAACGATATGCAAATCTGGAAAACTGGCCCAGCATGGTTACAGAAGGAAATAATAGACTATAATAGAGGAAATATACAAGTAACCACGCTGGAAGAAAGAAAGATAAAAACAAAATGTCATGCAGCTGTGGTAGAATGTGATTGTAGTATATTTACTAGATTTTCCAAGTTCAGTAGATTGATAAGAGTAATAGCTTACTGTAGAAGATTTTTACGATTGAAGGAAAATGATCATTGTAAAAATAAAATAACTACTTGGCTAACTACAAAGGAATTAAATGAAGCCGTACTTACCTGTATAAAACTCTGCCAACTCCAGTCCTTTAATGATGAAATAGAATCTGTAAAAAAAAACCGTAAATTAAATAAGAGTAGTAGACTTACCTCGTTGAATCCTTTTCTTGACAATGGCGGGATCCTAAGAGTTGGCGGTCGCTTGCACCGGGCTTCTATTGAGGAGAATATGAAGCACCCCATCTTAATCCCTCACAAATCACACTTCACCAATCTTTTGATTGCGGAGGCTCACGAGAGAACTTTACATGGCGGGCCGCAATTGATGCTCAATTACTTAAGATCCAAATACTGGATACTCAATGCAAGGACTCTCGTTAGGCAATACGTTCATAAGTGTGTTACTTGTCTTCGACATTCAACACAAACACACCAACAAATGATGGGTCAGTTACCGAAGGCTAGGGTGTCTGCTCAGAAACCGTTCCAATGCAGTGGCGTAGATTACGCAGGTCCAATCAGCATCCGAACCTCTAAAGGTCGTGGTCATCACTCATCTAAGGGTTATATTTGCTTGTTTGTTTGCATGTCCACTCGGGCTATTCATCTGGAGGTAGTCAGTGACATGACTTCTCAGAGTTTTCTTGCGGCTTTTAAGCGCTTCGTAGCCAGACGTGGCCGAGTATTGGACTTGTGGAGTGATAATGGGACCACATTTATTGGCAGTGCAAGGGAGTTGCGACAGCTATTCAACGCTGAAAGGTCAATGGTAGCTTCTGAAATAGCTGATTTCCTATCTATAAATGGTACGACATGGCATTTCATACCTCCCCATGCTCCAAACTTTGGAGGATTGTGGGAGGCGGGTGTCAAGTCCACGAAGCACCATTTAAAAAGAATTATTGGCACCAGCACATTGACATTTGAAGAAATGACAACTGTGCTGGCTCAAATTGAGGCATGCCTTAACTCAAGGCCCATCTCGCAGCTTTCGAACAATCCAGAGGACTTGTGTCCTTTAACGCCTGGGCATTTTCTCGTGGGTGAACCTCTGGTAACGGTACCTGATGCAAATTATGAAAATTCATCCATTAGTAACCTAAAGCGGTGGCATCTTACGCAAAAGATGCTTCAACACTTCTGGCGTAGGTGGTCACTAGAGTATTAGTAGTTGTGATTCGCGGATTCTGGCGCAAGCGCCAGAGCCCGCGAATCTGTAGCACCCATCGTAAAAAAAAAAAAAAAAAAAAAAAAAAAAAAAAAAAAAAAAAAAAAAAAAAAAAAAAGGTTTTGGTGTGCTCTGATCTCAAATCTGCGGTCCATTTTAGCGTAGGATGCGTGGTTCTGAAGTTATGCAAATCAATTAACTGTTATCTCATTGATTTACGGTGGTCCTGCACCCTCATTAGCATTCCATTGTTCGCCTAATCCTTTTATCTATTATACTTCGAACACCTCATTACGTTGCGCCAGAACCCACGAATCTGTTGCCCTACGGTTGATTTGGCGTTCTTATCTATTACTCATTGTATGTCTGCTTTTCTATGTCATCAATAAAACACATTCATTTTTATTTCAATATTTTATTACTTTTTTCTACAAAATATGAGCGGAAGATCTCATCCACAAAAATATCATTGTGCAGTGTGTTCCCTGTAAATATGTTCGTAAAACTATGCATTGAACATCCCTGAAACTTAAATAGCAAATACATTAAGCAATATTCACCACAAACTGAAGTCCAATCATTCTGAATCCTATCAACATTCCAGTCCCATCTCTTACAATTCCTTTTCAAAAACTGGAGATGATATCGCTCAGGTGTTCGTCCATATGAATCAAAATATTGACCGATACCATTCGTATCGATATGTACAGCTACCCAGTGTGAACCTGGTTTATCATCCGCATCCAAATTGCATATTATATACGTTGGTACATGTGTATACATAGGTAGTCTATTAGCAGCATAAACATTATTTTCTAGACTGGGATGAATCTTTTTCATATGTTTTTGTAATTCTAGTGTATCCATGATATTACTGTTATTAGCAGATTATTACAGTACCAATCTATTCAATGGTTGTCATAGGAATGTTCAATTATAGTGATTTGTAAATATTAAATCGCATTCTTTGTGGGAGTCACAAAGCTTAGGATTATCATTTTGCTGCAGCTAATTTAAAGTTTGTTATATGGGTCTGATTATATTAAATAAAACACTTTGAGTACATAGACATTTTTAATTAACTGATCAACACAATAATTATTAAATAAATAAATTAAATACAGACATATTATTATCAAAATACCATTTTCTAATACACACAGCATTATTCAATGCACAATTCGATTTATGGTTCACACAATTAAAATCAGTTTTATTTTTACAGAACTTTTTTTTTAATGTCGCAAAATTAGGACATCCCTTCTCACCTATGTCAATCACTTCACAGTTTGCACATAACTCTTTAATCCACGTAATCTTTTCCAAACCCTTTGTCATAATTTTTTTATTTTCTAAATATGGTAAAATAACACGTTTAAACTCTTTGTAGTCTATGTAGCCTTCACTCCAGTAAATTCCTCGATTTCTTTCTAACCATCTCACCTGCTTTTTTTCTTCTAGTGTTAGGTAATGGAATGAATATGGTGGTTTCACCAAGAACGTCTGTGTATGATCATGACTCGCAATGGCCAATTCTTTGATAATAAAATGATTTAAAGAATCTTTAAATCCTTGGAGTTCCACTATAAGGGTGTCCGTCTTCATGATATCTTCTTAACAATGTTACTTAATGGTTTGTATTCAACAATGCAATCGTTCAGAATGAGACAATATGCTGAAGTTTGATCTGGTATCTCCGAATCACTTTCAATTTCTACTCTCACGTCCACAACTGGCCCTGTCTTTAGATTATCCACTTGTCTAGAGCAATCAATGACAAACAGCGGTGCTAAATCTCTAAACTGTTTTTCGCTTAATATGGGTTCCGGTCGACGTCCGTAATACGACTGTTGAAATCTGGTGTATTGCTCGTTGTAAATATTAAATCGCATTCTTTGTGGGAGTCACAAA
The DNA here is from genome assembly GCA_932294355.1 of Aporophyla lueneburgensis. Taxonomy (NCBI): domain Eukaryota; kingdom Metazoa; phylum Arthropoda; class Insecta; order Lepidoptera; family Noctuidae; genus Aporophyla; species Aporophyla lueneburgensis. The sequence continues at coordinate 23,800,984 of OW028758.1, read as the reverse complement.
GCAGGTTGATGCCTGTTGCGAAGGAACGTGAGATAAGTTTGTTGACTCATAGAGTTACAATCAGTTTCGTTGTACTTAGTAATTTGCTTTAGATAAGAATAAGGAACGTGAGATAAGTTTGTTGACTCATAGAGTTACAATCAGTTTCGTTGTACTTAGTAATTTGCTTTAGATAAGAATGGTGCTATATAAGATCGAACAGTTGCAGTCATGCAGTCAGTCTATGGTCGTTTGACCACAGTGCATTGTATACGTCAACCAATACTACGCTTGTGTTACTTCAACGCATCAATGGCCATGGAGGTAAGTGTTTATTCTATTGACAAACTTACTTGTATTTCTGTTGTTGTTTCCTAACGTGTGTGATTAAGTGTAAACAAATTGATATTAACGTGATAACTCTGTTGTTGCAGAGATCATTCAGCTTCGCAGACGATAATGAAAATACCTATAAACAGTATTACTACTCGCCACTCTCTCCTCAACACGAAGAAGAGAGTGATGACATCGTCGTTAATAACACAGACGATGGTGGAAAAAGGAAATCGCAACCGATTGATCATTTTTTTGAAGTGGTACCAAAAATAAAAAGGAAGAAGCTGCTATCCTCGACTGTGACACGAGCTGCTAGAGATGGCGTATCATACATCTCTACAAATTCTGACGACGGAGACCAAGCGACGCATCTCATAAAAATTGAAATGTATGATATGAAGAAACTATCCAAGATTCCAACTAGTGATCACTGGAAGCACGCTACCACGAGGATTAAATATTACATAAAGAATAATAAGGATAGCATCTACGACAACACAAACGGCCTCGTATACAATATTACAAAGACAATAGCAGAAAGTGAAAAAGTTAAAAAATACTTTTTTAACAATGACACTCATTAGTGGATTAGTGAATGTGATTCTGTTTACTTAAAGTACTTCTGTGTACTCATTAGATTTTACATGACTTTCCTAATCCTTTGTTAGACTATGAATATTGGACATTATTTGAAATTGGGTATCAGTTGCTCTACCAACACTTAACTGTTACTTACTGTGCTACATACTTTCTTCTTTATTATAAAGATGGAAAACTTCAGTGAAATGTGCACCAGTGCTTTCTTTTCCGCGCCCATTGAAGAGAATATAGAACAATCCAACAGCGAATTCAATCAGGAGCTGTCTAAAGTTTGTGATGAAATAGAGAAGCATGAACTGTTCGATTCATCGTATGATGATGAGTTGTATAATCAATGTTTGATGGTTGAAACAAAGTTGATGTAAGTATTAGAAGTACAAACTCAATAAGAAATATTATTGTAGTAATGTTTTATTTTAAGATTTGTCTAATAATTTTCTTTTTGTTACAGTCAACAACAAGTTGGAAGAGGTATCAAACGAGGTATCACTACTGATGAAAATAAGGTTACCAAGAAAGCAAAATTTGATGAAGGAGCTTCTACATCATCAATTGAAACCAATGATGTGGACAACAATAAGGTGGAATGTGATACATGTCATGTTTATATTAATAAAAGGTATCTAAACAACCATTTAAAAAGCAATTCACATAAAAATAATCTTTTAAAATCACATAATTCATTAACAAATGTTACAGTTGTTGAAACCGCTTTTGGCAATCGAATTTTAACATATAGAATTAATAGTAAAACACTTCAATCGGGACAATATTTTGAAACACCGGAATCGTTTTTAAATTCGCTAAAAATTGATATCTTATTTTTGATAAATGAATGTATTCAACAACATACAATTTTTAAAATAAACTTCATATTGCATGCTGATTTCATACAACAAACTAAAGATATTAAAAATACGTTTGATTTTCAAACGTTTAATTACATAATTTGTCAGGGAGATGACTTAAATATTTTTTATTCATCATTAATAGACACTGTAGTCGGTAAAATTTGTCAATTTGAAAAAAAAGATAGTGGTTGGAGTCTTAATCAAATTAAATACATAGATATGAATGTTAACAAATTCAACCCCCTACGTGGTAGTTCATATATCGACCTTCCTCAAGATATTAAATCAAAAAAAGCTGTAATCAATGTTAAAAATAATGATAATATGTGTTTCAAATGGGCATTACTCTCTGGTTTATATCCTGTATGTAAAAGTGTAGATCGGGTAGCATCTTACGCAATTCATGGAAATAAACTAAAATTTACTGGTATTTCTTTTCCGGTTATAATTGCAGATATATCAAAAGTAGAGAAATTAAACAATATTAGTATTAATGTTTTTGGCTTAGAGTATAATAAAGAAAAAAAGTGTAATTCTGTTGTAGGTCCTTTATATTTAACAAAATGTCGTACACCTAATCATATTAACCTACTATATATATCGAATGGTACTAACAATCATTACTGTTATATTAAAAACTTATCGCGATTAGTTAGTTCACAAATATCAAGACATCATTGTGCAGTTTATATATGTGATTCATGTTTACTTCATTTCCCATCGGAGGAAAGACTTAATAACCATCAACAATATGATTGCGCTCACATTTGTACGGAATTACCAAACGGTGAGGATTCCAAAAAGGATTGGTTTGGTAAAGCAACCTCAAATAATAAATTAAAATTTGATAAATTCGTGAAAAAGTTGAAAATGCCCTTTGTGGTTTATGCAGACTTTGAGGCATTTTTGAACCCAATAGAATCATGTAGTAACGATCCATCCAAGCCTAGTACAATTAATATTCAAAAACATGAAGTGTATAGTTTTGGATATTACATTAAATGTTCATATGATAGCAGATTATCAAAATATGAGACGTATAGTGGGTCAAACTGTGCACAAGTGTTTATGAATCGCCTTTGTGAAGATGTGAAAACAATATTTAAAAAAAATAGTTTCCAAAAATGTCTCGTTCCATTATCAGATGAAGATAAAATTAAAATTTCAAATTCAAACATATGTCATATTTGTGAAACTGAGTTAAATGAAGATCTTTTTTACGATTTTGATTGGCACACTGGCAGTTTTAGGGGTGTTGCACATCAAGTGTGTAGTTCTAAGTACAGAACCCCTCGTCATATTCCAATATTTTTACATAACCTCAGTCATTACGATGCTCATTTCATTATCCATGCATTAAACCTCGATGATGACAAAGTTGAAGTTATTCCACAAAATAAAGAACGATACATATCATTTTCAAAACAGTTAACAATAAATAATCAACCAGTAAGTTTAAGATTCATAGATTCATTGAAATTTTTATCGTGTAGTTTAGATCAACTAGCTAAAAATCTTAATGATGATCAGTTTACAGAACTAAAAAGGAACTATCCTAATAATGAAGATTTTTCACGTTTAAGACGGAAAGGTATTTATCCTTATGAATTTATGTGTAATAGTGATTGCTTGAAACATCCATCACTTCCTGATCAACACCAATTTTATAGTTCACTCACAGATTCAAATATTTCAAATGATGATTATAATCACGCAAAAGATATTTGGCAACATTTTAAGTGTAGTAGTATGTCTGATTATTCCAATTTATATTTAAAAACGGATGTTTTACTTTTGACTGATGTATTCGAAAACTTTAGAAAGCTTTGTATTAAAACTTATGGATTAGATCCTGCTCATTACTATACTGCCCCAGGTTTAAGTTGGGATGCAATGTTAAAATTTACCAAAATAGAATTAGAATTGTTAACGGACTATGACAAAATTGCTTTTTTTAAAGCTGGTATTAGAGGGGGTGTATCTCAGTGTAGCAATCGTTTTGCTAGAGCAAATAATAAATTCATGGAAGATTATGATAGTGAAAAACCTAATTCATATCTAACATATTTTGATGCGAATAATTTATATGGTTGGGCAATGTCTCAATCTCTTCCTGTTGGTGGTTTCGAATGGATAGATTCTAATACAGATTATAATGTGTCGGATAACTCTGATTTCGGTTATGTTTTAGAAGTTGATTTGGAATATCCTGATGAACTTCATAATTTGCATTCTGACTTTCCGTTATGTCCTGAAAACATATGTGTGGGTAATACTAAAGAAACTAAATTAGTTCCTAATTTAAATAATAAAAATAAATACATCATTCACTACAGGAATTTAAAACAATGCATTGAAATGGGGATTAAATTAATTAAAGTACATAGAATTTTAAAATTTAAACAGAGTTCTTGGTTAAAGAAATACATAGACTTAAATACTAGTTTGAGAACGTTAGCTACATCAAACTTTGAAAAAGACTTTTTTAAATTAATGAACAATTCTGTCTTCGGTAAGACTATGGAAAATATTGAAAAAAGAGTAAACGTTAAACTACTAACTCACTGGGATAATCGTGGTAAAGTTTTAGGTGCTCAGGATTGGATTGCAAAACCAGAATTCCATAGTTTATCAATATTTTCAGAACATTTAGTTGCAATACAATTACACAAAACAAAATTAATTTATGATAAGCCGATTTATTTAGGATTTTGTATTTTAGATATATCTAAGACCCTTATGTATGAATTTCATTATAACTACATGATTAAAAAGTTTCATAATAAAATTAAGTTATTGTACACCGATACCGATAGTTTGATATATCAAATTTTTACAGACAATTTTTATGAGGATATAAAACCAGATCTACTTCACTATTTCGATACATCAGATTACCCGGAAAATAATATTTACGGATATCCAAAAATAAATAAAAAAAAGTTAGGTTTTTTTAAAGATGAGAATAATGGTAAAGTATTGAAGGAATTTGTAGGGTTGCGATCAAAAATGTATGCCTTAGAAATAGAAGATAAATTTATAGCAAAGGCAAAAGGGGTTAACAAAAGTGTTACCAAAAAAATGAATATGGAAAATTACAAATCGTGTTTGTTTAATAAAAATGTATTATATTGTAGTATGCTTCGATTTAAGTCAATCAAACACACTATTTTTACACAAAAAATAAATAAAACATCTTTATCATATAATGATACCAAACGATGTATTATGAACAACAACATTGATACATTGGCTTGGGGACATTATAAATTACGCTAAGTGTAATACTTTTTACTTTTATTTCTGTGTGTATATACAAATTTTGTACTGATTGTAAAATTATGATATTACTGTAATGTTATATAATAGTTTATTACATATTTAAAATTTATTGTTTGATTGTAAATAATGTAAAATAATTGTAGTTTTTATTTGTGTGCTTAAATTTGACGTTGAGGTGATTGTGAAATTCTGATAAGTACTAATTGTGTTAGAAATAGTATACAGATCATTCTGTTTTTCACAAATTACATGTTTTATATAATTTTAGCAATATATATATATATTTAATTTTTACACCAAAATTTTCATTTTTATTTCATCCCTTTAAAACTCTAGACGTGTGAAATGTTTCACTTTATCCATCCGTTTACTGCTATTGTGGCAGGACCAAGTGGATGTGGGAAGTCAAATTTTGTAACAAATTTCATAAAATCAGTTAAAGAAATATGTAATTGTGATTTTAATCAGATCACATGGTGCTTTGATGAAATGCAGGCTTTAAATAATTTACCAAATGTTAACTATCATCAAGGAATTCCAAATCTTAATATGTTTGATGGTGAAAACCCACACCTTATTATTATTGATGATCTAATGAGAGAGTCTGATGGAAGAATTGTGGATATATTTACAAAAGGTAGTCATCACAGGAATCTTAGTGTATTTTATTTAACACAAAATTTATTTCATCAAGGTAAAGGTCAAAGAGACATTTCTTTAAACTCAAGTTATATAATTTATTTTAAAAACCCTCGAGATAAAACTCAAATAAGATATTTAGCACGACAAGTGTCACCAGATAACCCAAAATTCATTGAAGACGCCTACAGGGATGCAACTTTAGAAGCGCATGGATATTTAATGGTAGATTTAAAACAGAATACAAATGATTTTTGTCGTATCAAGACAAATGTATTCCCATTTAATGGTTACTGCACAGTCTACGTCCCCACGAAAGAGTTTAAATACACCAAGAATCAAACAATTCAAATCATTTCTAAATGATACATCGTCGACTCACAACGCATAAACATTTGCTAAACGCTTTGCAGTTTAAATACACCAAGAATCAAACAATTCAAATCATTTCTAAATGATGCATCGTCGACTCACAACGCATAAACATTTGCTAAACGCTTTGCATACGCTTAAACCAAAATATCAAAGAGCGTTACTTAAAACGTGTGATGAAGAAGAAATAAATTGTATTTGTGAATGTATTCATAACGTTTTACAAGGAAAGATACCTCTTAAAGATCAAGATAAACAAAAATTGAATAAACACAAAAATATACTCCGTAAACTGGTGCATAAGTGTAAACATAAACTAAGAAAAAATATTATTATACAAAAAGGAGGGGCTTTCTTACCAATAATATTAGGTGCAATATTGAGTGGATTAGTAAGTGGACTAGCCAGTTAACATGGAAAATGCTAAGAAAATGATACTTATTGAACCGGGATTGATTGAAAAATTAAAACAAGAAAATAAGGTTACTAGTAATTTGTCTCGATTAGATATTGAAATGCAAAATATTATGAATAGTAAGACGGAAGACCGAAAGAAGTGGATGTTATATTTACAAACACTACAAAGATACCTTCACTTTACCGAAGAGGATCGTCAACCACTCAGATTACCAATTTATTCTGATACATCTAATGAAGATTCAAATGGGTCTAAAATTGGTTTTAAAAATAAAGATAGAGATCTAAAAAGTTCAGTTGATGCTGAATCTTTGTTGGAGGAGAAAGGATCTATTAAAAGTATAGAAAGTGAGGCAAATCCACTGTATTCATCAACACAAATACTCAGTTTAATACCAAAAACTTATAATAAAAAAGGTGAGTCATTATTAAACTTAATTGGAACAAGTAAAAGTAAAATACGTTGGGATAATGAAGGCACAGTCAAAAAATTCCAGGAAGTAATATTGTTGATTTAATAAATGATTCACTTAGACCCTTAAAAAAAAGTGATCCGATAGGGTGGGATAGATTTGCTAAAGCATTAAAAGATATTAAAGTACCACTTACTTATATTGGAAATCCAAAGAGATGTGAGTTTATTAACCAACTTCAAGTAAAAGATCTGAACAAAACCTCTGAGATTGAAGTTCAAGAGTTTTCTACACCGAGCAGTGGAGATAAAAGATCTATAACTAAAATACATAAAAAGATCGATTGGGAAAAATGGACCCCGTACTAGAAGAAATTAACAGGATTTATTATGATCCATCTAACCCCGCTGGTTTTGGTAGTATTGATAAATTATCAAAAGCTATGAAGGGTAAAATGGATAAAAAGCAAGCAAAGGAATGGTTACAATCACAAGAAACATATACATTACATAAACCCATTCGGAAAAAATTCCCGCGTAATAAGTACATTCTATCAAATATTAATGAGCTGTGGCAAGCTGATTTAAGTGATATGCGAACTTATTCTCAATATAATGATGGTTTCAACTACATACTTTGTGTTATTGATGTATTTAGTAAATATGCTTTTGCAAGACCAATGAAAAAGAAAAACTCAGAAACAACTAAAGAATGTTTTGAAAGTATATTTACTGAAAGTAATACAACACCTACTCACATACAATCTGATAAAGGTACAGAATTTGTTTCAAAAGATGTACAAAAATACTTTAAATCCAAAAAGATAAATTACTATACCACTAACAATCCTGATATTAAGGCTAGTATTGTTGAACGATTTCAAAGAACTCTAAAAATGAAAATGTGGCGTTATTTCACTCATAATAATACTTATAGATATATAGATGTTTTACAAGATTTAATATACTCTTATAATCACAGCATTCACTCGAGTATTAAGATGTGCCCATGTGATGTAAGTTCCAACAATATTATGACAGTTTGGACTAATCTTTATGATAGAGGGTCAAACAAACTTTCTCTAGAAAATCCAAAACCAAATTTCAACGTGGGTGATTATGTTCGAATAACTAAATATAAACATGTTTTCCAAAAAGGATATGAATCAAATTGGAGTGATGAAATATTTATTATATCTTCAATAATTGATAGATCTCCATGGGTTGTTTATACAATAACAGATTTACAAAATGAACCAATAGTTGGTACTTTTTATGAAAGAGAATTACAGAAGGTCACTTACAACCCCACCTCACAATATAAAATAGATAAAATAATTGGCACTCGTTATTCGGGTAACAGAAAAGAAGTATTAGTGAAGTGGAAAGGTTATCCAGATAAATTTAACAGTTGGATTTTAGCTTCTAGTTTAAAAGAAATATGAATAAAGAAAGTTTTTATTTAACTTTGCTCAGCAATAGTTCAATGGAATACTTTCCTGATAACAAGACCACAAATTTTTCAACAAAATTACCAAAAGCTATGAAATTAGAAGGTGAATGGGCGGTTGGAGTTGTCGAGTTTCAATATCCATGCACCATGTTTACTGTTCAAGATCATGAAAATGTTGTATACATCACAAAAACCATGTTAATGCCTAATGAAGATAAACCATCAACAGTGTACTACAAAAAACATATTCCCGCTACCAACTACGATAACGTTGAACATATTTTAAGAGCGTTAAATGGTATCAGAGAGAGCTTGAAATTTCGTTATGATGAAATAACAAAATTTGTGTCTGTTTCTGTTTTGGATAAAAATATAACATCCGTAACATTATCACCCAAATTAAGTTTACAACTAGGTTATGAACCAAATACAAATCTCCTAGACAGAAATTTTGGGAAGTGTCCTGCTAATTTACACTTAGGGTTACCATCTCAACTATTTCTATATTGCGACATTATCGATCCTCAGATTGTGGGTGATGTTATGACTCCACTATTAAGAGTCATTTCATTAGATCCTTCAAAATACATTTATGGTGCGAATAAAATGTACATTTTCTCTCCACCTCACTACTTACCTGTTATGCGAAGAGAGTTCGATACGCTGGAAATAGATATAAGATCGAGCACAGGACAAAAAATACCATTCCAGTTTGGAACCGTGTGTGTTAAACTACATTTCCGCAAATTATAATAATGTATTCTCCTCATGATCATCATAAATGTCCATATGAAAATTATTATTCACATCAAGCTGGATCAGGAGTTGGAGTAATTTATAAGGGTTCACCATACCAACGCGGTCATGGTATTGGGAGCTTCTTAGGAGGGTTATTTAGATCAGTTTTACCTTTACTTTCAAGTGGTGCTCGAGTGGTTGGTAAGGAGGCATTAAACGCTGGAGTAGGACTTTTATCGGATATGGTTCAAGCCCGTCCTATGGAAGCCTCAATAAAAGATCGTCTAAAGCAAGTTAGTACAAACTTAAAACGAAAGGCTGATGACAAAATTGATCGATTTAACATGACAGGATCTGGGTATATAAGTAAAAGAAAACGATTGGCCTCGTTCATTCCACCACTAACAGCTAAAGTGAAAGCTACGAAAAAACTTGGTCTAAAACCAAAAAACATCAAAGATATATTTTCAAATTAAGTATGTCTTTCCTTCATAATCATTCTTGTGAGTGCGTTAAGTCAGAATTAGATTTGTTTGCATTACCGTCTACACAAACAAGCATTGAAAATGGATTGTGGATTCACTATAAACCAATTTCATCTCTTGCTGATGATGGACCTATCGAGTTTCAAGTTCCTGGAACAGGCGATGACTACATAGATTTGTCTCATACATTACTCCACATAAAGGCAAAAGTATTAAATCAAGATTCAACAAACTTGATATCAGCTACAGCAGTAGCACCTGTAAATAATTGGTTGCATTCACTTTTTAGTCAACTCGATGTTTATTTAAACCAAAAACTTGTATCACCACCTAATAATACCTATGCCTATCGAGCATACATGGAAACCCTTTTAAACTATGCTCCTGCTGCTAAACAATCTCATCTTACTTGTAGTCTTTGGTATGATGATACAGCAGGAAAAATGGATTCCACAGATGGTAAAAACATAGGATTTGTTAAAAGACAGGAATTAGTTAATGAAAGCAGGGAAATAGAAATGATTGGTCATCTTCATGGTGACATTTTCAATCAAGATAAATTTTTAATTAATGGCGTTGAAATGAGTGTAAAATTAGTTCGGTCAAGAGAGAGTTTTAATTTAATTGCTGGGTCAAATGATGTAAAGTTTAAAGTTTGCATTACGGACGCAACTCTTATTGTTCGAAGAGCACGAATTAATCCAAGTGTATTACTCGCACATCAGAAAGTTTTAGCTTCTACCACTGCTAAATATCCTATTACTCGTGCTGAAGTTAAAGTTTTAACAATTGCATCGGGTGTTCAAGGAAAAACTCTTGATAATATATTCTTAGGACAGGTACCCAAAAGATGTATTATTGGTTTTGTGAATAATTCTGCATTTAATGGTTCACTTACTAAAAATCCATTTAACTTTGAAAACTATGGTATTAACTCTTTCAGCTTATATATTGATGGTCAACAAATACCTTCCAAAGCTTTGCAACCATCTTTTAATAATAATATATTTACATCAGCATATCATACTCTATTCTCGGGGACTGGTATTCACTTTCTTAATGAAGGAAATGCAATCTCTCGTGAACAGTATGCCAAAGGTTACTGTCTTTTAGCATTTGATTTAACTCCTGATTTATCAGCTAACTCATCAGCCCATTGGAATCTCATAAAGCATGGTAGTGTAAGATTAGAAGTACGATTTGAATCCTCACTAATACAAACAATTAACTGTATTGTTTATGCTGAGTTTGATAATATTATTGAAATAGATAAAAATAGAAATGTTACTGTAGACTATAGTAGTTAGGATTATAATGTGTGTTGTGTTTTAGATATATGTGTTATGTTTAATGCATTTTGTGTGTGTGTAACTAAAGATAACATTATAAAATTAAATAAAACAAATTGTATGCAATATACTATCAAGGATTTAAAGATTCTTTAAATCATTTTATTATCAAAGAATTGGCCATTGCGAGTCATGATCATACACAGACGTTCTTGGTGAAACCACCATATTCATTCCATTACCTAACACTAGAAGAAAAAAAGCAGGTGAGATGGTTAGAAAGAAATCGAGGAATTTACTGGAGTGAAGGCTACATAGACTACAAAGAGTTTAAACGTGTTATTTTACCATATTTAGAAAATAAAAAAATTATGACAAAGGGTTTGGAAAAGATTACGTGGATTAAAGAGTTATGTGCAAACTGTGAAGTGATTGACATAGGTGAGAAGGGATGTCCTAATTTTGCGACATTAAAAAAAAAGTTCTGTAAAAATAAAACTGATTTTAATTGTGTGAACCATAAATTGAATTGTGCATTGAATAATGCTGTGTGTATTAGAAAATGGTATTTTGATAATAATATGTCTGTATTTAATTTATTTATTTAATAATTATTGTGTTGATCAGTTAATTAAAAATGTCTATGTACTCAAAGTGTTTTATTTAATATAATCAGACCCATATAACAAACTTTAAATTAGCTGCAGCAAAATGATAATCCTAAGCTTTGTGACTCCCACAAAGAATGCGATTTAATATTTACAAATCACTATAATTGAACATTCCTATGACAACCATTGAATAGATTGGTACTGTAATAATCTGCTAATAACAGTAATATCATGGATACACTAGAATTACAAAAACATATGAAAAAGATTCATCCCAGTCTAGAAAATAATGTTTATGCTGCTAATAGACTACCTATGTATACACATGTACCAACGTATATAATATGCAATTTGGATGCGGATGATAAACCAGGTTCACACTGGGTAGCTGTACATATCGATACGAATGGTATCGGTCAATATTTTGATTCATATGGACGAACACCTGAGCGATATCATCTCCAGTTTTTGAAAAGGAATTGTAAGAGATGGGACTGGAATGTTGATAGGATTCAGAATGATTGGACTTCAGTTTGTGGTGAATATTGCTTAATGTATTTGCTATTTAAGTTTCAGGGATGTTCAATGCATAGTTTTACGAACATATTTACAGGGAACACACTGCACAATGATATTTTTGTGGATGAGATCTTCCGCTCATATTTTGTAGAAAAAAGTAATAAAATATTGAAATAAAAATGAATGTGTTTTATTGATGACATAGAAAAGCAGACATACAATGAGTAATAGATAAGAACGCCAAATCAACCGTAGGGCAACAGATTCGTGGGTTCTGGCGCAACGTAATGAGGTGTTCGAAGTATAATAGATAAAAGGATTAGGCGAACAATGGAATGCTAATGAGGGTGCAGGACCACCGTAAATCAATGAGATAACAGTTAATTGATTTGCATAACTTCAGAACCACGCATCCTACGCTAAAATGGACCGCAGATTTGAGATCAGAGCACACCAAAACCTTTTTTTTTTTTTTTTTTTTTTTTTTTTTTTTTTTTTTTTTTTTTTTTTTTTACGATGGGTGCTACAGATTCGCGGGCTCTGGCGCTTGCGCCAGAATCCGCGAATCACAACTACTAGTATTTAACCCAACTGCAGCATCGATATAAATGGTCAGATTGTAAACCTGAGCCTGAGATTGGAGACGTAGTCCTGGTGAAGGAGGATGGTCTTCCACCCGCTAGATGGTTATACGGGGTTATTACAAACAAACATCCAGGTTTGGACAACATTACTCGCGTTGTAACCATACGGTGTAAAAATAATGAGATAAAAAGACCTGTGTCTAAATTAATTATGTTACCTGTAAACAGTTAGTTGCTAACTGTTCCTATGTTATTGATAAGGTTTAAAGATAGTTTTATTTACACTTTATACACAGTTTGTGAATTTACTTTAATGAACTTATATTTTTACTTGTGTTTACCGTTGTTTAATTAGTGTGTAGTTTAGTTGTGTAGTTTAGATATAAGGCCCTAGGCTTAGGGTGTATTATAACCGAAACACCAATCATTAATTTAAGTCTAATATTGTCATGTTATGTTTGTTGATTTTTTATTGTTGTTGATGGACAGAGCCGTCCATGGCGGGCGGAATGTCTAAGCTGTTCAAATGATTAGTACATACAATCATTACCGTACTTGTCATTAACGTAGTACCGCTAGTAAATAATAGATGGCGTTGCATCGTGTCGTCACTTTTGTAAGTCGCGGTGTTAAGACTCTCCTGCGAATCATGACCTCCACGGTACTATGTGCAATAAATTGTCTTACTCTGGACACGCATTGTTTTATTTCCACGCGAGATATTTTTGGGACGTTGTACACCCATCCACAAAAATTAAAAACTTTTGTTCAACTTCCATCCCCTATTTCACCTCTTTTGGGGATAAATGTCCTAAATTTTTTCCTTTGCTGATTTCATGCTAAACGCAGTGGCCTGCGCGTTGTCCGTCAGTGAAAATATAAATTTTAGATTTTCAGTATGTAAAAGATGGATTCAAAACAGAGTGTCGTCCCCTTAAATTATTACCTACGATAATCTCAGGATACTTTGAACGACTATGTGCTATGTTGAGTGGGAAAGAACTAATATTACCATTTTAGTAACTTGTTCATTGATTCTGCGAAATTATGGTAGTTTGGGGATTAACAGGTCTGCTTACTGTGAATGAAAACATCGTAGGAAATCCTTGATTTAATGTTCCTACATTCCTTACTTGCAATGTTTTTTTTTTCTGGATAGGAAATCATCAAATGACTTCTCCCGCGCTAGGGTGGAGCGGGAGGGTGTGTCAGACTATTACTGACTAAAACCCACCCGTGTTCCTTCAGTTACCCATATGCCCGGGTTACGGTATCTCGCTTGAATAATCTCGCGACCCCGGCAGGCATCGGTCCTAGTAGACCCCTTCACTGCTGCTGACATCTCTTTGCGGCGCGCGTGGAACACTACGCGCCGTCGACCCGTGCCTGGTCCTTACCGGGCGGCGAGCTACCCATTGCTCGCCACCCGCAAGCTCGCGCCTACGGTGGCCGGGTGTCCGCTATCGACTCCCCGGGGCGTCTCCTCCTGCGGCGGCTAGGGACGTGAGGGCGCAGTGACTGCCACTCCCTCACGCGCCCCGCCTCCTCCTTCGCGAGCATTACTGCTTCGCAGAAGGAGGTGACGGTTTCCCATACCCTCTCGCTCCGTACCATGGCTCGCACCAGGGCCGGACGCCAGAGGTCGCCACCGCCAACCGCCTCCACGAGGACACGGTGGTGCTCCGCCCAGGCAAGGCACACTTCCACCGTAAGTGCGCCGCGCGCAATATAACAAAAAAAACAATTTCAAAATAAACATCTTTCGTTAACGATATATTAATTTATGTATTAAGATATAAGATATCAAAATAGAAATTGCATGGTTATTATAACTCATTTGTTAAAATTTGCGCACTGGTTAAAAATTGATCATGTATATATTTTTCCATACGAGTACAAATAACCAGTTATCAGTCACTACGTTACTTCACAAATCTCACTTCTTTCCTAGCAGCAATATAAGGTGTATCTATTCATACACGAAATATTTTAAGAGGTACACCTGTAGGTGGTAAAGAAGCTATAGAAGCAAAAAGAATTTTTTTATCTAAGCGTTTTTCAATTTTCGTAATTATTATAATTTTAAAACTACTTGAGACATTTTGCATAAAACCTTTACTCCAAATTCTATGAAAGGCCCGCCTGACGCTGCGAGGGCGGCGACCGGACGGCACGAGCATGGCCGTGGTGTCACGGGTCATAAAAAATAAGAAGGAGCCCTATTTCTTATGTGCGTCAAATAATTAATAAATATTAAATTTTGAAAAAAATACATTCAGAAAACATTTTTTTTCGTTGCTGTAGCTTCTTTACCACCTACAGGTGTACCTCTTAAAATATTTCGTGTATGAATAGATACACCTTATATAATTTGTAAACAATCCTTCCAACAATCATCATCATGATCACTCCAAGCTCCACCACTTCCACAAGTTCTGTGCTTCTTGCATCCAGCGGATTTCACCAGGCCATCGCGTCGGTCCACCTTATGGAGGGCTTCCATCGCTACATCTTCCAGTACGCGGTCGCCACTCCAAAACTTTTCAGCCAATCGGCCATCTGTTCTGAGAGGGAGTACGGCCCACTCCCTCTGTGAGAGGGAGTGGGCCGTATTGTACCACGCGGACCCAGTGGGAGTTAGTAGATGTCACATGTCTTTGAATGTATGATTCTGGACATGTCGGTTTCCTCACAATGTTTTACTTCACCGGTTTTGAGAGCAGTGGTGATGAAATAATTTGCACAGAGTATAGCGCCTGGCAGGGTTTGATTCTGTGACTCGTAAGTCATCCACCACCACCACCACCCACCCCACCACTGGCCACCGGGCCACCCTTTCCTCACCAGCTAGGCAGGTGACAATGAAAATGAACGGTATGACCATTGACCATCCAAAATACGAAACTAATTAAACCTAAATAAACAAATCAGTAATTGAAAGTTCCCATACCGTTCCAGGTCAGGGTATAGTTTATGAAGTCGTCACAGTGATTAAATTGAGCATTCGTTTGATTAACTCTCATGCCAAAGTGCACCGCAAATAGATTGGCGCCGACTTAAATACCGGAGTTATGTCGGTTGCAATAATAATAAAATAATTAGCATATTTTATGATATTGGTACTTTTGCCAACGATGGATTTTCTGCTTTGAACAATTTTGTATCAGCAATTGTATTTTTGGTATTTTGGCTAAAGATACGATGGATAAGCATATTCATTTATTGCTTTCCTTATTATGAAAACTATAGTAAAGGGTTAAACGCTATGTACAAAAATATAGATCTTGTAAGGGCACAGCAAAAATATAAAGCTACTAGATTTCGCTAGCTATAAGGGTAGGAAAATTAGGTGTATCGATTTGACTGCTTGGGTTCGGTTTATATTGAGAGTTTTGAATGCAGGTTTATCATTTTATGCTTATAATTAATTTAGACCAACAGTCTCACCAAGAGGAATCGTATGATCCAGTTAATGGGTTGTGGAACTTAGATAGGCATTCGCTCCACATGAAATACTGGTATTCAAGTGCATCTGGTTCGAGTGAAAGCTGAGTAGACCATATTATTGGTCGTAGGTTCGAACCCAGTCAGGCGCTATACTTAGTGTAAATTACAATATTTTATCAGGATACTTTTTATTCCAGTACTACGTTCCCATGGGTAATTTCCGACCTCCAAGTGAACGAAGCCGCTGGCAAAAGTTTGTAGACTATAATGGTAATGCATAAAAAGTGAGTAAAATAACTGTACTTTTAGTATACCTACCAGCAGTACAGTTTTTCGTTTTAATTTTTCTTACTCTACTAGTATGAAAAAATGAATCCAAAAAATATAATAATTTGCCAGTTGATTTTTTGACATGGTCTCACCAACAATACCAACAGAACAGCTTGTATAAAGACATTTTAAAGTCGCTTTTCATATCCGTCTTTATATGAGCGCGTTGCTCTTCTAAACTACGCAACGAATTTTGATGCCTTACCATTATTTAGTTTCTTTTTCAGGATATTACCTTTTGTCCGTCGTTAAAAAAAAGAACGAATGAAGCATGGGGCGGCTCGCTAGTACCTACTAGAATAAACAAGACAATCTATTAAAGAAAAACCATCAGCAAAATACTTTCATCCATATCTATTCTACCTCTCTTGAATTATTCAACGCTGAAGATATCATCAAAAATACCACTAGCGTATAACTAATTACTGCCATATTTCTGTCTGACCGTCAATAAGACATTCCGACTGAGTCCCGACTATTTATGTACTAACTAATGGGACAGGTAACACATAGCTACGGCTAATACACCATGCATCACCACGGAATGTTTTTGAAGATTTTACTGTACATTCTTAACATTTTCGCCAGGTTATAAGGTCATCTAGGAAATAAGTATGTTGGAAATGGCAACACTGAGTTTAAATTTTTGAGTTGCAACACTGAGCTGTCAAATTGATTGTTGGTGGAATGTTATTTTGTTTCGAACTGCTGAGGAGTTCGGATCGATGCTCGATCAATAAAACACATTTTATAGGTACTTTAAAAATTGTCGTTTGAAGATATATTTTTCCCAAATTTGTTTACTAGCATAACAATTGATAATATCACTATTAAATGTGAAAACAAGTATAGAATCACAGGCCTAGTTTATATTTAGTAAATCTATAAGTAGTCCAGTCAGTTCCGTCGCATATTTAACCGAGAATACATTGTAGTCTTGATGAGCGAAATAACGCCTAAATTAATGACAGTTAAGTATAACTTTGTTATGATCATTAATCGGCCGGTACATATGCGGTGCGTCTAATTATAAAGCGCGGTGTTCACTGATTCAGTGTGCACAAATAGATGCGCGTACGCACCCGAGTCACGCGCCAATTTTAGTGTCCCTAACTCGTAACCGATTGACGATACGTTTTTAAATTAAACGCACTTAGTTAGAGATGGTATGGAATAAATTAAAATTTTTTTTTTTTTGTAGGATGTACGACAAATCATCAAATGACGTCTCCTGCTCTGGGCGGAGCGGGAGGGCGTGTCAGACTTTTACTGACTAAAACCTATCCGTGTTCATTCAGTTGCCTATATGCCAGGGCCACGATAATTCTTTCAAACAGATCGCACGACCCTGGCAGAAGGAAAACATTTGAACTACAATTTTTTTTTTGTGTAAGATATTTTCTTTAAAAAGTGTGCCTAGCCCAAGAGGTTCCTGGGCCAGATTTTCAGTGACAAAACATCATAATATAAGATGACGCCTGTATTCTTCGAAGAGTAAGTAGAAGTGTAACAGTAAACCAACATTTTGCCAGATAATACAGGGGGCGAGCCTATTGACCTAAGCGCTACGCGTTTTCGATAGCGGACTCCCGGCCACCGAAGGCGTGAGCTTGCGGGCGGCGAGCAATGGGTAGCTCGCCGCCCGGTAAGGACCAAGCTCGGGTCGACGGGGCGTAGTGTTCCACGCGCGCTTCAAAGAGATGTCAGCAGCATTGAAGGAGTCTACTAGAACCGATGCCTGCCAGTTTTTCTTTTTCTCGGCTCCTATAAGTGAGGATAAAGTGTTCTCAAATAGCCTTTCTGAAGATTTGGGAAGACATTTTAAATAACGTTCGTACAAGGGTCACCGGTGGTCCGAAATCGACAGTACGTTCTAAATTGCCAGCGGTAATGAGTCGGTCGTAAACCCTTGTAACTATCGGAAATGAAGTATTTATTATTGATATCTTGATTAATAGTATCATATTCATATTATTATCTTTTTAATCTATTAGTTCTACACGCGTTATTTTTTGACAATAAAAACAGTCCACCTGTTTTGTTTATTTAAGACATGCATCTTCTTCACTTATAACAAATTGGAACTTGACAAGTCTATTAGAGGAAACGTACCCTCGACCCAGGCGCGGTCGCAGCCTATGATTTTGGGGGGGGTCACTATGAGTACTGAAGAATATTTTTAGGAAGGTACATCTACTCGTTGGTCTATTAGTCGACAGCGCTACTGATGAGCATGAGGTCCCGGGTTCGATGCTCAGGTCGAGAGTATTATTGGGTTTTACAGGCAAATCGTTCAGAGTCTCGACAGCATGGCTGACTTTGGGGGGGGGGTCATGACCCCTAGGTCCCCCCCCTCTCGGACCGTGCCTGCTTCGACCGCGTAGAACTAAAGAAAACCTTCCGAATTTGCCGATGATTCGTGCGATTCGGCGAGCATAAGTGAAGCGAAGTTTCACAATAGAACTTCATAAAGTCATCATCATCTGCCTGCCTTTTCCCAACTATGTTGGGGTTGGCTTCCAGTCTAACCGGATGCAGCTGAATACCAGTATTTTACATGGAGCGACTGACTATCTGACCTCCACAACCCAGTTACTAGGAAAAGATGCACCTTGGTAAGACTGGTTGTTAGAATTTCGGGGTTAAGTATTTCATAAATTAGATTCTTAAGGCTCCTTGGTTTCCTTCGGGTCTGATCTGTGAGAGATTATAAAAAAAAACTGGACACAATAATACTAACGAACTACCTACTTATCAAACAAATAGTCTTTAATAAAGACTAGCTTCGGCCCGCGACTTCGTCCGCGTTAAATTTCTTGTTCCCCCGACCCTCCCCGTCGCATCAAATCGCCTGCCTGTGAAATTTTCCCCGTTTTTACAACATTTTTCATTGCTGCTCCGCTCCTATTGGTCGCAGTGTGTATATAGTCTATAACCTTCCTCAATAAATAGGCTACCCAACACAAAAATATTTTTTCAATTTGGACCAGTTGTGCCTGAGATTACTGCGTTCAACCAAACGAACTAACTCTTCAGCTTTATAATATTAGTACCTATAGATATAGTATAGATGCAGAGTTAGTGAAACTTACCTATTATATACAGGGAGATACGTGGAGATTGTTACTCAATATTTTCTTAGACAACTCTATAACTATTAGATATTGTTCGAAGAAACATCAAGCGTTGATAAAAATAGTTTAAAAAAATTAAATAATTCCTTTTCCTTTTTACGTACATACTTTGTTCTATATACAGGTAACTTATTAAGTACATTTTATATTACTATACTAGTACTACTACACTAATTACATATTAATATTTACATTTTGGGAGTTACGGGGCCGTAAATAATAATTATTGAATGATTACGTACTTACTGTTGATATTATTAATATATATATAATCCGTAAGATAAACAATATTTGGGTTTTTCTTTTCAATGCAAATAATATTGTTAGGCCTGAAGGGTTCTGCCAGGGTCGCGAGATTTGTTCGAAAGAGATACCGTGGCCCTGCAACATGGGCAACTGAAGGAACACGGGTGGGTTTTAGTCAGTAAAAGTCTGACACACCCTCCCGCTCCGCCCAGAGCGGGAGAAATCATTTGATGATTTCCCACCCAGAAAAAGAACCCGGTATTATACACTATTTACGTATTACTATTTATATTTTGGGAAACACGGGGTCGTAAATAATCATTACTGAATGATTACGTAGGTACTTACTGTCACTGATGTATTATTAATATTTATAATCCGTAAGATAAACAATATTTGGGTTTTTCTTTTCAATGCAAAGAATATTGGCTGATCTGAAAGGTTTGGTGAATTCCGTACGTATTTTTTTTATGCTACTAGTTTCCGCCCGTGGCTTTGCCTGTGTGGATGTCGGCAATTATCCTAGGTGGACGTGCTGCCGGGACCAAAAGCAGGAAAATGAAATGTTTAGTTGTAAGTAGATCTTTTAGGACCATTTTATACGTCATTATTTTGTTGTTCAATATTTTTGTTTCTTAATTAATTTAAATCTGTAATCTAGTATCTATTATATGTATATAATATTCCGACTATGATGACCTCAAAAAAAAAAAAAAACTAATAATTTACTTTTTCTTTTGACAGTGTATTTTTACAGATATACTCGTAAGTTTTTCAATTTTCACTTCCGACACAAACTCATATTTTTATTAATAAATACTACAAACAAACCAAAACAAAAAAAAACTTGATGTCGCGAGAAGATATATTGAAAAAATCTTAGAGTACATGTCTCTTTTAAAATCCAATCATTTTAATATTCGCATTTTCGTGAGCCTAACAATGTAGTCTGGAAGACCCTTAGGAGGTAAGAGGAACAGGATATAAAGTTCTCTCAACCTCTTGTCAGGGTCGCGAGATTTGTTCGAAAGAGTTACCTTGGCCCTGGCATATAGGCAACTAAAGGAACACGGGTGGGTTTTAGTCAGTAGAAGTCTGACACGCCCTCCCGCTCCGCCCAGAGCGGGAGACGTCATTTGATGGGTTCCCACCCACAAAAAAAAATAAATTGTTCGCTCAACCTCCTTATAAAAGGGAGGATCCTCCAACCAGCCAAAGAGAGGGTGTCGTGTCTGGTGAGCAAATGGCCGACGATCGATGTTGGGACGTTGTATATTTCACTAGTAGCGCGATAAACTCTGCTTGCTCGATTCAGCATTTTCGTGACGTCATGGTTAGTGTGATGCGTGGTTTGCATGTGGCATTGTAAATGCTGCAACAGGCCTTTTGAAGAAAGAGTCACTGCAGCTTCGAGCTGATCTATCCCAACAGACAGCATGCATGCATCAGTTACCAGTATCTTAACACTTAGTCTTTCCCAGGCTGCCATCATCTCTTTACCAAATTATATCTTGCTTTACGAGGCGCGAGACGAAGCGGACGTGTGTTTCGATTATAATGCAATAAACAATTACTACAAATACATATAATTATTTGCGACGTCAGTATAAAAGAAAAGTGTGTCGCGTGTGACTCTTACCGACTAACATGTGCAAGATATACTAAACAGTGTTACAAACAACGAAGTGTTACGGTTAGCATGTCTAACCCGGGATCGAGCCCGTTTGGTCGTAGTCAATTACTACGGCGAAGTCCTCCACCGACGCCTACCGAACCAGTACCTCCAAGCGACCCCAATCCACCAGCACCCGTGGATAATGAACTGCCAAGTGAAGTCATCAGCACGCAGGAGATCCAGAGATGGGTGGGATCTATTGATGCCATTCTAAACGAAGTTTGCAGTATTGTTGGGGAAGGGAAAATGAACTCGGAACAGAAGCTTCGTGTCTCCACCCTTTGCAGGAAGGTCTCAAGTGGGACTTCACAGATGGCCGTATTATACCAATCATTGAAGCAGAAAACGATTGCAGCCCATACTACAATCCAGCACCTCCAGGATTACCAAACTGTTGTCCAATCTCTCCAGCAGTTTCAAGACGCCATCGAAACAAAGCTGAACAAATCGGAGAATACTTCTTATGCAAGTATGGTGAAGAAAGGTCCCGATAACTTTGTCCGTCCTGCGAATTTGAAATCAGTCGCCATCTATCCCAGCGATAAGACCCAAACAAGTGACGACACTAAGTCACTTGTTCAAAAGATAATATCTCCCGAAGAACTGAAGCTTCATGTCCGTGGCCTCAGAAAAGTGAAAAATGGGGGCGTTTTGATTAGCACCGACAGCAAAGGCGATATTGAGAAGCTCAGAAAATCGGAAAAGTTAGCATCATCTGGCCTTACAATAGAAGAACCTTCTAAACGCCGCCCGAGAATCGCAGTTATTGGTGTCCCCGTTACCCTTACTGAGCAGGAGGTATTTGACTGTATCTACGAGCAAAACCTCTCAGACAAGTTGCCGAATATAACCCGTGAGTCCTTCCTTGATAGAATAAAACTGAGCCATAAATCGGGTAAGAAAGACCTTCCTACCTGTAACTACATATTGGAAATACCCGCTAGCATTAGAAAATTACTGATCAATCAAAGCCGAATTTTTATTAATTGGTCATCATGCCCCGTGAGAGACTTCACTATAGTCACCAGGTGCTTCAATTGCCAGCAGTTCGGTCACGCAGCCAAGTTTTGTCGAGAAACCAGTCCTACTTGCAACCACTGTGCAGAGACTGGACACTCCTTCAAGGAATGCAGCAGCAAATCTTCTCCCTCTCAATGTGCGACGTGCAAACGGTATAAGAGAAAATGTGACCATCCCACTGGTGATGTAAGTTGCCCAGCGCGCACATATGCGGAAACTAATTATATAAACTCAATAGACTATGAAGGCGCCTAAGAGCGCCACAGATTATTGTATTTAGTAGCACGTAAACAGGTAGCGTATAGTTTATTTATAGTTCCACTTAGTTTGTAAAGATCATGACAAATCAACTAATTTGTGATCTAGACAGTTTTTCTGTATCTGAATCTATAACCTGTAATGTTGAGGACTGTAAACACCTTCTTCCTTCTGATGTCAAAGCGTTAACCTTGCTTACACAGAATATTCGCAGCATTAATCGAAACATGAACGGCTTTGAGGTGTTATTACAGAATCTTGACATAAGCTGTGATGTAATCGTCTTAACAGAATGTAGGTTGTCAAAACAGACGGTTAACTTACCATCTCTTGACGGGTATTATTCTTACAGAACTGAGAGAAATATAAACCAAAATGATGGATTAGTGGTATATATCAAAAATAACCTACGTGCAATAAAGGAAGAGCCGGAATTCCAGGATAGTAATTGCTTAATAATTAAAATTAGTCCCGATACAGTAGTCATGGCTATTTATAGGCCTCCGTCTCAAAATATTGACAGATTTTTGGACTCACTCGACACAAATTTAAAAACCTTATCATCATTTAAAAACATAGTACTTTTGGGCGATATTAACATAAACATTGCTTCTGAGAAAACCGACACACATGTACATAATTATCTGAACATTTGCTCATTTCATGGACTTTTACCAGCTCACTATCACCCCACGCATCAGAGCGGCTCTTGCTTAGACCACATTATTCTAAAATCTAAAAATCCATCCAAAACATTTGTTACTAATTCTTCGCTCACCGATCACCAAGCTGTTTTACTAACATTGCAAATGAGCTCACCTAGAAAAAACTGCATGCGTAGCTACACCACAGTAAATATGACAAACCTCGAAGATGACTTACGCGGTATTAATTTCGACCCTGTTTATAATACAAACGATGCAAATATTTCTTTACTGTACTTCATAAATTTGCTACAATTTTCAATAAACAAAAACACATTTACTCATAAAATGTCTAGAAGGTATAGTTGCATCAAACCCTGGATCACACCCGGTCTCGTTCGTTGTATAAGACATAGAGACAAACTTCGCCTTAAATTGAAACTTGCACCTGATAACGAAATACTTTCTGTAACATATAAAAGGTACCGGAACTACTGCAATAATCTTCTGAAAAAAGTGAAAAATCAGTATGATAAAAATGCATTACAGAAGGCGGGAAAAAATAGTAAACTTGTCTGGAAATTTATAAAAACGAATACATTTACATCAAAAAGTCCCGAACCTCCGCTTGATTTACTGTCTACAGAGACAAACCCATCCGAAGCAATGAATAAAGTGAACAACTTCTTTGCTAACGTTGGTAAAAACTTGGCTGAAAAATCGTTAAATTCTAATATTTTATCCCCTCATAACCCGACTGCGACTTCCTCTACATTAAATTCTTTTGTTTTATTAGATACCGACGTTAACGAAGTTGAAAGATTATTATTTGAGTTAAAGGATGTATGTGCTACTGGGTGGGATGACATTCCCAATAATATACTTAAAAGATTCAGATACCTACTTGCCCCTCCACTAACCTACATTTTTCAGCTTTGTTTATCTAAAGGAATATTCCCCAAGCTCCTTAAAAAAGCTGTGGTCACCCCTGTATTCAAGTCTGGTGACAGGAACTGTGTCAATAACTACAGACCCATTTCAGTGCTAACAGGACTATCAAAAATTTTAGAAAAAATTATTAATTATAGGTTGATAAAATATCTGGAAGATAACAAACTACTTTCAGACAATCAGTTTGGATTTAGGCCCAAAAGATCAACTAGCCAAGCAGTGCACAAATTAACTAATTATATTGCTAGCAATCTAGATAATAGTATGCATACAATTTGTATCTTTGTAGACCTTGCCAAGGCTTTCGATACTATTTCTTATAATTTACTATTGCACAAGCTTGAAACACTTGGGATTAGAGGAGCCCAACTTTTATTATTTGCTGATTATCTTAGCGATCGTCATCAATGTGTAAAAATAGGGCAGTATACTAGTTCTGAACTTAAAAACAATTGTTTTGGCATTCCACAAGGTAGCATTTTGGGGCCCACCTTATTTTTAATCTATATAAATGACCTGTGCAGCCTACCACTTCAAAATGGTGTCATAATTTCTTATGCGGATGACACCGCTTTACTTTTCTCAGCTAAATCCAAAACTGAGGTCTATCAACATGCACAGACTGGTTTTAACATAGTGTCTGATTGGCTCCATAATAACATCCTAACATTAAATGCAGATAAAACAAAGTACATTTTATTTACAATGAGAAATACTAACATACCGCTAACTAATCTAAACATTTACGCTCATAATTGTCGCACGTACGCTGACACCGCATGTTCTTGCCCCACTTTAGCTAAAGCTGACCATTTAAAATATCTAGGTGTCACTATTGACTCCAATTTAAATTTCCGTAAACATATCGAATTACTTTGTATTAGAGTTCGCAAATTAATATATGTTTTTAAAAACTTACGGAACATAGCCGACTATAAATTAATTAAACAGGTTTATTTAGCTTTGTGCCAATCCATTCTTACCTATTGCATAACTTCATGGGGTGGTGCAGCAAAAACAATTTTACTTCCTCTAGAGCGTGCTCAAAGAGCATGTCTAAAAGTTGCTACCTTTCGCCCTTTTAGGTTTCCTACGCACCAACTCTACATAGCATGTAATGTACTAACAGTAAGGCAATTATTCATTTTAAGCATAGTATTACACCAGCACAGTGCTCTTCCTTTTGACCCAGTACCCTCTGACAAGAGAAGAAAGGATTTGGTTTGCATAAAGCCTCAAACAAGACATGCGTTTGCTAAGCGATTTTTTGTGTTCTTAGGACCTCTTCTGTATAATAGACTTAACAAGTTATTGAGCATCTATAGTTTAAGTTATAAAAAATGTAGTACAATATCATCAGAATACTTAGCGGTACTTAATTACACAGACACAGAAAAACTTCTAGAAATTATGTCATGATATAATTTATTCCATCGTAAGTATTTATTTTTGTAGTATTTACACTCACTTAGTTTTAGGAATTATTGTTTTATTGTGTTGTTTTACTAATGTGCTTTTTCTCATAGTTATTAATAGATTACTTTTATATAAATTATACTTAAAATATGATTGCACCAATTTAATTGAAATGTAAAGTGATGGCCCGAAACACAGGTTTCATTTAACCTAGATCGGGCGGGTCGCTACCTTACATTCTAATTCCGATGAATCATCTTCTGCACTTGTGATAAAAATACTTTAGAAATAGTTTATCTTTAGGCACTATAATTGTATGAGAATTTAATACTGTTTGCTAAATGTACTCTTTTTGTAATCGTTTTTATTAAATAAATTATTATTATATTATTATTATTATTATTATATCGAAAACCGTTCAGTAATTTAGGCGTGTTAAGGTAACATACAGACAAAGTTACTTTAGATGCGAGTTTGGATGGACTTGTGGGTAAGCGACAGCAGCCATACGGGTCGATATCTCTGGATAACCTACGGTTGCTGCGGTTGGTTTGTTGATGGATGACTATCTTTACATATGAAGACCCCTCCGTGCCTTGGAAAGCATGCTAAGCCGTTGGTCCTGCCTGTCATTTGTGGACCTTTGACAGTCGTAGACCGTTACGGGTCGTCAGTTGTTGGTCCTTTTTTTTGTGGGTGGGAAATCATCAAATGACTTCTCCCGTTCTTGGGCGAAGCGGGAGGGCGTATCAGACTTTTATTGACTAAAACCCACCCGTGTTCCTTCAGTTGCCCATGTGCCAGGGCCACGGTGTCTCTTTCGAACAAATCTCGCGACCCTGGCAGAGCTATTGGTCCTGGGTGTCATTTGTGGATGTTTGACTGTCGTCAGAAGCCCGAAAGATTGACAACCAGTTTTACCAAGGGGTATCGTATTAAATACCCAGTATCTGGGTTGTGGAGATCAGATAAGCAGTCGCTCCATGTAAAATACTGGTATTCAGCTGCTTTCGGTTAGACTGGAAGCCGACCGTAACTAGCGAAAAAGCTAGGTAGACGATTATCTTTCTTGATAGGTAAGAGATTAATACCCTTCTAACTCCAGCCTACGGTATACGGCAGCTGAAATATGCAGATTTTTTTTCTTGGCAGTGGAATACTGTACTTATAGGGTTTCTAAGTGTTCGTAAAGAACCCTGAAACTGAACGTTAATAGAGAAAATCTTATCGTTTATCCAGGACAGTTACAAATCACTGCTTGAAAAACCCACTGGTTTATATAAATATGAAAGAAATGGTGAAGCATCATTTTCAAAACAAAATGGCAGTGCTAGCTCTCCTCACCATCGCCCTGTTGGCAGGTAAATATATCGTTCCAAAACCCCAAAACATTCGACATCGTCTTCACATAATATAATAAATTACTTTATCTAATATACTGTAAATTAGCACTTCGCCTGCAACTTTTTTCACATGATTTTTTGGCTCCTGAACCGCCGAGTCATATTCTATCACCCCCCGAGCTATTCACTTAGCGTTCTTTTTGATTTTTTTCTTTATGCTCGGATTTTAAAGGTCGTAGCGTGTTGCTAAATAGCCGATATACTTCTTTAAGACCTGGGCAAATGTAAAAAGAGCTTCAAATCTGACTACAAACAAACAAATTTTCCCAAAATATTTTACCTATTCTTCTTAATTATATAACTTCGTATTTTTAATTCTTTTGTACGTCACTGATTTCCTCCTAAACGGGGAGACCGATTTGAATGTTTTTTTGCGTGTGTTTGACTGGGTCCCTGGATAGTTTCGATTCACAATTAGACACGGTTTTTGGCGTTTCAATCTAGTTATGGGAAACAGGACAATGTCTGTACGGTCAGAGCTAGTATTAGGATAGATATTAGTACCTGCTTTACCCTAAAGTACCTACAGTATTTTTTATTAGGACAGTATGTTTTTTTTTTAATGATTAATTAAAACTTTTTTTATCTGTTTTCAGGCACAGCCTGTTCCACACCTTCCCGTATCGTGGGAGGAATGGAGACCACCATTGAAAAATATCCATCCATAGTGGCCTCGGAGCACTATAGCATATGGTCAGGCACGTGGGCACAAGCCTGTGCTGCCAATATTCTGTCCTCCAGATATTTGCTGTCTGCTGCACACTGCTTTACGGGCCTGTAAGTATATTTCACATGAATATTTTACTCCACAAGGTTCTGGAGTCAAGTTCTTCCCGTGAAATGTCTTGTTTCCCAACTTACCCTGTCGCGTCGCATCGTATTGCCTCCCCCCGTAATTAATTCGATTTCGCTCGGTGTTATTTCTGTCTTTTATTGTTTTTGCTCGGTTCCTAATAGTCCTAGCGTGATTAAAGTAGCCTATAGCCTTTCTCAAGAATTGCGTTATAAAAAGGATTTTTCATGTATGGCTGGTTGTTGTAGAGATTTGTTTTTATGAAAAAAAGCTGCTACAGGAATCGAGTAGAAATATTAAAAAAATCTGGGATGCCATAAAAATAATCACAGACACTATAAAAGTCAAAAGTATCGCGACAGAATTAATTAATAAACCTTGCCCAACACGCGCGATTGAAGGTGTAAATGAGTTCTTTGTTACGGTAGGCAAAACATTAGCCGGCAAAACCATCAGCTGCCAAAATCCTCTACACTCCAACGCTTGTAATGAACCGTCTACAAATTCCTTGAAATCATTTGTAATCCTAAACACGGATGAGACCGAAATAGAGCGCTTGATCCTGAATCTTAGTAATGTGTGCTGCTCTGGATGGAACTCTATACCAAATGATGTCCTTAAAGAAAACAGATCCGTGCTCGTTCCAGTATTAACACATATATTTAACATGTGCTTAGACGAAGGAACCTTTCCCACTGTTTTGATGAAGTCTGTGATACTCCCAATCCATAAATCTGGCGATAGATACCGTGTTACCAACTATCGACCCATTTCTATCCTCCCGTCGGTCTCCAAGCTCCTGGAGCGCATCATCAACACAAGATTGGTTAAGTATTTGGAATCGAACAACTTTCTTTTACCCAACCAGTTTGGCTTCAGAGCTAGGAAATCAACTAGTGATGCAGTCCACGAGCTTGTAGATTACGTGGTTGGTAATATGCACGCGGGTAAAAGGACTGTGGGCATATTTTTGTATCTGGCAAAGGCCTTTGACACGGTCTCTGTACCACTGCTTCTCAATAAACTGGAAAGGTGGGGCATAAGAGGTAAACAGCTAAAACTATTTGAAGATTACCTTACTGAACGCTACCAATGTGTTACAATTGATGAACTCATAAGCAGTGACTTACCTGTCACATATGGTGTGCCGCAGGGCAGTATATTGGGTCCGAGTCTCTTCCTAGTATATTTAAATGACCTCTGTGAACTTTCCTCTCTTGGTGGTAAAATTATCTCTTACGCAGATGACACAGTACTTCTGTTCTCAGCTGATACATGGGAACAAGCCTTTATAGAAGCCCAGCGTGGGTTCGATATGGTATGCCACTGGTTAAGTAGCAATATCCTCACACTAAATACGGATAAAACCCAGTATATAACATTTTCAATGCGCAACTCTACCGCACCTCCACCATTATTGTCCTTAATTGCACACAAATGCTGCAACAGTGGATTCTGTCAATGTCCAACTTTGGCCAAAACCAGTATACTAGTGTACCTTGGAATATTAATAGACAATAACCTTTCTTTTAAACCGCACATATAATTTATTACAGCTCGTCTTAGAAAGCTAATATATGTATTGAAAAACCTGAGACATGTCGCTGATCCTAAATTAATCAAGCAAGTATACTTGGCACTCGGTCAATCTATCCTGGGATACTATATCACTGTATGGGGAGGAGCACCCAAAAACCATCATAAAACCGCTTGAAGTAGCACAAAGAGCTATTCTCAAAGTTAGCACTTTTCGTCCGTATTTGTTCCCTACATACCAGCTTTATCAATCTTGTGAAGTCCTCTCCGTTCGACACTTGTTTGTACTGCTCACCACCCTGAAGCAACACTCGAGAGTGAACTTTGATAAAGCAATTGTACTGCCCAGGCGAAGAAAACGTGTAGCCCACCCTGAAAGAACCATGTTTAAACACCCGTTCGTAAATAAATATTTCTGCTTCTTAGGTCCATATCTGTATGACAAAATTAATAACATGATTTCCGTTTATACATTAAATAGCAAAGCATGCAAAACTGAATTGTTTGAGTATATCCGTAAACTGACTTATGACGAAACCGAAAACCTCCTAAATGTACCACGCTAGTTTAAAAATCTCACACTCACCTTCCCACACACACTCATCCATATACATTCTACACAAAGAGAGTACTAATAACATATACTCTTTTTTAAAATATAAATTTCTGTTATTTTTCATTATTATTAGTATTTTGTTTTGATTTTGATATTGTCAGAGCCGCATTAGTTTAGTTAGCTTTTAAATATTACATTTTTAGGGAAGAGCGCTGTTGTCTGAGATACAGATATTAATTTATCTAGTTCAGACACAGATGTCTTTTAAATTTATAAGATAAAGCTTAATTGATCATACTGTAATTGTTATAAAATGAATGTAATCGAAAACTGAAATAAATAAATCTTAAATCTAGTTTGAAAAATCCTTTTGAGAACGCAATTTTTTGAGTTACTAGATTCCTTTCCAAGGTCATTACATAATGTGTAGGACCGTATACAAGAAAAAACATAGCGCCATCCATTCAAAATACATGAAAATCGCCCTTTATGGACCAATTTTCGTTTCAGATTTTTCGACATCAGTTATCGTCGATTCAGAGCTGGTTCCAGCTATCGTAACATCGGAGGCGTCGTTTTCTACGCAGACGCGAATTACAACCATCCCAGTTATGGTCTGCTTGGTAATGACGGTGATATCGCCGTGATTCGGCTACAGACCCCGTTGGAATACAGTCCTGTCATCCAGCAGGGTTCCATCGTTCCCCAGGGTTTCCAGATCCCTGATAACCTTCCTGTAGTCCACGCTGGATGGGGTCACACAACGGTAAGATGCTTTTTCCTTTGATACCTTTTAATTATCTTTTCTTCACATAAAATAAAATGAAGTCGATTCCCGCAACTACATGTTTAGATCTTTTAAACCACGTAATGGGGTTTAATGCGGTTTTCATCAATAAACAGAGTGATTTAATGGGAAGTTTTTTGTGTGTATAATATGCGGGCGAAGTCGCTGGCTAAAGCTAGTTTTTCCTATATGTCTTTTACTACTTTTACTATAATTGG
The DNA here is from genome assembly GCA_932294355.1 of Aporophyla lueneburgensis. Classification (NCBI taxonomy): domain Eukaryota; kingdom Metazoa; phylum Arthropoda; class Insecta; order Lepidoptera; family Noctuidae; genus Aporophyla; species Aporophyla lueneburgensis. The sequence goes on along the minus strand of OW028758.1, from coordinate 23,770,003 downwards.
CATTTTGACATTGAAAAAAACAGACACCATTATAAGTAATATTTTTGAGTACCTACATCATCTTTAAAGACGTTCCCAAGAATACATACAAGAAGAAGGAAAAATTTATCAATCTATCCAGGTACCAACTTGGGGCTTACAAAGTTTAGTTTTATTTTCTTTTCCATTCATTTTAAGATATTTCTTTAAATTTTGCCTTTTAAGCTTCACTCAGTGCAAATATTAAGTTTGTGTAACTGTTTTGTTTTCCCAAATTAAATAAATAAATATTAAGAGTTACGGTACAAGAGACTAGTTGCAGGAACTGCAAACTAGAACTTTAGTCGAATAAATGTACTGCTTAGATTTTTGCAAGAGCCTCCAGTACCTAAGCATAAGTTTAACTTTTTCAAGAGTAACATTAATTTGTTTAAACATAAATATAACCTTACAGTACGAAGGCCAGTTTTCTGAAGTGCTTTTGGAGACCCAGATCTACACCATCAACCGGGAGCTGTGTGCTGCTCGCTACCTTACCAGACCATCCATCGTGACAGAGAACATGATCTGCGCTGGTATCCTGGATGTCGGTGGCAAGGATGCCTGTCAGGGTGACTCCGGCGGCCCCCTTTACTACCAAAACATCATCGTGGGCGTTGTTGCCTGGGGTCACCAATGCGCCAATGATACTTTCCCTGGAGTCAGTACCGCTGTATCCTCCTATACTGACTGGATTGTCTCAATTGCAGTATAAATTTCTTGTTTTAAAGTTATTCAATAAATGAAGTTTCTATGGTAATTATTTTGTTTTTTATGGTATGGTAATTATTATGTCTTATACTGGTTGGTGGGGATATCTTTGTATACTGAAACCAAGAATTCAGCACATGATTCTAGACCCCTAGAGTAAAAATTTTTCGTCAGTCATAAAAAAACGCTGTAAAATAAAAAAATATAAAAATGTGTATAATGTGTGTATGTGTAATGTATGTGTGTGTGTGTTAAACGTGCAATACTTATGCGGTCAAAATATATGACAGAGCTATTGCTTTATAACATACTTCACCCGTGAGACTTATTGTGGAACGTAACTCATTAGTTATGTTTCAGAATAAGTCTGCTACAAATCTCAAATGACGGGCGCTGGAATGATATGCATGATAGACATAAAAAAAAACCGGCCAAGTGCGAGTCGAACTCGCGCACCGAGGATTCCGTACAAACCTGTAGATATTCACGGTTTATGCATAAGGTTTATGTTTATGATTTTTTTTTTTTAATTTTTATATTTGAGTTGATTGAATGAAAGGAAAATTTCGGTTTATGATTTATGACATCTGTTTTGCGAGCAATGTGCCCTGTTCACTGCCACTTCAGTTTAGCAATTCTTCGGGCTATGCCGGTTACCTTGTTTTTCCTACGGATCTCTTCATTTCTGATCCGATCGCGTAGGGAAATTCGAAGCATAGCCCTCTCCATCACCCTTTGGGTGACTTTCAGCCTTCTAATAAGGCCCATTGTGAGCGACCACGTTTCTGTTCCATAGGTCATCACTGGCAACACACACTAGTCACAGACTTTCATCTTGAGACACTGCGGTATGTGGATTGCGTAGCTTCCCGAACGCTGCCCAGCCGAGTCGGATTCGACGATTGACCTCTTTTTCGAAGTTGGATCTACATACCTAACTGGACAGTCTGTCTTAGGTACACATATTCGTCCACAACTTCGAGTATAGCGCCTCCGATCTTCACTGGAGTGGGTATCACATGAGCATTAGACATGACCTTGTTTCGTCCAAGTTCATCTTAAGAACCACTCTTTCGGGAGCTCTACTGAGGTTATCGAGCATTGTACTGAACCCCCATAGTCTCAGCCGTTACAACTATTACATCGGCAAACCGAAGGTGGGTGATGTTCTCGCCATTGATGTTGATGCTAGCCCCTTTCCAGTCCAGAACGTTGAAGACATCCTCTAGTGCAGCGGTGAACAGTTTCGGAGAGATTACGTCTCCCTATCTCACCACTCGCTGCAGAAGGATAGGTTTCGTGATCTGCATGATATCAATTTAAAATACAAAAAGTACCCCACGCTTTTTCCATTATTTGCCTGGCTAAGATAACGGGACAACTTCATGAAATTATTGCATTGTCATCGGTCCTTGATAAATAGGGTTTCAAATTAATCCGACGTTTTGATGGGAGTAAAAATCTCGCTAAAGATTCCGTTATGTTGAATTAACTTTCACAACAACAACAGGATCGAATAAAGTACAAGTTGGCAAATAAACTCACAATGCACATTGCGGGAACATTACAAAAGGACCAATAATACTTTAAGAAAACATAGACAGTATGCATAAAGCCCCAATGTATGGACTTCTTGACCTACAGAACTTAAAACCTATAATGCAATTTAGAAGAAGGGTGAGATTAGAGCTGTTTTCACTACATTTTCTCCAAAATCAAATTGAGCAGTTAGCAAAAAGAATGGGAACTGCGTGGCCGCGCGGTTCTCCATATGCCAACCGCGCGGCCATGGTTTAATCTTTATAATTTTCTGAATATTGGATCTACGAATTTGTGACTTTCACTATTAGTGTTTAACAAATTCCTTCGTAATGTTCACGTAGTAGTTTTTCTTCTACGACACAATGTCCAAGCAGTCGAAACGCACCCAAAATAACTAGGTAAGTATATCAAAAGGCACAATTTTAATCAGACAAAACAGCAAATCTTATCGCTAATCTATAGCTTCAAAGTGCGGTAGTTATAGGCGGATTTGTTAATCTAAATCGTTTTTACAATGGATTTGTTCGGCTAAATATAAAAATACGTGAGGATTAGGAACCTCGCAGTCGTTTCAAACACAACCATGGCGATACTTGGACTCCTAACTATTGCCCTTCTTGCAGGTATGCATTTTTCTGTGTTCAAGTATTTTTACTATCTTATGATGTACAGTCAGTTCCCTGCATTACCTGACCCCTTTTCCTCATTGCTTCTGTGTAGGAGGGGTCAGGTAATGCAGGGCACTGACTGTACGTAAAAATGTCCAAGGTAAATAGATATTCGAAGACAAGACCTGATCTATTAGACTTTTTCAATGTGTTGTTTTTGACTTACTATGTACGTATGACACCACCGGTGTACGGCGGAGGAGAACTTCGTAAAGAATATCATTAGTGCTCGTGCTTATCTTGTAAAATAATAGGCAGCAAGAATATGTTGCAGTGAGTCTAACGTGCAGTTTTGTTTTCATTCTCTCTAGGCTCATCTGTGGCCTTGCCGACCAAGATCGTGGGAGGCTATGAGACCTCCATCGATAAGTTCCCGTCCATTGTCGCGTTGGAGTTCTATAGCATCTGGACTGGAACCTGGGGTCAGTCTTGTGCTGCCAATATTCTGACAAAATACACTGTCGTGACTGCTGCCCATTGCGTAGAGGGAGCGTGAGTATATTACTTGATTCATCATCAGCATATCAGCTGTAACCGTCCTTTCGTCTTCCTTTGTACCATGCTTCTTAGTTTTTGCGCCCTTTAAAAACCAGATTCAGAGAGCTGTTTGCGATTTTTCATTAATTCAAATTAGTCTGATTTTGTGATATTATACGTATTTTAGTATTTTTTCTGTTCTAACGAAGAATCTATGATAATGTATAAATGTTACATTCATTTGCAGCTTGTTCAATATTGCATACCGCCGAGTCAGAGCCGGTTCTTCCTACCGCAACACTGGAGGTATTGTGGCCTACGCACAAGCCAACTTCAACCATCCTTCCTATGGCCAGAACGGATTCGACGGCGACATCTCTTTGATCCGCCTCAGAGACCCGTTGGAATACAGTCCTGTGGTTCAGCAGGTCACCATAATCGCTCAAAATGAAAAAATCCCTGATAACCTACCCGTTGTTCACGCAGGATGGGGTACAACTACGGTGAGCTTTTTACACAAACACGCACACACACACACACACGCATACACGCACACACGCACACACACGCACACACACACATACACATACATACACACACACACACACACTGACGCGACACGTTGATACACTAGCTTTCGAAAGAAAGACAATAAAAGGAAATAATATACGTTTGGCACATGTCATAAGTACACACAATATAAAAAAAATACAATGAAATGTGTATAACTGTGTACAAAAATATCCTTTACCGGTGTGCTAATCTGCTGGACGTATTTCGCTAACAGACGATACAGAGTTCCTTCCGATTGCATTTCATTATTCTGTCAAAAAACTGACGATTTAAATATTTAAAGTTACAGTCAGTGAATTGAACAGCCAGCCAGCAAACTCTGGCAATCTGTCTTACCAAGGGGTATTGTATTATTCAGTAACTGGGTTGAGGAAATCAGATAGCCAGTCGCGCTATGTACGATACTGCTATTCAGCCACATCCAGTTAGACTACAAGCCAACGCCAACGTAGTAAGAAAAAACCTAGGCAGATGATGATGATGAGATGATGATGATGTTGATGGCTGAACAGCCGGTAGCGTGCCATCCTTTCAACAAGTTCTTCATAAGCGATGACTTATTTTATGCCAAGGGGTATAAAGAAGTCTGTTTTTCGGTCCAATTCCGGGTAAAGGTTGCTAGAAGTTGATCTTTGGAAAGAAGTTGTGACTTGATTTAATTGTTTCTAAGTTTGAGTGCATAAGTTGTCACGGCACTCTATCATCAGGTCCGACTTGTCATTACCGAAAACCCGCTTCTGTAAGCGCTCTGGTTTATTAGCAACTTGTTAGGGCTTCACCAGCGCTGGTTTTACAACCCTTTACTGACAACCATATGTACGGTGTTATATTATTTAATCAACTTAACGAAAAATTATTATTTGCAGCAAGGAGGTCAGTTATCTTCGGTACTGCGTGAGGTTACAATCTATACGATTAATAACGAACTCTGCGCCGCTCGCTACCTGACCCTCCCCAGACCTCTTGCGGTTACTGAGAACATGATCTGTGCTGGTCTTCTTGATGTTGGTGGAAGGGATGCCTGCCAAGGAGACTCCGGTGGCCCTCTGTACTTCCAAAACATCCTCGTAGGTGTTGTGTCCTGGGGACACGGATGTGCCAATGAGACCTACCCGGGTGTCAGCACCGCTGTCAGCCCCTACACCGACTGGATCGTCTCTCTTGCCATCTAAATTTGTAAATTTAAAGCTATTCAATAAATTTAGTACATAAAGATATTTAATTTTTTCATGTATTACATACCCCACGCTACTTCCAGCCACACAATTATATTTGTGGCGGAACTGACTTCCCCATGTAAATACAGACATCTGTTTTTTTTAATAAAATTAAGTATTTGCTATGTTTAAAATATAGATTTTCCGTGTCTGTTGTGTTATTTAATAAAAATAATAGTTTAAAAAATCACGCTTCCACAGTAAACCAAACTAAAAAGTAGAAAATAACGTATTTTTTCTACTGTTATTTATCTTCTATTTTTAAGGGGGTTTCGAATTATGTGGCGTATGTCAGCGTAGTTTTTGAAGACAGTTTTTTGATATTCTGATAACCCCATCAGGATAGCAAAAAACTGTCTACTACTGTAAACTACGTAATATAGTAATAATAATATCTTAGGACATCCAACGCACCGTTATCTGATCCCAAACTAGGCAGAGCCTGTACTACGGCAATCAGAAAACTGATAAATCTTCTTTAATAACACGCTTTTATTGGGTCGACCTGTATGTAATTATGTAATGGAATCTAAGGTAACTAATTTAACCATCTTCCAAGGATCGTAGCATCATGAAAATTAGCAGCTGTATGTAGTTCTGATGACAATACAATAATATGGTACTGTCGAACTGGTCTGATGATGGAGCCGGAAGATATGAACTGGAACTGCATGATGGAACATCGTATCATAGCTGTGTTGGGACTTGTTAGAAAAGCCTTGTAATGAACTTTGACCGCGATTAGGTTTCAAGGTCTGATGATGAAGCCGGAAGATAGGCACTGGCATTCTATGATGGAATATCGTATCATAGCCGTTTTTGGACTTGTTAGAAAGGTCTTGTAATGAACTTTGATCACGATTAAGTTTTTGGTATTTTTACGTGCATTTATATAATCGTGTTTTTCTAGTGTTTTTAAACTATAAATTTATATATACATAACTAGCTAACGGTACAGACGTTGTCCTGTTTCCTAGAACTAGATAGCAACGCCACCTACCGGGTCCAATAGTGAATCTAAACCATCCAGGGTGCCACCTAAACGCATACAATAAAATTCATTCAAATCGGTCCAGCCGTTTAGGAGGAGTTCAGTAACATATAGGTACACGTACAGTAGAATCTTTATATATGTATATAATTCTTTACGGTCAGCTAGTATACTTATACAGGATAAGTTTTATCCAGTGCGTAAATTGTAACCATGAATTCAGCATATCATTCTAGAATCTAGACCCTCTTGCGAAGAAATTTTTGGTAGGTTTTACAAAAAAAAAAATCTGCTGTTTCATAGAAAAATGCAATACTTACCTACGGGGTCAAAATGTTTGGAATAGTTGATTTTTTTTTGTATAACCAACGAAAATTTTCTACGCTGGGGAGTCTAGAATGATATGCTGAATTCATGGTTTCAGTTTGCGCACTGGATAAAAACTGATCCTGTATACTTATACATATCATATATGGTTATACGATGTTGGTTAGCTCATCTTTATACAGTGTGACCGGATTTTAAAACCAAATTTGGTTTTGCCAGCCATCAAAGAGCTCGCGAGAGGAGAGAATAGTAGTCAGGGTCGCTGTCGCCTGACACGGTGAAAAGGACTATATTAAGTGACTTAATATCAGTAAAAAGGCTTGTGGCTAAGTAATAACAGCCGCACTGGTTGATCGTACAGGCCATCTTTACATAACAAGACCCTTCCGTGCCGCGGAACACACGTTAAGCAGTAGGTCCCGGCTGTCTTTTGTAGATCTTAGGGCCGATTTTTCAATCCTCAGATAAAAGTACCAATAGCTACCTAAAGAATAAAGTTATTAGACTCTTTATTCGTCTGATAAGTGGTCGTCAGTTTTTCAATCGTTATTTTATTTAGGAATAACTATCTGACCGAATATCACATCTGTGAATACGCTAACTTCAGGGAGGTGAAACAAATATACAGAATAAACCAATGTTAGAACGGGACGGACTATTTCATTGTTTACTGTCAATGTTATAAAAAAATCTGCGGCAGCCAGATGTCCCTTTTTTACGTTGAGAGGTTGTTTTTTTTTGGTTGTGTGGTATTTTTATTTGCAATTCCGTGATTTCTTATTGTATTAAAATAATCATGGAAAGCAAAACTGAATCCCACACTTTAAAGTGTTCGACACTCGGTCTTACAATTCTTTCTTTTCGTTCATATTCTTTCTTTACTTTCATTCATATACTTATATTTATTAATTATGACTTGATCCATACTTGCCATTTCGCCAATACTATCGCAAACATCCATTTTCATTAAGTACACTTTTTAAAAACGAAAACTAACCTCAAGTTTGGTAACGCCAACGTCGTTTATCAATGGAACAAGCGGTTATCTGGCCGTCCAAGGGCCAAATAAATTTATTCCTCCGTTAAGGGAATTATTCGACCAATAAAGCCTATTTGACGATTGAACAACACAGTTTTTAACTATCTATTGAATAAACCCTATCCGTCTGTTTATCTGAGGATTGAAAAATCGGCCCTTAGACAGTTGTTACGGGTCGTTAGATGCCCGAAAATCAGACAACCAGTCTTACGAAGGGGTATCATATTACCAAGTAAGTGGGTTGTGGAGGTCAGATAGGCAGTCGCTAAATGTAAAATACTGGTATTCAGCTACATCTGGTTAGATTGGAAGCTAACCCTAACATAGTTGCGAAAAGACAAGCAGGTGGGGATAAAAACAATACCCATAAATAAATGAGAATATTTGATTCAAAGCTGATGGTGGGATGATGATGCTTAAGTTACAAATGACTCCATATTAAAACTAGCGGACACGTTCGTAAACGCTAGTACAGTAGCGAACCAACCCCCCGTCCTTACAGTCACCGTCAAAAATATCCGGAAGAAAAGACCGTTCGATATGATCTCAACAACTAAGAAAATGAAATTTTATCTCAATTGGCTTTAGCCAAGAACTTTAGTTCTTGTCAGAATGATATTTGTCGTATACTGTCTTCATTCTTACTTCTTCGTATAATATTTAATTTTCATAGTTGTTTAGATCATTTTGTACAGTCTGTTCGTCCTGATATTATTAACGCTGACTGTACAAAAACGATCGTACACTCAGTTCCCTGCAGTACCTGACCCCTTTTCCTCATTTCTTTTGCGTAGGAGGGGTCAGGTAATATAGGGCACTGATTGTACGAGCGAGAGATATATCCCTCATTTGTTGGGAAATTCAACCGACGCCCTCTGTCGACGCAACCACGCATGCGGGTTCACCGAACAAAATAGACGCGAGCGTCGTGTTTACATTCTCTAAGAACACTACGCACGCTAGTTTCAGGTTAAACAACAAAAGATGGCGCCACATGGCTGGTTTTAAGATTTATTTCGTCTGCTGCGGTTCTTTCCTTCACCTTTAGTTTATTTTCACGGGAGCCGATATCTTTAACAGTGCAATAAATGTAAGCATCTAGATAAACATAAATAGGGACTTTTATCGGGAGCTAATCAGTAGTTATGGTCTCGTAACAACGGCTTTGTTTATATCTTTATAATTTTACAACGTGTTTATCAGGTATTAAATTTGTGTGGGGACTGCTGATGCGACAGTTTAATTTAACATGGCAACGGTGACCTTCCTTGTGCTGGCCCTCTTTGCAGGTATTTATGAATCAAATTTTTTTTAAAGGCTAGCTTCTTCCGCGTCAAATTTCTTGCTCCCAGACACAGGCACGCGATTCGATGCGATGGGGTGGCCATCGCATCGAATCGCCTGCCTGTGTGAGGTCTTCGTATCCATAACTTATTTTTGTTTTTGCTTTACTCCTAAAAGTCCTAGTATGATGTTATATAGCATATAGCCTTTCTCAATAAATAGGCTACCCAACACAAAAATATTTTTTCAATTCGGACCAGTTGTTCCTGAGATTACCGCGTTCAACCAAACAAACAAACTCTTCAGCTTTAGAATATAATAAATAAATAAATAAAATAAATTTATTGACACAAAAACCTTTGTATACAATAACAATATTAATTAATAATTAAAGAGCAAAACTTTCCTTCTAAAGCAGCAGTACACTGTCCGCTATTACTTTAAAAAAAAGGTTTTCTGTATGAAAAAACTATACGTAAGCGTCCATAAGCTTCTGCCACGGTCGAGAGATTTGTTCGAAAGAGATACTGTGGCCCTGACATATGAGCAACTGAAGGAACACGGGTGGGTTTTAGTCAGTAAAACTCTGACACGCCCTCCCGCTGCACCCAGAGCGGGAGACGTCATTTGATGATTTTCCAACCAGAAAAAAAAAAAGCGTCTATAGGCCTACGTTCGCACGGCAGGAAAAGTATTGCACTGGGATTTTGGCATGCATTGAATTTTCTGGATCACTGGATGTGTTGGATCGACCATAAAGAATCCAAAAGACTCGATTATTCTGAACCTGACCTGAAATCCTAACCAGGTTGCGGGTTTTTTTTGTGGTTGAGAAATCATCAAATGACTTCTCCCGCTCTGGGCGGAGCGGGAGGGCGTGTCAGACTTTTACGGACTAAAACCCACCCGTGTTCCTTCAGTTGCCCATGTACCAGGGCCACGGTATCTCTTTCGAAAAAATATCTCAACCCTGGCAGACCAGGTCGCGGGTTAGGTTAGGTACTAAAAAAAAATTGTTCCGAACGTAGCCCTGTTCCTAACCTGACCCGATGTATCCTTCCTATTATAACCCGAATCCCAGCCCAACGAAAAAACATACTGTTCAATTTTAATTCTCGGTGCAGCGTGTTAAAGACTGGATCTTATTACCTTACCGCCGAGAATGGCGAGAATTGAAAATTTAATGTGCGGAAAAATCTCGCCGCGATATTTTCACGTGCAAACGTGGACTAAGCCTTTGTGGATACCCTTCTGCAGTTTACGTAATCATTATTGTGTATACTTTTATTTGTACCTAGCTTCTGCCCGCGACTTCATCCGCGTCAAATGGTTGCTCCCCTTCCCGTCGCATCGAATCGCCTACCAGTTTTCGTCCATTTTTCGTTGCTGCTCCGCTCGCAGTTCCTGAGCTTACAGCGTTCAACAAAACAAACAAACTCTTCAGCTTTATAATATTAGTATAGATAAATAATCCATCTTTGTTCATCTACATTGTTTGAGTAACAACGAGCCTTACCGGAAATAACAGTCCCTACTGTGTTGTTAATTTTTTGTTACTACCTTTATTATAATCTGTTCATCATCTTTTTCCAGGCTTTGCCTGCTCGACGCCAGCCTCCCGTATCGCGGGAGGTACCCCGACCAACGTAGGGCAGTATCCTTCCGTCGTCCAGGTGGAGTCAGCGGGTGCGACCTCCGGCATCTGGTCGCAATCTTGTGGAGGCAACATCCTGACTACTAGATATATATTGTCAGCTGCACATTGCTTCCATGGAATGTAGGTAGTTTGCAGAAATGTCCGCCGTCATCAAAATATTTCATATAAATTCAAAATATTTCACCCATATGTAGATGCACGATTCCAAATTTTTTTCGAAATCATTTCAAAATTAAGCTGCTGGCATATTGATGTATGAAAATACAATGTTTTTTGTATCACAATGGCCTGCGAAACTTATTCAGCTAGGCCACAATATAAATATAGACGTACAGAAACTACGAACAGACATTCGTAATGGCCTACTCGCACAGGTGCTGCATCAATCAGATGATACCCCAAAAGCGATAGTCGCGGTGCTTTCAGTTGCGGGAGCCGTGTCAAGCTACAGACCGCCCGCGAACTTTTAAAAATGCAGCGAGCGTATTGCGTTTTTCATAGTGAAATGCTGTCATACACATAAAATTAATTATGTAAAAATCCCTTTTAAAGTTGCGTCACGATTCATTCCTGTATCCCTTATTCACCTCATTTTGCGCTAGCATAATTATATTGTTATGTCAATCTAATCTATTTTTGACGTTTCCATCATCGTGACCGCTGATAGAAAGTCACTTTGTCCTGGCCCATAAGAATCTGAATGGAAGGACTTACTGATATCTGTATTTCCAGTTATTATGATCCTAAGAACCGTCGCATCAGGGCTGGTACTTCCACACGGGGCTACAGTGGCCAGATCGCAAACGTAGACGTGGAGATCAACCATCCAACATATGGTGCCAACGACATGGACGGAGACATATCTTTAGTGCGACTGTCGACTTCCCTGACCTATAGTACCACCGTCCAACAGGGTTCCATCATCGCGAATGGTTTTCAAATGCCTGCAGACATACCTGTCGATATAGTTGGTTGGGGTGCTACTGAGGTTTGTGTAATTACAAATATTTTTATCTTTTAGTAACAAATAGATTTTTAGTTGTTAGACAGCTTTAGCTACAGTCAGCCAGTGCACCTAAAGAGGTTCTTTTATTTATTTACACTGAATTTTCAATAATATATCGAAAAAGTTGGCAGAAGAGCATTAGCAAGTTGCTGCCCTTACATTATTGTAATCTAGTTATGCATATTTCAGTTTAATCCGTTTTGTCTGGTCATATGGTTGTTGTCTCATGTTTTCTATAATTATCAGGTTTAATTTTTAGTTTTCAATCTTGCTGTACAAATGTACTGTAAGTTACTGTAATGTATTGATATGAAACTATTTAAACGCCTGATTCTTACCTTTCATTAACAGCTCGGAGGCTTACCTTCCACCACGCTCCAGGAAGCCACCATCTACACTGTCGACAGGAAGATCTGCGCTGATCGTTATAACTCTCTGTCCATTCCTCGTGCCGTCACCGAGAACATGATTTGTGCCGGCCTTCTAGACGTCGGGGGCAAAGCTACCTGTCACGGCGACCTTGGAGGTCCCATGTACTACGGCCAAATCCTTATCGGCATCCAATCGTGGGGCGAAGGTTGTGGGAACAAGACTTTACCCGGAGTCAGTACTGCTGTGTCCTCGTATACTAATTGGATTACTGAAGCGGCTGTATAGTCTTCTGTCTGTCTGTCTTCTTTGTTTCCTGCACCTCTGATTAATAAAGATTAGCAATCGCTTCAGTCTCCTTCTTATACGTGATCAATGCTGATTTACATTGATCCAGTACTGTTATCCACCACATCAATCTAGTGACCTTGGATACTAAGCAGCTACTTTTAAAACTAATACTCGATATTGGATATATGTGTATCGATCCAATTTTATTGGATTTCAATACTAGAAAATGACACTGGGTCAATGTAAATTTTCGGGAAATTTCAACCCTGAATACCAGGTATCTTATTTAAGAACACGGACCATTCTTTCTCACACTATATTAAACTTGGCACCTACCTGAATAGTTCGGCTTATGTTTAACATACCACCAAATATAGTAACATATAACAGACAAAAGTAGTAAATGATCACCAAAATTAAAACAGCATTTCAATGTAAAATTATAACCAAAGTTTTTACATCTTGCTATCCTATTTAAGCAAACTGACTCCCAAAAAAATCATTGTTTTATTTTTATTTTATTAATTTATATTTGAAATTACTTTACAACTGTCAGTTGACACCAAACCATTAATAAAATAATTATACCCCTTGTCATTGAAAGTTGGTTAAGTGTTGACGCCACCCTTCGGAGTGGGACTTTCATATGCTTCATCATGCCGCAGTTACTAACTCGGGAGCTTAATTATAGGTTACTATTTATTAACAGCAGAGGGGCAATTTTTTTTTTGGATGGGAAATCATCTTATGACTTCTCCCGCTCTGGGCGGAGCGGGAGGGCGTGTCAGATTTTTACTGACTAAAACCCACCCATGTTCCATCAGTTGCCCATTTGCCAGGGTCACGGTATCTCTTTCGAAAAATCACGCGACCCCGGCAGGCATCGGTCCTAGTAGACGCCTTCACTGCTGCTGACATCTCTTTGAGGCGCGCGTGGAACACTGCGCGCCGTCGACCCGAGCTTGGTCCTTACCGGGCGGCGAGCTACCCATTGCATATATGTAGGGGCTCATGGTTAAGTAATAACAGCCATTGATCAGGTTAAGCTAAGCTTGTCGCGGTTGGTCCGTGAATGGATGACCATCTTTACATACCAAGACCCCCGTGCTTTGGAAAGCATGTCTCGCCTTTGGTCCCGGTTAGGGTTGCCACCTTTCTTTTTTGCAATTAAAGTACATTGGTTTTATTATAGATGAGAAAAAAAGCACATAGTATAAAAATAAAGTACGATTTATTTTTCATTATTATAAAACATTTTTATTGCTTTTTATAGTTTGTATCAAATAAATTTCGTTTAACGAAAAAGTACATACGACTAATTTTTTTTTTAAATCCTACAGAAATCAAATCTTGCAAAATAAAGTATTTTCGTGTGCTGTATTGTTCTCATAAAATAAAGAGCAACATAACAACATAACATCACGCCTTGTTTCCCCGAAGGGTTGGGCAGAGGTGTACCTTTAATACACCCACATTTCGCCTGTTATGTTTAAGTCCAAAAGAGTACAATTGTGAGAAATAACGTACAATACTTTATTATAAAGTACGGGTGGCAACCCTAGTCCCGGTCGTCATTCTTGGATCTTCGTCAGTTCGTTACGGGTCATCAGAAGCATGAAAATCTGACAACTTATCTCACCAAGCGAAGAGATATCGTATTACCCAGTAGATGGATAGGAAGTCGCTCCACATAAAATACTAGAACACAGTTGCATCCGGTTAGACTGAAAACCGACTCCAACATAGTTTGGCTAGGCAGATCCTACTAACATTATAAATGTGAAAGTTTGTGAGTATGGATGTTTGTTACTCTTTCACGCAAAAACTACAGAACGGATTTGGATGAAATTTGGCACACAGATAGTTTATAATCTGGATTACCACAGAGAGTACTTTATATCCAGATAGTACGTTTCCGCGTGATAATTTCCAAACTCAACGCGAGCGAAGCTGCAAGCAAAACCTAGTGATGACAGACATATTTCCAGCAGCAAACTAATGTAGGCTACCGGCACAGAATGACTCACTTGTTTTCATTTCATTTCACAAGATCAATAGAAAAATTTCTAACGGATGCCGAAGTTATATTTGAAGCCAAGAAAAGTGATGAAAACTACCGTTCGTAAATGAATAGATATAGTTTCAAATATTGGTTACCATTAATCAAATCAAATCAATTTATTTCGGGCTACAAAGACCCATAACATAAATACCTTACAGACTAACATACATACAAATAAAAAAACAATGTAAAAACTATTGTACACGAAGTGACGGCGTCGTGTTGCGTTGCGTGGTGTCACGTAGCCTTCCGCGGAAACGTCGATACACGACACCTTTCGGCCAAAACTCTGCCTTGAGGAAGGTCTCGATTTCAAGAACTGGAACTCGCACCACGAATGACTTGAAGTTCGTGTTGTGGCGCGATTCCAACTTCTCGACCCTCAAAGTCCAGTTGGTTTTCAGTCGTACATACTCCACGATCTCCTCAACCTTCGTGGTGTAGTGTAGACGAGACACATAGAGCTGCGTCATCGGTGTAGCTGGACGCAGCAGCATGTTGGGTCCTGCAAGCGCGGTTCCGCACTGGTTCCGACTAGGAGGCTTCCTCCTCTTCTTCCTCTCCACCTTCACGAAGCCATCCCTGTCACACGTGCCTGAAGCCGGGCCTAACTGCTTCGAACCCCTGTTATCAGGTTGATAGCAGCTCTTCTCATCCCCCTTCCTGGTTTGAGACACAGGTTTGTGCGTGGCGACGGTAGCAGCGTAGGCACGTTTAGGGGTCGACGTACCTACACGAGTCACTACCTCGACCGGTGTCAAGTCAGCGACGGCGGCGGCGCATGTTGCAACGCGCGCAATATCAGCAGCGGGTGACGCAGTGGAGCTCGCCGACTCGAAACTGCCGATGCTAGCGTTACTGGCTCCGTGACGTGTGGCCACGTTGGAGGCAACAGGCGACCTATTTACCTTAACAGAGTTGCGTAACAACTCTACTTCGGCACGTAGTTCACCAATGGTGTTATTCGACACCTCCAATGTAGACTTTACCTCGGCCAGGCTTGCCTTGAGAGTTGTAATGTCCTTCAGCAACCTGGTGACATCGACGTGGTCAAACGTGACTGGGGGCAACTTATGTAGCTCCTTCGCCACAAAAGCAGGAACGTCGTCCGGGTCGGTGCTCTTCAACATCATGATGATGTCTTGCACACACTTCTGGCCACCATCCCTGCGGCGGGACTGCATCTGCTCGACTTTGCCGAGCGATTGGAATAGCAGGAGCTTGGCACTACTGATCTCCTCCTCCTTGAAGCTGGATTTGCAGATATGCAAGATGCTGACTTCGTCCATATAATCGATGGCATGATTGATAAATGCCAAGACCTCGTTGGCTATGAGCGGTTGTGAACTCATAGCGACGTAAACCGGGCAACGGCTAAAGCCGTGCGACACGCGAATATTATATTCGTATCGAGCAGCGCAAATACGTCCGTACTCGACCGTGCATTGCGTGCATTACTGGCCAAAATTGAGAGTTGCGCTATTATTGCGGCGGACGTTTCATTCGAGGAAAGTGGAGAAGTTACCAACGCAGCAACAAAGAAGGCATATATACTGGAGTAGTAGAGAAATAAAAACGTTCCTTATGAGAGAAAATACCTTAGGGAAACATTATTAGTAAAAGAAAAAGAAGCAAGTAAAAACGTGTGTTATGGCCGAGAGGGTTAAAAGAAATACACTAAATACACATAGACACTATGTATAACACATACCTACTAAAATATTAAAAAGTGAGAATAAAAATAATGTAACATTTTAAGATTTAGTTTACAAGATTGTCTTCAAAACTTTCTCTGTCCTTCTATGTTGTTGTACCCAACAAGGTCCACAATGATCTCATCTAACTTTAAGTTACCATTGAAGTAAGTATTAAGGAATGCAAATAAAGTATGGAGTATTGACACATATTAGTATTGCGCCTCATACTTCACCACTGCGAGCTCAATCCTATTCGAATTAACATAGGCACAAATCAAGGGTACGTAGCATTCACATCGGCGTCGAGTCGACGATGAAGTACCTGGGACTTGTCCTCGACAGCCGGTGGAACTTCGTTGAGCATTTCCGACGTTTGGCTCCCAGACTGGAGCGGGCTGGGGCTGCATTAAAGCGGCTCCTGCCCAATCTGGGGGGTCCAAACGCCTCCTGCCGGAGGCTCTACACGGGGATCGTGCGGTCCATGGCCCTCTACGGGGCACCGGTGTGGGCGCCCTCACTGAGGCTGCGCCCAGCGCGCCGGTTGTTTGCGGCCCAGAGGGTCATGGCCATCCGGTTAATCCGGGGATACCGCACGGTCTCGTGCGAGGCGGCGAGCCTCCTTGCCGGAGTGCCGCCATGGGATCTGGAGGCAAAGGTCCTCGCGCACATGTGGGAGTGGCGCGAGGAGGCGAAACGCCGGGGCGAAACTCCGCTGCCGCGACAAATCGCGGCACGGCGGACAGAGCTCCGGTGTGATCTCATGGCGATATGGCGGGTACGATTGTCGCAACCCAGTGCTGGGCACGCCACAATTGCGGCGGTAAATCCCCTCTTTGAGGAGTGGATAGAGAGGCGTCACGGCGTCCTCACCTTCCGCCTGACGCAGGTTCTCACCGGGCATGGGTGCTTCGGTGGGTTCCTGTTCAGGATAAAGCGGGAGGATACGTCCGGGTGTTTCCATTGCGAGGATCGTCTGGAAGACACGGTGGAGCATACGGTGGAGGTGTGCCCTGCCTGGGCGGAGCACCGCCGTGTCCTCGTGGAGGCGATCGGCGGCAGCGACCTCTCGCGTCCGGCCCTGGTGCGAGCCATGGTACGGAGCGAGAGGGAATGGGAAGCCGTCACCTCCTTCTGCGAAGCAGTAATGCTCGCGAAGGAGGAGGCGGGGTGCGTGAGGGAGTGGCAGTCTCTGCGCCCTCACGTCCCTAGCCGCCGCAGGAGGAGACGCCCCGGGCGTCGGGAGTCAATAGCGGACTCCCGGCCACCGTAGGCGCGAGCTTGCGGGTGGCGAGCAATGGGTAGCTCGCCGCCCGGTAAGGACCAAGCTCGGGTCGACGGCGCGCAGTGTTCCACGCGCGCCTCAAAGAGATGTCAGCAGCAGTGAAGGGGTCTACTAGGACCGATGCCTGCCGGGGTCGCGTGATTGTTCGAATGAGATACCGTGACCCTGGCACATGGGCAACTGATGGAACACGGGTGGGTTTTAGTCAGTAAAAGTCTGACACGCCCTCGCACTCCGCCCAGAGCGGGAGAAGTCATTTGATGATTTCCCATCCTGAAAAAAAAAAAAAGGGTACGTAGCATAATAACGACGCTTGAAAGGCAAAATTGACTAAGCGACATAGTGCTAAGACTATAGTCAATCTCGCCTTTCAAGCGCGATATATTTTTTAATTGGTGTATGCTAAAACAATGTTCTCTTAAGCTCTTGGTAAAATTACATCTGAGATTTAGGTAGCTATCTTCAAATGTTCATACAATTAAAATAATAAAAAAGGTTTTGCCAAATTGATGGCATAATGGATGATGTGGTAAAAGATCCATAATTGATATATATTGGTGAAACTTCTCTACCTTCTTCATCAGATGATAACTGAATCATCTGCCATTTCCATTATGATATCAAACAATAGATCTAGGAACCAGTTCATCCAACGTTTTCATGTATTTTTTATAAAATATTATTTGTAACTGTAATAACATTAATTTAAAAAAACCCTATTAACGTATTTAGTACCTTACCTACCTAATTATCACCGATTATATAGGCATACATGAATGAATAATTTATCCATATTATATATTTTTGGTAAAACCATAGTTTATTAAATTGTTGAATTCACATAACTTGAAAATAAAAAGTTTTGCACTATTGCTTCAACGAGTCCCTTTTTCAAATTTTATAATAAATCGAGCATACATAAACATAAATAGGCACTTTTTATCGGTAATCAGTATTTTTAAGATCCCGTCACAACGGCTTTGTTAATATCTTTATGACTTTACAACGTGTTTATCAGTTATTAAAATTGTGTAGTGACTGCTAATGTGACACTTGAAATAAACATGGCAACGTTAACCATTCTTGCTCTGGCCCTCTTTGCAGGTATTTATAAATAAAGTTTGTATTTGCTAGATCGCAGAGGTAAATAAAGTTAGGGACTATGGCAATGAAATAACAAAAGAAGTTAATATTAGCATACGTCATCCTACTACTGGTCAAAGGTGTCTCTCCATGACTCTCAGTTCTTCCAATCCAGAGTTAATGTGAACCACTGCTCATTATTTTTTCCTGTAGCTCGTCCCGCTATTTTCTACGAGGTCCATCGCGACGCCTTCTAGCCGTTTTACAGCGCACTATAGTGATTATTTTAACTCACACCATAAGACATATGGTAGATGTTCTCAGCTTAGTCCCATTTTAGCGAAGCAGCTATTTCAGAAATGCCAGTTATATTAATAAAATAATTTATGAGTTAATAAGTGTAGTGGACAACATAGATCACGAAACAAATAATCTCGTCACGATGACATTAGGAATGCTGACAGACTAAATTCAATTTTATAAATTTCCCTTTTTCTGAGTACGTTGCATCTTACATCACCAACAACTAAAAATAATGTTTTTTATGGATATAATAATGTGGTTGTTAGCGCCATCTATTTTATTTTTTAAACTATTACGCAAGATGTCAAGCTAGTCCCTTCCAGCCAATCAACATCGTGCACCTCACTAACGAGTGTCGCCGTCTTTATCGCTCGCTCGAGAAATACATTATGACAGTTCAAATATGGACTCCGTTGTGATCGCATTCCCGCTGTGTTTTTTTTTTATCCGCTGTACTATTTTATCGCAGAACGATATAATATGAATATTATAAGTTCATAGCAGTCCCGCTGTTTCTTTAGTGGTGTATTCTGTGGCTTCGACGGTAAAACTGAAGTGCTGTGTTTGTGCTTCTGGACTAAGCCGACACGTGGTGCCGAATTGTGAAGACTCCGGAGCAGAGCCGCTGGTAGATCGAGCGGCTTCACGAGGAGGTAAGGTGCACGATTTCCCTCACCCCCTGGCCCGTAGGCGAGACACTTGCGTACATCAGTTTTTTTTTCTGTCCGCGTCGAAGGTACCTAATTTCGCCTTCCGTCGGAGCCCTACCATTATTGTGGTCCTTCGAACCGTAATGATACAGTTTCCGCCCCTTTTATGTCACCTAATAGGAGATTTAGTGTTAAAACCCGCCGTTTTTAGGTTTTCGTTAGCCTAGAAAACGTACCGACGCCATTACGCACGCAGCGTAGTGCGAAGGAATTTATTTCATTTTGTTACCGCTTAACACTAAATACTTATTTTACCGCTGTCATACTAATATTTCATCTTATTATTCGCTGTAATATTCATATTCTCAGTGGTATTCGCGAAATAAGGTTCTATTTCGATAATTATCGCTGAGATTTACCTTTTTTAGAAGTACCCACTTGTACTTTTATATTATTCGCAAACTCACAAATAAATTATTTTGTATACCTTCAATTTAAAATTCTCATATCATAATGAAGAAAGCTATTAAGTCTGGTAGTACGGAGTTTTCGTTGTTGGCGTTGGAAGCCAAACGGAATGCTTTATTCGAGTGTTTACAGTCTGCCTACGATTTATCTAAAGACATAGGCACGGGAGATGATGCGAAAGAGGCCTTTCTGGACGCTAGCTCAAACATTGACGCTATTCGTTCCGAATTACATGAAGTTATGGATCAGTATAATAACTGTCTACTGACAGCCGACCCCACCGCGCGCGCTGATTACAAGGCGCTGGTTTCGTTTGAACAGTTATATAGTCGCTTAAAACGTTTGGTTGCTTCTACCAATGCAGACGTCATTCCGTCCATCTTAGAGAAAAATCTTCTTTCATTAAGTTACCGCCGATTGAATTAATGAGTTTTAACGGTGACATTCGTTCATGGCCATTGTTTTACTCAAATTATAAATCCGCTGTTCATGATAATCCATCTCTCTCGGATCATCAAAAATTACATTATTTACAGGGCAAATTGACCGGTAAAGCGCTAGCCGCATGCGCCGGCATTGTACCTACCGCTGAAAATTACGAACTCATTTTCAATACGCTAGTGAATAGGTATGAAGACAAACGCACACTAGCGGCCACTTATTTAAAACAGATCATAGATTTTAAACCGTTAACTTCCGTTACTTCCGATAACTTGGACATTTTTAATGATAAGTTTTCGTAACTTTGAAAACAGTCAGGATCAGTCTGATAATCCTTTATTTAATGATTTAGTCGATTTCGTTAATAAACAGAGTAAAATATTGTATCGCACTCACGCTTTAACAGCCGGCGCGCAAGTACATAATTCCGCAAAATCAGCTGATCGCTCCCGCAGTTCTAATGATAGTAAAAAACCGCAGTCCTCCCCGCGTTATAACGCGTATGTAAGCACGGTCGAATCTGATTCAACAGATAAATGTTTGTGTACTAATGTCACACATCAACACTTATTTAAATGTCCTGATTTTCATAAATCAACTCCGTATGAACGCTTACAGGTTGTTAGGAAAATTAAAAAAAAAAAAAAAAAAAGATTTTTATTACCTTCAGTTGTACAAAAACACTTATCTAAATACTATGCAGCATTACAACTAAGGGAGTGAGTGTTTTCGATGAACTCTGGCACCCAATGTAAGATTTAACTTGTGTTTAGGGTGCCAGCGTCCTCGCCTAAAATATGAACACATTTTAGTAGTTGTAAGACAAGCACAACATAAATATTAATATTAAATTTTAAGACTACTATTTACTAATTAAAAAAAATGCAACTATGATGAGGTTTACTGATGAACCTATGAGTATGTGTATGTGTTGATAGGGGGATAAATATAGTGAAAAATTGTTTATATTATATTTCTTCGCTTCATTCTTCAGATATATTATAACCAGGTAGTCCTTTTTAATCTACAAGATAACATGCACACTTTAAGAGATTTATAAAATCGATATAAGTATCGACTTTTTACGATTAAGTCGATTCTATACTGACCATAACCACACCACTAGTCAAGCTGTCATTCTTTTTTCGTGCACGATAGCAAGCACACGCGCGCTCACTAGTTATTAAAAATGCCGAAAAAACGGGAATATTCTCAAGAAATTGAAGACCATCGACGTAAAATCAAGAAGTTGGAAGATGAACGAAGACGTAAACGGCGTAGAATTATAATGGAATCTTCATCTGATTCTGGTATGTACCGTACTTACAACTACCCTCAATTATAAATTAAAATATGGCGCCACCTAATCCCACGAGGATTATAGGCGCATTGTTTTATTGTGATACCTATTATGATGCTTATGTGCTATTCATTTTTTGCCCGGCGGTTAACCGTGAGTTAACACGAAGGTTCAGATTCTTCAAATACATAATGATAATGTCTCGCCTGGCGGTTAACCGAGCGTTAACACGATGGCTATACTATGAGCTAATATATACATATATAATTATTACGATTTAAATAATGACCCGCAATTATGAAACCTAGCGGTTTTATCCACGATTCTAGCGGTCAACCGTGAGTTAACACAAAGAACAAAAAGGTGGAACTCAAAGTTACGTCTTATGTATTTCAGACGATAACGAATCTTCACGTTCCGGCCCCGACGCCAACGTAGAAGAAAATCAGGCGGTAATTGACGATGTACCTAATTATATCCCTGACGTCGCTCCCATGCCGACCGCGGAAGCATCAGCTCCTATTCAGGAAGATAGTACCTGCCCAGAGCTCGATCCAGAGCTTTTGATAGCACTTGGAGAGGAAACAGACATTACTCCAAAGTTCGGTGATAAAATTCATCATAGCTTAGCTCAGCGATGGGAACCCATCCTCAAGAAAGGATTATCAAAGGAAGCAAAAGATAAGTTAGTCAAAGATTATCTTGTGCCTGAAAACTGCACTCTGCTTCAAGCACCTAAACTGAATAATGAAGTTTCAGCGGCTATTTCTGAAGCGTCTCGTCATAGAGATAAGAGGAAGGAAGCTGAGCAACAGCAATTGGGTGTTGGCGTCTCAGCCATCAGTAAAGCTTTGACCGTCATGCTTACGAGCGACAATAAAATTGAAGCAATAAAGATTCTGAGCGATGGATGTCGTATCCTAAGTGACCTTCATTATCAGGAAACACAATCGCGAATTAGTGTTATTAACTACGCTTTAGCTAAACCCTTTCTGAACGTAGTTCAGGATTCCGAAAGGGACGAAACTTTATATGGAAATAAATTAGGGGAAAAAATAAAAGCTTCCAAAACAATCGAGAAGCAAGGCATGTCGATTAAGAAAGCTCCAAAAGGTCAAAAAGGTACCTCGACGATGGAACCAACGACATCTAATTCACGCCCCCAGTATCAATGCCGACAGCCAGGTGCCTACCAGGGAAACTGGTCAGGCCCCTCGCGGTTCCAACAGAACAGGGGGGGGCGGAGAGGTCTGAACAGGGCGAACAGCACCACGAGCCGTCGGCCTCCACATCATCAGCAGTCGAACTCGGTCGCTGCGAACAAGTCGAGGGCACCTGCAACGCGCCAATAGCTGAGGTACAACACGCTGGTAGAATTTCTTATTTTTATGATTGTTGGCTCAACATAACATCTAATTCTGTAATTTTAAATTGGATATGCAATGGTTTTCCTATACCGTTTGATTCTAACGTGACACAAACTAATGTACCTTACGTTTCAATGTCAGCAACGGAAAAAGTAGACATGTTATTAGCTATACAGAAATTGTTAAAATTAGGTGCGGTAAGCCCTTGCACACCTACGAAGGATCAGTTTATTTCAAAAACATTTTTATCCTTAAAGTCGAATGGCGATAAAAGATTTATTTTAAACTTAAAAAACTTAAACCATCACATTTCAAAATTACACTTCAAAATGGAAGACTACCGAACGGCATCTAAATTGTTGCCTATTAATGGCTTTATGGCCACTATCGATTTAAAAGAAGCATATTTCCTCATACCAATTCGTAAATCAGATCGCAAATTTTTGAGATTCCAATTCGAAAATGAGAACTCTAACATCAATACTTACGAGTTTAATTGTATGCCATATGGCCTTTCGGTAGCACCGAGAGCCTTTACTAAGATCATGAAGGAAGTAGTATCCCATTTGCGCTATCAAGGCTTTAAAAATGTTGTTTTTCTCGACGATATCCTTTGTATTGGTGATGATTATCAAGAATGCCTAAAAAATATTAAAGCTACTTTAAATCTTTTAGAATGTCTCGGGTTCGTAGTTAACTATGAAAAGAGCTCTCTTGTGCCAAAACAAACCTGTAAATTCCTGGGATTTATATTCGATTCAGTAAATCAATCAATTTCTTTGCCATACGACAAAAAACAAAAAATTCTAAACGTTGTTGGCAAATTCGCAGAATCTTCTCAGTTTTCAGTTAGAGAATTTGCTCAGCTAATAGGAGTTTTGATAGCCGCGTGTCCCGCGGTCAAATATGGTTGGTTATATACAAAAATTTTAGAAAGACAAAAATTTCTAGCCTTACAAAAATATCCTAGTTTTGATAGACAGTTTAAACCTCACCCTATAATACTAGACGATTTAAATTGGTGGCAAAGGAATGTGGTAAATTCTAAAAATACTTTGAAAACACCTAACTTCGAATTAGAGGTTTATTCGGACGCTTCACGTACCGGGTGGGGAGCTGTGTGTAATAACGAACGAGCTCATGGAGCTTGGAAAAGTAGTGAACTTAAACAACACATCAACTACTTAGAGTTGTTAGCTGTTTTCTTAGCCTTGAAGTTTTTCGCAAGCAATAAATCCGATTGTTCAGTTTTACTGCGGGTTGATAACACCACAGCGATCAGCTACGTGAATCGGATGGGTGGGATCAAATTCCCCCATTTGAATAATCTTGCTAGACAGATTTGGCAATGGTCTGAACAGAGAAACATCTGGTTATTTGCCTCGTACATAAATACCAAGGCAAATTACGAAGCAGACGAAGAATCGCGAAGACTAAATCCCGATACTGAATGTGAACTATCTGATTTAGCCTTCGAACGAATATCAAAAAATCTCGGTAAACCCGAAATTGACCTATTTGCCTCTCGGGCCAATACCAAATGTCAAGATTATATATCATGGAGAAAGGATCCTGACGCTGTTTCCGTCGATGCCTTTACAGCAAACTGGAACAATAAGTTCTTTTATGCTTTTCCCCCCTTTTCACTTATTCTTAAGTGTATTCACAAAATCATACAGGAAGGTGCCACTGGTATTCTAGTCTTTCCTTTTTGGCCATCCCAAGCCTGGTATCCACAATTAATGAAAACAATCGTCTCCGACATAATTTGGATATACCCTAACGAACATCATATCGTATCATGTTACAGAAATCCCCTTATCCTGGGTGCCACAGTACTCTCAGGCAGGCGTTCACGCGACGCAGCGTCCCCGAATCAGCTCTGGACCTGATGCTGGCATCTTTATCAAAGAACACGCTGCAGCAATATAACGTGTCGTTCAAATTGTGGTGGCAATATTGTGTAAATAATAATTATCACTTTTTTGATGGCTCTGTCTCCATAGTATTACACTTTTTAAGCGAACAGTTTAATAAAGGAAGTTCGTATGGAACTCTAAATAGTCACAGATCCGCGTTATCCCTTTTATTAGGCGGTTATATTGGATCTGATGATCGAATTAAACGGCTACTCAAAGGAGCGTTTAAATTGAAACCTAGCTTCCCCAAGTACTGCAGTACATGGGACCCACAGATCGTTTTAAATTATGTTTCTAATTTGTTCCCCAATAGAACCCTTAGCAGAGAAAAAATAACGAAAAAAGTGGTAATATTATTAGCGTTAAGTACTGCCCAACGCGTTCAAACATTATCGTTAATAAAACTTGAAAATATAACAGTTGGAGCTAACGGTATCAATATAGCCATCAAAGATATTATAAAAACATCCGCGGCAGGTCGTGATCAGCCGACCTTATTCCTGCCGTACTTTAGAGAAAACCTTAGCATCTGTCCCGCGACCACTCTCGAAGATTATCTCCACGTCACAGACAAAAACCGACCTGCTAACGTATCCAATCTCTTAATTACTGTGAAGCGCCCCTACAAGGGCGCGACAGCACAGTCAATAAGCAGATGGATTAAGCAGATATTGGCCGAGAGCGGCGTGGACGTGGCGGCGTTCAGCGCGCATAGCACGCGCCACGCAGCCACGTCCGCGGCCGCCGCGGTCGGGGTTTCCGTCGACACTATAAGAAAAGCCGCGGGATGGACTAATGCGTCTAAGGTTTTTGCCCAATATTATCATCGTCCAATTATGGACGACAATAACTTTGCTCAAGCAATCTTCCATGATCACGTTAACTAGTAACTAATATATTATTATAGTACTTAGTTATTTACCTACATATTGTTACGAAGAGTGTACTTATTAAAATTAATAAATACTTGTCTAATTAGTTCTGAATTATTCTGTTAATATTGATTAAAACCATCGTATTTTTTCAAAATATTTGTTTTTAATTATCAAACACAAAACTTTGCTCTAAACATCTACCTGGTTATAATATATCTGAAGAATGAAGCGAAGAAATATAATATATGATCAAACGAACTTCACAAGCGAAGTTCGATCATTATTATATGAGTCGCTTCATTCGAAGATATAGGTTCCCTCCCAACCCAATCCCGGTGATTAAGTTTTGTATTTGTTTTAATTATCTCTAAAAGAATGACAGCTTGACTAGTGGTGTGGTTATGGTCAGTATAGAATCGACTTAATCGTAAAAAGTCGATACTTATATCGATTTTATAAATCTCTTAAAGTGTGCATGTTATCTTGTAGATTAAAAAGGACTACCTGGTTATAATATATCTTCGAATGAAGCGACTCATATAATAATGATCGAACTTCGCTTGTGAAGTTCGTTTGATCATATATAATATAAGTCTGTGTTAAGAAGATGCGCGCTCGTGATTTAAGCGGCTAATCTAATTATAAATATATGTCTCTAGCTACATTAAGTTTATTTAACCGATTGCAATTTTTAGTAATGCTTCAGTCTCATCATAACTCAACGTTAATAACCACTTTGAAACCTTAGTCTTACAGTCATTGAGGCAACTGGGAGCAATTGTGCATATTTTATTTATTTTATTATACGGGTATCCGGTAATTAATGGATAACCTTAAAATGGGTAATGGTAAAACTAATGACCATTCGAAAAAAAATACAAATAAAAAAAATACAGTTAGTACCAAAGATATGATTTTTTTAATAATAATCGGTGTTTTTTGTTACCTTATTTCACATTTTTATACACCACGGCCACAAATTAAGGAATTCTATCGGTTTTTTTTTGTTATAGTAATTTACGTTAACTGATCTGATAGATAGGTAATAAATAGTATGACTACTATTACACGGTTTTTTTTTTTAAACAACTTGAATGTTTGTTCTGGGGAAAATTTGTGAAAAATATTCAATTTGACAAAGTTTGAGCAACCGTAACTTAAAAAAAAAGTATCCAGACACAAGTGACCAATTATTTTAAAATATTATGTGCTTCAAGCCAATTTCAAAATGGTATCATTCATTATTGTATCTAATGTAAATTCTGAATTATGGCTATTTGTGTAGAAAAGGTGTGAATTTTGGATAAACATCAAAATTTGCAATATTGGAATATTTATTTACATTGAATGTACCTGACCATTGGAGTTTAATAAAAAACAACATTTGACATTAGTAAAACTGTATTCGTTATTAATTACAATAAATGTTCAAATTGTCTGCCACCCACTCTGATACAGGCTCTACATCTACGAATGAATGCTCTCCTGAGCAGTCGCGTATAGCGTCGATCGCTTATTTTCGATGCGGCTGCCCGGACACGGCTACGTAAATCTTCCAAGGAACGGATCGGCTTTGCGTAAACTTCTTCCTTAAGACAGCCCCAGTAAAAAAAATCAAGTGGATTTAGATCTGGTGAACGTGGGGGCCACAAAATTGGCCCCAGGCGGCCAATCCATCTGTTTGGGTATGTTCTATTTAAGTATGCACGAACAGATACAGCATAATGCGCAGGACAGCCGTCATTTTGCAACCAATATGATTCTCTCTCCACCTCGGGCACCTCTTGCAATAAGTTTGGAAGATCATTTTCAAGGAATTCTAAATAACTTTGGCCAGTTAGGTTCCCCGGTAATTCAAATGGGCCTATTATTTTTCCGTTTAATATTCCAGTCCAATAATTTATTTTAAATTGGTACTGTGACCTGTCTTCACGCATAGCACGAGGGTTCGTTAGTTGCCAGCTATGGAGATTGTGTAAATTCATGTAGCCATCTCTTTTCAATGTTGATTCATCACTCCATAGAATTTTATTAAAAAACTGCCGGTCTGCTTCCATCTTCCCCAGCATTTTTCGGCAGAAACGCAATCTTGCATAATAATCTCTTGGTTGAAGGGTCTGCACGCGCGTAACGTGGAACGGGTGAAATTTGTTCTTTTTTAAGATATCATGCACAGTCGATTTCCCTATACCCGTGCGTTGAGCTATTGATCGCGTAGAAATTGAAGGATCTTGCGCAATTTCCTCAAGTACCACGTCTTCTACATCAGCACGAGCGCTTCTTCCACCACTAGTACCACCAACACCAGTACCAGGGATTCTTCCTTCTGAGTAACAACCGTGGACTCTTATAAATACGCGGTAATCTGGATGACGCGCATTAGGGTATCTTTCCCTATAAAGAGCTGCGGCTGCGTTTCCATTGCCTCTGCATTCCCCATAAATAAAATGCATGTTTGCATATTCTTGTGGCGTATACTCAACACGTGGCATGTTGATTCACAAAATAAACAATCCAGTTACAAGCCAAGTCGTCGCAAATATCACCACACAAAACAAGTCCAAATCGGTAAACAAAACGAATAGTCCAGTAAAATAGCCAGGTCGTCGTTTTAACACTGATTCACAGTAACTAGCAACAATTGCAACCGGAAACGAAATAAACACATGCGAAGTCGAGCAAGTCGAGTGACGCACTAAGTCTAAGTCCCTGTTCCTGTAAGTTCTGTTAGTCCCCTACCGGTTTTTTTACATTTACTATCTCGCTCGCACTCATCCAACTCATATCCTCTTTGTCTAACATGAACAAAAGACGGGTGGTGCAGGGTGCGCGCAGGTAGCTAGTATGGCGGTCACACGACTTACACACACGACATTTATTGCAAAGCCAATTTGTATTTGTTAAAATATTTCTGGTTTTAAAGAGACTTTATTTAATTATGACTATTCATTACTTACGTCTATTAATGTTTTTATTAACCCCGAATGGTCAGGTACATTCAATGTAAATAAATATTCCAATATTGCAAATTTTGTTGTTTATCCAAAATTCACACATTTTCTACACTAATAGCAATAATTCAGAATTTAAATTAGATACAATAATGAATGATACCATTTTGAAATTGGCTTGAAGCACATAATATTTTAAAATAATTGGTCACTTGGGTCTGGATACTTTTTTTTAAAGTTACGGTTGCTCAAACATTGTCAAATTGAATATTTTTCACAAATTTTCCCCAGAACAAACATTCAAATTGTTTAAAAAAAAAACCGTGTAATAATAGTCATACTATTTATTGCCTATCTATCAGCTTAGTTAACGTAAATTACTATAACAAAAAAAAACCGATAGAATTCCTTAATTTGTGGCCGTGGTGTATAAAAATGTGAAATATGGTAACAAAAAACACCGATTATTATTAAAAAAATAATATCTTTGGTACCAACTGTATTTTTTTTATTTGTATTTTTTTTCTGAATGGCCATTAGTTTTACCATGACCCATTTTAAGGTTATCCATTAATTACCGGACACCCTGTATAAATGGTTAGAGAGTATACCATAATGACGTTGAGCAAGTGCCGTTCTACATCCGCCAGTTGCGCATGCCTCGTAGAATCTACGCTTTTTAACAGCATTTGGCTTGTATATTACAGTGGGATGTTTACGCAGAATAGTACCGAGCACAAAGAGCTGTCTCACAGTGAGGACCTGACATTCGGTGTAAAGAGCCGAGGTGGGATATCGGAATGGCTTCAAAGTCATGACTTTGAGGACAGCTCTCTGTGCTCGTTCAAGAGGGAGTAGGGTTGTCTTGTGAGTCCCACCCCAGACTGTAATGCAGTAGCTTATTATGCTTTGACACAGGGCGTAATATACAGTTTTAATGGTGCGGTAGTCCGCGGAGTGTCTGAGTTTTTTGAAAATAAATATACATTTGCGGACTCGCGAAATGAGATTGCTCAGGTGAGGTTTCCAGCTCAAAGAACTATCTAAATAGACCCCAAGATATTTAACAGACTCACACCTTGTGAGTTGTGGACAGCCGCATTGTGACGAGGATAGACCTAGTGAGCAAGTATGAGCTCTAAGTGCCATTGAATGTGGTGGAGGGAGGTTAGTGGATAGTAGAGAGAAAGGTAAGTATACTGTTTTAGAAAGATTTAAAGTCAGAATGTTATTTGATAGCCACTTCATCACCGAATTTAGAGCAAGTTCAGAGTATTTTACTATTTCAGTCCAGTTACCGTGAAGAAGCAAGGCAGTGTCATCGGCGTAACTATAAATTGAGCAGTTTGTAAGAGTCATTTTGCATAAGTTATTTATATAGATAAGAAACAGGGTAGGGCCCAAAATAGAACCCTGGGGAACGCCAAAGTTCAAAGATTTTAGGTCACTTATAACGTCATTTATTTTGACACATTGGGTTCTATCACACAGATAATCCTGGAACAATTTCAAGGTATGTCCGCGAATGCCGGCAGTTTCCAGCTTTGATAAGAGGTGGGGGACAGACACCGTGTCGAATGCCTTGGAAAGATCGAGGAAAATAGCTAGGCATTTCATCTTACTATCTAGTTTAGATACTGCACAATCTACCAAGGCAGCTACAGCATTTTCAGTTGACCTGCCACGTCTAAAACCATACTGGTTGTTACTTAATATATTGTTTGATTCGAGGTAGCCTACCAGTCGGTTATTAAGTACCTTTTCTAAGATTTTAGAAATAGCAGGCAAAACTGAGATTTGTCTATAATTATCTACACCATGACTGTCCCCTTTTTTGAAAATGGGATGAACGACAGCCCTCTTCAAAACCCTTGGAAAACAGGCCGTGGAAATAGAGAGATTGCATATATGAGTTATAGCAGGGACAATCGCGGGCATACAGGATTTTAACAGTCTCGATGAAATTAACGGTTGCGTTAATTGTTTAAGTATTAAACATAAATTATCGAGTTGTCAATCCGCATCTGGCTGTAGAACGTGTAAACAAGGTCACCATTCACTATTACATTTTACTCGGGATTCGAACTCACAGACCGCGGAAGCGGCGAGTACCACTATGCCTGCGCCGCAGCGCGGAGCGCCCGATCCGGTGACGTCAACGCAAGCGAACGCTGCTGTCGTCCCAATCGCACCCGTGCCCGCGTCCGAGCCGGTGCGCTCCGCCACGCAGCCTGATGTAGCTTTGTGTTCGATGTCCGTTGACGCTCCGCGTTCTGTTTCCTCTAATGCCGCTTGCAGCGAGACGCCGCAATGTAATTCGCATACTACTGTTTTACTCGCGACTGCGCAAGTCGTGGCGTACGATAGTACTGGGCGTGAGCATTTAATAAGAATTTTACTCGATTCCGCCTCGCAAAGTCACTTCATTACTAAACGTAAAAGTTCACAACATTCCCTATGTTGTGAACTTTTACGTTTACGTCAAAACAATACACGGTCTACGACTGTAAGAGGTTTTGGAGGCACAGAGAGGACGTCGTTCGGGACAATAAATTTACGTATATTTTCACGCTTTAACAAAAATATCCGATTTGATATTGACTCGTTAGTAGTTGATCAAATTACGGACAACTTACCTTCCGCTTTTGTTGATATTAAGGCCCTACCTTACTCGAATAAACTTCAGTTCGC
This sequence comes from Aporophyla lueneburgensis, assembly GCA_932294355.1. Classification (NCBI taxonomy): domain Eukaryota; kingdom Metazoa; phylum Arthropoda; class Insecta; order Lepidoptera; family Noctuidae; genus Aporophyla; species Aporophyla lueneburgensis. Next base: position 23,738,744 of record OW028758.1, on the reverse strand, counting down.
TGATGATAGTTTCGCTATTCCAAGTAAAATTGATATTTTAATTGGAGCATCGCTGTTCCCGCATTTACTTTTGCCTGACGTGGTTCCTGGTGGCCCGTCAGTGCCCGCCGCTGTCAATACGGTGTTAGGCTACGTACTCATGGGGGTCGTACCTACACTCAGTAACCGCCCAGCATGTGTCACATCGTGCTGCGCCATAGTCCCTTCGCCTATGGATAACAATTTGAATTCCCGCTTCTGGGAACTTGAAGAAGTTCCTGGCCCGCCCGTTCAGCATCCTGCTGATGCTGAATGTGAATATTTTTATCATTCAACTACGCAACGGGACCCAGTTACTGGTCGCTATACCGTGGGTCTACCGTTTGATAAGGATGTGTTCACACTGGGTGACTCATTCAATATCGCTCGTAGACGTTTTTAATGCTTAGAGAGGAAGCTTGAAGCTTCACCTGAGCTACGCGCCGCTTATGACGAAGTTTTAAATGATTACCTTTCTAAAGGTTATATCTCGCCCGTCTCAGTTCTTCCGCATGAAACTGCAGATGTGTACCCTACTTATATAATCCCACATCATGGGGTTCCCCGCCCTGACAAGTCTTCGTCTAGGTTGCGTCCCGTGCTGGATGGCAGCTGCAAAACATCGTCCGGTGTTTCGTTAAATGATTTGCTGCACAGTAGGCCCAACCTACAGGGTAATTTATTCAAAATTATTTCAAATTTTCGTCTACACTCTGTAGCGATGACCGCTGATTGTAAACAAATGTTTTTACAAATTATGATTTGCGAATCTGATCGACGTTATCAGAGAATTCTTTATCGTTTTAATCCTAAAGACCACCCTCCGTGGTCCCAATGGCCCCCCTGGCTAACATTACATCCGTCGCAGTGACCTATTACTGAAGGTACGGAACCGCTCACGTTGGACGAGATACCTGAACAAAAGAAACTCGTTCACGCTGTTTTAATTCCCGCTGACGATTCTTATGTTTATGATACTCATTGCCGCCTTTCGTCATGGAGTAAAATACTCCGTACGATTGTTTACATTTATAGATTCGCTAATTTGTTACCACGTCGCGATTCCGTACATATAACCGCAGCTGATTTGAGTTTTGCAGAAAACAAATTGCTGAAACTTATCCAAAATAAACGTTTCAATAAAGAAATTTTAAATTTAAAACTGGACACGTAGGTTTCATCATCTCTTAATAAATTAAGACCGTTTTTACATAACGATTTAATCAGAGTTGGTGGACGCCTCACCCATTCTGATCTAAGTTACTCACAGCAGCACCCGGTACTTCTGCCAAGCCATGACTTTTTTGTTAACTTATTAATTGAATATTGTCATAAGAAATATTTACACGCTGGGCCTGAACAGCTCATGTCACTATTACGGCAGAAATACTGGATACTGTCTGCTCATCGTGCTATTCGTAAAGTAGTTCACGATTGTAATATTTGTTTCCGCGCTCGACCGCGTCCCGTCTTCCCGCTCATGGCTGACTTACCGGACTGTCGGACGCGTCAGGTTATTAAGCCGTTTACTCACACGGGCTGTGATTACGCAGGTCCTATATCTTACACTCCCATTCGCCGTCGGGGTGCAAAGGCTTTGAAAGCATATTTTTGCGTGTTCACTTGTCTCACAACTCGCGCGCTACATATTGAAGTAGCCACTGATCTTAGCACCGCCAGTTTTTTAGCTGCACTTAAACGGTTCTTGTCTCGCAGGGGCCCTGTCCAAGTAATGCACTCGGACAGAGGAACTAATTTTGTAGGCGCTTATTCTTATTTACGCGACTTATATAAATTCCTTAATAATGTCGAGTTCCGCTCTCGCTTCGAAGAAGAGCTTGCTGAAAACCGTATCACATGGAAGTTTAACTGTCCGGCCGCCCCACATTTTGGCGGATGTTGGGAGAGTATGGTGAAGGTCGTCAAGACGCACCTTTTCAAGGTCATCGGTCAACAGCTTCTCTCTTACGAAGAGCTAGTTACAGTGCTCGTTCAGATCGAGTGTTTGTTAAATTCTCGGCCTGTTACGGTTCTGAGTGCCGATTCCGCAGAACCTACCGCGTTAACGCCAGGTCATTTTTTGCATACCGCTCCTTTACTCTCATTGCCCGCGCCTGAAGTAGAATCAGATAATCTCAACATTCTCTGCTTGATAAATTAGTGCAATCTTTTTGGAAAAGATGGAGAATGGAATATTTAGGGTAGGCTGGTATAAGAGTTCGCAGACGATAAGAGTACGCAGTGAAGACAGCAGTCAACCGCGTTGCTTTTTGTAGCTATCTTCAGTAGTGTTTTGACCGGTGCACTGTGCAAGACCTTTCGTCAAAATTATTTTGAAAACAGCTTAAAAACGGAGGAGGTAGGTAAGTTTGATTGATTTTTTTAATTTTGTTAATATTTTTTGTCACTTTCAATCTATTATCACACCGTTTTTAACAGTAGTTTAGCCAAATGAACTATTGTTATTGATAGGTTATAAACTCGTTCTGCGGTATCGAGAGATTTGTTTCGTTCCGTGATCATAGATGGCAGTAGAATTAGTTTTTGTAAGATATGTATAAGATGTTTAAGAGTTCGCAGATATGTGGTGTATAAAAGTACGCGCGTACTCTTATACAACTTTTTTTTATTTTGAACTAATTCATTGTCTTGTTCATTTCCAGAATGTCCCGAAGACCGCGAACTACTAAACGAAGCCTATGTCCTTTAACCGTATTAGATGACGCAAGAAAACGAGTTCAAAATGGTGAGAGTGTAAGATCTGTGGCCCGGTCGCTTGAGATGAATGAAGCTACGCTTAGAAAACGTTTAAAGAGATCAGAACCCGCTACCAGCTTAGGTAGGTATGACACAACATTTTCTCAAGAAATGGAGCACGAGTTATGCAATTACGTAAAAAAAATTGATGGCATGTATTACGGATTAACATCGAAAGGGCTCAGAGAACTGGCTTATGAATTTGCTGAAAGAAATAATCTGCAGCATCGTTTCAATAAGGAAAAAAAAACTGCAGGCAAAGAATGGCTCCGCGGCTTCCGAAGGCGACACCCTGAAATATCTTTAAGACAGCCTACTTCAACAAGCATTGCTCGAGCTATCGGGTTTAATAAGCCACAGTGTGATCGATTTTTCAATAATTTGTCAGAATTGTTGTCTACGTATAAATTCCCTCCACATTCGATATTTAATATGGATGAAACAGGAGTATCTACGGTCCCTAATAAGCCGCCAAAGGTTTTGTCCACAAAAGGAAAACGATGTGTAAATAAAATTGCAAGCGCTGAAAGAGGAACAAACGTCACTGTTGTTTGTGCAATGAGTGCCAGTGGAAATTTTATCCCACCCACATTCATATTTCCCAGAAAAAGGATGAAGGCGGAGCTACTAGATGGTGCCCCTCCATCTTCAATTGGAATGGTGTCAGAAAGCAGTTTTATTAACTCTGAGCTATTTTTGGATTGGTTGACACATTTTAAGGATCATGCACATCCGTCGGCGGAAAAACCTATTTTGCTTATTCTGGATAATCACGCTTCGCATTGCTCTATAAAGGCAGTAGAATACTTTCGAAAGAACCACATTCACGCATTGACACTACCACCCCACAGTAGCCACAGAACCCAACCACTAGATCGCTGTTTCTTTAACAGCATGAAAAAATTCTACTCAGTTGAATGTGAAAAGTGGCTTAAAAACCACCCAAACCGCGCAATCACAACTTATCAAATTGCTGCTATACTTACACCAGCCTATCTGAGAGCTGCTACCCCAGCTAATGCTGTTGAAGGGTTCAAGGTGACTGGCATTAGTCCATTCAACCCTGAAGTGTTTCAAGAAGAAGATTTTTTGCCAACTGAAGTATCAGATAGACCACAACCTGATGCTTATCTATCCAGTGACAATTTGAATTATACAACAATTGATCCACCTGTACTCATTGACGTCCCAGCAATCCATAACAGTTCATCTGCCAATAACTCACTTATAACCAACGAGATATCAACTAGCATAACAACAGCCCTTGAAAGCACTCCACCTACTACTACCTGTGAACCATCAACATCAACTACTAATATGTCACATATTACTATCCTAGACGTGGCACCATTACCTCGTGCTGAAATGCAGAGATCGAGCCGAAAGAAAAAGAAATCTGAAATTATTAGTAGCTCACCGTATAAATTGCAGCTGGAGCAAGATTTGATGCCAAAGAAGAAACCAAAGATTGCAAAGACTTTTAAAAAGCTCGCTAAAGCAGCACAAAACAAAATATGGAAATGCCCAGGTTGTGAGGAAATATATAAAGAACCTATAAGGGAAGACTGGATCGAATGTTCGAAGTGCTTAAGCTGGTGGCACGAAAAATGCACCGGATATATAAATATTGGTTCGTTTGTTTGCGACTTATGCATTGATTAGCTGTTGAGTACTCTTATCGAACTCGGTGCGTATTCTTGTCCAACTACATGTTTAAGAGTACGCAAACATCATTTCCGTTTGTTTAATTAATAAATTAAAGAAGTGTTTGATTTATGTTTATATTGATTACGGTTTATGTTCCTAATTAGATACTAATTGAAATAAAGCAAATTATGATTAATAATATTCTTTAGTTATTTTTTGACGTCAGCTCAAAGCTTAAGTGCGTACTCCTATACCAGCCTACCCTACATAGTTTACAAACCCGAGAGAAATGGAATACTCCGTCTGTGCCAATCAAGCCTGGCACGGTTGTTGTTATTATAACAGACAATTCACCTCCTTTATCGTGGCCATTAGCGATAGTAGAGAAGATTCTTCCTTCCAACGATGGTATAACGCGTGTAGTTTCTGTAAGAACAGCTAAAGGTACATACGTGCGTCCGGTCGTACGTTTGTGCCCATTACCTACGCAATAAGATTGTTTTTTTTTTTTTTTTTGTAACCACAGTAGTTTAAGTGCTAGCAGTTAGTTAGTTTAAGATTGTCGCAGTTTATCTTATATAAATCGCAGTTTCAATATTATATTTTCGCAGTTCTTTATTACACTTTATGATTGGATTTAAAGGTGACCCTTTAAAAGGGGGAGGAAATGTTAGCGCCATCTATTTTATTTGTTAAACTATTACGCAAGATGTCAAGCTAGTCCCTTCCAGCCAATCAACATCGTGCACGTCACTAACGAGTGTCGCCGTCTTTATCGCTCGCTCGAGAAAGACATTATGACAGTTCAAATATGGACTCCGTTGTGATCGCATTCCCGCTGTGTTTTTTTTTTATCCGCTGTACTATTTTATCGCAGAACGATATAATATGAATATTATAAGTTCATAGCAGTCCCGCTGTTTCAATAGTGGTGTATTTGTGGCTTCGACGGTTGAACTTGAAGTGCTGTGTTTGTGCCTCTGAACTTTGTCGACACGTGGTGAGCCGAACTCTGCGAAGACTCCGGAGCTCCGAGATTCTGCTGGAAGATCGAGCGGCTCACGAGGAGGTTGGTGCACGATTCCCTCATCCCTTTTTTTTTTTTTTTTTTTTTCAGGATGGGAAATCATCAAATGACTTCTCCCGCTCTGGGCGGAGCGGGAGGGCGTGTCAGACTTTTACTGACTAAAACCCACCCGTGTTCCATCAGTTGCCCATGTGCCAGGGTCACGGTATCTCTTTCGAACAATCACGCGACCCCGGCAGGCATCGGTCCTAGTAGACCCCTACACTGCTGCTGACATCTCTTTGAGGCGCGCGTGGAACACTGCGCGCCGTCGACCCGAGCTTGGTCCTTACCGGGCGGCGAGCTACCCATTGCTCGCCACCCGCAAGCTCGCGCCTACGGTGGCCGGGAGTCCGCTATTGACTCCCGACGCCCGGGGCGTCTCCTCCTGCGGCGGCTAGGGACGTGAGGGCGCAGAGACTGCCACTCCCTCACGCGCCCCGCCTCCTCCTTCGCGAGCATTACTGCTTCGCAGAAGGAGGTGACGGCTTCCCATTCCCTCTCGCTCCGTACCATGGCTCGCACCAGGGCCGGACGCGAGAGGTCGCCGCCGCCAATCGCCTCCACGAGGACACGGCGGTGCTCCGCCCAGGCAGGGCACACCTCCACCGTATGCTCCACCGTGTCCTCCAGACGATCCTCGCAATGGAAACACCCGGACGTATCCTCCCGCTTTATCCTGAACAGGAACCCACCGAAGCACCCATGCCCGGTGAGAACCTGCGTCAGGCGGAAGGTGAGGACGCCGTGGCGCCTCTCTATCCACTCCTCAAAGAGGGGACTTACCGCCGCAATTGTGGCGTGCCCATTCCCTCACCCCTTAACCCGTAGGCGAGACACTTGCGTACATCAGTTTTTTCTGTCCGCGTCGAAGGTACCTAATTTCGCCTTCCGTCGGAGCCCCTCCAGTGGTAATTAGGAATTTTCGTTTTGACGTTATCATCATTGTGAATATAGTTTATTGTTAAACACATCATGTAATTTAATTGGGGAGGAAGATTTACAAAACAAGTGCAAGACCTGTTGTCTTATATAGATCAGAATGTTGGGCCACAAAAGGGATAAATGAAAGGCAAACGCATGCAGCAGCTAAGATCGAATGCTAAGAGGGATGTGGGGTTACACGAATGGATAGAATAAAAAATGAGTATACATAAGAGGATCTACTCTTAAAAGAGTAGGGGAGAATCATAGAAACGATGGATGTGTCAAAGATGATATGGTTAGAAAGGGGGTGACTACCGAGATGACAACTAATAGGAGAGAATGGAAGAAAAAGACATTTTGTGCCAACCCTGAATAAATTGGGATGAGGATAACTTTGTTCTTCTATCTTTGAGTAGGTACGAGTTTTATAATAAACTAGCTCTTGCCAGCGGCTGCAGCCGCGTGGAGTTCGATAACTATCCAACGGCAACGTACTACCGGTATAAAAAGTATCTTGTATGTTAATCCAGGCTATAAATTATCTGTGACTTTCATAAAAATCCTTTTGAACGCTTTTGTATGATTGAGTAACAAACATCCAAAAATATAAACTTTCACATTCATAATATCAGTAAGATAAGAGCATTTTTGGTTTTGCAAACATTTACTGTTTTGTTTTTTTTTTTGCCAGTGTCTGTAATCTCTCTATCTTTTTCCAGGCCTTGCCTGCTCCTCGCCGGCCTCCCGTATCGCTGGCGGAATTCTTGCGGAAATCAAGGATTATCCCTCTATCGTCCAGGTGGAGTCAGCGGGCACGCCCTTCGGCAGCTGGTTGCTAACTTGTGGAGCCAACATCTTGACTACCAGATATGTGCTGTCGGCAGCACATTGCTTCCACGGAATGTGAGTAGTTTACTTAAAATGACGTCGTCGTCAATTTTTTTTTAGATATTGATATAACTTCAAAATCAGAAATATTTTATCATTTCACATAATTGTTTCATTCAATCATTTCACACATTCCTGTATGGACACTTCTGAAACGTCAGAAGCTACCTGAGCTAGCCTTCTAATTATATTTTAGCTTTTTAATTGATTTCTCATAAAGTTAACGTTTCACAAGATGAGAAAATGTTTGAATTTATACTAACTCAGATTTTTATTTCTAACGTAGTATTTTAATAACATTGTTTTCTTGCACGAACGCGGGCCCCTACTCAAAATACAAATAATTTAGTTGTCATGGTACAGTCAGTGCCATGCATTACCTGACCCCTCCTACACAAAAGAAATGTGGAAAAGGGGTCATGTAATGCAGGGCACTACCTGACTGATTTGAAGTCGTAGTTGAAGACCACGAAAAAGCAAAAAATAATAATAAAGAAAAAACATTGGCTTATTAGTGATCAATTTATATAATATTATCTGCATCATTGATTACAAAATCCATTTGTATAAATTGTGGAAATTATGCGTACCAGGGAATTTAATGTCACTGAGGATTGACGTTAAATTCAGTGGCACATTATTTTGCAAAGAGTTCAAGCTACAATTTGTTAAACGTTTTGGAAGTGTTTGCCACTTGTCTAGGCGAGCGCCTATATAGAAAATCACTTCTAAAACATTTCGTACTTCTACGACAACTATCAACAGGATTGACATAAACTTTTAAATCTGAGTTGATCTGCACGATTAGAGATAAATGCGTGCACTGGCTGGACAGGTCCACTCAATCTGTGTGGTTCTTTCCTCTAAACACCATTTCTGGTAGCTATCTACATGGTTTTCATATGATGTGACCAAGATTATGTCTGGACTTTAAAAGAGACTGTGACCTCTGAGTTTGTTTTGGCCTTTCTTATCCGAGTAGTTAGATATGAAACGCGAACCTCATCACGTTTAATAAAATATCATTAACGTGTAAAAGTGTTAATACAAACCTACTTGCAGAAATAAAATATCTTCTATATATCATTTTATTTTTTGACTTTACCATCATTGTTATCGCTGACTGAATGTAATTTGTCCTAGCCATTATAAATCTACATATATGGAAAGAATAATTGACTTCTGTATTCACAGATTCTATGAACCAAAGAACCGTCGCATCAGAGCTGGTGCTACCTTCCGTGGCCGTAGCGGCCAGGTCTCCTATGTGGACGTGGCGATCAACCATCCAACCTATGGTATCAATGATATGGATGGTGATATCTCCGTCGTGCGACTTATGAGTCCTCTGATTTATAACGTCAACGTCCAACCAGGTACCATCATCGCGCATGGCTTCCAAATGCCTGGAGACATACCTGTTGATATAGTTGGTTGGGGCGCTACTCAGGTTTGTGTTATCTCTATTTCCAATTTCAACAAATACATTTCATAATTTTTTATACTTATGTGAACTTGAACTGTTATGTAACGTTTTAGCTAGTGTCTCACTGTGACTGGTGTAATTAACAATAATTGTCTCATTACAATATAAAATAGGTCATCGTTAGTGGTCTCGAGATGTAATTGGAAATCTTAATTAAAGTTAGTCTAGTTGTTGACCCCCCTGGGTGTATTTGAAGAGGCGATTTTAATGACTTACCCTGTATTACGAAAAGTAACATGAAATATTTAGCCAGAAAGTCATTAACAAGATATTACCCATAAATTTGTTGTGTCACTATTCAGATTCTATAGATATTGTTTTCGTATTTAAAAGAAAAATCAATAAAAAAGTACAAATGTTTATTTGGTCACAGAAACACGTGCGTATAAAAAAGGCACGTTAGCTTGGCCACTAAACTAAACAATTATTAACACGAGAAAAGCCAGCATGATGCTAGCTGCTAGCCTGCTAGCTATGCTAGCCACAGCAAAGCTCTGATTTTCAATGCTGACATAAAAGTTACGTCCTTGAAGGCTTCAATGAGTTCATGTTAAAACAATTTGTGATACCTTTTTAAACTCACTCTACCTTACTATAGAACATGGTTTTTATTCAGATCTGTGTGATCTGGTAAAGTCAAGAGTAATCTTGACCTGCCGGGGTCGCGTGATTGTTCGAAAGAGATACCGTGACCCTGGCACATGGGCAACTGATGGAACACGGGTGGATTTTAGTCAGTAAAAGTCTGACACGCCCTCCCGCTCCGCCCAGAGCGGGAGAAGTCATTTGATGATTTGAATCCAGAAAAAAAAAAAGAATAATCTTGACTTTAAAATTCCGAACGATTGACATTGGAATTGGAACTTTTCGTATTCTTGAATTTGACGCTAGCGCCAAAATGTGTTTAAGTTGGGTGTCCATTTTTTAGAACTAAGTGGAATCGAGATCGGGCGTTGTTGTTGTTCCAATGTTGACACTATTGGCATTAGATTGGAATTAAAATTAGGTTGAAGAGTAAGCCCCCAGGTTTAACCACCAAAGCTAGTTTTTGAATTTAGAACCCAATCAATATATTTAGAAATGCATTCTCGAAACGGCTGATTGACACTTCCCGAAACCCAAAGGCTGGTTTTTATTTTGGCCAGCGGCTACGCATTGCTATACAACGTGGTAATGCCGCCACTCTCTTGGAAACGTAACCAGTCGACAGCGACGCGGATGAATTTTGCGACGCTTCATTTTAGTTCGTATATAGTTTTAGTTAAGTTTGGATATTACTTAGTTATTTTATTAATAAATGAGTTAGTTATGTACATAAAGGTGTCTCTTGATAAAAGAAAAAAAGAAATTTTAACACCAAACTAATCTTAACTTTCATCATTAACAGGTCGGAGTCTTATTTTCCAACGAACTCCGAGAGGCCACCGTCTTTACTGTCAACAGGAAGATCTGCGCTGACCGTTACAGCGCTTTGACTATTCCTCGCGCCGTCACCGAGAACATGATCTGTGCCAGCATCCTAGACGTTGGTGGCAAGGATGCCTGCGACGGCGACTTTGGAGGTCCCATGTACTACGGCCAAATCCTCATCGGCGTCCTATCGTGGGGCGAAGGTTGTGGGAACAGAACTTTACCCGGAGTCAGTACTGCTGTCTCCTCGTATACTAATTGGATTATTAGTACTGCTGTTTAGAGACGTCTTTGTTCCCTTCTGATGAATGAAGATGAGCTCTCAGTTCAATGTCCTTCATATGCGAATACGTGAACAATGCCAGGTGTATGCTGATTTATGATTATGATTTGATGTAGGATTAGCCATTGGCTGTTAAGCGGCTGCTTTATTTACGTCCAGTGCTAGATATTGGGTGCTGTTTAGAATTGAAAACTTTTATTTTTCGAAAAATAATGGTCCACTGTCATGTTGATTTTAATAATGGAATTTGTTACTAACTCAATGTTAAATTCCAACAATTGTCATCACGATTAATGAACTACTCGTATATGTTTTTTCTTAAAAACTTCTTCTATTGTTACCTCACACCCAAATATTAATTCGGTACTAGGTATCTCGAACAGCTTTAAGGCTCATAAATAGATAAATTATTATATAAGAATTATTGTTGTTTTATTTAGTTAGTTTATTGTTAATGTTTATTGCTGTTTTCTCAGATAAAACTATTACTTACCGTAAGTAATTTATTGATTTCTCTCAAAAAGGTACAATTTTGGTACATGCTATCTTGCTTGTAGGCAGATCCAAACCTTTGTTGGGTCGGGATCTGTATAGTAGATCTCCAGGCTCACCTCAACCGCCTGCGATTATAGCAAGCCCACCTTTTTGGGGAAGGCCTATGTCCAGCAGTGTACGTCATTAGGCTGAAATGATAATGATGAATGATGGGGCCTGGGACCCATGTCTACTTATGCAATTGTGTCAGAATGGTCAATCAGTCTATCAGCCTATTGTGTAGTCAATGCTGGGATTCAGACCTCTTGTCGGTGAGAGAGAGTGGGCCGCAATCCGCCATGCGGGTCTAGTGCAGGTTGGTAGATGTCTTCGCTTTGCTCGGTTCTAACATGACATGCCGGTTTCCTCATGATGTTTTCCTTCTCCGTTTTAAGAGCTGTGAAGATGAAATAAATAGAGGAAAGTAAAGCGCTTGTCTGTGTTCGAACATACGACCTTCAACTCGTAAGCCGCAAGAATGGTCACTGTACCGGTCACCGTATTGTTGTTAAACAAAATTTTGTTCTTTATGGAAGCGACATCTAGTATTTTTCAAACGAACTATTACTCTCGCGATTCTCTTTGTGCCGCTGTGTCGCTACCAAGGTCGCTACGTAGTTGCTTTTCTACAAGTTCAAGCTGAGAGTTACAGATGGCTCTGATTTCCAAAAGCCATTTTACAATATGCCCTAATACACCACAATTAGAGTTGAGTTAAGAGCATAACACAATGGATGTAACGTAATATATTAACAGCAAACAATTACTATTACGAAAAACGTGTCGATCCTTGCATTACTTTATGCATTTGAAATAGATTCATATTGCTTTGAAAATAAATTTTAATTTATCGGCTCACTTGGCGGTAGGCACATACATTTTTTTTTGTGACATGGCGCATCCTACCTACCAAACCCATTCGTTCCACCTGCTGAAAATTTCGCATTTAACATTACAACAATAGACTCCGGACTCAGTTAGGTTGAAGTAAAGAAAACCTGTTCAGGTGGAGATTCATAGATAACTCCGCCCTGGACTGTAAATGTAGTGTTGTACCATAAACAATGCGGCACTTAATATTTTGTCCAGCGTGCCCTGTTGTTTGCACGCTACAGGAGTTGATGAACGCTATTGAAAAAGCTAAGCTCTTAGCCAAATTCTGGGCTAACTCTACTTTGATTGCTTTCGACACGCTAAGAAGAAAAAGCTGTGATCAGCTGTGGAATAGTGCCTTTAAGGACATCACTCATTACAGCACAGCACCGACTCATCAAAGAACTTGTCATGCTTGTAAAGAATTAAATCAACTTTATTAGAGTACGTTTTACGATGACGATACAGAATAGTAGACAGCTTGGTTCAGCGCTCTGCCCACGAGCTGTGCTAGAGGAGAGCTGGAGCGATGCGCTTATTATAGCGATGACCCCATCCTCAAACTTCATTGCAGTTTCATCGTTTATTAACTTCGAGTCGTACAAAAATAAAGATTAAACACGACGCGCGACGTTTATTGAGAGAGTCACGACCTGATCATTTTGTTTCGTCATAGACAGTTATCAGTGCAAGCCCCCAGTGCATGATAATCATCTATCGTAAAAGTGGGCAATTGTTTTAGGCTGTTATCAAGGTTCGATTTCTTTTAGGGATCCGTCATATCGTATTGTGCCAAAAAACTAATTTATTGTTGGTGCAACTGCGTAATTTCAGTCACCTAAAATTATCTTACAAAAAACCTTAAGTACTATATTAGTGCCCAGGTTTTGTGGTTCAAAAAGTCCCGACTCTTCTGATGACTTTTGACATCTTTATTATTTTATGCTTTTCAGTTTTTCGGCGGTTTAATTGTTTGTTAAAAAGTTTTTATTTTATGATTTTTTGTGGCTTTAATGTACTAATAATACTTGGCAAGGTATACCCTATCCAACAATAAAAGAATTATCAAAATCGGACTACTATGTAAAAAGTTGTGAGTGTCAGCGAGTGAACAATCAATCATCCCCTGTTTTCCAACCCTTAGGGTTCGATTTTGTTTTCCAAATTTATATGAGACCACCTTGGGAGTAGGTAAACCCTTTCCAATAGATGAAGAATTGTCACAATCGGACCACTATGTAACAAGTTATGCGTGTTTATACGTTACAATCAGTGAGTGAACAATCAATCATCCCCTGTTTTCCAACCTTTAGGGTTAGATTTTGTTTTCCAAATTTATATGGGACCACCTTGGGAGTATACCCTTTCCAATAGAAGAAGAATTGTCACAATCGGACCACTATGTAAAAAGTTATGCGTGATCATACATAAAAAAAAAAAAAAAAAATATACGCGTCGAATTGAGAACCTCCTCCGTTTTTTTTCGTCGGTTGAAAAATATACGTCCGAGCGAACGTGGGCCTTTTTTTTTTTTTTTTCAGGATGGGATCATCAAATGACTTCTCCCGCTCTGGGCGGAGCGGGAGGGCGTGTCAGACTTTTACTGACTAAAACCCACCCGTGTTCCATCAGTTGCCCATGTGCCAGGGTCACGGTATCTCTTTCGAACAATCACGCGACCCCGGCAGTCACGCGACCCCGGCAGAACGTGGGCCTACTATTGAAAATCAACATAGGTAGTTTGGATTTTATCTAGACGTACCTATTTAAATCATAATTCACATTTCTTTCGAACAAACGTACCAAGCTATAGGATGTGTCTAATGCCTTCTATTGATGAGATAATAAGAACCTCTGAGGACGTCCATGACAGCCATTTTTAGCCGACTTCAAAAAATTGAGGAGGTTCTTATGAATGTATCTTTGTTACCTCAGGACTCCGTAATTTATGTTTATACATAACGAAAAGTGATTTGAAAATTTTGTCGTTTGTTTCAAAGGGTACATAATAATAGGGCCTATTATGTACCCTTTGAAACAAACGACAAAATTTTCAAATCACTCTATTGTTCCCACTGCTGGAACATAGGCCTCCTATCAGTGAGAGGGAGTGGGCCGTAATCAACCACGCGGGCCCAGTGCGGGTTGGTAGATGTCAAATGTCCTCGAATTTTTGGTTCTAGAACAGGCCGGTTTTCTCACAATGTTTTCCTTCACCGCTTCAAAGGGTATATTTATCGAATGGTCCCATATTTGGCCAAATTCTTATTAGTGGATTTTAAGTTCGTTTTAATAATACGTTTTTTTTCCACTTAGTTATGTTTATGATATTAAAGTAATTTCCTGCCCCTTTTATTTAGTAAACAAGTGGAAGTATACGAATTAGTGTGTGGTAGGTACCACAACTACAAAACTTATTTAAAAAAGAAGTTTTTCACAGAGTTTTTATCTACCTTTGTAGAACAACGTTTATTGCACGAGGTTTTCACTGTACGGCAACATAAAGGTAAAATAATAAAAGCAGTAAAATATATAAATAATATAACCTACTATTTAACATTCATACTAGGTATCATTTTCAGCCGAAGTTGTCCACTGCTGGGCTTAAGAGTCCCCCAAATTTCGCCACTTCGACCGGCTTTGTGTTTCCCGCATCCAGCGGATTCCAGCGGCCTTCACAAGGTCATCGGTCATCATATTAAGTAAAGCAAAAAAATATATGTAAAAAACTTGTTCTGACCCGTTTTCTGGGAGTGGCAGTCTCTGCGCCCTCACGTCCCTAGCCGCCGCAGGAGGAGACGCCCCGGGCGTCGGGAGTCGATTGCGGACTCCCGGCCACCGTAGGCGCGAGCTTGCGGGTGGCGAGCAATGGGTAGCTCGCCGCCCGGTAAGGACCAAGCTCGGGTCGACGGCGCGCAGTGTTCTACGCGCGCCTCAAAGAGATGTCAGCAGCAGTGTAGGGGTCTACTAGGACCGATGCCTGCCGGGGTCGCGTGATTGTTCGAAAGAGATACCGTGACCCTGGCACATGGGCAACTGATGGAACACGGGTGGGTTTTAGTCAGTAAAAGTCTGACACGCCCTCCCGCTCCGCCCGGAGCGGGAGAAGTTATTTGATGATTTCCCATCCTGAAAAAAAAAAAAAATTAATAAAAAACCCGTTTTCTACTGAAATTAGTTTTGTGAATAATTGAAGTAACCTATGTACAGACGCCAACACATCAAGCTACTACAATCTGTCAAATTTCTTTGATAGATTTTCGACTTTATTTCTAGAGCATTAGGTTCAAGGTTCATTGGGAAAAATTGACAGTTTCGGGTAGCTTGATGTGCTGGCGTCTGTACAAAGTGACCTTATGATTAGACATTCGTACCTATTTTACTAACTAATTTATATCCTGCTAATTAGGGGCCCAGCATGTGAGCTCTCTAATGTACCTGCGAAATATAATTTCAATTTCAGAAGTCGGTGCTTGTTGTTTTTGTATTTAAGATTTTTTGTCACAGACCAGGTTTCCTTAACGTGATTTTCCTTCAAATCAGAACATAAACTATGAAATTACCTACATTTAAATTGAAAAAGTCACACTTTCTTTTATACCAAGGTACATAATTCCGTGAGTTTCTGGACGTAACGAATAGCACCATCTTATTTCTTCCCGTGGTTGTCGTAAAAGGCGACTAAGGGACTTACAATAAAATGGGCAGCAGCATTCTTTATGCAATTTACCACCATACTACGATCGCCAACCCACCTGCCAGGCGTGGCGATTATGTCGAATCTTCATTTGGGTGAGGCTTATGTTCAGTATTGGACATCTTTCGGTTGAAATTATGAATAGAACGTCACGACATAGTTACGACGTCCTTGTGAACCGTGTTCAATTCATTCTTGTAACCCAATTCCAATTACAGTATAGTCCGTTTAGTACGACTTCGCGTGTAACGACCAACCGTTTTTAGCGACGTAAGTATAGGCGCGTGTTTGGTTTTAATATGAGCCACTATAAAAGTACATCCGTTTATTACGACTCCGCTTACAGCGACCGACCGCTTTTAACGACGGAATTTCACTCAAAATTGTCCGGTTACAATGACGACGAGCGTTGACGTGTTTACAAATAAATCGTAGGTAAGAAACTTTCTCCGCCCCGCGCTTCTACCTTGCCTGCACATCGCTGATTCGAATGCGACTGTTTAGTTTACAGCGTTAATTTGCGGGTGATGCGTGATTTCGCGTACAAGAATGGCTTCTACAAAACGAAAAAGTTTCTCTGTTGAAGAAAAAAGTGTCATTATTATGATAGGTACAAACATTACATGTGCATTATGTGAAATAAATAAATATTTTGATTCAAATGTTTTTTTTTCTCTGGGTCACGTTAATATGATTAAATACATTATATTTGTATGTAAATAAATGAATGTGATTTGAATAAAAATCACAAAAATTAATTTCTTTTAGTACGACTTCCGGTTAGTACGACGTAATATCACCGGTCCCTTCACCGTCGTTATAACCGGATTCTACTGTACATTTAAAAAAAATGGATGAACGGGTCCCAATATACGAATAGGTATGAATATTATCAAATACTGTAAAAAAAGTAATCAATCATTATAATATATAAGCGAGATAAACTAATTCTTCATGTAAACGATAAGTCGTTAATATAAAATGAATTAAACAAAGATTACGATACATTCGTGGTAATAGGCAATATGGCGCTACTGTGCTGGGCTGTTGTACTGCTTGCAGGTAAGTTATTTGTCATTAATTCATCTTAATGCAATATACCATCCCATTTCTTCTTCCCGTGGGTGTCGAAGAAAGCGATTATGACACTTACTAGAGAATAGGCAGCAGCGTTCTCTATGCATTTTACTACCATACTGCGATAGCTAACACGCCTGCCAAGAGTGGCGATTATGGCAAAGGGAGCATTCAAGTAATACGTAACGCAATTTGGGGGGAGGGGGGGGTCTTGCAAAACGTTACGGTGCGTTACAAGGCCGGGAGGGAGAGTATTTAAACAACGCGTTACGTAACATTTTTTTTTATTTTAATAAAAAAGCAAGAGAATTAGAATCTTTCAAATTCCAAATATTATACTTTGTTCAACATAATTGTGACTTTAATGGTCACTTAAATGTTACGTAACGTTTAGGGAGGGGAAGGGGGGTGCAGAAGAACGTTACGGTGCGTTACATGGGGGGAGGAACGTTTAGGGGGGGGAGGGAGGGCCTAAAATCTTCAAAAATTGCGTTACGTAATACTTGAACGCTCCCAAACCCCCCATATTGGGGAGCCTTATGTCCAGCAGTGGACATTTTAAAGCTGAAATAATGATGATAATGATGTGAGTACCTCCATCACATAATTAATATGCCATTGCTCCACTTTTTTATTATTTCTACCTACTGTGGTATAGTAATTTTATTTTAGGTGCATCGCTTTCAAATACAATTATTGATTGAATGTATCTAAAATATTGTAAAAAAATCTTAACGGACGGACGGAATAACGGTGGAGTTTCTTGGTCATTATTTTCCAAATAAAACTACTTTTTGGACGCGGCGAATAGATTCAAATCAATTTTTTTTTAAATCTTATATCTTTAAACGAGCAGTTCTTGTATATATATATATATATACAGGGTGTCCAAGAACCTGGCGTCCAACTGGATTCCCACGATGCCCCAAGTTCTAACAGTACTCAGAAAAATATTTTAAAAAATCCACCCCATGTACTTACAGAATTATACTGATTTCAAAAAAAAAGGGGAAATGAGCACCCTGTGACATACTTTTGAATGCTGTGACTGCTAATGCTGATAATTTCGATATTTCTTGGAGGTTTTGTAATCTAGGGTATTGCTGTGTCTAAATAGAATGTAAAAATAAAGTACTTATTGTACCATTTTAAAATAAAATATTATTTTAACTAAAGGTGATATGGAAAACTATTGAATTTCGCAACTTTGACCGACTGTAGTGTAAAAAAAATGTACCAAAATAGTATGGCAAGTGACGTCAAATTTTGACGCGTTTATTCCTCTTTTTAAAAAGGTATAATACTTACACATTAATTTGAAAAAAAAATTTTTGATAATAATTTTACTCAACAACCCAATTTTTACGATGTCTTACAGAATTCTTAGAAAGAAAAATTTACGACGAATTGAATCTAACCTCTAAAGAATTACTATTGTATGCTCATAAAAATAACAACAGGCCTCTCAAAAAACAGGTTAGACCGTAAGGGACGGTATGTGCATGCATCTCACCATAGTGATTCGTTATTACAACAGGAGGGAGCAAGACAGAAACTATCTTTGCGATTTGCTGGTTCTTCTTTATGGTACCCCATTATTCAGGTAAGAGTGAGGGAGAAAAAGGTTAGAGGTGCGAGTGAGATAGATAGTGACGCTATCTGGGATCGTGCTATTTAGGATAACAGTACGGTCAGTACGCGTCACTGCCTCCTGCCGTTACTACGCACCTCTCTCTTATTGTTACCATTGATCACGTACTACGATTTAAAGCTTTGTTTATTGGACTCGATTACTCTTTGTGCTCTGGACTTTGAAACGAACTCTTTACGACGACCTTTGCCTGTGTTTGGACAGTTTGTGTTTTGTGTGTGCTACCATGGCGACCTACACTCCGCAAGAATACGCAAATATGCACTACATTTATGGAGAATGTAGAGGTAATGGACGAGCTGCAGCGAGACTTTACAGAGAAAGGTATCCGAGGGCTACGCGATATCCCGACCATCGAGTTTTCATTAATGTGCACAGATCACTATGTGACGGGCGGTTCCCCAATCAAGTAGCTGGTGAAGGACGACCCGTAAATGACTTCATACGCGATGAAGTTTTAGAGGCGGTGTCGGCAAATCCAAGCATCTCTGTGCGAGGAATAGAAGCTGATACGGGGATACCGAAGAGCACAGCACACAGTATTCTCCAAAAAGAAGAATATCATCCGTACCACGTACAGCGAGTGCAAAGTCTTTTACCTCGAGACTATCCGAGCCGAGTCGCGTTTTGTGAAACAATCCTGCAAAAACATCGAGAAGACGAAAACTTTATCGACAAAATTTTGTGGTCAGATGAATCAACATTTAAGAAGGATGGCTACATGAACCTACACAACTTGCACGAGTGGCATGTGGAAAATCCGCACTTGATGCGAGAAGATAGATCCCAGTACCGGTTCAAAGTGAACATGTGGACCGGTATTCTCTGTGGGAATATTATTGGTCCATTTGAGATGCCCGAGAATTTGACTGGCGAATCATATTTAAATTTTCTTCAAAATGATTTGCCAAACTTACTAGAAGAGACCCCACCAGATATGTGGTTCCAACACGACGGCTGTCCAGCACATTTTCGCGTATCCGTTAGAGAGTTTTTGGACGAGCAATACCCGAACAGGTGGATTGGGCGATCAGGAACAATCCCGTGGCCAGCCCGCTCACCTGACTTAAATCCGCTGGATTTTTTTTTCTGGGGAACTATGAAGGAGCTCGTTTATGCGAAGCCCATTAATGACATCGCTGACCTTCGTGAGAAGATAACACAAGCAGTGCAGGTGATACGTCAAAAAAGTTACTCGCGAAACATAAAGCGGTCCTTTTTAAGGAGAGTGAGAGCTTGTATTGCCGCGGGTGGTCAACATTTTGAACATTTATTGTAATAAAATATCTTTAAACTAACATTCTTTGCTTTTATTCTACTGGGAACCCATCTACCTGTGTGTATTTCCTTCTTGCTCACTCTTGGAACCGAAGTAAATAATAGTAGTAACATAACAGTTTCTAAGATAAGAAAGGGTCCGACAGTTACCGTTAGTAGGTAGGCACTTCGTAAAAATTGGGTTGTTGAGTAAAAATATTATCAAAATTTTTTTTTTCAAATTAATGTGTAAGTATTATACCTTTTTAAAAAGAGGAATAAACGCGTCAAAATTTGACGTCACTTGCCATACTATTTTGGTACATTTTTTTTACACTACAGTCGGTCAAAGTTGCGAAATTCAATAGTTTTCCATATCACCTTTAGTTAAAATAATATTTTATTTTAAAATGGTACAATAAGTACTTTATTTTTACATTCTATTTAGACACAGCAATACCCTAGATTACAAAACCTCCAAGAAATATCGAAATTATCAGCATTAGCAGTCACAGCATTCAAAAGTATGTCACAGGGTGCTCATTTCCCCTTTTTTTTTGAAATCAGTATAATTCTGTAAGTACATGGGGTGGATTTTTTAAAATATTTTTCTGAGTACTGTTAGAACTTGGGGCATCGTGGGAATCCAGTTGGACGCCAGGTTCTTGGACACCCTGTATATAATCTGAATCTCGGAAACAGCTCCAACGATTTTCATGAAATTTAGTATACAGGGGGTTTTGGGGGCGATAAATCGATCTAGCTAGGATTCATTTTTATAAAATGTCGTTTTATTCGTGTTTTCAATGATCAAGTTTATCGATAATCAACTTGAACATAAACTTACTATTTTAAACACAATTTACGAAAAATACCGAGCAAAGCTCGGTCAACCAGATATTATATATTATTTCCGAAAGACATAGCCAACACGTCAGTAAGATAGTTTTAACATTTCTAATACACACATGAACGTTTCTTTATTTGTGATCTAACTGATTTCTAACATCGTAATTTTCAGGTTTCGCCTGCTCATCTGCCGAGCTGGGCAGCCAAACCCCCATCGAGGAGTACGCCAGCATCGCGCAGGTGGAGAACCTCGTAGGTGAGCTGTGGGTGCAGCACTGCGTGGCCAGTGTCTTGACTTCCTACCACGTCTTGTCCACGGCACAGTGCTTCTCTGGGGCGTAAGTATATACTCAGTTTATACTACAGATCTTATTTTGAAACTTTGTATGTTTGGATGTTTCTCCATCAGTTAAAAATGGCTGAACGGATTTGAATGAAATTTGGCAAACAGATAGGTTATCATCATTCATCATTTCAGCCGTAAGACGTCCACTGCTGGACTTAGGCCTCCCCCAATTTGGAGGGCTTTGCCATAGTCGCCACGCTTGGCAGGCGGGTTGGCGATCGCAGTATGGTGGTAAAATGCATAGAGAACGCTGCTGCCCATTCTCTAGTAAGTCCCTTAGTCGCCTTTTACGACACCCACGGGAAGAAAAAGGGTGGTGTTATTCTTTACGTCCGGCACCACACGGTACTCCGGCACCACACGGTAGATAGGCTTTTATCCTGGTAGTCCGTTCCCGTGGGATAATTTTTGACCTGGCTATTCAATTCATAAATTACGTTGCGCGTTAGGGGGGTCAACAAATTGTGACATTGTGTAGCAAGGGGGGGGACCGTTTTCATTATAATATTGTTATGAGAATACTACTTTTATATCACACTAAATTTTCTGTCAGTTCTTTAGGAGAAAATCACTTTTGAATCTTGCGTAAATGGAAGGAATTTATATACTCGGCACTGTACAGTTACATATTTTTTTCTCGGAAACAAAAAATGCAAAAGTATGTTAGTTTGTTTTATAAGCTTTCACGCTAAAACGACTGAACAGATTTGAATGAAATTTGACTCACAGATGCCATGCCATGATCTGGGTAAGGACATAGGATACATCCGTCCTGGACCGCAGGCGAAGTCGCAGGCAGCAGCTAGTTTACTCATAAGCTAAAAACAAATCCTCTCACATATCCAATATCCATTTCTTTCACAAAGATTAACTCTTGATTTTATGTCTTTCCAGTACTTACTCCGACCGCGCCTCGCGCATCAGGGCTGGCACCTCATACCGCGGAACAGAAGGCATAGTCCGTGAAGTATACCGGGTCTACATTCACCCCACCTTCGGAGAGCTGGCTAATGACGGAGACGTCGCTGTGGTCCGGCTGCAGGAAGCTCTGACCTTGGGAGATACTATCAAGCAGGCGCAGATTGTTGGCGAGGGGATTTACTTGCCTACTGGTCTGCAGTTGACGCTTGTCAGTTGGGGAACCACTACTGTAAGTATTTTTGATTCATTATCATCATTGTCAGTGGCAACCTTGTTCCACGTACTGCTGAGTATAAACTTCTTTCTTATTCCCCGTGTTTCGCTGGTGTCTAAAGATGTTTTTGTTGCTTGCTACCTGCTTCGTTCGTCTAGTGGTAGCAAGCGTTACAGCTGAACATGATACCCTGGGTTCAAATAAATCAAATCAAAAGTAATTTATTCAAACTAGGCTGAGAGTCAGCACTTTTTGAACGTCAAAGTTACACAAGACAGTCCAAAGCGCTCGCCCTTCAGTAATTCCGATTCGATTCGGTTCAGTTCCTGGGTCGGGCAAAGTCTTATTGGGTTTTCCTATCTGGAATCTTACAGTAGCAGCCCAGAATCTGGATTTGTGCTCGATTGATGGTAATAGGCTCTTTAAATAACAGGCGAAATATGAGTATGCTTAAGGTACACTTCTGCCCAACCCTTCGGGGAACAAGGCGTGATGTTATGTTATGTAAATTGTAACTAGCAAATTTCAAATTTTCTTACGTTTTATGCCATTTGCAAGTCAACATCAGGTTGTAAGTTTATTAAAATACAATTCACAACCGTAAAAAATATGGTTTTAGAGAATTATAATAATTCAACTGTAGGGGTGTCCGTGCTGGATAGAGAGGCACCACGGCGTCCTCACCTTCCGCCTGACGCAGGTTCTCACCGGGCATGGATGCTTCAGTGGGTTCCTGTTCAGGATTAAGCGGGAGGATACGCCCGGGTGTTTCCATTGTGAGGATCGTCTAGAGGACACGGTAGAGCATACGGTGGAAGTGTGCCCTGCCTGGGCGGAGCACCGCCGTGTCCTCGTGGAGGCGATCGGCGGCGGTGACCTCTCGCGTACGGCCCTGGTGCGAGCCATGGTACGGAGCGAGAGGGCATGGGAAGCCGTCACGTCCTTCTGCGAAGCAGCAATGCTCGCGAAGGTGGAGGCGGGGTGCGTGAGGGAGTGGCAGTATCTGCGCCCTCACGTCCCTAGCCGCTGCAGGAGGAGACACCCCGGCCGTCGGGAGTCGAAAGCGGACTCCCGGCCACCGTAGGCGCGAGCTTGCGGGTGGCGAGCAATGGGTAGCTCGCCGCCCGGTAAGGACCAGGCTCGGATCGACGGCGCGTAGTGTTCCACGCGCGCGTCAAAGAGACATCTCTTTGAGTAGCACTGAAGGGGTCTGCTAGGACCGATGCCTGCCGAGGTCGCGAGATTGTTCGAAAGAGATAACGTGACCCTGGCACATGGGCAACTAAAGGAACACAGGTGGGTTTTAGTCAGTAAAAGTCTGACATTCCCTCCCGCTCCGCCAAGAGCGGGAGAAGCCATTTGATGATTTCCCATCCAAAATATAAAAAGGACTTACTAGAGAATTGGCAGCAGCGTTTTCTGTTCATTTTACCATCATAGTGTGATTGCCAATCCACATGCCAAGCGTGGCGATTATGGCTCTCCAAAATGGAGGAGGACTATATCTAGCAGTTGATGTGTTTCGGCTCAAATGATGATAATTAATCATTAAACTCATCAATACAAACCTCTAAATTCATTTTATCCCATTGATTGATTGACGCTGACCATACAGACTGACTTTGTTGCGTCTTTTGCAATTTGCCCGGCTGTACAGTTTTTAAAATTTCGCTAACACCCTCTGAAATAAACTGAATAAAATAATAACCTTTAAAATAACCATCATTTTCTTTCCACAGGAGGGCGGCAGTACTGCCAATGACAACCTCTATGAACTGAACCTCTACACAGTCGGCGATGACAGCTGCTTGGAGACCTACCTCCTACTTGAGGACAACATCGTCACAGAGAACATGTTCTGTACTGGTCTCCGGAACACCCAAGGTCGCGATCTGGACTCTAGCGATGTAGGAGCTCCCCTGTTCTACACTGGCGTCACTATGGGTATCGTGTCTTTTGGAGTATCTGATGGAGAAGACAGTATTCCCATTGTGAGCACAGCTATTTCGTCATACTCTAACTGGATTGTGGAGACGGCGAGGTATTGAGCTGATGATTTAGTTTAAGATCTTATTTATAATTTCTCAATACATACATTTTTAAAAGAACCAATAAACTGAATTTTAATTTTGCTAACTTTCTCAACCTTTTACAATTACCACTAAAACAAAACCTACACAGTCAACAATGACAACTGCTGAGAGACCTACCAGCCGAAGCATTCTGTAAAGATCACAGCGTGGAAACTAAGGTGAAGTAAACCTGCAGTGATTTATCAATAGTGAAAATCCCTAGCATCAGGTGAAATCACTGCTTACTTTGGAGTACTTCACTTTCTATTTCACGGTGAGAGATTTACCGAATAGATCGGCTGGAACTTGACTACTTCCCTAACCACGCCAACAGACAACATGTTCTGAACTAGGCTCCGGGGCCCCAGTTACTTTGTCGTGGAGGTCAAATAGACAGTCTCTCCATATAAAATACTGATATTTAGGTGTATCCGGTTAGACTGGAAAGTTACACCAACATAGTTTGAAAAAGGCTAAGCAGATGTTAAAGCTAAATCTCTACCCGTCAACAGTGACCTCTGCTCAGAGACTGAGTTCAAACTCCAGCGGGGTATTTGCGTAACAACGTTAACCTTAGGGTTCAGGACTTCTCTGGCAACACCATCACAGAGAACAAATTCTGTGCTGTTCTCTAGAACCTTCAGGGTCGAGAGTTCCATTGTTCTACTCTGGTCACTATGGGTGTCGTGTCCATGGAGTTACTATTGACTTCATCGTAGAACAGAGTTTTCTTTTCGAGTGTCTGATGTAGAAGACAGCATACCCGGTGTGAACGCCACCATATCATCACAATAAGAATTCTAACTGGATTATAAATCATCATCGAAAGACGTCCACAGGTGACCTCCTACATAGACCTCCCACGTTGAGGGGATTTGCCATAATCGTCACGCTTGGTGGGTTGACGATCGCAGTGTGGTGGTAAAATGCATAGAAAACGCTGCTGCCCATCTTCTAGTAAGTCCTTTAGTCGCTTCTCTTTTTACGTCCGGCACCACACGAAACAAATGTAGATACTGTGAGGTATTAGGGATGTTGCTGTGAAGATGTACTTCAAACTTGAGATCTTTGTCAACACCATCATAGAGAACATGTTCTTTGCTGGTGTGTGAACTGGATTGTGGAAACGGCCTAACCGTTCTTAGAACTGGATAAAGGACAAGACTGATATTACAGGTAAAGGAGTTCTTTTAGGTTAAGTTTAGGGATTTTGTTTTGACTCTTATTAACAAGACTTCTTTTTATACAAAATTAATTTTATTTTGGTGATTAGAGCGCTTTTGTAAAAGCAAGAAATAAGAAATGATTGTGTCAGTGGGAGATGAAATGGGGTGGTGCTATTCTCTACGTCCGGCACCGCGCAGACACACAGACTCTATCTCTTTCTGTGGGTGTCGTAGAAAAATAAATAGGACCCCAGGAATTAACGACAACATAGTTATTTAGAGCGCTGCCTCGACAAGTTAACGTTTTCTTTTGATCATTGATTCAGAAATAAGAGATACTTTGTCAGTCTAAGCAGAAAAGTTAGAAAAAGTAGGTTGCAAGAACAAGCAAAGCGATCTCGAAAATTTTAGTACACCCACCACCCCGTATGGGCAAGGTTTTCTTTTAACTATTCCTACATGAATATGAGTTACTTTGTTGAATTACACAGAGAAATCTGAGAAAAAAAAATCTGTGTGCAAGCTTTAGCAAAGCGAATTTGGACAATTTAGCACCCTAACTTTTATATTTAGCATGCGTAAGCCCCCACCACAAACTTCCTTTTGCTTACGAAACTTGTTGTCGTTTGGAATTTCATTTTAAAGTATTTCTTGAGTTTTGGAGGGAGGGTGGGGCAGGACCGGGTACTTTAATATGTTTTGAATAATATTATAAGTAGTGGATCAAAGGACATTTTTATAACGCTACTGCAATTTAGTATCACATTACAGCTTACCTGTAATATCCGACTGTATTAGACGAGAACACTTGACTTATTTATGCATATAGTCCTAATATACATACACATGTTCATATTTTGTTTTGTACCATTAAACTAGAAATCGCAACAAACAAAGTCCTCTGGCCTATTTCCACTAACCGGGCAAAATTTCCGAGTCTGCGTAGTAACGCAGAGGGCTTTGTGTAACTCAGAATTTTTTATAAGCAAATGTTATAGGTGTTAAACTGTGACACTTTACCCTACCCGGGAGTCGAACCGCAGGGCCCCAAGCGTCGCAATGAGATGGTCTGAAGTAGATCTACAACTTGTTGCTATACTAAAATTAATAGGAGGTGCAGTAGGCTGCATGGCAGTGGTAAACAACCAGTTTAAATTGACTTCTTATTGTATTGAAAGTCCACACTACCCTAGGCCAGTTCAAGAACAAAGTGTTATCACTAACGTGCTGCCTAATGTACAAGGACGAAAAATCTAATTGAATCTTATTCTTTTTCATTAGCATAATCAACCTTTAATGTCAAAACAAGCCTCGAGTTGAAGTGAGCTTTTTTTTTGTGTGTGCGGGGTGTCATCAAATGACGTCTTTGGACTCTGGGCGGAGCGGGAGAGCGTGTCAGACTTTTACTGACTAAAACCCAGCCGTGTTCCTCCGGTTGCCTATATGCCAGGGCCACAGTAACTATTTCGAACAAATCTCGCGACCCTGGCAGGCATCCCCTTTAATATTTCTGACACCTCTTTGAGGCGCGCATAGAACACAACGCGCCGTTGACCCGAGCCTGGTCCTTAGCGGGCAAGCCACCCATTGCTCGCAAGCTCGTGCCTACGGTGGCCGGTAGACCCCTATTGACTCCCGACGCCCGGGGCGTCTCCTCCTGCGGAGTGTAAGTAAGCTACAATTTACCACGCGGGCCCAGTGCGGGTTGGTAAATGTCTATTTTTGGTTGTAGGACATGCCGGTTTCGTCACGACGTTTCCATCACAATTTTTTTTCACCCAACTCAGAATTCGGAGCCGATTCCACAGAACTACCACAGCTCAATCCTTTGCTTTATAGTATGAAAAATTTGAAATAGTGTATTGAATGTTTACCCGATTCCCATGGTGACCCACATAGTTTCCACTATTTTGCCAGCGCTTAAATATCCTTATAAGTACCTTTATTTATTTTATTACGAAAAAAAACTGTTGCTAATAGAGCAGGACCAACTTTACAGACTGCATGCAAACATGCTTTCCGAGGCATGGGGGTATCAAACAAGAATAGCTTTGTTATTTGATTTTTAAACATTTGAATAAGGTTTTTATTTTTATTTTTTGAGTATTGGTCCTCTGTGTTTGCACATTAGAGTATTTGTAAATACCTAATGGTCACTGCTCTACCTATTGTAGTATGGAGTCAGCAGAACACCCTAGCAGCCGCGGTGACAACATCTGGTCGTATGAAAAGATGGTAATAGTTCTCCGATAGAAAACCTTTAAAAAACAACCGCTTTATCAAGTAAAATAGACTCTTATTGGTTCACAATGTCACGCCATACTCGTAAACCCTGCCCTCCGAGTCTTTCGATATTTGTCTTCAATGAATTCAATTCGAGATTGGTGGAAGATAACGTTATCAGATCGATTAGTTTATATTTGTGAATGAAATAGTAAACGTGAAGTGATTTCAAAGCAAATACTTTGGGGAACATACTCGTACTTGTAGCGTGCATACGTGTCATTGTAAACACTATATACTAGTTTTCACTCATGGCTTCTTGATGCCACAGCCAAGTGAAGGTCGGAAATTATGGCACTGTATACTTTATACATACTTTATTGTACACCAGAAAACATTCCATGGGCGGCTTTATCGCTTACTGCGATCTTTTCAGGCATCATTGGAATAGACAGTGATAGCGTGGACATAAAAATGGGTTTGTCACTGGTGTAGAATATAGATATTATTTTCTATAATAAACACGTAGATATAATCATATATATGCTGTATAATAAATACTTATATAATTCAATGGTATATTTTACCGAAATAAATCACAATATTCTATAGCCTAACCCAAAGGGGTACTTGGGTAATATACTATCAGTAGGAAACACTTTCAGTTCCACAACATTCGTGACGTTGTTCAGGTTGCTAAGCAGACAATTTTTTCGAACATATGAAAGAATGTATTAGTATAACCTTCACAATAATTCAGGGTCTGATTAATAGTGTGTTAGGCAATTAGGGTGCAGGTTAAGGTATATTCGTGTACCTTTCATCCAAATCTGAAGTATGGATTAAGTTACATTTTTAGATGAAGCTTAGTTTCGGAAGATGGAAGGTGGAAGGAGGACCTTTTGAAGGCCGCAGTAATCCGCTGGATGCGGGAAACTCGGTATTGGTCGAAGTAGCGGAGCTTGGCGGAGGTCTATGCCCAGCACTGGACGTCTTTCGGCTGGAGTCATGATGATTCCTCACAGGAAAACTACAGTCACCAATAAAACCTCCAGAAACGAGTTTATGTTTTCTTATGGCTCTCCCGCTTCTGCTAAAGTTTGACAATTCTATGGGATGTGTCGGTTCTTCTACAGGTCTCTTCATTTCTGATCACGTAGGGAAACCCTAAGCATAGCACTCTCCATTGCCCTTTGCGTCACTTTGTGCCTTCTATTGATGCCCATTGTCAGCGACCTCACATTTTGTAGTTAATATTAATGAAAATTCGTAAAAACGTTCAAACGGTCACAAGCTATACAGTGCCAAGTCAGACTTATCCTAAGTCAATACTACCTTTATGCATGCTAGGCGAATACAGCCAGACTCTTACGGGCTTTACCACTACGGTATCGGTCGGTCTTCGGTTTTAGGGATCTTCTTCAGTCAAAAGGTCGCTCAAATGGGTCTTTGGTTTCTTTGATTTGCAATGTTAATTACCTCGCACAGAATTTCTTCTAATTTAATAGACACTTGTTCTACTGAGAAGTTTGTTGTGCAACGTCTTCCCAGCGAAAACACTAGATAGTGGTGAAGGGCGTTTTGGAGGGCTGTCTTACGTAATTATGACATTGAAAAAGAACTGATTTTTGCCTAATTTAAACTAGTGATCGCCCATTGGTCGAAATTCGACCGTACTTCATTTGAATAGAAAAACATTATTAAATGAAAAAATATAATAATAAATATAAAAAAAATAATATGGTTAGATATATTTGACATTCAGTGACACTATAGACAAATAATATTAAAGACAAAAATTCTCGATATGATCATAGATTTTAAAAATGAAATAGGTTATATATCTATAAAATTAATTTATTCCCTATGGTTATACTTGTCATTCAGTAAGACTATAGACACAAAATATTAAAGACAGATATTCTCGATTGGACCACAGATTTGGACCATAAACAAAAGAATATCTATGCATGTGTGTTTTAAATACACGGTAATGAATAGTAGTGTGTGTAACGTGTTATTTATTGAAAATATATATTTTACGCATAATTTTAAAAAATATTAGTATTCGTCACTTCAAATATTAATAAAATAAAATGTTAAAAAGAAATATTAATGGAGGCTAGTTTAAATTAATTTATATTATAGCTATCACACGCATATTTTTCTTTGTATACGTTTTGTCTTTCACTTCTTCTTATTCTTTTTATTAATATGTGGACAATCGTGTGGGTTACATGTTTGTTATTCTATGTTAAGGATTTATTGCATTGCTTTTAGCATGTAACTGTTTTTTGACCCTAATAAATAAAATAAAATAAAATAAACTATAAGTGTGCGAAATTTCATACTCCTCCGTCCGCCCAATTTTCGTATAAAGGGATCCAAAGTTTTCGCTTCACGTATTAATATATAGATTACTTTTGATTGGGCCACTGCTGTATTTCTTTTATGACCCCGGCTAGTACACAACATGACTATACCTATGTGCGGTCATGCCTGGAGTCGATAAGCGGATATCCGGGTGCTCGGCAACAGCCCCACTGAATTGCAACAAACTAATCCCTTATCAATTGATAAGGGATATAGTGCCATATTTTATCAGGCATGAGGGAACTGAATTATGATTATTTAAAAAAATCTAGAAAAGGAAATGATCTAATAAATGTATTTAGATACAGTTGTTGTTTTCAACGTAGCCTGCAGCTGCAGAAAGTAGATAGTGAAATATAGATAGTACATATCGCTACCTAAATGGGAAATATACGATCGGGTTTTAATTTGCTATATCAGTTTACGTCACTGTGTAAGGTTATGCAATATTTTTGGATGGTAATCTGTGATAATTTTATATGTGCTCTAAAAGTTTCTTAAGGTGGGGTAAATACAGTAATAAATTATTGCAATGTCAGTGGGAGGGCAACCACATCGGCCTTGATAATGCAATTATTTCGACATATAATTATACTGAGGCTCTTAAGACCGGCAAAAACTCGAATTAAATTATCTTGGGTATATAAAGGGTTATTTTAAATTGGAGATGATCCCTTCAGAATCATTTCCGCCATCTCTGAAAGTCATGCACTGTTTACTGCATATTACTGGTTTACTGTGATGGGGTAGGTTTGTAAAGGGCCACCTGGTTTATAAACAAAGTTTTTCTGGTGAAACCCGATACTAAAAAAATATGCTGTTATTACCTTTTATCTTAATTTGATCGATATCTATCTTTTTCAAAATCAAACCCCATTTATTCAAACTAGGCTGAGAGTCAACACTTTTTGAACGTCAAAATTACATAAGACAGTCCCCCCAAAACGCCCTTCAAAACTTATTTTGAGAGTATTTGTACGAATGCACAAAAGTCTAGTGCGACTCCCAGATTACATGTAGTCCTGCCATTTTTCTTTAAGTCTAGAATTCAGTACATAGATTAGTTAAAAGAAGAGAGCTGTAGCCCGCAGTGGGTGAGCTGTACGCTAAAGTAATTAGAACTTAGTAGATTAAGCAGTCATTATTAACTTTGCTACTGTTATAACGGAAGCTGTCTTACGTTTATTGCAGATTACCTACTCAATACTTTATTGCATTCCATAATGTGTACATATAACAGTTAGTATGTCAAAACATCGAATCAATTATGGACCCTGTCGGGCACAGCTAAGTTAATTTTTAATAGGAGAGAGGATGAAGGCGCTAGTGTTAAGAAAGCAATAAATTTTAAAATAAAATAGTATAATTTAAATAGAATTATTTGCTTTTATGGTATTTACCTATATAATTGGTTTTAAGTTATATTTATTTATCTTTTTAATTGTGTAGGTATTGCACGAATTACATTATTAACAATTACAATAAATTAAATACTATTTATGTATTTTAGGTATTATTTAAAAATAGTTTTTATTGTTGTTGAAATTTGTCTCTAAAATATTCGTCAATAGTGTAGTAGCTTTTGGTTATTCGATTTTTTTAAAATTTATTGATAAAGATATTATTTTTATTTAAACTTTTGATGTATTCAGGGAACTTATTGTATATATTAATAGACGTAACAAAAGTACTAGAGGAGTGCATTTTTAATCGCGACGGGTATGTTTAACCTGCTATTATGTCTAAGTGCAATTTTTGTTTGGATTTCTCCTCTTTTAGTGTAGAATTGCGGATATTTTCGTACAAATTTACAGATTACACGGCACATAAAGCGGTCTACTAAGGTTCCATTAGGCGTTACTAGTCTTTAACAACTACCACTATCTTCTTTGTAGTATTTTTATGAACTAATTGCGGGTAGCTACAAAACTAGCCAGTTTTAAAATTAATGACTGAATATGTAAAGAAATGCAGTTGTTTTTTACACACATACACTCACACATATTCCCTCCACGCACAAAACTTACACAATGCTTACAACACACGAGATACATAGATAAATAAAATGGAAATGTCTGTTTGTAACGTCAAAATAACAGCTTTTTATAAATGCGTAATAAAGTGTATTGGTTACCTATAAAAAAAAAAACAAGTTTTATTCCACTCGGGCGAAGTCGCGGGCACAAGCTTACATAAAATTAAACAGTGAAAATATTGGTAAGTTTTAATTTTGAGTTTTATTTATTTATATTTAGTTTCAGTTTTTTAGTTTTGCTTTTGTCTCGACTTTGTGGACGTGGTGGACGCTAATGACTGCGACACAGTATTATACTAATGTTAGACATTGTTATTGTTTTGTTTAATTATGATAAGCAATACTCGAAATATTAGTTATTTTTATAATCATGTATTTGCAGTTTTAATATTTTATTTCTCAAAATTGTAACCATGTACCCAAGTGAATTAATATTAAATAATAGTTGTTAAACTGACTTATGCCGGTTGGCGCCAACTAGCTGTCAAACTGTCGTCAACGTGGTTAACCTCACTTGGGAACATGGCAGTCGAGTTTAAATATTTGTAGAGTGCAGACGTACTCGGTATTATAGAAATAGTGTTGTTATAGTGTACTATTTGTATTAAACGAATATAACCTATACGGACTTGGCTTTATTTGCAACATAGTGGTCTACACTAATGCAGTTGTTATCGAACATGGAGTTTCTGTAAACTGAGTTTCTGTTTAATTTTTTTTTTACTCATCTTATAGGTAGTTTTTTTTCAGGATGGGAAATCATCAAATGACGTCTCCCGCTCTGGGCGGAGCGGGAAGACGTGTCAGACTTTTACTGACGAAAACCCACCTGTGTTCCTTCAGTTGCCTATATTTCAGGGCCACTGTAACTCTTTCGAACAAATCTCGCGACCCTAGCAGGCATCTGATAGCTAAGTCATGTGTTTTTTTTTTTGTGGGTGGGATATCATCAAATGACGTCTCCCGCTCTTGGTTGGAGCCGAAGGGCGTATCAGACTTTTACTGACTAAAACCCACCCATGTTCCTTCAGTTGCCCATATGCCCGGGCCACGGTAACTCTTTCGAACAAATCTCTGCCATGAGGTAGTTTCGTATGTATAAAGGCTGAAACTCCACCGTTACTCTTTTAAAATCACGTCTAATAAATCACGTTAATCAGCAAAATCGGAAAACATCCGTATACGTATTAATAGTAGATATTAGGTTAAATTAAACATGCACACATAGTGAACCGTAAGTTTTGCAAATCATAAATTCGAAACTACCGTATTGCATACTCTTAACATAAAATAAAACACACAGGGAATGTTATTAAAAATATTTTCTCACACACTAATATTGTTTCCAAAAACGTAAATTGCAAACCTGAGCTGTTACTTTTAGCCCACAAGCAAAACCTTCACAAAATGAGGTCATAAATATAATGCTCACATATTTCGACCCGGTATTACCTGAAAATAGACGAAAGGAAACGTAATAACATATTCATAAGTTAGAGTTCGCAGGTTTAGTTAGGTAGAAGGTCATTTTAGATTACATTATTAAGCAAATGAATCTTTCATTATTTAATTTTGTATATGGTACGCTCAAAGAGTTCCATTGATATCGGTCCTGACTTACGGGTCAGTCGTGAGTTCGAATTCAGGCAGGCACTTTACTTTGTGTATTTAATTTCATTATCACTGCTCTCAAAACGGTGAAGGAAAATTGCGTGAGGAATCCGGCATGTTGTAGGACCTTTTAGGACCGTAAGTTAAACGATGTCTTAATTCAACCCTAATAACGGCAGTTTCAATTTCAGCCCGAAAAAGTGCCAAACTTAAGTGGCAATGGGCAAGGCATATTGCTCGCAGAACAGATGGCTGATGGGGCCGAAATCAGGAGTGATGACACCGTACCGGAAGACGTGGAGTTGGAAGGATTCCCACAAGATGCTTCGATGGCCTTGTGTATTTTCGAAAAGTTCGAAACGCGCTGACTCTGAGCCTAATTTGATTTTGTGAAGACCGTAATCCGCTGAATGTAGGAAGCTCAGAGCCGGTCGAACTGACGAAGCTTACCCAGCAGTTGACAACTGAAATCTACCAAAAAATTCCATTGATACAATCTAAGTCCCTATTGCAAAATGCACAACACCTGCATCAAATTTATAATCTATTTATAAGCCCTTCTGATAAAATAAGACCTAATGAATACAAATATAGGTTATGATGTAAAAGATATAATGATATCAAATGCAGCACTTTTGGTATAAATAATCGCTCTGAAGATTCCTTGGCACAGTTCATTCGAGACATCGACTTGAAAGTCAGAAAAAGAAACCATGGTTTCTCTCGCTACCTTCACCCTCCTGGTTGCAGGTAAAGTAAACATCAAATTATCTAACTTTATTAAAAATAAATGATAGTTTAACAACTGAAATACCCGCTTTCATAGAATACCAAATTAAAAAGTAGAAATTAATGGAAAAACAGCGTGGGGTGCTTTTTTATGAGACAAATATATTTTTAATCTATACTAATATTATAAAGCTGAAGAGTTTGTTTGTTTGTTTGTTTGTTTGTTTGTTTGTTTGATTGAACGCTTTAATCTCAGGAACTACTGATTCGAATTGAAAAATTATTTTTGTGTTGGGTAGCCTATTTACTGAGGGAGGCTATAGGCTATATAACATCACGCTAAAACAAAGAGGAGTGGAGCAGTAATGAAAAATGTTGCAAAAACGGGGAAAATTTATTCCTTTTGAGAGTTTCCGTTGCGTGCGCTGCGTAAACGGTTAAAGTAACGCAAAAATCATGTATGACGGAATTGTTCCTTTTAAAAACTTCTAAAAAAAAGTCCGCGAGAGCATATGTCTATCTTTTAAGGGTGACTCAGTATAACTCAAAAGGAGCGAGCAGCAACGAAAAATGGACGAAAACTAGCAGGCAAATCGATGCGACGGGAAGGGTCAGGGGAGCAAAAATTTGACGCGGACGAAGTCGCGGGCAGAAGCTAGTATTGTAATATTTAAAAAAAAATCTATGAAAGTGTGTTTTTTTAAGTTTTTAAACTATTCTTTATTTTATATTTTTTAGTTCGTCTACCTACAAAATCGTGTTATTTGGTTTTTTATTCTTGCTATCCCGGTGATCCTTTGAAAATATTATATTATCATCGGCCCTTGATAATGATAAGTGTGCAAAGTTTTAAATTAATCCGACGTTATGAAGGGAGTTAAAATGACGTTCAAATATTCCGTTACATAGATACACACTAAATCCTAGATTCTCCCTAGGATTTTATTTGAATGGTTAAATAAAATCCTAGGGAGAATCTAATTTTTGCTGACCAAAATAATATTTATAATCTAGTCTACAAGGAATCTAAGATGAAAGATTTATAAAATATTAATTTCGTTTGTTTTAAAGGAGATCAACCAAGTTTTTCTCAACTGTACCTCATAAATCTTTTCCGGTTTCTAGATCTTTTTTTTTTTTTTTCTGGATGGGAAATCATCAAATGGCTTCTCCCGCTCTGGGCGGAGCGGGAGGGCGTGTCAGACTTTTACTGACTAAAACCCACCCGTGTTCCATCAGTTGCCCATGTGCCAGGGTCACGGTATCTCTTTCGAACAATCACGCGACCCCGGCAGGCATCGGTCCTAGTAGACCCCTACACTGCTGCTGACATCTCTTTGAGGCGCGCGTGGAACACTGCGCGCCGTCAACCCGAGCTTGGTCCTTACCGGGCGGCGAGCTACCCATTGCTCGCCACCCGCAAGCTCGCGCCTACGGTGGCCGGGAGTCCGCAATCGACTCCCGACGCCCGGGGCGTCTCCTCCTGCGGCGGCTAGGGACGTGAGGGCGCAGAGACTGCCACTCCCTCACGCGCCCTGCCTCCTCCTTCGCGAGCATTACTGCTTCGCAGAAGGAGGTGACGGCTTCCCATTCCCTCTCGCTCCGTACCATGGCTCGCACCAGGGCCGGACGTGAGAGGTCGCCGCAGGTTTCTAGATCTCAAACGACATTTTGGTATACATCTTCCCTGTAATCAAGGAATGACCAGTATTCACTCGCTTTTTTTTGTTTTCATGCTTAGTCACGCCTTCAGGCAACCCACAACCTACTATGAAAAATGGTTTCCAGCAACCATAAGCTTTTGTTCCCAAATCTCCCATGCCTTATATCTTCTGCAGTAGTTTTCTTCTTTAGTTCTTAGCTCTTTTATTTGTTACTTTTTAATTTTATTCTGTCTCAGATCTTTATATTGTTGTTCTAATATTATAATGTGAAAGTTTGTGTTTGTTACTCGAGCAAGGATGGCTCAACGGATTTGGATGAAATTTAGTACACAGGTAGATTTACACATAAGATACTTTTGTATCCCGAACGAGAGAGGCCGCTGGAAAAAGCTTGTAATTTATATTATTATGATGAACTAGCTTCTGCCCACGAATTCGTCCACGTTAAATTTTTGCTCCCCTGACCCTTCCCGTCGCATCGAATTGCCTGCCAGTTTTCATCCATTTTTCGTTGCTGCTCCGCTCCTTTTGATCTTAGCGTGATGTTATATAGCCTATAGCCTTCTTCAATAAAACAAAAAGAATTTTTCAGTTCGGACCAGTAGCTCCTGAGATTACCGCGTTCAACCAAACAAGCACACTCTTTAGCTTTATAATATTAGTATAGATTACCGTTTTTAATAGATTTGTGGACTTACTAACCACCACCTCTTAATGCAATATTATTTAAATCTTACTTCATGTGAGAAAGAAATACTTGGCTGGAAAAAGAGGGGATAAACGTACTGAGCAACTCCATTTCTTCCAAGTATTTTATCGATAGCCTATATACTTATCCCGTATTCTGTCTATTTTTCCAGGCTGTGCTACGGTGTTCGCCACTACCCCAGCAGTCATCGAAGACTTTCCCAGCACCGTCCAGGTGGAGACTGGCTATGGCCGCGTGTGGCTGCAGACCTGTGTCGGCAGCATTCTGACTAATCGTCATGTCTTGACCGCCGCTCACTGTCTTGTTGGAACGTAAGTAGATATTACAGCAGCTTTGCTTTATTTCATAGAATTTAAAGAGAATTACAAGCGATTATGACCGACCACTTGATGTCCAATAAGGCTCGACTGGCTGTTCACTATGGTGTACTGGTGCCTACGCTTATGTATGGAAGTGAATGTTGGATGTGGCAAAAGAAACATGAAAGTAGAATAAATGCTGTGGAAATGCGTTCCTTGCGAAGCATGTGTGGTGTGACTATGAATGATAGACTGAGAAATGATGTGATAAGAGAACGGTGTGGTTTAAAAGAAGATGTAGTGATAAAAATTGAAAAAAGTGTGCTTAGATGGTTTGGTCGTGTTGAGAGGATGAATGAAGGACGGCTCACAAAACGTATTTACAAGGCAGATGTGAGTGGAAACACCGGGAGGGGACGCCCTAGGAGGACATATAGTGACCTTATTGATGATGTTCTTCAGAAAGGTCAGGTGCGTAGTACTCGCAACCGGCGTGTGTGTATGACCCTAAACGAGGCAAAAGGAGTGTGTAGAGATCGTAGCAGGTGGCGTTCCGTGGTTTCTGCCTACCCCCAAGAGAAAAAGGCGTGATTGTATGTATGTATGTTAAAGAGAATAAATATGTAATCCGGTTGATGGCAATAAGCTCGCCCCCTATTACATGGAACTTATAACTGGTGAAATTTGCGTGTTTTTACTATGGGTATACCTCAGCATAACCCTTTGGGAAGACAAAAAGTGAGGTTATCTCGTTACAAGGTTTTTCTAAGTTATCGGAGTTTACTTGTTGGCCTTACAAGTCTGTCGGAGGTCTATGACAGAACGAGTGCGCCCAGAAGATGCCATTCGCTTTCACCTGTACCTAAATATCTTTATTTCTATTTCCAGCGCCCTCGATACCCGTATCAGCCGAGTAAGGGCAGGCGCCACAGAGCGCGGTCGTGGTGGTCAGACCGTGGGGGTAGAGAGTGTCATCAGGCATCCTTCCTACACCTTCAAGAAGTTTGACGGCAATGTGGGCATTATTCGTCTGCAGTCCTTCCTGACCTTCGGGGACCAGATCCAACGTGCTACCATTACTGCTGGAGGAGTCGTCTTCCCCGCGAATGTAGCTGTCTCTATTGCTGGTTGGGGTCGTACTGCTGTAAGTTGAACTTTATCATACATATATTAGTTCTGTGTTGGCGGACGCAAAGAACGCACCATACCATTCATTCCTGTTGGTGTCGTAAGAGGCGAATAAGGGACTTACTAGAGAATGGGCAGCAGCGTTATTTATGCATTTTACCATCATACTGCGATCGCCAACCCGCCTGCCAAGCGTGGCGATTATGGTAAATACCCTCAAATTGGGGAGGCCTATGTCGAGCTGTGGACGTTTTTTGTCTGAAATGGTGATAATATCTATATTAGTTTCTGTACGCGATTTCGTTCACGTGGAACTCATCACCCTTTACCTAGCCTTTTCTCAACTATGTTGGATTTGGAAGATAGATGGAGCAGCTGCCTATCTGATAATATCGCGTGAAACTCGTAAGACACACAATATACTAAAACTACAGCTATATTTTATATACTGCCCCTCCCACCTTCGCTGTTATTTCGTTCTCGCTTAGCGTTCTTCCTGACTTTTTCCCCTTTTTTGCTCGGCTGCTTAGGGTGATACCGTCAGTAACCTTCCTCAAGAATTGTACTACCGAATGCAATAATAAAAAAAACAATTAGGACTGGTACCTAATTCCAGAGATAAGTGCGTGCAAAACAAACTCTTCAGCTTTATTATTGATAACCAGGAAATT
Source organism: Aporophyla lueneburgensis (assembly GCA_932294355.1). NCBI lineage: Eukaryota > Metazoa > Arthropoda > Insecta > Lepidoptera > Noctuidae > Aporophyla > Aporophyla lueneburgensis. Next base: position 23,700,163 of record OW028758.1, on the reverse strand, counting down.
ATTCAAACATAGACTGTGAACAAATACTTAAAACATTCATTTAACTTAACGATTTAATATTATAAAAAGAAAATATCTAATTTTTGCACGTTTTGTTCTTACTCTTTCATGCTAAAACGGCCGAACGGATTTAGATCAATTTTAGCATATGGGTAGGCCTGAATTAGTACATGGGATACTTTCATCCCTCTACTCCCACGGGATTGAGAGTTACACGGCGGCAACCACAAAATGTAGCTAGTATTTGAATAAAACCACTTACTTACCCATTTGAATTGTTAAGAAGTTGTTGAAGTCAGAATGTTGAGGCCCGTTGCAAAGCGATACTCTTTTAAATCTATAGCTAGTATTGTTTCCACATTTTACACTTCTTGCTTTCGAGATTAGCTAAGTTCTTTATGTTTTTCTTCGATTATGTTACGTGTTACTAATAAGGCTTTCTTTTTTCAACAGCAAAACGTGATCTGGTCCGACCGCAACCTGCACAGCGCCCTGCTCTACACAAGTGACCACGAAGAATGCATCACGAAATACGACGACCTCCTTATTCCCATCGAGATCACCGACAACATGATCTGTGCCACCATCCCCGGTACTGATGGAGCGAACTGGGGAATCAGGGATGGCGGCTCTCCGGTCTTCTACAACGGTATCCTGGTCGCCTTCCTTTCTTTCGGAAGCCCCTACGGTGCAAACCAGCCCCTGGTCGCTACAGCCATTTCTCCCTACTCCGACTGGATCGTTGAAAATGCAGCTTATTAAATCTTAAATATGACTGTCTAATTTATTAATATATTTATTTTATTATCTTATGTTTTGATGTTATTTTCCCTTTGAGTTTATTTGACTAACAGTACACGCACAACTTAAATACAGCAGCAAAGATATGCCAAATAGTGTGACCAAAATTGAAAATGATACAAAATTATGTTTATTCACAATCAGTCGGGAATCACATTCCCATCGCTGGGCCTCCTTTCCCGTTACAGAGAGTGGACCATAATCCAGTACGAGGGCCCAGTGCGGTTAATGGATGTCACCAGACTCGTTCTCTGACTCAGGGAAGTTATGAATTCAGAACATGATTCTTTATTGCCAAGCGTAGTAATATTTCTGAGCTAAAAAAAAAATCTGCTGTTTCAAAGAAAGACCAACGTGGTCAGAATGTATGGCAGAGCTCATTTGTTTCTTAATAACGTTAATATTTTTCGTCAGGTTCAAAATCATGTACTGAATCTATGGCAGGAGGGAAAACCTGCTGCCATACATAGTTGATGTCCCTACGATCCTGTATGTACACCACCTTTGGGGAAAACAGGCGTGATTTTATGTGTGTACTAGCTTTTGCCCGCGGCTTCGCCCGCGTGGATGTCGGAAATTGATGCAGGAGGACGTACTACCGCGGTAAGAATTAATAGCTGTTACCCGCGACTTCGTCCGCGTGGCATTTAACAAAAAGTTTCTAATTCGTTTTTTTTTTCGTGAGATCCTATTTTTTTTTCTAAAATAACAATAGCCTAAGTTACTCCTTGTTACAACAGCTATCTGCCAGTGAAAGTCCTGTCAAAATCGGTCCAGCTATTTGAGAGATTAGCCGGAACAAACAGACAGACAAAAATTGTAAAAAAAAAATGTTTTGGTATATGCACCGTGTATGTATCCATATACACGTAGTAAAAAGTGATTATCTTAATATTACAAACAGACACTCCAATTTTATTTACTTGTCTAGATGTAAAATGCCTTTCTAGAACTGAACAAGAACCAGACTTTTCTAGAACCCAAATGCAGTGAAAAGCGTGGTGTGATAAGCGAATAGATTAGTTCATTTTCATTCATGAAAAAAAGAAAATATTAGATAAAAGATAAGGTTAGGATTACCGACTGCTATTTGATAACTGCAACTAATCCCTCCAAAGATATTAAAATAACTAGATAAGTGTAACTAGGTAAGTCAACTTAAGCCATTTGATACAATGACGTTCAAGGAAAAACAACAAAATAAAATGTTGATAAGTAATCAATAGACTGCCGTCTTGGTCTAATGCTCGTAAGTGCCAGTACTGAAGGGAGGGGTTAAAATTCGTTGTTTTTTTTTTGTTGATGGGAAATCATCAAATGACTTCTCCCGCTCTGAGACTTTTACAGACTAAAACCCACCCGTGTTCCTTCACTTGCCCATGTGCCAGGGTCACGGTATCTCTTTCGAACAATCTCGCGACCCCGGCAGGCATCGGTCCTAGCAGACCCCTTCAGCACTGCTGACATCTCTTTGAGGCGCGCGTGGAACACTGCGCGCCGTCGACCCGAGCTTGGTCCTTACCGGGCAGCGAGCTACCCATTGCTCGCCACCCGCAAGCTCGCGCCTACGGTGGCCGGGAGTCCGCTATGGACTCCCGACGCCCGGGGCGTTTCCTCCTGCGGCGGCTAGGGTTTAATTCGATGCTTGGTGCGGAAAAAGTATTGTAAGTTTTTCAAAATGAAATTCTAAGTAGCAGCCCATATTCTGTATTTAGCAACCAGCAACATCATCATCTACCTGCCTTTTCCCAACCATGTAGTGTATTTATATGTATCATTTTGCATCGTTGAATGTGTAAGCGGGCACGCCCTTTATGCCTGGAGGCTTTGTTTGCGTTTTGAGTTCTGTTTGCGATTTTGTTTTATTATTTATTTCAGCTTGAGTTTAGTTTTCAATGTTTTGTTGGTGGTATATTGGCGTGTGCTAGCTGACATATGGTGAATAATGTATGTTTTGTTTTAAAATATTATAAATGATAAATGATAAATGATTTTATTTCTGTAAGTAGGTTTGTACAAACACTTTTACATGTCAATTATATTTTTTTTAACTAGATGAGTTCGGCGTTTCCTAACTGACTACTCTGAGAAGAAAGGCCGAAACAAACTCAGAGGTCACAGTCTCTTTTAAAGTCCAGACATAATCTTGTTCACATCATGTGAAGATCATGTAGATTGGTGACTGAAATGGTCTTTTGAAGAAAGAACCACACAGATTGAGTGGACCTGTCCAGTCAGTGCAAGCATTTGTCACTAATCGTTTAGCTCAACTCGGAAGATAAGGAGCCCAACGCTTTGACGAACAGTACCAAAGAAAGGACATTTGGGTAGGCCACATAAATTACTCAAACTGCCAGATCATAATTACTAAGAACGAAAGAAAACAAAATTAAAAAAAGACCCACATAGTCTTCACATTCACAATAATTAAAAAATACGATACTTTACAAAGTAAATATTCATGTCATTGTATATATAAAAAAATATCAATGTCAAAGTGTATATAAAAAAAAAAAAAACGGATATAATTTTGTTGGTCAGATCATTTGATGACCATGTAGATCGGTGTCTGAAATGGTCTTTTGAAGAAAGAACCACACAGATTGAGTGGACCTGTCCAGTCAGTGCAAGCATTTGTCACTAATCGTTTAGCTCAACTCGGAAAATAAGGAGCCCAACGCTTTGACGAACAGTACCAAAGAAAGGACATTTGGGTAGGCCACATAAATTACTCAAACTGCCAGATCGTGATTACTGAGAACGAAAGAAAAAAATAAAATAAAAAAAGACCCACATAGTCTTCACATTCACAATAATTAAAACAATACGATACTTTACAAAGTAAATAATCATGTCATTGTATATATAAAAATTATCAATGTCAATGTGTATATAAAAAAAAAAGAAACGGATATAATTTTGTTGGTCAGATCATTTGATGACCATGAAGATCGGTGTCTGAAATGGTCTTTTGATGAAAGAACCACACAGATATTGCCACTAACTACTCAAACTGCCAGACCATAGTCAAAAGTGAAACAGTGACCCACGTAGTCCTCAAATTCTCAATAATCAAAGTAATATTCATACAATTAATATTCATGTCATGTGAAATAATAATAAAAAAAAAAAATAAGAGTAAAAAATAGCAAAATAATAATAATAAAACAACAGTCAGTGTAGATTTATTGGAGCAGTTCAATCCCAGGCCGTTTTATCCTCAATATAGTCTTTAACAGTATAATAGGCTTTCTGACATAATTTACGCTTTATAAAAGATTTGAATTTATTTAGGCTTAGTTCTTGAATGAGGCTAGGAAGTTTATTATAAAAACGAATACATTGGCATCTAAACGAGCCACCTATTTTCTTGAGCCTGGCCTTAGGAACAACAAATTTTTGTTTGTTTCTAGTATTGACATTATGGATATCACTGTATCTTTTAAAGATATTAATATTTTTATGTGCATACAGCAGATTTTCATAAATGTACTGAGAAGGCACAGTCATTATATTAATCTCTTTATATTTGTCTCTGAGGGAGTATCTGGGACTTAATTTATAAATCGAACGAATTGCCCTTTTTTGTAAAACAAAAATTGTCTGAATATCGGCGGCATTTCCCCACAGCAGAATACCGTACGACATCACGCTATGAAAATAACTAAAGTAAACTAAACGGGCTGTCTCTAAATCAGTTAAATCACGAATTTTTCTAACAGCGTATGCTGCAGAGCTAAGTTTTTTTGACAATTTATCTATATATTGGTTGCTTACACAGTGTTGTATAGAATCAAGTTCTTCTAACTTAACAGACAGCTGTGCTGCTGGAGAGTTTGTTCTGCCACTTCTTCTTCCCAGCTAAAGCACTAGGAAGTGTCGAAGGGCGGGCGTTTTGGGGGGACTGTCATGTGTAACTTTGACGTTCAAAAAGTGCTGACTCTCAGCCTAGTTTGAATAAATGACTTTTGATTTTGATTTTTATTTTGTTGGGGTCGGCTTCCAGGCTAACCAGACGCAGCTGAATACCAGTGAAAGTTTATAAATATTGTAAATATAAAAGTAAGTCTGCCAATCTTCTCATTTTCCTCCAAAACCACTGAATCGATCGGTACGAAGTAAGTTTTACAAATAGGTAGCATTTTTTTTTCATGGGTGGGAAATTAATAAATCACGCCTCCGAAAACCCACCCGTGTTCTTCTTCAGTTGTCTGTACTAGGGCACGGTAACTGTTTAGAACAAATTCGCGACTTTGATAGGTATCGGTTCTAGCGGATCCCTTCAATTGTGCTGACATCCCATTGAGGCGCGCTTGGAACACATGTCGCCGATGACTCGGGTCTGGTCCTTACCGGGCGGTGAGCTACTCATTGCTCACCACCTGTAGACTGTGCCTATGGTGGCCGGGAGTCCACTAAGGACTTCCTCCTCCAGGGGCGTCTCCTGCGGTGGCTAGGGATGTGAGAGCGCAGAGACTGCCACTCCCTCACAGGCTCCGCCTCTTCCTACGCGAACGTTACTGTTTCGCAAAAGAAGGTGACTGCTTCCCATGCCTTCTCACTCCGTACCATGACCTGGACCAGGGCCGGACGTGAGAGATCGCCGCCATACCCACCGTGTCCTCGCGTAGGCTATCGCCGATCGTCTCCGCGAGGACACGGCGGTGCTCTTCCCAGGCAGGACAGACCTCCACCGTATGCTCCACCGTGTCTTCTAGGCGATCCACACAGTTGTAACAGCTGGGCGTTTCCTCTCGCCTTATTCGGAATAAGAACCTCCCGAAGCAAAAATAGGTAGCCTGGTACTTAAAAAAAAACATAATATCTTTGCGACTTTTTATTCTGGAAGACATTAAAAAAAACGAAGTTGGGAGGTCGGGGAGAATCCCGCCAGGAAATAAAAAGTCAAGGGCAATGGAGCCCAACCCCTGCCAGGGTCGCGAGATTGTTCGAAAGAGATACCGTGACCCTGGCACATGGGCAACTGAAGGAACACGGGTGGGTTTTAGTCAGTAAAAGTCTGACACGCACTCCCGCTCCGCCCAGAGCGGGCGAAGTCATTTGATAATTTCCCATCCAGAAAAAAAAATGGACAATAGAGAGGGAAAGCTTCACGATTTCTACAACTTTATTTCTACCGCAAGCTGCGTTAAAGGACTTCGTTATAAAAAAAACACGCAGACAAAGCCGCGGGCACCAGCTAGAACAATACGAAAAATAGGGAAATATAGAAAAAAAAAATCTCTATGAATCTTACAAAAGTAGACTCTGCTATAGCATTCTTGGAATTTATGCGTGATGGTTTCTGTCATTATAACTTAATTTGCTCAAAGCAATTAGCAATTTTTAAAGTTAGTAGAAACTGATCGCTCATGGATGCTTTTTACTGCCTCCGTAAATGGAATAATGTTTGCGTAGAAGAAACCCACTCTGGCTTATAGTAAATTAGAGTAAATAACATAACATCACGCCTTGTTTCCCCGAAGGGTTGGGCAGAGGTGTACCTACAGTACACCCATATTTCGCCTGTTACGTTTAAGTCCCATGTAATAGGGGGCGAGCCTATTGTCATCAACCGGGCACAAATCCAGACTCCAGACTGCTACTGAGAAATTCCAGATGGAAAAACCCAATAACACTTTGCCCGACCTGGGAATTGAACCCAGGACCTCAAGCTCAGCAGTAGCGCTTGCTACCACTAGACCAAGGAGGCAGTCAGAGTCGAGGTTAGAGTGAATATTAGTATATTATATTACTTTATTTATTATATTATCTATAGTATCTAAAGTAAATATACTACGAAGAGCAAAGATGTTTATTACGCGAGGTGTACCTATTATTGAGGTTGCTGTTCGCACTAGGAATAAATAATAGCGCCTATTGGTATCATAGCAGCAATGTGAGAACCTACAACATTTTGCCAATTGCAACTGAGACAGTTTCTTGAGGGCCTCGTGGCTAAGTAACAACAGTTGTACGGGTTAACCGATCAGGTAAACCTAAGCTTGCAGTCGATACGTGGATAGCTGACTATCTTTACATACCTACCGAAACCCTCCGTGCCTCGGTCCTTTACGTCCTTTACGTTAAGGCGTTTGTCCCGTTTATCATTCGTAGATCTTTGACAGTCATTCAAAAGCTCGAAAGTCTAGCAACCAATCATACCAAGGGGTATCGTATTATAGTCCTTTAGACGGCCAATTCCAGCAGAGACAACATCAGCGCAGGAGATATTGTAGTGCATAAGTATGTGCGCAGACACAGGAGCACGCATTATCTTGTTCCGATAGGAGGGCAATCCGCCACAACCGGAGAGAGGTCAGGCGCAGGTCCATCAGCTTAACGTGCTTGCCGAGGCACGGGGGTATCACACCGCCAACGTCCAAACTCCGAGCTGTTACTGATAAATTCCTAACGGAAAAACACTTTGCCCGACCTTGGAATCGAACCTAGAACCCTACGCTCAACAGTAGCGCTTGCCACCACGAGACCAACGGAGCAGTTTGGTATCGGGTATCGTATGACCCAGTAACTGGGTTGTGGAGATTATATAAGGTGTATTATTCATACACGAAATATTTTAAGAGGTTAACCTGCAGGTGGTAAAGAAGCTATAGAAACAAAAAGAAAATTTTTTTCTAAGCGTTTTTGAATTTTCGTAATTATTATAATTTTAAAACTGCTTGAGACGTTTTGCATGAAACCTTTACTCCAAATTCCATGAATGGCCCGCCTGACGCTGCTAGGGCGACGACCGGACGCCACGAGCATGAACGCGGTGTTTCGGGCCGTAAAAAAATAAGAAGGAGCCAGTATTTCTCATATGCGTCAAATAATTTATAAATATTAAATTTTGAAAAAAAAAAATACATTCAGAATTTTTTTTTTCGTTGCTATAGCTTCTTTACCAGCTACAAGTGTACCTCTTAAAATATTTTGTGTACGAATAGATACACCTTATATAGACAGTCGTCCCATGCAAAATACTGGTATTCGGCTGTTGGATGCAGATGTATACCAGTATTTTTTTGTTTTGTTTAACTGGAAGCCGACGCTAATATAGTTAGGAAAAAGCTAGGCAGATTGATTATCGAGGCAATTCTCCATCATCATCAGCTTACAGCAACCAGCTGCTGTTCATTGACCTTTCCTCTTGCCCATTATTCGGCGCATTTCTTGGAAACCCACCCTGCGAAGATCGCGCTCCACCTAGTACCTGACGTTTTCCAATTCACTGTCTCCACTCAAGAACACGCAAGTTGTCTTCTCCATAGTTTGTTTCATAAGTGCATGTATTTTCTGGTTCACAATCCACACTTCCACACTTAATATTATAAATGCGAAAGTAACTCTGTCTGTCTGTCTGTCTCGCTTTCCTGCTAAAACTACTAAACCGATTTAAATGAAATTTGGTACACAGATAGTTTAGAGCCTGAGAAAGGACATAGGCTACTTTTTATCCCGGTAGTATGTTCCCGCGGGATAATTTCCGACCTCTACGCGGGCGAAGCCGCTGGCAAAAGCTAGTAAAGTATATATAAATAAATAAATATTATATAACGTGGAGGTCAGATAGGCAGTGGCTTCATGTAAAATACTGATATTTAGCTGCATCCGGCTAGACTGGAAGCCAACCATAACATAGGTGCGAATAAGGCAGATGATTATGGGACGTGAAATAGTTACACATTACAATGGCTAAATATGTTAAGAACTACGTAAAACATTTTTTTGGGTGGGAAATCATCAAATGACTTCTCCCGCTCTGAGTGCTCCACTCAAGTCAAGTCATTTGATACCAAAACAGAGAGTTCATAACAGAGTGGTGTGGCGACGTGTTAATAGTCGACCACATGCGGTGATATTAATTATGAAAAAATTATGGTTTGATAGTAATTATATTAATTCCTATGTAACCCAACCTGTGAGCTGAAGAATGATAAATGGTTTCGACGTCAGCACTGAACTATAGGACCACACTAACCTTAGACCTGCTCAGGGCGCCTCACCAGCAACTGTCAGCAGCTCACACCGTGAAGCACTTTCACGAAACAGATAGTCAAATCACTGTTGGGTATTTACAACGAGTCTCTTCAAAACTTCAGCTGTCCATCACGGTAAAAAACCAACCCTTCCTCAAAACTACAGGAAGAGCTCCGTCTGTGACTCACGAACAAAGAAGACTGGTGGTTCACATTAGTCGACGCTCGGGTGAGCGGTGGCCAAAACTATAGTGCTGGCGTCGCCAGTTTCAGCGAATTGCGAGCGGTTCGCGAGCCAACATAGCCACAGATACTAACATATCGAAAACATTTGAAATTAATTAATTATAACTAGAGAAATGACCTAACACTTAGGCCTAACGTTAGGCCTGTTGGTCTAGTGGTTAGTGACCCTGACTGCTATGCCGGAGGTCGTGGGTTCGATTCCCACCCAGGACAAATGTTTGTGTGATGAGCACGATCATTTGTTCTGTGTCTGGGTGTAATTTATCTATAATATGTATGTATTTAGAAATATATAAGTATGTTTATCAGTTGTCTAGTACCCATAACACAAGCTCTGCTTAGCTTGGGACTAGATGGCGTTGTGTGATAGTTGTGGAATATTATTACTTAGGTATAACAAAAATACGTATTAAAAAATCAATTTGGGTCACTTAAGGTGCCCAACCACAGAGAGTCGAAAATTCAATGAGCTATAAAATCTCGCTGTGATTTTATTACAGGCAGGCGCTTTACTTATTGTAAATATTTTCATCACCACTGCTCTCAAAACTGTGAAGAAAAACATCGTGAGGAAACCAGCATGTCTTAGATCCAAAAATTCGAAGACATGACACATCTGCCAACCCGCACTGGGCCCGTTTGGTAAATTACGGTTCTCTCCCTCTCACCGGGATGAGGCCTGTGTCCCAGCAGTGGGAACAATATAGGCTGATTATGATGATGATGTGCGCCGTTTAGGAATTAAATACGAGCGTTAATTTGAATAAAAACATTAACACGAGTGCGCGTCTCCTTTTTAAGGAAATCTCTCATCGACTGGTCGACACTTCACGTGACCAGAAGGCTGGGTCATTCTTTGGCCAAAGAATTAGCATTGCCATTCAACGTGGCAATGCTGCCAGTCTTCTGGGCACGTTTCCAGATGACAATGATGCAGACGAGTATTTCGACCCCTAAGTGTCCTTTGTTTTTGTATTTATTTGTATAGTTAGTTATTTATTTTATTTTTAATGTTATTTAATATAGTTAACACATAACAAACATAACATCACGCCCTGTTTTTTCCAAATGGTTGAGCAAACGTGTACCTATAGTACAACCACATGTTACTATATACTTATGTTTGAGTCTCATATAGTAAGGGATTTGTTCCGCCACTTCTTCCCAGCTAAAGCACTAGAAGTGTCGAAGGGCGGGCGTTTTGGGGGGACTGCCTTATTTAACTTTGACGTTCAAAAAGTGCTGACTCTCAGCCTAGTTTGAATAAATGACTTTTGATTTTGATGAGCCTATTGCCATTAACCGGGCACAAATTCGGACTACGAGCTGCTACTAGAAATTCATATAGAAACCGACCTGGGAATTGAACCCAGGACTCTATAGTCAGCAAGCACTATACTTGACCGTCGAGGCAGTAAATGCACATTTCGCCAATAACTTATGTTTAGAGTCCGTGAATTAGGGGAGAGCCTAATGCTATAACCGTAAAAAATTAGACTCCAAGCTGCTATTGGGAAGTTTTAGACAGGAAAACATTTAACGCGACCCGGGTTTCAAACCCAGGACCTCATCTTAATACAATAGTAGCGCTTACGACTATGACGACCACAAGACTAATGAGGCAGTAGAATGGATTAAGTCCACCTAATGAGCAACAACTTCATTCTACATCCATAACGCAACAACCATCATCAGCAGCTCATCAACAAACAGTTCCCACTGTTTGGGACACAGGCCTCCTCTCAGTGAGGGCGTGTCAGACTTTTACTGACTAAAACCCACCCATGTTCCATCAGTCGCCCATGTGCCAGGGTCACGGTATCTCTTTCGAACAATCACGCGACCCCGGCAGGCATCGGTCCTAGTAGACCCCTACACTGCTGCTGACATCTCTTTGAGGCGCGCGTGGAACACTGCGCGCCGTCGTAGTGCGGGTTTGTAGATATCACATCTCTTCGATTTTTTGACATACTAGTTTCCTCATGAATCAATAATGTTGTTCAATTCTTAGTTCATGAATATTTTGATCACGACACGACACATATTTCAATCTCAATAAATCCTCCTTCCCCTTCCAACCAGCATGCATGTTGTGGTCAGTTTCCAGTCTATCCTGAAGCAGCTGATACCAGTTGCTATTTTACATACAGGATAAGTTTTTAATCAGTGCGCAAATTTTAACAAATTAACCCATTAACGCCGAGGTGATCAGAATTTTTACTAACTTTGCAACGTATTTATTTATTATGTTATCGGACCAAAAACATATTGCAATTTCTCTGTCACTACGCGAAATTTGATGCTCTTTCAGAATCTGAGCTCAAAATTTCGATTAGACACCGATAAAAAAAATATGGCCGATTAAAATGTGAAAAGCGTGAAAATTTTCAAAAAAAAAAATCGCATTTTTTTCTACAATGATACCGCAAAGGTATCAACTTTTTACTATGATCAGAGGTGATCATGGCATTCAAACATTAAGAGGAATTCTTTTCAGAAAATTTTCATTGACACATTTTTTCAAAATGGCGGCGAGAATGAAAAATCTTAATCTATCGTTTTCTTAAAAACTATAAAATAAAAAATAAAATAAAATAAGTTTATTACATATCATTTTAGCTTACATTGCATATCGAGGAGTCTCCATTTAGGCATAGAAATACCTGTAGTTGAAGGCTCCGCTCTTCCCTTGCATTCTAAATATGTATACAAATAACAAAAGAGAGAAAAAAAAAACTATAAACTTTAGAAAAAAAAATTGTGAAGAAAAATGTCTTTAAATTAGTAAGGGGTAGGGTGGGGTGGGGTAGGGTTTTTCCAAACCCTCTGTTACACTTACTAGGTAGCCTTTTTTTATTACACATCATCTCCCACTGGTGGACATAGGTCTCTCCCAAGCACCACCACTTGGACCAGATTTGTGCTTCTCGCTTCCAAGATGGTCACCAATCCTCGAGTGGACCGCGGCTAGCCTAGCTTAACCTTAGATCGAATCGTGCGACTGTTATCACTGAGCCCTGAGCTCCAACACGTCACACGTAAAAACGCTACCTACTTATTTGCATTGACATAATTTAACAGATTAACATTTTATCTACATTATTTAATCAGAAACAAAACCAACTACAATACGGTAATCCTTTAACGATTTATTGAATTTCTCCATTTGTAGCAAACAGCTGTAAAAGTAATCGGCAATACAATTTATTTTAGATCCGTTCACATCTGGACTGGGGCGGAGAATACAGCCTCCCGGGATTTGGACGCGTATTTTCTAACTACGCATCTAGTATCGGGAAAAACAGCCTCTCCAGGAAAAACGGAAAACAATTTCGGTTTTTATTTTTTGTCGTACGGGGTTCGTAGTCAACTTATACCAGACACACGACTCGGTCGAAGGTTAAGTTATGCTTGCTGTAATCATTTCGCTGATAGGTAAGCATCTATTCCATATCGAGACCCCTGCTGGGTAGCCCCCCAGGCTGTCATTCCTAGATCTTTGACAGTCGTTACGCATCATCAGAAGCTCGAAAGTCTAACAACAAATCTTATCAAGGGATCCAGTAACTGGGTTGCGGAGGTCAGATAAGCAGTTGTTCCTGTAAAATACTAGTATTCAGCTTCATCCGGTGTTCGCTGCCAGGCCAGAGCCCCGACCATAGGATTTCAATTATTATGTGGAAGCGTGATAATCGTGGGCCCTGGGTCAAGAGTGGCGAACGAACTAGTCCGCCGTACGCGGAGCAGACAATATAATTCAAATAACTCACCTGTGGTAGACGAACACCTGCTTCTGGGGCCTACCTGGATTTATGTATGTAAGTGAGTGTATATGTATCGTGTTGTGACGTTATGAGTATTCTCCAGGTTACAATCACGGCTCCTGCAACTCGCCAGAGATTTTCTCCAACATGCGGTCTTCAACACTTAACCTTCAAAGTTCTTCTAACAAACAAACTTAACCCGTATTATTACGTCAAAGGGGGGTTATTTACAATCAAAGCAATTGGATCACGACTAATTGTCACAAACGGATCGATTTAAAGGGATTAATTTACAAAAGGTCGCGAAACTCAACATGGCGACGATTTCCCTTCCAAGCACAAAATCAAAGAGAAGTGTCAAGTGTCAAAGTCAAACTGACAAGTCAGATGTCATTCCGTTCGGGCGCGTTCCGAAGGCGCATAGAGTAACTACTTTAAACGGGATGAAACATCCGGTTAGGCTTGAAACATAATTGGGAAAAGATTAAGTACAGACGCCAACACATCAAGCTACTACAATCTGTCAGATTTCTTTGATAGATTTTCGACTTTATTTCTAGAGCATTAGGTTCAAGGTTCATTGGGAATAATTGACAGTTTTGGGTAGCTTGACCTGGTGGCGTCTGTACATGGAGGATGGGTGTGTATTTGTGTTTAATTGTTGGGTTTAAATAAGCTTCGACAGGAATTCGACCACCTCGACAGCGTTATCGCATGCCTTGCAATGGTCTTCCATAGTGCAGGTATTAGTGCACAGAGAGCACGTTAGGAGGTGGGCAGTCGCTCGTCAGCCGGCGTCTCATCGGAGTAACCCCACCTGACTAGTTGTGCCGACAGCGGACTACCTAGCTTCTTAGTCAATTTAGAGATATCCTTACCGTGGCCCTGGCACAGATAATTGAAGGAATACGGGGGAGTTTTAGTCAGTAAAAGTCTGACACCCCGTTCCACCCAGAGCCAGAGACGTCATTAGTCATAAGTCATTTATTCATTTGTTTAACATAGGTACAATAATGATGATATTGAAATAAAAAATAAAAAGTGCGCTATGTCATGCCATTGGGCGTACAAATGTTTTTGATGATGTATCAAGCCATCCAAATCTCAATGATGAAATAACTACAATAAGCTTGAACAATAAACAATAATAAAGAATTACATTAAACACGATACAAAATAATTAATAATAAATAGCAATTGAAATTATAGTTAATACATTGCATGTCAACACACAGAATAAGTCCAAATACAATACTAATCCACACTATCCACACTTCCACACTAATATTATAAATGCGAAAGTAACTCTGTCTGTCTGTCAGTCTCGCTTTCCTGCTAAAACTACTGAACCGATTTAAGTGAAATTTGGTACATAGATAGTTTAGAGCCTGGAAAAAGACATAGGCTACTTTTTATCCCGGTAGTATGTTCCCGCGGGATAATTTCCGACCTCCACGCGGGCGAAGCCGCTGGCAAAGGCTAGTGTCAATATAAAATACCTACGGTCAATATGAAATACTAATGTCAATAAACACAAAACATATCAAGGAAAACAGTAAATTTATTTTATTGATGTGTAAAATTTCTATTAATTATCAATTCATTTGATGATTTAATAAAAAAAAAAAACCAGATGTGCTGTGGCGACTATCTGACGCCTTTCTGTGGGCTCTATATATATTCAGCCCGAGAGGGTACGAACGCTTGACATAAAATTTGAACAATTTTTGCCATCGAAAATAATTGTATAAGTACCTGCCCTATAAAATTGTCCTGCACAATAAGTATGCCCCATAGAGTTGAATATGGTATTAAAACGAAGTAAATATTAAGTATGGTCGAAATAATATATATTATAATATAGATTAAAAATGATATTTAACCGTAACCGTATAATATTGTATACAATCCATACTAATATTATAAGTGTGAAAGTGTGTATGTCTGTTTGTCCGTCTTTCACGGCAAAACGGAGCGACGAATTGACGTGATTTTTAAAGTGGAGATAGTTGAAGGGATGAAGAGTTACATAGGCTAGTTTGTGTCTCTTTTTAACCACCCACTTTCCTGAAATGGGGGGTGGAACGCGCTAATCTCAGGAACTACTAGGTAGAATTGAAAAAATATTTTTGAGTCGGTTAGCCTATTTATTGAGGAAGGCTAAGGCCTATAACATCACGCTACAATCAAAAGGAGTGGAGCAGCAACAAAAAAATGGACGAAAACTAGCAGGCTGCGATGCGACGGGAAGGGTCAAGGGAGCAAATATTTGACGCGGACGAAGTCGCGGGCAGAAGCTAGTTTAATGTAAAAACATAATTGTAGGTGGTGACTTTAATATCAGTTTATTAAGAGAACTCGTATAGACGAGTTAAAATATGAATGGCGAATGATGTGAGTGGTGAGGCCTATAACATCACGCTACAATCAAAAGGAGTGGAGCAGCAACAAAAAAATGGACGAAAACTAGCAGGCTGCGATGCGACGGGAAGGGTCAAGGGAGCAAATATTTGACGCGGACGAAGTCGCGGGCAGAAGCTAGTTTAATATAAAAACATAATTGTAGGTGGTGACTTTAATATCAGTTTATTAAGAGAACTCGTATAGACGAGTTAAAATATGAATGGCGAATGATGTGACTGGTGGTGTGTGTATGTGTGATGTGTGTGGTGTGGTGTGAGTGATGATGATGGCGGTGATGGCGAATTAATTATTTTTTAGACACATAGGTGTCTGAAAAATAATTAATTTAATTCAAACAACCTAAATTATTTATTTCTAGAGCCTACTAGAATAACCGTAATGTCAGCTACATGTTTAGACAATATATTTGCAGATATTTCATCTATTAATAAATAAAATATAAGTCATCTTGATTCTGACCACTGTGGACAGCTGATTAAATTTAGTAAGCAAGATAAATATAGTACCCAAGAAGCATATCACTGTAACTGAAGGCTAGAAGAACTATTCCAAATTATTTAAATAAGTTTGTAGCGTAGCTAAGTGTCGATACTTAAGCTCAAAAATTAAAAATAGTCAAAACAAATTAAAAACAACTTTGGAAATTATAAACAATGAGACTGGAAGAGATAGAAAGACTAGTAACTACAGTCTTAATATTAACAATACAGTTATTGAAAAAGATTTAGAAGTTGCCAGAGTTTTTGAAAATTTATTTGCAGATATTCAAGTCTCTATTACTAAGTGTAGCCGAGTCTCTATAGAAGGATTAGTTGCTATTTGGAACCATGAATTTAATTTCGACTGTGTTAGTGCCAAGAATATTGTAAAAAAAATTAATACCCTTAATGTTACAAAAAAATCTGCTGATCTATACACACTGCACACTCACACACACTCCCCCGCCGCCTCTGTGTCTGATACTGCAGCGCCAGATTTGGCAATAATTTTTGATAAATGTATTGACTGTGGTGTAATTCCTGACCTAATGAAAAGTAGTAAAATAATACCTTTCTTTAAATCGGGCAGCATATCGGACTCCTCGAACTTTAGACCAATTTCTGTGTAAAATACTTGAGTAATTGATGCTAGATCAATGCAAAGACATTTTTATAAACACAAGTTATTAAACAGTAAATAATTGGGCTTCACAAGCGGTCGCTCGACTACCGACGCTGACGTTGAGCTTCTTGTACATATTTTTGAGGCCTGGGAGAAGTCACACGATGCTCTAGGTATTTTTTGTGACTTGTGTAGGCTTTCTATTGTGTTACTCATACACGTACATTGGTGAGGAAATTGCATTACTATGGTGTTTAGAAACACTGCTTTGGATCTTCTTATTTCTCATTAAGGTAATAGGATCTAAAGAGTGGACGTTAACGGCAAGATCTATCTCTCTATTGTCACTATGGGAGTTCCACAGGGTTCAATTCTTGGCCCCTTTTTATTTCTCATATAAATTAATGATCTACCTTACCTTATAAAGAGCAGTCATGAAATAGTGTTATTTGCAGATGACACATCACTTTCATTTAAACTTAAATGACAACAGATTTTTAATAATTTACTTTTAAATAAGAAAAAGACTAAATGCATTCGATTTCTGACACGTAACGTAAAGCAGGTGAAAACCAATGTTCTAGTAAATGACAGAATTAGATCTTGTGGACATCACTGTGTTCTTAGGTATTACTTTGGACTCAAAGCTATGGGGCCCACGGACGGGCTGGGTCGGAATGAAGCCCGACGATTGATTTCGGGATGGATATATATGCTAGTTGCGTGGAAAACTCTGCTTGTGCGATACAGGATTTGTACTTGACGTCAGTGTGGTGCGTAATGCATTTCCACGTAAAAACAAATAATAACACTAGACTCTGAACATTTAAAGCAAGATATTTTAATATGGGACCTGTAAAGCCCTAAAAAACAATGTTAATACATTAATACGTACAGTCACGCCTTTTCCCTATTGGGGTAGGCAAACGACATTACAGACGCGACGTGCGTCACGTAATTTTCATGAACTGAATATTAGTTGTCCGTTATCTACTAAATAACAAACGGATAATCCTTTCTAGTCACCCACTAATAAATAATTAGCTTACTAGTTGTAGTAAGCCGCAAATCCAAGTTGTCAATTGTGTTATTATTCCACTAAGATTACCTGAATAATTGGAAACACGTGATTCAGAATACATCGTCGAGGTTCCGTAGAATAAGTATTCATTTTAACTGAGGTGGTCATGTGATGAGAAGACCCGAAAATGGAATGGAAAGAGATGGCTATACGTCCTGCGTAGTTCTATCTCAAAATTAAAACAACATAAATTTTAGAGGGGGTGGCAGGACTACTGAGCATTATTAATACTACATATTAACTACGATCTGGAACATGCTCACAACCAACCAATGCAATGGACAATAACCACCAAAAATTAAGAGAGTATCTGTTTTATTATTAATTATTTTTAACATAGCCGATAACATTGAGTAACAGACAGTATGTTTCAGTGACACTATCATGCTAGTTATTATAAGAACTGTATTTTCACCTGTGACAAACAATAAATAAATGAATGAATATGAATATTGTTACGAGCTGGGGTTCGGGATAAATTAATTTAAACCAATATTCCGAAACACACAAACTGTTTAATTAAATAAACACAAAAATCGCAACCACAAGAAACGTCACTTGGAATCACTTGTTTCGCTTGTACTGTATCGCTTCATTCGTATTCGATCACTTCCGAAATCGAAAATAAATAGTGGATTGTCGGCCCGACAATCCACTATTTATATTTCGAACACAACATTCGCGAACATTTGACACTGTGCCTCAGTTCCAGGTAGCGTAGAAGCTTCGAGTCCTTTCGGGAGCCAACTGTTTAGTCCCACTATTTGACAATAGATGGCGGTAGCGTCTACGTACAATTTGTACGTGTAGTACTTGCTACTTGATAACAGATAGAGATAGCGTGATGTTTCTAGATTTTACGATCTACGTAACAATATGAACCTATTACAGACTCGTTTGGCGAAGAATGATGAAGCGAGCTCACCGCAAGAGAAAGATACTTAAATTTTGAAAAAAAAAAAACTATTTCCAAAAAAATTACTAAGTAGAAAGTATCTTCAATTTCGGAAGTCGTCGTCAAAAACAGAACATAAAAAAACAAAGATATCAACTTCCGAAATTTGAAAGACGTTATTTTGGTAGTTGGTTGTTTTTTTTTTTTTTTTTGTTTGAAGGAAAACTTTTTTTTTATGTTTTAATACATCACTTTGTAGTGGTAACCTCAGCTAAAAATAGTACAGGCTTGTTGTTGTGCTACCGAATGGTCTAAAGTTTACACCACTTCACTGTAAACAATAGCACATACCATCAAATCATAATCATATCTTCACATTATCATGTCATATGATTACAGCAAAGCTGATCGTTTGCTGTTAGTTAATTGAGAGTTCCATTGTCTATATCCATAAATCTTTATCACATCCTAATATAATTACATGACATATTCAGGCGGAATATATGCATTTATATATATAACGAAAACCTCATGTATCTACTCTAACAACAGATTATTACCAACGGCGAACGTGTGACGGAACCCTAAAATTGATTTAAAGTGATATAAAAACGAATTCACGTGAATTATTTTATTACCTTAGTTAACAAAATGGCGAAGTTGGCTTGTGTACTTTTGTTGGTAGCAGGTTAGTTTTAATAAATCTAAAGTATCCGCAATCAGCCTATAATTTTCCCACTACTGGGACAGCGGCCATCTCTCTGTGAGAGAGAGTGGGCCATAATCTACTACGCGGGCCCATTGGTAGATGTCGTATGTCGCCGCGACGAGCAGTGCGATAGCTTGTGATACATTTTGTATGGTGTCGCGGCGAGTTCGCGGCCGCGACGCCACAGTCGCGAAACGACGAAAACCGACGCCACACAAAATGTACCTTATTTGTCGCGCTGTTCGACGCGGAGCGACCATGTCGCGGTGCGGCAGGTCGCCCCTATGTAAAGTGACGCGCGCGTTTTCATAGAAATTGTTCTACGGATATAGATCGCCCAATCGCGCGCGACCGTCACGTTGCGCTGGTCCGCACGAGCCTTAATGTTCAATTTCTTTGTTTTGTTTCTTTAATTTGTTCAAAAATTTTGCCAAAAATTCACCATTTTGAGTGCAGTGGTGAACAAATAATAATTTATGCAAAATAAAGCGCCTGTCTGGGTTCGAACCTATGGACCTACGACTCGTAAGTTGCGGCCATTACCACTGGGCCACCAACATACCTGGGTATAACCAGGGAACAATCAGGTGCTTCCAACGACCCCTTATTTGTCAAATTATGATCAGAAGTTTAGATTTATGAGAGAGTTGATGAACATACATACTCACATACATACCGGTCAAAATCATAACCCTCCTTTTTGTTTCGTCATAGTCGGGTTAACAGGAAATAAGCTGGAAGTGCTGTAGAAAATAACATTTTATGTACTTTCTTCAGTCGTCATTCACCATGTTTATGATGCTTGACTAGACTAAAGATTTCCAACACAAAAAAAAAAACTAAAACCATGGTAACCACCATTTCAGCTGCCGCCTGCACCACCCACGCTACCCGCATCGTGGGTGGAGAGCCCACCACCATTTCAGAATACCCTGGCATCGTCCAGGTTGAGTTCCGCACTGGAATCCTGTGGGGACAGTCTTGCGCAGCTAATACCCTCACCTCCAGATACGTCGTGTCTGCTGCACATTGCTTCGAAGGACTGTGAGTACCATCATTATCTATACAGCCTTTTCCATAAACTGGGAGTCGGCTTTCAGTCTGACCGGATACAGCAAAATAGCTGTTTATTACATGGAGTGCCTATCTGACCTCTTAGATGGTTTGGTCATGTTGAAAAGATGAATGGAGGACGGCTTACAAAAGGTATTTACAAGGCAGATGTGAGTGGAAACCCCGGAGGGAACGCCCTAGAAGGACATATGTGACCTTATTGGCGATGTTCTTCAGAAAGGTCAGATGCGTAGTACTCGCAACTGGCGTGTGTGTATGACCAATTGTATGAACGTAAAAGAAGCAAAAGGAGTAGCAGCTGGTGTTCCGCAGTTTCTACCTACCTCTATGGGGAAAAGGCGTGAGCTTATGTATGTATGTATGTCTTTCACTGACTTGAATGTGCCCGGGCGGCTAAGAGTATGTGATGCACGCTCAAATGTTTGCTCAAATGGCTGGTGAGGGCGTGTGTGTTCCTGCCAGGGTCGCGAGATTGTTCAAGCGAGATACCGTGACCCTGGCATATGGTTAATTGAAGGAACACGGGTGGGTTTTAGTCAGTAAAATTCTGACACACCCTCCCGCTCCGCCCAGAGTGGGAGAAGGCATTTGATGATTTCCCATCCAGAAAAAAAAAAGGGCAATGGAGAGGGAAAGCTTCACGATTTCTACAACTTTACTTCTACAGTAAGCTGCGCTAGTGTGTCGGATCATTAAGTTCCCTTCATAATGATTACGCCAAATGGTGCTGATCCATACGTCATGTTATTGAACGGGCGCTGTCACTAGGGACTGGTCATCTCTTAGTTGCCAATTTGCCATGACTTATTTTAATTTATGAATTGTGTTTATATTATTACGGGCACTTTTAATGTGCACGTCATTTTACATCGTTCTCAAATCCATAATTTCAATATGAATGATGTAAGCAACTTTTTGTAACAATGTTTTAATTTGAAAGAGTGCCCGTGGACTTTCTTGACAGTTCTTCTCCATTAGGGACTTACTAAGCTTTGGAATGGAGTACCAGTTTCATTTTTCTTACCGACCGACTCCATGACAATTGTAATGTTCCTGTTATTGGTTTATCTATACTATTGTATAGGTAATACTAGCTTCTGCCCGCGACTTCTTCTGCATATATGTCGGTTATCGCGGACGCAGACAAAGTCACGGAATAAAAAGTAGCCTATGTCCTTTCTCAGGCTCTAAACTATCTGTGTACCAAATTTCATTTAAATCGGTTCAGTACTTTTAGCAGGAAAGCGAGACAGACAGACAGATAGAGTTACTTTTGCATTTATAATATTAGTGTGGAAGTGTGAAATTTAACATTATAAAGCTGAAGAGATTGTTTGTTTGGTTGAACGCGGTAATCGCAGGAACTAGTGGTCCGAATTGAAAAATTATTTTGTGTTGGGTAGCCTATTTATGGAGAAAGGCTATAGGCTATATATCATAACGCTACGATCAAAAAGAGTGGAGCAGCAACGAAAAATGGCAGGCAATTCGATGCGACGAGAAGGGCAGGGGAGCAAAAATTCGACGAGGACGAAGTCGCGGGCCGAAGCTAGTTTGAAATAAATTATTTGAGTTTGAATCATTTAACTCACAACAGGATTTAATTCACAAAAATATGTCCTAACGACCTATTTATAGCAATCTTATTGGTTTTATGACTTGGCTTACCATCCACGTAATCTAATATTTTATCGACAAAACATTGTTTATCCATTTATTTACGTCAAATAACGACATTAACGAGCGGCCACTCTTAATCCTCTGTAAATTATCTATATTATACAGGATAATTAGCAGTTTGACATATTCCTTTCAGGACATGATACTTTGACCCATTTGCTACATAAAGCCTAGGCGAAAATTCATGGGATTCCAAAAAAAAAATACGAGTCGTATTAGCTATTCTATTGAGTACTCAATACCTTAACAAACGCTACATGTTCTAAAACAACCAACAGTTTAAAGTTAAAGGACGTACATGAACAATTTCGAAAAAAAATTGATACAAGTTATCTAAAAGGGTTTGAAAACCAATCTGGGTCATTTTTCTACCATTAATAGAATGCAAGTCCAATTTGGTCGCCTGTCACGCTCACCCAGTGTAGATATTGATATGTCTTACTCTTTACATAAAGTCAAGTCTATCTAGCATAGGGTTTTATCTTAAAACTGAAAAAAAAAACAGTGTTTTTTTTTCTGATCGCCATTTCACTTACCAGGATTTAGATTCTTTCGTTCTTTTTTTTTTGTATTTTAAATATTTTAACTTTTTTTGAATGGTTGGCACAAAATCAAACAAAAATTGATTAGATCAATCGAACATATCTTTGTATCTAAATAAGTTTCATTTGTTTATAGCTACTTCTATGTTTAATAGGAGATTTTTCACATCTTCATTAAATCAGCTGTCTAACGGGGTACAATAGTTGAAGAAATGTTTAGAGATGCCGATGAAACAGTCGATAAATCTAGCAAAGATCGAATTGTTGAAAAAGGACATTGCCCGCTGATGGGCCCCTTATTTTCGGTGCCGGGCAGAGACTATTTACTTCTCAAAAATTAAGTCGTAATTTTATAAGTCCAATTTTATTTTATCAACATCTCTTTCACCCTAGCATTAGAAACCATAATTAATAATTATTTTATTGAATCAAAGGTAGTTCTGTCAACTTAACCTGAATGTTGCCAAGATAGACCACAGATTATGTCAATGAAATGGTAGTAATCGATTGAAAATATCGATGTATTACTATTCCGCCGACTAAAAGTACCGAAGATGTTTACAATAGCTTTTCTCCGATCATAATCTAGGTATCATGTAACTGATTAGACGTATATTCAAATCGCGGATTAAAATAGGCAGCGCGTGGGCTAAAATAAAAAAAAATAGAAGCAGGTAGTAAATAAACTAAAACACGAAGGAATTATAATCTGAGGATATATATGTCGTGGTCAGATCGTAGAATTGATCACTTTATGATGTGACTAGCAATTTCATGAATTAGTTGCATTTCATGATATGGCCAACTAAAACTGGCTTTCTATGATAATAAAAGGTCTAAATAAAGTAGGAACTTACTCTCTTGTAAGAACAAATATAAGCTTAAAATAAAAACTCTCCATTCAAATGAAAAGCTAATTGTAATTAAAAGAGATATTTTAAACTGTGCATCAAACTAAAAATACTAATTCTGTACCAAATAATAGACTTTTTACAACTATTGAGAGAGTTGGTAGGTTACGTTAGAAGGGGATGATGGGGTCTAGTGAACGAGTAAAGCGTGATAACACAGACCCTGCCATTTCTATTTTTATTTTAAAAACTCGATAAAGCATATTTTAGTGCACAATCAGGTTTTTTATGGAATAAAGGCATACTTTGTAGTAGAAAACAGGAATAAATTGAGGAATAATAAATAGTACTCCAACTCAAATCGTATTTACTAATGTCGGTGGCAAAACTGCACCATAGCTGCATTAAATTATTTACATCAAACATCACAGCTTTGTGTCATAATTATATTTCACTACACTTCTATCTTCGTTTTGAAATTGTTATTCACTTTTAGTAAAGAATATAAATCATATGCAAAAGTATCTCTTTAATTATGTAAATAGAAAACAAGAAAAAAAGAAAGAGAAACTGTTGTTACTGTTGCACAAACAGCAAAATATCAATACTTACAAAAGTTACCACAAAACGGTCACACCACAATTATTAAATGATATTACTTTTATCAAATCGATTTGGCAAATCGATTAACAAAATAGTTAACATGGCCACACCTTCCCCGCGTTCCGAATCACAATAACATCGCTGTTAGCGCGTCAAGAAATCGCCACGCGCTCTACAGGATTGTTTGGCGCGCTTACATCGATTTGCGTAACTCTGAACGCGAGGAGAGTAGACAGATTAATCTGTCAAATCTATACATCATTCAAATTGTTTATAAGTGGTTAGGGCACAGCGCAGTTAATGCAATCAGCATGGGCATCGGGTGGTCAGTCCAAAATAATATCTAGCAACAGAAGATGCTATGTAATGTTTTTATTTCATTCTGGAATCTGTATTTATACATAAACAATATTATTATATTATTTTATTAAACAAATATTAAAAAAAAAGGGTTAAAATCTCTCAATTTCATCATCTTTAAAAATTTATTTTCTCTGAAACTAGGGTGAAAAACTGAAAAATGATTTCAGGATCTGAAAAAGTAATTTTTGTTCTTTAAAACCAAGTTAGAACCACCGTTGCCCGCTTTTTTTTCTAGGGGCCCAAATCTCCTAACAAAATGGGCATTGTCATTTAAAACTGGGTGATAATAGAATTAATTACCTGCTGTGTAATTTGGCAACCATCTAGCTGTAGTAATCGTTTTCATTGTTATCTTGGGCAGACAAATATTCCGAGCTTATGTAGTGTACGGATTAGCTGTTGAAATTGCATGTATTAGAGCAAGCCTACTGCCATAGCACAAATATCCAGCATTCGTTACTATACCTACCCACTTTTTTCATTAACATCCTCGGGGACAACACCATTTTTTTTTGTGGGTGGGATATCATGCAATGACTTCTGCCGCTCTTAGTGGAGCGGAAGGGCGTGTCAGACTTTTACTGACTAAAACTCACCCGTGTTCCTTCAGTTGCCCATATGCACAAAAACAACAAATCGAACAAATCTCGCGCTCCTGGCATGGGGGCCACGTCTTGTTCACGTAATTGAGTCGGAATTATCGACCATTGACAACATAATTGTAGAATTTGACGGGTTAAGGAACCATGTAATTGAAGACATCGGTATGATTATCCGCTGGTCCCTGCACCATGTATAGCTCTTCACAAAATCACCTCTATTTTCCAGATTCTTCAGCATTAACAACCGTCGTATCCGTGCTGGGACGGACAGACGTGGTTCCGGTGGTGTCGTCGTCACCCTCAGACGTGCCGTCAACCACCCGTCCTATGGCCGTACCAGCATGGATGGAGACATCAGCGTGATCGAGTTGACCACACCTCTGGTGTTCAGTGAGGCGATCCGTCCAGTTTCAATTCCACCCCAAGGTTTCCAGTTGCCGTCCGGTCTGCCTGTTGTTCATACTGGATGGGGCACTACTTCTGTGAGTACCTGTTTTAAATCAAAACTCATTCATTAAAACTAGGCTGAGAATTAGCACTTCGTCAAAATTACATAACACAGTCCTCCAAAATGTGTTCTCCCTTCTCTACTTCATAGTGCTTTTGCTGTGAAGAAAAACTGACTCAACAAAATCCCTAGCAGCACAGCTGTCTGTTTAGTTAGAAGTACTAGATTCTATACTATAATAATTGGTATATGAGGCGTTTCACGACAACTCTCCTAGCTCGGCGCGCGAGCGCCAAAACATCTACTTTCAGCTCACGATAACAACAGTAAAATGAACTCATAATTTTTTTTGAAAATACTTTTCCGCTGTATTTTTTCCTCAAGCGTGGCGATCAATGCCCTCTTTGTATAAGAAAAGGCTGAGACTTCTGAATTGCTGGTGTTATTATTCTTAAAGTTCGATGCTTAGACAAATAAAGTAAAACTATTAAGAGCAATGATGTGAAACCTATTATAGACTACCCAAACAAGACTGCTGGTGTTATTATTCTTAAAGTTGCTTAGACAAATAAAGTAAAACTATTAAGAGCAATGATGTGAAACCTATTATAGACTACCCAAACAAGACTGCTGGTGTTATTATTCTTAAAGTTGCTTAGACAAATAAAGTAAAACTATTAAGAGCAATGATGTGAAACCTATTATAGACTACCCAAACAAGACTGCTGGTGTTATTATTCTTAAAGTTGCTTAGACAAATAAAGTAAAACTATTAAGAGCAATGATGTGAAACCTATTATAGACTACCCAAACAAGACTCGAAGGTCATCCTGCTTTCCAGGCAGAATTCAACTTTTTATTGGTCAGCCTGTTAGCGAAAGATTAACCACATGAAATAAACATAAATGTATACAGATCTGTTTATTTGATTAGCAGGCAATGTCTAAAAGGTGGCATAAAAATTTGGGAAACAGCAGTAAGAGTTAGTTTGAGAGCAGTGGTGGCCCAGTGGTAACGGCCGCGACTTACGAGTAGTAGGTCGTGAGTTCAAACCCAAGCAGGCACATTACTTTGTGTAAATATTTCATCGCCACTGTTCTCAAAACGGTGAAGGAAAACATCGTGATGAAACCGGCATGTCTTAGAACCAAAAATTCGAAGACACACACATCTACCAACCCGCACTGGGCCCGCGTGGTGGATTATGGCCCACTCCCTCTCACCGAGAGGAGGCCTGTGTCCCAGCAGTGGGAACATTATAGGCTGATGATGATGATGAGTAAGAGTTAGTTAAAATGGTCTTGCGATGTGAGGAGATGGAGGGGGGTTTAGTCAAACACTATGAGGTCCGTGTATCAACTAGTAAGAACTAACTTTAATGTTCAACGGTTCAGTTTATATACATAATATGTACGTGATGTCCTTCTACTTATTCGATGACATATCTATCTTAACTTAAACTACATATGTGCTGATGTACATGTATGTGATGCACGTGTATGATGTACGTGACACCACACCACATCACCCTTCTTAGAGAAAAAAAAAAAAACTAAGTTACATTGTTTTTTTTTTTTTCATCACACGAAAACTTACATTCTAACTTTTACAATACAACTTCGTTCTATTTTTATGAACTACGTCTACTTTATTCTTATATTTAATCTTAACATTTGGTGACTCATCCTTAACAACCTCAAATGGTCCATTATAAATACGTTCCAATTTATTGCCTATCTCGTTTTTTACTAATATCAAATCACCTTCTTTATAAGTTACAGAATTGAGATTCTTATCATAACAATCTTTCCTTACTAATTTACTTGCTATTAAATTTTCTTTCGCATCATTCTGAGCCCTTTGTAACCTGTACTTAAATTCTAAAGGATAATCATCAAAATTATACAAAGGTTCAACACTATCACCTTTAAGACTACTTGGCAACCTACAAACTTTACCATAAACCAACTCATAAGGAGTATATTTTGTCACAGTATTAACTGTTGTGTTATATGAAAAACACCAATACGGTATCCACGAACTCCACGACGATGGATTGTTATCCGTTTGTATTCTTAAATATGCTCCTAAAGTTTTATGAACATTCTCCAAAGATCCTATACTCTCATGATGATATGATGTTGATAGGATTTTATTGATATTTAAAATATTACATAGCTTAACCATCACTTTTGAAATGAACTCAGAACCCCTATCTGAAGCAATTGTTCCTGGTATTCCATATCTCAAAACAAAATTCTCTGCTAAAGCTTTTGCTACTTCATCTGCGGACTTATTCTGTAACGGATAAGCCTCGACAAACTTCGTTAGCTCACATTGTAGAGTCAATATGTAAACATTACCTCTTTCATCCCTATCAAGTGGACCTACTATATTTAAATAAATCTTCTCAAAAGATGAAGATGCAGTTGTTGTAATTGTCATTGGTTCTCTAACATGTTTCGAAAACTTTTGTTTCTTACACTTATCACATTTACCAACGTATTCCACTACGTCTTTCTCAATAGACGGCCAATAATAATATTTCTTTATATTATTTACCATCCTGCGTATCCCCGAATGACCACTCGTAGGTAAAATATGGAAATCATTCAAAATGACTTTCTTCTCACCTTTGTCTTCTATTCTCCGCACACTCTTCACTATGCATATCTTAAAATCTTCACATATCGAATTACTATTCTCTTTCAACCACTTGGCCATTTCTGTAATAAATTCAACGTTATAACGATTCTTCAAAACAACAACCTCTTTTATGCCATTTCCAATGCAAAAAGTTACTATGTCTTTCGGCAACTCGTCTCGCGATGATGCTGATAAAGATTCATAGTCTATATAAATACTCGAGTTTCCTGGCATATACATTATTTTGCGCGACTTTGAAAATATTTCCCTACCAGTAGTGTTACGTAACATTTTCTTCCATTCACCGAAACATATTTCAATATCATTTCCTTGTTTCCTAAGAACTTCTACGATTCTAGGGTGATCAGTCTTAGACCCCACAGAACTCCTATCACAATCATTCAGTTCTCCCGATTGTTTACGCTGCGCCCTCGTCATTACCGATACCGCCTTTTCACGCATCGCCTTCAAATCATCACTAGAGATTACTATCCTGGAAAGTGCATCAGCTAGCACATTTTCTTTCCCTTCAAGTAACTGCTTTTTATAGCCGATATTGACGCACCTGTATCTACCAACCATTCCGAATCTACATTATCCACTAGGAAATTAACCCAATTAACACTATTACATGCTAACACATGTTTAACCTCGAAAAAACTGCGTCTCATTCACTTCCCCGTCTTCATGCTTCCGCGACATTGACATTGTGCCTGAGTCAGCATCAGCCCGCACATGTTCTAAACATGCTACGCGCTGCCGACCTTGCTGAGTCTGCCGTCCACGATGCGCATTATTGCTACGTCCGCGCATCCCACCATTATGCCAGACACGCTCATTTTTATACGTACGCCCAACACTCCTTTGTTGCACGTGCCTATTCTCTATCACGTGCCGCCTATAGCCATTTCCACGGCCCCTATTTCCCGCAGAAAACCCACGCTGATACGCCATGACTTGCCCCGACGAAGCATAATTTTCGTCTTCCGCTACTCTACTAGCATCCTTCAAACAAGTCAAATGTCGTGCCGTAACAATCGTTCCAAGACGCCGATCACGAAGACCGTCAGCAAACCTTTTAATGGCATACTTCTCGTTCAAAGGCCGCAAAATCGTATATGCTTCTGGATTCTCCCCGGCCTGCGAAATGGTAAGGCCCACCATTAACCTTTCTATCTCGGCTCCAAAATCTGAGACCGATTTCCCGTTTTGCGTAGCGCGAGCAAGCTCGGCTTGTATTGCAACGTCTGACCTCACCGTCAACAAATGCTTCTTCATATCTGCTAACAGACCTTCCACCGTCGCGTAACTAGAAGACAACCGCATTTTAGCCCCCGGTGTCAGTCGCGTGCTCAGTACGAACTTAATCAAAAGCGTACTGTCTTCCTTCTCCAACATAGCACTGTATAACTCAACAGCATCAATCAAATCCTGGGTCACCTGCTCAACCCCAGTCATCTTAGGGAGCAAGCTGACCGCCGTTTTCAACGAAAACCTTTCGGAACCCATCTTCAGTTCGGTTCTGTTTTCAATTTCAAACTTGATGGTATCTAAATACAATTTTTCTATCTTCCCTACTAATTGCACTATCTCCTCGGAAAACGTACTACAACTTGAAATTATACTCTTAAACTTACCGTGAAGTGTTTTCACTTCGCTTATCTTCCTATCAAAATTTTCACCCTTCCGTCTACTAGGACCTAATTTAACGATAGACTCCCTTAACGACTTAAGTTGAAGTAATAACGTTGCTAATTCTACTTCCATTTAAAAACAATATAGTCTCTAAACCGGTAAATCATCACGATCACTTGCCGGCACACGTCACTACACTCGAGTTCAAATATCGCAGACACTTACTTCCGCTGTTCCACGCGCTCCTGGTTAGGCCATCTGCACCGCCTTCTGCACCTCTCGCTGCTGGACCTTCTCTTCTACCCAACCTTGGTGGCACCTCTTGTACATCCGGAGTGCTACGCCAGCTATCACTACCGCCAAACACACGGCGATGAACAACAGTATAGCGCTCATCGTTGTCAGCTGTTCCTGCGTCACCGTCGCGGCATTTGCACCACCCGATGCCGTCTGGGCGATTATCACTTCTTCCTTCGATGACGTCGTACCCATGGCTTGGAACTATTGGCTTCGAACTGCCTGAAGTAACTTACTCCGAGCCTTCGATCAAGCTACTAGAACGCCATCCAGTCGACTGGCAGGGTCGCCATGCGATGTGAGGAGATGGAGGGGGGTTTAGTCAAACACTATGAGGTCCGTGTATCAACTAGTAAGAACTAACTTTAATGTTCAACGGTTCAGTATATACAGGGTGTCCGGTAATTAATGGATAACCTTAAAATGGGTAATGGTAAAACTAATGACCATTCAGAAAAAAAATACAAATAAAAAAAAATACAGTTGGTACCAAAGATATGATTTTTTTAATAATAATCGGTGTTTTTTGTTACCTTATTTCACATTTTTATACACCACGGCCACAAATTAAGGAATTCTATCGGTTTTTTTTTTTTGTTATAGTAATTTACGTTAACTGATCTGATAGATAGGTAATAAATAGTATGACTACTATTACACGGTTTTTTTTTTAAACAACTTGAATGTTTGTTCTGGGGAAAATTTGTGAAAAATATTCAATTTGACAAAGTTTGAGCAACCGTAACTTAAAAAAAAAGTATCCAGACACAAGTGACCAATTATTTTAAAATATTATGTGCTTCAAGGCAATTTCAAAATGGTATCATTCATTATTGTATCTAATGTAAATTCTGAATTATGTCTATTTGTGTAGAAAAGGTGTGAATTTTGGATAAACATCAAAATTTGCAAAATTTGAATATTTATTTACATTGAATGTACCTGACCATTGGAGTTTAATAAAAAACAACATTTGACATTAGTAAAACTGTATTCGTTATTAATTACAATAAATGTTCAAATTGTCTGCCACCCACTCTGATACAGGCTCTACATCTACGAATGAATGCTCTCCTGAGCAGTCGCGTATAGCGTCGATCGCTTATTTTCGATGCGGCTGCCCGGACACGGCTACGTAAATCTTCCAAGGAACGGATCGGCTTTGCGTAAACTTCTTCCTTAAGACAGCCCCAGTAAAAAAAATCAAGTGGATTTAGATCTGGTGAACGTGGGGGCCACAAAATTGGCCCCAGGCGGCCAATCCATCTGTTTGGGTATGTTCTATTTAAGTATGCACGAACAGATACAGCATAATGCGCAGGACAGCCGTCATTTTGCAACCAATATGATTCTCTCTCCACCTCGGGCACCTCTTGCAATAAGTTTGGAAGATCATTTTCAAGGAATTCTAAATAACTTTGGCCAGTTAGGTTCCCCGGTAATTCAAATGGGCCTATTATTTTTCCGTTTAATATTCCAGTCCAATAATTTATTTTAAATTGGTACTGTGACCTGTCTTCACGCATAGCACGAGGGTTCGTTAGTTGCCAGCTATGGAGATTGTGTAAATTCATGTAGCCATCTCTTTTCAATGTTGATTCATCACTCCATAGAATTTTATTAAAAAACTGCGGGTCTGCTTTCATCTTCCCCAGCATTTTTCGGCAGAAACGCAATCTTGCATTATAATCTCTTGGTTGAAGGGTCTGCACGCGCGTAACGTGGAACGGGTGAAATTTGTTCTTTTTTAAGATATCATGCACAGTCGATTTCCCTATACCCGTGTGTTGAGCTATTGATCGCGTAGAAATTGAAGGATCTTGCGCAATTTCCTCAAGTACCACGTCTTCTACATCAGCACGAGCGCTTCTTCCACCACTAGTACCACCAACACCAGTACCAGGGATTCTTCCTTCTGAGTAACAACCGTGGACTCTTATAAATACGCGGTAATCTGGATGACGCGCATTAGGGTATCTTTCCCTATAAAGAGCTGCGGCTGCGTTTCCATTGCCTCTGCATTCCCCATAAATAAAATGCATGTTTGCATATTCTTGTGGCGTATACTCAACACGTGGCATGTTGATTCACAAAATAAACAATCCAGTTACAAGCCAAGTCGTCGCAAATATCACCACACAAAACAAGTCCAAATCGGTAAACAAAACGAATAGTCCAGTAAAATAGCCAGGTCGTCGTTTTAACACTGATTCACAGTAACTAGCAACAATTGCAACCGGAAACGAAATAAACACATGCGAAGTCGAGCAAGTCGAGTGACGCACTAAGTCTAAGTCCCTGTTCCTGTAAGTTCTGTTAGTCCCCTACCGGTTTTTTTACATTTACTATCTCGCTCGCACTCATCCAACTCATATCCTCTTTGTCTAACATGAACAAAAGACGGGTGGTGCAGGGTGCGCGCAGGTAGCTAGTATGGCGGTCACACGACTTACACACACGACATTTATTGCAAAGCCAATTTGTATTTGTTAAAATATTTCTGGTTTTAAAGAGACTTTATTTAATTATTACTATTCATTACTTACGTCTATTAATGTTTTTATTAACCCCGAATGGTCAGGTACATTCAATGTACATGAAGTCTGCTCTATTGCCTCGGAGGGCAAACTCAACTCGGAGCAGAAGATGAAAATTTCTACCCTATGCCGTAAAGTAGGATCTGGCACCTCACAAATGGCAGTCCTTTATCAGTCGCTGAAGCAGAAGGCTATTAAAGCATACAACGTGGTTGATGTCCTTCAAGAAAAACGAGACCTAACGGAACATATTTCGGAGCTTAAGCAGTCAATAAAGGACTCTGGTTGTGCAGGAAATACTTCTTTTGCCGATATGGTAAAAAAGGGATCAAATGACTTTGTTCGACCCAATAACTTGAGCTCTGTTGCCATTTATCCCAATGATACATTTAAATCAAGTGACGAGACGAAAGAACTTGTACAA
Source organism: Aporophyla lueneburgensis (assembly GCA_932294355.1). NCBI lineage: Eukaryota > Metazoa > Arthropoda > Insecta > Lepidoptera > Noctuidae > Aporophyla > Aporophyla lueneburgensis. The sequence goes on along the minus strand of OW028758.1, from coordinate 23,667,458 downwards.
AAAATCATACAGCCCGAGCAAATAAAGCTGCACGTTCGTGGTGTCCGGAGAACAAAAAATGGAGGAGTAATCGTTAGTACCGAGACGAAACTTGACGCTGATAAACTGAAGCATGCAGTCCAGCTCTCTACATCTGGACTGACCGCAGACGAACCCAGCAAGCGCAAACCTCGGATCGTGGTTGTAGGAGTGCCGACATCCCTGACTGAAAATGAGGTGTTCAAGTGCATTTTCGAACAAAACGTGTCCGACAAGTTACCAGCGATGTCCTTGGAATCCTTCTTGACCTGCATAAAATTGAGCCACAAATCGGGGAAGCGAGATGCTATGACCTGTAACTACGTTGTTGAAGTTTCAGCCAGTATACGTAAAGCCATAATCCCTCAGTCAAGACTTTTTATAAATTGGACGTCCTGTCCTGTCAGGGACTTCACATTGGTGACAAGGTGTTATAAATGCCAACAATATGGCCATGCAGCAAAAACTTGTCGAGAGATCGTCGCTACGTGTGGTCACTGTGGTGACGCTGGCCATTCGATGACTGAATGTACGAAGAAAGCAGACATCCCGAAATGCGCAACTTGCTCTCGCTTTAAAAAGCCCAGTGATCACAAAACGGGGGACGCTGATTGCCCTGCTAGGAAAATAGCAGAATATAGATACATTAACTCCATCGATTATGAGGGCACCTAGTCAGTCATACTCAAGGCCCACTTCCGTATCGCTTGTTGCTGACTCAACGAAATACCTGACCACTGCACTGTCCTACTTAAATCGATTTGCCGCTGTCTAAGCACTATTAGCCGCCCGCTTCATAAATCGAATCTAGCAACTTTGTTTTCAACCTCGTTAATAATACTGTAAATTTAATCATATTTGTGATCTAAGTACTAATAACTACATATTTTCCGTACCTAAATATTATACAAATTATCTAGATATTAAAACCTTAGTTATAATTGTAACATAATAAATTAACAAACTATATCACTTTTCATAAAACTTAAGTTAAATATTGTTAAGACATCAGTTGACCTAATATAAATTGTAAGAACTCATGCCGCCTGTGATACAGGTTTATCCTAGTACAGGCATCATACTTTGTACTACCTTTACTATATTCTAAGATTTATACTGTTATTTACCAACTTTTACTTTTGAATAAAAATTTATTATTATTATTTATTTATTTATTTAATGTAAATAAATATTCCAATATTGCAAATTTTGTTGTTTATCCAAAATTCACACATTTTCTACACTAATAGCAATAATTCAGAATTTACATTAGATACAATAATGAATGATACCATTTTGAAATTGGCTTGAAGCACATAATATTTTAAAATAATTGGTCACTTGTGTCTGGATACTTTTTTTTAAAGTTACGGTTGCTCAAACTTTGTCAAATTGAATATTTTTCAGAAATTTTCCCCAGAACAAATATTCAAATTGTTTAAAAAAAAAACCGTGTAATAATAGTCATATTATTTATTGCCTATCTATCAGCTTAGTTAACGTAAATTACTATAACAAAAAAAAACCGATAGAATTCCTTAATTTGTGGCCGTGGTGTATAAAAATGTGAAATATGGTAACAAAAAACACCGATTATTATTAAAAAAATAACATCTTTGGTACCAACTGTATTTTTTTTTTATTTGTATTTTTTTTCTGAATGGCCATTAGTTTTACCATGACCCATTTTAAGGTTATCCATTAATTACCGGACACCCTGTATACATAATATGTACGTGATGTCCTTCTACTTATTCGATGACATATCTATCTTAACTTAAACTACATATGTGCTGATGTACATGTATGTGATGCACGTGTATGATGTACGTGACACCACACCACAGGAGGAGTACAGATAGTACAAAAATAGAATTAGGCTCAATCAATAAAATAATAAGCTATCTCAAATACTTACTTATATATGAAGTGTAATAGACTTCAAATTACAAGCTAGCAAGCATCATTTTGTATGTATATGCATCCAATTAAAATATGACTTTTGTCATGCATGGAAAGTCTCACTAACATTCCTTTTCTGCCCGCAGTCTGGAGGCCTTGCTTCTTCTATCCTTCGTGACGTAACAATCTTCACCATCGACCGTGATCTGTGCACCGCTCGCTACGCCAGCCTGACAGTTCCTCAAAGAGTCACAGAGAACATGATCTGCGCTGGTATTCTCGATGTAGGAGGCAAGGATGCCTGCCAGGGAGACTCTGGTGGTCCCCTGTACTTCGACAACATCCTTATTGGAGTTGTATCCTGGGGCCGCGGCTGTGCTGATCCCATCTACCCTGGAGTGAGCACCGCTACCTCTTCCTACACTGACTGGATCGTGGCTACTGCCGTCTGAATATGATTGTGTGTTTTGTTGTTATTTATTTTGGTAATTGTTAATAGAAGTGTTACATTATTTTACTTATATTGTGTTTTATTTATGAAAACTAAACTTGTTATTTTTGTAAAGTAATGATACTTTATTCTTAATAACAATTATAATTCTACCGGAATAAAAAGTATCCTGTGTCTTCACTCAGGTCATGGAATATCCTTTTATGAAATATCAAAATCTGTTCAGATGTCTAGACGTTTAAAGGTTACAAACAAATAGACCTAGTTAATTTCAGAATAAAGATAAGCCAATAAACTGACTTTTGGCGATCGGAACACATTGTGCTCGAGACACTTGATCACTATGACGGAAAGAATACACTAGTCCATGAAACTGCGTCTTAGTGCAATAGGCACCCTTTTTTTTTTTTTTTTTTTTTTTCCAGGATCTCTAATGACTTCTCCCGCTCTTGGCGGAGCGGGAGGGCGTGTCAGACTTTTACTGACTAAAACCCACCCGTGTTCCATCAGTTGCCCATGTGCCAGGGTCACGGTATCTCTTTCGAACAATCACGCGACCCCGGCAGGCATCGGTCCTAGTAGACCCCTACACTGCTGCTGACATCTCTTTGAGGCGCGCGTGGAACACTGCGCGCCGTCGACCCGAGCCTGGTCCTTACCGGGCGGCGAGCTACCCATTGCTCGCCACCCGCAAGCTCGCGCCTACGGTGGCCGGGAGTCCGCAATCGACTCCCGACGCCCGGGGCGTCTCCTCCTGCGGCGGCTAGGGGCGTGAGGGCGCAGAGACTGCCACTCCCTCACGCGCCCCGCCTCCTCCTTCGCGAGCATTACTGCTTCGCAGAAGGAGGTGACGGCTTCCCATTCCCTCTCGCTCCGTACCATGGCTCGCACCAGGGCCGGACGCGAGAGGTCGCCGCCGCCGATCGCCTCCACGAGGACACGGCGGTGCTCCGCCCAAGCAGGGCACACCTCCACCGTATGCTCCACCGTGTCCTCCAGACGATCCTCGCAATGGAAACACCCGGACGTATCCTCCCGCTTTATCCTGAACAGGAACCCACCGAAGCACCCATGCCCGGTGAGAACCTGCGTCAGGCGGAAGGTGAGGACGCCGTGACGCCTCTCTATCCACTCCTCAAAGAGGGGACTTACCGCCGCAATAGTGGCGTGCCCAGCACTGGGTTGCGACAATCGTACCCGCCATGTCGCCATGAGATCACACCGGACAATAGGCACCCTTGAATAGTTCTTTTATGGACCAATAGTTCTTCTAGGCGTTTTCCAATATCCAAGTATCTATACAACTAATGAAAAAATAGAAATTCAATTATTTGTTTCTCATATCAAGAAAACAGGTTTATACTAAATGTATATACGGTACTTAAGATAAAAACTCTTTTCTTATTTGTCTGCCTGTTTGTTCTAGCTGATCCCTGAAACGGTCGGACCGATTTTAGTGGGACTTTTACTGGCAGATAACTGATGTTATAAGGAGTAAATTACGTCTCCGGGCGTGGGATAATTACCAACATCCACGCGGGCGAAACCGCAGGTACAAGCTAGGATTTACATAAATATTAGTTCTCAATCTTTGGTTATTGTACCTACCACTTTTTGTCTCCGCATCACCCAAAGGTTGACTTTATACTCGTATATAATATAATAATAATAATGGGTTCCCTCTATCTGGCAGAAACTTGATGCTTCGAAGTTTATTTGGCATAACACACTTGGCATAATTTTCTTTAAACGAATATTTGTAAGGCATAAAAAATGTTTAGCATAATCATTGTTTGGCCGAATGTTTATATGTCCGACTTTACGCTGGCAAACTTTTAAGATGGCAGAATTTTATTTCGCATAATTACCTTTGGCAGACTTAAAATTTCGCATAATTTCGTTTAGCATAACATTTATTTGGAGCGACGATTATTTGGTATAATTTCACTTGGCATACTATGAAGATGGCAGAATTTCATTTTGAATAATGTTGTTAGGCATATTGTCATTTATATAATATTGCATTTTGACCTTAAATTAAAATTAAAATAGTGTCCCAAAAAGTCAATATATGTTGTGCTACAAAAGTTATTGACAGAAACGAATTGCTGCAGATCCGACTCCACGTAGTCTTTTCTGCCCTTCCCCTAGACTCTAGAGTGTAATTTAAACCCACGTAGGCGCGGAGGGGCGAGGCGGCCCGCGAGCTGAGGAGCAGGTGATTTGCGGTGGTGAGCGTAAAACCATCTGCGACGATGAGCTCGCGTGGGACCGCCGGAGCCCCGCAGCGCCGGAGCCGTGACAGAAAGTATGCATGCTGCATGTTGCATGCTCGCCTGCATGTTGGGAGCTTGCTTGCATACTGCATGTTGCATGCTCGCCTGCGTGCTGTGAGTTTGCTTGCATGCTGCATGCATGGTGTATACTTGTTTGCATGTCTGAATGCAGCGTGCTAACTATGATTTTTCTGTAATGTAATATACATATGAGTGTTTCAATTATTATGGATATGAAATGTATGCCAAAAGATGATTCTAACTGTAAAATTTCTGAGATGTGATAGTTCTGCCTTTTAAATTAATAGAAACCAATTTACCAAAACACACAACACAGTTTAATTAAATAAACACAAATATCGCAACTACAAGAAACGTCACTTGGAATCACTTGTTTCGCTTGTACTGTATCACTCGAATCGTATTCGCTCGCTTCCGAAATCGAACTGCTTGTCGGCCCGACAATCCGCTATTTATATCCCGAGCAGAACATTCTCGAACATTCGACACTGCCACAGCGTAGAAGCTTCTAGTAACTTCCATTGAACTGTTTAATCCCACTATTCGACAATAGATGGCAGTAGCGTCTACGTACAATTTCGTGTAGTACTTGCTACTCAATAACAGATGGCGTTAGCGTGTCATTTCCAGTAGTTTCCAACACTGCCCCGTCCTTAGATGGAATTAGCGTGATGTTTCTAGAGTTTTCGATTTACGTCACACTGCCCCTTTCCGAGACGGAGTTAGCGTGATGTTTCTAGACTTTACGATCTACGTAACACTGCCCCCTCCTTAGACATGCTCGTCCCGAGCATCATTATTCCTGTAGTATCGTGCCAATCGATCTACATGGACAATTTTAGGTGCAGTTCGCATACCCTTTTGTATTCGGTAAGTGACGTCGTTGATATTGGTCACAATTCGGTACGGCCCGTCCCATTTTGCCTGCAGTTTAGGGGACTTTCCTTTGCTGCGCACTGGGTTATGCAACCACACTAGCGAACCTTCGTCGAAGCCAGTATAGTTCATCTTCTGATCATAACGAGTTTTCATTCTCTCGGACATCTGTTGGCCTGATTCTCTGACATGCTCATATACGTTATTCATCTTGTTGCGCAGATCATTTGCATAATCTGTTATACTCCGTGGTGAATCATGGGGAATGCCGGTTATTAGATCAGCTGGTAACCTTAACTCCCTTCCAAAGTTCGCGAAGGCTGGCGTCACAGTTGTACTCTCGTGAACTGCACTTCGGTATGACAGAAGAAACGGTTTTATGTGCTTGTCCCAATCCTTTTGTCTGCTTGCTATAACTTTTGCCAGATGTCTTTCCAACGTCTGATTAAATCTCTCCACCATTCCGTCAGATTGTGGGTGGTATGAAGTGGTTCTGGTTTTGTGAATACCCATAACCCGACATGTTTCCTGAAACACTTGAGACTCGAAATTCCTTCCTTGATCGCTGTGGATTTCCAAGGGTACCCCAAACCGACAGAAGACTTCGTGGACTAATTTATCAGCGACTGTTGAAGCTTCTTGATTAGGGATGGCGAAGACTTCCGGCCACTTGGTGAAGTAATCCATAACAACCATGAAATATTTATTTCCACTTTCACTTTCAGGGAACGGCCCAGCGACATCTAGTGCTATCCATTCCCAGGGGGCTCCCACGTTGTACACTTTCAATGCACCCCTGCTGCGTGTGTGTGGTCCTTTTACCGCTGCACAACTGGTACATCTACGACACCAGTCCTCCACATCCTCTCGACAATGGATCCAGTAAAACCTTTCTCGGACCTTTAACAGAGTCCTTCTTACTCCCATATGACCTCCTGAAGAACCATTGTGGTAGAGCTGTAGAACTTCTGGTACCTTCGTTTTTGGGACTACCATTTGCAGGTGGCAGCTATTCCCTCGAGCATTTTCCCATTTTCGGCACAAGACACCATCCTGGATCACCAAGCTCTCCCATTGTGCCCAATAACTTTTGGTGGTGGTACTCATCGCTGCAATATCACACCATTTCGGTTTGGGAGCATTAGCTTTAATCCACTCGAGAATTGGCCGGATATCTGTGTCACTTTGCTGAGCATGCTGTAGGGTTTCCTTCCATTCGTCACTAAGGTCCGTTCTTAGCATCCTGACAGGTACTATTTCCTTAGCTTCTTGCCTGACACAATGCTTGCAGTCTTCAGGACAAGGTCTTCTTGATAAAGCGTCCGCGTTACCGTGAGACTTCCCACTACGATGTTCAATTGTGAAGTCATACTCTTGTAGCAATTCAATCCATCTCGCCACTTGTCCTTCTAGATTCTTAAATTGCAACAACCACTTTAATGCAGCATGGTCAGTCCGCAAGTGGAATTTACGTCCAAGCAAGTATTTGCTGAAATGCTGCAATGTCTTTACGACGGCAAGAAGTTCGCGTCTCGTGACACAATAATTTCTTTCTGGCTTTGATAAAGATTTGCTGAAGTAAGCTATCACAACTTCATAATCTCCTTTCCGTTGAGATAACACACCGCCAACCCCAGTGTTACTTGCGTCCGTGTCGACTATAAATTCATTTTCTGTGTCAGGGTAGCCCAAAATTTGGGTATTACACAAACGTTCCTTTAAATCTCGAAATGCGATGTCACAGTTCTCATCCCGACAGAACGGTCTCTTCTCCTCAGTAAGCTTGTGAAGAGGTTTGGCAATGTCAGCAAAATTCTTGACAAACCGTCGATAGTACGAGCACAAACCCAAAAATGCTCTGACCTGCGTCTTGTCTTTCGGGACTGGCCATTCCTTGACGGCGACGATTTTCTCAGGATCTGTTTGCACTCCTTCCTTCGAAACCATGTGCCCCAAAAAGCTTACTTGCTGTCTGAAGAATGAGCACTTCTTTGGACTTAGCTTAAGATTGGCTCCTCGGATTTTTGATAGAACACGTTCCAGATTTTGAAGGTGGTCTTCGAATGTGCGGCCCACGATGATGATGTCATCTAAATAGACAAGGCAGGCGTCTCCAATTAGTCCCATGAGAACTAGCTCCATAAGCCTTTCAAATGTTGCAAGAGCATTGCACAATCCGAATGGCATGACGTTAAACTGCCATAGTCCCTTTCCCGTAGAAAATGCAGTTTTCTCCTTGTCCTCAGGGTCTATTTCCACTTGCCAGTAGCCACTTTTTAGGTCCAACGTGGTAAACCACTTCATTCCTGACAGCGTATCCAGCGTGTCGTCGATCCGGGGTAGTGGATAGCTGTCTTTCTTAGTAACGTCATTCAATCTACGATAGTCTACACAAAACCGCATGCTGCCATCTTTCTTTTTTACCAGGACCACAGGAGAACACCATGGACTAGACGAAGGCTCTATAACTCCATCCTTTACCATTCCTTTAATCATGGTATCTACCTCCTTTTCTCTTGCCACTGGTAGTTTTCTTGGTCGCTGTCGTATCGGTAACTCATTTCCGGTATTAATTCTGTGTTGAACCAATCTTTTATGACGAGGGTGTTCCCATCATGGGCTTGTGAGACCGAAATTCTTGGGGCTATTTTAACACCAGCCAGCACCCGCCCCGCAGTCCTGGCGTTTATTAGTTTCCCTGCTGCTGGGCGGTCACATCAGCCGCCCTTCTTTCCTGGGTCTGGTCTTCGTTAGCTGTGTTTCGCTTCGGGCAACTTGAGCGAAGGTGGCCTTTTTCTCCGCAAGTGTAGCATCTAGGGTTGTACCTAACACGGTTACGAACAGGTGACGCCGCAACCTCCCTGATGCGATGGGCTCGATGATCATGCCTCACTGCCTCCACCTCCAACGCATGGGCCAAGGCGTCCTTGAGGGTTTCATGGTGCCCAAGTCTCACAGCAGCCCTTACTTCCAGGTCCCGTATGCCATCTATGAAGGTTTGAATTAGTATACCCTCGATGAGCGCGGGTGCAGACTGGTACGCCTTTCGAACCAGCTTTTCGATTTCCAGGGCCCACTGCTGCAGGTTTTCACCACTGCGCTGCACACGATCCTTCAACTGGGCACGAAAAACGTGTTCCAGGTGCGCGTCACCGTATCTGGCCTCTAACGCCTCCACGAGCTGCTCGTAGGTAACATTTTTGCCGAGAGCTTCTAACACAGTTAAAGCCTGGTCACGAAGGGCCAAAGTAAGCGCGGTCATGGCCTGGCCCGTTGTCCACCCATTTGCTTTCATGACAGCTTCAAATTGAATTTTATATGCTGACAAGTCAAAATCAAAAGTCATTTATTCAAACTAGGCTGAGAGTCAGCACTTTTTGAACGTCAAAGTTACACAAGACAGTCCCCCCAAAACGCCCGCCCTTCGACACTTCCTAGTGCTTTAGCTGGGAAGAAGAAGTGGCGGAACAACAGTGTAGGAACACCAGACGCTTGGGAGACTGGCTCCGTTGGCTGATTACCCCCAGGTGTCTGTCTAGAAGTTCCTTCAAACCGCCTCTGATCCACCTCCTGCTGGCGCTGACTCCTGGTACGGATACCTTCCGTATCCTCCTTCGGTAAAACTGGCATAATTTATCCCTTACTTCTGACACCAATTGTTACGAGCTGGGGTTCGGGATAAATTAATAGAAACCAATTTATCAAAACACACAACACAGTTTAATTAAATAAACACAAATATCGCAACTACAAGAAACGTCACTTGGAATCACTTGTTTCGCTTGTACTGTATCACTCGAATCGTATTTGCTCGCTTCCGAAATCGAACTGCTTGTCGGTTTTTTTTTTTTTGTGGGGCATCTCGTAGTTAATCCTGAAAACATTGTGACTACTTAAACGGATTGTGGCCCGGCGAGTTCTAAAAAGTTACCTTTTTAGGCCTCCAGCCGGGGCTTATTATACTTAAAAACTAAAGCGAAAGCTCTAAGGGTTACCCCGAGGGGGGTACGAACCTCGGCTTAGGCAATCGCTGATAGGGGGGCAGCAAGGGACTGGCTGGATCTGAGTTAAATTATTTTGGGACTAATTTAAAGCTAACGGCGCAGCATCGCGGGCTGGCTCTTGCAAGGGTCGGGAGGGACTGTTAAGTCGGGGTCGCGACGACGGACCTCGGCGGCGAGGTCGGTACGGTTTGTGTCTGTGTGCTGGTCTAGCTGTACTGGTCTTTTTTCGACTCTCCTGGAGGAGAGTAGTAGGATCATCAGGATCGGTAAGAATGTGCCGCGAGCGGCGGACTTTGCTAATACGGGAGGCGCCGGGGTGTAAGTAGCTGCCGCCACAACCAGAGGGTTGCGGTGGGCTACGGCCCTATCGAAGAAACGCTTCGAAGCGCGTTTTATGTATTGATGGATAGTCGGGAGTTTCATATCTAAATGAAGATTGATATTCCGAACAAACCAAGGCGAGCCTGTGGCTTGACGGAGAAAACGGTTCTGGAGGCTGCTTGTTGGCCCGACAATCCGCTATTTATATCCCGAGCAGAACATTCTCGAACATTCGACACTGCCACAGCGTAGAAGCTTCTAGTAACTTCCATTGAACTGTTTAATCCCACTATTCGACAATAGATGGCAGTAGCGTCTACGTACAATTTCGTGTAGTACTTGCTACTCAATAACAGATGGCGTTAGCGTGTCATTTCCAGTAGTTTCCAACACTGCCCCGTCCTTAGATGGAATTAGCGTGATGTTTCTAGACTTTTCGATTTACGTCACACTGCCCCTTTCCGAGACGGAGTTAGCGTGATGTTTCTAGACTTTACGATCTACGTAACAATATTATAGATAAATTATACCCAGACACAGAACAAATTATTGTGCTCATCACACAAAGATTTGTCCTGGGTCGGAATCGAGCCCACGACCTCAGTCTTAGCAGCCAGGGTCACTTACCACTAGACTAACAGGCCAGTCGAATATGTAAGCTTGAAGAGTTTTAAATAAATAATATGATACTAGTATTCTCCAATACCTACTAATGATCTCGTGCGTTCGTTGAAAAAGCCGTTCTATATAAAATAGCCCAGTTTAAAAATAATGATTGTTTAATGCAAAGCGAATAGTGTTGAATATAATCTTTCAAAGGAAAATTGTTGGAACGAGAGAGAATAGACAGGAAAGTGGAATTAAAACTTATATATCATCTTGTGAAGTAAACAAGCCTCCAAAACTTCCAATATTTGTATTATGAGATAAGTATTTAATTGCTTTAAATATGGTATAAAGTTGTTTCAGTCTGTTTTCATATAATGTCCACATTTTTAACTTTACAGAATACCTATTATATCAGTTGCATGCAAAATAATTTATTCACAATTTAAAGATCATCAATAGATGTCGCAGATTAATTGATACCTAATACAATGCCCAAAAGTCTGACAACCAGTCTAACCAGAGGGCTTACCCAGTAACTGTGTTGTGGAGATTAGATAAGCAGTCGCTCCATGTAAATTACTTGTATTCAGCTGTATCCGGTTAGACTGGAAGCCAACCTCAACATAATTGGGAAATGGCTGGAAAAATGGCAATGGCAAATTCAGATTAGATTAAGATCGATTCGTCAGACATTACAAACGTTTTCATTAATACCTACCTGTACAACATATTTTTTTTTTTCACAAGTTAAGGCAATCTTTAATGGATATCCCATATTACATTTCCCTTTAATATATTTTGGCCAAATTAGTAAGACTAGTGGTCGACATTCGACCATAATAATAAATCTATATGCAAATCCATTAAAACTAAATTAAAAAAATAAGGTTGTATTTGACATTCAGTAACACTGTAGACAAATAATATTAAACACAAATATTCTCGATATGATCATAGATTTTAAAAATGAAATAGGTTATATATCTATAAAATTAATTTATTACCTATGGTTATACTTGACATTCGGTAAGACTATAGCCACAAAGTATTAAAGACAGATATTCTCGATTGGACCACAGATTTCAACAATAAACTTTCGTAAAAAAGGGGTGCATAGTTTTCCCTTCACGTTTCAATATATAGTATGTTTAATTTGTTTTAATATGTATAATTTTAATATGTTACGGGCAATTTGATAAGTCCGGGCACTATTAATAATGGCCGGTCTGTATTCATAATGCCCGACTCAATTGGGCAATGTGATTAAAACAGCATAATTAATCACTTTTCCCGGCCATTATGAATAATGCGTAGCCTATCTTGGGCAAAGTAATAAAATAGGTGAACTGTAGTATTATATGAATTTCTTGGTTGTGTATTGTTTACCCGAAGATCATATAACATAATCATCAATCATCATATTCCCGAATTTTATTTACCCTAATTTCATTTTCCCGAACGTTTTGTTTGCCCTAAAAGACATATGACATACTTTTGACTGCCCGAAACTTAGTTACCATAAGATATGAGTGCCATACGTATTGTTTTCCATATTTTTCATTGCCATTATAATGATTAGACATAATATTTAAACGCCATAATAATCATTACACATGATATTTTAGCGCCATAATAAATGGCAGCATGGGCGAGGGTGGGCTTGGGCGCGGGGCTCCTACTTCCCGGTGGTTTATAAAAAAATAACCACGAAGGGGATGGCGGGGTCTATTCGCTCGCTTCGCTCGCTCAAACGACCCCGCCATCCCCTTCTAACCTAACCTATCCGAGTCGGGGTACCTTAAAGTCTCGATTGCATCCAGCGGCTGCGGTCCAATTTCTCACATTGCCCGGCTACAAGAAGGGAATTACTCATACTGCCCGGTTCAAGCCATCTCAAACTCTGACTTATTATATGGACCACGGGCCGTCGGGCATTATTAATAATGGCCGGTCTTTATTAATAATGGCCAGTTAATCACGTTGCCCGTAACAAATATATTATATATATCTACAAATTGTCGTAAATTAATTTACTATCCACAATTATGTTTGACATTCAGTAAGGCTTTAGACAAATAATACCAGAAACAAATACAGACTCGATTTGACTATAGAATTCCAAATAAACAAAAGATTATCTATGCATGTGTGTATTAAATACACGGTAATGAATAGTAGTGTGTGTAACGTGTTATTTAATGAAAATAATGTACTTTTACGCATAATGAAAAAAATATTAGCATTCGTCCCTTCTTCTCTGTTTATACTATAAGTGTGCGAAATTTCATACTCCTCCGTCCGCCCAATTTTCGTAAAAAGGGATCCAAAGTTTTCACTTCACGTATTAATATATAGATAAGTGTGCGAAATTTCATACTCCTCCATCCGCCCAATTTTCGTAAAAAGGGATCAAAAGTTTTCGCTTCACGTATTAATATATAGATTAGCATACAAATAGACTCATACGTGCATTTATTTGTTATACGGAGACAGAAGTTAATCGCTGTTTAGTGAGAATTCATTTGAAAAAAATCAGTGTGTTTGTCACGTAGATATAATTCATAAATCATCCCAAACTGCCCCAATGTTGAACAAATTTTTCCCACATGGCTTTTTGCGGCAGCGCTCCAATATTTCATGGAACGATCGAGTTCGCTCACAGCCCTTCTAATTATAAAATTATGAATTCAATAACATGTCTTTGGGCGAACCCCTTTTAACATTCAACATATTTACATAAATAAAAAATAAAAAATCCGTTGTGAAATATATTTTAAATATGACAGATTACCTTGCAATACAAATAATTTCAAACAAAGACTCTCGAATCTAGACTTAAATTCCAGGTAACTCTCCCAGGCACCCGATCAATAGTTCCCGCCTATCCCGAGCCGCAATACGCATGCGCGGCCGCCATTTTAGCTCCCTTAAACAAGTTGGAAAATCGGGATAAATTGCAACAGTCAAAACAAAACACAGACTCAGTGCGTGTAAAATATCTTACAAAATGGTGAAATCTAAGACAGACAGGGATCCCGAAGGTAAGAAATCAACCTAAGTATGTTTAAAACTGTAAATTTATTATTATTTGTGTGGAAATCCGGATTTGTGTATGTTTTTGAGCGATTTTTGTGCGAAAAGAGTCATCTTTGTATAGAAACAAGGTGTTTATATCAAATTAGACCTTATTTTTAGTGAAATACTTGTTGTATTTATGTAGTTTTATAGTTTTAATGAAGCTTAAGAGATTTCTCGGTTAACCTTTATGTTAAAACATCTTAATGTTGATGTCTTAAGGGTTGTTAACCTGTAGCTTTCGAATAGAAGTGGATGAAGTTGGTCTAACGTGGACCATTGTGTATATGACCCTTGAGTGAATTAGCTTACATTTTTCGTTCAATCCTTTGCTTATAGGCCCCCTTTGTTCTTCATGTTTTAAGTGTCGATAAAATAAAGAGGCAGCCTCATTGATCTTCGCTGATTGGTTGTATGGCGCAAATTTAGTAACTTACCTACATTAATTGAGGATCTTGTTTGTTAGACTAAAGGGTTTATTTTTGGTTTTTCGCTTCGCAGTTCCTTTTTAATTTATAAGGCGGCTTAGTATGAATAATATATGTTTTTTTTACTAAGTTTAATAGTGCAGTAGCGTTGTAGCGTTCTGCGTGCATCAAAACCTGACAGCACCTGAAAAACATTTACATTGTTTGCAATGAATGTCTATAATTTAGATAGGTAGTTATTAGGCATTATCTTATAATTAAACATTGTCCTATTACTAATTAAGTTACATACATATATAAACTTAAGCATTTTTCCTATGCGGGTAGGCAGAAACTATAGGTTCCGTTAGGTTCATACAACTGATCATAAACACAAAACGTATTAAGTTTTACAGCAAAATGTCTAACAACGATATAATAGAAGACATACACAAACCAACGTTTGACAACTTTGTAATCTTGACTTCAATAAATCAGAAAGCTCAAGTCAAAAGTTAGTTCCTATTGGTTTAGCATAACGCAGAAGTCTGGCAAAACTTAAGAACTACAATAAGTTAAACAGTGTAGAAATGGTACCGTGGTTTATGTATATCAAATTGCAATATTATAACCACTAAACCTACATAACTTCGGGACGTTTTTATGTACAAAAACATTAGGGTTTGTTGTTATGGGGTGGGTCCATGTTAATATCCATATACTTATAATAAAACTCCAGAGATTTTTTGAAAGCGCTCTCTTTTTTTATGATGGGAAATCATTATATGACTTCTCCCGCTCTAGCCGGAGCGGGAGGGCGTGTCAGACTTTTACTGACTAAAACCCACCCGTGTTCCTTCAGTTGCCCATATGCCAGGGCTACGGTATCTCGTTTGAACAATCTCGTTGGGTCGCAAGCTTCAGTACTGCTGACATCTCTTCGAGGCGCGCGTGGAACACTACGCGCCGTCGACACGGGTCTGGTCCTTACCGGGCAGCGAGCTACCCATTGCCGTCCGCAAGCTTGCGCCTACGGTGGCCGGGAGTCTGCGATCGACTCCCAATGCCCGGGGTGTCTCCTCCGCAGCGGCTAGGGACGTGAGGGCGCAGAGACTGCCACTCCCTCACGCGCCCCGTCTCCTCCTTCGCGAGGATTACTGCTTCGCAGAAGGAGGTGACAGCTTCCCATGCCCTCTCAGCGCTAATCTCTAGAACTGCCAGTGGGGTTTGAAAAATTATTTCTGCATATGTTAGGCCAATTTTTGAGAAAGGGTATAGGCTATTTAGCCTCACGCTGCAACACTTAGGAGCTGAGCAAAAGAAAGAACGCTAGTCGAGAACGAAGTCAAAGCGCGGGCAGGCGATGTTATGGGCGACGGAGTGGGTAGGGATATAATAAAATGTCCTTTCTTTGGTATTGTTCGTCAAAGCGTTGGGCTCCTTGAGTTCCGAGTTGAGCCAAACGATTACTTAGTGACAAATGCTTGCACCGACTGGACAGATCCACTCAATCTGTGTGGTTCATTCTTCAAATGACCATTTCAGTCACCAATCTACGCGGTCTTCACATGTTGTGACCAAGATTATGTCTGGACTTTAAAAGAGACTGCGACCTCTGAGTTTGTTTCGGCCTTTCTTGTCAGAGTAGTCAGTTAGGAAACGCCGACCTCATCTAGTTTAAAAAATATTTAATTGACATGTAAAATTATTTGTACAAAATTACTTACAAAAATAAAATGATTTATTATTAATAAATTTTGCGTAGACAATGTCGCGGGCAGAAGCAAGTATTTCAGTATGATGAGAAGACGATCCTAGCTTATGAAATTAATAGGTACATCTACGAATAGTAGGTAAATGTTAATGGCAATAGGCTCGCCCCCATATTACATGGGACTTAAACCTAACTGGTGAAATGTGGGTGTACTATAGGAAATTACATCTCCGCCCAACTCTTCAAGGCGTGGTGTTACGTAATGTAAAAAGTACATAATAAAGTTCCATTTGGTGTCAGTGTGACCGTTAAAGATCTTCTAAACTACACAATGTATTTTGATGTGGTTTTTACCATCATTAAGAAAACTTATTGCGGAATGTTTATCGTTTATATAGGGTTAAATTAAATTAGCTGGCAATACTTTACCCACGTGTTGGTTATCGATATCGAAAAGTAATGAAATGAAAAAACAATCCACGTGTTTATAACTTTAAATTACAATTACACAAACGACTTTGGATTTTGGAAATAAAAATATATTTGTACTACGAAAAATTGCAAAAACAGTTGATTGGCACCTTTGACCTTCATCATCGCCATCATTTCAGCACGTTCACTGCTGGACATAGGCCTCCCCAAAGCTTCGCCACTTCAACTGGTTCTATGTTTTGACCTTCGCGCATCGAAAAATGAAAAAAAAAATGTTTTTTTCTTATTCCACTAGGTTTCTATACCGATACCGAACATGTGGATAAAGTTTTGTCAGCTAATTTAATATGAACCTGTATATTTTAACGTCTGCGTAGATCTTAACTTAAGGTTGAACTTTTAATCCTATTCAGTAACTTGAAAGCAAAGTAACTTCAATGCAAAATAATGATACCATTCTAAAACTAATAGTGTCGGGGTAGTGAACGATTTCGCGTAAAGAATGAATGATAAAAATGGTTTAAATTAAATAAAACTTTAAAAAACCGTCTTTAGGTGTGGAATATAAGAATAGTTAATAATTTTTAATAATAGTTTTTTAATTTTTTTATTTTCTTCTGATAGAAACAAAACTAAATATAAAAATCATGTCATTTTGCTTCTTTTTTTTTACTATTGTCATTTTATTTCCTCTGACAGCCATAGACTATATATATCGATATTGTACACATCTTGTTTTAAGACAAGTTATTAAATTTAAATTACAAAGTTTGCATGTAAGTACATTATTTCAAGTTCATTCAATTTCATTCATTCTTGCACCACCTCACTATCTTTTTTTTTTTGTCAAAACCTGATATCTCTCGAATTGTCAAGTTACTGAATAGGATTAAAAGTCCAACCTTAGTTATATTATATCGCAATCTGAATCATTGCTTCATATGTTCGTAATCTTTGTCTGTTCATGAATGTAAATGACGCAATGAATGTTGTGGAACTGTCAAAATTAAATTCATTCCTTCTGTTAGTATGTTACAGAGTTACCACGCAGTACTGACACTATTTTATCGGGAATATAGGTATGTTTGAGGCATTAAGGTCTATATCTGTTTGTTCGGTGAAAGAAAAAACTCTAATACGTCTTTACTCAAAGGATATTTATTTTGCACTAAACTTACAATTACGATAGTGAAATGAGTGGACTGTATGAACGTTATTTGAATGTGTGTGTACATTATGTGTGTGTGTTCATGAAAGATGACTACTAACAAGTATGGGATATCTTAATCTAATTAGACTCGAATATGTAGGATTGACAAGGTATGTCAATCCATCAGGTATGTCATATTCGAATCGTTGATTTTTTTAATTTCTGAGTTGAACGGCATCGTTATAGATAAATTCGTACACTGACAGGACAGGTCCACTCAAGCTGTGTGGTTCTTTCCTCAAAAGACGATTAATTTCAATCACCAGTCTAAGACTTAGTTCACATTAGGTCGGCCCGACAGTTTTACGTTTATCGGCTGTCGGGTGTTGCTGTTCACACTAGAAGCTGCCGATCCGACCTAATGTGGCGCTATACTTGCTAGTACGCCAATATCATGCCCGACCCGATAGAAATCGTGGCTAAACGTCCGGTAAAAGTGTCGGCTCCGTTAGTTTTATCGGGTCGCCCTAATGTGAACGGCGCTATTGCAATGCATATGCCAATATGAATCCGACACGTTTACTGGCCCAATAAAACTGTCGGGCCGACCTAATGTGAACGAGCTCTAAATGGTCTTCTGTTGATCTGACCAAAATTATGTCTAGACTTTAAAAGAGACTCTGAGTTTTTAGCCTTTCATGGTTAGATAGGAAACGCCGACCTCATCCAGTTGACATACATTTTAAAACTAGCTTCTGCCCGCGACTTCGTCTGCATCAAATTTTCGCTTCCCTGACCCTTCCCGTCGCATCGAATTGCCTGCCAGTTTTCGTCGCTGCTCCGCTTCTTTTGATCGTAGCATAATTTTAACTGTAACCATGAATTCAGAAAATCTGCTGTTTCATAGAAAAATGCAATACCTACGGGGTCAAAATCTAGGGAACAGCTGATTTTTTTTTTAACTTACTAAAATTTTCTACGCTGGGGGGTCTAGAATAATATGCTGAATTCATGGTTACAGTTTGCGCACTGGATAAAAACTGATCCTGTATAGCCTATATCAATATATAGGCTACCAAAACAAAAATAATTTTTCAATTCGGACCAGTAGTTCCTGAGATTACCGCGGTCAACCAAATAAACAAACTAGCTCTTCAGCTTTATAATATTAGTATAGATATGATTGACATGTAAAACTGTTTGTACAAATCAACTTCACTATCACTACATAATATAAAACAAAGTCGCTTCCTTCTGTCAGTCCCTATGTATGCTTAGATCTTTAAAACTACGCAACGGATTTTGATGCGGTTTTTTTAATAGATTGAGTGATTCAAGAGGAAGGTTTATATGTATAATATACGGGCAAAGCCGCTGGCAAAAGCTAGTACAGAAATAAAATCAATGTATATTTTTGACATTTTCATAATTCATATCGTTGATAGAATATTACTTTGTCTGTGGCCTGATTAAAAAAGATGGCTATTAGTGAAATGAAAAGAGAAAATTCTAAAATTCTCATTTTACAGTTTCAGAAGACATGGTGGAATCGATAGACGAGCTGAAAGAAAGGCTGTCGGTCATGAAGAAAATGATGGAGGAGCGGAAGAATCAAGGCTCCAACCCCAAAGAGCTGTTCCAAGGCCAGGCTTCCAGTCTCCAAGGCACCACTATGATCGACGGGAACTTTCTAAGTTTCGTTTTCGGAGGATCACTGTTTGTGATCATCAGTGTATCAGTATACGCTTTCTACAACCTTTATCACGCAGTGCTCAAGAAATTTCCCTCGACCCACACAGAGTTGTAAATTGAACTCTATCGAAACGCTACAAGGTTTATTTGTGATTGGTATTTATGTGTGAAAAAGGACAATATTGTTTTCTTAATTCGGCATGATTAAAGTATGATGTAACTTTTTGGGTTGTGTTTTATTTTCCTGTACAGACTACGTTTGTGTACGGCGACACATCAAGCTATACATGTCCAGTATAAGCTGACTTCCCATTGTACGAAAAGCCTATACAATGCGAGGTCAGCTAGAACTGGAAATATGTAGCGACATGAAATATGTGGAGACATGTGTAATATAAGGCCCTTTATACACAAGATTATCTTGCCGTGAACAAATAAAAAAATATCCAAATCGGTTCACCAAGTCAAAAGTTCTGAGGTACCAAACATTAAAAAAAAATACAGTCGAATTGCCTCCTCTTTGTTTTGAATCCGGTTAAAAACTACATTTTATTCGCCGTGTGTAGGCACGGACGTATGTGAATCAGTATTGAAACTTGTTTATGGACGCACGTACCGTAAAAAAACTGATCATGTACAATGGGCGTTATTATGTTGATGTTGTCATAATATATCTGCTCAAAAAGACACTTCTGAGAATTAAATATTCTACTAGATTGTGATTGTACTGACCGATGAAATACACATAAACTCATGCCTTCCTTCCAGGTATCCAGAAACAACTGGACTTTTGATGTTAGCAAACAGAATACCTTTTGCGTCCATTTATCTGGTTATACACGCACAACGGTCGGGAGTAGACTACACACCTGACCCTTCTGAAGACCACAAATGGTTCTACAATCCTAATCACAATAAATAGTAAACGGCTTGATGAAAGCAGTATATTGTTGTGGTACATTAACATTTGGTGGTAACTTCTTTCCCCAAAATTATAATAACTAAGTTTTCAATCTTAAATCTCCTTTTCTATAACGTAAGATTTTAATATCTAATTTTTAAGTAAAACTTTATGTTCTTCCGTGGGGTGAGGACCTGGTGATTTGTAATACAGGCATTTTACGCATAACTCAGACACCAGCTAAAAAAAACAAATAATATGTAAAACCGAGAATAAGGCCTCCCCCACATTAGGCGTGCGCGATCCTCGGGCGTGTGAGTAGCGCGAGCGCCGCGCGCGCGTCGCGAGCGCGCTGCGTGAGCGTCGCGTTTACCTGCCCAGCGGCGCGCGCGGCGCGCACGCGGCGCTCGCCTTGGCGTTTAACCCCCTTCAGTCAAGTCAGTCACAATTTGGACAATTTTCGTTTCAAAATCCACACTATCCACACTAATATTATAAAAGCAAAGTAACTCTGTCTGTCTGTCTCGCTTTCCTGCTAAAACTACTAAACCGATTTAAATGAAATTTGGTACTTAGATAGTTTAGAGCCTGAGAAAGGACATAGGCTACTTTTTATTTCGTGACTTTGTCTGCGTCCGCGATAAACGACATTTACGCAGAAGAAGTCGCGGGCAGAAGCTAGTCTTTTATAAAGTGCTGATTTCTTCCCACACCTTTTTTTGCAATACGATCACTGTTGGCGCCATCTATTTTATTTTGTTAAACTGTTACGCAAGATGTCAAGCTAGTTCCTTTTCCTGCCACCTATATCGTGCACTTCGCAAACTACTCCTTGAAGAGCGTCGCCTTCTTTATGGCTCGCTCGAAAAAGACATTATGACAGTTCAAATATGGATTCCACCGCGATCGCTGTCTTTTTTTTACCCGCTGTACTTTTATCGCAGAACGATATAATTGAATATTATAAGTTCATAGCAGTCCCGCTGTTTCTTTAGTGGTGTATTCTGTGGCTTCGACGGTAAAACTGAAGTGCTGTGTTTGTGCCTCTGGACTAAGCCGACACGTGGTGCCGAATTGTGAAGACTCCGGAGCAGAGCTGCTGGTAGATCGAGCGGCCACACGAGGAGATAGGTGCACGATTTCCCTCACCCCCTGGCCCGTAGGCGAGACACTTGCGTACATCAGTTTTTTTCTGTCCGCGTCGAAGGTACCTAATTTCGCCTTCCGTCGGAGCCCTACCAATCACTATACTCCTTTGTAGTCCTGTCCCATATCGCAGGACGATTCTGTATTTCTAGGATAAAGCTTTCGATATTAATTTCACTCGGTGACTCTATTTTTAACTTGTGTCAACACAACACTGCCCACCATGTGACTGACCGAAACAGTAGCGGGCGAAGGGGTAAGAGCGCGACTCGAGCGCCGCGCGCGCGTCGCACGCGCGCCGCTGGGCAGGTCAACGCGACGCTCACGCAGCGCGCTCGCGACGCGCGCACGGCGCTCGCGCTTCTCACACGCCCGAGGATCGCGCACGCCTAATGTGGGGTCAGCCTAAGCTTGTCATTGTGAGGAGTAACAAAGTTTTTATTTTCTGATTAGATTTGATTAAAACACTGAAGAGTACGAACTACGTCATCATTATTTCACCCAAAAGACGTCCACTGCTGGACGTAAGCCTCCCCCCAAGCACCGCCACTTCAACTAGTTCTATCCTTCTCGCCTCCAGCGGATTACTGCGGCCTTCTCCAGATCATCAGTCCATCTTATGGGACGCCTTCCAACACTACGTCTTCCAGTACGCGATCGCCACTCCAGAACCTTCCAGCCCAATCAGCCATCTGTTCTGCGATCAATGTGTCCTGCCCAGCCACAAAGCATAAGGCTTGTTTTGTCATAAAATGAGAGACTAGTAGCTTGACATTAAACCTAAGTTGAAAGACGGTTATCATTCTGTTTTGCACCAACTAAACTTAATTTAAGCTGTTGCTGTATTTTCCTTCTAAAGAAACAAAAAAGAAACGGAAATAAGAAAAAGCTGTCTGTGTTGAGCTGTGTATTTAGTTGAACTAAGATTTTCTTCGACGAAATTACGACGAACTACATTAAAAAAAAGAAACATTTATTTCAGGCAAAACTCATATTACAAAAATTAAGTTGAAATGTGACAATGCTGTAGCAGAAAACAATAAAATGTCATCAACAAAATAGAAGTAAGTCACAGGAGTTAAAATAAAATACAATGTCAAATTTATTCGTCACAGAGTCGGAATTAATATTAATATTGCTTAAAATCACGCTAAATTCAAGACAACCATGACGTAATTTTGTTTGACAGTTTTTAGTGTCATTTGTCTTTTTGTTTCGCGATCTGTCAGCAAAGATAGCGATACTCTTTTTTAGTTTAGACAGTGAAAAAGAATCTGTACTCTACCTAGTCTAGAGAATATTGCTTACTAGGAAAAGGTATGTTTCACTTACCTAAGGCTTATACCTTTTGGGCCCTAATACTAAATATTACAGGGAAACTGGATATAACAGGAGAACCAGGTGCTGAAAACCTACTTTTTCAATTTGTGGACTTCGGTAACGAACTAATAGATAGACTTATACATATTCAAGCTGTTTTTTTTACAAAAAACCGTGAAAATGGTTTTTTGGTGCATTGTATGAATTGGTCATGTTTTTATTTTATAAATAGAGATTCATAACATAACAAGGAGCTAAATTCATGAATTCGTATTTCACCATAATCAACCTATTCCGTTACCACTGCTGGGGCAGAGGCTGCTTCTCTGTGAGAGACAGTGGGCCATAATCCACCAGGCGTGCCCAATTTGGGTTGGAAAATTTGCTTTAACCGTTAGTTAAAAGCCTCATATGCAAATTCTTTCTTCTTATTCTTGATTTATTTTTGTTACTGAAATTTCTCTACAATTTATTGTTGTATTGACTTAAATATAATCCACAAACTAACACTAAAATAAATATAGTATATACAGTTAAATAAAGGTAAAAAAAAATAATGGGAGGAGCTCACTGGGCATCAAAGAATTCGTCCGCATCGCTGTCGGTGGGAAAAGTGCCCAGAAGGCTGGCAGCATTGCCACGTTGGATGGCAATGCTGATTCTTTGACCTAAAAATAGACCAGCCCTCTGGTCACATGAAGAGTCAACTAACCGCTTGGCGATGTCCCGGAATACTCGATGAGCACTCGGACCCCACGGCCCTAGTGTTTCAACCCCAAACGGCTCAAAAATATAACTCCCAATAAGGTTGTTATATTTGCGCCGTTTGAGATTTTCTGCACCTGCAGCAGCCGCCCCAGCACAGCCTGCCGTGCTTAGAAGATGGGATGGCGCGAGGGTGTCGACACAGGTAGCATCCCACACCAAAGGCCTACCCAACTTCCAAGGCATTATGGTCATTCCGTCTGGCCTCTTCCCATCGTCACGAGCCAAGCCATTGGGTTCTAAGATAGCTGGCACCCCGGCGGTGACAAGAGCCCGACGGATGATGTCATTAATACTGGCATGCCGTGCCAGCCGGCCAGCGCTCTTGCTGCAGGCAAGACCGTGGTGTCCGAGGCGATCAACTGCTTCACCGCACTGACACCGATGCGGAGCCACGCAAGGAGCACCCAGACGCAGACTTGTAGCGAGTCGGAAAGTCGAGTCACCTAGCATAGTGCCTATGTTAGGTGACGGTAGCGCCTGAAGCCATAAGCCCGACTCCCATTCTCCCACAGCCAGCAGGCGGGCACGCTCAGCAGTATTGGTGGACGTATTAATGAGATTATTCCGTACCAACCTGCAGAGCAGCTCATCCCACTGTCTCTGGGAAGACGGGTTCTCGGGCTGAACCGTATCCAGACAAGCCACCTTCCAGGCATTCAGGGCATCGGTCAAGCACGGCACTTCCGAGTGAACCTGAGAAGGAGCTAAGATTTTCGAGATTAACTTTTCAGTGCCGTGGACCGAGGACAAGAACGCCGGTAAGCTTACACTGGAAATTTTGCGGACGCCGAGCCCACCAAAACGAATCGGTAGTGTGGCTTGTAGCCACGAGCGGTCGTCCAAAGCCACATTTAAAATGGATGTTAGGGTGCTTTTAATAATTTCATCGACTTTGTCTAAAAGGTGTGGGTGCTTCCATAAAGAGGAAGAGCGGAGATAATACATGAAATTTGGACTGAAACAGCAGAATCTGATAATGGTGAATGCCGAATGTAAATTAATTTTAGAAAGTCTATCCGAGATATCGTTAAAATTTTGAATTTTTTCGTCAATAAAAGGTGAAAAACTGTCTTCGAGAATTGGGGAACCTAGGAGGTGCAGTGAACTTTTTTCCAAAAGTTTGATGTCTGGGGCAATTGAATTGAATTTCTGTATAGTCGATTGTCTGTCGGTATTGTCACAAAGGTATAATTCACATTTTGAGTAATTAAGGTCAAGGCCGATGGAGTGGAACTGCTGCTTTAGGAATTTAAAATCTTTTAGCACAGTGTCTACGTCACCTCCTAGTGTTCCATCATCTAAATAAAACATTAAATTTTGAATTTAGTTGTTGTATTATGGGATGGATAGCCAAACTGAAAATGACTGGCCCGAGAGGATCACCTTGTTGGCATCCGACTGCCGATTCCAAAATGTTGTCTTTATATAATAATTTTGATGGATGCCTATAGCACTGCCACATAAAGCGGTAAATTTCAGGCAATTCCTTTTTTACTTCAGCCAACAAAGTATCAAAATTGTTACTGAAATGAAATGTTTATTCATGTTAGAAAATAATTTATGAACATTTCAAGTCAATATTTTGCTGCTCAATATTTTAAAACTAAATGGCATCGGCATTTCCTAGCTGACTGATCCCTGAGAAGCAATGCCAAAACGAACAGAGATCATGATCTCTTTAGAAGTCCAAACATTATATTATTACAATGCAGGGCCATGCATTTTTTTGTGGATGGGAAATCATCAAATTACTTCTCTCGCTCTGGGCGGAGCGGGAAGGCGTGTCAGACTTTTACTGACTATAAAAACCCACCCGTGTTTCTTTCAGTTGCCTATATGCCAGGGCCATACCTGAAAGGGTCTTTTGAAGAAAGAGCCATTCCAGCTTTGAGCTGACCGTTCGTCGTATAGCTCAACCTTATATTAGGGGGCTCAACGACCCATAAAATAAATAAATATAAATATTCAACATAAATAAAACATCACAGCCATTTTGAACACGCTCTCATTACTACGACTACGAATTAAAGGCATACTAAGAACTAAGTTTCCATATTCATCTGTAAATCAGTTTGTAGTAACAGAACGGCGAATAAAAACCCAATCAGATTCTGACATAAAACACGTTTCCAACCCCTTAAAACATCATCGCAAATTCAACTCTAGTTGCAGGTGATAAGTTTGAAAATTGGATAATGAAATTCGCAGTGGGGGTGAAATAGGGTGGTCAAATAAATGCATTATGCATTTTGCAAATTTGTCTAATTTTCAGAGTGATGTTAATGCTGTTGATGTTTCGTTTCATTTTGAATTCGCTTTTAATTTTAGTAGTTGGGGGTGAAACTTCTGAAAGCTTCGTTTGAAAGGGTTGAATTGTGATTTAAGTAGTTTGGTAGTTAAAGACACTGTACAGCAGTTTTTCTTCAATATGTAAAGGGAATGGAACAGAAAGTTATTGGATTCTTTAGACTGTATTGTGTACTTCGATACCCATGTCATCAAACATACCTATATCATCATTATTTCAGCCGAAACAGGTCTACTGCTGGACTTAGGCCTGCCCCAAGGTCCGCCATTCATCATATTCTGCGCTTCCCGCATCCAGCGAATTCCTGCGGCCTTAATAAGGTCATCGATCCACCTTGTGGGAGGCCTTCTTTTTCTACGTCTTCCAGTACGCAATCGCCTCTCCAGGAAACGACCTCATAGGCCAAATTAATGCCAATTCTCGAAATTAAAAACGGTCAAAATCTAGTCACAAGTCCTTTATAATTGTAACCTCCATCCATTTTTTTTTTGTCTGGCACACCCTTCCGCTCTGGGTAGAGCGAAAGTGCGTGCCAGAGTTACTGACTAAAACTCATCAGTTGCCTATATGCCAGGGCCACGGTAACTCTTTCGACCTAATCTCGTGACCCTGGCGGAACCTCTCTTCTCTGGCGAAGGCTTTGTGGTTACATCAAATCACATGAGTAAACATTGTTGAGAACAGTTCAGAAACCTTACAAGTGACTTTTAGTAAGTTTCAAAGTTCTGTCTTGAGCATTCTAAGATATAATTAACTCGCTTTATGTTAACTTAACAAGTAGTCCCAAGGCTTGATCTCTTACTAGTAAGTTGGCAGTACTTGAAGCACAAGTAATGGAACTTTATGGTAAGTATACACTGAGAAAACTGACAATCATAAAAGAGGTGAATTCAGCTTAAAGTATGATGAATTCACTCAAAGGACGGAGCATAGTGATTCACCAAAAAGAACGATGATAATACTGATGTTGATGATAACAGTATTTAAGATGATGTGTCACCATGGATTTAGTTTTAGTTACCTACTATTTTTCGATGCCTTCCTCATATATCCAGTTATATCCTATTAGTTTTCCTACAATTTTTCGGTGACTTCCTCACATATTCAGTTATGTCATACAATTTTTCCAACTATTTTTCGGTGCCTTCCTTATATATCCAGTTATATCCTATTATTTTTCCTACTATTTTTCGGTGACTTCCTCACATATTCAGTTATATCATACAATTTTTCCTACTATTTTTCGGTGCCTTCCTCATATATCCAGTTATATCCTATTATTTTTCCTACTATTTTTCGGTGACTTCCTCACATATTCAGTTATGTCATACAATTTTTCCTACTATTTTTCGGTGCCTTCCTCATATATCCAGTTATATCCTATTATTTTTCCTACTATTTTTCGGTAACCTCCTCGTATTTTAGGTTAGGTCCTCTTACTTTTCCTACTATTTCCTCATATCTCTGGTTATAGCCTATTATCTTACGGAGGTCGCCCTCAATAGGAGGATTGTGTTTTTTAATAAACCAATTAATATCTCTATAATACACCAGTGATTAGTTGTAGTTCTACTCATTCTCCATCAGTAGGACTACAACTAAATACTGGTGGATTACACAGAAATTGTTTGGATTATTAGAAATCACAATCCTCCTATAATTGAGGGCGCCACTGGACTTACATGATCCCCTTATTTTTAAGTATCCAATATTGGTTCTTTCCTTTTAAATATTATTAGGTGTGAGCTCAACATTAAAAATAACTGAAGAACCCTAAACTTGAACCTTAAAAAAATGGAGAGTAAGTAAAAAAAATAGAAAAAAGTACCTTGGCAAGAATGGTAAGAAGGTGAAAAGGGATGTATGTATAAATTAAACAGAAAATTGAATGGTATTTTTATTTCCATAGTATGAATGAATAATTATTATATACTCTAAACATTTATATTCAGTATAAAAGAAGACTGTTTTGTTTAGAAACATCCTCGCCTTAATGATTACAGTATCTATTTGTCGGTCATTATAAAGAATCATTATATACATTATGTTCAATAATTCTAGTTTTTACAAATTAAAATAAAGGTTGAGACGAGTAGAAATTTAATTTACAAAAAATAACAAACTTTACATTAATGTACCTATAACTAAAACATTTTTGCCCTTTTTTTTTTTTTTTTTTTTTTTCAGGATGGGAAATCATCAAATGACTTCTCCCGCTCTGGGCGGAGCGGGAGGGCGTGTCAGACTTTTACTGACTAAAACCCACCCGTGTTCCATCAGTTGCCCCTGTGCCAGGGTCACGGTATCTCTTTCGAACAATCACGCGACCCCGGCAGGCATCGGTCCTAGTAGACCCCTACACTGCTGCTGACATCTCTTTGAGGCGCGCGTGGAACACTGCGCGCCGTCGACCCGAGCCTGGTCCTTACCGGGCGGCGAGCTACCCATTGCTCGCCACCCGCAAGCTCGCGCCTACGGTGGCCGGGAGTCCGCAATCGACTCCCGACGCCCGGGGCGTCTCCTCCTGCGGCGGCTAGGGGCGCGAGGGCGCAGAGACTGCCACTCCCTCACGCGCCCCGCCTCCTCCTTCGCGAGCATCACTGCTTCGCAGAAGGAGGTGACGGCTTCCCATTCCCTCTCGCTCCGTACCATGGCTCGCACCAGGGCCGGACACGAGAGGTCGCCGCCGCCGATCGCCTCCACGAGGACACGGCGGTGCTCCGCCCAGGCAGGGCATACCTCCACCGTATGCTCCACCGTGTCCTCCAGACGATCCTCGCAATGGAAACACCCGGACGTATCCTCCCGCTTTATCCTGCACAGGAACCCACCGAAGCACCCATGCCCGGTGAGAACCTGCGTCAGGCGGAAGGTGAGGACGCCGTGGCGCCTCTCTATCCACTCCTCAAAGAGGGGACTTACCGCCGCAATAGTGGCGTGCCCAGCACTGGGCTGCGACAATCGTACCCGCCATGTCGCCATGAGATCACACCGGAGCTCTGTCCGCCGTGCCACGATTTGTCGCGGCAGCGGAGTTTCGCCCCGGCGTTTCGCCTCCTCGCGCCACTCCCACATGTGCGCGAGGACCTTTGCCTCCAGATCCCATGGCGGCACTCCGGCAAGGAGGCTCGCCGCCTCGCACGAGACCGTGCGGTATCCCCGGATTAACCGGATGGCCATGACCCTCTGGGCCGCAAACAGCCGGCGCGCTGGGCGCAGCCTCAATGAGGGTGCCCACACCGGTGCCCAACATTTTTGCCCTTAAGGTGATTGCTTCAGGGTAGCCGTTTTTTGCAATTTGCAGGCCAGTGCTAGGTTGTATGTTAATTAAATGTTGCACGCGGGTGTAAGTACATAAGTTGTACTACATACGTCTTACACCCGCGTCTAACATTTCAATCAAAACCTAGCACTGGCCTGCAAATTGCAAAAAACGTAAGAAAATTTGAATTTCGCGGGCTACCCTGACGCTTTCACCTTAAAGCTGCATACAATAAATTGGTTATATTATTATAGTAAATATCTATTTTCAAGTAAAGTGCTACTATAAACACTCCGATGAGACTAATCTATCCCTCATACAAATACTTTACTTTAAAATCTATTACTAAAGGTGAACGCACACTTTTCAGAGCCGAAGGAGGCGAAAGAATCGAATTTTAGAATTACTTGTATGAAATCCTATGGAACCTCGCACACTTACCGAATCGGACGAATAAGGTCGTACGATTCGGTGCGGATAAGTGTGCGAAGTTACATTGGACTTCATTTAAGTAATTCTAAAATTTGATTCCTTCGCCTCCTTCGGCTCTGATAAGTGTGCGTTCACCTTAAACCAGCTATTGGTGCTGGCTCATACCATTACTTTATGCGGACACCGTTATCGGGCCGTCTTTATAGGATATCCTAAAGGGATATCCGATAAATACCGTAACTAAGGGTAGATTACTAGTTCAGCGCACTCTGCTATAAAAAAATAACTGCCCTTGGACTCTGCAGTGCCTCAAACTAGCAACGCCGCGTACGGTATAAGTACATAATTAATAATTATGTAAACGTTTCCAAAAAAAATTGATATTACTGGATTCAAAATAAAAACACCTTAAAAATGAGCAAACGAGTTAACTCGTTTGCGCATTTTCAAGGTATTATAGCAGCGACCGTAAGCCGTTAGAATACCTACAGAATTTTGAAATTTTTACTCTAGGTACCATCTACTTTTAATATATGACGTGTTACCTCGCATTAGAGTGAGCGTGTTAGGACACGGAGAAACGGCATTTTGGCAAGGAAAGCACAGATAATCATTACCACGTTTAACTTCATAAGAATTGTAATGAGAATTAAATTCAATAGTTTCAAACATACAGCAACGGAAAAAAACCTCTTCAGTATCTGTCACCAAAATTGCATCAATTTGGCCAAAAGTGGGTAAGAATTGTTCATCATCTATATCTACAGTAACAATAGAGTTCCGCTGCCATATAACACCAGCTATTGTAGCGGAAGTAACCGAATATTTGAGGACAACGCCAGTGCCGAGAGAAAACTTGACAGTGTCTCCTGAATTTAATGCAGATTTTTTTCCTAGTATTTTTGTTGTAGGTATTGTATTTTTCACAAACAAGTCATTGAGCATAAGTTGACATTTTATTGCTAGAGTCTTGCAAACATTGACTCGATTAAAAGATGATCTAGCCACTAACTTAGATACCCTGTGCTTGGCTTCAAAACGCATAGCCCACATGTTACGTACGGGGCCGAACTTCATTAGCATGGTAGGATAATGAGTCAGAAAATGAAACTTTGGCTGCAGGGGTGATTTTGTTAGCTCCGTGTACAATTGATTAAATTCTGCTATTATAACCCGGAGTTGAATATTGGTGTCACTGAAGACCCTATGACTTAATAACCTGTCGGTGATTTGCCGCAACATAATGTATAATTTCCATACTTTATTTTCTAAAGGAATGTAAAACCCGGCTATTAGGCTGAAGTATCTAATAAGGGTAAGCATTTCTGATGCTGAAGTTTTCAATTTTACTTTCGAACCTTGGACAACTAAACAATTACTTGGTTTTGAATTCCTATCTGGTCCATAATCAAATGAAATTATTCTTTGTTGCAATACTGAGATCTTTAAAAGACCTTCGGCAAGGAAGTGGTTTATGACAAAGGTCATTACATAACGAGCTACACCTTCTAATATATCATGCATTGGGTCTACTGCTACATTTTGAAATAAATCAAATCCTGTCACCTTAAGCCAACAGCATGATTCTTTAATGCCCGTGTTAGGTGTATCGTTTTCTTGCAATTGAGCGTGGTATGAAGTCATATTTCTAAGCAAGTTACTGTTTTCATATAGAGCAGTTTGCAAACCTTTCTTGTCAATGTTACAGATTCTGCAACACTTGTTAGCTGAAAAACTTTCAGTAAACCCGAGAATTGAATTCAGGCCTAAATTATCGCCAGTTATAGCAACAACCTTCAATTTTACGGTTCCTTTAAAAAACTTATTTTCTATAAAAATTCCTTTGTTTTGCAAGTAATTCAATTCCTCAATAACAGGGTCAAAAATAGCTTTGTTTCCATATTTAGTTTTGTCAGCAGAATGGCAAATAGCTAACAGCAAAATGTTATTCAACAATGAAAATAAATGTGGTGGGAGTGCTGGCAAGGAAACGTATACACCACCAAGCTTATGCACCCCAGCGTGGCTCCCCAAAGGATTTCTAATTTCAAAATCATCATAGTATACTACTAAAGGAAGAATAATGTCCGACGCCTGCGGTGTACACATTGCCAGCCATACAGATCCCTGCATTACATTTTCTAGACACATTGGCCTCATCGGATTTTCTTCACGGATTATTAAATTACCCCTTAGGTGGTTCAAATAATCCGTTACATCTTTCCAAATAGTGTCAATGGAAAAAAAATTCTTCAAAACCTGGCGAAGTTGAATTACTTGCATTGTACGTGGCTTGGTGTGTAATGTTAAAGTGTTACTCCTTTGTGAAATGTCAGGACAATAACCAACGATTACTTCATGTGTTGGTATAAAAGAACCTAATAAATTCAATTCTCGGAATCTCAAATATTCTGAACGAAACGGAAAAAAGATGCCCTTCAAAGCTGTGTTGAACTTATGAAGTCGTTTATTAATTTCGCTTCCAGACATGCTTTCCTCATCAGCTAGCACAGGGCCGAATACGGACATTAAAGACGGTGCGATATTGTCAAGAAGGGTTTGCAAATGACTAACCATAGCTTGTACAGACGATCGAGATACAGAGGGATTTACATAGAGCGTTGAAATAAATTTCAAAACTTCTTTATGAATAATACTATCAGCATTATCAAGGACTTCCGGTTCACTATCAGCTTCAATGTATATGTGCTCAGTTGCTACTTTGGTAGTCTCTGTTTCACACATAGGAACTACGCAAGCCTCGTTTGAGGTGGATGGCAAATAACGAGTGTTTACTTTATTCAAATGTTTTAAGTTAACATGTTTTCTAAATTGTCTAACGTCCGTGAAATACCGGTAGCATGCGTCTTCACCACATTTATAAACTCCAGTAATATCAATTTTTTCACATTCTTTCCTTATGTGGGTAATAAGTGAAGAAAACGTGGGAAAAGTCCTTTTACAACTGTGACACTTCATCTTAATTTAAATTGTGACTCCGAGAGTAACTAATATCTCCTTCACAGATTGTGACATACGATCGTACGATGTTTTGACTTTGTAAAAACCAATTTGGATAATAAGCCAAATGTTATAGCTTTCAGTAGGATATTTAGCCGCAGTAGCATGAAATATTTTAAAAGTCACATCAACAGCCTCAGTTAGTGTTGTGAACTTGTAAAACGTATTGTCACATACTGTGAAGGAGACACCTGACTGGCAGCACCAAATTATAAATGGTTGGAGGCTAATACCTAGGTTTTGAAGCTTTTGGCGACGCTCCTCAATTACCACTTGCACGTCTGCGTCATCATCCACGATGGTCACAAATCCATCCAATATCTCCGCTCGTGAAGCTTGCCAGTCTTTTCTAGATCGACGGGCAGGAGGAATATTAAAGAGACAGCCGAGTAGCAATATCGCTGCTATTAATTTTGTCTCCGGTTGTTCATCTGGAAAGAAAATAATAATAGTATATTTGACACAACACATCATCATTAACTGAGCAAATAGGGAAAAGTATCAGAACAAAATAAAATCTATCTATATAAGTAAAAATGAATTGCCGAAATGTGTGTCCGCCCGCCCGTTACTTCTGAAACGACTGCACCATGTTAGATAATTTTTAAATTCTTTTTTGTCTATATATTTTATAACGGGTTCACCGACCCAGGGAGGTCGAGCACCTAGAACTATATAACAGAATCATTTCCTTACCGTCACAAATTGCCAATGTATCAGCTATTTTTCGACGAAGAAACGAGTCCTTTGTGGTGTTAAGCTTCTGCTGAGCAGCTTTTAGTATGTTTTCCGATGAAGCATCCAAGGCGTCGAGGCCCCCGGATTTATCAGGGAACAGTGCTTCGTAGTCATGAGTCAGGAGTCGCCATCCATCACTTGACTTCAGGATAGGATACTTATTGAAGTACTCCTGTAATGTCCCTTCCTCGTAGTACAAGTACCGGAGGCGAGCTCGCACCGTCTCCCGCCACAGGGCACTGACCTCCTGCCACGGACCAGCTGAAGGACTTGACAGCTGCTCTAATGCTGACGCTACGTCCTCCACTTCACCTGCACACAAAAATTAAAACGATTAATAATTAGTACAATGACAATAACGGTTCTTAGATTCAGATATTTTGTAATTTGTAACGAAAATTTATACTAATTCAGATATTTTTCTCAATAATTTTGTTCTTGATAATTTAATTCAATCTGAAAACATAAAATTTCTTGAAAAGGAGTTACCTTCTTTAAGTCCGGTCAGGTCGATTCCAGCGAGTGGAGGGGTGTCTAGCCTAGGACTGGATTTGGAGCGAGAACGTGACTTGGGCTTTTCAATAAGGCCCAACGAAACTAAATGCTGCCGTCGAGCCCTTCTGGCGGTGACTAACCAGCCAGAGATATTGCGCTTAGCCTGGTAAGCATCAGCCGGCAGGTACGGCGCGTAGTATAGGGGTGGTGACTCCTCTTTAAATAATCTGCCAATGTCGTAGGATAGAGCAAGCAGCTGCGAATCTGTCAGAAGTACCGGGTTTTCGGCCGTAATGAGCTTCTCCATAAGCAGCTTGCATAAACGCCCACGCACGTTTGAGGGTAAGGTGCCCGTTTTCTGCCCAATTGCTATTATTTGTTTTCCCTCGACTGATGAATTCAGTATGGTATTCACCTGAAACACAAATAGTATAAGTATGGCATTACAAACTAAATATGCAAGGTAAAAGTTAAAAAAAAATGTCACTAAAATGTTGAAAATACAGGTTCAATACCTACCTTCCATTCAGTATAATGATCAGTTGGAGTCGGTGCCAGTCTAGGCATCATGCATTTAGTTGTTAGTTATAGCTGTCACCAACTCCAAATATATTACTGATCTTTGTGACATATAGTATAGCTCCTAAACGGCCGTCCGTACACACATACAGGACAGGACAGGTACAGACGTTAAACTTATCTGTTTACGCCGGGGGTTAACAATATTGAATGTCAATTTAAATTCCTTATCAAAAGTACAGGATAATAGGCAATAACTTACTAAATTGCTCCCGGTGGACTCTTGTCTAACTGCTTCACCCACTGACGACGACGAGTCCAGTGGTATCACCAGTATGTCACCATCCTAAAATAATATTTACTTTGAGACAATGTTATAATAGTACATGTAACAAAAAGGTGTGATAATATGAGTATGTACGGTCAATTAACCTCAATAATCGTTGAAATAATCACTAAATGTGTCCGAGTGCGACCATTAACTAACAGGCTATAGCTAGCCCTAGCCGGAGATAACTCAAGGGAAGTGTTATATTTTTTTACTAGTAATCGGTTCAGCATTGCAGGTGTGAACGGTCCTGCCCTCGTCCCTTGATCCGGCCCTGATAAAAACTAATCGATCAAGATCAGGACTGATCCTGGTCTCAAAGAATGTCTATACCAAATTTTGCATCGGTTCAGTGTCTTAGGTATGAAAATGTGAAAAGGTCCTGCCCCAGCCGACAGATAGACAGACAAACTTACTTTCGCATTTATAATATTAGTATGGATGTAATTACAAATTAATACATATTGCTCTTGAACCAAAAAACAGTAAGTACGAGTACTTTTCTACAATTTTGCAGAACTTACCAAATTTTCCTGGTTAAGTCCTGCTTCGCAGTCTTGGTTGAGGATTGAGCTTTGCAGTCCTTCACACGGTGGCAGAGGCTCTAAGTTACAAGGTAGACTAGTTAACAAGTCATTCCTCAGGACCTCTTCAAAGAGTGATGAATTGTAGGAGTTATCCTGAAATTTAACAAGAAATTTAAAAAGGTAATAATAATGTACTTAGTTGGTAAACTAACAAGACTGATGAAAAGTTATGATTTTATTCCACTTTTTAAATAAATACTGCACCGGTTAAATTGTTAGGTATCTTAAGAAGACTTTAAAATAATAAAAGTTAATAAGTAGGTACCTACCTACCTACATGCAAGTAGGAGAATGTGCATTTAAGCGACGCAGGGCATGTGTAAGCAAAAAGTTTAAAACAAAATTTACTTTTTTGAAATACAATTTATCATGAAAACAAACCATATCTTATGGTTGGTCGCTTTTTAACATGGCCAGAGCTGCTTCAAACCGGAGTCTGTCCCCTATTTGAGGGAACATACTATGTATGTCTTGTTTACTAAGCATCTGCATTGTTGCGATATCAATTCTTTCAGCTGAAAAAAAAAGGTAAATTTAACAGCGCCCTGATTGCAGCTGTGAAATGCACTACGTCGCATCGACTTTATAAAATGTAGGTTGGTAGAGCTCGTCTAAGCTGAAATGACGCGCCCCACTACTTAAATTTGTATACGTACACTACGGTAAATGCGGTAGTGGGGCGCGTCATTTTAGTTTAGACGCACTCTACCTATTTGTTTTTTTTTGGGTTGCAGTTGCACATCGAATCTAGTGTATAATATAAATATGAACGTATATCTAGGTAGGTGGGTAGGTACCATACGACAAGACTATTCTTGGTTGGAGTGTACAGCGGCCAAAAAAGTGTTATTTTCGCAAATCGTTTATTTTCTCGATTCTATAGTATGTAACACCTAGAAAGGCTAAAAGTGTCTGGGTGTTTTTTGTCTCCGACCAACCGTTTGTCGTAAAAACGATGTCGAAGGGATCCATAGGTAAGGTTATGTTAGAACTGTGACCTTGAAATTGGTCGCGAAATTTTTTTAAGTATATTTTCATAGTGCCTCTAAGACGACACTCTGACCCTATTCTTGCTAGAAATTAGAATGTGTGAATGTAATGTGTGAGCTCATGCTAGCAACTTACTAGGTAGGTTTGTCAACTTACTTTCAAAACGATCGATGTAGCGTTCCAAATTCCACTTCTTCAAAAGATCACGCGTAGCCATATCCATTTTTGCACTGATCAAACACGTTCACTGGCACTAATGGAATTGTTATTGCTATTAATTAAACGAGTCGTGAGTCGTGACTTGCCGGCTGTAGCGGTGAAATACAAATGGCCGACCGAAATGGCGCGGCGGCGGAATGAAGTGAGAGAGGGAGACCTCATTATATAATGCCGTCACCTTAAATTTGTAGGACATCATTCAAATGCTACTCATAAATGGGTCTCTGTAATAATAATTTAGTAGGATACACATAAAATAATATGACTATATTATTGAACTTTGATGCTTACTCTAAAAATATGAGATTATTTAATCGTATTATCATAGGATTCACATAAAATAATATGACTGTAATATTAAAAAATGATGCTTACTTTAAAAATATAAGTTTAAAGCATTATAATTTAATATAGTACATTAGGGGGAGGTCATCGTATTTTTAGAGATACTTCTTCATATTAAACTATGAAATCTATTTATATTACGGTGACTGTCATTGTGTTTTTTAATTAGAATCTTATTTATAATTATCATACTAATTTATGGGACAGTGGACCATTTTCTATTACATTGTGTTATTATTTGAAGAAGACAATGTTATTTCATAATTACAAATTTTTACGATGACAAGTATCATAATATTGCATTATTTACCCAAAAAATTCGATTCCATCTTAACACATTTCAGTTCTAGCGTAATATTTACTTATTATCAACATATTATAAGACAACGCATCTATTTTAAACCAACGTCACGATATTTTAAGATTATGCCAAAATGACATTTTTCTCAGTGTAATCTGTATTAAAAGCATCAATGTATGTTGAGCGTGTTCTGTGTATGGTGAGGTAATTAAAGAGACGTGACTCCAAAGAAGAATATGTCTTTAATTGGGTTCCACAATACTTCGTTATGACTAACTACGTACTAGGTATGCGACAAGGCAGGGCGGTGTGACGTGGACGACTGGCGAGCCGATCGCCCGCGCTCCCATATTCCGTCAAGAATGCAACTCAGCAAATTGCTATTACTAAGCCGCCACAATGTTAAATGTAAACAATTTGATTAGGAAAAGACTTGTAGTCTCAATTTGTAGTTATCATAATTTCAGTCGAAAGACGTCCGCTGCTGAACACAAGCCTCTCCCAAGCTCCGCCACTTCGAGCGGCTTTGTGTTTTCCACATCCAGCGGATTTCTGCGACATTCACAAGGTCCTCAGTCCACCTTGAGGGACGCCTTCCAACTCTACGGCTTCCGGTACGCGGTCGCCACTCCACAACCTTTCGGCTGCATCAGCCACCCGTTTTGCGATCAATGTGCCCTG
Organism: Aporophyla lueneburgensis; assembly: GCA_932294355.1. Lineage (NCBI taxonomy): Eukaryota > Metazoa > Arthropoda > Insecta > Lepidoptera > Noctuidae > Aporophyla > Aporophyla lueneburgensis. The sequence goes on along the minus strand of OW028758.1, from coordinate 23,630,149 downwards.
ACCACTGCCACTTAAGTTTGGCAATTCTTCGGGCTATGTTGGTTACCTTGATTTGACTGCGGATCTCGTTACTCCTGATTCGATCACGTTGGGAAACTCCAAGCCTAGCTCTCTCTATTGCACTTCGGGTGAGTTTCAGTCTTCTAATAAGGCCCATTGTGCGCGACCACGTTTCAGTACCATAGGTTATCACAGGCAACACACACTGGTCAAAGACTTTTGTCTTGAGACACTGCGGTATGTGACTGCAAAAATGCGTCGATTTGATGCTTTTAGTACATAAACAAGAAATGCTAAGTTTAAATCACCTTATAGATGTTTTCATTTGATAATTAAGGTTAATATTACTCTATTTTCGTTCGCGATTTTTCAACTAAAGTTTGTTAATATTTTACAAAAAAAAAACTTATTTTTTACAGCTTTTACTGTCCCACTGCTGGGCAACGGCTGTGAAAATCTTTTCAGGAATTTTTCTTCCACTAACTCAAACCAGCGATCGCGGTACGCGTCCAGGTCAATCTTGCCATCTCTTTCTAGGCCAGCCTCGGCGGTGCCGTCGATCTTCAGACACCCATGGTGTGGATACTTCAACCCAGCGGGCATCGTGCATACGGCTGATGTGACACATTTATTAAATATTAATGCAATTTAATAAAAAATGTATACCATCCCATCTCTTCCCGTGGGTATCAAAAACGCAACTAAGAGACTAGAGAATGGACAGCACCATTCTTTATACATTTTACCACCATACTGCGATCGCCAACCCGCTTGCCAAGCGCGGCGATTATGGCAACGCCCCCCAAATTGAGAGAGGCGCTATGTCCAGCAGTGGACCTCTTTGGCTAAAATAATGATGATGATGATGATGATGATGAAGTATATAATAATATTCCACAACTATCACACAACGCCATCTAGTCCCAAGCTAAGCAGAGCTTGTGTTATGGGTACTAGACAACTGATAAACATACTTATATATTTCTAAATACATACATATTATAGATAAATTACACACCCAGACACAGAAAAAATGATCGTGCTCATCACACAAACATTTGTCCTGGGTGGGAATCGACCTCCGGCATAGCAGTCAGGGTCACTAACCACTAGACCAACAGGCGTGTCAAATATAAACACAAATATAAACACATAGACATATTTACATTGATGCAATTTAATAAACATTCATAACAGAACCTGTAAACCACTTGTAACTTTTCAGTTAAAGTTATTTTGATACGAAAATCTAAAACTAAGTTAGAAGTATTAGAATTAATCTAACAGATCTAAAATTACCAAAACATTAAGTGCTTTAGTAATTTTCTATTATAGTTAGTAACTTGAAGATACGACTAATTATTTTACTATTAGGAGTGTGTCTAGAAAGTTTTCAATTAGCTTTTGTGGCTTGTGTTAGTACTTAAATATACCTAAGTTAGATTCGCCCTGGGCATTCAACTTCAGCAGTCTAAAATATTTCTTTTTTTATTTTGGTGGTGGTATCTAATTGGTTTTAGGGTGACGTCTCTGAGTGTAGAAATTGTGACTACATTGTAGTATTGGGTTCCCACCTGTAAACAAAATGTTAGCGGTGTAAATAAACACCCTAGTTGTATTCTTAACTTGTAACTTGTCACTTTTAATCTCAATTCGAAATATTTTTAAGAAAATTGTTAATTCATTAATGATTTTTTTGTAAATTTCATTTGCTGGACAACGTCAATAACGCGATGAATGTTGTTGAATTATCAAAAAATTAAAGGTCTCGCTTGTGTAAGTAACAAAACGTACGTAAGAAGGGTTGGGCAGAGTTGTACGTATAGTACACCTACATTTCGTCAGTTATGTTTAAGTCCCATGTAACAGGGGGCGAGTCTATTGCCTTTTAACCGGGCACAAATCCAGGCTCCGGGCTGCTCTGAAATTCCGGATCAAAAACGTAAGAACACTTGGCCCAACCTGGGAATCGAACCGTGGACTTCATGCTCAGCAGTACCGCTTGCTGCCACTAGACTAAAATTTTAAATGTAAGGATAGGAGGATTCAGGACGAGATATTATACTAATAGTGTAATGTAGCTGTTTAGCTCGAAAACTAATACCCGCAGGACCGTGGAACTAAACCTCATACTTGTTTCGAACAATACAAGTCTAAGTTTGAACACAGACTTTGAGTTGAACGTTCAAGATATGAACAGGCTATTTTAGTATATAAGTTTAACCTAACATAATAATGCTTTAACTGTGCAGGACGGTTACCTTATGTATAAACTAGCTTCTGCCCGCGACTTCGTCCGCGTCAAATTTTTGCTCCCCTGACCCTTCCCGTCGCATTGAATTGCCTGCCAGTTTTCGTCCATAGCGTGATGTTATATGATGGCTATACAGCCATTTGTATAGCTTGCCTCAATAAATAGGCTACCCAACACAAAAATATTTTTTCAATTCGGACCAGTAGTTTCGGAGCTTATTCAATATAAACAAACAATCAAATCTTTCCTCTTTATAATATTAGTATAGATACTGTATAATTCTATCATCATCATCATCATTTCAAATGAAAGACGTCCACTGCAGGACATAAGCCCCAAATTGGGGGGTTTTGCCATAATCTTCACGCTTGGCAGGCGGGTTGGCGATCGCAGTATAGTGGTAAAATACATAGAGAACGCTGCTGCCCATTCTCTAGTAAGTCCCTTAGTCGCCACGGGAAGAAAGGGGATGGTGATATTCTTTACGTCCGGCACCACACGGAACGCATATCATTCTATAATAACAATTAAACAAACGAAAAAATTAAAGAACTTCTAAAAGAGACTGCTTTGTTTGTGTAGCGGTCGTAAATGCAACTGTTAAGTTTGGATTTATCTCCCGTCAATTTAAACAGAAATACAGGGTGATTGGAAGATGGGTGCAAAGCTTTAAGGCGAAGATAGTACAGACAATTTAGAACCATGTAAGCCATGGTTGTCTTAGACGAAGTCTTACCAAATATTTTTAACCAAATTTTTAAGTTTTTTTTCGGAAATTCTCAAAATTTAATGTTAACTGCATAATTATGGCCAAATTGAATGATAAATGAATTCATTTTTTATTTATTTAATTAAAGTAATGTGTAAGCAATCAAGCAAAACATGTTTTGGGCTTCTGTATCATTAGACATTTTTTTACAGACATTTAAAGCTCAGAAAAAAATAAAAAAATTGTACAATACGTCTTTTAAACCTTATTAAAAAAAAACGGAGGGTGTTTTTTTGTTCAAACTTCTTGAAGACATGCTTGATAATCGCTCTTTCTTTTGAGGTACATTTATGCGGATATCTTACAAATTATTGAAGTTAGGGCCTACAAACCAATTTGAGGGAGAAATTTTTTATTTTAGGCAGACTAATTAAAACAACATTTGAATTAAAATTATTTATTTTTAATGTTTAAAATGACGGCCGTGATTCCTAATACAAGCACGGCCCCGTCTTCTAACTTCTGTAGTCGTTATTTTCAACATCATCTCCTGCTTCATTGTCTCAAACGCTGAATTTATTCTTTGTATCAATTCTTCTCTACTGTTTATTTCTATGTTGTTATACACCAGTTCCTTGGCCCGGCCCCACACGAAAAAGTCCAACGGGGTCAGATCTGGGGAGCGAGCGGGCCAAGGGATGGGTCCAGCCCTGCCGATCCTGCTATCAGGAAAGCAACTGTTGAGGTGTTCCCTTACATTTAAAGTCCAATGCGCGGGACAGCCGTCTTGCTGAAAGATGACTGTTCGGTCTCTTTCGAAGATCGGGACACCTGATCCCTCTACCAGCAGTGGTAAATCAATTTGCAGAAATTGCAAATAATTTTCGCCATTCAATGGATCAGGCAAAAAGTGGGGCCCAATCAATGTTCTGCCAATTATTCCAGCCCATACATTCACTGAGAATTTCATCTGAAATGACACCTGCTTCTTAAAATGTGGATTGTTGTCTGTGTCGACCCATTCATGGATGTTGTGAAAGTTTGTAATACCTTCCCTTGAAAATTTACTTTCATCCGTCCACAAGATTGATTTCAGAAACCACGCATCTTCGATGTCTCTGTTGAGGAGGAAACGGCAGAACTGAATTCTTCTTTAAGGATCTTGCTCTACTAGACCTTGCACACTCCTGCCATGGAACGGATACTTATCATTTTGGTGCATTGTATGTCACACCTTCCATTGAGAAATGTTTAAATTTCGAGCTACTGCTCTAGTACTGGTAGTAGGATCCGCTTGAAATGCTGCTAAAATGTCTTCGTCGAAGGCAGTTTCGTGTCTGCCCGGGTTGACTCCAGGTTCCACGCGGTGAAACCCATCTTGGGCAAGACGACGAAACGTGTTGTAAAACACTCGGACATTCGGTATCCTGCGATTCGGATAGCGCTCTTGATACATCCGTCGCGCCAAAAATCCATTGCCGTCTGCTCTACCGTACATAAATACGATATCCGCATAGTCTTGATTGGAAAAAGTAGCCATAGTCACTTAACAATTAAGAAAAACGGCGTAGGAGCGCACTAAATGTCAACTCAACACAATTAAGTCAAAAATCACACGTGCAGGAGCGCGAAGCTACGACTGGACACGGTGAAACAAAAAAGTTCAAAACTAACGCAAACAACACGTGCAGGAACGCAAAGGGCTACAACTGAACACGGTCAATTGTGAATCAACACGACAACGTCCACTCACAAGGGCAGTAGTTTGACTAATAAGTAAAAGATGTAACGGCTTCATCACAGACCGACTGACCCTGACTAAAGAAAAACGACTTTTTTGCCTCAGTAACTAAGACCATTTTGCTGTAAAAACCAACTCTTATCGCTTTTTGCTATTCATTGGGCGTTCTACCTGGAAATGCCGTCGCACCGCGCTCGGTGGCCATTGTTTAGAGAATCCCCTCAATGGGTTCCCCTCAATTGGTTTCTGCATGTGCCAAAAATTCTTAGAATTGAACAGTGTTATCATTTCGAGCACATAAAGTATTCTTTTAAGCAAAAATTTTGTGTTTTGTTAGACTGCCTAAAATTTAAAATTTCTCCCTCGAATTGGTTTGTAGGTCCTAATTTCAATAATTTGTAAGATATCCGCATAAATGATACCTCAAAAGAAAGAGCGATTATCAAGCATGTCTTCAAAAAGGTTTGAACAAAAAAAAACACCCTCCGTTTTTTTTTAAATAAGGTTTAAAAGACGTATTGTACAATTTTTTTATTTTTTCTGAGCTTTAAATATCTGTAAAAAAATGTCTAATGACACAAAAGCCTAAAACATGTTTTGCTTGGTTGCTTACACATTACTTTAATTAAATAAATAAAAAATTAATTCATTTATCATTCAATTTGGCCACAATTATGCGTTTACATTAAATTTTGAGAATTTCCGAAAAAAAAACTTAAAAATTTGGTTAAAAATATTTGGTAAGACTTCGTCTAAGACAACCATGGCTTAAATGGTTCTAAATTGTCTATACTATCTTCACCTGAAAGCTTTGCACCCATCTTCCAATCACCCTGTATATTTAAAGTCGACTAAAATTATCTTTACATGACAAATGCATTTATTTTTATTTGGCTAGGGGGGCTGGTCCGAATTGAAAACATATTTTTGTGTTGGGTAACTTAATTATTGAGAAAAGCAGTACGCTATGTAACATCACGCTACGATCAAAAGGAGCGGAGCAGCAATTAAAAATGGTCGAAAACTGGCTGGCAATTCGATGCGATGGAAAGGGCCAGGGGAGCAAAAATTTGACGCGGACGAAATCGCGGGCAGAAGCTAGTTTAATAATAAAACTATTGATTTTCAGGTTACCAATGTGGTAAGTGTATTTATAAGTATTATTATTATGAACATTTATTTCAAACACAATATTTACATTTCGAATACAACGGTCAAAACTGTTTAGTTCACAATCAGTTTCCCTGACATAACAGTTTGATAATATACCAAGAAAGAATAAAGGTCATAGATATTCTAAAGGTAAACCTCGGAACTTAAATTAAATGCTTATTTAGAGCACCTTGTTTAAACAGAAAATCAACAGAGAACCAGCTAAAACAATTCAGCGCTCTGCTTATTATTGTGAAAGGGTAGCAAACTTTGAAATATCAAGCGTGGGATATATTGACAATATCGTTTGAGGGTCTCAGGAAACAAAAGGCATTGCCTCTCGAGGGTGACGTAGTAAACAATTTTTTGATTTACTTACCATTTTGATTTTCTTAATATATAATAGATACACTAATTTATTTATTTATCTTATACCTTTAAGCGAGCAATTCTTGTATATATATATATATATATATATATATATATATGACGGATGTTCGAGCGGCTGAGACACCACGTGTCGCTGCTGAACCATCCCCTGTTCGTCCTCCATAGCGGGCGTGTACTTGCAGGCGTTTTAAAAATAATACTCGCAAAGTAACTCACTTAATTTAATTAAAATAATTACAATAAAACTTAACGTTAAAAAGAACGATTGCAAAGATAAACACTGATTTAAATAAAATCACATTAATTGTTCAACTGAAGTTCAGAGCCAATGGATTTATGCGTGTGCACCGCGTAGCGATCGCATCAAAAAGTGATCGCTTCCGCCGCCATGACACTCACAACCCCATTCGGTGTTACCCGCTCTAAATTAAAATTACCACTAACGAAATAAGTTCTCAACCATAGAGTAAAAATAATCGATTACAACTTTTAAAAAGTGTTACCATAAATCGCCTAATTCATCACGCGCCGTTATATATATATAATCTGAATCTCGGAAACGGCTCCAACGATTTTCATGAAATTTTGTATACCTGGTTTCAGGGGCGATAAATCGATCTAGCTAGGATTCATTTTTAGAAAATGACGTTTTATACGTGTTTTCAATAATCAACTTTATCGATAATAAACTTAAACATAAATTTATGTTTTTTGTTTTATTGGAAGAAAAATAACAAAATGTAATTTGTATTTAAATATAATTTCTAAAAAACACAATTTACCAAAAAAAAAAAATTAAATACCGAGTAAAGCTCGGGCATCCAGGTACTAGTTAATGAAAACGGTACAACACCAATTAAATTAATTAACATAGAAACACATAAAAGGTTGACAATAATTACCGGTACAGCAGCAGGCACCGGCAAGAGGGCATGGGGTTTGATAGCTTGGCGTGTAGCTAATGGTAGCTAATGGTTCCGGTTTACCTTGGTGATGGTGGTGTAAATCTCGCAGTTTCTAATATAGTTCCGTTTGGTGCCGAACGTACAGATTACCATCATTCCATTTCTACCCGTGGGTATCGCAAGAGGCGATAAGGGTCTTACTACAGAATGTCCAGCGTTGTCTATGCATTTAATCATCATACAGCGATCGCCAAACTATCTTCCAAGCGTGGCAATTATGGCAAAGCCCCCCAAATTGGGGGAGACCTTTATCCAGCAGTGGACGTCTTTCGGCTCAAATGATGATGATGATAAATTTACGGAGTTACCTCTTATTTTGCACCTAAAATAATAAATCTTTTTTGTCCTAAAAACTAAATAGCCGGTCACTGCCGTGGCTCTGCTTGCTTCGCTCGCTCGGCTCGCGCACGTTTGATAACACTTCTAACCTTAAATCAAATGAGTTACATTTGGTCGGGGGCCCGAGTTTTAGTAACTGCAACCATTTCGGCTTACACATGGTTGATCTCAGTTCTAATATAAAATTACACTTGGTCTGAGTGCCCTTGCTACTGTGATTAATATTGAGAAAAAGCTTTACAAAGTAACAATCACTAAAATCATTTAAACAACCCTCTAAGTTTGTTTGATCCGATTTAATGACCGTTTCATGAAAAAGTAATTCACCTGATCTGCAAATTCCAAAAAACGTTTGGCACTTCGTCCTTATTAACAGTTTGTACGTAAACACGGGTATATATCAAGCTATACCTTTCCAGCTTAAGCTGACCTCACATCTTACGGAAATCCCATATTATGTCAGATCAGTTTATACTGGAAATGCATAGCTTGATGTGTAGCCGTGCGTACGAGTAGTTTAGCTTTTCATCAGCGCGGCTATCTCCGGCTAATGGCCAAGTTCGTCAGCTGGTTTAATATCCTGTGCTCTATCCGGCCTTCAAAATGCATGCAGATATAACCTCTAATGATAGGTACTGAAAAAAAATTCGTGCTTCTCTGGAAAGATAAACTGTCCGGAGTTAAATTAATTTAGCTAGTTTAACTTCACAAACGTGATGGGTGTATACGACCAACAACAAAATGCTGCTTCGTTGGTTCAGAGTGGTCGCAATTGCAACTAGTGAAGTCCTGGGTTCTATTCCCGACTCAGAAAAAGTGTTATTGGTTTCAACTGTGGAGTTTCTTTGCTAGCCTTTTTTGGCACCCACTGCTGGGACAAGATCTCCCAATTTACCAACCAGCCTCCCTGTTTTGTGCGTTATCTGGGCATGTTGGCCCTGTTAACCTTATCAGAACGTCACATCATCTTGACCGTGTGGTCTACCTCGACGGCGATGTCTTTCCTCAGGCGTCCAGTGAGTGATAATTGTTTCCCATGTCTCTGTTAGTAAATATTGGTTTTCTACTTCTGTTATTCAGTGTACACACGGCCACAAATCAAGCTTTACATTTCCAGTATAAGCTGAACGCCCTGGCTGGAGACCTTAATTTATTCAAGTAACCATTGGCAAGTCCGGTTAAGCAGCCGAGAACGTCCTTGGTTGACCTGCAACATGTAATTCCCAAAAAACAGAAAGAATAAGATATGAATCTATTTAGGATCCATTAAAACATAAACTGATAGTATTCCTACATATAAGCAATAAGGCTTTCGAAAATTGCTTTTCTTAGAACAATTTTAAGTAATAATGGAGAAACTTTATAAAATTTAGAATATATTGAAATAAAGTTCTCAAATATAATTAATATCTTCTGAACATACGAACGTAGTTTTGCAAAGATACCTATTTCTTATCTTTATTGCTTGTGAAATGTAGCATTTAAATAGCACCACATTGAAATAAAGATACTTTGATAATATATTTAACGTTCACAGTTTCTGTTTATTAGTTTTGTTTAACGAAAAGGCTTTATAATAAACTCCTTACTAAAATGAAAAAAAAAAGATTCCATTCTATAATATTCTATCTTTTATTATTCTCTATGGTGCCGATGTCGACAATTCTGATAATGTCAAGTGAGAAAATGCGCGAGGGAGGAAATAATTTAAAAATTCAAAATCCGTGTTCGCGACTCCTCTCTCTGCGAGTGTGGACTGCCGGAGGGCACCGTTTTTTTTTTTTTTTTCAGGATGGGAAATCATCAAATGACTTCTCCCGCTCTGGGCGGAGCGGGAGGGCGTGTCAGACTTTTACTGACTAAAACCCACCCGTGTTCCTTCAGTTGCCCATGTACCAGGGTCACGGTATCTCTTTCGAACAATCACGCGACCCCGGCAGGCATCGGTCCTAGAAGACCCCTTCAGCGCTGCTGACATCTCTTTGAGGCGCGCGTGGAACACTACGCGCCGTCGACCCGAGCTTGGTCCTTACCGGGCGGCGAGCTACCCATTGCTCGCCACCCGCAAGCTCGCGCCTACGGTGGCCGGGAGTCCGCTATGGACTCCCGACGCTCGGGGCGTCTCCCCCTGCGGCGGCTAGGGACGTGAGGGCGCAGAGACTGCCACTCCCTCACTCGCCCCGCCTCCTCCTTCGCGAGCATTACTGCTTCGCAGAAGGAGGTGACGGCTTCCCATTCCCTCTCGCTCCGTACCATGGCTCGCACCAGGGCCGGACGCGAGAGGTCGCCGCCGCCGATCGCCTCCACGAGGACACGGCGGTGCTCCGCCCAAGCAGGGCACACCTCCACCGTATGCTCCACCGTGTCCTCCAGACGATCCTCGCAATGGAAACACCCGGACGTATCCTCCCGCTTTATCCTGCACAGGAACCCACCGAAGCACCCATGCCCGGTGAGAACCTGCGTCAGGCGGAAGGTGAGGACGCCGTGACGCCTCTCTATCCACTCCTCAAAGAGGGGACTTACCGCCGCAATTGTGGCGTGCCCAGCACTGGGTTGCGACAATCGTACCCGCCATGTCGCCATGAGATCACACCGGAGCTCTGTCCGCCGTGCCGCAATTTGTCGCGGCAGCGGAGTTTCGCCCCGGCGTTTCGCCTCCTCGCGCCACTCCCACATGTGGGCGAGGATCTTTGCCTCCAGATCCCATGGCGGCACTCTGGCAAGGAGGCTCGCTGCCTCGCAGGAGACCGTGCGGTATCCTCGGATTAACCGGATGGCCATGACCCTCTGGGCCGTACTCAACCGGCGCGCTGGGCGCAGCCTCAATGAGGGCGCCCACACCGGTGCCCCGTAGAGGGCCATGAACCGCACGACCCCCGTGTAGAGCCTCCGGCAGGAGGCGTTTGGACCCCCCAGATTGGGCAGGAGCCGCTTTAAGGCAGCCCCAGCCCGCTCCAGTCTGGGAGCCAAACGTCGGAAATGCTCAACGAAGTTCCACCGGCTGTCGAGGACAAGTACTTCATCGTCGACTCAACGCCGATGTGAACCCCTCCCACCGTGAGTTGGGAACCCGCAGGTGGCGCGTTCCGAGGACCATGAAAACCCATGGACTCGGACTTGTGCAATGCCACCTCGAGTCCCAATTGCCGGATCCTATCGACGATTGTCGCAACCCCCCGTGTCATAAGTTCGGCCGCCGCCTCGTGCGACCTCCCCTGCGCCAGGACCAGCGTGTCGTCAGCGTAACAAACTACGCTGACGCCGCTAGGGAGGTCGGCGCGCAGCACCCAGTCGTACCCGATGTCCCACAGATGAGGCCCCAAGACCGATCCCTGTGGGACACCGCACGACATTTCTCGCCGGTTCCAGTCTCCCTGGTGACCGGGGTAGATGACGGTTCTATCCGTCAAGTAAGCCTCGACTACGTGACAGAGGTAGGTCGGCATCCGGTGATACCGGAGTGCCTCCCTAATGCAACTCCAGGGTAGGGTATTAAAGGCGTTGGCGATGTCTAGAGACACCGCCAAGACGACCCCACCCCGGGCCACTGCATCCTCCGTCGTGAGGGCTCGCACGCACATGATGGCGTCCACCGTAGAGCGCCCCTTGCGGAAACCGAACTGGCTGTCCGCTAAATCCGGCCCCTCCCGCACCAGCCACCCAACGAGGCGGTCTGCAATTACTCTTTCAAAGAGCTTGCCCACCTCGTCGAGCAGCACGATGGGCCGGTAAGCGGACGGAGAGTCCGCTGGGCGCCCAGGCTTCTTAATGAGACCAGTTTTCCCGTCTTCCAACGAAGTGGGAACTGGCCCCTCTCCAAACATGCGCTTAGGAGCCCCCTGAGTCGAGGCCCGAGAGCCTCTAAGGCCAGGACCCAGGCTTTGCCAGGCAAGCCGTCGGGTCCTGGGGCGGTATTTTTGGCATTTAGCCGACGTACCCCCACTCTCAACTCTACCCCGGTCACCTCTGGAGCGTTGTCGTCGTCATCGGTAGTGTGGTCCGCAGCATCGGGCACCACAGGAGGCGGAGCCATTGGTGGGGGACTATGTTCCCCTCGCGAAGAGCGGAGGGCACTCTTGAGCACACATTCTTTGAATGCTCTAACAACGTCCCACCTCTAGATTTGTATAACCGTCTCACTAAATTTATGATCCCTCTTCCGATTAATTCCCCTCCCTTTTGACTTATTCCTCTCCTGAACTGCTTTTGGCGCTGATGATTTTCATCCGCTACAATAACTGCCGCCGCCACCGTCCGCCTCTGTACATTTATGTGCTTGAAGTATTAAATAAATAAATAATATAAATAGTAGATTATTAACCAAGGGGATAAAGCAGTGTCTCCTGTCGCGGGTGACGATTTAAATTGCGAGCGTAACAAAGGACTCGAGGTTTACTCCAGAGCATAGCGAGGGTATTAAAAACTTAAATCACTAGCGAAGCGAGGGATTTAAGACGAGTCGTGAGTGTAGCAAGGGATTTAAGTTCACCCAAGACTAAGACAGCTTTATCACCGAGGAAAATACTCTACTTTTCGTACTATTTGCGAAAAAATGAACACAATAATTATATGAGATAAGCATTTAGAACATTAACTTATTTATAAAAATAAATTAAAATAAACTTAACGTTTATGTATTTGAAGAAAACAAAAACGCGGTAAATTTCCTAAACTAATATTTTTTTGTCGGAAAAGCAAAGGCATCATACGGCCTCGTCGGTTTTCGGAATTTTATTTAATAATCATAACTGCATAATAAATGCGTATTCCTTTTTCAAAAAGATGTATAATGCTTTATAGATAAACTCAATGGTGTAAACACAGATGTAGTTCAGTATAAATTTCGGTAAGTATTCCAAATTTAAATCACCTTCTCCCCCTAGAGGATGGATGAAATTCAGTAGAATTTTCTTTCCCTGTTTTTTTGTTATGTTAGCTTTTTGTGGCATAGAATGTCACTTTTTTGATTCAGGACGAGATATTATGCTAATAGTGTAATGTTAAACAGCTCGAAAACTAATAGCCACGGGTCCCTGGAACTTATACCTCATGCTTGTTTCGAACAATACAAGTCTGGGTCCACCCTTTATGGCAGAATTTTTTTCGTCATAATATTATTTTTCATAACAGCGGATGGCATAAACTTCATTTCGCAGAAAATCGTTTGGCATACACTCATTTATCATACATTCACAACGCATAATTTTATAAGTCAGAATCATCTTTAAGCATAAATTTTATTCCATAATAATTAAAAAGTAGAACCATCATATCGCAGAAAGTTCGCAGTCAGAATCGTCTCTTGGCATAATTTCATATCGATAGCTATTAAAAGGCAGCACTATCATATCTCAGAAACTTTAAACTTAGAATCATCTTTTGGCATACATTTCATATCGAAGAAGCATGCAGCATGCAAACAAGCATGCAGCATGCAAGCAAGCATACAGCATGCAAGCAACCAAGCATGCAGCATGCAAGCAAGCATGCAGCAAGCAAGCATGCAAGCAAGCATGCAGCAAGCAAGCATGCAAGCAAGCATGCAGCATGCAGGCAAGCTTACAGCATGCAGGCGAGCATGTAACATGCAGCATGCATGGTTTCTGTCACGGCTTCGGCGCTGCGGGGCTCCAGCGGTCCCACGCGAGCTCATCGTCGCAGATGGTTTTACGCTCACCACCGTGGCTTCGGCTTGCTGGCCGGCTACACCGGCCAGCCTCAGCCGCGGTGGGGACCGTCAAAACCACCTGCTCCTCAGCTCGCGGGCCGCCTCGCCACTCCGCGCCTACGCGGGCTTAAATTACACTCTAGGGGTAGGGCAGACAAGACTACGTGGAGTCGGTTCTGCAGCGATTCGTTTCTGTCAATAATTTTTGTAGCACAACATAATACTGACTTTTTGAGACACTATTTCATTTTATTTAAGGTTAAAATGCAATTTAATAGAAATGAAAATATGCCTAACAAAATTATTCTAAATGAAATTCTGCCATCTTCATAGTATGCCAAGTGAAAGTATGCCAAATAATCATTGCTCTAAATAATTGTTATGCTAAACGAAATTATGCGGAATTTTAAGTCTGCCGAAGGTAATTATGCGAAATAAAATTCTGCCATCTTAAAAGTATGCCAGCGTAAAGTCGAGCATATAAACATTCGGCCAAACAATGATTATGCTAAACATTTTTTATACCTTACAAATATTCGTTTAAATAAGATTATGCCAAGTGTGTTATGCCAAATAAAATTCGGAGCATCAAGTTTCTGCCAGATAGAGGGAACCCTACAAGTCTAAGTTTGAATACGGACTTGGAGTTGAACGTTGTTATCTTAGTATTTAAGTTTAACCTAACATAATAATGCTTTAACTGTGCACGACGTTTACCTTATGTATTAATTATGTTTCTATATTGAAGATACTGAATCCATACTAATATTATAAATGCGAAAGTAACTCTGTGTGTCATACTTTCACGACTAAACCACAGAACAGATTTTAATTAAATTTGGTACTGGATAAGTTTGAAGAAGAAAGGACATAGGGTTCTTTTTATTCCACGACTTAGTCTACGTCCGCGATAATCGACATTCTTGTGAACGAAATCGTGGGCAGAAACTAGTAATTCTATTAATAACAATTAAACAAACGAAAAAATAAAAAGAACTTCTAAAAGAGACTGCTTTGTTTGTGTAGCGGTCGTAAATGTAACTGCTAAGTTTGGATATTTCTCCTGTCAATTTAAGCAGAAATGTATTTAAAGACGACTAAAATTATTTTTAAATGACAATTGTATTTTTATTTCTTGTAATAAATTCAGTTGATATTGAAATAAAATTAATTTCTGTTCTTAATTTTAATGAGTTGACATTTAATAATATAACTATTGATTTTTAGGTTACCAATGTGGTAACTAAGTATACACTTAGGTACCACATTGGTAACCTAAAAATCCATACGTATATTTTTAAAATTAATACTATTTTTTTGCATTATTTATTAAGAACGATTATTTCAAACACAATATTTACATTTCAAATACAACTATCAAAACTGTTTAGCTCACAATCAATTTGCCTGACATTACAGTTTGATAAACCAAGGCCAAGGAAGAGTAAAGGTCACAGATATTCTAAAGGTAAACCTCGGAACTTTAAATTCAATGCTTATTTAGAGCACCTTGTTTAAACAGAAAATCAACAGAGAACCAGCTAAAACAATTCAGCGCTCTGCTTATTATTGTACAAGGGTAGCAAATTTTGAAATAACAAGCGTGGGATATACCTATGTACAATATATTTTATGGGTCTCGGGAAACAAAAGGCATTGCTTTTCAAGGGTGACGTAACAGACGAATTTTTGATTTACTTCGCATTTTGAATTCCTAAAAATATTAATAGATACTCATTGGTGCCGATTCCCTTATTCACAAACTAAACTAAATTTAAGTTCAGTGCATCTTTTTATCTAGTTCTAGCCAAGTTCAAGTAATAGAACTGGCGAGCAGCACCGTGTGTAATATTACACGAACCATTTGGAACCACTTTTGACCCCCTCATAACTCAAAAAATATTTGACATAAACGTGTCAAATTTGGCTCATATAGTGAAACTTGCAAGATACATATGTGCTCCAAATTTCATAAACACATCTCAAACGGTTATTTAGATATTAACGTCCAAAAATCGTCATTTTTATCACTGACTGACCTATAGATCTAAACTCTAACCCAGTTCCAGATTACCTAGAAAGTTCAAATTTGGCATGCAGATAGGTAATGAGGTGAATACAAAGGAATAAATCAGAAACTGGTAAATTTTTATCATTTTATTATAATTTTTCACTAAATTGATTCTATTAGGAACACTTATAACAAAAACCGTTTAGTATTAATTTTGCTATAAATAAGTACCTACTAAATAATTTATGTACAAAAAGTAATGATATCCCATCAAAAACATAAATGTGAAATGAGAGCCAAGTTCAATATATTATGATATATGCCTTGGTTGTTGACTTCAACGACAAAAGAAGTGAGATCTAAATGGGTGCCAAGTTCAATGGTCACTCCTGAAATTTATTTATAACTACATAAAATATAATTTCTTCTTAAAACTTAGCCAAGTCAGACCTTTGGCTATAATATGTTATATATTATAGCCAAAGGTCTGACTTGGCTAGTTTTCATATACGAATTATATTATAGCCTTCGCAAGTTCTAAACCTGTTACTTGTTGGTTCTTATTTTACTATTCAGAAAATTTGGCTTGTTGGTAGAAACTAGCCATCGAACATAATAATTCATATAATTATGAGAACTAGCCAAGTCAGACCTTAGGCTACAATATATTATCCTAACTTATAAGAAGAAATGATATTTTATGTAGTTATAAATAAATTTCAGGAGTGACCATTGAACTTGGCACCCATTTAGATCTCACTTCTTTTGTCGTTGAAGTCAACAACCAAGGCATATATCATAATATATTGAACTTGGCTCTCATTTCACATTTATGTTTTTGATGGGTTTCTATTTCACTAAGGAAAGGACAGAAGATAAATTTTAGTTTAGTCCTGTCAAACCTAAAATTACGTCAATTTACGTCAAGCGCTGATTAACAGCGCTTGACGTAAATTGACGTAATTTTAGGTAGTAGGCAAGTTTTTAATCACGTCTAAACTTGTATGGAGTAGTGACCGGCGCTGATTAATTTGACAGGACTAAACTAAAATTTTTTTTTGTCCTCTTCTTAATGAAATACAAAGAAAAAGACGCACTGAACTTAAATTTAGTTTAGTTTGTGAAAAAGGGAATCGGTACCATTGTTCCGTGTGGTGCCGGACGTAAAAATAGCACTAGTCCATTTCTTCCCATGGACGTCATAAGACGCGACTAAGGCACTTACTAGAGATAGAGCAGCAGCGTCCTCTATGCATTTTACCACCACACTGCGATCGCCAAACCGACTGCCAAGCGTGGCGATTATGGCAAACCCCGCCAAATTTGTGGAGGCCTGTGTCTAGCAGTGGACGTCTTTCGGCTGAAACGTGAAGGTTCCTCTGTTTTTGTGCCTCAAATAATTGTCCTGAAAACTGCCACCATCCTTGATGAAACGCTCGCCGATCACTACCGTGGCTCTGCTTGCTTCGCTCGCTCAGCTCGCGCACGTTTGATAGCACTTCTCACCTTAAATCAAATGAGTTACATTTGGTCGAGGTGCCCGAGTTTTAGTAACTGCAACCTTATTTCGACTTACACATGGTTGACCTCAGTATTTTTTTTTTTTTTCAGGATGGGAAATCATCAAATGACTTCTCCCGCTCTGGGCGGAGCGGGAGGGCGTGTCAGACTTTTACTGACTAAAACCCACCCGTGTTTCATCTGTTGCCCATGTGCCAGGGTCACGGTATCTCTTTCCAACAATCACGCGACCCCGGCAGGCATCGGTCCTAGTAGACCCCTTCACTGCTGCTGACATCTCTTTGAGGCGCGCGTGGAACACTACGCGCCGTCGACCCGAGCTTGGTCCTTACCGGGCGGCGAGCTACCCATTGCTTGCCACCCGCAAGCTCGCGCCTACGGTGGTTGATCTCAGTATAAGCTTACATATTTGGTCTGAATATACAAAGTTTTAATCAATAAAATCATGAATACAACCCTCGTAAGTTCATTTAATCCCATTTAAAGACTATTTAATGGAAAATTCATTCACCTGACCTGTAAGTTACCAAAAACGTATAAAAAATTACATTTCGCGATCTACCATGGCGCTTCGGTTGTTCGTACTAGCTTTTTGCCAGCGCGGCTATTTCCGGATAATGGCCAAGTTCGTCAGCTGGTTTAATATCCTGTACTCTATCCGGCCTTCAAAATGCACGCAGATAAATAACCTCCTATGATACTGAAAAAACCGTGCAGTACTGTTAAGGTAAACTATCCAGCTTCAAATTTAATTACCTAGTTTTCTAACTTCACAAACGTGATGGTTATAGAAATCTATCAAAACACAACAAAAAAACTGCTTCGTTGTGCAAGTGGTCGCAGGTGCTACTGCTGAGCATGGGGCCTTGAGTTCGATTCCCAGGTGTCGCAAAGTGTTACTGGCTTTTTCCATCAGGAATTTCTGAGTAGCAGCCGGCAGTCTGAATTAGAAGCCGGTTGATGACAATAGGTTGGTGATCTATCTCGACGGTGATGTCTTTCCTCATGCGTCCAGTGAGTGACGATCTTTGCCCATCTCGACGTGTCCGGCCCACTTCTACTTCAAGCTCTTTGTTTTTTCTCTAACATTCGCTATTTGAGTTATGGAACGCAAGGTAGTGTTTCTAAATCGGTTGACATCTAATATATTGCGCTCCATTGCCCGTTGGCAAATTTTGATTTTATACTTCAGTTGTTCAGTGTCCATTGTGATTAGCCAGTAAATATACAGTGAGTCCTATGTCTTTTTTTTTTGGATGGGACATCATCAAATGACTTCTCCTGCTCTTGGGCGGAGCGGGAGGGCGTGTCAGACTTTTACTGACTAAAACCCACCCGTGTTTCTTCAGCTGCCCATGTGCCAGGGTCGAGTCCTATGTCTTACCACACTTTCGTAAATCCTAATTGGTATTCATAAATTCAGAGTAGTAAGAAACTCTTAAAGGCTCATATGAGAATCATCATCATCATCATCATTTCAGCCGTTAGACGTCCACTGCTGGACTTAGGCCTCCCCCAATTTGGGGGGCTTTGCCATAATCGCCACGCTTGGCAGGCGGGTTGGCGATCGCAGTATGGTGGTAAAATGCATAGAGAACGCTGCTGCCCATTCTCTAGTAAGTCCCTTAGTCGCCTTTTACGACACCCACGGGAAGAAATGGGGTGGTGTTATTCTTTACGTCCGGCACTACACGGTACCGTCCGGCACCACACGTCCGGTACCATATGAGAATATAAGGTTTTAAAAATAGGAAAATGTCAATCTGATCCAGCCCGTCCTTTGTCCCCCGTCTACTAGCGATGCCCTAAGCCGTTGTCGGTATCCTGTAAGAGGTGCATTTGGCAAGTAGCTTTAGTTTTAAGTTTTTAAGCCGTAAGTCGAGATCTTAATTTATTCAGGTAGCCATAGGCAAGTCCGGTTAAACAGCCATTTCATCTCGCAGGTCTACCTAGGAGGTTGTCACCTCCTAGGTAGACCTGCGAGATGAAATTTCTAAAAAAGGAATAATATATAATGTTAATCTATTTTAAGATCCATTAAAACATAAACTGATGGTATTCCTACATATAAGCAATAAGACTTTCGAAAATGGCTTTTCTTAGAACAATTTTAAGTAATAATGTAGAAACTTTATAAAATTGAGAATATATTGAAATAAAGTTCTCAAATATAATTAATATCTTCTGAACATACGAGCGTACTTTTGCAAAGATATTTCTTATCTTTATTGCTTGTGAAAATAGCACCACATTGAAATAAAGATACTTTGGTAATATATTTAAGGTTCATAGTTTCGGTTGATTTGTCTTGTTTAACAAAAAGGTTTATAATCAACTACTTACTAAAAATATAATTACTAAAAATCACCGTTAAAAGGTTCTATTTATAACTGACGAAAAAAACGGAGGAGGTTCTTTGTTTTTTTTTATGTATGACCACGCATAAATTTTTACTGAGTGGACCGATTTTGATATTTCTTTTTTTTTTATTGGAAACGGTATATCCCAAATGTGGTCCCATGTAAATTTAGAAAGAAAATTACAACTTCAAGGGTAAGAAAACAGGGGACGATTGATTGTTCACTCATTGATTGTAATGCATAATTTCTTACAGAATAGTCCGATTTTGCAAGCATCATAGCCACAAAAAATTATAAAATAAAAGGCGCCAAACAATCAATGAACAAAGATCACTCAAAACGCCGACTCAAAATGACTGAAAGGTTTATTATTTTTTGCTTTTCAGTATTTCGGCGATTTAATTTTTTGTTAAAAAGTTTTTATAATATTCCTCTTAATGGTTCCGATGTTAACAATTCTGCTAATGGCGGGTAAGAAAAAGCACGAAGGAAGAAATAATAAAAAAAAAAAACGAAACACCCTAAAAAATGGAAAATAAATAATAATATAGTTTAAAAAAACTAAAAAACACGCTTCCATAGAAAACCAAACTAAAAAGTAGAAAATAATGGAAAAAAAGCGTAGGGTGCTTTTTAAGGATTTTTTTATTGATCAGGCACCCCACGCTTTTTTCCATTTTGAGACGTATGTCAGCGTAGTTTGTGACGTATGTCAGCGTAGTTTTAGAAGACAGTTTTTTGCTGTCCTGATAACCCTGGCAAGGATAATGGCACTTTATGAAATTTCTGCATTGTCATCGGTCTTTGACAGGTGTGCAAAAGTTTGAATGAAATCGGGTCGTTTAAAGTGGGTCAAAATCGCGCTATAAGGAGTCGGTTACAAACAGACATACAAACATACTAACATACAAACAAACATACTAACATACAATCAAACATACAAACATACAAGTGAAGCTAATATAAAGCGTGTAATTAAAAACAGCCATTTACTAGCATTAATCCCGACTGTTTCGTTAGTCTTGTGGCAGCAAGCGGTAGCGCTGAGCATTAGGTCCTGGGTTTGATTCCTAGGTTGGGCAAAATGTTATTGCATTTTTCTATCTGGAACTGCACAATAGTAGCCCAGAGTCAGTTGCCTATGCCAGGGCCACGATAACTGCTGAGCCAGGGCTACGGTAACTAAAGTGCTGCTACCTAACCTCGTATAATAATCCCATAAGATTTCACTGTGATGATAGTTGTAAGTGTTTAAATAAATAAATACAATACAACATTTTCCAGTCCATTCGAAGTTATTCTTTTGTGATAAACCACACGGCAAACTGCTTTAAGTTTCTAATGTTTTCACAAGATAGATTGATTTTGGAAAGAATAAAGGCAACAGTGCGTAGGTTTCATTATAATATTCACCTGTTTATACAGAAATTTGAGCTGCATTCTTAGAATTTTATAACTAACAGCCTTTTTGTTTTTCTAAGAATACGTGGGAGGGCTGCGAGGGCGAGCGTAGGAAGAATAGAAACCTGAGTGGAATTCATGAACTTTCAGCGGTTAGTATTCTTGTTACCTGCAAGTTTTTATTTTTTTTAATCCAGGCTGGCAGTAATGCTCTACACTTCCGAGTAAATTATGTTACAAATATCTCGAATAAAATTCCTACATTCATTTCATTTATCCATTCATTTTACTAGAGAATGGGCAGCAGCGTTCTCTATGCATTTTACCATCATACTGCGATCGCCAACCCGCCTGCCAAGCGTGGCGATTATGGCAAAGCCCCCCAAATAGGGGGAGGCCTATGTCCAGCAGTGGACGTCTTGCGGCTGAGATGATTCATTCATTCACACTGACAACGCAAAACCTAAAGTTAGTGCAAAAATTAATGCCTTAGTTTTCTTAGTGAAAGGATTTCTGAAAATTAATTCCCTAAAGAGGTTAAAGCTGCCTTTCCAGCAGAAATGTGCTATGCAGCTTTACTGTGCGGATGTGAAAGCTACACTACTTAACGAAACTTTGTGAACGTATCTACTAAAGTGCGTGTGTTCCGTGTGATGCCAGACGTAAAGAATAGCACCATCCCATTTCTTTCCGTAGGTGTCGTAGAAGCGAGTAAGGGACTTACCAGAGAATGGGCAGCAGCGTTCTCTATGAATTTTACCACCATACTGCGACTGCCAACCCGCCTGCCAAGCGTGGCGATAGTGGCAAACCCCTCAAATTGAGGGAGGCCTTTGTCCAGCAGTGGACGTAATTGGCTGAAACAATGATGATGGTCCACTCATGCTAAATTGTGTAGCGGAATTATTAAGATGTGCTATGAGACGATGCGCACGCAGAGGAGAAGATGCGGAGCTCGAGCTATGGTATGCATCGATAGCAGGAAAGGCCTAGGAACGTCTATAGCCTCCAACCATAGCACGCATCTATCCATATACAAATCAGAGCTTAGTTTTTCCCGTTTTTCATCAGTGCTATGGTATGTAGGTTAATGAATATGGTAAAATTGATGGAGAGCACATCTCCGGTGGAAAGCAGCCCGAAAGATTTTTCAAAATTTGCCATTTTTGCTGTTGGGAAATTCCTTTGGGTACATGGCTTGTCTATATATAAAAGAAAGTTGTGTTAGTTACACTATTTATAACTCAAGAACGGCTGAACCGATTTGGCTGAAAATTGGTGGGGAGGTAGCTTAAAACCAGGAAACGGACATAGGATACTTTTTTTATCCTGTTCGACTATAAAGAGGAAAGATTTGAATGTTTGTTTGTATTGAATAGGCTCCGAAACTACTGATCCGAATTGAAAAAATCTTTTCGAGTTGGATAGATATATTTATTGAGGAAGGCTAAAGGTTATATAACACCACGCTACAATCAAAAGGAGCGGAGCAGTAATGAAAAATGGACGAAAACTGGCAGGCAATTCGATGCGACGGGAAGGGTTATGGGAGCAAAATTTTGACGCGGACGAAGTTAGTAAGGCAGAAGCTAGTAAGATATAAAAATGCAAGTTATAATAGTAAGCAGTAACTACTGGTTACTATATGAACCAGCAATGCCAGCGTTTACATTGTTTGCTACACATAAAACCTACATAAAAGCTGAATAGGTTTTCATCATTATATAGACACTATATGAACACTTTTTACACGGACTGCCTCGTTGGTTTAGTGGAAGCAAGCGCTACTGCTGAGCTTGACGTCCTGGGTTCGATTCCCAGGTCGGACGAAGTGTTATTGGGTTTCTAAATAGGTTATTATATAATTTCTCAGTAACAGCCCGGAGTCTGGATTTGTTGATGGCAATAGACTCGCCCCCCTATTACATGGAACTTAAACATAACAGTCGAAATGTACTATAGATACACCTCTGCCTAACCCCTCGAAGAAACAAGGCGTGATGTTATGTTATATGAACACTTTTTACATTAACTTTCTGACTCATCATCAACGTCTTTTTCTTGCCCTTTACTTGGAGTCAGGGCAACGTGTTTTCTTCAATCATTCTCCGCTGTCAATCGTCATTCTATCATTCACTCCCTTCTTCTCTCATATCATTCCACACACAATCCATTTTCTACAATCTGTTTGTTAATTCTACAGATTTTCCAGTCAGCTTAAATAAAAAATTCCCTCCTAAATAAACAGTTGCCCTACTCACAACGCTTCTCAGTAAAAAAAAAACAAAATAAAATTACCCAAAAAATTAAGCTTTTTCCCAACCCAGTAGCAAAACAGTCAAAAAATTACGTTCATACACGCTTAGAATAATAAAATCGTAGTCACGATCAAACGTTGGCGTTGTTTCCGCAACTAAAGACATACTTGTATAATTAACTAATGTAACGCTCATAAAGAGGAAACTGTTATACCCGCCCTGTCGAATCGACATGTGCCTGAGGATGGCTAGGGCTGCAAGTTGCAGAAAAATGAACGTGCCTGTTTACTCAATTTTTGAGGAAAAACACCGTCAGACATGAACTTAAAAAAAAGCTTTTCCATTCATTTCATAAACTGCTATTATAATGCTGCTTGATATTCTCGGTTGTTCCACTGGTTGAGATTTTCAAATGAGGGGAGAAGGTGTTTGTTTTGAATATTATAACCAGCAATGCAATATGAAAAATATCTATAAATTCTCAGAATAAATTTAGTATGTACACCTCAGAAATTCAATGTGATAATAATTTAATAATAGTCTCTAAAACGTATTTGCAAAGTAAACGGAAAAGCGTGGGCAGGAAAACACGAAAACCTAAACTTCCTGGAAACACCCAAATCCCACAGGAAAACAGGTGAAAGCGTAATATTTAATTTAATCCACGACAGGTACTTACAAAACTTTAATATAATTTGGAAACCAGACCAGACGCACCGACGGAAAAGTCAACGCGTGCCAGCCCTAACAAGACCTGACTCACGCTCCCGGCTGTTAACGACAACATTAATGAACTATACCCATCTCTTTCCGTCCCATTAAAGCTTCGTTTTGCGGTACCACGCTAGAGGAGGATAGCAATAGGTTAAATTATGTTATAGGGTGGGAAAATTTGACGTGAACGGAATAAAAATATGGCCAGGGCAGCATACGGCGTACAATGATAGAATCGAGGAATTAATGAAAACGTTACGTTATTGTGCGAGTATTTTGGAACTGTTTTTTTATCACGGGTCTTTTGTAAATAACAACAGTATCTAATTCTAACCTTACATATCCCAGACATTGTACAGTGGTCGCAAGGCTTTCGTGCAACTTTACTTGAACTACACCTGGATAAATAGCGGTAATTATTCCTATCTTTGAATCATTACAATTTTTTTTATTATTTAAAAATAGGTACTAGTTTTTCCAAAAACATTTTTAATATCTACACTATATGCTATCCCATGGTTAAGCTACGCCAAATATAATAAAACTACGCACTGCAAGAACAATTTTTTTACTATTTTAACTGCACTTCAAATACTCAAACAAACTCAAAATTACAGACATTTTTGAATTCTCAAAGAATTAGTCAGTCAGAAAGAGATGAAGCTAGTTGTTGCCATGTTTAAAGCATATTAGGTTTCTATGGCGGACGAAGGGCAAGTTACTCCATGGAAACTCTTTTGATCAAAATATTGTTACAAAGTAATGGTTTCATCATATTGCACCTCCGGGTAAAAATAACAGTTACGTTTCGTGAACATTCCCACCCCTAGGCCGCCCCTAGCATGTAACAGGTAAAGGTACTAGCAACTGTAGTCAGTCTGTCTTTGCAGTTACGCTCCGACAGCCCACAGGCACGGTCGCGCGCTTGAGAGGAAAATATTACCAAAATATTTTTTGGCTTTGAATGTTGTAAAAATAACATTGTGTACGATAGCGGTCCGTGCGAGTTTTGGTGCCTGAATTTTTAAGGTAAGTTTTAGAATGTATTTTGTTTTATTTATATGTTTTAAGTTATTATTTCAATACGTAGTGGATAAGAGGCGGCATTTTTATTTTTAATATTATGCGTTATTTTTCTACGAACAACAAAAAAAATTAATTAAGTCAAAAAAAAGATCTTAAGGTACGTGCTTATTCACAGCAATTTAAACAATAAATCCCATTTTCCTCTAAATGTCCTTTTTTGACATTTTATTTACAGATAAACAATAGAAAATCTTACACAAAGCACTGAATGCTTTCATAAACAAAACCACAGGAAAAATGAATGAAGAATAAGCCGTTCTTCGGTCGACGGATAACAAAGGAATAAGGGCACCTAATAAAACTGTTGCGCGATAGTCAACAAGTAGGGAAAGATTCGGGATTTTGTCCAAAAACACGTATTTTATTACACTGTGCAAAAGAAACATTCTTTATCTTAACTTTTGATTGTTCTTTATGTTATTTGGAGCTGAAACAAAAGATATTTGAAGGTTTTCAAGAAGAATGGCTCACGACGGCGTTGCCGACCTGCGCGGATTGTTGCAAGAAATTTTGTAAACTGTTCAGTGGGAATGAAAATATTATTTATGTTTATTTTCGAACATTTTAATCCCGGGCTTAAATTGAAGCTGATTTCGTCACTTCTTTCAAAGGCATTCTGAAGTACGTACACTTTTTATGAGACACAGGATCATCAAAATTATCACAATTAAAAATAAATTAAGAGTAGGTAAACCTAATTTTCGATTGACAACCCTGATCTAGAAGAAATATTAAACCATTTTTGGTCGGTTAAACCTTTACCTAATGATTTATAAAATTGATTTAATATTTGAGCACATATTAAATCGATTTTATCAATCATACTCGTATAATCGATTATATAAACCCACTACTAATTTACTTCATTTGACGTATTCTGTCCTATTTTTACTTACTGAAAACCAGCTTTTTATACAAAACTGACTCTCGAATCATCCTGAAGATAGAAGCATAGTTATCTAGCGTCGAAGCTGTATGTTTTATTTAAGTTATTAACTAATTACCTAAATAAAATAGACAGCTTGTAACATTTGCTACATAAGTAGATATGAATTATTTTGCAAAGTAAAGTAGAGTAAAATTTTATTTGCATAGATTGCAGGTACAGTAAATAAGATGTGAAAAAAAATATGGGTGATCCTTGTACAATCTACCTTAAATTAGTACAATCTACCTTAAATTAGTACAATCTATCTCAAAACATCACGCTTTGTTTCCCCGAAGGGTTGGACAGAGGTTAGAGCGTTAGTATACTCATATTTCGCAATAGGGAAGCCTGTTGCCATCAACTGGGTACAAGTCCAGACTCCAGGCTGCTACTGAAAAATGCCAGATAGAAAAACGCAATAACACTTTGTCCGACCTGGAAATCGTACCCAGAACCACCTGCTCAGCAGTAACACTTGCGGCCACTAGACAGATTAGGCAGGAGAAATTAATTATTCAAAAAAAAAAAAACTTTATAGACGATAAGCATAACTATCACTCTTCACACTTAGGAACCGACCCTCAATAAAAATACTTCATACCAAAGACATTCAGTTAATCTCACAGATTTATCTTCACGGGTAATAAAAACACCTTTCGCAAAATAAGATAATAATGACAAGATATTTTTTGCTCGTAAATGGTTCTCAGCCACCCAAATCACTTTATCACTTGCTGAAGCTGCCAGAAGGTGCGATTAAGGAAATTTATTAAGAAGATGGGCTCTAGTACCCACTTGTTTATCACGTTTTCTTTTTAACGACGAAATTCCGAAGTAGTGAAACCTCATTTAGTTTGATTCATGGGCCTTCGCTCAACTCCTGTGCAAAAAGACTGCTTCTACTGGAAATTGAAGCAATAAAACATGTTATGTTATATATTTACTTTATGCACAAGTAAAAAATACTGTACAAAGGCGGACTTAATGCCTGAGGCATTTTCTACCAGTCAACCTTAGGGTGATGCAGAGATAAAACATGGCAGGTGCAACAAATGGGATAGATATATCGGAAACAAGTATAAAATACAACTATAAATACTAATACATAAATATATATATATATATACATACATACATATAAACAAAAAAAAACTGTGTCAAGAGAACTAACGATCGGTAGAAGAGAAAACGAAACCAGCAAATGTTATTACGTCGTCTTTCTAGAAAAATTACATCTAAAGAAGTTTAAGGCCCGTACCCAAATTGCGTAACACATTATTCATCATAATCTGAATAATTTTGAAGGTATTAAAATAGGATAATATAGGTATTAGGATTTTAATATTCCTAATCCATTGATTCATCCAGCAAAACATACATACATAGGTACTAATAAGTTATACTAACATACTAGATTAAGAAAATTACAAACACAGCTAATAACACATAGAAAATATGTAAAGTGTAAGGAATAAATAAAGCTATTATATTATATTAAATCCATAGTTTCATATAATCGAAAAAAAATGTCTGCTTAGCAACGTAAACAACGACATGAATGTTGTGGAACTTTCTAAATTAAAGCGATTCCTACTGATAGTGTATTACAGAATAACCCCTTTTTTTCTGGATGGGAAATCATCAAATGAGTTCTCCCGCTCTGGGCGGAGCGGGAGGGCGTGTCAGACTTTTACTGACTAAAACCCACCCGTGTTCCTTCAGTTGGCCATGTGCCAGGGTCACGGTATCTCTTTCGAACAATCACGCAACCCTGGACGCAATTACCCTTCTGTTGATATTTAGATCTTTGATAAAAGACAGGGGTTTACTCTATAAATACGAAGTGCGTAGTTTTGGCCGAAAGTTCGGGAAATTCATACCCTGTAACACTTAAAGACGTATGATATGACTATAAATTGGTTTTCAAACGTATAAATCAAGACTATGGCCGGCGCGACGCCCCATGAGTATTTTCTAGATAAAAAAATGAATTTGACACTTGTATTGATGGATGACTGAACTACCTAGGTACTTTCGGACGGGTCTTAGAGGGTTTTTACCCCTAGTTTTAGATCAATCAATCTATATGGATAAACATTAATAATACTGTTTGATATGATTCGCGCAGACCGTCGGACCGATTACGATTTTTTTTAATGTTCGTGTTAGCTTGAAAAATATTTTTTTGCTACTAGAAATTTGGTAAATTCGAGTCGAACTTACAGTGATTTTCTGCGTAGGATTTGGAGAGGACAACGTCTGTCGGGTCTGGAAATTCAGAATAATTGAAAAGAAATGACGTATTCACAAATGTACAAATATTTTTCTGTGGATCACAAATGTTCAAATCTTTTTCTGTGGTTCACAAATTACTTTATTCATTTTCCTTGTTTTTTTTTTTTCGGTATCAGTCCGTCGACTACATTATCGGTAGGCTATTACTAGAACTACCTATATAACTAAGTAATGCACTAAGGCGATAGATGCGGGAAGAACCGGGGGTCTTGACTTAACATGGATACCTATGTCCAACAGTGCAATTATACAGAGTAAAAAATAAAAAACGCAAAATATGTCACTTCATAAAAACCTACATAGGCATTTTTGAAACGTCAGGTGCACTATTCCAATCGTTTCCTTTGGAGAAGAGATGGAAAGAAACTCCATGGTTACTCTTTTAAAAATAAGTTGACATTAAAAATATTTCACACTGTTAGATATAATACGTTTGGGAGGACACTATATGCACGTCAACAAGTACAAAGAAAACAAAACGAGAATGGTCAACATATAAATGGAAATACTTAACTGAAAGGATTTATTTTTAGGCGATATTACACTGGCATTTGAATCATTAGTCATTATACTAATACCAACCATATTTCTTCACGTGAAAAATACCATATTGTAGCCATATTTCACGGTTGTCAGTATAAAATATTTAGCGTCGTAATATAAATTGTATGGCGGGCAGTTATGGCTTGACCCGACACGCTAGGCTTGAATAATTACAAACTTGATGGTGTGCTATGATGAAGGTTGTATATGGGGTAAGCAGAAGTTCTGCCTCGTTAAGCAAACGTTAGTTAAAACAGCAGTTGGTTAAAGTTATTTGGTGAAAGTGGACCTTGCAGTTTTAATTAGGTTTTGTTAATTATATCCCTATGGTGTTGCAGAAACCATGGCATATTATCACACTTGTTTTTCGCGAAGGGTATGGCAGAGGTGGATTTTTATTACACACATATTGCGCCATGTCTTAGTCCTGTGTGTAATGGGGGAGAAACTAGTAAAGGGATTATATCGTCCTGTAAAATCGCATGGGGATTTTCATTCATACGTTGTGGAGGAGTCCCGAAGCTATGTTAAAACAGTATTTCTAGCATTTACTATCAACATGTTTTAATATTGTGCGGTATAATTGTGTCTATGAAATTATTAATAATATTATAATATTTTAAAAGGACTTTCTCAATAGTTTTTAGGGCATAATTAGTATGAAAAGAGCTCTTTGCTTTATTATGGAATAAATGCTATAATCTATGTACCAAGAGAAGTGGCAATGGCTTGCAAAGTAATACGGATTTCAATAACGATTTTCAACAGGATTGATCTTTTCGGTTAACAGCGAGTTGAGAAGACATGAGTAGCTTTAAATTCTACCTACAGCTAGTTACAGTATATTAATTGCCAGTGAACCCCCAACTAAACAGTCCAGAGTGGATACTAGAGAGGTGATTTCAGATATTGTATGGTACGTGTGTACGTTTAATTTTTGAGACACACATAATACACACACCACACAAACACACACCACACAAACACACACCGTGTGTATGTGGTGTGTGTATTATGTGTGTGTGTGTGAGTATATTTATTCCATCTTTAAATTAATTGTTGTAAGTCATCATACCCAGTGTTTTTCAACATTTCCTTTAATATTCGATATTCAAATCACTGCCATTCTTTGACAGTTATATGACACAGATATAACACGGCAATTTGACATAGTATGGCAATTTAATCACACATAATAGTTATTAGAACGTTGTTATACATAGAAGGATGTCTTTATAGTGTGATTGATTAGTTTACTTGAGGTTTCCAATGGGATTAAATTATTGTGTGCAGCGTTAAGATATTATACAGTCTAATCTTGAGGTTAGTTTATGAATATAATCGTATATGTATACATCTAATTATGTATGCAACGTCGGATTACTGACGTCATCTTAAAGATACGAAACTTACCGAAGTTATTGACTTAATTAACATAGGTACTACTTAGTTAGTACTTAAGTGTAATTCTCATAGTCTAAGTTTATCTTTACGGTCTCATCGCCGTATATTTTTCTGCATACTACGTAACATACTTTAGGCCAACGATGCGCGTCATTATTTAGAATGATAAAATAACTTGACTTACGAATTGAAACATAGTTTACTTATAAATGAGTAGCTATCATCAACTGAGAGAAAAAATCGCATTCTATTCTACTACTGTTACTTACTCATAACTTAAATAAACTTAACTATTTAGGGAACGTATTTCTATCTAACTGAACTTAAAAACCTTCACGACAAATCAGTGTACGGAGTTAACTACTGCGATCCGTACATCATCAGATTTTATTCTTTTTGTTTTCGTTACTTCTACACATTTTGAGGGTAGCTGGGATATTGTCGCGCAATTTGTAACCACGCATTCACTAAATGATTCAAAAAGTGCGCGAAAAGTTTTCGAAGGTTATAAAAAAAAAATGCTGTATCACAGAAAAACTGCGATAGGTAGCCAGTGCCGGAAAATGTTTGAAGCAATTAGAAATTAAAACTTTATATGACTCCATTTTTATCAAATAACTAGTTTGTGCCCTCTTTGTGAATTAATAAAAGCTGAAATCAATTTTAAAAGCTTCCAAATCCAGAATAAATAGGTTTAAATACTTTATTCTCAAAAAGGCAGAGAGCCACTTACATGAGAATATAAGATAACATAATGTAATAAACTTATTCTAGGTAACGGACATCAATATAAATTCTAATTTCACTTAATTTTGAATTTCTGCTTAATTTTGATGGATTCAACAGTTTTATTTACCACTCAATAATAAAATTTGCAAGTTATGATTTAAAAGTGCTGAAAGAGTTTATATTTTTTTATATGGGATGGTAAATTGTTATAAAATTGTGCTCCTTCACAGGTGATATTTTTTTTGCATAGTTTGTACGTGTCTTTGGTAGGACAAGTAAGCTAGGTCGACGAAGACTGCGAGTAAATAAATCACGTTTCAAACATTTATTCCTAGCTTCAAACTAGGTCGAAACTTTGAATGTAAGCCTAGATATTGTTAGCTGTAGCGGTCTAGACTTACAGAATAGAGTCAATTGATCGATTCCAAACCCTGAAAGGTGATTTACCTTTCAAACATTTATTCCTAGCCTCAAACTAGGTCGGAACTTTGAATCTAAGTCTAGATTTTGCTGCCCGTAGCGGTCTAGACATACAGAATAGAAATATTTAATTGATCGATCTAAATACAGTGTACCTTGAATAGTGAGCAGCACTTTTAGACAGGTTTAAATGGAAACTTCAGTTTGTTGAATTCAGAGTTTTAGATTTTTATCATCTGTCCAACTTTTTCCCAAGTATGGCTTCCACTTTAAACAGATGCACTCGAATACCTTTCTTTGCATGGCTGTCGTAGGAGACGACTAAGGAATTTACTAAAGAACAGGCAGCAACTTTCTCTATGCATTTTATCACCATACTGCGATCGCCAACCCACCTGCCAAGCGTCGTGATTATGGCAAACACCAACAATTTAGGATAGATCAATGTCCAGCGGTGGACATCTTTCGGCTGAAATGATGACGATTATGAACTGAATACTAGTATTACATGGAGTGATCGCCTATCTAAGCTCTACAGACCAATTACAGGGAAACACGATAGCTCTAAGTAAGACTGATTTTCAGACTTTCTGGGGTCTGACTACCCTTTGTAACTGCCTAAGCCTACGAACAACAGCCGGGACCACCGTCGTAACATCAAAATCAAAATCAAAAGTCATTTATTCAAACTAGGCTGAGAGTCAGCACTTTTTGAACGTCAAAGTTACATAAGACAGTCCCCCCAAAACGCCCGTCCTTCGACACTTCCTAGTGCTTTCGCTGGGAAGAAGAAGTGGCGGAACAAACTCCCCAGCAGCACATGCTTTTCGAGGCATGGAGGGATCTCGGTATGTAATGTGTCGTGATCTACAGACCAACCTCGGCAAGCGTTGCTTAACACAATAATTTTATATTTGGATTTTGCATCTTACTCCATCAGCATGTTTAATAGAGTCTTCCAGACTTGAGGTTCTGAAAATTATTTGTAATTGTTAGTATATATGATGTAAATCATAATCTCAGGCATGTTTAGGTTACAATGAAAAGGCAATTTATTTAGATAATTACTTTTATTTCCTTCTTCTTAACACAACCCTCAAACGCAAACCAAACTCATTCACATAAAAAATATTAAAAGGAACATCTAGTATTACGTTGTCGCCTCTGTGGTGTAATAAAAATATAATTCAGGCAGAGGGACCTAATTTGAGCGGCCGGTGGGGCCCTGGGGCCCGACGGTCAGTGGGCCATAAATACAAAAATAACACGGAGAATTGAAAGAGGCGACCCTTTTCGGTTAGCAGTTTAGGTATTTTATGAAAAAACTATGATTTTTTTGCGCGATAAAATCCGTTCGGTATATCGTTGGCTTTCAGTTGGCGACGTTCGACAAAGTTTTGCTGGATGTGGGTAGGCTTTTAAGAGTCTAAATATAAGGGATCTCTTAAGCGTTGCTGAAAATAAAACTTGCGCTTGGTAAAATCAAAAGTCATTTATTCAAACTAAGCTGAGAGTCAGCACTTTTTGAACGTCAAAATTACATAAGACAGTCCCCCCAAAACGCCCGCCTTTCGACACTTCCTAGTGCTTTAGCTGGGAAGAAGTGGCGGAACAAACTCCCCCGATACTTAAATAGGCCTAGGGGCTACTTATAATTTAGAGGCCGTTGGTGAAAACGGGCTTAAATATAGTTATGGGTAGCAGAACAATTTTCAACAAAATTCGAATACAATCATGTCTATCAAAGTTGTATTTTTGGTTTTCACATAAAACAATTCTCTCGTTTCAAGAACTGAGGCACGACAGATTGACAACTTTCTTTTTCAGTCGTATTTTTGATGATCTGCGAATTTCAAAAATTGTAAGAAAATTTAAATTTGATGGGCTACTATGACGCTTCTCTTTTAATCTGTGCACTCACTACGCATTAAAGAATACAGAACAGTTTTGCACAATTGTACAAACCTATTTTTCGGCTAAAGAACGTTAGGTAATACAAATAAAAACCACTTTTCTACTTGCTTAGATTCCTACCCGAAAAGTGGGTACTAAAACCTCGAGGCTACAACATAAACCATACCGAAATGATTACCAATAACAGACATCTTCAAACAGACAAATAAAGCCAGCCATCTTCGTTCCTTATTCAAAATCAACACGTCCTATTCAGCTCCCGGCAAACACTGAAATATTCAGCCTAGACGCTCCTGAACCGGCCACTCTAGTTCTTTACAAATACGTTGTAAAAAGACCACTTTAAAAAGAACACTTTAAATAAAGAACACTTTAAAAAAAGAATCTTTTGTTTTAACTGACACGAGCTAACCTTCTTTCTGATGTCATTGAGGTTATTTGGGGTCAGCCGTTACATAGCAAAATGGCTGTTGGAAAAACTTGCTTGAAACTAGTTAAAAGTTACAGCTTAGTGCATGTAAATAGTTAATTATTATGCATGAATGTCTTAACAGTATGCATGGAACTTTATTTAATTTTTATTTAACTAGCTTTTACTGGTATAAAAAGTATACTATGTAGGGTTTTACCAGAATTATCTTCAGTTTCCAGCCAAGATCTTTTTGTTGTTTTATTTTTTTTTGTCGTAAATCGTTTTTGCCTATGGTTTCGCCCACGTGGAATTTAGAAATTATACCATGGGAACCTACTACCGGATTAAAAAGTAACCTTTGTGTTAATCCAGGTAATACATTATCTGTGCGCTTAATTTCATAAAACTCCGTTCAGCCGTTTTAGTTTTTTAAATCAGTAACAAACATCTAAACATTTAAACCCTCAAAACAGTACGAAACAAAAAGGCAATCATTAAAGTAACATCACTTAACCGTAGACAGATCGTCCCCTCGCATAAAACTGAACCCTCAAAACTCTATCGATTATAAATTTTGACAATGACCCGCAATGCCTGCCCTTGGCCCACTGCCCAACTACCACGGTACTGAAAAGTTTGCATTATTTCATTTACTTAACTGCAACGCGATTACTTGCCTTGATATTTTGTCCGACTGCATCGTTAGGGTTGAGTATAAAATAGGGTTGACAGGGTGAAGTGCAAAACCTATACTTATTACTTTTACTCATAATATTATAAAGCTGAAGGGTTTATTTGTTTGGTTGGTTGAACGCGCTAATCTCAGGAACTATTGGTTCGAATTGAAAAATTATTCTAGTGTTTTGTAGTTCATTTATCGAGAAAGGCTATAGACTATATAACATCGCGCGAGTACTCTATAGGAGACGAGCCAAGATAAAAATAAAAACTCACGAATACGAAACTCCACACGGGTAGGAGCTTCGATGCGTCGGGGAGGGTCGGGGTAGCAAGTAATTTACCGCGGCCGAAGTCGCGGACAGAAGCTAGTAGAGTTATAAAAGTTTAAAGACTGTGTTTTATAAAGGTTTTTAACGTGATGTTTATGGGTGAATTATGAAGCTCTTTCCTTTGTGAGTGCAACGGAATTATAACATTATGTTATGCAATTTGCCGTTAAGTCTTTTATGCCATGTTTAACGCAGTCATTTTTAGACGGTTATAGGGTTTCGGAAACTCGATCACGAGCTGCTAAGAAGTTGAGCTCTCTGAATGAAAGCTACCAGTGTGGTTATAAAACATCAGAAGGTAGGTACACGGTTGCTTCCTATGAAGTCGTGAATTGTTCGTTTCATATGCAGAAGAGCCGACCAAAAACTGCACAGTTACACTTTCAAAGTATCTTTGAAATGTTTTCTTTGACTGTTAATAGGTATGTAAGGACAGTATAGGCCTGTCAACAAGTACTATTGCATACGAACAGACGAGATAAAGTTCAAACTACACACACACAGCCAGCTAGCAATTTTGTTTATTAATTTGTGGATAACGTCGTCCGAGTGTATATGCTATTCCTATCGACTCAGTGTTGTGATCATTGTATTTATATTTCTGTTTGCTATCCCTAACAAAATAAAGTAAAATACACGAGAATTTCTTCAATTTATAGAAACTACCGTACGCCGTTATATAACTATACATACCCAGTCACTATCATACTGCTCTTTTGTTATGGAATAAGACGATTTTTGGCTTTGCACGAGTGCACTCATATTAACACATGAACGGACTGCCGTTTTAACTTTACAGTGTGTAGAATATCAATTTCTATCTATGTCATTCCTTCTTGTCAACTTAGGAAGGATACTTTGACTACTCTCAATTTTTGTACGTATCCTAAGGTTTTCCTAAGGATTAGATAAGACAGTATTGTACATAATCGTCAGCCGGTCTTCTCGCTGATTTATTCTTGAAACTGTTTTGTTACGGCGCACCGTCATCATTATCATCATTTCAACTAAAACACGTCCACTGCTGGACATAGGCCTCCCCCAAGCACTGCCACTTTGACCAGTTCTGTGCTTCTTGCATTCAGTGGATTCATGCGGCCTTCACCAGGTTATTGGTCCAACTTGTGGGAGGCCTTCCAACGCTACGTCTTCCAGTACGCGGTCGCCAATTCAGAACCTCTTGGCCCCATCGGCCATCTTTTCTGCGAGAAATGTGCCCTGCCCACTGCCACTTAAGTTTGGTAATTTTTCGGGTTTACCTTGATTCTCCTACGGATCTATTAATTTTTGATCCGATTGCGTAGGGAAACTCCAAGCATAGCCCTCTCCTGCCTGGTGACTTTCAGTCTTCACAGTCTTTCAGTTTTCAGGTAGCGCACTGTCATTGCTTCCATATTGTGATAGTCTAGCTTAGGACAGTGATCTGCATGTATCTGACACTAACGCGGATGTCACACTACAACGCGCCACGTGAATGGGAGCGTGTAAAGCACCCCCGTGCGTGATGTCTATATACAAATTCAACAAAAACGCGTTTTCCCGCGTGGCGTTTGCTTTCGTTTTTAGGGCCCCGTCGCGTGGCATGGCCCGCTATAGTGCTGTAGTAGCTGAGATCCAACGCAAATATACCAAGAAATCTTTATATTCATAACTCTAGAAACTTACAGAGGTGTTATAAACTTAAACAATAAAGCAAAATGATAAAAGTTAAATCGTAAAACGCGAGTATTTTGTACGAAGCTCCTTTTATATCGCTATGTAAGATATGCCTACGCTTACAGTAGGTAATAGGGTTGCTTCTCACGGCACTCACTATAATTTTAATAAAACTTAAACGAAATCTTTCATGTTATTAATCCGCCCGTTTTGAAAATTATTAAGTGGTAATAAAAGTAAGCAAGTACCTACGTAAGATTATAAGTAGGTACTTAAAAGAAGTTTTAACAATTAAATGATACGAACCCTGTATAATCTACGTTCAGTCAGATATTAAAAAAATACTAGTGATCGCCCACTGGTCGAAATTCGACACTACTTCATTTGAATAGAAATACATTATTAAATGGAAAAAAATATATATAATAATAAATATTAAAAAAAAACATGGTTAAGTATATTTGACATTCAGTAACACTATAGACAAATAATATTAGAGACAAATATTCCCGATATGATCATAGATTTTAAAAATGGAATAGGTAATATATCTATAAAATTAATTTATTATCTATGGTTATACTTGACATTCAGTAAGACTACAGACACAAAATATTAAAGACAGCTACTCTCGATTGGACCACAGATTTGGACCATAAACGAAAGAATATCTATGAATGTGTGTATTAAAGACATGGTAATGAAAAGTAGTGTGTGTAACGTGTTATTTATTGATAATAATGTATATTTACACATAATTAAAAAAAACATTAGCTTTCGTCACTTCTTCTCTGTATAAACTATAAGTGTGCGAAATTTCATACTCCTCCGTCCGCCTATTTCGTATTTTCGTTTTTCGTAAAAAGGGATCCAAAGTTTTCGCTTCACGTATTAATATTATATAGATGTGTTTCAAAAACTTTTGCATTTATTTCTGAATTTTCGATTTGTCATTTACACAGTTTATTTGTAAATTCAAAAACTAAATCCCGATTACTGAAGAATCATGCTCAAAAAAGTAAAAACCAGAGAACATGCTCATCGATATTCCATATTGCTTACTACTGTCAGAATGTATCGTTTTGTTAGGTAGATGGAATTTAATGCCACCATAACCACCATATAAACAAAGGACAATCGCGCTTCTCTTGCCAGGGACGCGAGATTGTTCGAAAGAGATACCGTGACCCTGGCACATGGGCAACTGAAGGAACACGGGTGAGTTTTAGTCAGTAAAAGTCTAACACGCTAATTTTTTGAAATGATTACAAGTAGTTTAACTTCTAAACTACTTGTAATCATTTCAAAAAATTATATTTTTAGAAGCGCAATGATTTTTTTTTTTTGGTGGGAAATCATCAAATGGCTTCTCCCGCTCTGGACGGAGCGGGAGGGCGTGTTATTAAAAGTTTAGAAGTTAAACTACTTGTAATCATTTCAACAGATCGGAAAAGATAAACATACCAAAAGTCAACAGTCACCACCACGGTCAGATAAAACGCATTCAATTAACAGGAAAAAAAAATACAGTAAGAAATATTAGACAACCCTACCAGGCGGTTCATTTAGGAGTTTTCCAAGATTGTAGGCCATTATTACAGAAATAAAGCTGGCTGCTAAAGTACCTCCGTCAGGACACTAGGGGTGCCCCATTCATCTTGCACGAACAAAATGATTCAATTTATATTCTGAATCAATTGAACCGTCTATATAGCGTCGTATTTACCTAAAGATAATCTAAATTTTTCTTAGCAGGTGTTCCCATTGAATGAGAAAAAGCAATTTTACTGCGCAAATAGAGGTTTAGAGACGAATTCAGTGGAAACGCGGTACTATTTGACAGCAAAAGGAACGATGCAACTTTCAAAGATAAATGTTGATACTTAAGCGGTGTATGATAAACACTAGCAGTTTTAAAGACTTTGGATCTGCATTCTATTTTCAAAATCATCAGCATTTCAACCGTAAGAAGTCCACTGCTAGACATAGGACTCCCCCGATTTGGGGGGCTTGCCCTAATCGCATCTCTTGGCAGGCGGGTTGGCAATCACAGTATCGTGGTAAAATGCATAGAGAACGCTCCTGCCGATTCTCTAGTAAATCCTTTATTCGCCGTTCACGACACCCACGGGAAGAAATAATAATAATAATAAATAAACTTTGGTGACATGGTTAATTATTTAAACCTAAAAATGTAGATTCAAGTAATTTTTAGAAAGACGAAAAACAAAGACGGGGTTATGTTTTCAATTGTATCTATATGTATGTATCTTTGTTCAAAGCTGGCTTTGTTTTAGCAAATAAAAATGGCGGATTTCTAATTTTGAATTTTCCAACCTTGAATCTCAGGTTGTCAGTCATTCCTTGGTGATGACCATAGGCGTCTTTGGCCAATTTTCATCTGGTGGTCCGTCGGACTGTTTTGTCCACTATAATGTCCCAAAATATATCTACCTACCAATGCCTTGCTAAATACTGGCAGCCCCAGCTCTAAAAGCGAAGGTTCAGCCCACTATATCCATTTGCTTTGATTTACAGCTAGCTCTTAGCCCACAGACTTGTTCGTACTAAACAAAGGTCCGATTAGAAATATTTACGGCTTTAGGCCACAGTTTGGAAAGCCAAGTACTGCGTTATCTCGGCTTGTTGCCAAATTGTAGGCACTTTGGCAGGTTTTTAGGCATCCTACTATTAAATACCTAATCCTGTTTCGGGTAATAGGGTCATTTGGTACCTATTACTTCTACTTATTGTATTATTCATTACTTTAAGCTGATAGTAGTTACCAGGTCGCCACTCCAGTACCTTTTAGCTATCTGTTCTCTGTGTACTGTGCCCTGCCCGCTGCCATTTAAGCTTAGCCATTCTTCGGGTTATGTCGGTTACCTAGATTCTCCTTCGGATCTCTTCAATACATAAATCTGGGTAGTTTTGGAATGTCAGAAGCTAGTTGCACGGTTCCAATTGGTCGTTTTCTATGAAGAAGAGCCGACAAGAAACTCAACGATTACTCTTTTAAAATTAATTGGCTCTTATAACGTTTTACGAAAGGACTATGTCTGCTTGTCACTTGAACATCACAGAACCGACGGATGTTGTTCTTAAACTTTTATACATATAAAAATAAAAATCTTTATTACTAAAAGAAGAGGTACAGTTAATCTCCTTAAAAATAGTTTTTTTCTTCTGTAGTTTGCAATTAAGTGTCAAAGGAGTGCTTTGGCATTCGTACTAGGATGACCATGTATCACGAATGCCATCACCTTCCTCCGGACCAACTAGTAATTTTGTTCGTTCTTTTCTGTTTGCTATAAGGTCGGTGTGACAATTAGTAGTTACCAACATAGTGAAGATTAAAGACGTCTACGTTTAGATAAGTACAATGCGACAGTTCGTCGGGATCCATGTAGAACAATTCAGAAGAACGCGTCGCACTGTCGCATTACTTCTGTCTGCAGAGGCTTTTAATTTACTGGAAGTATTGACAAAAGCGTAGAAGTAATTGCGAGGCCGGCTATAGGTTTTTTGTTCTACCACAAAATCGCAGTTCCAGGAATTGCTATACATACATACATACATACAATCACGCCTTTTTCCCATGGGGGTAGGCAGAAACTACGGAACGCCACCTGCTACGATCTCTACACACTCCTTTTGCCTCTTTAAGGTTCATACAATTGGTCATACACACACGCCGGTTGCGAGTACTACGCACCTGACCTTTCTGAAGAACATCAACAATAAGGTCACTATATGTCCTCCTAGGGCGTCCCCTCCCGGTGTTTCCACTCACATCTGCCTTGTAAATACCAATAATGAATTGCTATAATTCATTATTAACCCAATACTTCAGATTTAAACCCAAAACCCAGGCCCAAAAGTTCCATTCTCCAACGAGAAAATCTAATGTAACTCTATGTACCATTTGTTTCCTTATACCAATCCCAGGAGACTCCGCCATATTTTTTCATCTTCATTTCGTAGAGAACCTAAAGGGATGGTGTACAAACATGTTTTTTTTGTTTTTCTATGTACATATATCTGCATGTTCCTGGTAAATATGTATCAAACATGTTTAAATTATTATGATTGTTTGTAGAACCTATTTGTATGTATAATAGATGAAGTAATAACAGCCGCACGTGTCGATCAATCAGGTTAAGCTACGCTTGCCGCGGTGGATCTGGAGATGGGTAACGGCGTAACGTGCTTTCCGAGGCACGAAGAAATCTTGAGTTCGGGCTGTCATTCGTGTATTTTTGAATGTCAGTAGACTGAAGTCAACCCCAACTATGTAGTTGTGAAAAGGCAAGCAGATGATGTTGGGTAATCATAACATAACATCACGCCTGTAATCCCCAAAGGGGGTAGCCTAGTACAAGCGCCACCAGGTCAAGCTACCCGAAACTGTCAATTTTTCCCAATGAACCTTGAACCTAATGCTCCAGAAATAAAGTCGAAAATCTATCAAAGAAATCTGACAGATTGTAGTAGCTTGATGTGTTGGCGTCTGTACATCAACCAGGCTAAGCCAAACTCCGTGCTGCTATTGAGTAATTTTAAGTCGACATGAAAAGTCGTCTACCTTACACGCTGTTTATGCCCTGTATCATCATCATCATTTCAGCCGAAACACGTCCACTGCTGGACATAGGGCTCCCCCAAAAGATGGTGTTTCCGATAATCGTCACTCTTGGCAGGCACGAGTACTCAAACGCGGTATGGTGGTAAAATGCATAGAGAACGCTGCTGCCCATTCTCTAGTAAGTCCATTAGCCGACTCTTACGACACCCACGGTAAGAATTGGGATTGTGCTATTCTTTACACACGGCTGATTTATTGTACCCTGTATTTATCACAAGGCTATTGTATAGTCGCACTGTTGCCGGGGTCGCGTGATTGTTCGAAAGAGATACCGTGACCCTGGCACATGGGCAACTGATGGAACACGGGTGGGTTTTAGTCAGTAAAAGTCTGACACGCCCTCCCGCTCCGCCCAGAGTGGGAGAAGTCATTCGATGATTTCCCATCCTGAAAAAAAAAAAAAAAAAATAGTCGCACTGTACTATCCACCTTAAAGGGCTTTAAATAGGATTCCAATCAGCAAAGCTACCTATAATCTTTCTTTTGTCTTCTGAATTCAAAATAAAATGAATGACAAAACTCTCCCTTCAATTGAATTGACTACAGGAGGTGAGCTAATCAGTATTCTTTATTTACGTGACAGACATTCTTATTGGCTGGTATTTGGATTTAGGGAGGGAAGAATTAGAGGATTTATTCGATGTAATGAGTTTTGTTTAGGGCTCCTGGCTAAGTAGGTATTATAAAAACATCCGCTCTCGTCGAACGATCTAGTTAAACTCGGAAGTCGATTGCAAATAGATGATAATTTTCACATATCGAGCGCCCTTAATGCCTCGCAAAGCACAAAAACCCGTTGCTCCTGACTCATTTGTGCATCCTTGACAATCTTAAGGATCCGAAGCCCGAAAGTCTGACACCAAGTCTTACCAAAGGATATCGTGTTACCCAGTACTGAGTTCTGGACGTCAGATAGGCAGTAACTCCATGTAAAATACTGGTATTAGCTGCTTCAGGTAGTAAGGCGACCCCAACAAAC
Source organism: Aporophyla lueneburgensis (assembly GCA_932294355.1). Lineage (NCBI taxonomy): Eukaryota > Metazoa > Arthropoda > Insecta > Lepidoptera > Noctuidae > Aporophyla > Aporophyla lueneburgensis. The sequence goes on along the minus strand of OW028758.1, from coordinate 23,588,642 downwards.
AATGGTGGAGTAATTTAACATTTAGACAGTACGAATAGATCAGAAAATGTATCTATTTGATTTGAATAATTGAAGTCTTTAACCCGCAATTCTAAATGTATCTAAATGACTTCAAAAATGATTTGCATTTCACAATTAACAATAATGTTATTTATACATAATAATCCTTAGATTTGGTGGTGAATCATAAAACTAGTTTTTTTTTTTTTTTAGTAGATAATTACGTAAGAACCTGAACAGGATTTGTTTTTAGACTTGTTGGAACGCAGATTAGTTAAGCTTTCAGTAAATTTTGTTATATTGAGTAATTTACGCAGAAGTTTATGTATATATTTGTTATCGTTTAGTTTATTCGACAATTCTTGGAGTTCTGAGATGAGCTGCACAATTACCGATTAATGCGTCACTAACCGACATCGACTCAATCTGTGTGGTTCTATCCACGGAAGACCACTTCAGACATCGGAAGACCTCTGAGTTTGTTTCGGCCTTTCTTCTCAGAGTATTCAGATACGAAAAGCCGACCTCATCTAGTTTAAAAAATATTATTGCAGTGTAAAAGTGTTTGTACAAACCATATTATTAAATCATTAATTATTTAAAGGCTAATCAAATAAAGAAATTTGGATGAAACTAGAACAGAGACATTATTTCCCGAAAAAAAAAAGAAATACTTTGCACAGATAGACAATCACGCATACAACAACTTTTCCTTCCCTTAAAACAACTTTTCTGTAAACAATATCTCAAGCATTTTTCATCTGCAAATCCCCCGTCGTCAGCACCTTATCTCTGCTTACCCCCCTGCCCCTATATCACAATTGTGTCACAAAACCTCCCATATGTGTACAGTCAATTTAATGTAAGCAAACCCCTTTTTATGGGATTTGTGAATCCCATGGCAGGGATTTCACATTGTTTACTGTAGATTATTCAAACAGATTGCTGTTCTTTGTTTGTCTTTGGTATAAATGTTTTATTGTATCTAAAGGGGGAATAAAAGGAAATGTTTATCAGTATGCAAACATTGCGTGTAGCATCATCAGCCTATACATAGGACACCGGCCTCCTCTCTGAGAGAGAGAGTGACCGGTAATGCACCACGGGAGCTCAGTACGGGTTGGTAACGTTATATGTCTTCGGTTGTTTTTGCTTCTAGGACATTCCGGTGTCTTTACGATGTTCTACTTACCGTTTTAGGAGCAAATTAAATACACAAAGTGTCAATTAGGCCAACCCTTTTAAAACTTATGTTACCAATATACAAGAAGTTCAAAGATCTGTGTTGGAACTGACCAATTTTTATATTTTGTATGACTCAGACATACTCCTATTTTTGCATATTGCGTTGCATAGGACATTGGAACACAAATTCATTGAAAAGGAAAATATTTATAGCTGATGAAATAACTCGATAAAGTAATGACAAAAAGACTTCATTAAAACATCCATTCTTAATAAGTAAATTTTCTCATTCGTGCCATGAATAATTTCGGAGAAGTTAAAATCATTTTTGTAAGGGAAATGGTACACACTGTGACAGAAAAAAAGGACCAACCGTAATGCGGGCCTATTGAGTGAAAATGTAATACACTCAAAGTCCTTTTATGGGTTCAAAAGACCCGAATGGGGAATTTCACCATTGTGTTTACGAAACGAGTGGTGAATAAAACTTGTATCTTTTGTTTGTCACAAGGAAATGAGAGAAAAGTGATTTATAGAATAATATCACATTAAAATGCATATTCCAAGGGGTTCATTGTTTTAAAAAATACTTTTGTATTTTTATCCTGCAAGAATGTATAGAGTTAGAAAGAAGTTTTGTCCAATTTTTCGGTTAACACGCCCATCTTTTGTTTATAATATTTCTCCGAAAACTTGCTAGTCTTAAAAAACAAAATTCATTTATCCAGCATAAGTAGTTGTTACTTGTATCCTTATATATAAATAAAAGAAAAGCAATATAAATCAAAGCAGTTTAACGCAACTTCCACAACAAGAATCAAACCTCGTTCAGAATCGGTAGAAGTGAATGAAGTGAGTGTAAAGTGAGTGAGTGAGTGTGAGTTAAAATCAAAATCAAAAGTCATTTATTCAAACTAGGCTGAGAGTCAGCACTTTTTGAACTTCAAGTGTCGGTATGAGTAGAGTTTTTCGAATCGGTGATGGGTGGTTACTGCGTTGGTTGTAATGAGTAATGACTTTTAGACAACATGAGTAGCTTTAAATACTATTTACAGCTAATTAAAAAGGAGGTATTACTTGCCAGTAAGACCCAAACCAGTCAGCTTGTGACATACGAGTATATACTTCTCCATGTTAGCAATCAGCTGTCTAGAATCAAAATATCACAAATTTAGTAGGTCGGTGGTTTAGCCGTGACAACGTAACAGACAGAGGGACATACTCGCATACAATATTAGTGTAGTCTAAACACAGATCGCATTTAATCCAACGCGTGTTAAACCGCTTTAGAGCCGCTTTTCTATGAATATTTTACCGACTTGGCGAGTCTAAAGGCTCACATGATTACACTGAAGGTCGGTTTAGCAACGTGTGTGGGTAGGTATTAATTCAGCGGGTAGAAAAAACCGTTTGGCGAAGCAGTCGATCTTTTAAATTATATTTATAGGGATAAAAAAAGATCATCCATGAATACGTGTATTTAAAAGTACTTACAGTGGACCATACTAATACTTTCGTATCTACAGTAAATTCTCAGATATGTGACACCTACCAACCAACCCACACTGAGCCCGCGTGGAGGATTATCGCCTATTACCTTTGATAAAAGTGTATCATGTTGGTCAAAAGAACAATGGTAGCCCAATGATATCAGCCCCGAGTGTCGAATTGATGGTCATGGGTTTGAACCCAGACAGACCCTTAGCTCTGTGTAAATAATTTTTCACTAGTGCCCTGAAAACGGTGAAAGAAAACATCGCAAGGAAACCACTATACCCTACAACCAAAAATTCGAATACATGTGACATCTACCAATCCACACTGGTCCGGCGTGGTGGATTATGACCGGCTCCCTCTCACAGAAAGTCCTGCTGATTATGACCGACAGTGGATAGCCCGCCTCTCAATATTGCCCATATCTTTTGGTAAAAGATTGGCTTTGTACAGCGCTGTCTCTTAATTATGCCTTTGGGACTGCCTCTATCCAAAGTTCAACCAGTGGTATTTATAATTACGTTCATCATTTGAATGGTTGAACGAACTTGGAACTTATTCAGAAGCCTGAAAGTCTGACAAGTAGTTTCACCAAGGAATATCGTGCCACCAGAAACACACAATACACATAGTTGGTAAAAGGCTAGGTGGATTAAATTTACCCAAATAGACAGAATTGATTTACTGACAAGTTTATTTCCTAAGCCAACATGTTGTATTTTTTAGCCAACGTTCCTAGAATTGTCTGTGATCAGTATTCCATGGAAATCCAGTTAGAATTGAGGTCCAAAATAGGGTTTGACCCGAACGGTAACATATGTATGCAGATTTCTTGCCCACACCTGTCCTTTTTTTTGTTTTTCTTACCCATTGGATACGCAAAATACACGCTTTGACTTGTAGTTGCGGACACCACTTCAAAACGTACTCTACAGAATATAAATTCGAGACAAAAATATAAGCAGAAGAAGATTTAAAATGTAGGTACCAGGTAGGGACAAAATAATTTTGATAGTTCCACAACATTCATTGCGCTATTTACGTTGCTGAGCATTAAAAAAAATCGAACAAATGAAGCAAGAGATTTGAAGTATTCTTCAAATGATATTTTAATTGAATGTCAATTGATATCAAATTTTCTATAGAAGCGTGTTTTTTTTAGTTTTTTTTTAAGCTATTAGTTTTTTCAATTTTTTAGGGTGTTCCAAATTTTGAGATGTATGTCAACATAGTTTGTGACGTATGTCAGCGTAGTTTCAGAAGACAGTTTTTTTTTGCTGTCCTGGGTAACCCTGGCAAGGATGATGGCCCAAATTTATGAAATTATAGTATTGTCATTGGCCCTCGATAAGTTTACAAAGTCTAAATGAAATCTGAACGTTTAAAGTGGGTCAAAATTGAGTCCTAAGGAGTCGGTAACAAACATACAGGTGAAGCTAATAAAAGTGTGTTAAAAACACGACTGAATTCCCCGAATAGTGACAAGTCAACCTCACCAAGACCTGACCTGTTCAAGAACAGGATCTGTCCGAAACGACCTAGATAAAATAACCTTCTATAAAGATTTTAGATTTTCCAATCCCCAACTCCATAAAACATTTCAGCGCTGTGTAATATTCTCTGAGCGCCTCACAGAATCCGCTTCCGATTGGCTCGTTAGACCATGTCCGGTCCAATCGGCTTTGATCGCTGAGCGGAAACCGTCGTACCACGACAATAATGATGACCTAACCAGCTTCGGAAGGTTGGAGTTAGCTTTTGTGTTGAATAAATATTGTAGTGAGTTTTAAGTGGGCACTTGGAGGTTTAAGGACCGTAAGGGCCCAAGTTTTGGTATGTAGTGTACCAATTGGGCTGTTTTCATGTCATCAATGTGGAATGAAAATATAATGACCTCTGGCCTTTTTAACCGACGACAAAAACGGAGGAGGTTCTCAATTCGACGCGTATATTTTTTTGTTTTTTTTTTTTTTTAAGTATGACCACGCATACCTTTTTACAGAGTGGACCAATGGAGTAATCCTTTTTTTATTGGAAAGGGTATATCCCGAAGATGGTTCCAGATAAATTTGGAAAGAAAATTCTAACCCTAAGGGTAGGAAAACAGGGGATGATTGATTGTTCACTCGTTGATTGTAATGCATAACTTCTTACAGAATAGTCTGATTTTGCAAGCATGTAGTAATTAGTAGATTATAGCCCCAAAAAATTATAAAATAAAAACTTTTTAACAAAAAATTAAATCGCCGACTCAAAATGACAGAAAGGTTTATTATTTTTAGCTTTTCAGTTTTTTCGGTGGTTTAATTTTCGAGGTTGCGCCACAACACCCTGTCTTCCGCTTTCCTCATCTAGATTGTCCCAGCCACCTTTTCAAGGTAGATTGGATTATGATTGATTGGTGATGGAGCGGATATTTAGTAAAAGGCTGAAGCCCTATTAGGTACATCCGTACATATCTGCCTACCGCTTCGGCTTGGTAATTATTTATCTGCTATTATGCATTCACCTATTTCTATCTATTTGGCATTAAGATCCCTGAAATGCGATAGTTAGAGACTTATGTAATTAATATTCGCGTTCTTGTTAGTAACCTAATATGACATGATTTTTTTTTTTTTTTTTTTTTTTTTTTCAGGATGGGAAATCATCAAATGACTTCTCCCGCTCTGGGCGGAGCGGGAGGGCGTGTCAGACTTTTACTGACTAAAACCCACCCGTGTTCCATCAGTTGCCTATGTGCCAGGGTCACGGTATCTCTTTCGAACAATCACGCGACCCCGGCAGGCATCGGTCCTAGTAGACCCCTACACTGCTGCTGACATCTCTTTGAGGCGCGCGTGGAACACTGCGCGCCGTCGACCCGAGCCTGGTCCTTACCGGGCGGCGAGCTACCCATTGCTCGCCACCCGCAAGCTCGCGCCTACGGTGGCCGGGAGTCCGCAATCGACTCCCGACGCCCGGGGCGTCTCCTCCTGCGGCGGCTAGGGGCGTGAGGGCGCAGAGACTGCCACTCCCTCACGCGCCCCGCCTCCTCCTTCACGAGCATTACTGCTTCGCAGAAGGAGGTGACGGCTTCCCATTCCCTCTCGCTCCGTACCATGGCTCGCACCAGGGCCGGACGCGAGAGGTCGCCGCCGCCGATCGCCTCCACGAGGACACGGCGGTGCTCCGCCCAGGCAGGGCACACCTCCACCGTATGCTCCACCGTGTCCTCCAGACGATCCTCGCAATGGAAACACCCGGACGTATCCTCCCGCTTTATCCTGAACAGGAACCCACCGAAGCACCCATGCCCGGTGAGAACCTGCGTCAGGCGGAAGGTGAGGACGCCGTGACGCCTCTCTATCCACTCCTCAAAGAGGGGACTTACCGCCGCAATTGTGGCGTGCCCAGCACTGGGTTGCGACAATCGTACCCGCCATGTTGCCATGAGATCACACCGGAGCTCTGTCCGCCGTGCCGCGATTTGTCGCGGCAGCGGAGTTTCGCCCCGGCTTTTCGCCTCCTCGCGCCACTCCCACATGTGCGCGAGGACCTTTGCCTCCAGATCCCATGGCGGCACTCCGGCAAGGAGGCTCGCCGCCTCGCACGAGACCGTGCGGTATCCCCGGATTAACCGGATGGCCATGACCCTCTGGGCCGCAAACAACCGGCGCGCTGGGCGCAACCTCAATGAGGGTGCCCACACTGGTGCCCCGTAGAGGGCAATATGACATGATAACGTTGGATACTTAAATAACTATCTGGTTTTCAACAGACGTTTGGATTGACGTGAAATAATTTGTGTTAGATATTGCTTTACAAAAAGTTTGGTACTTTTGTGCTTCACTCAAAAATGTTGGTATTTTTTAAATATTTTTGACATATTGTGACCAAGATTGAGAATGCGTTCTTAAAAGTATGGATCCAAAATATGATTGCTCCACAACTAGACCCAGGCACGATTTAGACCCGGATTAGCAGAGACAACTTGCAAAATGAAATATGCCAACAAAAAAAAAATCACACAATCCCACCAACCAGCTGACTAAACCACAACAGGGTAAAAGTAGGGTAGGTACCGTTTATTATTCCATCCTCGACGAAGCGCAACTTCTAAATGTATAGGGAAGTTGGCATGAAATACATTACTTTACACTGATGCTGGAATTCTTAAAGGGTACAATGTGGGGTTACAAATGACTGCCTCGTTAGTTTTAAGTGCTACTGGGTTTTTCTATCAGAAATTTCTCTGTAGCAACTTGGAGTCTGGATGGCAATAGGCTCGCCCCTTATTACATTAGACTTAAACAAAACTGGGGAATAGTGGGTATACTGTGGGTACACCTCTGCCCAGCCCTTCGGGGAAACAAGGCATGACATTATGTTACAATGTAAGCTCCTGAATTTATATTGAAGGTGTGTTGAGGATCAATTTTTATAACCTTTACGCAACCATATTGAGGTTGGCTTCCAGTCTAACGGATGCAGTGGAATACCAGTATTTTATATGGAACGACAGCTTATCCGACCTCCACAACCCAATGACTGGGTAATACAATATCTTTTGGTAAGACTGGTTGTCAGACTTTCGGGATTCTGACGATTCGTGACGACTGTCAAATATCCACGAAAAGCCAAAGGCCAAAGGGTCAGCAGTTTTGTGGTGGATCAGAGGTGTGGTGATGATTAGGGTAGTTTAAGTTTGGTCGGTTGATTTTTTATTTATAACACTGATTTACCTTAAGAAATTCGCCTTTGCAATGTTTGTAAATAGGTATGTGTGCACCGTCTATCTATCATATAATTAATTTATCTCTCATTGTTTCACTTTGACTTTTATCAAATGTTATAATATTTAGCTTGTACCCGTAACATCCGTACGCGTAGAACTTAACTATATCGCAACTTTCAACTGGATGGGATAGTTGGCACAAATGTTATTCTTTGCACGGAAACTGAATATATAAAAGGTGTATGTGAGCGTTAGAATTTATATTGATAGTGAGGTTATGTTCGGAATAGCTTTTGTTACTATTTTTGTGGTTGACTATCAAATCTATCTATACTTATAATAAAACTGTAGAGAAGTCAATTCTGTACATTGAAAAAATTTTCAAAATTAATATTGGAGGATGAATTGTGATCGATACTGATGCCAAAAATGCAATCAGTAAATTTTTTGTCTGTCTGTCTGTCTATCTGTCTGTCTATATGTGCACGCATGGGTCAAAAAATACTGAAGGGATTTTAACCAAACTTGGCACGATTGTAGTCCATACTCCTGGCCAGGTTATAGGCTATTATATAACATAACGCTAAGACACATAGGAGCTGAGCAATGACGATATATTTGTACCCTCTGGGTATGTGTCAGGTAGAAAACGCTTTATGGCGACGACGTACCAGGTTATCATAACTTTGCAGGAGCTTACCAAACAAAGGAGTGTCAGCTAGCTGTATGGCGACGACGTACCAGGTTATCATAACTTTGCAGGAGCTTACCAAACAAAGGAGTATCAGCTAGCTTTATGGCGACGACGTACCAGGTTATCATAACTTTGCAGGAGCTTACCAAACAAAGGAGTGTCAGCTAGATAACGTTTTTTTGCCTTTGAAGTACCAGGTTATCATAACTTGGTAGGAGCTAACCAAACATATGAGTGTCAGCTAGAAAACGCTTAACAGACCACCAACGCGTACCAGGTTGTCAAACTTGGTAGGGTTATTACAACGTTTATTGAACCTGAGGCGATACGAAGTTCGCTGGGTCAGCTAGTGGTATAATAATTTGCTTCTGCCCGCGACCCTAGTAAGCGTAGAAGTCAACTATTTACATAATATTATATGGCACTCGGCATTGGCGTATCTCTCCGTCGCGAGAATTTTTGCTATCGGAAAAAAATCCAATGATTAGCTCTTGCAAACACACAAACCATTATTCCTGTTTATAATAAAGCTGGTCATAAGCCTTTCCCAAATGGGGTTTGCCTTAATCTCCATGCTTGGAAGGCAGGTTGGTGATCGCAGTATGATGGTAAAATGTATAGAGACAGCTGCTGTCCACTGTGGACTTACTAGAAATTCTTTAGTCCACTTCTACGCTACGACCCACACAGGGAGAAATGGGTTAGTGCTATTCTTTACGCCCGACCTCTAACTCGAGTTTCCACCTCTCAACAGATGTACCTAGCTGTTAAAATTTTAATAGACAGAAGCGAACAAAATATAATCAGAATATTTCATTTTACAAAGAACAAAAAACATGAGCTTTAAAATATTATAAATTCTGCTTTAGTAACTAAAAGTTTTATCAGAGCTTTTTGGTACAGACAAAGGGAATAAATGTGTACATTCATGTACATTTTATTAAATTACGTTGGCATTTTCACAGAACTACACGGACTCGTTATAAAATAAATAAATTGTTTATTTCACCACAAGCCATGACATTAAAATATTCATAAAACTAAGAACATTTAAGGCTTATTACTAGGTCACATTAATTTAGATCCTCTGACTCCTAAACTAGGTGTAGGCCTGTGACTTAGGATTCAAAATACAAAAGACATTAAACAGAAGGTCCTCAAAATCTGAGTTGAGCTACAAAATTATTGGACTAGTCTACTCAAATCTGTGTGATTCTTTCCTCAAATTATTATTTCAATCACTGATCAAAATTGTCTTCATTATGACATGACTAAGTTTATGGCTTTAATAGAAATAGGAAATGTCGACTCTTTATAACTTATTATTTTTTATGAAAAGACTTGTAAATTTGAATTTAAAAAATCTATAAAAAAAATTACAAATAAATGCTTAGAAATAAATTTTCGGACTCTACAAGACAAGCCGAGAAGTACTACAATATGGCTACTAATAAACTCTAAATAAGTCATATAAACAGTAAATAGTAAAATAAAATCCGCGTGTAAAATTGATTTCAACTTGAATCACATTTCCACGTTCAAGAGTTTTCAGTTCCCATTTAAATTAATGAAACTGTCCAGCGTCAACTAGATTGTCTAACCACTGTAAGAAATGATAACGACCAACATAAATACTAACTTTTCTTCACAAAAGATAAACTTCTTATAACTAGCGGAAAGTTGGCAACACTTCTTATCATGAACTTTGACATAACAACCAGTGCTGCCATAATTTGTGTTTTACTTACAACTTGGAAAGTTATGCTTTTCTCGAGATTTGACAGCACAACTTTGAAAGAGTCTTTTGATAAAACTTGGAGGAAATATTCATTTGTTTGAATTTTAATTGCCTATTTCACATTTCTTTGGAGTATTTTATAGGGTCTGTTACAATATACACGCCATTATGAGAGTTCGCCAGATGAGATTCAATAATCTCATCAACCCTCATATTAGCAGGATTTTAATTACCTAGGAGCATTTCTTTTAAAACTCGCAGAAACATCGACGTGAAAACTGAAACCTAAAAAGGTTTCGGACCATCGCGCACGACACACCGTGGGAAGGGTCTCGTCCGTGGTAGCACAGGACGTCTGTGGCGGTGCGCCGATATCCGTCGCGAGGCGGTAACTTCAAAGGTGCGGTGCGACGCGATCCGAGTGCGTACGACGCGGTCCACAGACGTCCTGTGCTACCACGGACGAGACCCTTCCCACGGTGTGTCGTGCGGGATGGTCCGCGTCCGTCCGCGATATCACGGACTGTGCGTGCGTCAGTGTTGGTGCGGGCTGGTCCGCGTCCGTCTGCAATCTGCAATATCACGGACCGTGGGAAGCCAGCTTAAGACGCAATTTGAAACATGATTTTCTTAGAACAGTCTAAGAAAGTCATGTTACAAATTGCGTCTTAGTGCCTTAAAATGACAGTCAATTTTTATTTTTAGGTCATTCGGCGGTAGGTATGACAAAAAACATAATTATAAAAAATACCTATATTAAAATTACTGAAATCGATTTAGTATCAATTATGAACAATCTACTTACAGGACCTGCCTCTATTTTTAATTTGTATATTTTAACAACCATCGAATATTCTAAACTTAAGGGCGTTTAAGGATCATATATTGGATGATAACAAGGTGCGCATCGATGTTCCTACCATTATTAAACACTTATATAAGTTACAAATATACGTACTTGCAACAACCCACAAGAGGTAGATCTTCTTACGTAACACACAGAAGTGATGAATGACGACAGAACTAAGTGAGCTAAGTGACTACGGAACCCTAATCAGCCGCCTACGGGTCCGTAGAGCGTAAAATTTGATAAATTAGGGGTCCAAAATGACGTAATCCATTCCCTTTCTGGCCCAATTTAGTTGTACACGAGGAATTAAGTTAGTTATGAAGATTTATTAATGTTTTACAATAGATTTGTAGCTATCCTTCCTTCCTCAATATTATACTAACTTAATATCATGTATTTTATGGAAAAGTGATAATTTTATATACCATCCAGTCGTTACGGGTCGACAAAAATCCTGTCTGAAAACCAAGACTGATTGTCAGACTTTACGATTTCTATCGACCCGATTAATATATTAAGAATATGTTATATCAATTAATATTAAGGACCGATGCCTGCCAGGGTCGCGAGATTAGTTCGAAAGACGTACCGTGGCATTGGCATATGGGCAACTGAAGAAACACGGGTGGGTTTTAGTCAGTAAAAGTCTTACACGCCCTTCCGCTCCACCCAGAGCGGGAGACGTCATTTGATGATTTCCCATACAAAAAAGGGGTATCGTATTACCCAGTAACTGGGTAGTTAGAGGTCATATAGTCAGTCGCTCCATGTAAAATACTGGTATTTAGCTGCATCTAGTTAGACTGGAAGCCAATCCCAACATAGTTGGGAAACTAGGCTAGGACACTTGCAAGAAAGCCAAACTGTTACTTATTTTTTACTTTTACCTCTTTTTTTTTTCTTCTTTCTTCCTCTTTTCTTTCCCTTTTTTCATCAATAAATTCTTTTACAGTATAAAAACAACACCAATAAGCCATTTATGTAGTTTAGATTCAAAGTGTTTAAGAGGGAGATCCCTTATTTCTTTTGGAATAGTATACTTTCTAAACCGGTTCGTTTTATTTTGCTCAACAAAATAGAAAAATGGAAAATATTTTTTATAAAGAATTTAATCAACATAATGAGTGTATTATTGTAAGTAATTGTTCCACAACATTATTTGCCAATTCATTACTATACTCGTAACGTAATAAACATATAAATATTTACTGAACAAATGTAAACGTATTTTACTGAATACTGAGCGCGTGCAATCAGCAGAATTGTGCCTTTGTTTATTATTCAGATTCTGTTTTGAATTGTATGGTTACCTGTGAATATATGAATATATTTATGACCTACACATTTGGCTGGGAAAGTGCCATGCCATTCGTGTATCATACATGTAGACAAAAAAAATATCCAAGACGTTTTGGTCCCATCAATTACTTGAAAAGAGAGTAAATGTAGCCCAGTGGTAACAGCCGCGACTTACAAGTTGTAGGTCGTAAGTTTTAACTCAAACTGGTGCTTTAATTTTTATAAGTTATTTCATCACCACTGCTGTTAAAACGATGATGGAAAACATTGTATTGAAACCGACATATACTAGAACCAAACATTCGTACACATGTGACATCTGCACCAGAAACAAAATTAAGTATCTCAATTATTACACATAATTAAATCTTATCTAAAGGTGTTCATTAAAACTTATGAAACGAATTTCTATAAAACATTTTTAAACTGTTTAAAAATATTAACAACAAGTTCCATTTTTAGGGTTCCATTGCCAAATGGCAAAAAACGGAACCCTTATAGATTCGTCATCTCTGTCTGTCTGTCCGTCCGTCCGTATGTCACAGCCACTTTTTTCCGAAACTATAAGAGCTATGCTGTTGAAACTTGGTAAGTAGATGTATTCTATGAACCGCAATAAGATTTTTACACTAAAATAGAAAAAAAAAAAACAATAAATTTTGGGGTTCCCCATACATAGAACTGAAACTCAAAAACTTTTTTTTCATCAAACCTATACGTGTGGGGTATCTATGAATAGGTCTTCAAAAATGGTAATGAGGTTTCTATTATCATTTTTTTCTAAACTGAATAGTTTGCGCGAGAGACACTTCCAAAGTGGTAAAATGTGTCCCCCCCCCCCCCGTAACTTCTAAAATAAGAGAAAGATTGTTGTATATAGAGGTAGGTAATATGCGGAAGGACGGGGACACTCGTTAATCAAACTCGCTAGCCTGTTGCACACTGCTTTAATTCTTAGACGTTAGCACCCGGCGCGGGGAGGGGCGGGACGCAGCCCGCTCGTCTACAGAACACTACACACATACATAACAAAGATAAAACTAAAAAAATATATATGATGTACATTACCATGTAAACTACCACCAAAAATTGGTATGAACGAGATCGAGTGAGTAGTTTTTTTTAAAACGTCATAAATCGTAAACAGCAATTTACCTTACATTCAATCAACTGAAATATAAAAATTAAAAAAAAACATTTATTTTTAAACCGAGAATACCTATAGGTTTGTACGGAACCCTCGGTGCGCGAGTCCGACTCGCACTTGGGCGATTTTTTTATTTAAAAATAGAAGTTTTTCATATTTATTTAAGCTTACGGCCTCTTCTACATAAATCACACGTCGCATAACTAGTTTCAAGGCCGTGCATTGTCCGCCCATTTGTCAAAACTATACCAGTCATAAATCGAACTCGTCGATTTAATGGAATGGGTGACAGTGTCGGTATAGTGACAGATTACTTTTTGTAACTTAAATTTAGGGAGTTGTAATTTGATGTAATCCTTCTAAGACATGAAAGTGTGATCCATTTGGAATACTTGTAAATTAAGCACCCCATAATTGAAGCATGTTAATTTATGTAAATGTTTATCAGAATCAGAATTATTTATTTGTGAAACATAGGATCAAGTATTAAAGGTGTTAAAATTAAATGATGCGCTATGTTTTGCCATTGATGACATACAAAAATATGAGTGAAGATTATTATAAAAATAAAGGCAGACCAAATTCACTATATAAAACGAAAAATAACCAGACAATAAAATATATGCATGAAAAATATTGGATAATTACGAATAATAGGTACGTACAGTAGTTACAGTGATTTATCATTTAGGTAATCATCTAGGTTAGTTATCCTCTTTTGACTGTTTGATTGGTTTAAAAAATTTGGTTACATCGAAAAATTCGTTAAAATATTAGGTTCTCAATAGGCAGTAGCAACGAAGACTATTAAATGTGACAGTTTAGACAAAAATGATATTTAGTGACACATTCTGGAAAAAAAATATACAAATATTGGGTTGTTCCAATGTTTTGTGTATTTTTTATTTTTTTATTGCTGATTTTGAAATTGTTACATATTATTACATTCAAGAAGGAATACCTCAAATTACAAGCTAACGTAGCGATCACGGCGATTGCCTTTCCTTTAGGGGAAGGCCTATGTCTAGCATTGGCCGTTTATCGGCTGAAATAATGATGATGACAAGTCACACCGTGTGTCTATAGGTACAGACGCCAGCACATCAAGCTACTACAATCTGCCAGATTTCTTTGATAGATTTTCGACTTTATTTTTAGAGCATTAGGTTCAAGGTTCATTGGTAAAAATTGACAGTTTCGGGTAGCTTGACCTGCTGGCCTTCATCATATTGTTACGAGCCGAGGTTCGGCATAAATTAATTGAAACCAATATTACCGAAACACACAATACAGTTTAATTAAATAAACACAAATACCCGCAACAACAGGCAACGTCAAAAGGAAGCACTATTCTTTCTTGTACTGTATCGCTTGAATCGTATTCGAGCGCATCCGTAACCGAACTGCCTGTCAGCCCGATAATCCGCTATTTATAAGCCGAGCAGAACATTCGCGAACATTCGACACTTTGCCATAGATCACAAGTAGCGTAGCGTAGAAGGTTCCAGGTGTAACGAGAGCCAAGTGTTTACTGTTTAATCCCGCTATTCGATAATAGATGGCGGTGGCGTCTACGTACAATTGTTCATGTAGTACTTGCTACTTGATAACAGATGGAGTTAGCGTGACGTTTCTAGACTTTTCGATTTACGTAACGCTGTCCCTTTCTGAGATGGATTTAGCGTGATATTTCTAGACTTTACGATCTACGTACTAATATTATAAGGTCGCGTTTCGGCTATGTGACCACGTTCTTAACCATGAAATGGATTTTGATGTAGTTCTCATCATTTAAAGCATGTATAGCTAAAGGTTTATTTGTATGGTACATTAATATTTAACCTACATATAATAGAACAATCTTGATAGTTCGTCAATTATAAATAAGCTCCATAACTTCGATATTTGTTCAAAAGCGTACAATTTGAGCAAACAAATGAAATACAGTCCCAACATTGTTCTAAGCTACGATCTTATTATTTCAAGTCAAAAGCTTGGCTTATATCTACAATATCTTCATCGACATGAATTTCAAACGGTTCCTTGAGAAATGTATATATTCAAGCAATTATAATTGGTACAGTCACGAGCATAAATATCTTATGTAATACTCAAAAGCGAGTTTCTTCTGAAGTTTTGATTATAGTGTTAAGAACATATTCACCATCATCATATCAGCCAGATGACGTCCACTGCTGGATAAAAGCCTTCCCTAATTTGGGGAGATTTACAATAATCGCCACTCTTGGCAGGCGGATTGGCGATCCCACTCTCTAGTAAGTTGCTTAGTCGCCTCTTAAAAACCCACGGGAAGAAATGGGAAGGTAATGTTCCACATAGAACAGAACATTTTATCAAAACCAAATGCAAGATGTCTTTTCTCAAAGCTTTGTTTTTGGATGGGAATTCATCAAATGACTTCTCCCGCTCTGAGCGAAGCGGGAAGGCGTGTCAGACTTTTACTGACTAAAACCCACCCTTGTTGCTTCAGTTACCTATATGCCAGGGCCACGGTATCTCGTTTGAACAATCTCGCGACCCTGGCAGGCATCGGTCCTAGCAGACCCCTTCAGTGCTGCTGACATCTCTTTGAGGCGCGCGTGTAACTCCGCAGCACCCAGTCGTATCCGATGTCCCACAGATGCGGCTCCACGACCGATCCCTGTGGGACACCGCACGACATCTCTCGCTGATTCCAATCTCCCTGCTGACCGAGGTAGATGACGGCCCTATCCATCAGGTTCTCAATGCTCCTGTTTACTTTTCACGAGAAAACCTTTATGAATTTTGCCTAACTGTTCGGTATTTTGACTAAACTTATCAAGTAGGTATTTTCAGACTTGGAATGTCACGTAAACATGTTATTATGTTATTTGCATCTACGTGATACTTTTACAATGATAACTTTCTCTCAATTTGGTGTTGGAACCTGTGGGTGAGATTCCCTACACTGGTTATCGATATTTCATGTACAATCGACAAACTAGATCAGTTTGATGTATATACAGTCGTAAAATTAACATGTTAAGCTCCTTGACGTGCAACATTGCTTAACCTTTTCGTTCTATTTACTAATAAATGAACGCTTGAGTGTACATTTACCAGTAAATAGACTAATTCCAGTCTATTCATCCCATCATCAATCACCTAGCCTTTCTCAACTATGTCTGGAATTGTGAAAACCGACCTAAGGATTTTAGTAAATAAATAAATAATATCTTAGGACAACTAACACAACATTATTTGATCCCAAACTAGGCAGAGCCTGTACTATGGTAACCAGACAACTGATAAACATACTCATATATTTCTAAATACATACATATTATTATAGATAAATTACACGCAGACACAGAACAAATGATTGTGCTCATCACACAAAGATTTGTCCTGAGTGGGAATCGAACACAAGACCTCAGTCTTAGCAGTCAGGGTAGTGACCCACTAGACTAACAGGCCAGTATAAAAAGACACGGACCTTGCTGGAAGAGGGCAGTCAAGGACTTGCTGGATCGGTATCTTATATCTTTAAACGAGCAATTCTTGTATATATATATATAATCTGAATCTCGGAAACGGCTCAAACGATTTTCATGAAATTTAGTATACAGGGGGTTTCGGGGGCGATAAATCGATCTAGCTAGGATTCATTTTTATAAAATGTCGTTTTATTCGTGTTTTCAATGATCAACTTTATCGATAATCAACTTGAACATAAACTTATTATTTTAAACACAATTTACCAAAAAATACCGAGCAAAGCTCGGTCATCCAGATATTGATTATTAATGTCAGGTCGTTGTATATTGCTAACTGCACGGTAAACTCTGATTGCGCGATGTAGGATTTCCCATGACGACAGTCTGATGCAAAGTATCAGATGTAGCGTTGTAAGTGCCGCTATAAGTAAATCACAATTCCACTATTTCGCATGGACGACCTACTCGTTAGCACATTAATACAAAACCCGGTGGTGAACTTCAAGACTATTAAATGAGTAGTAAAACTAGTACATTTTGCTACAAATAAGTACGACATAAACTTAAACAAAAAAACGAAAGCATCCATATGACATGAGTAAGTTGAACGAAACAAAATAAATTAGATTATGAACCACTCAAACTAATGGCGAGAACATTTTTCATTAAACGGAGTGTTCCATCGAGTTAGGGAGAGGTCCCAGTGCGCGCTGAGCGATCAAAGATAAGGGCGTCGGCAGTGAGCCTGTTTCGTTAATTTATTGGCCTGCTTTTTTGACATGTGTGTGGGTTTGGCGATGACAGGTTATCTAACCTAGTCATCTATACTCTATACAATACAAATAAATAAAATTGGAATGTCTGTTTGTAAAATTAAGATACCCACTTTTTACTAAGTGTATATGGATGTATGTAATATACACGGTACATATACCAAAACAATTTTTTTTATTGGAGTGTCTGTTTGTAAAATTAAGATACCCACTTTTTACTAAGTGTATATGGATGTATACACGGTACATATACCAAAACAATTTTTTTTTCAATTTTTGTTTGTCGGTCTGTTTGTTCCGGCTAATCTCTGAAATTGCTGGATTTTGACAGGACTTTCACTGGCAGATAGCTGATGTAACAAGGAGTAACTTTGGCTACTTTAAAAAAAATCTTTTATTTTATAAATTACCTGCCTTAATTTCCGACATCCACGCGGGCGAAGCCGCGGGAAAAAGCTAGTCTATACAATAAAACTGAAGAGTATTTTTGTTTGAACGTACAAATTTGATGGTTAGTGTCGCCAAGTATTAACTGTCAGATCAGTCAGGATTAGTTTCAGACTACGCTTGCCAAGGTTGATCTGTAAGTGGGTAACCATCTATACTTACCAAGACCTTAGTGTGCCTCGGATAGCACGATAACCAGTTGGCCCCAGCTGTCATTCATAGATCTTGACAGGCCTGTTGGTCTAGTGGTTAGTGACCCTGACTGCTATGCCGGAGGTCGTGGGTTCCATTCCCACCCAGGACAAATGTTTGTGTGATGAGCACGATCATTTGTTCTGTGTCTGGGTGTAATTTATCTATAACTAGCTGACCCAGCGAACTTCGTACCGCCTCAGAATCAATAAATGTTGTGTTAACTTATCAGATCCCACCAACACAAAGCAAAGAGCACCAAGTACCATTAACCCATGTTAGACCAAGTTATGACAAACTGGTACTTTGAAGGCATAAAGCGTTTTCTAGCTACCACACACCCATGATAGGTGAGCTCCTACCAAATTATGCCAACCCAGTACTTCCAAGACATAAAACGTGTTCTAGCTACCACACACCCATGTTAGGTGAGCTCCTACCAAGTTATGCCAACCTGGTACTTCGAAGACATAAAGCCCATGTTAGTTGAGCTCCTACCAAGTTATGCCAACCTGGTACTTCGAAGACATAAAGCGTTTTCTACCTAAAACACCCAAGTTATAGGTTAGGTTAGTTAGGGTATAAGTGTTCTTAAATTGTTTAATTTTCCGCGCAATTTTTATTTTTTTTTCTTTTATAAGAACCTTCTCCTGACAATAACAAATACAACAAAAAAAGAAAAAGAGAAATCGGTCCAGCCGTTCATGTGTGATGGCGTGACCAAGGGAAATAGGGATTCATTTTTATATATATAGATATGTATGTATTTAGAAATATATAAGTATGTTTATCAGTTGTCTAGTACTCATAATACAAGCTCTGCTTAGCTTGGGACTAGATGGCGTTGTGTGATAGTTGTGGAAAAAAAAATTTTTGAGAGTCGTCTGAAGTCCGAAAGTCTTACAGTCCTACCAAGGGAGAACAAGGATAAGGAGTAAGGAAAAGGCTAAGCAGATGATGACGAGTCTTGAGAACAATTATTCAAAATCATACTACGACTCCTTAAAGCGCTGCAAAAAGAAAATAAGTCCAAGCAAAAACGAAGTAAAGTGCGGGCATACGACACGGTGGGTCGAGGCCCAAGGGATTTTCATATAAATATGATTGTTATTTTATTGTATACTAGCTTTTGCCAGCGGCTTCGCCCGCATATAGGTCGGAAATTATCCCGCGTGAACATACTACCGGGATAAAAAGTACTATATGTCCTTTCTCAAGCTCTAAACTATCTGTGTACCAAATTTCATTTAAATCGGTTTAGTAGTTTTAGCAGGAAAGCGATACAGACAGACAGAGTTACTTTCGCATTTATAATATTAGTGTGGATAGTGTGGAAGTGTGGATTGTGTATCTTACGACCATGTGAACGAAGTTGCAGGTAAATGCTAATGTTTTGATATATTTGTGATGAAAGAATTAACTAAGTCACGTTCTGTTCATTTTTCTTCGTTACGGACTTTTCCATTTCGGTAATTGATTACAAGGAATGTTCATATTACGTAACCAAATCAATATGAGTTTTTCATCCGTGATTATTAAAAATGACAAGGTAAAAAGTAAAGGATAAAAATTACCAACGACTCTGCGGGGTAAATACGTAACACACTTACAATAGCTTTCTTCTTGAGGTATGGAGTTATATTTTGGGGAAACTCTACTAATAAGGAAATCATTTTTAGGTCGCAATGTATTAGGGCTAAGTTTGGTTTAAAAAAGCTGATATTTTCAAACAATATTTTATTAAATATAACATCTTAAGTCTCCCTTCCTTATTCATTTATGAACTAGCAAATTTTATCCTAACCTATTTAAGAAACTATCAGACGTTTCTATTCGTAATCGACAGGATAATAATAAACTATGCGTACCGGCAAAACATACAGATCTTCCTGTTATTTTAAGACCTTGCACATATTATTTGATGCATACTCATGTTTTTACAATAAATATATTCTATTCTATTCTTTCATTTTGTCAGTAAATTTTTCGAATGTTACGGTTCAGATTATGATTGATTGTGTGTTACAAAGTTCATCATCATCATCATCATTTCAGCCGTAAGACGTCCACTGCTGGACTTAGGCCTCCCCCAATTTGGGAGGCTTTGCCATAATCTCCACGCTTGGCAGGCGGGTTGTCGATCGCAGTGTGGTGGTAAAATGCATAGAGAACGCTGCTGCCCATTCTCTAGTAAGTCCCTTAGTCGCCTTTTACGATACCCACGGGAAGAAATGGGGTGGTGTTATTCTTTACGTCCGGCACCACACGGTACGGTCCGGCACCACACGGTACAAAATTAAGATTCTGTATTATATTCATTAAACAGAATCTTAATTTTGTAACACACAATCATAGGTCATTAAAACTAGTAATAATAAAACACCAACTTGGATAATCGGGTAGTACTGATACGGCGGTCTGCTAGGAAGTGCAGCAAGTGATGCGCTTGCCACGTTCCCTCTACCCAGCATCCCTTTCCTCATCCAGCATGCAGCCTTTACTATACAGGGTTTTTTTTTTTTTTTTCAGGATTGGATATCATCAAATGACTTCTCCCGCTCTGGGCGGAGCGGGAGGGCGTGTCAGACTTTTACTGACTAAAACCCACCCGTGTTCCATCAGTTGCCCATGTGCCAGGGTCACGGTATCTCTTTCGAACAATCACGCGACCCCGGCAGGCATCGGTCCTAGTAGACCCCTACACTGCTGCTGACATCTCTTTGAGGCGCGCCTGGAACACTGCGCGCCGTCGACCCGAGCTTGGTCCTTACCGGGCGGCGAGCTACCCATTGCTCGCCACCCGCAAGCTCGCGCCTACGGTGGCCGGGAGTCCGCTATTGACTCCCGATACTATACAGGGTTATTTGTAAAACACCGGCAACCTCTCAGGACTATGTTACTAACATCATAATCAACAACTTTTGTTCTATGACTTTTAAAGAATCATCATATTTTAGGTCATCAGAATTAATAAAAATCGGCAAAAAAATAAAAAAAGGTCAACCGTAAATAGGTCAAGTTCAAGCGCCCCCACCACCCTAACCCCACTCCCTTCGCTAATGTACTATCGCTTTCTTTTGCTTCGCATAGGCTTCGTAACATTTAAAGCGTTCAATTTAAATATTTTTATTTTTGGATGCAAATCTGATGAATTAAAATATGATGAATTTTTAAAAGTCATAGGACAAAAGTTGTTGATTATGATGTTAGTTACATAGTCCTGAGAGGTTGCCGGTATTTTACAAATAACCCTGTATACCTCACAGAATCAATATGAAGAAAGACAGTACAACAATTTTATCATGTCATCAGGAAAAATGACTGGTTAGGTTGTCACAATTACTGTATTTCTTTATCAGTCATATGAAACAGCTATAACACGCCAATACGGAGTATGACAACTGGCTAAACAAACATTCCCCTGACTGTACATACCACCAAAATGTTTTTGGAGTTCAGCTAACAAGCAGAACTTTCGATAACTAAACGTACCATCAAAAAAAGTTTATTACAACAACAAAAGTGTACCTCAAATACTCCTAACAACCTCCCCCTGACATTTCAATTAAAACCACATATATCCACACAAAAAAGAGTTTTACAGTTTCCCAATTATTTCTGCCAATTACGCCGCAATCCCGCTGACATTTTGACCGTGAGTTTTACCAGATTTTGCCATTTTATCCTTCAATTTTCGTTCTAGAGCTTCTCTGCTGTCATCGCCATACCGAAAACTTTTACAATTTTATTTGAAGTTAATGTCGGGAAATTGGCGTTTTTCGTCGGAACGTAGGTAGACTACATTTTGTTTTTTGATAATATCAGTCGGATTTCTCTAGGGATTTTTCGCTTGTTGTTTGAAGGTAGGAAAGAAAATATTTTTGTTTTTTTGTTATTTCTTTTGACGTGTAACGATTTTACGTTTGTCATGGAAGATTGTGTTGTTATTTTTATTTATTTAATTAGTTGTATATTGTTAGTTTTAACTTTTAAAACATTGTTTATTTATTAACATTTTATAACTTTAAAGATTTCCTTTGAGTGTCTTACATAGCTATGCCCTAATTTATTAATATCAACACAGTAGTAGACTGAGATTCAGCCACTCGGTCGGTAGAAAAATTAGAACTTAGGTATGTACATATTGTATATAGTTGTGTACAGTTGTTTATGGCGGTATATGATTGATAATTATATTAACCTCTTAATCCCTGAGATACCACATTTGGTATGTAAACAATCGTTTTTTAATTGTGTCTGTAATTACGGTAATTGACCGGTTAATAAAGACTGCCTTGTTGGTTGGCTAGTGGTCGACATCGCTACTGCTGTACCTGGATTCGATATCCAGGTCGGGCAAAGTCTACGGAACATCACTCATTATGACATAGCGATAATTTGTTATTCAAGTTCAAATTCTATATCGCCTGTATTAGACTAAATTTTACGATGACAATACAGAAAAGTGGCAAATTCTGTGGCATAGAAAGCTGTGCTCTTCTAAGGGTCTAAGGGTTTTTCTTTCTGGAAATTTTCAGTAGCATTCCAGAATCTAGATTTGTGCCCGGTTCATGGCAATCAGCTCGCCCACTTTTACTTGGGACTTAAACTGGAGAAATATTGGGGTATTACAACTCTGCCCAGTCCTGCGGGGAAATGAGGCGTGATATTATATTATGTTAGTAGCAGTGCAAACGGTGGTTTACCTCTTAATACAAATTCTTCCGAACTAACAAAGTCTGGAACAGTCTGGACTTTATACTTTGAATTCTACGTTTTTCATATATTTATTTAACGTTTTTAAGGTCTAAAAGAAATCCTTAGTCGAAAAGTTCAGTCAAATATGAAGTCCGGATGTGGGTACAAAAAGCCGGATCAATCCGAATGGACGTTAGTTCTAGTTATAAGACATGTGTAGCCTCTGCTTTTATTACATCGTGAGCACCGGATAAGAATAAAAACTTTTTTACAAAAAAAAAACAACCGACTTCCTTAAAAACACTACAAAGTGAAAAATAACTTTAATTTCGGCAGTCGGTGTCTTAGGATTTGTATTTAAGGTTTTTGCCACCGACTTCCGAAATTAAAGTTATTTTTCACTTTGTAGTGTTTTTAAGGAAGTCGGTTGTTTTTTTTTTGTAAAAAAGTTTTTATTTTTAAATTTTTAGTTTTGGTATCTACCCCGCACTAATTCCAAACAAACAATGCATATTAATGCAATAGCAGAAATCGCGGTTGATTTGCCGTCATTTTTTAAAGAGTTCCGGTGTCTGTCTCCGGAACTCATCATCAGATCTACATGAAATTTATATGGGACCATTTCGAAATAAACCCCTTTCGAACAAAAAAAGAATTTTGCAAATCCGTTTATATATGACGGAGTTATGGCCGAACATACATAAAAAAAAAAAAAAAAAAAAATATAAACATCCGAATTGATAACCTCCTCCTTTTTGAAGTCGGTTAAAAAAGCTCGACACCTAAAACATTTGTCCTTTGGGAGAAGCTCGGGAAAGCGGGTATACCATCTGAGTTGACGGGTTTGTTCCAGTAGTGGTACTCTAACCAGTTAAACCAAGTTCGTTGGGGGGATGTTCTGTCTGAAGCATACAGGTTGGAGTGTGGGGTGAGGCAGGGGGGTTAACCTTTTTTTTTATCGTGGAGAAATGCTCATGCTTACTGCACTACCACGGGGAAATAGTGCAGTTATGTGGGACTCCAACCCACAAATACTCCACGGTGTCCTCCTGTACCGCTTGTGGCGGGAACACGGGCACACGTAATTCTTCCGCGAACCCGCCGCGGCTGTCCGTCACCGGACCCTCCTCTGGGGGATAAGGTACCCCATTTACGGCGCGCCAGAACACACATAGCACGCCGTGACCACCCCAGGGACCAATAAGCACATGGGCGCCAGACAACCCCGTGTAGGCACCTTTGGTCCCCCTGCGACGGGTCAGGACTGTGGCCCCGCCGCCTACCACTTTTCGGCCGCAGGGGAAAGGGAGAGTGGCCAACGCTATACCAACACGCCTCCTCCCCTGCGGCCCCACCGCGTCCACCATCGGACGGTGGCAACCCCGTTCAGGCCGCGGAAGGTAGGGAGAGCAGCGCACCTCAATACCCGGCACTCCTCTCCCACCGCGGCCTCCAACCCTCAGCCGCGATGCCTCAGATACTAGGACATCGCGGCCCACCTAAAGAAAGAAAGAAGAAGAAAGAAAATACGTTTATTTGCGGTAAATATGACGCAAAAAAAAAAATGAAACACTACAAAAATATAAAAAAGCCCTGACGACCTCAGTTGCGTTGTCGCCAAACGACACCACGTTGGCCACTACATCGTCGGTTTCGAGCGGAAAAGCCCTGACGAGCGGCCCCTCCTCGGGTTCCTCTTAGCTTCACCGTGGGGTTCGAAACCATGGCTACTGAGCCCCCCCGCCTCGTCAATGCGGGAACCCACTCTTAACCTCACCTAAGGTCTTCAACCTGTATCTGAATGAGTTGATCGTTGAATACAGCAGCAGACCAGTTGGGTGTAAAATAGATGATGCTAGCGTCAATAATTTAAGTTACGCTGATGATATGGTGCTGCTGGGTCCAACGGCTGGCTCAATCAGGGAGACGCTGAACATCTGTGGAAAGTATGCGGCAACTCACGGCCTGTTATATAATGTAGTAAAAAGTGAATACCTGATCTTTGCTGCTCCCGGGAAACATATCATTTACGAGCCTTCAATAACTCTCAACGGGCAACCACTTAAAAGGGTTACTCAATTTAAATACTTGGGACACTATGTCACTGAGGACCTCAAAGATCAGGTAGATATTGATCGTGAGCGCAGGGCACTAGCAGCCAGATGCAACATATTGGCTCACAGATTCGCTCGTTGTAGTAACGAGGTCAAAATAACTCTGTTTAAAGCATATTGTCAAGCGTTCTACACGGGCAGTTTGTCAGTCAACTGTACGCGGAGGGCTCTAGATGCTCTGCGTGTGCAATATAATAATAGCTTCAGGGTGCTGTTGAGGCTGCCCAGGTTCTGCAGCGCGTCTAGCATGTTTGTTGAAGCACGAACTGTCGACTGCTATTATGAGGAAAAATACCGCATCCTTATTAGGCAGAATGAGGGCTAGCAGCAACAGTATCCTGAAAACCCTAGCCGAACAACACGATGCACCTATACTGAGACACTTTGTCAGGTTGCTCGTGCGGCAGGTATGAATATAGGTACCTACTGTATTATTTTAATTAATTAATACTAACCCTTAGTTGATAAGTCTTTACTAACCAGTGGCCTAATGTTGTCTAATCAAATAAATAAATAATAATAAAAAAAACAAAATCTGTAACTGACTGGAGTCTTTTTACTTTTAATTATTTCTATTTTTAATATGCATTTAACTTTTTTTACAACAAGCTTTCATTGAATGAAAATTATAAGAAGCAAAACAATTTTCTCACTTAAGTTCCTTATCGACATTCCCTTGGCTACAGAGCTAAAGTATATCACAGGGCAGTTACCATGAAATATATAATTGCTAGACCAATTTATTATTGACAGACACCTAAAACGAACGAGTATCATGACCAGACCAGCCTTGAACTTAACGATCGAGTGTCAAACAAATGAGAACTACCTAAATTATAAAGGGCAAAGCTATTAACTATATTGTTCTGATACATGTTTAACTACGTAAATTTGATGATACTAATGGGTTTTAGTGTTTAAACTAGTAACTTTCCTTTTGATGGTTCCGTACCCAATGGGTGTCAATTGTCTGCCAAGGTCGGGAGATTTGTTCGAAAAAGTTACCGTGGCCCTGGCATATAGGCAACTGAAGGAACATGGGTGGGTTTTAGTCAGTAAAAGTCTGACACGCACTCCCGCTCCGTCCAGAGCGGGAGAATTATGTTGGAGATTTCCAACCAAAAAAAAAATGTGTGTCAATGGAACTTTTTTTCTTAGGCTGCGCTTTCCGTCCATCTGTCTGTCCAGCGGGCTGTATCTCATGAACTATGATAGGTAGACAAAAAAAAAATACAGATAAAAATTAAAACGGTCCCCGTAAACGACACGTGTTTTATTATATGTAAGGTTTAATTCTGTACTAACTGTTGTGTTAGTTTGTTGTGTAACTCTTATCCTAACTTATCAGTATAATAATCAAATTTTGGAACTTATTATAAACAAAGTACATATTCTTCGTGAACTCACAGAGGGAACAATAGTATTCTCTTGTTCTATTTCAAGTCTGTGAATTGAACATTTGCTAGCTAGTGCCAGAAAATGTTCCCACCGCAAGCGCCATCTTTCTTTTTTTAAAACTACTATCAAGCCACAAAAAATATATAATTTTATATTCGTAGTTGTACGTAATCCTAAAACAAATATTTGATCATAAAAGCGATTTGAATTTCAAATACAAACGGCCTGGTGAATATTCCGAGTTAATTGCTCGGTGACAATTTTACGATAACAACCTGGTTTGTTTTAAAAGTTAAAAATCGAAGCTTTATTGTTTTATTGTTCAAAACATTTGTACAGGATTTATTTGGTTGTTTTCATTTACGGTTTTTATGAAATGTTTGATATTGTCATACATAAATTGGATATAGTGGAGCGTCGATTATCCGAACTAATTGGGCACAGGAGTGTTCGGAATACCGTTGGATAATCGAACTGTATTGATTCAGCCATACATATTTATGTAGAGGTGAATGTAAACCTTATGTTTAGACATATATTTAATGATAAATAGATTCTTTCACGCGGTAAAATTTAGTTTATTAACTAACGGCTACTTGGGTTTGATATATGAGTACACACACCTAACATTTCGAGACAATTTCGCGTGTATTTGTAGCGCGGTAGGAGGATAGCACGCGCGAGTCGGGCGGGCGTAGTTGTTCGGATTTATAAGCGGTCGTTCGGATGAACAACGTTCGGAAAATCGACGGTCCACTGTACTTCAGAATTAAAATTGCTAAAAAAATATTCTAAACAGTTTTAAATGCAATATCAGTTAATTAGAGTTTAAAACGGTTCCGTTCATCCCATTTCTTCCCGTGGGCTTCGTAAAAGGCGACTGAGGGACTTACTAGAGAATGAGCAGCAGCGTTCTCTATGCATTTTACCACCATACTGCGATCGCCAACCCGCCTGCCAAGCGTGGCGATTATGGCATACCCCTACAACTTGGGGGAGGCTGATGGTGGTGATGAGAGATCAAAACTGCAACTCTAAGGGGCAATTCCCGTATTTCTTAGCACATTCGCGTTCTAAGTAATATCAATCAAATCTAGGAACTACGGCGAATGTATGATTAAGCCGGGTGAATGGTGTCAGAACACCTTAAAGCTTTCATATTTACCCATACACTTCACTACTAGATTCACATTTCCAGCACTTTCTGGAATGTGTAAAAAAGGGCCTACACGTGTCAGTAAATACGCTCGGCACGTGTCCATTGGGACACATTTTTTACTCCGTTCCTGACGGAAAATTCTCGTATGTTGAAGAATGATATTTTATCCCCTCTCTTCACGCGATTGGACAAACCAGTAATAGACATATGCAGAAAAGACAAAAGAAACAGCATGTACAGCCTACTACGGTAAAAAAGTAGCGATGTATTCTCACCATATCATTCCAATATGAAACTTTTTTCAACTAGCAATAATCGCACCTCGGATTAACCTCATTGGTTACGATATTGCCTCTGTGCAAAGAGATGTCAACAGAACTGAAGGGGTCTGCCAGGAGCGATGCCTGCCGGGGTCGCGAGATTGTTCGAAAGAGACACCGTGACCCTGGCACATGGGCAACTGAAGGAACACGGGTGGGTTTTAGTCAGTAAAAGTCTGACACGCACTCCCGCTCCGCCCAAGAGCTGAAAAAAAAATGAAACTTTTACCGTTGTAAACTGTAACACTTAAATATGAAGAGTCAATATGTTGATGAGAAGGGAGAACTAGTTTGGCCTAGGTGAAACTAGTTCATCCTACAATCTGGTTTGGCCGGTAACAGATACATACTCTTCTCAGTTTCAATCTGTCAAAAATACCCGTAATTACACAATATTTTAGACAATGTTATTGATTGTCGCTTGTACAGGGCTTTTGGCTACGTTGCATTTTATGTATCTTTTTTAATTTTTTATCTTGTAATGTGCGATTATGCGTTTTGTTTGTGCAGAGTAAACAATTTTTCTTTCTTTCTAAGATGAAAGTGCGGCTGGTTTTTCTATGTATTTATTACGACTGATTGCTCAATAAACGTTTACTATCCATGGGTAAATGGGTGACCATGTTTAAATGCCAAGATTCCTACGTACCTCGGAAAGCACGTGAAGCCTTTGGTCCCGACTGTGGCTCGTGTGATTTTGATAGGCATTATGGATTGACAGAAACCTGAAAGCCTGAAAACCAGACTTACCAAAGGCTGTCGTATTATCCAGTTACGAGGTTGTTGAGATTAGACGACTGAAAGTCATTCCTAACATAGGTGGGAAAAGGCAAATTTTTTATATATCAAAATTTAAAACATTATCGATATCGAATACATTTTTATAAGCATAGATAGACATTACAGAACACTAAAAATATATTTAAAGGACAGAATTACGAGTTTTACATAATTGATCCCTAGTAATTCCCTATCGTGTAATTCTGCAGAATATTTAAACACGGCTATTGCTCTATCTTCAAGAAAAAGGTCACGTCGAAACAAAGGCCACTAATGAGACATCTGAATATAAAAGTAACACATTTGTTTAGAAAATTATGTACCTATTACCTATAGTAGTACTACCATTTCTAATTTCCAATTTAAATTTTCTTCTCTTTGAAGAAGTTGACTTTCAAAATTGTTATAAATTATTTAACTTTGAATTATATAAATTTTAATTAAGTTTCTAGATGAATAGTAAATTAATACAGTAACCTATTTCAAACAAAACCAAATAACATTCGGATAAAAAATTGAGTAGGCTATTTGCTACGAACTACAATTACTGTAGTGCTACGAAGGGGCCTACGCGCTACGCTCGTAGAGGTCGTAGCAACTCATGCAGGAAAATATGGGGAAAGAAATAAAAACATGTCCCAATGGTCATGGCTCAATTCGCGACACGTGTAAAGGCTTTTCTACACATTCCGGATAGTGGTTGGGAATGGGAAGACAGTAGTGAAGTGTATGGGTAAATATGAACGGTTTTACACGAAAAGACACATTTCATTCAGCTTAATCATACATTCGTCGACATACCTAGCTGGTACCAAATTGAACGTTTGAGTAGGTGGTAAGATGATAAGCGCGGACCTAGACAAAGCAGTTTTGTCTATCTTTGTCTAAATATGAATAATAGAGCTAAAGACTTTGTTTGTTTCTTTGTATGAACGCGCTAATTTCTGCAACTACTCGTACGAGTCGGATTTGAAAAATCTGCAGGCAGAGAGTAACAGTAATCTCAGTAACTACTAGTTCGAATTGAAAAAATCTTTTTGTGTTGGGTATTATTATTGAGGAAGCCTATTTGTTATATAACATCACACTACAATCAAAAGGAGCGGAGCAGCAATGAAAACTGGCAGGCAATTCGATGCAAGGGGAAGGGTCCGCAAAAAATTGACGCGGATGAAGTCGCGGGCAGAAGCTTTCATACATAAAACTTCGAACACAATTACCACAGCAGGCAACATTAAGCAATCGATAATTACGACATCCATATTAATGAGCCCATGTGTTATTGTTCAGTGCGCGAGGAAAACACGCGTCAGTTTGATGAATTATTATTAATTTTCCGTTCAATAATTACGTGCGGCACCACACGGTACACTACATAGGATGATGACGATGAAATCAAAGTATACATAACATGAATATCATGCCTTGTTTCCCCGTAGGGTAGAACAAAGTTGTACCTATAGTACATACACCCACATTTCGCCAGTTGTGTTTGAAGTCCTATGTAATAGGGAGCGAATCTGTTGCCATCAACAGGAAATTACATATTTTTAATGTTTAAAAAATATATTATAATATCTTTTACACATCTTATTAAAAAGCAAAACATAAATTGAGTCGACATTTCCTATCTATTACCTATCCTTACTATCCTTAAGAAGAAATGGTAAAACAAACTGAAGGTTCAGTGTTTTTAAAGTCCAGACATAATGTTGGTCAGATATTTTGAAGACCATGTAGATTAGTGAAACACGTGGAGATGGAGATTAGTGTCTGAAAGTATAAAACACACAGATTTGATTGGAACTGTCTAGCATAGCATAAACAGCCTATAATGTTCCCACTGCTGGGACACAGGCCTCCTCTCGGTGAGAGGGAGTGGGCCATAATCCACCACGCGGGCTCAATGCGGGTTGGCAAATATCACATATCATCATTTTTTTTTTATCTAGGATATGCCGGTTTCCTTTACGACTTTCCCTCACCGTTTTTAAAGCAGTAGCGATGAAATTATTTCACATAAAGTCATGCAACTGGGTTCGAACCTACGACCCTGCAACTCGTAAGATATCACTGGGCTGTCACTGCTCACTGGATGTGTCTAGTGCTTTAGCACGCCACCTAAAGCTGCATAAACACATGCCTTCTAATCGTGTAGGTAGAAAACACTGAATGCCTAAGGGCACAGAATCCTTACAAACTCCTGTGGCTCATTCATATATTCTATATGATTAAAACTTATTTGAATATTGAACATATCCATTTGAATACGGCATCCTAATTACGTAACGTACTATGAGTCACAATGACAACTGAATAATTTGGAAGGAAATATCCTTCCAAAATAGCAATAGCAATAGCTAATCCATTGCGTTGTATGTTCGACACATTAGTCTGTTTAATAACTTAGATAACGCAATGAATGTTGTTCAACTATACAAGATTATTTTTAGTATATGCGAAACCTGAATATAGTTTGTTCAGAATCAGTAACTGAATCGATTCCAATAATTTTTACACCATGTTATATTTTGTACCAAAAATATTTAATTACGCTTCCAAGTAGGACACCGAACGACAATACGTATATTTTAAAATTATCATGTCTTTCTCGTACTCAAACGTCCATTACACGGAGATGGTACGTACACTAGGTGTTTGTGGTGATCTGGATAAGCTTTTGCGTGGACAACCAGGTAACTTATCAAGCTTATAACTTTGTGATTATTAATGATACAGTTTTGAAATTTTTTTCATAGATTCTTTACATAAAAATACTAGACCCGTGTTTCGGGTTTCGCATAAACAAAAATTAATGTTGTATATCAAAATGAAAACCTGTACTGTTATTCTTTTACGCAATTACCCCGCCGCCATCGGTTTAAGTAAATATAGACATAAAATAATCTTATAAAAGTACTCAATGACTTACAAATGTCAAGAAAATGAACAAATAATACAATATTCCATAAGAAATCAAAACTTTTGATTACTAAAACAAAAACAAACTTCCTCAAATTATATGGAAATGTGTTTTAGTAACATCAGAAACAAATGAAAATCAATTACAAATTAGCGAATTGTGTACATGATTCCTGAAGGATGTCGACTTGGAAGGTCTTCTAGAATGCCTTTAGTTACGGACTTACACATAAACGTTAATTTAATATTTTCAGTCTAAAACCATGAGACTACTCTCAAGTTAAATTTCAAGTAAAATGTATTCTTTTACTTGCTTGAAATACTTGATACAATATTGTAACTTCATGAATAAACGGGTACAATATATAGGTATCTTACGTATGTAACACATATCCTAATATCACGCTTATAACGCCTGAGGGATTAGCCAGATATGTTTACGTCCCATATAATTGAGGGCGAGCGTATTGCCATCAACCAATACGCTCGCCCTAACATAATTCCTGATGGAAAACCCCAATAATACTTTATATTCTTTCGCTAAGATTTAAGTTTTTAAGCCTTGGCTAAAGCATTATATCATTCGGTAGCCGCAGGCAAGTCAGGTTAAGCAGCCGACCACCTCGAAGATAGATCTGAACGATGTCATTCCTATAAAAAACTATCATCGGGCAGTTGTCCACCAGATATAAAACCCGTCTCGTCGGAGATAATCCTCCCTCTTATATGGAGGAGGAGTGAACTTTACACCATATTTTTCATGCTTCTTTATTGTACTTTGAATTTTTATTGGAATAAATCAAATAGACTTGATTATTTACGGTTAATTCACAACAGTGAGGTCAAATGTCCAACTCGAAATGAAGAACTTTAATCGGGTCTAGCATTATTTTGACATTTGAATTTATAATGTCAGTAGTTTAACATCCCTTCTGCACGCAACTTTTAAAGATGAAATATTATTTTAGGAATTCATTCAGTGTTCATTTTCAGAATACTGACTTGTCAGACTGTCAGTTTATTTAACTGACAGCTACAGGTATTGTAAAAGTTTGATTTAGGCACTTTCAACGTCAAAGTTATTTAGGAATCGGTTTTTAAATTGTTGGGTAAAACAGAGACCGTCAGGAATATTAAAATTAAGTTTTTGCCACTCAACGTGGCAACGCTGCTAGCCTTTTGGGCGCTTTTCCTACTGACAGCGTCACAGCGATTCGGACGAATTCTTTGATGCCCAGTGGGGTCTTCCCTTTTCTTATGTACTTTTACATAAAATATTAATATTAGTCTTACTTTGTATGTCATATTACAGTAGAGGTATAAAATATAGGATACTTTTCCGAAGGTAAAATGTCAGTTTTCGTATTTTCGCTAAGGTTTTGATAAACAGCATTTTCCATCCATAAGCCAATAGTGTCGCTTCAAGTTTTCATAGGAGGTAAACCTACTTAATTTTCAGGAACAGAATCTGAAATTGTAATCGTCACAATAGAGCAACGGCCTATGAAAATCTTCAAACATTGAAAAAACAATTACAAAAAAAAACCGGCCAAGTGCGAGTCGGACTCGCGCACGAAGGGTTCCATACCATTATCTGCGATTTACGATTTATGACGTGTTCAAAAAAAACTACTTACTAGATCTCATTCAAACCAATTTTCGGTGAAAGTTTACATGGTAATGTACATCATATATTTTTTTAGTTTTATCACTCTCTTATTTTAGAAGTTACGGAGGACACACACATTTTACCACTTTGGAAGTGTCTCTCGCGCAAACTATTCAGTTTAGAAAAAAAAAATGGTATTAGAAACCTCAATATCATTTTTGAAGACATATCCATAGATAACCCACACGTATGGGTCTGGTAAAAACAAAATTTTGTGTTTCAGTTCTAAGTATGGGGAAACCCAAAAATGTATTGTTTTATTTTTCTATTATTGTGTGAAAATCTTAATCCGGTTCACAAAATACATCTACTTACCAAGTTTCAACAGCATAGCTCTTATAGTTTCGGAAAAAAGTGGCTGTGACATACGGACGGACAGACAGATATGACGAATCCATAAGGGTTCCGTTTTATGCCATTTGGTTACGGAACCCTAAAAAGTAGTTTGGTATGTGATTTTAAAACAAGTTAAGTTGGAAATTCTTTATTTTGGAAAGAGACTTATCATCTGCGTAGCATTTTCCTAACTATGTTGGAGACAGCTTCCATCAAACCGGATGCAACTAAGTACCAGTATATTACATGGAGCGAAAGCCTATCTGACCTCCACAGAGTAGCTTAACCGGATTGATCGACTCGTGCGCAAATCGTCTACGCACTTAAATTGTAGGTACGCATATTTAAACCAAACCACAACAGTTGTACTCGTATGAAATGTTTAACAGAACTCGGAAAATTTTACATCTCAAGTATAAACCACACGAACTAATTTCCAATACAACAGTTAATAAACTCTAGTACTAAACCGAATACCACAACATAGTCTTAAACAATAAACGTTAAAATTAAGCTCTAAACCGCTGTAAACCTTTGTAAACAGAGAGTTAAAACTTTAGTAGCAAGTGATAAAGTTTATAGTAGCTATTACAAATTGTTAGCAATTGTAGACCAGGCATTATTGGGTATTAGGTAACAAGGATCTTTAGTTCCAAGCAATGAAGTAGAACCAATAATGTATAATATTTTTTATTATCTATCTAATATAAACTCTAATTCTCGTGTCGCAGTGTTTGTTACCAAACGCCTCCGAAAAGGCTGGACCGATTTTTATGAAATTTTGGATTCATATCGGGTACATCTGAGAATCGGCCAACATCTATTTTTCATACCCCTAAATGATAAGGGTGACCCACCCCTAAATATCTTTTTTTAATTTTTGAGATTTTTTTTTTCTGTTATTATTTTATTATGATTTGGCATTGAAAAACACATACAACTCTAAATTTTCAGTCTTTTTCACCCGGTAAAACAACGTTTGTCGGGTCAGCTAGTCTTTCTATAATATCTTACAGTATTTACATAAGTTAGAGTCAAAAAAAGATTGTATATATGTATTTATATCATAATGAATAATGATAAAGCGTCAGAAATATCGTTTGCATCGTTGTCAACAGGAGACGTGCCAAAAGGCTGGCACCATTGCCACGTTGTATGGCGATGCTGATTCTCTGGCCAAAAAATAGGCCTGCCTTCTGATCACGTGTCATGTATACTATTATATTGTTTTAATTATTTTGGTTGGTGAAGACCGTTGGTCATTTCAATTTTTTTTCTTTCTCAGTAACTTGTAATCATATCTGGCTATTTGAGTAATTTATGCAACCTACCCAATGTTCTTATTTTGGTATTGTTCTTCTAATAGTTTAGTTCCTAAATTTAATGATCTGAGATTGAGATGGCGGGATGAGCTGGGCTCCTTCTACAGGAACTGGTCCTTAGCTGCTTAAAACAGAAAGAACTGGAAAGATAGTAGAGGCCTTTATCGTAGGCCTTTATAATATGTGATATACCTAATTTTCATTGTTATAGGTGAAACTTTCGACCACGTAAGTATCTATATTAGAAGCTCTAATATCAAAGCTCCAAAGGATACCGAGAACTTTGTTTCAGCATGTGTAAAGCTCTATTTCACCTAAATACTAATAAATCGATCAGGTATATCATGGATACTTCCAAAACTGAACAAATTATTTTGTTTTTACCTCACTGGTGCCACTCCAATGCCGATGATGTTGAAAATGGTGTCCAATGGTTGTCCTTAAAATGTCGCTTTAGCGTTAAGACCACTCCTATGTCATCTTCCAGTCTAAATGGATATAGCTGAATACTAGTATTTTACATGGAACTACTGCCTTTGTGACCTCAAGAACCCAGTTGCTGGGTAAGACGATACTCCTTGGTAAGACTGGTTGTCAGATTATCGGGTTTCTGACGACCCGTAACTACCGTCAAATATCCCGAATGACAGCCGGGACCAACGGATGATGAGTTCGCCGAAGCACAACAAAGATTATCTACATAATAAATAGCATTCCGCCTGTCTATCTTATGTTCAAAATCTATTTTTATGGGTCCACCCTTTATGGCAGATTTTTTTTCGTCATAATGTTATTTTGCATAACAGCGGATAGCATGAACTTCATTTCGCAGAAAATGGTTTGGCATACACTCATTTATCATACATTCACAACGCATAATTTTATAAGTCAGAATCATCTTTGGGCACAAATATATCCATAATAATGAAAAAGGAGAACCATCATATCGCAGAAAGTTCGCAGTCAGAATCGTCTCTTGGCATTATTTCATATCGATATATATATATATATATATATATATCGAGTCATTAAAAGGCAGAACTATGATACCTTTTTTACCAGAAACTTTTCAGTTAGAATCACCTTTTGGCATACATTTCATATCCATAATAATTGAAACACTCATCTATTACATTACAGAAAAATCATAGTTAGCACGCTGCATGCAGACATGCAAACAAGCATACACCATGCATGCAGCATGCAAGCAAGCATGCAGCATGCAAGTAAGCATGCAGCATGCATGCAAGCAAGCTCACAGCATGCAGGCGAGCATGCAACATGCATGCTTTCTGTCACGGCTCCGGCGCTGCGTGGCTCCGGCGGTCCCATGCGATTTTGCGGTGGTGAGCGTGAGCTCCTCAACTCGCGGGCCGCCTCGCCCCTCCGCGCCTACACAGGCTTAAATGAAACTCTAGGGGTAACAAGATTACGTGGATTCGGTTCTGCAGCGATTCCATTTCTGTCAATAACTTTTGTAGCACAACATATATTGACTTTTTGAGATACTATTTTAATTTTAGGTTAAAATGCAATATTATAGAAATGACAATATGCCTAACAAAATTATTCTAAGAGAAATTCTGCCATCTTCATAGTATGCCAAGTGAAATTGTACCAAATAATCGTCGCTCTAAATAAATGTTATGCTAAAAGAAATTATGCGGAATTTTAAGTCTTAATAAAATTCTGCCATCTTAACAGTATGCCAACGTAAAGTCATATAAGCATTCGGCCAAATAATGATTATGCTGAATTTTTTTTATGCCTTACAAATATTCATTTAAAGAAGATTATGCCAAGTGTGTTATGCCAAATAAAATTCGAAGCTTCAAGTTTCTGCCAGATAGAGGGAATCCCTATTTTTATATCTTCGTAATTCGATCACACGGTCTTGTGTCCTGCCAAGGTCACGAGATTGTTCAAACGAGATACCGTGGCCCTGGCATATGGGTAACTGAAGGAACACGGGTGGGTTTTAGTCAGTAAAAGTCTGACTCGCCCTCCCGCTCCGCCCAGAGCGGGAGAAGTCATTTGATGATTTCCCATAAAAAAAAACGGTCTTGTGTTGCTATGTAAAGATTGCTACCTAAGTAGTATAAATTATTTCGTTGAATAACATAAAACATCAAGGAACTAATTTCTCAGCTGTACAAAAAGGACCCGAAAAGATAAATTAAATGTTTATAGGTTAATTGACAACACCGCCGATAAAGGTCACTAACCTGTTCATTGCCCGGGACAATGGGGCAATATTGCCCATAAAACCCGTCAGCATTAATTACCTAGCAAAGAGCAGAAAAACCATTAAAAAACCAACAAGTATTTAGTCCTTTTACATCCTTTTTGTCGCTAGAAATAAAATCATATAAACACAATTTTATGATTATCATACATTTTTATGGTCTTCAGAAACGTTCGCACGTATGTAATTTCACAAGAGACGTGTTAATATTAGACTTTTTTTTCGTTGTTTTTTATAACTTGATGGCTGAAAGGGTGTAAACTTTTATGATGCTGAAGAATTGACGTTTTTTTGTATGTTGATTAAATACCTTATCTTATGCCTGATAGGTGTTCGAAAGCGAAAGACGCACGTGTCGTGATTTCATTGTATAGATTGGAAAAAGTTTATTATTTTAACACAGAATTGCAAAATTCACTGTGGCAATACTGTTAGAGTATTATCTTTATTTGTAACAGTATTTTTAAGTGTATTCTCAACCAGCTTTTGCCCGCGCCTTCGCCCGCGTGGGTGTCGGAAATTAACGCAGGTATTTTTCTAAAATAAAAGACTTTTTCTAAATTAAGTTACTCCTTGTTACATCAGCTATCTGCCAATGAAAGTCCCGTCAAAATCGGTCCAGCCATTTCAGAGATTAGCCGGAACAAACAGACAGACAGACAGACAAAAATTTAAGAAAATGTTGTTTTGGTATATGTACCGTGTATATGTTATGGACCAGGTGATTAATGCGGGCATTATACATAATGTATGAGCATTATGAATAATGTCTAGCTCTATCGGGCAAAGTGATTAATACTATTTTAACTTCATTATTTATCACATTGCACGGTCATTATTATATTGCTACTTGATAATTGGGCAATTTGATAATAAAGCTAAATATGACGCGGTGTGAGGGCAGGGAGGGAGGCACGCATGGCGTGGCACGCTTTGACCAATCAGAGACCGCCATTATGACTTTCCTTAAGTTTTAAATGCAAAAATTAGTGAATTCTTGATGTAGAAGTTCTTGATAATTAATCCAAATAATAAGTCTAATTATTTACATGGTTTAATATTTAGTTTATTTTAAGTTAAATCACAATAACAAAAAAAAATAGTAATTAAATATGGGAATTAATTTTTACAACTGTTTAATTTTTACAAGTATTGTCTTATAAATTCAATATGTTGTGCTGCATTTAGTGACAGAAACGAATCGCTGCAAAACCGACTGCACGTAGTCTTTTCTGCCCTACCCCTAGAGTGTAATTTAAAACCGCGTAGGCGCGGAGGGGCGAGGCGGCCCGCGAGCTGAGGAGCAGGTGGTGAGCGTAAAACACATCTGCGACGATAAGCTCGCGTGGGACCGTCGGAGCCCCGTAGCGCCGGAGCCTTGACAGAAATCATGCCTGCTGCATATTGCATGCTTGCTTGCATGCCTCATAGTTTATAGAACTGCTTAAAATAAAATTTATTACTAACCAATTACGATTTGTTAACTATACGCGCCTAACCGCCCAGTTCAACTATTCCACGGCTCAGTATTTATTGAACTGCCCGTTTAAATTATTTTAGGACTCATTTTTATTTAGTTTACTGCTCAGTTTTTACTGCTAAACTAGTTTGCAAACATGAGTTTTTATTTTTTTTACCTACCATAACTCAAATATTGAACTGCCGCTTTAATTCTATGCCATTAAATATATTTGTATTACTCTGCCCAAAAGGTGATGGGCATTATGTATAATGCCCGGTCAATTTGATTATTTGAATAATTATTATCAAATTGCATTCTCATATTGGGCATTTTTCATAATGACCGGGCATTATGTATAATGCTCAATTTCTCACTTGGTCCATAACATATACATCCATATACACTTAGTAAAAAGTGGTTATCTTAATATTACAAACAGACACTCCAATTTCATTTATTTGTCTAGATTTTCTAGATGTCTAGATGTACAATTAAGACAATTGAATATGTTATTGTAACACTTAGAAGTATCGGCTAGGATGTTGCTATTCCTGGGTGGGGACAAAAATGAAATTTTATATGGTAGAATGGAGTGCAGGGCATTACTTGTTTGACTGTGAAAGAGAACTGTTGTTCAATTATAAAGTTGTATCAAGTTATGAGTATTTTCTTTATACACGGCTAAATGGTTTTAAATGATCTTTACAAACAGTACATCGATATAAAGAGTTGGAGGATAAAATATAGAATTATAAAGAAGAATATTTGTTTGCAAATTTGCATGTATGCTGTAACCTCCGCAATTATTAATCGGATTAGGTTAAAACAAAAAAAAACCTTACAAGGACGAAGTAAGTAGTCCGTAAAACTTTTGAGGCGGTGTTGAAATGTCAAGCAAAAATTGTTTGTAATTTGACAGGTGTCAAAACTTCAGCGGTTCTAGGCAGTTTTTAAACTTATATTACTTTTCATGAAACTTTCAGTTAAATACCTAGGTTATATTAATATTATGACCGATACAAGAATATTTTTATTAATTTTGTTTTATTTAGGTTTAGTTTAAGTGATTTAGGTTGACAGAAACTTGTCCGTCCCATTTTATTCTATCTTTTAACGCAAGCAAGTAAAACAATTGTGTGAGACGGCCATTTTGTGTTTATTCTGTAATTAATTTAGAGTAAAGAAAGAAAATACGTTCATTTGCGATAATCATGACATAAAGAAAGACCAATCACACGCAAAAAAAAAGAAAAAGCTGGGGGAAAACATGCGTCACATTCATGCAAAACGGCCATCGCTATTTTTTTCTGAGTGGGCAATCATCAATAGATGTCTCCCGCTCTAGGGTGAAGTGAAAGGGCGTGTCAGACTTTATCTGACTAAAACTCACCCGTGTTCCTTCAGTTATCCATATGCCAGGGCCACGGTAACTCAAACGGCCATCGCTCAGCTACTGCTGCGCATTGATACTCGTACATAGGTATTTACCCATAATTATGTGGAAAATTTAAATAAATTACAATTTAAATACCTAAGTTTATACTCGTGAAGAAGAAAGTTTTTAATTAAAAGTATAATAGCTACTAAACAGCCTCAGGCTTCGCACAAAAACCTGAATTTTCTTTTAACCTTTTTTGCTGAAAAAAAAGGTTTCTTTAAACATTCAAAGTTGATCAAGGCTACTCGATTACGATCCGTCGATACAACATAAGTACCCTTTTAGGACTTCAAAAGAAATAAGATGAAGTTCAATTTAAATATTCAATTTATTTTTTTAATCTGGCAACTTTAGGTAACAGAGCGTACTGTATCGCTAGGGACACTTTTTTGTTATGCTCGATATACTCTAAGCTGGTCTTTAGGGCCTACCTTTGTTTAATTTGAGTATAGTACCTTTTTCGTCCTTGTCTCTTTTATTCATGTCTGCGTAATAGAGTAAAAATTTACATTTGGTTCTTTTTAGCGTTAAAAAGTTGAAAAATCTTTGGCCCAAAATTCAGCGGTGTGAACTCCGTTCACTGAGGTAGGCATAAGATCGTCAATTGCTCAGGTGACAGGGTGACGCGGTGCAGGATGGAAGGTCAAAGTCAAAGATAAAAACGTTCAAGAACTAAGTGAACTACGTATATGTTGGTGTTATGCTTATGACTTAGCAGCCTTTGACAAGCATTGCAATTATTATTCGCTGCCATAATCATCCTAAAGTAGCGTGCATTAAATATTTTTATTATTTTCTTTTATATTAGTACTAGCTTTTGCCAGCGGCTTCACCCGCGTGGAGGTCGGAAATTATCCCGCGGGAACATACTACCGGGATAAAAAGTAACCTATGTCCTTTCTCAGGCTCTAAACTATCTATGTACTAAATTTCATTTAAATCGGTTCAGTAGTTTTAGCAGGAAAGCGAGACAGACAGAGTTACTTTTGCATTTATAATATTAGTATGGATGGAAGTATGGATAATTAAATTGATGAACCATAGTTGTGGAAAAATTAAATGTCAATAATGGTGTAATGGCCATTGTCTGTGGAGGAGCCGCATACACATATTAATTAAAATTAGTAAGTAACGCAAATTAATCACTAGTATAATATAATAAGTTAAGATAATTTATGTATCTGAAACATCGGTATACACACATGGCATGTAACATGTTACATTAAATTAAATCACAGTCATGTTTTATCTTTACGGCTTCCAAATATAACTAGGTAAACATTACTTTAATAAAAAACAATATATTATTTTTTATTCTTTATTTTCGTGGCACTACTGGCGTCAGTGTGACCAGATTCAATATTTAAAATACTGAATCTGGTCACACAACTCGATAGCAGCGTCACCTACCGGGTCCAATAGTGAATCTATACCACCAAAACGCATAAAAAAAAATTCATTCAAATCGGTCCAGCCGTTTAGGAGCCATTCAGTATTTAAAATACTGAATCTGGTCACACTGACTGGCGTCCATTAGACAGCAGAAACAACTTTTTTAAATTCAGCGTAAAACAGCAAAATAGGGTTAGTACTAAAAGTCCCAGGGCAATAAAATCGGTCGACTGAATTTGCACCACTTCCCGCTTCCCTAGTTGTATCGAAGTGAATTGACCACAACGGTCAAATGGCCAGTGCCAACAAGGTGGCATTAGTGATGCGACATCGAATCAAAAGTATTGATCGTCTATCCGTCAATACGTACTTATGGAGAGATTTATACCTGTAGTCTGTGGGTCCGGTATACGCGTGAATCTTTCAATGCCCTGCGAGTCCTGTAAAATAAAATTTCTGGATGCTGTTGGAGTTGCCTCGAAGAAAAACTCTTCACCTTTTTGAGAACATTTCGACCAAAAATATTACACTTTTTATAGTATATCTCTCATTTACCAATTGTGTAGAGCCGTACAACAAGGTATATATTTCCAAAAAGTATATTGCCTGAAACACAGGATTGCCTAGTTCAGGCAAGTAAATCTTAGAATATAATTTACATATAAGCAAAACTGTACATATTTTTAAGCCTTTTATTTTTGAATAAATATTACGTTATGTTATATTCACTGTAACAAAACCCCCGATACTACTCAAACATCGATACTTTTTTTCGTCACCCTATTCCACGGTGATTACACTAGCGAGCCACAGACTATGCTAGCCACGTGTATTGATTTTAGTTAACTGTGGCCTGACGTCTTTCGGCCTCACGGCTTTGTTTAGCTACGTCAGACAGGCGCAGAATAATTAATTAGTACGTAGTAGGTACTTACTGATTAGTTGAATGGTTAATTGGGAGGTTTTGTTGGTGTTAGTGAGCGTTACTAGTAATGAGTAAATGGACAGAGGAATTGTGAGAGTATGTCGCTATTCTAAATGGATGAGAAAAAAATAGAACTAGTCATAGTTTTAAAATCATAAAAAGACAGATTCCTAGAAAACTATAAAGTAGAAAATAATGTTCTAAAAGCGTGGGGTGTTTTTTTTTTAGTTTGTCTAGTTACAGAAGTCTGTTTATTTTTCCTGGGTATCCTAGGTAGGATAATAGCAAAAATGAAATTATTGAATTGTCATCGGACATTGATAAGTGTGTAAAAGTTTCAAATTAATCCGACGTTTTGAAGGTGGTGCAAATGACGTTCAAAGATTCCGTCACATATACACACATGTAGGTACATTCCAAGCTAATAAAAGCAAGTTTAAATAATGAGATAACACACTAACACGCCTATTTTTTTTTCTCAAAACGGATGCAGTTGAATATCAGTATTTGACATGGAGCGACTTCCTATCTCACCTCCACAACCCAGTTACTGGGTGGTACGATACCTCTCGGTAACACTGATTGTCGGACTTTCGGGCTAGCTGTAACAACAGCCGAAGATCCACAAATGACAGCCGGGACAAAACGAATTAGCGTGCTTTCTGAGACACGGAGGGGTCTTATATGTAAACATTGTAACAGCGGCAAGCGTAGCCTATTCAATCGAACCGTGCATCTTACTTCTCAATTTTAAACGAAATAAGAACTCAATTTCCATCTATACATCCAATATAAAATCTCCGAGTACTTACATTTACATTTCCTTTCCACAACGTGACTTTTAAAACTGCTGTACAACTTATTATTTTCAACCTCGTCCCTAACTTTGATCTCAGTGTAAAAGTAACGAAATGGAATAACTTTGTAACCTGGGCGGCCATTTTAAATAGCCATTAGACTAAAGTTGGCCTGATTAGATAGTTATTTTAATGCTTCTGGGTTAACTCTGTAAACGTAGTCTATGTAGACACTTAGACTGTGGATTTTAAAAAAAAGATAGGCAGTCGGGCTTCTAAGTATCGATTTTTCAACAAATGAAAAATAATGTTGAATTGAAACATATTTCGACGGCCAATTCTGTTAATTAAACGTTCAAAATCTAGTCGCAGTCTCATCTCCGCGACACTTATCAAAATGAATGGAAACTCGAAGTATTTTTGACAAATTGAGATCACACTGTGAACGTTCTTACGAGAATTGTGCCTCAGATCTGTCTCAATCTGGCGAATTTATTCGAGCCAGAACTACTTACCTATTTCGAACCATATCACTTTTCACGACTATTTTGTTTAGTGTGCTTTTGGCCCAGCAGTTCCAACCGGGCAAATATCAATTAAACTTTTTTAAGTTCATATGTATGTACTATTTGAGTTTATTTTTGATATTACTGACATTCAAGTAAGAACACATCGTGAAAACTTGTCAACACGTCAACCCGTCTTGAATCAGGGCTTGCCGTGGGACAATAACGAGCTGGCATTCTATTTTTAACCGCAGATGTGTTTAAAAGCATAAAT
Organism: Aporophyla lueneburgensis; assembly: GCA_932294355.1. Classification (NCBI taxonomy): domain Eukaryota; kingdom Metazoa; phylum Arthropoda; class Insecta; order Lepidoptera; family Noctuidae; genus Aporophyla; species Aporophyla lueneburgensis. The sequence goes on along the minus strand of OW028758.1, from coordinate 23,544,870 downwards.
CTGCATAAAGCATTGTCTGCAATTACGCCTAAACCTATATAGAGACATATATACATCATACTTGACATACCTATATATATATCATACTTGAGATCACTGGGGACCCTTTCCGATATGGAAATGAGTCCCCCATTAGGAAATGTCAACCGTGCATTAATTGCTCATAGTGCATTCATTCGTTCATTCATTCATTCTGAAATGACATGTCATGTTGATTGAGTGATTGTTCTCTGATTCCGACATACTTTGAACAATCGACTTGTCACAGTGTTTCAAGTAGGTACAGTCGATATTTTATAGATATTTTCTGTGTGAGTACCGATTAAATAAAATAAAAATTCTTTAGATTAGTAGAATAGTTTTAACGCTATATTTTCATAGGTTACCAAAAAAAGTATTTTTACCGCGCTCGCGATAGTATTAGGCATTTATACCTTTTTAGATCACTATAAATCCTACTACATAATACCATAAATACGAAAATTTGTGAGTATGGATGTATGGATAGATGTTTGTTACTGTTTCACGCAGTAACTACTGAACGGATTTGGATGAAATTTGGAACACAGTTAGTTTATAATCTGGAATAACACATAGGGTACTTTTATCCCGGTAGTACATTCCTGCGGGATAATTTCCGACCTCCACGCGGGCAAAGCCGCTGGCAAAAGCTAGAAAGTAAATATATGAATATTAATGGACTCGCTAATAATTATAACGAATGTGCCTCTTTTTGCGTGCCTCAAATAATTCTCATTTTGATGTCGTAACAATAGCACTTTTTGTTTAATAACTGACGTAAAATATGACGTAATATGCTGAAATTATGGTTACAGTTTGCGCAAAGGTTATTTTTAACAAATCAAAATCAACAGTTTTATTGTTTCTCATACAATTGTTATAATACATAGCTTATAATTGAGGCAACCCCGATAAGTTATATTTTTAACACGTTTTTATGTATGTTACGAAATCTATGAACGTCACCCCCTTTAAAACGTCGGATTATTTCAAACTTTGCATACTTATCAAGGACCGATTTTTTTTTTTCCTGGATGGGAAATCATCAAATGACTTCTCCCGCTCTGGGCGGAGCGGGAGGGCGTGTCAGACTTTTACTGACTAAAACCCACCCGTGTTCCTTCAGTTGCCCATGTGCCAGGGTCACGGTATCTCTTTCGAACAATCACGCGACCCCGGCAGAATCAAGGACCGATGACAATGCAATAATTTCAATATAAATTTGTGCTATGATCCTGGCCAGTTTCACCAGGATAGCATAAAAATACACGCTTTTATAGCTATCTGAACATAAAAGTAATAAATAATTTCCAAATAAATCAAAATAAGGATAGGGTGCTTAAGAACGCGGCGCCCTAAACTCGCAACCACGAGCCGACGACAAGGGCAAAACTCGATCGGAATATTGCTATCTCTGTTTGACAATAGAAGGCCAATGCTGACGCGGTGTGCAGCCGTGTGTGAGTGAGTAATAGTACCTACCCTTTATTCATAACGACTCGACGCATTTTTATTTACTTGTAATTAGGTATGTTCGTTATTTGCTTTATTTTTGTTGACTGCTTTGGGGAATCGTTAGTAAATGTACAGACTAGTAATGCGTTTTGTGGAATTTTCTTTACAATGTCCATATCTCAAATTATTACAATATCCCGAGATCTAGGGCTTACATACCTTTCCTAACTTGGTACTTGTAAACCAATGTATAATTATACTGTTTGTGTTCTTCAATAAATAAATACATGAACGTTGTGAGTCCAATAACCCGATTAGTTTTATTACCTCATAATACGCAATGTATCGTTACCGCGCCAAATAGTGAACGGCAGCGCAGCGAGCCTTCGGCCGTTAGGCAGAAAATGAACAGTTGATGGCGGCGGCACACGGCGCAAAAATTGTCACACGCACGCTGCGTAAATATAAATGATAGGGATGTTTATTATTATTGCCTTCATTTATTTTAAGCCTATTTATGTTTGTTCATTCCCTTTGGAGTCAAATCAAATCAAATCACATCACAGGAGTGGTCTCAACTTTAAAAAACGAAGGCTTTTTCTGTCATATTTACGTAAATAAGTATTCTTTTTACCAATTTAAAAAAATGTTATCACTACATAATATAAAACAAAGTTCCCCGCCGCGTCTGTCTGTCTACTTGCGAAGACCTCAAAAAATGTTGAACAGATTTTCATGCGGTTTTCACCAATAGATAGAGTGTTTTATGAGGAAGTTTTAGATGCATTTTCCAGCCTCCACGCGGGCGAAGCCGCCGGCAAACTTAACTACTTATAAATCTATATACTATATAATATTATAAAGCTGAAGAGTTTGTTTGTTTGTTTGAACGCGTTAATCCCAGGATCTACTGGTCCGAATTGAAAAAATCTTTTTGTGTTGGGTAGCCTACTTATCGAGGAAGGTTATAGGCTATATAACATCACGCTACAACCAAGAGGAGCGGAGCAGTAATGAAAAATGTTGCAAAAACGGAGAAAAAGCGCATGGGTAGGCGATTTTCGCCGTTTTTTGCAACATTTCGGGGAAACAAGAAATTGAACGGGGACGAAGTCGCGGGCAGAAGCTATAATGAATAAATGTCACTAAGAGTGTTACGCAAAATATTAGTAACAGACAAATATTCCAATAGTTTCTACATATTTACGCGATGTGCAGATATAAAAGAGGATAAGTAAAAAACAAGGACTTTTAAGTAAAATTTATTTGTAATGTTCTTACACGTTACTCCCCTGACGAAAAAACCTTATAAAATAAAAATCACTGACTTCCGAAATTAAAGTTATTTTTCACTTTGTAGTGTTTTTTGGCGATATAATAAAGTATGCACCAAGCCGGTGTAGAAGAAAAAAAAAATTGCCATTGCTAATGGTAATTTGGATCCTGACGGCATTCCTTATATTACAGTTGTAGTAGACGGTTTATGGGCTAAACGATCGTATAGGACTAATTATAACTCTTTATCTAGAGTATCGTGCATAATCGGTTTTGAAACTAAAAAAATCTTATTTTAGGGCATCAGGAATGCATATTGTTGCGTATGTGCTTTAGCTAAAAATAAAAATACAGATCCGAAAGTTCACCGTTGCTTTAAAAATTGGTCGAAAAGCTCGACGGCTATGGAAGCAGATGGCATTGTAGAGGGATTCAAATGTAGCATTGAAATGCATCAATTACGATATAAAACGATGATCGGTGATGGTGATAGTAGCGTTACTAGCGCTCTCAACGAATCTTTGCCGTACGGACACTGCACTACCATTAAAAAAATTGAATGTAGCAATCATTTGCTACGAAATTATTGCTCAAAATTAAAAAAATCTCGTTAAAAAGACAGAAAATAAATTGGGTTTGGTCCCAATAAAACTAAGAAAAACCCTGGATGTGAATATTTTGAGAAAAGCTATAAAAGGGGCCGTCGATTATACGACGAAACTTCCAAATATGACCACGACCCAAAAAATTAATAGTTTAAAACAAGATTTACTAAATAGCCCATGTCATGTGTTTAGTGATCACGAAAACTGTAAACCTTATTTATAAAAATTGTAATAAATGTGCTTACGTAATACTTGAACGGTCCCTTACCAAGGAAGAGGTCGGATCTTACACATCATATTCGACCACTATATGGGTTGCTCATTTTTTTAATAACCGGATCACAGATGGATTTAGAATCTTGAAGTGATCTATGGTAATTGGTAACAGTTTGCGCGTCGATGTACAGCTGACTCTCTGTATAGGTATGCGATGCTTCGCTAGTAGGGGCATGGCGAGGTATAAAATAACTTTGTGCCTTCACGATGGCGCAATGTCTCCATGTACACGGTAATTACCGTAGATGCACCGTAATCTGGTATTATTCTACCGTCAAGGTAATAATGTATTACCGTGTCATATATCACCGTAATTCACTGTACTGCCAGTATAAATTACGTTGTTGTAAATATTTCATCATGTACTGCGTAAAACGAATCTCAGTCAGTCAACTTAACAATTTTTTTAATGGCAGCACTGCTCCTTCATTGCCGAGAATTTTAGGGAAATCCCTCAATATCTAGAAGTTGTAGATATTGAGAGTGTCTTTTATCTCCACGCAATCTATTCTCGTCCTTATGATGGGTGAATGACGTAAAATTTACTACGTTGTCTTTTATTCGAGTTACGATTACGACGCGTTACAAATACGTAGTAAACAGTTTCAATTTCAAGTTTTTATCTTCTTAGTTAATTTTTTTTTTTTGTTTAGCCACTGCTGGGCAAAGGCCTCCCCCAATTTCTCAGGAACTCTTGTCCCGCGCCACCTCAAACCAGTCGTCGCGGTACGCATCTAGGTCGTCTCGCCACCGCTTTCTGGGCCGACCGCGGTGGCGTCGTCCATCTTCAGGCACCCATTGTATGCAAACCTTTGCCCAGCGGTCATCTGGCATACGGCTAATGTGATTATGGTTAATAATTAAAAAAGCAAATATATTCAAGACTTTATTTGATTCACAATGTTGTTTTTTTCTTTGAAAAATTACACGGTAATTTACGCGGTACAATTTTAGCAGGTTCACCGTAATTTTGTCTAGAAACACGGTATTTTCACCCTTGCAACACTGTAACTCTCGATTTACATATGGAGACACTGATGGCGGTATGTTTACTTTCGGTGACAAACGCGCTCCTACTGTATGAACTCTGCACATAACTACACCACTCGCGCATCCATAGCTTCCATCCATAACACGCACCCTTCCATGTAAAAACAGAGCTTAGTTGAACCCGTCTCCACCTGTACTACCTATGGGAGCCAATGAATATGATTGGTGAATATCAAACGCATCCTTCCTTCCTTCTCTGGTGGAAAAGCAAACTAAGTCTGAGAACAGTCCTTGAGATAATTACCTACGCCCGGTCGGTGACATGAGAAAAGAAAGGGAAGAAATAAAAGTTGATAGGTACCTACCTATAAAGCTTTGTTTGTTCCGTCCCTACATATCTACCTAGATAGGTATGTAAATACACTTATACAAAACTAGCTGACCGTACAGACGTTGTCCTGTTTCCTAGAACTCGATAGCAGCACCACCTACCGGGTCCAATAGTTAATCTAAACCATCCAGGGTGCCACCCAAACACATACAAAAAAGTTCATTCAAATCGGTCCAGCCGTTTAGGAGGTTCAGTTACAACGAAAAGTGGCATAGATTTTTATATAAATAGACTAGCTGACCCAGCAAACGTTGCTTTGCCGGGTGAAAAAAAGTGAAAATTTAAAGATGTATGTATTTTTGTATGTTGTATCATAAAAAAATAGAAATTAAAAATTTTGTCTAAAAAATAAAAATAAAAATTTAGGGGTGGACTACCCCTAACATTTAGGGGGATGAAAAATAGATGTTGGCCGATTCTCATAGATACCGGATAAGCACAAAAAATTTCATCAAAATCGGCCAAGCCGTTTCGGAGGAGTATGGCAACGAAAACTGTGACACGAGAAATTTATATATTAGATATAGGTACTTAGTTAGGTATACTTACTACTAACTCGGACCACAAAAAAATCTTTATTTTATTGGGCCGAGGTTAAAATAGTGTAAGTAAACAATTTGTACCGTGTGGTGCCGGACGTAAAGAATAACACCACCCCGTTTCTTCCCGTGGGTGTCGTAAAAGGCGACTAAGGGACTTACTAGGGAATGGGCAGCAGCGTTCTCGATGCATTTTACCACCATACTGCGATCGCCAACCCGCCTGCCAATCGTGGCGATTATGGCAAAGCCCCCCAAATTGGGGGAGGCCTAAGTCCAGCAGTGGACGTCTTACGGTTGAAATGATGATGATGAATGAATGATGATGAATTAGTAGCCAAGAAAATATTAGGCAGGTAACTTATAATATCTGTGAGACACATCCCAACGTTCGGAGTCCATGTTGGCAGCCAAACCGAATCGTAAACAATAAATCCAGGTCCGTAAACAAAGCAAAGTTCGTCAGAATGTAGAGTACTCGATACCAAGTCACAAGAAAAATCAAAATCCAAGTTCATAGCATAGGTCAATAATATTGTCAGAAATATCACAATACAATTGAAAAACAAATAAAAGTATGCTCCGCACCGTAAGGCAATCGTCTCGCACTGACAACAAACATCCCGAGTGAACTAGTGGTGGGCGTTGCGACGACGAACCGTTTCCGAAGACCGTTTTATGATTTGCAACGATGAGACCGTTTTACGTCCTGGGTCCAAACAGTCTTCGTTGCACAAACCAGTCTTCGAATAACTAGATGCGATTATGTATTTTACAGCTAAGAAAATACGGTCGAGAACCCATTGATTCAACTATCACACTCGTCGCGTCGTCGTCCTTAATCCGTTCCAAAGACCGTTTTATGTTCTGCGACGACTACGACGATGAAACTGTTTTTACGTCTTGGATCCAAACAGTCTTCGTTGCACAAACCAGTCTTCGAATGACTAGATGCCATTATGTATTTTACAGCTAAGAAAATACGGTCGAGAACGCATTGATTCAACTATCACACTCGTCGCGACGTCGTCCTTAGTGAACCGCGTTCGTTTACAAAACAGTTCTTACAGTAAAAAGTGAACTTTTTGTCAATGGTATAGAGTCTATATTTTATTACTACTTCTCGAAGAAACTGCAACTATTTCACGCGACGAAAACGCAATTCTATTCCATATTTGATAAGTTTCGTTTTTTACAAAACGGTCGTCGTCGCAACAACTGGTTTGAAGACGGCTCTTCAAACCAGTTGCGACGACGACCGTTTTCTGCAACCGTTTTCGTCCTCGGAAAAACGGTTGCGTTTCGTCCGTCAAAAAATCGACAACGACCCACTACTAGAGTGAACTTCCCGCTACCCAAAATGCATGTTGCGTTAGTGTGAATCTATGTCCGAGCGATACACAACACACCCACCGCAAGCCGTACGCAACCGTGCACACATTGACATTTTTGTGAGACGCGACAGCACTATTAGCTATTGAAAATGTATGATAATTTGGCTGTGTTCCGTAATACCAAAAATGATGAATGAAAACTTAATGATTTTTAAATTGGTTTTCGTGTTTTAGTATCTTGATAATATAAGCTGTGTTATGGATAAAACATTATTACAGATATTGTTGTTTTTAATGCAGAAAAAACAAAAAGAAAACATGTCATTTATGTTGTAAAAATGTGCGAAATGCAATTCGCTCAAACTTCGTTTTAGCACAGTTTTTTTTAAAAAAAACGTCACCATAACCTAGATAAATACTGTCTAAAGCCGAATATCATCTTAAAATGGTGGAAATATGCTCCAATTGCAAATGATTTTGGTATTACGTTTGTATGGACAGATTGACCGTCGCCGAGCCCTTAATAAATCAAATCATATTAGGGTAAAACAGCGTGGGGTCATTTTTGAGGTATTATTATACTTAATTTTATCAGTATCTATCGATAAAATATGAACATCAAGCACCCCATGCTTTTTTACATTAAATATTTTCATTTATTAATCACTCTATCCTACTTTTTAGTTGGATTTTTCATTAAAACGTGTTTTTTAGTTTTCTTTAACTTGTATAATTTTTTTCCTGTAAAGCCAACTTAGATTTGGGCATAATTAAAATGTCTCCATTGACTGTTGTCATGTACATACATACATATACACACTTTATATAGACTTAACTCACTAACAACCGACTCTTTACATTATAAGCCACAATGTTATCTTCCATAGAAGGAAATTCAAGACATATATCACATGAACGACTTCCATTTATATTTAAAGCCATACATATATACCTTTCAGCCCATACAAAAGACGATGTATGATATCTTGGTGTAATCCTAGACCTTTTGTCGTTGGTCTATTGTGTTATGTAGGTAGGTTTTAACATTGTTACATTGGTTATAACATTGAAATGACATGGGAAAGGGTAAAGGGTTCGGTTTTGTACTTGTATCTTTTGTGGTGTGAATTTGTAATGGCTTATTTGCATGTTTTTGATCAATACTGTGAATTTATTTTCGATGTTACTGACATTGGTGAAAGAAAATATTGTGGTGAAACCTAGACTTATCGATACTAATATTATAGAGAGGTGAAAGAGAGGGGTAAAGGTATTTTTAACCGACCTAAAAAAGGAAGTTCTATGTTCCACTGTATTTTTTATTTATATGTTTATCGTTATTTTCGGCAACGGCATATGAGTAATTGAAGAAACACGGATGGGTTTTAGTCAGTAAAAGTCTGACATGCCCTCCCGCTCCGCCCAGAGCGGAAGAAGTTATTTGATTATTTCCCATCCAAAAAAAGGGAGGTTCCATATAAATTTTATTGACTTTGCTTTGGTGGTTTTTTCGTTAGCTTCGAAAATACGTATTTAATCCACTTTTTTATCATGATGACGTTCTAATGCTTTCTGTCACTGTTATTGACCTGCACGCGTAGCATGAACACCGTAGAAATGGGTTTTGTCGACGGAAGAATAAGCAAAATTACAGATTGTAGAAAGATTAAAGACAGAATTAAAGATTGTAGAAAGATTTGTACCGTTTTATGCTGGCGTAGCATGACAGTTCTATCTCTATTCTACCAAGAATAGACAAAGTTATTTCTATGGTGGTCATGCTACGCGTGCTGGCCAGCAATAGTAATGAATTAATGCGGGGCGGATACCATACCTAAAAATAATTTCGGGAGTCAGTGGCAGAAAACAAAAATACAAATCCGAAGACACCGACTTCCGAAATTAAAGTAATTTTTCACTTTATAGTATTTTTGGAAGTTAGTTGTTTTTTTTTTAGTTTTGTAGTGAGCTTGTTTAATTGTGCAGCATATTGGGTAACTACTGCGAACTATGCCGGGTGTACCATATCTATACCATGTCACTACGAGTGCGAATGGAAGAGATCCTGCGTCGTCTTGGTATATCGCTAAGCAGGTTTCTTTGTTTTGTCTTCGGCTCCACGTTGGGCGCCAAATTGTAGGTGTTACCGATGAAGTCATACAATTAGAAATAAACGTCTGAAAAATCCCCGTGTTTACTTCAGTTGAGTGACGTCATCGGCAACACCTCGTACAGTTTGTATTAATCGATCGTGTACTATTTACGTCCAAATGCATACAACCCTTAATTTGATAAAGTCCGGTGTGACGGACGTCAACAAAAAATAAATTGTACTAGTTTTTTATTGGATTCTCATCGATTTCAAATCGACTAAACATAACTTAATTTCATAAACTAATAGGTAGTAGAAAATATATTTTGAGCGTGAAAAACTGCATTATGTCAGTCGTGACACAAAATGTCGGCGCAAAGATGACCACCTGTTTTGCTCAAGGTATTTATAATTCTTTTTCTTCTTTTTTGCCTATGAATGCCTTGAAATCTCGATTCAGCTATTAGAACATTATTGTATAAATAATTATAACCCAAAAACAAATACACTCTTTTTAATTTACATGGTGTTTTTTGTTGTTAAAGTGTTTTGTCCGTCACAGCGAACATTGCTAGTTGTATAGAGATTTTGTACTTTATTCCTATGTCCGCTGTGGCGGACAACGCCAAAAAGCTTAATTTTTTTTTAAACACGATTTATGAGCAGGAAATGGTATTTAGCTATATTTTCACAAATGCTCGACATATGTGTGAATAACGCTTGGTTACTCTACCGCCGTAAGCATTCAAGTAACGCGAAAGCTAAAATAACTATTCAAATACGATGTTTATGAAATATTGTTGAAGGCAATCAGATGTGCCAAAAGAAATAAAACTGAGACAGCAAAAGTAAGCAAACCACATGTAGCCCGTCCATCGAGTCTCAACTCAACGATGAAAGAAGGTCGTTGCAGATACCGCCAAAAGAAGACCGTCGTATATTGCATACAATGCAATAGGTACAAGATTATGCTTTGTAACAGGCAAATCCCCGAGAAATTGTTTTTTAAATTTTTCACTCCAAATAAAATAACATTTTCAGGTCAATTTCTGCATTTTTCATTTTTGTATTTTCTTATTTATATAAAATAAACATAATAATAGTAACGTTTTTTATTTTTCCATAATTTGGCACTGTCCACCACAGCGGACATGCAAATCTACACATTTATCGTTAAATCATTGGTAATGTCCGCTGTGACGGACACGAATTTGCCCAACAGTGGGCAACTCAGGATTTATTTTTACATTTTTTCGGGGCTCTTTAGCACACCCCTAAAGCCTTACAATAATTAAATTTATGTATTTCTCACTTTTTTTCGTTGCCAAATTAAGGGTTAAGACATACATAATACATAGTTGGTATAACTGCTAAGTCTGAGGTCGTGGGTTCGATTTCCACCCAGGACAAATCTTTGTGTGAAGAGCACAATCATTTGATCTGTGTCTGGGTGTAATTTATGTATAATATGTATGTATTTAGAAATTGTACAAGTATATTTATCTGTTGTCTGCTTACCATAGTACAGGCTCTGCTTAGTTTGGGATCAGATAACGGTGTGTTGGTTGTCCTAAGATATTATTATAACTAATAATATAAGTAGTTACATATAATAGGTAATTTGTACTGTTCTCACTGCTGGGACACGGGCGTCCTCTGTGAGAGGAAGTGGGCCATAATCCACCACGCGGGCCCAGTGCGGATTGATAGATGTCACATGTCTTCGAACTTTTGGTTCTAGGACATGCCGGCCGGTACCGGTGCCGGTTTTTTACCGTAGTATTTATCAATTAAAACTAGTAAATGGCGTTCAATTTCATGTTTTTAAAAACACTTTATAAGTTAACTCTAAGATTCCCGAATTCAATAAAATTGTTTCGTTTGTACATTTGTATGTAGGGGGTAACCTCTGGAAATGCTAGTAGGATTTGTAACAACATTTTTGCAGTTGTTACATTGATAGAGTGACGATTATGCTAACGTCTTCTCGTTATCAGAAGAGGTTTTTTGCAGTGGGACAATAATAAACTGGTATAATTGATGATTCGTGTGGTGCTGGACGTAAAGAATAGCACCATCCCATTTCCTCCCGTGGTATCGTAAAAGGCGACTAAGGGACTTACTAGAGAATGGGCAGCAACGTTCTCTATGCATTTTAACACAATAATGCGATTGCCAACCAGCCTGCCAAGCGATTATGTCAAAATTCCTTCAAATTGGGGGAGGCCTATGTCCAGCAGTGGACGTATTTCGGCTGAAGATGAATGATGTCATTGTGAATTAAAGTATTTTGACTAATTCTATGTTTAAAGAGGTCTGGAAAGGCAGTAAATAGTGAATTAATTCTGAAAAATGAAACGGAATTTGTATAAAGTTTTGGTTAATAAGTTAACCGGTGCGTATATTGAGTTGGTGAAACATACCACTTATTGTGAAATTCTGTGTTCGGTGTTTGATTTAGAAATTGATTGGATTTTTAATACTGAAAGTGCTTTAAGGAGTTTTGTGCTATTTTCCACCGAAATACCGGAGCGATTTTATGCAGAAAGGAAAATAAAACACGTCAATTTTCATTTTCAGTTCCGAATATTGAAAATTTTACACGAGGGCGAACTGTGTATCGTTGTGAAGCGTGGCTCGTAGTAAAATATGGCCGATGTAAAATCGGTTTTCAAAAATACGCTGGAACCAGAAATATAGGTAACATCTACGAAATAGTGTATTCTAGGGCTCTGTTATTTTAATACCTCTTTTCCTTAAAGCTATTTTACAGCAGTTTTCTTTGACTTAAAAAAAGACAATAAACTACAATTTTCTTGTACACATCACAACACATTAAAGCCACTTAGAATTCCGCTCGCTTCGCAACAGAACGAAATAAAACATTAACAATCTGAAACAATTAAGAAACACTTCAAGAAATTGGCAAAATAAAAGTGGGACAAACTTCTTAATATATACTGAAGTTATAAAACTTTTGGATTTTGGTTTGTGAACATTGCATTCAGGAGGGATCTCTTGCTCTACAAAAACCGCCCTTACTGCTATATAGATGCTTTTTATGTCGAATTGCTATACCATTGATCGGCCTAGCCTTATCCCAGCTATTTTGGGTTGGCTTCCAGTCCAACTGGATACAGCTGAATATCAGCCATTTTACATGGAGCTCTGACCTCTACAACCTATGTACTGGATATGATACCGCTAGGCAAGACTGGTTTTCTGTCTGTCAAATGCCTGTTAAGATCTATGAATGACAGCCGGGACCAGCGGCTTTACGTGCGTTCCAACTTACGCTTGTCAGTCTTGTTATTGCGTGGACACCCATCCAAAAACTGGCCGCAGCAGGTGTACCTTAACCTTTTAACAACTCGTACGATTATTATCGTGTTTTTTGGCGACAAGTCCCTCCTCAATTATTGTTATCACTGACGTGCGTTTGAAATGTCAAATTGTTACCATCGACGTCCATTCGATAGGTGTGGAATATTTATAGTCGGTTGTAGAAACACAAGTACCTACGAGGATCGTAACGTAAGAGGATCTTTTTATTTTGTTGCCTTTTGTTAGGGTATCTTTTTTATTCACAAAACTTAAAGACTTGGTAAAAGATCAAGACCTCGCACCAAGCAGGTATAATTTTGTTAATGGGTTTTCAGCGACTTCATATTTTTTTTTTTAATAAATGTTTATTATATTTTAAAATACAATTCATGTATATTGTTCTTGTAATCCTACAAAACGATACGGAGATTTACAGATGTCATATTATTATGACTTTTGTAAATTATTTTATCATTATCGTTAATGAAAGTGTTGGTAAGCTAGAAATAGTATGAGTATCCCTTCCGAAACCCCTTGTCTCAATTAAGTAACTCGGCAGAATCAGATTTGAAGATATTGTGGAAATATGGAGATTTAACGTAGACTGTTAAAATAAAGTGCAGTAAAGTAGTGGTGGCCCTGTGGTAATAGCCGTGACTCAAGAGTTGCAGGTTGTAGGTTCAAACCTAGCCTAGCACTTTACTTTGAGCAAATTATTACATCACTACTGCTCTAAAAACGGTGAATGATAACATCGTGAGGAAACCGGTAGGTCCTAGAACTAAAAATTCGAAGATATGTGGCATATACCAACCCGCACTGGAAACCACGTGGTGGATTACAGACCACTCCCTCATACCAAAAGGAAGTCCGTGTCCCAACAGTGGGAACAATATAGGCTGATTGTCTTAAAATAAAGGCAAACTAAATACCTACCTACGTACAATATTTCAAATAACAATAAATAAACACCTACTGAATAAAATCATGACAATTTACGAAACTTACAAAACTTAGCGTTTGTCTGGCACTCGCACGTAGAGCCAACTATTAAGTTCTGACTCGCAAACTTTTGTTATAACTTTATTCTTTCGTTGTATCTGCAATGCGGCTAGACCAGTACAGAAAGACTTAGGCACTAAGACAATAGCTCAGGTTAAAAGTTTCTTGGGAACAGAATTGAGTAAGCCAGAAGATTATTATAAATACACAAAGCTTTGTGCAAACCTGAGATAAGGCCGAAGCGGTACGGTAGCCATCCAAATTCAAAATTGATCAAACAATTCAATAATAATATATTAATTGAATTCAATTTGAATGAACTCGGTGGGTTATGATGATTTCAATGATTAAAATTCTGTGCATACACAAGTATGTATTTGTTACTGTCGCCAATTATGTTTTGTTCAACCTGATCTCCGAATTACAAAAAAAAAAGTAATTAATAAATAATATCTTAGGACAACCAACACAACATTATCTGATCCCAAACTAGGCAGAGCCTGTACTATGGTAACCAGACAACTGGCAAACATACTTATATATTTCTAAATACATACATATTATAGATAAATTACACCCAGACAAAAAACAAAAATGATTGTGCTCATCACACAAAGATTTGTCCTGGGTGGGAATCGAACCCACGACCTCAGTCTTAGTAGTCAGGTTCACTAACCACTAGACTAACAGGCCAGTCAAGTAATTGAAATGAATCTTTTGCTTGTGTGTAATTTTTACCACTGATCTACTAATCTACCTAACCTTTTCTCAACAATTTTGAGGTTGGTATTTTACACCCGCATTTTACATGAAAATTACGGGTATCGGACCTCCATAACCCAGTAACTGAGTAATACAATACCCCTTGGTTAGACTGGTTGTCAGACTTTTGGGCTTCTGACGACTGTCAAAGACCCAAGAATGACAGACAGCTGAGTCCAGCGGCTAAACGTGCTTTTCGAGACACGTAGTGGCTTGATATGTAAAGATGGTCTACTACCACCTACGAACCAACCGTGGCAACCACATCTTAACCTGATCTATCAACCCATGCGGCTGTAATTACTTAGCCACAAGCTCAAGCCAATATTACGCTACTGTTTTGTAAGTATTCAAATATTTAGACGCCGTAACAATAAATTAACAAAGTATTTGTTATGCGAAACACAAAGGGTCCCTAATTGATCCCTTTTGGACCCCATAAATATAGAATTTCCCTGAAATTGTATTTATTCATTCGACCGGAAACGTTTGATCCTTTTGATAAATAATTCAGACTTTAATAAAAATGTATTTTCATGTTTTTTGTAAGTTGATATATTTCACCGTTAATATTTCTCTGGTATTTTCTGTGTTTATAACACGAATTAAAATACCTACTGCTGTAGCGTTATTTCTTCCAATTTTTTTTTAACTTTAAATAAATGGTGTACATATTAGAGCCAAGACTTTAAAGAGTGCAGTTTTTTTTCAGCAACAAAAAAAAAGCACAAACGAACCACACATTTTGACAAATTTCTATGTCCATGAATCTTTGTTAAGAGCTTCTACAATTACAGCCAAAGCCAGACTATTAAACTTTTTCCGCTGCACGAGTCGATCGATCAGGTTAAGCTACTATTCGCCTAGGTCGGTCATTGGATAGGTGACCATCTTTACATACAGAAAAACACTGTCCTGGCTGTCACTCGTAGATCTTTGGTAATCATAATGAGTCGTCAGAAAGCCGAAAGTCTGAAAACCAGTGTCTGCCAGGGTCGCGAGATTTTTCAAACGAGATACCGTGGCCCTGGCATATGGGTAACTGAAGGAACACGGGTGGGTTTTAGTCAGTAAAAGTCGGACACACCCTCCCGCTCCGCCCAGAGCGGGAGAAGTCATTTGATGATTTCCCATCCAAAAAAAAGCCTAGACTGGAAGCCAACTCCAATATAGTTGGGAATGGGCTAGGCAGATTGCAGATTGATTGGTGACCCATTGTTAGTCTCATCAGGGTGTTGCAAATGTTCATAGGTACCTGTTATACTTTTACACACAATACAATACAATCCTTTATTTCAGGCAACTTAGGCCCATAAAAACAATACATAAATAATATAAAACAATAACTATAAACTAATACATATTCTATAAAACAAAACTTAAACTATCACTAAACACGTAATGGTGACGGCGCACAGTGGGCCCATACTGAAAATTAGTGGACTTAGGCAACAAAGTTACCATATCGATGCGATTTTTTTTTTTATATGACGTGTTATAATATTCCTGACAACTTTTATTCTTATAAAATTTCTTCTAAACTTGATAGTTTGTCTTGAAAAAAATTTATTAGATTTTTTTGTATGGAGCGAATCACGTTTAATTTTTTTTCTTCAATTGTACTAATATTTTGGGTGTGTGGCGTGATATGATAGCTAGGGTCATTCTCTATCCACGAAAAAAAAATCAGCGCCGGCCATCTGCCGCAGCGCGAGTAATCATTCGGTAAAAAAATAATAATATGGAAGAATTTTTTTGTCATTTAAAATAAATTCAAAGCATATTTTTTGTCTCATTTGGCTGTTTTCACCTTCTTTTTAGTTAAATAAATAGTTTTAATAGCGCATACGTACTTAGAACTAGTAATTCTGGTAGAGATTTAGTTATTATTGCATGTTATCGGTACAAATGACACATCAATCACAATGCAGGTGCTCTGCATTGTGATTGATGACTCATTTGTTTGTGCGCGCATAACTAATGAGTCATCGAAAAATGCTCGTCTCTGATTGGCTGTGTTATTTTTTAACTGCACGTTATCTATTGTTGAATAAATATATCGTAATGTTTCAGGTTATACTAATTTTGTTAATGATAGGTGAAATAATTTAAATTTGTACGGGCAAGTCGTTGATAATTATCTACATAATCAACTGTATGTATATTATTATAGTATAAGTTTTCGTACGTATGATCAATATGAAACTGTGAAGTAATTGTAGCCCTGAAAAGGGCTGTTTGTCATATTCCTAACCCTGATGGGCTTTTGTGGGAATAATTTAGAGCCGGATCACATTATTTCTTGTTCCAGAAGTGCTAGTGGTCCGGCAAATTTTCGGACTCTGCTATGGGGCATTCTTCTGCCTCCATAATTTCACTGTCACAGGGAGGCTCAGTAGTCTGTAACAACTGAGTTGCTTCAGGCAACAACTCATTATGAACCTGTTTCATTATTTTAGGCCTTATGTAGGATATGTGGGGATCAGAGCTTATTAGAAGTCCATGGAGGATGTCTTCGTTTGTTGCTATTCTCCCCGTTTTCCGAGTGTGCCTCCCCCTGACATTTCTGAAGTCCTTATTACGGGCTTCCGAAGCTTCTTCAGATAAGGTACCTAAAACGAATAAGTACATACATTTTAATTTCAAAACGCAATCGAGTCAAATAATACATCAAACTATATTTATTTTTTACTTACCGATTGGCAAAACACCAAAGTGGTTACAGATGTCTGCACCGTGCATTAGCACGTGCCTACGCATGGCATTGACGGCAAAGTCCTGCATCGAGTTAGGAGAATTTACCGCGCAACTAGCATATAGACAATGTCCCGACATCAATCTTCGGGCAGTTGCCCACCAGACATGACACCCGTCAGGTCAAAGGATACTTTTTACGAAGGTTGAGTGAAGTTTACACTGTTCTTCATACCTCCTAACTTTCAGTCACTAAGCCTTCCTTTCTCAACTACTAAAATAACAACATCAAAATGAAGTTTACATCAAAGTATTTCATATACACAGCACCCATCGCTAATATACCTAATCTAAGACACAGAGCTTACACGAGGAAAACCTTGAAACTAATCACATGAAATCCTCATTTCTAACCCGACGGGAAACGTCCACAAAATCCTAGTAAACACGCGGTGATTGGGGCGTAAGCGGGCGCGGTAGCGGGCGCGATTAAGTGGTCATAGTGCATAGCGGATAGTAGTAATTCCTCGGGTAAAATAAACGGTCGCTCGCTAGCCATAGCGGTACAAGGGACTTCAAAAAAACCGGCCAAGTGCGAGTCGGACTCGCGCACCGAGGGTTCCGTACAAACCTGTAGGTATTTTCGGTTTAAAAATATATATATTTTTTAATTTTTATATTTCAGTTGATTGAATGTAAGGTAAATTGCGGTTTACGATTTATGACGTTTTAAAAAAAAACTACTCACTCGATCTCGTTCAAACCAATTTTCGTTGGTAGTTTACATGGTAATGTACATCATATATTTTTTTAGTTTTGTCATTCTCTTATTTTAGAAGTTACGTGGGGGGGGACACACATTTTACCACTTTGGAAGTGTCTCTCGCGCAAACTATTCAGTTTAGAAAAAAATGATAATAGAAACCTCATTACCATTTTTGAAGACCTATTCATAGATACCCCACACGTATGGGTTTGATGAAAAAAAACATTTTTGAGTTTCAGTTCTATGTATGGGGAACCCCAAAATTTATTGTTTTTTTTCTATTTTAGTGTAAAAATCTTAATGCGGTTCACAGAATACACCTACTTACCAAGTTTCAACAGCATAGCTCTTATAGTTTCGGAATAAAATGGCTGTGACATACGGACGGACAGACAGACAGACAGACAGACAGACAGACAGACAGACAGACAGACATGACGAATCTATAAGGGTTCCGTTTTTTGCCATTTGGCAACGGAACCCTAAAAAGGAGGAGGTTATCAATTCGGTTGTATGTTTTTCTTAAATTTCTCTTACCGCAGATCTCCGTCATTTATAAACCAATTTGATATATTTTTTTTCTTTTGTTTGTATACTTATAGTGTGATTCAATATAAATTTGGCCAAGTTTTGATTTGTGGTTTTAATAATACGTATTTTTTTTCCACTTAGTGTATGTTAATGATGTTATAATAGCTTCCTGTGACTGATATGTAATTAGCAAGTGAAGGTATACAAATTTGTTTCCGGTAGGTACCATACCTAAAAACTGAAAAATATAAAGGATATTAAAAAAAACAACCGCATTCCAAAAATAACAATAAAAGTGAGAAAAAAAACTTTTTAACAAAAACTTAAACCGCCGAAAAAACTGAAAAGCATAAAATAATAAACCTTAAAATTATGAGTCGGCGCTTTGATCTTTGTTTATTGATTTTTCAGCGCCGACTCAAAATTTTAAGGTTTATTATTTTATGCTTTTCAGTTTTTTCGGCGGTTTAAGTTGTTGTTAAAATGTTTTTATTTTATATTTTTTGTGGCTTTAATGTACTAATAATACTTGGCAAGGTAAACCCTATTCAACAAAAAAAGAATGATCAAAATCGGACTACTCTGTATAAAGTTATGCGTGGTTATACATTACAATCAGTGAGTGAACGACCCTTAGGGTTCGATTTTGCTATCCAAATTTATATGGGACCACCTTGGGAGTATACCCTTTCCAATAGAAGAAGAAGAATTGTCACAATCGGACCACAGAGTAAAAAATTATGCGTAGTCATACAAAAAAATAAATATATATACGCGTCGAATTGAGAACCTCCTCTGTTTTTTTTCGTCGGTTGAAAATTGAAAGACGTTTGTTTTTAAAATATTTTTCTCAAAACAATTTCTCAAATATTTACCAACTAAGCCCAATCTCAATATCATTCAGTCACAAAAAGATCCTTTAAAAACTGTAAGGTCACTCAGACGCCGTACGTTTTAAAACCATGATTGCACGAATGGGAGATGGAGCTATACAAGCTTCATAGCACCATCTCTTTTTCGCAACCGAATTAGACTGGCTTTTAATAAGGCCCCAGTCTACTAGGTTTCCGCCAATCGAGGACACCTTTCATAATATGTTTTACATTCAGTGCCCAGCTTACCACCCGCACAAGTTCCTCACCCAGGACGTACCCTGACATAGCGTCGCTAATTCCTTCTAGCATATTAATGAAGCTAGAGAATTTCAAAGGGATCGGTTTAGGCGATAATCTGTTTTAGTATAAGAGAAGGCTGTTAAACTGAATAATTTATAAGAATGTATGTAGTTATTTGCTGGTGATGGTTAGTTGGAGAAATTTAAGTATTTTGCTTTTAGAGAGCAATAAGAATTGCATTACTTTTTTTAGGAAATTATTTTTTCAATGTAATGATATCAGATTCTCCTTTTATATTTCTTTTCGTATAATTATTTTTACCATGATTTTAAATATGTGAGCACCATGTATCTTTCATATAATTAATTTAAAAGCATGTGCCATTGCTCCATTAAAAAAAACCGACTGTGGTATAGTAATTTTACTGTAGGGGCATCGTTTTCACATACAATTATTTAATGTATGTTTCAAAAATATTGTAAAACAATTTTAAAAGAGTAACGGTGAAGTTTTTTCTTATTCTTCTCTACACGAAATGATTCATACCTAAAATAGTTTAGTTTCCGTGGTTGTGGAGTTTGTTATCGCTTAGAAGAAACGATTCATGTGGATTTATAATAAAACTGTGATGTTATTGTGAAAAAAAGGGTTTTTCCCAAAAGAAGTACTTGGACTCCATTAACTTCCGACCTTCCACGTAAATTCACGTTGGTATTGGTTTCCACATGACGTAAGCTTATCCTTTGACCTAGAAGCTCATACATAGACACGCGTGGGTAGTTTAAAGTTCATTTCGTGTGGTTTATAACTCTCATTTGCTGTGTGCATCCAATTTCCTACAGTTCGTGGTTCTGAACTACTGACGTGAGGGTTAGCGGTAACTTATAATAGCGTTTTGTTGCGGATTGAGCAATAATTCTATACTTATTTACTTATGTGTTTATACTGCTGCAAGCAGCTACAATATGAGGTTCTGCGTTGATTCCCAGTTCGTAAACTGGGTTATTGGGATTTTCTGTCTGGGATTTCTCAGTATCAGCCTGGAGTCTGGTCAATGTGCCGTGATACGAACGTGAACGTCTACCGTGATAAAACGTATCCTATGATAATTCAGGTTATAAACTATCAGTGCACCAAGCGTCCAAATCTGGTCGGCCATGGCTGAGTAAAAAACATTGAAACATACAAACTGTCACACTTTGATTATATACCTGTCTAGATGACACATTGGCCATACCGAACGGCTCAAAAAATGTCTACTAAATTTGGTAGACTCGCTTCTCACCGACGTCAGTGTCATTTGAATCACATAAGGGTAACGTGCTCACGAAAAATGATTAATTACGCTGGTTTGTGCTGTCAAACTGTGTCGCATTTATGTGAGAAAGCTATATAATAATACCAAGATCAGTTTTCATCGCTAAGTTTTGTTATTTAACCACATTTTTTTAAAGAAAACATGAATTTTTAATTCGATACTTCGTAGGTTACTTTTATTAGCCGGTGTTGCCAGTTTATTACTAGGGAGATTAGGCGAAAATATGGGAAACATATTACAAATATCATTAAAGCTTATGATTATCTGCCGTGACCGAAATTCAATCAGGAGAATAATAAATTATTATTTAAAAACTGATGGTATTTATTTGATCTGAAAATGAGAAATTACGTACATAAAATAAATGAAATCCATGACGTCATGCACGAAATAGTATTGTTGTTAGTTCTTTTTATTATTTGGGTTTTAGATTTCATAGGGATTCCGTAAAAGCAAATTGCTGGAGACATACTGTATTAATTAAATAAAACACTAACACAAAAATGATTATTTTATTTAACCTAATTTGTTTAACTTTGATCTTATTAAATGATGGAAGAAAGGCAAGTTAATCATTTGGAGCTGGCATCTCTAAACACGCACACTTTGACAGTTTGATTACAATAATTACGCAAGCGCTACTCACACATAATCGCGAAACTGGGGACAGTTTTTGTGCATCGTTTGTTTGCATTACTCTATCTAGACAGGTATATAATCAAAGCTGTCACATTTATAATATTAGTAGGATTAGTAGGATACACATATTCCTAACACCAAAAATTACTGATTGTTTTTAGCTCTAAACGTGTTTAAAACCCCGTCCTGTTTCTGCCGATAAGGGATTCAAATAAGCGCAGATTTTATTTTAATTCAAAATAATGCCTTCGGTGGTTTTCTTTATTATTATTGCTTTTAAGTTAGAAATGAATATTTACAAAGTGCAATACTGTGGCCAATTCAAATATTTGATGCGACGCCATTGACTGAATGTGGTGTAAAAATCTGTTACAACAATAAGTGTCAATGTTTTTTATTGTTTGCGATTCAGTCCTTTGTCAACATCATAGACTATTTCATCACACAAAGCGCACCAAAATGCTGGGCATTTAAGGTACCCGAGTCGGTTGACTATTTTTAACTTAAAAATAAATACTTTTGATTGTTTTTTTTTTTGTCGTTGAATATTGTATTATACGTATATAGCACTGTTAACTATCCAATAATAAACTTATTATTGTTTAGCGTTAAACGCATTTAATAAATATTTGCACGGGAGCCTTAAATAACAGACGTTTGAGTACCAGAAGCAAACATTATACGTATTCAAAAAAATAATGAGGCAATATATATCACCATTATTTGAACACAACTACAGATTCAAGGAGCTATTTCTTTAACAAAACTGTTACTACACAGAATCTATACTATCTATACTATATAATATATAATAATATTATAAAGCTGAAAGTTTGTTTGTTTGTTTGATTGAACGCGCTAATCTCAGAAACTACTGGTCCGAATTGAAAAATTATTGTATTGTATTGAGTAGCCTTTTTATCGAGAAAGGTTATAAGCTATATAACATTACGCTACAACTAAGAGGAACGGAGCAGTAATAAAAATGTTGCAAAAACGGGGAAAATCGCACGAGTAGGCGATTCGACGCGACGGGAAGGGACAGGGGAACAAGAAATTTAACGCAGACGAAGTCGCAGGCAGAGGCTAGTTGGTTAATAAATTACATAAGCCCAACCCAATGACATGCATATAAAAATGTAAAATTCTTTTTTTCAGTCTTCTGCCCCAATATAGGGCAAGAGCTTTCATTACTTCAACTGTATGACGTAGTTAAAATACCTACAGCCTTCACAAATGGGCTCCAACCTTTTTCGGTTAGTATTAACGCTTCTTTTAGTGATTGGGCCACCACTGGTATACATAAAAGTAGAAAACGACTTTATGAATTATATGATGAACGGACTTGTATAAACACTGCTGAATTTAATTTGTATGTCAAAAATTATTCTAAATTATTTAAAAAAGTTTGTAGCATAGCCAAGTCACGTTATTTGAGTTTAAAAATTAAAAATAGCAGTAATGTAATTAAAACGACTTGGACTATCATTAATAGCGAAACAGGAAGGTCATGCAACCGAAGTAGTGACTACAGTCTAGCTATTGAGGATAATATAATTAAATCAGATTCTCAAGTCGCCGCGGCCTTTGAAAATTTCTTTGCAGAGATTCCAGTATCTACTACCAAATCTTTGAACTCATCTCCCACTGCTGCAGAGTCTCTACTTAAAGAAAACGTTCCTGTTTGTGATAGTGAATTTCATTTCCAATATGTAACCTGTAACGATATCGTTAAAACTTTTCACTCTTTGAATGTAAAAAAGACCGCCGATTTATGGGGTAATTCTGTGGATACTGCTAAGTCGATCATAAACATTGTAGCACCAACTTTAGCTGTTATTTTTAATAATTGTATTGACCGTGGCGAGTTTCCTGATCTTATGAAAAACAGCAAAATAATACCGTTGTTTAAATCAGGTAGCACATCAGACCCTACTAACTATAGACCAATTTCAGTGCTACCTACCTTCAGTAAAATTTTTGAAAAACTTATTCTAAATCAATTGCAACGATTTTTTAATAAACATAACTTATTACACAAGAAACAGTTTGGTTTCACAAAGGGTCGTTCAACTACCGATGCCGGAGTTGAACTTTTAGGTCATATATATAATGCGTGGGAGGACAAATGCGATGCTTTGGGTATTTTTTGCGATTTGTCCAAGGCATTCGATTGTGTTCTTCATGAAACCTTGATCAGGAAACTTCACCACTACGGAATCCGGAACGCCTCTCTGGATCTTCTTACTTCATACCTAAGTGATAGGATTCAGAGAGTTGACGTCAACGGAAAAAGATCACCTGGATCTAAAGTTAGAATGGGGGTCCCTCAGGGCTCAATTTTAGGCCCATTTTTATTTCTTATTTATATAAATGACTTGCCTTACCTCATAAAGGATAAACATGATATAGTGTTGTTTGCAGACGACACTTCACTTTTATTCAAACTCAAACGTCAGCAGTTGGTTACTGACAATGTAAATAGAGCCCTTGCTAATGTAGTTAACTGGTTTAATGTTAATAACCTACTTCTTAACGAGAAAAAAACCAAATGTATTAAGTTTACGATACCTCATGTTAGACAAGTAGAAACTAGTGTCCTCATAAAGGGTGAAGTGTTGAAACCCGAAGATACCACAGTATTCTTAGGCATAACTCTGGATGCCAAGCTTCAATGGGGCCCCCATATAGATAAATTGTCAAAAAAACTTAGCTCTGCAGCATACGCTGTTAGAAAAATTCGTGATTTAACTGATTTAGAGACAGCCCGTTTAGTTTACTTTAGTTATTTTCATAGCGTGATGTCGTACGGTATTCTGCTGTGGGGAAATGCCGCCGATATTCAGACAATTTTTGTTTTACAAAAAAGGGCAATTCGTTCGATTTATAAATTAAGTCCCAGATACTCACTTAGAGACAAATATAAAGAGATTAATATAATGACTGTGCCTTCTCAGTACATTTATGAAAATCTGCTGTTTGCACATAAAAATATTAATCTCTTTAAAAGATACAGTGATATCCATAATGTCAATACTAGAAACAAACAAAAATTTGTTGTTCCTAAGACCAGGCTCAAGAAAATAGGTGGCTCGTTTAGATGCCAATGTATTCGTTTTTATAATAAACTTCCTAGCCTCATTCAAGAACTAAGCCTAAATAAATTCAAATCTTTTATAAAGCGTAAATTATGTCAGAAAGCCTATTATACTGTTAAAGACTATATTGAGGATAAAACGGCCTGGGATTGAACTGCTCCAATAAATCTACACTGACTGTTGTTTTATTATTATTATTTTGCTATTTTTTACTCTTTTTTTTTTTTATTATTTCACATGACATGAATATTAATTGTATGAATATTACTTTGATTATTGAGAATTTGAGGACTATGTGGGTCACTGTTTCACTTTTGACTATTGTCTGGCAGTTTGAGTAGTTAGTGGCAATATCTGTGTGGTTCTTTCATCAAAAGACCATTTCAGACACCGATCTACATGGTCATCAAATGATCTGACCAACAAAATTATATCCGTTTCTTTTTTTTTTTTTATATACACATTGACATTGATAATTTTTATATATACAATGACATGATTATTTACTTTGTAAAGTATCGTATTGTTTTAATTATTGTGAATGTGAAGACTATGTGGGTCTTTTTTAAATTTTTTTTTTCTTTCGTTCTCAGTAATCACGATCTGGCAGTTTGAGTAATTTATGTGGCCTACCCAAATGTCCTTTCTTTGGTACTGTTCGTCAAAGCGTTGGGCTCCTTATTTTCCGAGTTGAGCTAAACGATTAGTGACAAATGCTTGCACTGACTGGACAGGTCCACTCAATCTGTGTGGTTCTTTCTTCAAAAGACCATTTCAGACACCGATCTACATGGTCATCAAATGATCTGACCAACAAAATTATATCCGTTTCTTTTTTTTTATATACACATTGACATTGATAATTTTTATATATACAATGACATGATTATTTACTTTGTAAAGTATCGTATTGTTTTAATTATTGTGAATGTGAAGACTATGTGGGTCTTTTTTAATTTTTTTTTTTTTTTCTTTCGTTCTCAGTAATCACGATCTGGCAGTTTGAGTAATTTATGTGGCCTACCCAAATGTCCTTTCTTTGGTACTGTTCGTCAAAGCGTTGGGCTCCTTATCTTCCGAGTTGAGCTAAACGATTAGTGACAAATGCTTGCACTGACTGGACAGGTCCACTCAATCTGTGTGGTTCTTTCTTCAAAAGACCATTTCAGTCACCAATCTACATGATCTTCACATGATGTGAACAAGATTATGTCTGGACTTTAAAAGAGACTGTGACCTCTGAGTTTGTTTCGGCCTTTCTTCTCAGAGTAGTCAGTTAGGAAACGCCGAACTCATCTAGTTAAAAAAAAAATATAATTGACATGTAAAAGTGTTTGTACAAACCTACTTACAGAAATAAAATCATTTATCATTTATCATTTAACCAACATAATCTTAACAACTCCTCAAGTTATAACTCACGTTAAGCCCTCGAAGCTTTTAGTCCTAATTAGTGAACGCTCGCACATACGAGAACACTTAGCAACTACTTCGCACAGCACTGTAATTAGTAGCGGCACTAAATACAATACACTCATTAACTTAAATACAATACGGTCACAAACTTAAATACAATACAGACACAAACTTAAATACAATCCAGCCATTAACTATTAGAGAGTTGTTTGTTATTGAATTAGTTATTTGAACTGTTTAGATAACATTGTGGTTTTGATTGTTTGTTTGACTTAATAATTAAATGTGTTTTGAGTTGTGTATTTAGGATTAGTGATTAGTTTATTAATGTTCAATTAAATGGGCTATTTAGATTAAAGCATACAAGTGACGACTTGCACCTTCGGACGATTTTTACAACTCGACAAGACGTCGAGTTTTCTATTACGTCTAAGTTTAATATTTCTCATCTTCTGTCGATGACAAAAACAACATGAAACATTGTATGAATGTATAGTTTTCTAAATTCAGCAGCGCCCCTACCTTGCGCTAACATAGCCATTAGGTGGTCACATGTGCAGGTGACAGGGCATGCGGTGCAAGATGGAAGGTAAGGCATTGTCTGTGGAGAGACGCCGCATAAACACCGATTGTTTGAGCCATCCTACTGCTTCTCCCTACTGCGACCTACTTGGGAGTGAAGTCTATGTAAGATTTTCCAAGTAGGCCACGGTAAGTTGTACCTAGATGGGAGACTCATGTTAACGTGAAAGAATGTATTCCCGAAACACAATTTAAAAAAAAAACCGGCCAAGTGCGAGTCGGACTCGCGCACCGAGGGTTCCGTACAAACCTGTAGGTATCCTCGGTTTATGCATAAGGTTTATGTTTATGACATTAGATGTTTTTTTTTTAATTTTTATATTTGAGTTGATTGAATTAAAGGTAAATTGTGGTTTACGATTTATGACGTATTAAAAAAAACTACTTACTGGATCCCGTTCAAACCAATTTTCGGTGGCAGTTTATATGGTTATGTACATAATATATTTTTTTTAGTTTTATCATTCTCTTATTTTAGAAGTTACGGGGGGGGGGGGGGACACATTTTACCACTTTGGAAGTGTCTCTCGCGCAAACTACTCAGTTTAGAAAAAAATGATGTTAAAAACCTCAATACCATTTTTAAAGACCTATTCATAGATACCCCACACGTATGAGCTTGATGAAAAAAAGTTTTTTGAGTTTCAGTTCTAAGTATGGGGAACCCCAAAATTTATTGTTTTTTTTTTCTATTTTAGTGTAAAAATCTTAATGCAGTTCACAGAATACATCTACTTACCAAGTTTCAACAACATAGCTCTTATAGTTTCGGAGAAAAGTGGCTGTGACATACACGGACAGACAGACAGACAGACATGACGAATCTATAAGGGTTCCGTTTTTTGCCATTTGGCAACGGAACCTTTAAAAGTACATTCAAATCCGTTGCGCAGTTTACAACATGAAGTAGGGAGTTTTATTTATAAAATCTATACTTAATAGTATAAAGCTGAAGAGTTTGTTTGTTTGAACGCGGTAATCTCAGGAACTTCTCCGAATTGAAAAATTATTTTTGTGTTTGGTAGTCTGTTTATCGAGATAGGTATTATTTAGACTATATATCATCACGCTACAGCCAAAAAAAGCTGAGCAGTAATGAAAAATGTTGCAAAACGGGGAAAATCGAACGGGTAGGCGATTCGACGCGACGACGGGAAGGGTCGGGGGCACAAGAAGTTTAACGCGGACCAAGTCGCGGGCAGAAGTTATTGTAAGATATAAGTAAAATAGATACAAACTGACCGATACAATCCATTTAAATATTACATAAATAGACTATTTAAATATTGTTTTTCCTCCCTAGAAGGAAGCCGAACCAAATCAAAATATTTGAAATCACATAAACCCACATGAGCACAAGTATGAAACGTCAGAAGTTAGGCGCACGTTTGCAATTGGTTGTTTCCTATAGCGAAGAGCCGGCGAGGTACAAGGTATAGTTTCATCTTAACAATATAAGAGGATAATAATATATCATTATGGTAGAACACGTTAATGGCTCTTACACACAAACTCCTTGACTAACTCTAGAACTAAGTTATACAACATTAATTTTTGTTTATGCGAAACCCGAAACACGGGTCTAGTATTTTTATGTAAAGAATCTATGAAAAAAAATTCAAAACTGTATCATTAATAATCACAAAGTTATAAGCTTGTTAAGTTACCTGGTTTTCCACGAAAAAACATATGCATCTAGCGGAGGGCGCGCCGCCGTCGCCGTCCCGCTGTGCGCCCACGCCGCCTAGAAAGCTATGAACTGTCGTGACCTGTGTGCAAACATATGATTGCGGATACCAACTTTTAAGCGTAATTAAATATTTTTGGGACAAAATATAACATGGTGTAAAAATTATTGGAATCGATTCAGTTACTGATTCTGAACAAACTATATTCAGGTTTCGCATATACTAAAAATAATCTTGTATATGCATGAGAGCATTAATTGCTAACCGCAAGATAATTATTATAGTACATACCTGAGTTAGTACCTAATTACTAGAATAGGCTTTGAGCAATTAGTCTCACTAATAGGTTTGCTGACTAGTTCATCTTAATATTAAGTCATCCGCAATGATGGCGCGGTCCTGCAGAAAACTTGCCCGTTATACATTTTCATGAATTTGGCAATAGTTAGATATAACATATATTTAACATCACGCCGTGTTTCCCTATAGGGGTACAATCACATTCCGCACGTTTTGTTTAAGTCTCGTCTAATAGAGGGCGAACCTGTTGCCATCAACCAGTTAGAAAAACACAATAACGCTTTGCCTGACCAGGGAATTGAAACCAGGACCTCGTGATCAGCAGTAGTGCTTTCGACCACTAAACCAACGGGGAAAAATTAGGTATAAAATAAAAATAATATGCGTAACTGCACAATAGAAAAACTTCACGAAGGTCCCTAAATTTTTTCGCGCATTTCGATTTATACTAAACTGGCCTCTATACTATAAGTATGTAGACATTTTAATGACTAATGGGATACAAACTTAATAATCAATTGTTTTAATACATGGTTATAAAGTTTATGTATCCCAGCATAATCAGCCTATAATATTCCCACTGCTGGGACACAGGCCTCCTCTCGGTGAGAGGGAGTAAGCCATTATCTACTAGGCGAGCCCAGTGCGGGTTGGTAGATGTTACATGTTGTATAGGCTTTTAAAAATATATTAAATTTTTGTTCTTAATATGATAAAACGCTTTCAACACGGTAATAGGTAGAACGGGCTGGTGTCCGCAACTCCACGTCTGAGCGCGTATTTTGCGTACGGGTGGGAAATCGGTTATTCAATACACCCCAGCCCCTCGAGGAAGGCCAGCAACGCCTTGATGTTGCTGACTATCTCACGTAGGGTACCTGGGTTACCGAAGTACTTGGCCCTGTATGTGGCGATTGCAGAACAGTTTAGAAGCACGTGCGCTGCTGTCTCGTCGTCCTCAATGCAGGCCCTACACAGCGGACTGTCTGTAACTCCTATGACAAATAGATGTTTATTAAACGACCCATGGCCAGTTATTGTTGCTGTAACCATATGCAGCTGTCGTTTGACTAACCCTTTCAGCACTTAATACGCTCCGAATTCCATGGAAAAAATATCTTCCATCGCATATTGTGGGAATTAAAAACATATTTTTAACACGCTTTTATTAGCTAGCTTCCCCTCTATGTTTGTAACTTTGGGAGTCGATTTTGACCCACTTCGAACGGTCAGATTTCATTTAAAATTTGTAGACTTATCGCGGACCGATGAAATTACAAAAATTTCATAAATTTGTGCCATTATCCTTGCCAGGGTTACCAGGACAGCAAAAAAACTGTCTTCGAAAACGTGTCAGTCAGCGTATGACATATGTCACAAAATTCGAAACACCTTAAAAAATTGAAAATAAATAATAGTAAAAAAAAAAAACTAAAAACACGCTTCCACACAAAGTAAACAAAAAAAAGTAGAAAATAATCGAAAAAAGTGTGGTTTCGATTACCTTCTACTTTTTATTTTACTTTTGTACGGAAGCGTGTTGTTTTTTTTAACTATTATTTATTACTAGCTTTTGCCAGCGGTTTCGCCCGCGTGGAGGTCGGATAATATAGAAATAATAATATAATAAAACTTACTACTAGGATAAAAGTAGCCTATGTCCTTTCTCAGGCTCTAAACTATCTGTGTACCAAATTTCATTTAAATCGGTTCAGCAGTGTTAGCAGGAAAGCGAGACAGACAGACAGACAGAGTTACTTTTGCATTTATAATATTAGTGTGGATTTCACAAGTAGTTGCCTTTGCACTTCAAAAAGGAGAAAAATATTGTCTTGATAAATGTCTCTCTTAAAATACAGCAGGATAAAATATAGAACCCAAGTTAACCGAAATATTCAAGTGAAAATCCCTTTTCTTGAATAAAACCACAATCATTTTCCTCTATTTTCCACTGTAATAGTTTTATAGTCTTACAGAAAGTTCTCAGTACATTTCCCGGGATACTACGTGCTCATATCCCCCGGAGTTATGTGGAAACATTTTCCCGGGAATTATAATCCACTTACAAAACTTTAACCGCTGAAATAAGTTTATGATAATGTGTTCTGTATATATTTTAAATGAGATTTTTAAATAAATAGAAGTTGAAGACTTAATTATCTTAACTTAATTCTACTGTTCTCGTCAAATGAAGAACAAAGAATGTTTTCATTATGTTCACTTAAACTTACATCTTTCAAGTTATTATTTTGAGAAAAAAATATAGCTTAATTTACTTTCAGAGAATATTTTTAGTCTAAATTCAGTGGTCCTTAAAGAGATCTATTTGTAAAACAATTTTCTTAGATCTTAGAAATAATAACAATTTAATAACTAGCGTGGGAATATTGCCACTTGAGCAATTATTTATCTTTCATTTTAGAGATCATTTTCAAAGAATATTAATTAAGATTCAAACCCAAATTCTATTGTGTTTACCCACACCTACTTACATTTTAGTAAAATATAACAATATTAATAAAACTTAAAGTAAACTCAACATAATATTCTAGAGAAAATTGATTCTCGTAGCCACGTAGCAGCTCGTAGCAGCGTAGCACTCGAAACGTCTGTTTGCGTTTCTCTCGTAGCAAAGTGCTACGAGATACGTAGCCTTGTTTATTTTTATGTAGTGCTCTAGAATGGATGGCGTATCAGATTATGGATGTTTTACGGTTATGGCGGTAAAATACGGTTCTTAATCGAAAATTTATGTCCTGTTTAGTTGGATTTTATTTTATGCTGTCTTGGTACCTGGAGTGAAGCAAAAATATTTTTAGAAAATAGTATTTTCTATTGTGCCGTGTGGTGGCGGACGTAAATAATAGTACCATCCCATTTCGTGCCGTAGGTGTCGTAAAAGGCGACTAAGGGACTTACTAGAGAATGGGCAGCAGCGTTCTCTATGCATTTCACTACCATACTGCAATCGCTAACCCGGCTGGCAAGCGTGTCGATAAGGCAAACCACCAATTAGGGGAGGTCTAAGTCCTTCAGTGGACGTCTTACGGCTGAAATAATGAGTATTTTCTTTGTGGCATAGCAATATATTTCCACATGAGTACTAAGAAATCAATAAAGTACACTTTTACTCACAAGTCTTAAGAAGGAAAATCTAAACTTCTAAATCTAAACTTAATATTATAAATGCAAAAGTAACTCTGTCTATCTGTCTGTCTGTCTTGCTTTCCTGGTAAAACTACTGAACCGATTTAAATGAAATTTGGCACACAGATAGCTTAAAGCCTGAGAAAGGACATAGACATTTTATCTCGGTAGTATGTTCCTGCGGGATAAATTCCGACCTCCACGCGGGCGAAGCCGCTGGTTAAAGCTAGTATTATCATACGCTTACATCAGTTTCCAAATACAACACCCCAACATTAATTACCAAATTAAAATTAAAACAATTTATACATACATTCAATATCCAATTACTGAAATTCAAAACGTTGAAACATGCACCACTGTTTCAATTAATTAAAAACAAACGGGATATTTGCTCAATAAATCACAACACAGGAATATCAGTCGCTTGTTTGAAAAACAATTTAAATGCAAATGACAGCGTGGGTGTCATACCAGCTGGATTAATTGAGAGTTCTGGGGTGTGTACTGTGTTGTGTACTCTGTGTATTATTATACTTATGTTGTGTATTTTTTGTGCCTTTTTTTGGATGGGAAATCATCAAATGACTTCTTCAGGGCGTCAGACTTTTACGGACTAAAACCCACCCGTGTTCCTTGAGTTACCCATATGCCAGGGCCACGGTATCTCGTTTGAAAAATATCGCGATCCTGGCAGGCATCGGTTCTAGCGAACTCCTTGAATAATGCTGACATCTCTTTAAGGCGCGCGTGGAACACTACGCGCCGTCGACCCGAGCTTGGTTTTTAGCGGGCGGCGAGCTACCCATTGCTCGCCACCCGCAAGCTCGCGCCTACGTACGGTAGCTGAGAGTCCGCTATCGACTCCCGTGTATAATGGCCTTTGATACCGATTCCATCGCGATGACGTTCACTTACGTCAATTTATATGGAATCATTGTCATCATCATCACAATCAGCCTATAATATTCTCATTGCTAGGACACTGCATCTCTTCGAGAGGGTGTGGGCCGTAATCCACCACGCTGGCCCAGTGCGGGTTGGTACATATCACATGTCTTCGAATTTTTGGTTCTAGAAAATGCCGGTTTCCTCACGATGTTTTCCTTCACCGTTTTGACAGCAGTGGTGATGACATAATTTACACAAATTAGAGTGCGTGCCTGGGTTCAAAATAACGACTTACAACTCGTCAGGGCTACTAGCACTAGGCTATCACTACTTTGGAGGTTCCACCAAGATCATAGAGGAACATTGTAATTCCCATTACTGTCACCAGATGGCACACTCCGCTTGGCATATTAGTGGTACTTTTTCAGTTTCCGTACTTCCACCACCACGAAATGTGGCGAAGCTCATTATTTTAAAAAGAGTAGGTGACCGTTGAGTTCTTGCCGGCTCCGCTTCATCATCATCATCATCATTTCAGCCGTAAGACGTCCACTGCTGGACATGGGCCTCCCCCTATCTGGGGGGCTTTGCCATAATCGCCACGCTTGGCAAGCGGGTTGGCGATCGCAGTATGGTGGTAAAATGCATAGAGAACGCTGCGGCCCATTCTCTAGTAAATCTCTTAGTCGCCTCTTACGACACCCACGGGAAGAAATGGGGTGATGCTATTCTTTATGTCCAACACCACACGGGACTCCGTACTTATTGAAGTTAAATTCAACGCGATTGAATAGCTATAAAATCTCACACCAGAGGCCCTAGTACCCAGAGCAGGATACGTTCACCCACAAAAAAAAGGCCTTACTACGAACGTGTGACGTTCTCGAAAAAACAACGTAAAATTGAACGATTTTCTATAGTATTTTGGTAATTTTGCCGTTTTGTTTCAAAACACCAAATTAACTAACATTTACGCTCTCCTCGTAAATATTTATTATGCACATACAGAACATGTTCAACATAACTTTCCATCTGCATAAGCCAGAGCTTTGCTTCAAAATTGGCGCGTGGCTGTCGAAATACCCTATTCACATGAGATTGGAACATTATGTTCTGTTTGTGTAACATTTGTGTATTCCACCGTGTATTGTGTGGGTGGAGTGTGTTTGATTACTGAGAATATTCGGTGCAGTGCGGTTAAAGGTCGTTCTATATGTAGAATGACCAAGGACGGGTGGTTTCGGGTCATACTGCGCTGAAGGAAAATGTTGTTTGTTCTTTTGACCCGACTGCCAAAGAAGGGTTATTGACAAATTGATTGATGTTAGGTACTTTTTACTATTGAATTAACTTTTTAGGTTTATGGCGTTGGATTTGCAGGTTTCTTATTTTTAATGTTTAATGTACATCAACACAGGAGGAGCAGTGGTGGCCCAGTGGTAACGGCCGCGACTTACGAGTAGGTCGTGAGTTCAAACCCGAGCAAGTGATTTAATTTGTGTAAATTATTTCATCACCACTGCTCTCAAAACGGTGAAAGAAAACATCGTGAGGAAACCGGCATGTCTTAGAACCTAAAATTCGAAGACATGTGACATCTACCAACCCGCACTGGGCCCACGTGGTGGATTATGGCCCACTCCCTCTCACCGAGAGGAGGCCTGTGTCCCAGCAGTGGGAACATTATAGGCTGATGTTAATGTACATCAACACAAGAGAGAGATCTGTAGAAATAAGCTACTTTCCATGATGTTCTCTAAATACAATATATATTTTTAATAGCAATATACGACCCAAACCCGCACTTAAGTCAAGCTTTTCTGTAAATTAAGTAGTCCATATTTTTACAGCGTCGGGTTTATGTCACATGACCTATAAAATAGTATATGATACTTTTGACTTAAGTTAGTGTATTAATGTACGGCGCAGTAATAGTAAGAAATCATTTATTTAACAAACGACTTAGCCCAATATCAGTATCGTTTACTTAAGTAATTGACTACATATGTCTCGCGTACCGTAATGTAGGTACTACTATTCCACTAAAAGGGCTTACCTTATCATTTCTATAGATAATATGAAGAATAATAACCATTGAAAACTCATATAACGTTGAAAGATAGAGGTACAATAACAGAGAATCCCTACCAAAGATACCAGTAAGTACCACTTCAGTATCAACAACAATACAAACAAAAAACCCTTATAAAATATGGCGTTACAAGTGGAATCATATCGCCAATTACAGTAGAACTAATAACAAGCTGTGCTCGAAACCAAACAATAATTTTGTTCAAGTAGGTGTTAGACACAGGAATCGGTACACGATAGTGTAGTTCTGATAGATATACAGGATAAGTCTTTATCCAGTGCGTAAATTGTAACCATGAATTCAGCATATCATTCTAGATCCCTTTTTTTTTTCAGGATGGGAAATCATCAAATGACTTCTCCCGCTCTGGGCGGAGCGGCAGGGCATGTCAGACTTTTACTGACTAAAACCCACCCGTGTTCCATCAGTTGCCCATGTGCCAGGGTCACGGTATCTCTTTCGAACAATAACGCGACCTCGGCAGGCATTGGTCCTAGTAGACCCCTTCACTGCAGCTAACATCTCTTTGAGGCGCGCGTGGAACACTACGCGCCGTCGACCCGAGCTTGGTCCTTACCGGGCGGCGAGCTACCCATTGCTCGCCACCCGCAAGCTCACGCCTACGGTGGCCGGGAGTCCGCAATCGACTCCCGACGCCCGGGGCATCTCTTCCTGCGGCGGCTAGGGACGTGAGGGCGCAGAGACTGCCACTCCCTCACGTGCCCCGCCTCTTCCTTCGCGAGCATTACTGCTTCGCAGAAGGAGGTGACGGCTTCCCATGCCCTCTCGCTCCGTACCATGGCTCGCACCAGGGCCGGACGCGAGAGGTCGCCGCCGCCGATCGCCTCCACGAGGACACGGCGGTGCTTCGCCCAGGCAGGGCACACCTCCACCGTATGCTCCACCGTGTCCTCCACACGATCCTCGCAATGGAAACACCCGGTTCTAGACCCCCTTGCGCAGAAATTTTTCGTAGGTTTAACAAAAAAAAATCAGCTGTTTCATAGAAAAATGCAATACCTACGGGGTCAAAATGTATGGAACAGCTGATTTTTTTTTGTATAACCGATGAAAATTTTCTACGCTGGGGGGTCTAGAATGATATGCTGAATTCATGGTTACAGTTTGCGCACTGGATAAAAACTGATCCTGTATAAGAAACTGAATCATTATTACTCCATTGCTTTATTTGTGCGAAAAAATTGTTTGCTCCACAACTTATTGTTGAACTGTCGCTAATGACAGCCGTTCCTATTGGTAGTTGTTACATAATTACTCCGGTATTTTTTCGACATTTACCAATTATTGAAGAAAACAGCCTGTTTTATCAAAATGTGAGATTTTAATATTCCATCTGATGCCCCTTGCCACATAGACTAAACAGAATTGACAGCTCACTTCACTCACTTCGTTTTTACTGTGAGATTGCGGTTCTTCATTTAAATTTATTTTTATCGTTTAACTGGTGACTTAGACCTAGAGTTTTGTGCTTGTAAAGACAAACTTCCGTTCTAGAACAATCATTTAAGAGATCATCAAAACTTACCATTTAAATACGTGGGCATGCTGACATTTAACTGCAGAATATCATGGAACAAAATGTACAAAAGACGGATCAATGTTTACTTCTCACCCGGATTCTGAAGTGAAAATGACTTATAATATTCAATGTCATCATTTGCCAGCCTTTTTCTTACTATGTTCTGGTCGACTTCGAGACCTATATTTAACATGAAAGAATAAATTATTGCCACGTTAAAATTAAACGCAAGTAAAGTGACGCGATTGCTTGTTGGTCATTCATTTAACCAATCAAAACAAATTACGTGATTGTTACGTATCTTGAGCGGGTTTTTGTGCTTTTCCAGGCGTCACTCTATTGATAGGTAAAAATCGCGCAACTACGAAACTAAAATTTGTTGGACAGAAAATATCCGCGACCGATAAAATCCGCAGTCTGCGCTAAGCCTTGCCCAGTACTACGCACATTCCAACTCCCACTCAAATGATTTGTTTCCTAGTAACCAGTAACATTTTGTGGATAGTTTCCAGTAACATGTTTGTACTTATTGACGACATTAGGTCGCAATCGAGTTCGTTATGTCATCATCACAATTCCCAGAGGGCTGATTTTGTACAATTTCTATCGTAATTGGACGGTAGTTTAAGTTCTGTTTGTTAGTTCCACATTGTTCAAATGTTTGACTGGATTCTGGTTAGAATTATTGCAATAAAAGCAGGAATTAAGTATTAATGTTTTTGGTTATTGGAAACTTTACTGAGATTTTGATGGTATGAGGGTGCAAAGTTCCCTCAGTCTCCGTAATAAAGGTAGGATCCTCCGACCAGTAGTGTAGTGTCTGATAAGCAACTGCCCGACGATTGATGTCAGGACGTTGTAAATATGTCAGTTGCTCGGTAAAGTGCCTGCGCGATGCAGGATTTTGCGTGACGTCAGTGTAATCCGTAGTTCGTATGTGGCGGTGTAGATGCCGCAACTGTAGCCCACTGACAGACAGACAGATGGATTGACGGACAGAGCGTGGGCACCATTTGGATACGGAACCCTAAAAATAAGGATTCTACTTATAAAATATTACTCTTAAATAACAATATTGTGTAAAAATCATTATATGACCATTATCAATCTTTGAAAACTAAAACAAACATTTTAATCATTAATTTTGGCAGGCAAGACTTGTTTTTCCAAACGAATCCTAGAGAATTGGACTAATTAGTCGCGCTAATTGGCACGTGACTGTTAAACTTTTTAATTGAAGAAAAGAGTCGCCTCGAAGAGGCGACTCCTTCTACCTATTTTAATTGAAACCTATAAACGTGATTCCAATATGCTATTTACAGGACAAACTTCTTTTTAGCGCTGGGCTACAGAAAATAAAAAAAAATATTTATTTACCTCGCACAGGAAAATCACATACTAGACTAAACTCATACTTAGTCATAAAAGAACTTAGAATAAAAATATTTAGAAAAAATTCAAACAAAACAAACAAAAAGTCCTATCAGAGGCAAAAAGGTTCCTAGCACGACGCTGCGATATTTAAAAAAAGTGTCGCAGCGCTGGTATTCTGATAAGGGCCCAGTGTGATGTCACGGGCAGTAATAAACAGTAATAAACTTTTGTACAGACGCCTGCACATCGAGGTACCCGAAACTGTCAAATTTTCCCAATCAATCTTGAACCTAATACTTTAGCGTTAAAGTTGAAAACTTATTAAAGAAATTTGACAGATTGTAGTAGTGCTGGCGTCTTTAGATAAGTATACTAGCTGTTGCCCGGGGCTTCGCTTGCGTAAATTCGGGGTAACACGGTTCCCCTTTCCTGATTTAGAACACAGGAGAAAACTCGGAACAGAATGTTATTTTAATACGCTACTGTAGAGGGATAGAATGTAAAGATTCTGGGCATTGGACACACGCGAACATGCTACATACAATTGTCGATGGGAAAAGCACGGCTTTTCGAAGTTCACCCCAGGCACCTAAAAAAGAAAAGAAAAAGTAGCCTATGTCACTCTCCATCCCTTCAACTATCTCCACTTAAAAAATCACGTCAATTCGTCGCTCCGTTTTGTGGTTTTACCGTGAAAGACGGACAAACAGACACACACACTTTCCCATTTATAATATTAGTATCGATATTCTGGTTCTCTACGAACATAGATACTGGTGTCGGTATTCTATTCACAAATAATTAACTAGACTAAATAATACGAGCAGTTATCTGGTGAAGTTACCGAGCAATGCTGGGAATTGTAAACTATCTGTGAGATATTTCATTTTCAATTACTTAGTACCATTGAGAGCTCGGTTTCAATTACTAATATACAATATGAATTTGCTTGGCATCATTTCAATGTTATCAAGAATTATAGAGCTTAATATTCCTGTATATTTCTTTGTCAAATAACCTTGGGTTTGGTATTAGTATATTCAGAGTATGGGCCAAAATGTGACAGATAATTCATCTGAAAAGTGTGGTGATTCATTGATAATCTATTCGTCATTGAATTGTAACTGTTGCTTGTCACCAATTCCCATAAATTATATTCTTTTTCTATTTCTGCACGCGTAGCATGACCACCATAGAAAGAAATTTGTCTATTCTTGGTAGGTAGAATATAGATAGAACTGTCATGCTACGCCAGCATAGAACGGTACAAATCTTTCTACAATCTGTAATTTTGTCTATTCTTCCGTCGACAAAACCCCTTTCTACGGTGGTCATGCCATGCATGCAGGTTTTATATGTTAAACTATTTAGACGCAATTTTGATCAGCCATTCACAGGTATTCACAGCCGTTTGACAAGTTATCGAATCGTTATTGACACATTTGCAATTACTAATTTGCCTTCCCGGCAGCTATTTGCAGAAGCACGGTTGTACGACGGTTTCAGGTTTTGGACTTATGAACAGCTTTTCACTTTTGATAACGTTGATTGTTTTGGCGTTTTTTTTTTTTGATATACGTTTATTTGCGACTAACATGACGCAGAGAAATAACACAAACACGGAAAATAACAAATTAGGGGAAAATATGGGTCATATCCACTCACAATGTCCATCGCTCAGCATAATGCTACAAGCATATACGAGACAGGCAAAACACTGATTTGTGGTGACAGCTGGCGTTCACGTAATGACGTCAACCGGTACAGCATATGATCTGATAAAAAATAACAAACGAAAGGTTGTGAATAACTTTTCAGATTAAGTTTTTATACTCATCGTCTCGTTTCATTATTATTGTACAGCTTCTGCCCGCGACTTCGTCCGCGTCAAATTTATTGTTCCCTGGATCCATCCCGTCGCATCGAATCGCCTGCCCGTGCGATTTTCCCCGTTTTGCAACATTTTTCATTGCTGCTCCACTCCTATTGGTTGTAGCGTAATGATACTGCTCCACTCCTATTACCTATAGCTTTTCTCGATAAATAAGCTACCCAACACCAAAAGATTTTTTCCATTCGGCCCAGTAGTTCCTGAGATTAGCACGTTCAACCAGACAAACAAACGCTTTAGCTTTATAATATTAGTATAGATGGCGATTACGTACATTATCCACACTATCCACACTTCCACACTAATATTATAAATGCAAAAGTAACTCTGTCTGTATGTCGGTCTGTTGTCTGTCTGTCTGTCTCGCTTTCCTGCAAAAACTACTGAACCGATTTAAATGAAATTTGGTACACAGATAGTTTAGAGCCTGAGAAAGGACATAGGCTACTTTTTATCCCGGTAGTATGTTCCCGCGGGATAATTTCCGACCACCACGCGGGTGAAGCCGCTGGCAAAAGCTAGTAATACATATGCGTGAGCAAGCACCTACCAACCCGCACTGGGCCAACGTGGTAGATTATGGCCCACTCTCTTTTACCGAGAGGACTATGTCCCAGTAGTGGGAACAATATAGGCTGATGATGTGAGCAAGCAAACCCGCGGTCAAAAGCTGTGTCCATTTTTAATAAACACAATATGAAGGCGGCCATTCGTCGTTAAGGAGTTTAGCGTAACACCCACGGGTATGAAGGGTACTTTGGTAAGTTACTCTTTATTACCCCAGTGTAGGTGTAGGGTAATGTGCTGCTATTTCGTTGTACGTGCGACCATTTATTATCAAGACATGTGATTTGTTTCTCTTAATGAGAGGTATTCAAGAGATTATGTAGTTAATGAAAATTGCCCTTCCAAAATAGCGATGGTGGTTAGCGGAAATTACCCTTGATTTTATTTATTCATATATTTTTATTTAAACTGTGTAGTGTCGATTTTCAAGAAAAAATAATGCAATAAGTCGCATTACAGTAAGAACAACCTTAAAACGTTTTGTTTTTTTAAGAAAAAAATCGGTTGTCTGTAAAGTCGGTTTATACTGATAGAATGTTTGCATTTTTCAAAAGAAAATTTTAATTTTATTTGTTTGATAGATCGAACGCTGTCGAACGCGGAGGCCGATTGTGCCTCTTTGTCGCTCGTTCCGCGCTCTCGCTTGCACTTCAAGCCTTAAATGGAACGCCTCAGAGCGAGGTAACGCCGCATGAGTCATGTTTTATCGAGCGTGCAGCCGGCTCCATCGAATTATAAGACGTTGTCACGTCAAAAGTTATTATAATGCTGAAAGGGTCTTGGCTCAGCATAAGGCCAGATGACAACATAAACTGTATACGCTTTAAAAATAACCACCTATGCGTGTATCGGTAATAATAAATTAATAGAGTAAAAAATGACAAACCTATAGACATGTGTAGTACAGTGCAGTAAAAATCTCCCAGTAAAAATAAAACAAAAAAAAATACAATTTTAAAATAACCATGTCACTAGTATGTACAGCACAAGGCTCTATGACTGTATATGTTTATTCGCAATAGAAATATTTTCCATTCACGTTTTTGCACCTTTCGCAATGGAACGAAAAATAAATTCAAAAATGGAATTTTCACAGTCAGCTTCCAGATTTTACTGAAATTCGAACCCCTTCTTAAAAAGCTGAGTGAAAGTGCATAAAACCTTTGTAATAGATATTTCCAAAGCTCTACGGGTGGCTTTTATTTTAGGAAAAGACGAGGTGTTGCTAACATAATTCTGCAAAGCCCGTTTCCGCTAAATGGTATTTTCATCGTCAGATACTTTTGGCTATAAATCTCAAAAAAAGAACAAGGAAAAGTGATTTTGTTTTCATCTTATTTTTAGGGTTCCGTTGCCAAATGGCAAAAACCAAACCCTTATGGATTCGTCATGTCTGTCTGTCTGTCTATCCGTCCGTATGTCACAGCCACTTTTTTCCGAAACTATAAGAGCTCTGCTGTTGACACTTAGCAAGTAGATGTATTCTGTGAACCGCATTAAGATTTTCACACAAAACTAGAAAAAAAAAACAATAAATTTAGGGGTTCCCCATACTGAACTGATACTCAAACATTTTTTTTTTTCATCAAACCCACACGTGTGAGGTATTTATATAGGATAGGTCTTCAAAAATGGTGTTGAGGTTTCTAATATATTTTTTTTCTAAACTGAATAGTTTGCGCGAGAGACACTTCCAAAGTCGTAAAATGTGTGCCCCCCCCCCCCGTAACTTCTAAAATAAGAGAATGATAAAACTAAAAAAATATATGATGTACAGACGCCAACACATCAAGCTACTACAATCTGTCAGATTTCTTTGATAGATTTTCGACTTTATTTCTAGAGCATTAGGTTCAAGGTTCATTGGGAAAAATTGACAGTTTCGGGTAGCTTGACCTGGTGGCGTCTGTACCATGTTTAGTCCCGTTTAGAGTAGTTTCGGAACGCGCCATCGAACGGAATGACATCTGACTTGACAGTTTGATTTTGACACTTGACACTTCCTCTTTGATTTGGTGCTTGAAAAGGGATGGCGGGTCCTCGTGGCGTCTCGACCCCTTTTGTTAAATTAATCCCTTAGAACGGGTCGTTTTGGTGGACAATAAGTCATGACCCATTGTTTTGTTAATAACCCCAATTTGACGTAATAACACGGGTTGAATTTTGGATATATCTTGTTTAAATAGTTTGAAGGTTAAGCAAAGTGACGCTATTGGGAACGAGTGATTTGAAGACCGCATGCTGTGATTGCCTCCAGCCTTATTGCAACGGATTCTAACCTGAAGAATACTCGTAACGTCACAACACGATACATATACACTCACTTACATACATAACTCCAGGTTGGCACCAGAGCAGTGTCCTTCAACCAACAGGTAAGTTCTTTTGTTGTATTGTAGGTGAGTTGTTCTCTTATATATTGTCTGCTCCGCGTACGGCGGACTAGTTTCGCTCGCCACTCTTGTCTCTAGAGCCCCACGATTATCACGCTTCCACATAATAATTAAAACCTTATGTGGGCCTAGTCTGGCAGCGAACATACCATATAAACTTCCACTGAAAATTGGTTGGAACGAGATCTAGTAAGTAGTTTTTTTTTTAATTCGTCATAAATCGTAAACCGCAATTTACCTTTCATTCAATCAACTCGTTTATATAAAATTAAAATAAAAACATTTAATTTCATAAACATAAACCTTATGCATAAACCGTGAATATCTACAGGTTTGTACGGAACCCACGGTGCGCGAGTCCGACTCGCACTTGGCCGGTTTTATCATGTAAGCATCTTCCTAACTTTCATCCCTTCCATAATTTTAAATTCAAAAACTTTCCTCAGCAATTTCTTGTTTTCCATTCTCAGTTCTAAAAATGTCACCCCTTAAGAGCGTCACGTACAAATGGCGGTAGATATAACTTCATATATTTCTAGTCACGTCCCAGACCATCGTATATTAGCGTAAAATAAATAGAATTCGCACCACGGAGGTGACGACTTGGCGTGTGGAGTGGCGAATATTTTATGATTCAGTTTAACGCTACTATTGTCGAATGGTCTTCAAGCATGTACTACAACTTTTTTATTTGTGAGATGTTACTATATCATCTATACTTAATCTATATATATAAAAGAAAGTCGTGTTAGTTACTTCACTTATAACTCAAGAACGGCTGAACCGATTTAGCTGAAAATTGGCAGGGAGGTAGTTTAGAGCCAGGAGAAGGACATAGGATACTTTTTTTTTTTTTTTTTACTTTTTACCATAATCATTTATTTATTCCGTTCGACCGCGTTCCCGTGAGACGTCACATAAAACGTCAAAGAGAATACAAGTCACTATAAACGTTGCCTTCGAAGTACCAGGTTATCATAACTTGACAGGAGCTTACCAAACAAAGGAGTGTCAGCTAGAAAACGCTTTATGCCTTCGAAGTACCAGGTCATCATAACTGGGTAGGAGCTAACCTAACATATGAGTGTCAGCTAGAAAACGCTTACCAGATCACCACCGCGTACCAGGTTGTCAAACTTGGTACGTCTGGGTCAACTAATTATCTATACTAATATTATAAAGCTGAAGAGTTTGTTTGTTTGATTGAACGCGCTAATCTCCGAATCGAATCCGGTCCGAATTGAAAAATTCTTTTTGTGTTAGGTAGCCTATTTATCGAGGGAGGCTATAGGCTATATAACATCACGCTACACCTCAGAGGAGCGGAACAGTAATGAAAAATGTTGCAAAAACGGGGAAAATTTATTCCTTCTGAGAGTTTCCGTTGCGTGCGCTGCGTAAACGGTTAAAGTAACGCAAAAATCATGTATGACGGGATTGTTATTTTTAAAAAGTTCAAAAAAAAAGTCCCAAGAGCATATGTCTATCTTTTAAGGTTGACTCACTATAACTCAAGGAGCGAAAATGGACGAAAACTAGCAGGCAAATCGATGCGACGGGAAGGGTAAGGGGAGCAAAAATTTGACGCGGACGAAGTCGCGGGCAGAAGCTAGTAATATTATAAAAGTGAAGAGTTTGTTTGGTTGAACGCGCTAATATCAGGAATTACTAGCTCGAATTGAAAAAAATCGTTTAGCACTTGGTAGCTCATTTATCGAGGCAGGCTATATAACA
Source organism: Aporophyla lueneburgensis (assembly GCA_932294355.1). Classification (NCBI taxonomy): domain Eukaryota; kingdom Metazoa; phylum Arthropoda; class Insecta; order Lepidoptera; family Noctuidae; genus Aporophyla; species Aporophyla lueneburgensis. The sequence continues at coordinate 23,501,028 of OW028758.1, read as the reverse complement.
TCACGGTACAACTAATAGGAGCGGAGCATCAAAGAAAAATGTTGCAAAAACGGGAAAAAGTTATTCCTTTTGGGAGCTTCCGTTGCATGCGTTCCCTAAACGGTTAAAATAACGCAACAGTAAATGTATGACGGAATTGTTCCTCTTAAAAAGTAAAAAAATCTTTTAAGGTTAGCTCACTATAAGGTATTTAATTGTAATCAATTCTATATATTATAAAGTTGAAGAGTTTGTTAGTAAGGTAAGTATTTCTTGCAATGTTGGCTTCCACCTAGAAATTTACGGTCATCAAAATATTTTAGCAAAAAAACCTTTACTCAAACGCTAACACATCAGTTTTGACGTCAGGTAACTGTCTATTTTTAGCAGTCCTTTCAAATCAAATCAAATCAAGTGTTTATTTGCAAGAAATACATTTTTAGTGAAGATGAGATCTTATGACCTAAAAGTAATTCACTTTTTCAGTGCTCAGATTTTTACACAACTTTTATAGCTTCTCCTCTGATAGATCAATTTGTGTAGATGCAGGTAATCATCGTTTCTTTTTAGTATCGATTCGTGCGAGTTGTGTTCTCAGTCTCAGGTGGAAAATCTAGCTCGTTCTCTAACATATTATTATGGAAAATATAAGATAAAGGACTGGTTGTACAAATATTTAATCGAAAAGGGTTCTGAGCAGTCGTGTTGTTAAATTTAAAATAGGCAACCGTGGGGATTTCTGACAGAAGTGAAATCCGCCCAGAGCGGGAGACGTCATTTGACGATTAGCAAACCAAAAAAAAGGCTAGATTGAACGCATGATTTTATAACTGTCTGGTTTTGAGTATTTTTTATATGGCCTTCGCAAATGTTCAGCAGATCTCAAGCAGACCACACAATGGTACAAATTATGCTCCAAATTCGTTCATTGGCAAAAAACATCTCGTATGAGTTATGCTCCTACCAAATATCGCTCAACGCGGATAAAGAAATGTTTACTTCAAAAACTTGAAATGTACTTATAATGAAACAAGTGAATGCCGCTAACAGACTGAACTTTATTCCATAGAGAAAGCATATAACAAGTCATTGTACCACAGATAATATGTACCACAGATAACACACAATGCAACAGCTAGCGTTACTAGTAGCTAAATAGAAATACTTTTATTATTTTGATACATCATAATAACAGTACTTTTTCGCATTAAATATTATTTTTAAAAAATACAGTCAAATTGAGAGCCTCCTCATGTTTTTGAAGTATGTTAAAAAGTCAAAATACAAAATACGTATTTAATTTTAAAAGAATGTTTTAAAACATAGAAACCGTTTAAAAACTTGTATTTTTCACTGCCCAAATATTTTATGTATCGTATTATTTTGTAAAGTAAATTAAAATAATCTGTGGTTTAATTTCAAAGGTTTCATATAAAAGAACATACAAAACCGCTTAGAAATTTGGGATTTTCCTTTCTCTTTTGTACAATTTAATAATGAGCTTATTCTTTTAACACTAATATAAATATTCAACTCATTTAATCCACCTCTGTTTAAGGTGGAATCGCCAGGGTAGAACGCGAAATTAAAATTTTAAAGTCTTTTCATACGTTTTTTTTCTATATTACAGGGTAGTGCCAGGCTGTATTTTGAACAAAATATGATTCGCGACGTATAAGATTCATAACACGTACTATAGCATTTTCAACCGTCTAAGTTCATTTAATCCCATTGAATAATAAATACATCTTAATATATATAATTCTACTGTAGGTACGTGTGTATGTCACTGAACTCCTCCTAAACGGCTGGACCGAATTGAATGTTTTTTTTTTTTGTATGCGTTTGGGTAGCACCCTGGAAGGTGCCCGTATATTCACTATTGGACCCGGTAGGTGGCGCTGCTATCGAGTCCTAGGAAACAGAACAACGTCTGTACGGTCAGCTAGTATACCTATAAATTTAATCCCATTTGATGATATATAAGTACATACATACATACAAAAACTCACACCTTTTTCACATGGGGGTTAGCCGAACTACGAAACGCCACCTGCTACGATACTTACATACTCCTGTAGCCTCGTTTACGTTCATACATCTGGTCAAACCCGCACACCAGTTGCAAGTACTAAGCACCTGACCTTTCTGGAGAACATCACCAATAAAGTCCTATTTTTATAAAATAGGTAGTTATTCAATGGGATTAAATGAACTTAAAGGGTTGTATTGACTGGCTTGATTGGCTGGCTTGATTGGCTTATTAAAATTATTGTATTGATAATTTTAATGATTATAATTCTGTTAAGCCATATTTCCCGGTTCTTCCCGTGGGTGTCGTAAGGGACTATCCATTAATCACGTGAGGCTCGAAAGGGGGTGAGGGGTCCATAAAAAATCACGAAATATCACAAAGGGGAAGGGGGTGTAGTAGGGTGTGTAGGGCATATATCATGTGGATTTTTTTTCTTTTTCTATTAGATGATACTTATACCAGTATTTAAAAAAAAATACAGATCCTTTGTAGGTACTAAAAAATACACGTCATATAGGGGGAGGGGGGTTCCAAAATGCTAAAAAAACATCACGTGATTAATGGACGGCCCCTAAGAGACGACTAAGGTTCTTACAAAAGAATGAGCAGCACCGTTACCTATGCATTTTACCACCATACTGCGATCGTTAACCCGTCTGCCAAGCGTGGCGGTTATAGCAAGCGCCCCTCAAATGGGGGAGGGCTTTGTAAGCAGTGGACGTATGCTGAAATGATGAAAGCCATATTTTGTTACAGTCACAAATCATATTTTAATTAACATACAAATTGACAAACTAAAACACTTTATAATATCTACGTCTTTCCCATTTTCCTTTAAACACTAATTTGCACGACCGCAGCGCTTTACTGCGCTTTAGAAACTTCTTAATGAAACGCTCGCTAAAAGCGCTGAAAGTTGTGAAGCAAATTGAAAATATCCAAAGTGACGTGAACTCGCTTTAATTTAGATTAATTTTAGTATAGAAGCTGGTGGTTAGGTTTTCATATATTTTAGTTTTACTTGAAATGTTACTGCAGTTAGTGAACGGGTTTTAGATTTTCAAGTGACAACGTGGCGATAAATATAATGATGTTACTGTTATAATTACAGTGAAACCTGGTTAATTGGGATCTCAAGGGACCAAGAATTATGTACCAATTGTTGAGGATTTCCATTAATCCAGTTTTCCAACTAAGCAGGCTTAAAATTATTATAGTTGTCTCATTTACAGAGGCCCTCGCTTATAGAGGTCAAAATGTACCGTTATTCCATTTTTCTGATAGAAGTTAATTTTTCAAATGCTGATAACATTTTATATTTACGTTTGGACATTTTGCACACTTTTATTCACTTGTTTTTTAGGTCAAAACCTGAGATAGTACTGACAAACAAAGCATGTGCGAAAGACATTCAAATTTTTGTAAACAAACACGTGTCAAAACCTGTCCCAATCTGATTAATTTGTCTCATATACAGGTAATTGAGCTACAGAGTCCCAATTATAGAGGTAAACATCGCAAAAATCTTAGAATGCAAATCTCATTTAACCAGGTTCAAAAAGTCCCATTAATAGAGGTAATTCAATGAAAAAGTACCGGGACCTCATTGCTACTCTGAATAATAGAGGTTTCTCACTTATCCAGGTCTCTTTTAACCAGGTTTTACTGTACTACTTTATCTACTTTACATCAAGCGGTGTAAGTATGTTGAAATCATCGGGGCTATGGGGTCCAAATGCTCACGTTATCTTTAAGGAAATCTTCAAACATCTACTTGGCACCAAGGGCTGTTTTTACCTTGTCCAGAGGCTAAGCATTGCCATGTAACGTGGTAATGCCAGTTTCTTGGGTTCATTACCAGCAATGCGGATGAATTTTTCAATGCTATATTTTAATGTGAATAGTTTTAGTTGTGTTAGGGTATAATTATGTTATTTTGAATAATTAATTAATTATTAACTGTTATTTACGTACCGTGTGGTCTATTTATATATTTAATTGTTTATACTATTTTATTTTTAGTGTTACTGTTTAGATCTTTGTCCTATTTATTTAGCTGTTATGTCCATGCTCGGAGATGTTTCACCTTTTTCAAACAATCTCTTTACATGTACCTAAATAGGATTAAAGAAAGTTGTGTCTGTATTTATTCTTAAAATATACCTCGCACAACGCGACGGACCGAATGGAATGAAAGTCTATCTAGAATGGAGTTTACAAGGGAGTCCAAAGTACATGCATACATGCATGCTTAGTTTTTCTTAGCTACATGTCACGTAAAGAATTTATTTCGGAAGATTTTACTGTATAAAACTTAAATATATAACATTTACTAAGCAGGACCCGGGGTCCTACTTTCCAAGAAGTTTAAAATTATAACTATCCATCCGATAGATATAAGAAAATAAAAACTAATACGAATATACGGCGAACCTAAGCATCAATAAGTCATCTATTACGCCAGCCATCCAATCAGTGTCCCCACCAATGGACCACAAACGGCCTTACGGAATCCAATCAGAACTCATTACAGACATCCCTATACAACATGAGGATCACGTAATATACACGCGAACGTCTCATTACGACTTATATAGACATCGTGAATAGGGATGGGAAAAAGGTTTCGATATTTTGTATTAGTTATATATTATTATAGACTGTTTTTAGGGTTCCGTTGCCAAAAGGCAAAAAACGGAACCCTTATAGATTCGTCATGTCTGTCTGTCTGTCTGTCTGTCTGTCTGTCCGTCCGTATGTCACAGCCACTTTTCTCCAAAACTACAAGAGCTATGCTGTTGAAACTTGGTAATACATCTATGTATTCTGTAAACCGCATTAAGATTTTCATACAAAAATAGAAAAAAAACAATAAATCGTGGGGTTCCCCATACATAGAACTGAAACTCAAAAATGGTTTTTTTCATCTAACCCATACGTGTGGGGTATCTATGAATAGGTCTTCAAAAATGGTATTGAGGTTTCTATTATCATTTTTTTCTAAACTGAATAGTTTGCGCGAGAGACACTTCCAAACTGGTAAAATGTGTGTCCCCCCCCCCCGTAACTTCTAAAATAAGAGAATGATAAAACTAAAAAAAATGTATGATGTACATTACCATGTAAACTACCACCGAAAATTGGTTTGAACGAAATCCAGTAAGTCGTTTTTTTTTAAATCGTCATAAATCGTAAACCGCAATTTACCTTTCATTTAATCAACAGAAATATAAAAATTTAAAAAAAAAACATTTATTTTCATAAACATGAACCTTCTGCATAAACCGAGAATACCTACAGGTTTGTACGGAACCCTTTATGCGCGAGTCCGACTCGCACTTGGCCGGTTTTTTTTTAGCTTGAAATAAACTAGACTCGGACGCCTTATTACAGACATCGTGACATATAGACATAATGTAGGGATGCGTAAAATGTATCAATATTTCTATTAAATACAGTATTTTGTACGACTGAGTGGCTTTTTACACTCTCGGTGGTAGTAGGTTTAATATCTATTTCAGAATATATTGATTATATTTCTGTATTTAATAAATTAAGTAGAGCATTTGTAAGTATATTGATAACAAGCTAAATACCTGGAATCACGGACTATGTAGGTGCTCAATAAGGTAATAAAATGCCAAAAATAAAACCATTTTTAGTCACTGTATCTGTCTAATCAATCAAGCAAACCTGAAATTTAAACTATCCTGAAATAAATATAGATGAACCTACATATACTTCGTTTATGACGAAAAATCTTTTATAATCTACTAGCTTTTGCCAGCGGCTTCGCCCGCGTGGAGGTCGGAAATTATCCCCCGGGAACATACTACCGGGATAAAAGTAACCTATGTCCTTTTTCAGGCTCTAAACTATCTGTGTACCAAATTTCATTTAAATCGGTTCAGTAGTTTTAGCAGAAAAGCGAGACAGACAGACAGAGTTACTTTTGCATTTATAATATTAGTGTGGATATCAAATTGAATTGTCTGTCTGAAATGTCGAAATAACAGCTTTTACTAAATGCTTAAGAAAGTTTGTATTTACTACAAACAAACTTGACATAAATATTTTTTTTTTGTGTCTGTATGTCCGTTTTTTTCCGGCTAATCTCCGAGAAGGCTAAACCCATTTTGACGTGGCTTTCACAAGCAGACAGATTTATTAGAAAAATCAAATCAGGGTTACGCACAATATAAATTAAAGCCCATGAAATCCAATAAGTATATTTTTGTCCTACATACACTCGAACAAACTCGCAGGCAAAGTGAGTTCATAATAGATTAATAAATACCAACTCGATACCTTATTATCGATACTATTAATTCTACACCACATCCTTATTCTTAGGAAAAGCAAATAGAAATGACAAAGATATCAATACTATCCCTGTCTCTCTCCTCTAATTAGATCGTTTAAATGCATCAAATGAAGATCGGAAAAAGGTTTCAGCTGTGCTTTGAATTGAATTTTAAGTGAGTGTAAGTCGGTGATTAGATAGATAAAGACTTTCACCATTCTTTTAAGTTGTTTTATGTTTTCTCAGCCTCTTAGATCTCTTTATTATATAAATCTATACTTTAATATAATAAAGCTGAAGAGTTTGTTTGTTTTTTTGGTGGAACGCACTAATCTCAGGAACTACTGGTCTGAATTGAAAAAATATTTTTGTGTTGGGTAGCCTATTTATTGAGGAAGGTTGTAGGCTATATACCATCATGCTACAATCAAAAAGAGCGGAGCAGCAACGAAAAATGTTCGAAAACTGGCAGGCAATTCGATGCGACGGGAAGAGTCTGGGGAGCAAAAATTTGACGCGGACGAAGTCGCGGGTAGAAGCTAGTAATACAATAAAAGCTGGCCCTACTGTTAGTGTATTATGCAATTATCCCCTAGGTAGATTGATAGCTCCCTTAAAGCTGAGTACATTTTTTTCTTCTGGGTGGTAAATCATCAAATGACGTCTGGCGCTCTGGATGGAGCAGAAGGGCGTGTCAGTCTTTTACCGACTAAAACCCACCCGTGTTCCTTCAGTGGCCTGTGCCAGGACCACGGTAGCTCTCTTTGGCAGGCATGTTCCGAGCGGAGTACACCTACGTTTTTTACAGAATAGATCGACTGATAGATGAGAATGGACTGTTAGTCCAGTGGTTAGTGATCCTAGCTGCAGAGAAGGAGGTCGTGGGTTCGATTCCCACCCAGGACAAATTTTTGTGTGATGAGCACAATTTTTTTTTCTGTGTCTGGGTGTAATTTATCTATAATATGTATGTATTTCGAAATATATAAGTGTGTTTATCAGTTGACTGGTTGCCTTAGTACAGGTTCTGCCTAGTTTGGGATCAGATAACGGTGTGTTGGTTGTCCTAAAATATTATTACATATTATTATTATATAGCATAAAAATGCATTTAAGAAGCTAATCCGAGCAACCCTAAAGGATCAGCAAAGTAGTTTGAAATAGCGCAATATAATTTAATCTTGTATAAATATAATTTAATCATGTGTGCACACAAACTCACTTTTTCTTACTTTTACTTTTATAAATTTCAAAATCCATATCCAGAGTTCTAGGACAATGGCTGTTGTTTAGGCATTGTACCTGTGCTACCAGCTAGTTTTATATACTTAGCATTGTAATCTGTGGAAAACGTTGTGAGTAGCACAATTGTTCAAAATGTAATATTTAAGATAATATGTCTATCTCTTATTGTGTTACTGTTTGTTTTTCCTTAAATAAATAAATATAGAGGCTATAAGATGATTTAGGGAGATAAGGCGTGTGGCTTTGTAGTAACAACCGCACGGGTCTGTCGATCAGGTTAAGCTAAGCTTGCCGCTAGGCTAGGCAGATATATTAATCGGCTGACTGTATGTTCAGATTTACACATAAAACTAAATATTTATACCACCACATGTCGTTGTTTCGAATATTCCCCACAAAACTCGGGCTTATCGCGAAATGACAGCTGTCAGCACATCACAACCAACAATTCCTGTTTATTGTTAGTGATTTTGCTCATGTATTTATTGACCCGGAATATTTATTTTAATGGGTGAACAAAACCGTAAATAAACATGACATGTGTCATGAAAATTGTGTCAACATTTTTGTTTGGATTGAAAATAATATCCATGTTTATCTCTGATGAAATAAGTAGCTACGTGAAATAAGTGCTAAGTTAATTCATTAATTTTGATGACAACACTTAAGTTAATCTAATAAAATAAACCTAAAACTGCGACAGATAAAATTTTAACTCTGATTAAAATGTAAAAGTTTTCGTACTAAGTTAGAATGTCTTGATTAAATTAGTTTATTGCGAACATTTCGTGATTAACGGTTAATTAATGTAAATAATAGTCACGATATTAGAACTGTCAAACTTTTTATAAATAAATTGAGACAATGCTTCAACAATTCTAAGTTAATCTAACTTTCACCAAACTGAAAATACACCACAAATCAAATTGTTTAAAATTAATCGCTCTGATAATGAAATTTTATGAACAAAACTAATTTTAAAACGTAAAATTAGCTTCCTTTCATCATCACTACGTCAAACGTTACAATTTTCTTAACTACGCAAACTTTGTAGCTATGAAACGAGAGCACGTCAAGGCGGGTAAATTAATTTGGTGGTAGTACGCGACACAGAGAAGATAATAAATAGAGAACTACTACGCATCGCTCCCTCGAATCAGTCTCGCACAATGTCGAATGATTAATGTTAGCTTTGGATCCCACTTGCCTTCGATTAACAGGCAATAACGCCAATGGCTGTCACTGTTTTATGATTCAGACTCAAAACGTGTATTTCAATTAAAACATTTACTCTTTTTTATATATTTTTGCACTTTTGAATTGTCAAAGAGTCGCTCAGTCAGAAAGTTGAAGAAAGTTGCCCATTCAGTACGTAGATCTCTATGGACAATAACGGGTAAGAAAACAAGAAACTCCAAAGACACTCTTTTAATTCAAGGTATTACTAAATTCTGGGTACATAATTCTTGTTGCTTCCTTATATGAGAAAAATGTATAAAGAAAAAATATATGCAGGAAAAATTCAAACCTTATTCGAGGCTGAGTCCGAAACTGCAATTTGTCGTAGGTTTAGCAAAGCTTATCAAAATGATTTAGTTTGACTTAATAATAATAATAATATATAATATTCCACAACTATCACACAACGCCATCTAGTCCCAAGCTAAGCAGAGCTTGTGTTATGGGTACTAGACAACTGATAAACATACTTATATATTTCTAAATACATACATATTATAGATAAATTACACCCAGACACAGAACAAATGATCGTGCTCATCACACAAACATTTATTACTTGACTTATTTTTTCAGAATGTTAGTTTCTTAGTATTATTGATTAAAAATTCGTTCTAGATCAGTATGCATAACGCCTCATGACTTGCGGTTCATTATTCGTGAATTAAGTCTACTATTTATAATCTTTAAGATACACTGCAGACATCAATGTTTTGTGATAACTATGCTTGGTTGCATCAAGGACTCCATTTCCATCATACTCCATGTTTTCCGAGTGTCTCTCGTCGACGCAGTCTTGTGCTCGTCGTGTTGATTAATTAATGTTATTCTACTGAGAGAAGAGCCTGCGAGAGCGTGAAGCGACAGAAAATTAAATCTTCAAGCTGCTGCGTTTTAGGGTGAATACAGAATTACTTGTCTTGAAAGCCATCACTCTGGATGTTCACGATTTTCTTCTTTGAGCCAATAAATGTGTTAAGCAGTTTATATCATAAAATAAAATAGTCCATTGGCCTCTAACATAGGAAAACACATACAACATTAATTTTTGTTTATGCGAAACCCGAAACACGGGTCTAGTATTTTTATGTAAAGAATCTATGAAAAAAATTTCAAAACTGTATCATTAATAATCACAAAGTTATAAGCTTGATAAGTTACCTGGTTGTCCACGCAAAAACATATGCAGATCACCACAAACAGCTAGTGTACGTACCATCTCCGTGTAATGGACGTTTGAATACGAGAAAGACATGATAATTTTAAAATCGAAACAAAACACTAAGGCCCGCGACTTGGAAGCGTAATTAAATATTTTTGGTACAAAATATAACACGGTGTAAAAATTATTGGAATCGATTCAGTTACTGATTCTGAACAAACTATATTCAGGTTTCGTATATACTAAAAATAATCTTGTATAATCAACCGATAATGTTCCCACTGCTGGGACACAAACATCCTCTCAAGAGGGAGGGAGGGTATCTAGAGGGAGTAGTCATAGTCATTTATTCATAAACAAGTAACTTGTATCTGGATAAGTTAGCCGTAATCCACAACGTGGGCACATTGCGGGTTGGTAGATGTCACATGTCTTTGAATTTTGGCTTCTAGGATATGCAGGTTCCCTCACGATGCTTTCCTTCACCTTTTTGAGAGCAGTGGTGTATTATACATAGTATATATACTCTTCATCTCTGAATGAAAGCTAAATTAACGCTTTTTATATATATTTTCTAAACGTTCTCCTAATTTTCCATTTTTACGAATAACGCCTATGCAAATTATTTATTTACATAGTAGTTATTCATGATGGTTTAAAAAATTGATAAATAGACTAGTATATAACTGAGTCTGTAAACATCAAAATAAATAAGTAACTTATCACCACGTCACTATCTTTGACTACATAGAGTTTAAATTCCACAAAATACACAATCATGTACACCATTTTATTATTTTAATGGCAACCCCCCCCCCCCTATTACGCACGGTTTTTACGACCTTACAAAACAACGCAATTTCTTTATTACCTATACCATCATCAGCCTTACCTTTTCCCAACTATGTTGGCGTAGATTTTCAGTCAAACAGCTGAATATCATCATTTTACTTGGAGCGACTACCTATCTGTCCTCCACAATCAAGTTACTGGTTGTCAGACTTTCGGCCTTCTGACAACCAGTAGCGACTATCACAGATCCACGAAAGACAACATGATAGTGCTCATCGTGCAACCTGGTACTTCTTATAACATCAGCTAACTGGTCCAGCCGTTCGAAAAATATTTGAAAAAAAACGGACAGACAAAAAATTTCAAAATTGTTTTTGCTTCTAAATACTGTATATACTTTCATTTAGTAAGAAAACACTTTTATTTTGCCATCACAAACAGACACTGCAACTTTATTTATGTGTACAGATGTATGGATATACCTACCAGGCCACTCAGAAAGTATTGCGAAACAAAGTTTTTGAAGTGAAAACTTCTTTAGCGGCGTTGTGCACTTGTAATGGACAAAAAATGTTAAACTCGGGTCAGGACACGTGACCTGATCGAAAACTCGTAAGACGGACGGAGAGTGATTTGATTTTTCTGAGAGATAAACTTTTTAATGTAATATAAATTGTCATGTTTGTGTACGATAGCGCAATAAATAAATATTGTATTCTACCACATAAATGATAGTACTTTTATACTGATAATTAAAGCAATTCGTGCAAAATTATTCCCTAACCATTCCAAAATATCAAAAATGCACAAGGTTAATATTCAAGTTTTCACTTCTGCCGGCACTCCCGGAGTGCAACCCGCCGTTTTTTTTTTTTGTATGAGAGACTGGCCAGTTATAAGCTATTATAAAAATAATTATGAAACTTTGCATAGAGGCTAGTGGAGAGTATTTTGAAAAGATTTAAAAAAAAAATATTTACCTATAGAACACTTCTTTTTATTTTCGCAAAACTTTCTGAGTGTCCCACGTAGGTGTACCCTAAATTACAAAACAGACACGTTTCCTATAAAATGGCGTCATAAAAAGGCTACTACGCAATTTCATTCCCTTCATCACAGAATACGCCTTTTGAATAAATAATAAGTGTAAATTAATCTTTTGTGAAACATTGCTATCAATTTCACAATTTTTACCTCTCATCGTTAAATAAAATGAAACGAATATATTTCTATCTGCCTTATTTTATAAAGTAATTTTGTTCAAGTTACATTTGTTGTAAGTAATTTAATACTATTAATTTATCCACAAACGTAAGTTAATTAAAAAGGCTAACACCTTAATGGGTTATAATTTAATTATAATCTGGTGCCATAAAACTCATTTATTTAAGTAGATTTTTTCATTTAATAAATGGACTGGACGTTTTAAAATGATGACTAGCAATAATGAGTACTTTGAACTCGAAGTTTTTGACCGAAAGTAGACACATTAATCTTTCTTCGTCGCTTAGGCTTCTTTTATAGGGATAGGCAGTTAGACAGCAGACAGGTACCCGACTAGACTAACATACATATCTGACTCTTTGGCTGTTATGTGGATCATAGCAGACTTTAATAAAAACGTCGTAATCGCACTATCCTACTAATATTAATTATAAATATGAAAGTCTAGATGTTTGGTACTCAATCGCGCAAAATGCCTATCGAATTTGTATTAAATTAAGCACACAAATAGTTTATAACCTGGATTAACACTTACGATATTTTTTTATACTAATAATAATTATTTATTTATTAATTCAGACAACATGATCCATTTTGTTAGTAAACAAGTGCTTAAAAACTATATTAGTTCACACATAAACGCATACAATTTAAAAAGAACGGACAGTCATAGCTGTCCGCAATCACATTCGAGATGCTGTTGTTACTCTTACGCACTCTGTGCAGCAAAGACGCCGCTTTTTTGCGTAGGATTGCCGCGAAACCGTCTGTGCGTGCCTCCATGAACATGGCGGACGCGCTAGAAAATGGAGGGAGTCTCAGCAGCATCCTGAATGCGTTATGTGTTTATATATCACCGTGGTTCGGTTTCCGACCTTCACGCGGCTGAAGGCACTGGCTTAAGCTAGAAATATTATAAATGTGAAAATTTTGAATTTCAAAGTTTGAATGTTGAGATTCTATTACACAATTTCGCAAAAATGACTAAACGGATTTCAATGAAATTTGACACACCGATAATTTATAACACATAGGATACTTTTATCCCGATTGTACGTTGCCGGAGGCCTCCACGAGGTCGCAGCCACGTTCAAAAGCTATATATATATATATGCATTATATTGTAAAAAATACATACTATATTCATACCAAAATATAACCAGGCCACAAAGCCAAAAAATGGACAAACATTATATTTTTGGGTTAGAGGTGACATTTCCCCGGCACAAAGAAAAAGTTGATACTATTTTCTTTTTGCACCCTCACACAATTTGACAGACAGACAAAGGGGCCGTGTTTTTTACGTCAAAGAAACCGACAAGATATTTATTGTACACGAAATAGTAGAATCAACACCCAACGGTTCAGTATGACGAGAATAACCCGGCGGCATAATTAAGTCAACTGGAAGTAAGTACATGTTCATGTTACATGAATTCAATATTACGGTTCAGGGTCAAAGATAGATCGTTATATATGCTGTACTTTGTCAAAAGGTTGTCGTGTTTTTGTTTTAAGCCCACTTCAAAGAATACGTCTGTATTTTCTTTTTGTAATACAACGAGACAGACAGAGTGTTTTAATACTCTGTCTGTCTCGTGGTTGGGACTAGGTTCCATAAGTAAAAAGAAATCGTTAATTTTGGGGAAATCCCAGTTAATTTTCATTATGTAGTGTTTTTTTTTTTTTGAGAAATGGTACTTTTCTACGGTTTATATGAGCTCTCTTTTCTGAGTATTGACACTCGTCATGTGGCATAAGTTGCGGGCAAGTCTAACAATTTAATTTTTGGCCTGCTCTACTCTTAACCGATTGAAATTAAAGAGTCATGAACCCTATTTCAAACGATACAAATGACCGCAATACCTGTGCTTGAACCTGCTCTATCTCATGGAAAATAACAAGACAAAAAGTATGTTAAATATAAAATTCTTCTTGACCCCAAAAGGTGAACTTTTTGGGAGAAAAACAGGGTTTTTTCGTAGTAAAAGTTACAAAGGTAGAAAAGCTTTCGGCTGTGGTTTCAAAGTTATTAAGTTGGAGGTCCCGATAAACTACGTCAGTGCTTTGGGACCGAAATATCTTATGCTTGTAGTTTCTGTTTGCGGAATCATGACGTCTGTTAGTTTAGAAATAGAGGAAACTTAGTCACGGAATATATCGAGTTTCGTGATCTATAATTTCGTGTATAACTCGATTATATACTTGATGTAATACTCGATTCGCTCGGTCGTAATATAGTAGCCTCTAGACTTCATCGATTTTAGATGTTTCATTTTCAAACTAGCTTTTGCCCGCGGCTTTTCCCGCGTAGATATCGTCAGTTATCCCATGGGTACATACAACCGAGATAAAAAGTATCATGTGTTTTAAGATAGGTTATAAATTAATCTGTGAGCCAAATTTCATGTGAATCCAAACACACGGACAAAAAATCTAAAAAACTATATTTTTAAACGACTTCAAAAAATGAGTAAGTTCTCAATTCGATTGTTTTTTTTTTATGTTTGTTACCTCAGAACTTTTGACTGAGTGAACCGATTTTGATGATTATCTTTTTATTTGAAAGCTAGTGCTTCTTGTGTGGGCCCATTTCAATTTTATTGACAAGCAAAAATTGAAAAGCAAAGATTTTGGTACTTTTTGCGTTAGCTTCGATAACACGAATTTAATGAACTTTGTTTATCGTGATGATATTCTAATAGTCCTGTCACTGCTATTGCATATATGCCCAACAGCTAAAAAGTTAAAAATAAAAACATTTAAAAAAAATACAACTGATTTCCTTAAAAACACTACAAAGTTAAAAATAACTTTAATTTCGGAAGTCGGTGGCAAAAACTTAAATACAGATCCTAAGACATTTTTTCGGCATTAGACTCGTTCCGAACAAATTTTGAATAAAAATATTCAGTGTACCGTTTTGAATTAGATACTATAATATTATATGCAATATAAAGTCGAATAGATGTAGCGTTAAAACATCTTTTGGTGTATCGAGTATCAAACAATAATGGAAACTAGAGAACATTCTTCTTGAAAGAGGTTTTACAAAACAGATCCTATTTCTAAAATCTTTTTAGTGTTAACGAAATCTAGAAATATTATCGTAGTAAGTATAATACTGACCTATTGTGTTTTATACAACGCGGCTTATGTCTATTAGGCAACAGACGTTTCAATTAATAATGTCCGAGGGAGAAGAAAGATCCGTATCCGTTACTTTTTTGGCGGATCTTTATTCGACATTAGCAATGAAAAACTATTAAATTCCATTCAGATTATTTTTTATTTCTTAAATCACATATTTAGTGACTAAACTTTAAACAAAACAAAAGAAAGACCCGCGCAATAGAAGTCAAAACATGCTCTGTCAAGCGTCAAGTGGGGTTAACTATCGTTTCAAGGTCACATGTATCGACATCGATTGAGTAAGTAATATAAGCTCCGTATCTATATCCGGGGATCTTGGTACCGAATATACGTATGCGGATCCATATCCGCGGATATACATTTTTGACGACTAGTTCCGATAGATCAATCTATATGGTAAGTCTAACTATTGTAGCGGTCTGAATAAGGATTGGTGATAAATCCTCCACACATAACATACCTATTCCGTCCATGCCTAAACTAGGCCAAACTGACCCCAGGATAAAAATAGACCAAGTTGTCCTAAATTAACACAATGCTACTTTTCAGTCTAATACCTGAAAGCATTCCCTTTGACCGTGAGTCCAACTGAATATTTTACAAGTTTTAATTAACTCAGCCAGGGCGTCTTTTCCACGTAGTTTTAAAACAAACGAACACGTATTTGCCCACGCTTACCTACACCATTTATTTAGCTCGCGTACACACTCGTGCTCTACCCACGCGATCCTGCGGGGTAGACACCGCCTTTTGTCTTGTTGGGATTACTGTAAAGCCAGACGAAGACAATATATGCGGTTTGAACAGGATTGTGATATAAATATTAATGCTTTTGCTATGCAATTTTAGTCCTACATAAATGTGAAAGTTTGTGAGGATGTGTGGATGTTTGTAACACCTTCACGTAAAAACGACCAAACGTATTTGGATGTTATTTGGCACACAGATAGTTTATAACCTGAATTAACACATAGAGTACTTTTAATCCCGGTAGTACGTTCCCGCGGGGTAATTTCCGACCTCCACGCGGGCAAAACTGCCGGAAAAGCTAGTAACCAATAAATGTTGTATCGATAAAATTTTGAGTGAACCGAATATATATAGTCCTCCAGACCGTATTTCGGCCACGGCGGCCAATCTCAACGGAGACTAGCCATCGGCGCGGGAGATATTATAGTGCTCAAGTGTGTGAGCAGACACAGGAGCACTCACTCTTCCCTCACTCTCATAGTCCGATGGGACGGCAATCCGATACGACCGGAGAGAGATCAGGGGTAGGACCAACGGCTTAACGTGCTTTCCGAGGCACGGGGGTATTTCCAAACTTCGGGCTGCTACTAAGAAATTCCTAATGGAAAAACCCAGTAACACTTTGCCCGACCCGGGAATTGACCCTAGGAACTGAATAACCAGGAAACTCGTCAACGACGTTACATTACAAAAGTCACTTGTAGAATTATAGATGTTTTGACTTGTTGCATATTTTCTATTTCGTCTTGTACCTTTGTGTATTAACACGCTAAGCCGTTGGTTCGTCATTTTTGTATCTTAGACAGTCGCTACGGGTTGTCAGAAGCCCAAAAGTCTGACAACCAGTCTTACCAAGGATATCGTATTACCCAGTAACTGGGTTGTGGAGGTCAGATACGCAGTCGCTCTAAAATACTGGTATTCAGCTGCATCCAGTTAGACTGGAAGCCGACCCCAACATGGTTAGGAAAAGGCTGGTCAGATAATGATGATGACTCTTGTGTATTAACGGTGTTGTGTGAAGTGTTGTGGAATCAAATTGGTAGGTCGTTGAGCTCCCTAAAATTGGGTTGAGCTACGCAATAACTGATGCATGCATGCCGTCTGATGGGACAGGTCAACTCTAAGATGCGATGGCTCTTTCCTCAAAATAACATTACATGGTCTTCGCATGATCTGACCCAAGATCTGGACTTTAAAAGAGACTGTGACCTCGAAGATAGTTTCCGCTTTTCTTCTCAGAGCAGTCATATAAAAAAACGCCGACGTCAATTTTTTAAATATTTTTAGCGTGTCTAAATGTCTGTACAAGCTGATAGTAGTAATGATTATATTTCTGTAAAATATAGTCATTTATCATGAAATTACTACCTCTAACTAAACTTCTGCCATGAGTTTACTGAAAGGTTTTTAGGTAACTAGCTGCGCCCCGCAGTTTCACCCGCACTAATTCGTATGTCACTTTCACAAGTTCTTCTAACTTAACAGACAGCTGTGCTGCTGGGGAGTTTGTTCCGCCACTTCTTCTTCCCAGCTAAAGCACTAGGAAGTGTCGAAGGGCGGGCGTTTTGGGGGGACTGTCTTTTGTAACTTTGACGTTCAAAAAGTGCTGACTCTCAGCCTAGTTTGAATAAATGACTTTTGATTTTGATTTTGATTTTGACTACTGGCCGGGTCAATAGCAGTGACGGGAAATATAAGAATATCATCACGAGGACGAAATTGCCAGATGTCAGCTAGCCATGTCGATATACCAACAAATACAATTAAAACTATACTCAAGCAAAAATATAAACAAATGAAATAATAAAAAAAACCAAAATAAAAACCTCCTGGCATAAAGGACGTGACAGCTTACGTATGCAATGCTGGATTGAGTTCACATAGCTGTTACGACGTGAGTTACCCTTGGAGGCCACAAATGATAAACTATGAACTCATCACAACAACTTGCCTGTTTCCATGGGCGTCTGTATCTACGTGTAATTTAGTCAATAAATGTTATACTACTGTAATTTAGTCAGTAAGTAATTGTGCCTCACACATGAAACAGTTTCCATATAAAACTATTGTTCTGAGGGAACACAGCCAAACATTAATTATGAGTACTTTTGTATTTTTTTACCATAATTTTTCCAAAGAAGATTATATAACACAAAAACGAAATTTACTTTCAATTTGTAAAAGGTCGGGCGGCTATTATAACAGATTATAATTTAATTAAAATCGTGACCAAAGAACCCCGCGGTATAAAAAACAAAATTGATCACTTGTAATCCTGTGAAAATTATAGTTAATCTTCTTGACCTTTCCAAAGTGGCGGATGTTTTTCAAGCCGTTTCCCAATAGCTACCTAATCTGTGTAAATAAGTTACTTATACTCTAAGTTATCATCTAGAGTATGTTCCAAAAGTATTGATCAAAGTGAAAATAAGCCCCGTCCAAGTTAAATTTCTACGCAATCACGTAGGTACTAAAGGGACTGGCCTGTTAGTCTAGTGGTTAGTGACGCTGACTGCTAAGACTGAGGTCGTGGGTTCGATTCCCACCCAGGACAAATCTTTGTGTGATGAGCATGATCATTTGTTCTGTGTCTGGGTGTAATTTATCTATAATATGTATGTATTTAGAAATATATAAGTTTATCAGTTGTCTGGTTACCATAGTACAGGCTCTGCCTAGTTTGGGATCAGATAACGTTGTGTTGGTTGTCCTATAAAAAAAAGAACTAGTCACACATTTATCTGTATTCAGAAGGTTTATACTTTATAATTTACCTCCATTCCCAATTGTTGTTTGATAACATTCATTATTTCAGCCGAAAGACTGCTAGATATTTGCCTCCTCCAATTTGTTGGGTTTGCTATAATCGCCACGCTTGGCACGCGGGTTAGCGATCGCAGTATGGTGATAAACCGCTACTGAACGGAGAATGCTACTGCCCATTCTATAGTAAGTCCTTTTTCCGTGAAGAAATGTGATGGTGCTATTCTTTACGTCCAGCACCACACAAAACGATAACATTATTCAATTGTAATTGAAACTTAGTGCCGAGCATTTTGGTCATAAAATAAACGACTTATTATAAAATCACACTTCGATTCGTTCGTGGCTACGGTGAAAGTGACCGATTTTGTAAAAGAGAACGTTGCAACGTGTTACGTGTCAAAACGTCAACTTCAGTTGCACGCGATACATGTAGCTGACTGGCCCTTGAACAGCAAATGTGGTAAACTTGTTTGTAGTAAAATAATATGGCCGTGGATTTTCTTTGTAAAACATTAAATAAAACCAACATTATTCAGAATAAATAGTGTTGTTATTTATGTTATTAATAACTAGTGACTAGCGATGTACAGTGTATGTGATGGAGGTCGTATACCTATAGGATGTCTCCTCGCAATGTGGACAGCAACGGGGCTTGCCAGCCGACCGCCCGTTTCGCTGAAAGCGATTAATTATAAATTTGTGATATCTTTCATGTGGTGCCGAACGTAAAGAATAGCACCACCCCATTTCTTCCCGTGGGTGTCGTAAAAGGCGACTTAGGGACTTACTAGAGAATGGGCAGCAGCGTTTTCTATGCATTTTACCCTCATACTGCGATCGCTAACCTGCCTACCAAGCGTGGCGATTATGGCAAGCCCCTCCAAATTGGGGGAGGCCTATGTCCAGCAGTGGATGTCTTACGGCTTAAATGATGAATGATGATGATGACAACTTCTAAGGAATTCTTACATGTCTTTTCAGCCGCCGATTGGAATCTTCTTCGTACTTTTTATTTTTCTCTAGCCCAGTCAATAGTGGGATATTGTATCACGGTGTGGGGAGGTGCCTGTAAAACTATTATGCTTCACCTTGAAAGAGCTCAAAGATCTCTGCTCAAAGTCATGACCTTTAAACCGTATCGGTTTCCGACTGTAACCTTATACCAAAACTGTAAAGTGCTAACAGTGAGACAGTTATATCTTCTCAATCTCACATTGAAACAACACAAAATAACACCTGTAAACAACAAATACAAAAGTAAACGCACCATCCCTAATGTCTGTAAACATGTAAAATGTAAATCTGCTTCAGCTAGGCGACAACATCTTTTTCTAGGTACGCATATTTATAATAAAATTAACAGAGCCCTGCTGATTAACTCACTTTCTAAATGTGAAACGAAAAATAAAATCAATACTTGGCTACAAACATTAGATTACGCACAAACAGAAAACTTATTAATATAAACACTAACACAACTAGGTCCCTCTAACTACATTAATTATATACATACCCCTGATACTCACACACACCCCACACACGCACACCACGCACACCGCACACACGCACAGACACTCATCCCCACATTCACTCACGCACACACACACTCTCATACAAGTGCTTCGATGATTGCATGATTGTTTAAATTTTATTACATAAATGTTAATGAACCAAAAAATGGGAGAAGACACTGTTTCCTGTAACACATGGTTACAACCTAGCTCAGGAGTCAGGGCTTTGATATAAATGTAACAATGTTTTATGTCAATAAAATTTTATTTATTTATTTATTTATTTTCAGGGTTTGTGTATGCAAGAGTTGACATCATCAAATCTCATTTTCTTTCACAAACCATATATCAGGTTCGATTTTTTTTTCTTTTTATAATAGAGGTTTCAGCTCTTTTAGTTGGTTTTCCTAGGTCGAAGTGTTATTCTTTTAATTTGGTCCTGAGGTGAGACCACCCCTAAAGTTTCCCATATATCAGCTTCTATCTCAACATCTAATAATTGTATTTCCAAAGCAAAAACAATGTTATTTTAAAACTATTCAACTTACCGTGCAAAACAACCGACATCCCAACTATAACTCAAACGTTTTTCTGCGTAAAAATGAACTCAAGAACCCACTATCTGACAGCTCATTATTTGTATGAGGAAAAACAATGAAAAACTGCCAAGTGCGA
Source organism: Aporophyla lueneburgensis (assembly GCA_932294355.1). Lineage (NCBI taxonomy): Eukaryota > Metazoa > Arthropoda > Insecta > Lepidoptera > Noctuidae > Aporophyla > Aporophyla lueneburgensis. The sequence continues at coordinate 23,480,191 of OW028758.1, read as the reverse complement.
GACCGCCTCGCACACGAAGGGTTCGGTACCACCATAGGTACAATATTTTTTACTACAGATAAAAACATGTTTCTTCGATGTGTCCTCTTTTCATTTTTAACTTTATTGAACTTGAACTGCTAGTGATGCCGACGGCCAGGATCAACCTATTCTCTAAACCGCCAGTGACCCGGAAAATTCATATGGAATGAACTAACGAACTCCATGTCAAACATAATGTGTTCATGTGTCAGTTAAGTGAATTCACAAGGACACTGTTATTTATTTTATGTTGTATTATAGATAAGTGTAGGTAGTTATTGCGTGAACTATAAGTATAGTTAGCTATAGTGATAGTTATTCTGTATGAGATATTGTGTTAATGTTCCTATTATTTTGTAGAAAATGTTTTTTTTATGTCAAATTATTAAAATTATACTACAATTGTCAATAATAAGTACGTAAATATATGATATGTCAAATGACCGAACTGTTGCATTGGGTACATACACTTGTAATAATAGTTGTAAGGGATATTTTGATAGACAAATAAAAAACTAAATTTTTTTAGTTATAGCGGCAATAGAAATACACAATGCTATATTCAGTAAAATTGTAGTTTGGAACACTTTGTCTACGGAACCCTCAAAACACAACAAAGACTCTGTTACCGCAACAGCGTTATGTTTTTCCGAGAAATATGGTCTTATTATTGCAGTATACCATTACGAGCTAGAAAATATAGGGAGAGAACAAAAGAAAAATATGTTTAAATATGTGACTTTCATGTTTTAGTATTCGAGAAAAGGTGTTGATTTTATTAACTGAATGTCCTCTGGCGTTTTTGTGGACGATGAATCCAGGAACTTGAAAATATGTATGTATTCAGTGTCTAACTGAAATATTAGGGTGAATCAAAAAGTTCTTGGAATCAATATAAAATATACAAAAATATAAATGATGATAATGTTAAGATGTCTACAATCGATGTCATTTTTTTTATTATAATGAACTACAACAACATTTCTTAACCCTAATTCTCGACTCAGTACTTTCGTGTTAAAAATTAAGATTTAAAAATTTCGTAGTCTTTAAAAGTATTTTACTTAAGACCATAGACGTCAAAAAACTATCAAAGAATTGACTTCTACTACATAAGACATAAATAAATCTTTACTTTGTACATACGTAAGACTTTATGGCATCCTGGGACAAACCTTACACATAAGGACAATTTTACCTTAAAATATTACAAGAAACAAACTAAGTCTCGAGTCAGGCCCCCAGGCCTTTGGGCTCCTGGGCCCCAGGGGCCCAAGTTCGGGGTCACAGGCGCACTCAAATAAATTATACGTCAGACGGAATTGTAAAAAATGTGTTACCCGAGAAATGGCCGCCTACACGACTAAATATTTCAAATGAATATGCCTTTTATGAAAATATTAAAACGGTAAAATATGTAGGTACCGTTTGTTAAAGGAAGCTGGTGGGCTAGGTAGATAGTAATTTATTATTTTTTGTCGACAAAAAAATGGCCGTCGGTCCCTGAATAAAATATTATGGAAGAAAGGAATGAAGGTCTAAGAATAGTCATTTGTTTTTATCGTTCGAAAATCGTAAAAGGTACATAATTAGGCAGTGTAATGCTCTGTTTCTAGAGTACTTAAAAGTATTTGACTGCCTCGTTGATCTAATGACTGGCCTGTTAGTCTAGTGGTTAGCGACCCTAACTGCTAAGACTGAGGTCGTAGGTTCTATTCCTACCCAGGACGAATCTTTGTGTGATGAGCACACTCATTTGTTCTGTGTCTGGGTGTAATTTATCTATAATATGTTTGTATTTAGAAATATATAAGTATGTTTATCAGTTGTCTGGTGGCCATAGTACAGGCTCTGCCTGGTTTGGTATCAGATAATGTTGTGTTGGTTGTCCTAAGATACTTATTTATTTATTTAATGATTGCAAGCGCTATACTGAGCTTGAGGTTTCTACTGCTCTACTCTACAGGCACTTTTATTGGGATTTTTCATTTGAAATTTTACAGTAGCAGCTCGGAGTCTAGAATTTGTGCGCGATGGTGGTGATAGGGTCGCCTTCTATTACATGGGACCTAAACATAACTGTTGTGGTGAAATGTGGGTGTATTATGGCTACACCTCTGCCTAACCCTTCGGGGAAACAAGGCATGATGTTATGTTAAGTTTAAAGTATATCTGTTCGACGACATGTAGGTACAGATAGATGGTTCTTTGCGTGTTACCGTTAATTGCGACTTTAATAGATTTTTTTACGACTAGTTCTTCTTCGTAGGCACTCTTACATCAAAATTAATTATAAAGTAAAACCGTAATATGTTCGTACATACATTTACAACCGTAATCTATACAACGTTTTCTTGACAAGAGTTTATAAAAGAATTTTGTTCACATTATATTTTACAAAATACGCGTGTCTGGTTTTTGATAAATAGGCTGATTTATGTACAACCATTCTGAAATTTCAGAAATTACAAGTGTAATTTATGTAAACAGATTGACATGTGTGCACATTTTTTACGTTTTGTTATATATATACGATATTATCGGATTTTTTTTTTTTTTGTTTATCCTGACAAAATCACATGTTCAACACAATTTTCCTTCCCCGCAACGTTTTCTGATTACTTCCTGACAAGAATAAGTTTTTATTTTTCAACTGGCTGTGCTTACGGTTTTGCCCACGTGTATGTCGGAAATTATAGCAAGAGAACGTGCGACTAGAGCGAAAAATAGCCAGTGTTGATGGCTATAAGAGTAGGGGGAGACCAAAGAAAGAATGGATGGACTGTGTGAATTATGATATGGATAGAAAGGGGGTGACTGGTGCGATGACGACTAATAGAGAAGTGTGGAAGTTAATACATGTTGCGCCGACCACAAATAAATTGGTATAAGGGCAAGAGATTGATGACTTTAAAATAAATTTTATTTAAGCTAACTCTGCCAACATAGAGAACCAAATAGTCTTTAAAACCAAATCTAAAACCTACGCCTAACTACCCCTCTAGCTAGTTCCCTACAGTAACAAATCTTCTCTAATACGAAGCTAGGGGAGCTCCTAAATCCGACAGACCGGCGATCGATTGAAAGTGCGCCGCAGCAGTGCATTAGTTCCCCACTGGCTGGGAATTGGATTTGAGAAACTAACTGCGAATTTCTGGTAACTTTGCAAGATTGGTTCCTTGTGAGTGATGTGTGTTGAAGGTTGCATGTTTCGTAGGTTATGTAATCAAAGTGAAAATTTAATTAGGCATTTCTGTATACCGCTGTTTACCTGATGGATAGTTTTTAGTATTAACTTCTGAATAATCATCATCATCATCATCTTTTCAGCCGAAAGACGTCTACTGCTGGACATAGGCCTCCCCCAAGCACCGCCACTTCGACCGGTTTTGCGCTTCTCTTCTGAACAATAATTTTATCCAAATTGTTGCTTTAAGATGAAGACATTTTCATAAATAGAGAGTCGGTGTTCTTTTTTGTACTTACAAAACAGACTGACTCACGTTTGCATTGGTGGATAAATGCCCGCCATCAGGTTATAACTAAAAAGTTGCCGTCTTCTAAATCCTTGGTAATGGCGAAACACTATTGCTTATTTACGTTACACATTCACACAAATCGTTTATTCAAGTTACGCTTAGAACTTCCTCGTTGGCTTTGTGGTTGCAAGCGCTACTGCTGAGTATTATTAGGTCCTGGGCTCGTTTCCCAGGTTGAGCAAAGTGTTATTAGGTTTTTTTATCTGTAATTTCTAAGTAGCAGCCCGAAATCTGAATTCGTGCCCGGTCGATAGCAGTAGGGTCGCCCTCTAATTAATTTGACTTATGGGTGGACTATATGGACGAAATATGGGTGTACTTGACTACTATAGGTACAACTCTACCTAAACCATCGAGGATTACAGGCGAGATGTTATGTGTGCTAAGATTTTTAAAATTCTTCCTAATGATTTTTTAAAAGTTAAATATGACAATCCTCCGAAACAATTTGGTTTTCAAAAGGGCGATAAATATGATAAACTCTGATGCTGTTGACATACAATACGATAGCATAATAAAAACTTAGTTAATTATTGCTTAGATCATTAGTGCATAAACAGAATGTATCTAATTATAGGTGCACTGTTTATGAACTACCTTTACTTTTAGCCGTCATCATAAAAAAACGAGCATTGGTGACCCAGTGGTAATGGCCCTGACTCCAGAGTTGAAAGAAGAAGTTCGAACCTAGACAGGTGCTTAACTTTCTGAAATAATATGATCGCCAGTGCTAGTAAAACGTTGGAAAAGAAAAAACATCGTGAGGTAACCAGCATTCGGAGCGAGAAGGCATGAAAAGCCGTCACCTCCTTCTGCGAAGCAGTAATGCCCGCGAAGGAGGAGGCGGAGCGCATGAGGGAGTGGCAGTCTCTGCGCCCTCACGTCCCTAGCCGCCGCAGGAGGAGACACCCCGGGCGTCGGGAGTCGATAGCACACTCCCGGCCAGCGTAGGCGCGGCGGCGAGCTCGCCGCCCGGTAAGGACCAGGCTCGGGTCGACGGTGCGTAATGCTCCACGCGCGCTTCAAAGAGATGTCAGCAGAACTGAAGAGGTCTGCTAGGACCGGCGCCTGCCAGGGACGCGAGATTGTTCGAAAGAAACACCGTGACCCTGGCACATTGGCAACTGAAGGAACACGGGTGGGTTTTAGTCAGTAAAAGTCTGACACGCCCTCCGGCTCCGCCCAGAGCGGGAGAAGTCATTTGATGATTTCTCATCCAAAAAAAAAGGTAACCAGCATGTCCTAGAACCAAAATCCACCAATCTATACTGGGCCTGCCTAATAGATAACAGACCACTCCCTCTCGCCAAGATGACGCTTGTATCCCAGCAGTGCGATAATTATAGGCTGATTGTACTATAAAAACTCAGTAACGAATCCCTTAAACGCAGTACTCCAAACAAAAGTTCTAAACTTTAAACGTAAACATCACTCGGGTAGAAACTCTGGTACAGAACATCTTGATCTCTCAAAAGATTTGTTCTCACAGCATCGCGATGGGAGTGCTACAACTTATAATTACTTCGTGTAGCTACTCTAATTAACGAGAACTGTGCGAGATTTATGGTGCAGCGTCTTTTGTTTTTGTTTGTTTTAAAAGATAAAATGGAGGTTGTTTTGTTTACTTTTTGGTGGATGCTTTCTAACTAAGATTTTAATGTTTGGAGGTTTTAAGAGGAGAACAAAGTTTTTAGAAGAAATATCTCAAGATATAATAATTATTGGAGTGACAATTTAGTAAAATTAAAAGGGTGTACTACCGCGGGCGCGGCAGCGGCCGACGAGTGCTAGAAACGACTAGATTCAGTGTGTCGCACAAGCGTGCATTTGGACTATTGTGAGTCACAGTACAGTTTTGTCGCGCAAGTGTTATTCGCACACGTAGTACACTCAAATTAAAATACCATTTATTTGGACACAATAATTTGTGAAAAAATTATGCAAAGAACAAATTCCAAAAAGTGATAAAATATTTTAACAACAATATTGTGTACCTCACGGCTGCGCTAAAATGATTCATTTCAGCATTAACGCCAGACAAACTGATCTAATCTTTCTAATCACAACTATTTGTTAAAATTTAAGTGAAACGTATGCGTATTTATCGCGTAGAGAGCAGGGCGGCTCAGTGGTAGCGGCCGCAACTTACGGATTGTAGGTCATAGGTTCGAAGCCACACTGGTGTTTCAGTTCGAATTAAAATTTTCATTAACACTGCTCTCAAAACGGTTACGAAACACATCATGAGGAAATCGGCATGTCATAGAACCAAACAATTTGAAGACATGTGACATCTGCCAACCCGCACTGGGCTCGCTTGGTGAATTACAGCCCACTCGCTCTCGAAGAGACGAGGTCTATGTCCCAGCAGTGGGAACATAATAAACTGATTATGTATGATCCTTAAAACTTTTTTCGATATACACTCGTACATGAAATAAAATAAAACCCTTCAATCAAGACAAGAAGGCTTACGTCATCCCTAATAAAACTAATTTGAATAAGCTCGCTACCGAATCGCGGATTAGGATAAGCAGACAGCGAGCTAATGACATGCAAATGTTGAGAGGAATTCTGAAATTACATAAATACCAGATTGTATATTTTAAATATATATTTTCCTCGAGAAAGTACGTAATTAGGAAGCTATACGTAATGAGAAAATAACATTCGTAGCGAATGTCTGTTATTGACATTCATATCCAATTACCGTGTAACGTAAAATATTCTATAAAGTAAAATAAATTTAATATTTTTTTACGACGACATTAAGGAAAATATATACTTAGCTTTTTCTTCTGATATGTCTATCAATCTGAAAATGTAGAAGCCTGGAAAATAGAAAAACGCCGTGATAAAACTGATGAATGATTCTTATATAGGTACTAGCAGCGCCACCTACTGGGTCCAATAGTGAATCTAAACCATTCAGGCTGCCACCCAAACCGCATACAAAAAAATTCATTCAAATCGGTCCAACCGTTTAGGAGGAGTTCAGTGACATACACACGTATAGTAGAAATATATGTATATAAAGATGTAGGTCAGATAGACAGTCGCTCCATGTTAAATACTGGTATTCAGCTGAATCCGGTAAGACTGGAAGCCAACCTCAATAAAGATGAGAAAAGGCAAGGCAGATGGTGATGGTTAATGCCGCGCATAGAAACTTGCAACATCAACACGAGAGGTATGTAATTTGAGACATAAGGAAAGTTTTCGTTGCAGTGTTGGCTTCCACTTTCTTGCAATGATAGCCTCCACTTGCAATAGTTCCTGTGGTTGCCGGGGTTCGAACTCACGGCCTACAAAGTAAGTCGAGGCCGATACCGTAGGACCATCACTGCTCTCTATAGTCTGTGCCAGATGTAAAAAAAATAAAAGTCGTTGACCTGCCTACCAATGTATTCAAATATTTCAAAACGATACGAAAAAAAATGTAAAGAAAGTGTCGCTAGCACGGTCAAAACGGTGTCAATGACTTTTATTTTTTCACATCTGGCACAGACTATAAGATTTTTATTTTTTATTTTATTTCGTATGGGAAAACAAACAGTAGTATACTAAAGATAAGCAGAAAAAAAACTTAACATACAAATTAACAAATATACTACCCACTACATTTTCCACAGATTACAATTTACAAATTTACGAGCTGATGACAACATTAACTGTAATCGGGGCAAAATCAAGTAAACACTAGATAGGCCTAGGGCAGTAAGTCCGCCTTCATACCTATATTTTGTCTGCGAAAACTTTATAATACATAAATAAAAACACTATAAACTAAAAATAACTAACTAAAAAAAACTCTTATTTATTATATTATACTAATTTGCCTATGCATACAGAATTTACTGCTGATCCCTTAAAATTTTAATGATATTATTTTTAAAAGTATTACGGCTAAGAAATAGTATGTCGATTTCACTAAATCGCTTATTATATGTGTCGACTAAGCGGTGTAGCGGTGAGCGCACACCAGCCTTGGACTTACAGAAACTGGTAGCAAATAGTCTCCTGGTGCGCACCTCCCGCCCATGCACATGTCGAGGAACCAGGTAACACAACCTGAAGATATTTGCTGATCAGAAAATGTAGAAGCCTGAATAACCGAAAAAGTCTTTATAAAACAAACGAATTATTCTTTTACCTACATTGATCTGTAAAAAGAAAATACCTAAAGAAAAAAAATCTCTAATAAAAGCAGACAACTAACAGCATAATAAATACTTAATGAACTCCTTTCATTAAACCTTAATCTACAACATGATTAACCTTTTGTGTAACGAAATCTTTAGTGAAACTATTTAAGACGAAATACCTCCGCCATTTTATTAAGACTACTACTACCTCTACCCGCGACTTTGACTGCTTGTATTTTTTCGTTTCGTCCTTCCCTATTATTTCGGTTTCGTTTAGCGTTCTTCCTGATTTTTTTTCTCGGTTCCCACGGGTCGTAGCGAGATGTTACAAATTGGGCTATCTTATGCAGAAATATTTTTCCAATTGGTAGTTCTAGATAGTATTACGTTTAAACACAAAAACTAATAAAATCTCCAGCTTTATTATTACTTTATACAGAGCGGCAATGTCAGTTTGATTTTGTTCAGCAGTGGACGTCTTATGGCTGACATGATGATAATGATGATACAAAGCGGCAAGTCCATCACACAAACTAAAATCATTAATTTAGCACAGAATTCTAAAGAAAGAAAGAAATCACTTCCTACCACCTTTTAAAGATAGATATAGATTATCCCACCACTATCCGAACATCACCCAAGCATTGTTATTAATTAATTATCGCCAAGTTTTCGTCAAAACCTTAAGTTTCCTCGCCCAAGTTTTGTGAGCCAAGTTTCGGTGGCCAAGTAACAGGTTTCAGCTAAGTTTTGAGGCTAAAGATCTCGGCATGATACTTAAAATGAATGGTTTATCTTGTTACACGGTTACCCTTTGTGAAGCTAAAATTGATAGGTGGTTATTATACCGAGACAAAGGAATTCGTGATGTGCTTTGTATAGAATTCAACATTCATGGACTATTAAACGCAATGTACATATGCTTAATAATGTTTTTTTTCTGTAAGTAGGTTTGTACAAACACTTTTACACGTCAATCATATTTTTTTTTAACTAGATGAGGTCGGCATTTCCTGACTACTCTGAGAAGAAAAGCCAAATCAACTCAGAGGTCACAATCTTTTTCAAAGTACAAACATAATATCGGTAACATCATGTGAAAACCATGTAGATAGCTGTTGGAAATGGTCTTTTGAGAAAAGAACCACACAGATTGAGTGGATTGTCCAGTTAGTGCAAGCATTTGTCACTAATCGTGCGGCGAACGAAGCTTACGGTGTCAATGTGGTCTTCGGTAAAGAGATAAATGCATTTAATCTGCATGTTTGTGTAGACTATATTCACTCATTTATTTATTGGATCAGTCAAACACACGTCCAATGATACAATCAATCGTAGCCTTCTACGATATCGTAGCTTACCACGCCATCGTAGAGCTACGGCGTAGCAACAGAGCACATTGAGAGAGGTTGATTTTGAGTATTGAATTGCTAACAACTGCCATACAGTTTTCAAATAACTTGATATTGACAGCGTAAGTTAATTTAGCACTTTTTTTTCTTGGTTAGGCAAACGTTTAATGACGTCTCCGGCTCTGGGCGGAGCGGGAGGGCGGGTCAGACTTTTACTGACTAAAACCCACCAGTGTTCCTTCAGTTGCCTTCATGCTAGGGCCACGGTAACTCTTTCGAACAAATCTCGCGACCCTGATAGAAGTTAATTTACCATTTAACGATTGTAAAATGGTTTTTTATTCAACCACCAATATCTTTTTAAATTGTTGTGCGTGTTATGAATTACGGGCCCTGATGATAAACTCGAGATGAATATACTAATCGTTTAATATTTTTCTACAATGATTCGGTTAATTATTACAATACGGTGTGACGTGGCAGGGCGGTGGTATGTAAGCGACTGGCGAGCCGCACGCTAGTGTTCTGTTAAAATATAAAAAATGCCAATCAGTATATTGTATCGCTAGGTTCGCTATAAAATCTTTTTGTTGGCTTCTTAAGCAACATCGTTCTGGTTTGTTAGCGTTACGAGTACGATCCTCCAATGCAGGCCAAACCTCTTCTAGTTTCTTGACTGGATGAAGTTACGTCCCATGTGTGCTGTCTTTTCAATAGTGCTTTTCAATAACGTTCTTTGCTCAAAACAAAAGATAGCAAGCAAAATATTGTATACTAGCTTTTGCCAGCGGTTTCGCCCACGTGGAGGTCGGAAAATACCCCGCGGGAACGTACTACCGGCATAAAAAGTAGCCTATGTCCTAGGCTCTAAACTATCTGTGTACCAAATTTCATTTAAATCGGTTCAGTAGTTTTAGCAGGAAAGTGAGACAGACAGAGTTACTTTTGCATTTATAATATTATTTATAAGGTGTATCTATTCATACACGAAATATTTTAAGAGGTACACCTGTAGGTGATAAAGAAGCTACAGCAACGAAAAAGAAATTTTTCTAAATGCATTTCTTCAAAATTTAATATTTATAAATTATTTGACGCACATAAGAAATACTGGCTCCTTCTTATTTTTACGGCCCGAGACACCGCGGCCATGCTCGTGCCGTCGGGCAGCCGCCCTCGCAGCGTCAGGCGGGCCATTCATAGAATTTGGAGTAAAGGTTTTATGCAAAACGTCTCAAGCAGTTTTAAAATTATAATAATTACGAAAATTAAAAAACGCTTAGATACAAATTTTCTTTTTGCTTCTATAGCTTCTTTACCACTTACAGGTGTACCTCTTAAAATATTTCGTGTATGAATAGATACACCTTATATAGTGTGGATTAGTGTGGATTTATTAATTTAAACCCAAGATTGGTCGTTTAAATAATAACCTAATTCTCCAAAACAAGCTCACAAAAAAAAGTTACACACAAAGTTCTCAGTAGCTTTCTTATCCTGATTACTTATGACTGACGTACATATGGGCGGGCATACTCCAACAATAGTTAAACAATTGCATATAACGGGCGAGACCCACAGCACTTTTTGCGATTTGATGCAGCTGTAATGTACGCTTGCATTAATTATCTTTCATAGTCTCATATCTTACTCAGTACATCTCCTTTGTTACAGAGATGACGTCGTGCCGTGTCGCGGCATGCGTGGCTGCGCTTGCGGCGGTGAGCTGCGCGCTGCCACACACCGTGCTTGCCCTGGACCTGAACAGGCTCTACGGACACCATACTAAACGCTCCGGTGAGTACAACTACCATAGTTATAATTAAGCCCAAGAATGTCTACAGCTGACATGGTTCCTTCCCCAAGCAAGAGGCACAGAGTCGACTCTGTGCCTCTTGCATGCAGCAATCATTAGATGTTAATGCAAGGTCTAATTTACCGGTAACGCAATTATATGAAGTGGTTCAGTTGCCTCCTAGTACGAACTCGCGGATTAATGAAACGTAAATTGTATCTGATTCAAATCGAAAATGTTCGCTTTGTTCGTAATATTTACCTATTTCGTTTTAACACTTTTTTCAAATCTACATATGTCGCAAAATCGTTCGAATTCACGTAACATTTACGTTACGTATTCGTAACAGTGGTAGACTCTTTGCATGTTAAGTTCATCCAATTTATTCTTAAAGTGCTTTTATGTTACAAAGCGACGTGCGTTTTTCTTGTGGTAACGAACTGTACAACATGCTGTGAATGTGTGCGTGAACACGACTAGCGTCAGCACAAACACACACACTTCTGACTTCGCCAGTGTCTTCGACGGTACCGAGAGCTCCTGCGCTTTTTTTTTGGATTGGAAGTCATCAAATGACTTCTCCCGCTCTGGGCGGAGCGGGAGGGGCGTGTCAGACTTTTACTGACTAAAACCCACCCGTGTTCCTTCAGTTACCCATATGCCAGGGCCACGGTATCTCGTTTGAATAATCTCGCGACCCTGGCAGACATCGGTCCTAGCAGACCCCTTCAGTTCTGCTGACATCTCTTTGAGGCACGCGTGGCACACTACGCGCCGTCGACACGGGCCTGGTCCTTACCGGGCGGCGAGCTACCCATTGCTTGCCGCCCGCAGGCCCGCGCCTACGGTGGCCGGGAGTCTGCGTTTGACTCCCGACGCCCGGGGCGTCTCTTCCTGCGGCGGCTAGGGACGTAAGGGCGCAGAGACTGCCACTCCCTCACGCGCCCCACCTCCTCCTTCGCGAGCATTACTGCTTCGCAGAGAGAGGTAACGCCTTCCCATGCCCTCTCGTTCCGTACCATGGCTCGCACCAGGGCCGGACGCGAGAGGTCGACGCCGCCGATCGCCTAAACGAGGACACGGCGGTGATCCGCCCAGGCAGGGCACACCTCCACCGTATGCTTCACTGTGTCCTCCAGACGATCCTCGCAATGGAAACACCCGGGCGTTTCCTCGCGCTTTATCCTGGGCAGGAACCCCCCGAAACACCCATGCCCGGTGAGAACCCGCGTCAGGCAGAAGGTGAGGACACCGTGGCGCCTCTCTATTCACTCCTCAAAGAGGGGAATTACCGCCGCAATTGTGGCGTGCCCAGCGCTGGGCGCTGGGCGCTGGGCGCTGGGTTGCGACAATCGTACCCGCCATGTCGCCATGAGATCCTGTCGGAGCTCTGTCCGCCGTGCCGTGATTTGTCGCGGCAGCGGAGTTTCGCCCCGGCGTTTCGCCTCCTCGCGCCACTCCCACATGTAGGCGAGGACCTTTGCCTCCAGATCCCATGGCGGCATTCCGGCAAAGAGGCTCGCCGCCTCGCAGGAGACCGTGCGGTATCCCCGAAGAGCTCCTGCGCTTACACATACATTTATAGCGTGTTTGTACATGGGTAAACACAAGTATCGCGAGCATTATACTTTGTACTATACCATCATAAATTGATTCAAGTTGTCAATTGTTTCTACTGTATTTACATTTGAATTTTTTGAATTCTGGTGTAGGAAATTACAGGCACATTTCAAGTTTGTCTCCCTAATGACAACGTATTTACGATGCTTCTGGTATTGCAGTTTTTCAAATAGGTTGGAATGTCCACTTATCACTAAGGCTTCCACAGCTTGATTGCCAATGACATTAAAAATAAATAACACTTTCTGAAAGTTAACAATAAAAAAAAACGAACAGCCCAAATACAGAAAACGGATTAATTTGTCGAAACATAAAATTGAATTTCTCTTTAACACCTTCCTGAAAGCTTTCAGTGCCACGCAACCAATTAAAATATAATTGAAAACTCGGAACATTGGAAAAGTCCGTTTTATTTCGACTATTGACAAAGAAGACAGGGACCGAACGGATTTTATTTGTTAGTCTCTTGTTAGCCTTTCCAGTTATTCTCTCGCTTCATTTTATTAATGAACTTCTGAAGAGTAATGATAATGTGAGTTGTTGGTTTTTCATGGTGAAAAGGAATCAATATTAAAATGTTCACCATCAAAATGTTGAATATTTTAATAATGATTTAGGTTTTGGTTCCACTTGATTCTCATTGACTCTGATGGCCAAAATACAACGGTTTTGGAAAATAAGTCCCTATTCTCACCTAACCGTAAATTTTAATAATAGAGATAATTAATTTACCCTTATTAATACTGATTCTGGGACTTATAATGATAAAAATGGGACGAAAATCATAAAACTTGTTTTTAATTTGAATGATACTCGTTTTATTCTGAATCAAATTACTTAAGTGTCATTCACCGAATAGTAAAACTTGTAAACATTACGAAACAGTCACAATCTTGTATGGGGTTCATAGTAAAATATCGAGAAATTGGGGTTTAACCACAAGTGGTCCGAAAAGAGGCGGGATCTCGTCATGGCTTTAAGCAAGATGGAGCAGAGTCGCATGTTTGACGTTGACAGATAAACGCCAAATGAATGGTTATTAATAAAATATCGAACAAAAATATTGGACACATTCTGTCATAAAATATTCGTTCAAAATCTACCCAATTCAAAACAAATATCGCCAGCATGAAAAAATATCAAATGAGTAACAAAAACACGCCTAAAAAAGCAATAGCATTTTTACCAAAACACGACAACGGTCCACAAAAATAAATCCTAAGCATATTTTATTTCATCGCTCCGTTCACCACTCCATTTATTTTCAAAGCGTTCCATTTTCAAAAAAAAAACAGCAGCCATGTTGTTGTGCCCGAATGGCGCGAAGTGCACTCGTTCATGTTTCAACAGCGTGATTGGTAAGCAAAGCGATCGATCGCTAAAAGCTCATGTTGTGCGGGAATCAGTTTACCAATCACTTTGGATAGCAATCAAACGGAAAATGTGCGTCAAATTTTAGTTTTACGCCGGGTTACTAAGGTTTAAAATTCGAAGTTATTTCTTTCAAAACCACCTTGTCTATACATCGTATCATAGAGTCTATGGTATTGACAACAATAGGTTTTAGAAATCAATTTTATTTATTAATGATACTTATGGTCTGGTTTTTTTAGCTACGTGGCTCGAAAATTAAGAAACAAAACCAAGTTGGTAAATACAAATGAAATGTCGTTTAAATATTTAGAACTTGCTAAAACACAAAGAAAATACGCAGACATTTAATCCGAACTTTCACCACACTCCGAAACACGGTGTTAATTTCTGAATCAGTTCAAGTCAGAGCGAGATAACATAATATATTCAGAATACTGAATAGACTATGAACTCATTTGGACGTTTTGAGAGACTGAATAGATATAACCAGGGGGTTAACGAGATTAGCACACCACGCCGTTGTCATTCGAGTTTCTACCTAAGTATACAATTAATTGCGTATCGCGAGGAAGTTAAGAGTCCAGTACTAAACGAAATTATTTCTTCAGTTATGCTTTCTAGACAACTACATGGATAACTAATAATGGGGTTGAATCACAATTTTTTTTATCATCATCAACCTACAGCAGTACACTGCTGGACATACGCCTCTCCTGCAGTACGACATTCGACTCAATTTTCGGCAACTCTCTGTACTTTTAGTGCTGGTTCCAAGCCCTGCCGGATTGACTACACGGCTACCCAAGATTTGTTGAACGTACTTAACCACCATCAATCTGATAATTCGCTTTTATACATTACAAGTTAGTCTAATCCATAAAAAAGTAGGAATCCCTTTTTCAGAACTTCAGAGAAATAATAAAAGGTGATTAAGGAGTTAGACAGCTCAGACCCATTTCTCACAATTTAATACTACAATCAACGCGAGAAATATAACAGCTGGGTTCTGGGATTGAAAAGAGAAACAACAACAAAAAGTTCTATTGTTTTATTTCAAAGAAAGGAAAGATTCTTTAATCTTTCTTTAATAATAGAAAAGATCATCAATTTCCGCCATTTCTTAGTTGTAACATTATTTTTAACCTAATTCAAAAAGCAGGATGTTCTCAATTCGTCTGTACGTTTTTTTTTTTTGTAGGTGTGTTTCGCGTTATATCCACCAATTGTCAATAGATTTTGAAAATATTTTTTTGATGAATAGGGTAAGCCGCAGTCCGGATCTCATAAACATAACAAACATTAAATTTTCTTAGGTCGTTTTTGCGTCTGCTTCGATAATAATACATATTTATGTTAAATGATTTTATTTCTGTAAGTAAGTTTGTACAAACACTTTTCTTTTCCACGTCAATGATATTTTTTAAAACTAGATGGGGTCGGCGTTTCCTATCTTAGTACTCTAAGAAGAAAGGCTCTTTTCAACCGACGAAAAAAAACGGAGGAGGTTCTCAATTCGACCGTATATTTTTTTTTTTTTTTTTTATGTATGATCACGCATAACTTTTTACATAGTGGTCCGATTGTGACAATTCTTCTTTTACTGGAAAGGGTATACACCCAAGGTGGTCCCATATAAATTTGGAAAACAAAATCGAACCCTAAGGGTTGGAAAACAGGGGATGATTGATTGTTCACTCACTGATTGTAACGTATAAACACGTATAACTTGTTACATAGTGGTCCGATTGTGACAATTCTTCTTCTATTGGAAAGGATATACTCCCAAGGTGGTCTCATATAAATTTGGAAAACAAAATCGAACCCTAAGGGTTGGAAAACAGGGGATGATTGATTGTTCACTCACTGACACTCACAACTTTTTACATAGTGGTCCGATTGTGACAATTCTTCTTCTATTGGAAAGGGTTTACTCCCAAGGTGGTCTCATATAAATTTGGAATACAAAATCGAACCCTAAGGGTTGGAAAACAGGGGATGATTGATTGTTCACTCACTGACACTTACAACTTTTTACATAGTGGTCTGATTGTGACAATTCTTCTTCTATTGGAAAGGGTATACTCCCAAGGTGGTCCCATATAAATTTGGAAAACAAAATCGAACTCTAAGGGTTGAAAAACAGGGGATGATTGATTGTTCACTCACTGATTGTAACGTATAAACACGCATAACTTTGTACAGAGTAGTCCGATTTTGATAATTCTTTTATTGTTGGATAGGGTATACCTTGCCAAGTATTATTAGTACGCTAAAGCCACAAAAAATCATAAAATAAAAACTTTTTAACAAAAAATTAAACCGCCGAAAAACTGAAAAGCATAAAATAATAAACCTTAAAATTTTGAGTCGGCGCTGAAAAATCAATGAACAAGAAACACTCAAAGCGCCGACTCATAATTTTAAGGTTTATTATTTTATGCTTTTCAGTTTTTCGGCGGTTTAATTTTTTGTTAAAAAGTTTTTTAATAGTCCCTTTTAAACTCCAAACATAATCTTGGTCACATCATGTGAAGACCATGTAGATAGGTGTTTGAAATGGTCTTCAAAAGACCAAGAACCACACAGATTTAATCCACTTTGTATATCTTGATAAAGTTCTAATTCCTCCTGTCACTGTTGTTTACATAGTAAATAGAGTTATTCAAATTGGTGCGGGGTAGGTACCATATATAAAAAAGAAGAAATTTTAACCCTAGATAACATAACAATTTTCGTTGTTACATGGTTACTAAACATTAGTCGAACCGACTACGCCAAATAAAATGCAATTTTTTGGAAAAAGTATTTATCAATCACAGGAACTTCTGACATTGGTACATGGTTTGGATCATTATTAAACAAAAAATAATCAGAACAGAAATTAAAAACTATTCCATAAAGCCACAGCATATATGTTCACCTAGAAGTACACGAACACGAGAATCGCGGGTAATTGGGTCGTCGAACGGACAAATGTTTAGATATGAAGGGTTAAAAAAGGTTCTGTAATAAATAAATGTTTACCTGAACTTTTGCAAAAAAAAAATACTTTTCTTTCGGAACTAAGATGAATGAGACTTATTTCAAAGAAAATGTGAAAAGGTTAACATGACGGATGAAGGGTTAGAAAGAAAATTATAAATGGCAGGTGAAAGTTCAAAAGCTTTGTAAATACTTTTAGAAAAATATAACCATCTTTGTTTTGCTTCAATAAATTCAAGCCTTATAATATTTTCGAAACGCGAGCAACATTCTTGTATCATGTTTCTTTATCTTTGCCTTGGAACGTTAATACTGAAAGACAGATGTAAGCAGATCCACGAAAAATATTTGAAGTTATCTATTGTTACCACGACGGGTAGAACTTGGATGAGGCTGGCATAGTAGTGTGGAGATAGTCACAAAAAAGCAAAGTTGCAAAAAAGCAAAGCAACAGTGGGTGAAGTTGGCATGTGAATGACGATGATCTTCATTTTTTTTTTGTGGGTGGCAAATCATCAAATGTCGTCTCCCGCTCTTGGGTGGAGCGAAAGGGCGTGTCAGACTTTTACTGACTAAAACCTACCCGTGTTCCTTCAGTTGCCCATGTGCTAGGGTCACGGTATCTCTTTCGAACAAACCTCGTGACCCTGGCAGATGATCTTTCATTGTTCGTGGACTTGGAGGCTGTAAAATCTTAATTTTACTCACCAATTTCTTCAGTATACCTACTAGAGATATAGGAACTGTTGTTACGCCCATCGTCTACCTATCTTTCCCCAACGACGTTGAGGTACGCTTCCAATCTAACCAAGCTAAATACCAATATTTTATATAGATCAACTACCTGACTTCCACAGTAGTTGGGTAACACGATACCTCTTGTTAAGACTGTTTCGTCTTTGTAGTGATACTTTAAGGCGTAAGGTCGGACTGCGCCACAACGCAAAGCATTGCATAACGATTTTGCCTTAAACACCGTAACATTTAAATCGTCTTACAAAGGCAGCCCACTTCATGTACCCAATGACTCCTACACATCCATAAGAGAAAAAAGAACATTTAAATAACTAAAAAATAAAAATATTGTTCATTATGATGACGCATGACGTAGTTTGAAATTGATATTTTGTCTCATGGAAACGGAGATGGAATGATCTAGTCGTCCGTGCACTGGGTAGTTATGTTATGTACCGTCTGATACGTAAACATTATTAACAGGATGTTTCATACTTCTAATGGACTATTTATTATTCTTAGTACCTATTATCTGAATGAATGGTATCATTTTTTTATCACGCCTAGAGGTATATTATGTCGGATACATTGAGTGGACAACCCTTGTAAGACGAATAAAATGTCACGGTGTATATACTTTCTATTTATAGATTTATTATTTTAATTTAGGTAATACGCAGATACTGGATAAATATTTTAGTTTTTTCATTAATCACAATACAATAAAACACACGTACACTCGTCTATGCCACAACTTGTATTTTATAATTCTCTTAAATTACTATTAGGGACACACACTTCCTTATGTGTTTATTTTTTTTTTAATAACCGACTTCCTTAAAAAAAACACTACAAAGTCAAAAATAACTTTAATTTTGAAAGTCGGTGTCTAAGGATCTGTATTTAAGGTTTTTTGCCACCGACTTCCGAAATTATTTAATTTTTTTAAGGAAGTCGGTTGTTTTTTTTCTGTTAAAGTTTTTATTTTTATCTTTTTAGTTATGGTAGATACCCCACACTAATCTAATCGCGTTATTCGTTCATTTGTCGCGCAAATACTTAAAGCAAATTTAAGACTTATATGGTTTTCACATGGACCCCATTGTCCGAATGGAACCAAATTATTCGGAAAGCACCAGCTTTTAAATAATAATAATAATAATAATAATAAGTTTATTTATCCAAAGATATACATACACAGGTTTTATAATAGTTACATGCTTATGCTTATTCAACTAACAATGGACACAAGGGGAGAAAAATAGTTGTCTATATGAACCAAAAATTAAATCCTGTCTCCTAAACTAGGGGTGACCTGTATCTTAGGAGACAGTGATTCGACCGAGCTAAACTGTAAATTAAATTAATGATGGACCTTAGATGTTAGTCTACCACAAAACAAAAATGTGAGTTAGCTGAGTAAGTAATTTTAGATATATTTTGAGCATGGATGGATGTAGGTATGGAGAAAGAGTGTGGGTGTAAATGGAAGAGAGGTGTGTTCATATTGGTGAGTGTAATGTTAGTTGTGCTGTATGGGTGTGTATGTGGTGTGTTATGAGGTGTTTATTTGTGTGTAGTGTTTTGTGTTCATATTTAATAGTGATTTGTTAAGCGATGTATGCCAGTAGAGATTCGGTGTTATTGTAGTCCTGTTTTATGAGCCAGTCTGTAATTATAGTTTTGATATTGAATTTATTTAGGTTTATTATGTTTAGTTTCTTTTGTATTATTTTATATACGTGAATACTTAACACGTAGTAATGGTGTTTTGCAAACGAGGTTTTGTGCCGAACACCGGGGGGGACGTATGTTCGCTTCCCTGGGTCATGCAGGGGTAGGCAGCCATGTACTCTGAGGACAGATCGAAGGACAAATAGCTGACGAACCGTTAGAACTTTGCAGTCAGAGTATAGCTGTGCGGTAGGGTATCTGATCGGTTTCCTGGTCATAACCTTAAGCACAGCTCTTTGAGCTCTCTCTGCTCTCAGAAAAAAGGTCTTTGCTGCTCCACCCCATACTGTTATGCAGTATCCGAGGATTGACTGGCACAAAGTGAGGTAAACCATCTTGAGAATGTTAAAATCAGCCGATTCTCGCAGTGATTTGAAAATGTGTATCAGACGGATAGTTCGAGTAGTTATAGTTTCAAGCTGTTTGTCCCATCTCAATCCCTCATCTATGTGCACCCCCAGATACTTTACGTTATTAGTTCTAACGATGGTGGCACAAGTGCACGATATCAGCCGATTTTGGCATGAGTGAGCTGTAATCGAAAAAGTATTCGGGGGTAGGGTGTTACGTCTGATCGCAAAGGGTATATAATAGGTCTTTTCCAGATTTAGCGTCAGCAAGTTCTGATTAAGCCAGTTCATCACGGAAGATAGTGCAGATTCAGCCCTAGTTTGCACATCGTCCCACGTAAGCCCGTTAATTAAAATCGCCGTGTCATCGGCATATGCATAGATCTTACCATCAGGTACTGACATACTACAAAGGTCGTTTATGTAGATTTGAAAGAGAGTGGGGCCTAATATGCTTCCCTGAGGCACGCCGAAAGACACCGATTCTTCATCACTGTATCTCGAGCCTATCCTAACTCGCTGGGTGCGATTTGTCAGGTAATCAGTAAAGAGTTTCAAAGCTATGCCACGAACGCCCACACACTCTAACTTAGCTATTAATTTGGGAACAGAAACTGTGTCGAAAGCCTTCGACAGGTCCAGAAATATGCCAAGGCACTTAGTTTTATTGTCCAGTGTCTTTGCTATAGTTTGAGTTAGATCTAATACGGCATCTTCAGTGGAGACACCAGACCTAAAGCCATACTGGTTGTCGCCAATTATTCTGTACCTGTCTAAAAAGCTCCTAAGATTATTATTTAAAATCTTTTCCAGTATTTTCGAGAGCGAGGGTAGAACAGATATTGGCCTATAATTATTGACACAGTTCCTGCTTCCTCCCTTATAGATTGGGCTTACAATGGCCTTCTTAAGAGAATCCGGAAAGACACCTGTGTCTATGCAAAGATTGCATATGTGTGTTATCACTGGTACGAGAGTGTGGCGACATGTCCTAAGAAGCGATGATGGGATTCCATCCCAGCCTACGGCACAATCGCTTCGAAGCTGTAATATAATAGAGTTGACGTCACTGTCGTCGACTTTTCGTATAACAAATGAATTGATGGGCGGATTTAGCGTCATGCCTATGCAATGGGGAGGTTTATCTCGAGTTAGAGGTGTTTTATTAGGGTCATTTAGTATTGCCTCTGCCATGTTTTTACCTGTACTACTAAAGAAAGAGCATACATTGTTTAGGGAAGATTTAGGGTTATCGGTTATTTTTAAAAGCTCATTTGGACTAGAGTGTATTTTACCGGTGTTCGTAATTTCCTTAATTGTTTTCCATAGCATTCTTGGATTACCTTGTGACTTTTCAAGTTCGCTCCTCTCATATGCCCTCTTCAGTTTACGCAGTAGCGCATTACAAAAGTTTCGGTAGCGTGTATATGTTACAAGTAGTATTAAATTGTCTGGTGATTTTTTTGATTTCGTGTGTAATTTATCTCTATGCTTAATACATTTTAATAGGCCAGTAGTGATCCATGGTTTTATAATTCTTAGTTTCCTTGGTACGTTGGTTTGTTCTGTATGTTTAGTTATAGTTGATGACAGTATTGTAACCAGTTCATTCATAGCGATATTTGCATCTTCAGTTTTGTAAATATTTGTGAAATCTGTATTTTCTAATTCTGTTTTGATTGCATCTGTATTAATACGAAATCTAGTGATTAAATTTTTTGCGGTACAGTTTGTATTTGAAATTGCAAGTATAATTGGTTTGTGATCTGTGATATGCGATTCTACTACCAGACTTGTAGCCGAAGACTTTGTTTTTATAAATACGTGATCTAGACATTTTTCATTTCTAGTGGGTAGAAGGTGGGTAGGTAATAGTCCATGGGATGCGTTTAAAATAAGGTAGTCTAACGCCCGATCATTCCTACTCCCTAATTTTATGTCAATATTCAGGTCACCTACCATTGCAATATTTGGCGAGCTTGCTATCTTATCATAAATACAACTGAGACTGGTTAAAAAACTATCGTAACGATCTTTTGTGGTATTTGAAGGGGAACGATATATCGCAACTACCGAGAGCTTATTATCAACTTGACATATTAGACTAGTTGCGAAGTTTATGGTTGGTTCCCATACAGTTACATTTAGGCCAATTTTGGTATAAAGAATTACTCCATCGTTTTGATTCGTTATGTTTTTAGTAGAGTGCGACTGGTAACCGTTTAATACTGGGATATTACTCACTCCACTCAGCCAACACTCAGTCAAAACAATAATGTCAAAATTAACATTAATTTGGCACAACAATACTTGTAAACTATCAAAATTTTTATTTACGCTACGTATATTCATATGCAGTAGTTTTATGCTACTATTAGTTGTTTTTATGTATTTTATACACGCTTGAGGGTCACATGAGAAAGAATTTTCGAGATTAAGGTTTTCAAGGTCGTGATTGATGTTGTCTATGTTAGCCATTGAAGATATCAGTTAGTATCAAAAAATGGGAATTCCGGGGGTTCCGGTGGAGTAGGCATATGATACATAACACTAGCATCGCTTTTTCTTGAAAG
Source organism: Aporophyla lueneburgensis (assembly GCA_932294355.1). Classification (NCBI taxonomy): domain Eukaryota; kingdom Metazoa; phylum Arthropoda; class Insecta; order Lepidoptera; family Noctuidae; genus Aporophyla; species Aporophyla lueneburgensis. Next base: position 23,457,971 of record OW028758.1, on the reverse strand, counting down.
TGGAGAACAATGGAGTGGAGAAGTACGTGTGTGTACGTTATGTTCGTTTATATTGTGTAAAAAGGGTTTATTTAAAGTGTAAGGTGAATGTCTTTGTGTGTCGTTAATCAATATAAATGGTTTGGATAAAAATTTAACAAAGTTAGCAAAAAAGAACAATAAAAATAAAAACAAAAACAAAGGTGTTACTAGATTTCGAAGCATTGATTGAATATTAGGTTCAATTAGTCACATATTCTTGCTACCGAGATCCAGAAGACACTTCTCTGAGGACACTAATAACTGTTTATCACCCGTCTGCTTGCGAAGGAAGATATTTCCGTTGCTGGTCCAACAAAAAGCATAGCAATTCTTCTTGGCAAATTCCCGCGCCAGGTAGAATAGCTTCTTGGAGCTAGGAGGTAGCTGTTCCGCAACATAAATAGCCTGACGTTTCCCTGATATGCCAATCAATTCAGTATTTAATTTGTCCTCCTTTGACTTGCTGTTGTTGTTGAAGGAACGGACAGCTGACAGTATATTTTGCTTTGTGCGCACAGTAGTAAATTCCGCGATGATTGGTCGAATGGAGATGTCTGTCCCATTTGAAGCCGATTTTCCAGGAAGTCGATATACGTCACGAAGTTCGGCCTCGGGTATGGGCACTCCTACCGTTTTGCTTATATTGCAGACAGTTTTTATTAGGTCCGTCGTATTCTCATTATTTGTTACTGGAATGTTTCTTAATTCGATTCCCGACGCCCATGACTTGTACTGGAGATCAATAATTTTCTTTTCAAGGCTTTCTATGTAGCCTAGCTGTTCTTGACGATCTTTCTTGAGTTCTTCTACCTCCTTCCTCAGTTCTTCAAAGTTCTGGTTCATGAAAGACATCGACCGCTCGATCTCAGTACTAGTTTTACAGATTTCAGTATTGGACTCTTGTATTTTTTTATTCTGTTCCTTTATTTCACTAATGTCCGTGACCAATTTCGACATAAGGGCAGTTTGTTCTTCTAACATCCTTGAAAAGCAAGTGTCTTGGTCTTTTTGCCAACCAGCGAGAAAAACTTCTAGCACCTCACGGTGTCCTTGAGGCGAACGTGCCTGTTTCGACTGGTGTCTACGAGTTGTAACGTTGTCACATATCTCAGTCGCTGTGTTGATATCAGACTCAGACTGGGTCTGAGTCAGGCTAGTGTTTTGCAACTTAGGAGGGGTTCTTTGAACACCAGCCATCGTACTAGTAGTACAGATGAAGAAAGATGTAGGAAAAACTGATTAGGAGGGCTACTCGTCTGATTTGACTTTGTTACTATCAGCTGTCGCTATCCAACACTGTATTATTTAATACTATTCGGTACATTCGCACCTGATCGTCCGGTCCCGAGGTCGCGGGCGCTGGCGTAGCCGATACAGGTTTCGTAGACGATCTCGTAGCGCGCCGTAGGCGCCGTAGCACAGGCGAATGACGTCGTCGCCGCGTAGCAGATGTGTAGCACTCAGTAATTTCGCACGTTGGTACTATCCACTCTGTGGCGTAGTGGCCGGGCGCTCTAGTCCGCCGCCGCACCTCACGCCGCTGGTTCAAATCTCGCCAAATCACAAGCACTTTAGATTAGTAGAAATATTTGAACTGTTTGTATCCCTTTCTAAGACCGCCCAATGGGAGGAGCAATCAGGTAAGCACTGCACTTGAGTGACAAAGATTTGAAAGTCACAAGAATCAACCAATCACTTAATTTAGCGGTTCAAAAACTTGTGGAGAACGAACACACGTCCACTAGTCCGAGCGTCGGTCGACCGAATCCGAAATAAAAAAAGAATCATCAAAATCGGTTCACCCAGTCAAAAGTTATGAGGTAACAAACATTAAAAAAATTTTTTTTTAAAAATACAGACGAATTGATAACCTCCTCCTTTTTTAAAGTCGGTTAAAAACGGTACTCGCGGGTTGCAGCTGAAAATCAGAGTCAGGTGGCACACGTTCCTGCCAGGGTCGCCGAATTGTTCGAAAGAGTTACCGTGGCTCTGGCATTGGTAACTGGAGGAACACGGGTGGGTTTTAGTCAGTACAAGTCCAACACGCCCTACCATTCCACTCAGATCGGGAGACGTGATCATTTGACGATTTCTCAGCCAAAAAAAGGCGGCACACCTCATGTTACCATCTGACATTATGCTGACTTGAGATCCTTTTGGCATTACAATCATTGCATTTCTCTTTCTTTTCTTGCAATCAAATTCTCCCTCATTTCCTCCTCATTATTAGTAATAAGGGCAAAATCAATCTGCTTAGATTTATTTTACGTACTCGCATCATCAATAGTCATAGAAATCACAACATGGATAAGCCTTTTTTCCGGGATTTTATTGTGGTACTTACGGGATTGAATGAAATATTGTGAAAGTAAGGATGTTTAAACTAGGTACTACGAGTACATTAGTAATTTATAGAATGCGATAGAAAAACATCTAAAATTGTTTTTTTATCTTACTGTCGAAGGCCGATCACTTAAATACTATTAAAAAGACAGCAAAAGGGTTAAACATTTCTTATTCATATTGATGTATCTTTATTCTACACATTACAACATTTGAAATTAATTTCAAAATCCAGGAATCCCGGAGGCATATCCATACTAATATATACGCGCCAGTTCATTGATCCCATTTTAATCTACCTACTCCGATCACTGCTCATTACATTCGTACATTTTCTAAGAATCTAGGCACACTACAAGTGGGCCGCACTGCTCTATTTGTATGACAATCCGTAACGTTGCAGCCCGTAACGGCTGTAATGTGCACTTCGCTTTAATGGGTGTCGATTATAAGTTAATCTATAGTTCTAAACCATAAGGACCATCAATTCCCCCTAAGCAAAGGGATGCCTCTGGAAACGAGGCATAAATACCATCTTGCCCAATAGAAATGAGGTCCTTTGAACTTTGCAATGGACCCCATGGGTTTAGTAATATGATACATCGTTATAGTACCTTGAAATATAACCTGTTTTGTTCAACAAGCGATTTAATCGGTCCGACCAAACGGTGAAAATAGAACCTAAATGGAATCCTTTTTGGCATGAGTATTTTTTTATTTACTTGTGAAGTGTTTTATATTTATTGGATAAATATATTTTCTTTCTTTCTTTAATTCCGAATTTTAAGTCAAATTTGATCAAGTCTACTACAACGTAACTATAGGTATAAAGACAGCTACCTATTTAAGACAGCTTAACTTAACTAAAATAGATATGGCTCATATTTTCTATACTTATAAGAAGAAAATGCGACATAGAAGACATTCAAACATAGAAAAACTTCAGTTGACGAAACGTTAACTCTATTTCAATAAAAAAGACACAGCTCCATATCTTTTAGTCTCTAAAACCCGAGAGAAAAGGCCTTAAATTCAAACAAAGCATTTAAATTATAAAGATACCCAAAGTAACAAACCTAAATACCATAGCTGACGAACAATTACACAAAGAGAAAACTTACATTTCTTGCAAAAAAAATCAAGAACAAACTCATTTCTCTACGGGATACTTCACTAACTCCGGTATCATCCCTAACTCAAGGGAATAGAGTCTAAAATCGTTACAAAAAGTTTAAGAAACTCGGCGTCTCATTACTGACATCTCAAGGGGCTGTCCCCATTATCTTGCAAACTGTATCTGGAGTAATCTGTGTTTGTGGGCTAATTTAAAGGCGCTAGCGGTATTTTGTACTTTTAAAAGATTACTAGTTGTTATCCGCGACTTCGTCTGCGATCTAAGACGAAAAATAACCTATTTCCTTACCCAATTCATTGTCTATCTGTGTGCTAAATTTCATCCAAATCCATCAAGCTGTTTTTGCGTGAATGAGTAACAAACAAACCAACTCACTTTTGCATTAAAATATTGTATTTGTTTGTGTTAAAATGTTACGTCCTATGTTTTTTGGAAACTAAACAACTTATAATTTTAGTCATATATTAGTCAACTATACAACTTATATAGTTTAGACATTTACTGTAAATAGTGTTACGCGTTAGATATATTGCGCGTTACACTTATTTTGATGAACGTGGGTCACAATGAAAATTTGTAGAAAATAAAAAATGGAATGATATAGAATAAAATAAATAAATAATATCTTAGGACAACCAATACACCGTTATCTGATCCCAAACTAGGCAAAGCCTGTACTATGGTAACCAGACAACTGATAAACATACTTATATATTACTTATAGAAGTCAGTTAATATTTTTATTCCTTTTCGAAGTATTCTCCGATCCTTTCTAAGCAACTTCCCATCTGATGGAACCATTGACTGAAGCAGTAGGCCAACTCATTTGTAGGAATCTCTTCCACACCTTTTCAAACACAGCCCCGGCCATCTTCAGGGTTCATAAAACGTATTCCTCTAAGGTTATCTTTTATTTCTGGAAATAAATAAAGTCACAAGGTGCCCAGTCGGGACTGTAAGGAGGATGACTCACTAACTCCACACTTTCCATGGACGAATATTCTTTAAAAAAAATGCTTTAAATTACATATGAATTATTTACACATCTACCAAAGACTTCCTAACTCGAATTTTTTTTTCTTTTTTCATCAGCTGCTTTTCTTTGGCGTATTCTAAAAACTTTCAGTGTGACCCCGTATACATCGCATCTCATGCACGAGGTCGGGTTCAATTCATATGAATGTTCTTTGTTAGTTTATTTTGAACATCACTGATGAAAGAAAACATTGTGAGGAACACTAGTCTTATATCGAAATCGGCATTGTACCTTGAGCAAGCATAGTCAACGCTCATGTCTTCTGTGCACAAGAAGAAGCCTTCGCCCTGAAGTGAGACAATAATAGGCGGCTGTTATTATTATTTTATACTTATACTACTTCTTTTTATACTTATAACCTATCCCAAAACTGTAAAAGTCCCAATTATTTGTTAATCTGAAACTGTTTTTTATATCTTTTATTTATCAATTTTGTTTTATCCTAGGTCATGCGCTAAGTGGTAAGTACTCGGTTTATTTTAAATATTTGAAGCACAATGCATCTGATTTCATGCAACATAGCCCCCTCTACACAAGAAACCCTCTTAATCTACACTTTTTGAACCAAAATCTGTCAACTATAAAGTAAACAACAAAACTCAATAATATCAAAGACTTTCGAAATAAATCCTATGAACACAGACTTTAAAAGTTAAAGTTTTCAAGACAATGAACAATATGGGCTATCTTTACCCATTTAATATTCGTTTCACAGTCAACGGTTATCATTTTGAAGACCCTCAATCTTCAGCCTAAAAACACAACTACAAAAAAATACCGTAATTAACGATAAGTATATTTTTAATTAAACTGAGGCCATCAAATGAAATTACCGTCCTCTACTTAATTAAATGAAGGTGACTAGATTAAATTATGTTTGCATTAAAAATAAACGCTCGTATTCTGTTGAGAGGCCGCCATTTTGTTTTCAAGGGACATTTTAACGTTCAGCGCATAATCTAGATAAAGGAGGACCCTTGTCCAATGAAACGTGGAGGTTATTTTCGTTTTAACTTTACAACATAAATTTTATATTGATTTAATAAAATTAACAGGCTTTACACGAAATAAAAATATTTTAATTTTACAGAGTTTGTATAAATCCACATAATTATCTTATATTGAATGAAATCGTGACTAGAATCTCTCTGGATAGCATTTTTACAAAAACAAAATCAACATCTTCCTGCCTTGTCCCAACTATAATGATAAAGAATTTTATTTCTGTAAGTAGATTTGTCCAAACACTTTTAGACTTCAATCATATTTTTTAAAACTAGATGAGGTCGGCGTATCCTATCTGACTACTCTGAGAAGAAGGGCCGAAACAAACACAGAGGTCACAGTCTCTTTTAAAGTCCAGACATAAGCCGTTTACTCACCAACATTGTTTGTATCCTAGTTCTTAAGAATACTACTGTATTAGGCTATATTTTATTGAGTACAAATAAACGTTGCAATGTTAATCTTGGTCAAATCTTGTGAAGACGGTATCTGAAATGGTCTTTTGTGGTTAGAACCACACAGATTTATTGGACCTATCCAATGAGTGCACGCATTTATAAGTAATCATGCGGCTCAACTTAGAATTTAAGGAGCTCAACTATAGCGGTCGGCTTCCTCTCAAACCGGATGCAGCTAAATACGAAGATTCTAAATAAACCGACTGCCTATATGACTTTTACAACCGAGCAACTGGGTAAAACTATACTCCTTGACACTACTGGTTCTTTCGGGCTTCTAACGACCCAAAACGACTGTCTAAGATCCTCGGCTTTTTTTTTCTGGATGGGAAATCATCAAATGACTTCTCCCGCTCTGGGCGGAGCGGGAGGGCGTGTCAGACTTTTAATGACTAAAACCCACCCGTGTTCCTTCAGTTACCCATGTGCCGGGGCCACGGTATCTCGCTTGAACAATCTCGCGACCCTGTCAGGCATCGGTCCTCTACTAGGACCGATGCCTGACACAGCAGCTGACATCTCTTTGAGGCGCGCGTGGAACACTACGCGCTGTCGACCCGAGCCTGGTCCTTACCGGGCGGCGAGCTACCCATTGCTCGCCACCCGCAAGCTCGCGCCTACGGTGGCCGGGAGTCCGCTATCGACTCCCGACGCCCGGGGCGTCTCCTCCTGCGGCGGCTAGGGACGTGAGGGCGCAGTGACTGCCACTCCCTCACGCGCCCCGCCTCCTCCTTCGCGAGCATTACTGTTTCGCAGAAGGAGGTGACGGCTTCCCATACCCTCTGGCTCCGTACCATGGCTCGCACCAAGGCCGGACGCGAGAGGTCGCCGCCGCCGATCGCCTCCACGAGGACACGGCGGTACTCCGCCCAGGCAGGGCACACCTCCACCGTATGCTCCACCGTGTCCTCCAGACGATCCTCGCAATGGAAACACCCGGGCTTTCCTCCCGCTTTATCCTGAACAGGAACCCACCGAAGCACCCATGCCCGGTGAGAACCTGCGTCAGGCGAAAGGTGAGGACGCCGTGGCGCCTCTCTATCCACTCCTGAAAGAGGGGACTTATCTCCGCAATTGTGACGTGCCCAGTGCTGGGTTGCGATAATCGTACCCGCCATGTCGCCATGAGATCACACCGGAGCTCTGTCCGCCGTGCCGCGATTTGTCGCGGCAGCGGAGTTTCGCCCCAGCGTTTCGCCTCCTCGCGCCACTCCCACATGTGTGCGAGGACCTTTGCCTCCAGATCCCATGGCGGCACTCCGGCAAGGAGGCTCGCCGCCTCGCACGAGATCGTGCGGTATCCTCGGAGGGACCAATGGCTTAAAGCGCTTTTCGATCTCGGTTTGTTAAGATCGTCACCCATCCACAGACCAACAGCGACAAACGTAGCTTAACCTGATCGATGGACGCGGCTGTTATTACTTAGTCAAAAGGCTCTCTTTATAAAAAAAACAATCATTATCACAATCCATTGTTGACCTTTTGACACCTCGACCGTTGTGCTTGAGATTTAAATGCACCAAACACCTAGTAAATGCTCTCTATCAGTAAAATCTATCTATACTTATATTAATATTATAAAGCTGAAGATTTTGTTTGTTTGTTTGTTTGTTTGATTGAACGCGCTAATCTCAGGACCTACTGGTCCGAATTGAAAAATTCTTTTTGTGTTGGGTAGCCTATTTATCGAGGGAGGCTATAGGCTATATAACATCACGCTACAATAAAGAGGAGCGGAGCAGTAATGAAAAATGTTGCAAAAACGGGGAAAATTTATTCCTTTTGAGAGTTTCCGTTGCGTGCGCTGCGTAAACGGTTAAAGTAACGCAAAAATCATGTATGACGGAATTGTTCCTTTTAAAAAGTTCAAAAAAAAAGTCCGCGAGAGCATAATATTTCTATCTTTTAAGGTTGACTCACTATAACTCAAAAGGAGCGAGCAGCAACGAAAAATGGACGAAAACTAGCAGGCAAATCGATGCGACGGGAAGGGTCAGGGGAGCAAAAATTTGACGCGGACGAAGTCGTGGGCAGAAGCTAGTTCAAAATATAAGGCTAGACCTTCCATCTTGACATGTAGTATATAACCACAGCCGTAAAATGATTTTTTGGCACATGGTTAAAATTAGAACTAACGGCCGCCATCTTAGTTTTTCTCTATACGTCACAAAACAATTTCACAACTCAACAGCGCCCCTTAACAACGTCATTCAGCCGCCAAAAGATCTCAAGTACCACTTTACGCCTAAACGATTGACATACATTTTAGTCCGTGTTAAATAAATCTATTTTCTTTCTCTTCTTTCTTACACATACATACACTAAACATTGTCTGATGCGATCACAAGATAATATAACTTCAATACCATTTACCGCTACCCTCTTCCACTTGCACCATACACTCTATCTTGCAACGCAATTTGTAGCTCCAACGTTCGCTAACTGTAATTACTAAATCAGTTGAACACAGATAGCAAATTCACCCGTTTCCTGAAACGTTGAAACCACACCTGCACTCAGCGAATTCTACCAAACGATAACCTTTGGGAACCTACTCTCTAACTCCGTTACCGAAAATACGAGTCGGTCCGAAAGTAGTTCGAAACTTCGAAGTGAATCCTCATAATCAGCCTATAATCATCCCACTGCTGGGATACTGGGATACAGGCCTCCTCCTGTGAGAAGGAGTGGGCCATGTGCTGGTTGGTAGATGTTATATGTCTTCTAGGACCTGCCGGTTGCCTCACGGTGTTTACCTTCATCGTTTTGTAGCGATGGAGAAGGAAAAATTTACGCAAAGTAAAGCGTCTGTCTGGGTTCGAACTTACGACCCTATAACTCGTAAGGCGCGGCCGTTACCACTGCGCCACCACTGCACGTATAGTCGTTTATTTAACTTTTTTGAGAGAGTGGGCTACGTGAGAAATTAATTCAACGGCTCACATACTGGTAACACCACAATATTCAAATGAGTTACACTGAACAAATTACTTCAATGCTGCTTTTAAAGCCAAGGTTTGAGGCAAAGTGGTGGCTCCCACATAGTGTCTGCAATTTGTCGACGAAGCTCCTGGGGCTGGCTCATTGGTACCACCAATCATCTCCCTGCTGCCATAATTTTCTGTTGTGTAAACTCAAACTTCAGTATGTCGATGGTAATCTTAATTGAGCCTATAATTTGGCTAGTAGTTTAGCACTTCAGTAGCGTTCATCAGTTCGTCTAACGTTCAGACAAAGAAAGACGTTAGACACGATATTAAGTGTCCCATCTTTTGTGGAACAACACCACATTTACCCTCCAGGGAGGCGTCATCTGTGAGTCTCCACCTAAGTAACGCGAGAGGTAGAAAAAGAGAATGTAGTTACAACACAGTATAGGAAGTATACATACAATATAGCCCGAAGAAATGTCAAACTTAAGTAGCAGTAGGCAGGGCACAATGCTAGTTGAACAGACGGCCGATGGATCCGAAAGGTTCTGGAGGTGCGATGGCGTACCAGAAGACGTACAGTTAGAAGGCCTCCCACAAGGTGGTCCGATAACCTTGTGAAGGGTCCAGGAATCCGCTGGATGCGGGAAGTACAAAGCTGGTCGAAATGGCGGAGCTTGGGGGAGGCTTATATCCAGCAGAACTTCTTTAGGCTGAAGTGATAATGATGATATACAAAAAATAACCTCGGACAAATAGTACTTGAGTTACGTGCACAAACCCTTACAGCCACCTACCAGCGTCGCGAGATGCGGTCGAAAGAGTTACCGTGGCCCTGGCATATAGGCAACTGAAGGAACACGGGTGGGTTTTAGTCAGTAAAAGTCTGACACGCCCTCTCACTCCGCCCAGTGTGGGAAAAGTCATTTGATGATTTCCCATACAAAAAAAAACCCTTACAACCAGCAGATATACAGGTATTTGATATTTTTCAACCTCTTATTTCCTCGACTGGTGTACCATTCCCTCTCTTACAATAATAGTTTGGTAAATTCACTGTTCTGTGACAAAAGAAAATAGAACACAGCACCAAAGGCCACCAAGTTCCTGAAACTACGTAGATATTTGAAAATGTTGTCGAAAGGTTTCAGTAACAGGAATTTTGTTTTCGTTTCATTTCCCGTATAGTGGGAGCGGAAATTGATCGTCTGTTTTGTTGGTTTTGTTTCTTGTTAGCTTTACATGGTTTGGTTTTTATTTTCGATTAATATTTGTGTTTTCAATCAAAGATGGAACTAACTGAAGTTTTCTTTACCGGTTCAGTGAAATTGTTTTTGTTTTGGAATATTTCATACTACGCATACAGTTTAATTATTTCACAGATCCTCGCGCTTTATAAACTTTCCATAACAACATCATGATTATCTGCCTAGCCTTTTCCCAACTATGTTGGGGTTGTCTTCCAGTCTAAACGGATGCTGAATACCAGTATGGTATATGGAGTGACTGCCTATCTGACCTCCACAACCCAACAGTAAACACGATACCCGTTAGTAAAACTAGTTGTCAAACTTTCGCGCTTCAGACTACCGATGTTGACTGTCAGTGATCCAAGAATAACAGCCGAGACCAATGAATTAACGTGCTTCCCGAGGTAGTTTATACACTGTTACCCAATAACAGCCGAGACCAATGAATTAACGTGCTTCCCGAGGTAGTTTATACACTGTTACCCAATAACAGCCGAGACCAATGAATTAACGTGCTTCCCGAGGTAGTTTATTCACTGTTACCCAATAACAGCCAAGACCAATGAATTAACGTGCTTCCCGAGGTAGTTTATACACTGTTACCCAATAACAGCCGAGACCAATGAATTAACGTGCTTCCCGAGGTAGTTTATACACTGTTACCCAATAACAGCCGAGACCAATGATTTAACGTGCTTCCCGAGGTAGTTTATACACTGTTACCCAATAACAGCCGAGACCAATGATTTAACGTGCTTCCCGAGGTAGTTTATACACTGTTACCCAATAACAGCCGAGACCAATGATTTAACGTGCTTCCCGAGGTAGTTTATACACTGTTACCCAATAACAGCCGAGACCAATGATTTAACGTGCTTCCCGAGGTAGTTTATACACTGTTACCCAATAACTGAGTTGTGGTGTGGAGGTCAGACGGGCAGTCGCTCCACGTTATACACTGGTATTCAACTCCATCTGGTAGATGTTGTTATGTCAAACACAAACTCAGAGCATTGATTTCAAATTAATCTATTTACAGGCTTTTTAATTCTCAAAAGAGTCGGTTATTCAGAATGATGAAACCAGTTGCCCATTCCAAAGATTTAGTAGGTCCCTATGAACAAGAACAGGCAAGAATCATCATTCTATTCTTCAGTCAAAATTCACCAAAAGTCTCCCATAATTTGTACCCACGGATCAGTCATCATTACACGTGTACGTCACGAATTGTTTTGCCCAAAGCATACCAATTTCACCCGTTTGTTCAACCCCATAGATGCGATTACCCTGTAATAGGAACAAATATGGGGTCCTTAATAGTACCTGTGGGTAATGTATGGGCCTTATTAAAGGGGAAAATACGGTTGGATGAACATTATGACCGCAATTACTTTTTGGTGACAGTTTATGGCCGTCTGTGCGTTTAAATTTTCAGTGGTATTCAAGAGTATTTAGGATCGAATAGCAGCAGTGGTGACCCAGTGGTATCGGCCCCGACGAGTTGTAGGTCATGGGTTCGAACCCAGGCAGGCACTTTACTTTGTGTAGATTATTTCATCACCACTGCTTTCAAAACGGTGAAGGAAAACATCGTGAGGAGACCGGCATGTCCTAGAACTCGAATTCGAAGACATGGTCATCTATCAACCCGCACTGGGCCCGCGTGGCAGATGATGGCCCACTCCCTCTCACTGAGAGGGAGCTTGTGTCCCAGCAGTGGGAACAATATAGGCTGATTATGATGATGAGGATTGAATAATAATTATATCTTAGGACAACCAACACACCGTTATCTGATCCCAAACTAGGCAGAGCTTGTACTATGGCAACCAGACAACTGATAAACATATTTATATATTTCGAAATACATACATAATTATAGATAAATGGTGAAGTGAATAAATAGGTGGTTCTGACCCATACGTCATGTTTGTTAACGGGCGCCGTCAGTTGGGGCTGGTCATCTATTAGCTATCACGGCTTATTTTGTTTTTTATAACGGACGCTTTTAATGTGCACGTTTTTTTAACATCGTTCTCATATAGAATTTCAACATGAATAATGCAAACAATAAATTTTATCAATATGTGTTGTGTGTGTTTTGACTAGCCCGTTAGTCCAGTGGTTAGTGACCCTGACTGCTAAGACGGAGGTCGTGGGTTCGGTTCCTACCCAGGACAAATCTGATGAGCACAATTATTTGTTATGTGTCTGGGTGTAATTTATATGTATGTATTTAGAAATATATAAGTATATTTATCAGTTGTCTGGTTGCCATAGTACAGGCTCTGCCTAGTTTGGGATCAGATAATATTGTGTTGGTTGTCCTAAGATATTATTAGTTGGGGCTGGTCATCTCTTAGGTGTCACGGCTTATTTTGTTTTTATTACAGACGCTTTTAATGTGCACGTTTTTTTATATCGTTCTCATATAGAATTTCAACATGAATAATGCAGAAAAAAACTGTTACAATATTTTGATTTAAAAGAGTGACAGTGGAGTTTTTTGCCCGTTCTTCTCCATAGGTTCCTACTATGCTTTGGTATTGGCCACTAGCTTTCTGGCTAACTGATCCATTGACAATTCAAAAGCGCCAGTAATTAGTTTATCTATACTAATATTATAAATCTGAAGAGTTTGTTTGTTTGATTGAACGCGCTAATCTCAGAAACTACTGATCCGAATTGAAAAGTTCTTTCTGTGTTGGGTAGTCTATTTATCGAGAAAGGTTATAGGCTATATAACATTACGCTACAACCAAGAGGAGTGGAGCAGTAATGAAAAATGTTGCAAAAACGTAGAGTTTGAGTTTCAGTACGTACCTTGGACATCCCTGAGGGTAGATAGACCTAGTTTAATCAGAATTGAAGTCTCGAACTGAAAACAAATATGATGAAATTGAACTCACAAAGAAAACTTATTACAACGTTCCAAAAGCAAGAACAAACAATATGCACTGGACTAGCTACGCCGTAGCTCAGAAGTTACTACGCCGTAGCACATGATGAGCTGCGCCGTAGCACGTTTGAAATACACGAATTTAGAACGCAATATTTTTCTATTATATGTTCGTTGCTTTTACTTCATAATTACTTGCTCTCTCGTCTCCATAACTTTCTTACTTTTAGTAAAATATATGTAATATCATATATCTCTTACTAAAGTCGCAGTTAGTAATACCGCAATTAAAAAGAAATTAATTTATTACCACATAAAGTGGTAAATCCTGACAAATGGATCAACGGGCTGGCCAGTTCCACTCAATCTGTGTGGTTGTTCTTCAGAAGACCATTTCAGATACGCATCTAAATGATCTGACCAAGATTATGACTGGACTTTGAAAGAGATTGTGACCTCTGAGTTTATTCCAGCCTTTCTTCTCAGAGTAGTCACAGTAGTCGTTATCTAGATTCAAAATATTATTGACGGGTAAAGATGTTTGTTCAAATCTACGTATAGAAATAAAATTAATTGTTTTGTACGCTACTTTGTATACTCTCTTACACTGAGATTAAACCTACTAAATTAAAGACCGAAGTTAAAAGAGTAAGAAATAGTTTTACAATGCCTTTAAAATGGAACGACTCCCATATCCGTTCTATTAGAAAAAAAACGAATTGAAGACTTTTTGGATTTGCCGGGAATCGGATCTATAACAAAATTGTTTTATATTATTATTGTCTTACAGAAAAATGTTACAATGTTGCTATTTTTAAATTTCGTATTCTTCATATGTAAACTATGCCAATATAAAAATAATTTTAAAAATGTAGGCAATTACACCGCCAAATGCGTATTACGCATCACAGTGACGTCACGCAAAATCCTACATCGCACTAACAGAGTTTACCGCGCAACTAGCATACTTACAACGTCCCGAAATAAATCTTCCAACTGAATAATCGTCCAGTAGGCCATCGCCGACCAGATACGACACCCATCTGGTCGAAGAATCATCCCCTTTCTATGGAGGTTGAAATTTTGAAAGGACAATGCTCAAGGATGTATGGAATCCCGTACCATGTTGCATCAAAATCAAACTTTGTTTTTTATATACTACATTGATCATATTAACTCCTACAAAAGTTCTTTTTGAAAAATAAACCCGGGTTTCAGAGTTATTTAGTAAAATCAAAATAACCTAAAAACTAGGTCTGTTTTGGTCGACGCTGCCAGCGACTTGTTTTATATCTACTTAGACACGTTATACATGGACGAATATTATTGTTCTAAAAACAGCGTAATACACGTATATAAGTAAGGAAGATTTACGAGTTATAGCAACGTCTAGCCCCACCACAGGGTTCGTGACTGAAACTCGTTTTTCTTTAATACGTTGAGTCTCACAGTTACCTGCTGGATACAAGTCACTATCTGCTTAAGCAGTCTTCCCAGTGGAGACTAAACTATAGCCTCCAGCCAGGCACATGTGTCACTCAGTGATTTGACCGACCCTTATATTATCAACAGTGTGAACCGGTAACGTGGGTATAATTCTTGCCAAACTTCTTGGCCGCCCTGAAGTTGGCTACAATGGCTGCGCAGTCGTAAATCTAATAAAAAAACAGCAGCCTATAATGTTCCCACTGTTGGGACACAGGCCTCTTAGTGAGAGGGAGCCGTAATCCACCACGCGGGCCCAGTGCGGGTTGGTAGATGTGACATGGCTGCAATTTTTTGGTTCTAAGACGTGCCGGTTTAGTCATGATGTTTTCGTTCACCGTTTTGCGAGCTGTGTTGATGACATAATTTACACAAAGTATATCGCCTGTTTGGGTTTGAACTCACGACGTACTACTCGTAAGTCGCGGCCGCTACCACTGGGCCGCCGCTACTACTGGGCCACAACTACTCACCAATACCAATAATACATTATCATAAATAAGGGTGATCAGTCAGACTGATAGGTAAGTGATAGAAAAATGAAACAAACAAGTTAATTTCGGTTTTTAATAGGGATCAAAGTCAAAAATATTTATTTAACAAAACTGTTACATAAATCATTCATCATACTCCTGAAAAAAATCATCTAAATCCTTTGCTGGCGAAGTTATGTCATTATACCGTCCCCAGCTCAAATACTATACTATCGTCATTACATGAGCACAGCAGCCCACTGTTCGCTTACCGACGAGGCGATTGCAGCAATAACCTACTATGGTTTCTAATGTGTTGGTCACAGCATCATCTCTGCTAATCAATAAATACATGTGATAAGTACGACTGTTGACATGTCTCGAATTAATCATACCTCTTAAGAGGTAATTATTAAGTCCTAAAATCAAAGGTACATCATCATCAATAGAATTATTCACCTCAACTGAATAAATACCAGTCCGACGGATGTGTTCCCTATAATAAGATCTAGCCTGCTTGAGTTGGTAGGTCTCAAGAGCTAACATAGTAAGCCATCTTAACGTCAATTATGGCTTAGGAATATTGAGATCTCCACATGGTCCAGCATCTGGCAGACCTGGGCGATTGCAGTTGTACACATCACGACGTTGAACATCTCTTGTAGCTGACCTCCAGCAAGCAGCACATACTATTTCCAATCTTGATATCTATAAAAATAACATGATTATACATGTAATACAAAACATTTCACAATGAGTTATAGACTTGATAAAAGTATTACTGTAATGTGATGTAACTAGGAATACATGATAATGATCAGGCAGTTATTGTGTCAAAATAGATAATAATTAGGTTTCATTTTTATGTTGCAACATAAATAAAAATATTTACCAAATGGAGTGGAATATTTCTAACTAAAATGTTTCTCTCTTGTCGATCTTGTCTTACAGGATATGGTCTAGTTGCACGTAGAATAGAATTGCCACAAGAACAACATAATTTTCCATGACCAAAAGCAGGCAAAGATAAACTTCCTTCACTGATTGTGTTTGCTCGATCTTGAAGCAGTCTCAAACACTCTGTACAAAGCACACATTCTGAAGACATCTGCAATTAAAACCATGAGTGAAAAAGTGTGCTTCTACCCTTTATGACGTTATCTATCTTCTGTAACATATTCAAAGAAATTACATCTACAAGTAATCAAGAGTAAAGCGTTTTTTGGCCTCAAACAGGTTGGTTTTTTTTTTGTTATTTATTTGTTGGATATTTCCTGTGCGAGTCCAAAAATGTTTTCATGCATTCTATAAAAATAATGTTTTGTAAGCTGGTAGATTCATAAAAAGATTAGTCAGGAAATAGGTGCCTGACATTCATAAGTACCTATATATTCAAAGAGTAAAATAAGATCTGCTTACCTGAGTAGAAGTTATCCAAGACTGTAACAAGTTAATCATTGGAGTAGACGCTTGTTCTAATGTGTGTAGGTTTCTGGGTATCAAAAATGAACTATAGATACATCGCCGGTTTTGCCGGGTGACTGACGATGTCAATCGGTCGACCAACTCGACATATTTGCACAATGAAATACTCACAAAAAAGTTCACAAAATACAAACAAGTTCTACTTTTCAAAACAATTCAATAATTATTCAATCTCAACTCTTAAAAACACAGACGTTACTCGCTACTCGCTAGCGCAAACCACAGACTACAGAGTACATGCGCAAAATGTCAGATGCACAGATAACAAATCCATTCTGTTGCATTCTACATCTTTTTTACTAGTTGGGAACGGCTAATTAACCATAACAAAACCAGATAAAATAATGATAATCTTTTAAATAGATATTCTATTCTAGTTTTTTTTTTTAAATTGATGTAGAATCAGCAGAGTATTATTTTTACAGTGAACATGGCACTTTCAAAAATCAAGGTTATGTTAATCATTTAACACGTGAAGTGAAACGGAACGTCATTTATAGGAAGTAAAACAATATCCATACTTTTAAACTTAAAAATAAATTCCCTGTTCAAAAACTAAATCCCCGACGTGTAACGTCGTAAAAAAATATGAAACTAATTACTCCAAAATTTTGGTCTTGATGCGTGAGACTTTTTGGTACCACTTTTGAGCATTCTCCTTTACACCTTATTCCTCACACCTACACAAAAATAACAATAGAATATCCTACCGTAACTAAAACTATTACCAAACTATTATAATAGTAATATGAAACAAAATTAATATCTTCGTACATAAAACAGGAAGGGTAACCTATACCTACATTATATAAAACAATTTCTGTAGATACATACACATCTACCACGGAAACACGAAACTCAAAACGACGAAGCGTTGAGAAATAGTTGGAGTGTAAAATTCTACACGATATCTAATATATTCTACGCAAACGAAGCGCTTCCTCTCAGGAATATATTTATATAGATACAGGTAACAGTATATGTATATCTAGCGTTGAAAGATTTGTTCAGAGAATATGGCGTGCGGTTTTGTATTACGAGGGTAAGAATAAAAGTAATTGAAACTGGAGTTTGCTTCTGGTTACGTTAATATTTTAGTAATATTAGACCTGTGAGCTATGCGTTGAACAAAGGTAGTTCCTGACCTCGTTTTTACCCGTCGCTGGGTTCTGTAAAAGACGGGCTAAAAACATATTTATAGAGAAAAGTGGTATAAGTGTTTAATAGCAGAAGCGCTCTTTGTGATGGAAAAGCACTATTGCTATAACTTTTTCTGCCGAAATATAATTTTGACCCTGTGGTATAGGACCCGACTTATGAATGATAGGTCGTAGGTTTGAACAGAGGCAGGCACTTTACTTTGTGTGTTTTTAACTTCATCACCATTGCTCTCAAAATGATGAAGAAAAAATTTCATGTGTAAACCGGTAAGATATCTTATAACCAAAAAATTTAAGACATGTGACATCTACCAACCCGTACTGGGGCCGCGTGGTAGATTACGGCCCACTCCCTCTCACCGAGAGGATGCCTGTGTCCCAGCAGTGGGAACAATATTGGCTGATTAGTGTAGTACGCGGTCTTTGTGAAGGAGAAACTATACATCTTGGCTGTCCATTTATTATATGATATATGACAACACGTTAAACTGAATAGTGCGACCTCAAGTGGACATCTAGACATTAAGTCATGAAATCTATACATATAATAAAACTGTAGAGAGGTCAATTCTGTACATTGAATATACATTCAAAATTAATATTGGAGGATGAATGGTGATCGATACTGATGCCAAAAATGCAATCAGTAAATTTTTTGTCTGTCTGTCTGTCTGTCTGTATGTGCACGCATGGGTTAAAAACTACTGAAGGGATTTTAATCAAACTTAATACGATTGTAGTCCATACTCCTGGGCAGGTTATAGGCTATATAACATAACGCTAAGATACATAGGAGCTGAGCAGTGACGATACCCGCGGGATATTTTCCGACCTCCACGCGGGCGAAGCCGCTGGCAAAAGCTAGTACGGAATAAATATTTAGTTTATTCTATCATTTTAATTTTGCTGTGTTGGATACCAAATACATATATTTAAAATGTAATAGTTATAATCTTAACAATCACATTTCAAATATATATATTGTTAGCTAATCCCAAAATAAAGATATTAAAAAGTAAGATCAAAAACTAAAATCTGAACTGAAATATCACGGTCTTCTTCTCTACTAAAAAGTATGAAACAAAAAAATAGTCGCATGTGAAAAAACCCCTAAAGCTCAGTGGCGTGCGGTCCATATAGGCAAAAAGACACTGCAGACCCTAGACTTAGATCTAGACTAGTTACTAATATTTTAATAATAAAGAAAATATGCTAAGTAATAAAATTATTCAAAAAGTTTAAACGCCTAATATAAATGAGAAGCAACGTTCATACGGTTATATTAATGTACTCGCGGCGCAAGCAGGCAGCGATCGAAAGTGTCTTCTTTTCATTCATAAATGTACGCATGTAGTGGTAATTTCTTCTACATTTTCGTGTCTGCACATGTCACACAAAAGCGCGCTAATAAAGCGTAATAAAGCGAACTCCTGCCGCAGGATATCCAATCGCGGGCTTCCCTGCGCCAAGCTAACCAATCACGGGTGGGACGCCTATACGCCATTATTGGTGCGCTGTGAGTATTATGCGATCAAGTTGAATATTACGTAGCCTCAAGCAAATTCCAATTCGCAATGATACAATTTTATTTGTCAACGTTTTAGTTGTCAAAATTTAGAAATCGTTTGTTTACCAAAGGATCCATATTGATTTATTAGTGGAGCGCGCTGTTTTATGTTTTTATTTTGACTGAGTTTTGTTGTGATTAATTCATTTACAAACGTTAATATTTAGGTCGATTTGTTGCTTATTTCAACTAGTTTTTTTTGAACTGTGTTAGTTTTTCGATTTACTTAAGTACTACGCTTTTTGTTAGTTTTTTTTTTTTTCAAAATGTCGTTTGTGTTGAAAATGTGTGTTTGTTAAAAAGTGTATCTAAAGGGAAGTGTACCAGAATTAACCCAGCAAAGAGGTAATGCAACTCGTAAGTTTCATAGTAATAATTAAGAAACATAAAACCGGCTGTGTTTTTGTTTACACACATTTAAATTATTTTGTTTTCCTTGCTAGTTTAGTAGTTCGAATACAGTGTGGAATTGTTCGGTATTTGCAGATTTATATGATTTCTATCCCGCGGCTTGCTCAAACATAAATACATTTGGTAATTATCGTATTGAGAGAAGTGTTACGAAGAAGTTTTACGTTTAGCGAAGTTTATTGTTACTTTCCAAGCAAGCAGCGCATCGACAGAACGTTCATTTTCATTAAAACGTATTCTCACGTACCTATTTAAGAAACACACAAAGTCAACAACGAGTACAACATCTTTCTGTGCTTTCGACGGAAAAAGAATTATCATCATCAGGAAATCGCCATTTCAACCTTTTAAACCACCTAGTGAATTTTTCTTCACTAACTTGAGCAATTACGAGACACGTTTTTTTTTTTTTGAATTGCCTACCCGGTCATAAAACCCTGTGCACGCCACTGCTAAAGCTTATTTATGATCGCTTACAATGCTAACAATGTTTTTTTTAGGGTAGTTGGATGAACCTAGAAGTAAGCTACTAGGCATTAATCTTAAATGCCATTACATTTAATGGGACACTCAAGTATCAGATACCATATAACCATTTGTCATGGTGTTGTGTGGTGGTGGTGGTGGTATTACCGACGGTGTAGTGTTTGTCACCGCTAATCAATTGTAATGACTCGACACTTCGTTCATTCCACGCAGTGTACTCAATGTTACGACTACTCCAGTTTATTACTGAGGTCAAAGCTAATGGCTTATCGGTGTACCTGAGCTGTAATAGATACTTTATAGTGCTCATATGTAACTATTATAAAAGCGAGAAGAAGTGATGTTATTGAACAAAAATCGTATTTAAAGCTTCCTGAGAACACCATATACACATTTACGAGATATACTCGTTAAGTACTCAAATATACACTTCTTAGTGGTTTAATGAAATGAGATGAAAGATAGATAAGTGTAATAGTCATGTTTGAATAGGTTAGTAAATCGTTTGCATTTCAAGGGAAGTTAGTTTGCAAGACAAAAAAGAAAGGTTTTAATTTAATTATCTAAAAATATTTACATAAATCAAAGCTCTCATTCTTAAATTATTAATGTATACAAGTACCTATATAAATAACAAAAGAATTATAGGGCATCAAAAAACTCGTCCACGGGAAAAGTGCCCAAAAGCCTTTCAGCATTGCCACGTTGTATAACAATACTGATTCTTTGACCTAAAATGGGCCAGCCCTTTGGTCACGTGAAAAGCTGTCCAATCGCTTGGTTATGTCTCGAAAAACGAAGTGTGCACTCGGACCCCATGACCCTAGATTTTCAATCGCAAACTGCTAAAAAACAGAAGTTCCAATAAGATTGGAATATCTGGTGCTTATAAATCACTGTATTTTTTTTCTGATTAACAGCCAGACGCAAAATCGTAATCTCTTTATTACTTTCCGTTACTTTCAGTTAACTACACCCAGGTGCCACATTATTCCGCAGGAACCAACCAAAACTCCATTTAATTCTAGCAACTTTCCGGGATAACAATCTTGGGAAATAAACTTCACACACACTTCGCAGTTTATGATCATGAAGTATGGCAGGTAAATTATGCATGAATTATACCTGCCACAGCCCAGTAATATTATAAGTATATGTCACTCGTAAATCTTAGAACAACACGTACACTCATGCATATTAAGAGCAATACGAATTTTACATGCTATATGACGTGAAATATCTATATTTAGTTATAATGCTGAAGAGCTTGTTTGTTTGAACGCGCTTATCTCTGAAGGGAACACCCAAATACTCCGAAATATTTTATTCCGAATTTCGATGTTCCGATTTTCAAAAGTCCGAATTTCATAATACCTAAGAATTATAATGTCTATTATTAAATATCACGAAATTTATTTTACCGAAAGTCGTAAATGTGATTTGTTAGTTTTCCGATTTTCATACGTTCGAAGAATTAAATGCTCGAAGGGTTCTCGGTCCGAAAAACGACATTCCGATTTTCAATGCTCCGAATAAACTAAAAGTCAACATGTTGTGCAACAAAATTTAGTGACAGAAACGAATCGCTGCAAAACCGACTTCACGCAGTCTTGTCTGCCCTACCCCTAGAGTGTAATTTAAACCCGCGTAGGCGCGGAGGGGTGGGGTGGCCCACGAGCTGAGGAGCAGGTGGTTTGAAGGCCCGCCGCCGCGGCTGAGGCTGGCCGGCGCAGCCGGTCAGCAAGCCGAAGCCGCGGTGGTGAGCGTAAAACCATCTGCGACGATAAGCACGCGTGGGGCCGCCCAAACCCCGCAGTGCCGGAGCCGTGACAGAAACAATGCTTGCTGCATGCCTGCTTGCATGCTGCATGCCTGCTTGCATGCTGCATGCCTGCTTGCTTGCATGCTGCATGCCTGCTTGCATGCTGCATGCTTGCTTGCATGTTTTTTAATTCTACCTCCTCATACTAAACATAATATTATACTTCTCTCTGACTATTCGGTTTTACAAGGCGTTTTTATTTCGGAATTGTATTAATCGGTATTTTAATAATCGGAATTCGTATTTTTGATGTTTCGAATTATCATTAAGTCGGACTTTTTGTTATTCGATCTATGGAAATTCGGTATATTGAGAATAGTAATTATAAACGTTAGGAATATTGAAATTTAGGAATTATAAAAATAGGAGTAATTATAAGTTGGAGTTGTTATATTCGGAATTATGAATCATTAGGAATTATGAAAATCGGTATTTTGAAATTCGTATTTGTGACTGTCGGAATAAAGTTTCACGTATTTATGTAGTGTACCCATCTCTGAAACTACAAGTCGGATTTAATAAATTCTCTTTGCATTTGAGTCATATTCAACATCACGCTTGGACTCTCAAGGGTAAAGCAAATAGAAAACAAAGAAAGGTAGGCGAAAACGAAGTAATAGGCAGACGATGCGATGCAACGCAGTGAGTTGGGGGGGGGGAACAAGACATTTCCCGCGGACGAACTCTCGACCAGAACCGATTCCGTCCCGATTACGTCTAGCTGTTATGCCTTGTTTTTTTTATTTTTTATTATTGACTTCAAGAATTTGGACATGGCGATTACTCTCCACAACAAGTTTCAAAAGACATTGTATTTGACGAGTTTTACTCGATAATTTGAGCTCAAAAACTTGTTTCGAGAAATTCCAAATATCAACCACCTATTTGTTATCATGTCAGTTAAACTGACAAAGGATACTTATTAATTACAAGCTTATTGTATTACTTTAGACACCGAACACCTTTACACCCCGACGTGGGCGTATGATATCACTCACATCTGACCTTTCAACGATCACCGGTGTTAATGTGGTATAAGGGCTGCCACACACTTGTCTTGGTCGGCACATTCGATTTGGCAGTTTTCGTAAAACATCAAACATGAGCTGAAGTAATTACTACATCTGCCAGGGTCGCAAGATTGTTCGAAAGTGTCTACCGTGT
Organism: Aporophyla lueneburgensis; assembly: GCA_932294355.1. NCBI lineage: Eukaryota > Metazoa > Arthropoda > Insecta > Lepidoptera > Noctuidae > Aporophyla > Aporophyla lueneburgensis. The sequence continues at coordinate 23,434,841 of OW028758.1, read as the reverse complement.
CTACCGTGACCCTGACACATGGGCAACTGAAGGAACGCGGGTGGGTTTTAGTCAGTAAAAGTCTGACACGCCCTCCCGCTCCGTCCAGAGCGGGAGAAGTCATTTGATGATTTCCCATCCAAAAAAAAAAAAACAATTACTACTTACATGTATTCGGATTTCATTCGACTCATGATAATCGGTAAACTTCTTTCGGCATCAACTTTGGTTTAATCATGTCAGCCGAGCTGCTTTTTCCGGATTTTAATGATTATAGTGATATTGATTTTATGATTTTATGAAACATAATTTACGATTATAATTTCTGGTCACTATCAGTCGATTGAAAAAAACATTTTGTATTTGATATTCCAATTCTTCAGGACGGTTATAACCTGTTTAACATCACGTTAGGACTTCTTGGAGTCAAGCAAAATGAAAAAAATCGGAAAGAACGCTAAGTGTGAACGAAATAATAGCAAAGGCGGGTGATTAGAGGAGGCCAAAATTTCACGCGAACAGAATAGTTTTTAATATTAGTAAGATTATTTCTTATTTGCATGTCTTTCATTTCATGTTGTACTGGTTGACGTCATGTCGTCAATGCCGATTGTCGCTGTAAACCAGCACTCGATCTCGCATAAGGACTGAGTTGTGGCAGCTTTGCGGATGTGACGCATATGTTCCTCCAACTTGTTCCATTCTTTGCGTCATGTTGTAACCTCAAAAAAAAACGTTATTTGTTTCTTTCTAACATGTATAACACCCCTTACGTTACACACTAACATGACGTAATATGACTTCGGGTAAGTAAGGGCTTTCATCTACTTAAATCAGGTCCTAATTTAATCAAGTTCGTACATTAATGTCGCGTCTGGTACTCAAGTTATACTTAATGCCACTATTAGCCTCCGTCTATATGAGACTACATAAGTAATTAAGTTTTAAGTACCTGCCCAGACGGTATTAAAGGCATCAAAATTTCAGCATACTACTCAAAGTATGCTTGTCTTGTGGAACCAATGAAAAACTGCAATAATTAAAGAGAATGCGTTAAGATACGTTGTAAAATTCAAATTTTCTTAAGTATTTTGCAATTTGCAGTACAGTGTCAGGTCGTATGTCGATTACAATATGCAATATGAGTTGAGATCGTTACAAGTGTGGATTTTAGAATTATAATCATTAAAATCATTAACACAACCATCTAAGTTCATCTATCCCGGGTTTCCCCATAATGGTTCATCATTCCGCTGCTAAACATAGGCTTCATCCAATTTGGAGGGCTATGCCATAATCGCCACGCTTGTCAGGCGAGTTGGTGAGTGCAGTATGGTGGTAAAATGCTTAGAGAACGCTGCTGCCCAGTCTCTAGCAAGTCCCTTAGCCGCCTGTTATGACACCCGAGATAAAATGGGACGGTGCTATTCTTTACGTCAGGACCCCACGAAACAATGGTTATTTGTGATAAATCACAGTTTATTTATTGAACTAAGTTGTTTTTTGTTTACAAAACTGGGGTACAGTCATGGGAAATGAATTGTTAAGGAAATTTACACCCACGTCAATTTGTAGTACTGAAGCCACTTTCTACATCTTGTATAGAATGACAGTGATTTCATAATACGGACAATTTATAATATGTTAATAATAATATCTTAGGACAACCAACACATCGTTATCTGATCCCAAACTAGGCAGAGCCTGTACTATGGCAACCAGACAACTGATAAACATACTTATATATTTCTAATTACATACATACCTATCTATACTAATATTATAAAGCTGAAGAGTTTGTTTGTTTGATTGATTGAACGCGCTAATCTCAGGAACTACTGGTCCGAATTGAAAAATTATTTTTTGTGTTAGGTAGCCTATTTATCGAGAAAGGCTATAGGCTATATAACATCACGTTACAACTAAGAGGAGCGGAGCAGTAATGAAAAATGTTGCAAAAACGGGGAAAATTTATTCCTTTTGAGAGTTTCCGTTGCGTGTGCGTAAACGGTTAAAGTAACGCAAAAATCATGTACGACGGAATTGTTTCTTTTAAAAAGTTCTAAAAAAAAAGTCCGCGAGAGCATACGTCTATCTTTTAAGGTTGACTCACTATAACTCAAAAGGAGCGAGCAGCAGAGAAAACGGACAGCACGAACGAAAACAAGCAGGCAAATCGATGCGACGGGAAGGGTCAGGGGAGCAAAAATTTGACGCGGACGAAGTCGCCGGCAGAAGCTAGTTATAGATAAATTACACCCAGACACAGAACAAATGATTGTGCTCATCACACAAAGATTTGTCCTGGGTGGGAATCGAACCCACGACCTCAGTCTTAGCAGTCAGGGTCACTAACCACTAGACTAACAGGCCAGTCAAGAAAGCCAGTATTATTTAATTTGGAAGTCAATTTGTTTCACAATTAATTTCGCCGAATATATCCCACTCTATTGCTTTTGCAAACCACTACTGTATTGGACAAGTAATTTATCTCACTGACATAAAATATTTTATCACCGACGCCCTTCAAACTTCATAAAACGGAAAATTTCAAATATCCCCGTAGGTAAAATGTCGCCGTATTTTAAGATGACATTTACAAAATTTTTCGCTCGCTCTACCCGGTCGTTTCGCAAAGTGTTCGTTTGAGTAGACGAGTGTGTAATCGTGTTAAGTCCTGAGTAACCTTTTAAAGTCGCGTTTTAATAAAGCGTAGTGTTTCGGAACATTTTCGAAGGGACGCTTAGTCAAGACTCTTTATTATGGTAAGCTTTTCTTGAATTTACCTTTTTAGTTGGTGATTTTTTTCTCATTAGGTTTTTACTTCGCTTGTCTTATGCGATGGAAGCGGATTTTCTTGAAGAATATGTAAGTTGGGGATCATTCTTTACGGAATTTGGGACAGGTAACTTCGAATTCGTTCGCGTGAAAATTTTGTACTCAGCCATACTGTAGCTGCCCATTAGAGAACGAATTACCAACTACATTCCAATCTTGTAGATGTTTTATAGTTCACTTATCCTCTATAGAAAAGGGAGGATCCTCTTTATGTTGTGTCTGATGGTCAACTGCCCGAACGACGATTGATATCGGGACGTGGTATATATGTTAGTCGGGCCGTCACTGTGTTGAGTAGTTCACATGTGGTGATGTTAACACGTTAACTGCTTTGGTGAAAATCAGGAAAACTCAAAAAATGTACTTAGTGTTATTTCACTTTAAATAAATTACTTATTCCAAAAATACATATGTATCATGTTTAGTACATATGTATTTATATAGCCTATATATTTATGTAGCCTATTTTTATCATTTATTTCCTTACTTTTATTTTGACTTCAAACAAAAGTTATATTGACACAATGATTTTTGGGTCGCGCGGGTCACTTAATATAGCTGAAAGAGTAATAAACATGGCCGCCAGGTAGCAAAGACATGTTCGGATTTGGTACGTGTTGTCGGTCATATAGTCCGACAAGGCCTGAATGGAACAAAAAATGTCGGTCACATAGTCTGGACATAGCAGTTAACGTGTTAATGCCGCTCTCGTAGACTCACAAATTTTACCTCTTTTTAATACATAGATACATACATAAACATGGTGCTGCTGGGTTCGTCAGCGGGAGCAATCAGAGAGATGCTTAGAACAAGTGAGACCTACGCTGCCGCACATGGATGAAAATATAACGAAAAGAAATGTGAATACATGGTCTTTGAGGTCAGCGGCAAACGCCGTGGAGAGGGACCCGAGTTGCTTATTATCCGGTCACCAATTAAAAGGGTGTCAACTTTTAAATACCTAAATACCTAGGGCATTGTCTTGCCGCTGACCTCAGGGACGATGTAGACATTGAGAGGGAGCGCAGGGCTCTAGCGGTCCGGAGTAATATGTTGTCCCGTAGATTTGCGCGGTGTACAGACCAAGTTAAAGTAACACTTTTTAAGGCCTACTGCCAAAGCTTGTACACGGGCAATCTATGGGTCAATTATACTAAGAGATCGCTGGATGCCCCTTGCGTCCAATATAACAATGCTTTCAGGATATTGTTGAGGCTGCCTCGATACTGTAGCGCGTCGAATATGTTTGCGCGAGGCCGAACTGACGGCTTCTTTGCTATTGTACGCAAAAAAAAACTGCGTCGCTTCTGAGGAGAGTGAGGGGCAGTCAAAACAGCATCCTGAAAACTGTAGCCGAGAGCTTTGGCTCTCCGATTGTACAGCAGTTTGTGCGGAGGTTGATTGTTACTAACATTAGGCAATAAGTTGTTTTTTTGTATGTTACTAACACCATATGGATAATTGTGTGTCCGAAATAAAGCGATTCTATTCTATAAACTGACGCCTTCTGCCTGTATGGGTAGGCAGAAACTACAGAATGCCACCCGCTGCGACCCATACATACTCCATTGATTCGTTTACATTCATACATCTAGTCATACCTACACGCCTATTGGCAGTAGGTAGAACGTAATCCCTACTGAAGAACATAACCAAAAAGTTGATGGCGTTTTTTTTTTCTTTTTTTTTTCAGAATGGGAAATCATCAAATGACTTCTCCCGCTCTGGGCGGAGCGGGAGGGCGTGTCAGACTTTTACTGACTAAAACCCACCCGTGTTCCATCAGTTGCCCATGTGCCAGGGTCACGGTATTTCTTTCGAACAATCACGCGACCCCGGCAGGCATCGGTCCTAGTAGACCCCTACACTGCTGCTGACATCTCTTTGAGGCGCGCGTGGAACACTGCGCGCCGTCGACCCGAGCTTGGTCCTTACCGGGCGGCGAGCTACCCACTGCTCGCCACCCGCAAGCTCGCGCCTACGGTGGCCGGGAGTCCGCTATTGACTCCCGACGCCCGGGGCGTCTCCTCCTGCGGCGGCTAGGGACGTGAGGGCGCAGAGACTGCCACTCCCTCACGCGCCCCGCCTCCTCCTTCGCGAGCATTACTGCTTCGCAGAAGGAGGTGACGGCTTCCCATTCCCTCTCGCTCCGTACCATGGCTCGCACCAGGGCCGGACGCGAGAGGTCGCCGCCGCCAATCGCCTCCACGAGGACACGGCGGTGCTCCGCCCAGGCAGGGCACACTTCCACCGTATGCTCCACCGTGTCCTCCAGACGATCCTCGCAATGGAAACACCCGGACGTATCCTCCCGCTTTATCCTGAACAGGAACCCACCGAAGCACCCATGCCCGGTGAGAACCTGCGTCAGGCGGAAGGTGAGGACGCCGTGACGCCTCTCTATCCACTCCTCAAAGAGGGGACTTACCGCCGCAATTGTGGCGTGCCCAGCACTGGGTTGCGACAATCGTACCCGCCATGTCGCCATGAGAAAAGTTGATGGCTTAGGATTGAAAAATTGTATGTATAAGGACAGATTACCTAACGTGGAGCGACTGCCTAGTCGCTAAAAATAATACCGGTATTCAACTGAATCCATTTAGACTTTGGAGGGTGTGTTCTTTGTGAAAAGTAGGTATCCACTTTTTTGAAATTCCGTCCCTAAGAGGGTGAAATGGGAGTTGAATTTTCTGTGAAACTTTTTATTCTCTGGGTCGATTGACATGCGGATGATGTCGCAGGTAGAAGCTAGTTATAAATATGATTATAAATAGTATAAAAGTAGTAGGTATCTGAAATTTATATAAATAAGTAACATGCATACACACATGCATAATCAACCAATAAGGGTGACAGGCCGTAATTAGAGGATCACGACCGTTTTCTAGCCCCGAAAATAATATCTAATAATATCTTCAATGGAGAAGGAATTAAAAAACATATTGTCTGAGAATAGTTAATTAAAGACAATCATAAGTAATAACGAATCGATTATAAATAATTCAAAAGAGAGGTGTAATACAACCACATCTGAAAACCTAGGTATTACCCTGCAAACTGAAACAGAAAACTGTACTGTAACTTCAAAAGGCACCGAGATTAGCCGAAAGTGCCTACAACCAGAAGCAGATCCTATTCCCAACCAAAGCGCCAAGGCAACTTCAAAGAAAATAATGATAATTGGAGGCAATCAGTGCCGTGGCCTAGCAGCAGAACTAGTGCGGTCTAGATTGAACAGCAACTATGACAAATATAACATACAGGGATTAATATACCCTGAAGCGCTGATGGAAGTCTTTACGCATTCTTGTGACGCGCTCCAACTTACGGAACATGACAAGCTGGTGTTGTGTGTAGGGGAAGAAGACTCTGATCCACAAAAAATATCACATGAGTTGTATTGTATATTGAAACAAACAAAAGCATCTGTAATGTTACTTTCGGTTTGTGAGAATCGATTTCTTAGTGAGAAAAATCTTAATAACCTCATTCGTAGTGTATCAAGTAGGTTTGAACATTGTAACTTTGTTCAGCTTAAAAGAATTCATCGTAATAGATATGAGTATATTCAAAATATTTGTTCCAAAATAAATTTAGTTGTGGATACAATTGATTATAATACTAAATTTATACCATGTAATACTGCAATTAAATGTCAAATAAAAACAAATAAACGAAATAACAACGACATTGGGCTCAAACACATGTTACGACAAAAAAGAATAACAGAATTCTTTTCCGTCACAAAAACCGAAGATACAAAAAGGGTAGATAACACTGGTCCATGAGATAATGCCATCCGTAATTCAGATAAGAATTTTTTTCGTCTATAATTATATAAATGTCATGCACCAAAATATAGCAGGGCTAATTAATAAAGCGGATATGCTGACGGTTCAGTTAACGGAACTTTCTAAGTTAAATAAAACAATTGATGTATTGTGTGTTACTGAGCATAATATGATACTAGGCGATGAAAACATGCTCACATTACCGGATTACAAATTGGCTGACAGTTTTTATAGAGATAAAAGAAGAGGTGGCGCATGTATTTTACTTAGAAATATTAATGAGTTCAACATTCTAAAAGATATAAAGAAGTTATTTAAAATTAATATTATTGAATGCTGTGGCATAGAACTCACGCAACATAATGTAACTGTTGTTTGTATTTATAGGGTTCCGAAAAATACCCATATAAAGATTCATCTCTCTCTTTTTTTCGAAACGCTTGAAAATATACTCTCCCTTATTACAAATAAAAAAATTAATCAAACAATAATAATTTGCGGCGACTACAACATAAATATTTTAAAAAATGATCACGTTACCAAGACATTTATAAACACAGTTTACGGATTTAATCTCAAAATACTTACTAAACAACCTACTCGTTTATCTAGCGGAACCTGTATTGACAATATATTTCATAATGCTCGTGGTAACAACGGAGAAGTAATTGAGACTGCACTATCGGACCACACTGCGCAGATATTAAAATGCAATGTAAAAAAAACTTGTTCAATTCATTCGTGGAAAATTCAAATAAGAGACTTCTCTCCTGAATATACAGAAAAGTTTATTGAGTGTATTGCAAACTTAAGCTTCACTGAAGCTTATGAAGTAAATGACCCAAATTTAGCATACGACAACTTTATAGGCGTATTTAAAATATTTTACGACCTATGTTTTCCTGTAAAAATTGTAAGGAAGTCTATTCACAAAAGGCAAAAATGGCTAACCAAGGGCATAAAAAGGTGCAGCAAAATAAAACGCGAACTACTTTGGCAATATCGTAAAACCAAAACTGATAACAATAAAACAATGTATACTTCATATACAGCTCGATATAAAAAAATTATAAGACTAACAAAGTATGTACAAAATAATCATTATATTAAGACATCTTATAATAAGAGCAAAGCAACTTGGAAAATAATTAATGACAGCAAGGTTGATTTCCCTCATGAACCAATAGCGAAAATTATCCACGATAATAAAGAAATAGTAAAATCGAAAGACATCTGCAATGCATTCAATGACTTTTACACTGATCAAATTGATTCAGGTTGCAAAAAACTACCACAACCACAAATAGACAGACTCAATCATTCGATTTTTTTAACTCCAACTACACCAGAAGAGGTATCGAAAACGATTCAATCTCTCAAAAATACTAAAAGTACAGGAAATGATAATATAACAACAAACATTATAAAGAAGGTCCATCATATTATTTGTCATCCACTATCTCATATTATAAACTTATGCTTTGAAAAAGGAGTCTTCCCAGATTAACTAAAAGTATCTATTATTAAGCCGTTGTATAAGAAAGGGGAGAGGACTTCAATTAAAAACTATCGACCAGTGGCATTAATACCGATATTCTCGAAAGTCATAGAAAAAATAATACATCACCGATTGTACAATTTTCTCGAAAGTAAGAATGTACTGGTTTATGAACAAAAAGGTTTTAGAAAAAATAAGTCAATCAATGTTGCTATTTATGATTTTCTCAAGAAAATTATGTCAAGTGTAGATAACACACTACCTATCTGTGCCCGGTATATGGACATGACGAAAGCTTTCGATCATGTTGATCATACTTTGCTTATTGACAAACTCGAAAGATGTGGAATACGCGGCAATGGTCTTAATCTTATTACATCATATTTAAGCAACCGGCAACAATGCACAGAAATAACAAATATAAATATTAAAACCAAACGAGAAATGAAATATCGGTCAAAACTTAGAAGGGTAAAGTACGGTGTACCTCAGGGAAGCGTATTGGGTCCCCCACTGTTTCTGGTGTACATAAATGATCTTCCAAAAAACATCAATCACCCAACAGTATTATTTGCTGATGACTGTACAATTATGATAAAAAAGATGGTCACGATAATTATGAACAAGAAATTAATGACACGCTAAAGCAAGCTATAGATTGGTTACAGGCAAATAATTTAAAAATTAATTTAGATAAGACGTGTATAATGCATTTTAGTCAGCGACAACGACAACTACCAGTAAATATTAGTCACAATGGTCATTCAATTACAAAAACGGATACAACGAAGTTCTTAGGGTTAATTATAGACAGTCAACTTACATGGAAACCTCATGTTGAAGAAATTTGTAAAAAACTTAACAGTTTTGCTTTTGCTCTTCATAAGCTGTCGAAATTTGTGAACCATGACGCAGTGCTTGTTGCCTACCATAGCTATGTAGAATCCGTTCTAAGATATGGAGTTGTGTTCTGGGGTAACTCGACTGACACTAAATACGTTTTCATTGCACAAAAAAAATGCGTACGCGCTTTAGGTAACATACCCACAAGAGAGAGTTGTAAACCATACTTTGAATCCTTAAAAATTCTAACATTGCCGTCATTATACATTTTTGAGGTGGCAGTGTTTGTTAAGACAAACCCAGAGCTTTTCGAAATAAGAGCTCCAGCTGACCCACGGTTAAGGAAAAGGGATTCGAGCATTCTTTGTGTTGATCGTTGTAAAACAGCCCTTCTACGTAAAAGTATTTATCGAATGGCTCCAGTTATTTTCAATAAAATTCCTCCACCGATAAAAAATCTTAATATTGACATGTTTAAAAAGAGCCTGAAACAATTTTTAATTAATTCATGTTATTACTCCACAGCTGAGTTTATGGAGGACACCACTGATATTTAGTATGTTACAATTATATTAATGATTTTATTCGCCTCATTGGTATAGATTGTTGTTAAAATGTATGTTTCCTTATTTTCAATGTAGACTTACGAAAATTCTAAGTGGCACTGTCGCATATTCTTGTGCTTATGTTTACATTATTATTATACTGACATTGCTAATTGTGTAGAACTGTATATAAGTATTAATTGTGTGTTAGTATATAAGTAACTGAATTATTTTATTTCAATTGTGTGTCTATGATATCGACACAACTAACTTTTAGTTTTATTTGTATGCCCTCGGGTAAAATGTAGCGAACTGTGCATCTTCTTATAACATCTTATTGTAATTTTTAACCTAAATTTACGAATACATGTGATTTGATTTGATTTGAAATCCCGGGGCTGTACTTGGCTAATCTCGGGATTTTCGGGATTGCCAAAAACAAGTCTTATTTGTATTCCGTAGACCGTTGTGCCTTGACAATAACCTTGCCTAAATTATATTAATAGCATTTATTACGTAACGACAAAAAAAAACCTTAGATACGCCGTCGTACGATACGTACCTACTATACACAGTATATACTACACAGGTACAGTCCTAATATATTTTTGTCGTAGAACTTAGAAGGGTCTTAAAGGAAAAGTTAAAGCTGGAAATTAACAAGAGTATGAATTCCCCAGATCCTGAAGTGCAAGTACAAAATGAATTAGGGTTGGCAAATAGTATTAGACGTGAAATGAGCCTTTTCGAAAATGGAGGAGTTTGTGGATATCACTTAGAAATAGCATATAAGTATCTATTGTCTACTCCTCCAACCAGCGTAGAACCTGAGCGAGCGTTTTCAGTTGCTGTGCTTATGTTGACAATAAACTACGAAGCCGGCTGGGAAGTCAAAGATTGGATGCTTTGATATATCTGCGATGTTATTTTCTAAATTGCATTTTTTTTTGTGTTGTCTTTTTGATTTCTTGGTATCATTTTTTTGTTTTGTCTTTTTTCTTCTCTTATTATATTGTGATTTGTGTTATGCAAAGACTTTTAAAACATTTTTTTTTAATTATTTGTTTTTTTTTTTTTTCATTTGAGCCCAATTACAAACCACATAGTCTAATCCCGGGATAGGCCCGGGATCCCGGGATAGGCCCGGGATCCCGGGATTACGCTTCAAAAATCCCGTAATCCCGGGATTGAAAAACATGCTCGGGATTGTATGCTCTAGCCGTAATCCATCACGTGGGCCCAGTGCAGGTTGGTAGATGTCACATGTCTTAGAATGTTTAGTTCTAGGACATGCCGGTTTCCTCACGATGTTTTCCTTCACCGTTTTGAGAGCAGTAGTGATGAAATAATTTACAGAAAGTAAAATGCCTGCCTAGGTTTGAACCTGCAACCAACAAATTGTAAGCCGTTACCACTGCGCTACCACTACTCCTTTAAATAAGTTACAAAGACATAATTATTTAGGTACATTTTCTTTCTCTTCTTACTGGTACTGAAGTCAACAATATAATATGATGACTTTTACAGATTATTAACTAATTGAGAAGACAATAGTACCCTTAAGTTAGCAACTACGTTACTTATATTCAACGAAAACCTATAAAACATTAAGAACATTTCACTTTTCTACGAATTGTGCTTGAATTCTGAAACTCTATCCATTATTAAAAACTTTTGCTCAAAATCTTTCGCTATTGACCCGCTGGCCACTTTCCACTTGACCCAACAAACGGGCACTTCACGTAATTACCAAGACGGGTAAACTCCAAATTAAGTTTAAGCACACTCCGTCGAAACTTAACGAGCGTGATGCGACGAATTTTATGACTGTGTGGCAGTAAATTGTATCGTAATAAACGGGATACGGGCTCTTGTGTTCGGAAGGTCTTGATAATAACCGGGTTAAGTTATTACCTTGGTTATTTGTTAGGTGGTTAAAGTGAGTTAGTGGGATTATATCGTTATTCTCTGCCCAGCTTTTTGCCAACTACTAACCAGCATAATATAGAATGCAGCTGTACCTATCTCAACTTTGTAAGGCAGTTACTGGGCAATACGATAGCCCCTTGGTAAGACTGGCTGTTAGACTTTCAGAGTTCTGACCCCTCGTAGTGACTGTACAAGATTCACTAATGACCAACGGCTTAACGTGCTTTTCGAGGCACAGATTGGGATTATATTTAGGTGGTAAATATTGGTGGAGAGTCATGAATTGGTCAAGTTGAGAGAATAACTGTAAGGCAACTGTCGAAAGACAAATGACAGTGGAAACGCCAGGAGGCGATGCCCTAGTAGGAGACCTTATTGGCGATGTTCTTCAGAATTGTCAGGTGCATAGTACTCGCAACGGGCGTGCGTATATGACCAGATGTATGAACGCAAACGAAGCAAAACGAGTATTATAGGATCATAGCAGCTGGTGTTCTGTGGTTAATACTAGGTTTATGGTTTTATGATGAATTTAATTGATAATGTGCATTAGTTATTGATAGAGTCCACAGCCTTTATTGCCAGTGATTAACACGATATATTTTAATGGGTTTTCGGGTAGGAATATCGCGTTAAAATTAATTGTGATCAGGACATGTCGATTTAATGAGTTCGGTCGACACAGGTATTATGTAGATTCTTTGATTAGCTCGTTGCAGATGGACACTGTAGCTGATCCTCATATGACCTGACCGACATTATGGCTGGACTTTAAAAGAGACTATCACCTCTGAGTTTGTATCAGTTTTCGTTCTCAGAGTAGTCGGATAGAAAATACCGATGTCCTGTTCTTAAACGTGACTGTTTGATGTAATTGTGACGACAAAAAGTGCTGAAACTAAAAAAAAAAACTAAAATAATTTTTGATTTTTGAAAAGAACTAAGTGGTCACACAAATAGACACGAAAGAGGACATCGTTTTATACTGCTTAGAAAAAATAATACCAAAATAAAATGTCTGGCTAATGGCTATCGAAATAAGGCAATCTTTTATTTATATAGCATAAAAAATGGTCCAAATTAGGTACATTACCCAAACAAATATCCACGCGCAAAATGAGACAGACATCACAAAAAAATATTAATGTTCTCAATATCTCATACCGACATAGTCTGGTAACCGTTACATCTGTCCTTCTGTTATGACACTAAACGGATTAGTTACATTAATATCGTTCAGTAAACAAATTACCAAGTTTTGTTATTTCTTCATTTAGCTTTCTTTTTCTTTCTTTGCGACTTTCGGCGCGCCGTGACCGGGTGTAATTGTGCAGAGATGATAATACTTTTGATGTGAGCTGAGTATTAATAGCTCTGATGGTTTATCTTCTTTCTTGTGGCTAAATAATAACAACTGCAGGATTAATCGCGTTAAGTTACGTTTGCCGGTCGATTAATGGATGGGTTTTTGGTGTGAAGGCTTTGACAGACGTTACTGGTCTGCAGAAAACGGAAAGTCTGACAAACAGTCTTACCACTGATTATACCTATCACAGGCAAATATCTTCTCATAGCACTGGCCTGAGATGTAGAGGTCAGATCGGCAGTCACTCCATATACCTAAATTACTGGTATTTAGCTTCCAGTTTGCGTGGAAGCCAACCCCAAAATAGTTGGGGAAAGCCACAGACTGGCAAGGAAGAATTTATCCTTTTAAGCCCTACCTACTGGAATTATGTTAGATGTCGTAAGACAAACACACATAGCTATATGTATGAAGGTACAATTGAGAATTCGGAGTTAAGACCGAATTTGATAAGCTCTTAACTTCAAATCCTCACACTGTTTAGTATTGCTTTTGGTGGTTTCTTTAATGTAAATAATGCTAAAATACCACCAACCCGCCAACCCCCCAACCGCCAACCCGCTTGGGCCTCCCCATGTCCAGCAGTGAACGTCTTACGGCTGAAATGATGATGATGATGATGAATGCTAAAATACCCCGTAGACTGAAATCTGCATGTGCTCCCGACTGATAGAAATAGGTCCGCTACCACTCTTTCACTTGAAGATCACGTTTTGTTCTCACTTGAAGTTGGTTACTGTTTCGCATTTTTAACCGAACTGTATCGCAGTTCCACCAGCCATCTATTCATATGGCGAGTTTACATCTATACCAATATTATAAAGCTGAAGAGTTTGTTTGTCGTCAATCAAACAATGATTGAACGCGCTAATCTCAGGAAATACTGGTCCGAATTGAAAAAATATTTTTGTGTTGGTAGCCCATTTATTGAGAAAGGCTATATAACATTACGCTACGGTCAAAAGGAGCGGAGCAGCAAACGAAAAATTGACGAAAACTGGCAGGCAATTCGATGCGATGGGAAGGGGAGCGAAAATTTGACGCAGACGAAGTCGCTGGCAGAAGCTAGTTTCTATATAAGGTGTATCTATTCATACACGAAATATTTTAAGAGGTACACCTGTAGGTGGTAAAGAAGCTATAGAAGCAAAAAGAAAATTTATATGTAAGCGTTTTTGAATTTTCGTAATTATTATAATTTTAAAACTGCTTGAGACGTTTTGCATAAAACCTTTACTCCAAATTCTATGAATGGCCCGCCTGACGCTGCGAAGGCGGCGGCCGGACGGCACGAGCATGGCCGCGGTGTCTCGGGCCGTAAAAAATAAGAAGGAGCCAGTATTTGTGCGTCAAATAATTTATAAATATTAAATTTTGAAAAAAATGCATTTAGAAAAAATGTTTTTTCGTTGCTGTAGCTTCTTTACCACCTACAGGTGTACCCCTTATAATATTTCGTGTATGAATAGATACACCTTATATTGTATAAAGCACGAACATTCATGCAGCTCCGCCACACCGATCACAGTTTCCCGCCGAGTCCCTAGGTACTTCCTTCATCATTCTCCTGCCCATATCCCAATTTAATTGGAGTCGGCGCAACATGTCGGTTCTTCTTCCTACTTCTCTACTCCTCGACATCTCGGTAGTCATTCCCCTTTCTATCCATATCATAGTTCACAAAGTCCATCCATCCTTTATTTAGTTTCCTTCTACTCTTATACCTATCGACATTCATACTCAATACTTTCCTCACGACATTTTCCTCATTCCTCCTTAACACGTGACCATACCACGACAACCGATTCCCGCATAACTTTGCAGTTATTGGTACCACTTTCACCATAAAAACCATAAAAATTAATCATCACCCTATTTTCTTTTAATTTTGAGGATTAAAAAAAGCCACAAATGGTGGCGCAACATGAAGTATGTCAAAAAATTACAATAAGTATCTGTGTAAGGATATAATGAGGAGCCTTATGATTCCTGAGATAGACTCATTTTTCAAGTCAGCGCCTATCTCTAGACATGTTAACTTTCACCTACTAGAAGATACGTTCTTGGCTACATCTACTAAAGTTATAATAACAGCAATTTGCATAAAGGTTTACTTTTACAAGAATGAAATCCTATTTAGGAACATCCTTCCTAAAAATAAAACATTTATGTGAACTCCACATCCCGACCATAAAAGAAAGGGCTAATGTTACATTTTAATAAGGCACCTACTCTGTAATCCATAAACTTATAATTTATGTAGTTAGTCAAAGTTATGTATTTTAAGCCCTTTCGGTATTCTACAGACAATCTTTACAAGATTAGTAATCTGCTCACTGTTAGGAAATTATACTTATTGAACATAACTATACATTTGCACAAGACCCTCTCATTTGATCCATTAAAGCTCGATAAAAGACGCAAAGATATTGTTGCCCATTCTCCACGGGTCCGTACGGCGTTCGCTAGACGTCAGTATAATACCCAATCAACTTATATTTACAATAAATTAAACCTTAAATTGAGTATTTACCCCATGTTGCAGTACGAATGTAAAAATAAATTAATGGAATGGCTGAAATCACAAACATACGATGAAATTGAATTTATATTAACCAGAATATTCTGATGAAGAACCTGTCCTCAACCATAACATATATCAGCTATTCAACCATTAACACACACACACACACACACACACACACACACACACACACACTCACCCCACACATCCACCATACACACCCATGAAGACTACATCCTCACAATTTTGTAAAATCCTAATAACTAAT
The DNA here is from genome assembly GCA_932294355.1 of Aporophyla lueneburgensis. Classification (NCBI taxonomy): domain Eukaryota; kingdom Metazoa; phylum Arthropoda; class Insecta; order Lepidoptera; family Noctuidae; genus Aporophyla; species Aporophyla lueneburgensis. The sequence continues at coordinate 23,419,260 of OW028758.1, read as the reverse complement.
TTTATTTTTATTATTTCTCTTAAATATGTCTCAACATTTGTAGCTAGTGACACATGGGAAGTTGCGAGGTAACCCCATCACAAGTATTCTTATAACTTATCGGGGTTGCCTCAATTATAAGTTATGTAACAATTGTATGAGAAACAATAAAACTTTTTGATTTTTTTTTATGTAGGCACGACACGATAATACATTTCATTCCTAGAACAAAAATAATTTTAGTCAGATTAAAGCGTCTAGATGTAAGACGATTACAAATTCGTGGGTGAATTCTTATCGTGAGCGATGAGGTAACCTATTCTTCTGTTTAATAAAAAAATATTTTTGAAGCTATAACAAGTTTTCGAAATTTTATAAACGAAAGAAAGAAAGAAAATACATTTATTTAGCACAGACTAAAAGGCACACAGTGTATAGGCTAGAAAGAGTATAAAACATAAAAAAAATAAAAAACAATTCAAACATAAAAGTGTAAGGGTGCGATGACAAACTAATATTAGAGTGTGCCTCACGGCTGCGCCAAAAAGGCCCAATTCAGCATGAATGCCAGATAACTCGTGCCTGACGCTGGTTTTCTACTGGACCTGAAGTGAGAGGTGACGGATGTAAATCAGCTTTATATGTATAAATACAGCAACGTGATGTATGTATGCATCTGCCGGGGTCGCAAGATTGTTCTAAAGAGATACCGTGACCCTGGCACATGGGGAACTGATGGAACACGGGTGGGTTTAAGTCTGACACGCCCTCCCGCTCCGCCCAGAGCGGGAGAAGAAGTCATTTGATGATTCCCCATCCAAAAAAAAAAAAAATTGCATACATACATCACGTTACATAAAACACGCGTCTCTTCGTGAGATAAAGTACTGTGCTTCGTTAGAGCTTTTTTATTAAGGTTCACGTGTATGTAATATATCTACTGCACTCTTATTACGTACCACAAAAATGCTGTTGAACAGTCAAAATCAGTGTGTTCCGTGTGATGCTGGACGTAAAGCACCACCCTATTTCTTTCCCGTGGGTGTTGTAAGATGTGAATAAAGGACTTACCAATGGGCAGCAGCATTCTCTAAAAATTTTACCACAATACTGCGATTTCCAACCCGCCTGCCAAGCTTGGCGATTATGGCAACCCACCCAAATTAGGGAGGCCTCCAGCAGGGGAGGTTTTTTCGAATCAAATGATGATGATGAGTCAAAATAAAAACCATTACTACTGTTTGTGTTACCCAATTTTATCTCGCTGGGCCGCCCTGCCTGCTAATTATCTTAACATGTTAACTGCTATGTCGGACTATGTGTCCGACACCTTTTGTTCCATTCAGGCCTTGTCGGACTATATGACCGACAACACATACCAAATCTGAACGTGTCGTTGCTGCCTGGCGGCCATGTTTATTACTCTTTCAGCTATATTAAGTGACCCGCGCGGCACAAAAATCACTGTGGTATAACTTTTGTTTACCATTACTTTCATACATTTTGTGGAAAGTATAAAGTCAAAATAAAAGTAAGGAATTAAATTATAAAAATAGGCTGTATATAATGTAATAAATATGATATTATGTATTTATGGAATAATTAATCTATTTAAAGTGAAATAACAGTAAGTAAATTATTTGACTTTTTCTGATTTTCACCATGGCAGTTTAACGTGTTAATACCTTGTAACCTAATATTACAGCTACACGTCTCCTCTCTTATATCTACTAAACTAAGAATAAACATACAGACAAAAACAGACGTACCTAATAACACCAATCACTAATCTTTCCTCAAATAAGAACTCCCACTAATAGAGCAATTACCAACGAAGGTTCGTTACTATCCGAGATAATGGTACGAAAATAGTTTCAGAAAGAAAAGACCGGCTTAGGAACTGGGCGCTGATGCCGAAACTAATACCAGAAATAATTACGAGCCGTATTCTATGTGCTGATTAGATTTGGAACGAAAAACAATACTATTAATACCACACTAGTAATATTACAAATAATAATAGTAATAATTGAATAAGGATGTTAACAAGAAATGTTGTACTTGATATGTTACGTTTAATTAGAAAGGTTTTCATAAAATTCATTCCGTTGTAGTATTCAATAATGTTATAAAGCTTTCTCCAGAGAAGTCAGCGCAACTTTGATTGTGTGTCCCTCCTTAACGTATTCAGTTTTTGAGGGAATATTAAAACAGCCGGTAGCTGGACTATTCTGTAAAAATGCCACCGTCAGAAAATTGTGATTTTGTATTGAAACTGTTGAAAAAATTACGATACATGCATGAATGGATATTTTCCAGAGAAATTTAATATTTCCATATTTGTATGTATATCGATATAAAATTCCAGCCATCAGAAAGGGCTAAAAATTATTGTTAGCTTTTTATTTTATCGAGAAAAAATATTTTTACAGAAATTATATTATATTTTTAAAGAAAATACATTTTTCTTCATTTTCATTTACATACACTGATTTGACAGGTTTACTCATTCCTACATTTTTCAGCAGTGTGAAATTGGTCAAGTTACCCAGGGCCTAATAACATTAAACGATCTAATCGGCAGTGTTGCCATTAGAAATAACACTCGCCCGGATGGAGGGATGCCTTTATTGCGTAAATGAGAAAACGCGAACATTAGATACGGAGTCGGACATACTTAATTGCTGTTTTCTCTAATAGAATTTGCTTTTTACCGAAATCTGTAGGCCATTAGGATTCTGGAAGGCAATTGAAAAGTTTGTTCAGGGGCCGTCAATAAAGATTAGGCTGTGAAAGGTTCAAATTAGTTGTAATTATTTTTAAGGCTTCACAAATGCGATATTTTTTGTTTAAGAGCTTTCTTTTGTTTATTTCAGTTTCTAAGTGTTCTTCTTATTTTATATTTCTACCTATCGATTTTCTGTTAGACTTTTTCAGCATTTGCATTATAGACAGATAGACAGAATAATTTTTTTTTTGGATGGGATATCATCAAATGACTTCTCCTGCTCTGGGCGGAGCGGGAGGGCGCGTCAGACTTTTACTGACTAAAACCCACCCGTGTTCCTTCTGTTGCCCATATGCCAGGGCCACGGTAACCCATAAAAATTACATAAGTAAACCATAAAAATTACAGATACCTATACATGTAGATTTTTCATATAGGGTGACAATCTTCTCATCTTATCTTCTTCGTATTATCTTAATGTGAAAAACCATACGGGCCCATTGGCAGCCATCATTAAATTTCGTCTCACGTTAAGGGAAAAACAGGGCGTTAACAAATTATGACCTCGAGTGACAAGGGTGGAGAAGGGTCATACGCATCTTTAAATCACAAGTATAAAACCAAAGAAAAAAAACTTCTACTGTAAGGAACATTTTAAAATTTTGATCAAATCCATCAATGAGGATTTAATAAGAATTGCGATAAATGAGTCGTCACACCGAAGCGGTCACTGAAACATTACCACAGGTGATTAGGACACGGTGGAGTCCAGAAATCAATCACGAAATTCGTATTACATAATTTGTTAGCCTCTTGTGGCTAACGATCCTAGAGCATGCAAATAACTATATTTAACATATTTATTTTCCACCATTTTTCAGAGTACTGCCATCCTTACGAGCCGTTCAAGTGTCCCGTGGATGGCAACTGCATCTCCATCCAGTACCTGTGCGATGGAGCCCCGGACTGCATCGACGGCTATGACGAGGACTCCAAGCTCTGCACTGCTGGTGAGATATCTTTCTCCTCTTTGATACTATTCCTAAATACTGAAGGCCATGCTTGACCAGAGATCATTTTTTTTGCGAATGGTTTTTTACCATCTCTAAAGAGTGAACAACAAGTGAGATCCTGTGGTATTGATCCCATCAATAACATACATGTGAAAATGGGAGCCAAGTTCAATATAAAGAGTTTAAGAGCGCATTATTTCACTGAACGTGATCAGCACACCTAAACCGTATTTCAGAGCCGACAGTGCCAATATTCTTCAACACTCTTGAACGCAGTTTAGATCGCGATCAGTTTCTTTGGTAAAGTTTGCTCTTAGACATCGTTCACACTGCAATACCTTACTGGTTGAATGAAATGTTTATCTAGAGTTCTAGACTGTTTCAAAAACAGAGGGGTAATTGCCTAATACACTGTCAGTAGGAACCGCTGTCATGTTGACAGCTCCACAACATTCGTGGCGTTGTTTAATAAGCGGGCAATTTTTTCGAACACATGAAAGAATGGAATAACCATAATCTTCAAAATAATTCAAATTCTGATTAATAGTGAGTTACGCAATGCGGGCTTATAAAATTCGCTCTTAGACATCGTTCAAATTGTAACGCCTTACTATTTGAATGAAATGTTTACCGAGAGTTCTAGACCATTACAAGAACAGGCTTATAAGAAGCATGATGAAATACCTAGTGTTTTATATGAGTAGGGACGAAACAAGACATCAACTTGATTAATGTTCAACTACCCTCTTGTTGTAATACGTTCTCTTATACATACGTGTCTGTCTCCTCTCACACACACTGCTCACGTTTCTGAACAAGATAATTGTGTTCTTGGGACAATAAATGACGAAATAAACGAAAAGAGAAGTCTTGTTCGGTAGAGTAAGCTGTTATTAGAATTTTATTATTTTGGAAATACTTATATACGCACATAAACTTACGCCTTTTTCCCAAGGGGGTAGGCAGAAACTACAGAAAATTGTCCGTATTTATGCAAAATGGAACCACACGACTAAGTATTTTACTTTTTTTGAAAAATACTATGTTTAAAAGTGGTCTATCTATGTTTTTGTAAATCCTTTGATATCTCAGAAGTGCGTGTTTGCTGGGTGGTCCCTTTTTGTATAAATATGGACACTTTTAAATTAGTATTCTTCAAAAAAAAAGTAAAAACCTAAATTTGTCGTGTGGTTCCATTTTGCATAAATACGGACAATTAATGATGAATTATAAATTATTTTATTTCTGTAAGTAGGTTTGTACGAATACTTTTACATGTCAATAATATTTTTAAAACTAGATGAGGTCGGCGTTTCCTAGCTGACTACTCTGAGAAGAAAGGCCAAATCAAACTCAGATGTCACTGTGTCGTTTAAAGTCTAGAGATAATCTTAGTCACATCATGTGAAGACCATGTAAATTGGTATCGGAAATGGTTTTTGCAAAAAACACACAGATTGAGTGGACCTGTCCAGTCAGTGCACGCATTAGTCACTAATCGTGAAATCGTTCATCGTGCAATTAACATTAATTTAAGTCTTAATAAGGACTTTATGTAAATTTGAAGGTCTGTTTTCTGTGTTAAAAATTCAAGGAACTCGATGCATTACAAATGACTGAAATGTGGTTTTCCTCATTTACTTAATGTGAAATGAATTCTGTACTGAATGATTCATGAACATTTCATATGCGAAGGTTACAATGATTTCCTTTGCACCACAATGTTTTCAGAAACGAGTTTTTGATGCGATGCTTTTAGTATGCAAGATTTTTTTTTAACCAGTGCGCAATTTTTTTTTTTTTGGTGGTTGTCTCAGTAATAGAACACATTTCAACTATTTCTTCAATAGTTTAATTTTTTATTTTTATTCGACCTTAAATCAGTAAACTTTGAACACCCTACATATTTCGTAATATGATATCGACAATAGGAATAGGTCAGTAACCGCGCGCCGGCGTAGGTACTTCGAACTTCTTAGAATTTTGACCGATCGAACAGCTGGTAGGTAGCTACGCTCGGTCGTTCACCTTTACCACCGCACGCAAGTTACCATAAAAACCAGTTCCAAAATAAACATCTTTCGTTAACGATAACTAAATTTTTTTGTACTAATATACCTACCTATATCATAATAAAAATTGCATGGTTATTATAACTCGTTTAAGTTTAATTTGTTAAAATTTGCGCACTGGTTAAAAACTTATCCTGTATATTTGTATGCACTTAAAAAAATTCCCGGTCGATTTTTTTGTGCAAATCTTCAACGAACATAATATCTTCAGCGCTGAGAATCGAAAATCCAACAGTGTAGGTACATTTGATGCGCTGGGATGCACTGTGTTGGAATTTAAATTGTCGGTTCAACACACAGAGTTTAAAATCAAATGCACAATAAAATCCCACTGCGATATTTTTACATACACTCGGCTTATATCTCAAGCTATCCATTTCCAGTTTTAGCTGAGCTCGCATTGTGTACATTTTTCGTGCGATGAGATGTCAGCTTATACTGGAAATGTTTAGTTTGAGCTGTAGCCGTGCGTACATGCAAAGGTGGTCTTATTTTATGGTTATGTACAGTTAAGCTGCACGTTTACTGTTAAATGTGTGTACTAACTGGACAGATCCACTCAATATATGTGGTTCTTTCCTCCAAAGACCATTTCCGACACCAATCTAAATGGTCTTCACATGATGTGACCAAGACTATGTCTGGACTTTAAATGAGACTTCATAGGAAACGAGATTGGAAATGCCGGCCTCATCTAACAACGTACAGAGTTACTTCGACATGTATAATAAATGCTCATTACGCTTCAAACTTCATTAAACTACGTTTGAACACATGATTTGATATTAAGCAAGCAAGTAAGTATTAAGCAAGTAAGCTTTGTTTGTTTTGAATCCTTAAAGGCGCAAAAAGTGACACTATTCTAAAAACTTCATGGAAATTGTTCTACAAGAGTCGCGTCGCGCCCATCTGAAAAATCCTTAACTTTCCAACTTAGCTTTGTAGGCACCAACGTCTACGTCTACATAACTTTTCCAAACAGGAGCACAATCCATAACAAGTACCTAACTACATTGAGTCGATTTCAATTCCCTCTACATAAAAATATCCATCAAAATAAAAAGAGGTACAAAATAAGTAGCCATTTATATCTTTGAATTATTTCATATCGTTTAAAATACGCACCTATTTGGAGCACATAGATCAAAATTTATCGCGAATAAACCCAACATTTTATGTAGGTACCACTGAAATACCTTTTTAGGCTGAACTGGACTCGTTAAGTAGAATATTCATATGATTCTGAAAACCTAGGTACATGTCTGGTTTGTATACCTGAAAGCTAAAATTAGGTTTAAATTGAAACACAATGAAAATGTGATTTTAATTGTTACCGCTTCCATTCATATCGTACCTTACAGTGGCGTGCGGTCCATATAGGCAAAAAGACACTGCAGACCCTAGACTTAGATCTAGACTAGTTACTAATATTTCAATAATAAAGAAAATATGCTAAGTAATAAAATTATTCAAAAAGTTTAAACGCCTAATATAAATGAGAAGCAACGTTCATACGGTTCTATTAATGTACTCGCGGCGCAAGCAGGCAGCGATCGAAAGTGTCTTCTTTTCATTCATAAATGTACGCATGTAGTGGTAATTTCTTCTACATTTTCGTGTCTGCACATGTCACACAAAAGCGCGCTAATAAAGCGTAATAAAGCGAACTCCTGCCGCAGGATATCCAATCGCGGGCTTCCCTGCGCCAAGCTAACCAATCACGGGTGGGACGCCCATACGCCATTATTGGTGCGCTGTGAGTATTATGCGATCAAGTTGAATATTACGTAGCCTCAAGCAAATTCAGATTCGCAATGATACAATTTTATTTGTCAACGTTTTAGTTGTCAAAATTTAGAAATCGTTTGTTTACGAAAGGATCCATATTGATTTCTTAGTGGAGCGCGCTGTTTTATGTTTTTATTTTGACTGAGTTTTGTTGTGATTAATTCATTTACAAACGTTAATATTTAGGTCGATTTGTTGCTTATTTCAACTAGTTTTTTTTTAACTGTGTTAGTTTTTCGATTTACATAAGTACTACGCTTTTTGTTAGTTTTTTTTTCAAAATGTTGTTCGATTGTGAGGTTTCTGTTGAAAATGGGTGTTTGTTTAAAAGTGTATCTAAAGGGAAGTGTACGAGAATTAACCCAGCAAAGAGGTAATGCAACTCGTAAGTTTCATAGTAATAATTAAGAAACATAAAACCGGCTGTGTTTTTGTTTACACACATTTAAATTATTTTGTTTTCCTTGCTAGTTTAGTAGTTCGAATACAGTGTGGAATTGTTCGGGATTTGCAGATTTATATAATTTCTATCCCGCGGCTTGCTCAAACATAAATACATTTGGTAATTATCGTATTGAGAGAAGTGTTACGAAGAAGTTTTACGTTTAGCGAAGTTTATTGTTACTATCCAAGCAAGCAGCGCATCGACAGATCGTTCATTTTCATTAAAACGTATTCTCACGTACCTATTTAAGAAACACACAAAGTCAACAACGAGTACAACATCTTTCTGTGCTTTCGACGGAAAAAGAATTATCATCATCAGGAAATCGCCATTTCAACCTTTTAAACCACCTAGTGAATTTTTCTTCACTAACTTGAGCAATTACGAGACACGTTTTTTTTTTTGAATTGCCTACCCGGTCATAAAACCCTGTGCACGCCACTGGTACCTTATGAATAGGGCCACTTTCTAAATGGGTTAAAAACAAACGGTAACCTTATTAAATAAGCTTTTAATTAAAGCTTTTTATTATTAAACTAGCTGTGCCCGCGGTTTCGCCTGCGTTCTATTCGAAAATTATCACACAGGGACGTGCTACTCAGACATACAGCAGCCTTATGCTACTCTTTATAAAATCAGCTATCTTTATAATCAGCTCTTTATAAATTTTAAAAATAGATTTTTTTGATGTATCGTATATACTTTCATATGCATTTAGTGAAAAGCTGTTAATTTGAAATTACAAACAGACACTTCAATTTTATTTATTTGTATTGTAGAGATTTATATCGGTAAACCTTAGCGTCTTGTGGCGACATCTAGCGAGCCCGTGGACAACTTTAAAATCAGATCCCAATACCTACACATTTTGTTGCGAATTATTTATTAACAGATATTATAAAACTTATTTAAATTGTTGGCGGACGTGTCGGACACAAAAAGTAATAAATTAATATTTTTTTGCACAAAGCAACGAAGAAAAATTGAACCGAGAAACAGGATTTTTTCTTGTGGAGTAATTATTTCCGTTTCAAATAGCTGTTGTATTGTATTATTGTTGCTACTAATGACACACGCTAAATATTAGTTTGCATAACCCAGCCAGAGTCACATAACCCTTTAGCCCTCGAAAAACGACCTGATATGCCGTCAACGCAGGTGGGCGTGGCCTACTTTTGCCAAGTACTTTTATAGCACCATACCGTTAATACAATAGTTTATATAGGCGCTGATCAGTCTAGCCAATCAGCTCCCTTTCAAGATAAAGTTTGATTCTTTAACAGAACGTCAAAAACGTACCGTAATTACGGCTCGCTGGGTTACTTATACTTTGGGCGGTAACGAAACCATAGCGACTTCTATTTCTCCACTAACGCCATCTATCGAGCTTGAAGGCAACTTTTCGACCATTAGTTCGTTGGTCAAAATACTTTTCTTGTTAACTATTTTCGTACAGATATTATCAAGAATTGTAATAGAAAAATATAATCATGACAACATCATGCCTGTATTCCAGAAAGGATAGGCAGACGTGTACCTAAACAGTACACCCACATTTTGCTGAAACAAAATTTTAGATAAATATCACCCTTATTTTTTTATGATTATAACACAATACAAAAAAGTTTATTAAAAAAACATCCGAAATTAATGCTATTATGAACTTTGTAGGTAGTTAGTGCTTATTAAAAAAAAAACACTTACTGCCAGTGTTTTTTTTAATTAACTATTTATTTTGTTGTAGTACCTACCTACCCCACACAAACTATTTTACCTTCACTCGCTAAGGAAAAATCAATCAGAGGGGTAATTGCGTAACTTGCTCTCAGTAGGAATTGGTTTCATATTGATAGTTAATCAATATTAATTGCGTTATTTACGTTGTCGAGCCGACAATTTATTCGAACAAATGACGCAATGGACTATAAATAATCTTCAGTCCGATTCAGATTCTGATAGATAGTGCGTTTCACAATTAGGGTGCAGATCAAGTTATTTGACGTGTTTATCTACACAGGTAAATCTAAAAACAAAAACAAAAACTTTCACAGTAAATATTTGTAGGACACCTATAATTAGTAGAGTATCTAATAATATGTCATAACTTTTCATAGAACAACAAATAGAATTCCCTTTACATCAGAATATTTTGTTTTATTACGTCTCCTCAAAAGGTAAATGTTACGCTCCGAAGGTTTTCCAAAGAGTATCTATCAATTTTTAAAATACATATTAAATTTCGTTCTGAAGCTTCAAATTATTGTTCTTTCTACTTATAGTGGTAAAATGTTTACTTCATAGTCTAAGTTACCAATGATATTTTTACTTACTTCTAATATCATTGTAGGCGAGTTTTTAAATGTAAATGAAAAACAAACTCATAACACGGAGAACGTAGGCAGGTAACTTAGGCAGAAAGTTCTTATACCATATACTGACAGAGAACATCTAATTTTAAATGCACATTTCAAATATTTGCATAAAAAAAAAATATTAAGAGGCGTGCAGTTTTCATTAGACGATCTCTACCTAGTTGCTCTATTCGTTTATTTATATTCCAATGCTTTTCATGTTGATGGCATAGTGAGAAACATAAAAACTTAATAACTTTCCTAGAACATAACTTTCCTGCACATGTTTGTGTCCCACATTTTCTCTTTGAGGCTCGCTTCATACTACAAACCAACGAGACGCATGCTGGTTTCAAAAGGCTTCATTTAAAAACATCTGAAAACTTCCTGCAGTTATAGAAAAGAGCGTAAACAGTTATTTTTGTGTTTTTAATGAATCTGCTACTTTGCTGAATGCAACATGTGACGCGTGTGTAGGTAGATAAATATACTTACTTAACAGATTTCGTTTTTTAACTAGAGGTAATATGTCAAAATCCTAACTAAACAGAAACTCGAAACTATTTCTGTAAACGAAATCTAGAACTTGTTGAACACTCGTCATGCCTAGCGTTGTCCCAACCATGTCCGGATCAGCTTCCAGTCTTACCGGATGCATCTGAATACCAGTATTTGACATGGTTAGCAGTGGTTGCCTAATGGTATTGGCCCCGACTTACAAGGGGTAGGTCGTGGGTTCGAACACAGGCAGGCGCTTTAATTTCATCACCGCTTCTCTCAAAACGGTGAAGGAAAACATCATGAGGAAACCAGCATGACATAGAACCAAAAATTGAAGATATGTACCAATCCGCACTGGGCCCATCTCTACAAGCCTGTTACTAGGCAATAGGTAGAACGGGCTGGTGTCCGCAACTCCACGTCTGAGCGCGTATTTTGCGTACGGGTGGGAAATCGGTTATTCGATCCACCCCAGCTCCTCGAGAAAGGCCAGCAACGCCTTGATGTTGCTGACTATCTCACGTAGGGTACCTGGGTTACCGAAGTACTTGGCCCTGTATGTGGCGATCGCCGGGCAGTTTAGAAGCACGTGCGCTGCTGTCTCGTCGTCCTCAATGCAGGCCCTGCACAGCGGACTGTCTGTAGCTCCTATGACAAATAGATGTTTATTAAACGACCCATGGCCAGTTATTGCTGCTGTAACCATACGCAGCTGTCGTTTGTCTAGCCGAAGGACCTGTTTTGTGAGGCGGGCATCGATGGTAGGTAAAGCCTCCTTGGCCTGCCTGCACTCACTTTGGTCCACCCATTGCTTAAAGTGTAGATCCCTGGTACGTTTTCTTACCAGAGAGCGTAGAAACCCAAAGGGGAGTGGCGCGATGGGTTCTGGTCCCACCGGTGTCATGGTCGACCCCCTTCTGGCAAGTTCATCGGCGGCATCGTTACCAAGCGAACCGCTGTGTCCTTTTATCCACTGAATGGTTATATTATTGAGGCTACCCACCTAACTGTTACTAGGTAACACGATACCCACGATACCCCCCACGATACCCCCCTTAAAAATACAATTATTTAAAAACGTAGAAAAGAAATAGAGAAATAATAAAGACCGAGACATTAAATACAGGAGGACCAGAAAGCAAACAGCAACATGATATACCTACATGAAATTATTTTTTTGTCTAATCCTTCTAAAATTTTGTAACTGTCAGCCACATAAAATGGCGGAACTCAAAAAGGTTTCTTGCAAACAACTCAAAAATAATTACAAAGTTATGCCTATTTATAACAATCTACAAAACAATAAGGATAAGAACATTTAAAAGAATTATTTTCACTTCCTTGACGTTGAAACTCGGTATCTCTTGACTTGAAGCTATTTTATCAAACATTGTTTCTTTTCAGAAAGTAAATGAATACCCGTTATAAATGTTCAAATGTTCTATTCCAATTTAGCTGTTCTAGGAGCAATTCCCGTATTTTAATAACGGTCGCGTTCCAATCTCAATTTCAATCCGTGAAGAATCCTGAAAGCCTGGAATTCACCAAAATTTTTGATAAGTTTTTGACATAAATTTTCGCTGAGATGACATTAGCTTTTGAAAATTTTTAGATACGGGAATCCGACTTCTGGACGTACATATCAACCTAAACTGTAAAAAGGTTGATACTTACTTCGTTTTACGAAGGTTTAACTTTCTATAAATAACCATTCGGTCAGACTGAACTAAAGTAATGAAACATTATCGATTGCTACACTGTACTACGTTTCAATGACGTCATTTAGTCGCTTCGCAGTACTAATGTCCATAAAACATGACATTGAATATGCAAAGGCAAAATCACAAAGGAAAACTACGTTAAGACCTTACACAGCTAGTTTAATAAAACCATTTGATATACTAACAGATTGTATTTTAATCACATCAAAATGGATAACTCCGTTCCGGTATAACTTAAATATAAACTGTACAACTTTAGCTAGGTTGTCCGCTCTCTGCGAACTACCTGAGTGACCCGAAGCGTGAGGCAAGTTTTCTTTTCACACCACCATCCTGCTATTCAAACAGCATGGCGGTTGGCTGTGTTGCCAATTGAAATAAATAAAAGTCCAGATCAAAGTATTTCTAAACAAGAAATCATGACAACAAAAAAATATGTGAATTAATACCAAATAAAATTTCGTTTTTAAACAGATTATTAGGAATCTACATCACATTACGCGATAATAATCTATATCGTATCAATAAAATACCTACTTTCAATTCCACAGCTAAAAGGCCACCTGTTGAAGAGACGGCATCCTTTCTCCAATCGCTACTGGCATCCCACGGGCCCAACTATCTGGAAAAGTTGTTCGGCAGTAAGGCACGGGATGCTCTAGAACCACTGGGCGGCGTCGAAAAGGTCGCCATTGCTCTCTCAGGTAATATATCTTCGTTTTACGACCGCCAAGGGCTCTTCGAAATATTTTATACTTCAGAGAAATATGTTTTCCACTTCTTATCCTAAAAGGATGAATGTTTTTGGGAAAATTTCATCTTACTTGAAATATTGATCGTAATTTATAAATGGGACCCCGTAATCCAAGTTGGGCGCCAATTCACAGTTATGTTAAATTCGTTTACATAAAAATGTGGAAGTAAGAAATAGCGGTAGCCCGCGAAATTAAAATTTTCTTATGTTATTTGCAAAATAGAGAAATATGTTTTCCACTTCTTATCCTAAAAGGATGAATGTTTTTGGGACAATTTCATCTTACTTGAAATATTGATCGTAATTTGATGGTCAATGCCAGACTGTATGAACGAAATATGTTTCGCGGTCGGAACAAATATGGCTTTACCTGTATAATTATAATCTTTCAACTTCCACCTTCATGTGAAACAACAAATATTTGTCCAGCTCAATTAAATACCTAATGCTATTAAACCTCTTATTTCCAGAATCTCAAACGATTGAAGACTTCGGCGCCGCATTACATCTGATGAGGTCAGACCTCGAACACCTTCGCTCGGTATTCATGGCGGTGGAGAACGGTGACCTCGGCATGCTCAAATCTCTCGGCATCAAGGACTCGGAACTTGGTGATGTCAAGTTCTTCCTCGAGAAGCTGGTCAACACAGGATTCCTGGATTGAATAGGACCGGAGTCTGCCTCTGATTACTATCACGTCGTCCAATTTGCCCCGATAAGCTCATCCTTCTACAGTTACCTACCTTACGACTCCATTAAATATAGGAGGAAGTAAACCTTTATCTTCTATCCCGTGAGATTGTTGAATGTTTGAAAATTATAAAATCAAAAACCTTTCGAGAAATGATTTTCGAATTCAGAAATGACTTCTACAACCGGCCACGTAGACTTTTCTGACTACATAAATCATTTCTTTTTCGGCTAACATTAGCTTGCAGTGGAAGTTTAGGTAGAGAAAGAGGGTATTAATTTTCGGATAGGATAGGTATATTTTTATAAACATATGCTTCTCTAGGTTATAAACCAAAATCCTTTTTAGGTTAAAATATTCAAAGAGATTATCAGGGCCCAACACTCGCGTCTATCATTAAGTGTGAAATGACAAGAGGCTAAGACTGTGACTTAAGTGTAATGCTAGTCAAAGTTAAGCTAATTATCGCATTCCACTTCATGATGACCCTGATAACTATTACAGAATGTATGTTGTAATTGAATGTCGCCCCCCCCTTCCCAAAATTTATCCTCCTTAACTTGGACTTATATCAGAGGCGACTCCATTGAAACGTCAAGCGTCCATTCTAAGCGAGATATAAAGCTAAAAGTTGGTTGATATGAAGATGTGTCCTTAGATTAATAAAAAATATAAGAATCGTTGAAAGAATGCATACGCTTTATATCTGGCTTTTGGAAAAATCCAGAATAGGACCATGGAAACATATCATTGTAAACTTAGATGTAGGTAAAAAATACATATCATAGATTATAATCTGTAGCGAATAAAGTACAATTATTTTAATATGATCGGTATTGTAGTGTACGACATTTTATAGACCCTTTTAGTATGTACTTTTTCGTCATTGAAAAGAAAACTATATAGCAAAATAAAAAGCATATCTAGATATAACGGTGCTGCACTTGAATCCAGATACATATCAAAATTAATGTGATTATTAAATAAATGTTAGATTTATTGTATGTTACTTATTCTAGAGTAAGACGTAGAAATGAATTAATATCGTAGATATTAAAATTAAACCCATTAGAGTCCAAATTCTATGATCACTCATTTTTTACATCTTAAATCTACATATTGGTGTTGTAATGATAGAACTTTTGTCAAATGCGGGCTAATAAGACAACGAATTATTGATAAATAACTCATTTTCAATGAGTAGAGAAGGTACACGATGTAATATAGGGAGTTTATTGACATAGAACACGACAAAAAGAATTTTGCTTAAAGAACACAGTTTGCTTTACTGATAAAATAATAAATAACGCACTTCAAAGATCAGTGCAATCAAAGTAATGCTTTCAAGTTTAAACTAAAGGTCTAAACTCACAATGTAAAGTCAATCAAATGGCGGGAGTGAAATCAAAATGGCCGTTATAATGGCCCGTACTGCAATGTTGCCAGATCAAATATTTAATATGCAGCCTGTATTTGTCAGAAGTTTATATAAACCACAATGGATCTTCTAGTATTTCAATCGCCAAATCTTTAGTCTCAATCACAATGTTTCAGTGTGTACCTATCAGTAGTAAATATATTCTCTCTCCGTTAGATCTTAAACTCATATTACTATTTTAGCTAAATGTAGTTAGCATAAGTGAATTTTTATGAATATTTAAATGATTTTAGACATATAGGTTATTAATTTTAACTTGCGTCGGATTCTCTTAAATATTCAACAAAATGGCGATCTTTGAACTCTGTTAGATGATATTATGTGTTTTGAAGTAAGTATAAATGGCTTATTGTTCTTAAATAACAAACCAATAAATGAATCATCTTGAATTTGGCTTTCATTAAAATATTTATCTTTGAAGAAACTTTCTTGGTTTGCAGAAGTGCTAACTGACCAAGCTAGTCTGTCTTATTATCTACATTAAAACTAAAATGTGTAGCGATGTGAATAAAATGTTGTAGATACACCGTGGTGCAGAAGCTTTACTGGGTAAACGGCAAGAACTGGACTGGAAGCCGTCTCCAACTTAGTTGGAAAAATCTAAGCAGATTCCCCTTTTATTTTTTGACGTGGTCAAAACAGGAACACCGCTATCTTGCTTTTTCAATCCCTTTTCAACAACAACGCTCCTCTGTCAATAGCCAGCTTGCTGCAATGACGTAATAAAAATAGACGCGTATACTCGAACCCCCCTCCCCGACCCATCTCAATGTTCGGCAAGCAGATCCCTTGGGCGAAGCAAGCCAAATATCTAGGTGTCATCCTCGACGAACACCTCACCTTTTCTGAGCACATAAAGCAGGCCCGCTCGCGGGCCGCTTTCGCTCTCGGTAGGCTCCATTGCGTCCTGAACAAGCGGAGTAAAATGTCTCTTCTGTGTAAGAAGCGGCTTTACACCGCTTGTATCAGGCCCATTATGACATATGCAAGCCCAGTCTGGGCACGAGCAAAACCCCGATTCATCCATAGGATGCAGACTCTCCAGAACCGTTTTCTCCGTCAAGCCACAGGCGCGCCTTGGTTTGTTCGGAATATCAATCTTCATTTCGATAAGAAACTCCCGACTATCCATCAATACTTGAAACGCGCTTCGAAGCGCTTCTTCGATAGGGCCGTAGCCCACCGCAACCCTCTGGTTGTGGCGGCAGCTACTTACACCCCCTCCCGTATCAGTAAAGTCCGCCGCTCGCGGCACGTTCTTACCGATCCTGATGATCCCACTACTCTCCTCCAGGAGAGTCGAAAAGAGACCAGTACAGCTAGACCAGCACACAAACACAAACCGTACCGACCTCGCCGCCGAGGTCCGTCGTCGCGACCCCGACTTAACAGTCCCTCCCGACCCTTGCAAGAGCCAGCCCGCGATGCTGTGCCGTTAGCTTTAAATTAGTCCCTAAATAATTTAACCCAGATCCAGCCAGTCCCTTGCTGTCCCCCTACCAGTGATTGCCTAAGCCGAGGTTCGTACCCCCCTCGGGGTTACCCTTAGAGCTTTCGCTTTAGTTTAAGTATAATAAGCCCCGGCTGGAGGCCTAAAAAGGTAACTTTTTAGAACTCGCCGGGCTACCATCCGTTTAAGTAGTAAGAATCTTTTCAGGATTAACTACGAGATGTCCTACAAAAAAAAAAGCGTATACTCGAACATTAGAGGTCTCGAAAACAGAGTAAGCCTTGAATATAGCTACTCTAGTAGTACGCACGGTCACTGTTCAAGCTGTACATTTCCAATATAAGCTGACTTCTCACTGTACGAAAAGCCTATACAATGCGAGGTCAGCTAAAACTGGAAATGTGTAGCTACATGTGTACCCGAAACAATCAAACAGTGAGCGAAGAGCACGAAATATCCATATCGAATCCTGTTATTATGAAGAGATAAACATATTTTTAGTTACGACACTTCAAGCAATTACATTGCATTTATCTCACCACTACTGCAGTGCTATTCTGTAACCATCTCACCGGGTGAAGTGAGCGTGGAGTGAGCTATCAATGTCATTCCACCTGATGCTAGAGTTGACCAACTATCATATTTACAATCATAATCGAGATTTAGATATCTAATATTCTTATGCTAATTCTATTGAATATTTTTATAAGGATTTCAAAGCTAGCATAGTGTCTAAAGGGAGTGGCAGTCTCTGCGCCCTCACGTCCCTAGCCACCGCAGGAGGAGACGCCCCGGGCGTCGGGAGTCGATAGCGGACTCCCGGCCACCGTAGGCGCGAGCTTGCGGGTGGCGAGCAATGGGTAGCTCGCCGCCCGGTAAGGACCAGGCTTGGGTCGATGGCGCATAGTGTTCCACGCGCGCCTCAAAGAGATGTCAGCAGCAGTGAAGGGGTCTACTAGGACCGATGCCTGCCGGGGTCGCGAGATTGTTCCAGCGAGATACCGTGACCCCGGCACACGGGCAACTGATGGAACACGGGTGGGTTTTATTCAGTAAAAGTCTTGACACGAAGAGCGGGAGAAGTCATTTGATGATTTCCCATCCAGAAAAAAAGCATAGTGTCTAAACAATACTACTGTTTCGGGAAGTTTTTCAAATGAAATAGCGAAACAGATATTCAGACAAACGCATTGTTGTTTTTTTTTTCTATTTTTTCCTCGACTAGCCCTTTATTGCCTGACGCACAATTGCGACACGCACGAACAATTAATGAATAGGTATAGTAAGACATATGTACATGTATAGGATAGCTGCAGTAAGAAGGGTAGGAAAATAGCTGAAAGAATCCCACTTCCAAAAACAAAAACTCTCTTCGCGGCCCGGCTTTCGTCGTCTTTACCCATTCGGGTGTTCAATGCTATAAGCAAAAATGTTACCATTCCGAAAAACTACACTGAGGCCAAAACTAAACTTAAACCTTGGTTGCTGAGCCGGACATATGACGAAACTGAGAATCTACTTTGTATCTTACGCTAATTCTCACAACACTCTCAACACTCACAAATACACACACATCACACACATTTCACTCACCTGTTTTTCTTGTATTCTGTGTAATCTCTTTTCACTCAGGCTTTTATTTAATTTAATTTTAATTTTTTAATTTAATTTAATTTTTACATGATTATGAGTTGAATTTAATTTTTATCTTATTTTATTTTATTATGAATGTTATTATGAAGTTATCAATTACCATCTTGCGCTAGCAGAACTTCTAAATTATTAACTCGGTGTATTGTTTGGGTCACCAAGATACAGGCTGTGCCTAGTTTGAGACCTGCTGTTAAATCTAATTTAAGTCTTCTGCTGCTTAGAATATTATATCGCATGCTACTATTACGTCTGCAAACTATGTGAAAGTTTAATAAACGAATTTGAATTTGAGCTACAACAGAAAATGCGAATCGACATTGTCAGTTATTATGAACCCACTGTAAACTAATTAAAATTAAATACGTAAATGCAATCACGTGGCCTAATCGCGATGTGTCTTGGAGAAGCGATTGTAGATCGACTCGACTCGTAAAGATGTGGCAGAGGTGTACCCTACAGTACAAAAATTAACGAAAATAAATACATGAATAATGTTGAATGTTGAAATCTTGTTAGCAAGGGAGATAAGCAATTTGTGTCTCAACGGCACCCATCATCATCATCATCATTTCAGCCGAAAGACGTCCACTGCTGGACATAGGCCTCCCCCAAGCTCCGCCACTTCGACCGGTTTTGTGCTTCCCGCATCCAGCGGATTCCTGCGGCCTTCACAAGGTCATCGGTCCACCTTGTTGGAGGCCTTCCAACTCTACGTCGTACGTAGAGTTGCAACGGCACCCATAACTAGATTATTGATATGTCTAAATATTTTGTGTATTGTTGTTATAAGGTTTTGTAACTTGGAACTGTGGTTTATCTAGATGATAGGCTGTTAAAAAAAAACTTATATGCTGTTTACATGTATTATGTACATAATGTAAATGAACATAGGTATCACCAATCACTGAATACTTGCTTTGCACAATTTAATGAAGTTTCTCGATCTCACCTCATCATCTGCCTGTCTTTGTCCAACTGTGTTGGGGTCGGCTTCTAGTCTTAACTGGCTGCAGCTGAATGCACTGGTATTTTACATGCAATGACTGTCCATCCGACTCCGACTACCCAGTTATTTGGTAATATGTTACCTCCTTGGTAAGACTGGTTGTCAGAGTTTCGACCTTCGAGATCTTGGTATGTAAAGATGGTCACCCATAGACGGACCGACCGAGGCAAGCGTAGCTTAGCCGGATCGGTCGGACTGTGCGGCTGTTTTTATTTAGCTACAAGCCTCTCGATTCACCGAATGCTCGATCTCACACCTCTTAAGTAAGTACCTAATATTCATTTGATGAAAACATAATTTATAATTTTGAAAAGTTCAACAATGGTTGGAATTGACATTAAAATATTATACTTCATTGGCTCTAACTGCGAATACGTCATTGCCTTTAGCAATGACATATAAGGCTAAAATATAAAAAAAAAACAGTGACAGCTCTTAACGCGCAAGCGCGTCTGTCACCCCGCTTCACCCGTTTTCAATCGGTGCTCACCGTATGAGACACGCTTGCAAGGCGTGAACACTTCACGCGATTCAGCGTCTAGCGCGCATGCGCGGCTTGATCACGCGATGCTCGCAATGTCGTTGTCATGGTAACATCACTTCACCTCGCGAGCACACGGGTGATCGTTTTGAACTATTGAATTTTGACATTATTATCAAGATGATGACGATTCGATTAATATTCTTTTTTATTGTTTGCAACCAAATTGGTTACCTACAAACATTGAAATAAATGAGTAGGTACCTAATAATTTTGTCTGAACTCTAAATATGTCCAGGCACATGGTCATCAAAACAAAGATAAAAAGAAATGTATGACATTAGTGCGCTTGTGCGGCGTGAGCACTACACGCGATTCTCGCCGCATCATCGGATGTAGTCTCGGTGAAGTGAACACGCGCAGAGGCGCGCTACGCGATAGTCATTTGAAGCGTTGAATTTTGACATATCTAGTAGGTATCAAGATGATGATTTGATGAATATTCTATTATTATAGACAATGAGTTTGATGAGAATGATGGCTGATGATGAGTGTTTAAGTACACATGCACATCATATTTTATCTCTCATCATCGTTACCTTACAAATGCTCAGACTACGAGAAGATTCTTTGTAGTAGGTAGTGTACGGTACTTCTTGGTATTGCATATTCTTAGCGTGCAGGTGTCACCACGCGATAAAGGTTAAATGAGCAGTAAGTAGGTACATAGTTTAAAAAAGCGGAATAATTGTTGACATCAAACTGACATTATACATGTATAAAAATTGTTGTATTTAGATAGGTACATATCTACAAGAATTGAAATAAATCCCTGAGTACTAATTATTCTCTAAACCGAATACGCAATGGCGTCTGCAAAAGGCGAACAAAAATATAAAGTTTATACCTATTGATGACAGCGTCTAGCGCGCATGCGCGGCTTGATCACGCGATCCTCGCAATGCCGTTGTTATGGTAACATCACTTCACCTCGAGCACGCAGGTGACCGTTTTGAACTGTTGAATTTTGACATAATATTTTCAAGGTTTTCAAGATGGGTGACCATTTGATGAATATTCTTTTTATTGATGACAACGACATTAGTATGTAAGTAGGTATATGTTTATCTACAATAAAATGTTACTCGGCACATTTTTGGACGTTGGTACTGCATTTTCCTAATGTTCTTAGTGCGCATACGTGACGATACCTACATAATAAAAAAAAACAAATGTCAATGTGAATATGACAGTGCCTAGATGTGGGTTCCCACATAGTATGTGTGAGATTGAATTCTATGCTCCGTCAGCCAGGCACGGCCAGGTTCACACGTCTTTTTAGGGTTCCGTTGCCAAATGGCAAAAAACGGAACCCTTATAGATTCGTCATGTCTGTCTGTCTGTCTGTCTGTCCGTCCGTATGTCACAGCCACTTTTCTCCAAAACTACAAGAGCTATGCTGTTAAAACTTGGTAAGTAGATGTATTCTGTGAACCGCATTAAGATTTTCATACAAAAATAGAAAAAAAACAATAAATCGTGGGGTTCCCCATACATAGAACTGAAACTCAAAAATGGTTTTTTTCATCTAATCCATATGTACGCTGCCAGGCTAGGCCTCCCAATACGATTTCAAGTGCGCAGTGGAAGAGTTATAATCGTGGGGCTCTAGAGACAAGAGTGGCTAGCGTACTGTCCGCCGTACGCGGAGGAGACAATAAAATCAAACACTTACACTAGAACAAAAGAACTTACCTCATGGTTGAAGGACACTGCTCTGGTGCCAACCTGGAGATATGTATGTAAGTGAGTGTCTGTGTATCGTGTCGTGACGTTACGAGTATTCTTCAGGTTAGATTCCGCTTCCAATTAGGCTGGAGGAGGTCACAGCATGCGGTCTTCAAATCACTCATTCACAATAGCGTCACTTTGGTTTGACCTTCAAACTATTTATCCAAAATATGTCCAAAACCCGTGTTATCAAACGTCAAATTAGGGGTTATTAACAATCAAACAACTGGATCACGACTAATTGTCACAAGCGGATCGATTTTAAGGATTAATTTCAACAAAACGCGTCTCGGGGTTTCAACAGGCGAACGGGGCTATTTTAGCGGCAAAATTAACAGAAGCTGTCAAGTGTCAACGTCAAACTGACAAGTTAGATGTCACTTCGTTACACGCGCATTCCGTTAGGCGCACAGATAATAATCGGGACAGAACACCATACGTGTGGGGTATCTATGAATAGGTCTTCAAAAATGGTATTGAGGTTTCTATTATCATTTTTTTCTAAACTGAATAGTTTGCGCGAGAGACACTTCCAAACTGGTAAAATGTGTGTCCCCCCCCCCCCCCCCCCGTAACTTCTAAAATAAGAGAATGATAAAACTAAAAAAAATGTATGATGTACATTACCATGTAAACTACCACCGAAAATTGGTTTGAACGAAATCCAGTAAGTCATTTTTTTAAAACGTCATAAATCGTAAACCGCAATTTACCTTTCATTTAATCAACAGAAATATAAAAATTAAAAAAAAAAACATTTATTTTCATAAACATGAACCTTCTGCATAAACCGAGAATACCTACAGGTTTGTACGGAACCCTTTGTGCGCGAGTCCGACTCGCACTTGGCCGGCAAAATACCGTAGCTAACTCCTTAAAGGTGGGAACGGTGTCTCCCAACAATCTGCGCCAGAGTCCCTAACCGCCTTCACCGCGGCCTCAAAATACCCCCCCAATGGGGGCAGGCTGGCGGGTCAAACAATAACAAACAACAAAACAACCAAACAACAATAACAACCAAACAACAACAACAACAACCAAATGGCCCTCCTTAGGCAACAAAAGGGGGTGACGGGCCCCATAAGGAAGGCTAAGTGCCTCAACCGTCAACAACCAAACAACAAAAGACCCGTATGGTCCAAAAAGGGGTTCAACTTACTAACGGCTCCCGACAATATCCAAAACTCTCGCTGCAGAATGGCCAACAGCGCATTGCAACCGGCATGCGAGTTCTTAATGTGACGATCAGTCACCAACAATTCAACAACAACAAACAACAATTCAACAATTTGTCGAGGGAGCCAAATCGACTCAACAAAAAATCAGGGTCATTTGTTCCAACAACGAGCACCTTGAGCCCGGGCAAAGGACCCGACATCAAGACTGGCGATCGAGGCCAATCATCCTCGGGGTGAGTCAGCCAGTCTGGACCCCACCATAGGGTCAAGCAAACAAGCGGGGTGCCATGCACCCACGTGAGGCCACGGCGCCTGGGTTCAAATCTCCAGGCAAGTGCCTCCAAATCAAAGGCGTATCAAAATTTTGAATCTGGGACACTCGGTACGCAACAAAGACCTCCAAAGAGTGAACGGACGTCTTCAACCAACACAAACCAATTTGACTGTCCGTCCAGGCGTAAGAAACCCGAATGTCCACAGTTCCACCCAAAGTGTGAGCAACGTGGTTCAATAGACGCACAAGACGCGCCGCCCCTGACAATTCACAGCTGTATAACCGTGCGAAGACGCATCACAAACAAGGGTAGCAGTGTAGCTCCCAGGGGGGAGGATAGCGCGGGGTAACACGACCTCGTTGACTGCAGGGAGTGCGGATACAAATTGGAGCCAATCTTCCAACAGGGTTTCCCGAATTGGCTCGTCCCAGCCAAGTCCCGCAGTCCAAAGGCGCTGAAGAAAACAATTTTGCCCAAAACAATACAAACAAACAACAAAACAATAGACAAAAGGCAACCCTGGGCTCCCATGTCCAAAATGACACGGACCACAACAGAGTCCCCCGTGGGCCCCCAGACCCGACCGATGCCGTTGGCAACAAAACCGTGTCAATCTGAGGGGTACCTTAGCGGGGCAGGCGCCAATGTCCTAACAATGCCTGGGCGGCGACCGATCGCCACACCCAGACCCAAGTCTTTCCCGACGAGGATGCAATTCAAATTCCTCGTACGCGCGGTGTCCCGAGCCACGCGCCATCGCTGGAAGGGCATATCCCACCGGAGGCCTGAATGGCGGGGGGCGTGACTCCAACCGGGGACGTTCCGCCAAAGGAGGGGAGGGAAGGCGGTGCTGGTCTGGCCAGCGGTGCCTAGCAACAATTGCGTAATCGCCTTTACGCGGGGAGAGCAAATGGCGGTCGCGCGGCTCCCGATCAACTTGCGCGGGGGGTGGAGTGTGGCGCTCAAAATTGCGGGCCTCTCCCCGGTTCTGAACCGGCGAGGCAGAAGCCCGGTGACCAACTCCATGGTACGCCCCCGTGCGCGAACCTTCATCAGAGGCTGGTCTGCCAGCGTGGTTCGCGTTAGCGCACAATATGTCCAAATGGGACCCCCCACAAATTCTACAAGGGCGGGGGTTGGGGCAGTCCCGATGGAAGTGAGCCCCCAAACAAGAGAAGTACATGCGGCGTGCATTGGCAATTCGGCGGCGGGCACTCACGTGCAACTTCAAAAAGGCCGCGCAAGTTGCCATGCCATGCCCCGTGTCCCTACAAACTCACAACCAGGACGACTCTGGGTGCCAGCAAAACGAGCGGCGGGGCGACCATCAACAGGCCCGCGAGCCCTAGTCCGTCCCTGGTCTCGTGGCCGGGAAGACGGCTGGCATGACTCAGTGGCAACGCCAGAGTTGTCCACAAACCGACACTCATCCTCCAAAAATTGGACGAGGTCACCAAATGGGGGGAGATGTGTAACACTATCCCCACCATACCTTTGCTCGAAATGAGCCCTCAAATCGGCAAGAAGCCGCAGCACAACATGCACCAAAGGGTAAGACCATTGGTCCACCGGCAAGTCCAATCGCTTTAAAGCGTTGGTCGCTACCACCAACGGGTTCAACAGGTCAGTACGCAATGCTGACAAACCAGTAATGACCGGTAACCCCAAAATCAATGCAATATGAACATCAGCCAAACAACGTTCATTTGGTACCGCTGGGTGAGTAGTCCCAAAGCGGTAGGGTAGGCTGAGGCAGTCAACGACAGATGCTGTACCAAGGCTCGGGCCTCACCTTCCAGGACAGACAACAAATAGGCCAACTTTAGGGCGGGTCTGAGGTCCGAGCGTGCATCAACCAAACTTGCAAACAGGTTGTGGAAACCGTACCAGTGGTCCCAGCGACCGTCAAGTGTGGCAGTTCCAAAGCAGGCAATCTACTCAATAGTCCGGGACCTGAAACAACCGAGGTCTCCGGCTTGACCTGGACAGGTGTCCGGCACTGCAATATTTCCATCTGTATGCCATTGCACAAACAAAACCATTCAAATAAACAAAACAATTAAATTATCAAATAACAAACTTCAATCAATAAATAACAAGGAAATCCAACGCAAACAATCAAATAAAATAAACCAAGCAAAAGGTAATTAAGTAACAAAGTTCAAACAATATATTACAAAATAACTACAATCAAACTACCAAACTGACTAATCAGCAACTCAAGAAATAACATTAAATTGTTTCAATTCAATTCAACAATAAACTTTTATTTTAATTCAAAATCAATATCAACGTTCAAAATTCTATATCATATTCAATTCAAATATTCAAATTCTAATCCAATTCCAAATGTTAAGTTCACAAACCACTGTGTCAAAGGTACAACAATAATAAACCTTTATTCCAACTCAAAACAATGGTAATACTCAAAAATGCCAATAATTTTTCAAATATTAATTTTCACAAGTAACCATATCAATGGTACAAACTCAATACTTTAATGTCTTCCTGACATTCAATACAACACAGAGGTCAGACACAAAAAGGGGCTACAACAAGGGGGTGCAACACAGCCCAATCCAATCCACTTTATTAGCCCGGCTGACTTTGGCAACATCAGGTTACCCGTCTCAATAAATTCAAACAAATTATTTCAAATAACAATTAATTATAGTTATCAAATATTTACAGCGTATTACTACTTCCCTTATAGAGACTGCCAAGTAATTAGCCTACTGTAAATTACCAATTTGGTGGTTTTATAGGTTAGAACCACGCTCTGCTACCAAAATGTACGCTGCCAGGCTAGGCCTCCCAATACGATTTCAAGTGCGCAGTGGAAGAGTTATAATCGTGGGGCTCTAGAGACAAGAGTGGCTAGCGTACTGTCCGCCGTACGCGGAGGAGACAATAAAATCAAACACTTACACTAGAACAAAAGAACTTACCTCATGGTTGAAGGACACTGCTCTGGTGCCAACCTGGAGATATGTATGTAAGTGAGTGTCTGTGTATCGTGTCGTGACGTTACGAGTATTCTTCAGGTTAGATTCCGCTTCCAATTAGGCTGGAGGAGGTCACAGCATGCGGTCTTCAAATCACTCATTCACAATAGCGTCACTTTGGTTTGACCTTCAAACTATTTATCCAAAATATGTCCAAAACCCGTGTTATCAAACGTCAAATTAGGGGTTATTAACAATCAAACAACTGGATCACGACTAATTGTCACAAGCGGATCGATTTTAAGGATTAATTTCAACAAAACGCGTCTCGGGGTTTCAACAGGCGAACGGGGCTATTTTAGCGGCAAAATTAACAGAAGCTGTCAAGTGTCAACGTCAAACTGACAAGTTAGATGTCACTTCGTTACACGCGCATTCCGTTAGGCGCACAGATAATAATCGGGACAGAACACCATACGTGTGGGGTATCTATGAATAGGTCTTCAAAAATGGTATTGAGGTTTCTATTATCATTTTTTTCTAAACTGAATAGTTTGCGCGAGAGACACTTCCAAACTGGTAAAATGTGTGTCCCCCCCCCCCCGTAACTTCTAAAATAAGAGAATGATAAAACTAAAAAAAATGTATGATGTACATTACCATGTAAACTACCACCGAAAATTGGTTTGAACGAAATCCAGTAAGTCATTTTTTTAAAACGTCATAAATCGTAAACCGCAATTTACCTTTCATTTAATCAACAGAAATATAAAAATTAAAAAAAAAAACATTTATTTTCATAAACATGAAACTTCTGCATAAACCGAGAATACCTACAGGTTTGTACGGAACCCTTTGTGCGCGAGTCCGACTCGCACTTGGCCGGTTTTTTTTTATGGATTTGGGTTAGTAACAACGCTGAAGAACGTTGCACAATCTTTACGAGTCGAGTCGATCTACAATCGCTTCTCCAAGACACATCGCGATTAGGCCATGTGATTGCATTTACGTATTTAATTTTAACCAGTTTACAGTGGGTTCATAATTAATTAATAACTGACAATGTCGATTTGCCTTTTTTTGTTGTAGCTATATTATACACTAGCTTCCGCCCGCGACTCCGTCCGCGCGGATGTCAGTCTTCGCGTGGATGGTTTATTTCTCAATTTTGAGTAACTCTGACAATGACATCTTATAAATATCTATAATATCTGGGTGACCGAGCTTTGCTCGGTATTTTTGGTAAATTGTGTTTAAAATAATAAGTTTATGTTCAAGTTGATTATCGATAAAGTTAGTCATCGAAAACACGAATAAAACACTTTCTAAAAATGAATCCTAGCTAGATAGATTTATCGCCCCTGAAACCCCCTGTATACTAAATTTCATGAAAATCGTTGGAGCCTTTTCCGAGATTCAGATTATATATACCTATATATATACAAGAATTGCTCGTTTAAAGGTATAAGATTGGACCCAAATACGGCTAAGCCTATAATAATTAAGGAGATCCCTCTATTGAGCTACTGCTCGGCCCTGTTAGGACAAAACGCTGTAATCTGTAAAACGTAAATTTGAGAAAAACAGGTTTAAAAGTTTAAATGTTTAACTCGTTACCAAATTTTATCCAGTATAGATAACCATTTAATTGTTTTTTTAACTAATTTAGCATGAAATTTACTTATTTTCAGTTTAACATCGTATTGTAGTATTTTATAAAGATACCTCACAAAATTATAAAAACATGTTTTGTTACAACAACATGTAGCTAGCCAATATTCGTCTTTGTTATGACATAACAATGTAATCCTTGATTACTGCATTTTGAAGTGACAGACTAACACTTTCACTTTTCAGCATTCTTGCTGTTCGCATTCATGTGAGCTCTTGAAATATTTTTACTTAACTTCACAACTGCATTCATGGCATGAATGGTCTGTGACTCTTTCATCTCTAGGTAGCTTAGGT
Source organism: Aporophyla lueneburgensis (assembly GCA_932294355.1). Lineage (NCBI taxonomy): Eukaryota > Metazoa > Arthropoda > Insecta > Lepidoptera > Noctuidae > Aporophyla > Aporophyla lueneburgensis. The sequence goes on along the minus strand of OW028758.1, from coordinate 23,391,032 downwards.
TTAGAGTGAGCCACATCATGAGCCTCACACTTTGGACGTTTATCCTGCACAGGTTGCTGAGTTGTAATGTTTTTCATTCTGATCCTCTTGTGGAATGCAGACCAGCTACATGGCTGTTATAGATAGAAATAGAAACATTTAAGAGAGTGTCAGTCCAGTTTGTAAATATCGTCGGTTAGATGCATGCTCTAATCTATAATGAGATGATGTTGTGTGGAATAGTTTTATAAAATCATCTATCTCTTTTAAGTATTCATCGGAAAAATAATGTTTTGGTTTGTGTCGACCTCTCAAATCTGGCGCTGCTGATACTTTAGCTGAAACTGGAGTTTTGGAAATCTTAAAATTTGCTTTCAATACAGCTGGCACTGATTGATCATTACTTTATTAGCCTAAAGTCCTCAGGAACATAGTTTAGTAAGTGGTACTTAAAGGTGTGGTTTCTTTTGGTGGAGTTAGAATACCGTATGGCAATTTTATTATTTTCTACGTTACGTGAAATAAAATCTCTTCTTATTTGTATATTCATATTCCAGTAGCTATCCCAAATTGTTTGTCTTTGTTCTTCAGTAATATTTACTTTCTTATGCATTTATCTTGACAAGGAGCGCCCATTTGATGTTTCTCTTTGCTAACTTTTAGTCTATCTCCAGGATCTTTGAAACGTTTCTTTGCAGGTGGAGGTACATTAACTACATCTTCAGTTACTTCATCCGATTGAAAAATTGGGTTTTGAGGAATATTTTCGAAATAAGTAACTGCTGCCGATATTTCTTCATCATCAATGAATCTATCCTCTTCCAAGTACTGCCAAACTGCATATCTTTTTGATGCGTTCATATTTCGGCATTATTTATCACTATCGCACTTCCAACTACTTAGAGCAATAGATGAACAATAAAATAATGCTAGTAATACGCGTGATGCGCACTTGCTCTGTAGTTTATTATGTATTTTGACAAAACGCAGTAAACTAAGCTTGCAATGTTTTACCAAAATACAAAGTCGCGCACGTCTTACCCGCGCGCCTGCCCCTCCCTTCTACTAAACGCTGCAATCTGGAGTACAGCGTTTAGCCAAAATATTTCACGGAATTTCAGGTTACAATGAAGTGTATCATATAGTTTTTTTGTTAATGGAAACCATCATTGAACCGTAAATCGAACCCATACGAAGCTTGCATCACATAGATTATTTTATGATGTATTACCATAAAACAATGTAACCCGGGTTGCAGTGTTTTGTCATAACAGGGCCGTGCTGTTGAGCTCGCGTTCTGTAGTAAGTATTTTTTTCATAGTAATTCCGACCTTGATAAGTATTATAGCATGTAGCAGTAAATTACTGACGGTGACGAAAAGTTTGCAATAATAAAAAAGTGATCGTGACAATGCGACAGAAAGTTAATTGAGAGCTTCAGCATACACAACATTGTTAGTGAGCTCGTCCGGAAAGAAAATAAAATACCAACCTAAATAAACCAATTTACGATGAAAACTTAAACTACGTACGTACTATAATATTTACAAATAACTGATCGGAACAGTAATCAAAAAGGTCGCGCTGAAAAGCACGGTTTAAAATTACACGCATACAATATTAATTCCACGGACGACCGCTCGCCACACTGGACACGTCCGCTCGCATTAAAATTCAGAATTTAAATGCATCGCGCGGCGCGGAACGCCGCTCGTTGTATAGGAGTCGGGGAGGCGTGGCCCGCGTGTGCCGCAAACGGTTCAAGCCAAATCCGACTTTCGGCGCTACAGGTTACGGCGCTGAATCCACTGCGGGTAATGCAACGTGTGTTTGCGGTTCTACAGAACAACGTCTATGAATAAAACTGAAGAATAAGATTTTTTTTCTACGTATTTTTCCAGGATAAAAAGTATCCCATTTTATGCCCAGTATAATAAGGTATAATTATACCAAGTTTCATCGAAATCGAACCGTTAGTTTTCACGTGATGCCTGCACATACAGACAGACAGACAGACAGACAGACAAAAATTTTTTTAATCACATATTTGGGTTTGGTATCGATCCAGCAACACCCCCCGCTATTTATTTTTTCAATATTTTCAATGTACAGAATTGACCCTTCTACAGATTTATTATATGTATAGATGTACGTATGTCTTACTATATTCATTAATTGTTCGTGCGTGTCGCACTTGTGCGTCGAAAAAAAAACAACTATGCGTTTCTGAATGAATTTTTGTTTCGCTATTTCATTTGAAAAACTTGCCGAAACAGTAGTAATGTTAAGATAGTTTACTAGCTTTGAAATACGCATAAAATGATCAATAGAATAAGCATAAAATATTATCAAAATCTCGATTATGATTTTTAATGTTATGTTTGCTCAATCCCTAGCAGCACTGGGATCACACTGACAGCTCACTCCACGCACCTTTTCACGGTGAGATTTTTACAGAATCGACATGCTGAGCTCCGGTAATGGATCTACAGCATTGGCTATCATCCGTAACTACCTATCAATTATTTTTTTGTAAACAAGCAAATTCTTTTACTCATAATTAATAAATACGCCCCGTTGCGCAACTGAGGACCCCTGTATTCCCGAAAAGAGTTAAAAGAAAAAGAAGAAAACTGGATGCTCTCCGAAGAAAAAGTGAGCCAATACATCAAGGTTATGTGCTATCATGCATTTTAAACAAGAAGACTTATTTCAGATAATTTCGTATTCAGGTGTTGCTTCCATAAGAACTACCTAAGTCCACGTTTATTAGTAACAGGCACTTGTAAACTTATATTACGTAAACTAAAGGTGTTGTTTTGTTCATATTATCATATTTTAGATCAGTAGGTACTAAACTAACATAACATGTGATCAAACAAAACAATGGCGATTTACAAACATTGACATGTGCTGCCACCTATCACCAACTTTGAGTTCTAAACCTCTTTGTTTTGTGATATGACACTTGAAAACATTAAAAAACGTTTATACTCTATCTAGTCGCAGTCTCACCTTGGCGATAACCAAATGTCTATGACTTGTCAAAAATCTATTCTAAAAGCTCGAAGTGTTTTTGACAGATTCAGACTTAGATCAGAGTGAAACATTTTTAAAATTACGAGAATTTCCCCTCTGATGGTGACGTTATTTCCAATTTTCTATCATTTAAAACTCTATCTCTCTACAGCTACCAAAAGAAAAGGCCCATTAGCATCACATCTTGACGAATGGCCATGTATACTGGGCACACTGTATGTAAGTTTTTGTGAGACAGCATAGAATATCTTCAAACTATATTAGAATATATTAGGCAGAATAATTTTAAACCTTTGCCTCAATAGACGTAATGTCAATATAGTCTATGACAACAAAATGTTCTCGTCTTCTCGTGTAATTTTTCTGGTGTAATTTCCCGTAATAAATTAAAAGCTTAAAGTAATTGGTGGTTTCTGTGCCTTAAAAATATGAAAAGCGACAACCTGTGTAACCCCCTCCACCAGTGATATTTGCCCTCCCCTATACTCAAGGCTGATTTTTTAAAATCTAGAATGGCATCTCGTAGTTGACCTTGAGAGGTCGTAGGTAATTAATTAGCCGGACTTTCCTGTTGCTGTGCGAGGACCAAATTTTATCATATCACAAATCTAAAATCTACTGATTCGGGAGGGGCGGCGTAACGGGTGTAACGGGCGGCCGTGACAACCAGAGGGTTGCGGTGGGTTATTCCAGCTTTATCGAAGAAACGCTTGGAAATGCGTTGCATGAATTAATGAATAGTGGGGATTTTCAGATCGAGGTGGATTTAATTCTTAACGACCCAAGGAGAACCTGTGGCCTTGCAGAAACAACGGTTTTGGAGAGTCCTATGAATATGGTGGGGTTTCACGTGTGCAAAGAGTGCACAGGCATAGTCAATGCCTGCATTAGGCCAATCATGATCTATGCCGCATAGATCATGATTGAACTTATGCAGGCTGTGTAAATGCGCATCTTGCACTTGAGTGACAATTTGCTTCGTGCAATTAGAACGGAGTGAACCCAACCGAGAGCGAAAGCGACACGCGAATGAGCCAGGGGCGTAGCTACCGCCGTATCTGCCGTATAAATTATACGGGGCCCCCGGGCCAGGGGGCCCCCAACGTGCATAAGCAAAAATTAATAAAAAAACTACCCGATTTTTTTTTTCAGAAATGTTAAAGTCACTAAAAGCAATTTATTTTTTTCCGCGTAAAGCGTGCGTTCTAAAGTTGGCAACACCCTACATCGGTTGTCGCAGGCTGCGGGATTTCCCCGTTTACAGTCTTTTTCGGTACTCCCTTTCTTCTCTTAAAATCGTTTGTCCGAAAATCCATAACACTTCGATCAAAAATGTACAGACGCCAACACATCAAGCTACTACAATCTGTCAGATTTCTTTGATAGATTTTCGACTTTATTTCTAGAGCATTAGGTTCAAGTTTCATTGGGAAAAATTGACAGTTTCGGGTAGCTTGACCTGGTGGTGTCTGTACGTGTAAGTGCTATTATTGATCGAAGCCATAACACGTTAGCTATAAACGTCAGTAACCATAATATTAAAAAAATCTAAATTTTGTTTTACATTATTATCTTTGCTTCTAAAACTATTCTGTCATAATATCAAATACTATAATCATTAAGTCTCCTAATTTTGCACGTTATAAAGTCATATGACCTAAGTATTTAATTATAGAAAGTGAATTATGCCGAATGTTCATTTATAATAAAATTGTTAGTAGTAAAATATTGCTACAAGTTAGGTTTTAGTGACAGAAACGAATCGCTGTAAATCTGGCTCCACGTAGTCTTGTCTGCCCTACCCCTAGAGTGTAATTTAGAATCGCGTAGGCGCGGAGGAGCGAAGCCCGTGAGCTGAGGAGCAGGTGGTTGCAAGTGTCGCAACGCTCACCGCCGCAGCTGAAGCTGGCCGGCGCAGCCAGCCAGCAAGACGAAGCCACACAATAGAGAACCTCTTTTTCACATAGGATGGGTACAGTGACACTTAGTCACGTGACTTAAATAGTGAGGTCTCTTTGCGTAATGAATTCGATTATTAGCAAAAATCGAGGAGGTTTGCAACTGAACATTGATCTATTTTTTAAATAGATGTGGTTGATTATAATTTCTAATAAAGATTATGGATGTAAAAAGAAAAACAACAATTCATAAAAATCATTTTAATCTAATTCGTTGTCAGATTGCATTGGCAATGACGAACAGTCATCCGAATCACCTAAGTCAATAATAAACTCATCTCCGCTCTAGTAAAGTCGTCCTGCACAGATAACAAAATTTGACAATTTAACAACATTCAGTTTAAACAACTTGCACAATAAGAAACACACGGAAAGCTTTCGAAGCAGACGCACCCGTAAAATAGCCGATCTGATTTATCGATTACGGTGCGTCAATCTCTATTACTGGGCGGCTCACTTCTCGCATCAAACGCTTAAATTATTTTTTTGTTTTCTCGTTTTTTAAAATACAATACACTTGGTAAAATAACTTATTAAAATTGTACTTATAACAGTAGAATTATGTAGGTATTACCTCCAGTTTGCTGAAACAAAAAGGCAAGGAGAGTTATTTAATTTGAATTGGATATAAAAGTTTTGTAAAAAGTGACAGATAGATAATTATGATGAATAAATATTTCTTTTAATTTTATGCAAATATTTTTTTTTTCCTTTTGTGAGAAATCGTTGCCCTTCCTAAGGGCCCCCAAACAAATTTTTATACGGGGCCCCGCCAAGGCACGCTACGCCACTGGAATGAGCCTTCTTTATGTACTCAGAGAAGAAGAGGTGTTGATCGAGGTGACATTGCGTTCGGGTTTTTGGCTCGCTATTCACATAGATTCGGCTTGCCGAACGTGGGTGGGTTAGGGGGGTCTAAGTCACGGATTTGAAAAGAGGACCGCTTGACTTTTGTCGGGCTTAACTTCGATTGTCCATTTCCTGAACCAGGCGTCGAGCTTGTCGACCGCGGCTTGGAGAGTGCGAGCTATTGCGTCTTAGCTGCGCTCAGTGAAATAAATGGCGGTGTTGTCTACAAACAGTGCCTACTATGCATTTTTACTTTTGGGAATATCGTTAGTGAATAGCGTAAAAATGGTATCCGTCAGAATCGCGTGTGTATGACTTCCAAAAAAACAAAAATAAACTGTTTAAATGTACGTAAAATGTACGTTTTTGTACTAAAATAAGTATAAATGTACGTGTCTGTAAGCGAAGCAAACATCATTTTAAAGTACGCCGCCATCCTGATGTCAGGTTGGCGGGTGCATTTTAAATCAGTCAACTTTTTTCAAATTTGACATTAGGAATCAAATGTACGTCAATTGTACATATAGAAACACTAGGTATTTAAAAACTTCTCAAATGTTATACAACATTAATTTTTGTTTATGCGAAACCCGAAACACGGGTCTAGTATTTTTGTGTAAAGAATCTATGAAAAAAATTTCAAAACTGTATCATTAATAATCACAAAGTTATAAGCTTGATAAGTTACCCGGTTGTCCACGCAAAAACATATGCAGATCACCACAAACAGCTAGTGTACGTACCATCTCCGTGTAATGGACGTTTGAATACGAGAAAGACATGATAATTTTAAAATCGAAACAAAACAGCGCGGCCCGCGACTTGGAAGCGTAATTAAATATTTTTGGTACAAAATATAACATGGTGTAAAAATTATTGGAATCGATTCAGTTACTGATTCTGAACAAACTATATTCGGGTTTCGCATATACTAAAAATAATCTTGTATAAGCTCTGATATTGTAACACGCACGTGAGCCGCCACCCTGACGCCAGAATGGCGGGTTGATACTAAACCGATCAAATTATTTTGATCAACCAAATAACAAACAAATGTACGTCTTATGTTCTTGTCAGATAGTAAAACAAAACTCAAATAAAAAAATCATAGCATGATTTAATCAATTTTATAACATGTGACCTTAAAGAATACAATGGGCAATCACCATTTCTGGACTTCTCTTTAATCCTAGCTTCAGATAATCATAGCACATCCATATACCATCACTCCTATATCATCATCATCATCATTTAAGCCGTTAAACTTGCATTGCTGGACATATGCCTCCCCCAAGCTCCGCCACTTCATCCGGTTTTGTGCTTCCCGCATCCAGCGGATTCCTCCGGCCTTCAAGCACACGACAAGGTGATCGGTCCACCTTGCGGGAGGCCTTCTAACTATAGGCGTGACTTGGGCAGCGTTCGGGAAGCTACGCAATATCTTCTCGTCCCACATACTGCAGTGTCTCAAGACGAAAGTCTTTGACCAATGTGTGTTGCCAGCGATGACCTATGGAACTGAAACGTGGTCGCTCACAATGGGCCTTATCAGAAGGCTGAAAGTCATCCAAAGGGCGATGGAGAGGGCTATGCTTGAATTTTCCTTACGCGATCAAATCGGAAATGATCCGTAGGAGAACCAAGGTAACCGACATAGCCCGAAGAATTGCTAAACTGAAGTGGCAGTGGGCAGGGCACATTCGCTCGCGGAACAGATAGCCGATAGGGCTGAAAGGTTCTGTAGTGGCGACCGCGTACCGGAAGACGTAGAGTTAGAAGGGCTCCCACAAGGTGTCGTTGTCGTTGTTGTGGTTGTCGTGTGCGTGAAGGCCGGATGAATCCGCTGGATGCGGGAAACACAAAACCGGACGAAGTGGCGGAGCTTAGGGGTGGCCTATGTCCAGCTGTGCAAGTCTATCGGCTGAAATGATGATGATGATGATATAGGGGTGATGGTGTATGGATATGCTATGATAATCTGAAGCCAGGATTAAATAGAAGTCCAGAAATGGTGATTGCCCATTGTATTCTGTATGGTCTAATGTTAAAAAATTGATTAAATCATTCTATAATATTTTTTTTTTTTTTTCAGGATGGGAAATCATCAAATGACTTCTCCCGCTCTGGGCGGAGCGGGAGGGCGTGTCAGACTTTTACTGACTAAAACCCACCCGTGTTCCATCAGTTGCCCATGTGCCAGGGTCACGGTATCTCTTTCGAACAATCACGCGACCCCGGCAGGCATCGGTCCTAGTAGGCCCCTACACATAATTTTTTTATTTGAGTTTTGTTTTTATCTGATAAGAAAATAAGATGTACATTTGTTTGTCGTTTGGTTGATCAAAATAATTTGATCGGTTTAGAATCAACCCGCCATTCTGGCGTCAGGATGGCGGCTCACGTGCGTGTTACATTATCAGAGCTTATATATCATTTGAGAAGTTTTTAAATAGTGTTTCTCTATAATATAGAAACACTGTTTAAAAACTTCTGTAATAAATGTACGTCAATAATTGTACATATTATGTACAATTGACGTACATTTCATTCCTAATGTCAAATTTGAAAAAAGTTTATTGATTCAAAATGCACCCGCCAACCTGACACAGGATGGCGGCGTAGTTTAAAATGATGTTTGCTTCGCATACAGACACGTGCATTTATACTTATTTTAGTACAAAAACGTACATTTATATAGTTTATTTTTGATTTTTTTGGAAGTCATACACTCGCGATTCTGACAGATACTAAAAATGAGGGGAGCCAGTATAGAGCCCCGAGGAACTCCTGCACAAATGAGGTGGTGGCGGGGAGTATAGTGCCCTTTCGATACGATAACGAAAGGTGCGGTCCGACAAAAAATCTCGTAAAATGAGCAACGTAAAAATCGTGAATGACACTCTGGCACGCCGAGTCGGTACAGCTTATATAATAAGCCGTTGTGCCAGACTTTATCGAACGCTTTCGCTTTGTCGAAGAATACGACACCCGTCATCAAATCACGTTGGAAACCAACGTTTGTATCCGATGATATGGTGTAGTCCAGAAAATGAAGCATTTTGGCTCGCAATTTTTTCGTCCACCATGTATTTACTTGAAATTTTCACATAAGGTAGGGAATAGCTCAAGGATCATTTTCTATATCATGCCGCTGTACGCTAAAGCCTTGGGGGTGGTTGCCACCCCATCTCGGGGGTGGATTTTTTTTATTACATTTTAACTGTAGGAATCGACGGAAAAAGTAATTCTAAGAAAAAATGTTCTATACGTTTTTTTCGTAAATTAATATTTTTTGAGTTATTCGAAGTTGAAAGTAACAGTCTTTGATGAGCTCGCGCATTTCTTCAGGGCTGACGGGAAGCAGAGGATCGTCAGGGCCTTCGACTTAGACTCTACGTTCGACTTCCGCGTCAAACCCAGTGAGGTGAGCTTGATCTACTGGAAGGGAAATGGGTGAGGCGCAAGGCTGAATCTGCACATGCGCTCACATACTCAAGCCAGAAATATTTCTGAGCCTAGAGCTTAACGGGATCAATAAAAAGACGAAATAATAATCATTAAAATTTACTAAATTATATATTTGAAAGTAGGTACTTACATAATATTTACAAAGGTTCGTAAAACTAGTACTATATAAGTTACAACATCGTATAATTTCAATATGGAAATATTATTATTTCCGCAGCACACGTTTAATAAATTGGAAAATAAATTGATTTCTTCCGGTTTAAATATACGTCATATCCGTATGGGCTCTCAATAAGGTAAAGTTTTAATCCTCCTTGGCAGTGTATCTGCCCAACGTCAACAGTTCGTCCATAAATTTGTTTACCTGCTACGACGACACACGATCAGGTTTTAGTTCCTTACTATGATAAAGATTGCGAACAGGATTTATTATAAATAGGTAACTAACCACTTCAGAGATATTATAAATTAGTCTCTTTTCGTGTTTTCTGTTACTTTCGATGTTCTTCTAAATTACGCAAAGGATTTTGATGCGGTCTCACCATCATTTAGATTATATTATTTATTCCGGAAGGTTTATACATATATGTATAAAACATTAATATTAAACTTACTCAAAGAAATCTTGGACGTTTTGGGATGTCGTAAAACATGCGATGCAGGGGCGGGTCGCTAGTAATAATTAAATAACAAAATGGGCTAAATAATGATAAAAATACAAATATTACTAACTTTCATACCGTGAAGAAATTATAAGTAGCTGACGATACATAGACCTATGGTGGTAGGTAGATACCGATGAGCAAACACCCAATGGCTCAGTTACACGACAATTTTTTTTTTTTTTGTTTTCGGGCTATACAAAAGGCAAATGCATTACAAAACGTGAAAATTAAAAAAAAATCTATCAAATTCCATTCGTACTAGATTTTGTCTGGTAGCTTCATGTAAAATACTGGTATTCATCTGCATCCGGTTAGACTGGAAGCTTACTCCAACATAGTTGAATAAAGGCTAGGAGGATAATGATCTGTCTAAGGCTTTTTCTTGCTTGATAAGACTGTACAGACGCTGTAGATTATGACGTGTTGCTAGGGTTTTATATGCAGTACGGCACAAGGTCATCAGATTAACCAAGTCATTTCTGCAGTTGCCCAAAGTTAGAAATCGGTAGCAATGTGTAATTTTTACATAACAAATTAACAACTAACTTCGCATTTTACTATACTAAAAAGAAATCAGTTTAATAATTGTGTATACTAGTTATTCGTGAAATATGTACTTAGACCTATTCTTAAATTTATCAACATCAATAAGTATCGTGTCTCTAGCGAATATATTGGTTTATTTTATGACTTAAATTCACTTTATATAGCAATAGAGGCACTAACAAATGCTGACAATACCCTAGTCTAGTCTGCTAAGACAGCAGTAATATGCAAAAGTGGCTCAGGTCCTATTGATAAAATACCTAAATGTTGAAAAGAATTGTCACTGTCGTTATTTCAAAAAGGTTTTAAAGCTTTTAGACAGTCACAAAGCTTACTACATTTAGTTTTTTTTTGTCAAGACTTCTGTTGCACTATGCAACATAATTAAAGACTGAAAAAAACTTAACGAAGGTTTATAATGGTGCCGATTCCCTTATTCACAAACTAAACTAAATTTAAGTTCAGTGCATCTTTTTCTTTCTATTTCATTATGGAAAGGACAGAAGATAAATTTTAGTTTAGTCCTGTCAAATTAATCAGCGCTTGACGTAAATTGACGTAATTTTAGTAGGCAAGTTTTTAATCACGTCTAAACTTGTATGGAGTAGTGACAGGCGCTGATTAATTTGACAGGACTAAACTAAAGAACTCTTTTGTCCTCTTCTTAATGAAATACAAAGAAAGAGATGCACTGAACTTAAATTTAGTTTAGTTTGTGAACAAGGGAATCGGTACCAATATCTAATAATTTTTGAAATAAGAATTGTTTCGTTTTGTGTTGTTTAATGGATAAGCTAATAACTTTGTAACTAAAATATGGCTGAACCTATATAACCATGTACTGTAACAAATTCGCTAAATAAAATATTTTTTCCTGAAATAGAACCTAAAAATAAAACAAAAGGTAATACTTCGTATTAAGTATTGCTTGTGTTTAGGAAAGTTTTCAATTATATTTCACTTACTCATAACAATCATACAAGAAAAAATAAACATTAAAGCTTAAAATGAAAAACAAAAAAAAAACGACGGGTTGCACTCCGGGAGTGCCGGCAGAAGTGAAAACTTGAATATTAACGTTGTGCATTTTTGATATTTAGGAATGGTTAGGAATAATGTTCACGAATTGCTATAATTATCAGTATTAAAGTCCTATCATTTATGTGGTAGAATACAATATTTATTTATTGCGCTATCGTACACAAACATGACAATTTATATTACATTAAAAAGTTTATCTCTCAGAAAAATCACTCTCCGTCCGTCTTACGAATTTCGATCAGGTCACGTGTCCTGACGCGAGTTCAACATTTTTTACCCATTACAAAAAAAGTGCTCAACGCCGCTAAAGAAGTTTCACTTCAAAAATATTTGTTACATTTTAAGTAACGATACTTTTAAAACGTAGAATTCACTCACGGTTTAGCGCCCGGCTTGTTTTGTCTGGGCATCCATCAGAGCGTGCACCCGCTGGAAGTTAGCACGCCATTATTATCGAAGATGACGTTAAGAGCCGTCTTTCTCGATTTTCGCTGGGAAACGTTCTACAATCAACTGATTGTCCCGCGTGAGGCTGTGGCTGGACACGCTCGCCAGGTACACGGCAAAGCCGTGAATGAATTCCACGCTTTAATTGAACAAAATCAAAGAACCAATTAACATTATTTTTAACAGACATGGAAAGATAGGTATCACTCTATCAAAATGTCGACAAAAAAAAATATACATCATAGAATGATACATCAGTATAGCTATTCACAACAATTCGACAGGATAAAAAACATTTTTTTATCTTGAAAAAATGTACTAATGTAATGTGTTAAATTGCAGAATTTACGGGTTTTGGGTTTGTGTAGAGACTTTTTAGGAGTCTATTGATACATGTTCGATTCGGCACGGAAGAGTATCGAAGGTTTGTAAATAGCTATGCCGTATGTCAATACAACATTTACCAGCTCCCGCACTAGCATAATCGTAGAACAAGAAGTATAAGGATATCCTACCATTCAAAAAATTATAGTTTTTAAGTAAATGCTTACCTAAATGTTATTTTTTTTTTAAACACGAATACCTCTCTAGGACATACTCTAGACGGTTGTAACTAATGTTGCAAATTTCAGTTTTTTTATTTCTTATTACTACCACTATTTATTTTGAATTTAACAACACTAGATATAAACCTTAACGAATTTACTCATATCAAAATAAGGAAACAATAAATGCCGCGATCATTTACGCAGCTAAGACACAAAACCATAGTTATTACCTTTAAGATACTACTTACACACCAACTTTCAAAAGTTTACTAAAACCTAGCAGCAAATGACCATTGAAGTCGTTCAACTTTATTGTGTCCAATCTCCCTGAACACTAAACCATTCTCAATTCAATGCCTCACGTTATTTTGCTACCTGACTGCAGAGTAGGTTTTTTTAGTTCTATTTCGAATAAATTGAACTGCAGGAGACGATTCTCTGACAATGGCTCCTCACACATATATTATTCTCATTGCCTTAAATCAACAACTTCAGTTCTAATTTGTGATACATGAAAAACGCCATTATTTCCTCCCTTTTTTCTTTGTAGTCTTTTCAGCCCTCATTTGATCTTCTTCGTCCATCTTGCTATAATGCGACTGTATATGAGACAACAGCTTTTTCTCTCTTGAGAAAGATTCTCCACACATGTTACAAGGGTACTTCTCCTTCTCTTTACTTTCTTTGCTTCTTTCTGGGGCATTATGAATAGCCGCCGTAGACGTCGAAATTTGCGATTCTTGGATGATATTATCAGTAGGCAAAACATACGACGGTTGCAGCAGTGGGTCTACATTTATAAATGTAAAGAAGCCTGAGTCCTTCGGATGGCCAACGTCCTCTAACGTGACTCGGAACGGCTCTTTAGCATCCATGTCGTCTCTCACTTCAGGTTTAGACTTTCTTTGGCGTTTTTTAGGCACTTCGTCAGGGGCAGCATTCGCTTTCGATATTACTAATTTGACGTGATTTCCTGTTTGAACAGTGTAAGACTGCTTTTTCATGGCGGGCGTAGTGAATGGGGCTGGAGATGCAGCAACCGCCGGTTGGTAAAGACTTTGGGAATGGGCAACAGTTTGAAATAATCCCACCGGGTATGGCTTTGATTGATTCTCAACGTCATTCTCAATGTTTATTACTTCTGAACTTTTTCCGAAAGATTTGTCATGAGAATCCTTCTTACGTTCTTTTGGCTTTTCGTATTCTGGTTCAGGTTTTCGCTTTTTAGCTGTTTTTTGGTTTTCTGTAACTGAAACTAGTGTTGAATCTTCAACCAAAGTGAATACGTTATGTGGGCCTGGAACTAATTTGAAACGAGCATTAATGTTTGGGGCGGAAGGAATATGCACAGATGGTGGCTGAGAATTTGAAGACTCTGATTGTTGGGATTCCGAAGAATGAGATGGCCCTGGATCTGGATTATTTTCTATGCGCCTTGTTCTGCTAGCTGGACCAGCTTTTGGCTTAGGTTTTACCGGTGGTGCAGATTGAATGCTGTGTTCTTGCTTTTGAATAACATCAGTGATAGGATTGTCGTTTTTATTCATATTATTGTCTGTACTTGGTTTATCATTTTTGTTATCAGTATTGAAACTGTTGTCATTATCAAACTTATAAGATTTCCATGAGTGTGGTTTTTTCATATTACCTTCAATTGTAATATATTTCACTGTGGAAACTTTAGGAGGTTCTGGCATCGGTACTGCCTTAGGAATAGCTACTTTTGGTATTCCATTTTTAGCACAATTGTGAGATTCAACAACTTCTTTTTTGAGGAAGTTTCTATTGCATAGTTTACACTGAAATAGCACACCCACTCCATTTACTTTTATCATGCTGATATAATCCATGATATTAAATGGTTTTACATCAACCGTCTCTTTAATTTCTACATCGTTATCACTAGATGATTTTTCTTCTACATAATCAAAGTTTAGACTATTTATCAGGGTATTGTTCTTCACTTTGCTTTCACTTGCTTTTTTCTCATTTTGTGTTTTTTTATTAATACTAGGCTGTGGTGGTTCAACATTGATACTTTTGTTACTACTATTAGATGGGGTACTATTACTAGACTTAGCTGATTTAGTTGAGGGTATGTTTTCATTATTCTTTTCCTGAGTCAATTTTTCTTCTTTAATGTTAAGTTCTTCATTATTATTGTCAATTGTTTCTTTTTTCAGTGGTTTTGAATCAGTTCTTCTAGTAACTCGTTTAGGTGGTGGGGGTGATTCTTCTTCTTCAGGTAATGGTTTGAGAGGGATATCTTTAATTCCCGCCATTGCTTTTTTTATCAAAGCATCACAGATATCATCATTACTCATATTCGTTTTATTTAATTTATCTTCCCAAGCTTTTCTAGTTTTGGTTTTAATGATAAATGGACCAGTCTTACCTACCGCCGTCCGTAAACTTTCTTGGGTTTTGATGCATTTTTGTATAAATTCGTAAAGTTCTTCCAACTTTGCTGAACACCGGAAGCATATTTTGTGTGGAAGGTCATCGTTTTCCCCGATCTGCAAAAAAATTACTCTTTTTAACCACTTATATGTAGCACTGTCAAAGCACACATGGTTCTAGATCAAGTTAGAGTTTTTTAACCCAAGAGTGGTGGCAAAATTGCTGAAGAAGGCACCTTCCATATGGTAGAGACATGACACTTGCATTTTTATGTCATAGAACAAAAGTTGATTATGATGTTAGTAACATAGTCCTCAGAGGTTGTCTGTGTTTTAAAAATAACCCTGTATAAGTAGAGTCAATACTATGTGTGTGTGAATAAAGAATTTAATAAGGTATAAAACAACAATTGTTTAAGAATAGTTTGGAACAAAACAATATTGTGCTTAAGAAATAAATATTGACGCATGATTGTTGGTACTCTTTCCATTTAAATGCATTCCTATGGTTGCTCCCTAGTCCAAAATACTTGAGCAAATTTTTTTGATGATATAATATTTAACTACCACTACTACGTTACTGGGTTCAGTTTCCGCACTTAGTCTTTTAAGTGGACTATAGTGACCGTCAGCCGTTATTCCAACCAGCCCACCTCCCTCCAGAAGTTGACTATATCTCCTGGTCTGAGTCAGCAGCATAATTGCCTAGTGATCCGCTGGCCTTTTACTCATTGCAGTGTCACCATATTGCCGTTAGAAACTGTTACCCCTTCTAGTGCATTGTGAATTTCTAATATTGTACTCAAGGTCATTTATTTCTTCCCTTGGGATTGGAGAACTGAAGTGCTGTCGGAGAGTATCTGAATATCTGTATCCAGAACACTTGTGGCTTCTATGGCGTAAACCGTTTCTAAAACACCCACACATTCCGCCTGGCTAATGGTGTTGAGCATTCCCAGCAGGTTAGAAATGATTATGTTAATGACCACTTTTATGTCCATATCTATACTTATTAATATTATAAAGCTGAAGAGTTTGTTTGTTTGTTTGATTGAACGCGCTAATCTCAGGAACTACAGGTTCGAATTGAAAAATTCTTTTTGTGTTGGGTAGCCTATTTATCGAGGGAGGCTATAGGCTATATAACATCACGCTACAACTAAGAGGAGCGGAGCAGTAATGAAAAATGTTGCAAAAACGGGGAAAATTTATTCCTTTTAAGAGTTTCCGTTGCGTGCGCTGCGTAAACGGCTTAGAAAGTAACGCAAAAATAATGTATGACGGAATTGTTTCTCTTAAAAAGTTCTAAAAGTCCGCGAGAGCATAATTATGTCTATCTTTTAAGGTTGACTCACTATAACTCAAAAGGAGCGAGCAGCAATGAAAAATGGACGAAAACTAGCAGGCAAATCGATGCGACGGGAAGGGTCAGGGGAGCAAAAATTTGACGCGGACGAAGTCGCGGGCAGAAGCTAGTGATTTAGAAAAAACAAATATGGAAAAAGAAACCCAAAGACATGAACATGGCCATGGGCCATTGTAGATAAACATAGTTAGATGTAGATTGTTTTATAAATAGTGTCAATACCCCAGTATAAAACAGAGGAATATGTGGGTATGGACTGAAACTAATGACCATGTGACCATGTTTACTCTTAGTGAACATTTTAATACATTTCAATAAATTGTAACATTTAATCAAATGTTATTGATAAAGTGATAATATATGGTGTCTCATGTACTGGTAGCCTGTTAATGCCATTAGTGTGTGCTTGACATCTTATGACAAAATTATTTTATTGCAACAACAAAATGGAAGCATAGACATGGCTTTAGACATTTCATTTATGTGCCTAAAAGCAAAATGATATATGCAATATCGCAATGAGGCTTCAGTAACAGTAGTTGGTAAGTCAAATCATTAATTTTAAATCATCTGCCTAATCTTTTCCCAACTATGTTGGGGTTGGCTTACATTCCAACCTGGGTGCTTACTCTTGACTTTAATTCTGATTGAAATTGTGATGTTTCGTATTCTTGAGTACGATGCTAGCGCCAAAATGTGTTTAAATTAGGTGTCCATTTTGGAGAACTAAGTGGAATCAAGATCTGCCATTGTTGTTGTTCCAATGTTGAGACTATTATTTTCAAGAGCACCGATTCACATGTATGCAAAATTAACATTGAAATTGTATTGGCTTTAGATTGGAATTAAAATTAGGTTGAAGAGTAACCCCCACAGAACAAAGAATAAAGGAGAAGTGCCCCTACACTGGCTAAGCACGGGAACCAGTGTCGCCAAACTCACACATTTGCATATCAAATTGTTCATTACACACATAAAAAACAGTAATATGATTGGCTACAAATTACAAACGCAACTTTTACAAATCATCTTCTTATTGCTTTCAAAAATTACGCCTTATTGCAACGAGTGAAAGTTGTTATTATTTGACATGACACAAACAATAAAGTTGTTTTTCGTCTAAAAACTTTAAATAGACAAGTTTACAACGAGTTCAGCAACTCAACGCTAGATGGCGCTGTAACCAATTCATTCTATTCAGAATGCTAACCCCTTTGAAATAGATGACATATTCCTATGCACTTGTAATCTCTTGTGGTGAGTACAAAAAAAAAAGTTAGAGATGTAGACATATATCGATATATTGTAATAATATTGATGTTACTTAATTTATTCGGGTGAGCAATGTAGGAATTTGTTAACAGCATAAAAATCCTTGATAACGGAAAAGGTTGATTAACCCTCCGCCAACTGTGTGTTTTTTATTGCACACCGCCAACCGTCGCGGACGATATCGTCTAAACCGATAATTTAACCCATTTAAACGTAGGGAAAACATCCAAAAAAAATCAGGGAAAATGTTCTAGGTTTCTTTTTCCTGTTCCCAAAGTTTTTGACTTGAATACTTTGCCCCCCTGATGGAATAAAATTTCGTTTCGTTTCGTTTCGTTTCATTGGTTATAAGGAGTAATGTTTGGGGATTTATTCTTCATATAAGGGCCTTTCAAAAAATATTAGTTGGATCTAACATCGCTCAAAAAAGTATATTTATTTGAACACTCGAAAATGGTAAATTTTTAAAGGGAACATTTTTCAATAAAAATAATTACTAGAAGCTTCTACGCTACAAGTGAACTGTGGCACAGTGTCGAATGTTCGCGAATGTTCTGCTCGGGATATAAATAGCGGATTGTCGGGCCGACGAGCAGTTCCCTCCCTTGCATGAGCCACCCCGCGATGCTGCACCTGTAGCTTTAAATTAGTCCCTTAATAATTTTAACCCAGATCCAGCCAGTCCCTTGCTGTTCCCCCCACCAGTGATTGCCTAAGCCGAGGTTCGTACCCTCCTAGGGGTAACCCTTAGAGCTTTCGCTTTAGTTTTTAAGTATAATAAGCCCCGGCTGGAGGCCAAAAAGGTTACTTTTTAGAACTCGCCGGGCCACCATCCGTTTAAGTAG
This sequence comes from Aporophyla lueneburgensis, assembly GCA_932294355.1. Lineage (NCBI taxonomy): Eukaryota > Metazoa > Arthropoda > Insecta > Lepidoptera > Noctuidae > Aporophyla > Aporophyla lueneburgensis. The sequence goes on along the minus strand of OW028758.1, from coordinate 23,372,610 downwards.
TAAGAACTGTTTCAGGTTAACTACGAGATGTCCTACAAAAAAAAAAAAAACCGACGAGCAGTTCGTTTACGAATGCGGTCGAATGCGATTCAAGTGATACGTACAAGCGAGACAAGTGATTCCTTTTGACGTTTCTTGTTGTTGTGATTATTTAATTAAACTGTTTTGTGTGTTTCGGTAATATTGGTTTGAATTAATTTATCCCGAAACCCCAGCTCGTAATAATATTTTACATACCTAAAAATTCGTAAAAGTTACGTCACCAACCGTATAGGACGATATCGTCCGTCCACAGCCTTGAACACGCTCGTACCCACTGACGTTACAATAGCTATTGACACGCTTGCGCCTGTGAGGTGTGGGCGAGTGTAAGTTTTTTTACAGAGGGGTTCGAGGCCCCTTCCTTTTCTCCTTCCAAAGATATCAGCTCCAAACTTGGCACGGACGATATCGTCTGGTACGGTTGGCGGAGGGTTAATATAAAGGTTCGTTAAAATATCAATGTTACAGAGGTATTTGTATGTTTGTATGTTTGTATGTAGGGGGGTAATATTATTTTCATAAAATCAAGTACGCGGGCGAAGCTGCTGACAGAAGCTAACGATAAATGAAACGATAACAGATGGTGCTAAAAATATTTACTGACCTTGAAATAATACATATTTATTTAATATTTGCCATTTTGATAGTAGAATATTAATATATTTAGCCGTGATAGCTTTCATTAAGACAGTAGTATGATTAGACGTAGGAAAATCCCCTAATTGGTTATAGCTTATGTTTTGGAATATTGATGACCCAATAAACTGGTGCATTATTTCAGCCATGATATAATCTTTATTAAATATATGACCGTCTTATAAAAATATTTCGGATGTCTGACATAACTTAATCACAGATTCTGATAGGCATAATAACCCCCTTTAGCCATACCTATAATAAATCTATGTAATTATTGATTTGTTTTTCTGTTACTTAAGCACTAACGCAAATATCACACTTATGGTATCAACTGTCTTGTTTTATATAACCAGCTATGTGAGCTATTGATTCCGTACTAAAATCAGACAAAACTATCGATACCGACCTACTTTACGGATGTGTCCCATCCCTAATCGAGTAGCGTCGAAGTTACTAGAATTTAGTTTGTGATTTTCCAGATGACGACCAAGTGCATTTAGACTTTGTTTCAATAAATATAAGGTTGTTTATAGTTTGCATTGAAGTCATAACATGTGGTATTGTAATTAAAATCAATTATATTAAAAATTAACAAAGTTTAGCACTTACCAATGATACGATACCCTTCTACAAGATACATTTTTTGTTCTGCTTTCGTTTTTGCAGGTCAAAACCGCACAACAAGACATAATTTGTAATAATTCGCGTATTTCTGAGACATACAATCGCGACAAGTATCTGACGGCGAATAAGCTAAATGTTGCGCATCTGCGCTTAATGTTGACACGCGCGCGATATGTGAGGGGCACTTCCTCTAGTTTTCTTTATTCGTGGTAACCCCCATAGATGCCGAAGAATACCAGAATTTTACATGGAGAAACTGCCTATTTGATCTCCACAAACTAGTTACTGAGTAATATAATACCCCTTGGTAAGACTGCTTATCTGACTTTAGGGTCCTGACCAAGTGTAACAACTGTTTGATATCGACAAATGACAGCGGGGACCAACAGCTGAACATACTTTCCAAGGCATAGAGGGGTCTTGGTATGTAACAATGTTCACTCAGCTATGGACCAAGCACAGCAGGCATAGCTTAACCTGACCAACTGACCAATGAGTCTGTTATTACTTAGTCACAAGCCTCAGGCACATAACACTAACGAACATCAAAATTTACATGAAAATAGAATTGATTTTAGCTGCCTCTTTCAAAATGAAATTAACCCATTGAATACCGTAATTATAGACACAATTAAAAACCATTGTGTCTATGTTACCGGAAATGTATGAAATCTAGGAATTGTATACAACTCCTAGGAAATTTATACAATTTCGAAGCTATTTAGGAAATGTATAAACTGCTGTTTTAAAAATTATTGAATACATACATATCCTGGGAAATGTATACATTTCCTAGGTATTGTATATAATTCCAATATTGTATTAGGAAATGTATAAAAAGAATGCTTTCTTTAATAAAACACGTTGTTAAAATGAGAATAATAATTTTTATTAAGGCAATCAGGTAACAGTCATACCATAAAATATAATATCTTCATATTATCTTACTAATGAAAGCTTCAAAAATCAAGTATCTGTTCATTTTTCCAAGCTAGACGACGGAGCCCCGCGTAGCGGGGCTCCTACTTCTGGGTGGTTTATAAAAAAATAACCACGAAGGGGATGGTGGGGTCTATCCGCTCGCTTCGCTCACTCAAACGTCCCCGCCATCCCCTTCTAACCTAACCTATCCGAGTCGGGGTGCCTTAAAGTCCCGATTGCATCCAGGTTCTCCTAATATAACAACCGTTACACACCTAATGTCGATGGCAAATGATGTTATGGCATATGATTATTATGGCATGTGATAATTAGGGCACGTGATAATTAGGGCTTACAATGATTATGACAAATGATGTTATGGTAAGTGATTTTATGGATACTGTTTTACATTTCCGATTGCTATTTAGGAAATGTATAGATTTACTAGGAAATGTGTCTAATATAATTTATTTCACACATTTCCGGGCGATTTTAGGAATTACATACATTTCCTAGGAATTGTATACAATGACAGATTACATACATTTCTTTACCAAATGTGGTATCTCAGGGACTTACAGGTTAATTAAGTTTGTTTGACGATTCATGTAAAATAATTAATCAAGTATTTAGTAGTGTTGATAGCAGGTTATTCAACAATAACCGGGTTTCCAAAATACCTAAGAAAATCCCAACAGCACAGATGGAAATCACTTGGTAGATTTCTTACAAGCTTAACAGTCTTGAGTAAGAAACATGCATATTATTATTATTATTTCAGGTAGATAAAGATTGAACAGCAATAAAGTTAAGATTGTCTCGTTGGTAGAAATTACATTCATTACAAATTTTTCTTACCCCAAAAGGCATCAATTCGTCGATCTTTTTCGCCGTCACTTTATCAGCATCGAAAATGTTGAGAAACGGACCGTCTTTACCTTCGCACAATCGACAAACTTTCATGAAAACAGGTGGAGTCACAGTAGTCGCCTCGGCTATTACTTCGGAACTTATAGACTCAGATAAAGACGGTTTAGGAGGTTGTTTCGCCTTCGATTTCACTTTTTTCTTGGCCATTTCGATGCTAAGTTTTTCTTTTTACGGACTTTTACGTTGCGGCGCTCTTAGATAAGAAACCCTTAGTCGTACTTTTAAGATTTCCTTTCAGCACAATAAATGAATTCCATTCAAAATTTTGATCACATAAAACAATTACTGCACTTACAAATTACAAGATTTGGAACAACATGGCTGGCTGGAAGAAATGTCATTGAATCAAAACAGGACCATAGACAATACAATCGTATTTTTGATGACTTTATGACATTTTAACAAAGCCATATTTCAAGGTTATTTATTTTTAATGACCTTTGACTGTTACGGTAAAGGTCCTTTATAAATGAAAATGATACACTGTTGGATTACTTTTCTTAATGACTCTTATAAATACCCATCAACGGGCGCGTGCCGAAAAACCCAGGCCTTTCTTTAGCTCGATGGTTAAACTGTGATAGCGGATTGGGCCTCTAATTTTAATTATTACTAACTTTTGCCCGCAGTTTAGCCCACATGGATGTCGGAAACTAACGCAGGTATTTTTCTAAAATTCAATAATTTTTTTTAAATAAAAGTAGCCTAAGTTACAGCTTGGCAAAAAAGAGTCTGGAAAAAATGAGGGCGTCTGCTTAGCAGGTATGGCCACCCTGTATACTAGGACTAAAAGAGATAAGATACTTGTTATTTTAATCCACAAACACGAGATCCCGGAAATTCTCATCAGTCAAGATTTCAAGACTTGATAGGCACACAGTCTTTTACTTTCATTGTATTTAGTAGATTGCGCATTATTGCGCTGGAATAACCTTTTATCTAAGAGTGCCATCATCACATCACACATCATCACTTCAGCCGCAAGACGTCCACTGCTGGACCCAGGCCTCCCCCAATTTGGGGGGCTTTGCCACAATCGCCACGCTTGGCAGGCGGGTTGGCGATCGCAGCAAGGTGGTAAAATGCATAGAGAACGCTGCTGCCCATTCTCTAGTAAGAGTGCCATCATAATAACATAATGAAAACTTATTCAGTTTCAAAATTAATTAAATTACACTCAGGGATTGCTGACTGAACCCGATTACACAAGACATAATGTTCAGCAATCGCATTTGCGGCCACCATCTAGGGTATTCACAACCATTCGATGGTTGGTATGCCTGTATAAAATTTGACATGAATGATAATGAACGACTCCTGTTAATGCTGACAGTTTATAGTCGACAATAAGGCGACTTACAGCTGCTTACTGTCGGAAACTAATCGGAAGTCAGAGAGTACCTATGACATGTTGCATTCGAAAAGTACGGGCAATATGGAATAAACTTGAACAGTTGACTACTGAAGGCGTCAGGTATGTCTATGTGGGGTACATAACATTATTCACATGACAATGAAAATGAGATAACACGCTAAAATTTAGATTTTATTTCAATAGAAAAACGTGACATTACATCATTCGTGTATCCCTTTTCGGTGCTATGATAGATTTTTTACATTAACAGTGATGTGTCAGTTTTACATTTCTTATTTATGAAATCTAAATAGTGTAAAAATCTTTCTTAGACGTTTACGACTCCCATTACAACCTGTATCCTCAAACTATAGGTAATATATTACGTAGAATAGGCACCTGAAAAATAATAAATATAAATTATACTTTTTTTACTGTGGTATGCGATAATAGCATTAACAAAAAATAAAAAATACTTGCCTGTTTCTTTAACCCCTGACAAGCACACTGGGTAAAAAGTACCCACCCCAAAATTTTATTTCGCTATAATTCTTTGTGTATATTTAACAAAGGGTTTTCCCCTCCAGCGATGTTTTGTTGAGACCTCGAGGAAGCGTGTTCAGTAGTCGTTGGTGAGATTCAGTTGTTACTACGCAGTGAGCGCGGAACGCTGTGGGTACTTTTAACCCAGTGTGCCAATTAAGTGTAGTCAGTCAAGTGTTCAAGAGTTTTTTCTCGGATCATATGAGTGTTTTTTTTTTATTTACCGTAAGTAATAATTTATGATTACAATTTTAGCTCAAAATATTTATAAACTTATGTAAATTAATGTATTTATATGCATGCATAAGTTATATATATTGACATATAAAATATTTTTAAAGACATTTTGAATAGTTTCGTAAATTGTGATATTTGTTTTAGATGAGTAAACGAAGGAGAAATTCTACTGTGCTTTTTAACGACGAAACAACTGATGACGAGATTACTGATGAAGACCACGGGGAAAGTGAAGGTGAAAATTATAAAACTTCATCTTTGTCAGAAAGTGAGGATGATGACGATCCGGATTACGATATTTACCAGCCATCTACCAGTAATCTACGACGTCCTAAAAAGAGACGGCGGATTGAACAAAAGCCGACCGGTGGTCGACCAGTTTCGATTTTAAGGGGACAAGGGGACAATAAAATCAAATGGAGTCTAAAACCTGCCGTACGTCGTCTATCACAAACCAGGCAAACAATTCATTTACCTGGCGTTATTGGAGAAGCCCGTCAAGCTGAAACTCCGATTGATACATGGTCTTATCTTTTTTCAGACGATATTCTCGATACAATTGTTGTTCATACTAATGAAGAAATCGATCGTGTATGTGCTAATATAGAAAATCTTCTTACTTATCATGGCAAAACCGATATTGTTGAAATTAAAGCTTTGATTGGTTTACTCTATATATCAGGGTACAGGAAGCAATCTAAAGTAGATGTGAACGAGTTGTGGGGTGAAGAATTTTGCGTTACAGTATTCAAAGCTACTATGTCTTCTCATAGATTTCAGTTTTTATTGAAATGTCTTAGATTTGATGACAAAGATACTCGTAAACAACGTCGGAAACTTGATAGATTTGCTCTGATACGAGAAATTTGGGATAAATTTATATTAAATTGTGGAAAATATTATAGACCATATGAAATTTGTACTGTAGACGAACAAATGGTTGGATTCAAAGGTAGATGCATTTTTAGAATGTATTTACCGAGTAAACCTGATCGATAAGGTATCAAATTTTTGATGTTAAATGATTCTAAGACCTCGTATATGATGAAAGCTGTACCATATCTAGGAAAAACAACGCAAAGATTACGTAATGAACCACTTGCAAATTTTTTTGTAAGAGAATTAGTAGAACCAATTAGAGATTCAAATCGGACAGTTGTGATGGATAATTGGTTCACGTCAGTTAGTTTGTTTCGAATATTATTTGATGAATATAATTTAAAAGCAATAGGTACTATTCGTAAAAATAAAAAAGAAATTCCACGTAGTTTTACAGAAAAAGCATCACCATCAACAACTAAATATTGCTTTGCAAATAATCAAACTTTACTATCTTATGCTCCAAAAAAAAAATAAAATAGTTTTGATACTTTCAAGCAGTAGTACAAATACCCAAATTGATCCAGAAACAAAAAAACCCAAATTAATATTACAGTATAATCAACACAAAGGTGGAACAGATTCATTCGATCAAGCTTGCAAATTATATTCAGTTGCACGTCGGACAAGAAGGTGGCCTTTAAAAGTTTTTTATGGAATGTTAAATACAGCTAATGTTAACTCAACAATTTTATATAATTTAAATCATGTAGAGGAAAAAAAGACTAGATTGACTTTCATGAAAAACTTGTCGTTTGAGCTGATAAAGCCATTATTAATTAGACGCCATGGGATTCCACAACTACGAAAAAATATTAAAACTGCAATAGCTCAGCTTCTTAACTACGATACACCTGCTGTTAATTATTCTGAAGTCATATCAATACCCAAAACAAGATGTTCATATTGTCATTACTCATTAGGAGTTAAAACAACCATGATGTGCCCGCAATGTGAAAAATCTATGTGTAAAAGACATCGATGCCCTATGTGCGTGGAGTGTTGTGACAAAAATTCTATTTAAAATATATATTTTATGTTTATTTGTATTTTCGTGCTTAAAAATAAAGATTACAATGAGTAATAGATCTCTGATTTCTTTAACAACCTGTTATGTACTTACTTTTTAGCATACGCTATTTTAATGCATTCAAGTAGCAAAATAACTATACTTTTTGAAGCAGATCAAAAAACGAATTTCAGCATCTTTTAGAGTGCTTTTTCAGCTTTCCAAAACACTGTAATTTTTTATATTTTAGTCCACTAGAATCAAAGATATGGCCAAAAAACAAAAAAATCTCAAAAACTCACTTTTTTAAACTTCGATAGTATTTTTATCTATTTAAATTGGCACTAATTAATTTAATATTATATCTATTTTATAGAGAATTGTTTGAGCTTTAATTTAAAAAAAAAATTTTTTTTCTAACTTTATTAGGGACCAAGATATTTGAAAATGAAATATGTTGGGTACTTTTCACCCTCAATGCCTAAAGAGGTATACGGTTTAGATGTGTGCTTGTCAGGGGTTAAAATGTTGAACTTTTTGTCTAATTGCACACAGACCAAAATCGTCTAATTATTTCTTCCGCCAACTGTTTTGGTGTTTCTCCAGGTGTAGAAAAAAATCCTTAATTTTTTTCACCTTCATTAACAATTTCTCTAATTGTACTGTGAGATATACCTTGAAAATAATATCAAGACAATCATATTAATTCCATGTTACATTTTACAATTACATGGTATATTTTTCAATTTCAAGTATCAAACATCAAGAGTCAACGAACACGCGATTTGTCAAACTAGAAAACATAACCTCAATAATCTATTCGTAAACAAAACAATAAAATGGTTTGAAACTTATAATACCCATAAAATTTAGTATTAGAACGAAAAAACAATGACTGGCATTGACTAAAAGATAAATTTCTTGGATAAATACCTGTCGTATCGGCAGTTCTTTCAAAAACATTGTCAATCGGAGACAAAATTTGTTCTGCTTCAGATTCCGCCAAATTTCTTACGAAAATTTGGTACATCACAGCTCACACCACTACTCCTTATTGTTTTATTCATTTTTTATATGTACAAAAGCATTAATATTGATAGTTAATTAGAAATAAGTAAAATACAACTCAGAACATAACACAATGACAGATTACCTACTTGTTGATGATAAACAAAGCAGTGTTGCCATAAAAAATATATTTTAGTTCCAATGGTTACCACGACAGACTCTTTTTTGCCAAGCTGTACTCCTTATTACATCAGCTAAAAAAGAGTCAAAAGAGCTTGGCAAAAAAAGGGTCTGTCGTGGTAACCATTGGAACTAAAATATATTTTTTATGGCAACACTGCTTTGCGGTAGCGTTGCTTATCGGTATTATAAGTTTCAAGCCATTTTATTGTTTTGTTTACTAATATATTATTGAGGTTATGTTTTCTAGTTTGACAAATCGCGTGTACGTTGACTCTTAATGTTTGTTACTTGAAATTGAAAAATATACCATGTAATTGTAAAATGTAACATGGAATTAATATGATTGTCTTTATATTTTTTTCAAGGTAAATCTCACAGTACAATTAGAGAAATTGTTAATGAAGGTGAAAAAAATTAAGGATTTTTTCTACACCTGGAGAAACACCAAAACAGTTGGCGGAATAAAGAATTAGACGATTTTGATCTGTGTGCAATTAGACAAAAAGTTCACTATATAGAAACAGGCAAGTTTTGTTTTGTTAATGCTATTATCGCATACCACAGTAAAAAAAAGTATAATTTAAAATATTTATTATTTTTCAGATGCCTATTCTACGTAATATATTACCTTTAGTTTGAGGAGACGGGTTGTAATGGGAGCCGTAAACGTCTAAGAAAGATTTTTACACTATTTAGACTTCATAAATAAGAAATGTAAAACTGACACATCAGTGTTAATGGAAAAAATCTATCATAGTACCGAAAAGGAATACACGAATGGTGTTATGTCACGTTTTTCTATTGAAATAAAATCTAAATTTTAGCGTGTTATTTCATTTTCATTGTCATGTGAATAGTGACAGTGTTATGTAAAGACGCCTGCAAATCGCGCTACTACTATTTGTCAAATTTCTATAATAGATTTTAACTTTGTCGCTAAAGCATTAGGTTCAATGTTAATTGGGAAAATTTGATAGCTTCCAGTAGCTTGATGTGCTGTTGCCTGTACCCCACAAATACATACCTGACGCCTTCATTAGTCAACTGTTCAAGCTTATTCGATATTGCCCGTACCTTTCGAATGCGACATGTTATAGGTACTCTCTGACTTTCGATTAGTTTCCGACAGTAAGCAGCTGTAAGTCGCCTTCTTGTCGAATATAAACTGTCAGCATTAACAGGATTCGTTCATTATCATTCATGTCAAATTTGATACAGGCATACAAACCATTGAATGGTTGTGAATACCCTAGATGGTAGCCGCAAATGCGATTGCTGAACATTATGTCTTGTGTATCGGGTTCAATCGGTAATCCCTGAGTGTAATTTAATTAATTTTTAAACTGTATAAGTTTTCATTATGTTATTATGATGGCACTCTTAAATAAAAGGTTATTCCAGCGAAATAATGCGCAATCTACTAAATACAAAGAAAGTAAAAGACTGTGTGCCTATCAAGTCTTGAAATCTTGACTGATGAGAATTTCCGGGATCTCGTGTTTGTGGATTAAAACAACAAGTATCTTATCACTTTTAGTCCTAGTATACAGGGTGGCCATACCTGCTAAGCAGGTGCCCTCATTTTTCCAGTCTCTTTTTTGCCAAGCTGTACCTGCCAATAAATATCCCGTCAAAATCGGTCCAGCCATTTCAGAGATTAGCTGGAATAAACAGACAGACAGGCAGACAAAAGTTTAAAAAAAATGATTTTTTGGTGTAAGTACAGCTTGGCAAAAAAGAGTCTGGAAAAAATGAGGGCGCCTGCTTAGCAGGTATGGCCACCATGTATACTAGGACTTAATGTGATAAGATACTTGTTGTTTTAATCCACAAACACGAAATCCCGGAAGTTCTCATCAGTCAAGATTTCAAGACTTGATAGGCACACGGTCTTTTACTTTCATTGTATTTAGTAGATTTCGCATTATTTCGCTAGAATAACCTTTTATCTAAGAGTGCCATCATAATAACATAATGCAAACTTATTCAGTTTAAAAATTAATTAAATTACACTCAGGGATTGCCGATTTAACCCGATAAACAAGACATAATGTTTAGCAATCGCATTTGCGGCCTCCATCTAGGGTATTCACAACCATTCGATGGTTGGTATGCCTGTATCAAATTTGACATGAATGATACTGAACGAGTCCTTTTAATGCTGACAGTTTATAGTCGACAAGAAGGCGACTTTCAGATGCTTACTGTCGGAAACTAATTGGAAGTCAGAGAGTACCTATAACATGTCGCATTCGAAAGGTACGGGCAATATCGAAAAAACTTGAACAGTTGACTAATGAAGGTGTCAGGTATGTCCATGTGGGGTACATAACATTATCACTATTCACATGACAATGAAAATGAAATAACACGCTAAAATTTAGATTTTATTTAAAAAGAAAAACGTGACATAACATCATTCTTGTATTCCTTTTCAGTGCTATGATAGATTTTTTCCATTAACACTGATGTGTTAGTTTTACATTTCTTATTTATGAAATCTAAATATTGTAAAAATCTTTCTTACACGTTTACGGCTCCCATTACAACCTGTCTCCTCAAACTATAGGTAATATATTACGTAGAATAGGCACCTGAAAAATAATAAATATAAATTATACTTTTATTACTGTGGTATGCGATTAACAAAAAAAAATACTTGCCGGTTTCGTTATAGTGTTGAACTTTTTGTCTAATTGCACACAGATCAAAATCGTCTAATTCTTTCTTCCGCCAACTGTTTTGGTGTTCCTCCAGGTGTAGAAAAAATCCTTAATTTTTTTCACCTTCATTAACAATTTCTCTAATTGTACTGTGAGATTTACCTTGAAAAAACATAAAGACAATCATATTAATTCCATGTAGGTACATTTTTCAATTTCAAGTATCAAACATCAAGAGTTAACGTACACGCGATTTGTCAAACTAGAAAACATAACCTCAATAATCTATTAGTAAATAAAACAATAAAATGGCTTGAAACTTATAATACCGATAAAACTTAGTATTAGAAAGGAAAAACAATGACTGACATTGAATAAAAGATAAATTTCTTGGATAAATACCTGTCGTGTCGGCAGTTCTTTCGTAAATATTGTCAATCGGAGACAAAATTTGTTCCGCTTCAGATTCCGCCAAATTTCTTACGAAAACTTAGTATATCACAGCTCACACCACTACTCCTTATTGTTTTATTCATTTTTTATATGTACAAAAGCATTAATCATTGATAGTTAATTAGAAATAAGTAAAATACAACTAGGAACATAACACAATGACAGATTAGCTACTTGTTGATGATAAACAAAGCAGTGCTGCCACCAAAAAAATATTTTAGTTCCAATGGTTACCACGACAGACTCTTTTTTGCCAACCTATACCGTATTTACTGTCATATGGACTTAGTGAAAAGCTGTTAATTTGAAATTACAAACAGACACTTCAGTTTTATTTATTTGTGTAGATGTTTATATGAGGCCAAGCCAGCAGTAAAAAAAAGAAATCCTGGGGAAACTAACCTACTTGTAGAAAGTGTCAAAACTTGGTGCGAGAAAACGAGGCCGGAGATCTGTAACATAGACAACAACAAACGACAGAAAGTTTTAAAATAGGTTGATCCGTTCTGCACGAGATCAGTAGCGCTTCAACTTACTTGGCATACATTTAGGTTTAGGAAAAATCTGTGAATCATCAGCTTAAGCCTAAAACTAAAATTTCACAGAGGGCTCAAAGAAGTCAGAAGAATGTACTTAACAATTATATTCATCATCTCACAGGTCATTATAGGAGGTTGTCGGGTGCATACCCGAATTTGCCGGGCGTTGCCTTAATAAATGAAGGCCCCTAGTCAGCCAAAGCTTAAGAAATAAGCGACTAAATACTAAGGGCCCCCAAGGAGGACAAGACCTCAGCTTAAGATGTCGCTGGGGCGAAGACGGTAAGACACAAAGGACAAAGAATAATTGAGTTCTGACGCAAGAGATGGGCTGGATAGGAAGTGTATGAGGTTTCTGATTTTAAACATTCATTATATTAATGACATTGTTTGAAATAATATTTTTAATGAAAGTAACTAAATTTCTCAGACCTAGAGGCTGGGATATTCAGTTACTTTTATAAAATATAGTATCCAAGATTTAGCATTTGAGCCTCATATAGTTTTCTTTTTTAATCGTAGGCGAAGACAGTCTAGATTTTTGATGAACATTGAAATACTTAGTAGTAAAGTTAATTAAAAAAAAAAACCTTTTTTTTTCTTTGTAATATCTTTTGCTTTGCAGATAGATTCTATTTTCAGTGATGAAAACTTATTGATGAGATGACCGCAATAGGGCTTCAATCTCGTAAAGGGTGAAAAAGATTTAATTTAAAACCATTATTCATTTGTAGAGTTTATTAAAGAATAGATATGAGAAATTTAAAATGACAAGAGTGAACAGTCATCTTCATCACGTTCGTTCCCTCATAGAGATCAGTCATCACGTTCTATCAGGCGTAGCTTTTTTTACGCTATCTTCTTGATATTATTACAGGCAATGCTGTAGTTAATGTAAGTCTAAAATTGTCGGCCGTCTTGAGCAAAAAAGAAATACAAGACAAAGACAGAGAAAGTGCGACTAGGAGTAGTCGCACTTTCTCTGTCTGAGAAGTTGGACAATATTAGTCATTGTTTTTTTTTATCTCATGTTGGAAATCATCATGGATGTCCTCCGCCCTGGGGTGGGCGGAGGGCTCTGTCAGACTCTTACTAAAACCACCCCGGTGTTCCGTACCACACCTACGTCGGGGACCACGGGAACCAATATGTCTTCCGCGATCCCCGACTGGATGGCCCGCTTTCGCGGGCCTCCTCACGTTAGGGGGGAGTGAGGTGTTAAACTCCCCCCCGTACATCACAGAGAGGTGCGCGTGGAACACTACGCGCCACCATCTCGGGTCCGTAGGAATAGGGGGCAACGGATGTCCCCAGATCCGTCGCCCCTGGACTCATTTAGCGGGGCTGGAAGAGGGCGTTGTCCACCCTCCGCCGACGCCCGGTGCGCCTCCTGCGAGCTGGGTGAGTGGAAGATATCTCCCGCTCCCTTTCCGCAGCCTCCTTCTGCGACAATAGTCATTGTATTAACTTAACCGAATCTGAGCGAGTAAATAACTGTGCTTAGTACGAGCTTAGTGGCTTGCCTCAAAAAGAAAGATGACAAACTTCCCAGCTGGTTTGAGCCTGATAAAGGGTGGAAAAAGATAGCTTCATAATAAGACTGACTTCCTAGCTGACTTCAGATAACGGCAAAGTTAAAAGAACGGTATTGGCATTGGCATTGGCACATCCTCGGTCACTAATGAGTGATGGTCACTTCAACTCATCCATACAGAGTTTACTGAGGAACCCATGTCACTCACGTATCGTGGGATAAGCACTGCGGATGAGTAAACTAAAACAAAGACCTTAATAACAAGCTCAAGTTGGGACAATAGTATCAGAATCTTTTGAGGCGTAGCAGTAAATGGAACTAACGCGACCATCTTGTTTTTTCAATAGAATCAACAGCGTAACGAGATCCTACTTAGGCAATCAAAGACTTAAATGTGACAATAATACGATTTTACAACATTACGGATGATGATAGTATTGAGATATGAAACGAAATATGTTTATATTATTTAAATATTTTAATGCATAGTAATAAAATAAATTCTACTTTTGAATACTCTTCTATAATAGGTTACTTAGTTGCTTCTTTTAAATAGGCTATTACGTCTGCGCGCTCTGATTGCTTTTTCAGACCAGCGAAAACCATCTTCGTGCCGGGAATGTATTTTTTCGGATTCTCCAGATATTCGAAAAGCGTTTCTTCATTCCATATAGGACCTTTAGTTTTATGGGCATCTGAATATGAAAAGCCAGACGCAGTGCCACCCTTCCGGCCAAATAAACCATAAAGGTTAGGACCAACTTTGTTTCTGCCGCCAGATTCAACAGTGTGGCATTGGGCACAGCGTTGTAAGAAGATTTTCTTTCCTTGTACAGCATTGCCTTGAGGAGGTGCCATTCTCCATGTTTTATATTTCCAAGAAATCAAAAATCAACGTGACGTTTGCTCGCTACTCAGCTATCACCAGCATGGAAATTTAGTTTTTCACAATGACGTGTCTTTGTGAAGGTTCAGAAGTACAAAGAGTTCGTTTACGAACAACTAACTAAAACCATTTATTTAATCTTCTTCTTCTTCTTAGCCCGTCATCTCTCGTTCATTTCCCCAACTATACATGAAATTTTTTAGCATATTTTTTTTGGTGGTTCAGGATCAGTAATAGAACACATTTCAACTATTTTTCCAATTCTTTTTTTTAATTTTTATTCGACCTTAAATCAGTAGCTAATGAAATTACATTAAATTAAATGAAATGGAATGTTTATTTTTGTAAGTAGATCATATAGGACACTTTTACACGTCAATATTTTTTAGTATTTTTTTTTTTTAAGCTAGACAGGCGGCATTTCCTAGCTGACTGTTCCCTGAGAAGAAATGCCGAAACGAACTCAGAGGTCATAATCTCTTTTAAAGTCCAAACATTATATTATTAAAATTTTATGTGAGTCTAACAATACAGGGCAATGTCTGGAGGAGCCTTTTGAAGAAAGAGCCATTGCAGCTTTGAGCTGACCTGTCCCAACAGACGGCATGTATGTATCAGTCATCATGTAGCTCAACCCTATTTTAGGGAGCTCAACGACCCGTCGGCCGTCACAAGACGCTACCAGATCTGCAAGACATTTGCGTAGGCCATATACAAAATACTCAAAGCCGCCAAACAGTTATGTTATAGTCATGTATTCAATCTAGCCTGCATGGTAGTCACATTCACAGTCAGTTTTATTTTGAACTAGCTTATGCCCGCGGCTTTGCTCGCGTTAAATTCGGGGTAACACGGTTCCCCTTTCCTGATTTAGAACAAAGGAGAGAATTCGAAACAGAATATTATTTTAATACGCTATAGTAGACGACATTATATGTCTTTCCATTTGGGGATAGAATGTAAAGATTCTGGGCATTAGACACACGCGAACATGCTACATACAACTGTCCATGGGAAAAGCACGGCTTTCCTAAGTTCACCCAAGCCACCTAAAAAAGAAAAAAAAGAAAAAAGTAGCGTATGTGAGTGACGCTACTTTTTACTATCCCTTCAACTATCTCCACTTAAAAATCACGTCAATTCGTCGCTCCGTTTTGCCGTGAAAGACGGACAAACAGACACACACACTTTCCCATTTATATTATATGTATATTATTAAGTATGGATGTCATAAAAAATAATAATGAATCAATTAGTATAAAATGTCAACATTATTCGCTCACACACTTCATAATAGTTGCATTATAGTAACTTAACTAGTCCCAAGCCTTTTTGCCATCCAACTAATCTTCATATAAACTTTTTGACAGTTTCTGTTTAATAAACGATTTAAATTTATTGAAGCTTAGTTCTTTAACATGGCTTGGAAGTTTGTTGTAAAAACGTGTACTCTGGCACTTAAATGAATTACTAATTTTAGTAAATTGTGGATACCCAACATATTTCGTAATATGATATCGACAATAGTAATAAGTCAGACGGTCAGTAACCGCGCGCCGCCGCCGCGCCGCCGCCGGCGGCGGCGCAGCGTAGGAACTCCGAACTTCTTAGAATTTTGACCGATCGAACTGATAGGTACTTGTAGCTACGCTCGGTCGATCACCTTCACCGCCGCGTAGGTACTTTGAAATTCTTTGAATTTTGACCCATCGAACTGGTAGGTACTTGTAGCTACGCTCGGTCGTTTACCTTCGCCGCCGCGTAGGTACATACTTCGAACTTCTTAGAATTTTATCCGATCGAGCTGGTACGTACTTGTAGCTACTGTCGGTCTTTCACCTTCGCCGCGCGCAAGTTACCATAAAAACCAGTTTCAAAATAAACATCTTCCGTTAACGATAACTAATTTTTTTTTGTACTATGTTATACCAAAATAAAAATTGCATGGTTATTACCAACTCGTTTAAGTTTAATTTGTTGCGCACTGGTTAATAACTTATCTTGTATTTGGGTGGGCTTCCACTTCGTAGAATTACTAGGAAATACGCTATCTATCTGTCTATCTATCTATGCGGCGACCTTCACAGGATGGCTGGTAGCAGCCAAGGGCGGATCCAGGGGGTGGGTCATGGGGCTCATGACCCCCCCCCTGGGTTGGGTCCACCGTGGACCACTATTTAAAATTGTTAAACATAGGTAATGTAATGTTAAATAAGGATATATTTTTTTGTCACAATATAGATTTTATGTAAATACCTTCAATATTTAATCAATTTATTCAAAACTAGCTTTTGCCCGCGGCTTCGCCCGCGTGGATGTCGGAAATTAACGCAGGTACCGTCAAACCTGGCACTGGCAACTTTACCAATAGAAGTTAACTTTGCCATCAGCGACGTACAATTACAAAATTACGATTATCACGGAGAACGTAAACTTTTCGAGGATAAAACATTTTTTGGGAGAAAATTTAATAATTTCTTAACAACATTGCTTTCGATATGTGACTGTCGGAGCTAATTTTGACATTTAATTTTTCCACCGAATTTTGCCGGTGATTTAACCGCCTCGATCAGTGCTCCAGCAGTGCTATTCTTAAACCATCTCACCGGGTGAAATGAGCGTGGAGTGAGCTATCAGTGTCATTCCACCTGATGCTAGGGATGACCAAGTATTATATCTACAATCATAATCGTGATTTTGATAATATTTTTATGTTAATTCTTTTGATAATTTTTATAAGGATGTCAAATCTAGCATAGTGTCTAAATAATACTACTGATTCGGGCAGTTTTTCAAATAATATTTTATTTGAAACAGAAATTCAGTCAATTATTTGTCGACTAGCCCTTTAGTTTCTGACGCAAAAGTGCGATACGCACAAACAACAGTTTCTGTCGGAATTTCTGTTTTGCTATTTATTTGAAAAACTTCCCGAAAAAGTAGTAATGTTAAGATACTTTACTAGCTTTGAAATCCTCATAAAATGATCAATAGAATTAGCATAAAAAATATTATCAAAATCTCGATTATGATTGTAAATGTTATGTTTGGTCAATCCCTAGCAGCACTGGGATGACACTGACAGCTCACTTCACGCACCTTTTCACGGTGAGATTTTTACAGAATCGACATGCTGAACTTTTGGTGATATCTGGTGAAATAGTGAATTATAAGTATGTACATTTTTGTCATAACATGACATTGATGATTAGGAACGGTAATATTTAGTTTTAAACATTGTGGTCTCAATATTTATCGATAAAACTGAATTGGAAAAGTTACCATACTAGTCTTACCAAGAAAGGTTGGTTACTTTACCATGTTTAAGTACAACCTAGGGTTGTCACTCAACAAGTCATAAGTTATAACTTAGTATTTTTATTCGACTACGGTAAAGCAAACTAAGGGTTGTACTGTTGGGCACGCCACAATTGCGGCGGTAAGTCCCCTCTTTGAGGAGTGGATAGAGAGGCGCCACGGCGTCCTCACCTTCCGCCTGACGCAGGTTCTCACCGGGCATGGGTGCTTCGGTGGGTTCCTGTTCAGGATAAAGCGGGAGGATATGTCCGGGTGTTTCCATTGCGAGGATCGTCTGGAGGACACGGTGGAGCATACGGTGGAGGTGTGCCCAGCCTGGGCGGAGCACCGCCGTGTCCTCGTGGAGGCGATCGGCGGCGGCGACCTCTCGCGTCCGGCCCTGGTGCGAGCCATGGTACGGAGCGAGAGAGAATGGGAAGCCGTCACCTCCTTCTGCGAAGCAGTAATGCTCGCGAAGGAGGAGGCGGGGCGCGTGAGGGAGTGGCAGTCTCTGCGCCCTCACGTCCCTAGCCGCCGCAGGAGGAGACGCCCCGGGCGTCGGGAGTCGATTGCGGACTCCCGGCCACCGTAGGCGCGAGCTTGCGGGTGGCGAGCAATGGGTAGCTCGCCGCCCGGTAAGGACCAAGCTCGGGTCGACGGCGCGCAGTGTTCCACGCGCGCCTCAAAGAGATGTCAGCAGCAGTGTAGGGGTCTACTAGGACCGATGCCTGCCGGGGTCGCGTGATTGTTCGAAAGAGATACCGTGACCCTGGCACATGGGCAACTGATGGAACACGGGTGGGTTTTAGTCAGTAAAAGTCTGACACGCCCTCCCGCTCCGCCCAGAGCGGGAGAAGTCATTTGATGATTTCCCATCCTGAAAAAAAAACCGGCCAAGTGCGGGTTGGACTCGCGCACCGAGGGTTCCGTACAAACCTGTAGGTATTTTCGGTTTAAAAATATATATATTTTTTAATTTTTATATTTCAGTTGATTGAATGTAAGGTAAATTGCGGTTTACAATTTATGACGTTTTAAAAAAAAACTACTCACTCGATCTCCTTCAAACCAATTTTCGTTGGTAGTTTACATGGTAATGTACATCATATATATTTTTTAGTTTTGTCATTCTCTTATTTTAGAAGTTACGGGGGGGGGGACACACATTTTACCACTTTGGAAGTGTCTCTCGCGCAAATTATTCAGTTTAGAAAAAAATGATAATAGAAACCTCATTACCATTTTTGAAGACCTATTCATAGATACCCCATACGTATGGGTTTGATGAAAAAAAACATTTTTGAGTTTCAGTTCTATGTATGGGGAACCCCAAAATTTATTGTTTTTTTTCTATTTTAGTGTGAAAATCTTAATGCGGTTCACAGAATACACCTACTTACCAAGTTTAAACAGCATAGCTCTTATAGTTTCGGAATAAAATGGCTGTGACATACGGACGGACAGACAGACAGACAGACAGACATGACGAATCTATAAGGGTTCCGTTTTTTGCCATTTGGCAACGGAACCCTAAAAAAGGGTTGTACTGTATTTGACAGCATGTATGTGTGTTTGTACATATGTTTCGTGGTAAAGTCGGTCTCTTTGGTCAAATTTTGTAAATGAAATGTCAATTGATTCTTTATCGCAAGAGTTTCATAGGCTATATAATATTTTGTTTTACTCTGATGTCGGTTATTTGAATAGGTTTTAATTTTCACTTGATGAACAATAATTATTACTTATCACTGGGATTTACTAGGTGAGAAAAAGAAAATATTATTATGCTGCCACCTTATCGTAATAAAATGGTCTCTTTTAGAAAATGGAGCGCTGTTGTAGGCGAAAATTAGGAAGAATGGCATAAAAACTACTCAGAAGAAATTTTAAATGTAACCGTTTTTTTTTTGTTTTCTTCTTGGAACACTGTTGTAACGAATTAAATTAAGTAGTTTTTTACAGACTAGTGCCATAAAAGTGTTATATGTGAGCTATAAATGTTTCAGTTATTATTTCGTGAAAAATACGAAATAAAATAATTTAATTCAGAGTTATCAAGGGTTTTTCATTTTGTGTCAACCCTGACACATATTTCAAATTTGTATGAAAAATTGCATAATGGGTGAATAACTTTACCACTAGCCTAAACATTGTTTCTTGCACAATCTATTGTGCCTTTTATAATGGTATAGATACTCTGGGAGTTGTGTATGAAATGAAGGGTAAACTTACTTTCTTCTTTAATGATAAACTCTTTTTATTTTCACATAAAACCTGATGGTAAAGTTACCACGCAGTAAGGTTAACTTTGCCATTTTCTATTTTTGATTATTGTGTCTTTTAATGTCGGCATTTTCTTAAATCAGTAATATGTACCGAATCTAAGGAGTATGATGTCAAAATTTAATGTTGGCGTCTAGCCTTTGATAGTACTTTTTTTGTTGGAAAATTGACTTTGAATTTGTGATACCTTCAAAAAATGGTAAAGTTGCCAGGTTTTACGGTATTTTTTCTAAAATAAAAGATTTTTTCTAAAATTAAAGTAGCCTAAGTTACTTCTTGTTACTTCAGCTATCCGCCAGTGAAAGTCCCGTCAAAATCGGCCCAGCCATTTCAGAGATTAGCCGGAACAAACAGACAGACAGACAAAAATTCTAAAAAATGTTGTTTTCGTATATGTACCGTGTATACATCCAAATACACTTAGTAAAAAGTGGTTATCTTAATATTACAAACAGACACTCCAATTTTATTTATTTGTATGTATTGTATAGATTAATATTTTGTATGATGGCAAACGCATTATTCGAGAACGAACGCATCGAAAAGAACAGTGGCGATCTCCCAAACAAAGGGAATTGTCCAGACTTGGCCATTTTTAAAGACGCTGTTATACAAAAATGTAATTTACCAATAATTTTAATTACCTATATTTTAGTAAAAAAATCATTTTTTTTTTTGGTATTTTTGATGATGTGACCAAGTATTTTTTTTTTTGTATCGGACATCATCAAATGACTTCTCCCGCTCTGGGCGAGTCAGACTTTTACTGACTAAAACCCACCTGTGTTCCTTCAGTTGCCCATATGCCAGGGCCATGTTAACTCTTTCGAACGAATCTCGCGACCCTGGCAGGTGTGACGAAGTCTTTGGCTTTGAATTTGACTTCAGTTTTGCAAAAAAAAAAACTGCATAAACAATAAATTCAAATCGATTTAAAGTATAGGGTAATCTCTCCACTGTATTTAACGCAGTTTTTTACTTAAACATATTATTAAAAAAATACTAATATACGATATAAATGATTAAAGACTTAAAAATGATAAATTGAAGAGTGCATTATACCTGAAGAACTTATAAAACAATAATTGATTCCATATGTATCGATACAATTATCTTTTTTTTTATTTGGTAACACAGTGTTTTAAAAATGTTGTGTTAATTGTCAAAATGACGAGTGCCAAAAAAAAAAACAAAGTGAATGATAACTTCATTCACTTTACTTTTTTTTGCATCGTGAGTATTGTTTTTGTAATTTTATTGCGATAACTTTGGCTGTTTCTAAATGGATTCCGATTCTCCCCTTCTTGACAACCCCGGCACTTCCATGGACCAAGGTTCAGCCTTGTATTTATGATGAACCTGGCACATCTAAAGCAAGTTTTATTATAAGCACAAACAATTTCAATATTTTTTTAAAAAATGATCTAAATATAAATCTTGATACAAAACTAGGTTTATATTGGCATTCTTACTGATAAGAACTATTAAATCAATCATATATTATTAGCTGAACTGTTTGTTTATAAGTGGCCAAAGTCCCATAGAAGTTGGTTAATGCCCTTTTAGTTGCCGTTTCTACCCGTTTTTGTCATAAAACAATAAAAACTTTTTACAAAAAAAAAAAAAACAACCGACTTCCTTAAAAATAAAACACAACAATGTCAAAAGTTTATATTTTTAACTTTTTAGTTGTGGTAGATACTTCGCACTAATCTAATCGCGTTATTCGATCTTTTGTCGCGCAAATAAGTAATGCTAATTTAAGACTTATATGGTTTTCACATTGACCCCATTGTTCGAATGGAACCAAATTAAAATGGGACCATTCGGAAAGCACCAGCTTTCGAATAAAAAAATAATCATCAAAATCAGTTCACCCAGTCAAAAGTTATGAGGTAACAAACATAAAAAAATAAAAAAAAACAAACATACAGTCGAATTGATAACCTCCTCCTTTTTTTTGAAGTCTGTTATAAATAACTTTGATTTCGGAAGTCGGTGGCAAAAACCTTAAATACAGATCGAAGACACCGACTTTCGAAATTAAAGTTATTTTTGACTTTGTAGTGTTTTCTTTTTAAGGAAGTAGGTTTTTTTTTTTGTAAAAAGTTTTTTTACTTTTATGTATAATTATAAAAAATAAATTATAAATTCTTGTGACTTGACCACGACTATGTGACCCCCCCCTGGCACCAAAGCTGGATCCGCCCTTGGTAGCAGCTGGATGAGAGTTGCCCAGAATCGAGCTGAATGGCGTGCAATTGGAGAAGCCTATGTCCAGCTGTGGACTGCTTTAGTCTGATAATGAAACAATATACAATATATACATGGAAATAAATTTTAGTCTAAGTTGTGAATGTATTTTGTTATTTTGAATTTTCTGGTGTGCAATATTATGTAAATAAATAAATACTACGCGTACTTCATCAATAAAGCCACACTCTCATCTTTTTTTGTATTTGTATATAGCAACATTCCCTAGTAAAGGTTACTTACTTTGTGGCAACTCCCGTCCGCCATCTTGAATTTAGTATTGTGCCAGTCGGGGGGGCGGTGACATATTTTTACCCGTCATCGTCGTAATTTTGTGAATTTGTTGGAAAAACGCGAAAATAAGTGTCGTTACATCGTGTAAATAGTTTATGTCAGGACTGAACGTGAGGATGGCGGGTCAAACTATAAACGATAGGCTCTTGGCCGCCCGCCACAGCATCGCCGGGCAGGGTTTAGCTAAATCCGTTTGCAAAGCTACCACGGAAGAAATGATAGCACCCAAAAAGAAACATTTAGATTGTAAGTACTGCTACGGTAAAACGTATCCACTGGAGCGCCATTCTCAATGCTCATAACTATTTTTTCGGTCAACAATCAGACGACGTCGTCGCCACAGCGACTCTGCCAATGGTCGATAACATTTCTATGATATTGAATGTAATCCGTGACGACCGCATTCAAGTTCATAGAACGGGTACTTTCTTTCAATAAAACAATAATAAGATTATAGCAGTTGAATTCGCTTAAAATGTCGAAATATTTTTACAAAATGTTGTTTCTCACGATTGTGTAGCTTGACACACATTACCTAAGTTATGTCATGTTACATTGGATGTAACGTGTTGGTTAACGAATTAAAAAAAAACTGTCTACCTACTTATTGATTTTATGTAAGAACCTATCTAACTGGTGAGGATCTGTTTAGAGTTATTATGACTGCATAATGTGCTTCCTGGCGTAAAATACAGGTGATTTTTTCTTCGTTCGCGGCAGTTTAAATCAAATTCTGGTTATTAACGCCTGTTCGTACACTTTCAGCACCATCCAAAAAGTCTAAAACATTCTGGTTTCTTAGGAAAAAAACAAAACAACAAGGAATATTTTATTTACCTAAATAAAGGAATAAAGGCAGTCATTAACTCTGCCACATCATAGCCACAAGCAAACCTTCATAAAAAGTAAGATACCCCCTATACCATTATAAATTATTATCCTAACCTATTACTGCTAGGCAAAGGCCCACCTCATATTATGCCCCCACATGTCGCTACTAAATACCAATTCCTTTAAAAATAATTTGGTCTCCTAGTCACATTACTCAAATTGATATCCAAGTATGCATAAATAAGCTACTTTATTTGATTATTAGTAAAAAACTTTATGGAAGGTAAGGAAGTACAAGTAATTGAAAGATACCAATGCTTGTGAGAAGAGGCTTTTGCCCTGCAGTGGGACATAATATTATTTATTTATATGTTCCATCTCTTAATGACAGTAATTCTCTTTTTCATTCCACTCACCAGAATCTCTTAAAAGGTTTGAGATTGTATTATTTTTATTTAAAGGAGTGTGGTATAGTTTATGTCAAAAAGTTCATTCACAGTTACAGACTGTAAGCTTCTTTCCCCAAGACCCTACCAATAATTGGAAAGCATGAACAATTCCATACACCCAGCTGTCTTTGACCAAGTACTGAACAATGCCTCTGGGGCACAAAGTAGTAAATATAATGAAATTCACTATGTCCCTTATGAATGTTTGATTCCATTCAAATAACCAATCAGTGTATTGTCCACAAAACAATCAAACTTATTTTAAACATAGCACCACTCATAAAACATGTTTCTATTAAAATATTCATGCGTTAGCATTTTATTGTCTGATGTATGACTCATCTCTGAAGTCAGTCTAAATGTCTAACACCCTTTATGCTTTAGCTCATACTCTGATTAATGGGACAAATGACTGTAGCAGATTAATTAATGCATTGTTTTACGTACTGTTAGCATGCCAACAACTTCAATAAAAAAAGGAAATGTGTGGTTGAACTTTTAATTGATCAATGTCTGAAGTTTAATCATCTTTTCAGTAGCGGTCACTATATCATTGTATTTTTACCGTTTGAAAATATTCAGAAGAGATTATGTAGCGATATTTTGATAGTATTTTTGGATGCTGCTATAAAAAAGCCCAAGGTAAAAAATAAACTTGAAATAACAAGTTAAGTTTGATGATATCAAGTTATGTTAATTATAAAGTAATTTAAAACTATTTCTGTCATGGCAACATGGGACTCAAGAAATTCCTTCAAACAAATAACTTGCAAAATGTAATTTTCCTTGCAA
This sequence comes from Aporophyla lueneburgensis, assembly GCA_932294355.1. Taxonomy (NCBI): domain Eukaryota; kingdom Metazoa; phylum Arthropoda; class Insecta; order Lepidoptera; family Noctuidae; genus Aporophyla; species Aporophyla lueneburgensis. Next base: position 23,347,967 of record OW028758.1, on the reverse strand, counting down.
CTTTGCCAAGATTTATTATCTTATCTGGACTTAAAAAGGTAGGTACTTCAAGAAATTAAGTGATCGTGAAATGTAGTAATTCCTATCTACAGACAATTCCAATTGGAAGCCAATTGAAGAGTATTGTAAAAGCTTGTAGCTAAAAAAAAGTAAGAAGAAATTCTACAGTAATTTTGTTTTCTATGAGATCAAAACATCACACTATAAATTAATATAAAAGTGTCACTTTGCCTGCATCTTTGTTGGTGTGAAATTTATAGCTCTTGTTACTCCCAAATAATGTAGTTTTCTATAAATGAAATAATTTTTAAATTGGTTAAGTTTTTTTTGAGTTTATCCATTACAAACAATTTTAAAAACAGTCAAATATTTCCTCTTTTATAATATTCATGTAGATGAGTCAACAAAATAAATAGGTACTACCCCAAACAGTCAACAATTCACAATAAGTGTATAACGCACACACATGATTTCCTGAAAATACATGCAAATTGATGTACCTATTTAGTAAGGAAAACACGTGAATGTCACGAGCTAGTAATACTTTTATGGTTAACTCCCATTCATTCATTTAAAAGGATATCAACAAAACATTCAGAATACCTGTTATGACTAATACTGATAAGGGGGTCAGTGAAAGGATTACAATGTTACAACTTTATCTATAGTTGCAGTGGATCACTACGTCAAATCTTTGTGTTGTGTGCAATGTCGCCATTTTGAAATTTTAGAAATCCTGACCAAAAGGCAGACATTTAAGAAAACTCTGGTACAGTCTAGAGTTTTTACTTTAATTATTTCTTTTTTCAATGTTCATATAAAATCCTCTTAAGGCGAAAAGTTCGGACAAAAAAAAGTCTGGTTGTGGGGCCATAAATGCTGGACATATCCGAATGGATGGTGACCCTAGTTAGGAGTATGACAGATGTGTAACCTCTGTTTTTATTACATTGTGTTCACCCATAAGAAAAAAAGCCAGTCATTTGAAACAAGCCGGGAAGTCTGGAGCTTTTCCTGTTTTACAATATCTCACTTTTTATGAGACTCATAAGGAGACTGAAAGTCACTCAAAGGGCAATGTAGAGGGCTATGCTTGCAGTTTTCCTATGCAATCCAATCAGAAATGAAGAGATCTGTAGGAGAACTAAGGGAACTGACATAGCCCAAAGAATTGCCAAACTTAAGAGGGCAGAGCACATTGCTCGTAGAACAGTTGGCCGATGAGGCCAGAAGGTTCTGGAGTGGATGTGGACCGCAAACTGGAAGACGTAGCCTTGGAAGGCCTTCCACAAGATGGACCAATGATCTGGTGAAGGCCGCATGAATCCGCTGGATGCGAGAAGCACAGAATCGGTCGAAGTGGCGGAGCTTGGGGGAGACCTATGTCCAGCAGTGAACGTCTTGCGGCTGAAATTATGATTTCACTTTTTACATGCTTTATATTAGCTTCACTTGTATGTTTGTTTGTAACCGACTCCTTATAGCGCGATTTTGACCCACTTTAAACGACCAGATTTCATTCAAAGGAGAAGGGAATGACTCCATAGATTCCTGGGCCCAGGTGTTAACTGAATCAAACTAGCCTTATTTGTAATAGAGTATAATAACAAGGATTCACTGAAAATTTGGTGAAATTTGGCTATCCAGGAACCAAGCTATATGAATTATAGTAAAAGTGAGGTTTACACTTTACACAGCAATCCATGTCGTCAATATCCAATCGATAGACGTAACCAGTTGTCCAAAATAGAGAGCCAGGTAATTTAGAGTAGCACGATCCGTCAAATAGTACGTTATAATATGCAAAGCCGAGGTGTCGTAGGGTTAAACAATAAAACAGGGAAAATACGGGCGCACTCAGAACGAAAGAAAACAAACAAGTGCATCTGTCAGTCAGTGACTGACGGATGTCAGGCACAAGTGTTGCCTGAACAAAAAAAATCACTATACATCGATTCAATCGATTCCATGAAAGCTTGATGTGCACTTGTCACTCGACTTGCATACATATTCTTAGATTTTACCGATTTATTCATAATCGATTAGTAGGAATTCAGGCATTATTTAATCGATTATTTAGTTTAATTAACTTAATTTAAGTTTTCTCGCTTTCTAGGTAGAAACATGGTACCATATTCTGTGATTTCCTTTAGAAAAATATAACGGTTTTTTTAATACACATTTCAACTAGTTAACTGCTGGGCCCAGAAGTCCCCTTCTCCTTTTGCACACCTGTCAAAGACCGATGACAATGCAATAATTTCATAAATTTGTGCCATTATCCATGCCAGGGTTACCAGGACAGCAAAAAAACTGTCTTCGAAAACTACGCTGACATACGTCACAAACTACGCTGACATTCGTCTCAAACTACGCTGATATTCGTCTCAAAATTCGATACACCCTAAAAATAGAAAATAAATAATAGTTCAAAAAACTAAAAAACACGCTTCCATAGATATCCAAACTAAAAAAAGTAGATAATAATGAAAAAAAAGCGTGGGGTGCGGGTGCCTGATATCAATAAAAAATACCCCAAGAGAAAAAAAGAGTTTCAGGTCTATCTGGGTTAAAAAGTACCCCACGCTTTTTTCCATTATTTTCTACTTTTTTAGTTTGGTTTTCTATGGAAGCGTGTTTTTTAGTTTTTTGAACTATTGTTTATTATGGTCTAAAAGAATTCCTCGTAAGTCGAAAAGGTCGAACAAAATGAAAAGTCCGGAGAAATCCAAAGGGATGGCAACCCTATAGTTATGAGTATGAGAGTTGTGTAGTCTCTGCTTTTGTTAGATCGTATGACAAGTCAGCCATCAACCATTCTGCTAACTTTCCGATTACTTACGTTTGGTTAGCATGCGCTTCCATTGAGGCAGAGGTAAGTGGAGCGGACAGGTGACTTGCAGGAATCGACCAATCCCAGACGAAACGAGAGACGCGATGTGAATTTAAACTTATGTGATTAGTCAATTTCTGCATGTTCCTCGTCTCCGCCTCAATGAAAACGCATCCTTACCGATTCTTAGTAAGCGGAAAATCAACAGAATTTGAATAGTGGATGGCCAATGTCAGGCAACAGTCTCGTTCACGTCATGCTTGTCACTAAGGGCGTTATCACACTAGCGGTTCACGAGCGTCTTTAAAGCGGAGCGAGTGCGCAGCAAATACGTCGCGAAAGCGCAACAAATACGCTACGCATGTGCCGCGAAGACGTCGCGGACGCACAACGGGATCGCTGCGGATAAAACCGTTACTGAGTGTACTTTACGTCATAAACCAACCGCAAACAGGTGTCAAAAACGTTGCGCAATCGCCATGCACCCGCGGCGTCTTCGCTGTGCTGCCGCGACGTGATCGCGACGTAGGCCCTTAGGGCCTTATCACACTAGCGGTATACGAGCGTCTTCAGAGCGGAGCGGGCGCGCAGCTAATACGTCGCGATCACGTCGCGGCAGTACAGCGAAGACGCCGCGGGCGCGTGGCGGTTAGGCAACGTTTTCGACGCCTGTTTGCGACGAGTTTATGACGTAAAGACATAAAGGTACTACAATCTGTCAAATTTCAACTTTATCGCTAAAGTATTAGTTTCAAGATTGATTGGCAAAATTTTACAGTTTCGGGTAGCTCGATGTTTGACACTCAGTGACGGTTCTATCCGCGGCGAAACCGTTACGCGTCCGCGACGTATTCGCTGCGCAATCGCTCCGCTTTGAAGACGCTCGTGAACCGCTAGTGTGATAAGGCCCTAAGATATAGAAACTATAATAAGACTCAACGATTTGACTTTCGACCTCTAGAATGTATCGATGGGAATTAGGAGTAAAAGTACTCAAATCATTCTATGCCTTAAAAAGAGCCTAAAACCAGGCAATTATCTACCTGTCCATTCATTTTACTCACATTTACCTACTGAGATTAGGTACGCACATTTCCTTTTTTCCTTTTAGAGAAAAATATTCTATCATTTTCCATCCCATGACGCAACAGGGATTTGTAACGGAAACAAAATTCTTTTTTCGCACGACCCTAAATCCCTAATCCAGGCTATCAAAAGATCAGCGAGCCAATTTTATTAGGAACTAGGTTTGTAAAGTGAAGCTTTACTATCGTAAAGTGTGTTTGTCTTTTCGATAAACAGACATGACGAAATAAGATTTTCATTCTAAGAAAATTTATGTTTAGATGATGGAAAAGAAGTTTTTAATGCGACACATATACTAAATGTGTTTCTTGCAAAGACGGACGAAGACACTTTCTTCATAAGATTGCGAGTGATTCGAAAACTCTTTATTCCTTGTACCTACCTATTTGTTTTACCAAATTAGACAGGTAACGAAATAAACTTTAATATTTGTATTAAGTAATACTCTCCCTATCACAATGCATGCAGCAACATTGTATTCTATCTGTTCGGGACGATAATTGGTGCGATTGGAGTGAAATATGATAAACAGGACAGACCCGCTTCCCGTCCAGCTATCATATCAAATTGTCGTCGTATTGTAGGTACTCTGGAAACTTCGGAATTGGACATTATTGTTTCTAATATACGGTTTGATTTCAATCCGCCTTCCGAAGTTTAAAATACGATAGACGCAACCGCAAAATTTTTATCTCCAAACCGCAATTAAGATAAAAACTACAGAATAGCAAATAAACAAATGGATGAAGAGCTTCCTTTGCATGATGTTCTAAGAAAAAGGTTGCAGTATAATTCCAATTACCTACCCGCCTGTTCTTTTTCGATTTCAATGTTTTCCTAATGGATTCCTTTCTCTAGGGATTAAGCGCCATGCCTGTTACTTAACGCTTTTAAAAGCGGTCCTTAGCTTTCACTTAAACGAAAAGGTATGATATTTTTTACCAATTGAATGCTTGCTAACGAAGCGTTTTTAAGTTATCGACCGAAACCTGTTGCTGTTAAAATCTACGAGGCCGTAGATTTTTGTAATAAAATCACGGAAGTATTACCCTTAAAAAAGGTACCCGGCCCAAAATGATGCTTCATCATTATCATCCGAAACACGTCCATTGCTGCTGGACAGAGGTCTTAAGGATTATAACAATGAATGAATAAAGTTAAGATACTGATCAGAAAGTAACTAGTCTTCTAGATTCCATATCCAATTGTGAATCATCTCGACATAACCAAAGCCAGGATTGTCTATACCTACTCAACTATGCAACTCGGTCGGTGATATTAGAATGTAAATCGTGAGAACTTCTGCTTCAGAATATCAGATGTGCGAAGTAATTTAAATCTTCGTATAAACTTTATAATGTATGCTTTATGTCATTCGTTATGTTAGAGGTCACGGACTCGCAGCTAGCGCTGAGGTCAAATGAGATGATGGGGAAACAGATTACAGAACAGCTTGGGTTTTTATAGCACATAGCATATTCATTTCCACTGGCGAATTAGTTTGGGACACCGAAATCTTAGTCACTGTTTCACAAATTAAGAATGACCCATGCTGGGCAATTCTCTGAAATCCTAACACATTAGGCCAATTAGACGGAGTAATTAAGGCATTTATAGATGTGATCCAACTCTGTAAAGCCACTGAACCCAAGGAAAGACTAATTAACAAAGGGTGTGAGGAGACAAACATATCATATTTCTCGAGTGGTGACAGAATCTATTGAGAACTCTATTAACTACTTGGAACTATCTCTGCTTCGTGCTATTTTTATTACAATAAAGGTCAATTAGTTTGTTGTTTAGAATATTAATTTTACTCCATACCAGATGCAGAACTCAACTGATCATATTGTTATAATATGAACATGTTATCCTGATTTGTAGACATTTCTAGAAAATTCTGTTGTAAACTTGTAACCTCTACCAATCCGGAATATTGTACATATAAACTGAAGGTCACACGCAGAGGTGAAGCGTTATTATTGTGGAAAGGTCCAGAGAGAGTTATTGATTTTCTTAGCGGTAAATAAACTCGTAATCTTCTCACCCAGAAAGGTCATTAAGCGGTCCATAATGGTCTGTATATCTTTGAGATTAACGCTCCGCCTGTGCTGTTGTAACGTTTTGACAAATGAGGTGTCTCGATCGATCCGTCTACGTCCGGACTAGGTCGGCGGAGCGCCAGACTGAATAGTTAACAGCTTTAGCCAATTCGGGAGCTAAATTCAGGATAGTCAATATAATAACTGGAATTCGCCGCCGCAAAGACGTTCCAGCTTTTGTAATGGACCTATCTCAAAGGGTTCCTTTAGCCCGCTTCCTTTTGTGCGCTCTGCTCTTAGGGTGAATTTGGTCAAGCTGTGACATCATTCTTACTTCTTGGTATACGTGATTACCATAATAGAGGCATTTGTGTTCTTGATAAAAATTGTTGTAGTCGGTCGTTTGTCATCTTTATGGAAACGTCTTCCGTTTCATTTTAATTATTTGTTCTCTCCCAGACAAAGATAGTCTTTCGGGCCTAAGACAGCTATTGTTTGTTACGTATTACTTCTTAATACAGCTCATTAAATTACGTGTTGGATTATATCTGATATGGGCTTGAAGAGTGAACCGTTATCGCATTCTTATTATATTTAATAGAGGAAAACAAATGTTATGAAATTAAACACAGCTACATAATTAATTAGAAACGTTCTTATCTTTATTATTAAGCACTCAGTATGCAATAGGTATCGACAGGTGTCGACGCACTTGACGACTAGTGTGTATGAATTGAATCACTAATCGAGCGTCAACCAAAACAAGGATAAGATGATCCGCGCGTCATCTGACGCTCCTGACAACCTGACACGAATTTTATGACATCACAACTCACGTAATATTTCATGACAAAGTATCGTAAATTCACGATACTTGAAATATTCGATTTCAGTTTTCGTCCGCGGCTTTCGTAACAAAATAATGGTTTTTTATCAGGTCAAGTGCGGTAAATAATAATTTAGTTACGCTGTCCGACCCGGCCTTCGTTGCGAGTCGTGTAATTGTCTTTTTTCTATGCCTGTTGTCTGTTGCTGAAATGCGAAAGTGTTTTTATTGTGTGCCATCACGCACGAGGTGACTAGATGGGATAACAATGGTGTAGTCATTTCATGACCTTAGGTGGAGGGAATAAAGCTTCTTCCGTTTAAAAAAAAAACACTGAACTTATATCCTACAGGTATATTTATCGTTTCGCTAAGTACTACGAAGGGAAGTGGCAACCGATTTGTTTTCCACCCTTCCTGTTTTCGCTTCCGATTAATTTCGTTGCGAACTCCGAGACAGTCTACTGAGTTCCTTGGCAGACGCCAAACGTTTTTCTATTGATTTTACCTTTTAGACAGTAGTTGTGACCTGTGTCTGTTTTGGTCCGGATCGGCATACGACTTTTTCTTAAGGAATATATCAGAGATCTTACTGAAATCGGGTTGGCACTACTGCAGTGAAAGCGAAATGCTATTAGAAACAATCTGGTTGGAGGCCGCGATGGCTCCCAAATCCCATAAAATACATTTAATATTTCATTCCGTTTCACGCTATAATAATTTCAGCCACTTGATGTTTCTTGATTTAACGATGTCTCATCAAATTCTCGAGTCGTTTACGCCCCTAGGAAATTGTAATCTCATGAATTATAGATTTCCAATATCAGTATTGATCATTACGAGCAGAATTGAACACGCTTTTGCGATGCGTCCATATCGGTTGATGGTCTGATTTCACCTTTTGAATGAAAGCGCGAGTTGTAGTACCATTAGATGAATGAAAACTTCGTTGATGGCAATCTACCTAGGTATTGCTACACGGAATAATGTTGCATAAATAATTTTATCATCGTGACAGTTTTCGCGGAGGACGAGATAAATAGAAGCGAAACTCAAACTGGTTCGCGTACATAATAAACTTTTGTGTTGCTACAGTGGAAGTAGGTGGAGACAGGCGTATTCGCGATAAAGTTAATCATTTAAATGGTCCCGGGAGGTATCCCGGTCCCTATTTTTGACTCGAAATTTGCTTATTTCATTTGTTTTCGAAATGTTTGCTTTTATCTCTAAACCACGATTGAATTAGAGTCGTTAGTGAAGTCTTCACGACCAACGCCCTTGAACTACCCAAAATTACTCAAACGTATCCGCTTCCAATACTCTTACACCAAATTCTAAGATTCTCGGAACTTACGCTCCCAAGTACTTTAAGGACCTCATCCGGGGACTCAGGGCAACGGCCTGTAACCGCGGATCAAATTATATCAGTCGAGATCCCTCTCTTAAGATCGGATTACTTTGATAATTTGTAAACTCCGCAAAAGGATGGACTAGGCCATGTCGAAAGGTCGCACAAATGCGAGATCTTTGCTATAATTGTTGGAGCTTTAAAACCACTTTTTGTGCTAAAACTTGTTATATTACTATTGATGTTGCCTCTAAGGTGATGCAATGGGGTTTTTGAATGATTATAAATAACTTGATATGTTACTTTTAAAGTTGTGTTGGTTTTTGTCTGGGAGGTGTGGCACTAAACTGAGTAATCTTTGCTTCATGCAGGTATTGCAAATTTCCGGATGGTTACAGAATTAATTAGATTTCAGTAGTCTTGAACATACAGTGAGAGTTTGCCGCTTCTCGATAATCATATCAAGTGATTGGGCAAAAGCCCCTACCTCGAAAATTGGATAAAGTGATCATCTCGGTTTCCTGGAGCTTTTATAATGAAAATATTAACCAAAGGAGTTTGTGGGTTTCTCCTAGATCAATATTCTTTTATTTAACTTTATTTCTTTGTTGAATATTTGATAGCCAGTGTTTAATTGAAAAGAACACAAAACTTTGAAATATAAGATTCAGCTTTGTCATCGTTTTCGAACGTTACCAAAGGTACTACTACTTCCTCTTCAATCGGTCTCTCAATATTGAGGATCACGGTCACCCGTTTTAGTGGATAATCTGGCTCCATCGATTCCGGTCCAAGGTTGCCATCACCACCAGCTGAAATTTTCTTAAGAACGTAGCTAGCTTCTTTTACTTGGTCTGACCATCGTGTTAGCGATCGGCTTCGTGCTCTTTCCTTCGGTATTGCCTACAGTGACCAGCTTCTCAAGGCTGCTATGTCCTCTACTTTAAGTCTTTCGTGGTGCGAGTTCCAACTCTTCAAATCGAGACCTTCCTCAAAGAAGAGTTTTGGCCGAAGGGTGTCGTGTATCGGCGATGCCGCGGAAGACTACGCGACACCACGCAGCGCAACACGACGCCGTCACTTCGTGTACAATAGTTTTATCTTTACATTGTTTTTATTTGTATGTACCTATGTTAGTCTATAAGGTATTTATGATATGGATCTTTGTAGCCCGAAATAAATTGATTTGATTATGTGGCCGAAATAGATCAAAATACCGAAGGTTACAAGAGACATCACATCGATAAAATTTTCACTGTTGCTTCAGAGTTATTACCGCATAACGGCACAAAGGCGGCTCTAATGGATATCAATTAGGGCTTTTACTACGTGTATAAGTTTGCTTTTCGCTCAACTATAAAGTATGAAGTTGTAGTAACTATTGACACAATTAATTTATCGAACTCCGTAGATGTTTCCTTGTAAACTCGACCTTTAGATGGACCGTAACATTTGCGGCGAGTTTAGAAGGGATTTAGGCGACAATTAGGCTGTTATGTCATGTAACCTACGACGACGATCAGTATTGGTTATCAGAGTAAAATGGTATTAGAGAACCCAGGTGTTTCTTAGTCCATGTACTCCAAATATAATCTATATCAGGTCTAATGATATTATGTAAAGATTGAGAGTGGTGTTTCAGCATAGTTGATAATGTTAGAAGCTGTTTCCAAGTGGAGTTATCGAAGAATTACCCCAATGGTTAACCAATACACGTTCTTAATGACTATAAAAGTAGGTTAAATATTTAATTATACGAGTGGATACGAGGAAAATTAATCCGCTGTTAATAAAATAATCATGTGACATGTCCAAATTGTGTCTGGAATTGCTATTGTGCTTATATTACATGAATTACATCTGTTTTATTTATCTCTGAACGATAGGCGTGGATATTAAGTTTACTATGTATATTATTGAAATTATGATTAGCGACCTTGTTGTGGCGCAAAACATTGTATGGAGTGATAGTAAAAACAATGACTGATAAGACGTATCACCTTTACTATCACTTTCCCGGCTTTTTTGTCCGCTTTACTCTAAGTAACGGTTACTCGCGGTCACAGTAAACGACAGGCGGTTTGCCTCAGGCACATGTATGTGAAACATTTTTGTTCCGTTCTTGATACTTGGCTGCACATCGACTTTTGTCCCAAGACTTTTTGTCGATACAAATGTGCCATACGGAAGAACTTTAATGATAGAACCTACTTCTGTCAATCTAGTCTCTAAAAATCAGAAATTCCACCTGATGCTGATTGACTACACACTTCTCGTTTCACCTTAGTTGTCACGATGAGATTTTTACAGAGTTGATCGGCTCTTCTACAAAAGCCAGAATGTTAAGCATTTTTTTCTTTCTCTTTCCAGATCTAGTCCACTGCACAAACGAGCCCAACGTGTCCATACCACAGCTCGCCAACTTGCTGGTCGAGCGCACACAAAACACCAATTGGGTGGTGGTGTATAAAGCTCTAATAACCGTTCATCATCTACTAGCATATGGGAATGAGGTAAGCGTCTTTTCATCTTTTATACTTATGGATATCTGAATCACTTTATTTGTCTTAATTCAAGAAGATTCTACCTCTATGGATCACTAAGCTGCACGGCTTTTTTGAGGTTTGTATTTTCTTTCTAAGGTTGGAAATGCATCAGCAAGCTCCTTAGTGCCAGTGGTGGTAACCACACCAACCAACTGTATTGTACTTCTGTAGGAAAAATTTGAAAAATTGATTATTTTGCCTAAACAAACCACACATAACAAAGAAGACAAATTTCAATCATACGAAGTAGCCAAAAGCCACGTATTCAACCAATTAAAGTTAAGTTTCTGTTCATCATTCTGTTACCGTCATCCCAGTTTATTTGGAGCAGCGCGACGAAACATGTCCTCTTTTTCGATACTTTTCTAGTAGTCTTAGTCACCCCCTTTACTAGCCATATCATTTAACACAGTCCTTTGCATCGATTTCTTTGTTCTCCTCCCCCTACTTTACGTCATCCACATTTACACTCAAATCTTTCTGTACGATTTTTATTTTGACAGTGATCCTGTTGCCATACAAATATCTATTTGGTAACCATACAACCCGTCCTGTCACGCCATATGTCTCTCGTCAGCTGAAACGTGTGCACTGTTTCAAACGAAAATGTAAATCCAATGAAATTGTTCACTGGAGTTACGCCGAATTTCCGTCAGAGTACACATCAAACGGGTAGTTGTGTACAAAGCTTTAGCCACTGTGCACCATCTATTAGTATATGGAAATTACATTGAAGTATCTTTAGTTTTTGTCGTAACCAGTTCCTAAATGTATTTTGGGCTTAATGATTCAAACAATATAAATAACTGGTTCTCGTATTACAGAGGGCGAAAGTTTTAGCATGATAATTATTGTCTTATCGTGGGGTAGGGGTACAGACTACTTTCAACCCCATATTTCCGATGTTTATATTAGGTCCTAATCAGATAGGGATATTTCACCCTTTATGAGTCACAGTCGTAGTACTTAAGCATTACGGGGTGTTTAGTAATGGAAAAACCCAATTGCATTTTTACCCAAATTGGTTTTTGAATAGAAGAAATTTCTATTGAGTATTGACTCAATGAGTGGCAGAATTATTCGGAAGATGAATTGTCTTTTATATGACACGTAACTCATTGCAGTTCATAAACAGTTGACGTGTTCTTTTTATTAGTATCAACACGCGTTTTCTCCAAAGAATTTCAAAGGCCATCTATCTGTTGATATGATGGAAACTGTACATCTTCATGACTACGTAATTATTGGGCTTGGGATGTGCACTGTTAAACATGTAAAACTAGGTGATTTATATAGTCTGATAAACCTATGTTTGACAGGCAAATTGATGATGAGAAAATGGGAGTATATTGGTGCACAGTACTCATCCGTCAGAGACATAATCATAAATTGAGTTTCCATTAATGATTTTCGGTGGAATGCAAAAGCTTTTGATTTGAATGCGTCAATTTTGTTTGCGTTTGTATTACGGAACTACTTCCCAACAATTCTATACTTAGGCATTTTACCAAGGATATGGAATTTCAAGGTTGTAATTTTCGCAAAACGTGGATTGTTATTCTCATAGACGTGAACGCAGGTATTGTTTGTCACTTAATTTATGTATGTATGCGTGTTTATTCCCACGTAGAACAGCTGTATGTACTTTGTGAATACAACCAGGTATTTATCAATGAGTCACAATTTTACCATAGCTGGATGTTTTAGACTTATCGAGTGAGCGTTTCTGTAGATGGCAAAATTATGCTTTTAAGTACAGAAACACAGAATTAGATAGCTATTTCCGGCCTGTCATCAAACTGGTCTTTAATATTAAACTTAGACCACAAAGTTACAAAAAATAAAACAATTTTGATCTACAGTCTTGATTTAGCATCTGTACAGAATTCCAAGTGTCTTGATTCAATTTTGGTTTCGTTTCTGATTTGATTCTTGATTCCATAACCACATTTTACTTTGATGTTACACACTAAGCACATTATATTCATACGCAAAGAGATATGCTCGCCTGTTTATCTAATTCTAACGTAATTCCATTCCGTCTTCCCTTTACGGCACTCGAGGGACACTCGCCTCACATTTGCGGAGAAATATCTACGGTAAAAGGGACTGAAGTAGTGTTTTAATCAGCCCTTGCACTTGACCTCAATACCTCAATGAAGATAATCAATACCTCGTTGTGAAGAGTTGATTGAAACACAGGCCGTGAACCCGATACTGACTAATGTGAATCATTCAATTTCTTGCCTATCAAATCACAGATTGAGGTCAGACGTTTATCAACACTTCGGGAATCATCGTGTTGTGTTTTTATAAGTCAATAGAAACGGGGACTTTTTAACGTCATTTCATAGAATTACTTGTTTTGCTTCCTTATCTGAATGTCACGAACCAGCTGGCAACAACAGCTGTAAACTTTAATGAAAACGCCGTCTGCGCATTCCATGAATCAAAACTGCTTATCTGGCCCCGGATATCATAAAGTTTTAATCGTTTTTATGGAATGACGGATTTCATTCATCAGTTCTGTTACTAGGGAAAGTAAACTCTATTGATGAAGCCAGTGGACCGAGAAAGGCTGTTATTAGTTCTTTCATTGAAAAGTAAACCGGCTGGAAACGATTCGGCTTACACTCGCGATGCCCTATTTTTATGTGGGAATGGGGAGGCGATATTGCCTACCAAGAGTCGTACATTTATAACAAGCATACTTTCTTTACCGTCCGAAGTTTTCCATCCAAGCCAGACCTCAATCGTTTGAGATTGATATAGAAATAAATTCAAATAACACATCAAGTCCTTGAGAAAAAGTTGACACAGTTGTAAAAGAGAACGTCTTTAATGATGCAGTATCTTCTCTATATCAATCAGATGGTTCTCGTGACCCCTGCCATACAAGGTAGTTAATCAGACCGCAGACGTGTATTTCGTAATACAATGACAGGCGAGAGGCGGGGCTCTACGTAATATGCACCTCGACATCTTAACACAAAAAAAAAATACGCGGACGTCATAAGCACTGACAGTTAGTTGCAGTGTTGCCAAGTGCGGAAAAAAGTTAACGTGTTTCTGAAAGGATGAACACGTCACGCGCGGCTGTTTCTTTTTTTTGAAGTGTCAGAGAAATGAAAAGCGGTGTTCTATTTTAACTCCATTTGAATTCGCGACTAGATAAACGAACAGCCCACATAGAGCTTGTTGACGTGATAAAATATCCCGTCAAAAACATAAATGTGAAATGAGAGTTTATGAGAGCCAAGTTCAATAATTATGATATATGCCTTGGTTGTTGACTTCAATGACAAAAGAAGTGAGATCTAAATGGGTGCCAAGTTCAAACATCATTTCTTCTTATAACTTAAGACAATATATTGTAGCCTAAGGTCTGACTTGGCTAGTTCTCATATACGAATTATTATGTTCAATGGCTAGTTTCTACCATCAAGTCAAAGGAGGATCGGACAAAATGGTCCCCACGACCAATAACAACCGCATATACGTCATTAGATAGGCATTTTAATACAGAGCAATAACTTCTATGGCGATTTGTTTCAAATCACTGTGTGAAAAAAGTTATGACGATATTTTGCAAGTCGTACGCCGTTGCTGGACGCTAGGTAATGGAAAACTTGAATTCAAAAGTTAATCACTTTTAGTGGTGTTTGTTTGAATACTCCAAAATGTAAGTATTCCGATGATAATAAAATAATATGGTATCCTCCAGCTGGTCTGATGATGGATCTGAATGTAAGATAACGGAACTCTTAAATAGCTACTAGTAACTCCATCGAGTTTGGGCTCATTAGATGTGTCTCAACTAGTCCTGTTCATTTGACCCTGAACGGAATACAACGGAACCCTTTTTTTTTGGTTAGGAAATTATCAAATGACTTCTCCCGCTCTGGGCGGAGCGGGAGGGCGTGTTAGACTTTTACTGACTAAAACTCACCCATGTTCTTTCAGTTGCCCATATGCGAGGGCCACGGTAACTCTTTTGAACGAATCTCGCGACCCTGGCAGGCATCGGTCCTAGCAGACCTCTTCAGTGCTGCTGACATCTCTTTGAGGCGCGCGTGGAACACTACGCGCCGTCGACCCGAGCCTGGTCCTTACCGGGCGGCGAGCTACCCATTGCTCGCCACCCGCAAGCTCGCGCCTATGGTGGCCGGGAGTCCGCTATTGACTCCCGACACCCCGCGCTAGGGACGTGAGGGCGCAGAGACTGCCACTCCCTTACGCGCCCCGCCTCCTCCTTCGCGAACATTATTGCTTCGCGGAAGGAGGTGACGGCTTCCCATGCCCTCTAGCTCCGTACCATGGCATGCATCAGGGCCAGACGCGAAAGGTCGCCGCCGCCGCTCGCCTCCTCGAGGACACGGCGGTGCGCCGCCCAGGCAGGGCACACCTCCACCGTATGCTTCACCGTGTCCTCTAGACGATCCTCGCAATGGAAACACCCGGGCGTTTCCTCCCGCTTTATCCTGAATAGGAACCCACCAAAGCACCCATGCCCGGTGAGGACCTGCGTCAGGCGGAAGATGAGGACGCCGTGGCGCCTCTCTATCGTGCGCGTGTGTAGCGTGATACAACGGAACCCTTGAATAGCTACTAGAAAACATATCGAGTGTGGTCATCCAGCGTCCAGGGCAGTTACCAAGTCATCATCATCAAGCAAAATGAACAGGACTCGTTAAGGCACATTTAATGAGCCCAGACTAGATGGGTTTACTAAAAGCTATTCAAGAGTTCCGTTATCCAGCGTCCAGGTCAGTCACCAGGTCATTGTCATTTGGTAAAATAAATAGGACTCGTTGAGACAAATCTGATGAGCCCCCACTCGATAGGTTTACTAGTAGCTATTCAAGGTTTCCGTTATGTAACAACCAGGTCCATAATCAGACCACCGCGCTAGTACTATATTATTGTCTTATCATCGGAATTAGTACATTTGCAAATATACAAACCAAGACCACCAAAAGTGATTTACTCTTCGACTGCTCCATTTCGTCGCCGTCCAATACCTACGTTTTACGAAACATCGCCACAACTTTTTCCACACAGTGAATGGATATGAGCCGCTATAGTAGTTATTGTTATTCATTAAAATACCTATCTAATGGCATATGTGTGGTTGTTATTGGTGCTGGGACCAGTTTCCATACATCTTTGCCGATTCTCCTTTTCGGAATAATAAAATAAGAACCGATAAGTAACAGGTTTAGAACTTGCGAAGGCAAGGGTGAGGCGAGGGCGAGGGTGGTTATAATTCGTATATGAAAACTAGCCAAGTCAAGCAAGGCAAGACATGCGAATTGTACATTACTTTCGTCTGTCCAAGTTCATGCCGAGGACTACCCGCCGTGAGGCTCCATTTAGGCTAAGCAGCATCTGTTCTGTTCCAGCGTCTCTGCCATTATGACGATGTCGTCGGCAAACCGAAGGTGTGAGATGTACTCGCCGTTCACATTGATTGCCGGTCCAGTCCAGCATTTTAAATACGTCCTCCAGCTCATTGGTAAACAGTTTCGGGGATATCACATCCCCTGTTTCACCCCCTTGAGCAGTTGGATTGGACTGGTTTTCGTATCCTGGATCTGGACAGTCATCGTTGCAGCGTCATACGAGCACCTCATCACCTCGATGTATCTCCAGTCAATTCGACATCGTTGCAGAGAGGCCAAAACTTCCAAAATTTCGATGGAGTCGAAGGCTTTCTCGTAGTCCACAAATACCATACACAGCGGCTGATTGTGCTCCTCGGTCTTCTGTACAATTTGCCGAAAAGTATGGATGTGGTCTACGGTGCTGAAGCCTTTTCGAAAACGAACATATTGATTATACGTATATTATTTTTTTATTTAAATTATGGTAGTTAAATTAAGGTCACGCCGCCGACGCCGCCGCCGCCGACTTGAAAAAATCGGCGCGCCGCCCTCGGAAGATTGGCCATCGTGCATCGGCGCTCATATCTACTTTGTACTAGTTGAAATTCTGTTTACTACACCGTATTATGTATTGATCACCTTCGTGACCGCTTAGATTGGAAATAACGTAATTTTAAATGTCATCAAGTTCATCTACCTTTAATTCGTCTCATACTTTTAAGATAAGTATATATTTGGTAAGAAATGAATTTTTAATTTTTCACAGTTACACGAGCCAAACTGAAACATGTTAATAGAAATTATTTTCGCTGTCGTTACACAATTTTTTTTCCGAACTCGTGCCTTATCAAATATTAATTTACCGCGTCACGCTACGCCTATTAATTTTCCGACTAAATAGCGGCCCAAGCGCAACGAAGTACATAATACCATTATGTTATTTATTTCGGATGATATTTTGGCAACTACGTTTATCAGCATTCCTTCATCTCCCGATTTGTACCGTGATTTCTTATCAATAAATAAGAAGAAATATCAAAGTATAGATAGTTCATTCCACGACGACGCGCCCCTCTATGTCCCTTTCCTTTGTTTTTAACCGCTCTCGGTACAATTGTCAAAGAGTGGGGCGCGTCTTCATGAATTGAACTATCTATATCGAAGAAACAGTTTTCCTGTGACCTGTTGCCTACCTTACGATGCCTTTGTTTGTAAATGGTCTTGGGATTATACCGATCGATCTCAACAACAGCCCGTATTAGATGTTCCATTAAATGATTTTCGAACGATAAAGCCCGAAATACCGGATCATTCGCTTGACAGGAGAATAATCGACCACAGATTACAAATGTCAACACGATGTTGCTATCTAATTATTTCTCTTTATGTAAGGACCAGAAATGAAATGAGGAGTCTTCGTGTTGTGAAAGTTTTTCTACCTTTTTTCTTTTGTGGGTGGGAAATCATCAAATGACGTCTCCCGCTCTCGGTGGAGTGGAAGGGCGTGTCAGAACTGGCTAAAACCCACGGTGCCTCTTTCGAACAAATCTCGCGACCTTGGCTGCAAAGAATTTACCTTAACATCATCATCACTTCTACCTCTCCGTCTGCCCATTTTTTGTGGCCGGTGTTGTCCTTATGTTTTCCCGTACACAACATATATATCGGTTGTCTAATTGTGCTCTTCCTTCCTAGTCATATCATCTTTTACACAATCGAACCATCTTTTCTTTGGTCTGATCGTCCTTAAATTATATCAGTCTTAATTCCCACGGTGCATTGACTGGCACTCGTTGCATTGTGACAGTGACTCTAATTAAAGAGGTTATCAACCAGCCTCATCTGAAACTCCCACCTTCGTTCCCAGTTATTAAAATATGCACTTTAACGAGCAGGGAGCAGTGCTGACTTACGAGTTTAAGGTCGTGGTCTGAAATTATTGCAAATCAATAATATAACTATCGTCGTGGTTTAGAACCCAATCTAGTTTTTTTTCGTCACCACTGCTCTCTAAAAGGTGAAGAAAAATATAGTAAAAAAATAAGTTAGCAGTCGTCTTAAAACCAAAAATTCTAAGACGTGGCATTCATTATCCCGCAACAACCACGAGACCCAGTCGTGGTTGTTTACGGCCCACTACTTCTCACAGAAAGAGGACCTGTGTTCCAGCAGTCAGAACATTATAGGCAGATTATACCTACTTACCATGTTTAGGTTATGAAGTAGAAAACTGAAAAAAAAAATGTAATAAATCTCCCTAAGTAGATAATAATAGTTTTTAATTTCTCCAATGCAACAATCTTTACAACTGCAATCATTATTTAGACCTCTCGACATAGTTGTTTTAGTATGACAGACCTGTAGCTCTCTCCAAAGTCAAATGAACGATACGTTTGCCGAATTACGCCTTTCTTGATCGGTTGTCAAACGTCACCACTTGGTGTTGCCACATAAAATAATAAATGATAAATGATTTTATTTCTGTAAGTAGGTTTGTACAAACACTTTTACATGTCAATGAATTTTTTTTAAACTAGATGAGTTCGGCGTTTCCTAACTGACTACTCTGAGAAGAAAGGCCGAAACAAACTCAGAGGTCACAGTCTCTTTTAAAGTCCAGACATAATCTTGTTCACATCATGTGAAGATCATGTAGATTGGTGACTGAAATGGTCTTTTGAAGAAAGAACCACACAGATTGAGTGGACCTGTCCAGTCAGTGCAAGCATTTGTCACTAATCGTTTAGCTCAACTCGGAAGATAAGGAGCCCAACGCTTTGACGAACAGTACCAAAGAAAGGACATTTGGGTAGGCCACATAAATTACTCAAACTGCCAGATCATGATTACTAAGAACGAAAGAAAACAAAATTAAAAAAAGACCCACATAGTCTTCACATTGACAATAATTAAAAAATACGATACTTTACAAAGTAAATATTCATGTCATTGTATATATAAAAAATTATCAATGTCAATGTGTATATATAAAAAAAAGACGTATATAATTTTGTTGGTCAGATCATTTGATGACCATGTAGATCGGTGTCTGAAATGGTCTTTTGAAGAAAGAACCACACAGATTGAGTGGACCTGTCCAGTCAGTGCAAGCATTTGTCACTAATCGTTTAGCTCAACTCGGAAAATAAGGAGCCCAACGCTTTGACGAACAGTACCAAAGAAAGGACATTTGGGTAGGCCACATAAATTACTCAAACTGCCAGATCGTGATTACTGAGGACGAAAGAAAAAAAAGATTAAAAAAAAAGACCCACATAGTCTTCACATTCACAATAATTAAAACAATACAATACTTTACAAAGTAAATATTCATGTCATTGTATATATAAAAAATTATCAATGTCAATGTGTATATATAAAAAAAAAGAAATGGATATAATTTTGTTGGTCAGATCATTTGATGACCATGTAGATCGGTGTCTGAAATGGTCTTTTGATGAAAGAACCACACAGATATTGCCACTAACTACTCAAACTGCCAGACCATAGTCAAAAGTGACACAGTGACCCACATAGTCCTCAAATTCTCAATAATCAAAGTAATATTCATACAATTAATATTCATGTCATGTGAAATAGTAAAAAAAAGAGTAAAAAATAGCAAAATAATAATAATAAAACAACATTCAGTGTAGATTTATTGGAGCAGTTCAATCCCAGGCCGTTTTATCCTCAATATAGTCTAATAATTTTCAATAATCAATATGTTAGTTTAGTCGATTTTGAAAATACACATAAATTAACCTAACATTATAAACAGAATTTTGCAGTAACTGGTTAGTAAGGAAATTAATTTGCACGAAATTTTAGGTATTAATGGATGGAATCGAGGAAGTTCTGGGGTAGTCATATTCATATTGTGGTTAGGATTTACTAATTTTAAATCTTGTCTAGGTTCGACTAAAAATAGCTATGATAAACTGGTGTCTAATGTCCAGCTGTGGACTGCACTAGGCCGAGTTAATTGAACAATTTATTATGGTTTCAATTGCAGCTTTCGCACAACTTGTTACTCTTACAATAAACATGCTGGGGATCAAAGCTTCAAAAAAATTACGTTATTTACGATGGACCTTGCGTTTTTTTTTTCTTTGTTCTTTATTTTATTATTAGTACTATACCAATATTATAATAGAGGTATCATTTCTAAGTTTGGTTTGGCTTAGGGATAATCTTCGGAACTACTGATTCGATTCCGAAAATTCTTTCACAGCATTACTGAAGTGTCATGATCAGAGGTCGGAGTAGGTAGATTGAAATGGGATCAATGAACTGGCACGTATATATTAATATAGATATACTTCCGGGATTCCGGGATTTTGAAATTAATTTCAAATGTAATGTGTAGAATAAAGAATACATCAATATGAATAAGAAACGTTTAACTCTTTTGCTGTCTTTTTAATAGTATATAGGTGATCGGCCTTCTACAGTAAGAAAAAAACAATTTTAAATGTTTATCTATCGCATTCTATAAATTTCTAATATAGTACCTAGTTTAAAAATTACCTTACTTTCACAATATTTGATTCAATCCCGTAAGTACCAAAATGAAATTCCGGAAAAAAGGTTTATCCATGTTGTGATTTCTATGACTATTCATGATGCGAGTACGTAAAATCAATCTACTTACTCCGACCACTGGCATGATACATATCTTATCTTATACCTTTAAAGGAGCAATTCTTGTATATATATATATAACCTGAATCTCGGAAACGGCTCCAACGATTTTCATAAAATTTAGTATACAGGGGTTTCGGGGGCGATAAATCGATCTACCTAGGATTCATCCAGATATTTATATCTTTAAACGAGCAATTCTTGTATATATGTATATATATATATAATCTGAATCTCGAAAACGGCTCCAACGATTTTCATGAAATTTAGTATACAGGAGGTTTCGGGGGCGATAAATCGATCTAGCTAGGATTCATTTTTATATAATGTCGTTTTCAGTGACCAACTTTATCGATAATCAACTTGAACATAAACTTATTATTTTAAACACAATTTACCAAAAAATATCGGTCATCCGGATATTTTTATGTTAAACCAAGAAATGTCACGCAGACGAATTCGCGGGCAGAATCTAGTACCTGAATAAAAATGAAGACGATAGCATTTGAACTACTTTTTGCTTTAGTAGTTCAGACAGAAAAGTGATAGTGTACAATTCTACATGGACAAAAATTTACAAAGTTGCAACATATAAGTTTAGTATGTTATCAAACTATAATATAATTGCAGTGTCTACCATGTCATCATTCTCCTGCCCCTATCCCAATTTATTTGGCATCGGCACATGTCATTTTCTTCCATGTGTCTCTATTAGTTCGTCATCTCAGTCGTCAGTCCCTTTCTAGCCATATGTATATCATCTTTCACACAGTACATCCATCGTTTCTGTAGTATTCCCCTACACGTATCCACATTTATACTCAAAAATTTCCTGACTACATTTTCCGAATTCCTCTGCATCACATGTCCATACCATTTTTTGGCTGGGAAATCTTCAAATGACGTCTCCCGCTCTTGGCGGAACGGGAGGGCGTGTTAGACTTTTACTGACTAAAACCCACCCAAGTTCCTTCAGTTCCCTCTGTGCCAGGGCCACGGTAACTCTTTGGAACTAATCTGCGACCCTGGCAGGCATCGGTCCTAACGGACCCCTTCAATTTTGCTGACATCTCTTTGAGACGCGCGTGGCACACAACGCGCCGACCATACCATGACAACCGATTTCCTCTCAACTTTTCAGTCCCCTGTGTCACTTTTCAGTCATTTCTACTGTGTCTACCATATATTTCACGGAATACTAAATGAATTATCTCGCTGGTTATGAATTTACTAAAACAGATGTAACGAAAACGAAATGACTGAAACAAGTTTGTGACACAATGTAATATTAAGTTTCGTTAGTAGTCTTATCATGTTGGTGTTGCTATGGAACTTGGGGGCGTATAGTTTAGGTATTTGCTTCCCAATTGATTTATTAACCACTAGCTTCTGCCCGCGACTTCGTCCGCGTCATATTTTTGCTCCCCTGACCCTTCCCGTCGCATCGATTTGCCTGCTAGTTTTCGTCCATTTTTCGTTGCTGCTCGCTCCTTTTGAGTTATAGTGAGTCAAGCTTAAAAGATAGACATATGCTCTTGGGGACTTTTTTTTAGAACTTTTTAAAAGGAACAATTCCGTCATACATAATGTTTGCGTTACTTTAACCGTTTACGCAGCGCACGCAACGGAAACTCTCAAAAGGAATAAATTTTCCCCGTTTTTGCAACATTTTTCATTACTGCTCCGCTCCTCTTAGTTGTAGCATGATGTTATATAGCCTATAGCCTCCCTCAATAAATAGGCTACCCAACACAAAAAGAATTTTTCAATTCGGATCAGTAGTTCCTGAGATTAGCGCGTTCAATCAAACAAACAAACAAACTCTTCAGCTTTATAATATTAGTATAGATTCAAAGCGAATTTTGTGTCCAAGTCAAATAATTTATTCCAAAAAGGCACATAAAAGGCACTTTTGAACTCCAAAATTTACAAAAAATATAGAATTGGTTCTAGCTGGCCTTCCAAAAGGTAGTTTCGCACGAAGAAGAATGGGCAACAAACTGCACCGCTTACTACTACAATTTACTCTTTTAAAATCTTTCGCATTATTTTGTAGACATTAATTATACCATCATATCTGAAGACGATGCACTTAAAATAAAAATAATATACCACAATAGGTAAAAAGGAAGCAATGACTGGTAAATGAATTATGTGAAAGATACACTAGTGACACTGATACTGAGGTGCTCACATATTTTGCAAATATTTTAATCATAGATACTTTTCCTAATGTTTTAACAAATAACCATCACTTATGTGAGTTCGTTAACAAAACGAACACAATATTTTCAATTTAATCATCTTATCACAAGGAAAAGACCGATAGGTATAACACACTTAACGTTTTAAAACGTGCCAAATATACTATAACTAATATGATACAAAATATTGTAGTTAGCAACTTGTAGCTACAAGGATTTACTGTAACGACTACTGCAAATAAAATGCCGACAATATGGCCACTTGTGTCAATAAACGAAGAACATGTGGATGCGAAGTATGCATAACATAGGCACATGCATAGTGGAACTAAAATTCATCGAAAACAATTAGTCTGTGTAAGCCTACTAATTTAAACCTCACAATTTTCTCTTTTGTTAATTTTTGACAGATTTGCCATACATGTCAAAAACTTACAATGGAGAAACCATTACAACGTTTATATTAGTTGACTTGGACCTTGTTCTAGTCTGTATGCCTATCTGTCCTAGAAAAGCCATTATGCCATGCCTATGAGACGACTGTGTGATTGAAATGAAGTTGGGCAGCAGAATCGATTCGGCAAGTGATGATAACACCAATATACTCGATCTCGCACTACTTTGCTAAGTAAGCGTTGCATAAGAATGTGAACTTTATTTATACAACTTTAATGTTCACATTCATAGGCAGGCACTCCATTTTAAAATACCGATATTCAGTTGCATCCGGTTAGACTGGAAGTCTGCCTCAACATTATGGGGAAAATGTTAGGCACCCGAATAGCTTTTTTCCAACTATTTTGTTGTTAATTGATTGATTTTGTTCATTTCTTATCTAAGTATTCTCTTCTTTTCTTCCCTTAGATTACAAAGTAGCTGTTTTCATATATCTGTTTTCCGCTTACTTTTAAACCACACTACGGATTTTGATACGGTTTCCAACATCTTTCTGTAGACCCTATTATTCATTGTCCAATTAATAACGATAGATACGTTGTGCATTTAATGTAGAACTTTGCCCTTTACAGTATATAATTAAAATTAATATTTTAGAAGATATCACAAATTTAAAATTATTAATCACTCTCAGCAAAACGGCGGTCGGCAGGCATGCCCCGTTGCTGTCAACGCCGCAGGTAGACAATACATAGTTATACAACCTCCGTCACATAAACTGTACACCCGTGCGAAACCGGGGTGGGTTGCTAGTATTCTTAGAAATAAGCAAATGTGAGCAAACGTTTTATGCGAATAAGAATTCTTCTGCTGCTAAAGAATAAGGTTCATATTCGTATAAAATGAACAAAAGTCTACGATCCATGAATGTTGTCCTTAGATTAGCCACCAGTATGACTTCTGGTCGCCAGGCAACTGAATCTTAAATGCTTCAAGAGTATCAAGGATCCTACGTCATTTACCAAAGGCAGATTCGCTTTCTTTGTGATAAAAATAGATCACTGAATCAATGTAAATCCTATAAATAGATTGTTATGTAGCCAAACAATCAATATACCGAACAAAGCCACAGGTTTCCGTAAAAGTCATCAGAAATTGTAGGTTTGTATAACGATATTTACATAATTTTCTAGTAAAATAATAGGAATAACGCTCGTCCCCTATTACATTCTGCTTACGCATATTTGTCTTACCTCAACTCTGTTTTGATTGGCTTCTAGTCTAACTGGATGCAGCTGAAAATCAGTATTTTACGTGGAGTGACTGCCTATCTGATCTCCAAAACCTAGATACTGGGTAAAGCTGCTTGTCAGACTTTCGGGTATGTGACGACCCGTAACAAGATCCACGTATGTCAGCCGGCTTAACGTGCTTTCCGAAGCATGGACGGGTCTCGATATGTATAAATTGTCACCCATCCACGGCCCTGCCGCGGCAGGCGTAGCTGAACCTGATCTATTGACCCACGCAGCTATTATTATTACTTACCCACGGGACTCTATACTCTAGAATCTCTACTTAGATTTAAACATAACTGACGAAATGTAGCTACACCTGTACACTTCTGCCTAACCCTCTGACGAACACAGCCGTGATGTTATATTCTAGTTTAAGCACTTCCACTGCAAACCAATAACAATGACTATAATGTATTGTATTAGGTGTCACTCTTCGTTAGAAAAATATGCTGGAAATAACTACGCCAATTATTATGTCCCTGTAACTTATATAGATGAATTAGTAATTGATCTATATTATTGAAGGAGATTGGAAAATTGCTGAGGCCCTTTCAAGGGACAGAGGCTTGGCAGTAGTTAATCATATTATTCTGGTACGAAAATATATACGCTTTATCCCGAGCTCGGAATAGGCGACCCAATCTCTCTCGTGTCGTGAGAGGGATGATTATTTCAGGGGTGGTACTGTCCGCCTACACGAAAAACGATACAAAACATATTTGCGTAGGTTTCTGAGTACTCATTTACTACGCAGAAAGTATAATTTTTGTTATCATCACAGTATGTTGTTGTAAAAGCATACGAGAGACTGTTGAACACCAAGGATCCTCCAAGGCTTAAATTACTGAGCATTTAGTTGAGTAGCAAACTATTGTCAATGTCTTGGGTAATGGTCTTGCTGTGGTAGCAGAATCAGCCTATAATGTTCTTAATAATGGGACACAGGCCTCCTTTTGGTGAGAAAGGGGAGTATGCCGTAATCCACTACGCGGGCCCATTACGGGTTGGTAGATGTCACATGTCTTCGAATTTTTGGCTCTAAGGCATGCCGGTTTCCTTACGATGTTTTCCTTCACCGTTTCGGGAGCAGTGGTGATGATATAATTTACACAAATTAAAGCGCCTGTGGGTTCGAACGTGGGTTGGTTGTTGGCGAACAACGCGAAAGTCACGGCCGTTACCACTGGGCCACCACTGCTCCTGCTTTAGTACCACTTAATACACTGGAGTAGATGAGGTGTTGTCTTTTTTTGGGATACGAGCTCACTGAGTTTGGGGTGTTGCGTTGCTGATCCCATATTTGGGGAAATTCGATTTGCTCTGACCTGCTCGGGGACACGGTGAATTCAATTATGAATCTGCGCGTTCGGTAAATACGTTCTGGTTGAAACATACCTAAAAAGTGTGACCCTAAAGAGTATTAATCATTCCTACGTATTATTATAAAAACCGAAAGTAAGTTCGTTTCCTTGTTGCACTTTCGTGCCAACACGGCTGCACGGATTTAGATGTGAATGACATACAGATAGACAATGAACTGGGTACGGACATAAGCTAGTTTTCATCCTGGATCGCATATGAACTGACGAAGTCGCGGGCAACAGCTAATAGTAAATCATTACCGGGCTCATTATAAAGAATTTTCCCTAAACAAAGTTAGTAGACAAAGCAATAAAGTTTCAGAATTCCATTTACCTTTCTACATCTACAAAAAAATTGGGCTTCAAACATTAACACGAAATCTTCATCTGTCCAAGAGTAGCCAGCATTTTAGACATGTTACATTTAGCCTAAAAATGTTTCCGGAAAATAGGGCTGCTGGTGAGCTGGTCTAAAAATATCAACGTTACATACGTTCTTTGAACGTGTCATGTTTTTGTTTATCACTGATCCGTTGTTTATGATACTAGACGGTTTATGGACATCGTTTGTAGTCATATCTGTGTATATTTTTTAATGGATACGCCGTTTTCTACAGTGGCTGAAGATAACTTTTTCCTCTGTTTTCTACGATTTAATCCCATTTATTCATAAGTGCTTCTTAATATTTGTAGAAGTTTAAACGTCAAAAACGTATGGTTAAACAATAAACAGTAAGAGCCAATTATTTTTGAAAGAATACCCGTGAGTCGTATCTAGCTTTAAAGTTATCACAGACGGGTGAGAAGTGATTCTGTTAGAAAAAAATCCAGAAAGTTTTCATGGAAATTGTTCCATTAGAGTCGGGACGCGCTGTCGCGTCGCGCTTGTCTACGGGAGCCTTTAAGAAACTATTATAAATAAACCCCAATATGTTAATACAATGTGAATAAACTAATACTAATACGTACTTTTCTCCATTTTCCAGAGATTCACACAATATCTAGCATCGAGTAATTCAACATTTCAACTTAGCAATTTTCTAGATAAAAGCGGAGTACAAGGTATGTGTTCAAGTTATTTTATTATTTCTTTTTAAAACGTAATATTTGAAATACTGCAAGTGAAATGTTATCATCATTGTAATATAGGGCTACAATAATAACACCTTTATTCGCTAATACCTATAAACTTATGTAATTATCAACTTTCCTACTTTATAAGGAAAATGTAATTATAGAATAATTACAAGCAATAATTGGACTGAAATTATGCCTACCATAATATTTACGCAATTTGTAAATTATATATCCTGTACCTATATCTGATCTAATACTGGTAAGCGCTGCTGAGCTTCAGGTTCCTTTTTTTGTTTTTTTTTTTTTGTGGGTGGGAATGCATCAAAAGACGTCTCCCGCTCTGGGCGGAGCGGGAGGGTGTGTCAAACTTTTACTGACTAAAACCCACCCGTGTTCCTTCGGTTGCCCATATGCCAGGGCCACGGTAACTCTTTTGAACAAATCTCGCGACCCTCGCAGGAGCTTGAGGTCCTGGATGCGATTCACAGAACAGCAAAGTGCTTTTGGGTTTTTCCATAAGGAATTTCTCAGTAGCAGCCCGGAGTCTGGATTTGTGCCCGGTTGATGGCAATAGGCTCGCCCCTATTACACATGGGACTTAAACATAACAGGCGAAATGCGGGTGTACTATAGGTACACCACTGTATAACCCCATTACGGATTATAGGCGTCATGTTATGTTATACTAGCTTTTGCCAGCGGCTGCGCCCGCGTGGAGGCCGGAAATTCTCCCGCGGGAACATACTACCGGGATAAAAAGTACCCTATGTGTTATTCCAGGTTATAAACTATCTTGTGCCAAATTTCATCTAAAACGGGTCAGTAGTTTTTGCGTGAAAGAGGAACAAACATCCATACATCTATACATACAATCTTTCGCGTTTATAATATTAGTAGGATATATGTACAATAATAACCACTATATCTGTATGTTGAAGCCATTTCTTAGTAACCCAACAGATGTGGCAGCGAAGGTCTAGTTTAGATTATTATAGTCTAGTCGGTATATTATACTGACTACGGCGCTGGATAGCATTCTACAATTTGTTGGGCGCCAAACGATATAAAAAGAAAATTCCAATCACGTTTCAATCGAACCCTTCGTATATTTTATCAAATCTTTTATCAAATGCTGATATTTCTAAAAAAAAAAAATATCTTTGTTTTAACCCAGATGGTACAATCTGGGTTAATCAATATTCAAAGTAAACTTCATTCGAAATATGTATACAAAAATGATAGCTTAGTACATTTCGTAGATATTGGGAAAAGATACGGGACTCATTCAGTAGAGCCTACCGTTTGATAAGTACTAGTAAATATCACACCCCGTATATTTGAAGGGGTATAAACACGCTATGTTGCGATGTATTGGATCGTTACGTGATGATAAAACTATAATAGTAGCGTGTTTTAGAATAATAAATCTATTACATACTCGACTGTTTTGTCTATAGTATTATTCATTTTAAAGTTTTGAATGAAATTCTTGAAAGGTATGATCCAATGTCATGTACGTATGAGTTTAAACTATTCCATGTGCCATGAACCATTGCTCAGATTGATTTTTTAACTATTGTGGAAAGTGAAATTGTTGCTTTAAGATGATGTTTTACTGAATTCATAATATAGATCGGTCAAAAGTATTGGTATCCTCGTATGCGGCGTATATAATGTAGCATGTTCTTTTACAACATACGCTTGTGGTTAGATAATAACCGCTTGCCACAGTTGATCCGTGTATAGGTGACCATCTTACATACCAAGACCCCTCCGTGCCTCGGAAAGCACGTTAATCCGTAGGTCCCGGCTGTTGTTCGTGGTTATTTGACAGTCGTTGCCCGAAAGTCTCACAACCAGTCTTGCCAAAGGTTACCCAGTAACTTTGTTGTGGACATTATATAGGCAATCGCTCTATGTAAAATATTGGTATCCAGTGGGTGCAGCGGGCTTGACTGGAAACCGAACCCAACTTCGTGTCAAAAGATAGATGATGATGTCCGTTTACAACATTAGTATCCTTTTCTTAATCGTTTGAAAAAGTATTCATTCCTTTGGTGGATCAATAGAATATGACTTATCTCTGCTATTAGCAGCATACTGTACATCTATCTATACTTATAATAAAACTGTAGAGAGGTCAATTCTGTACATTGAAAATATATTCAAAATTAATATTGGAGGATGAATGGTGACCGATACTGATGCCAAAAATGCAATCAGTTAATTTTTTGTCTGTCTGTCTGTATGTGCACGCATGGGTCAAAAACTACTGAAGGGATTTTAACCAAACTTGGTACTATTGTAGTCCATACTTCTGGGCAGGTTATAGGCTATATAACATAACGCTAAGACACATAGGAGCCGAGCAGTGACGATACTTTTTATCCCGGTAGTACGTTTAAACGGGATATTTTCCGACCTCCACGCGGGCGAAGCCGCTGGCAAAAGCTAGTATGTGCATAAACTCACGCTTTTTTCCGAAGGGGGTAGGCAGAAACTTCAGAACGCCACCTGCTACGATCCTTACGCTTTTTGCCTCGTTTAAGTTCATAAATCTGGTCATACTCGCACGCCAGATACAGCATACTGTAATTTCCGATTAATCCATTTACCAACAAAAGCATAACTTGATCAAAAGATCAAAATCAAAAGTCATTTATTCAAACTAGGCTGAGAGTCAGCACTTTTTGAACGTCAAAGTTACACAAGACAGTCCCCCCAAAACGCCCACCCTTCGACACTTCCTAGTGCTGTAGCTGGGAAGAAGAAGTGGCGGAACAAACTCCCCAGCAGCACAGCTGTCTGTTAAGTTAGAAGAACTTGATTCTATACAATATTGTGTAAGTAATTAATATTATAAAACAAAACATACATTATTCGCCATATGTCAGCTAGCACACGCCAATATACCAACAAAAAAAATTGAAAACTAAAGTCAAGCTGAAATAATAAAACAAAAACGTAAACAAAACTTAAAAACTAAACAAAGCCTCCAGGCATAAAGGGCGTGCCCGCTTACATGTTCAACGATGCAAAATGATCCATATACATACATTGATGCATATAGCTAAGTTGAAGTTACAATAGTTAAACAGCACCTCCGGAGTAGAATAAAATAACAGTTAATACAAATAACAATAACCATGGTCAGCAAGACGACCAGTCACCACAAGCAGCACCCGTTCATGAGCATAACGCAAAGGTCAGCCATTACCCCCCTCGCCATATTTGAGGGAAGGTGGTAACCCGACCCCCGACGCTACCGCAAGCAGTGACATCTAAGGGAGCATGACGAACTTGCTGCCGGTTGGTCAGGCAAGAATATTATGAACAGCTGACGAGGTCGCTAGCTAACTGCATGTTGCAATACAACTCATTTAAAATCATTGTAATGAGTAGATTATGTCCACAATAAATGAAATTAAAAGAAAATAAAAATAAATAAATCAATTAACAAAATCTGTTAAATAAAAAAAAAAAAAAACAAAAAATTATATGAACTACCCATATAAACTGTCAGTAGGAAAGCTAATTCTGGATTGAAAGAACATAAACATTGTCTTGAGTTTGTCTTGAGTTAATCACAGCGACCAACTATTCTTATCGTTTAAGTAGTCGTTGATAGAATAATATGCCTTTGAACAAAGATTGGATTTTACTTTAGCTTTAAACTCATTAAACTGCAAATCTAGTAAAGCAGAGGGAAGCTTGTTATAAAAGGTAATACCAAGACCAACAAAAGAATTATGAACCTTATGAAGCCGGTGAAAGGGAGCACGTAGTTTGTCCTTATTTCTAGTATTAATATTATGAATATCACTGTTTTTAGTGTACAGGTGTATATTTTGCCTAATATATAAGATGTTGGCGAAGATGAATTGTGATGCCACCGTAAGAATACCAATATCTTTAAACAAATCTCTCAGAGAAACTCTAGCACCTAGTTGGTAAATCGCTCGAACAGCTCGTTTTTGAAGAACAAAAATATTTTGAATGTCCGCGGCTTTGCCCCACAGCAGAATGCTGTAGGACATTATGCTATGAAAATAACTAAAATAGACTAATCGAGCTGTATCAACGTCCGTATACTGTCTAACTTTCCTTACTGCGTAGGCGGCCGAACTGAGCCTTCCCGCTAGGCTTGATATATGTGATCCCCACTGAAGTTTGGCGTCTACTGTTATGCCCAGAAAAACCGCCGAGTGTACAGTTTCAAGCACCTCATTATCTAAAACGACATTGGGTCCCAGATTCCTAACATTCGGTAAGGCGAACTTTATACATTTCGTTTTCTTAGCATTGAGAACTAGGTTATTTGTGGTAAACCATTCCGTAGCCATTGAGAGCGCACTATTTACGTCGTCAAAATCTTGTCTATTTCTGTCTACTTTAAAGATAAGTGAGGTATCATCAGCAAATAGTACAATGTCACAGATATTCTTTAAATAAAATGGTAAGTCATTAATATACACTAAGAATAAGAATGGACCCAGTATTGATCCTTGAGGTACACCTAACTGAACTAGTAGCCCATGACATCTACACATTGGTGCCTATTTTGCAAATAAGAACTTATGGCACTGAGAGCTTCGTTTTGAACACCGTAATGACGTAGTTTACGCAAAAGTGTGTCATGGTGAACGCAATCAAAAGCTTTGGAGAGATCACAGAAAACTCCGATAGCATTTTGCGAGTTCTCCCATGCGTTGAAAATATGTTTCAGCAGAGCAACACCCGCATCTGTTGTCGAACGACCTTTTGTAAAGCCATATTGCTCATTATGAAGGAGGCTATTTAAATTAAAATGTCTTAGCAACTGCTTGAGTATTAACTTTTCAAATATTTTACTAAATGCAGGTAAGATAGAAATGGGCCTAAAATTGCCAACGTTATTTTTATTACCTGTTTTAAATAATGGTATGACTTTACTGCTCTTCATGAGGTCAGGAAAAGATCCCAAATCAACACATTTATCAAAAGTTACAGCCAGATAGGGGGCTACGATATCTATTATATTACTTAACAGTTTAACAGAGATGCCCCAGTAATCACCAGTGTTTTTTGACTTGAGTGTGTTAAAAATATTAATCACATCACAAGGCGTTACATGTTCGAAACTAAATAAGCGACTACATCCGGGCACACTACTATGCAAAAGGTTTTCAGCTTTAGACGGGGACGAATTTAAGGAGCAGGTCGTAGTTATAGGTATATTGGCAAAAAAATCATTAAATGCCTCAGCTATGTCGGCTGGTTTATTAACCAATTTGTTGTTAATCATAATCTCTAGTTGTTTTTCCTGTTTAACCGGTTTACCCGTTTCATTATTAATAATTTTCCAAGTGGTTTTTATTTTATTATTGGATTTTTTTATGGTATCGCTTAAAAACTTTGATTTAGCTAAAGCGCAGATCTTTTTAATTAATTTTGAATAATTACTGACATACTCTAGAAAAGGAGTATCAAATCTGTATTTTTTCAAACCAAATAACTCGTATAGTCTTGCTCTACTTTTATAAATTCCTGGAGTAGCCCATTGGTTGAAGCTAACGGAAGTGCTATTAATGTCAATAGTTTTGGTCTTGAAAGTAGATTCGTATTCTTTTTGCACAATATCTAAAAGGGCTCCATAGATTTCATTAGGATTCTCGCGTTCTACTATAGATGGTGTAATCCTATGAGCTATATTATTTTTAAATTTATTACAACGACTAGCTGTATAAGGCCTGCATAATATTTTATGCAGCTTTTTAAGTAGTGGCAAAGGGAAGCTGGCTAATAATCCACAGTGGTCAGACGTTAAGTCACTTAAAACTAACTTATTTTTGGCATCACAATCACTATATTATCGAGACAAGTCGACGAAGAAGCCGTGATCCTAGTTGGTTCAAGGAACAAGTTTATTAAATTAAAAGACCTAAACAGATTGAGCAGTCTAATACTTAATGGAGTAACATCTAAAATATTAAAATCTTCACATAAAATTATACATTTATTAATTGATTTTAATTTATTGAGTGAATCCTCCATTACCGATTCGAAACGAATAAAATCCCCAGAGGGGGGCCGATAAACGCATATTTATTTATTTATTTATTTATTATATGCATATTATGACGTAACGCTCCAATTCAACGCAAGACAACTCAATAACGCGCTCAATGGAAAGATTAACTAGATCTAACCGTTGTTTACATTTCAACTTGTTCGAAACAAGAACTAATGATCCTCCGCGAATAGCACTTTTCCTCACAAATGCACTTTGCACAGTAAAAAAATCATCATTCATAAATACTACTTCATGTTCCTTCAACCA
The DNA here is from genome assembly GCA_932294355.1 of Aporophyla lueneburgensis. Classification (NCBI taxonomy): domain Eukaryota; kingdom Metazoa; phylum Arthropoda; class Insecta; order Lepidoptera; family Noctuidae; genus Aporophyla; species Aporophyla lueneburgensis. The sequence goes on along the minus strand of OW028758.1, from coordinate 23,314,604 downwards.
GTGTTCAGTCAAACATAATACCTGAACATCATAGTTTTCAATAAATAAACTTAACTCTAGCTCTTTGCCGGACAGACCCTGCATATTTTGATGTACAACATTCAACACATGCGGCTTACCCGTTGTCGCATCTAACAGTTTAAACTACTAGGTGTATCAAAAGTGGCGTTAGTACCACTACTAACAGTAATCGATGGTACGCTACAGGTACCAGTGTTACGGTGTAAATTGTATGCTAAAAGATTAGCAATTTGTCTCCTACAACTAGGTGGCAAATACAAAGTATAATTTGTTAGTTTGTAATCAGTAATAAATTGATTACAATCAAAAAATGAAATAGCGTCACTGTGACAACTAGTCCTATTATAAATTAGCATATTTAAAAAATAAATGTGCCTGTTTTGCTCATCAGACAAGTATCGTGAATAAGGCAAGGCACAGAAAATGAATTTACAATTGTTGGTCTCATTGAGAAGTAACATCAGAAACGTCCATAACAGCTAATAAAACCACAACACCACATTTCCAATCTGATCACAACAGAACAGACACCTCTTTTAATTTGCAAGCGCAGTTTCACACTCGAGAATCCGTAGAAGTAATGTCGTTGTAGATGGTATTATGCAACGGATCCACCAACTACCGAGTGGAGTGGAGTATTTCCACGTCATTATATACGTTTGCTTGTGCCAAGTAATCTTGGCGCCCTACTGGCTTATATGGCGCAAAACTAGAATTAAACGTACGATGCTCTATATATGGAAGTTTTGTGTCTGGCGTATGACTGGTGGTTTTTTTTATGGTGTCTGCTGAGTTAATCGTTTTAATTTATTTTTGTGTTGCTTCTTATTAGAGTTTTGTCTATTCTTAGAGCAGTGGAAGCCCAGTAGTGTCGGCCCCGATATACCGAGTTGTAAGTCGTGAGTTCGAACCCAAGCAGGCACTTTAATTTGTGTATTTAATCATCAGTGCTGTCAAAATGGTGAAGGAAAGCATCTTGAGGAAACCGGCATGTCCTAGAAACAAAAATTCGAAGACATGTGACATCAATCAACCCGTACTGGGTCAGCTTGGTGGATAACGGTCCATTCCCTCTCATAGGGAGGAGGCTTGTGTCCCAGCAGTGGGAACATTATGGGCTGATTATGTAGAGTTTCATTCTCTGCGTTCTATACTGGTATTTAGAAGATAAAAATCTTTACTTCATAGCCAGATTCTGTCGCTGGCTTCTAGGTTAAGCCTGTCGGGTTAGTTACCTATGTACAAAAATAAGGCAAGCAAGACTAATGTACTTCATAGGCTTATCCTCTAGTATGAATTGGAGTAATACTATCCCTTCCTAGTCGGAAATGTTCTGAGAAACCTTTGGGATTATTAAGGAAGACAGATCACGCGATCGAGTATTATCGTCTCGTTTACAGGATAATCCATTTGATACATTGTATTTAGTGTCTCTAAGGATTACTTCTCTAGGATAGTCCATTTTTTTGTCACTGCGTCGAAACTAATGTCGTATGTACCACTATTGTTGGTATCTTCCTCTAGGTTTAGGAAATTCTTAGTTGCAGCTCGATGTCTGGATATTTGATGGCGGCTGGTGGCATTTGGTTTGCCTCCTTTTTCTTGGATCTTAACATCTCTGGCGAAATGTGAGTCTACTTGGACATCTCTGGCTTTACCTCATCTTGCCCTTATCCGGGGCTCTATTAGTTGTAATTTCGGTAGTTACACCCTCTCTAAAGTTACCATTTTTCACAAAGTCCATCCATAATTTCTTTGGTCTTCTCATACTATTATACCCTATTTAACCTGTTGGGTCTGTATTCTACAATCCATACCGATGCATATCTAGCCGTAACACCGGAATGCTACTATTACCTTCTACATATACACAACAGTATGTGGGGGCATATCGGTTTCGTTCCGCCTAACGTATGAGCTTGTGGGTACTTTACGATGACCGGTGACCTTATAGGTCAATGACACTACGGCCTCGGCCAGTTGAGTAACTGATTTTTCCCTCGCAAAACTTTTTTGAAATATGAACGTGTATTCATTTTGAATTTTGTTTTTTTTTTTGTATAATTCATTGTAAATTATGTATGGAATGTTTTCGTGTACTGGCTGCAAAAATAAAGAATTTCTTTGGGATAATAGAAGTGCATTAGTCTGTTTATAAAAAAAAAATGTGACGATAAAGAATATTTGCACAGTTTGATAGCGTTTATTGTGTGGAGTTGTAAAACAAATCTATTTATTTTTATGGAGTTCTGTTATCAACATACAAATATACTTAGTTTCAAATAACTTTAGTACTTAAAAATCTTGATCAATAATGTTCTTATCTGTAAAAAAGTGTGAAATGCTAACGTCTATTTTGCAATACTTGCCATTAGTAATGCGGTTACCATTAATAGGCTTAGACATCACTAACCGTGGCCCTGGTAAAGACAACTGTTTCTTACACGGACGGGTTTTAGTCAGTAAAAGTCTGACACGCCCTCCCGCTCTGGCCAGAGGGGAGACGTCATTTGATGATTTCCCACCAAAAAAAGGCTTAGACAACACATTCTTATTTTTCATAGTCTCTCAAATCTCTCGTATCTGCGACTAGTCTTACATCGACCTTTAGTCCTCGTCAACATTATCCAACGGTTAAATTATTCAGTCAATATTAGTTTTATTTGCTAATGCATTTTTTGTTTCCGATACTTATGGTTCAACAGTCGATCTCTGAGTCATCAAGTGGCTTGGCGGTTAGCAACACAATTCTCAGTTTAAAAAAATAACTTTTGCACTAAAAAGCCGTAAGGGACATAATCAGAATTGAAGTTATATGCATAGGACATAGACACCTTTATTGCAGAAAATTTAAGGTGTTTACGTCCTTTTCAAATAGAAAGCACTGAATTCCTAGTTTAAATATGTACATTTTAGCTTTATGCCTTTTGTATTGTTATAGTCTTAATACGGTCAGTTAAGAGTACTAAAAATTTACGAATTTTCTTCATCGTTTTTGTAGGTAATCTATAAAGACAGACACACTTAAAGACCTCAAATAATGAGGTTAAAAGACCATTTCGTTTTGGATAAGTGTCGCATTTTAAGAGGATGTGCTACAAAATATATGGCTAAGGTGGAAGTGCAAAGTAAACGTACGGTTTGTCTTCCTTTCGACAAATAAATAGATCGATTTTTTAGACGGTTTGGCCATTTTAGTTTTGTGCCTTTTGTATTGTTATGATGCGGTTTGACGCCTTAATGCGGTCATTTAGTACAAAATAAATAAATAAATACGGATGTTGTTCAGACGTTTAGTAGGTAACCTATAAAGGAAGACACGCTTAAAGATAACGAAGAATGAGGTTAGAAGACGAGAAGAGATACCGAGGCTCCGGCACAGGCAACTGAAGGAACACGTGTGGGTTTTAGTCAGTAAAAGTCTGACACGCCCTCCCGCTCTACTCACAAGTAACCCTACCCAACTGTTACCCACCGATCAGAATGAAACGTTGCATATCGATATAACACTAAAACATATTGAACCCGTGTTTTTTTATTTTTCCGGAATCCACTTTTTAGGGGTAGAAACCACCCCTAATAACCCCTAAGTAGGCTAACCCACGTAACTCTGGGTAGAGTGAGTTTATTCGATTGCTTTTCAATCAGAACATTACGATCTTGACCACAGATAGGCTAACCTACCTTAACCCTAATATAACTTATCCCCACAATCCGTTACAACCCTTATAAACTAAGGGGGTTGTTTCTACCCCTAAAAAGTAGATTCCGGAAAAATAAAAAAACACGGGTTCAATATTTTTTAGTGTTATATCGATGTGCAAAGTTTCATTCTGATCGGTGGGTGACAGTTGGGTAGGGTTACGTTGTCAGAGTGGAAGATGTCATTTGTTTTCCCAACCAGAATAAGAAAAGTAGGTAACTTATAAAGGAAGATACGCTTAAAGAGATAACAAAGAATGAGATTGGAAGACGATTTAATTTTGGATAAGTGTCGCACTGTTAATGAGGCAAAGGTTGAAGCGCGAAACGTTACCTTGCTAGACTGTACGGTTTGTTCCTTTCAACAAATAATTTTATCGATTTTCTTAGCAATAAATTTATTATGGTGGTATTTATCGCCCTATTGTTACTCTGGCTGTTTAAGTCAGGTTTATAAAAGCTACTTGCATATAAGCAAAGGCACGATCTTCTCAAATTACTGATTGCACACAGAAGTGTTTGACCTCCGCAACCCTATGGTGAGGCTGTAGATTTTCACACTACGATAATGGTTTATAAGTGGATTCTATTACTCATTAAGCTTACTTAGTCACCTCGTGGGTACGGACAGAAGCAACATAAAGAATACGGGGTATTCAAGGACTCCAATTAACTAGATTCTTTTGTCGATTTTCACGGTTGGTGAGATGTATGAATGAAGAATGGGCATAAGGAATTCATATTGAACGGAATTGAGTTAAAGCCACATAGAGCGATCGATCAGCACGCGTAGCATGACCACCGTAGAAAGAACTTTGTCTATTCTTGGTAGAATAGAGATAGAATTTTCAGCATAAAACGGTACAAATCTTTCTACAATCTTTAATCTTTCTACAATCTGTAATTTTGTCTATTGTTCCGGCGACAAAACCCATTTCTACGGTGGTCATGCTACGCATGCAGGTTAAGCAACGCTTCCCGCGGTTAGTTCGTGAATGGGTGACCATCTTTACATACCAAGACCCCTCCGTGCCTCGGAAAGTACGTTAAGCCGTTGGTCCCGGCTGTCAATTGTGGATATTTGACAGCCTTTACGGGTCGTCAGAAGCCCGAAACTCTGACAAGCAGTCTTACCAAGAGGTATCGTATTAGCCAGTAACGAGGTAGTCGCTCCATGTAAAATACTTTAATTTTAAATTCAACTGCATCCGGTTAGTTTTGAAGCCGACCCCAACATACTTGGGAAAAGGCTAGGTTAGACGATAGTATAAACTCTACTCACGTAATAATTATTATCTAATCTGTTGCTGAAATAATGTAGTGTATAAATAAACAATGAACACGCCTGTTCCCATAGACTATGTACAAGTATGACTAACAAAATACAATTTTCTATGACGCATAAGGAAGTCAGTGCCCTTAAAACCGTCTGCCTCTCAAACGTCCTTCGCTGCGACGAGATGTCCCCGCACTACTTTATGTAATAGTTTTATTAGAATAGTGTCTCCTTGCCTCGTGTTTGTACAATCGTACGCACGACGATGTTAACATATTTGAGTTTAGCAGCAGCTTACTTCATAGCAGTGAAGGCGGTTTTCGTAGTTCAAATGTTTCTATGATGTGCAGTTGCCTGTACGACGATGTTATTAGGAGGAATATCGAGGTTTAGGAGGTAGGATTTTTTTTTTGTGTTAATGAGAGTCTAGAATATTGTGTGGTTAGATAGTATAGATAGTTAGACCTATGTCTACAATCATATGATTGTAGTGTGAGAATTTGGTGCTTTGTCAGCGTGTGTCGGATGTTTTGAATTAATTACTTTTGACAGGAGTCGTGACGATTTTTGCTGTGTAGATAAAGTATGGTTAACATTTCGACGTTTTATTGGAAATATGTCGTTAATATCCAATTTGGAACGAGGATGGTAACTTTTGATCACACATTCAAAAGTTACCATCCTCGTTCCGGTCGGACTTAAAGAACAGCATCACCCCATTTCTGCCCGTGGGTGTCGTAAAAGACGACTAAGGCACTTATTAGAGAATGGGCAGCAGCGTTCTCTATACATTTTACCACCATACTGCGATCGCCAACCCGCCTTCCAAGCATGGCGATTACGGAAAAGCCTCACAAATTGGGGGAGGCCTATGTTCAGCAGGGGACGTCTGACGGCTGAAATGATGATGATGATGATGGTAATTTTACTATGCTGTTATTAGCCTAATGAGGGTACCAACTTTTTTTGTCATGTGAAATTCCTCATGGATGTCCTCCACCCTGGTGTGGTCTGGTGTGGGGTCTGTCAGACTCTTACTACCTAGAACCACACCTTGTTTTACTGCTACCTTTAGCCGGGGTGCTGGAGTGCTTGCTCATTCCATCACACCTTTCCTACTGCTCCCAGTTTTGTCCAATTAATTTTAAAAAAGGCCGATTTATGGGTGGCAACATTTAATAAACAATGTATAGATTTAATCATTAAACCATTATGTAAACGAAGTAAAATGACTAATGAGTACGTAAGGATCGGAGCAAATAGCGTTCTCTAGTTTTGACTTACCCCCATGGGAAGATGGTCTAAGTTTTTACAATACATTAACTTTTTTTACATAAAGACACCATTTAAAACAGCCCATTTATTACAATCTTCAATGAGACTCCAAATACCGAAGTTAGGAATAACATTTCATTTGCAGTATTCAAATATTTATAGTTAAGAACCTCCAGTGCATTTAATAGAACCGGCTTATAAGTTACATGACACACATGACTAAACCTATGTAGGTCTGGGTAAACCATAATTATCCTTATCTGAATAATTATTTTGTTATTGCTGCGAATTATTAATTAATTTTAAACGGCCATTGATAAAAACCTACTGTAGATCGTGTATGGTGATAATTACGAGTGTGTTCGGAAACCAGCCATAATAATTTAGTTGATAATTTTATCCTGTATTTGTTTAAGGATTTTTTCCGTAAAGGCAATACTGCATGCTTTGCAAATTTATGGGAATATGAATGACAATCTCCTTATTCGACAGAAGATTTATATAAATATTGCTATCTTTTACTTGCAGATAATTGATGAAAGAGATGCAAGACAATTTGAGCTGTCAAATAACTGAGGCAACTAGAACTTTTAAAAAGATTTACCCGTTAGTTGTGTCACCTAAAACATTCATTAGACAGCTAGAATTATCTTCTTCTCTTTCTAGTTTTGTCTGTTATTAGTAGAAGTTAGCATATATTTAAGTAAGCAATCACTGAGACCTTAAGGGGAAATATTCAGGGCAATTCGCGAAATTTTAATGTATTACGTTTTTTGCAAATTACTGACCAGTAATTTAGCAATACATTGCTGAACAAAATATGATGCGACCGTAACAAACAAATAAGGCTTTACATAATATATTAGATGAACTTAGAGTGTTGTATTGATGATTTTAATTCTGTAAATACATACTTTTTACGATCGCGAATCATATTTAATTGATATACAACATTGCATTGACCTGCAAATTGCAAAAAAAAAATCGTTAGAAATTTTTTATTTTGCGAACTACCCTGGATTTTCCTTCTATTATGCTGGGGATATGACTAGTGCCTTATGGCCAAGATGCTTCAGAAAATGTTAGATAAGGTGCACAGGTTTTGCAGTATGACCTAAAGACCAGGTGGATGCATCAGATCATGAACTGCATCTTAAAACACATAAATGTTGTATGTTTCGAGCACATTGCATTGCACTTTTTTGCAGTTTGCACACTTGCTGAATGACACAACAGCATATAATCTGGTTTTTTTTCATACTTTACTCTTGTCATCTGGTTTCCATACACGAAAATACGTAGTATGTACATAGTTCTAATTATGTAATTTAATTCGTTAAATTCTATTGTCTAACTGAATTTAATTTTCCTTAATGCTTGCAAAGGCGCGGCCGGTGCCCGGATTGGTGAGTTTAAAAACAAAATGGCGGCTTTTTTTTGTAAATGTCTGTCCGTCTGTTCACGTGTAGCTGGTACACGCTTGGATGGGGTGCAATTTTTCTGTTTTTTTTTTGCACTATACCGCTGCTTGAGTTGAAAAGCTTGATCTGCAGCACCATTCTATTAGAAATAGTTGAATGATTTATTCAATGTTTGTCTTTCATATAGGTTCAAGGACTTGTAGGTTCCATTTAAACATAGTTTTTTTTTGTTCATAGGCATTTATGTCCTTGCTATTTCATTTCTCGGATACGGTATCACAAGAAAACACGATACCGACCAATTAGGTTAGACAAACTCATGAGTTTTATTTTTATCGTTCGTTTATTTTAGAATTATTTTTGAACAAATAGAGATTAGCACTCTTGTAACGATTAGGTACAATTCACGCTTCTGTAAATGTTAGTGCGCTGTGTATTGTCGTCACGAAACTCATTAATTTGGACTTATTCCATTTTACCGATAAACTCCTAGTTTTATTGCATAATATTTTCTGAAATAAATAAATATTGAGCAATTAATACCACAAATCACTTTAGTAACAATTAATTCTCAGCCGATAGCCATTTTATAGAGACGATTAATAGTTGAATCAACTCATTCATGTGTAGGTCATAGAACGCAGATAATTTGTAATGTTTGCACCTAAGTACATTGAATACACGTCGGGGTGACATTCTTGGTATTTATTGATTGGTCCATTAAATGAATGGCAATATTGAGGGTTAAGATAGTCCCATTTTGTGTAATTGCAACTCTTTGGCCTTTACACATTGGGTCAATGGCCCATGACCATCTATCGCATGTGTCTTAATGTACAAGACAAAATTATGTCGCATATTTCATCCAATCTGTCAAACAATTCCGCGACACATATCACTGTAGTAGATACTAAGAATGTTACCTTAAATTGCACATGCACTGTAAATCGTTGCATGGTTTTGATTGACTTTTGAAACGCTTAGCGTTGCATTTGTTGCCTATTTGATGTTGAGGCCCCAAAAGCCTTATTGCCATGTTAGCTTTGTGTATTTGTTGAATCTCACAAAAAAGCATATGCTTTGAATTATTTCCATGAAGCATTTAATGCTCTATAAATTCAAGTAACACTGGCCCTCAGATTCTAAAAGCAATATCTGTAAATCTGTTGTTAAATATTTTGTACAATGTGGCTAGAAAAAGCAACACATCTTTACAAGGGATTTGACAGCAGATCAAATGGAAATGCTTTTAGAAACCGAAGGAAAGCACTTAGATACTAAATCCGATTTTGGCTTGTCTAACAAGCCTGTTCATTGATTTGCCATACTGAACCATGTCACTAAACAACACGATTCATGATCAACAAAAGCCACACAGACAATGATGCATCTGTATGTAGTTACAATGAGTCTAATTAGCGGATTGCTAAATTACGTCGAGAGATGGAATTTGTGACGTTTTACCAAACTATCATAATGTAGTTTGGTAAACACAATCAGAACCCTCGTGCTTCAAAGACTATTCAATATTGTATGTTGCTTGATGTCAAGGCTCTTGCAGACTGGCGGGATGTAACTGCAGTAGATCAATTTCCATGAAGTTTTTTTATAGATATTGTTCTACTATGGTCGGGTCGCGCCAGTCTGCGGGATCCTTTATGTCGGTCAACCAAAGACAACTGCTAATATTAACTTTACTGATCAGTTAATTAACCAGATTTTTATATAATTGACTCACTGTAACTCCTTACAAATGTGCCAGTACCATGCATGACCGCTACATTACACTCACCACTTCCCGCCCAGAACACGTTTCATTCTGCCTCTATATGTCCAGGATATGACATGTCTCCGTTCATCCGGCGTTACGCCAAGTACCTCAATGAGAAGGCGCTGTCCTACAGGACTGTGGCCTTTGATTTCTGCAAGGTTAAGAGGGGGTGAGTAGACAATAATATTTTTAGGGAAGGAACCGTATGAACGAGGAAAGTAAATGCCAGAATCTCCCAACACGCATTTAAAAGTGTGTGCTGCATCAATTAAAGAGTAATCTTATATCCTCAGTACAGTCCTGTGCGTCAGGCACATTCTGCAATCCAAGTATACATTTTAAACTCACCGAGTCACAAAAGTCTTGCCTTAGAATTGGACAAAGAGTGATGAAGCGCAACATTCTAGCTGCAAAAAGACAGGACAAAATTCGGACCACGTTCCAAAACGGGTATAATAGACATCGGCAAGAAGCCTGCCAGGGTCAAATGGGATTGGGCGGGTCATATCAGCCGCTGTCAGGATGACCGCCGGGGAAAAGTCTCCACACAATGGGTGCCTGAAGAAGGATGGCGCCGCGCTGCCGCAGTCGGCCCAAAAAGCGGTGGTGCGATGAACTGCACGCGTACCGCGACGACCTGCATGCGTAACGCGACGGCCAGCTGCAGGTGGCGCGAAAAAGAGTTTCAGGAAAAACTTGGGGGAGGCTTATGCCCAACTATGGGACAGTATAGGCTAAATTAGCCTGACAAAATGACAAAAGCACCGATACATTTTCTGTTTAGCTACAATAAGTGCATGAGTGCTAGATACGTGGAGCATCTACTACAATGCGATGGATGTTCTATAAATTCCTTATTTAATGTGTGATTCTCATAAGAACTTTCCCATCATGATTTCACATTAAGATAAAACAAATCTCTTAACTCCTCAGCAAGGAAGAAGGCTCCCTCCGGATGATGAACGCGGAGAAACTCCTCAAGACTTTACCAGTGTTGCAGGCACAGTTAGATGGACTGCTGGAGTTCGACTGTACAGCGAACGATCTCACCAACGGCGTCATCAACATGTGCTTCATGCTGCTGTTCAGAGACCTCATCAGGTAACCATCAGCCATCATTATTGGCCTTTTATTGCAGTATATCTTTAACTTTACTTCATTTAGGATCAAAGATGCATTTGTGTTCAAGGCTAAATTTTGAACAACCAATTCGAGTTAAGCAGCTATAAAAATTAATTTATTTTGGACAACAGTGATACAATGTTGTGTTAGTGTTAGAAAACAACTTACATTCTAGTGTTAGTAATAATGATATAAAATAGGTACCTAGTTAAAATATTGCACGCTCCATGAGGACCATGTGCAGAGGAAGACCAGACAAGAAAACATGCTTCCTATCTAAACAACCTCCGAACAAAACATCTAATATTTGGAGCACAGCTTCCATCACAGCTCCCAGGATATGCCCAAATACTTGTGACTGCTTCGCACAATTATGGCTATAAACCCATCTGAGTGAGTTTCAGCAAGCAATGCTGTAATGCAAAATTTTCCGTAGGTACTGACAAACTCTAGATATATTGGAATGCATGATTATGCGTAACGTAAACAATATGCGTAGTTCGCATGTGGCTGTGAAGATGCCGCTGCAAATCCCTAGGACATGAAGTTCGCCTTAGTACAAACGCCAGCACGTCGAACTACTACAATCTGTAAAATTTTGTTAATAGATTTTCAAGTTTATTGCTAAAGCATTAGGTTCAAGCTTGATTGGGAGAATTTGTCAGTTTCGGGTACCTTGATGTGCTGGCGTCTGTACATTTGTGTTTAATGTATTCAATAAATAAATACCCATAGAAAGTTGTGTTCTTATCAATTGAAACAAAATAATTAACAGAAACCCTTGATATTCCAGATTATTCGCGTGCTACAACGACGGAATAATCAACTTGCTGGAGAAGTACTTCGACATGAACAAGAAGAACTGCCGCGAGGCTCTCGACCTCTATAAGAAATTCCTCATCAGGATGGATAGGGTCGGAGAGTTCCTGAAGGTAAAACACCGTTTACAAATATATTTTTAGACCCGCACCCTCATTACAATCTGATTAATTTTGAAGGATAAAAAAACCCATTCCTTCATAGTCTGCCCGTCAACGTAGGTAAATAAAACTGTCAAACTTAAAGCAACTCCTACTGCTAGTGTTTTATGCAATTACTCCGTGAATTTCTCAAGGGCCAATTAAGGCACGGATACCTTCCCTGTGATTAAAAGAAATGAATTAAATAAAATATTTGACATAGGTTAAGGCATAAACAAAAACAATAAAACCGGCCAAGTGCGAGTCGGACTCATACACACGGCAAACAGGCAAAAAAAAAACAGTTTTTTTTTTTTGTATGGAATTATTTGCTGTCATAGCGGTAATAGAAATACTGTGAAAATTTCAACTATCTACCTACTATTACGGTTTATGAGATACAACTCGCTGACAGACGGATGGACAGCGGGACATAATATTAGGGTCCTGTTAGCGCCCTATAGGTACGGATAAAAAAAAAACTTTCAGAAAACTAGTGCAAGACTACTTTTGTATAGGAAGTAACATTTAATTCGAGAATACAAATTACATCTGTTACAAAATTTAAAGTTTTAACAAAATTATTGGAAATAGCAAGGTTTTCATTTGAAACAATTTTAAAATTCCTCTTCGTACTGCCAAATCCTAACTTAGATAATTCTGTTTCGCAACCCAATTACTGTAAAATAATTGGTTTGTAGAGGTCAGATGGAACCCGCTCCGTGAAAAAACAATTTCAGCCGTATTTGGTGAGTCTAAAAGCAGACATAAGTATTAATCATAAGTATTAATCCTTCTTCCTTCCTTGTTTGTGTGTTTGGATGTTTGTGAGTTTTGGTGTTTGTTAATCAATCATGCCTTAAGAGGGTACATTGCAATGTATCTAATAATATCTTCTTAGGACAACCAACACAACGTTGTCTGATCCCAAACTAGGCAGAGCCTGTACTATGGCAATCAGACAACTGATAAACATACTTATATGTTTCTAAATACATACATATTATAGGTAAATTACACCCAGACACACCAGAGCACAATCATTTGTTCTGTAACAAATGATTGTGCTCATCACACAAACATTTGTCCTGGATGGGAATCGAACCCACGACCTCAGTCTTTGCAGTCAGGGTCACTAACCAGTAGACTAACAGGCCAGTCGAACCTCTAAACCTCTATCTAACTCACATGAGAAGTAAGGCCGAAACAAACTCGGTGCACGCTTTCTTTAAAGTCCAGATATAATATTGGTCAGATCATGTGAAGACTATGCAGATGGTGAATGCGTGTGAAAAAGGCTGACAACGTCGCAAATAGATGTCAAATATTGCGTTGTTTTTTATAACTAAGTTCGTTGATGAAATATCTCAATAATAACACTGAATTAGGTGTCAAACACTATGAATATTTTATAGAGCAGTATATAGCGATATTACATAATTTAATCTACGCGTGGTAAGGGTAAATGAAATGAGTAATTTGAGGCCTATGTCCCAACAGTGGACTGCGAAAGGCTAAGTTGATTGATTGATTGTGGTGAGTGTAAGTCGTGGTCGCCCAGTGGTTGAACTGATACCATAATGTGTAGTGTGTGCGAAACGCATGGTTGTATAATGTTTTTATTTTTTAAATTAATCTATGATATTAACTAAATTATTAAATGATTAAATCTATGATATTAAAAAAATATTAGCTATCTGCACTCCTTCTCCATATAAAATTTAACTGTATCAAATTTGATACTCCTCCGTTCTCGTATGGCAATACTATTTTTTTTTTTTCAAACAACTGATGAGAAATTTCAACGCATAAGTACCAATACCTTATAACGTGGATTCAGTCCATGATTCTGAATATCATGGACTGAATCCATGATATAAGGTAGTTCGACATCCCTGCCACTCGTGTTCAGTATTGATCACGGTTTTCTGACATCCGCACCGGCGAAGGGCAAAACGCTAGTTCCCATCATTTTAGTAACTCATCCATCATTAATTCATAACAAAATCACAGTTTCTGCCATGACCTTTAACTTTTCTTTTGGTAATTACGCCCGAAACATACATTACACAGAAAATTAGATAAAAATACAAATTCGTTGAAAGATAAGAGGTGAGGCGCCACGTGTTATTCGACGTAGTCAGTACTGTATAAATAACTGTAGTGACGTCAGCGTTCTAAAATATTGCCAACTTTTTTTTTTATTAAAAAAAAAGTGTTTACACACACCGCGTAAGAATTGAAGTCAAGGTTACACTGTGTTCAATTTTTGGATGTAAATTGTTTTAATACGTATTTAAGGGATACTTATTATAATTAGTTTAGTGTACTTTTTCGCTTCGTTAATTTTTTCTTTTTTTTCCCAACCACTGCTCTCAAAACGGTGAAAGAATACATCGTGAGGTAACCGGCATGTCTTAGAACCAAAAATTCGAAGATATGTGGCATCTACCAACCCGTACTAGGCCTGCGTGGTGAATGACGGCTCATTTCCACTTACAGAGAAGCAGTGGCGTGCATTACTTTACTGTGTAGGTAGGCATTAGGCGGCCTGTTCTTATCTAGACTTTTAGGTATTATAATTTAGTTCGTTTGTTTATAATTTCGGGACACACATTAAAATATAATTGACAGACTTATGGTGATTTTTCGAGGTACTGCTTGTATGCCTATAATGCAATACACGCCACTGCAGAGAGGACACCTCTGCCCCAGCAGTGGGCACATCAAGCATGTGTATGTAACCATCTTCACTTGTTCCCCAGGTGGCAGAGAACGTGGGTATCGACAAGGGCGACATTCCCGACTTAACTAAAGCCCCCAGCAGTCTGTTAGATGCCTTGGAAGGACATCTGGCCACCCTTGAAGGCAAGAAGGGATCTGCTGCCAATACTCCTACACAGACGGCTAGGTAAGCATGGATCGGACCCTATTAAAATGTAAATTTATCACGCGTTTAACTAACTAAACTAGAAAGAAAGCTAAAAGTAAAAATAGGAATATTTCTCACAGAAACAAGTGATAATTGGAATTAAAAAAAAAAAACAAAACATCTGTTATCATCACAACTGAAATTGCATGTGTATTTTTTGACAAGTCATATTTGGTAAATCCGTTTGTATGGACGTATGATATAATTGATTTGAAGACTGACATGTAATTGAAAACGATGAAGAAAAACATTGTGATGAAACTGGCTTGTCCTAGAACCAAAAAATCATAGACATATGACATCTACCAACCCGCACTGGGCCGCATGGTAAATTATAGCCCACTCAATCTCGAAGAGAAGAGGCCTGTTTCCCAGCAGTGGGAACATTATAGTTTATACATGTAATTGATAATGTGGTTCTTAAAACCACGGGATAAAAAACAAGACGTAGTAAAATTCACATACTTTTAGGAAATTATTCAATGTTAAATGTAGTGCAAAGTCAACACATTGAAAATTCGTTTTTCTCGTTTTTTGTACCTTGGAACCATACCAAAGAAAGCATGTAAGAAAATATACACTACACAAATGTTACGCATTGTGCATCACACAAAATATTTATCCTTACGTACACCTTTATTTAAATACCATTACGCCAAAATACCCACACAACTCCTTTCCAAGTATAACCAGTGTGTGATGCAACTGAAATATCTTGCAGAACACGTATGTGTCTGTGATACGCCTTAACCAACTTGCAGGGTGTCATGCGCACAGCAAAAGAGTGAAGTATGCAGGCAAACAACAACTTGCAGGCATGTTTTATTACTTTAAACTTTTTAAAGCACTCCTAGGTCCTCAACCAGCTCTGGCATGGCCGTCACTTAGAGACAATGCTGAATAGTTTCATGTGCCTATAAGATTTGCTCAACAGTGATGTGATGTTTTTTTTTTCACTAGGCAAACATGCACTACTGGCTTTGCTACAGCCAATTGGTACTCCAACAAAGCTGGAAAAAATTATGGAACACTGACACATACATAGACACGCCTTTTTTCTTTTGGAGGGTAGGCAGAAACTACCAAAACTCAACCTGCTATGACTCTTACTTAAATATGATACTTCATTTGCTTCGTCCACGTTCATACATCTATAGGGGAGTTTTTTGATGGACCTAAATACTCTTGCAAGTATGCACATTGCCAACTGAAGCAAGAAGAGTGAGCTTGGAATAGTCATACCAATAAAAAAAAGCAATAAGAAGAGTGTGAATGCTCAATTTTTTCATTAAAAGCTTTTACTCGACACTAACAATATTCGAAAAGTGACGACAGCAGAGTGCACTCTTGCATAGAAAGTGATTACATCAAATACACAGACACATCTGTGCAGCACTGTATTTGCGTATCACACTCAGAATGACAGCATTTGCCACTTTGACAGCTCATAAGTATCCATAAGATCATTATTCTGCGTTCCAGTGCCCAAAAGAACGTGGCGAGCGTGATGGGTGCTCTCTCCTCAACTTCGTCATCGTTCGGCAACGCGGCCGCCTCCACTCGGCTCGACAACCAGCCCAATGGAGCTTCGCCCCTGTTCATTGATGACACCCTCAGACAACAGGCATTGGCTGAAGAGGAGGCTGCTATGAATCAGTATAAGGTAAGATAACTTTTTAGGAGAGTTTGGAAGTATCGTGGATCCGTGTGATGCCGGACGTAAATAATAGCACCATCTTGTTCTTCCCCTGGGGGTCTTAAGGTACGACTAAGGGAAATACTAGAGAATCAGCAGCGTTGTCTATGCACTATACCACGATACTGCGATCGCCAACCCGCCTACCAAGCGTGGCGATTATGGCAAACTTCGCCCTCCCAAATTGAGGAAGGTCTGTGCCCAGCAGTGGACGTCTCTTAACTGAAATGATGATGATCGTGGAAAATAACTAGCTCTGGTTTCTAGGAGGATCGAGTCGGTCACTAAATTGCATGATTATGGTGATGATTCTGTTGTGCACCAACTGAACTTAATTTAAACTATTGCTACCTTTTTCTTTCTATAGAAACAAGAGAGAGACACAAATAACCTACATACATACATAAACTCACGCCTCGATCCTTTGGGAGTAGGCAGAAACTATATAACCATATAATAAGACGGAAAGAAATAAGAGCTGTAAAAAATGTTTGTACTAAGATTTTCTTCGCGACAAATATGAATTCCTCATTCTTAAAATCACGTCGAATTCAAGGCATCCAGACGACAGACAAATACTTCTTTAGCATCACTTGTCTTTTTCTTTCGCGGTCTGTAAGTAAGATATGCAATACTCCTATTTTAGTTCAGGTGGTGATCAAAAGAATCATCACCAATTATATAAGATGAAATGAGATTTGACAAGAATTAAATTTGAATTCAGAAATCAGTGGTGAGTTTGTGATCCATGACATTTCTAAGCAGTCAACAAAAAATGTTTCTAGTCATATATCTTCAATTATTCGATTCTGTGAATCTACTTCGCAAACTAATTTACTTCTTAAAAACTTGATGTTTTATCAATAAATGAGTTCACTCTAAAAATATCTACTAGCATTTTATATCCACCGTAGCAACAAAACAAATTAACATAAACAAACTACACTTATTTCTAATTGTGCTTACCTAACGGTAATTTATAGGGCATACGAGCTTGGACAACTAAAGGAATATTATCTAGATGTAACATCCAATCTTCTAAAGTGAGTCTTTTCTGCCCTCTGTGATTAATACTAGGGTTGGTAACGAACACATTTCTACATTATTAACAAGAATAGTCTACATGTTAGCATGTGTTTTCGAATTCATATCAACCCTTAAATAACTACTGTAATGGTGAGGGAAAATTTTTATTAGTCACTTTTACTCGACGTTAACCAATTTATAGACTGTAACTTTTCAGTTAAACTTTTGGGTTAGAAGTAGTTTTTTTTTGGGAAGAAGATTGTTCAGGGTAGTAACACCATTCCTATCCACAAGGATATTGACGTTCAACCTGTAACCATGGATTTAATACATGATTCATAATCCCCTGTTGAATTTTTTGTCGATTACTAATGAAATAATTAGGTGTTCTATGCATTTTGACCCTGTAGGTATCGCACTTCTCTATGGAGCAGCTGAATATTTTTTTATAACCGACGTAAAATTTTTACGCTAAGGGGTCTAGAATCAAGTGCTGAATTCTTGGTTACAGTTGGCATATAGATTTCCCTACCATCCTGTGTATCCGCCGTGAAGCAGCGGTAATGTGGTCTGGTGATAAAAGAATTACAAGATCATAAGATATTTCAGTTTTAAATTTATAGCTATTATTTAACTTCACTTGTATTTCCTGGAATTTTGCAATCAATATTTCACTCACTTCCCCACTAAAGCTTATCGGGCTGAAATTTGGCAAACACATTTGTTTCTTGTGCCAGTTCACGATAAAAGCTTTTTCTTACGATTAAAAAAATCTGGAATGGCAAAAAACCTGCAGAGTCTGCATTGCAGACTTCCATAGTAGTGGACCACTGATATTTTACAATCTGGCTCTCTGCCTGCTTGATGACCACCTCATCATCTGCCCAGCCTTTTCCCAACTATATTTGGGTTGGCTTCCAGTCTTAACCGGATACAAATGAATACCAGTATTTTACATGGAATGTCTGCTTATCCGGTCGGTATACTCGAAATCGCTCTATTTCTCAATTACCATTGTACTGTAATGCGAAAAAAACTGCCTCCTATGATACAGGATCTTCCTAGTTTAGGAGACATGGATCCAATGTTGTATTGTACTAATGTACTTGACAAATATGTGTTCTCAAACTTGTGTCAAAATCTGACTTCCACAACCCAGTTATTGGGTAATACGATACCCTTTGGTAAGACTGGTTATCAGACTTTCGGGCTTCTGATGACCCGTAACGACTGTCAATCAACGAATAACAGCGTAATTAATAAAAGCACAAAAAAAGAACATAACCAACAAAATATTTCAGGTTCGCTTATACCAAGGTGAAGAATGGACGGGCGAAGAAGATATTAGTGAGATTACTGAGATCGTAGTAAGATATAAACCCAGGGTTATTTGTGTTGCTTAGCGTACAGCTTTGGGAGCAAGGAATATCTGTGTGTTTTACAGCGATAATATTTTGCTGTGTATAGCCAAGTTCAGAAAACTGTTATTTTTGTTCATGTGATAGTCTTTATGTCCGCGCTATGAAGGGTATATTATATGCTGTATTTTATATTTATTTGTAAACGTCCAACCATCATTATGAAAAATTATCACCGTTTCTTGCTATGCGTCAGCAAAGGGTTATAAAATTTTGCTACAGTTTCATTCTATGGGGAGATTTTCTTCATATTTTGTATTCGGGAAAAGGCACAGACAAATTCATACATTGCACAGTTTTCTATGTCACACATTTGGTTGTATGTCATTTACATTACATACATGATAGTGAAGTTATTCATCAAAAATATTCATCATAAATGTCTAATGTCAATATTATCAAGGCCACAAATTTTCTACATTATCGACTGACTAGCACATATATCATTGTAAGAAAACAAATCACTACGTTTGAAAACAAAAAAAAACCTCCGAAATATTTGTGTACTATGTGATCAAAGAAAATGAGTGCAATTGACCGAAGATACATGGACATTGCTGATAAAATCTTAAAGAAACTCAACTGGAGTATGTTGTACTGCCAAAACGTCACAGTATTCTAAAAGATCAATCATACTCATTCTGATCACATAGTTCTGTCCTCATACCTTCACATACGCTTAAGGTGGTGGTCAAATCATCCTCCAACCACACATTTAAAAACAACCCCTCTCACCCACAGAACAAAGTCCAATCTCCGACGAACGCGGCCAACAACCCGTTCCTCTCTTCAGCTCCCAGCAACCAGAACCAGTCTATAGTGGACTTGTTTGGCCCTGCGCCCGCAGACACTACCAGTGCCACCAGCAAGGCCAGCGATGATCTGTTGTCTCTTGGCAATCCGTTTGCTGATAATATGTTTGGAGGTAAGTTTGTGAGGGAATCGGAAATGTTTGGTACAGATTAGGCCAATGATTGAGTTAAAGATATGTGTGGATTAGCAGCGCTAATGATCTTCTATTTAGTAAAATTCTAATTTTTTTTTTAATGACTGACAAACTTAGCTTTCATCTCTGAGTCTAGAAGTATAAAACACATACAAGGTGTAACGGACAGCCCTCCGCAGACGATGGGGGTGAATTCAGTATATCATATTGTTACGAGCTGGGGTTCGGGATAAATTAATTACAACCAATGTTACCGAAACACACAAAATAGTTTAATTAAATAAACACAACAACAAGAAACGTCAAAAGGAATCACTTGTCTCGCTTGTTGCTTGCCACAGTCCAGGTAGCGTAGAAGCTTCGAGACCTTACGGGAGCCAACTGTTTAATCACGCCATTCGACAATAGATGGCGGTAGCGTCTACATACAATTGTTCGTGTAGTATTTGCTACTCGATAACAGATGGCGTTAGCGTGTCGTTTCTAGTAGTTTCGAACACAGCCCCATATTTTTTTTTCCTGGCATCCTTAGATGGAGTTAGCGGGACGTTTCTAGACTTTTCGATCTACGTAAAACTGCTGCTTTCTGAGATGGAGTTAGCGTGATGTTTCTAGACTTTACGATCTACGCAACAGTATTAAGATGACTGGTATATTCAATTATGTCAGGAACATTATGACAATTCAATAAATCTGATTTGTTTTTAAGCTAATACGCAATGTATCGTTACCGTGGCAAAGGTTTTCGTAAAGAGTGAACAGCTGATTTCGCGCGTCGTTCGTTTGAGTATTTCAACATAAATTGCTAGTTTTATTTTAGTTGTAGTTTTACATGATTACTAGCTTTTGCCCGCGGCTTCGCCCGCGTGGATGTCGGAAATTAACGCAGGTATTTTCCTAAAATAAAAGAATTTTTCTAAAATAAAAGTAGCCTAAGTTACTCCTTATTAAATCAGCTACCTGCCAATATTAATTCAGATTATTATAATTTCAGAGATTAGCCGGAACAAACAGGCAGACAGACAGTAGACAAACAGACAGACAGACAAAAACTGTAAAAAATGTTGTTTTGGTATATGTACCGTGTATACATCCATATACACTTGTCACTTAGTAAAAAGCGGTTATTTTTATATTAAAAACAGACACTCCAATTTTATTTATTTGTATAGAGTATAGATATACCGTTAGGTACGGGGTTGAGAAACAAACATCCAATCATACAAATGTTCAAATTTATAATAATTAGGAGTACCTAAGTACGTTTATAATTCATATTACTTCTTAAGTACTACTTCATACTACTTCTCTATTCTTTATCAGAGTATCATGTGTGTTTGATGTACTTAATAAAACTAATAGTATTCAAAGTAAGAAGACTGCGACATAGAGCTGGATTGAATTTAATTCAATCCAGCTCTATGTCGTAGTCTTCCTAGTTTTTCTTAACGCTCCTATTCTACCTACACAGACACTCAATTATTTACCAGACACCAAATCGAACATACTTATAGGAATGGTACTTTGGCCAGTGTCTTCACCCGTAAAGCTGTCGGAAAATATCAACCAGGAACCTACTACCGGAATAAAGTATCCTATATGATAAGTATCCAGGATAACCAAAAATCCAAATCCATCCAAAAATCTAAACATCTAAGCCTTATTCCGGGGTCTCTTACTTGGAATAATATAATGGATAGGTTTATTTTGAGTACTTCGAACACACATGATATTCGCATTTACTATGAAGCCCAAGTAATATGAATTACAATCCTACTAATCCTGCACTACCCTACCGCTACCAACCGGGACGGACGGACGACCCGCTAGCCGCTCTGCGTCTATTTTATATAATCTCTAATATCTTCTAAAATATTAACTTTCATGATATGCTGCAAAGTGCAGTTTTGATTAACATTAAATGTACAACGTATCTTATGTATTTAATTGGATAAAGAACGATACGGTATTGGTTAAAATAAAATAGGTTGGTTAATGACCCAGATTTTTTTTTTGTAATATATAACAGATAAAAGTGGTTTTTCTAGGGTATCCTTAGGAAATAAACATAGACTATCATGGATTTTTTCATCGATATTTTTAAAATATATAATTCCGTGGTACATTAATTTGATCTATCTCGTAAGGTTAAGCCAGCGTTTGCGATTTTAGCGCACAAAAAATATGTTTGTTTGACATCACATTAGAAATGATTGAATTTCTCGGCTTTTCTCTACTATAATATGTATGTAAACTACTTTTAAACCTTCCTCTAAATCACTCCGTCTATTGATGAAAAACGCATTAAAATCCGTTGCGCAGTTTAAAAGATCTAATTCTAAGCGTACAGACGCAGCAAGCGACTTTAATATTACGCAAAGGTTATCTAAAAAAAAAACGCCATCCAGTGGATGTCTACGCAATTTTGGTGTCAAACGATACGATGAATTAACTTACACCGCCACAGAGTAGGGTTTCTTTTTAACTAACCAATGAATACACACATACTACACACGGCTATAGGTCAAGCTATATTATTTCCAGTTTAAGCTGACCTCACATTGTCTAGGCTTTTCGTACAATCAGATGTCAGTTTATACTGGAAATGTATAGCTTGACCTGCAGCCGTGCGTACTAAAAAAAAAACATTTACTTTTCAAATATTGAGATCAACAATTGAGATAAAAACTATCCTATCTTTTAAGTTGGACCAAATTACAAATAATTAAGAACTTTGATAACAATCTGTTATGTAGTTTTGGAGTTTATTGGCAACATACATCGTGACACAAGATTTTTATATATATAAGATAACAAAAGCAACTGAAAAAGAAACAACAAAAATAATGAACATTTCCCTGAGATAATTTCCGGTGGAATATGATTCAAAGCCAAATGCAACCTGCCAGTTTGCGGAGGGCTGTCCCTTATATCCTGTATAACGCTGGCGTACCAAGGAGGGACTTTCGATAATTCATTCCCTAAAGGGGTCTAAATAGCCCATGAAAGTTTGGCTTCTAATATTAAAATTGCCGTGAATCATTGACCCATGCTATCTTTATTCCGAGCTGAACTTGCTTGGGAGAAATAGACATGAAAATAGACCACAACATTCTACTTTGTATGACAGTAAGTCTGTCGCCGATCGATAAGTTTCTCTAAAACTTTAGAAATAAGATTGAAACTTTTTTCTTTTTTTTGTGGGTGGGAAATAATGTCAGACTTTTACTAAAACTCACCCGTGTTTCTTCAGTTGCCCGTAGGTCAGGGCCACGGTATCTCTCAGGAACAAATCTCGCGATCCTGGCAGGTTAAGATTGAAAGTTGACTCCTTCAAACAGATTGTTCATTGGCCCAGTTTGTACCCAAAATCGGACAATGTGAAACCGACACATCAAGGCGTAGAGTAGCTTTAGAAATTCGAATAAATATTTATTTGACTTTAAAAAAGTTTGTAACACTAAAAGACAGACAAGGAAAAAAGACAATAAAGCTGAAACATATTTCATGCAAAACTAATTAAGAAGTAACTAAATAAAATCTATGGAAACCTAACTGACTAAAATTATGGCTTACAGTACTAAAATATTTGTAATTATTAATATTGTTAATTAATTTTCCACTTACAAAATAATTTTAATTTACACGTAAAATTTAAGAAGTACTAGAATAATGTCAACGTCACAATCATCATCATTACTAATTTAAAAATGCCTGCATACAGAACACGTTTATCGGTAAAACATGTTAAAGAGTTAACGAGGCCTGAAAAGTCCACTTGAAAGAAAATCATCCAAGTTGTTGAAAATATTAAAATTTAAAAAATATGTATAAAATGGATACTCTGTTGTAAATAATCTGGTGCCAGTAGAAATCTAGGAAAATTGGGAAGCACTACACAATAAACCCTTCACACTGTATTATAAAAGCACATCCCTTAGCTTAATGGGGATGGTTGAAGCACTATACACTCTATTCACACACACATAAGGTTCAAAGTGGTAAGTCGCCACAACAAACTGAATATCGATGCAGTACACAATACAATTAAATAAAACTTGAAACAGAAATTACCAATCAGTTGAGATATTGGTTACTTGTGAAATTGAATAAATAATGTAATTATTATTTTGTATAACATGGAGAGCCCTCTGCTTGTCCCTTCGGGGAATGCAGGCGTGAAGTTATGTTTTCTTTGTATATCCCTTCGTGTAAAATCGTCGTCAGAGAAATGCAAAATAATATTACCAGTTGCAAATAATTTTAAAATACATCCGTTCAAAAATCACCATTTTAGTAGTACTGCATTGTTATTAAGTGCGGCAACACTTTTAGCGGCGCCTGCGACGGGCGCGCCGATGTGGCCACAACAACAACAACAACAACAGCAACAGCCGAGCAACGGCTTCGCGGCCTTCCCGCCTCAGCAACAGAACAACTCCTTTGTGTCCGAAGCTAACTTCTCTAATGTTTTCGATAACACTGATTCGGCAGGTGAGCTTTCACTAGTAGTCATTGTGCTGGGGTTGCCGTGTTCTTTGGTGATTTCTACTATTTTGGTAGACAAAGATTGAGGATTCAAATTCCTGAAGTCGAATGTAAATATGTTATTCGCGATTGAATTCAAAATGAGAGACAAGCTAAATAATTACGTTTAATACGATAAAAATATTACAGTGAACGAAGATCCAATAACATGGTAGCCCAAACCTTGCTTTATTAATTAAAAATCTATTTCTGGTGATGGGAATACTATGTAAATTCTATATTATGTATATTCTTTGTAAAAATTAAATGTCAAAAATTTCTTGTGCAAGCTGCCGCGGCTAATCCGTTCATGGGTATGGGAGACCTCACTCAGCAAATCTCCGCGTCACCGGCCCGTCCTCCTCCCCCCTCCATCCCCCCACAGCCCAAGTCCGCGTTCGACGATCTCGAAGACGTCATGCGTATGTCTCTGGGAGGTTCCCCGGCCAAATCTCAGCAGCCAATCACACAACAACCTCAACCAATGGCAGCGCAGCCTTTCAGTGACGTCATGTCCATGCCGATGTCGCAGCCGATGATGTTCGGATCGCCCGCACGACAACCTATGATGCCGATGGGAGCGACCGGTTCGATATTCAAACATTTAAATGGACCGTTTTCATTGTTGTTTTTTTAATAGCTTGCAGAGTTGCCAGTAATCAACGTCGTGTGTGCTTTTTAATTCACAGGACTTTTTAGTTTTTAGTTGTTACCCTTTGCACAGGTTTTGTGTCGCATTAATTTGTAAATAAGCCAGTGTTTCTGTTTAGTTCATATATTTAGTTTATAATTTTTGTTTAATGTATTTGCTGTAACACGTCCATTGTCGTAATCCTTAATTGAATCTTGATGATAGCATGTTAAATTCACGTCATCTTCGTTGAAATCCAACCACAACATCTCTGTTCACTGCATATAATGCTGTTTGCGATTTAAATCAAAAGCATTAAACACCGCATTTATGACTTAATACATACATTTCGCTTTCTGTTTTATTATTATTTTTCATAAATATAGAACACGGCTGAAAATCTTCATATATTTTTCATGAGACATCTGTTTTGCTAGTAATCACTGCTGCGAACAAATAAGAGTCGTACCGCGACTGACTAAGGTGCATTACAGGTCAGCAACCGCAGCAGCAGCAGGGCAAGGTGTTGACAGGTGACCTGGACTCTTCGCTTGCCCAACTGGCCAACAATCTTTCCATCAACAAAACAGCTACGGCGCAGAAGTAAGTGGAATACCCTTGTTGTTGAAAATATTTTTTTATTCCCACACTCATTGTCATGTGCTAAAAGTAGTTTGGTCAAGTTTCAGTCAAAAGTTCTACATTCAAAACAGTTCCAAATTCAAAATTACTCGGTCGATGCTCAAGCGAGTTTACTTTTCAATGCTTGTCACCACATAGCACTGTATCAAGCAAATACACTTACGCCTATGCAAAAACACTCACATATAATTTACTTTTGTTTCATTGCATATGGAAACACACTAGAAAATAACAATTTATATCACGAAAAAATCTTCTACAAAAACAAAAACTTTTTGACTGAAACTTAACGCGTTCAATCCGAGTGGTGTCAAGTGATTATAGCTAGTTCAATGTCATGATATCTCTTTGACATATCATGACAAAAGCACCTGTTTATTTCCTTTTAAATTAAAATTCAACTATCATGAGACAAGCTGCCTTTTCATATTTAACCAACCTATTTGTGTAAAGAATTTATCTTAGTTTAAAATTATAGAAAGGCAACTTGTGGTGAAAGCATTACTGTCATAATGACATATGTCACAAAGTGACACTTAAAAAAAAGTTGCCATATTAAAAAAAAAGATTTATCTAAAAAGCTGCGTTCAGTATGTACTTTTTCGAATTTGTGACGTAATGCTTTCACACTTACCATGGTACGCATGTCCGTACTCACACCATTGTGGTGTCGACTAGACCGATGCAGTGGAATTCGCCGAAGAATGCGTCGAAACCTGGCCAGACGTGGACGCCGCAACCCATGCAAGCCACTACGGGAGCCGGATACAGACCTATGGTAAGGAACACCGCTTTACACAAGTAGTTTTATAGTTGGCAGAATTGTACACGCCATATTTTCGCTTCTAATGTAGAAAAAATTTAGTGATTTTCCTAAATTATGTTTAAGTTAGCCAAAAATATTTTGTGGGTCAGCAAAATTATGGATAGTGGGTTTTTTTACAATGGACAATTTTACGTGAAATAAAATTATAATAGACAGCATCGCAATTCGACGTTTTAGTATTTATTATTTGGTTACCTTTGCTTCAATAGTTTTTATTTATTTTTATTAGCATCGCAAGCTATATTAGAAACATTCTCACAATTAGAAAGCGCGATGGAGTGCACGATTCTGACAATATTACCTAACATCCATGGTTTCTCAATATTCAAAATTAAAAAGAAAAGAACAGATGGTTTGATTTGCCATTTTTTTTTATTGTGGCAACACTGAGCTGCTGTGTCAAAAGAAAAGTACAGCGGGCTATTCAGTTCTTTGAGCACCATGACATGTATAGGACCATGACAGTCACAAACAACAGGAAGCATTACAGCAACCGCTGCGCAGTTCTGTTGCTTTAAATGTCGCATCATTTTATGCTAAAACCTTGTTTGCTTTTAAAGCTCGCTCTTTTATGTTCTTTCTTCCCGTAGCATGCCTTCCTTTTTGCGTTGCAGGGCCCAGGCATGACACTTCCAACAATGCCCCATACTATGCCTCATGCATATCACCCCCCGCATTATATTATGGTAAGTTTGCTACTTTTTTTTGTTTCGTTTTTTTTTTAGCTTAGCGTAGTTTACACGCGTAGTTTAGATTTTTCCTTTTTTTGGCGAGTCTTTAAGTTGATTTTTACAACGCAATCTGCTTATCCTGTAAGTGAATATGCTAGGTGTGTACCTACAAATAAACTTTTCTCAAGACAATCTCTTTCAGTATTCCAATTTTTCTTCCAAATTATGGTCTTGGCTCACTGAGTTTTAATTCAATTTGTTACATTTTAATACGCGAATATTCCACAATGGCATTTTAAAATTAAAGAAAAGCCGTCTCCAACCTAGTGAGCCGAAATCATAAAACAATTCTTGTCTAAAATGTCTACAATAAGGTAAATAGTTTCTTCAGTTTGAAAGATCTCCTGCATGTATGGATGAACTTTTGTATGATAGTATGAAACGTTTGCATGAATAGTGTCCTCATGTCACCTCATACTTTTTCTGAGAATGTTAAGTGTTGTCATTCTGTGTGATTAATTTTATATGAGTGCGTTCTCTTGCTGTTTTTCGGTTATTGTGAAAAATTGCAATGTCTTCTGGTCTTCAATTCTAAACACGACTATTAAGTTTAAGGTAAATTCTTCTAGAAGACTTCTTGTATTCTGTAGACTTTACGGCAGCATTGCTGACAAGTCAGCAAATAAATGAATCTAATGTGTTTATGGCCGGTTCATAACCAAAAGCCATCGACACGACCTTTTATATCAATGTGACATGACAGAGATTGGATAGTCAGATGCATATTCATCTAAAGTTGAGATGTTGGCTAACTTTAATGCGCTTTTGTATCGAAAAACTCTTACACCCTAAATGACATATTTGCATTGGGAGTTAAACATTAATTTGAAATAAATATGTATCTGAATAGTTATGCAATCAAAGAAACACTGAGTAAAAAAAAAATTTTTTTGAAGTCGCTTCCATCCTATACACCCGACTTGCAGTCTCGAGATATTTTTACAACAAAAATTGAAACCGCTTCAGTACTTCCATAAACAAATATTAAATTCAGAAAATTCTAATTTCTTATTAATAAGTGATCATATTTTACAAGAACAGTGGGCGGTGACCCTCATACTAGACATTTACCTGTATCTTGGGGTCGGGGAAAAAGTATTCATTGGAATATCCGATTTCTGGTCATAGCGCGATCGCTTTTGGTTAGGACAAGGTTAAGAAATGTGTTCTAGATATAGTTAATCTGTTATCTGTTATCTTAACAAAAACTTGAATTCCTACCCACAGCAACAGCCAGGCATGGTAATGGGCATGCAAGGCTCGCCAATGATGCCCATGGGCATGGCCCAGCCCATGCGGCCCGTCATGCCGCCGCAGCCTGCCACCAACCAATTCAGTTAAGCACCACCTTTACAATTTGAGGTTTACGTTCATAAGGCGACCCGACTGCTTAGAATATTGAACACCGATATAAGAAGCTGGTTCTACGGCGATCCTACGTAATGTGTTAAGAAGAAACTAGACAAGAAAAACACTCAAGAAGTCTAAATATAAGATTATATTTGATGTAATAGCGAAAAGTATTCTATTTAGTAAAATTTTTGAAAGTATAGGTTTTTTTTATCTAAATAGGTTTTGTTGGAATTGAAATTATGATAGTTAACGAGCTCAATTTTTTTGAATTTATTTATCGAAGGAAATTACTAAACGTTAGTTTTAAGACTAGTCGCTACTCATGCTAATATTGTATTAAAAATAATTACGTAAATCAAATCTTTTGATGTATTTCTTGAAATAAACTCTTCTTTAAACATCTTCTTATACAAAATACTTGATAACTTCAAGTATGTTTGTAAAACGATCAAAAGTAGTCGGGTCAGAAGTGTCATCATTCGCTAACGTGTAATTGGTAGGTCACTTCTCTTTTAAGTGCACCGTTTTGTTGCGATTTTAAACGGAACATAATAATGTCAATACGGATGCGTTCATTATGAAGTTAGGATTGCAAGTCGAAAAAAAAGAACTAGTTATTTTTTTAAAGTTACCTGTATTTAATAGTTTGATGGGGAAACGTTTGAATGGATTTATCAGCTTCAGATTTTAATGTTTTTTTTTCTCATCCTATCAAAGTAACGCCTTGGTTAGAAATACAGTAATGGTTTTTTTTTGTTTTCTTGGATCACATTGAATATTAGCAAGCAAAATTTTAGTAATTTTTATATGAATATATTTGCCAATTCCTATGATTATGATAATAATATTATGAAAACTTAGTTTTGATTGGAAACTATGATATGTATTTTAATTTAATCATTTGAAATTAATCTTATTTCGATAATTTCTTTTTTCAATTAACTTTTCGTTATTTGACTTATGATGAATTATGAAATTTTCTTATAAGAAAGGTGCGCAATTTTATTTTATTTTTCAAAATTATACACATCACATTCCATACTTGTACAAAGAGAAAAATAGTAATTTATTATGAAGTGCTTGTTAATTTAGATTATTTCCTACCTTTGGCATAGTCAGTATTTATGAATTGGAATTGAAGTGAGTTCGTTTTTTTTATATAATTTTGTATTCACTTTCGTAAAATCATTGAGCTGAAATCGTAAGATTTATTTTCAGCATTAGATGCATAAATAAAGTTTAAAATCATATAGTTATATCGGGTAGATGTCACATAGGTACCCTTAATAATACTATTCTATAACTTGAACTATATACTAAATATATTATGTGTATAAAAATAAATACTTGCATATTTAGTCATATACTAAGCCTACGTGTTTTAAAAACGAGTGTAATTTTTGCGCTAAAAGTATATCTGCTTTTGGGTAATAAATACAATCGATGAAAAATACTTATTTCCATATCCTCCAGTTATCTTATGTAAAAACTGTATTTGTCATATAGAATATTATGTATAGAGGGTTACGCATTAGATTGTTATAAAATTAGATGTTACGGGTGTATATTATAAATGTATGGCTGTTGTGAATATATGAACTAGGTGCTTGCTCTATATCGGCCCCATTTCACAATTCAAAATGAAAATACAAAATTTTCCGCAATGCCAACGAATATCCAAAGATCTTGTGTGAATGGGACCCAAAAAATGCTATGAATATTCATTTTAACGCTCTAAAATGATGCTCGTTTTGGTGTGTTAAAATTGAAGTTTCATGGTAATACAAAAGCATGGGCTTTACAAAAATACAGTTGGATATTGCCAAATATATTGGAATAATAACATACATAAGTCTACGCCCTTACTTTATATAGTCTTAACAGTTAGTAGCAATACTTTGTACAAATGTAATAGTTGAAGAAAATTATACCGTTCGCTTCTTGTGATATTTCATTTCTAAAGACTGCAATCAATATTTTGAAGTATTAAAATATGCTTTATTTTTGTGAAATATGTTTCATAAATCTATCGTTTGGACAAAGTATTGTGTAATTGTTGCCATCGTTAACGCGTTCATAATAAAATTACGATATAATTAAATCACCCGTGATTTTCGTATGGCAACACTGTCAATGTTGCTGCACTATAATCAATGTTACTTATAAAATATATATTCACAGGTACATGTAGCTGTATAAACATGATTATTACTTTAGAATAGACGCAAGAGATAATGTTTGAACAGCTCAGCCGTGTGGTTCAATTCGGTGGGTGTAAATATAGGTGTTGCATAGTACCCTAATCTTTTACTCCAGCTTTTTCCACATTATAGAGGCCAGTGACTGTCTATATTTCGTTATATCAATTGTTTTGCTGTTCGGTCGTCATGCTAAAGTCTACACCGATAGTTAGCATGTCTTATAACGTTTGATACTGTTCCCTATGCAGCTGATTTGAGCAGTATTACACAGTTCTATCGTTGGCTTCGTAGGCGTGTTTTAGTGAGCAATGATAGTGCTAAATGTTAGGCTAATTTGATAATCCAAATTAATGATATATGATATCATTTGCAATATATGTTTGAGATCTGTTGGTTATTTCATCAGTTGAAATGATTGCTAGTATTTTTGTGCAATATTCTTATTTTGTATTTTTTCTTGGCAACACTCTAGTTGGTATAATCTGTTGTTGTGTGCTTGAATGAAAACTTATCTACAGATTACCCGCTTTCAGCACTTATACGACAGCGTGTCCATAAAGCTTTTGAAGTATTATAATTGACAGGCAAAGACCAGTGATTTGGTAGATGTTTTCAGTTGGCCATACTGTACTTCTTAGAGGGATGATGCTGTGATGTCAGGTGAATTCGACTGACTTATTTGAGATAAGTGGGATTCCTCTTAGTTAACACTATAAGTTTCTTTTTATAAGAGAATACTAGTTAAACCACAATTTTTTGAATTAGTTTTTAGTACTCATAGCGGCCTTTAAAATTTTTAAGTTGTAAATTTTATTCATTTATTTTTATTAATGTACCTACTGAGTTACGTTTTATGTAAATATCCCCTTCTATGTTATTTACTAGCTCTGTCTTTAGATATCCAATTTAGTTTATTTATGAAAATTAATAAATAAATCAATTAATATTATTTTTTTCGTTTTTTATTTTGTTTACCCTTTGTTGCTTTAACCCATGGGTCCAGATCGAGCCTATCCAAAATGGAGATATAAGTTCAAAAATACCTAGAATTTCTTTTTAAAATAGAATAGATGATCGATTATCAATAGATCAAAGAATATATTTGTCTATATACTAGAATATTGCGTGTCTGTTTACCTCTTACTCCTATGACAATACAATTAAATTATGTAACGGCCTGTCGTCTATGAAAATTGTTGGTCTGTCCTAGAGAACTATGCTTGAAGCTTTGTCACAGTTCGCGGTTGTTCACGTGTCCTAGGACAGTCCATAATGGTGATGAATCTAGTTGTATATTCAAGATCACAGTATTAAAAGTAGCACTTCATAGGTGTCTATCAAAAGTTATTGTATAGCTGTTAAAAGCAATTAGCGATATAAATACTTTCAGGTCACTTTTTAATTTCTAGATACAAATATTACTGTGAAATATTGGCTTGTATACCTTGCAAATATGAACATTAATTAGGTTGCTGTATATGTACCCATCTACTGCATGTATTGTGCAAAAAAAGAAATTGTTATTCTGGCAGTTGGCGTATTTGTCCAAATATTCATTTTAATAAGATACAAATAAACCTTATGTCCATTTAAATAAAGATCTTTATTACGACATGACGCAAATATTTTCATAAACACGCAAAAATAATGTCGTAAATAAATATTGTGTTTTTAACAAATTATCTGCACATTACCAACTGTTGGGTAATTGTCACTGGGATACTTCCGTTGGTGTCAATTTAGTGTTATGATGGTATGAGCGATTATTTCCACAAATTACATGTAAAGTTATTACAGTAATCTTGAACAATTGATAATGATTTTATTCCTGTAAGTTTATATAAATACTAAACGTTAGTCATATTTTATGAGGTCGGCTTTTTCAGCTGACTACTTTGGCAAGAAAGGCCTAAACAAAATCAGAGGTCTCTTTCAAAGTCCATGCATAATCTTGGCATTTGGAGACCATGCGTCTGAAATGGTCTGTTGCGGAAAGAACCACAGATTGAGATAACGTGTCCAATCAGTGCACTCATTTGTCAGTAATCATGCAGCTCAATTCATTGCAATAATATTATCAGAATGTATTTAGGAATTAAAAGGTGACCTATAGGAAAATATATTTTTGTTAGAAGCCAAGTGTTCTCTCTAGTCTTACGAACAATAACTTATTGTAACAATGTTTCTTCATTGTGACTACTTATAGCTTTTGAAAGTTGTGTACTTATCTTGTTGATTCTCAAATAGTGGGCGATTGATCTATCTATAAACACAATAAATTAATAAAGTTATTTACTGATGTTTTATTTCATAAAATAAACTTAAGAATATGAATACAGTAGAGCGTCGATTATCCGAACTAATTGGGGGACATGATTGTTCGGAAAATCGGTTTTTTCGGATAATCGAACTGTATTAATTCAGCCATACTTATTTAGTAATATTTTTAAATTAATGATATGTCAAACCTTATGTTTAGACATATCATTATTGAAAAATAGTTTCTTTCATGCGGTAAAATTTAGTTTATCAACTAACGGCTACTTCAGAGTAACATACGAGTACATATAACTAGTAGTTCGAGACAATTTCGCGTGTATTGTAGCGCGGGAGGAGGATAGCAAGCGCGAGTGGGGCGGGCGTAGTAGTTCGGATAAGTGGTCGTTCGGTTGATCGACGTTCGGATAATCGACGCTCTACTGTACTAGTTACCGAGTTAACTGCCTCGTTGGTCTAGTGGTTGCAACCCGTACTGTTAAACATGAGGGTATTGGGTTCGATTCCCAGATCGAGTGTTATTGGCTTTTCACCTGGAATTTGTACCAGGCCTGTGTGTGGATTTGTGCCCGGTTGTAATAGGCTCGGTCCCCCTATAACACGGGACTTAACATTAACTGGCGAAATAAGGTTGTACTCGCTATACAGCGTCAATTAAATTCAGGTCGATTAAATTAGTTTGTAATATTTTACCCACGTGGTGGGTACAAATATCTAAAACTAAATGCACAGAAATGAAAAAGAAATATGAAAAAATAATCGTATAACATTTACTATTATTACGGCACAACTCTGTCTACCACTTCGGGGATTACAGGCGTGATGATGTGTACCAGGGATGTTAGGGAGCTCCGTAACCGTAACCGAAACTATCGGATATCCGATAAAAAAAAATATCCGTAACCGTAACCGAATCCAAAATAAAAGTTTCAGATAATATCGGATTTGTTATTACATTTTTATTTTAGTTAGACTAAATAACACTCAATATATATTTATAATCATTTTTGTTTTAAATTGCTGTAATAATTTATTACTCACAGACGGATAGTAATTCCTACCAAATGGTGACATATAAATAAAACTATTTTATTAGCTATTTGTTAATACTTTTGAAATTCCTTAAAAGTTTAATATCCGTAACCGAAATTATCCGAAACTAACGGATAATCCGAGATAATTTAATATCCTTATCCGTATCCGGTATAATAATCATTCCTACATCCATAACCAATCCGTATCCGAAATTTCATATCCATAACATCCGTAATGTGTACCCTCTATAAAAATACTAGAAACCTTTTTGGATTCTCTGGAGAAATCCTGCTTCTGCCCCCCGATGTCACGTCTCGTACTACAACGTCAGTAACAAAGAGAAAAATAGACAAAAATTTGCAGCCGACCTGAACCTGAACGAATGCTGATATCTAAAGACATTCTTTGGAAATGGAAGTTCACATAGCACAAACCTGCACACTGCACCCACTGACCACCAACCTCGCTCCGATAAGGTAGACAATTTCCAATACGCCGACGAAATTAAAATGTTCTCACTTTTATGAAATCAAAATAAGGCCATTTCTTACTTGGCGAGTTGTATAGGTTGGCAAAAAAGAGTCTGTCGTGGTAACCATTGGAACTAAAATATATTTTTGGTTGCAACACTGCTTTGTTTATCATCAACAAGTAGCTAATCTGTCATTGTGTTATGTTCCCAGTTGTATTTTACTTATTTCTAATTAACTATCAATTATTAATGCTTTTGTACATTTAAAAAATGAATAAAACAATAAGGAGTAGTGGTGTGAGCTGTGATATACCAAGTTTTCGTAACTTTGGCGGAATCTGAAGTGGAACAAATTTTGTCTCCGATTGACAATTTTTTCGAAAGAACTGCCAACACGTCAGGTATTTATCCAAGAAATGTATCTTTTAGTCAATGTCAGTCATTGTTTTTCCTTTCTAATACTAAGTTTTATCGGTATTATAAGTTTCAAGCCATTTTATTGTTTTATTTACTAATAGATTATTAAGGTTACTTATGTTTTCTAGTTTGACAAATCGCGTGTACGTTGACTCTTGATGTTTGATACTTGAAATTGAAAAATGTACCTATATGGAATTAATATGATTGTCTTTATATTTTTTTCAAGGTACAGTACAATTAGAGAAATTGTTATTGAAGGTGAAAAAAATTAAGGATTTTTTCTACACCTGGAGAAACACCAAAACAGTTGGCGGAAGAAAGAATTAGGCGATATCGATCTGTGTGCAATTAGACAAAATGTTCAACAGTGTAAAGAAACAGGCAAGTATGTTTTGTTAATGCTATTATCGCATACCACATACCACAGTAAAAAAAAATTATAATTTACATTTATTATTTTTCAGGTGCCTATTCTACGTAATATATTACCTATAGTTTGAGGAGACGGATTGCAATGGGAGCCGTAAACGTCCAAGAAAGATTTTTACACTATTTAGATTTCATAAAAAAGAAATGTAAAACGGACACATCAGTGTTAATGGAAAAAATCTATCATAGCACCGAAAAGGAATACACGAATGATGTTATGTCACGTTTTTCTTTTTAAATAAAACCTAAATTTTAGCGTGTTATTTCATTTTCATTGTCATGTGAATAGTGATAATATTATGTACCCCACATAGACATATCTGACGCCTTCATTAGTCAACTGTTCCATTTATTAGATATTGCCCGTAACTTTCGAATGGGACATGTCGTATGTACTCTCTGACTTCCAATTAGTTTCCGCCAATAAGCAGCTGTAAGTCGCCTTCTTGTCGACTATAAACTGTCAGCATTAACAGGATTCGTTCAGTATCATTCATGTCAAATTTGATACAGGCATACCAACCATCGAATGGTTGTGAATACCCTAGATGGTGGCCGCAAATGCGATTGCTGAACATTATGTCTTGAGTATCGGGTCTAATCGGCAATCCCTGAGTGTAATTTAATTAATTTTTAAACTGAATAAGTTTTCATTATGTTATTATGATGGCACTCTTAGATAAAAGGTTATTCCAGCGAAATAATGCGCAATCTAAATACAATGAAAGTAAAAGACTATGTGCCTATCAAGTCTTGAAATCTTGATTGATGAGAATTTCTGGGATCTCGTGTTTGTGGATTAAAAGAACAAGTATCATATCACTTTAAGTCCTAGTATACAGGGTGGCCATACCTGCTAAGCAGGCGCCCTCATTTTTTCCAGACTCTTTTTTGCCAAGCTGTAAGTTAAGTACTGATAATATTATCTGCTAATAGACATTATATGGGTCTTGAGTTGTTTTTCGATCAATACACATCCAGACTCTGAAAAATATAAGAAAATTTGAATAGCGCGGGCTACCTTAGCGCACTCCTTTTGCCCATTTCTCACTTCTGTTTTCGTTCGGGATGACTTATCACGTTTTACTTTGATTGTGCCCGTTTTCAAGCACCAGATATCTCTCAACCAGCTATGGCTAAGACGTCATCCGCCCAACCCAGTTCCGAAAATTAATACTTATTTTAGGAATGCTTAAATACCTAGGAAAATCAAATAAGTAGGAACAGCATCATCCACACGACCGTGTGCGTTACTCCAGCGGAATGTTGTCGCTTTTCAAGATTTAATAAAAAAAAGAAAAAAGATTTAAACAAATAATTAGTACCCCATCTCGTGTAAATGTGCCCGAAATTTAGAATTTGTGCGTCCAGCCGATCCAAAGATATTTACGAAAAACAGATTCCGCTGGACTGGAGTAACGTTACTGCAGCGGCATCATTTTTAACCGGTGGTCGTAGCTGAGTACAAACTAGCTACTTAGCTATGTGCCTAATTGTGCCCAAAAAATGAAATTTGTGCGTCTAGAGGTTTCCGAGTTATTCAAGATGCCGCTGGAGTAACGTTTAGCGAATTGCTGTACCTCTCAAACGGCGTGGCATACAACTACGATTTTTTTTTACTACGTGGTGTCTTAATTTGTGCTTATGCTGTGCAATTTTATTTTTTCTATAACTGTTGGAAATTATGAAATTGTTTTTCAAAAACCCTAAAATCGATCCTTGCGCTTCAATGAGAAACCCTAGAAACTTACCAAGTATGGTGGTTTGTACCTTTTATGAACTCAAAGCATCAAGCGAAATTAGATGTTTCTATTCCAACTCCTCAGAGAACTATTCCATTTCAATTAAAATCTGGCTATACTAAAATGTAACACTCTAATACATGAGTTATTATTAAGTGACGGTAATTATGATTCGACAAATAATTAGTACCTTTATTCAATTGCTTATCCTTAAAGTTTCAGCTGAAAAATACTTGTAACTAACTACACAGGTATAAGAAGAAAACCATAGGAAAAGAAATTTCACGATTAACCGAACGAATTATCTGTCAAGCCGAAATCTTGAAAAGCGACAACATTCCGCTGGAGTAACGCACACCGATAGAGGTCAGTGCGCACACCACACGACCATGGTCACAATTCGTATGATCACCTGACTGGCGGAGTATGTACAAATCATTTGGTTTCAGCCAGTACTTAATATTAATTTTAAAAAGTTGTCGTAGCCGTAAGGGCGGTTTTCGTAGTTCCGGTTAGTTAGGCGGTTACTACTGAAGTAGAGTTTACTATACCTAGGTACTGCTTTCATGGGATATCGCATCTTTCTTCGTATTGTATGAGTTAGGTCAAAAAATATTTCTATTGTTATGGAATCAAGAAATTAAACAAAACAGTTCCACTGAACAAGTATGTTGGCTAAAAACCATTGTAGGAACCTATTATTAACCGCAGAAATACTAGGTTCTTAAAAAAAAAACGAACCGACCCATTTTTAGGGTTCCGTAGCCAAATGGCAAAAACGAAACTCTTATGGATTCGTCATGTCTGTCTGTCTGTCTGTCCGTCCGTATGTCACAGCCACTTTTTTCCGAAACTATAAGAGCTATGCTGTTGAAACTTGATAAATTGGTTTGAACGAGATCTAGTAAGTTTTTTTAGTAATATAAACCTTTTGCATAAACCGTGAGTACTTACAGGTTTGTACGGAACCCTCGGTGCACGAGTCCGACTCGCACTTGGCCGGTTTTCTTACTTCTCTTAGCCTTCATTTATCCTTAAGTTCAATATCACAATGGAAAAAAAAATAGTAGTAACTCAGAGATCCATGGATGGAATCTCAAATTGTTTCGTGTAACAGATATTTATTTTATGAACGCAGCGAAATTGGTGTACTTTAAAGAGCTGGCAACACAAAATCAATCGATGACAGCGACGGATTTTCCCCTATCGTCGCTGACGACATTTTGTCAATAAATTGTAAAATTGAAGAGAATTTCGTAAACGTTTCGTAGTGTATAGTGTAAAATAAGCCACGAAGATGGCAGACAATGAACAGAAAGCTATGCAGTTAATGGCCGAGGCGGAGAAGAAGCTGAGTTCTTCGAAAACTTTCTTTGGATCACTTTTCGGGTGAGGACAATGAGTTAATCATTATTTTGTTGATATTGCCCTAATTACGACTTAATTGATTTAATATCAAGTTTCTTTATAACTTAGGAAGCAGTGGATGCATAATTCACGCATGCATTAAACTTAATTGCCTTAAACATTTCGGAAATTGTAATTTCATTGTTGTACCACTTTGGCTGTCTGAATATTCTAATTGAAAGTACCGTGGTGCTGTGAATTACGTTCGCAATTAAGCACGGTGATATTAAAACAATTTCGCGTTTGTATGTAGACTACTAACCATGAGTAATAGTGTTAACTAGTCTAAATTCCGATGAGAGTATGATTCATTTACAAGGCATTAGGTGCTGTCTGGAAAAATACTCATTTTATGTCATTTAAAATTTTGCAAATGTAAATAAGTTTTGAGAAACTGTATTAATATGTTTTTTGTGTCCTCTTTTATTTCTTGAATTAAATCTGGAAGAAATACCAAAATCAGCTGACTTGTGGATTACTTAAATTCATATCGTTTTTGCATTCCTCAATGTTAATAAGATTACTTTTGATCCAACAAGTTTGGTGAACATAAATAAAGATATAAAATATATGGTCCTTTATGTATAAAAGAGACTATGACCATAATTAGTTTGTTTAGGCATTTCTTCTCAGAGATCAGTCATCTAGAAAATTCCAGCTTCATCTGGTTTCAAATATTGACTAATAACTGAATGTGTCAAAATGTCTTAAGATTGACTACAAAAGTATCATTATTTGATTTTATTTACAAAATTGTTTCACATTACTCAATACATTAGAAGATATTTAATGACAAAATATCCTAACCTACCCTAGTAGGAAAAAGCTAAGTTAATTTAGATTTTTAAGCTGCCACAATCCTCAACACTAAGGAAGCAAAGCAAGAAGAATAATAGATGGGTGTGAATATTGCCGGCACACATAGAAAGAATCATATAAAACCTGCACATGATGGTTTATGCTCCATTCTCTCTTATAGTGGCCAGAATCTATCCCAGCAGTGGGAATATTGTAGGCTGATAATTATTAACATGTCTTCTTTAATACATCCGCAGTTATCTCAGAATTTACCGCAATTTTAGCCATGTCATTATTCTAATTACCACTTGCAGCTTTTTAAGTCTCCTTCAAACAAATACATAAACTCATGCATTCGTCAAATGGCTGTGGGCTGAGACTACAGAATGTTACCTGCTACAATACCAATTGCCTTGTTTACGTTCATACATTTGCTCTCGCTATGCATCTGACCTTTCTGATGAACAGATTGGATAAAATTTGGCTTACAAATAGTTTATAACCTGGCCTGTAAAAGGTCTGTGTCTAATGACGGGGACCATCACAGGACACTGCCTGCTAAACAAATTTACAGTTCGGACGACAACGGACAGTTCCCTATGCAGCGCCTGCATGGAGGCTGAGGAAACCGTTGGGCATATACTTTTTGAATGAAAAGGCTTTACCCAGCTTAAGACGGATATCCTCGGGACACCCAAATCTTACATGGACGTTCTCAACAGGCCAGGAGACTAATCAACTTCTGGAGGGAATCGGGCTGGTTAGAATAAACACTGACGGCCGCCATGGCCCACGCACAATGGTCCGCTCAAAGGACTAAGTGCGGAAATCAAACCCCTTAGAAGATAGTTTATAACCTGGTTAACACATACCTAGTGTACTTTTATACCGATAGTATGTTCCCGCGGAATAATTTCTGACCACCACGCGGGCGAAGCCGCTGGCCAAAACTAGTCATCAATAAGGTCACTATATACTCTCTTAGATCTTCCCCAGCTAGCCACTCATGAATCAATATGTTCCATTTAGCAACTTTCGAGTTCTGGTAATTCCAAATATCTGTTAAATAAATGTTGATATCAATAAAATCATATTACAATTTCATTGAACATGTACTGAAGGTCTTTGTATAATAATTGAAATACAGGAACATTTTTTATATCAACATAATACTGTTACATATTAGTATTCTGTACACTGTGAGCAAACAAACCTTGAGACTGAATTCAGTATGTAAATGCCTTCTTTGTTAGTACCTTATGGAGTTAGTATAATACCTCTTGAGAATTTTACATAAACATTGTGATTTCTTAGGAAAGGTAATGTTATGTTGACAGGCTCGGATCTAAGTTTTTGCTCAAATGGTGGGGCGGGGGGAGGGGGGGGGGGAATATTTCTGAAACAGCCTTGTAAAAAGGCTTTGGCACCGATTTTCCGTTAAATAGCAAATGTGCCCCCCCACCATTTTCGAGGGTGACTATGAAATACAGGATTAAAAAAAACAATGTGTATGTAAGTTTGGTCAAAGTCCAAGGCTAGGGGGCAACAGCGCCCCCCGCTCCTCCTCATACCCGCGCCTGCTTACACAATATTGTTTCTTTTCAATTACCAGTCCAACTGCAAGGCCTAGAAGTGCCTTTCTCATACAATTAAGGCATGAAAATTCTTTGTACTTAATAACTTAGATAATAAAAATAAAATGAATTACTTAAATAAAATGTCAAATTAAAGGGTCAAAGAATAAAATTTAAACATGGTAGAGTTTACTTTCACGCGTACGTAAGTTGCGGACAGACTTAAATTTTTATTAAATTTATGTTGTGTCAGACTAAAGTTAGTTTAAAACTTATGCTACTAATGCGAGTGTACCATTAATACCGCAGTAGTTGTCGTAAAAGACGATTAAAGGATTTTATTATGAGAATGAGTTTCGGGCATTAGAATAGCTTCTAGCCTTGCACAAGTGGTGGTATTTCGCACCTTGGATGGTTACCCAACTGACACTTGTGTATTGACAACAGTCAGCCAGGTGGATAACTATCAGCGCAAGAACCTGGCTGACTGCTGTCAATATTTGTACTACGGCGGGCCCTATTCTCAGACAGTTTGTGCTGATACTAGAAAAGAAGAATATAACGCGAACTCACAGTAGGTTCTTTCTGCCATTACCAATCCATTTGCCAAACTTGGGGATTTATCAAAATTTGCAATACAATTACTGTCTCAGCTTTTGGACATCTCCATGGTAAGCAGTACACTTTTACGAAAAAAAATCCCTTTAGTTTAGTGGTCACATGCGCTACTGCTGAGCATGAGGTCCTAGGTTCGATTCCCAGTTTGGGCTAAGTATTTTTGTGGTTTAGATCAGGGATTTCTCAGTAGCAGCCCGAAGTCTGGATTTGTGCCCGGTTGATGGCAATAAGCTCGCCCCCTAATACTTGGGCCTTAAATATAACTTGCGAAGCCAAATCCTTCAAAGAAAACAGGCATGATGTTATGATAAAGAAAGGCTGAAACAGAATCACGATGATCACAGTGTCTTATAATTCCAGACATTGAGGAAAGCCCTACACAGATTGTGTGGACCTGACCAGTCAGTGCCCGCATTTGTCAGTAATCGTGCAACTCAAGGAGCTCAACTCACTGTATGTTAAAAATCGTCCTCCTTGCAGTGGTTCATCGAAAGTCGAAGAAGCGGTGGACTGCTACCTCCGGGCGGCAAACCTATTCAAAATGGCGAAGAAATGGGCGCAAGCCGGTGCTGCGTTCTGCGCCGCTGCGAACCTGCATCTGAAGGCTGGTGTCCGTCATGACGCTGCCACCAACTTCGTTGACGCTTCCAATTGTTACAAGAAATGTGATCCTAATGGTATGTTGGCTATTTTGCTAAGACTTTAATTTTGTAGTGTAGAGGCCGGGCAGGACGTCCGTCGCCAGGGTCGCGGAATTGTTCGAAAGAGTTACCGTGGCCCTGGCATAGGCAACTGAAGGACTACAGGTGGGTTTTAGTTAGTAAAAGTCTGACACGCCCTTCCGCTCCACCCTACAGCGGGAGACGTCATTTGATGATTTTCCACCCACAAAAAAAAGGACGTCCTCATGACAGGTCCTGATGATCTTCGCAATATGGCTAATTGTAGCTGTATAGGATGGTCGAGGATTCAGTGAAGACGCCTCATCAGAATTGGCAATCCTGTGGGCACGATTTTGTGTAGAGCTTACTCGTCTTTATTCGCCGATTATCGTATATGATCGCGTCGATCCATGAGTTGTCTGTTTTTCGGGCACGCATCAAAGGGAATCTTGAATGCTGGCTACTCAACAGATGACTACGGACAGGTAATGACGAACATTTGGATGTTCACACGATGATCCTGTCGGTTACAGATACACATGATAAACGATAATTGAATGTGAAGAGAAGCCGTTAGGCGATGGGTAAGGCCAATAACAGTCCAGTCCTGACAAGAAGCCTTT
Organism: Aporophyla lueneburgensis; assembly: GCA_932294355.1. Classification (NCBI taxonomy): domain Eukaryota; kingdom Metazoa; phylum Arthropoda; class Insecta; order Lepidoptera; family Noctuidae; genus Aporophyla; species Aporophyla lueneburgensis. Next base: position 23,272,071 of record OW028758.1, on the reverse strand, counting down.
CCATTATTTGTCGTAGGAATGCCACCGCGTTTAAGAAACCAAGGTTATTAGTGCCCAGGGTCGCGAGATTTGTTCGAAAGAGTTGCCGTAGCCCTGGCATATAGGCAACTGAAGGAACATGGATGGGTTTTAGTCAGTAAAAGTCTGACACGCCCTCATTCATCGATTAGTCATTTGATGATTTCCCACCCGCAATAAAGGGTTATTAGGGCGGTCCAATTTATTCTGGCTGAATGTCAATCACAGATAGGGTTGCCAACTATACTAAAAATAAAGTATACAAAATACTGTTTTCAGCATCAACATGATTAACACTGTAAGTTAAACTCTGACGCTCACACAAAAATATTATAAAATAATAAGTTGTGCGAGAAGCTCACAAAAATATGTATTTAAACATTAAATGAATAAAATACTGTTAATTTTTCTAAAATACTGTTTAGTATTCTTCTCAGGCCTCAATATACTTTATTTCTTGTAAAAAAAGTTGGCAACGCTAATCACAGAGCACATTGTTCTTTAACCTAAATAACCTTATGAGCAATCCTGGTGTTCTCAAGGTTAGATAAATAGACAGGGCTTAATGACGGTGACGTATTTTACGTCCACCGTAAAAGGTGTTGATGTCATTCAAAATTAGGGTTGCTAACTCTAAAATAGTTTCTCGCAGTCGAATTCCAAATTATTCGTACAAGTAGGTACTAGGTAAATGACTACCTATTCCTTTAAAAGGATTGGACAGTTCAGCTTCATTTTCATTTACTTATTTATTAAATCGAGCCGACCGACAAGATCCAGGGAATACCCTGAAACAGCTTTATTAAGACCTACTTAGACTTTTATGAATGTAAACAATAAACAAACCACAGTCTTATCATTTTTGCTGCCAATGTCAAACAGCCAATGACCCACAGAGCCCGAACTAATATATGTCAGAGATAAAATTAACTTTCACGTTAAACCTTGTTAAAGTAATCAATTTATTTACATACGCTCCAAGCTGAGTTAAATGCGAAATTATACTGAGCTTATCAGCTGTTATCATCGCGCGGTAACAGTAACGGTGACGGTAAAAATATAAGCACAGGCTAATAATGTGGGCGTTATCTTTGCATCTAGAAATCCGATGAATCACCGGTTACCTTGTTATTGCAGTTAAAAAAAAAACTTACATGACGAATAGCAAACTTCCTCCTTAGAAGTCGGTTAACTAAATTTAGCATTGTTTCCATAATAATGGTTTTGAACTACTTCCGCGGCAAGTGCTATATTTTTTTGTAGTTTTATTAATACTTTATGCATAAGAAAAAAACTGTACTTACAATGGCAGACTTAATGCCTGAGGTATTTTCTACCAATCAAATTAGGGTGATGTAAAGACAAAACAGTAGATGCTAAATAAGGGATATATATGTAACTACATACGAAAATAATTATAAAATACGAGAATACATACATAAATAAACTTTGTTAGGAGACAATTTTGGTATGAAACTGAAACTAGCAGCCACAAGACGATTTATTGTTTAAAAAGCTGTATCTTTCTTTCTACACGTACGAACTTGCTGAAATTTGTCCCAGGGCTTCGTTTTAGTATGATAAAATAGTGGCAGTAATGTCAGCCAAGATACTCTAATAGTTTGGTTGTAAAAAATATTTTATCTCAGGAAAATGATTTTTTTTTGTTTAAAAAGCTATATCGTTCCTTCTACACATACGAACTTGCTGAAGTTTGTCCCAGGGCTTCTTTTTAGTTTGATGAAATAGTGGCAGTAATTTCAGCCAAGATACTCTAATAGTTTGGTTGTAAAAAAATATTTTATCTGAGGAGATAAAGGCACTCAAACTTAACGTCTTAAAAAAGTAAAAGGGATTGATTTTTCACCTGAAAATCCAATTATTGTTAATAAGCAGATGTCATGTTCATTTTTAATATTATTTGTAATTTCGCAATGAAAAATTCTAATTTTTTAAAAATATTTAGGGCACGGGCCCTATCTGCTATGTTTCGTCCCTGTCGACTGTCGGCTGCTAGCTGGTAGTAGTGCTAATTTCAGTTTGATATTTTGGTAATGCTAGTACCAAACCAGGCCGATGTTTGTATACAATGAAGCATAAATTATTCTATCTCCCAGAAAAGTGACTCTGAAATGGCCAAATTTTCGCCCCGTCCGAATTATTGACGCATATTTTCTCCTCCAACTTGTTTTTTTTTATGTATTCGTGTTCTTTGTGTCATGTTTGCCGAAATTAAACGTATTTTCTTTCATATTTTATTTCTTGTGAAATAATGGTTGTAACTTTGAGAAAGGAGCTTCGTATTTCATAATAGTATCGTTTCAGAAATTCTGCGCGTAATACCATTACATTCCTTTTCCTCGTGTCCTCGTGTGTATGCCTACTAAAGTATGGGTATAATTTAGACGATCACCAAAAATATTTTTAAGACTCTAGCGCTGAGAGCTGAGGCACCAAAAAAAATAAACAACTCCAAAAAAAATAAATTGACTTTATTAATAGGGCCCTAAAGTATATAATATTATGATTCAAAATAAATAAAATAACATCAGAAAAATCGCAAACCTCGCACAAATATTATTTTTGGTTCCCAAAATGGATTAACGGTCACCAAATTCTATCCAACTCCTTGTACGACTAAACTGTACTGCGACTCACAATAGTTCGAATGCACGCTTGTGCGATACACTCGAGCTCACATAGTACACTAGGTTAGGTTAGGTTAAAACTGTGACCTCCTATGCAAGAGCCGAGCGAGCGAAGCGAGCGGTGCCGCGGCAGCGGCCGGCGAGTGCTAGAAACGACTAGATTCAGTGGTAACATCTAAGTAGTGACAATATATAATATTTGGTCTAAAGTGTATTTTAAAGGCGTTCATATATTTTTTTGGTAGTCAATAATACGAAAAAATGGTTTTATTTAATAATATTTTAGGAAACGTTATTTGGTGACCATTTATCCATTTTGGTAACCGTTTAGAATTTTTTTGGTAGTAACTATTTTACTTTTTTGGGTGGTGTTTAAACACAAGCCCTAAAGTATTGATAATGTAATTGAAAATGTAATTTGAAACCATTTTAAAAACCAATTATTTTTAAAAGAGTAACCGTGGAGTTTCTTCCCGGCTCTTCTCCATAGGAATCAACAATTTGGAACCGTGCACCTAGTTTCTAACATTTTCCCCTAAGTCTTGGGTTCGAAAATTCTGTTCGTAACTCTTTCAAATTCCTATCAAATCAAATCAAAATACATATTTTTATTTCACATAAACCTAAATGGACACTTATGACAATAAGTGTTCGAACAAGTGTTTGTACAAACCTATTTACAGAAATAATAAATCATTTTTCATTTGATACGAAGGGAGCTGTAGATGTGATTTAGGTAGACGCTTCATTACATGTCCAGATAGACTTTCGATTCATTATAATACAAATATTATATTAGGAGGAAACCTCCAAAGCCGTGTCAGTTTCATAAACATTTCACAATAATATAACAAGTATACTTACTGCAGACTTAGGTCTTAAAGTAATTCCTAAAATATTGTCGTCATAGTAAAATAATTTTCAATATCGGACGACTCAACGACGTAAACAGTCGTACGTAAAAAGATGCATAAAAACACAAAAAGTCGGGTCGACTTGACAAGTTCCCCTTCTTTTTTTTCGTCGGTTAAAAAGAAATACCGCCGTCCGTCAAGGACAGTATAAATTGAGTGCCTAGTAAACAATAAAATTCCACCTGACAGACGTAGTTAATAGCTTAAAAAATAATAACACTCCTGGGGCAAACAAAAATGATGATTCAGGCAAATTTGCATAATGGAAAATCGATACGCAAATTATCTGTTACATTGTTCGTATGTCACCTGACAAAGTTCAATATTATTTGTTCGATTTAAAAATAGTGTATTCATTTTAGCGCTTTTCGCTTTTTCCGTATATTGTTCAAGTGTCTGTAGAAGCTTTCAGATCATTGAGCATACAGTAGTTACGGAGATACTACTAGATGCAATATTACCAATACTTTCCATACAAACAAGAGTGTCTGATCTAACTGGCTCTAGGACACTAATGACGTACAGTAACTGATGATTTGAAGGTGCTCCGTGGCCTACTAACTATTGCTCAGTTCCTTTAAACAAAAACAAATCGTTTTAAATGATAAATGATTTTATTTCTGCTAGTAGGTTTGTACAAACACTTTTACACGTCAATCATCTTTTTTTAAACAAGATGAGATCGCCCGTTCCTATTTGAATACTCTGAGAAACATACTCAGAGGTCACAGTCTCTTTTATAGTCTAGACACAATCTTAGTCAGATCATGTGAAGACCATGTGGATTGGTGTCTGAAATGGTATTTTGAGGAAAGAACCACAGAGATGGAGTGGACCTGACCAGTCTTGCTTGCCAATTCTTTATTGCTAAACAGAGCATACAGATTCTTAAACTAATTTTGCCTGTGATAGCTACTTCTAATATGAGGGGGTCTATTGTGCAAAGCTATGAGGAGTTGCGTACACTATGGCAAAGATACAAGAGTCTTAATTTTAGTTAATAACGGTCCATAAATTATATGAACCGGCGATTAGTCCGTCAACAAAGATACAGGCCCATCCCTAAGTAGTTCGATTCTTCTGAATGAGCTCTGTGAGTTCCGTCTACCGGACGAAAAGAAAAGCAACATCCCATCTCTCCCCGTGGGTGTCGTAAGAGGCGACTAGGGGACTTACTAGAGAATAACTACAAAAGAATAACATACTGCAATCGCCAACCCGCCTGCCAAGTGAGGCGATTATAGCTATATCCCCGAAAAGCGGAAAAAGGGGATGAAGTTGTGTGGAAAGTCCTTCATTTTCAAAGTAAACATCATAAAATTTGTTATTTACGCATATGGTTGGAAACTATCGCAACAGAATATCCGTCACCCACGTGGGCGAAGCCGCGGGCAAAAGCTAGTATTAAATATAAGTTACCTCTATAAAAGTAACCAAAATCACAAACAAAGAAAAGATACTTTTATCTTCGATAAATCAAATAGTTCCCCAAGGATATACAAACAATATCTTATTCAACAAAGGACGAGAAAAAGCCATCTCGTAATATTCAGCGAGAAAGTTCAAGTGGGTGGCGATAACCGTATTATAATATTACAAAATATACAAGATCGATAACAACTGGGCGTTTTAGTCTAGACTGAAATTATAGACATTATCAATGCGCTAGGAGTAAAGTATTCATTGAGTGAGATTAGTAAGCTTAGGTTGCAAACCGTTGTTTACTGTATTGAGTCATCACTATCCGCCTAGCCTTTTCACCATGTTAGAGTTGAATTCAGTATTTTACATGGAGCGACATATCTGACCTCTACAACACAGTCACTAGGTTATAAGTACAGTCAGTTCCCTGCATTATCTGACCCCCTCATTTCTTCTGTGTAAGAGGGGTCAGGTAATGCAGGGTACTGACTGTGTTACTTGTTAAGATTGATTCTCAGACTTACGGAATTCTGAAGACCCGTAACGACTGTCAAAGATCCATGAATGACAGGTACGACGGCTTAATTTGCTTTCTGAGTCACGTAGGAGTATGTAAAGATTGAGACCCTTTGGACTATGAGAGTGAGGGAAGAGAGAGTGCCCATGTGTCTGCACACACACTTGTGCACTATAATATCTCCCGCGACGACGGCTAGTCTCCGTTGAGATTGGCCGCCGTGGGCGAAATACGGGATGGAGGTCTATACTAACTCACTTTCAAAGTGTTCTTCAAAAAAGTGTACTGAATTTCATACATCTATACTAATATTCCCCCGACCCTTCCCGTCGCATCGAATCGCCTACCCGTGCGATTTTCCCCGTTTTTGCAACATTTTTCATTATTGTTCCGCTCCTCTTATTTATAGCGTGATGTTATATAGCACAGGCTATATAACATAATGAGAAAGGCTATAGAGCCTTTATCATTAAATAGGCTACCCAACACGAAGAATTTTTCAATTCGGCCCAGTAGTTCCTGAGATTAGCGCGTTAAATCAAACAAACAAACTCTCCAGCTTTATAATATTAGTATAGGTAAGTAGTAAAGATTATAAAACTGAAGAGTTTGTTTGGTTGTACGCGGTAATCTCAGGAACTCCTGGTCCAAATTGAAAAATTCTATTTGTGTTGGGTAGCCTATTTATTGAGGAAGGCTATATAACATCACGCTACCATCAAAAGGAGCGGACAGGCAACGAAAAATCGACGAAAATTGACAGGCAATTCAATGCGACGGGAAGGGTCGGGGGAGCAAAAATTTGACGCGGACGAAGTCGCGGGCAGAAGCTAGTATAATATAAGTAGGTAATAAAATTAGGTCACCGCGTCACGCTGATATTGCAAACTAAGGCGAACACACCGAACATACACCGGATAGGTAATATACAGCGTCAACTTGAACTATCTGGCAATAAATACTATACCCAGGTATCCAGTATCGATATCGAAACCTAATGAAACAAAACAGTTTTGTACAACGTGTGTTTTTGGATACGGATATGATTTCGTGATAAGTGAGTACACCTCCTGAAACAACTCATTTACGAATACTTAGACCGTGACGTAACTTCCAATCAGGCTATAACGACAATCCATATAAATGAATAAACAGAATTATTATAATACATAGCTACTTATATAAAAATCATATAAAATATGTTAATACATTTTATAGATAAATAAACGATATGTTGGTTTATTTTACGAAATCTCCTGACCAAAGGATTTTCAAAAACAGAGCTTCCTCTCTCCTATCCTTTTGCTGTGCCCTACAGGGTCCATAATGATCTAAAATTATATAGTTACCACCTAAGTTCACATTATGGTAAAGCAATAAAGATATTGAGTATTGAGTATATAACGTTTGGTTAGAAGAAAACTGCCTAAAATATTGAAAATATAGTCAATCTTTACGTAGTCCTTTTCTATTCTCAAATATCAAACCATCAACTGAAGTACGACCTTTGTTTGACTTCTTTAGTAGGCCATTCACACCAGAAACCGTTAATACAATTGGCTAATAATATTCAGAATGAAATTGAAAACTTGCGCCAACTTGAAATAGGGGGTTCGGTAACTGTTACATAATCTAGATTTTAATACGCGAAGGAAAAACTTTGTACCGCTTTCACGAAAATTATTCCGAAGGAGTATGAGGCAAATGTTTATACGGAGAAGGATTGCGGAAAGCTAATTATTTTTGAATAAAATTAATTTTGATTAGAGGAGAGTGACATTTGGGATGATTTAAGTTTATCTGAAAGAGTGCAGTAAGAAAATTTTTATATACATTAAATTAATAGTTAAAAAAACATTTCCACTGGGCCACCACTTTTCATTAAATTTTTCATTCCCTAAATCGTGTAATTATCGTCTTACTCAGATAGTTACAATCGAGTAAGACGATAATTACCTGAGATGCCTTCAAGTTGAAAGGAATTATCGGCGTTACAGTATGAACGTCTTTCATAATCTATCAAAACAAATAAGTAAGTTAAAGTACCAACTTTAGCGTGCGCCCGATAACCAATCCATTCATCGCAGAGTTCACAACACGAAGCCAGTTGGCAATAGGTTGAGCTACGTTCATGTTTGACCATGACGTTGCCAAATCGTTTGCCTACGCGCACGTATGTGCATGAACGTCCTCGACCAAAAACCTGTCATGCTCAAAATTTTCTGTATATCACAGCTGGTTTCGACCGTGTGGAGGTCAGAAATTATCCCACAGGGAATTACTATCGGGACAAAAATTGTCCTATGTGTTAATCCAGGTAATCTGTGTGTGCTAAATTTCATCTAAATACGTCCGCTCGGTTTTGCGTGATTGAGTAACCAACATACAAATCTTCATATTTATAATATTAGTGTAGGATAGTAGGATTTGCCGCGCCTATTAAATTTCAACCTATATATATTCGATGTAGTTGAATGTGTGGTTATGGTTACACAACTTTGGTTTCCAGTGTAACAGTATCAATATTTAATAACAAGGATGTTTGCAACAACCGGATACGAAATTTGATGAGCGATAACCTGAAAACAACATATATAGGTAGGTACATAATTATTATGTAATTGAAGATGGTGTTTTCATCGAGTTAATATACCCATTACTCCTTATATGTATCAGACATCTCATTCTACACGTGGCCTAAATTTCTTCCGACTTACTTACGAACAGACGGATTTCCGTAGACCGCGCCAAGTAAAGCCTACGTATCGTCTAGCCTAACTATCATGTATAGAACTACAGACGATGTCGTGTTGGACGATCGCCAAACCGTCTCTTAGTTGTAGGTTTAACACTTTTTTTGTTTTTATAGGCCTTGTAAAGGTTGGTAGTTTTTCATGTATTTCTAGTTTCTGTGGCAAGTAGTCCTTCCTCTTAGGAAACGAGCCGCTATGTTCTTGTCAGTGTAACAATCTCTACACCACATCCACTGATTATTCGCAAAATCTTGTCAGTTTGGAACTTGAATTCTAGTAGTGATGTCTACACGTGGAAGGCTGGCAACTGTCGCGCAAATAACACCGATAAAGAAAAATAAATAATTTACTTTGAGGAAAGCTTTTATAGATGAGTGTGTGATAGAGTATCTAAAGGCATTAAAGAGGGTAAACTAGAGAGTACTTACGAATACGGAGATTGATTTGGTTCTTTTGATGTGGACAATCTTCGAGAGTAATCGTTTACGAAGGAGTAGAAAAAGGTCACAGACGATTAATAGTTGGTTTAAAGCTAGATGTAAGGATTGAGTAGTCCTATTTACAGTGCCAATTGTCGTAATAAAATTAGGCCTATTCTAGATACGTGCCAGTTGTTGGCCTACTTTATTGCACTGGGTACTGGCATTCGCACAAACCATTTAAAAATGGTTTAATTCGTCTAAATAATACGCGAATAAACTTGAAATTTAATTATATAGTCGCTTTTATCGACTCCAGCATTTATTAACCAAGGGAAACATAAGCATGCACACATTAAATCTCGGAAGTTAGGACTCCTGACATATTTTTTCGATGCGTCTCGCAGTGGGGTGCCTGTCCCCTGGGTGGTGTTCCAATTATTTTTCTCCATCCAGCTGTTATACAGTTTCCTGTTTACCATTCCCATTATTTATTAATAATGTTGTTTCCTTATCGTTAGCATCAAGTTTTTGATTTTTTTATTTCCCTAATATCTTAAGTTTTCGTTCTCGACGGTAAATACGACTATACATTATGAGTTGGTAGCTGTTCAATTTGTAGAATTCAATGTTATTAAATGAAGTCTTTGCTATGCAGTTAATAGTATTCTTTTGAAAACATAGCAAGAGTTCTACATCACAGCAGTTAGGATTCAAAGCAGTTATTGAATTACTCATATAATAACCATGCGATGAAATATAACATCCTCGTCCTCGATTAAATTACTAGGTATCATTGATGATGGTCCATCCATCTACGCAGATTACTAGTTAAATAGTGTAATAAAAATCTAATACGACATTCGGATCTACAACACTATGCGACCCATTACATCATTCTTCGCGCGCTTATCAGTCCGATTGCCACTGATAATGGATGATCATGTACCAAGGTCGAGGATATGGAGTGGTAGCTTATCCGCAATCTGTGTTTACTCGATTTTTACAACATAACACAAAGGGGCTCATTAGATATTTCGGGGCTAAATATAGATTTCGTTTTACAAGTTTGAAATCAAAAGGTTGCCGAACTTAAATGGGTGCGCGGGATATGTCTGCCGCTTGCCCCAAATAGTGCAGAAAACGTGCAATGAGACAGTTAAGCGGCAGACCACGTAGGAGATGGCAGGACGAGCTGGATAAGTTCCGTCAAAATTAGAAAGAGGACGTACGAGCTCGCTAAAGATGGAATGACTGGAGAGAAGCCACTCCTGAGCGTGGGACAGCATAAGCTAGTAAAAAAAAAGTTTGAACTGAGGTTTCTTTCTGTATGTAATAATTTATAATTAATGCTTTTAGACTGCGAGTAAAAAATACTCATGGATTTTCTTCTACTTTGTGGGAGATATAGAACGACATTTTATAAAGGAAAAAAAGGCAGCTGGGCATAGGGTTACCATATCTCAGGATTTGTCCTGAGATCTCAGGATTTCTGGACTCTTCCCAGGATTGCGGCCGGATTTTGCAAATCTCAGGATTTTTAGAATTTTCAATAAAATTCAGCTTACATTTTAAAGATCTCTTTAGTAAAAAGTTAAACAAACTAAAAATAATATTTCTTTGGTAATAATTATTAATTGCAATTAATTGCACAATTAAAATCAATACTTATTTATCCAAGTAGGTACTTAATCAGTTTTATCAGGGTATAAAAACGATAATATTACGACTTTTTTAAATTGTTAAGTACGTTTGAGGGAAAATTCTCAAACTGTAAAAAACCTCAGGATTTTTCAATGGAAATCAGGCCTTTTCTCCGGACTTTTGATTTGTTCATCTGGTAACCCTAGCTGGGCAAGTCATTATGAGACAAGCGTGTTGATGATAGCTGACAGGATCTACCAATATAATATTATAAGGGAGACCATTCTGCGCAAATCACAATATTAGATATGATCTACATCATAATATTTGCATATTCAGTGTGATAATATGGATATAGGGTGTCTGCTCCGAAATGGAGTATGTCAAATAATTGTGTTAATCGATTTCCCTAAAGCATTCAACCCGGTCAACATGACGTCATTTCGATTTGTTAACACTCTCACATGTAGGTACGGCAGAAACATTTTTATTGCAATTTCCTATTTTTGTATGTATTAATAAATTATTTGGCACTCACTCAGTAGAATATTTCCTTGCTTTTTATTTCTGGCAAAACAGTGTGTGGGTTCCACAAGGAGTAATATTCGGCCCTCGATATGTTTTCATTACTAACTTAATGTTCTATATTGAATCAAAATTAAAGTTCCCTAAATTTTTGCTAAAACTTATGTGGAAGGATATAATTATACAGGGTGACGTGTAATTTGACAATTATTCCTTTTATGCTGGTTTTCTTGAATCTGATGAATTTTCGCCTAGGCTTTATGGGGTGCTAAATTGTTGTAAATGGGTCACACAATCACAGCTTCAAAGGAATACGTCAAATTACCAGTCACTCTTAATACTACGTGTAGTTTTAACTCCCTGACTCTCAACTTCGTTTAACTCGACGTCACACACGTGACGTCACTTTGAACTATGTTTAATTAGATAAGTTTTGTTGCAGAGGCTGTCTCGTGTCTGCTGAAAGCGATTGAGATCTACACCGATATGGGACGATTCACTGTGGCTGCTAAACAACATCAGGTAAGTTCATTTATAATTAAGTGGGACGTTACTTGATATTCATTTTAGTCTGTTCTGAAATACAGATATAACACGATGCGATTTATATTAATATTGTCATACGCCTCGATTGAAAATAATTATCTTATAAAAATTCAAAGAATTAAAAAAAATCAAGTATCGACGCTTATGAATTGCCAACGGGTCGGTCAGTCAGAAAGATGAAGTATTCTAAAACGTATTAGGTACCTATGGAGAAGAATGGGCGAGAAACATCACGGGCATCATTTTAAATCAAAATATTTTAACAAAAAGTTGATTATATCATTTATGTTGAAATTATACACACACTCGAGACATCTGCACTGGATAAAGGTTCGATTTAATGTGTCTTCACATAGACTGAGTCACAGTAAAGATATCTATACAGTAGTCTATCTTCATACAAACGCTCGGAACGCAAGTCATACCTACGCGCCTCGAGTCTGGTACACTCCGAGTACATACGCAGTCGCGTACGCACCGCTTTGATAAGCGGATGGCGGGCGGTGTTATTAATGGTTTTGTTCGTAAGCAGTTAGCGTGCGATTTGTGGATATTTAATAATAATCAGTGCAAGATGATTACTTAATATTGCAAATAGAACTTATAAACTATATTTTGCTTTTCTGGTTGCTTGAATTCTTGTATAATGCACCCAGAGATACATTTTTAAATTACCCTGGAAACTTCGAAAGGAAAGACAAGATTTTTTTTAAATACCTACTAGTACGAAATTTGTTTCTTTTTTAATAGGTAGGTATTTTGCTTTTTACACCCAGTAAAATATCAGGATTATTAAATAAGTAAGTGGATAGGGGAAAAAAGTGACAAACGAGAGTCCTAACTACGCTCGTAGTAGTGCAGGTAGTTTCCTAGCCTGGGGTGCCCGATCTATTGATTTGAATAGATCATTTCGATCGTAAATCATTGAATCGATAAACTATCTTGGTCGCAGGATTTGAATCGGTCCAGCAAAGATCGTATCGTAATTAAAAATAAATAAAATTTGATATAATTTAAATCTATCACTTTAATAAAAAAATTAAACAACGTTTTTTTTTTTAATAAAAATATAATATTTACAATCAAAGAAACTCAAGTAGGTAGATGAAGTCAAAATACTTTTTGCGGGCAGCCCTACCGCGTCTACCGCATGTTTACGTACCGCGCGTGCTGTAGGTAATTATTTCTACGATAGGGCCGAGTCAAAATACTGTATAAATTATCTTTACTGTGACTGAGTGTACACGATCTTAATAAATTGCTTACTTGGCTAATCTATACATAAAAACATAAGCCGTGACAGCTTAGACATGCCCAGCCACTACTGACGGCGCCCGTTCACGAACATGACGTATAGAACAGCACTATTTAGCTCAACCATTTTAAAGGGAACTTAATTTGACACACAAATGACTTAACACAAGCCACCACCAGCGACACATTTGAGTTAGCACGACATACTCAGCCGCCGGGGCACATTCAAATCAATGAACTAATGTCCTAGTTACGATAACATTGTATTGTCACCAAGTCAATTGTGCATATAAAGTATGTAATGAAAAGTAACATCGAAATCTGAGTTAGTTAAAAAAATAAACTTTACATTCCATTCTCTACAGCTTAATAAAAAGTGACCTGAGTAACGACGTGGCTAGTACTGTCATAAAACGTAAAAGTTTAGGGAAGACACTACAGAAACGACTGGCATTCTTGATATCGGAGGCCTAAATGTAATATGAAAAAAATGTCGTCTTTCCAGAACATAGCAGAGCTGTACGAGACAGAATGCGTGGACCTCTCCCGCGCGATGCAGCACTACGAGCAGGCCGCTGACTATTTCCGCGGCGAGGAGTCCACCTCCTCGGCCAACAAGTGCATGCTGAAGCTGGCGCAGTATGCCGCCCAGTTGGAACACTACGACAAGGCCATACAGATCTATGAGCAGGTATGTAAAAGATTATATCTGTAACCACTGGAAGTTCATCTCTGACGGTAATCAAATCTGCCTCTACCTGAGTCTCCTTGGTGAACCTGATTTCGTCTTTTCTAAAGAAGTAACTTTTCTTTGTTCTGTGTGATGTCGGACGTAAAAACGAGCACTACCCCATTTCTTCTCTTAATTGTCGTAAGAGCCGACTAAGGGACTTACTAGAGAATGGGCTGCAGCATTCTCTATGCATTTTACCACCACACTGCGATCGCCAACCCGCCTGCCAAGCGTGGCGATTATGGCAAATCCCATCCCTTGAGGGAGGCTTATGTCCAGCAGTGGACGTTTTGCGGCTGAAATGATGATGATGATGGAACTTTTTATTAAGACAATTACCGGTTAGAATCGAATGGAATGCAAGACTAAATACGTAACATTTTCACCAATATTGAACATCAACCTGATAATGATATAGCCACTTTTCTGTAGGATTAGTTATAAGAATTGTGGCTCGAGTTTGTTGTGCCACTACTTCTTTCTAAGGTTGAACTTTTAATCCTATTCACTAACTTGACAGTTCAATGCAAAATAATGATACCATTCTAAAACGAATAGTGTCGGGGTAGTGAACGATTTCGCATAAAGAATGAATGATAAAAATGTTTTAAATTAAATAAAACTTTAAAAAATCATTTTTAGGTGTGGATTATAAGAAAAATTAATAATTTTTAATAAAAGTTATTTCCTTTTTTATTTTCTTCTGATAGAAAATAAACTAAATATAAAAATCATTTCATTTTGCTTATTTTTTTACTAAAGTCATTTTATTTCCTCTGACAGCCATAGACTACATATATATCGTTATAGTACACATCTTATTTTAAGACAAGTTATTAAATTTAAATTACAAAGTTTGCATGTAAGTACATTATTTCAAGTTCATTCAATTTCATTCATTCTTGCACCACCTCACTATCTTTTTTTTGTCAAAACCTGGTATCCCTCTAATTGTCAAGTTAGTGAATAGGATTAAAAGTCCAACCTTAGTTAAAACTGACATTGTAACATTTGATTTTTAAAACATGCTGATTCTACTTTGAATATAAATTTAAATGAAACGATTTAAAAAACAAGGTTTTAAAGAACTAAGAAGTACTTAATAAAACTTCGTAAACATACAACTTATATGTTGTTAGAGAATCATTATTTACTCAAAATTTTATTACAAGTTTCACTCAGTGAGAAATATTTAAAAATATGTAATGAATATGCCATTTATTTATAATGACTATAACAGTTTATAGTAATAATTTATTTCTTTCACAAAAAGTACTTACTATAATTTACATAAGAAGCTTTGAACAGAATTATTTGATAATAATGATGACATTTGTGAAAAGAGCTAGTATGACACGCCCAAATATTAAAAGAAGATAACAGTATTTAACGTTACATAGCAAGACATGACATACATTTTGTGGGTAAGTTAAAAACATAAACCAGGGCCGGACTAAAATTTTGTCAATTATAAAACATTTTAGTTGAGTTTTAAATATTTGTAAACTTCTACGGGTTTTTTTTTCTCGTGGTTGTTTGTTGAACATGTTTTTTTTTTTTGTGAGCGCGTAATTATCAAATGACGTCTCCTAATCTGGGCGGAGCGGAAGGGAGTTTCAGACTTTTGCTAACTAAAACCCACCCGTGTTCCTTCAGTTGCCTATATGCAAGGGCCACGGTAACTCTTACGAACAAATCTCGGGACCCTGGCAGGCATCGGTTCTAGGTGACCCCTTCAATTGTTGCTGACATCTCTTTGAGGCGCGCGTGGAACACTACGCGCCGTCGACCCGAGCTTGGTCCTTACCCGCAAGCCGCAAGCCTACGGTGGCCGGGAGTCCGCGATAGACTCCGGGAGTCCCGGGGCGCCTCCTCCTGCGGCGGCTAGAGGATTGAGGGCGCAGATACTGCCTCTCCCTCACGCGCTGCGCCTCCTTCGCGAGCAATACTGTTTCATCTGGGCCCCTTCCTTTGTTATATTTTTCTTTCCGTAACTGGTACGTGTTCTCGCCAGATAGATATCATTTGCGCTCTTGGTCGGAGTTAGTTTTAAAAATTTGTTCCGAGTGTTGTTTTTACCTTTTTTTTTATTATGATGTCTGTACCGTTTACCGTTAAGGAATTCCTTCGTCCGGAGCCAATCCTGGGTGTAGAATCTTTTCATGCGTAATAAAAATGTATTGTCTTCGAAACAATCAATATGTGAAATTTCAGCTCCGTAGGATAGAAGGAAGTGGTTTTAATTCAGCGTATAAGGTTTGATCCGAACTAACATACATACATACAAACATTACAAGAAAAATGAAAACTTGAAAAATTAATTAGATTTTTGTGTATTCAAGATCTCGGAGATAAAAAACATTGCAATAATCCTACTAATATTATAAATGTGAGGGTTTGTGAGTATGAATGTATGGATGTTTGTTACTCTTTTAGATGAAATTTGGAAAACAGATAGTTTGACACATTGGGTAATTTTTATCCCGGAAGGTAGGTACTACCTACCTTCCCGCGTGACAATTTCCGACCTCCATACAGGCGAAACCGCTGCCAAAAGCCAGTAGTGCCACAAATATGAACTTTAAATCACACATTTGCCCTTTTAGATCGCCAAGTCGTCCCTAGATAACAGCCTGCTGAAATACAGCGCCAAGGAGTACATGTTCCGCGCCGCCCTGTGCCACCTCTGTGTGGACATACTGAACGCTCAACACGCTCTGGAAAAGTACTGCGGACTGTATCCCGCCTTTGCCGACACCCGGGAGTGTAAGCTGATTAAAGTGAGTCCAATATCTTTAAATGTAGAACTTTTTATACCCTGGATCAAGTCGTAATTTTAGAGTCTATAATTCCATGAATAATATGTACAACAAACATAACATACAACATAACATCTCGCCTTGTGTCCCCGAAGGGTTGGGCAGAGGTATACCTATAATACACCCACATTTCGCCTGTTATGTTTAAGTCCCATGTAATAGCGGGCGAGCCTATTGCCATCAACCGGGCACAAATCCAGACTCCAGACTGCTACTGACAAATTCCAGATGGAAAAACCCAATAACACTGTGCCCGACCTGGGAATCGAAAATATAAAATGTACATGTAAATGTAAATAGAATATGTACAATCAAGGAATAAATATGCATTTACATCGCCACTTCCGAACTATGCTACATACTGACGCCACGCAAAATTCGCGGGACTAGCATATATGCCATGTCCCGACATTTGGCATTATTAGCTCACCAGACACAACCCTCTCTTTTTTTGGGAGACCCTCCCTTTTCTGAAGAGGACAGGTGAACTTTGCACCCTGTGCCTCCTGCCTCTTAGATGTAAAGCACCTTCAGGTTAATTTTACTTGCGCTTTATTTATTTTGCTGACTACGAAGTTGCCAACATTTTGAGTGAAATTGTAAGTTTGCGACGTTGACAAACGGCCGCTATGTAGGAAAGGACTTTTTCAGAAAATTGCTTAGCATTATCACCCCTTGATCTAAGCGCAAAAGTAATCGTTTTGGCCTGAAGTACAAACAGACAAAAGCGTTTTTTTTTTTCTTATTTTTTTTGTCTCTAGATTTCAATTTACTATAACAACAATAGTTTTGTAATTCAAGTCGATTCAAGACCAATGTTACCGCAACAGTAAAACGAGTCTAAAAACTTGTCTTCAATTGTTCGTATCCTTTCTTTCCAGGAATTGATCGAGCACTTGGAGGATCAGAACATTGACGATTTTACCGAAACTGTCAAAAACTACGACAGCATATCTAGACTGGATCAGTGGTATACAACGATGCTGGTGCGCATCAAGAAGCAGATCAACGACAACCCCGACCTGCGTTGAGTGACGAGTGCGTGAGTGTCCGCCGCAACCGTGTGCGTAGCGTGAGTGGCAAGCCTTATTTCCCCTTATTGTTGTTACCATATGCAAAAAATATTACTTTATTTTCCATTGGCAATTTTATTTTTCAATTTTTGAAATCAGAATCTTCCAATTTTTTAAATTTGAGCTCAGCATGCAATGCGGTTTTACTCGGAGTTATCGCAATAATAATAAATTAATAGAAAAAGAATCGAATTCGTTTTTATGAGAGTCGTAATGCATGCTCAGCTGTTAGTTTAGCTATCCTATCAATATTACTCGTTTTAAGTTCATTATAATGCAATTATGTTTTAACAATGTTTAAAAATACTAAAAAATTAAAATTAAAAAAGATCTACTTAAAAATGGGCATGTCGAAATCAAAATACGACTCGACATTAATTATGAAATGACATTTGTAACGTTCCAGTCATGACATCCCCTGTCACTTTGACGTTGTCATGACAAAATTGTCTATAGATTACTATAGAATATAAATGGATGATCGAAGCAATTGATGCTCAATGGATGCTTGCATAACGGTGAGCGGCGACGGGCGATATAACGTTTCCTTTTTATCATAAACTCTGTAGAATATTTCATTATGCCTATTTCATTGTAACGAGTTAGGCGAACCAGTGTCTGTGTGACATTATTTTATGGTTAAAAAGTATTTTCCTTTGGTAGTGTAAATTGATGTGAAGGTTGACTGATAGCGGATAAAGGTGAGTTTAGTAAACTATCGTGGTGGATGAGGGTCTTAGTAGACATCCTACTGTGAGCAGCTGCAATCATTAGTTTAGTCATTTCTGCGTTATATGCTATACAAATAAATATTCAATTTCATTCAGACGCACAGCCACTGAACTCTTTACTTAGGACACATGTGAATGGCAGTCCCAGCGCTGTAGTCAGAACTTGGTATCTGCGGAATTTATAAAAGGGTGCAAAAGTGATACCGAACGCAGAGTTACCATAACGCGAAGCAGCTTTATAAACGCCGATGTCATAAAACGCCGATGACAGGGTTATGATGTCTGCTAAGGCCCTAATTGGTAGTTGTAGTTACCAGAAACTTGAAAGATGAGTGTTGATTCCAGAACGAAATAGGTAAGATAATCTTGAAATGACAATCGGGTAGATTACGGTTTTCTTGATTTAAATCTTCACTATCAGGATGTCCTTAAAATATAAACGCGTTTGGCTCTCGTCTCGTGATGAACACTTTAAAGAGCTCCGTTCGATTTCGAAACTATTTGGATGAATCCAAAATAAACATAATATATTTAAGTATCAGAGTTTTTATTTTTTGTGTTTTTAATAAACTAAGTTGCATTTAGAATAGAAACTATTTAATTTAATTTCTTTATTTCTTGCCTCATTCGTTTTGACGTTTCTAACTGTCAAATAATGTCTCACAGACGCAGTATTTAGTATTCAAGATTTAGTCGGTATAACTAGAATATAAGTCGGGAATAAAATCATTATCGAAGAATGTTTTTTTATCTGTACGTTAAAACTGAAACGTTCCAATTTACGCAGTACACTTATTTGAGTATATACTCTTTATTTATATTTATTTTTCTTGAATTGTGAAGCCGACGTGGCGTTTATTGTATATATTATTGATTTTAAATAGCGTTAGAAGGAAGTCCCTTTACAATTTTGTTTGATTGAGTGGTATTGCCAGTTTCAAATACATATTCTGTTTATGTATTTGTCTTGGTTGCAATCTTAAATTAAGTGCCTCAGGTGATCAATTTGTGAATTGGTTATTCATATCCAATACTTTTTTTCGTTAAAGTTGGGTAGTTACATAAGGCTAAATGCTAACCAAATTTGTGTTGCGTTGCAATGTCTGTACCTACCTTAAGATTCCTAATTTGATCTTATCTTGATTCAACTTATAATGACGTCATTTTTCCTCGGATTTGCCACTAACTTATTATCTTAATTTTACTAATAAAATACATACAGATGTGAGGCATTACCACTTATCAATTTTGTTTCCCATGAACGTTATTTGCAATGGGGCCTATTCTCATTTAGATTTAATAATAATATTTATAACATTTATTTTGTTGTTGTAAATAATGTCTTGTTTCGTTAATAAATTTTATATTTTTAATTTTGATTTTATTTTTTTTACCCTTCAGTTTTTCTTTTTTACTTTAAGGCATAGTTGTGTTGGACATGACATTTTGGCCCATGACAGACGATAGACTCTTTGTGCAATTTAGTTTATGGTAGTAGGTGCACTAGAAGAGTTATCCGTTATTTATGTCATGTGTGTTTAATTTTCTTCATCAAATTCATTGTGACTGCTCAAAAATTGTGTTCTCTATTGTCAATCGTCCATTTTGGGCATATCTTAATGCAATGATTGACACTAAATATCCTGTCCTTTAATCAATTAAATGGTCTACATGTAATTCGAAATCCTGGGACTATTCAAAATACCGCAGAAAATGCGAGTCTAACACAACTGTGTCTTTCTCAACAGTCGTGTACACACTACGATTAGAATAAGCGATATAAGGAGAGGATTTTGTTAACGTTACTTAAATGTGGACTTTCGGATATTTTAGCGACTGAATGCTCATTTGAAAAGCAACTAAAGAATTTCTATAGTTGGTACATTTCATGAGCGCAATCTATGATTCCAATTTGAATCTTAAAGCACACATGTTTGCGTCTCGTTCATTCAACTTTAATAAGTTGAATGAACGAGACGCAAACATGTGTGAGGGTAGATACGGAACGAAATTTTGCCAAAAGAGAACCAAAGGCAAGAATTAAAACTGAACAGGTGTGGCAATTGCTTCTTGTGAGCATGTGTACTTTAGAGCAGTGGTAGCCTAAGTGGTAACCCAAGTGACCTTGACTCACGATTGTATCGAACCCAGGCAGGGGTTTACTTTGTGTAAATAATGTCTTCACTACTGCTCTCAAAACAGTGAAGAAAAACATCGAGAAGAAACCGGTATGGCCTTGAATAAAACAATCGAAGACAAGTTATTCTACCAATCCGCACTGGGCTCGCGTGGGTCATAACAGCCCACTTCTTCGTGAAGAAAGGAGTGTTACAAGTAGTGGCAATATTATAGACTGAATATGGGTTTTATTGTTCAACAAATACTGCCGACCCGAACATGTGTGTACCTTTATATCAATGATAGAAAAGTCATGAAATGCGCTCATGATTTGAAACGACTATTTTTTTGGTGATTTGTCGCAAAACTAATCGTAGTGTGTATCCAGTTCCTTATTACGCGGGTTCCCAATTTCTTAGCTAAGGTAACTCACGCACTTGCGATTTGTCGTGAGTGCATAATTTTTAGATAAAATCGTATGGTATTAAACAGTCGGGGTTTTTAATTACATATTGTAAGAGGTTCACTGAATATGTCTAAAATTCGCCTTCATGTTAGGCTTACAGTTGTGGTAAATATTATAAGAGTGTGCCACATCTACTAACAAAATGTTATATGTTGGAAAAATGTATTAAAATTATGATAATTAAATATTACTACCCTCTTCCAAACAAGAAATAGTGCTGCCCATTCTTTTGTGCACCACCTAAACCCAAATAAATAAATTTATTGCTATCTCTTACTGACACACCGCGAAAGAAAGAGACAAGTGGAACTTTACAACTGTCAAACTAAATTAGGTCTCGATTGCCTTAAATATGGCGTGATTTTAACTTGGTTCGTTGTAGCTGTGTCAACATCTAAGATCAATTAAATTTGATAGCTCATTTATTTTCGTCTCTTTCTTTTTTCATTATAAGGAAGAAGATAGCAAAAATCTAAATTAAGTTTAGTTGGTGCACAACAGATTCATCATCTATGTAGCCTTATGGGCAAGTTTGTAAAGTCATCTATCTTATTCAAAATAGAGGCTTTTCTAAATAAAGTTTTTTCTTTCTTAAAATAATTTAAAGACATTTTATTTCAGTTGATTAATCTTAGGTGTGGCATACTGAAATACAGTCTAGAGTTAAAGTTTCGCAATTATCCGTAACCATAGCAACGCCAGTTATGTATCGCATTGTATGGCACACTGATATTCGTTTAATGTAAAAATAAAGTGTTAATACAAAAATGGGTTTTTTATTTTTCATTATGGTCCTCTCACTAGAGTTAATAAAATTACACACACAGTATACTTGTTATATTTCGCGATCGCTTGTCCATTATTGTAAACTATACAGTATCACAATGACACAAGTGACAAATGGCACGCGCTTGTGAAATGACGACAACACACGTTCACAGTTATTTTACCTCTGACAGCAGCAACCGAACAGCAACCTTATTGTAACGACAATAAATCTCACTGTGATATTGACAAACTTGTTAATGGGAGCACTCTGAAAGCAACCTTATTGTACCAGTAACAAAAATCACTTCGATCGTTACAGTGCCGCAAAATCAGAGGTAAAATAAATGTGAACAAAGTATATCCGGGAATTCATTCAAAATACTAGCTCCCAGCAGTAACGGCCCCGACTTACGAGTTGTACATACGTCGTGAGTTCAAACCCAGTTAGCCGCATAACTTTGTAATTTATTAGGGTTCCGTTGCCAAATGGCAAAAAACGGAACCCTTATAGATTCGTCATGTCTGTCTGTCTGTGAACTGGAATTAAGCAGGGCCCACAACACAATGACCCATTTGGAAACTCTCAAAGCCAGTGAAGAGTCTGCGATCACCAGCAGTCTCTATGATGAGTTGGTTGGTAGCAGATCCAAACCTACATGTGTTGAGCCAATTGTAACAATAGATTTAACTGATGATACCTTTTCTAAAAACATATTGTTTACTAGCCACAATAAGTTAAAAAAATATATTAAAATTAATAGACTAATTAGAAAATACCAGAAAACATTGAAATGCCAAAAAGTTAATAAATTAAACACAAAACTTAGGCAAAAAAATTAAATTTAATACAAGAATTGAAGAAGTGTTATAGTGATTTAAAACTATGTAATACTTTGTATGATACTGACACTCAACACCTTCGGGATGAATTGTTTGTTAGGGAATTTGCACTAAAGGATATCTTTAGTAAATATGAGGCTACTCAACAAGACCTGAGTAAGCGCATGCAGGAAGCCTGTGAGTTGACAGACCTGGTCAAGTGCAATGCAGAGAGGTATGAGTCTCTGACAAATAACCTCTGTTTTAGCTGCACTTGCTCCACGGCACCTCAGCCTCAACTTGATACACCCACGCCCTCAGCAACTCAGCCGATAAATATCTGTATTACTGATGATAATAGCCATATTAACACAACTTATATTTTTTCTGACAAATTTGGTCAAGGTTATGGTAGCATATTTAATCAGTGTTCACAACAATATGTAATTAATAATTGTTCACCCGGTGCCAGTATTAGCCAATTATTAAGTAAAATTTAACTGTCAAAAATAAACCCTGGTTCAACTGTAATATTATTATATGGGGATAGTTTGAATGTTAGGAAAAAAGAAATAATTCAATGTGTCCATTTGATGTTACTTCTCAATGAGACCAACAATTGTAAATTCATTTTCTGTGCCTTGCCTTATTCACGATACTTGTCTGATGAGCAAAACAGGCACATTTATTATTTAAATATGCTAATTTATAATAGGACTAGTTGTCACAGTGAAGCTATTTCATTTTTTGATTGTAATCAATTTATTACTGATTACAAACTAACAAATTATACTTTGTATTTGCCACCTAATTGTAGGAGACAAATTGCTAATCTTTTAGCATACAATTTACACCGTAACACTGGTACCTGTAGCGTACCATCGATTACTGTTAGTAGTGGTACTAACGCCACTTTTGATACACCTAGTAGTTTAAACTGTTAGATGCGACAACGGGTAAGCCGCATGTGTTGAATGTTGTACATCAAAATATGCAGGGTCTGTCCGGCAAAGAGCTAGAGTTAAGTTTATTTATTGAAAACTATGATGTTCAGGTATTATGTTTGACTGAACACTGGTTGAAGGAACATGAAGTAGTATTTATGAATGATGATTTTTTTACTGTGCAAAGTGCATTTGTGAGGAAAAGTGCTATTCGCGGAGGATCATTAGTTCTTGTTTCGAACAAGTTGAAATGTAAACAACGTTTAGATCTAGTTAATCTTTCCATTGAGCGCGTTATTGAGTTGTCTTGCGTTGAATTGGAGCGTTACGTCATAATATGCGTTTATCAGCCCCCCTCTGGGGATTTTATTCGTTTCGAATCGGTAATGGAGGATTCACTCAATAAATTAAAATCAATTAATAAATGTGTAATTTTATGTGGAGATTTTAATATTAATATTTTAGATGTTACTCCATTAAGTATTAGACTGCTCAATCTGTTTAGGTCTTTTAATTTAATAAACTTGTTCCTTGAACCAACTAGGATCACGGCTTCTTCGTCGACTTGTCTCGATAGTATATTTAGTGATTGTGATGCCAAAAATAAGTTAGTTTTAAGTGACTTAACGTCTGACCACTGTGGATTATTAGCCAGCTTCCCTTTGCCACTACTTAAAAAGCCGCATAAAATATTATGCAAGCCTTATACAGCTAGTCGTTGTAATAAATTTACAAATAATATAGCTCATAGGATTACACCATCTATAGTAGAACGCGAGAATCCTAATGAAATCTATGGAGCCCTTTTTGATATTGTGCAAAAAGAATACGAATCTACTTTCAAGACCAAAACTATTGACATTAATAGCACTTCCGTTAGCTTCAACCAATGGGCTACTCCAGGAATTTATAAAAGTAGAGCAAGACTATACGAGTTATATGGTTTGAAAAAATACAGATTTGATACTCCTTTTCTAGCGTATGTCAGTAATTATTCAAAATTATTTAAAAAGATCTGCGCTTTAGCTAAATCAAAGTTTTTAAGCGATACCATAAAAAAAACCAATAATAAAATAAAAACCACTTGGAAAATTATTAATAATGAAACGGGTAAACCGGTTAAACAGGAAAAACAACTAGAGATTATCATTAACAACAAATTGTTTAATAAAGCAGCCGACATAGCTGAAGCATTTAATGAGTTTTTTGCCAACATACCTATAACTACGACCTGCTCCTTAAATTCGTCCCCGTCTAAAGCTGAAAACCTTTTGCATAGTAGTGTGCCCGGATGTAGTCGCTTATTTAGTTTCGAACATGTATCGCCTCGTGATGTGATTAATATTTTTAACACACTCAAGTCAAAAAACACTGGTGATTACTGGGGCATCTCTGTTAAACTGTTAAGTAATATAATAGATATCGTAGCCCCCTATCTGGCTGTAACTTTTAATAAATGTGTTGATTTGGGATCTTTTCCTGACCTCATGAAGAGCAGTAAAGTCATACCATTATTTAAAACAGGTAATAAAAATAACGTTGGCAATTTTAGGCCCATTTCTATCTTACCTGCATTTAGTAAAATATTTGAAAAGTTAATACTCAAGCAGTTGCTAAGACATTTTAATTTAAATAGCCTCCTTCATAATGAGCAATATGGCTTCACAAAAGGTCGTTCGACAACAGATGCGGGTGTTGCTCTGCTGAAACATATTTTCAACGCATGGGAGAACTCGCAAAATGCTATCGGAGTTTTCTGTGATCTCTCCAAAGCTTTTGATTGCGTTCACCATGACACACTTTTGCGTAAACTACGTCATTACGGTGTTCAAAACGAAGCTCTCAGTGTCATAAGTTCTTATTTGCAAAATAGGCACCAATGTGTAGATGTCAATGGTGTAAAATCTTCCGGGCTACTAGTTCAGTTAGGTGTACCTCAAGGATCAATACTGGGTCCATTCTTATTCTTAGTGTAAATTAATGACTTACCATTTTATTTAATGAATATCTGTGACATTGTACTATTTGCTGATGATACCTCACTTATCTTTAAAGTAGACAGAAATAGACAAGATTTTGACGACGTAAATAGTGCGCTCTCAATGGCTACGGAATGGTTTACCACAAATAACCTAGTTCTCAATGCTAAGAAAACGAAATGTATAAAGTTCGCCTTACCGAATGTTAGGAATCTGGGACCCGTCGTCTTAGAATCGTTTTAGATAATGAGGTGCTTGAAACTGTACACTCGGCGGTTTTTCTGGGCATAACAGTAGACGCCAAACTTCAGTGGGGATCACATATATCAAGCCTAGCGGGAAGGCTCAGTTCGGCCGCCTACGCAGTAAGGAAAGTTAGACAGTATACGGACGTTGATACAGCTCGATTAGTCTATTTTAGTTATTTTCATAGCATAATGTCCTACGGCATTCTGCTGTGGGGCAAAGCCGCGGACATCCAAAATATTTTTGTTCTTCAAAAACGAGCTGTTCGAGCGATTTACTAACTAGGTGCTAGAGTTTCTCTGAGAGATTTGTTTAAAGATATTGGTATTCTTACGGTGGCATCACAATTCATCTTCGCCAACATCTTATATACTAGGCAAAATATACACCTATACACTAAAAACAGTGATATTCATAATATTAATACTAGAAATAAGGACAAACTACGTGCTCCCTTTCACCGGCTTCATAAGGTTCATAATTCTTTTGTTGGTCTTGGTATTACCTTTTATAACAAGCTTCCCTCTGCTTTACTAGATTTGCAGTTTAATGAGTTTAAAGCTAAAGTAAAATCCAACCTTTGTTCAAAGGCATATTATTCTATCAACGACTACTTAAACGATAAGAATAGTTGGTCGCTGTGATTAACTCAAGACAAACTCAAGACAATGTTTATGTTCTTTCAATCCAGAATTAGCTTTCCTACTGACAGTTTATATGGGTAGTTCATATAACTGTTTTTTATTTTTTTTTTTTATATAACAGATTTTGTTAATTTATTTATTTATTTTTATTTTCTTTTAATTTCATTTATTGTGGACATAATCTACTCATTACAATGATTTTAAATGAGTTGTATTGCAACATGTAGTTAGCTAGCGACCTCGTCAGCTGTTCATAATATTCTTGCCTGACCAACCGGCAGCAAGTTCGTCATGCTCCCTTAGATGTCACTGCTTGCGGTAGCGTCGGGGATCGGGTTACCACCTTCCCTCAAATATGGCGAGGGGGGTAATGGCTGACCTTTGCGTTATGCTCGTGAACGGGTGCTGCTTGTGGTGACTGGTCGTCTTGCTGACCATGGTTTTTGTTATTGTTATTTGTATTAACTGTTATTTTATTCTACTCCGGAGGTGCTAGTTTAACTATTGTAACTTCAACTTAGCTATATGCATCAATGTATGTATATGGATCATTTTGCATCGTTGAACATGTAAGCGGGCACGCCCTTTATGCCTGGAGGCTTTATTTAGTTTTTAAGTTTTGTTTACGTTTTTGTTTTATTATTTCAGCTTGACTTTAGTTTTCAATTTTTTTGTTAGTATATTGGCGTGTGCTAGCTGACATATGGCAAATAATGTATGTTTTGTTTTATAATATTAATTACTTACACAATATTGTATAGAATCAAGTTCTTCTAACTTAACAGACAGCTGTGCTGCTGTGGAGTTTGTTCCGCCACTTCTTCCCAGCTACAGCACTAGGAAGTGTCGAAGGGTGGGCGTTTTGGGGGGACTGTCTTTTGTAACTTGGACGTTCAAAAAGTGCTGACTCTCAGCCTAGTTTGAATAAATGACTTTTGATTTTTTGATTTCTATCTGTCTGTCTGTCTGTCCGTCCGTATGTCACAGCCACTTTTTTCCGAAACTATAAGAGCTGCTAGGCTGTTGAAACTTGGTAAGTAGATGTATTCTGTGAACCGTATTAAGATTTTCATACTAAAATAGAAAAGAAACAATACATTTTGGGGTTCCCCATACATAGAACTGAAACTCAAAATTTTTTTTTTCATTAAACCCATACGTGTGGGGTATCTATGAATAGGTCTTCATAAATGGTATTGAGGTTTCCAACATCATTTTTTTCTAAACTGAATAGTTTGTGCGAGAGACACTTCCAAACTGGTAAAATGTGTCTCCCCCCCCGTAACTTCTAAATTAAGAGAAAGATAAAACTAAAAAATATATATGATGTACATTACCATGTAAACTACCACCGAAAATTGGTTTGAACGAGATCGAGTAAGTAGTTTTTTTAAAACGTCATAAATCGTAAACCGTAATTTACCTTTCATTCAATCAACTGAAATATAAAATTAAAAAAAAAAACTTATTTTCATAAACATAAACCTTATGCATAAACCAAGAATACCTACAGGTTTGTACGGAACCCTAGGGGCGCGCGTCCGACTCGCACTTGGCCGGATTTTTTCATCACCTTTGCTTTCAAAACGGTGAGTGAAAATGTGAGAAAGCTGGCATGTCCTAGAACCAAACATACGAAGAATTGTGACATCTACCAACTCGCACTGGGCCAGTGTGGTGGATGATGGCCTTCTCCCTCTCAAAAAGAGAGGAAGCGTGTGTCCCAGCCCTACGCAAATTAAGGCCTCCAGAAAGGGCTTAAAAACTTAAATCTAGGCGACTACATGCTAGATGCACCACCTGCGCGCGCAATCTGTACGTGCAGGCGTTGTGATCAACGCGTTTTCATCGGCATGCCGAGGCGCGGCGCGTCGGCGACATGGCTCGGCACAACGAGCACTCCTTCCATGGACACCAATGCGGTGGACGATTCTCCTCTCTAACCTAATTCATTGTCCGGGAAAGTTTACTACTATTCCAATAGTAAACTTTGCCGGACAAACGGCACGGCATTAACCATTGCCTATTTAAATACAGTCCACTTTATTTTGCTCCCCGCGCTTTCATTGATCCGGCTCAAAGGACCAATGATAGCGTGGGGAGCAAGAACTACCTATATTTGAATAGTTATTGGTTTTGTTTGCCCGTATAATTAAAACAAAAAAAAAAAATGAAAATTTTCCTACACTACACGTGCTCTTACACGGTCTCCACTTGAGGGTGTAGACCCTCCTGCCGGGGTCGCGTGATTGTTCGAAAGAGATACCGTGACCCTGGCACATGGGCAACTGATGGAACACGGGTGGGTTTTAGTCAGTAAAAGTCTGACACGCCCTCCTGTTCCGCCCGGAGCGGGAGAAGTCATTTGATGATTTCCCATCCTGAAAAAAAAAGGGTGTAGACCCTCATGTCCGCGTTGCTTCTGTCGAAGTTACGGACGTTTTCTACTATCCGTATCAGCACCTTCAGGCACGAGATTAGTTCGGAGTCCGAACTAAGAATGAATGACAACACGAAATGATGACTGATGAGTATTTGTCCGTTCAAATTATTAAGTGTCAGATTTTTTGAATTTCTGGCATAAATAGGAATATGTGGCCGCATCATGATTGATGTGGGAGCTGTGGTGGCAAAGTGGTATCCCCGACTTACGAGTTGCAGGTCGTGGGTTCGAACCCAGGCAGGCGCTTTACTTTGTGTAAAAAATTTCATCACCACTGCTCTCAAAACGGTAAAGGAAAACATCGTTAAGAAACCGGAATGTCCTAGAACCAAAGATTCGAAGACATGTGACATCTACCAACCCGCACTGGGCCCGCGTGGTAGATTACGGCCCACTCCCTTTCACCGAGAGGAGGCTTGTGTCCCAGCCTATATTGTTCCAGTGAGAACAATATATACTGATTATGTTCATGATTGATGACGCAGATGCTTCGGTCGATCACTAGTCTCATATAGGTAATAGATGGCATGCATAGTTTAAAGTGTAGGTAGGTAATTCTAACAATAACAGGCAACACGAGTATTATGATAATATTCATGAAAATGTTTACTGCTTCGGTAAAAAGGTTTCCATTATTTCGTAGAAATATGTCTTAGATAACGATCAGCTTGCGAGAAAAAGGTCTATAGCTCATTTTAACAAAACAAGGTTATCAATGGATATCGCTAAGTAATACATCAAGTGATACAATCTTCCTTTACAATAGCAAAATCTCCAATAGCTTCGGAACCTTCATTTGCTGTTTTGTTTTTCTATAAATCATCTGGTTTTTCCGACTGCGGCTAGGTCAAAAAGAGGGTAATGCTTTGAATAGCGAATATTCCTTTGTCTTGTTGGATTTTATAATACAAAGTGCCTGGGGCATCGACGCGCATACATTTACACATGTTCTGAACTGGAACCGGTTTTTTTTTTTTGTTATAAAATTGTATGAGGTTATCTCAGGGAAACTACCTTTTCTACTTATGTATAAAGTTTATTGGAATGTAAAACAAAACTGAGCAGTTTATCACAAATAACTTTGGGATCAAACAAAACTGGCAGGCACGAGGGGACTTGCGCGGGATATAAAAATACGCCTGTACGCAGTAACCGTGTGGGCAGCGAACTGATGAAACGGACAAAGGATAACGGACGGACGAAATTTTATATATAGGCCTTATCGAGCAGTGGCCCAGTGGTATCAGCCCGTCATATACGTTAAACAGTAACCCCGCTATGAATCTAGACCAGGGGTTCCCAACATTTTTTTGTCTACTGCCCACTTTAAGAATAAATTATTTTTTAACGCCCCCCTTTTTAAACATACTTAAAAACCGCTAAGTACTTATAACTGATTATTGAAACGCAAATTTATAGTATTCGGACAGAGTATCTTTTATTGAAAATAAAACAAACATAATCAATTCTTATATAAAAACTAATGTGAAGGTTGAATCTGATGCTGTTCAATAAGTTTGTTGATATCAGGTTCCAATTTACTCAAAAACAGCCGCAAGCCGCCACGTTCGGTAACACGCAAACGATTTCTCTTTTTAGTAAGCAGCGTTGCCACAGCACTAAATCCACGTTCACACAAATATGACTATGGGAATGCTATCAAAAATCGTTGAACAATTGACCACAATCCAGGGTACAATTGCGGGATCGGTTTTTGTAGCCAAAATTCTTGATATCCATTTTTGAACTTGATTTTTATTTCTTCGTTTGTTGTCAATTCTATAAGTTCTTCTTCCAGCTGAGTTGACATTGCTGTGTTGACATTTGAAAACGGATCCAACACCCAGTCTGGTATTTCCAAGTTTAAAATGTCCTGGTATCGTTCGGTGAAGGCAATGTGGAGGTTTTCCAAATGTTGGCAGTAGGCAAACAAGTCGTCGTTACTGCAGTATACTGATAAATTCGGAAAATTGTGAAACTCACGTCTGCCCATATTCTTTTTGTGCAGAAGCAGTTTGGCTGCGAAAGCAGCAACGACATTTTTTGTTTTAATTAAATTTAGTTCATCGCCTTGCAGTTGGAGGTTCATGTCGTTGAACATTTTATACAGGTCTTTCATGTAAGCTATATCATTCTTTGATGTTACGAGCTTGTTGCGCTGTTCTGTATCTTTAGTTTCCAAGAACTCTATCATAGAGTCAAACAGGTTGTAAAATCGAATCAGACAATTGCCTCTTGACGGCCAACGAACTTCAGTATGAAGCAACAAACGGTTGAAATCTTCGTCATTAGTAACACAAAGCTGATGAAATAATCTATTATTCAAAGAGCTGCTACGGATTTTATTGACTGCTTTGATGACATATTGCAGTGATTGAAATAGTCGTTCACTTAAGTTTCTAGCAACCAAATGTTGTCTATGAATAACGCAATGTATAGCAAGGACATCTGGAATTTTATTCTTTAAGTATGCTATGAAGCCTTAATGGCGCCCTGTCATAGCCGGAGCGCCATCCGTAGCAACTGATATAATATTTTTCAAAGGAATCTCTTTCTCTTCACAAAACTTTTCCAATGTATTGAATATGGTTTCGCCTTTTGTATCTGTCTCCAAATTTCTGGCAAACAATAGTTCTTCACGTATTTTCTCATCTTTAATAAACCTCACGTAAGATAGCAACAACCTGCCGGGTTCGCGTGATTGTTCGAAAGAGATACCGTGACCCTGGCACATGGGCAACTGATGGAACACGGGTGGGTTTTAGTCAGTAAAAGTCTGACACGCCCTTCCGCTCTGCCCAGAGCGGGAGAAGTCATTTGATGATTTCCCATCCTGAAAAAAAAAAAGATAGCAACAACGCTTCATTAGTTGGTAAAGTGGACTCATCGAGCTGAATTGAGAATTGACTAGTCCTCAGATGATTGCACAATGATTCTTCAATGTTTTCAGCCATTTCATCAATTCGTCTTTGCACAGAATTATTACTCAAAGGAATTTTTCGGATAATATCTGCGGCCGGTTTATGAAGCACAGTAGTTATTACTTCCTTTATTGCTGGCAAAATTAACTCTTCTCCGATGTTGTGTGGTTTGCCTTTTTGAGCAATTAACAAAGAGATATTGTACGAAGCTCGAAGTCCGTCGTCATCTTGCTTAGCAGCCGCCGAAAATAGTTTTAATACACTTGGTTGAGTATTATGCTTCTTCTCTAGGTCTTGAAAATATGCTACATTCTTTTCTGTCTTATCTGGATGCATTTTATTCAAATGATCTTGCAGTCTTGAAGGCTTCATTGCTTCGTTCGAAAATGTTTTTAGACATAGAACACACAAAGGCGACGACGGGTTTGTGGGATTTTCAATAAATCCGAATTTAATATATTCCGCAGAGTATTGCCGTCTCTTCTTTTTTACTTCCGACAATGTTTTGTTTTAAGAAATACGTAAGTGTTGAAATCAAGTACTGCTTATCTATTATGCGCGAAACCGCAAATGAAAATAAAATTTTACGTCGTTTATATAGGATTGCATAAGCAGCACGCACCAACAGGAATAAGAAACAAACTCGTTTATCTCATTCGACGCCCAATCGTACTCGACAAGCAAGAACAAGTATTATAGAACCAGCCGATTGGTATAGGAATGTATAATTCGGATTATTTAACAAAAACTTGTTAAAACATTTGCCCGCGGTCTTTTATATCGAACCGAGTTTGAGCTATATCTTAATTAATATTAGTTGATGTTCACAAGATGTAGTCGAGAGTCGAGAGCTCAGTCGGTGTATAAGAGTCTTCCTAGCTAGGTAGATGAAATTATAAATCGACCCCAAAGCCACAATGCCCCCTTTTTTTTCTGGGTCTCTTACCGCCCCCCTTTAGGCCTGCAGCGCCCACAAGGGGGCGTTATCGCCCACGTTGGGAAAGACTGATCTAGACAAACGACAAACTGTACTGCAGTTTGGCAGAAGAATTGTGTTACTGTCTATGTATAATATCCACGAACAAACGAATAAAAAAAAAACGAACCAAGATCTAGATTGACCCGATACTACACCCAAGACATCCAGGATCTCACCTTGTACGAGATGGAATCGTCGTTCGACTTCCGCTAAGAACAGTCGCGTCGCACACGCTCTTGCGCTAGTTAGTGTTCGGGTATAGCGCTGACGCAGCAGCATACCGGTCGTTACCTCTAGCCGTGCGCGGTCGCCGCGATGACCCAGTTACCGAATGAATTTCGCAACTATTTGTGTAAACAAAGTGTTAAGGTGAAGTTGTAATTTTCTCATAATAATTATGGCTTGCTCACCATCAATTAAAATAAAAACCGAAACGGAACATCTTTTGTATAAACATTATACAGAAGAAAAGTTAGAAAGAGAAAAACTGCAACGTTTGGTAAATGACCTTAAAAGTCAATTAGAAGAACTTCAGCAGCAGCTGAAAAAAGTCCAGGAGCAAAAAACTGCTGACCTAGAAAATAAAAATGTCACTACCGAGAAGCCAATACCAATCGAGTATGAGACAGACGAAGAGGAACTAGCAAAGGAAACGGAGTGGGTACGACAGAAGAGCAGAAAAAAAAGGAAATTGAACACATCACTGTCCCCACCACCTCAACAAGGACCCGAATCCAGCGAAAAACCTAAGGAAAATGTTAAGACAAGGAAACAGCCTACACCGCCACCTATAGTAGTGGAAAATGTTAAGAACTACCAACAGTTCTACGATCTTCTTTCGACTAACCTCACGAAAGACTCATTTATTACAAAAATGATGAATGGAGAAAAAGTTAAAATTAACTCCCATAATGATGACTCATACAGATGCATTACTAAGCTATTGTTGCAAAATAACTGCCTTTGGTACTCGTATGAGAATAAACAAGACAGGCCGATAAGGGTGATGGCAAAAAACCTTCATTCTTCCTGCCTGCCAAATAGAATAGTTGAGGACCTAACATCTCAAGGATACAAAATAGAGGATGCGGTCAACAAACTGAGCTGGAAGAGCAAAGAGCCCCTCAGTATGTTTATGCTCTCATTTCAAAAAGATGAAGACATAAAGAAAATTTACGGAATTAAATCCATACTAGGCTGCAAAGTAGATATACAGCCGTTAAAAACATCAAAGCTAATCCCTCAATGCAAAAGGTGTCAAGCATATGGCCACACACAGAAATACTGTTCTAAAGAACCCCGGTGTGTGAAGTGTACAGGCAAGCACCTAACCAGAGACTGCAATAAACCAGCAGAAGCAAAGCCAAAATGTGTTCACTGTGGTGAGCCTCACCCTGCTAACTATAGAGGATGCATAGTAGCTAAAGAGCTTCAAAATATTAAAGATAAAAATACTAGAAAGAATGTAGTGGTACCAACAAACTCTCAGCGTCCAAGTGCAAACGGAGACAAAAGACCTAGTGTCATCAAGCCAGCTACTAAAAGTGTATCGTATGCACAAATGGCGAAAGGAGCCCAACCACCGCCACAATCACATATGAAACCAGTGAGCCCTAACATGGATGAAAAGATTAATAAAATCATAAATCTTTTAACTAATTTTGATGAAAGGCTGAAGAAGCTTGAAGGTGGCACTAAAGCAGCTACCAAACAACAAAAAAACATCATAAATGGCTAACATACTAAGAATTATGGCTTGGAATGCGAATGGACTGCTCAAACATCAGAATGAACTTACGGCTGTCCTAAATATGGAAAGTATTGATGTGTGCCTTATATCAGAGTCACATTTCACTAAAGAATCTCATATTCAAATTAAAGGTTATAAAGTATACCATGCATTGCATCCCAATAACACATCAAGAGGTGGTAGTGCAGTTATTATAAAGGAGAATATATTTCATTATGAACAACTCAAATATGAAAAAGAAGAAATCCAAGCAGTGGCTGTCTGTGCCAAAACGAAATATTGCCCTGTTTCCATATCAGCCATATACTGTCCACCTAGGTATTCGGTAAAAACAGATCAATACATGACCTTTCTAAACGGTCTTGGAAATAGATTTATATTGGGAGGCGATTTTAATGCTAAAAATACATTTTGGGGATCTAGACTGACCACAACCAAAGGAAGAGAGCTACTGTGCGCAATTGAAGGAGCACAATGCAAAGCTTTATCAACAGGTAAGCCTACTTATTGGCCTACTGACCCAAACAAGATTCCAGATCTCATTGACTTTTTTATATATAAAAATCTATCACCAAATCTTCTCCGCATTGAAGAAGGTTATGATATGAGCTCAGATCACTCACCTATAATACTTACTGTAAGTGAGTCTTTAATGTTGAAAGAAAACTACCCCACATTAGTAAATAAGAACACTGATTGGGCAAGCTTTAAAATAGACTTGGACTCTATAATAGATTTAAAAGTTCCACTAAAGAAGCCAGAAGACCTGGATCGGGATATCCGTCAATTCATTACTCAAATACAACAATGCGCCTGGAAAAACACACCTACATTCAAGTTAAAAAATAGATTAACCTACTACCCAGCAGAAATTACAAAACTCATAGCCGAAAAGAGGCGACAGAGACGAATATGGCAACAAACAAGATTTCCACAAGATAAAAGGCTTCTGAACAACCTTACAAAACAACTAAGGAATGCAATTCAGAAGTTCAAAAATGAATCAATGAGCAGTTATCTTAATCAATTAACCAGCGATCGCACGACAGATTACTCCCTATGGAAATCTACAAAAAGTTTTAAGAAGCCAATTATGCATATCCCACCTATCAAAGATATTAACGGGCGGTGGGCAATAAGCAACGAGCAAAAAGCTATAAGGTTTGCACAACACTTGGAACTCATTTTTAAGCCGAATGAAGAAAATGAAGACTGCGCTTTGTTAGATGAAACACCAAATGATGATGAACAAGAAATAAAATTCGTAACACCAAGAGAAGTTTTCAACGAAATCAAGCGCCTTAGACTAAAGAAAGCACCTGGCTACGATCTTATTACTGGAGAAGTTCTTAAAAACCTCCCACGTAAAGCCATCGTAAAACTTACAACTCTTATCAATGCTACGTTCAGGCTTAAGTCTGTGCCTGATCTGTGGAAAGTTGCCGAAGTTATAATGATACCAAAGCCTGGTAAACCACCTCACGAAACCACATCATATAGACCGATCTCTCTGCTGCCGATCATGTCAAAATTATTCGAAAAGCTTCTCTTGAAACGGCTAAAACCCATCATCGAAGAAAGAAATTTAATCCCTGACTACCAATTTGGATTTAGGGAAAAACATTCGACAATAGACCAAGTACACAGGATTACCAACATTATAGAAAAGGCCTTAGAAGAAAACAAAGTTTGCTCAACGGTCTTCCTGGACGTAGCGCAAGCATTCGATAAAGTTTGGCACAAAGGGCTTATTAGAAAACTAAGAAACATGCTCCCAAAACAGTTTGCTGATATCTTAGAGTCTTACCTATCACAGCGTAAGTTTAGAGTAAGACAAGATGATGCATATTCAGAACTTAAGTCGATAACAGCTGGAGTACCGCAAGGAAGTGTCCTAGGTCCCGTCTTGTACTTATTGTACACTTGCGATATTCCTGAGTTAGAAAACAACACCATTGCAACATTTGCGGATGACACAGCTATAATGGCCACAGGTGTCACTCAAGAAGAAGCAGTGGAAAAAGTTCAAACAGCCGTCAATACCATCTTTGACTGGACAAAAAAATGGCGAGTGAAACTCAATGAAACGAAATCCATTCACATAGACTTCACAAATAAAAAGCCAAATTATCATGCGGTATACATAAACAACCATGTCATACCGCACGAAAACACAGCCAAGTACCTAGGCATGACACTAGACACAAAGCTTCGCTGGAAAGCTCATGTTAAAAAGAAACGCGACGAGCTAGAGCTTCGCTACAAGTCAATGTACTGGCTGATTGGAAAACATTCCTCGTTGTCAGTACAAAACAAAATACTTTTGTACAAACAAGTCCTCATGCCTGTATGGACTTATGGTATTCAGCTTTGGGGCTGTACCAAACAAAGTAATATCAAAATTATTCAACGATTCCAAAACAAAGTACTCAGAGGAATCGTCAATGCGCCCTGGTACATTAGAAATGACGACCTTCATCGGGACCTCAAGGTAGACCTCGTCACAAACATAATTAAAACGAACGCCGAAGCTCATGAACGAAGGCTTCATCATCATGTGAACGTCGAGGCTATCCAGCTCCTCGACAACACGGACATAGTGAGAAGACTAAAAAGGACAAAACCTTTCGAGTTAGTTTAGTGAAGTGTTAGTTTAATGTAGTGAAGTGAGTGCTACCCATAAAGTACACAAGAACAAAGTGTCTTCCCCTTAATAGAGACAATAAGAAAAGTGTTAATGGACACATTCTTAGGTTTACTCTTCCTAGCAAATTAAGTTAGAATTAAATTACTCATTAGCTTTAGTATTAAGCTAGATTGTATTTTTTTATGTTGTTACCTTATTGGGATACATCATATAACAAAAAAAAAAAAAAAAAAAAAAACCTTGTACGAGATTAGGATGGTTCTGAAGCAGCTAAAACTAAAAAGGCGCCGGGTAATGACGGTATTACGGCCGAACTCACTCAGGAGTTCTTAGCTTTAAGAAACAGTTCCGAACCGTTACATGAAACGTTCTGTAGCGAAGGGTGAGGCAGAGAGACGTAATCTCTCCGAAACTGCTCACCGCTGCACTAGAGGATTTCTTCAAGAATCTGCACTGGAGAGGGATTGACATCAACGTAAATGACAAGAAAATCACACACCTTCTGTTTGTCGACGATATAGTAGTCATGACTGAGACTAAACAGGACCTCAGTAGTTCAGTACAATGCTCGATGACCTCAGTAGAGCTTTCGAAAGAGTGGGTCTTAAAATGAACATGGATAAAACGAAGGTAATGTCTAATGCCTATGTAATACCCACTCTTATGAAGATCGGACACTCAGGGTAGTGGAAGATCATGTTTACTTAAACAACAACAAACTATGCTTTTAGGTAGATTCAACTTCGAGAAAGGGGTCATTCGTCGTGAATGCCGCAGAAATCCGCTGGAAACGAGAAGCACAGAACCGGTCGAAATGGAGGTGCTTCGAGAAGACCTATGTCCAGCAGTGGACGTCTGTTGGCTAAAATGAATATAATAACAAAACAGTACAACAGATATCTCTTTATTTCTCTAAAGTGATCTTAAATGAATATTATTTAAAGGTCCGCCTTTCTTGGACCCTTTTAACTTATGGTTTCCGTATAGATGAACGTTCTCCTGCTCATTTTGTACCATTTTGTCCAAAACTGTCAAATCCGCTGGCTCTTTTTCGTTATTACTCAGTTTACTATTATCGGTGACAGGATTCTCAGAACCGTACTGTTGTGAGTTTCTTTTTTCGGTCTGTTGTAATATACCGCCGAATTCAGAGTATGCCTCTTTAAAAATCCTCGAAAGTTCTTTTCCCAATTCAACTTTGCCGGAGATTCTGATGTTGTATGCTCCGGCCAGTGATAGACCTGTAAAGTAACAACAATTATGTTATTTTAGCCCCCGACGGAAAATGAGGGTTGTTACAAGTTTCAGGTGTGTGGTATATCATCGTAACTCGACCGTTTTTGTCTTTTTTGGAAGGTGATTTAATCGAGAGTGTTTTTAGCTATGATTCAAGAAAATCTGTTCAGCCGTTTGATGATTATCAAATACAGAAGAGAGCTAGTGCTCTCTGCACGCGTAGCATGACCACCGTAGAAACGAGTTTTGTCGACGGAAGAATAGACAAAATGACAGAATGTAGAAAGATTTATATCGTCTTAAGCACAGCGATGTTAGAACTGAAGAAAGGAAATATTTCTATTCTTCAGTCGACAAAATTCTACGATGTTGAGCATGGCGACTAATTTTTCTCTACTTTTGAGTTGGAGTTTCAGTTGGAGGTACATTTTTTTTACAACATTATATTAATAAATAATAATCATCAATACAATACTCTAAGATCGTTTACTCCCACTGTATGACTATTCCTTAGCGGGTCGCCCCGTGCTCGGGCCGAAGAGATGTCGAGTTGAATAGAAAGAACTTTGTCTATTCTTGGTAGAATAGAGATAGAGTTGGTCATGCTACGCCTGCTGGTTGATGAAAGGATTTGAGCATCTTCTTCAGGTCTGATCGAGTCAATGTGTGGTGTTCTATTACTTCTATGTTATTATAAGAACAATAACCTTGATCTAATGCCGTAGCATCACGTAGAATTTCCAGGATACCCAATTACCTGTGTTGGGCTCATTATGTTCCGAGTTGAGCTAAACGATTAGTGACAAATGCTTGCACTGACTGGACAGGTCCATTCAATCTGTGTTGTTTTTTCCTCAAAAGACCATTTCAGTCACCAATCTACATGGTCTTTACATGATGTGAACAAGATTATGTCTGGACTTTAAAAGAGACTGTGACCTCTGAGTTAGAGACTGTGACCTCTGAGTTTGTTTTGGCCTTTCTTAGAGGAAACGCCGAACTCATCTAGTTTAAAAAAAATATCATTGACATGTAAAAGCGTTTGTACAAACCTACTTACAGAAATAAAATCATTTATCATTTACCTCACCCACAAACAGGAGAATTATCGTGTTTGGGCTCATCGAGAGGATCTCAATGAATAGGTTATAGACACCTACATGGGTCGAGGATCAGGTTGTGATGATGGAGAACCAACGAGGAGTGATGATACATTAGTAACAAGCTTGACTGTGAGAAACATTAGGTACATATGTTTCACTGCGCAGAATTAAGCGCGACGTGTGTTGATAGAGAGTGTTTACTATTACTATATCAAGTTTAAAAGTATGATATTTTAAGTTATAAATAAGTATAAAATTTTAAAACCCCGACTCATTTAATAAAAAGTTGTAGGTAATATTTTGATCAAAGTATCGTCGCGTCGGGGGACGGTCAATTGCCCCGCAGGTCATGGTCTACTCGTGTGCCTTTGATCAAAGTCCGTTCAGCAGAAGAGAAATGAAAAGTTAACAAACAGTCTGAGTTACTTTCGTAAAATCCGCTCTAATAATATAATATTAGAATGGATTTTCCTATACAACAGACAATTCATTTATTTAACCATTTATGCACACATAAAAACAGACAAGAAGAAAGTAATAGAAAAACACGTAAAAAGGTAATGCTTATTAGGCAATGACTAGGCGCCGTGTTGCTGTAGTGTGTTGTGATTCTTCTGGAGGCTGTCTTAAGCGCTGCTTTAAGCGTAATTTAAATAGGAGATGGACATGTTTTTGCTAGAAGTTGCGTCTACAGCAACCGATCTCATTGTTTTGAAAACTAGTGCGGGAAAGTTAGATCGAAAGAGCATTTGTGCGAATAAATCAGGGAAAGTTAACAAAAGATTTGTTCCTATCCGTAAATTGTGTGGGTTACGATTTTAGAATATTTTTCTTGTGCGTAGGTACCTAAATAGACCCTAATGATACTTACCGATTTTCAAAATTAAGTCAAAATGTTTCGAATAGACAAAATGTCAGTTAACAAAACTTAGTTTACCTAAGAGTAGTGTTAAATAACAGTATTTCTGGATTTAAAATTATTAGAATGTCCAAAAAAAAAATGAGTTGACGTCTTTAAAAGGTTTTAACTAGGTACATTTTGTTTAAACATTGTAGACATTTAGGTATAAAAAAAATGCATCAACGCAGGCATCTCTTATCTAGATTGTGTTAGTTTTTACGTATTATCTGAATTAATCTAAGTAGTTAGTTATTAGATAAAACAATGAAATAAGTTTGGTACAATTATACCAACGATATTAAAATCTTCACACAGTATAAATTATAGTCTATTCCCGCGTCAGTACGCTTAGATCTTTTAAACAGGGATGTTAGGGAGCTCCGTAACCGTAACCGAAACTATCGGATATCCGATATAAAAATGTATCCGTAACCGTAACCGATTCCGAAATAAAAGTTTCGGATAATATCGGATTTGTTATTACATTTTTATTTTCGGT
Organism: Aporophyla lueneburgensis; assembly: GCA_932294355.1. Classification (NCBI taxonomy): domain Eukaryota; kingdom Metazoa; phylum Arthropoda; class Insecta; order Lepidoptera; family Noctuidae; genus Aporophyla; species Aporophyla lueneburgensis. The sequence goes on along the minus strand of OW028758.1, from coordinate 23,231,592 downwards.
AAATTAGATAATAATACTCAATATATATTTATAATCATTTTTATTTTAAATCGCTGTAATAATTACTCACAGACTGATTGTAATTCCTACCAAATGGTGACATATTGGGCACGCCACAATTGCGGCGGTAAGTCCCCTCTTTGAGGAGTGGATAGAGAGGCGTCACGGCGTCCTCACCTTCCGCCTGACGCAGGTTCTCACCGGGCATGGGTGCTTCGGTGGGTTCCTGCTCAGGATAAAGCGGGAGGATACGCCCGGGTGTTTCCATTGTGAGGATCGTCTGGAGGATACGGTGGAGCATACGGTGGAGGTGTGCCCTGCCTGGGCGGAGCACCGCCGTGTCCTCGTGGAGGCGATCGGCGGCGGCGACCTCTCGCGTCCGGCCCTGGTGCGAGCCATGGTACGGAGCGAGAGGGAATGGGAAGCCGTCACCTCCTTCTGCAAAGCAGTAATGCTCGCGAAGGAGGAGGCGGGGCGCGTGAGGGAGTGGCAGTCTCTGCGCCCTCACGTCCCTAGCCGCCGCAGAAGGAGACGCCCCGGGCGTCGGGAGTCGATTGCGTACTCCCGGCCACCGTAGGCGCGAGCTTGCGGGTGGCGAGCAATGGGTAGCTCGCCGCCCGGTAAGGACCAAGCTCGGGTCGACGGCGCGCAGTGTTCCACGCGCGCCTCAAAGAGATGTCAGCAGCAGTGTAGGGGTCTACTAGGACCGATGCCTGCCGGGGTCGCGCGATTGTTCGAAAGAGATACCGTGACCCTGGCACATGGGCAACTGATGGAACACGGGTGGGTTTTAGTCAGTAAAAGTCTGACACGCCCTCCCGCTCCGCCCAGAGCGGGAGAAGTCATTTGATGATTACCCATCCTGAAAAAAAAAAAAAAATGGTGACATATAAATAAAACCATTTAATTAGCTATTTGTATTTTACTTTTGAAATTCCTTAAAAGTTTAATATCCGTAACCGAAATTATCCGAAACTAACGGATAATCCGATATCATTTCATATCCGTATCCGTATCCGGTATAATAATCATTCCTACATCCGTAACCAATCCGTATCCGAAATTTCACATCCCTATTTTTAAACTACGCAACGGGTTTTATTGCGGTTTTCATCAATAGATAGAGTAGTTCAATAGACAGAAGGTTTATACGTAGGTATAATGCGTGGGCGAAGTCGCTGGCCAAAGCTAGTTAACGATAAGAGATTTCAAATGTTAAGTAACTTATCATCAACTAATGTGTATATTATATAAGCTTTCTTTTTTATTATTTTTTAACTTGCGATGTTTGTATGTATGTGTTCGCTACGAATCTTTGAAGCTAAATTAGAACCACTTCCCGAAGTTCATTAGGGCTTAAGTTTGTTGTTCGCACTTATCATCGGTGACAATACAATAATATGGTATCATGGAGCTGTTTTGATCATTGAGCTGCAAGACGGCCGTACGAAGTTCTCATATTCATATTCATTTATTTATTGTTTGTCACAGGTGAAATACAGTTCTTATAATTAGCATGATAGTGTCACTGAAACATACCCATAGGGTGTACAACTCGATGTTGTTTTCTTAACTAATCAAGATAAACCCATCGAGTCTGGGCTAATCGGTTTTTTTTGGTGTTTTTTTTTTTTTGGAATAGCTAAACTGTTTATGCTTAATCGTTTTACAGTTAATTAATTTATGTAATACTGGCTTCTGCCTGCCACTTCGTCAGCGGTTTTTTTTTGTTCCAGCTTCCTCTCTGTGAGAAGTGGTCCAGTGCGAGTTGGTAGATGCTACATGTCTTCGATTTTTTGTGTTAGAACATACTGGTTTCCTCATGATTTCCGTCATTGTGTTAAGAGTAGTGGTGATGAAATAATTTAAGCTAAGTAAAGCGCCAGAGGGGTAATTGCGGAACTTTTTATCGGTAGGAATTGGTTTAATATTCATAGTTAAACAACATTCATTGCGTTATTTAGGTCGCTGAGCCGACAATTTATTCGAACAAATGACGCAATGGCTTAGAAATAATCTTCAATCCCATTCAGATTCTGATAAATTGTGTGTTTCGCAATTAGGGTGCAGGTTTGGACCAATGCTCAACTACTCGTAAGTCGCGGCCGTTACCACTGGGCCACCACTACTCTCATTGAGATAATAGTGCAATTATGTCCTTGAAGGAAATATGAATCTATATACTTTAATATTATTTGCGGCCTCCTAGCCTTTCCGGTTTAGTTCTTGGGGCAAGAAGCCGTTGTTTCGGTTTTTATTATTTCTAATCGCCTCTAATCCATCAAAATGAGGATCTATAAAGATATTATTACTGGTGATGAGATGTTCTCAGACACATACAAAATGAAACTGGTCGATGAAGTAATTTACGAAGTGACCGGCAAACTGGTGTCGAGAGCACAGGGTGATATTAAAATCGAAGGCTTCAACCCCTCGGCTGAGGAGGCTGACGAAGGCATAGATTCTGCAGTTGAAAGTGGTGTTGACATAGTCTTGACCCACAGGCTTGTCGAAACATACGCTTTCGGTGACAAGAAATCCTATACCTTATACCTCAAAGACTACATGAAAAAATTGGTTGCAAAATTGGAAGAGAAGGCACCTGACCAGGTTGACATTTTCAAGACCAACATGAACAAAGTCATGAAAGACATCTTCGGAAGGTTTAAGGAGCTCCAGTTCTTTACTGGAGAATCCATGGACTGCGATGGCATGGTCGCCATGATGGAGTACAGAGATATTGACGGCACGCAGATCCCCATTATGATGTTCTTCAAACATGGTCTTGAAGAGGAGAAATTCTAAGTGTAAAGCATAAGTGAAAACTACTCATAATATTCCACTTCTAACACAGCCTAAAACTCATCTTTTTTATTTATTTACAAAATCATGTTAATCTGCGCATCGGCTGAAACCGGCTTCTCCCATCACAAGGCTGAACAATTTTGTAATGTTAATAAATAAATGTTGCATACTATAAATAAATAAATAAATTAATTAATTATAAAGCTGAAAAGTTTGTTTGTTTGTTTGATTGAACGCGCTAATCTTAGGAACTACTGGGCCGAATTGAAAAAATATTTTTGCGTTTGGTAGCCTATTTATCGAGAAAGGCTATAGGCTATATAACATCACGCTACTACGAAGAGGAGCGGAGCAGTAATGAAAAATGTTGCAAAAACGGGGAAAATCGCACGGGTAGGCGATTCGACGCGACGGGAAGGGTCGGGGGAACAAGAAATTTAACGCGGACGAAGTCACGGGCAGAAGTTAGTAAATAATAGAAGTAAGAAGACTTACCATAAAGTATGAATAAAAAATTTAACATTTTCCTTTCTCAAACTTACAAAAAGAATAACAACTTGCAGAAACCTATTTCTTTTCCTAATCGCTTCCTTCAAATTAACGGAAAAATAATTAAAGATTTAGCAGTAAATGCACGTAATTTTTTGGTGATAAAAATGCAATAATTGTAATTTGATTATGTACCTATAATTGCAAGTAATCCATTAGAAATAAAACAACCAAAATAAGGACTGTTTATTCTCCATTTAATGATTCTATTTTAGTAAGGAAGGGAAATACTATAAACTATCCATATCCCACATCCTAATTCCCTAACACACTATCCATCACAATCTGAATCATTTTGATGGCTATTACCATTGCTTCGTAGGTTCTAAAAAGGCGATCACCCATTTTGGGCCCAAAATTCAAAGCCGGTTAGCGCAAAATGTGTTAAGTACCATGATCGGTGTAGTACTGCTTATTATTTTTGACTATTACGCCGAATCTCTATGGCCATAGATAGTAGGTAAAATAGGCTGGTATCAGAAAGAAAGATCTATTGTGCGGTTTTATGATTTAAAAGTAACGATTTTATCGTCTTGGCGTGTCGATAGCAATCTAAATAGAGTTCGCCCAGAATTTGGCTACGAGCTTAGCGTTTTCAAGTAGCGTCCATCAACTCCTGTGACGTGCAAACGTTTGTGGGACAGCACCACATTTACACTGCAGGGCTGAGTCGTCTATGAATCTCCACCTGTACAGGTTTTTTTTACTCCGGTCTACCTGAGTCCGGAGTCTATTTAAAGACTTCCATGAAAGCCAAGGCAATTCGTGTCCAGTTGCGAGATGTTCAGCAGGTGGAACGAATGGGTTTGGTAGGGAAGCGCCTTGTTGCCACAGGTCTAGTCTTTCCTTAGACTGTTCGCCAGTAAGTGGGAGAACACACTTCAGAAAGCTGTTGCGGCTTTTCAGTCTTTGTGACACGAGGATGTTGTCGTGCATAGGGTGTCGTGTGTCAAAAACCATCTTGGCTCTTTCAGTTGAGCTTGCCACTGCTCTGCGGATTTTTGGTGGCGCTATTCCAGCCAGTGGATACAGCATTTGCACCGGGGTCGGTTTGAGGCACCCGGTCGGTAATGATCGGCCCGTTTCATTCAGAGCTGTATCCACTAACTTTGCATGGGCTGAACGACTCCACACAACGCACGCGAATTCACCTGCAGAAAAAGATAGCGCTAGTCCAGTAGTCCGCAAAACGTCAGGCGAAGCACCCCATTCTGACGAGACAAGTCGCTGTAGGAGATTGTTGCGAGAGTGTACCTTCTGCTTGATGATCTTCTTCGATCAATAATAGCACTAGATAAAGGATCAGGAACAAAAATAAGGCGCTCAAGTGGCCACGTTTGCACACACTTACACATTTATATTTCTTACTACGAAATATAGAAAAACGTTTCATAATAATAACAAGTTCAGTTTATTATAATCCTTAACACTCAAACATAAAGCATAATTACGATTGCAAAATGTTCATATTTAAGTCCTTTTGTCATCGGAGAAAGGTAAAGAGCAATAAATTTAAAATGTCCGTTAAAAATCAAAAGTCATTTTGATATAAGTACAAAATTATTTATTCTAAACTGAAACTTAAAGTCTAAGCAATATGATTAAAAACAATGTGTTGACAATTTCGTGCTTACTCTATTTTGGAACTAGACGTAGTTCTTGGTATTACATTTCAATGCTCAGAACACAGTACGTATGGAAAGACGTAGAGTTGCAGAATATAATTTTTTAGGTGAAAAGGTACGTTTTGATGGTGGCAAACATTTTTAATCGATTTAAAAAAGTAGTAGGACTAAAATAGTATAATAGTTATTTAATTTAATTAAGTGCGGGTTAAATCAATGTGATCCACCCGTATAACAAATGGGTGCGTCTACTTTTATGTACCAGTATTTAGAAGTTAAATTTGTATTAAATCAAATTATTTTTTCATTTAAATTAAAGTTCAAATATGAATTTTTATAAGGTTTGTATATTTCTTCTCCTCTTTCTTTCGCTACAATAGATACCCATTCTGCACAGCGAAATGGCTCGCTTGGAAATCTACAAACAAAAATAAAATATAAAATTACAATACTACTTCATGCATTCTCTGTTCCAGAACAGACAATGTTTGTTACAATAGTTGGTGCGTTGTCGCAAACATTGGTCAAACAATCATAATATGTATTTGCTAAATGATTTATATTTACTATTTGATTGTTTTTATTTTATGAAAAACACTTAAAGATTTAAACTTATGGAAAAAAAGATATTCCTTCCAAAAACTTGGTGCTACAGTGGTTATTTACACAATTTTTGAACGCGTGCTGTGGCATTTAGGACGTCTTGTCGTTGGCTATCATTGGACCAAACTAATTTCAAATAAGAGCACAAAAATATTTGTGCTCTTATTTTTCGGGCCGTTTTTGAAGCGCTCATCGGGAATCTAGTACATTTTTGATCGAGGATGATCTTGCTGTTTTTGCTGAATGTTAAAAACCTGTCCAGAGTAACGCCAAGATATTTTGGGGAGTTGCTGTGCTCAATGGGTACCCCACCCCAAACTATGTTAAGTTTGCGACCCGCTTCTCTGTTGCGAAGATGGAATACGCATGACTGCGTTTTGCTCGGATTTGGTTTGAGAGAGTTTGTGTGGTAGTATGGCGTTAAGTCACCAAGAGCTTCTGACAAGTGAACCTCGGCGTCTTCAAAGGTGGTGGCTTGAGAGGTGAGGGCAAGATCGTCTGCATAGAGGAAGCGGGACGTATTTGGGCTCAATGATTGGTCGTTCGTGTAAATATTAAAGAGGAGCGGTATCAAGACACTACCTTGCGGTAGGCCGTTTTTTTGTGCTCTCCAACGACTTTATTCCGAAAGAAGATGGACCTGAAAACGGCGGTTGTGGAGAAGTTCTTGGAGAATTCTAACGAATTTGTGATCGCTGATTAAGGTCTCCACCTTCCACATCAAACGTTTGAGGTTGACTGTATCGTAGGCAGCTGACAAGTCGACGAAAACAGCTCCCGTGACTTTACCCATCTCAAAACCATCCTCAATGTGTTGCACAAGTTTGAAGGTCTGACTGCAGCAAGATTTGACGGGCCTGAAACCAGCTTTCTCCGGGATCAATTTTGGGTCAATAACGCTCGTAAGACGGTTTAGCAGCAGTCTCTCGAATAACTTGTATGTATGAAAATATATGTAGAGAAATTGGATGGAAGTTTTTTGGGTCGTCTGCTGATTTGCCTGGCTTGGGTATAGCTATAACCTTTGATTTTCTCCAGAGACGGGGTACTGAAGCTGATTCCAGGCAGTTGTTGTATAGCATCAGCAACCATGACACAGCAACAGGACCAAGCTGTTTGATTTGCTCAACCGAGATGTCGTCTACTCCGGAAGCTTTACCGGACTTAAGACACCTAATCGCTGTGACGATATCAGTAAGGTTGAAAGGTTTACTAATATCGTCACAAGCACCATCAGGTTTTTGTAGTTTAGGAACCTTTTTGGAACGACTTGTTGGTTTGCCGTTAAGAAGCAGTTGGTAAGCTATCTGGTTGGCGGTGACTCGACTCGTCGGTGAGGGTTAAGGGGACTCACTCGTCAGCTTTCTTATTGTACTCCAAGCCTTTTTACTGTTATGAGTCATATTGATGTCAGTTACATCTTGATCCACCTTTCTCGTCTCTTTTCGCCCAGTTTTGATAGCAGCATTTCTCCAGCCAGCGTGGTTTCTTCCGAGAAAGGATCAGTATGATACAGTGATTCATAGGTGCTCAAAAGTTTACTGGACTCAGTCGACAGCCCTGGGATGTAAGAAGTCCTGCAGCCTCTTGGAATGTGTCTTCGGGAACTAGTTGACACTATCTCAAAAAATTGGTCGTAGTTTTGCGGGGTGGGCGGGACATTCAGCAGGGCGTCATCAATCAACCGCGCGAATGATTCCCAGTCGGCCTTTGTGTAGTTAAACCGGCGCTTAAAGGGAACAGTTATAGGTTGGACCACGGGTTCAATGCAACACATAATAGGCCTGTGCTGAGTGCGAGGGATAGGCGAACATACACTTTTGGAACATTGTGAGCTGATGGACGAACTGGTGAAGATCAAGTCTGGTTTCCAGCGGCCACTATTAAAAGATGCCGGTTGTTTAAAATTATGGATAAGCATCAAATAATTCGTCTCTGCCCATTGCTCAACTGCTTCTCCACTCCAATCCGTGTCATTGTAGCCCCAGTTGGTGCTGCAGCTGTTGAAATCTCCGATTATAACTTTAATTGGTTTGCTGCTGAAGTTCTCTGGCGGAGCGAAGTTAAATGTGGTGCCAGGTGGATTATAAATCGAAGTGATGGTGCAGTTACCAACATCAATGGTGATAATTTCTATGCCGTTCTCGTTTGAGCACTTGGTGGATAGTATGCTTACGCCGGGAGCAGCAAACACTGCGTTACCGTGTTTTGAGTGACAGATCTCGGCGATAAGCGTTAGTCCAGCGATGTGTGGCCGGCTTTGGGTTTCATTTCGATGGGTCTCTTGGACGCAAGGAATGTCGCATTGAGTTTTGCGATAAATATCGGAAAGAATTTCTGCTTTACCTTGTGAGAACCCTTCGATGTTGATCGAGACTACGCACAAAGCCGGCTTTATAGGTGGACTTTGGATTGCCGTCGTGGTGAAAGGATTAGCCAGTCAACGTGGAAACTCGCTGACTGCGCCGGACAGGTCTCCCTTGTTTTACCGAAAAGAAATTGCCAAATTATCACTTCCCAAACAAATTTTCGCATAATTTCATTTGCCAAATTATTACTTACCAAAAAATCTCTTTACAAATAATTGTTACGAAAACCTATGTTTGGCAAGTGAACGTTTGAACAATAACTTGTTCACCAACTAGTACTTTTACCATTTTTTATCTAGTCAAATATTTCAGTTGGTATAACATATTTTACGCAAAATTAAATAAGCCAAATATTTGGTGTCGTCAATTTTAAACTTACCATTTCTGTTTAGTCGATTGCGTAGCCAATAACAAAAATTTTGCATCTATATGTTAGTTGCGGGTACCTATCATAAGTTCGAAAAATATTTAACCGAATTTCATTTTCCCCAAAACTCTTCAACTATTATCGTTTCGTTTTTTTTTACTTCATCGAAGTCACGTCTGCCACTGTAGCAGTTGACGTATTATCAATTCGACTTTTTTCGTTACTCCGACGTTTCATTTGGTCGATAAACTCTCTACCGAAGTTACATTTAGCCGAAATAACATTTGTTCGAAGTATTATGTTTCCAGACATTCATTATACCTATGTTAAGATTAACCTACTCTTTGGTTTAATTAATTATTTATTTAAATGTAATGGCACTTAATAAAACAGTATATTATGAACGAAAGTGTTTTTAAAGGCTCCCAGTAAGAAGCATGCAAACAATGCTGCTTGCTACAAGCATGCAACATGCAACCATGCATGCAGCGTGCAAGCAGGCATGCAGCAGGCAATCAGGCAAGCAGCAAGCAAACATGCAGCATGCAAGCAAGCATGCAGCGTGCAAACAAGCATGCAACATGCAAGCAGGCATACAACATGCAGCAAGCATTGTTTCTGTCACGGCTCCGGCGCTGCGGGGTTTGGGCGGCCCCACGCGAGCTTATCGTCGCAGATGGTTTTAATGCTCACCACCGCAGCTTCGGCTTGCTGGCCGGCATCGCCGGCCAGCCTCAGCTGCGGCGGAAGGCCTTCAGACCACCTGCTCCTCAGCTCGCGGGCCGCCCTACCCCTCCGCGCCTGCGCGGGCTTAAATTACACTCTAGGGGCCTACCCCTAGAGTGAACCTGGGTAAAACCGACTTTACGTAGTCTTGTCTGCCCTAGCAGACAAGACTACGTAAAGTCGGTTTTACAGCGATTCGTTTCTCACTAAAATTTGTAGCACAATATATTGACTTTTTATGACACTACATATATTTAATTTAATATTGAAAATGCTACCAAGTAACCGGCTATATATTTGTGACCAAATAATATTCCCTAAAATTTTGTTTCACTGTGGTGAAAATATGGCAAAAAAATCATTTGGCAAATGAAGAAAGTTCAAAAGAGGCTTCTGCCAATGGCAAAAAGTTATTTCGTAAATCGGCGAAACATAATAAACACAAATGATTACCTATATTAAAATAAAATTGCATTTTTAATTATACAATTCCCAAAAAAATCTTATTTTTGCCTTTATATTTTTTGTCATAACAAATCATTTGACTAAACGTTTATTGTCTTAATATTGTCTGCTGTAATAAATAATTTGATTAAAGATCAAAAGCCTTAATGACATTATCCTTGGTAACAATCTGCCAAGTAAACATTTGACCAAATGAAAATGTGCGTACTAAAATTTTTCCAAATATTACATTGGTATAAAAAAAGGTTGCTAAAATTTGTTTGGGTAATGAAAATTTGGCAAAATCTTTTCGGCAAAACGGCAGGATCCCGCGCCGGACGTATAATGGCTCAGTTGGTACGTCACTTGGGGAGGCTCCTTTCTTGCTCACCTTAAATTTCCATGGCATAACGTTAAACCAGAGAAGTCTAAAGTATGGAAATATACATATCGAGACGCTTTTAATTTTCCTTCCACGAAACCGTTGAAACGTGCACTTAAATTCATTTAAATCACGTGGTTATAAACGATTGATGTGAATCAATATCGTCACGGTAGAAATTGTAAAGCACACAATAGATATTTAAATTAAAAACCTTTCTAAATTAAGTAACAACATTTCCTCTACTTTCTAGATTTTACTATCACGTGTAACATAAAACGTGTGTAGGTACGTTTCGGCAATAGACTCGATGGAACAGCTTTATTCGCAGACTGTCACGTACAAACAGAGCGGGCGAGTTCAAGTGTCAATTGTGTTTGAATATGCAGTTACTGGTTACATGTCGGCCTGTTACTTATGTGTTTAGCTATTACTACGTTTATGTGTAACACTTTTATACCGAAAGACGTCCTTTAGATGGACCAAAGAAGGCCTCAGGAATCCTCTGTATGTGGGCAGCCCAGAAGGCCTACTCTCGAAGTCCATCAACGAAAATAGGGGCCCTTCCGATAGTAGCTGATCTGTCAAATCAAGTGACGAATTAAATTTTTCGGTCGGGGAAACACACATTGAGACTAAGGACAACTGAAAAATTGTGTTGTCGTTCATTTTGATTTCTGGCGGCGAACTATTTAAGTCCGTCAGTGATGCGAAATATAAACAGTCGAAACTTTGTCTGCAACTACGGAATCCGTGCTTAGGACCTCTGGTGCGGTCCAGCAGTAAATGTCTATCAACTAAAGATGATGATAAAGTGCGATGGAGTTGTTTGTTCTGCTTATTTTAAGACCAACATGATTCAGATAACCATCAGATGCAGAGAAATCATTTCAGCTCCCACGTGTAGGATCAACGATGTGTCATTGACATTAAATGTGACATTATGTCAATGTGACATTTCTCTATATTTATCTGAAGTCGGATTAGACGTGGCGAAAATGCTGCTGTCTAAGAAGCGAGAAGATAATGTGCTGACAAGAGCAACACATTGTTACATTGTATTTAATCAATTTTCCAAAAAAATATAAACATACGTCGCGATCCTCTTCTAGAAATAATCGTATAATGTCATAGCGGTGTCGGCGGTGGTGTTGAGAGGACTTTTACCCGCAAGGTGTCTTATATCGTCGTTTCCGAGGACGGTTACGCGACACCATTCAGTGGAACACGACGCCGTCATCATTACGTGTTTAGTGATAGTTTAAGTTTTGTTTTATAGAATATGTATTAGTTTATCGTTATTGTTTTATATTATTTTTTTATTGTGTTTTAATGGGCCTGAATTAAGTTGCCTGAAATAAAGGATTGTATTGTATTGTATTGTTACGGAAGTTTGTATCCCTACCGAACGCAAATCTGGATTGAAGAACGATGAAATTACTTGTTTCACTTTATTGTGAGTTTGCCGTCTTCAAGCTTAGATTTTATAACTGAATAGAGATCAATCTGATAAAAAGATTTCTGAAATTAATTAATCCGTCAGATTGGAATATGGCTAGTAATTTTATTGTATTGACATGAACGAATTATCTTCTTGGCAGCTTGGAACAAGCCTACCGGGGAAAAGTTTTTTTTTAAATTAATTTTTTCTGTCATAGATTTAAAAAAGTAATAGATTTTTATAAAATCACAACAAGAAACTAAAAACGGTTCAAGTATGAGCCGTGTGGTACACCTACTGTAACTACAAATTCTGAATTTTTCTTTCCGTTAACTTTCTGAAATAAGTAATCTTCTAAGGTTAAGAAGACTTAAAATGAATATAAGTTTAACCAAAATCATATAGTGGTAGAACTACCTACTGAATTACAGAATCGCTACAATCGAATGCCTATGAAAAGTCAATGAAAAAGCCTAATTTGTATTAATGTATACTATGTACTATATTATATAATATATCTACATATACTAATATTATAAAGCTGAAGAGTTTGTTTGATTGATCGCACTAATCTCAGGAACTACTGGTCTGAATTGAAAAATTCTTTTTGTGTTGGGTAGCCTATTTATCGAGAGAGGCTATAGGCTATATAACATCACGCTACAACTAAGAGGAGCGGAGCAGTAATGAAAAATGTTGCAAAAACGGGGCAAATTTATTCCTTTTGAGAGTTTCCGTTGCGTGCGCTGCGTAAACGGTTAAAGTAACGCAAAAATCATGTATGACGGAATTGTTCCTTTTAAAAAGTTCTAAAAAAAAGTCCACGAGAGCATATGTGGTTGATTCTCTGATTTCGTACCAATCACATGTCCGGTTGCATAAAAAAAAGTCACTAACGTTTAGGGAGATTCGATTAAAGCTGGTTGATTTGAAGACATTTAGCGAGGTGTTTCCAACAAAAGAAAAACTTAGGTATAAAAACAAAAATAATAACAAATGAAAAATATTAGGCCGGTTTAGTGTTCTTCACCGTATTTGAGAAATTTTAGGTAAGTCACACGATTAATATTTTAAATTTACCTCTGAAATGTTTGTCTTGGTGAATATTTATAGAAATAGCCTTTAATATAATTGATTTGCAAAATCAAAATAGCATAAAATGTCATTACCGTGATAGTCTTTACCATTATTTACCATCAGTTTTTAAAGTGACGGTAATGACACTAAAGATGACCGACTACTATTGTTTTTGTTTTATTTACTTAAAATACTAGTAACGTAAATTCCATTAAGTACACATGTTCCAAATGGTAATAAGCAACGATAACGGTGCAAATATGTTCGTCTGTCCGTCTATCTGTTTAAATGTCTGTCTGTTTGTTAGAGTGACAGTATGTCTATTTATTTGTCTGTTTGTTTGTCTGCCTGGTTGTTTGTTTTTCTATTAGTCTGTTCATCTAAATAGCTTTGAATATTTCAAAGTGGTGTACTCAGCGTGCGAGTACAATGACCTTAGACTATTTTTTATTTCTAGGTAAAATTATGCCGAAGGTTGCGAAAACAAAAACTCGTGAAGAAAAACTTGCTCAAGCGTGACTGCATAGACGGGAAAAGTATGCAGAGTTAAAAAAAGACCCAGAAAAATATGCGGCAGAAAAGGAAAAAGAAAGATTAAGATACATTAAACGAAAAGAAAATAAACAACTTCAAAATATTCAAGACTTAACTCCAAGGGCACAGCGACAACAAAGAAAAAAATGGAGAGAAATCCGGAAACGATATTTAATTAAAAAGAAGAACGAAAGAAGGATAGCACAAATGCTTCTCGAAAATTCTCCTCCAAGCAGTGATGATGATCAAATACCTACACAAATAGATCCTTTGGAGGGACAAAGTAAAACTGAACCTAAACCAATAACTGCGATAAAAAAAACCAGCAAATGACACGAATAAGATACATCTACAATAATAGAATAAGGAAAATTAAAAATGAAATTGGAAAATTGCAGACACAGAAGGTTGCATTGCAAAAAGCTTTATACCGATTACGAAAACAGAAAGAATCTAAAATAAACATACCGAAAACAGAAGAGAAAGTAGTCACTTTGATAGACAATATAAAAGACAACAAAAACATAGAGAAGTAAAGAAAAAGCTGCTCTTTGAGGAAATTATAACCAAAGACCTCAAAACAGGATACAAAACATTGCTGAAAAAAGATAAAAAGAAATTTAGCAATATGTTTGGAAAGGAAAATTTAAAAAAACACAAAATTCTTAATACTATACTTCTTTTACAATAAAACCAAGAAAAGGCGGAGGAAGACAGATCCAGAAAATTAAACAGGAGATAGAAGACTTTTTCGAAGATGATAGTAACAGCAGAATAGCAGCGGATAAGAAGGAATTTAGAAAAATAGCTGGGCTGGTTAAACAGAAACGATATTTAAACGACACTTTGATTAATCTTCATGAGAAATTTCTCAAGACTCATGAATGTAAAGTTGGATATTCAACATTTTGCAAATATTGTCCACTTTGGGTAATGTTTCCAAAAATAACAGATAGGTACACTTGTTCATGCATACTACATGTTAACATGGATCTGTTAATTAGGTCTTTAAACCAAAATAAAATAATAAAAGAGACAAACGGCTCCAGTTTACTTGCAAATCTGTGTTGCAATACTCATAGAGAAAAGTGCTTGAATAGAACTTGCGATGTATGCAACATGAAGGTTATTAACTATGGAGAATTTCGGAATGACACTACAATAAATTTCTATCAGTGGGGAGCAAAAATGAAAAAATACACTGTAAATGGAATAGAAAAATTTACAAAAAAGACAACCAAGACAAAACTACAAGATTTACCACTTAATTTAATTAAAAAACTTGAAGGTTGTTTACCCAGATACATGAAACACTGTTTATACATTGTCCAACAATATAAAAATATAAACCAATTAAAAAAGTCATTGTCTCCAAGGGAAGTTTTGATTCATATGGATTTTTCCGAGAATTACATTACCAAATTTCATAAAGAGGTACAAGCTCGACACTTCGGTACTAGTCCTGAGCAAATCACTCTGCACACATCTGTTGCATATCTTCTAGACCCAGAAACAGGAATAAATAAAACTTATAGTATGTGCACTATCAGTGATTACAATAAACATGATGCTGAAGCCATATGGGCACATATAATACCGATTTTAGAACATGTTAAAGATATTTCACACATAGATACAAAACATTTTGTAACTGATAGCCCGTCAAGCCGTGGGTGCCGGACGTAAAGAATAACACCACCCCATTTCTTCCCGTGGGTGTCGTAAAAGGTGACTAAGGGACTTACTAAAGAATGGGCAGCAGCGTTCTCTATGCATTTTACCACCATACTGCGATCGCCAACCCGCCTGCCAAGCGTGGCGATTATGGCAAAGCCCCCCAAATTGGGGGAGGCCTAAGTCCAGCAGTGGACGTCTTATGGCTAAAATGATGATGATGATGAGCCCGTCAAGCCAGTACCGCAATCGAAAGATATTTTTTGTTATTTCGCAACTACAGCAGCAGTTTCCAGATTTAAAAACAGTAACTTGGAATTATTTAGAAAGTGGTCATGGGAAAGGTGCTCCAGACGGAATCGGAGCCCTCATAAAACGTACCGCAGATGATTGCGTACGATTTGGAAAAGACGTAGGCACTTTACAGGACTTTTGGCATATCATGTGTGCAAAAATGAAGAACGTCAAGATCCACATAGTGACGCAAAAAGATATCATGGATAAAAGGATTCCACAAGACATAAATACATTTAAAGGTACAATGTCGGTACATCAAGTACTATGGTCTTGAAATAGTCTGAGAATAACTTTCAGGAAATTGAGTTGCTTTTTCTGCGAAAATGGAACAGATTGTGCCCATGGATATCATTTGGGATATATGGATGTACCTAACTTGAATATCGAACCAAAACAGGGATTGTTGCAAGATTTCTTGGATGATAATACAACTCCAGAATTAATAGAGGAAATCACAAACGCGCCCAAGAGATTAAATACAACTACTCAGGATAGCTTAAACTATGAACAACAAAGAGATCAATCGCAGAATATTTTTGAAACAGACACTATGCCGATATACCTTACAAAATCTATAGATATATATGATTATTATATGTATTTATTAAAGTAAATTGTATTTGCACCAGTGACAACCCCATTTTTATGTCCACGCAATCACTGTCCATTCCAAGGTTGCCTGGAAGAGATCGCAGAAAGCGATAAGGCCGCCCATTGTATGTTTTTATTGTGAAATGTTTTTTGTTGTAATTAATTTTCTGGTGTACAATAAAGCATATATAAATAAATAAAATCACCCAAGGTGCAAATACTTTCAGATGTACGTTTACATTGGTCAAATACACCTTTTTGTAGTAATGTTGCATCAACTTCTCGAAAAGCTAGCTATCTACTACATTATGAAAAATTTGTTGCATTACCTTCAAAGACTGTGGCCAACACAGGTAGAGAAAATAAATCTGAAATGACTGGTCAATTACATAACAGATATTTTTGGGGAAACAGAAAAAGCAATCAATAGTGAGAAATGAAAAGAACGATGAAGAAGAAAAAGAAAATGAAAGAGATAAAGATGATGACATCGATGATTTGCAAATATTTTGATTGTTTCTTTTGATTGTTTGTTTTGATTGTTTCTTTTGATTGTTTATTTTGATTATTTGTTTTGATTTTTTTATTTTGATTGTTGTTTTTGTAAGCAGGATTACTAGTTTTTTTTAGTTGAGATTTGATATAGGTACAGTGATATCTGTCACCCTTTTTAAATGTACCGCTAAGAGTTTTAGAGATTATTATTCTAATTTTCAATTTTTTTTTAAATGTTAATTTGCCAAAAAAATTGAATTACAAAAGTTCGTATTTTGTGACTTAATAGAAGTAAAAAAAATAAGTATAATAAAAAGGAAAATGAGACTGAACGAAACAATTGATTACTCAGAGGCTAGTTGCTTAGATAACACCTTGGTCATTATATTGTTTTTACAATTTGTGTAGTTTAAATAGTAATATAAACGATTATTACAGTAAACAAATGAGAAATATTTGTGCTTTACTTATTTTAAGAAAACATTTTAATTTGTATCAAAATCAAAATCAAATCAAAAGTCATTTATTCAAACTAGGCTGAGAGTCAGCACATTTTGAACGTCAATGTTACAAAAGACAGTCCCCCAAAACGCCCGCCCTTCGACACTTCCTAGTGCTTTAGCTGGGAAGAAGAAGTGGCGGAACAAACTCCCAGCAGCACAGCTGTCTGTTAAGTTAGAAGAACTTGATTCTATACAATTGTAAGGAGGTAACATTAAGAAACACAAAACATTAAATTAAATGATTTGCCATATGTCAGCTAGCCAACCCAATATTCCAAGAAATAAAATGAAATCTATACTCAAGCAAAAGCAAAAAATATTTTTATAATGTAAATAAAAGTACCAAAATAAAAGCCTCTTGGCATAAAGGGCGTGACAGCTTACATATGCAATGCTGAATCACGTTCACATAGCTGTTACGACCCGAGTTACAACTCGAGGCCACAAAATGATAAACTAGGACCATCGGCGTAAATACAAATAAACAGGTAGGTAATTAACAACAATACCAACATCAAGGTCAGCAAGACGACCAGTCACCACAAGCAGCACCCGTTCACGAGCAAAACGCAAAGAACAGCCATCACCCCCTCGCCTTATTTAAGGGAAGGGGGTAACCCGACCCCTGACGCTACCGCAAGCATGACATCTAAGGGAGCATGACGAACTTGCTACCGGTTGCTCAGGCAAGAATTGAATGACAACTGGTCGAGGTCGCTAGCTAATCATTTTATGCAATACTAATCATTATAATATATATGTCAAAGCATAGAACATGTCAAAACCAATAAATACACAAAAAAGAAAATGAATAACAGAGTAAAAAAAAAATATTATAACAATTATTTTACAGCTATATAACCTATCACTAGGTACGCTAGTACTGGAGAAAGAACACAAATATTGTCTTGAGTTAATCACAGCGACCAACTAGTTTTGTCATTTAAATAGTCGTTGATGGAATAGTATGCCTTTAGACAAAGGTTGGATTTTACTTAAGCTTTAAACGCATTAAAAGGTAATTCTAGTAAAGAAGGTGGTAGCTTGTTGTAAAATGTTATACCAAGCCCAACAAATGAGTTATGCACCTTATGAAGCCGGTGAAAGGGAACACGTAGTTTGTCCTTATTTCTAGTGTTAACAGTGTGAAAATCACTGTTTTTAGCATGTAAGTGTAAATTTTGCCTAATATATAAGACTAGCTTTTGCCAGCGGCTTCGCCCGCGTGGAGGTAGGAAATTATCCCGCGGGAACATACTACCGGGATAAAAAGTAGCCTATGTCCTTTCTCACGCTCTAAACTATCTGTATACCAAATTTCATTTAAATCGGTTCAGTAGTTTTAGCAGGAAAGCGAGACAGACAGACAGACAGACAGAGTTACTTTTGCATTTATAATATTAGTGTGGATAGTATAAATAGTATATATAGTATATAGTATGGAAGTATGGATAGTATGGAAGTATGGAAGTATGGATTTTGGCGAAGATGAATTGTGATGCTACCGTAAGAATACCAATATCTTTAAAAAAGTCCCTTAGAGAAACTCTGGCACCTAGCTGGTAAATTGCTCAAACAGCTCGTTTCTGAAGGACAAAAATATTTTGAATATCAGCGGCTTTGCCCCACAGTAGAATACCGTAAGACATAACGCTGTGAAAATAACTAAAATAGACTAACCGAGCTGTATCAACGTCAGTATATTGTCTTACTTATCTGACGGCGTAGGCGGCTGAACTGAGCCTCCCCGCTAGACTTGAAATATGTGGGCCCCACTGTAGTTTGCCATCCACTGTTATGCCCAGGAAAACTGTCGAGTCTACTGTTTTAAGAACCTCTTTATCTAAGACGATTTCAGGACCTAGATTTCTAACATTCGGTAAGGCGAACTTTACACATTTCCTTTTCTTGGCATTGAGAACTAAGTTATTTGCCGTAAACCAATCCGTAACCATTGAGAGTGCACTGTTTACGTCTTCAAAATCTTGTCTGTTCCTATCTACTTTAAAAATAAGAGAAGTATCATCTGCAAACAGTACAACGTCACAAATACCCTTTAAAAAGAATGGTAAGTCATTGATATACACTAAGAACAAGAATGGGGCGAGTATAGAGCCTTGAGGCACACCTAACTGAACCGGTAGCCCGGTAGATTTTGCACCATTAATATCTACACATTGGAACCTATTATGTAAATAAGAATTTATTACATTTAAAGCTTCGTTATGGACACCGTAATGACGTAGTTTACGCAAAAGCGTGTCATGGTGCACGCAATCAAAGGCTTTGGAGAGATCACAGAATACTCCGATAGCATTTTGCGAGTTCTCCCATGCGTTAAAAATGTGTTTCAAGAGAGTAATACCCGCATCTGTAGTTGAACGACCTTTCGTAAAGCCATATTGCTCATTATGAAGGAAGCTATTTAAATTAAAATGTCTTAGCAACTGCTTGAGTATTAACTTTTCAAATATTTTGCTAAATGCAGGTAAGATAGAAATAGGCCTAAAATTAGAAACGTCTTTTTTATTACCTGATTTAAATAATGGTATGACTTTGCTACTCTTCATGAGGTCAGGAAAAGTTCCGACATCAACACATTTATTAAAAGTAACAGCTAAATAGGGGGCTACTATGTCTATTATATTACTTAATAGTTTGATGGAAATGCCCCAGAAATCACCAGTGTTTTTAGACTTAAGTGTGTTAAAAACATTAACTACATCACGAGGCGTTACATGTTCAAAATTGAATAGGCAACTACTTTTAGGCACACTATATCTCGTCTTAAGTCATTACCAGTAAACACTATGTCACTACCATCATATTGTAATCATTTCCATAATACGAAAAATCATTACCATCACAAATTAAAACTTCAGCTACCTATATCTTGGACATTAATCGATGCAATTCGAAAATATTTAAACATAGTATTAGTATTATTAAGGCGTCATATTTTCGTTTCACACTAAGATTTTCAAAATCTAAAATTTCTCCAATTCTTTTCAAATCGGACCGACATCAGAGAACCACCCATGTCTATCTTTTAAGGTTGACTCACTATAACTCAAAAGGAGCGAGCAGCAACGAAAACTGGACGAAAAGTAGCAGGCAAATCTATATAACATTACGCTACAACCAAGAGGAGTGGAGCAGTAATGAAAAATGTTGCAAAAACGGGTAAAATCGCACGGGTAGGCGATTCGACGCGACGGGAAGGGTCGGGGGAACAAGAAATTTAACGCGGACGAAGTCGCGGGCAGAAGCTAGTTGATGATAAAATCACTTGCCTACATCTAATATTAGCATTTCGTCTGTAGATATCAAAAGGTAGTAAGACGTACTTTTGGAGTACCTCATGACCAATTTTCCTCTTACTAATGCCTCCCTTTGTCCTGCGTATCCAAGAAGTCATAGTAGGTAAGTAATTATTTCTAACAATAATAATTATTATAAATTACGGCTTCGAGGGCAGCAATGTGGGCAAAAGGTCGGAGCATGTCGTTGCCTACTTATACGAGGAAGCATTACAATAATAACCTATTATTATAAAAGAAAATCTTTTAATAGTTGAGTCTATTGATAAAGTTTATTTACACCAGTGAAATATTCACATAATGATTCACAGTTTTCAGTAATAAATTAGAGTTATTATATTTTTTGCTCGGTTGATTTTTTACACTACCTAAAACAATCGTTGATGAACGTACGAATAATTCTAACTGACAACAATGCATTTGTTAGAATCATTATATAAAAGACTAGTTTCTACCCGCGACTTCATCTGCGTGAAATTTCTTGTTTTAATATACTACTATGTATGTAATAATAATTATTATAAATGTGAAAGTTTCAATGTTTGTTACGCAATCACGCAAAAACGACTGAACGGATTTGGATAAAATTTGGTATACAGCTAGTTTGTAATCTGAATTACTTTTTATCCCGGTATTACGTTCCCCTGCCGTGGGATAATTTCCGACCTCCATGCTGGCCGAGCCGCTGGCAAAAGCTAGTGTTTATATAAATAAACTCTGTCACTCTCAGTGAGAAACTAGGAAGCTTAGATCTGAAACCTAACACGTAGAGCTAAATTTTCGGAAACGGATCAACAGTTCCGAACGTTACACCCTGCATACAAACTTACAAATTTTACCTCTTCATATAAGTTTACATTAATTTGCTCACTTAAACTTGAGGCGTTTATGTTAATTACTGAGTTCAAACTTACGTCAGATACTTGCATCGTTTGTTCTCATAAAATGATGAGATGAATAGTACATATATTAAGTAACTATTAGTACTTAGAATTAATCTAGTGCGGTGTGAGTTCTCGGCTAACATGCCGTCGACTATTGTCAATGGTTTTGTGTTTGACGAACAAACGGAATTCTTTGAAGGTAGGTTTTTGGAGTTTACTCCTTTTTTGTGGGTGGGAAATCATCAAATGACGTCATCTGGTCTAGGGTGGAGCGGGAGGACGTGTCAAACTTTTACTGACTAAAATCCACCCGTGTTCCTTCAGTTGCCCATATGCCAGGGCCACGGTATCTCTTTCGAACAAATTTCGCGACCCTGGCTGGCAGGAGTTTAGTCCTTAAGAATCGATTTTCGAGGGGGTGGGTAAGGCCGAATAAAATTGTACAATTCGTTTTTAATTTTGTCCGACGAAAGTATTTGTTAATCACTAATTAAATACTGGGGTGATATCGATAATATAATGGCCACTGATTATATTAATCATGATTTAAAAGTGATGATCTTTAAATTTATCATACCTACGTTACGATTTACCATTTTTTTTTGTATGTACTTTGAAAAGTTGTCATTTTTTCTTCCCATACAAAAATAGCATGTCCGAAATACACCTCTTGGGTATTATTTGTAAAATATTTGGAAAAAAATGTCTTCTAGCGCTAAGAAGTTGCTTTTAATGATTTTATTACTAATTATCCTCTACAGCGCTCGTATTTTGTTAATTTAACTGTTTCTATAATATTTTATTAGCATATAAACATGTGTCCCGGAATTTCATGTCCCAAGCGTTACGCTAAGAGAGTTACTAACTACTGGCTCAATATTATGATTTTTTAGCGCGGCAGCACTGATGCTGATTATCTCAAATTGTAAAAAAAAATATTTTCCTACAATCGTCCACGTTATTCGGCTTTTTTATGTGTTGAACGTGTTGTCCACTTTATTTTGTGCCATTAAAACCCTAATTTCGAGGTTCATACATTCATATATCCTTTATTTTTATCCGTCCCGCTCATAGCTACATTAATATTCTTTATAAAAAGCTTGGGTTCTAGTAACAAACTGCATTTATTTAAAAGATATTCGTTTTTTACGCTTACGTAAAAATCTAATATCTTTAAAAAAAAATATGTGATGCTAACATTGCATATTTTTTTTGTCCCGAGTGATACCGAACATTACTAAGAGAGTTACGTAACATTCGGGACATATTTTAGGCAGAGTTTATATTCACGGGAGATTTATTTAGGGTAGGTCGAAGGAAGGAAAAGAAAGATGATTTTCTGTGACTGCTTATTACAATTTTTCTTTTTTTTATCGTTTTTAGTGAGCTTTCATGCTATCAATAAAAATGATATATACTACATTACTACTACTACTATACTTTATGATAATTATTTATTTATAGCGGTGAATGGTCGTGCGTCGAAGACACACAATTTTTTTTCTATGGGTGGCAGAGACATCAGCTCGCTAACTGTAAACATGAATTCAGCATGATTCTAGTAATGTAGAAATATTTTGTCTTTTATCAAACAAAAACATCTACGGTTTCATAGAAAAGCGCAATCACTATGCGGTCAAAATGTATGATATATATATATGTACGTTTGTAATATTTCAGTAATCTAAAAACCGGCCAAGTGCGAGTCGGACTCGCGCACCGAGGGTTCCGTACAAATCTGTAGGTATTCTCGGTTTAAAAATATATATTTTTTTTAATTTTTATATTACAGTTGATTGAATGTAGGGTAAATTGCGGTTTACGATTTATGACGTTTTAAAAAAAAACTACTCACTCGATCTCGTTCAAACCAATTTTCGTTGGTAGTTTACATGGTAATGTACATCATATATTTTTTTTAGTTTTATCATTCTCTTATTTTAGAAGTTACGGGGGGGGGGGGGACACACATTTTACCACTTTGGAAGTGTCTCTCGCGCAAACTATTCAGTTTAGAAAAAAATGATAATAGAAACCTCATTACCATTTTTGAAGACCTATTCATAGATACCCCACACGTATGGGTTTGATGAAAAAAAACATTTTTGAGTTTCAGTTCTATGTATGGGGAACCCCAAAATTTATTGTTTTTTTTCTATTTTAGTGTAAAAATCTTAATGCGGTTCACATAATACATCTACTTACCAAGTTTCAACAGCATAGCTCTTATAGTTTC
Source organism: Aporophyla lueneburgensis (assembly GCA_932294355.1). NCBI lineage: Eukaryota > Metazoa > Arthropoda > Insecta > Lepidoptera > Noctuidae > Aporophyla > Aporophyla lueneburgensis. The sequence goes on along the minus strand of OW028758.1, from coordinate 23,208,670 downwards.
GGAAAAAAGTGGCTGTGACATACGGACGGACAGACAGACAGACAGACAGACATGACGAATCTATAAGGGTTCCGTTTTTTGCCATTTGGCAACGGAACCCTAAAAATGTAACCGAATAGTTCCTTCAATCACCTTTGAATAAAATTGCATGCCTATACGTGATTTATTTACACAGTACTGAATATTTGTCATCATAGAATGCACTATCTTTGTAAAAATGTCATTGGTTGCTTGATAAATAAATAAACTTTTTTGTTTATCTGGCGATAAATAACGAAATGAGGTTTAGAATGATGTACTGAATCCATAGTCACAGATCGCGCGTTGATTTCCCTGCCACCCTGTATTTTATATTGATCAACATCATAGATTCTTTATTCAACATACAGGATTCTTCTTAACGGAATTCTGTGACTATTTCCTGCGGCAGCTGCGGGTTGCTGTACTGTTGTGATAAAGTAAACATAGAGCTCCTGGGCTCGGTTTCCAGGTCAGGACAAGTGTTACGTTTTGGATTTTGTCAAGTGTGATGTGACACCAGCTACAATGCCTCCCTGCCAGGGTCACGGATTTGTTCGAAAGAGTTACCGTGGCTCTAGCATAGGCAACTGAAGGAACACGGGTGGGCTTTAGTCACTAAAAGTCTGACACGCCTTCCCGCTCCACCCAGGGCGGGGGACGACATTGGATGAATTCCCACCCAATAAAAAAATACAGTGCCTCCGTAGGTATTAGTTGTTACCCAGTCATGGTAATCTGTCGGTTCAGCGTCTATATTACGCTCGTTAGCCTCTACCATCTTCTTCTAATATCGTCATCATCATTTCAGCCATGGACATAGGTCTCCCCTAATTTGGCGGGCTTTGCCATAAATAATTCTCTAATATCTATTTAATTTCTTTTAATATATAAAGATAAATTGCCTTGTGTTAGTATCGCAAAAACTCGAAAATGGGTCTACGAATTGTGATGATATTTTGGTACTTAAATTGATGTGCGTTCTGGAGAAAGTTCCTAACAATAATGAAAAATATATTTCACTAGCTTCTGCCCGCGACTTCGTCCGCGTTAAATTTCTTGTTCCCCCGACCCCTACCGTCGCGTCGAATCACCTACCCGTGCGATTTTCCCCGTTTTTGCAACATTTTTCGTTACTGCTTCGCTCTTCTTAGTTGTAGCTTAATGTTATATAGCCTTTCTCGATAAATAGGCTACCCAATACAAAAAGAGTTTTGCAATTCGGACCAGTAGTTCTTGAGATTAGCGCGTTCAATCAAACAAACAAACTCTTCAGCTTTATAATATTAAAGTATAGATTCCAATTGCATACCATAAGCTAGTTGAGGATAAATAGGAGTAGACACTGTAAACAAAACAAGCTTAGAAATGCATTGTACTTATTTATCTCAACCTTATCTTGGATCACATATGAATGACCCGTGTACGTTAATATATCTGTTAACCCTTCATCGTACAAAAGGATAACCATGGGAACATCATTAAATACTTACAAGGTGCAATTAAATAGTCCACGATGTTCTAATTTTCTTACCTAAATTTTTAGCAGTTTGCAGTTCAATGTTGAATAAAATATGTATGATTCGCAACCTAAAAAAAACCGACCAAGTGCGAGGCGGACTCGCGCACCGAGGGTTCCGAACAAACCTGTAGGTATTCTCGGTTTACGCATAAGGTTTATGTTTATGAAAATAAAAGTTTTCTTTTTAATTTTTATATTTCAGTTGATTGAATGAAAGGTAAATTGCGGTTTACGATTTATGACGTTTTAAAAAAAAACTACTTACTCGACCTCGTTTAAAACAATTTTCGGTGGTAGTTCACATGGTAATGTACATCATAATAGGTTGGGGAAAAAGTTTCTTCGCATTTTTTAAGAAAATTCAAAACATTTTTTAATAAAGTTTATTTACATTTAACTTAAGTATGTAGGTACCATTTTGTTCGATAACTTATTGCCATCTTGTAGGTAGGGACATCATCCCATTGCTATAGAAATTTTGGGACTTCTGGTCAAAAAACCGCGACAAGTGGTTTTGGCAGTCCTCTCGTGATGTTAACCTGACACTGCCTAAAGAATTCTGAAGAGACCGAAACAGGTGGAAATCTGAAGGTGCAAGGTCAGGACTATACGGCGGATGCATTTACACCTCCCAGCCAAACTCTCTTAATTTTTGTTGGGTGGCTAAAGATGTGTGGGGTCTAGCGTTATCATGATGAAAAACCACACCCCTTCTGTTGGTTAATTCCGGCCGCTTTCTCTCAACTTCTTGCTTTAATCTCATCAGTTGTTCGCAGTAGAGTTCAGAATCGATGGTCCTGCCTGGTGGTAACAGCTCATAATGAATAATGCCCTTCCAATCCCACCACACACATAGCATCACCTTGTTGCGAGTTAACCCGGGTTTCGCCACAGTCTGTGAAGCCTGACCGGCCTTTGACCACGACCTTTTTCGCACGTTCTTGTCATACGTGATCCACTTTTCATCACCAGTTATCAGCTTCTTCAAAAATGGTTCGGTTTCGTTACGTCGTAATAAAGAATCACAAATGAGTACACGGTTCATTAGGTTTCTTTCAGTGAGTTCGTGAGGTACCCAAATGTCGAGCTTTTTTGTGTACCCAGTTCTTTTCAAATGAGCCAAAACTGTTTTGTGGTCAATTTCCAGTTCTTCAGCTACGTCGTAACTACTGGTATGCCGATCTTGCTCCACATTTTCAAAAATGGCATCCATTTTATCCGTAATAGGGCGACCAGAGCGACGTGCATCTTTTACATCAAAATTTCCGGATTGAAAACGCTTAAACCAAATTTGTGCTACTCTCACAGACACTACACTAGGTCCATAAACATCGCAAATTTTTTTCGTGGCTTGCGTTGCATTTTTACCTTTTTTGTAGTAAAATTTTAAAATGTATCGAATTTCTTCATTAGATTCACTCATCTTGACGGTACGAAAAACAAATGAAAATCACACATTTTCCTAATTTGAATTTGGAATTATGTTCTTTTTTAAACTTTCAACGATACCAAAACCAGCCAGATACAAATAGTATAGCCAAAGAGATTTTATTACAAGTTCATACATAATATAATGCGAAAAGACTTTTTCCCCAACCTAATATTTTTTTTTTAGTTTTATCATTCTCTTAATTTAGAAGTTACGGGGGGACACATACATTTTACCACTTCGGAAGTGTCTCTCGCACAAACTATTCAGTTTAGAAAAAAATGATGTTATAAACCTCAGTACCATTTTTGAAGACCTATTCATAGATACCCCACACGTATGGGTTTGATGAAAAAAAACATTTTGAGTTTCAGTTCTATGTATGGGGAACCCCAAAATTTATTGTTTTTTTTTTCTATTTTAGTGTAAAAATCTTAATGCGGTTCACAGAATACATCTACTTACCAAGTTTCAACAGCCTAGCTCTTATAGTTTCGGAAAAAAGTGGCTGTGACATACGGACAGACAGACAGACAGATAGACAGACATGACAAATCTATAAGGGTTCCGTTTTTTGCCATTTGGCAACGGAACCCTAAAAATACGGCTTTACAGAATTATAATACCTAATTAAAACCATCAATAGGGGCTGTATTCACTGAAAAGTTGTGTGGGAATCGGTTGTCATGGTATGGTCACGTGATACGGAGGAATGAGGAAAATGTTGTGAGGAAAGTATTGATATAAATGTCGATGGCTACGAGTAGAGGGAGACCAAAGAAACGATGGATGGACTGTGTGAATGATGATATGGATAGAAAGGGGGTGACTACTGAGATGACGACTAATAGAGAAGTGTGGAAGAAAAAGACATGTTGCGCCGACCACAAATAAATTGGAATAAGGGTAGGATAATGATGAATAGGGACTGTATTAATAGTTAGTATTTAAGCTCAGTTAATCCCATTGAATTAAATTTAAAAGGGTCATAGGCGACGAGACGTTGGTGGAGAAAAGTTGTTGTCTGTCGGTTTTCTACAGACTGTACTTCGGTGCGCAGGAGCTACAAGACCTGATTCCACTATAGTATAAATGTTATGATAAAAGATTGTTTATTTCTCTCACAATGGTTTGTAGCATAACAGTTTTGCTATAATAATTCACATTGTGAGAGCTGGTGTGCCTGATGTAGGTTTAAAAAAAACCTGTATTACAGGTCACCAGACCCCATTTTGTGGCATGATACTAATAGACTGGTGGGTAAGATGTTTTTCTTACTAAACTATTATTAGGTAAATGTGCAATTAAAACCAAAAAAAAATAACTGGACGAATTAAACAATTAAAACTAAAGTTAAAAAATGAACAGAAAATAAAATAACACAACTGAAGCAGTCAAAGGGTGTATTGTGAACATTATGGTTGTGAATGTGTAGAACTGTAGATGAATGTTGATGAAGTGTACGTGAATGGAAGTAAATGTGAAGAAGAATGGATGGATGGACTATCGTCCTTATACTACCGGAATACCAGACGCACTGCAGGATATCATCCACACTTTGTTGATATCCCCACCAGTCGTACTCAGCGCTTCTCTCAGCGCCACAGCCAAAGTGTGCAACTCTCTGCCAGTGTCTGTGTTTCCTTTCCACATTAAACTCGTCTAGCTTCAAAACAAATAAAATCAAATCAAATTAAAAGTCATTTATTCAAACTAGGCTGAGAGTCAGCACTTTTTGAACGTCAAAGTTACATAAGACAGTCTCCCCAAAACGCCCGCCCTTCGACACTTCCTAGTGCTTTAGCTGGGAAGAAGAAGTGGCGGAACAAACTCCCCAGCAGCACAGCTGTCTGTTAAGTTAGAAGAACTTGATTCTATACAATTGTAAGGAGGTAACATTAAGAGACACAAAACATTCAATTAAATGATTTGCCATATGTGTCAGCTAGCTAACCCAATATTCCAAAAAATAAAATGAAATCTATACTCAAGCAAAAGCAAAAAATATTTATATAATGTAAATAAAAGTACCAAAATAAAAGCCTCCTGGCATAAAGGGCGTGACAGCTTACATATGCAACACCACAAGCAGCACCCGTTCACGAGCATAACGCAAAGATCAGCCACTAACCCCCTCGCCTTATTTGAGGGAAGGGGCTAACCCGACCCCTGACGCTACCGCAAGCATTAATATATAATAATGTAATAACCTTTATTGGCACAAATTTATACATATATTTTTGTGAATTCCCTAGCTCCTGCGCTAGTGTACACTGTATTAGAGGGGCTAGTGTCTTCCCCTAATTACTAAGTAACATGTAAATTATGGCATACAAAGATTAAAAACCGAAACAAGGAAAAAGAATAATAAAATAAAGTAATCTAACATGCAAGATGAAAAATGAAATGACTAAAAAAAAACCAAAATAATTTACGGAATGTGTTATGTGGGCGGGCAGTATATGCTCGTGATAGTTATAGTGTGTAAGGGTCTGAATGTGTGTGTGTGTGTGTGTGTGTGTTTATGTGTGTGTATTCGTGTGTGTGTGAAGTGATACTCTTCATAAAAATTTAATTAAGTTTTCTGTGGCGTCATAGTCCAAACTTTTGAGCCAGGGCAGTATAACTTTTCTAAACTCATTTAAGTTAAGTTTCCGAATTTTGTATTTTTTATTATTAAATATATAGATCAGTTTTCTGATCCTTGCCACCAGCGATGCTATGTGGACAACTGGACACTCCAATTCAACTTCTCGTCTAGTGTAACTCCTAAATATTTTATATTGGTAACGCGAGATAGTGTTGCGCAGTTACAGTTTGGGTGGTCGTTTTTTCGGTTACATGGAAACGTGTGTAGTGTATCCTAAGCCTCAGTGCAGAATCTGCACTCCCAACAACGGATTTAGTAAAACAGATATACTTTGTTTTGCTGGAATTGAGAGACAGAAGACTGCTTTCAAGCCATGTGGTCACCCTAGCCAAACCAGTTTCAGCCTTTTGGAATAGTCGTTTCCAGGCGCTATCGTGAAAGACAAGAACAGTATCATCTGCAAACATAAAAATATCCTCTCCTGGCGCCGCCAAGCCGCACAAGTCATTAATGTACAGAAGGAATAAAGTAGGGCCCAGAGTACTGCCTTGTGGTACACCGTATGTGCATATCTCATCATTACTTACATGTTTTTCAACACGTACTCGCTGTGTTCTACCAGACAAATAGTCTCTAAACCATTCAAGAGGCAATCCTCTAATACCCACGTTTTCTAGCCTCGTAAGTAATATCGGAACGGAAACTGTATCGAAGGCCTTCTGAAGATCTAAAAACACTCCTATACATTGAAATCTAAGGGAGCATGACGAACTTGCTGCCGGTTGCTCAGGCAAGAATTGAATGACAAGTTGTCGAGGTCGCAAGCTGATCATTTTATGCAATACTAGCTTCTGCCCGCGACTTCGTCCGCGTCAAATTTTTGCTCCCCTGACCCTTCCCGTCGCATCGATTTGCCTGCTAGTTTTCGTCCACTTTTCGTTGCTCGCTCCTTTTGAGTTATACTGAGTCAACCTTAAAAGATAGACATATGCTGTCGCGGACTTTTTTTTAGAACTTTTTAAAAGAAACAATTCCGTTATACATGATTTTTGCGATACTTTAATCGTTTACGCAGCGCACGCAACGGAAACTCTCAAAAGGAATAAATTTTCCCCGTTTTTGCAACATTTTTCATTACTGCTCCGCTCCTCTTAGTTGTAGCGTGATGTTATATAGCCTATAGCCTCCCTCGATAAATAGGCTACCCAACACAAAAATAATTTTTCAATTCGGGCCAGTAGTTCCTGAGATTAGAGCGTTCAATCAAACAAACAAACAAACAAACTCTTCAGCTTTATAATATTATATACTAAGAAAATGTTAATAGCGTGTAATAGTCTAGCTCTGAAAAGAACTGTTGTTTAGCCCTGAAAAGAACTGTTGGTTAGCCCTGAAAAGATCTGTTGGTTAGCCCTGAAAAGAACTTTTGTTTAGCTATGAGACGAACTTTTGCGTAGGTGTAGTTTTAAGAACGAAATCTAAAAAAAATCGCACGAAAATTATTAGACTTCGCGCACGACCGCTGCGTAGGGAGCCGACCTCGCGACTGAGCCGCGCGGGTACCTTACTCATAGATCTAAACTCCCCTCCCGCACGCGCACCCCCGCCTTGGTGACGCCCACTTCGCAACGGGCCGTGCAGCAGAAATCGTAATATTTTAATTTCGCCATAACTTCAAAACCAAACGTCCAATTTTAATCATTCAAAGACCAAATATTATCTCCATAAACTGTTCTTAGTGATGAAATCATTTATTTTGATTAGGATTAATAGCATGAGTAAAATAAACGCGTTTAAATGTAGTCCAAAAAAAATTCAAGATTTTTAAATAAAAAAATGGTTGCTGTGCCTCACTCGACATAGATGGGTATAGTGTGTCGCGGACTTTTTTGTAGATATTTATAAGATCTACAATTAATTAGAACATTTTATGGTTCTATCTTTTATAGTTTAGGCAGCGTACGCAAAATAAGTAACTTTTCTGGTTGATTTTTTACACCTTGTGTCCGAAAAACCCAAATATCTTACGGAACCCTATTTTTTTCCAAAATAAAATATAGCCTATGTTACTCGTGGATAATGTAGCTTTCGAATGGTGAAAGAATTTTTAAAATCGGTCCAGTAGTTTTTGAGCCTATTCAGTACAAACAAACAAACATACAAACAAAGTTTTCCTCTTTATAATATTAGTGTAGACTAATCATTATAATATGTCAAAGCATAGAACATGTCAAACTCAATAAATACACAAAAAATAAATGACTAACACAGTTAAAAAAATAATAATAATATAATAACAATTATATTAGAGCTATATAACCTATCACTAGGTACGCTAGTACTGGAGAAAGAACACAAACATTGCCTTGAGTTAATCACAGCGACCAACTAGTTTTGCCATTTAAATAGTCGTTGATGGAATAGTATGCCTTTAGACAAAGGTTGGATTTTACTTGAGCTTTAAACGCATTAAAAGGTAATTCTAGTAAAGAAGGTGGTAGCTTGTTGTAAAATGTTATACCAAGCCCAACAAATGAGTTATGCACCTTATGAAGCCGGTGAAAGGGAACACGTAGTTTGTCCTTATTTCTAGTGTTAACAGTGTGAAAATCACTGTTTTTAGCATGTAAGTGTAAATTTTGCCTAATATATAAGATGTTGGCGAAGATGAATTGTGATGCTACCGTAAGAATACCAATATCTTTAAAAAAGTCCCTTAGAGAAACTCTGGCACCTAGCTGGTAAATTGCTAGAACAGCTCGTTTCTGAAGGACAAAAATATTTTGAATATCAGCGGCTTTGCCCCACAGTAGAATACCGTAAGACATAACGCTGTGAAGATAACTAAAATAGACTAACCGAGCTGTATCAACGTCAGTATATTGTCTTACTTTTCTGACAGCGTAGGCGGCTGAATTGAGCCTCCCCGCTAGACTTGAAATATGTGGGCCCCACTGTAGTTTGCCATTCACTGTTATGGCCAGAAAACTCGAGTCTACAGTTTTAAGAACCTCTTTATCTAAGACGATTTCGGGACCTAGATTTCTAACATTCGGTAAGGCGAACTTTACACATTTCGTTTTCTTGGCATTGAGAACTAAGTTATTTGCCGTAAACCAATCCGTAACCATTGAGAGTGCACTGTTTACGTCTTCAAAATCTTGTCTGTTCCTATCTACTTTAAAAATAAGAGAAGTATCATCTGCAAACAGTACAACGTCACAAATACCCTTTAAAAAGAATGGTAAGTCATTGATATACACTAAGAACAAGAATGGGCCGAGTATAGAGCCTTGAGGCACACCTAACTGAACCGGTAGCCCGGTAGATTTTACACCATTAATATCTACACTTTGGAACCTATTATGTAAATAAGAATTTATTACGTTTAAAACTTCGTTATGGACACCGTAATGACGTAGTTTACGCAAAAGCGTGTCATGGTGCACACAATCAAAGGCTTTGGAGAGATCACAGAATACTCCGATAGCATTTTGCGAGTTCTCCCATGCATTAAAAATGTGTTTCAAGAGAGTAACACCCGCATCTGTAGTTGAACGAACTTTCTTAAAGCCATATTGCTCATTATGAAGGAGGCTATTTAAATTAAAATGTCTTAGCAACTGCTTGAGTATTAACTTTTCAAATATTTTGCTAAATAAGATAAAAATAAGCCTAAAATTAGAAAAGTCTTTTTTATTACCTGATTTAAATAATGGTATGACTTTGCTACTCTTCATGAGGTCAGGAAAAGTTTCAACACATTTATTAAAAGTAACAGCTAAATAGCTAACCAGGAGTGAACAGGCATCTTCTAGGTAAACTCGTTCCATCAAAAACCTCTTCAATGCTTTCTATCAGGCATGATAGATGTTGAGAGAAAGCCCATCCAGCAAAAAAAAAAAACAAAAAGAACATGAAATAGGTACTTATTCATCGGTCGCGAATCATATTTTATTCAATACTAGCTTCTGCCCGCAACTTTGTTCGCGTCAAATTTTTGCTCCCGTGACCTTCACATCCCGTTCCCGTCGCATCGAATTGCCAGCCAGTTTTCGTCTATTTTTCATTGTTGCTCGCGCTCCTTTTGATTGTAGTGTGATGTTATAGACAAATTGTAAAACTAGAAATAAATATTATTTATTATTTTTATATAGCCTAAAGTCTTCCTGAATATATAGCCTACCCAACACAAAAAGAATTTTTCAATTGGGACCAGTAGTTCCTGAGATTAGCGCGTTCAATCAAACAATGTTGTTTGTTCGTACAAACAAACTCGTCAGCTTTATAATATTAACCCACACCCACCACCACCACCACTACCACCCCACCACCTCACACTGACCTGTAAACTGCAAAAAAACGTAAGAAAAATTTAATTTCGCGGGATACCTTCGGATTTCCCCCTATAGTACTTTGCTTCTGGTTTATCCTGGACATTCTAGCAGTAATACCTATTAGGATCCCCTGGCTATGTGGAGGATATAGGTACTCTATCGAATAAATAAAGAATTACGAATTACAAAAAAATCGTTGACAGAGGGTCCAGAGTAGAGATGAGATATACCTGCCAATCTCCATACCCGGCCTTCAAGGTATGGGTATCGCCAAATACCTGTTACAAAAACCGGGTTTCAAAATACCTGTAAGTATTTGGGTGTGTTATGATTTCGAAAAGTATACGTATGCGATAAGTATGGCATACCTCCAATATTATGTAGGTACGACGTTTCAAGTAAGAGATATGAAGATGGTTTTTAGTGAGTGCTTAATATTATATGCAAAATAACATTAGGTTATTTTATTTAAACTGACTAACTAGAGTAGCAGCGTAGTTAAAAATCACTTTATTACACACAATATAGTTTTAAGGAACTCTTTGATTTGATTAAAAAATGTAATTCGTAATATTTTTTTATGCAATAACATCATTACACAATTATATTTCTTAAGAACGTAGACATATGTATTTTTTTTTCTAACTGAATTAGGTCGTCCGAACGTTCCTAAAGCACGAATGACGCATCGGGTCCTGCCGTAAGCGGTCGGGTAGCTTCGGGTGGTTTCGGCGGAACGATGCTGCACGAACTGGCTGATACTTTGTGGTAGCGGTTCGTTTCGTACTACCCTATACTTATGACGTCATACCTTCAAGGTATTTACCCAGTATTGCGGTCTGTACCCGGACTACGTACTGGGAAGCACATACAAAAATTTACATTTGTCGTGCAATCCGCTGCAAATATTACAAAAAGGGGTAAATAAGGAAAAAGTATAAAAATTGCACTCCGTCTACAGTTGGTTGGTACTTCATTGTACATACTTAGATAATTACGTGTGTTTGAATCGTAATACGCAAGTCAAGTACTTGAGTTATTTGTTATTGTTTATGACGAATTTAACTTCGCCATTAAGTGATTTATTTTCGTAACAGTAGGTATCTAATTTAACCAAATAAAAATCGCTTCCGTACACAAGTTGTTTATCCTTTTGTAAGTGGCTTTTGGTACCGAAATTTTTTGACGCATTTTGTGGTAAGAGTTAAATCAGCACGTAACGAAAAAAAGTTACGTAACAAAATAACTTTTTATTATTTAAAAAAGAAAGAGGCAGGGAGGGTGAGATAGTTTTCATGATTTCCGAGGGCGCTAAATAGGGCATGCAAAATCACATATACATACATTATATGTATTATTTTCAAATAAAAAACCAACTTTGTGAATCCTTCTAATATGTAGACAAATATCTAGACATATCTAGACAAATAAATAAAATTGGAGGGTCTGTTTGTAATATTAAAATAACCGCTTTTTACTAAGTGTATATGGATGAATACACAGTACATATAACAAAACAACATTTTTTTAAATTTTGGTCTGTCTGTCTGTCTGTCTGTTTGTTCCAGCTAATCTCTGAAATGGCTGGACCGATTTTGACGGGACTTTCACTGGCAGATAACTGATATAACAAGGACTAACTTAGGTATTTTTTTATTTTAGAAAAAATCTTTTATTTTAGAAAAATACCTGCGTTAATTTCTATTATAAATGTGAAAGTTTGTGAGTATGGATGTTCGTTACTTTTTCACGCAACAACGACGGAGCTTCATGTGTCGCTCCGTCAGTCGCTCGCCCCGCTCCCGCACTTCCTCGCGCCACCGATTTTCCTACGAGAACGTGCTACCGGGACAAAACCTAATATGTAATCTATGTTCGTCTCGTCCTCCTCCATTTTACTCTTTATAACATGAGCTACATGCCAGTGGATGACCCGTCTAAATGGAGCCAACCGTTTCTGAGATAACCCGGAACAAACAGACAGAGAGGATTGCAAACCATTTCTTTTTTTATAACTACCGTATTTACATTACTTTGCATTTAGCAAAAAGCTGTTATTTTGACATTACAAACAGAAACATAAGTTTATATTATTTGTATAGTTACCAAGATTTGTCCTCATAACGTCTTTCACCCAGTCCATCCATCGTTTTTATCCTTCCCCATACTCACATCCTAGCTATCCACATTCTTACTCAAAACTTTTCTCTCGAGATTTTCCTAATTCTTCCGCATCAACCATACCATGAAAACCATTTTTGTTGCAATTTTTCAGTCATCTGTGCCACTTAAGACTTCGCATCCGGCCCATATCAACAAAATGCAATATATTACGGGACTGACTACAAAATCGTCAATGCCACAACATGCTTAATGGTTCTTCATCTACCGTTTCCCCATCATTCACCAGGAACCCTAGCCAGTTCCCATTCAAGTTCTCTCAATGGAATTAATTTTTAATTTCGTGTTTCGAACGGGACTACTGCGTCACGGCCTTATCGGCTCATCTTTATTTAACAATTCACTAAGTTCAGAGGTCTTACATTGAAATGCAAAGACATACGAACCACTTGGTGTTCGAACCTCCACAGTCGTCACCATTCGACAGTATCTTCCCGGTCTTTTCAAGGGAAAGACGAAACGTAACGGGGTTTACAGTATTTTTCTTTATTCTCCAAAAATGTACCAAGACAATGAAGTTGGGGCCAAGTTGGAGAAGAATAAGTTCGAGTCGTCTATTAGTGAATTGAAGAAGAAGACTTTTGTTTCTGTTGCTGATATTGAAAGTTATGGTGAGAGTGACTTTTTATTTTCAAAAACACGTTTCGTTCTTACATTTAGCTGATCTTGCAGTAATGATTATCATGGATTGAAACTGAAGTGAATGATGAAATTATTTTAGTATATTTTGACATAATTTGTCTATATGGTGAAGTTGAACTCTAAGTACTCATTACGAATTCAACATTCAAATAAATTATTTTGTGTTCACAAACAATAGCATGAAAGCTTAAAAACTATGTGGCACTGGTTTGTGAGAGACTTGTGTAGGAATAGATTTCTAGGAGTACCTGTATAGCAGATCACCAGGGTTGGGACTCCGGTGACCCTATGGTGGGTATGTACATATTAGCAGTTTTATAATAAATTTGAAGGGATGGGTCTTCCCTTCACATTTATAATTTACAGATTAAAAACAAAAAGAGAAGAAAGTGGTAAAGAAGAGTTATGTGATATGTGTAGGGAAGCTAGTAGTATGGACTATTTTGCATGAGTTTGTAATTCCTCAGTTGCTTTATAATCTAGATTATCAATGGAGCCATTCAACTAGATCACTGAAACACTATGAATTGGTTCAGCTTAGGCCATAGTCCGCTTAGTTCTGTTTTTATTTGCATATTGTTGAGCTTAGATTCAAACAATGCTATTCATAGTTCAGTTGTGTTAAATGAATTAATGAGAATAGAAAATAATGGGAATGAAAGGCGATGTTGCAAATGATACCTATTATCGAGAAGTTATATGGAAATCGACCGTCATTGTCTTGTGCAAGTGACGCGGAGGAATATAGAGCATATCGTTAGGAAAGTTTACAGACGGAAACACGGAATGTGTGATCTTACCATAGAAATGATGCTCAACGGGGTGATTGCGTAACACAATCAAAATGACAATTGATCGCAATTGATTTCGTTTTGATACTTCACCCACCTTCATTGCGTTAATTACGTTGGTGAGCAGACGAATTACTCCAACCTATGGAGCAATGTGTTAGCAATTACATCCTACAATAATCTTTGATTGTGATTGAAAGTTTGTTACGCAATTGAAGTGCTGATTCGATTGTGTGTATTGCGGGCTACAGATTGGTGAAACATGAAATGAAACACACACTGAAACAAATTCGCCTAGTTGCCGTGTTACTTTACATGCTGCATTGCATAAATTAGGACAGCTAATTATTTATTTAGTTTTTGTTTCACTATCAGATGTTTACTAAACTTTATTCAATAGATATGGTTATAAAAACCAATTACAATTATTATTAAAGGCAGAGTCACATATATGTACTTACATAGAAAAGAACATTTAAAATCCAGGTAAATCCAGTTACATAAAACAATAGCAATTAATAAAACTTTTATGAATCCCCCTCACGGTATTACTAACGTGGCAGACAAAACTTACTGTGTTATGTCATGTTACATTTCACCAGTCTGTACCAATAGGATGATGTAGCTGATGAGGAGATAAATACTACTGAGATTACTACTGACTGACCTTGATCAACTGATTTGTGAAAGAAGAACATTATGCTGGCAAATTGGAATAAGTTCTAGAAGCGTGAGGACCTTAAGAAAATTTGCTTAAAATATTGAATTAAATAATCCCATATCAACATCATATGAAGCCCGACTTCACACACTGCTGGGCAAAGGCCTCTCTATTCTTGTGCCAATCCCCATGCTCCTGTGCCAGCCAGATCCAGGTATTGCCCACGATGGCAACAATGTCGTCCACCCATCTCGCTACCGGACGATCGACATCTCGTCTTCTAATCCTTGGATGCCACTTTGTCACAGCCATACTCCATCTGTCATCACTGCACCTTGCTAAGTGTCCTTCCATACTCCATTTGAGCCGCTTAATAATAGGTACATCTTTCTTCAAACCTAACTGAAAATAAAAATGTTTTGTATACGCATAACAATAAGCGAGGGCAAAGGTCTTATACAAATTGTATTGTTAAAAAGACGTACGTTTCCCTATACAAATAATAATTTAAAGCAACAGCTATTTTGCACGTGAATGAGTTAATGTAAGTCTTGACGTAATAGGGCGTGCATGCGCGTGAGCACATTATAATCAGTTTCTTTTAGCGCGATTAACGACAAAGTTTATTTCACGTAATACCGTGAAATTAACTTTGTCGTTAATAAGTGTAGGAACCACCTCCTACATTTATTTTTGGTCCTTCGAGCCGGATAGGAAGTAGAAATGGCTTTTATTTTGACAGTTCAACAACAAAATTAATTCAAATTCTGATTTATAATGCGATATGCAATTAGGATACAGGATTTTGCGGATGCAATTTTGCATGCTCCGAAAGCATTTTTAGTACAATTGGTAAACAAACAAACAAATGAGTAAACCTGATAGTAGAATCATAATAATATGCACCAGAACCAGCCGTAACATAATGTTTGCATATTATTGTAATACGTACTGTATACGTACTGTGTAGTATTTACCTTATCTACCCTCTGAATGGATGAATTTTCAACTTTCAGTGTTAAACGAGCATTGAGAATCCAACACAGTAACACACTATTAATTAGAATCTGATTTATTTTGAAGGTTATTACTAAACCATTGATTCATGTTCAAAAAATATTCTGCTCAACAACGTAAATAACGCAATTAGTATAGTTGTCAAATTGAAAGCCATAGCTGCTGTTAGTGTGTCACACAATTATCCCTCTGGATGTTATGAATCTGATAAGATGCGAATGACATTTGTGACGTTTTATGATCTTAAGCAAAAGCATCGTCTTCGGATACTTCTACTTGACCTTATCTACACAATTTCTGATTATAATTATCTCCTCTTAATCCTGCGTGTCATACATGCGGGGGGATAGTAGTAATCCTATTCGACATTATTCAATCTTTTGTCAAGTATCAATCACTGTACCTAGCCTCTTCCTAACTATATTGGGGTTGGCTTTCAGTCTAACCGGATGCAGCTGAATAATAATAATAATATCTTAGGACAACTAACACTCCGTTATCTAATCCCAAACTAGGCGGAGCCTGTACTATGGTAACCAGACAACTGATAAGAATACTTATATTTCTAAATACATACATATTATATGTAGATAAACCACAGAACAGATGATTGTAGTCATCACTCAAAGATTTGTCCTGGGTGGGAATCGAACCCACGATCTCAATCTTAGCAGTCAGGGTCACTACCCACTCGACTATCAAGCCAGTCATATACCAGAATAACAGTATTTTAGATGGAGCGACTGCGACCCTGGGTAATACGATACTTCTTGGAAGACTGTTTGTTGGACTTTCTGGCTTCTGATTGCCTATAACGACTGTAAAAGATCCAGGAATGCCACCTGGTATCAACGGCTTAGCATAACATGATGAACTTATGATATAATCGCGCATTAACGTGTCCTTGCATAGTGCTTATCCCAGTCTGCACGTTCAACTCACACACCTGTTTTAGACCACTGACACAATCGTTCATATATCATAAGATAATTATATGTTCGTAAGAAGACGGGAGAAACACAGATTATGCTAATTTAATAACATAAAACTTTAAGCTGACACTTCGTGGTCGTTTAGATTCTGAAGATTTTTGAGAATTATTTTTTCGCCTCCGAGAATTCATCCACGAGGAAGGCTATATAGGTAACCAACATTTAATTCTGCCTCATTTCTTAAAATCTGTACTTTGTGTGTGAAGGCAGCAAGATCATTCAAAACTGAGTCTCGCATCTCTTCTTCAGCTTGTCGCAATCCCATGTCAGGTATTTGTAGTCAGCGCACAATGTTTTCTTCTTACATTCTTTGGAGATTCTTCTAACGGCTGATTGGGCAGAATTCTTCTCTTCTATCAGCTGTTCCATTATCATTTACTTACCTTTTATTCCGTGTGAACGCCGGAAGTAACGAATAGCACCATTTTATTTGTTCCCGTGGGTGTCGTAAGAGGCGACTAAGGGACTTACGAGAGAATAGGCAGCAGGGTTATCTATGCATTTTACCACCATAGTGCGATCGTCAACCCGCCTGCCAAGCGTGGCGATTATGGCAAACCTTCCCAGATTAGGGATTTGGTACGTCGCTCCAGTGAATTATGTTTGGCTGAAATGATGATGATGACTTTTATGATGATGATTCATAGGATCCTTCACATAATCTATCCATCTTCTGTGAGTTCTCCCTATATAAGGTGTATCTATTCATACACGAAATATTTTAAGAGGTACACCTGTAGGTGGTAAAGAAGCTAGATCAACGAAAAAAAATTTTTTCTAAATGTATTTTTTTCATAATTTAATATTTTATGAATTATTTGACGCATATAAGAAATACTGGCTCCTTCTTATTTTTTACGGCCCGAGACACCGCGGCCATGCTCGTGCCGTCCGGTCGCCGCCCTCGCAGCGTCAGGCGTGCCATTCATAGAATTTGGAGTAAAGGTTTTATGCAAAACGTCTCAAGCAGTTTTAAAATTATAATAATTACGAAAATTCAAAAATGCGTTGATAAAAATTTTCTTTTTGCTTCTATAGTTTCTTTACCACCTACAGGTGTACCTCTTAAAATATTTCGTGTATGGATAGATACACCTTATATATCCATTAGCATATACTTTCATTACTATGGGTCAATTTAGCATGATTTGCCACTAAACAATGTTTTTTTTCGTTTAGGCGAGAGTGGTGTGACTCCGGAATACCAAGAGGCTTACCGTCGCTCTATCAATGATCCTGACAGCTTCTGGAGCGAGGTTGCCCAAGAGTTGGTTTGGACCAAACCTTGGGATCAAGTGCTGGATAACAGCAACCCGCCGTTCACGAAATGGTTAGTACGTAGGTAACAAAAGGCATCAAGCTCATACGGCCTCGTCGGTTTTCGTAATTTTATTTAATAATCATAACTGCATAATAAATGCGTATTCCTTTCAAAAATATGTATAATGCTTTATATACAAACTCAATGGTGTAAACACAGATGTAGTTCAGTATAAATTTCGGTAAATATTCCAAATTTAAATCACATTCTCCCACTAGAGGATGAATGAAATTCTGTACAATTTTCTTTCCCTGTTTTTAACAGATTAAAAAGGGGCCATTCATTTATTACGTAAGACGATTTAGGGGGAGGGGGGGTCGACCATGTCTTATTTTTTCTTACAAGGGGGTGGGAGGGAGTCTCGATAGTTTTTACGTAAGATCAAAAAAATGCGCAAAGTTAAAATTATACTTTGAAGAAGACTGAAAATCTTATGTAGTTACCTACCTAGATGAATGATTAAAACCAAAGTTTATGAAACCAAAAGATAAAGATTATAAGTACCTTTTAAATTACAAATAAACATTTCAAAAAATTGTTACTTTGAAAAATAACCCAAACGTGTATTTACTTTTTCCTTTAGATTCTTACGTAATAAATATTAAACAGGGGGAGGGGGTCGGCCTATTCTTATTTTTCTTATAATAGGGGGGAGGGAGTCAAAAACTAGCGAAAATAGTCTTACGTAATAAATGAATGGCCCCAAATGACTATTGTTATGTTAGCTTTTTGTGGCATAGAATGTCACTTTTTTGAGCAAGTGGTACGAAAATACATTTATTTAGCACAAATCAAAAAGCACACTGTAGGTATACAGCAGAAAATAGTAAAATAAAATGTGTAAATGTGTGTATATAAATACCTACTATTTTCGAAAGTTTTTATATACTACGTAAATGATGTCACGTTTATCAATAGGGTTTTATTCTAGAGCATCTCATTAAGCATTTCTATGACAGTTTTTTTGGAATTTACATAAGATATGTAAAGTGGCATTGTCTTATAATATAAGAATATTTTGTTGTTAGTGGCTTCACTTGATCAACATTAATTAAAAAAGTATTACTCATGTAAGATGACAGCGCTTAAAACATTGGATTTTATGTATTGACTTATTATTAAGCTACGCATGCTGCAGTTGGTCGTGGATGGATGACCATGTGTTAGTGTTGCAAAGGACTCGAGTCTTCGAGTCTTAATTTTAGGGACTCGACTCAATTATGCAAGACTCAGTGTGCTCAAAAGGCTCGGAGTCTAGAGTGAAGCCGAGCCCGAGTCATTAAAAAGGACTCGAGTCTTAAAAAGGAGTCCAGTCTGAAAATAAACTCGAGTCTTAAACAAAAACTCGGAGCATGCAGATGGGACTTGTAGCTCATCTTTCAAAAAACTTGAATAACTCCTCAGATTTTTTGTATCATAACCACTAATTTGAAGTTATCACCTTCTATTCGAGTCTTTTCTAATGATGACCCACAAGTCTCATCTTCCGAGGCGGTCTCTCATCTCATCTCACGGTCCGAGTTTTATTTTAAGACAAGACTCGAGTTCACTTTAAGACTCGAGTCCTTTTAAGACTCGAGTCCTTTTTGAGATTCGAGTCCTATTTAAGACTCGAGTGCTTGACTCTAGACTTCGAGTCATTTGAGCACACTGAGTCTTGTATAATTGACTGGAGTCTTTTAAATTAAGACTCGAGGACTCGAGTCCTTTTCAACACTACCATGTGCACATACCAAGATTCAACTGTCATTCATGGAATTGGCACAGTCGTTACGGGTCGTCAGACAGAAGCCCAAAAGCCTGACAACCAGTATAAACATGGCGAATCGTGTTACCCTGTAACTCTGTTGTGGAGGTCAGAAGGGCAGTCGTTCCAAGTGATTTACTGGCGTTCAGCTGCATCTAGTTAGACGGGAAGCTGACTCTAATATGGGGCAAAGGCTAGGGAGAAGAGGAGGTAAGGACTAATTAGAAATGGCTTTCTTATTTGGAATCAAAGACAATTCTTCCTCTTTATACTAAGTTATTATAGTATTAAAAATTGATTTGATTTAGTTGACAAGTGTGTGACAGTGATCTTCACGACCGATATTAATTTAATCAACATACTCGTGCCCATGTCCCAGAATACCAACCACCGATTCTTTGTTCAATACCTACTCCTATAGCCATTCATATACAGTTTTATTTTCAATGCTTACTTTTTTTGCTCTATGCTAATACTTGAGAACAATGTTGGCCCAGAAGTAACGGCTACGACTTACGAGTTGTAGTTTTTATTGTGGCAGGCTCTTTACTTTGTGTAAATTATTTCATCACCGCTGCTCTCAAAACGGTGAAGAAAAACATCGTGAGGAAACCAGAATGCCCTAGAACCAAAAATTCGAAGACATGTAATCATACCATACCGCACTGGGCGCCTCACACCTACTCACAGAGAGAACGCCTGTACCCCAGCAGCGAGAACACTATAGGCTTATTATGCTAAAACTTACTACTGCAAGAAAAACTTTATAGAGAAATAGGACACTGTGGAAACCGTTGTTAATCATTGTCTTTTCCTCAGGTGGGTAGGTGGAGAGATGTCAGTATGCTACAATGCAGTGGACCGCCATGTTGCCAGCGGCAAGGGAGATCAGGTAGCACTTGTGCACGATTCACCCTTGACCGACACTGTCCGAAAGATCACATATTCCGAGATTAAAGAACAGGTTGGTACTTCCCACTTGATTTATTTTTACTAAATATGACCTCCTCTGTATATTTTGGTTGGTATTTCTTTTGTTTCTCATCAATTATTCTACGCTATTCTATTGACATAATAAGGGGTGGACTTTGCATCCATGACAGTCAAAAAAACTGAAAAGCAAAAAATAATAAACCTTAAAATTTTGAGTCGGCGCTGAAAAATCAATGAACAATGATCACTCAATGCGCCGACTCATAATTTTAAGGTTTATTATTTTTTGTTTTTCAGTTTTTTCGGCGGTTTAATTTTTTGTTAAAAGTTTTTATTTTATTATTTTTTGTGACTTTAACTTACTAATAATACTTGGCAAGGTATACCCTATCCAATAAAAAAAGAATTATCAAAATCGGACTATTCTGTATAAAGTTATGCGTGGTTATACATTATAATCAGTGAGTGAACAATCAATCATCCCCTGTTTTCCGACCCATAGGGTTCGATTTTGTTTTCCAAATTTATATGAGACCACCTATACCCTTTCCAATAGAAGAAGAATTACCGCAATCAGACCACTAAGTATAAAGTTATGCATGGTCATACATAAAAAAATAGGAGTCGAATTGAGTACCTCCTCCGTTTTTTTCGTCGGTTGAAAAACCACAATGTTTACTCCATTTTCAGCAATTAATGAAATTTGTTTTTTAGTTACTTACCACTTTTATCGGTTCCATCTCTTTATCTTCTGGTACTGCCTAGAATAAATAACTGTATTTTCTTTCTTTCAACCGGTAACTTTGTTTTTTTTTCAATCGGTTTTATTTTCTTTCAACCTGTAACTTTGTTTAACCGGTAACTTTCATCATCATCATTTCAGCCAAAAGACGTCCACTGCTGGACATAGGGCTCCCCCAAGCACCGCCACTTCGACCTGTTCTGTGCCTCCCGCATCCAACGCATTCCTGCGGCCTTCACCAGGTCATCGGTCCATCTTGTGGCAGGCCTTCCAACGCTCCGTCTTCCAGTACGCGGTCGCCACTCCAGTACCTGGCCATCCGTTCTGCGAGCAATGTGCCCTGCCCACTGCCACTTAAGTTTGGCAATTCTTCGGGCTATGTCGGTAACCTTGGGTCTCCTACGGATCTCTTCATTTCTGTTTCGATCGCGTAGGGAAACTCCAAGCATAGCCCTCTCCATTGGTCTTTGGGTGACTTTGAGCCTTCTTATCAGACCCATTGTGAGCGACCACGTCTCAGTGCCATATGTCATCACTGGCAACACACACTGGTCAAAGACTTTTGTCTTGAGACACTGCGGTAAGTGGGACGAGAAGATATTGCGTAGCTTCCCGAACGCTGCCCAGCCGAGTCGGATTCAACGATTGACCTCTTTCTCGAAGTTGGACCTACCTAACTGGACATGCTGTCCTAGGTACACATATTCGTCCACAACTTCGAGTGTAGCGCCTCCGATATTCATTGGAGTGGGTATCACACGAGCATTGGACATAACCTTTGTCTTGTCCATGTTCATTCTAAGACCCACTCTTTCGGAAGCTCTACTGAGGTCATCGAGCATTGTACTGAGGTCCTCCATAGTCTCAGCCATGACTACTATGTCGTCGGCAAATCGAAGGTGAGTGATGTACTCGCCATTGATGTTGATGCCAGCCCCTTTCCAGTCCAAAACCTTGAAGACATCCTCCAGTGCAGCGGTGAACAGTTTCGGAGAGATTACGTCTCCCTGTCTCACCTCTCGCTGCAGAAGGATAGGTTTCGAGGCTTTGTCCTGGAGCCGGACTGACATAGTGGCGTTTTCATACAAACACTTCACCACCTCAATGTACCGATAGTCAATCTGGCACCGTTGCAGAGACTGCAATACAGCCCAGGTCTCGATCGAATCGAAGGCTTTTTCGTAATCCACAAACGCTAAGCAGAGAGACAGGTTATACTCTTTGGTCTTCTGTATAACCTGCCGCAGCGCATGTATGTGGTCTACGGTGCTAAAGCCTTTACGAAATCCGGCTTGTTCGGGAGGCTGGAAGTCGTCAAACCTGCGCGCGAGACGATTCGTGATGACTCTTGAAAACAGCTTGTAGACATGGCTCAGAAGTGAGATGGGCCTATAATTCTTAAGTAGGGTATTGTCACCCTTAATCACCCTTTTAAAGAAAAGTACCACCACACCTCTGTTCCATGCCTGTGGCGTTTTGCCCTCGAGTATGATGGAATCAAATAGCTTCTGAAGGGCTTTTAGAACGGGTTTCCCGCCGGCCTTCAGGAGCTCAGCCGTAATTCCATCATCACCCGGCGCCTTGTTGTTTTTAAGCTGCTTCAGAGCCATCCTAATCTCGTACAAGCTGACGTCCGGGATATCTTCAGTGTAGTGTCGAGTCAATCTAGCTCTCGGGTCGTTAGCTAGATTCATAACGGGGTTTCTGGTGGACGTGTATAACTGTCCATAGAACTTCTCAATCTCTCTTAACAGCTCAGGTTTGGCGGACACGATTTTGCCATCGTCGGTCTTCAGTTTTGCAAGCTGACTCTGCCCAATAGACAGATCTCTTGCAAAGACTTTGGAGCCCTTGTTCCGCTCTATCGCGTCCTTAATACGTTCCCTATTAAAGAGGCGAAGGTCGCTTTTCAAGGACTTAGAGATCCGTCTATTTAGCTGCCGGTACTCGAGTGCAGCTTCTGAAGACTGCAGGATCATTCCGCGCCTCTGTTCCATGAGCTGTAATATTGGATCTGAGAGTTTCTTTTTTCTATTCGTACGGTGGGTCTGGAAGAACTTAGACCCGACCGTATGGACAGTTTCCACGAACCCATCGTTATAATCGTCCACGGAGCTCCCTAGGCACTCAAAACGATTCTGGATTTCGAGCTGAAAGCTCTCGGGGTTCTGAAGTTGGATCGGTGTTGACTTCATCAGTCGAGATCTTTCCAGCTTAATATTGATATTCAATGTGACTCTTACCATGCGGTGATCACTTCCGGTTTTCACCGCGTTGATCACAGAGACATCATTGAATATTTGCTTCTTCGTCGACATAATGAAGTCAATCTCATTTTTGGTTGCACCGTTAGGACTCTGCCAGGTCACTTCCTGTGCTCACGTTTTCTGAAGAAGGAATTCATCATAAAGAGGCCTTCCTTCTCCATAAAACTAGCCAGTAGGTGACCCCGGTGATTCCGACGTCCAACTCCAAATTGCCCCACTCTCAACTCATCATCGCTTCGCTTGCCAAGTTTCGCGTTGAAGTCCCCCATAACAACGGTGAAGTGAGTTTTGGAACCATGCATGGCTCTGGAAATATCCTCATATATGGTCTCCACCTCATCGTCGGGGTGTGTCGAGGTCGGGGCGTACACCTGTATGAACTTCAGCGAATACCTTGCGTATATTCTGAGTATAAGGAACGCCACCCTGGTCGACACACTCTCGATCTTCACAACGTTGCTCACAAGGGACTTATGGACGATGAACCCGACACCACCTTGGGACCGCTGGTCGCCCTCCCGGAAAAAGAGCAGGTTTCCGAAATTGAGGATTATCGAGTCGGGAGGACTCGATAACCCTACTATACCCCATCGTAACCTGCTCAATTCTTCCTCGAGCTCGGCGATCTTCTCGTCGGTCCGGAGTGTACGCGTGTTGTATGTTGCCAGGTCCAGTTGTCGGTGGTTGTTGTAGCTGGATTTCTTCCGGGGATTCTTAGCACCCTTTTTTTTCTTTTTTTTTTTTAGGATGGGAAATCATCAAATGACTTCTCCCGCTCTGGGCGGAGCGGGAGGGCGTGTCAGACTTTTACTGACTAAAACCCACCCGTGTTTCATCAGTTGCCCATGTGCCAGGGTCACGGTATCTCTTTCGAACAATCACGCGACCCCGGCAGGCATCGGTCCTATTAGACCCCTACGCTCTTAGCACCCCTTGCCTCACCGTGGCCTTGACCACTACCATAGCCAAGGGTAGGTGGGCCGCCGGGTACTAGGGGCTGTTTTTTATTAGTGCCTGTCATTATTTGGGGGGGGTTGCCATAATCGCCACGCTTGGCAGGCGGGTTGGCGATCGCAGTGTGGTAGTGTACAATGCATAGAGAACGCTGCTGCCCATTCTCTAGTATGTCCCTTAGTCGCCTCTTACGACACCCACGGGAAGAAATGGGGTGATGCTATTCTTTACGTCCGGCACCACACGATACACCGGT
The DNA here is from genome assembly GCA_932294355.1 of Aporophyla lueneburgensis. Classification (NCBI taxonomy): domain Eukaryota; kingdom Metazoa; phylum Arthropoda; class Insecta; order Lepidoptera; family Noctuidae; genus Aporophyla; species Aporophyla lueneburgensis. The sequence goes on along the minus strand of OW028758.1, from coordinate 23,184,270 downwards.
AACTTTGTTTCCTTTCAACTTGTAACTTTATTCAAAGGGTAGCTTCGTTTTCTTTCAGCCGATAACTTTATTTTCTTCAATCTCAGGTGTCCCGACTGGCTGGTAAACTGGCTTCACTGGGTGTGACTCGAGGCTCTAGAGTGCTGATCTACATGCCCCTCATTCCTGAAGCCATCATCTCCATGTTGGCTACCAACAGGATAGGAGCCATCCACTCTGTTGTTTTTGGAGGTAAGATTTTATATCTACTTTTCTAGCGAATGTTGGTTGGAAATTATACCACATGAACGTATCTACTACCTATTAAAAAGCACCCTATGTCCTATCCCAACCCCCAGGCAGACTATCCCAACCTCCGTTCAGACATTAAAACGTAAACAAAATAGAGTAGAATATCTTATTTTTGCCCAAATATGAAAGGTACTTAAATGTTTTAAGAGGCCGTATACGAAATTTTGGCATTTTACACATACATACATTCATAAACTTACGCTTTTTTTCCATGGGGTAGGCAGAAACCACGGAACGCCACCTGCTACGATCTCTACACACTCCTTTTGCCTCGTTTAGGTTCATACAATTGGTCATACACACACGTCGGTTGCGAGTACTACGCACCTGACCTTTTTGAAGAACATCACCAATAAGGTCACTATATGTCCTCCTAGGGCGTCCCCTCCCAGTGTTTCCACTCACATCTGCCTTGTAAATACCTTTTGTAAGCTGTCCTTCATTCATCCTCTTAATCTTAACATGACCAAACCATCACAGCAAACTTTTTTCAACTTTTGTCACTATATCTTCTTTTAAACCACACCGTTCTCTTATCACAAAACGCATTAACGCAACGCAGCAGCATTTTCACAGCATTAATTCTACTTTCACGCTTCTTTTGCCACACGCAACATTCACTTCCATACATAAGCGTGGGCACCAGCACACCATTGTGAACAGCCAGTCGAGCCGTATTGGACATCAACTGTTTGGTCACAATCGCATTTCGGCATTTTATTTTTATTTTATAGCTGTACCTTTATAATTAAAATATTGTGCTATTATTCGTATAAGTTTTAATGCACAACATGAAAGATCGTTTCAATCATTATCTAATGAATGCGCTAATTTTATAATGTAGTTTTAGATTAAAACCTGCAACATTTTTGTGAATTTTGGTAGACCTTGCGTCTATTGCTTTAACAGCCACAGATTTGCAAAAAAATAAGGGAAAGTTAGATTGAGAAAACAAGGAATTTTTCCGAGTATCATATTTAACTTTTGCAGGGAAAGTTGTCTAAAAGATAAGGTTCTATCCCGTCATTGCCGGGGTTACGATTCTGGTTTTTTTTTTGTGTATGTTAATATTTTTTCGATTTTATTTCAATTTTCAAATTAGAAGTCAAAATACCTACTGCGAATCAACAAAATGTCTATTAACTTAAATGAATTAACCTTTTGAATAACAGTACTGATTTGATTTAAAATTTTGAGTATGTCATACTTAGGTACTCGTCATCCTTACTTATATTAGTAATATTACGTTACGATGACGTCCCTAAATACCTAATGACCTATTGTTTAAAAATTCTAGATTAACAAAAATATAAATTGACTATTCAGCGGGGTAATGAGGATCAATTCGACAAAAGGATATAGCAATTTTGAATACTACATCGAATACAATATAAATATCTGAGTTCATTTCTTTTTGAATCACTCAAATCCATCGAGAAATTACGAAGTTATTAAACTTTAAAAAAAGGGAGTTTTAAAACGCACGCCGCGCGCGCGAAACTGCTGATGACGTCACGAGGCTCGATCGCCCGCCACGCGCCGCACTGCTTTGTTATGATTTGCGGAGTTTAATCGTTTCTAGTTTATTTATGTTTTATTGATACTGGTAGATAGGAAACATAGAAGTCAGATTTACCCAAGGCCCAGTCGGACAATCTCGCGAAGATTGATTCGTTTATGGTTGAAAAGTAAAAAAAAAAACAATTTATTCCAGTGCACAGGTAGGTACTACGTTTTAGAATGTTTTGATTTGGCAGGTAGGTACCTTTTTCGTGTTTCTACAATGTGTAGGCACCTCTTTACCTATTTTAAATAATATTTCTTACTAGCTTCTGCCTGCGACTTCGTCCGCGTAAAATTTCCTGCTCCCCCAACCCATCCCGTCCTGCCCGCGCGAGGTCTTTGTATGCGTGACGTTTTTCTTTGTGCTCGGCTTCTAAGGGTCTTTGCGTGACCTTATATAATATATAGTCTATAGCCTTCCTCGATAAATGGGCTATGCAACACTAAACGTACTTAACTCTTCAGCTTTTACTTGGGTGTGCTACGCAATGATTTTTTTGAGAGACCAAGGCGCGCGCAATGGACGTGTTTTATATGGAATTTTTCACTTTTTCTTCGAAAAAAAAAAAAAAAATATTACCCACGTGTTTAGATTTATATGTGAGAGGACTACAAAGGGGGTCGAAAATTTCATTATTTTTGCGATAGGAAACGCTATTTTCGAGATATAAGCAAAAGAAAAGGAAAACAAAAATACAGTACTGTTTTTGCACATGAAGGCGAGGCACGTGAAGGCAAGGCGCGAGGCGCGCGCAATGGACGTGTTATATGGAATTTTTCACTTTTTCTTGGAAAATTAAAAAAAAAAATATTACCCACGCGTGGAGTTTTAAATGTGAGGGGGTTACAAAGAAACATTATTTTCATAACCATAAACCTTATGCATAAACCGAGAATACCTACAGGTTTGTACGGAACCCTCGGTGCGCGAGTCCGACTCGCACTTGGCCGGTTTTTTTCTTGTTGATAGTTCAATAATATTCATCGCGTATTTACGTTGTTGTGCAGACAAATTTTTCGTCCATGTAAATTAACACGTTAACTGCCCATCGCTAAAATAAAACTGTACTTAGTGTTATTTCACTTTAAATTTATTATTTATTCCATAAATGCATTATTTATTGCAAAAACATGGCCGCCAGGCAGCAATGACATGTTCAGATTTTGTATGTGTTGTCGGTCATATAGTCCGACAAGGCCTGAATGGAACAAAAATTGTCGGACGCACAGTCCGACATGGTAGTTAACATGTTAATGGATTAGCAATAACCTTCAGAATTATTTAGATTATGATTAATAGTGCGTTACGCAATTACGATGCTGGTATTTCGTATCTATTGTAAATCTAGATTATTTTTACGTTAAATCTAAGAGTGAGTTGCACCAACTAACTTTAACCATAACCAATGCCTATAGCTGACAAGCTATCAAATCTCCGCCCCCGTGTGACAAATGTGACTAGTTGTGACAAGGACGGGAGTGGGGGTCAAAAACATCATGAAGTGTGATGTAATTTACGGATATGGCCCTAGCCGGATATTTGACAGAACTAAGGTAGTGGTTATGGTTAAAATTAGTAGGTGCAACTCACTCTAAGTAGGTACCTAATTCCGAGATTCACCTTACTGTTTCGTTTTTCGCGAGAGAACTAAAGTTTGGAATTGAAGTAATTACCAAACTAATTTCTTGCTCAGGTTTCGCTGCCAGGGAGTTGAGGACAAGGATTGAGCATGCTGAACCCACTGTGATCATAGCTGCCAGTTGCGGGGTGGAGCCTAACAAAATTGTCAGGTAATAGAATACTCCATCTGCTGATCCATCTGGAATTCCTCAGTAATACCTACAATATCTTCTCGTCCCACATACCGCAGTGTCTCAAAACAAAAGTCTTTGACTAGTGCGTGTTGCCAGTAATGACTTATGGCACTGAGACGTGGTGAGATGGCTGAAAGTCAAGCTGTGCTGTGGGTTACCTATGGGTATGGTATCCACTCTGCATGATGCAGCATGTTATGCTATGGCACTCCATCATGCTTGAGTGGAAACCTTCTCTTTCGCTACTGCGAAAGAGAATAATAAAAAAAATTTGTAGGGTAAATTAAATTAACAGCTAATAACAGTAACAAAAGTGTGATCAGCAAGACGAATACTCACCACAAGCAACTTTAATATTCGAGTTAATTATCTTTTTGAATGCACGTGTTTCTGTGACAAATAAACCCATTTTTCAGACTTATGCGCAAATTCAAGATCTGGAAGCGTGTTTTTAGTTTTTTAATTTCCATTATTTTCTACTTTTTAGTTTGATTTTCTATGGAAGCGTGTTTTTTAGTTTTTTTTTTAACTATTATTTTTTTATTTAATGTATCTAGATACAAGGATATCCTGGACGAAGCGCTATGCCAGTCAGACTTCCAGCCCAACAGCTGTATTATCTTCCAGCGACGAAGAGTGCTAGAGTGTACCCTGGAACCTGGCAGGGATATCAACTGGGAGGAGGCTCTGGAAGCAGACCCTGTACCCTGTGTGTCTGTGGAGGCTAACGAACCCCTGTATATTTTGTATACTTCAGGTAAGACACATATTATAACACTCATCATCATTCAACATCGTCATTTTAGCCATAAGACGTCCTCCGCTGGACATAGGCTCCGCTCCACCTAACGTCCGCCACATCAACCGATTTCTTGTTTCCCGCATCCAACGGATTCTTGCGGCCTTCACAAGATCATCGGTCCACCATTTGCGATGCCTTCCAACTGTACGTCTTCCGGTACGCAGTTGCCATTCCAGAACCTTTCGGCCCCATCGGCCATCTGTTCTGCGAGCAATGTGCTCTGCATTAAATTTGACCTGACCTGACTTTTGACTTTTGACTTTTGCCCATTGTGAGCGACCACGTTTCTGTACCATAGCAATACGCACTGCTCAAAAACTTTTGTCTTGAGGCACTGCGGTATGTGGGATGAGAAGATATTGCGCAGCTTCCCGAATGCAGACCCTTCCCACAGAATCATCCCACTGCTGGGACACAAAGCTCCTCTCTTTGAGAAAGAGTAGCTGTAATCCACCAAGCGGGCCCAGTGCGGGGAAGATATCTCATGTTTTCGATTTTTTGGTTCTAGGACATGCCGGTTTCCTCACGTGGTTTTTGCTAAACGAAAGCGATAATGTTATCACACATTCACTATTGCTGGGCTTCGTCTTTTTGGTGTTTTCATTGAACGTCCCCTGATGATGCTTCGATGATGTTTTGTTCGAAATTATACTTACGACTTTTTTATTAAACTTGAAGAGTCTGCTGGGGAGTTTGTTGCGCCACTTCTTCCCAGCTAAAGCACTAGGAATGTCGAAGGGCGGGCGTTTTGGGGGGGACTGTAACTTTGACGTTCAAAAAGTGCTGACTCTCAGCCTAGTTTGAATAAATTACTTTTGATTTGATTTGAAATACTTATTATACTTTTTAGAGGTTTTTGATTATGTCGGGTGTTTTTCATTTTTAAATTTTGACGTAACCCCCTGATTTTAAATTTAAAATAGTAATAGTAAATACGTTACGATCGACACATGTCTCATTTAAATCTACGCAGCTTTACTTATATTTTGAACATAGTGAAGCTAATAAACTAAAAAAATATTTCATTAATGAATCATTCACTTTATTCTTATTTTGAATTTTTTAAAATATTTTTCCACTTTTTAGTTTCTTTTTCTATTAAAGTGTTTTTTACTTCGCGCATTTTGAACTAAAATTTTTAGTTCGGCTAACTACAAAATTGTTTTATAGTTTTTAATCATTTTTTTTTTTTTGCTATGCTGGTGATCCTGGGTAGGATAATGGCACTTTATCAGTCCTCGATAAGTGTGCAAAATTTTCAAATTAATCTAATGTCTTGAAGTGGGTGAAATTCGCGTTCCAAGAATCCGTTATTTCAAAGACCTCTGGCCCTAACAGTAAATGGCACGCCCGAATGACATTCATTGCGTTCAGTTGAGTGTGACTTAATTGGCCTGAGGACCTTTGTTCTAGTCATTATAATTGATAATCACTTTAACCGAGTACCCCATTGTTCTTGAAGTGGGTCTTTTTATCATATTATGTGAGACACGTGACGGTAACGTGTTTGTAGTTAGCGTTGTTTTTATGTCATCATCAACATTTCAGCTTTCCAGCTGAACCACCAAGCACCGACCGGCATAGACTTTCCCCAAGCACCGCTACTTCGGCCGGTTTGTGCTTCTCGCAGTGTTTTCCTGTGGTCATCGCTAGGTCATCGGTCCACCTAGTAATAGGTCTCTCAACACTACGTCTTCCAGTACAAAGTCGCCAGTCTATAAATGATAAATGATAAATGACTTTATTTTGCAAGTAGGTTTGTACAAACACTTTTACACGTCAATCAATTTTTTTTTTGAAACTAGATGAGTTCGGCATTTCCTATCTGACTACTCTGAGAAGAAACGCCGAAACAAACTCAGAGGTCACAGTCTCTTTTAAAGTCCAGACATAATCTTGATCAGATCATGTGAAGACCATGTGGATTGGTGTCTGAAGTGGTCTTTTAAGGAAAGAACACACAGCTTGAGTGGACCTGTCCAATCAGTGCACGCATTTGTCAGTAATCATGCAGACCTCTGCATGATTACTGACAAAAGAGACTCAGAACTTAAGGAGGTCAATGATTCGACGAACAATACCAAAGAAAGGACATTTGTGAAGGTCGCACAAATTACTCAAACTGCCAGACAATGTAAAAAATTAAATTAGAAGAAAAGGAAACCAAAAAAAAGAACACCCACTTCGTCTTCACATTTACAATAGGTAATTAAAACAATATAATACTTAAAAGTAAATATTCATGTCATTGTATAAGTAAAATTCATCAATGTCAATGTGTATACAAAATCAGGAAATAGTCCCGGTCTGATCATTTGAGGACCATGTACATGGGGGTGTCTGAAATGGTCTTTTGAGGAAAGAACCATACAGATTGAGTGGACCTGTCCAGTCAATGCACGCATTTGTCAGTAATCTTGCAGCTCAACTCAGAACATAAGGAGCACAAAGATTCGACGAACAATACCAAAGAATGGACATTTTGGTAGGCCGCATTAAGTACTCAAACTGCCAGATTATCATTAAAATGGAATGAGTAAGAGAGATATAAAAAAAAAACAAACATCACCTACATAGTCCTCACATTCAAAATCACTTAAATAATAATAATAATATTATACTTCTGAAAGTATATATTCATGTCATAGTGTAAACAATAATCAAATGTCAAAGTGTATAAGCAATAATCAAAATGTCAAAGTGTATAAGCAATAATCAAAATGTCAAAGTGTATATTCCCAATAAAAAAAAAATAAAAAAAGGAAAGTAATTAATAATAAAAATAAAAAATATCATTCAGTACAATAATAATTTAAAAATAAAAATTAAAAATTGGAGCAGCTTAATCCCAAGCTTTTTTGTCCTCAATATAATCTTTAACAGTGTAAAAGGCTTTCTGGCACAACTTACGTTTAATGAATGATTTAAATTTATTGAGACTTAGATCTTGAACATGGCTTGGAAGTTTATTATAAAAGCGTATACATTGACATCTGAATGAGCCACCTATTTTCTTGAGCCTTGTTGAAGGTACAATAAATTTGTGTTTATTCCTAGTATTTATATTATGGATATCACTGAATTTTTTAAACAATTTAATATTCTTATGGGCATATAAAAGATTTTCAAAAATATACTGTGAAGGCACAGTCATTATATTAATTTCTTTAAATTTCTCTCTCAGTGAGTGTCTCGGGCTTAATTTATAAATTGATCGAACAGCTCTTTTCTGCAAGACAAAGATAGTCTGAATATCGGCGGCATTTCCCCACAACAGAATACCGTACGACATTACACTATGAAAGTAGGCAAAATACACTAAACGGGCTGTCTCTATGTCAGTTAAATTCCGAATTTTTCTAACAGTGTATGCAGCGGAGCTTAGCTTTTTCGACAATTTATCTATATGCGGGCCCCACTGAAGCTTGGTATCTAAAGTTAGGCCCAAGAATACAGTGCTATCTTCAGGATTCAATTCTTCGCCCTTCACCAACACATTCGTTTTCACTTGCCTAACGTGAGGTAGCGTAAACTTAATGCATTTGGTTTTTTTTTTCATTAAGAAGCAAATTATTTACATTGAACCAGTGAACTACTTTTGAGATCGCGCTATTAACATCGTCAGTATCCACTTGCTGACGTTTAAGTTTAAACAAAAGTGAAGTATCATCCGCAAACAAAACTATATTATGATTATCTTTTATAAGGTAAGGCAAGTCATTAATATAAATAAGAAACAAAAAATGTATAATCTTTCAGCTCCATTGTCTATATGTTCTGCGAGCAATGTGCCCTGCTCACTGCCACTTAACTTTGCCAATTCTTCGGGCTATGTCAGTTACCGTGGTTCTCCTACGGATCTCTTCATTTCTGTAGCTTCATCTTTCTTCATCACATAGTGAAACTGTAAGCAAAGCCCTCTCCAATATCCAATCCCTTTGGGTGACTTTCAGCCTTCTCATGGGGTCCATTGTAATCGTTTATTTGGAGAAAGGTTATTTTTGGCTGTTTCGAGTTATATAATATAGGTTCCTAAAGAGAAAAAATTTTACTTATCTTACTAGATAACACTAATTTTGTCTAGTACCATAGGTATCTGAAGGTTTCAACCATATATAATGTTTGAATTATACACAAACAAATGAAAACTATTTTTGCTCGATAGTGCAGTATATTATGAGTCTAGTATATGATTACAATTCCTATGCTTACAGTACGCACGGCCACAATTTCCAGTATAAGTTGACATCTCATTGTACGAAACCCCTATGACCTGTTGCCGTGTGTACCTTATTAAAAACTTTTATTGTTTTGAATATGTTCCACCCATGACACATCTATGTAATTGTTATGTATTTTAGTTGGATACATACGTAATTTATGTAATTTATTTGGTCGATGTATCTCGAAAAATGGCCACAAAAATCCACCCTTAATTGTATAACACATTTGTTTCTGCCCTATAGGTGGTTGAAAAATTATGAGAAAAATGTGAAATGTAAATGTATTAAGTAACTATCATGTCGTGTTGGTTTCATTTTAAAATCTATTGTAGTTTCGTAGAAAATAAATATTCAAGTTTGAGGTTGCAACCCTTATTTTTCAAAAACTAAAGAAGCTAGGGGTTTGATAATTGTCCCAAAATTTTTTTCAACAACTAGCTAAATAATTAAGCCACCAATGTCAAAAAAGACGCCAGTGCAGATTTCATATGGAAACCCGGTGAGGCCCTTTCCCGCGGCGAAGTCGTGGGCTAGCTATTATACACTCAAACTATCCGGAAAAAATGTCTAAATCATGGTGGAAAATCCATTGTGTAGTTTAGAAGATCTTATCGGAGACAGACAGACACGAAAAGCGACTGTGTTTTATAATAAATTTACACTGACTTATTATTATTTTTCTGAAACCAGGCACAACCAGCGCGCCCAAAGGCGTCCAGCGTCCATGCGGGCACGCAGCCGTACTCTGCTGGACCCTGCGCACAGTGTACGGGCTGAAGAAGGGCGTGTGGTGGGCAGCGTCGGACTTGGGATGGGTGGTCGGCCACTCCTACATCTGCTACGGACCCCTGCTGGCAGGCGTCACGTCTGTGCTATATGAAGGCAAGCCGGATAGGACTCCTGATCCTGGACAGTATTTCAGGTAATATCTTACTTCCTTCTTGTTTCTTTTTTAGGGCTACATACCTACTGATATTTTAAATTAGCTCATTTTTAAATGAGTCCTTTATTCCAAAATAGTAACACTTCCACTTAAACACATTTAAAAGCTAGAACAATAAAAAATATGTCACTTCATTCCACGTGCCTACTGACAAAAGTCTCCTCCAACGATTCATATTTCAGATGTTGCTTGTCTTAAGCAACACTTCTCCAGTTTGGCCCTTCTTCAATTTTGTTAGTTTTCCCAACTTGTTTGTTGCCTTCCTCGTATTTTGGCGCTACTATTCTATGACACTCTTGCTCTATTTCCCCATTTTGGTGCGTATTATATCTCATTTTAGTGCCTGTCAAAATAAAAGCACACGATAGAACCCCAGTTGGTTTCAATCAATTTTGGGAAGAAAAGGACCAGAAAACTTTCTCCTATTGATTGCCGATAAAAGAACTTATGTCTTCTTTTGGCTCGAATCTTCAACATCACGTCTTGTTTCCCGGAAAGATAGGGCAGGGGTGTACAAACATTTCGCCACTTTGAACTAAAATTCGACATGTGTCATGTCATGACTTCTAATTCACAGCACAGTCCTCTGCTAGATTCGACATAGGGATTATCTTTAAGTAATTGTTTGCTAAGGCTTTCGTTTCAATGTCTTTCCAGGATCATAGAACAGCACCGCGTGAACGCCCTCTTCACGATCCCCACAGCATTCCGAGTGCTGAAGCGAGCTGATCCCAACGCCAAGTATGCCAGGAGATACTGCAGCAAATCGCTGAAGACTGTGTTTATTGCTGGTGAGCACTGTGACCAGGATACGAGGGTGAGTCACTCACCTACCTCCCTCCATATTTCGTGTCCTCTCGCGCGATGCACACAGGATGGCAAAGACTCGATATGTATTTCGTGTCCTTTTGCTCTGTATATACAAGATGGTAGAGATATGGCCGCGCAACTGGTTATCTTGAATTTTAGCACATGATCTTGAACACAGGTTATTAAAAAATAAATCTGTTTTCCATATATTTGTCCACTTCTCTATGAAACAGCAGTTTTATTTGATAACCGACGAATTTTTTCTGCACTACCACTATGTTTTCCGGCTAATATCTTGCTTTATTTAAATACTAGCTTCTGCCCGCGACTTCGTCCGCGTCAAATTTTTGACTGATCCCCTGACCCTTCCCGTCGCATCGCAGCCTGCCAGTTTTCGTCCATTTTTTTGTTGCTGCTCCGCTCCTTTTGATTGTAGCGTGATGTTATATAGCCTATAGCCTTCCTCAATAAATAGGCTACCCAACTCAAAAAGAATTTTTCAATTCGAACCAGTAGTTCCTGAGAATAGCGTGTTCCACCCTCCATTTTAGGGAAGTTGGGGGTTAGAAAGAGACAAAAAGTAGCCTATGTCACTCTCCATCCCTTCAACTATCACCACTTAAAAAAATCACGTCAATTCGTCGCTCCGTTTTGCCGTGAAAGACGGACAAACAGACATACTTACACACTTTCCCATTTATAATATTAAGTAGTATAGTATGGATGCTTTACTGTACACAAAAACACAAAACAAAACACTACTCAATCAATGGGCGGCCTTATCGGTCCTTGCGATCTCCTCAAGGCAACCTTGGAATGGACAGTGGTTTGTCTGGACAAGGGGCTATCGTTGGTGCTAATAATGTAAATTATTAGTATACAATATACTTAAACAGATGCACAGATTGCTCTATGACTTTTCTGTGATGACTATTATCACGAACCGAACATACCAAAAATTAACATAGAGAAGTTACTAGACTTTCCTTTCTATAATGCGCCTTCGATCGGCGATAAATAGGTATCGGTTGTAACAGAAAGGTAAATTAAGTAAATTCATTCATTCATTGTCATGTAAGAACGATATTGACCTACGACTTACAACCGACGCTTACCTACGTGCGCTGTCCCTAAAAAAAAACAACTAGGTAGTACGTTCAACTAGTCGAAATCACAATTCTACGTCGTCACCACTTTACGTTAATCTGACTTTTCCATAACAGAAGATCGAAGAGTAAGATTGTCATCAGATGAAGTGGCCCCATTGTATGTGGGACAGCACTACATTTACACTCCATAGCAGAGTCATCTATGAATCACCACCTGAGCAGGTTTTCTTTTCTTCGGCCAACCTGGGTCCAAAGTCTATTTAAAGATCACTAAGCGCACATTTCTTACATAAGTGACAACATATTATCTACTAAAGTCAGTCGCTTTTCCCATTGCTGGGTCTTCTCTCTGAGATAAAACAGGGAGTAGGTCATAATCCACCGCGTGTTTTAGTGGAGTGCATCCCATCCGCCCCGTTAACGGGGCAGTTGGGAAAAATTGTTGCATCGGCCCCGGGTCGTTTTTATTACTCTAGCTTTGTTCGCGTTGATTTCGGTCTGTAAATAAGATAAGTATTTTCGCATTTCGTACTTTTTTTATTTACAAGGCGTATTTTTTTATAAAACACAAATACTACTCCAATTCTCTCCTCTTTAAACACTAGCGGGGCGTATGGTACTCAATTTGTGCTATCCGTTTCGTTAAAAACACACCGGGGTAGATGATACTAGATCGGTGCCATCCACCCCGTTAAACGATGGGGTCGGCACCACCGGGGTCGACGCAGCAATTTTTCGCAACTGCACCGTTAATGGGGCGGGACGACTGGGTTGGATGCGAGGCACTCGTCTAGTGTGGGTTGGTTATCATCATCATTATTTCAGCCGAAAGACGTCCACTGCTGGACATAGGCCTCCCCCAAGCTCCGCCACTTCGACCGGTTTTGTGCTTCCCGCATCCAGCGGATTCCTGCGGCCTTCACAAGGTCATCGATCCACCTTTTTGGTGGCCTTCCAACTCTACGTCTTCCGCTACGCGTTTGCCACTCCAGAACCTTTTGGCCCCATCGGCCATCTGTTCTGCGAGCAACTGTGTGTGTGTGTTCTGTTCTGGGTTGGTAAATGTCAAAATTCTTGTTTGTTTTTAGTTTTAGGATATATCCTCACTATGTTTTTTGTTTTATTATTCTCCATTTTTTGTTTTTGAATACGTACTTGCCTATATCACACACATACAGATACACGCACTGTGACCTTATTAGCAGTGACATTTAGTGACATTATTGGTGACTAGTTCTTGCCCGCGGCTTCGCCCGCGTGGATGTCGGAAACAAGCAGGTATTTTTCTAAAATAAAAGAATTTGTCTAAAATAAAAGTAGCCTAAGTTACTCCTTGTTACATCAGCTATCTGCCAGTGAAAGTCCCGTCAAAATCGGTTCAGCCATTTCAGAGATTAGCCGGAAAACACAGACAGACAGACGGACAGACAGACAAAAATTGTAAAAAATGTTGTTTTGGTATATGTACCGTGTATACTTCCATATACACTTAGTAAAAAGTGGTTATCTTAATATTACAAACAGACACTCCAATTTTATTTATTGGTATGTATAGATGTATAGATGTTCTTAAGAAGGATCAGGTGCGTAGTACCTACTCGCAGTCGACGAGTATGCATGACCAGTAAGACAATTTTCGTAATTTTAAGAACGTTCACAGCCTGATCTCAGACTCAAGAATTATTTATTTATTTATAAGATAAGAAGGATGTAAGGATCGAAGCAGGTGGCGTTCTATAGTATCTGCCTACACCCATGGCAAGAAGGCGTGTTTATGTTTGCGTGTATATTACCTATACCAGTCGTGATAATTCCTTTATGTTTTTTTTATACAGCAATGGGCGGAGCGTATATTCGGCGTGCCAGTCCTCAACCACTGGTGGCAAACGGAGTCTGGCTCGCCCATCACGGCACCATGCATGGAATACGGAGTGAAGGCTATACCACCACATTCAGCTGGATACCCTGTTCCAGGATATGATAGTGGGTATCTGAAGTTTTTAGAATAAACTCTTCTACCTAGCCTGTTATCAAATATGTAGGGGTTGGCTTCCAGTCTAACCAGATGAAGCTAAATACCAGTTTTTGTTTCTTATATTTTCCAATAACCCCCACTGTCAACTTTATTCGAGTGCCAAAACACATTTTTATAGTTTCGGTACGGTTCTCGATTCACTAACTGCTTAGATAACTGAAAAATTAAATTAAGTATAACGCCAGTTATTTTCAGATTATATTACATACTAAACCTTTGAAATGGTTTTCAGTTCGTACCCTCAAAGAAGACGGTTCAGAATGTCAACCAGGTGAGGTTGGCAGGCTGGTGGCTAAGCTACCTCTACCTCCTGGTTTTGCTTCTACTCTGTGGCAAGCGGATAAGAGATTCAAGGAGACCTACTTCGAGACATATCCAGTAAGTTTTTTTTTTTAAATTCACATTTTGCATCTAGTACAAAAGTTACCTTCTTGAAGTTTTCTTTACTGGTCACATTTTAAAGCAGGCAGTATTTACCTACTAAACTGTCAAGTTGGCGGAGTATAGTTATAGCCGTTTGATAACATGTGCAGTACATAAATTATCTGTAGTATTAACTTGCCCTGCACTTTAACTCCCATCCAATTGATTATGGTTGATATGGTAATGCTTATATGTAATTCAAGGGCTACGCCTCTGATTTGTTAATTTTTCAATATTATTCTGCGACGGATAATGCAAGGTCAGGGAATAATTTGCTTTTATAATTTCTTTAAACAATACTTATCTACGTGTAGTTTTAAATAAGGTTGATTACCCACTGGACTGATCGGCTGAAATTAATTCGTGTTCGCAAACCTTAGACGATATCATTAGGTATCAAAACCTACGAAATATCTTACGAAAGGCAGCTTAAACAAAGAAATTGAATAAAGACTTCTTTTACTTTTTCAGGGCTACTATGATACTCAAGATGCTGGCTGGATAAGCTCCGAAGGCGCTGTTTGGGTGGTTGCTAGAGCTGATGATGTCATCAATGTAGCTGGCCACCGTCTTTCCACTGCAGCTCTCGAAGATGTGGTCCTGCGACATGCCAGGGTCGCTGATGCTGTTGTAGTTGGAGCCCCAGACCCAACTAAAGGGGATGTTCCACTCTGCCTGTATGTTATGAGGCCTCCCCAAGATGGTATGTGCTTTATTAGTGATCTGATAATAACCTTGACGAAGATCTTTACGTATTTGATTTATTAAAAGATTATAGGATCTCTAGTATTATTTAAAAAGTCACTAAAATAATTAGTTTATTTTATACTATTCGAATCTAATCAACTGAATTTGTTTCTAGATGAAGAAATCGTAGCTGAGAGCACTGTGACCCAAGAGTTAATCGCGTTGGTTCGACACTTGATCGGTCCGATCGCAGCATTCAGGAAGGCAGTAGCAGTTCCCGCATTACCCAGGACTAGGTCAGGAAAAGCACTGCGAGGAGCCATCGCCAAGCTGGCTAGGTCTCAACTAGTGAAATTACCATCTACCATAGAGGATCCGACCGTATTTGGCGAAATCAAGATCGCTCTGCAAAAATTCGGTTACGCAATTGATGCTCCTGATCCAGAATTGTAAATTTAATTTATAAAAATGATTAGTTCATATGTTCATACAGCATGGCAAAAAGTTTTAACAAATGCAGTTTTTGTTTCTGGCAATATTTGTCTTCCTGGCTGGCTCTTGATTCTGAGTGCTCTGTTTTGGAGGAAATAATTTAGGATTATTTTGTATGCTTTTAGCCAAGCTGTAATTTTTACTTACTATTTATTGTTATTCCACTGTGATAGAAAGCTAAAGCTTTGGCTTTTTATTTTTTTAATATAGTTATTGTAGTAATACGACCTAACCTACGTACCAAAAATCAGTGTAATTGTTACGAATAGGTAATGTTTAGGAATAGTTCATACAGATTTTTTGGCAGAACACATTTGTAGGTACTAATTTTCATTTCATTGTAAAACATTTTCATTCAATTAAAAAAGTTAACTAGTAAAAATATAAGATTATCATCTAGTCTAAGTGCACTATTATTAACCTTATTTTAATGTTCTAGGCACATTTAGAAAACTTGTTCTTTATATAGTAGCGCAAGGATGCTATTTACAATTGTGCATGATCTAAATTGGCCACAACCAGGCTAAATTGAGCGTTCGCAAAGAAAGCGTTATATTAATAATAATTACCAGTTTTATTTCATGTAATTTAGATGTGTCAACGGAACTATTTTATTGTAATAAATTATTTTAGATTCATAATGAATTATAAGATGAAGAATGATTTTCAAGAACGATAAATGGATAGGGTACTTATATTAGTATTCTTTTGTTTTATTACCTAACCTTTTCCTCATGACTATGCTGTGCTAAATTGCTGCCATCGCGGGCAAAGCCTGAATGAGGCTGGCACAAGAGCGTGGGGATTGACACAAAGAAAAGAGATTTATGCCCAGCTATGGGTGAAGTCGGGCTAAGGGTGATGATGATTTCATTTCATTTATTCTTAAAAAATTTCCATTGTGTTGAATATGTACACATGCAATTAATATAAAAATAGAAAAATACAGAGAACTATGAACTATTATCCTCCCAGTGAAAATTCAAATATTTGTAGAGCTAAAAACAGTATCGAATATAATGGCAAAAACAATTTTAAATGTCAACAGGTTTCACTATAAAGTCAAACAAGTGTAAAATACTTATAATATCAACCAGTTTCCAATATAATGTCAAGCAAATTCAAAAATAATGTCAAAAGTTTCTAAAAATTATATAATGTCAAAAGGCAAAAAGAAATTAAAACTAAAAGTAGATCATTTATTATTTGACATTAGTTCTGATATATTATACAGACATTTTTCTAATAAAAAGGCTTTAAATTTTGTTTTAAACAAGTGGGTTTTATAAATTAGAATCTTTAGCTCCGAAGGCAATTTATTAAATATCTCTACAGCTTGGTACTTCGAGCAATGCTCTACTATTTTAAATTTTGGTGCTATTTGTTGTTTAAAAAATTTTCTTCGCGTGCTCTCTCTAATTTCACGTTCTTCTTGTGTTTCAAATTCATGTAGATACTTGGCAAAATGACTTAAGAGCACCAATATATATATAAGCTTGGTACTGTTAATATTCCCAATTGTTTCAAGTAATCTTTGCATGAGACACATTGTGCAATTCCGACTATTGTCCTTATGGCTCGTTTCTGTAAGATGAACGCTCTCTGCCAGTTATAATCGTAACTATTTCCCCAGAGCACGATGCTATACCTTATCCTAGACTCGACCAGCGCGTAATATACAGCCTTTAACTGTTCTGTGTTCAAATAGTCCCTAAGGCTCCTGAGTGCATAACATGCTGACGATATGGACGACTCAATAACAGCAAGCTCCGGTGTCCAATTTAAAAGCGAATATATATGTATCCCTAAGAATTTAACCTTATCCACTTGTTCAATCCTGTCTCCATTTATTTGTATATCTAAGCTATCCTTATGACGACACGTAGTCTTAAATAATAATAGGTTAGTTTTACCTGTATTTAGCTATTGGCTGTAAACCATTCCCAAATTTTTCTTTAATTAGATTTGTATTTAATGTCAATTTTTCTATGTCTTTTGCCCCAATTATTATGTTTGTGTCATCTGCAAAAACAACAACTTTCTCGTTCGGCTGAGTTTTGTTCATGAAGTTGAGTAAGTCATTTGTAAAAATAATATAAAGTATAGGTCCTAAAATTGAACCTTGAGGCACACCACGTTTTACATATGTCATTTTTGACTTATGTATCACTTCGTTATTATTTTTAATTTCGACATACATTCGTCTATTTTGTAGATACGATTTCATAAGTTTTAATGTCTTGCCTCTTATACCATAATGTTCGAGTTTAGTAAGTAGTAGTTCATAATCTATTGTGTCAAAAGCGAAACTGAGGTCAACAAATAGTCCAGCTACTTTAATTTTTTCATTTAACTTACTATGTAATTTATTAATGTGTAAATAGCATACGAGGTACCAATCCGATTGCCCTAGATATAACTTGGATGCGTGGCTGTTCAATAGATATCCGAACTGAAATGCTGACTGTTTGAAATGCCATACAAAACAATCCTTACAATTATAAATATGTGTACAAAATACTATTTAAATCACAATTTAAATAAAACCGTTTGCAATGCTGAAAAATATTTACATTATTTATTCTGAAAAAAAAAATTGATAACAAAAAAAGGCGTCTAAATCTCAAGTTTTGATATCTTACATAAATCCTATTCTGTTTTCCTGTTTACCACCATTTTTCAAAGAAACATTTCTAAAACTCTGTTGTTTTCAAATACTAATTTTTTTGTTCTAACAAATCATTATATAGCAACATTCTAAATGGTGTCAAAGTCAAATTGCTAATCTGATGACAGCTGCTATCAACGTCAAATACGATTTACGAGTGACGCATCGCGGGGTATCGCCCTATTTGTTTCGGAAATTATATCGAAATAATACCATCTGACGAGTTTTATTTAATGCCAAAATCATAATTAAGCTTTCCCTAACGTACATCAAGAGCTATCCTGGTAGTTGGAATGTCCATATCGTGTCAGTAAAGGGTGAAACTGTGTGTTTACGTGTAATTGAAAAACCGGCTTAAAAAAGGTAAGAAAGCGCTTTCTATTTCACACATTTTCTATTATTAACAGCTAAACTAGATAGTGTTCAACTTACTTTCAGTCTGTTGTAAAAGTTGTATTGAATAAAGAGTTCTAAAAATATTTCTTGATAAATGAAGTAATGTATACAACATTGATTAGCATTTTAAAGGTGGTGCTACACCTTTACGTTACGTCAAGATAATAATAGATAATGTGATAACTTCAGTCCTAAAAAGATAGCTACATAATATTCGTGATAAAACGTGCTAATCCATATTTTCAACATGGTAAGTGAGTCATTTGAAGTAAAACATTTTAATTTCCTCATAATAGGTCCGTTAAATGAAAAACAATCAGATGTGCATTAGCTTTATCCATCCAAGTTCCGTATTGATTCAATTCAATGTGTTCTGTCTTAATATAACATGAATGAGGCAGTAAGACAGATTATTGTTTACTTACCATAAGAGCATAAACCACCCATTGAATCTCTTTTCTCTTGTTTATGCTCCTAAGTTCTATGAATGAATGTTTTTATTACAGAAATTATGGTCAGTGTCATCTAAGGGATATTTCTCAAAATAAACCAGTTATTTTATTATAGTATTTTGCTGGTAATGGTCTTGTATCTGATCAAATTAAATTGATAATCCATGGGAAATGTGTGTAGGCAGTGTTCACCCCATGTTACGGCAAGCTAATGCACAATATTTCCTCTAAAACTACATTAATATGAAATATCTCCTTTTGGTGTCTATTTATTCTTAAATTCAAAAGGCTTGGGGTTTATCACTAACCATGGTTCAGTCCTGCCGGGGTCGCGTGATTGTTCGAAAGAGATACCGTGACCCTGGCACATGGGCAACTGATGGAACACGGGTGGGTTTTAGTCAGTAAAAGTCTGACACGCCCTCCCGCTCCGCCCAGAGCGGGAGAAGTCATTTGATGATTTCCCATCCTGAAAAAAAAAAAAAAAAAAATAAACCATGGTTCAGTCAACTGAATATCCATGTTAGCAATTTGGCAGTAACAGAGCTCTTATCTCAAAACTATAAGAGTGGTTTTCATTTTCAACTGTTACAACTGACTATATTTCATTACAGAAAAAGTGATTAATCATTTCCATTGCAGATGTGGAAAGCATCTACAAATGTGGCTCCGCCAGAGCTGCCTGAGGCGGACGACTGGGAGACAGATCCTGATTTTGTGAATGATGTCACAGAGCATGAACAGAGATGGGGACCAGGAGGACGGAATGTGGAGGCTATTGAGTGAGTACTCTTTAATTATTAATCACTCGCTGACCCCACGGATTGGCCCGCCTGGATGTTAAAAATAATCCTACAGGAACATGCTACCTTATAACATCAGCTATCTGCTAGTGAAAGTTCTGTCAAAGATTAGTGGGAATAAAGAGATGAGCATTTTAATAATTGCTTTTTTGTGTAAGTACCATTTATACTTACATGACCCTGTAATATTGTCTGCACTAAAACCAATACCATACCATATCATAAATCCTATAGCACTCAGCAATAGTGTAGTTTACTATCAGTTAAAGAATTTCTGTGATTGAAATGTTTATTAATTTTAGTACTGAGATCTTTTAAGACACTCATACCTGAAAATATGTCAAAACAAAACTCAGAGGTCTTAGTCTCTTTTAAAGTCTAACAACTATATTATTAGGGGCCATGGAAGGGTCTTAAAGGGCCTCTGCAGGTTTGACTGGAACCTTAAATTGGATCAATACTTCCAGAGATCACCTCTTCCGACTACAACTAATAATTCAAAAAATAAAATAAAATAAAAATAAAATCATAAATTAATAATTTTCCGCACTTAGCCCTTTGAGTGGACCATTGTGCATGGGCTAGTAATATTACACTAGGACCTTTTAGAAGCCGAGCCAAAATAAAACAAAAGTCAGGGTAAACATAGTAATAGTGTGGACAGGCAAAGCGATGCGACATGTCGAAGAAAAAGAAATTTCACGCGATCGAAGTTACTGGCAGAACCTAGTTATTTCATAAAATGTATGTTACAAAACCGTTGGGTTGCAGGATACCAAACCAGTTCTAGTATTACCAAAGAATGTTTTCCTTAATACTTTAACGTGGGTATTGATTTTACACAGGGAAAACTACTGTTTGTTAAACTATTTTTAGAATTAATGTTATTGGGTTTAAACATTTAGTGAATGGGGCCATCCATAAAACACGTCACACGAATTTCATGAATTTTGACCCCCTCCCCCGTCCTTGTAACAGCTGGTCACATTTATGAGACCCTCCCCTCCCTAGTGTGACGTCACATATTTTACATCTAAAAATAAATTATTGAATTAAAATAGTAGTTCCGAAGTTAGTTTTATTTCAATTTAAATTATTTTTTTTATAAAATTGACATCAAATCAAACATTGCAAGTTTGAACCTTATTTCTCTACAGATTAATTTGCAAATGTTTTTGAGTTTTTCGTTAATAGTTCAAAGTTCGTGTTTTACTTAACACTTAGATTCAAAATCAAAAATCAAAATCAAAAGTCATTTATTCAAACTAGGCTGAGAGTCAGCACTTTTTGAACGTCAAAGTTACAAAAGACAGTCCCCCCAAAACGCCCACCCTTCGACACTTCCTAGTGCTGTAGCTGGGAAGAAGAAGTGGCGGAACAAACTCCCCAGCAGCACAGCTGTCTGTTAAGTTAGAAGAACTTGATTCTATACAATATTGTGTAAGTAATTAATATTATAAAACAAAACATACATTATTCGCCATATGTCAGCTAGCACACGCCAATATACCAACAAAAAAAAAAATTGAATACTAAAGTCAAGCTGAAATAATAAAACAAAAACGTAAACAAAACTTAAAAACTAAATAAAGCCTCCAGGCATAAAGGGCGTGCCCGCTTACATGTTCAACGATGCAAAATGATCCATATACATACATTGATGCATATAGCTAAGTTGAAGTTACAATAGTTAAACTAGCACCTCCGGAGTAGAATAAAATAACAGTTAATACAAATAACAATAACAAAAACCATGGTCAGCAAGACGACCAGTCACCACAAGCAGCACCCGTTCACGAGCATAACGCAAAGGTCAGCCATTACCCCCCTCGCCATATTTGAGGGAAGGTGGTAACCCGACCCCCGACGCTACCGCAAGCAGTGACATCTAAGGGAGCATGACGAACTTGCTGCCGGTTTGTCAGGCAAGAATATTATGAACAGCTGACGAGGTCGCTAGCTAACTACATGTTGCAATACAACTCATTTATAATCATTGTAATGAGTAGATTATGTCCACAATAAATGAAATTAAAATAAAATAAAAATAAATAAATAAATTAACAAAATCTGTTAAATAAAAAAATAAATAAAAAAACAATTATATGAACTACCCATATAAACTGTCAGTAGGAAAGCTAATTCTGGATTGAAAGAACATAAACATTGTCTTGAGTTTGTCTTGAGTTAATCACAGCGACCAACTATTCTTATCGTTTAAGTAGTCGTTGATAGAATAGTATGCCTTTGAACAAAGGTTGGATTTTACTTTAGCTTTAAACTCATTAAACTGCAAATCTAGTAAAGCAGAGGGAAGCTTGTTATAAAAGGTAATACCAAGACCAACAAAAGAATTATGAACCTTATGAAGCCGGTGAAAGGGAGCACGTAGTTTGTCCTTATTTCTAGTATTAATATTATGAATATCACTGTTTTTAGTGTACAGGTGTATATTTTGCCTAATATATAAGATGTTGGCGAAGATGAATTGTGATGCCACCGTAAGAATACCAATATCTTTAAACAAATCTCTCAGAGAAACTCTAGCACCTAGTTGGTAAATCGCTCGAACAGCTCGTTTTTGAAGAACAAAAATATTTTGAATGTCCGCGGCTTTGCCCCACAGCAGAATGCCGTAGGACATTATGCTATGAAAATAACTAAAATAGACTAATCGAGCTGTATCAACGTCCGTATACTGTCTAACTTTCCTTACTGCGTAGGCGGCCGAACTGAGCCTTCCCGCTAGGCTTGATATATGTGATCCCCATTGAAGTTTGGCGTCTACTGTTATGCCCAGAAAAACCGCCGAGTGTACAGTTTCAAGCACCTCATTATCTAAAACGACATTGGGTCCCAGATTCCTAACATTCGGTAAGGCGAACTTTATACATTTCGTTTTCTTAGCATTGAGAACTAGGTTATTTGTGGTAAACCATTCCGTAGCCATTAAAATAGATTTGAGAAAAAGAAATGAAATCCCACCCCCTTGTAACACAATGTCACACTTCGTCAACCCCTCCCTCCCCTTTAATGTGTGACGTAATTTATGGATGACCCCTTATCAATTGATTCAATTAATTTCTCATTATATTAATCATCTCATTTAAATGCAATAAAAATATTATATGACTTAAGTTTTTGCTGCAATCTCTATGTAAAGGCTTTTAATTACTCATTCAGTATAATAATAATAAATTAATACGACAAGCAAAAACTTTGTACCCCTTTTTACGAAAGTTACGTGGACGGAGGAGTAGTGTAAGAATGTAGTGAAATTTGGCAGAAATCAAAAGTCATTTATTGGCTGAGGATCAGCACTTTTTGACCGTCAAAATTACATAAGACAATCTCCCAAAACGCCCGCCCTTCACCATTTCCTATTGCGATAGGTGGGAAGAAGAAGTGGCACAGTTAAAGTTCATATGAAGAAGTAGTGCAGAAAGCTAATATTTTTTTGGTCGAATTGCGACCATTGGGCGACCACTGGTATAAAGTAGCAACCAGTATGATTTTGTTTTGGCCTGTCAGTGCATGCATTTGTCAGTAATCGTGTAGCTCAACTCGGAACTTAAGGAGCTCAACAACTTTACATACACATTCATTGGTCATGATATGTGTAAAGGATGCGGTCGCGCCATCAGTGTAGTGCCAATGCCCTGCAGTATCGGCCAGACAATGCTAATTATAATAAATTGATATTAAACCAGCGCAAGGGAAGCGTGTGGACTATATTTTCTTCAAAACAGTGAATCACGTTACAGTAAAACAAGAGTGCATGTTATGAATGTAAAATGACAATTTCATTAAACGCAACATCACACACATTTGGGATCAGCCAGTGCCTCCAACATAATAAAAGTGCATAGGGCACAAAATTACACACTAAACATCCAATGCAGCATGGTTTATCAAGACAACAGAGATCCATGAAATCCTCAATGTTCCGATTGTCCCGACTGCTTAAGCATCCGAATAAGCGAGCGGGTCAGCTTTCCATACCAGAAAGCATCTGCCGCCTAAAAAAGCGATGGGACATTTTTGACTAGAACAGTCTGTCCGAAAAGTAAATTGAAAAGAAAGGGCAAACTATAATGGATGTGGCGCCACACATGCCTGCGGAGCCATCTCATCTGCTCATAATCTGGAAGACCGACCGCGTGACAAAATCGAAAACAAAACGCCACATTACGTCTTTATTTTCTTTAGGAAAAACCCGGTTAGACAATCCGACCCAGGAATCGAATCATAGAACGCTCAGCTTTAAAGCTGTGCCCAAAGGGTGACCAAGGTTAGGTCAAGGAAACCAGGGCCTTCCAAAAGCGCGTCGGGTTGACGATATCGTCTAAGTTGCGGGAAACACCCTATCGAGCGTTGCTCTTCACAACCATTCGATACTCCTCCGTACCGAATCGAACATCAATCAATTTTACTTCAAAGTCCTATAAACACTGTTTACAAATCCAAAACCGGAAAATTTTGTCAGTTTAAATCAAAAAGACGACCGGTATTCTTCCGACAGTTGTGTGCTTTCGGGGGCAAGGGAAATCAGGTCATCGATATGTTTCATTTTCGATACTATAGCCTGTCGAATCCTTGTGAATAGGAAAGTATGACAGAAGAAAAGGCCTCCCTCTTCCTCTGCCATAATTCCCGGTTCCGTGCATATATGTCTTCCAATAAACAGCAGTGTGTGATTCTGAGCTGTATATCTGATGTTTTTGATGAAGAATGGCAGTCTCGCTTGTCGTATCGAACCAGTCTAGGCGGGCCTTTTAATCCACGTCAATCATCTCAGATCTCTTTCGACATTTTCAGTAAATACCCACGGCTTCTTTATTCATTAAAATAAATAATTAGAATGATTCCAATTGTTTCATTATTAGAAAAATAATAGTCCTCCAGCCGTATTTCGGCCATGGCGACCACTCAACCGAGACTAGCCTTCAGCGATATATTATAGTGCACAACTTTGTGCGTAGACATAGGTGCACTCCCTCTTCCTTCACTCTCATAGTCCGAGGAGATGGCAATCCGACTGGACGGGAGAGAGATCAGGCGCTGGACCAACGTACTTTCCGAGGCACAGGGGTAACACATCGCCAACTTCCAAACTCCGAGCTGTTACTAAGAAATTCCTAATGGAAAAATCCAACCAATATTTTGTCCGGGGCCCCACCGTACGCAGTCGCGCGTTATTAGAAAAAAATATAATGTTAAATGTGTTTTATTTTCAGTATGGCGAAGCTAAGAGAAGAAGTATTTGAGGCAGATTCACAGTCGAAGAAGAAGCAATATGAGGCTGGGCCTAAACCTTCTTTTGGGTTCGTAATAACTCTAAAAATCTTAGCCGACTATTCCTGTTAAAAAGCAAAAGCGCGCGCGCGCGTTTTTCCTAAAGCGATGTAAGTCATCTGAATATCGATATACTCAGATGACTTACATCGCTTTCCGAATTCCTTATACCAACACCTTGTATTAAAAGTACTCTCTCTGCTTTCTAGTTTTATAATCTTCCAAAAATCAAACCAAGTTTGATACCATACTATAATCATTTATTTTTATGGCGAATAGACAATATGGCACAGTATTGGTGTATTTCTACAGCTATGGTGGCAAGTTCGGTGTGCAACAGGATCGTATGGACAAGTCAGCGGTCGGACACGACTATGTCGGCAAGACTGAGAAACATGTGTCGCAGAAAGATTATGCACAAGGTAATGTTGTTATCATTTGGGTATTATATTTAAAGGGTTATTCCGAAACATCATCTAATTGAATTAAAAATTAACAATACCGATAACAAAACTAAGGAAGAAAACACGGACCTCGGCTTAAAGTGAATGCTTCGGTGTAGCTTTCTTTTCTCCTTTAGTCCGCGAAATTCAAATTTTCTTATGTTTTTTACAATTTGCATGTCAGTGACAGGTTGTATGTTGACCAAATTATGATTTGCAACCGTAAGAAATATGGCTTTACAGAATTATACAAATTATAATCCTCAAAACAACCTTTAAGTTCATTTCATTCAGTTGAATGACAATTTCATTAAAAAGTCTCTAAGTGTATACGTGTGAGGGGGCAGCAAGGGACACGCGGGATCAGATCTAGATTATTTTGGGACGAATTTAAAGCTGCAAGCTCAGCAACACAAGCAAAAGGAGAGACTGGCGTCGATGGCGAGTCTTATTCCTACTGAACCGATGATTATTTTCTCTGAGGTCAGGTTTCGGCGGCAAGTTCGGCGTGCAGGCGGACCGCATGGACGCGTCGGCCGTGGGACACGACTACGTGGCCGACGTGCACAAGCACGAGTCGCAGACTGACTACTCGCGGGGCTTCGGCGGCAAGTTCGGCGTGCAGACCGACCGGGTCGATAAGGTGAGAGCTCATCCCTACTTATCTATATAATAGGTCTTTACCTATGAAAATGCCGTTTTGTATGAAAAAAATTTAACGAATTTTTTTCATGTATTTTTTATTTGTATTAATCGAAATAATCACCCATGCAATCAATGCATCTTTGCCAACGCAGTGGCAGTTTATTGATGCCCTTCTTAAAAAAATCAGCTGGAGGGGAGGCAACAAATTCTTCAAAGGCATTTTGTACTGCCTATCGGGTATTGAATTTTTTTCCCGCCAAGAAGTTATCCAAATTCTGGAAAAAGTAGTAGTCTGTAGGCGCAAGGTCTGGTGAGTAGGGCGGATGACGGAGAGCTTCCAATCCCAGTTCTTGCAACTTGGAGACCGTCTGCTGTGCAGTATGAGGTCGCGCGTTGTCGTGCAGGAGCAGCGGAGACGAGCGATTGACCAATGCTGGTTGGAGATGTGCCAGCTTCTCCATCATTGAGTTCAGTTCTTCACAGTACACATCTGCAGTAATGCTCACCCCGTTTGGTAAGAAGCTGTGATGAATCACACCGGCGCTAGACCAACATACAGTGACCATCACTTTTCTAGGGGTAAGTTTTCGTTTAGGGCATTGTTTAGGTGCTGAACCAGGATCCAACCAACTTGCTGAGCGCTTGCGGTTATCAAACAGAATCCATTTTTCATCGCAGGTAACAATGCGGTTCAAAATTCCTTCATTTGTGTGTCTGTTGAGCAGTGCAAGGCACGTCTCGACGCGTACTTCGCGCTGGCGATCATTGAGTTCGTGGGGCACCCATTTGTCAAGCCTTTTTACCTTGCCAATTTGATGCAAATGGACCAATATTGTTTTGACGCTAACGTCGAAAGCTGCTGCTAATTCAGCCGTAGATTGTGTATCATCAGCTTCCACAATCGCCTTTAATTCGTCATTGTCGACCAAAGTCTTCGGACGACCGCGAGGTTCATTTTTCAGGTCGAAATTTCCAGAACAGAAGCGAGCAAACCAATAACAGGTGGTGCGTTGGTTTGTAGTGTTAGCTCCGTAAACGTCGTTGATGTTGCGTGCCGCTTGTGCCGCGTTGCTGCCACGACGGTACTCATATTCCATAATTACTCGAATTTTTAACATATCCATGATGACGAAAAAGATTGAAATGCGATGAAAATGTAACACTAATCAATAAACAAATGAGTACTTTTGGAAAAAGAACACCATGTTTTTAAAATAAAATTAATTTGAAATTAGAATTCTTAGACAAACAAAAATTATTTTGATTTGAAATGGCCAGTACTGCAGAACGGCAATTTCATAGGTAAAGACCTAATATATAAAAGAAAGTTGTGCTAGTTACACTATTTATAACTCAAGAACGGCTGAACCGATTTGGCTGAAAATTGGTGGGGAGGTAGCTTGGAACCAGGAGACGGACATAGACATACTTTTTTTATCCCGTTTGACTATAAAAAAGAAAGATTTGATTGTTTGTTTGTATTGAATAGGCTCCAAAACCACTGGTCCGAATAGAAAAAATATTTTTGGGTTAGGTAGCCTATTTATTGAGAAAGGCTATATAACATCACGCTACAATCAAAAGGAGCGGAGCAGCAGCGAAAAATGGACGAAAACTGGCAGGCAATTCGATGCGACGGGAAGGGTCACGGGTGTTCGCTGCCAGGCTAGACCCCTACAAGGTTTTTAATTATTATGTGGAAGCGTGATAACCGTGGGGCTCTAGAGACAAGAGTGGCTAGCGAAACTAGTCCGCCGTACGCGGAGCAGACAATACAAGTACAATTCAAGTAACTCACCTACAATACAACAAAAGAACTTACCTGTGGGTAGACGAACACCAGCTCCTTGGGGTTACCTGGAGTTGTGTATGTAAGTGAGTGTATATGTATCGTGTTGTGACGTTATGAGTATTCTCCAGATTACAATCCGCTGCAATAAGGCTGGGGGCAATCACAGCATGCGGTCTTCAAATCACTCGTTCCCAATAGTGTCACTTCCACTTAACCTTCAAAGTTCTTCAATGTCAAGAAACTAAACCCGTATTATTATATCAACTTGGGGTTATTTACAATCAAATACAATTGGGTCATGACCTTTTGTCCACCAAAACGACCGGTTCTAAGGGATTAATTTACAAAAGATCGCGAGATTCAACACGGCGACGATTCCCTTTTTCAAGCACTTCAGTTTTAGCAAACGTAACCCGTATTATTACGTCAAATGGGGTTGTTTAACAATCAAAGCAATTGGATCACGACTAATTGTCACAAACGGATCGATTTAAAAAGATTAATTTCAACAAACGCGTTGCGGGGGTCCCAAAACGCGACGGACCTTTTTCAGCACCAAACCAAGAAGAAGTGTCAAGTGTCAAAATCAAACTGACACGTCAGATGTCACTCTGTTACTCGTTTAGAAACGTAGGCGCATAGAGTAACTAATCGAACAGGACGCAACATCTACCCCCCCGGACGGGCCTTCCCGTCCGCTAATCACTTGGCAATCCCGACAAGGTTGCGTTTTATCAGTCCACCTGACGCGCTGCTGGAGGATGTGCAAATACTCCAAGCTCCAACGCTTCCAAAAACTCGTGAGCGAGCTGCTGCACCAACTGAAACCGCGATAGCCAATTTTGGCTCACTCGACAAAAGGGTGCTCCGGCAGGGCGACAAGTGGCTGTCAAATCAAAAAATGGCCCGGGGTTAGGGCCTCCAAGTCGTTCGGGTCCGAAGACAGCGGGCACAATGGACGCGAGTTCAATACAGCTTCAATGCGGCAAAATACCGTAGCTAACTCCTTAAAGGTGAGAACGGTGTCTCCCAAAAATCTGCGCCAGAGTCCCTGTGCCGCTTTCACCGCGGCCTCAAAAATAACCCCCCCAATGGGTGCAGGCTGGCGGATCAAACAATAACAAACAACCAAACAACAATAACAACCAAACAACAACAACAACAACAACAACAACAATTTAACCAAATGGCCCTCCTGAGGCAACAAAAGGGGGTGACGGGCCCCATAAGGAAGGCTAGCGTGCCTCAACCGTCAACAACCAAACAACAAAAGACCCGTATGGTCCAAAAAGGGGTTCAACTTACTTATTGGCTCCCGACAATATCCAAAACTCTCGCTGCAGAATGGCCAACAGCGCATTGCAACCGGCATGCGAGTTCTTAATGTGACGATCAGTCACCAACAATTCAACAACAAAAAACAACAATTCAACAATTTGTCGAGGGAGCTTTATCGACTCAACAAAAATCAGGGTCAAACGGAGGGTCCTTCGTTCCAACAGCGAGCACCTTGAGCCCGGGCAAAGGACCCGATATCCTCCAAATCAAAGGTGTTTCAGAATTTTGTATCTGGGACACTCGGTTCGCAACAAAGACCTCCAAAGAGTGGACGGACGTCTTCAACCAACACAAAACAATTGACTGTCCGTCCAGGCGTAAGAAGCCCGAATGTCCACAGTTCCACCGAAAGTGTGAGCAACGTGGTTCAATAAACGCACAAGACGCGCCGCCCCTGACAATTCAACTTAGGGGTGGTCAGTGCCGTCCGGAGGGGGGCCACCTTGCTCTTGGCCAAGACCAGTGACAAATTCACCTGGCCTGTTGCGCAGACGGTGCGCAGACAAACAACAGCTGCATATCCGTGCGAAGACGCATCACGAACAAGGGTAGCAGTGTAGCTCCCAGGGGGGAGGATAGCGCGGGGTAACACGACCTCGTTGACTGCAGGGAGTGCGGATACAAATTGGAGCCAATCTTCCAACAGGGTTTCCCGAATTGGCTCGTCCCAGCCAAGTCCCGCAGTCCAAAGGCGCTCAAGAAAACAATTTTGCCCAAACAATACAAACAAAACAAAACAATAGACAGAAGGCAACCCTGGGTTCCCGTATCCAAAATGGCACGGACCACAACGGAGTCCCCCGTGGGCCCCCAGACCTGACCGATGCCGTTGGCAACAAAACCGTGTCGATCTGAGGGGTACCTTAGCGGGGCAGGCGCCAATGTCCTAACAATGCCTGGGCGGCGACCGATCGCCGCACCCAGGCCCAAGTCTTTCCCGACGAGGATAGAGGTCAAATTCCTCATCCGCGCGGTGTCCCGAGCCACGCGCCATCGCCGGAAGGGCATATCCCACCGGATGCCTGAATGGCGGGGGGCGTGACTCCAACCGGGGACGTTCCGCCAAAGGAGGGGAGGGAAGGCGGTGCTGGTCTGGCCAGCGGTGCCTAGCAACAATTGCGTAATCGCCTTTACGCGGGGAGACCAAATGGCGTTCGCGCGGCTCCCGATCAACTTGCGCGGGGGGTGGAGTGCGGCGCTCAAAATTGCGGGCTTCTCCCCGGTTCTGAACCGGCGAGGCAGAAGCCCGGTGACCAACTCCATGATACCCCCCCGTACGCGAACCTTCATCAGAGGCTGGTCTGCCAGCGTTAGGGCTTCCAAAATTACAGAAATGTCAATTACGTAACTAATTACGCAACTTTTTTCTCCAATTCCGTAATTCCGTAATTACGTAATTTTTCCTATTTTTTTTAAATTGATTATGAATTTTTGTAAATATTGTAGATAGAGTATCTACAATTTTTACAGTTATCTTTTACTATCTCAAATTCAAGGATGTATCAAAATAAACACAATATTTAAACAAAAAAATATTTATTTATATTTATTTATTTTATTTTTAATTTTTAGAAAGCTTACAGACTAATAACATGATAGTAACAAGAATATATAACTACATTGCTAATAACAAGCCTCCAAAGATAGATACAAAAAAAAAAAAATTTAGTTCCATGACAAAATAATCTAACACTGAATTGAATGATGAATTATTCAAGAACTTAGTTAAGTCAAACCATTTTTTATCGTCCCGAATATAATCTTTCTTCTTGAAAATGTGATCTCATAAATGACAAGGCATTTAAAGTTTTGTCACCTAGGGAACTTCTTAGTTTATTACAAAAATATCCGGCGGATGAAAAGGCTCGCTCGGCTTCAACACTTGTAGGCGTTATCGAAAGTAAATAATTATACGCTGCAGTCAAAAAAACTTCGCGACCGCCGCCAGCGCTGTCGTTAATGCACATTTCTACCCTAATAATGGAATGGAGATCTGTGTTTACTGTTGAAATTGTTTTATTTACAGTCACTTTGTTTATTTCTTTGTCTAACTGTTGTGCGATTGTCAACTCCTCGTCATCATCGTCACTGGTAGCAATTGCGTCCGATGCACTCGGTTGTGGTTGTGAATTAGTGCTTTTTTGAGTAGAATTATATTTCAACCGTTCCAAAAGTTCCACTATGTACATTCGTATATCATCCGACGATGGAAATTCCTCATTGTTATGCAAATATTGCAAAACACCGAATACATTTGTTCGCCTTTCCTTAATTCTCTTTCTAAGAGATGTGGCTAGTTTTCCACTGAGATCGTTTGACTGAAGATTAAGTTTCTCTAGCATGAATCGAAGCGCAGCGTCGGCCGTCAATAAGTTTGAATCACGGCGACATAATGACAAAACTGTAGTTTTTATTACATCCAAGCTGTAATGAATGTCGTGAAGGTCTTGGATCTCTTCGTCTGTAAATTTCGCATTTGATTTCAAATCTAATAACGCCTTAAAAACGCATGATTTTAATTTGAGAAATCGGCCTACCATATCTGATAAGCTGTTCCATCGCGTTTTACAGTCTAGTATTAGGTCAATATTTTTACCATGTTCTTCTAAAATGTACTTTTGCAACAAGTCGTTTTTCAAAGGGGAGTTTTTAAACGATTTTATTAGATCTCTTAATTTTTTTATAGTGCCTTTGTATAAAAACTCCGATTCTGGAACTCTGGTCGATTCTACAATAAACGCATCCTCATCTTCTTCAATTTCCTCTTCTTCTTCAGCGCCGGTATTTGAGACATCCTCCTGGACTTCAGGTTCTGGAGATTTTTGTGTTTTATATAAAACATCCAGGACTGCTAGTTGTATCCCATGAGCCATACACAATTGGTGGTGGCCGTGAAAATTTCTACCCATTTTGACCATAACACTCGCTCCATCTGTTGTGAAAGCAATTATGTCGTCTTCCAGACTTAAACCGAAGTCACTCAAATGTTACTGTAATAATTGAGTGCCTACTTCAGCTGGCATTGATCCCTGTATCCGAACAAGTCCCAAATTTTTATATTTGGCCATATCAAAGTCTTTATTGTGGATATTTATATTCATATACCTTTTATTACGGGTAGACGTCCACTCATCAAACGTGATAGTAAATCTTTTATTTTCAGACTTCATAATTTTCAATTGATTTTTCAATTTGTTTTTTGTGTTATCACTCTGTTTTAGAATTATCTGTGTTATAAGTCGTAGAAGATTTCGGCACATCGTAGCCAGAGTTTTTAAAAAGATATCTCAGATCTTCTGACGTACAAAATGTGCTCAATGGTATCCCATCCAATGCAGCCATTCTGGCCACTCGAACCTCCATATTTGAAAAATAATCAGTGAGTTTAATTTTCTTTTGTGAAGGTTCATTCGTACGTTTTCGTGTTTGAATTTGACCACTATTAGACGTTGATGTACTCGGGCTTTGCGACTCCTGCTGTTGCGGCATCTCTCCGATATGCTTGGCACGCATGTGAGTGTGTAACGCTCCAGTTGCGCCACCTGGAGATTTCGATTTTTTTTTGCAATGCTTACATTCAACACTCTGTCCATTATCAGCTCTCAAGAAATGTTCCCAGATAGAGCTTTGTGTGCGTTTGTTCAAAAACTCCTTGTATACAGTCTTATTTGAAGAAGACCTGAAAAAAAATAAAAGGAAGTTAGGTTAAAATGATATTGGTTAAACATAGTTGTCAACTCATTACAAAATAATGTAAACACTTATTTTGTAGCCAAACGTTTTTTTCTTCTATAATAGGCGAAAGAGCATGCTTAGTTCATTCATTCCTGATTTAGAGACGAACTATGAGGAATTTCAAATTTTTGATAGGTACCGACCTTTTATGTTTTAATCAGTGTTCTTAATTAATATATATTTGGGAACCTAGATATTCTATAATCTAATCGGAATAAATACACCTTAAGAAAATGTTTGATTTACAAATTATTTTGTATGAACTATGCATGCTCCACGCCCCATGAGGTTTTTAATGCCCTTTTAATACTAAATAAGACTGATTTAAGTACTTACATCTTTGAAGAGATAATCCACACATTCAATTTTCAAAGTCACCCACGATAAAGATACAACTGCTACAAATTGTTAATATTTGCGCGCATTTACCACCAACTTTTAATTAAGTATCAGATCAAGTGTCAACTGTGCCGAGAGTCTAGCGATGTGAACTGAACAACCGACAATTGAGCAATGAAACTACTTTCTTTTTAGTTAAGAATGTGAGGAGCATAGTAGTTCCCCTAAGTTCCCCGTGGTCGTAGGGACTTTTCGTCAGGGACTCCCCGGCCTTGCCGACTCGCCAAGTTGATATATTTGAACTCTATTCTGTACGTCTTAGAACTATTTTTTGCAAAATAGATATAAAATAAACTGCGGGGAATACCCTATTTGTACAGTTTCGATGTAGGTATATAGTATAGTGTTGCCACATTATAAATGTGTACGTATAATGCTTTTTTATTGGTTGACTATTTTGATGGATTGATGATACTAATAATTACGTAAGTACGGAATTGACATGTTCAGTTACGGAATTGAAAATACTTTAAAATGAGTTCGTAATTACGTAATTGCGTAATTACGTAATTACGTAATGGAAGCCCTAGCCAGCGTGGTTCGCGTTAGTGCACAATATGTCCAAATGGGACCCCCTACAAATTCTACAAGGGCGGGGGTTGGGGCAGTCCCGATGGAAGTGAGCCCCCAAACAAGAGAAGCACATGCGGCGTGCATTGGCAATTCGGCGGCGGGCACTCACGTGCAATTTCAAAAAGGCCGCGCAAGTTGCCATGCCATGCCCCGTGTCCCAACAAAACTCACGACCAGGACGACTCTGGGTGCCAGCAAAACGAGCGGCGGGGCGACCATCAACAGGCCCGCGAGCCCTAGTCCGTCCCTGGTCTCGTGGCCGGGAAGACGGCTGGCATGACTCAGTGGCAACGCCAGAGTTATCCACAAACCGACACTCATCCTCCAAAAATTGGACGAGGTCACCAAATGGGGGGAGATGTGTGACACTATCCCCACCATACTTTTGCTCGAAACGAGCCCTCAAATCGGCAGGAAGCCGTTGCAGCACAACATGCACCAAAGGGTAAGACCATTGGTCCACCGGCAAGTCTAATCGCTTTAAAGCGTTGGTCGCTACCACCAACGGGTTCAACAGGTCAGTACGCAATGCTGACAAACTAGTAATGACCGGTAACCCCAAAATCAATTCAATATGAACGTCAGCCAAACAACGTTTATTTTGGTACCGCTGGGTGAGTAGTCCCAAAGCGGTAGGGTAGGCTGAGTCAGTCAACGACAGATGCTGTACCAAGGCTCGGGCCTCACCTTCCAGGACAGACAACAAATAGGCCAACTTTTGGGCGGGTCTGAGGTCCGAGCGTGCATCAACCAAACTTGCAGGCAATCTACTCAATAGTCCGGGACCTGAAACAACCGAGGTCTCCGGCTTGACCTGGACAGGTGTCCGGCACTGCCATATTTCCATTTGTATGCCATTGCACAAACAAACAAATCAAATAAACCAAATAATTAAATAATCAAATAACAAAGTTCAATCAATCAATTACAAAATAACTACAAGCAAACAATCAAACTACCAAACTGACTAATCAGCAACTCAAGAAATAACAAAACATTGGTTTCAATTCAATTCAACAACAAACTTTTATTTTAATTCAAACCAATATCAACGTTCAACATTCAACTTCACAATTCAATTCAAATATTCAAATTCTATCCAATTCCAAAAAATGCCAATTTCAAAAAAACTACCATATTGATGGTACAAATCTCAATATTTTAATGTCTTCCTGACATTCAATACAACACAGAGATCAAATAACAACAACAAGAGGTTATAACATAGCTCAATCTAACCAACTCTGTTAGCATATGCAAACCTGGTTGACCCCAGCAATATGAGTTACTCGACTCAATAAATTTACAAATTATTTCAAATTACAATTAATTACCATTAACAAACATTTACAGCGAATTACTACTTCCCTTATAGAGACTGCCAAGTAATTAGCCTACTGTAAATTACCAATTTGTTGGTTATATGTCTTATAACCGCGCTCTGAATATCAAAAATGTTCGCTGCCAGGCTAGACCCCTACAAGGTTTTTAATTATTATGTGGAAGCGTGATAACCGTGGGGCTCTAGAGACAAGAGTGGCTAGCGAAACTAGTCCGCCGTACGCGGAGCAGACAATACAAGTACAATTCAAGTAACTCACCTACAATACAACAAAAGAACTTACCTGTGGGTAGACGAACACCAGCTCCTTGGGGTTACCTGGAGTTGTGTATGTAAGTGAGTGTATATGTATCGTGTTGTGACGTTATGAGTATTCTCCAGATTACAATCCGCTGCAATAAGGCTGGAGGCAATCACAGCATGCGGTCTTCAAATCACTCGTTCCCAATAGCGTCACTTCCACTTAACCTTCAAAGTTCTTCAATGTCAAGAAACTAAACCCGTATTATTATATCAACTTGGGGTTATTTACAATCAAATACAATTGGGTCATGACCTTTTGTCCACCAAAACGACCGGTTCTAAGGGATTAATTTACAAAAGATCGCGAGATTCAACACGGCGACGATTCCCTTTTTCAAGCACTTCAGTTTTAGCAAACGTAACCCGTATTATTACGTCAAATGGGGTTGTTTAACAATCAAAGCAATTGGATCACGACTAATTGTCACAAACGGATCGATTTAAAAAGATTAATTTCAACAAACGCGTTGCGGGGGTCCCAAAACGCGACGGACCTTTTTCAGCGCCAAACCAAGAAGAAGTGTCAAGTGTCAAAATCAAACTGACACGTCAGATGTCACTCTGTTACTCGTTTAGAAACGTAGGCGCATAGAGTAACTAATCGAACAGGACGCAACAACGGGAGCAAAAAGACGCGGACGAAGTCGCGGGCAGAAGCTAGTATATTATAAATGTGAATGTAAGTTTGTTTGTTACGCTTCCACGAGAAAACTACTTAACCGATCATCATGAAACTTTGTACGAATATTCTTGGGGTATTAGAAACATAGGATGCTTTTTATGAAAAAAAAAAAAAACTATATTTATTGTTATTTTTAACGCGAGCGAAGCTGCGGGCATAAACTAGATTCATATATTTATTGTTTGTCACAGGTGAAAAGACAGTTCTTAGAGCATGATAGTGTCACTGAAAGATACCCCCTGGGGTGTACAATATTTGTTTGTTAGTCAATGTCATTGGCTATGTTAAGAATATAAATACACTGTTAATTGTTTGTGGTTATTATCCATTGCATCGGTTGTTTTAGTCAACTTCCTTTTACATTCAATAAGTATAACGATGTCAATTTTTTTGTCAACCTCATCTTGCATTCATTAATAGAGAATTCATTATATATCTGTCGCTGATGGATGGCCGATATTGATAAGTGTGGTGCTGGACCTAAAGAATAACGCCGTCCTATTTCTTCCCATAGATATCGACTAAGGGACTTA
The DNA here is from genome assembly GCA_932294355.1 of Aporophyla lueneburgensis. Classification (NCBI taxonomy): domain Eukaryota; kingdom Metazoa; phylum Arthropoda; class Insecta; order Lepidoptera; family Noctuidae; genus Aporophyla; species Aporophyla lueneburgensis. The sequence continues at coordinate 23,147,678 of OW028758.1, read as the reverse complement.
CTGAGGAATGGGCAGCAGCGTTCTCTATGCATTTTACCACCATACTGCACAAAGGTTGCAAAGGTTGACTGTTAGTAAATGCCTACGGCATTAAGTCCACCTCTGTACATTATATTTACTGTATATTTATACAGGGTCAGTTTTTATCACGGAATAAAGAAAACTAGAGGAAGTGCCCCTCACATACCGCGCGCGTGTCAACATTAAGCGCAGATGCGCAACATTTAGCTTATTCGCCGTCAGATACTTGTCGCGATTGGATGTCTCAGAAATACGCGAAATATTACAAATTATGCCTTGTTGTGCGGTTTTGACCTGCAAAAACGAAAGCAGAAAAAAAATGTATCTTGTAGAGGTGTATCGTATCATTGGTAAGTGCTAAACTTTGTTAATTTTTAATATAATTGATTTTAATTACAATACCACATGTTATGACTTCAATGCAAACTATACACAACCTTATGTTCATTGATACAAAGTCTAAATGCACTTGGTCGTCATCTGGACAAGCACAAACTAAATTCTAGTAACTTCGACGCTACTCGATTAGGGATGGGACACATCCGTAAAGTAGGTCGGTATCGATAGTTTTTTCTGATTTTAGTAAGGAATCAATAGCTCACATAGCTGGTTAAATAATAAGACAGTTGATAACATAAGTGTGATATTTGCGTTAGTGCTTTAGTAACAGAAAACAAATCAATAATTACATAGATTTATTATAGGTAAGGCTAGAGCGGGTTATTATGCCCATCAGAATCTGTGATTAAGTTATGTCACATCCTGAATATTTTTATAAGACGGTCATATATTTAATAAAGATTATATCATGGCTGAAATAATGCACCAGTTTATTGGGTCATCAGTATTCCAAAACATAAGCTATAACCAATTAGAGGATTTTCCTACGTCTAATCATATTACTGTCTTAATGAAAGCTATCACGGCAAAATATATTAATATTCGACTATCAAAATGGCATATATTAAATAAATATGTATTATTTCAAGGTCAGTAAATATTTTTAGCACCATCTGTTATCGTTTCATTTATCGTTAGCTTCTGGCAGCAGCTTCGCCCGCGTACTTAATTTTATGAAAATAATATTACCCCCCTACATAAAAACATACAAATATCTCTTTAACATTGATATTTTAACGATAATCAACCTTTTTGGTTATTAAGCATTTGTATGATGTTAACAAATTACTACATTGCTCACCCGAATAAATTACGTAACATCAATATTAATATATCGATATATGTCTACATCTCTAACTTTTTTTTTTGTACTCACCACAAGAGATTACAAGTGCATATGAATATGACATCTATTTCAAAGGAGCTAGCGTTCTGAATAGAATGAATTGGTTACAGCGCCATCTAGCGTTGAGTTGCTGAACTCGTTGTAAAATTGTCTATTTAAAGTTTTTAGACGAAAAACGTCTTTATTGTTTGTGTCATGTCAAATAATAACAACTTTCATTCGTTGCAATAAGACACAATTTTTGAAAGCAATAAGATGATTTGTAAAAGTTGCGTTTGTAATTTGTAGCCAATCATATCACTGTTTTTTATGTGTGTAATGGAGAATTTGATATGCAAATGTGTGAGTTTGGCGACACTGGTTCCCGTGCTTAGCCAGCGTAGGGGCACTTCTCTGTATTCTTTGTTCTGTGGTTTTTATCCAGGGCGCAAACTGTAACCATGAATTCAGCATATGATTCTAGACCCCCTTGCGCAGAAATTTTTCGTCGGTTTTACAAAAAAAAATCAGCTGTTTCATAGAAAAATGCAATACCTACGGGGTCAAAATGTATGGAACAGCTGATTTTTTTTTGTATAACCGACGAAAATGTTCTACGCTGGGGGGTCTGAATCTCGGAAACGGCTCCAACGATTTTCATGAAATTTAGTATATCGGGGTTTCGGGGGCGATAAATCGATCTAGCTAGGATTAATTTTTATAAAATATTCGTGTTTTCAATGACCAACTTTATCGATAATCAACTTGAACATAAAATTATTATTTTAAACACAATTTACTAAAAAATACCGAGCAAAGCTCGGTCATCCAGATATTAAATAATAAATACTGCATTCGCCAACCCGTCTGTCAAGCGTGGCGACTATGGCAAACCACCCCCAATAAATGAATCAGGTCAAAGTGGCGGTTCTCGAGGGCCTCCCTCGAGAACCGCCACTTTGACCTGATTCATTTATCTCCAGCACTATGTCCAGCAGTGGAAGTCTTTCGGCTGAAATGAGTGATTGATGATGAGATGGATTGTCGAATCTGCTGTTTCACATAACCGGTAGCCGAGTTACAAGCTGGATTGTTTTCATTGTCATCATCATCATTTGGGCTTTGCCATAATCGCCACGCTTGGCAGGCGGGTTGACGATCGCAGTATGGTGGTCAAATGCGTAGAGATCGCTGCTGCCCATTCTCTAGTAAGTCCCTTAGTCGCCTTTTACGACACCCACGGGAAGAAATGGGGTGGAGCTATTCTTTACGTCCAGCACCACATGAGCATGGGGCACGGGGATTTTATTACGTTTAACAAAACGCCTACACACGTTTAGACGTTATATAGAATGGCTTTATAGTCGTAAAAAGCGTTTGGCTTCCGTCAGTTTATTACAAAATTATAATTATTTATCTTTCTCAGAGTGCAGCCGGTTGGGAGCATAAAGAACAAGTAGTGAAGCATTCCTCGCAGAAAGATTACTCGCACGGCTTCGGAGGCAAGTTCGGAGTACAAGCCGACAGTCAGGATGCCTCCGCTGTGGGCTGGGACCACCGGGAGGACGCTCAGCATCATCAGTCGCAGAAAGGTAGGTCACGTGATACTTGAGTAACTGGTTTCCTTAAGGATGCAGCCCGCTTCTGGCGCTCATTGAAGCGTCGCGGCTCCAGCTCGAATAAGCGGTTCGAGCGCTAATTTTAGCATTTTCTTCGTATATCTCTCTTATATTACACTAGCTTCTGCCCGCGACTTCGTCCGCGTTAAATTGCTTGTTCCCCCGACCCTTCCCGTCGCGTCGAATCGCCTACCTGTGCGATTTTCCCCGTTTTAGCAACATTTTTCATTACTGCTCCGCTCCTCTTAATTGTAGCGTGATGTTATATAGCCTATAGCCTTTCTCGATAAATAGGCTACTCAACACAAAAAGAATGATTCAATTCGAACCAGTAGTTCCTGAGATAAGCGCGTTCAATCAAACAAACAAACAAACTCTTCAGCTTTATAATATTATATAGTATATATAGTATAGATGTGATGCAAAACTTTGTACCCTTTTTTAATGAAAATTTCGCAAAATCCTCGGAACTCCCTAAAGTTTCGTTTAAATTCTCGGAATTAGATGAATACGTCAATCTCGTCGACGAGAGCAGTGGTAGCTGACAGAACGGAAAATAATAGAATAAATTACTGGCTCCATTGAAAATAGGACCGTATTACCATAGCCTAAAGTTGAAAATTGTATGAATATCGGCATGGTTGGCTCGGGTATGCTGGCGACTCGGTTGCGCTTGGTTCGAATTGTGGCCAAAAAAGGCTTGAAACTGCGTGAGGGTTTTCCGTTCTGACCTTCATGAGTTGTACACCGTAAGTTCGATCTCAGATAAGCGATTTACTCTGTGTAAATTATTACATGACCACTGCTCACAAAACGGTGAAGGAAAACATCATGAGGAAACCGGCATGTCTTATAGAATCAAAAATTCGAAGACATGTGACATCTACCAACACGCACTGGGCCCGCGTGGTGGATTACGGCCCATTCCCTGTTACTGAAAGGAGGCCTGTGTCCCAGCAGTGGGAATATTAGAGGTAGTTTTTGCTACGTCAATCTAAAGAATAGACCACAAGAATGTTATGGGACTTATGAATCAAATGAATACTGACCCTGCATCAGTCCGAGTAAGATCTTGTTAAATCCGCATTTTGAAAAGTTGTGATGGTGTATATTTTACGTAGGTTTAAGAAAAGGTTCCTCCATAAGATTGAGTAGAAATAGTAACAAACAGATGTCCGATGTGAAGGCCGCAACAATCCGGTGGATGCGAGAAGCACAGAACCGGTCGAAGTGGAGGTGCGTGGGGGAGCCCTATGTCCAGCAGTGGACGTCTCTAGACTGAATTAAAACTATATCTTCTTTCTTAGATGCTCTACGCAGCAACTACAGAACATATGAAATGCTTGCTTTCCTAAATGCACAGCTCTAAACTGGGCAGTTATTTACTACAAGGTTTAATAATCTACTTTATTAAAGACTACGCCATCGGCTTCGGCGGCAAGTATGGCGTGCAGACGGACAGACAGGACGCGTCTGCGCTGGGCTGGGACCATCAGGAAAAGACACAGGCTCACGCTAGTCAAGTGGACCATAAGAAGGTAAGATGATGACTATGTTGTGACGTATGAGTGGTGTTGTAAATTCTTTTTTATCGTTTATTAAAAAAGAACCCAGTTCTTAATAATCGATTACAATCTAGCCTAAAAGACTACTTATTACCTGTGTGTTCACAAATAAAGATTGGTTTATTGACTAATAAAAAATATTAATATGTATATTTTTTTATGTGATATTTATCTTAAAACTTAGAATAGTGATGATTGTACTTTACACATGTCCTTTCCACTTAGAGTCTGATATAATGATGTTATAAACACTGTGTTATTATGTGTGTCATTGTCACTATTATATCTACACTAACTCGAAAGGTTCTGTTCGTTTCAGTTTTCGCACTATACTTGTTTAGTCTAACACCTGAATTGCCTCGATGCTTACATGTTGGTGGAGTAGGTGTTCATGGGCCTCGGCTTATTTTTGAATTATGTTAGCGACGGGTTCTATTTTTAGGGAAATTTGCGAGATCAAAATTTCTTATATACCAGGGCGCATTAACAATACTCCTGAGTAAGGTACTCTGGAATGTTGGTATAATTTTGATATTGGTCGGTTTAGTACAGCCCCACAGTTAGATGTCATGTGTCCATATTGGCATAAGAATATGCTAGTATAATAAAAGTTTGTTATGTATCGATAGACAGGATCCTCGTTTAATCAACCAATACATGTTTTTAAATTCATGGAAATTCATTGTTAACCAAATTGACTATTGAACATTATGTCCACAAATCACAGTTACTTTTAACAAACTTTTTCTTCCCCCAGGGTTTCGGCGGCAAGTTCGGTGTAGAAACAGACAGAGTAGACAAGTCGGCTCATCGCTTCGACGAGGTAGAGAAGGTTGGAACCAACTACACCAAGCAGAAGCCGGACATAGGGGCAGCCAAGCCTTCCTCCATACGGGCCAAGTTTGAGAACATGGCCAAGGAGAAAGAACAGGTGGGAACAACATTTATTTGGTGTCGGCCATATCATATATTCTTCAATAGTTCCTCTCAAGACAGGGAATTATAGTGTGGGGGCCAGGGAATTAGTAAAAATATAGCGCCTAAGGATTTATTACTTAAGTGATTTATTACTTACTATTTCTTCTATAACTTCATTGACGTGGCCCGTGGTAGGAGTTGACCGGTAGAAATCGTCTTGTTATGCCACCTCAATGCTACTTTTTCTCTCACTGTCTCTATCTCATTCTATTATCTACCCTAACCCATGTGTTGGGTATGGATATCGAAAATAAAATGAAAAAACAGAAGCAAATAAATTCATAATTCCATCTTTGTTCAAAACTTTAAAGGACTAACTAACGTGTATATTAAGGCAACGAAACAAACTTGTGGCATGATTTTTGGAAATTCGAAATAAATATCTACATTATAAAAACAGCTAATCGATTTATTAACCTTAACCTTTCATAAGCCCACCCAGTGATGAAAAAGTTATTTTTTGTTCCATTTATTTCGATATCCATACCCAACATGCGACTAAACTATTACCAGCTCATTTAATTTGACCATGAAGCTTTTCTTGCAACCAAAAAAAAAAGTTTGGTTGTAATCTTATAAGCTTGTAGTAAAACGGTGATGACGTTTATCAAAATCTTATTTTCATTAAATTTAATATCATATTTTGTTTTACAGGAAGCATTACAGTCGGTGCAAAAGATAAGACAACAGAGAGAGGCTATAGACAAAGACTTATCACAAAAGGTAAACAAACATTACAAACATATAATTTTAGTTGAAATTTTTTGCGTTAAATACAGAACCTCTTCTTTTTTAAATCTATGGAAAGTATTTTGATATCTGGGAAATGTGATTAGTAAATCTGCTGTGTAATTATTTGTCCTAACTCACTGACTAACTGACTAGGCAAAGCCAAACCTTTGGACCTAGATCGAATTTTGCTTAGAAGTACCATTTATAATATAGACTAAAGTGAGGGCGACTTTCTTAAATTTTGAGTCGCGGTCAAATTTTTTGTCGAATAAAAACTTGTGTGGTAGGTCAACTAAACGAATATCAATGATGAGATTTGAAAACATTTAATCACCTTTCGCAATTTTTTGGCGGTATGAGGAACAAGGTGAATAGTTCACTCAACCTCATAGGTCTCCTTCAGCTTTGGAGAGGCTGGTTTGCTATAATCGCCACGCTTGGCAGGCGGGCTGGCGATCGCAGTATGGTGGTAAACTGCATAGAGAACGCTGCTGCACATTCTCTAGTAAGTCCCTTAGTGACCTCTATCGACGCCTACGGGAAGAAATAAGATGGTGCTATTCTTTACGTCCAACTCCACACAGAACCACTATACGTTTATCACATTACACTACAAAGTTTGTTAAACCTAACAAAAACCCCTCTCATTCCCTTCTCCACAGGAGAAAGTCCGCCTAGACAAGGAGAAGGCTGACCAGCCTGAGCCGTCGAACGAGCCGGAAGCCCCGGCCAAGCTGCCGGGCCGCCTCGCCAACAGGCAGCCCGTACTACCGACACAGAGCGCCTCTCCCGTCACGTCGCCACTCACATCGCCCTTGATGCACAAGGTAACACTAATTTATTTATTGGAGAGCCGGATGATGATGGCTTCATTAAATCATGGGTAGAAAGATAGTCAAAGAGTTTCGTGGTACCCAGTAACTGGGTTGGGGAAGTCAGATACGCAGTTGCTTTATGTAAAATACTGGTATTCAGCTGCATCTGGTTTGACTGCAAGCTGACCATGTGCTGACCATTTGGGAAAAGGAAAAGGCTATTTCTGTAAATAGGTTTGTACAAACACTTTTAAACGTCAATCATATTTTTAAAACTAGATTAGGTCGGCGTTTCCTATATAACTACTTTGAGAAGAAAGGCTGGAACAAACTTAGAAGTGACAGTCTCTTTTTAAGTTCAGACATAATCCTGGACAGATTATTTGAAGACTGTATATTGGTGTACCGTTTTGGACCTGTCCAGTCAGTGCACTTTGTTACTAATCGTGCAGCTCAATTCAGAATTCAACTCGAGTATTGCCTTCAAACGCCTTTTATTCTACTATACAGGATAAGTTTTTAACCAGTGCGCAAATCAAACTTAAACGAGTTGTAATAACCATGCAATTTTTATTTGGATATATCTTAGTACAAACAAATTAAGTTATCGTTAACGAAAGATGTTTATTTTGGAACTGGTTTTTATGGTAACTTGGGCGCGGCGGCGGCGGTGAACGACCGAGCGTAGCTACGAGTAGGTACTCGGCTGGTAGGTATCAGCTGTTCGGTCGGTCAAAATTCTAAGAAGTTCGAAGTACCTACGCCGGCGCGCGGTTATTGACCTATTCCTATTGTCGATATCATATTAGGTTCGAAATATGTAGGGTGTCTACAGTTTACTGATTTAAGGTCGGATAAAAATTAAAAAAAAAAAACTTTTAAAAAATAGTTCAAATGTGTTCTATTACTGATACTGAACCACCAAAAAAAATTTGCGCAATGATTAAAAAAAAAATCTTGTATATTATTATAAATGTAAAGCTTTGGATGTTTGTTCTTTACGCAAAAATGGCCGAACGGATTTGAAAGACAATCCGACAGTAAAATTAGACAATGAGACACTTTCATTATAAAATATACATTTTAATCAGGGTGGCAGGGTTATCGACGTACAACGACAAGTTTCGCATCGATACCCCTGCCATGTGGAAGGCTGGTGTATAGAAGCCTGTATAAAAGAACAATGCGTCTTTTTGTAGGTAATGCCCGATGTACCGCCACCCGCCGAAGTCGTGAGGTCTGCGCCCGCGTCGCAGGAAGTAGCGGAAGTGACGTCAGCCGCGGATAAACTGCCCAACTTGCCCGATGTCACGCTAGTGGGCGGAGAGCCCAAGGAGGATAAGGAAGAGGTTCGTTCTTTCAAATTATAAATTATACAAACAGTTTAACACGCCAATCATGAAATGAAATGTATATTTCTGTAAGTAGATCCTATAAGACTCTTTTACACGTCAACACTTTTTGGTAAATATTTTTAAAACTAGATGGCGCCGGCATTTCCTAGCCGACTGTTCCCTGAGAAGAAACGTCGAAACTAACTCAGAGGTCATGTTATAAAAAACCAGTTGAGGTTGGTGTTTCTAAACTTGAAATGTCAAAACAAACTCGTAGTTCACTCTCTTTTTAAATCTAGACATAATTTTGGTCAGATCTAAAAAGACAATGTAGATTGGTGTCTGAAATGGTCTTGCAAGGAAAGAGCCTCACAGATTGAGTGGAAATGTCCAGTCTATGCACGCATTAATCATTAATCGTGCAGCTCAACTCAGAACTTAAGGAGCTAACGATTCGACGAACAAAACGACGAAAGAATATTTTGGTAGGCCGCATAAATTACTCAAGCCGGACCATGGTTAAAAGTAACTGCGAAAAAAAAAACAACGTTGACTCAACCGCTTCTCCATGGTAACAATGTGACAATTACAGCGCCTCTATGTTGTCGCAGTAAGGTTGCGTTTGTCTAGTGGTCGCAAGCGCGACCGCTGAGCTTGATGACCTAAGTTCGATTCCCAGGTTGGTGTTATTGATTTTTTCTATCTGAAATCTGAATTTGCGCCTGGTGAATGGCAATAGGCTCGCCCCCATAGCCGAAATACGGTGTGGAGAACTATTATGTTTGACTGAATTCTTTAATATTCCTTCCTTCTTGAATTGCCGAATTTCATGATTCTAGGTTATTTGCGAATATCGAAATATGGCGCATAAATACCCGTTTTGTTGACGTTCATTAGTGTCTATTTAAAACCACTATTGAACTATTAATGATTTTAACCTTTTATTTCTGTCCCTAGCTAACTCGCCAGCCCACAATAGTGGTATCCCCGGTGGGGTGGGAGAGTGAAATGGCAGGAGAGGGCGAGGTAGAGGGAGATGACGAAGATGGGTACAACGCCAGAGCACTCTACGACTACCAAGCAGCTGCCCCTGACGAGATCTCCTTCGACCCTGATGATATCATCACCAATATCGTGATGGTAAGTACTGTGATATTATCATGTTTATGGTGAGGAGATTTTCTAGATTTTCGGTTAAGCTACGATTTTCTTGAATAGTAGTTCCGACGTATGATAACGGCCGTCATGTAATCTGTACCTATTGTGGTATTGTTATTTTATTGCAGGTGTATCGTCTTTACAAATAACTAGCTTTTTCCAGTGGTTTTCCCCGCGCACTATACTTACAAACCTCCCTCTTAATTCACCCTGTTTATTGGTGAAAACCGTGTTAAATCCTTTGCGTCATTTAAAAGATCTAAGCATGTAAAGAAGATTATCTAGAAATGGAAACCCACGCCATCTATTAAGAATTCATAGAACTAACCAATGAACACACACATGGTCCTATAAAAACATTTAATTTGCAAATATTGAGATCAGTAACTGAGATAAAACTACCCTATCTTTTAAGTTGGAGCAAATTGCACATGGTGTGCAAATTTTATTAAAATCGGTTAAGTAGTTTAAGAGTCCATCCCAGACAAACAACGTGACGCGTATTTTTTATATATTAAGATTATACACGCTGGCATCGAAACAACCTGTTACCATGATTTACCAGATATTTTTTTGCGGTTTCCTCCATCGTTTAGAGCAATTATTCAAGATGGTTGCTGTGTATAATACATTGACATCAAACGTAGGTTTTGCGCAGAATTGTAGATGTTTTACATACTAATATTATAAATTCGAAAGTAACTCTTTGTATTTTACCTTTTTACACTTACACCACCAAACGGATTTCGATAAAATTTTAACACGTTGAGTGCCGATCACGCGATATCGCGTGATTCGTCGGCTCTGCATAATATGGCCGATCACGCGATATCGTGATTGCTACTAACAATTTCGTATGCGGTTTAAATCTGTGGCCATATCGGATTAACCATCAATCTGTGTTTGGCACTCAACGTGTTAAAATCAATCAATCAATCAATCAACTTCATTTCTCACCACAATATACATAATTCACATTGGTCAGATTCGACAATTATACATAATCCAGGTAAGTATATATTGTGGGAGACTGGTGCTTAAGTTAGGCTCGTGGCCTGTGTTTCAGGACACCAGGATCCCACCCCTTTACATTTTCATTTCACAATTATGTACTAGGTGCGCTGACAGAATGTAAGGAATCATACGACATTTATAGTTTTTTATTTATTATTATTTTTAAAATCTAGGTTAAACATGTGAACAGAATGTTAGTAGATGTAGTGTATGGGTGATTGTGTGAGTGAGTGAGTGTGTGGATGTGTGAGTGTGCGGGAGTGTAAGAGTGCTTGATTGTGTGTTTAGGTCATTGTAAGGATGTTTTCAGTATCATTATAGTTTAATTTTTGTAGCCAGTCAGTTTCACTCTTTTTGCATGTATTCTTTGTAAGGCTAAAGATATGTAGCACCTTATTAGTTTTATTGTATAAGTAGCCACCCAGATAGCCGAAGAAACGCCTTGCAAAAATAGTTTTGTGACGTAGATGATGGCGCTCCACTGGGTCATATCGTCTTTTACCCCTTGACAGCGTTCGATTATAAACCGAGAGTATGCTGTTTTAGTAAAATATGCAATATAAACAGTTGACGCACTGTCAAGACTTCGCTTTCTTTGTATAACTGTTCAGTGGGGTAGCGATACGGTCGAAAAGATGACACTTTTAGTATAGCTCTTTGGGTTCTTTCTATTTCTATTAGGGTAGTTTTTTGGAGCTCCCCCCCAAGAGGTGATGCAGTAGCATATTATAGATTGAGCAAGGGTATAGTACACTAATTTCATAATATTTTTATCGACTACATGTCTCAGCGTTTTGAACACATAAATTAGTTTCCGTAATCTGTTACTAAGAGTGGTTATATGATCTTGAAATCTTAGGTTTTTGTCGATTGTTACTTTCTCAGCCTTGGTTAGCGGTTCTCAGCTACAACTACTGGTGAAGGAGGAGGTGGAGTGGGTTTGTGCAAGAGTGAGCTACAATAGTATTTGGGAATGTTTGGGATGATCTATTGTTTTTCATGGAGAATGCTATGTAATTGGTTTTGGTTGTATTAAGGGTCAGCAGATTGTCGCGTAACCAGTTGGATACCGTATTAAAGCCTAGTTGTGCACGCTCATAGACATCCTTCCACGAGCTCGCACTGAACAAGAGGGCAGTGTCATCAGCAAAGGCAATAATTTTTCCATTGGGGATAGTGAGCATACCCAGGTCGTTGATATAGATGAGGAACAATAAAGGTCCGAGGACACTACCTTGAGGCGTGCCGTAGTTAATTATTTGTTCCTCACTGACGAATTCATCTATCTTTACTCTCTGGGTACGCTCACTCAAATAGTCTTTAAAGAGGTCAAGTGGAAGTCCCCTGATTCCCAAGTTTTCCAACTTACGTACAAGAATTGGGACAGAAACCGTGTCGAAAGCCTTAGCAAGATCTAGAAATATGGCTATAACTTTATCCCCACTATCCATGTTTGTGACCACATAGTCTGTGGTCACAGACTATGTGGACTAAAAGGAGATACATAGATAGCATCGTGGGGAAGAACGTACTTTTGTCCCGTTAGCACGTTGCGTTGCTAGGGAGTTCTTTCCGTCATCCACGCAGCCATGGGCACAAGCTAGATAAAATATAATTGGTTCTCTTCCCCAGATCGACGAAGGCTGGTGGCAAGGTCTTTGCAAAGGCGCCTACGGCCTCTTCCCAGCCAACTACGTTCAGCTGCAAGATAAGTGAAACATTCCCTGCGTAGACCGCTAGATTTAACACTAATTTTATGGAGACTTATATATGTACATTGGATTTCTTTAAAATATGCGACAAAACACATTTCTAATACTTGAATACCCAATCTTAGATAATTTACATGTATTGCCGGTTAATCAACTATCCACTTCAGCGGTATGTAGTCAAAGTTGATTGTTGATTGACTCAAAAGGTCCTCAATAAATTTCGGTTGGAATGAAATTTGAACTTTGCCAAGTATGACATGTAGTTTATGTTTCCAAAACTTGTTATTTGTCTGAGATTCCGAATTCAAATATAGAAATATGACACAGGATCTGTAACTTTTGTCTTGGTATTGCTTTATTTTTTTAACTTATATTGTGGCGTACCTACACAAAATATACTAGGTTCAGATATATTTAGGCTATGCACCTTGTTTTCGAACCGAGTATCAAATTTCGACGATAAACACAGAAGGCGCATGTTAAGCCAAAAAGATTATTGGGACAAAGCTATTTTTTTTTTTTTTTAAAGCATGATTAACGCATTAAATTCTTCATAAGAAATCTTTTTGGTACCATAAGCAAATGCTAGCTGAAAAAAATAGATGTATAAAATTAATAAAATCAGTAAACTAGTTATTATTGTTATGAAAGAATTTAATTTTGATAAATGTGTAATTTTGATGATATAATTATAATAATGTTGAAATGATAATATAGACAGTTTTAATCATAGACTAATCAATAGGACGGTATCATTGACTAATATGACATTTGAAATAGGAATATTTCATTTGAATGAGTTCACCTGAACATATATAAATAAAATAATTATTCTATCATTTTATAACTGTCAATATTATTATAATCTATGTAAAAACATCTTGTTAGCTTTGGAATTGAAAGTAAGCACAAAAAAATGTTTACGCAATCTGCGTTACGACGCAGAAATATTGGGTGTAAGCCTGGCTCAAAGTGGACAAGATTTTTTGCACACAACGTAGGAATAGGAAAGAGTGGGCATTCTTGTGCAGCAAAATAAGTAACTTCTGATTTGCCCATCACGTTAGAAATAAACGAATCAATAAACGAAAAAAAAACCTGAGGAACGAAATCATCTTTGAGCAGACAGGTTTGTGCAATACAAACCATAATTTGAGGGCGAATTTCACCAATAAGCCGCAAAAGCCGCTTTAATATAATTATTTAATGCAATCAGTACGTACATCAAAACTACGATGACCAGATATCGGATATATTCGGATGCATATTTAACTAAAGTTAATTTTTAGATATGAAAGTATAAAAGCAGCTTCTTAAAATATATTTTTTCTCGAAATTATCAATTGTTGGTCTATTTCATTTGTCATTCAGGATCCATTTGTAAGTGGAAAACGATCTTTCTACATCTACATATGTAAGTGGCGTAAAGTAAATATCAATGCTCTCTTTGTTTGCTTGATTCCCTTAGAACACCAAAATCAGGGATTCTATACATAAGTTGCTCTGTTTTGTTATTATTTTCGATACCAAAGCGCATTCCATATTAGCTAATAACTCAACTTTAAGTGAACATTTGTCCGATATCCGATCTCTGATGATGACATTGCCAATTGTTGAAAGTTATTTTATTGGTTAAACTCGTCTTTAGTCAGTCCTCCCTAACCGACGCAAGTGTGCTCACTCTAGTTAATAGAAATTAAGTAACATAACTTTGATAACGTACTTATGACACGAGATAACGCGAGAAACCTCACTACATTGACATAAGGTGGATTTTTTATTATTTTGTAGCGATCGCCTAAAGCGTAGGTCTTCGTTGGAGGTAGGAGTAATAAAGTAATAACATTACTAATATCAACGATGCATTTTGTGACTTATATCGTTGACATAAAGTCAAAATTGTAACGTGAAAGGTGTAATCGTAGAATGATACTAGTGAAACAATTCACAATGATGCATTGTGTGAATTATGATGTGGACATTAGGTCTCAATTAGGATGGTATTATGGAATGTAATAATTAAGCCTTATTTACGAAGTGTATGCTTCGCAAACGGTTCTTTGGTCACGTAAAAACTCAGTCTAATCCATAATATTGACCCTTATAGAATGACCGGTATCTAAAGACATTATCATCATTATCGACATCATTTCAGCCGAAAGACGTCCACAGCTGGACATAGGCCTCCCCCAAGCTCCACCACTTCGACCGGTTTTGTGCTTCCCGCATCCAGCGGATTCCTGCGACCTTCACAAGGTCATCGGTCCACCTTGTGGGAGGTCTTCCAACTCTTAGTCTTCCGGTACGCGGTCGCCACTCCAGAACCTTCAGGCTAAAGGCAGTATTGTTTAATTCAAAATGGTACAGAATTTGTATAGTAATCGTGTTTTAGCATGACAATAATGATCATTACCCTTTCCGTAATTCCTTTCCGAAGAAACTCGAAAAACAAACTATGTTTGATTCTTTGTTATTGAAACATGTTGAAGATCACTATAGATATTGATTCAGGACGTTAAGGAACTTTTTTATTCATTTCAAATTCTCACAGAAAAAAAGTAGGCACAAAGGGTGACTTAATACCTTTAGAATTCTCTATCAGTCAACCAAGGGTAGTGAAAAGATTACATGGCTTGTGCTTTGATAGAAAGGAACAATGATAAAAAAATGCTTTAAAAATATATATCATAATGAATTATACATAAAATAGGTACACTATTACATAAACGGTGGTTTAATTTTTCTGTTTTTAAAGCAAAAATGCTAGAAAATGTAGATGGGTCAATGACCGCTATTACCATGCTAAAACGCTACGACTATAGACAAATTTGCCTCTAAAGACCTAGTTAGGCCTTCGTAAATAACGCAAATTTCACATAATATTATTAAGAGAGTAGATTGGACATAAATTATTAAATAAAATAAGATATATATTGTCTTCCAAAACCTACCTCTGCACGCAATCGCATTTTAAATTTAAATGCACTACGTTTTGCACCTTTTTCATAGAAATAGATATAAAACTTGGTAAAGAGGCAAAACTCATCATGATGTGCCTAGACTTTCCTATGTTATGGTCAGCTTCCAGTCTTACCAGATGCAGCTGGATACCGGTATTTTGCATGGAGCGACTGCCTAGGGCCGTCCATTAATCACGTGATGTTTTTTTAGCATTTTTGAACCCTCCTCCCCCTTTAAGACTACCCCCCCCCCTATATCACGTGTATTTTTAGTACCTACAAAGAATCTATTTTTTTTTGTATTAGTACACCCCCCTCCCCCTTTGTGATATTTCGTGATTTTTTATGGACCCCTCCCCCCCTTTCGAGCCTCACGTGATTAATGGACAGCCCCCTATCTGACCTCTACAACATAGTTACTAACACGATACCCCTTGGTAAGACTGGTTGTCAGACTTTTGGGCTATTGCCTACCCGTGCCTAACAGTGAGCAGTGTTGGCGCAGTGGTAACGGCCGTGACTTACCGAGTTGAAGGTCCTAGGCTCGACCCCAGATTGGGCTCTTTACTTTGTGTAAATTATTTCATCACCACTGCTCTCAAAACGGCGAAGGAACACACCATGAAGAAACCGGCATATCCTAGAACTAAAAAAAATCAAAGACAGTTCTCATACCAACCGTGAATTATGGCCCACTCTATCTCAACGAGAGGATGCCTGTTTCCCAGCAGTGGGAACATTAAAGGCTGATTATACTGATCGAAACAACCGCGACAAATGTGTTTAAAGCTTTGAAGCCCAGTTTCTCTTCCAAACGAAGTTTTTTTCTCTATTTCTCTTCGTATGTATTCTTATTTATATTGCATTTAATTGAATTGAAATAAATTATTTGTAAGTTGACTTACACTTTGGATAGAACAATGATTTTAACGCGTTGCCTCTTATTTTTAAGACAAAATGTATTAGGTACAATCATTAATTAAAATTTTATTTGTCCTTGCATCGTTTGAATTTATTTTCATTATAATATTTGGCATTATATTAAATTGATGTTAAATAGTCATGTATATCCTTTTTAATGTATCCAATGTTTAATTTGTCATATAATCCAAATCCTATTGTAAAATTATCAGGCTTTAGATAATAGATTAGATCGTATTATTAAATAGTCTCAAATTATGAATGATTAAATTATATTTTTTTTCTTTTATGTATGAATTTGTATGAGTTTAACACCCGGCTTCCGAAAAGAAAGACAGCATTAAGAATGTGACCAATTTTTAAGGCGACCGCGCTATGGTAATCGCGGATTGCATTGATTTTTCGTACGTATTTTGCGATTTCAGTGTCTTGTTGTATGTTGATCATATGATGATTCGCAGCTATAACAAATATTTATTTACGGAATAAAAATCATCAATACAACGCTCTCAATTAGATTTGGCCTGTCAAATGTCACAATTTCATGAATAAGGAATTTGCTAGTTTCAGCATAGACCTCATCTATCGCTTTCCATCAGGCGTAATGGAGGTTAAGAGCACGCCTATTCAGCAACAAAAAAAAATATTCATTAAAAAGATTAATTTGAACTCAAATGCGTTGGTGATTGTATTTATTATTTATTTCGTAAAAACATAATAGTGAAAAAAGGAAAAAAAAACAATTCGTAAATACATAAATGTTACAGTCGTGAATCGTATTTTGTTCAACATACGACATGACCTGCAAATTGCAAAAAAACGTAAGAAAACTTTAGTTTCTTGAGCTACCCAGACGCCTTCGCCTTAATTTTAAGTCGAGAAATTGTTGTTATTATTGTATTTCAAATATCCAATCACAGCACAACCTTTTGACTATTTTTGTTTTGCTTTTCTAAAACCGGGTGTTACCAGCATGAATAAAAAGTCATTACGAATCGAGAATTAAATTATAAGTTTTACTAACGATTTATTTTTAAGAAATGTTAGCGACATGGACTTGAATTTATTTTAAGTAATTTGTGAGCTTTTCTTTTTTATTCCAAAAAGTATTTTCCAATTATTATTTTTTTGTTTATAGAAATGATACACCAACTAAATTAATGGAGTTTGCGAATGATTTTAATATAATGTTGATAGTATCGTAATTTGAAACTGCACCACATGTTCACAAATATTAAAAAGGCAACATTGCAAAATATCTAGTGAAAAATAGTTATTTTTTTTATTTACTGTCTTGCTTTTCCAAATCGTCAAAACGAATCGTTCAAATATCATAAGCATTGATTATCGACACCTGAAGATCGATTGCCAAAACTTATTATTAACTGACTATTTAAAAACAGCCTTTTATCATACTATAGTGACATGTGGAGTGGTATCAAGATAGCATTAAGTAGTATGTATAGGTATCTAATGCCGAACTATGTTTTATATAAAACAATTTATTGTTTAAAGATGAATAAATAAATATTTTATAGCTACTTCCACGTTTTATTTTAATTACCTAGACAGGGATAAGCACAATGGTTCTCGCGATTAAAGCAAATAAATGACTTTGACGTTAAGAACAACAGCTTTGTCCCTAAACATAGAAACAAGGAGGAAACCTATTGTTGCACAAATTGGTTACGGTAAATAAGCTAGGGCACCCCGACCAAATGGGTTTTACAGGGTCAAATTACCGCTGGCTATATTTTATATATTTACAAATTCATTATTTGGTTTTCCATTACCTAAACACATGCCTTGAACAATATGCCATAGTGTCCGGTTCATTAAGTAAACGCTTCGTAGGTACACAATAAGCTTCAATAATATCGACTTGTAAAATTGAGTGAAAGAAAAACTAGTTAACCCACTTAAAATGGTGTTCCCCCGTGAACACCATTTAAAATTAGGGCTTTTCTCCATTTTGTATCCAATAAAAATATTGTGATTTTAGCTTGATGACTATACCCAGAGTTGTCTGTCTAGTGAATATAGATGGCGTTACTAGTCGCCCTAGTTACGCGCAGCAGCATAGATGTCGCTACTAGTAACATCTATTAGCAATATCTGCAAGGAGGTAAAATACACGTATCTGTGGAAGAGCTGTATCGTATTCAGCTTCAGAACACTTAAAACCTGATGTTGCAGATCGATCGATCCGTGTAGTTGTTATTTTTTACATACCTAGATGTCCTTCCGTAAATGTAGAAGATTTCAATGGTACAATTTCCATAGGCTATATTTACACTACAGGAGCATGGAATGGAAACGAATTTTTATAACGAAATAGTACATTGCATAATGAAGTTTTCCTTCAATTGTTTAGGTAGCGTACACACGTCAGCACATCAAGCTACCCGAAGCTGTCAAATTTTCCAAATCAATCTTGAACCTAATACTTTAGCGCAGCCATTCTCAAAGTGTGCTCCGCGGAGCCCTAGGGTTCCGCAAAGCCTCTGTGGAGGCTCCACGGATCCTTGGCTTTAGCTTTTTCGGGCTTTAGCAAATTGGGTAAAAAAACTTTTCTACCCAATTTGCAAAAGCCCAAAAGTAGGTCAAGCAACATATGAATAGATTTCAGAAATGTCATCAGACACTAATATGTAGTCACTGTTCAAAACGATGCCTCAATGATTTTTGGTGCAGAATCCGTGATGAATATCTACTTCTTGCCACAATACCTCTGAATGTTCTTCTCCCGTTCCCAACAACATATGTACTTGTGCGATACAGGATTTTCGACCTATACAGCTTCAAAAACAAAATAACGAACAGATCTTTGCTTATTTCAGGGCTCTGTCAAATATTTCGCTTTCGAAAAGAATTCCATCACTAAAAAAGTTTGAGAACCGCTGCTTTAGCGATAATGTTGAAGACATATTAAAGAAATTTGACAGATTGTAGTAGCTTTGTGTGCTAGCGTCTGTACTAACTAGATACGAGCTGCTAGCTGCGATGATTCCCTATAATGTATGAGAATTTTCGGATGCCACAAGCGTTATTATTTAGGTAGTTTGTTCGCTGCCAGGCCAGGCCTCACCATAAGGATTTCAATAGCGCAGTGGAAGTTATGATGGTGGGGCTCTGGAGACAAGAGTGGCGTACGAACTTGTCCGCCGTGCGCGGAGCCGAATAATGATAAAAGTACAATTACAATACAACAAACAAAAGACTTACCTCATGGTTAAAGGAAATTGCTTATGGGGCCTACCTGGATTTATGTATGTAAGTGAGTGTATATTGTATTGTGTTGTGACGTTGTAAGTGGGTAATCCAGGACACCAGCCGCTGCAATACGCCAGATGTTTTCCAGCACGCGGATCACAAATCACATAACCTTCAAACTATTTCAACAAAGATATATCCAAACTCAACTTTTATTTACAATCAAAGCAATTGGGTCATGACAAATTGTCCACAAAACGACCGGTTCTAAGGGATTAATTTAACAAAAGGGTCGCACTCGCAAATTGGACCGCCATCCCTTTATTCCAAGACTCCACCAAAGTGTCCAAGTCAACCCCCCCCGGACGGGCCTTCCCGTCCGCTAATCAATTGGCAATCTTGACAAGGTTGCGACCGCTCTCTTCACGACCGATCCGTCCACCAAAACCTCTGCAAAACGAGGAACCCCGTCGGTGCCAGCCACCAAATTGAGAATGCGCCCCCGGCGCCAATACAAAGGCTCAAGGTTGGCATCCTTAATCAGAACGAGGTCTCCAATTTTGGGCGGATGCGTTTTACCAGTCCACTTGACGCGCTGCTGGAGGATGTGCAAATACTCCAAGCTCCAACGCTTCCAAAATCTCTGAGCGAGCTGCTGCACCAACTGAAACCGCGATAGCTGATTTTGGCTCACATCGACAAAAGGGTACTCGGGCAGGGCGACAAGTGGCTGTCCAATCAAAAAATGGCCCGGGGTTAGGGCATCCAAGTCGTTCGGGTCCAAAGACAGCGGGCACAATGGACGCGAGTTCAATACAGCTTCAATGCGGCAAAATACCGTAGCTAATTCCTTAAAGGTGAGAACGGTGTCTCCCAACAATCTGCGCCAGAGTCCCTGTGCCGCTTTCACCGCGGCCTTAAAAATACCCCCCCAATGGGGGCAGGCTGGCGGGTCAAAACAATAACAAACAACCAAACAACAACAATTTAACCAAATGGCCCTCCTTAGGCAACAAAAGGGGGTGACGGGCCCCATAAGGAAGGCTAGAGTGCCTCAACCGTCAACAACCAACAACAAAAAAAAACCCGTATCGTCCAAAAAGGGGTTCAACTTACTAACGGCTCCCGACTATATCCAAAACTCTCGCTGCAGAATGGCCAACAGCGCATTGCAACCGGCATGCGAGTTCTTAATGTGACGATCAGTCACCAACAATTCAACAACAACAAACAACAATTCAACAATTTGTCGAGGGAGCTGTATCGACTCAACAAAAAATCAGGGTCAAACGGAGAGTCCTTCGTTCCAACAGCGAGCACCTTGAGCCCGGGCAAAGGACCCGACATCAAGACTGGCGTTCGAGGCCAATCATCCTCGGGGTGAGTCAGCCAGTCTGGTCCCCACCATAGGGGGTGAGCAATCAGGCGGGGTGCCATGCACTCACGTGAGGCCACGGCGCCTGTGTTCAAATCTCCAGGCACGTGCCTCCAAATCAAAGGCGTTTTAGAATTTTGAATCTGGGACACTCGGTTCGCAACAAAGACCTCCAAAGAGTGGACGGACGTCTTCAACCAACACAAAACAATTTGACTGTCCGTCCAGGCGTAAGAAACCCGAATGTCCACAGTTCCACCCAAAGTGTGAGCAACGTGGTTCAATAGACGCACAAGAAGCGCCGCTCCTGACAATTCTAACTTAGGGATGGTCAGTGCCGTCCGGAGGGGGGCCACCTTGCTCTTGGCCGTGACCAGTGACAACTTCACCTGGCCTGTCGCACTGACGGTGCGCAGATAAACAACAGCTGCATAACCGTGCGAAGACGCATCACAAAACCCATGAAGGGTAGCAGTGTAGCTCCCAGGGGGGAGAATAGCGGGGGTAACATGACCTCGTTGACTGCAGTGTCAACGTTCAAAAAATTCTACTTCAAAATCAATTCAAATATTCAAATGTTAATTTCACAAACCACTTTGTCAATGGTACAACAATAATAAACCTTTATTCCAATTTAAAACAATGGTAATACTCAAAAATGCCAATTTCAAATATTAATTTTCACAAACAACCATGTCAATGGTACAAAACTCAATATTTTAATGTCTTCCTGACATTCAACACAACAGAGGTCAAATACAAACAAGGGGTTGTAGCATAGCCCAATTTAATCAACTCAGTTAGCATATGCAACCCGGTTGACCCCGGCAACATGAGTTACTCGTCTCAACAAACTTAAACAAATTAATACAATTATACAGTTAACAAACATTTACAGCGAATTACTACTTCCCTTATAGAAACTGCCAAGTAATTAGCTACTGTAAATTCCCAATTTGGTGGTTGTATGTCTTAAAACCACGCTCTGCTACCAAAAATGTTCGCTGCCAGGCCAGGCCTCACCATAAGGATTTCAATAGCGCAGTGGAAGTTATGATGGTGGGGCTCTGGAGACAAGAGTGGCGTACGAACTTGTCCGCCGTGCGCGGAGCCGAACAATGATATAAGTACAATTACAATACAACAAACAAAAGACTCACCTCATGGTTGAAGGAAACTGCTTCTGGGGCCTACCTGGATTTATGTATGTAAGTGAGAGTATATTGTATTGTGTTGTGACGTTGTAAGTGGGTAATCCAGGACACCAGCCGCTGCAATACGCCAGATGTTTTCCAGCACGCGGATCACAAATCACATAACCTTCAAACTATTTCAACAAAGATATATCCAAACTCAACCCGTATTATTTCGTCAAATTGGGGTTATTTACAATCAAAGCAATTGGGTCATGACAAATTGTTCACAAAACGACCGGTTCTAAGGGATTAATTTAACAAAAGGGTCGCACACGCAAATTGGACCGCCATCCCTTTTTTCCAAGACTCCACCAAAGTGTCCAAGTCAAACTGGTAAGTGACAGATGTCACTCCGTTAGGTACGCTCCGTTAGACGCACAGATTAAACAAGTCAAACGGGACGGAACATAGTTTGTACGTTATACAGTTGACATAAAGTTCATTATGCTTTTCACAATTTCGTTATAATAATTGGCTTCCATTCCGTTACATGTCAGTGAAAATTGAGCCTAAGAGTCGACTCTAGCGCGAATATCTTCTGCAGCCTGTAGTCACAGTCGCGAGAATTTGCGCGACTTCTCGCGCAGAGGTGAGATTTATGCTTCCGTTCGACCAGCAAAGATGTCGCCATATTAGGTGTGGTCATCTCATTTCCCTTCATTTTGGCAACTTTTCTCGTGAACATTATTGTATTGAGGCTTCAGTGAAGTGTACGAGGCGTCTACGTAATGCGTACGACACTATTCCGTTTCGTCACAATGTTATTTGAGCCTTAGTTAACAATCTTCCATAATCAGCGTGATACTACTGTATAGTATCACGCTAATTGACCCTAAACCCCTTAATCTTCACCTTGTACTGACCCTTGATAAAAAGTCTGAATTACATGAAAATAAGCCTGCAATGACGAAAACAAAATCCTGACTATAAATTGGGCTTTAATTGCGTCCCTCTTCATAATAATAGGGTGTCAAGAGCTGGTCTTTGATTAAGACGATCTTTAACAATCATTTGTCTGCATTAGGGAGGCGGAATGTTTGCACTGGCGGCAAATATTGCCGACCGCGGGTTTGTTTGTCCAGGCCTGTAATTATTGGGTCCAATTGATTGTATGGCTAGTATTAAGATTGATTTGAAAACACTGTAATGGTATACTGAAAGATTTTTGCGTGGGATGGTAATGTTCGAGTCGTTTGTTAAAAAATATGGCAGTAATTTTGAAGAGTTAAACATTTTTAGGTAGTCAATGCCACGCATTTTGCACGAATTTGTGCTTCCTCCTAGCCAAGAACTGAACCTCCTCCTCTACATCATGGATTCTCATTGACAAAGAGAATAATGCTCATAGGTCAATTAACATGTCAGAACTGACCACCAGCCAAAAGTCAAAACTCACTGTCAAAACAAAGTCAAATAGATCAACAAAACGATTTCATCATAATTTCGGAAATGAACAAAATTACTAATGAATGTCCTCACAATTCTTACGTTTTTAATTCAAACTGTAATATGTGCATATGACAGGCGTATTATAACCACTCTAAAGTACTCCAAATACAGCATTACACCCTCCGTTGTTAACGGGAAACCTGCAGGAGCTGGGCAGTTCCCATATCTAGTGTCTCTCAAAGAACCCGTGCAAAAATTAGAGCCAGGAAAAACAGTATGGAAAAATCTTTGCGGTGGCAGCATTATTGCTAAGACAAAAGTGCTATCGGCAGCGCATTGCTTCGAAAGTGACAATTTCTATTACGCGAAGCACCCAGGAGTGCTGCGCGTCGTCGCAGGTAACATGCAGACGACTCTCATACACACCGGGATCACAGAAACCACAGAAGACGCCCAGTGGAGACAAATAAAACGAGCAATTTTGCACAAGGACTTCAGCTTCCCTTCATATGACATTGCCTTAGCAATGGTGGACCAGCCATTTGTCTTTAACAAGAAAGTCAATCTTGTAAGACTTGCAACAAGGTTGTTAGACTATCAGGGTCAATGTGTGTCTGCTGGTTACGGAAGAGTCGGCCATGATTCGGATGCCAAGGTCTCGCCAGTCGTGCTGACGGCTGAAATTGAACCCCTTCCCAAGTGGAAGTGCTCCTTATTGTGGGAAATGAATATGAATTCGTTTATTTGCACGTCGACTGCGATCACAGATGTTGCTCGGGGAGATTCTGGCGGGCCACTGGTGTGCATGCGTACCGGGGACCCCGGAGAGGTGCGAAGTAAGGGGGTATTGGTCGGTGTTGTGAGTGGGAAGAATTTTGATAAGACTACTTTGTATACTCGTGTGTCTTCGTACAGTGGTTGGATTGCGAGAGATGGTGGTGCTAATAAATTACGCGTAACTGTGAATGTTTGTTTGTCCATTATACTGGTCGTTTTAATATATCTTTTGTTTCACTGCTCGCTCAGCTACTTCGAGAACTATGCAAAACACCTATGTGAGTGTCGGAATGTTTTTCTTGATGTAATAAAAAAAAAATCTATAGTTTTCTACTATAGTAAGTAAGCTACACGTCAGTGGTAAAAAAAAACAGTACATATTAGCCCCTTATTTTGTTGAAACTACCCGCCGACTGTACCTACTCTACGCTATTTTATAGTAAACGTAGGTTAAACAGTCTCAAACCACTGTAGGACACAATGGCTCGCAATAGCTTCGTTTTCTTTTTGGCACTTTAAATTGGTTTCCGTTGTCAGGATCCAAGACAGAATTCTACCAGTGCCATGCCCTATCTCTGAAACCTAAATTTGGATCTTTTCTCGTTTATATATACCTAGATGAGAAGTCGTAGTATTTGTTACGGGCGCCGGCAAGTTTATTTTCAGGGAGGATGTATCTTCAGCTCCACGAAGCAAGCTTTTCACCACGGATACATTCATACAATGAGTTCCTTTGTCAACGAACGCAGAACAGTTTAACAGTTAAGAGAACGTAGTACCTATGCAAAAGCAAGCTCGATAATTTTTCTATCTCGCCTCGAATGAGGTAGGTTTTAATTTGCTCATGCAAACAAAAAGAGAAATTACTGTGCCGATTCATATAAACAAGCTTAAGATAATTAGGATACAAGAGCGAGTGAAGCAAGCTCGAAAATGTTAGGTTTTTGGAAAAAGCAGTTCAAAACTTTGTTGACGAATTCACAAAAGCTTTGGAACGAGTTATTGCAGAATACAAGAGCGGGCGGAGCGAGCTCGAATCTTCAGGATCTCGCCTCGAATCGCTTGAGTTTTCTTTTCAATGTAATAGGGACTTTTGGATTATATTTTTTTAGTTCTGAATGTTTTTAAACCTATATTTTATTTTGCAGCACCCCCTTGCACATGGTACTTGGAGCGAAGTGTAGGCGTAAGCTTGTCTGTAATGGTTCAAGCTTCTGGGTTGTTCAGGTATTGGATACAGCTGAGTGCCTTTCACTAAGAAAGCGATCATTTCACGGCAAATAAGCGAGCATTAAGCCCGTTGTACACACAGCTACAGGTCAATCTATACATTTCCTCAGTTTTAGCTGACCTCACATTGTATTGGCTTTTTGTAAAATGAGAGGTCAGCTTATACTGGAAATGTATAGCTTGATGTGTGGCCGTGCGTACACACACGTTTTTGCCGTGAAAAACTTCGTTTGATTCGCTGCGTGTAGGCACCATTGTTACTGTTGTATGGATCACTATGGACGTTTGTTGACAGAAACGGCACGTGCGGCATACGGCAGTACGGCACGGCGCCATTGGGTGCCATTGCCTTATTCCAACCATCCGGAGTAGTTTGCCGTGTCATATACAAGCTCATACAATTATTTTGCCAAGCAGCTAGCGTGCCGTACCGTAAAAAAACCGTGCCACGGGCCTTCATTTCTTTATATCAAGATGATAAGTAGGAAGAGAGACTAAACTATGTATTCTATTATGAAAACTATACATAACTAACTAGCTTCTTAAACCATAATTAAAAAATTAATAGCTAAGTTTTGCATAATAATGAGTGTCGGCTATTATTCTATGTATAACAGTTGGTTCCGTAGTAGACTTGATCAAGTAATTTTTCATTGTGAAGTGTCGTCAGTTTGAAAAAATACTGTAAAATGGCATTTTTAATTACTGCGCGGGTTTAGAATTAAGGCGAAAAAGGGTGAGAGTGTTTGTTAACCCGCAGTCGAGAAGGACGGAACATTTTTTCTAGTTAGGGGGTGTTTTTGGGCAATTATGGAAGAGAATGGATTAGGAAAATGCACGCTCGTTTCATCATAGACCTCATCTATGGCTTTCCATCAGGCGTGATAAATGAGAAGAGCCCATTTAGTTATAAAATAACTTTATATTAATAACCTAGAACGTTTCGTTCTGTTTGGCCCTTCATTCGTCCTTCGTACTCATACATCTGAATTCTGAACACAAAATTAATCAAAAGCGAAAAATTAATTTGTTAGTAAACCAATGCAACGATGTTGTATTTCGACACTTATCATCTTTCACTCACTTAGAGAATCATCGAAAATGAAAACAAGTACTTAAGTTCAAAAACTAAAACCTTAATACTGAAAAATTATTAATTTGGGGTCGAAAAAGATATGAAAAATTATTTTTATTAAAACGGTATATTTATAGAGTGTGTAGTTAAGAGAGAATAGCTACACATAGATACTCAGATACAAATATACATATACATACCTAATGGTTCAAACCATAACCCTCCTTTTTGCTTCGCCGTAATCGGGTAGTGACAGGAGCGGATGCACCGTTCATTCCTTTTAAAATTTTGTCGAAGTCTTGTGAACGTGGGATAAAAACAAAATGAAGACAAAATTATTATAAAGTCTGGGCCCCTTTTACATGGGACTTAAATACAGGGTAAGTTTTTAAACAGTGCGAAAATTTAACAACTTAAACTTAAACGAGTTATAATAACCATGCAATTTTTATTTTGATATCTTAGTACAAAAAAATTAAGTTATCGTTAACGAAACATGTTTATTATGAAACTTGTTTTTATGGTAACTTGCGCGCGGCGTCGGTGCGGTGGTGAAGGTGAATGACCGACCGTACCTACCAGGTGTTCGATCGGTCAAAATTC
This sequence comes from Aporophyla lueneburgensis, assembly GCA_932294355.1. Taxonomy (NCBI): domain Eukaryota; kingdom Metazoa; phylum Arthropoda; class Insecta; order Lepidoptera; family Noctuidae; genus Aporophyla; species Aporophyla lueneburgensis. The sequence goes on along the minus strand of OW028758.1, from coordinate 23,120,766 downwards.
TAAGAAGTTCGAAGTACCTACGCCGGCGTGCGGTTACTGACCTATTCCTATTGTCGATATCATATTACGAAATATGTAGGATGTCTACAGTTTACTGATTTGCGTTGCATAAAAATTACAAAAAATAGTTGAAATGTATTCTAATTGATACTGAACGACCAAAAAAAAATATGCGCACTGGTTAAAAAATCCTATATAGCTTTGTAAAAACGTGGAGTTAAATACCGTATCTTCACACCGTTAAACATCTATTGCAGGACGTGGGTTTCTCAGTCGTTACAACGTGTTAATTCGCAACCTTTAGCAAATGAATTTGTGATCGCTGTTCGTCGACATTACAGACTGGAGGACACAGGTGCATTCTGTTGAAGTAATTCCTTAAACAGTCTTTTACTTGACACAAGGGTAAGATGTATCCTGTTCTACGTTGAGATACATTCAGTAAAATAAAGGACAGGTACGTCACCCATGTTAATATGAATTTATATGATTTTAGAACGTCTGTTAGAATTTTTTTCGTCGGATTTCAAAAACAATATCTATAGAAAATGCAAAGCGTAAACGCGCTCAAAATGTATGAAACATTCATTTTTACGAAAAATTTAAACACAGAATCATGTATTAAATCGATGGTAACAGGTGGTGGGTCGAATGCCCTTCTACCCTACATCTATACATACTACATACAAATAAATAAAATTGTAGTGTCTGTTTGTAATTTCAAATTAACAGCTTTTCCATAAATGCATATATTCCATAAATATATACGGTACTTACATCAAAAAAACAATTTTTATTTTTTTTGCGTCTGTTTGTTCCGGCTAATCTTCGAAACGGCTGGACCGATTTCGATGGGAAATGCACTGGCAGATAGCTGATATTATAAGGAGTAACATAGGCTATAATAATATATATTTTGTCTGCGTAGTACTCTCGTCTCCGTGTGATAATTTCCGAACCTCACGCGGGTTAAGCCGCGGGCACAGCTAGTACAAAATAAAATGTTCCCACTGCTCCTCTATATGAGAGGGAGTACCACTTGCTTTCCAAAGGAATAATCAGCCTTTAAAAATTAATCACGTGCCTATTCAAAATGTGACAAATGCCTCCTTTCGGGAGTGGAAGTACGCCATAATCCACCACGCGGACCCTGTGAGGGTTGATGTCACATGTCTTCGAATTTTTTGTTCTAGGACATGCCGGTTTTCTCACCATGTTTTCCTTCACCGTTACGAGAACAGTGGTGATGAATTAATTTACACAAAGTAAAGCGCTTGTTAAAGTTCGCTTATCCCGTTTTCACGGGGTCACCACTGCTCTTCCACCATGCCACTATGTATACGACTTTGGATCTGTTTCATCACCTACAAGCTTGCTCATAAAGAAAGAGCTCTAGATATTTTGTAAAACTGTGGCTCTGCTTTTATTATGAAACCGTTATTATATATAGGATACCAGGTAGGTAGTTCAACCAAACCAAGAGTCACTTTTTATTCTCGTCGTTGTGACTGTAACTAAAAACTGTAGAGATATTAGAGGTCAAAGTGCCAGCTATTCTTTACGAAAATAAATTACACCAACAACTGAAATTGTGCAACACCATGCGTTGAAGTTTTAACAAAGGGTACATCGTTGTGCCTAGTATATGGATTGAGGAGGTCAGATCGGCAGTCGCTCCATGTGAGATATTGGTTAAAGCTGCATATGGTTAGACTGGACGCTGACCCTAATATAGTTAGGAAGGGCTAGGCATATTGATTGAAGTTTGCCGTACAGAATGTGTACACGGTAAAGTGATATGGGTCTTTTAAAAATCTTTTATTTAACTTCACTTGGAATTTTGCAATCAATATTTCACCCACTTCCTCTAAAGCTATCGGGCTAAAATTTGACACACATTGTTGATTCTCGTAACAGTCCACGAATTCTTTTTTCTTTATTACACGGTGCATATATACCTACCTACTGCTTTTTGTGCTATTAAACAGCGCCTAATAATACAAATACAAATCTATGGAGAGGTTTGCTTTGTATGATAATCTCGGATCCGTGTCAATCACTCGCAGATGTGAATGCACAATACTGGGTGAAACGCCAATTGTAATAAATCAAGTCATACACTTATTACTTAATAAGGAGCAGCGTTTCTCAAACTTAGCGATGTGTGACGCCGAATGTTAGGATGATGCAATATTTTTCTAATCCATACTAATATTATAAATGGGAAATGATGTGTGTGTCTGTTTGTCCGTCTTTCACGGCAAAACGGAGCAACGAATTGACGTGATTCTTTAAGTGGAGATAGTTGAAGGGATGGAGAGGGACATAGGCTACTTTTTATCTCTTCCTAACTCCCCACTTCCCTAAAATGGTGGTGGAACGCGTTAATCCCAGGAACTACTGGTTTGAATTGTAAAAATATTTTTCAGTCGGGTAGCCTATTTATTGAGGAAGGCTATAGGCTATATAACATCACGCTACGATCAAAAGGAGCGGAGCAGCAAAAAAAAAATGGACGAAAACTGGCAGGCTGCGATGCGACGGGAAGGCTCAGGGGAGCAAATATTTGATGCGGACGAAGTCGCGGGCAGAAGCTGAAAAAAAGACAGAAAAGAAACAAATAACAATAATTCGTCCGCATCGCTGTCAATAGGAAAAATAACCATGGATATAACGTGATATTGCTGCCACATTGCCACGTTATATGGCAATGCTGGTTCTTTGGATAATGTTACATATTTTTCCGGTAGTCTTATTACAATGATGAAAATCATTTTAGCAACGGAACATAATGGTTGTCTTTAAAATCTAAATTACCTTAACGTATACAACCTGAGAGGGATAGCTAAGTACTGCTGGCATCTCTTAGAGACGCGCGTGGAACACTACGCGCCGTCGACCCGAGCCTGATCCTTACCGGGCGGCGAGCTACCCATTGCTCGCCGCCGGCAAGCTCGCGCTTAAGGTGGCCGGGAGTCTGCAATGGGCTCCCGACGCCCGGGGCGTCTACTCCTGCGGCGGCTAGGAGCGTAAGGGCGCAGAGACTGCCTCTCTCTCACGCGCCCTCCCTCCTCCTTTGCGAGCATTACTGCTTCGCAGAAGGAGGTGACGACTTCCCATGCCCTCTCATTCCGTAGCATGGCTCACACTGGGGCCGGACGCGAGAGGTCGCTGCCGCCGATCGCCCCCGCGAGGGCACGGTGGTGCTCTGCCCAGGCAGGGCACTCCTCCACCGTATGCTCTACCGTGTCCTCCAGACAATCCACGCAATGGAAACACCCGGACGTTTCCTCCCGCTTTATCCTGAACAGGATCCCCCCAAAGCCAGGATCCGCCTAACGCAGGTTCTCACCGAGCATGGGGCTCGGTGAGAACCTGCGTTAGGCGGAAGGTGAGGACGCCGTACCGCCGCAATTCTGGCGTGCCCAATATCTTGGCACTTTAGAAAGTAATTTTTAACACCACGGATATCCCGATAAAATCCATACTAATATATATAAATGGCAAAGTGTGTGTGTCTGTTTGTCCGTCTTTCACGGCAAAACGGAGTGACGAATTGACGTGATTTTTTAAGTGGAGATAGTTGAAGAGATGGAGAGTGACATAGGCAACTTCTTGTCTCTTTCTAACCCCCCACTTCCCTAAAATGGGGATGGAACGCGCTAATCTCAGGAACTATTCTTTTTGAGTCGACTAGCCTATTTATTGAGGAAGGCTATAGGCTATATAACATCACTTTACAATCAAAAGGAGCGGAGCAGCAACAAAAAAATGGACGAAAACTGGCAGGCTGCGATACGACGGGAAGGGTCAGGGGAGCAAATATTTGACGCGGACGAAGTCGCGGGCAGAAGCTAGTGTGTTTATAAACACATTAACCCCTTGTGCCTATTTCTTTACCGGCAACTTTTATGGCCACAGACTGCTGGACTAAAATGCATAGAAAATAACCACATACTAAACTACGTACGGTACCTACGAAGAAGCTCTTTCACACTCTTTCAAGTTATTTCGACGGAACTTTGAGAGCCTCTTAACGCAACTCATAGGCGGTTTTAATGAAACCTTGTGAGCGGATATTTTTTCCGCAGCTCCCCCTACATCGTTTGCATGGAGTAATTGTATGGGTATGTATGAAGTCGCGTTTACATTTATATTGCACCATGAATACTTTGGTAGAAGTACTCAGCCGAGATAATCGAAGTGTGGGAGAGTTAAGAAATGTATTATTTTACATATCTATGAGGATAAATTATGGGAGTTTTTGAGTGGTGCTTAAGTCTGTATTATTTTAATCATATTGCTATAGGAAAAACCAGTTAACTGAAAAAGTGCATTTCTATCTTAGACCGTCATGATGGAATGATAATAATGTGAATTCTTTGCTACAGAATCGAAGGAGTCTGGGGGATTTATACTAGGTCAATTTTTGTCGTGCGGTTGTTCACTTACCAAATCGCCTCATTCACACAGGTCGATAAAAAAACCGCAGGTGATTTTACATCAAAATTTCGACCTTCATGCGGATTTTTCACGGTTGGTTTTAGGATCGATTTTATGATCTGTAAAATAAATCATCATCATTTCAGCCGAAAGACGCCCACTGCTGGACATAAGCCTCCCCCATATTGGGAGGATTTGCCATAATCGCCACGCTTGGCAAGCGGGTTGGCGATCGCAGTGTGGTGGTAAAATGCATAGAGAACGCTGCTGCCCATTCTCTAGTAAATCCCTTAGTCGCCTTTTACGACACCCACGGGAAGAAATGGGGTGATGCTATTCTTTATGTCCGGCACCACACGGGACGGAGATTATAGTAAAATGATTGATTGATATAGTCACCCGCCGCGCGTCGCATGCGGCGTCGCACGAGAAATGTCGAAACCTACTCTATTTTATTTTGGAACTTGCGATTTTACTCACCTCCGGCCTAGCCGAATTACCATTTGGCTCAATCAATGGCAATTCGGCTATAGTCACCTGTTTAAAACCCGCATGAGGTTTTAATAATAGTTAAAAAATGAATGAGAACAAATCTTTGACCACATTGAAATGTGTGACTAAGGCCTGAATCTAATATTCCGTCGTGGTGGGGCTTGCACGCTCCGAACTTGAGGTCTGTGCCGATAGAGTTTATTTTGCTGGACACTACGTTAAATAAAATTGTCGTGTCCATGCGCGTAGACACGGGACGGGTGACCGTCGCGGGCGCCCGCTTAACGCAGTTTCAGCGCTAAAAAGCTAAAAGTGAAGATAAAGAATACCATAGTTTTTTTGAAGAGACGAAGTAAAATAAAATATTTTCAAGAATATGATCTAGTAGGTGAAGCGGCCCGTATCCCAGCACGCGGAGCATGAACGCCATAGAAACGGAATTTGTCGACGGAAGAGAAGACAAAATGATAGATTGTATCGTAGAAAACTTGTGTACAACTGAAAATAAGAGATGTTTCTATTCTGCAGTTGACAAAAATACGATGTCAAGTATAATGACTATTTTTCTGATGAGATAGAAACATTTTTACAGAATTAAAATACATAAGAAACTTTATTTGTTCTTGGTAGAATAGATATAGAATAGGGCATGCTACGCCGGCAGTTGTGGGGACATTATTGGTTGATTATGAAATTCAATCAAATCAATCAAAATATTTTTATTTCACATAAACTTACATGGGCACTTATGAAACGTTAGAAGCTAGGTGCACGGTTCCAAATTGTTGATTCCTATGGAGAAGAGCCGGAAAGAAACTCCACGGTTACTCTTTTAAAAATAATTGGTTTTTACAATTGTTTCAAATTACAGTGTTAATAATGAGGATGGTGTAAGCCTATCAACAAGTACCAGCAGTGCGATTCTTTAACCATCTCACCGTGAGAACTTAGGTGAAGAGAGGGTGGAGTGAGCTGTCATTCCAACTAATGCCATGGATTGACAGCATTGACAGCTCACTCTAAGCTCACTTCACCTAACTGTTCACGGTGACATTTTTACAGAATCGATCGGCAGGTAGGTACTGAATAAGATAGAAAATTGTCTACAGTCTACAAGGCCTACAACGTTCTCACATTCACAAAGTATAAAATAATCTACATAAATTATATTTCATAAATAAGACATTTAAACCAAATGTCATTATTGCCATGACAACCAATATTAAAGAATACAATTTAAATTTGTAGGTATATAATGTCAAAAATGAGTAGATGTCAAATAAAAATGTAAAAAAAACTAGTAATTAGTGAGGAACTCTTGGATAAATGATAACATTCACAGGGATCAGTCATTTCGTGGATCCATTACATATCCAGACCCCTCTGTGCCGATGAAAGCACGTTAACCCGTTTTTCCCATCTGTTAATCGTCAGATCTTTTACAGTCCAATCAGTTTTACCAAGGGACATTTTATGGGTTGTGGAGATCAAATCGGCAGTTGCTCCATGTAAAATATCGGTCAACTGCATCGGGTCAGACTGGAAACCGATCCCAATGAAGTTGGGAACAATCTGCGTAAAATTTATTTAATGAGTATATTTTATTTGCTCGAAAGGACTAGACAGAAGATGACGTAATTAGTCAGAGATTTACTATAATTCGTCACCAAACTAGGTTATTTGTTTAAAGAAAATTTAAAGAATTTCTCAGATCATTTTTCTCATATCTTAAAAAATTTACGACAAGGATCTCCATCATTCAACGTATCAAATATCAATTTTTTCAGTTGCAAATAGGTCCGCCTACCTATCTCATAGTCGTTCAAAGAATTCTTAATAAAGTTACAAATCGAGATATTGCCACGATATTGGAAACGTATGGGAGTGATATAAGTCTGAACCGTCCTCGTGTATGGATAAATATATTTTCTAATAAATCAAATGACTTTGAAGTTGTGCGAGGTATTTTATAATGTAATAATTTTCACCTGGTTATTTGCGTATATTTGATCGGAACGGTATCCATCCATATTGCTATCTTGGAATTGAGAATTCGATTACAGAAAAATATGGTGCTATGGAACATAGAATTCTTTAAAAAAATACATACCTCTGACTGAGCTAGCAACTGGGTAACTGGGTCTTCGCGTGAACACAACTTCTTCTAAGCAGATTCGCTGTGTTCAAAGTTTGAAGTGTCAGTCAAAGTCGAAGCATTTATTTCAAATAGGCACATAAAAGGCACTTTTAAACGTCAACACATTTACATTGAAATAAAATTGATTCTAATCGCCCCGTGCAATAGGTAGTTCCGTTTTGAGAACAATAGTCAAGACTGTTACTCCTTTAAAAATGTTTTAAAAACATTCATTACAATAACGCATTCAGGGTGCTGATGGGGTTGCTCCGATACTGTAGCGCTCACGTGGATTGTTTCTACACGGAAAAGGTGCACATCCCTGGTCCGTAGGGTGCGGGCAGCTCCAACAGCATCCTATCTATGATAGTAAGTAGACTGGATAGTGAGTTTGTGAACCACTGCTGCAAGGTTTCAGCTGGGCCTGTCACCTTCCAGCACTGATATGATAATGTGTTTCTTTTTTGTCTTTGTAGGTGTGTTACTAACATAGTTTGTTACTACCACTATGAGTCTTGTTGCTCGAATTAAATGTTTAAATAAATAAATAAAATAATTATAAGTGAAAAAGATGCCCCTGAAATAAAATGACTGTACCATAGAAGGTAGTAGATAAAAGAATTTTAAAAAATTGCGATTCTTTAACACAAATGAAGTACGCCATTTTGTTGGATCATATGCATAGTGCATCGCTTTTAGTAAAGAAGGTGTTTCTTGTTTTGTAATCTATCTATACCTATTAATAATCAAGCTGCTGAGTTTGATTATTTGTTTGTTCAAACTCGCTAATCTCTAGAACTACCAGTCGGATTTAGTTTTTTTTTGCATTTGATAGCACAATTGAGAAAGCTATATAATATAATATGTATAATAATAGCTTAGGACAACCAACACACCGTTATCTGATCCCAAACTAGGCAGAGCCTGTACTATGGTAACCAGACAATTGATAAACATACTTACATATTTCTAAATATATACATATTATTCATAAAGTCACACACACACAAGCACTTGTATAATTATTGTTTTTCATCAACTTTTAATTTGTATATTTTGTACTTACCTTGATATGGAAGAGCGGAATCTCCTAATACAGGCATTGTTTGCTTAAAAGGAGGCTCCAATCACTAACATGTTTATTTTTATATGGTTACAAAATAAACATTTTTTAAATTATAGATAAATTACACCCAGACACAGAACAAATGATTGTGCTAATCACACAAAGATTTTTCCTGGGTGGGAATCGACCCCACGACCTCAGTCTTAGCAGTCAGGGTCACTAACCACTAGACTAACAGGCCAGCCAAAATTCTATGCGGATGAAATCGGAAGTAGAAGCTAGTATGTTGATATTATGATGACAAACAGGTAGGAAAGTGTTTCCCCGCAACAACAAAGGAAGGGGCTCCCAAACTTAAAGGTTACATATTCACGGGTGTTTTTCGTTTGTTTAGCTATTTATACACATAACATAACATCACGCCTGGATTAACAGACGGGTAGGCAGAGATGTATAGCACCAACATGTCGCCAGCTATGTTATAAATGCAATGTTGGCAATGGTGCGAACCTATTGTGGTTTTCTTACCTGAATTAGTATATTTTTGTAATCTTAGTTTTGCAGTCTCGAAGAGGCTATCTACTCGTTTAATTGTCGCCAATGTTGGCTTTTATTTAAAAATAACCAAATCTATACTTAATATAATATTATAAAGCTGAATAGTTTGTTTGTTTGAACGCGGTAATATCAGGAACCACTGGGCTCAATTGAAAAATTCTTTTTGTGTTGGGTAGCCTATTTATTGAGGAAGGCTATAGGGTATATAACATTACGCTACAACTAAGAGGAGCGGAGCAGTAATGAAAAATGTTGCAAAAACGGGGAAAATTTATTCCTTTTGAGAGTTTCCGTTGCGTGCGCTGCGTAAACGGTTAAAGTAACGCAAAAATCATGTATGACGGAATTGTTCCTTTTAAAAAGTTCTAAAAAAAGTCCGCGAGAGCATATGACTATCTTTTAAGGTTGACTCACTATAACTCAAAAGGAGCGAGCAGCAACGAAAAATGGACGAAAACTAGCAGGCAATTCGATGCGACGGGAAGGGTCAGGGGAGCAAAAATTTGACGCGGACGAAGTCGCGGGCAGATGCTAGTTAGTATATATTTGTAATCTTAGTTTTGCAGTCTCGAAGAGGCAATCTACTAGTTTAATAGTCGCCAATGTCGACTTTTATTTAAAAATAACCAAATATTTTATATTTGTGCCCAAGATATAGGCTGTGCCTAATTTGTGCAAATATTAATGTGGTAATAAACAATTTTACTTTTTTATTGCCATTAAAGATGCCTACAGATTTGCTCGATATTTGACGGTAGACACGTGTTTTCTTTAGTGGGTACTTCGGCCCCTCATGCCGGAAAATTACTACAGAAAACACGTGTAGATCGTAAATAACTGAGCGAATGTATTGGCAACTTAGGCAGGCAATAATCAAGAAGGCTGTTACTTCAATTTTCCTGACGAAAAACTTAATAACACTTCAACCGTAAAACGTGATTAATCAGAATGTGAATAATTTTGAAGGTAAATCAATTCAAATCAAATCAAAATCAAATAAAAATATTTTTAATTCACGTAAAGTCACTTACGAAACTTCAGAAGCACGGTTCCAAATTGTTGATTCCTATGGAGAAGAGCCGGGAAGAAACTCCACGGTTACTCTTTTAAAAATATTTAGCTTTTAACCCATTGAAAGCCGTAATTAGAGACACAATTAAAAAATCATTATGTCTATACCAAATGTGGTATCTCAGGCACTTAGAGGTTAAAATGGTTTCAAATTACAGTGTTAATAGGTATGGGATAACGCATTACTTCATACGTTCGAAAAAATTGTTTAGTCTACAACGTAAATAACGCATTGAATATTGCTGAACTTTCACAATGAAAGGCATTCCTACTGGTAGTGTGTCATGCAATTATCCCACAGTTATCTAACCCATTCTCTGCCAGGGTCGCGAGATATATTCGAAAGACATACCGTGGCCCTGGCATATAGGTAACAGAAGGAACACGGGTGGGTTTTAGTCAGTAAAAGTCTGACACGCCCTCCGCTCCACCCAAGAGCGGGAGACGTCATTTGATGATTTCCCAACCACACAAAAAAAAAACCCATTCTGCCACGATAACCAGTCATGCTTACAACCAGTACACCAACAAAGCAAAGTACGAACATACATCGATGGTCCCTATTAACAATGTTGGTTATGCATTTTTACCAATATTCACTTTTTTAACATGAATAGAATCACAATAAAAAGATCTATCGTACGTATTTTTTTTTTAAATCATCATATTTAGCCAGTGTTAAAGATAATATTGTCGGTTGTATTAACCTTGTCTGCGTAACAGTGTTAGTAGTAAAACAAACTTTGAACTGCTCTTCTGAACAGTAGTCTTTTTGCAGAACCGACATTGTTAATAGGGACCATCGACATAATCGAAGAGTGTGGCAGAGGTTTACAAGCACCTATCTGTTTAAACAGTAATCTCCGAATCCAATATATTTTAGCTATTATGTATTAACTGTCAAACTAATTTGAATAGGAAACCTGAAAAAACAATAGTAATGAGATCGGGCTGATAAGCCGAAGAAGGAAGTGTCAAAAATAAGAGATACAAAGGTAATGATCAAATATCAAGAGTGTTCCATTATTAGACCCCGGTACCAAAGGGTTCCTAGTTCCTACATAGTACACTCACATTTCGCCAGATATTTAAGTCTCATGTAGGTTACATGAAGCGAGTCTATTATCACCAACCAGGGATAAATCGGGGTATAAATGAGAGCAGTGGTGGCTCAAGGGTATCGGCCCGACTTACGAGTTGTAGGTCGTGGGTGCGAACCCAGGAAGTCACTTTACTTTGTGTTTTCTAACCGACTTCAAAAAAAGGAGGAGGTTATCAATCCGACGGTATTTTTTTTAATGTTTGTTACCTCATAACTTTTGACTGGGGAACAGATTTTGATGATTCTTTTTTTATTTGAAAGCTGGTGCTTCCCGAATGGTAATTTGGTTCCATTCGGACAATGGGATCCATGTGAAAACCATATAAGTCTTAAAGCATTAAGTATTTGCGCGACAAATGAACGAATAACGCGATTAGATTAGTGCGGGGTATGTACCATAACAAAAAAGTTAGTAGTAGTTGGGTTGGTGGTTGGTTGGTGGTATAAAAACTTTTTATAAAAAATAAAAACCGTTTTTTTTATTTCATCACAACTGCTCTCAAAAAGGTAACGGAAAGGAAACATCATGAGGAAACTAGCCTGTCAAATTGAAGACCTGTGACATCTCTCAACCCGCACTGTCCGTGTGGTATATTATGGGGTACCCTTCGTGAGATCGTCAGTAGCCCCAAGGCGATGCTGGTCTTCCTCGAAGAGCTGGGGTTGATCGAATAATCGTTTTTCAAAATACGCGCTCAGACGTGAGTTACGTGGAGTTGTGGACACCAGCTTACCGACTTGTGTTTGCAAGCAATTATGTCACGAGTGTGTGCTACCGGGATAAAAAGTATAGGTTCGTAAGGTGATAAACTATCTATGAGATTATGGATTTCCCAGAGATGAGGCCTGCATCCCAGCAGTGGGAACGTTATAGACTGCTTATCATCATGAGCCAATAGCAGTGCCACGGCTGGACATAGGCCTCCCCAATTGCACGCCATTCGATTCTCGGCAACCCTCATCCAGCGGCTCACCCTGCGAAGATTGTCGCTCCACCTAGCCTGAGGGCGCCCTACCTTTGTTTGCCGATTCGCGGTCTCCATTCGAGAACACGTCTGCCCCAATGGTCATCGGTTCTACGGTTAATGTGGCCGGCCCATTGCCACTTCAGCATGTAGCTTAATTCTGTGACCTATGTCGACAGCTTTGGTTAGCTTTGAATAGCTCGTTCCATAGCTCGCTGAGCAACTTTGACATCATTTAAATTCTGAAATGTCTTGATATCATATTTAAAACTGTTTGACATTATATTTAAAGATTTTTTAGACATTGTATTTCAAAGCTGTTTGACATTTTAATTATATTGTTTTAAAATTGTTTTTGACATTGCACTTGACATTATAATTATATTAGTATTAATTATTTTTAACTATCTAGTAGTATTTCAAAACTGTTTGAACATTATTCTTGAAACTGTTAGTACTATATTTAGATGTTTTTCGGATTTTAATTTTTAATTATATATTTTAATTTCCTTATAATTTTATGTAAATTGCATGAATATTCAACACAATATAAATTTTTCACGAATAAATGAAAAAAATGAAACTTTGAATTTCTGGACCAGATATACCGTGAGTAGGTATCCACGTTTCGACTCCGTAGGTCTTAACAGGCAGGATACACTGGTTAAAGACTGGAGATTGGTTGGAGGTCTTCATACCTGGGCATACATCCAGATTCCAGGGCCAACTAAGCACTATTTTGTAATTCAAATTTACATACATACATAAAAACACGTCTTTTTCCACCTACGATCCTTACATATTTCTTTTGCCTCGTTTAAGTTCATACATCTGGTTATACGCTACGCACCTGACCCTTCTGAAGAACATATTTCACACGCATTAATCCATGTAAACACAATGTAATCATGATTCCCTTATCATAACACTATTGACAAACTCTTCACTGGAGGGCAGTGAATTAAAAATAGTGATAACATAATTAGCTCTAATGGAAAACTGACATGTTTGATGAAGGACATCTGTCGGATTATTTTGACGCCGCGTTTCCGTTAGTTAGTGTTATATTTAGATAATTACAGGAAAAAGTTAATACCCAGGTTTTTTTTTTCTGGGCGGGAAATCATCAAATGACTTCTCCCGCTCTGGGCGGAGCGGGAGGGCGTGTCAGACTTTTACTGACTAAAACCCACCCGTGTTCCTTCAGTTGCATATATGCTAGGGCCAGAGTGACTCTCAGTACCTTGAACAGATTTCGCGACCCTGCCATACCTAGGTACTAGACAGGTATTTTTTCACACGACTACGTGATGAAGGGTAATGTGTTTATCAGCGTATATACATATGTTTGTTCCTTTGTGGAGCTCCAGAGCCCTAACGCGTGGGTCGATGATACTTTTAGATGTTACTTACGTCAGTCGATTTGTCTTAGGGGTCTTCCTTAATTTAACAATAATGTCAATGGTCAGTCAGTCAATGGAACTTAAACATAACTGGCGAAATGTGGGTGTACTATAAATACAGCTCTGCCTAACCTTTCATGGATTACAAGCGTGATGTTAATAACATATATTACCAGGGCACCTGGTATCATCAACCAGCAGCGCTTCACAGTCGCTAGTTGTTGCATTTATATGCACAAGAATCCGTTCATTAAACTTATTTTAATGAATATTCATACCACTAGATATTCACTAGCGACCAGGGGTGGTTTCGTCTAAATTTAAGTCCAAATTAGACTAAATTCAACAAAATTCGAACTGAATTTCATTAAACTACCTTCATTTAAGTTTATAGGTCGTCCTAATTTAAGGAAGTTCTGACGTGTGGCATCAAAATAGCCTCTACACGTGTCGACGGGTACAAAGTGTATGAACGTGTCGAACATGTGAAGCAAAGGTTTAGCAATTACCTTCAAAATTATTCGAATTGTGAATTATAGTGTGTTGCGCCGGATAGTCAACTTCGCTAATATTCTTATTTAATTCCATAATTTACTTGAATAAAAAGAAGTAAACTTAGATGAAGTGGGCATCACGCATCAACAGCCTGAAAGTGCAGATTGATAGACAACACATGTCTTTAAATTGTTGGTTCCTAGACACGTCGATTTTTTTTCACGATGTTCACCTTCACCTTTGCAACGGAGAGAGGATTGGAGATAAAATGAATAAATACACACAGTAAAGTGCCTGCCTAACTCATGTAAGTCAGAACCGACACCAAAGATTAGGAAGAATTATAGCTAACTTCGGACTCACCCCAACTGAGGTTTCACGGTGAGATTTTACAGAATAAGCACCGCTAGACTTATATAAACTTAACTTATATAAACGTGATAATTAAAGCTCTTTTCTCCTCTAATTGAGTTTAAACTGCAATGGCACAAATTACAGGCAGGCAAGGTGCTGCAGAAAGGGCAAGCAAAACTTACAGTCCTCTTTACAAATTATTACAATTGTGTTGTGTGTTTGTACCGAGCGGTCAAGCACAAAGGAATGCTATTTAACGAGTGGGTAGTTGTTTGTTTACCTTTAGTCTTCTGGTTTCATGAATTACGTATTAAGGTACAAACAGGCGCCACGCGTCAGTGCGATGCGAATCTCGTTGAACAATTACTATGAAAACTTCACGAAAATTGTTCTACAAACCTCGCGTCGCGCCTGATTGAAAGTTTTTTTTATCTGAGAATTACGGCCTTATGTTGCTATACGTTGTATACATCGCGAAATATCCTGCAATGCGATGCATTTTCCTGAAAGGTGTTCTTTTGCTTGGACTAAGATCTGTTACATGATATCATTATTTTCCTAGCCTTCTCTCAGCTATTGGTGTAGGCTTCCAGTCTAGCCGGATGCAACTGAAGACCAGTATTTTACATGTAACGATTACCTATCTGAAGTCTACAACCCAAGAATCTATAGACTGGCTGGAATACCGACGCGTCACCTTGTTACCAAAGATTCAGCACGTGATGAGAAGTTCTTAGTTAGTAATTGAGGAAAAAATTGGCTCTTCCATGCATTTGGAATGCATATGTAATGTTTTTTAGGGTTCCGTTGCCAAATGGCAAAAAACGGAACCCTTACAGATTCGTCATGTCTGTCTGTCTGTCTGTCCGTCCGTATGTCACAGCCATTTTATTCTGAAACTATAAGAGCTATGCTGTTGAAACTTGGTAAGTAGATGTATTCTGTGAACCGCATTAAGATTTTCACACTAAAATAGAAAAAAAAAAAAAAATTTTGGGGTTCCCCATACATAGAACTGAAACTCAAAAATGTTTTTTTTCATCAAACCCATACGTGTGGGGTATCTATGAATAGGTCTTCAAAAATGGTAATGAGGTTTCTATTATCATTTTTTTCTAAACTGAATAGTTTGCGCGAGAGACACTTCCAAAGTGGTAAAATGTGTGTCCCCCCCCCCCGTAACTTCTAAAATAAGAGAATGATAAAACTAAAAAAAATATATGATGTACATTACTATGTAAACTACCACCGAAAATTGGTTTGAATGAGATCGAGTAAGTAGTTTTTTTTTTAAACGTCATAAATCGTAAACCGCAATTTACCTTACATTCAATCAACTGAAATATAAAAATTAAAAAAAGTATATATTTTTAAACCGAGAATACCTACAGGTTTGTACGGAACCCTCGGTGCGCGAGTCCGACTCGCACTTGGCCGGTTTTTTTTTTTCTTTGAAACAGCTGATTTATTTTTGGTTACCGACGAAAAATATCTACACTAGGGTGTTTAGAATCATGTGCTGAATTCATGGTTACAGTTTTCGCGTCGGTGTCCCCACCACACTTTAGTTATTTCTGTACTTATAAATATATTAAACATAATTGTTATACACAACCCTGCAACAGACGGACATGCTCATAAAATCAAACAAAAGCGTCAACTTTGTGAATTAGTTGAAAACTTTAATTATTATGAACTGTTTAAATATTTATTAAAGTTACCGCTACACGTTGATGATAGCTGGTGCCAAGAGATGCTGTTAAGAAAACAAAACTACATTTTGTATAAGAAACTACTAACTTAGAAATATGAAGAAAAGTGTAAATATTGCGGCGTCACGTGTACTAGGAAAGTCGTAGTAGAGAATGGGTAGCAGCGTTCTCTATGCATTTTACCACTATACTGCGATCGCCAACTCGCTTGCAAAGCCCCCCAAATTGAGGGAGGCCAGCAGTGGACGCCTTTCGGCTCTTATGATGTCTAGGAAAGCGGTCCCGTCATATGTAAGTCACGGCCATCATGAATATCTGTCATTTTCATCATTAGGTAAAATGTCAGACAGAACCTTCTATATTTGGACAGCTGTTAATGTGTGACCGCTTTAACAGTTTACAATTTCATCATAGGCTGCCTTTTCCCTACAATTTTAGGGTTGGCTTCCAGTCTAACCGAAAGCAGCGGCATACCAGTAGTTTACGTGGAGTAACTGTATATTTGGCCTCCATAACACAGTTACTGGGTGAGAGTAAAACCCTTGGTTAGACCGGTTATTAGACTTTTATGTTTCTGATGATTTAATGACTGTCACAGATCCACGAATTACACCCGGGACCAAAGACAGTCTCGTTATGTAAAAATGGAAGTATTTTATTCCCGGGCTGATCAAGGCAACCGTAGATTAGATTAGATTCATTTATTTGCCTGAAATATGGTATTTTACAGATTTTATAACACACTCCGCATATTCCGCCAACTAAATTCGGCATGCAAATTTTGTAATGACAATTATGATTCTAACTTTAAACAAAATAATTAAATTCCAATGTCAAAAAAAAGTAGTAAATAAAAAATTGCCTACATATTAAATTACAAATGTCAAAGAAAAGTAGGTAATTAAATTACAATTGTCAAAGTAGCTTAACCTGATCGATTTACCCGCACGGTTGTGATTACTTAGCCACGAGACTCTAACAGTTTACAATGATCACCATAAATTACGAACCTGGGGTTTCAAAGGTCAGATAGGGACTTTTCGAACTTTTCAGTGGGTACCATAATTGCAGCATGATGAAAGAAAATGGCGTTTGCAAGCGCCATTTTTACTATCACCATTTCAGCCGCAAGACGCTCACTACTGGACATAAGTCTCCCCCAATTTGGGGGACTTTTAAACAACAACAACATTTATATCAGAATTTCTTCCATAAGTGTTAGTAACAGTGAAGACTTATGAACTAATGTTAGTAACATAACACATAATCGCCACGCTTGGCAGGCGGATTGTCGATGGCAGTATGGTGGTAAAATGCATAAAGAACGCTGCTGCCCATTCTCTAGTAAAACCTTTAGTTGCCACTTACGACACCCACGGGAAGAAGCAGGATGGTGCTATTCTTTAAGTCCGACACTATACGGAAAGTAAAGCTCTTATATGACCGTCGTCGGGAGTCCATAGCGGACTCCCGGCCACCGTAGGCGCAAGCTTGCGGGCGGCGAGCAATGGGTAGCTCGCCGCCCGACCAAGCTCGGATCGACGGCGCGCAGTGTTCCACGCGCGCCTCAAAGAGATGTCAGCAGCAGTGTAGGGGTCTACTAGGACCGATGCCTGCCGGGGTCGCGTGATTGTTCGAAAGAGATACCGTGACCCTGGCACATGGGCAACTGATGGAACACGGGTGGGTTTTAGTCAGTAAAAGTCTGACACGCCCCCCCGCTCCGCCCAGAGCGGGAGAAGTCATTTGATGATTTCCCATCCTAAAAAAAAAAGCTCTTATATGACAGGGTTGATCTCTTCTAGTGCATCATTTTAAATCAGGAATTAACACATAGAGTATAAGTGTGATGTTCTGTAGTCGTTCTTTCATATAGGAAAAGGCCTTTAGATCATTTGAAAATAAACTAGACACAGCCTTTGTCAACAATTTAAAAAACGGCAAATACAAAAGGGGCAGGATGGCAGGAACGGTGACGCGTAACTTGGTTTCATGGATTTTATGCATGATGACTAGCTTTTGCCAGCGGCTTCGCCCGCGTGGAGGTCGGAAAATATCCCGTGGGAACATACTACCGGGATAAAAAGTACCCTATGTGTTAATCTAGGTAATTTTTTTTTAGCTCGAAAGCGCATTTTCATCCGACTTCTTCAAATTTATCGTCACTGCTCGGCTCCTATGTGTTTTAGCGTTATGTTATATAGCCTATAACCTGCCCAGGAGTATGGACTACAATCGTACTAAGTTTGGTTAAAATCCCTTCAGTAGTTTTTGACCCATGTGTGCACATACAGACAGACAGACAAAAAATTTACTGATTGCATTTTTGGCATCAGTATCGATCACCATTCATCCTCCAATATTAGTTTTGAATACATTTTCAATGTACAGAATTGACCTCTCTACAGTTTTATTATAAGTATAGATTTTAAAGCCCCTACGTTGGATTTAAGTGTAGGTGGATTATTAAAAAATAAATAATAGTGTTTCCATATGGTTTCACTGCGTAGCCATAGGTTTTGCTCTTCTTCATGAAACAGAATATTTTCTTTTCTTTCTAGAATCATGTTCTGACTTCGTGGTTGCAATTTGCGCAATTACAACTTAAATACAACATTGAACATCTTACCAACCATCATAAAACCCATTAATTTGTTACGACAATACATTACAAACAGTATCGGTAGAAATCAACAAGTTAATAGTAATAAACTTAGCAGAATGGCACCTTTTGATAGCACCATGCTGCGCCGGGAGAGGTTCCTCAATGTTCTGGAGCTATTACAGCAATCTGCTAATCTATTGGAAATAACCTTTTAACTAATGGATTGACAATATTTTTTATGGATATTCCATAAAAATATTGTCAATCTTAGCTTTTTTTCCCGCGGCTTCACCCGCGTTGATTTCGAAAATTTTGTTGAGTTGGAACCATATGGTTGGAACCATATGGTTAAATAAATTAGTTTATTGAAGTTTACTTTGAAAATGAAGGACTTTCCCGACAACTTCATCCCCTTCGTCAGCGTTTTGGGGGCAGAATTATCAAAAACGTTGAGACACCTATAAATTATTTCACACAAAATTTGAAGAACCTAGCGTCGAATTGCAAACTTCCACCCCCTATTTCCCACCTTTACGGGGGAATTTTCTAAAATCCTTTCTTATCTGTCGTCTCCTACTCATAAAATCTACCTCTGAGCGAAATTTCATCTTTTCGTGATTGATCAGTGAGTGAATGTATAAATGAGTAATATTTTGCTTTTATATATAGATAGCTTATTGCTTTGTAGGAGAAATTTATTTTTAAACAAATTGCCTATTCATAAAACTACCAAAGCGTGACAAAGTTTTGATTTGAATTGACGGGCTATTTAAATTGGTCGCCTATTTGTATAACAAAGAACTTGTATATCTGTGCATACGCCTTGATCGTCAGTTCCTTGTGCCAGTGACTTCAACCGCGTGGAGATCAGAGAGGCAAGTCTCGTAATTTTAAGAACGATCACAGTTCGATCTCTGCCTCAATCTGTCAAAATACCTCGAGTTTCTATACATTTCTGACAAGTTTTTGACATTTGACTGTCGCCTAGATAAGACTGAGTCTAGAATTTGAATATTTTTAATTAAGAGAATTAGTATTTTGACTGGCATAAAAAGCATTTTATGTGTTAATCAAGCTTATAAACTATCTTTGTGCCAAATTTCATACGAATCAGTTCAGTCGTTTTAGCGCGATTGACTGACAAACATCGAAATATCACATTTATAAGGTTTTTAATTAAATTTGTTAATAACAAACGCCATTCTAAGCGAAACACATCAACGCTGTTTAGCAATATTTTATTGGAACTTCTAAAGGTAGATTCTTTACAAATAACTCGACTACTACGTATTTAGCATAATATCTATTACCGACTAGCTGTCTTAAACAAGTCAAAGGAATGAGAGACGAATCTGCGTAAAGCGTGTTTCCTGAAGCAGGGATGATAGGGCATTACTCATTAATATTTCAGTCTATGTTAAATAAATGAATCTCCGAGTTTAAGCTTTATTATGAAATATCTGGGCCCCACGGTTTCACCCGCATAAGTCTCGATCCCGTGGAAATATCGGAATAAAGTATCCTGTGTCCTAATCTAAGCCATAGTGTACCCATGTAGGTACCTAAGATCCAAATCCGTTTAGCCGCTATATCGTGAAAGCATAACAAACATACATCGAGTCTTTTCTCTTTATGATATCAACTAGCTTTTTCCAGCGGCTTTCCCCGCGTGGAGATCGGGAATGATCCCGCGGGAATGTAATACCGGAATAAAAATTACCGTATTTGTTCATCCAGGTTATAAACTATCTGTGTGCCAAATTTCATCTAAATCCGATCAGTTGTTTTTGCGTGAAAGATTAACAAACATCCATATATCCATACTCGCAGACTTTCACATTTATAATATTAGTCGGACTATCTGGGCTCCATGGTTTCACCAGCATAAGTTTCGATCCCTTGGAAATATCGGGATAAAGTATCTTATGTTCTAATCCAGGCCATGGTCAGATGGACCATGTTCCAAAATTCATCCAAATCCGTTCAGCCGCTTTAGCGTGAAAGCCTAACCAACATACATATAACAATCAATTCCTTTCTTTTTAGCATATTAAGGTGAATGCTCCAACCAACCCGCGAAATTCGAATTTTCTAACGTTTTTTGCAATTTGCAAGCCAGTGCTAGGTTATAATGTTGATTAAAATATTATTCACGGCTGTAAGACATGTAGTTACAGAATTATAATCATCAAAATCACCAATACAACCCTCCAAGTTCATAAAGGCCTAGGAACAAAAAAATAACAGAAAAAGTCATTCCTACAGCTTTATGAACTTAGAGCGTTGTGTTGATGATCACTGGCCTGCAAATTGCAAAAAACGCAAGAAATTTTGAATTTCGCGGGCTGGTTGGTGCATTCACCTTAACTAGCTTTTGCCAGCAACTTCGCTCGCGTGCAGGTAGAAAATTATGTCACGGGAACGTCCTACCAGGATAAAAGGTATCCAATGTGGTAATACAGGTTATGAACTATATGTGTGCCAAATTCCATCTAAATCCGTTCAGCCGTTATAAATAAATAATAATAATTTTATTTTTCGCTCTCAGAGTACAAAAAAAAGGAACTTAACTAAGAATTAACAATTTATAATAACGTTTGATGGTTGTACAGCAGCACATAATACATGATCTACCAACTCCCAAACTAAGTCAAACTTGTATTTTGGAAGTTGGTGGTTCTCTAAATCCAAGGCTTACATAGACACAACCTTGTAGCCTCGTAACCTTTAACAATTAATCTATACTTTTATATATTTTTATATAATATTATAAAGCTGAAGAGTTTGTTTGTTTGTTTGATTGAACGCGCTAATCTCAGGAACGACTGGTCTGAATTGAAAAATTATTTTTGTGTTGGGTAGCCTATTTATCGAGAAAAGCTATAGGCTATGTAAAATCACGCTACAACTAAGAGGAGCAGAGCAGTAATAAAAAATGTTGCAAAAACGGGGAAAATCGCATGGGTAGGCGATTCGACGCGACGGGAAGGGTCTGGGGAACACGAAATTTAACGCGGACGAAGTCACGGGCAGAAGCTAGTAGTAAATAAACGAAATATACATTGAGAAACAAAAACACTATCAATATTATCTAAACTACAATTTACAAAGAAAAAATAAAGAAAGTAATAATAGGCAAAATAAAAATAAATATAATACCTATACCTTCACATCGAATGTTTCTTATGCTTTACTTTTTTATAATTAGTAGCATCTCAGTTTGAGCATAATCTAAAGATTGCAACCAATGACCCAATTTATGTTTAACTTCTCGTTTGGTTAAGCTGTAAATGTGGATGGTTTTGTTGACTGCATTATACAGTCTTGAGCTTACTGCGTCAAATTGTCTACTTGCAAAAGCCGTTTTGCAAGGTACACCAGGACATACATTTGCACCAGAGCGTTTCTTTATGATTTTGTCATCCAGTGGTAGTAGTTATAGCGTTAAAGCGCAACAAGCAAACATACAAAAACGAAATCTGTTCTCTTTATAATATTAATTTAGACTAGCGAACCGCCCATGCTTCGCACGGGTACACACCACCTTATTAGTAGATTATACTGATGTGCTAGTTATCAATCAAAACGTTTAGATTTTTAAGTTCTCTCTACTGAGTGGTCTCTTATTAAGTTAAAGAATATCTGGATGACCGAGGTTTGCTCGGTATTTTTTGGTAAATTGTGTTTAAAATAATAAGTTTATGTTCAAGTTGATTATCGATAAAATTTATCATTGAAAACACGAATAAAATGACATTTTATAAAAATGAATCCTAGGTAGATTGATTTATCGCCCCCGAAACCCCCTGTATACTAAATTTCATGAAAATCGTTGGAGCCGTTTCCGAGATTCAGATTATATATATATACAAGAATTGCTCGTTTAAAGATATAAGATAAACATATAAACCAAACAGTGGTGTCCCAATGGCCTGACCTACAAGTCTTAGGTCGTAGGTTAGAGCCTAGATAATCGCCAAACTTTGTGTAAACTGATTTTATCACCACTGCTCTTAAAACGGTGAACCATCGTCAGGAAACCGGCATGTCGTAAAACAACAAATTCGAAGACATGTGACATCTACCAACTCGCAATGGGCCCGCATGGTGGATTACGGCTCACTCTCACAGAGAAGATTGTCCCAGCGCTGGGGACATAATAGGCTAATTATGCTTCAGACATCTTCCGGGATAAGTTCTCTATGGTGGTGAAATCTACCTCAAAATCCAAGATGTAATTTAAAAGATGAAGGACTAAACAAACGGTGACATAGAAACTTTATTTTATACTCTGTAGATATACTGAAATGCGCTTTCCCTGTAGCGTTTAATAAATCACAGAAATAAAAACACAGTCAGAAGTTATGACACATGCATACGAAATTACTAACACGAAACTTAGTTCTATACAATCTCACATAAAGTTACCTTATTTTTACACGGTTACGACAAAATAAAAGGAGGGTTATTATTTCGACCAATATGTGTATCATAACTTCTAAACTCTTTATCATAATTTATATAACCTACCCTAACAAAACAATATATTCTAACACTAGTAAGCGATCATAAGCTTCAGGGCAAAGTGGCATACGACCACGATTTTCAGTTAAGACTATTTTTTACGGGTTTTAGTTTTTGAACTTACATTTTTAACTGCACGACAACAAAGTGTATTGTAAATTCCTTTAAAGTGGATTGTAAATCCATCACTGGCTAAAACACTTTTGTTCAAGTCGGAATTCTCAGTTACCTATTAAAGATTATTCACCAATTATTATATTGGTTTCAAGGATTGAATACAAAATTATCCTACTGATATTATAAATGCGAAAGTTTGTATGTATGGATGTGTGGATGTTTGATACTCTTTCATGCAAAAACTACTGAACGGATTTGGATGAAATTTAAAACACAGTTAGTTTATAACCTGGATTAACACACAGGCTACTTTTTTATCCTGGTAGTACGTTCCCGCGGGATATTTTCCGACCTCCACGCGGGCGAAGCCGCTGGCAAAAGCTAGTATGAAATATTTATACAAAGGAAAAACTTATAGAAAGGAATATTTAATTCGTTTGAACTCACAGTAATGAGGAACCATTCATAATATAACTAACTATTAATTTGTAATTATACTACTTTTATTTGCTAGACTTAATGATAAATAATTTTCTGTCACCCAAACCCGTACATTCAATAAGTAAGTAAGTCTGTCTGTTTCGTTTTGATGCCTGAACCACTAATCCAATTGTAAGGAAATTTAACAGAAAGCTAGCCTGGGACCAGAAGAAAGACCATAGCTTACTTTAACAGTTATGAAATACAAAATCATGCATGTGGCGATTATGGCAATCTCTTTGAGGGAGGCTAGGATGTTCGGTGGTGAACGTTTTTCGGCAGAAACGATGGTGGTGATGACAAAATACATGCAGGTGAAGACGCGGGTAACAGATAATATTTTATATTTTAAAACATTTTCTTCAGAATATGTGTCCTGTTACCAAAGTGCAACTGTAGACTAATGTCAATACTTGTACAAAAGAATTAAGTGGTAAAGTAATAATAATAATAATAATATTCCACAACTATCACACAACGCCATCTAGTCCCAAGCTAAGCAGAGCTTGTGTTATGGGTACTAGACAACTGATAAACATACTTATATATTTCTAAATACATACATATTATAGATAAATTACACCCAGACACAGAACAAATGATCGTGCTCATCACACAAAGATTTGTCCTGGGTGGGAATCGAACCCACGACCTCCGGCATAGCAGTCAGGGTCACTAACCACTAGACCAACAGGCCTGTCGAAGTCTAAGAACAACCTATCGGCAGGCAAGTTACACAATTTTATAAACATAAATCAAACCCGCGTTACCCTTAATGCATAAAACAATTGCCAACCATTGCACAAGACACAAGAATCTTTAATGCCGAAATATTCTAGAAGATGTAGACAAAAATGCAAAAGATTATGTTTAGATAGTTTGGTCATGTTGAGAAGATGAATGAAGGGCGGCTAACAAAAAATATTTACAAGGCAGATGTGCGTGGAAACGTCGGGAGGCGACGCCCTAGGAGGACATTTAGTGACCTTATTGGTGATGTTTTTCAAAAAGGTCAAGTGCGTAGCACTTGCAACCGGCGTGTGTGAATGACCAGATGTATGAACGTAATCCAGGCAAAAGCAATATGTAAGGATCGTAGCAGGTGGCGTTCTCCAGTTTCTGCCTACCTCCATGGGAAAAGGCGTGAGTTTATGTATGTATGTAGGTACTCAAATCTTCAACCCAATTCCATTCATTATGAATAGTGAAATGTTCATAAATACGTAATAATAAAAACTTTTACAGGTTAATTACATTCTAGTTTCATCATCAGCATCCTATAATGTTCCCACTGGGACACAGGCCTCCTCACGGTGAGAGCGAGTGGGCCAACACCCACCACGCGGGCCCAGTGCGGGTTGGTAGATGTCACATGTCTTAGAATTTTTTGTTCTAAGGCGTGCCGGTTTTCTCCCGATGTTTTCCTTCACCGTTTTGAGAGCAGGGGTGATTTGTACAAAGTGCCTGTCTCAGTTCGACCCAAAGACCTAGAAATCATAAGTCGCAGCCATTACCACTGGGCCACCACTACTCTCATTCCCGGCAACTCTTGAAAATACTAGACGATTTTTTCTCCTACGTCAAGTAACAAAAACTTTCCTTCAAGACTTTACTCTCAATTTTAACCAATACCTGTCGGTAACATAATTATAACATTCGTCTTCTTTTCTACCTCCCACGGTATAAGAAGTGACCTTACAACCGGAACCAGACAACCGTATCAAGTTGAATCAATGGCCCTTATTTCTGCCCTTTACGCTATCAACATTTAACGTATTCAGTAGTTTCTTCTCTTAAAAAGACAAATTAAATAAGTATGATGAGGTGTGAAGTGGCCTTCGACACAAGAAATAAAAATATTTATTTATATATTTAATCATTAAATTAAATGAATATCTAGTCTAAATAGTTAGTAGCGTCATGTATTATATTAATTTCAAAAATTATTTAAACGTATTAAAATAAACATTAAATTAGGCAAACCATAATTTTTTTAATTATTATACAATACTTTCCGTTGTCGCGATTTGAGTGTTGAATCTAGAGAGATAATCAGCCCACCAAAAAATATCGTTACAAACATTTAATAATCTTGCCTTAGTTGTACGAAAACTATTCAGAAAGAATATTAAATACCGCATTAAGATTTTAACAACAAAGTATGGTACAAAAAACATTGTACGTAAATGTACTAATCACTCCCCACACGACAAAACCTACGTAAATTCTTATATTTCGTTTTGGGTTTCCCCTCAAAATATAATACAAAAGATATCATTGTTTTTCGTAGTTTACACAAAAAAATAACAATGAATCAAGTAATAAAAAATAATATAAAATATCACACCAAAATTTTAACACCACATACAATATTACGTCGAAAAAATCCTTGTAAGAAAATCGGCTAAGTCCTTTCCCACTCGACAAAACCTACGTAAATCCTTCTAAATATTGACCTACCTGTGTTTACTAAAAATAGAACACACACAATATCAATTATTTCAGTAGTTTACACAAAAAATAACAATTAATTTCAATAAGAAGCAATATGTGTGCAAATGCAGTGGGCGGGGCGCGGGGAGGTGCTACGAGGCTACGACAGATATAAAGCCCGGACGCTGTGCTACGAACATCAGAAGCGTAGCAGCGTAGACCCGTAGACTCGTAGAACCAGCGTAGCAAATACACAGCAACAATGGCTTTGGGGTAAGTGCCGCTAATACTATTTTATTTTTCAGACTTTGTGTATTTTCCAATGTCTTTTGGGGGGTTAGTGGGAATTTAAAAAAGGTTTTTTTTTATTTGAGGGGGCTAATTATTTTAGTTTCTTTATGGATTATTAGGATCGTATTTTTAATGGGATTTAAAAGTGACTTTTTTAATAGTCTGTTAAAATGGAATATTTAAAATCTACTAGACAAGAAAAAATAATATTTCCAATAGATTATATTTACCTATATGTGCCTGGTAAAAAATACTATTCATAAACTAAATATTTAAGGAAAATATTGTGAAGTAAATTTTCCATAACATTACTTTCTAAAAATTTTGTTGTTCAAAAACTATTTTACAGTTCAACAAATAAGAAAACAAAACTAACCCTTATTATCGGTATTATTTGGAGCTAATTCAAATTAATAAAAAAAAAAATGTGTGGTCAAACCAAATCATCTGTTAAATGAAAACTTTACTGTGAAAATTATTTATATTCTAAAATTCCGATAAAACTAGTTCAATGTTGGTTTTCCAAAATAATCATTTTAAAGTGAAATCTAAATTATTACAAAATACTAGCTGCCCCGACAAACGTTGTGTTATAATAATAGAAAAAATTATCAAAAAATTAAAAAAAAAATATTTTTGGTTGGGTCACCCTTATAATTTAGGGCCGATTCTGAGACCTACCCGATATGCACCCAAAAATTCATAAAAATCTGTCCAGCCATTTCAGAGAAGTTTGGTAACAAACACTGTGGCACGAGAATTTTATATATTAGAATATTATTCGTTCTTTGTATAATGTCTACTTTTCGAAGTAATAACTACCATTACTCGTGTATCAACTATTTTAGCATATTCCGACCCCCAATAAAAACTTCAAAAGAACAAAATCTCGTTCCACTCCCACAAAGTTAGCGGAAACTCTTCAACAAGGATAATCTTCCATAAATATGATTTGACAACTTACTTAACTTTAAGTTTTCCTTTTATTTTTTCTGGAGATAAACGGTATAAAAACGGGCTAACGGGCAGTAGATTTTGAGGAGAATTATATAGTTTTTGTTATGGAATCACTGATTCCGAATTAATTGTGATTTCTTGAGTAAAATTTTGTAAGTTAAACTCCTTTTGTAGATTAAAAAGTTCTTCAAAGGACTTGCTACCACAGTAACTAATTCTGATACCGAGCTGAATATCGTTAGAAATCATCAATAAGATATATTGAATAGATTTAATAAAAAAGGCTATCAAATCCCGCTATCTCTCACAAACTCAAACAAAAGTAATATGACTTGAAAAATCAGCCTTTTAAGATTGTGTTTAAAATTTTAAACACCATTAATCATTTTACTTGTGTCTATGGTTTTTGATTCAAGAAAGGTTTTTACTTTACGCGGCAAGATTTTCCATCCCATAAGAATTTATTAAGAGAAGAATGTGACACTCTTTCCTCATAAAATTACTAAAGAGCTAGTAATTTCTATGTAAATCTAGTCAGGGGAAGAAAAAAGGTTAATTGGTGTAGTTTGCTGTCGACCCGCGTAAAATGAGCTAACTATCGTAGTCAGTAAGTAAGCGTCGCATTGCTTTTTAATTTAACATCTTTTGTAAGGAAATTTGTTTTAGCCCGGTGAACTCAAAAGTCATCGTTTTTCGTTAGTAGTTCCCTAGAAGCGCTGTTCCTTAACTTGAATAAGAAAAAAAAAACCGGCAGGCAGATACCGCCGGCGTCGGTTTAGTATCTATTGCCGATTTTTAAGTTTCTTTGATTTGACCTATGGAATCTCCCCACTGCTGGGACAAAGGCGACCCCTTCTTCGAAAAGAAGTGGGAAAACGAAACGAAAACCTTACAGGTTTTCTGTAATTAATGTATTTTTGAAGAGTACTTGTAGTATTACAAAGAGTAATTTTGAGAACTTTCTTTGTCTTGTCAAGTTCTTATAGTTATGAGTTAGATTTGACCTGACAAGAAAATATTAGATACTTACAACAATATTCATCCGATGCCATCGAATTTGAAAATATAATATTATAATGTCAGAACCAGGAATCGAATCTAGAACCTCATGACCGGCACAAACACTGACACAAAAGACATGAAAATTACATTTTACGCTACAAACTCCTCTCTTAATCGAACACAGGTGAGCTTATAAGTATTTTCCAAGTCTCAAAGTATCACCATGTAACGTAGCCAGTACAAACACTTATAAACAATAACTAATATAAATGATTGCATCAACAACCGAAGCGTACACACGTCCACGCAAGTTTGCAATTTTTCTCTTCGCTCGCGGTACAAACACCTGTTGCCTTGTTGCCCGCCGTACGCTCAAGCAACTATTACTTATTATTCCTTACTCCCAGGCGACGTCGGAAAATAGGGGGAAAAGTGCGGAAAAACGTTTCGGTTAAAATGTTACTGTAACTTGAGTTATGTTGTTTTTAGGGACATGAAATTGAAACGTGTGTGTAGGTTGATTTTTTGGGTACAGGTTAAAACTAAAATTAGTTTTTTTTGGCACCGATTAATGTATGATTTGAATGGAAACTTAACAGAATAAGAGTTTCATCAAGGTATAGAACAATTTAATAATCATCATCATTTCAGCCGTAAGACGTCCACTGCTGGGCATAGGCCTCCTCCAATTTGGGAGGCTTTGCCATTATAGCCACACTTGGCAGGCGGGTTGGCGATCGCAGTAGAATTTTAAAAACAAACTATTTTCGAAAATTTTAACTAATTACAGTGACAATTTGTAAGTCTGGCCCCATTAATGACAAAATTGAAAGGATAACTATGAACTTTTAAAACAAAAAAAAAGCACAAAAGATAAAGTTACTCAAAAAAGATATTACTTTTTTAAGATTAGAACTTTCGGAACCACATTTTGGCTCAAACAAGGTGGAAATTGCGATTAGAGTAGGAAACTTTACCGTCTGATATACAGGGCGTAGAAATTTAAGCTGCTCTCCTTTGTGAGTAAAGTGGTCGTTACCGGTTACTTTAGGACACGCTGTATCATATTTTGAGATGTATTTTGATATTATGTTGGTCTTCGCTAGCAAAATTTGATTTTGTGAGGAGATCATTGTTTTCTGGGTACGATAGATCTCAGATCAAAAGTTTAAAAATATTATCTGTCTTGGCACTTTCCATCACACTCCTGTGGTATGAAATACTACTCCATACGGAAGAAATTAAGGGTAGATTTAATATTACCCCCAACGTATGTGTCACTGTGGACATTCAATCTATCTCATTTGGAATGTTACCAGTCTGGTACATACGACTCTAATATGTACCAAAATTGTAAAAAAATAAAAGTCAAATTTTACAAGAAAAAGTGACAATTTTTACAATTTCTAGAGTCTCATTAGCATAATGAGAAATCCTTTGGCAAGTCACTATGACTTTTTAAAACACCGAACCTACTATAAAAAAACAAAACAAAAAAAAATTTACGTTCGAACGCTGACGTAGACAAGTCTCATTCAAGAAAAGAAGAACGCATTATTCTTCGCTAACTCTAAAGCAAAGGTTAGCCCATAGAAATGGTTAAATATAGTGCCTATTTAAAGTTAATCTTCTAGAAAGCAGTAAGTACTTCTACTAATGTTATCACACCCGGTTCACTGCAATCAATGCAGGGAATATTGCTTATTTAACTGTCGACTATGGCGGTTATTTGTAGAGAGTTCTTTCTTTGATAGATTTAGTAAATTATTGTTACGAGGGAGTGTTAAATATCCCGATTTTCAGGAAGAATAGTTATAAATTCTAGATTGAAACCTTATCTACATAATTCACAATTTGTTATCACAAAATGTGTCTTTAAATCCAAACGTAAAATTTGATAGTTTATATCTAAATTGCAAATTGCGACATTTTCGAAAATTATGTATAAAAACTATCATTCACGTTACAAAATGGTGAAAAATTTCCCATTATGCCGTATATGTCTACTCCTCGTTCTAAAGGTTTTTATAAGTCTATATTAAACCCAAACCGAGAACCGCCACCACTCTACATATTTGTTAAAAACATCAATCATGATAAAAATTCCTTCTAACATTTCAACCCCAAACTGCGTTACCCAACTTGTCACACAGTAGTTAATATCGCCAATTCTTTCAGCCTTCATAACAATTTTAATTAATAACAAACCGCCCTTGTACCCGCTCTGACAGGCTTGTCATTTGCAAAAAACATGAAGGTAATGAGACACACATTATACAGACATGCAAGGATATCGGAAAATTGTATGTTTTTCAATGATTGGGGCCGGATTTATTGGCTTAAATGTTTCGGGTCTTCATTTTAACAAACCTTATTTATCATAACTTTACGTGTGTAATTCCAAAAGGGTTGGGCAGAGGTGTAACTATAATACACCCACATTTAACCAGTTATATTTAAGCCCCATCTGGGCATAAATCCAGACTCCATACACTACACCATGTTTGTATATCCGAAGGCTTGATGTATAGTTGACCTGCATTTCACCAGTTATGAATCCAATGGAATAACTCCAAAACAGGGCAGCCGTGAATTTCGTAATGTAAAAAAAAACTAATTACTCAATAGTTTATTTGCATTCGATGCTGTCTACTTAGGTAGTAACTTAAAACTATGGGTATATACTCAATATGGATCCTGTTAGTCATAGTAAAATAGTAGGAGAGAGGAAGCTTTGAAAAGCTTAGCTTATCAGTCCTCTGAAATGATATAATGGTTACTCAATCACTTTACCCTATCCGGGGATCAAATATAGGAACCCAGACTCAGTAGTCGTGCTGGCGTTCATAACGTACGTCGGACTAACCGCTGAATTTAGTGAGGATCAACCTCAGCAGTGTGTCCATTTGTCAATTAATCTGCAACGTAGTTGTTAATAAGTAAAAATGCAAAGAAGATTGACAACTTAATATTTAAACCTCATCCAAGTATAGATAATCTTGGAATGTTGGCCGCCAGAAATAGCGTAATGACAACAGAGATAAAGAAAGACATTTTGATATAATCTGACGGCTCTTTGTTGAAAAGCTTTGTTGACGAGCGCCGGTACCGACCGTGCAATAATAGACGACTAGTAAAAGGTAGTATGATTAAGTCAGTAATGGTAATACGTTCTGAATCTATGATGATTATAGACAATTTTTACACATGGAGTAAAACTTATTGGCTACATTACTACAATGATCATTTAAAGCTTCGAATGATATTTCGTTGAGAAATGGAAAAACCAAAGAAATTAAATGATATGGAAAAACAATATGAAGGCTTTATTTTCGATTTTGGCCACATGCAAATAGAACCTTTTAGCGTTATACAATATGTTATACTATACATTAATGCAAGACCGCATACACCCAATTAGAGTATTGAGTTTAACGCCTAACCTAACACTTTTTATTTTAAATCTATCTATTATTAAGAAGAACATCGTCTTCATTCTAGTATTACTTTATGCAATTAAAATTGAATCTTTATACTTTTATTAGTTTTCCTTCCACTCAAAAAGTAGGGAGTGTTCTGTTATAGAACAGTTACGAATCAAGTAGGTCACCGAGATTTCTATTAGGGTAGCGAAAAATATCGAACAATCTATTAAGATAAGCAAATGTCTGTCTTAATGGATTAATAAGTAGATTCACTTACCTGTAGACAAAAATATGATTTCCAATCTCAACCTTTACTACTGAAGTGGAAATGTCAAACTCTCCCGGGAATGTGACGCTATTACGTTGAAATAACTTAAAAACGTAATGTAAAATAATAATACCTATTGCTAAAAGTAATTTTAACATGTTTGGATTGTGACCACAATCAAGCCCGATATCCCAAAGGAAATATCGCCGTATTGAATCCAATATTGTTTCTTGAAAATGAGGTATTATTGTGCTGGGAAAAATTAACGAGCTATTTTCTTATTCGGTTCGGATGTTTTGTTAAAGTTTTCTTTTCATTGTAGTGTAGTTTCTAAAGGAGTTTGAAGCTAATTAGAGAAGTCTTTGTTCACTGTATCACAGTGGAAAGGAAAATACTCAGTTATTAAAATACGCCCATGGACTTGCTAGCAACTACTAACAATTTTAGATATGAAATATTTAGCTACCCAAAATCCATGTTACTCTAGAAATAATAAGAAAGATGCAATATATAAAAGCAAGATTAATTAACCAAAAACTCCACGACTTTTTTTTTTGTTAACATTCAAGTCCCGATCCTATCGTTTACCCACTTGGAAACTACAAACCGGTTTGTGACCATCATTTATATTGTAAAAGTAATTAGCGGAGATGTAATTAACAAGGCGGAACGCGCTCGTGCCGTTGCATAATGTCGTCCAACATGGCCGTTCGTCAACTGTCACTTTTTGGAAAGCGCGCGTTGACTCTTAATCAGATTTCCGAACGCAGTAATTAACTACAATTCACGGGGTGAATTCTAGTTTCGGGTTTGAATCGGGCAATCAAGCGGGTCAGTAGTGGACATTCTATTCACGTTGCGATTAAACTTACCCAGTGATGTCACGTGTCGTTCCGTGACGTTTGATATTACGGGATTACAAACGTAACGTTGTTTTCATTCGATATTTTTGTTTTTCTTTGTGATCAGGTGATGTTATATCTACTATTTTTAGAAATGACAAGGGCAGCGCTTCAGGGCAAACATGACCCTATACATTTTTTCTTTTCCACGTTTTATAAGTTATTAGTATGTATCCTTTTTCGAGTTTCTCAAAAATTTGTTTTGCAAATAAGTTAAATCTAAATAAAATGGTGAGCGTTTAGCTTCCAATTAAAAATCTAATTACGGGTTCCTGCCATTTTGTAACACCCAAAAAAATGATAATTCAATCCTACAGAGGTTATCTAAAAAAAGGTTTTATGAATGTTAATGACCATGTATCTAGTTAGTACTGGCCACTAATTGCATGTGCCCAACTTATGGCAACATTTACATTTCAAAGGGCACGCGTGTGGGCACGTGTTTCGTTTGTATACGACCATGATTTGAGATTCATGACACCTGCTTTTTAATGTATTTTTTTTGCCGAAAAATATGTTTTTATTTTGGTAATGTTGGTGACTTTTTAAAAAGAAATGAAAGCCTACAAAGTGGCTTTGCACTTGTGTTGAATTTTGAGAGCTTCTTCCAAAGCTAAGTCTATTCTGGAATGCATCATACAGCCTGAGAAATCATAAAAAAAAGATTTATTTTATTTAGTGCCTGACGGATGCAATTTACATTGTTCACGGCATGTTGTGTGTAGTTCTGAGCAGTGAACTATTGTATCAAAAAGTACGAGGCTTACATGAATACAAGATAATATTTCGTTAGCATGCTTATATTCATCAGGAAGAATATACCTTGTAGGTAAATGGTCAACGATTTTTTAATGGGAGCTGTAGATCTATATACAAACCCACAAAATTTCCGCTCTGTCTTATAATATTTCATAAATGCAAGTCAGAACGTGATAATTACAAGGATAATTATTGACAATAGGTAATCATGAATCTTCAATTCTGTGTAAATACGTCACATAGAAGTTAATGCTATATAAAACGTGTTTCAAGCCACAAAATTTAAGACTAAATGCAACCATAGTAAAGGTTTATGGTATGCCACTATACAACCGAGCGTCTTTAAAAGTACCTGGATAGACACTGCCAATATGGGAAGGCAAACAATCATAACAGAACGGCGACTTCGCTCCGGACATATACCCTTAAATAAATTTGCATTTCTAATGGGTAAAGTTAATTCACCAAATTGTGTGGAATGCGACATGATTGAAGACGTGTATCATATCATCATGGAATGTGTCCGGAACGAACCGGAAAGATGAGATTTGTTAATAATGTATAACAGTATGTGCGAGACGGGGGTATGTAACAGTGTCCTTGCTGCTCCTGCTTCGGAAGCAGCAAGGATTCTGTACAGACTCGTAAACATAGGTATCAATCTCAGAGTTAATCTAAGATAATCCATACTTTATTACTTTAATTACTTTAATATTATAAATGCAAAAGTAACTCTGTCTGTCGGTCTGTCTCGCTTTCCTGCTAAAACTACTGAACCGATTTAAATGAAATTTGGTACAGATAGTTTAGAGCCTGTGAGAGGACATAGGCTACTTTTTATCCCGGTAGTATGTTCCCGCGGGATAATTTCCGACCTCCACGCGGGCGAAGCCGCTGGCAAAAGCTAGTTTTAAATAATTTTAAGTTGTGTACGTTAAGTTGATTTGTAACGATGAGGGTGGCATAATTTGTCTAGATTAAAACCCTCTTTAAATAAATAAAGACTCAATGCAACCATGAACTTCAGATAAACGACAAAGCTGCGATGCCCCTCGTCTATCCTTTGATAAATTACTTGCTACTTACTTAAACTGACCGCCCAACCCTTGACAGACGCCTCAAAGAGATGTCAGCAGCATTTAAGGGGTCTGCTAGGACCGATACGAACGATTAAAAAATATATACATTAGTAAACATAACATAACGCGTAACGTAACTGTTCATAGAAAAGTATTTGACACTTTATCAATAACAAATGCCCAATCCACAGCTTCCCTGCAAACTGAACCCTATAGTCATGAGTACTTGGGTGTTAAACCGAGTGAATATTATTGCCAACTCAATGCCCACATGCAAGCGTCGACGTTACGCCGTGTTGATGTAAAACTGACAGCTGTGCTCAAAAGACGAGTCAGCTGAATAGTGTGGGTTTATTCCTATTTAAGGATAGAACGCTTTGTTGGAGATATGTGACAGTATCGATTACCTAATAGTGGATCAAAGAATTGAGAATGAAAGAAATGAATGACACTTTTAGACTTGTAAGAATGTAAAGGTACAACACTATTTTATTCTTTGTTCACTCTTTAAATGAAGTGTTCTTTCCTTAATTCAAAAAACAAAAGAACATATTACAAGTGATTTAATTTATT
The DNA here is from genome assembly GCA_932294355.1 of Aporophyla lueneburgensis. Taxonomy (NCBI): domain Eukaryota; kingdom Metazoa; phylum Arthropoda; class Insecta; order Lepidoptera; family Noctuidae; genus Aporophyla; species Aporophyla lueneburgensis. The sequence continues at coordinate 23,085,553 of OW028758.1, read as the reverse complement.
ATTTTTAGATGTATACTAGTACCATATTACCCAGTACCAGGGTTGTGGAGGTCAGATAGGTAGTCGGTTTTCAGCTGCATCCGGTTAGACTGGAGGCTGACCCCAACATAATTGGGAAATCTAGGGAGATCCTGCAGTGGATTAAATACGTAACGTTTCCTTTTTCTTGAAAAGTTGTCATGAAATACCGCTACAATAATAAGTGTCCTCGGTTTAAGAGCTCTATCCATTGGGTCGTACTGAGCCTATTTGATCGGTCATAATGCTTGTGAAGCAAATGTCACAGATCAATCACTTTAGGAACCCTTTACCACCACCCACTCGAAGAGATAGTGCTGTTCGTTCGTATTCAGATCTTGAAGAATGTATTATGTAATATTTTTCTATTGTAGATCCGGACTAGGTACTATAAGTGTCATTACATATTAGTTCCCCGTTTCTTCTCGTGGGTGTCGTAAACGGCGACTAAGGGGCTTACTAGAGAATCGGCAGCAGTGCTTACTATGCATTTTACCGCCATATTACGATCGCTAACCCGCCTGCCAAGCGTGGTGATATGACAAATCCCCCAAAAAATGAACCGCTCAAAGTGGAGGTTCTTATGTCTAGCAGTGGACGTTTTTCGGCTGAAATGACACATTGGAATGCCAAGGGACTGTTGATGTATTTCTAGTTCAAATAGATATTGTAATTATATACAGAATCCGTTTAGAAAGACTTTACAGTGTCCGTCTACAGGAAAAGTTTGAAACTCTTCTCCATCGTGTCGATAGCTCGATAGTGAACAATTTTTTAAGGCTCAAAAACCCGCTATCCGCCGCTATATGCCGTGGAGCATCGGCGGGGGCAGTGCAGAGGTCGCTATGTCTACATTTTTTGGGGCACAGAGGACAGGATAAGGAAAAGTTGGGACATAGATTCTGCCAAAGCTCCACACACCGCTGCCATATCGTCGAGGTAGCTACTTCTTTTTTAGCCTAATTCATCCCACTGCTGAGCAAAGCTCATACCCAGGTTCTTCCAGGAACTCTTTTCTAACGCCACCACCACCAGCCTCGCTTTATAAGTTTGAAATCAAAGGGAAAAGCTTTTAATCTATCAAATTAAATATCTGTGCATAGAGCAAATTATCTTGTTGGCAGAAGAAACAAAGATCCACTTTAAAGGTCAAAATTGAAACCCACAAAGCCAAAACTATCTCATTGGTTTAGTGGTCGCAAGCGCTCCTGCTGAGAATGAGGTACTGGGTTCTATTCACAGGTCGGGAAAAGTGCTATTGTGTTTCTATCTGGAATTTCTCAGTAGCAGTCTGGAGTCTAGATTTGTACCCGATTGATGACCCCATTACACAGTTTTAAACATAACTTGGCGAACTGTGGGTGTACTAAAACTACACTTCTGTCCAAGCCTTCGGAGAAAAAACGCGTAATGTTATGTGAAGCCACGTACGCAATAACGTCAAAACGTAAACCTTACGTCACTCGTCTCCATCGGAAATTACGGTGGGCCAGACAAATGGCTACCTGTCTCACTTTATTTAGTTTATTTAGTCGAACTAATCTGTCGTACGACAATAGTCGATTTGTTACAATCATGCCGACGGGTGACTATTTAGTTTTCAATCTGCCGTGTCCCCAGATTATTGGGTTTTCCTATGGGTAGTGAGCTATTAGTATTGCTTTGTGGACGTGTGGGGTGATAAAGGGCTTTACTTTGTGATTTAGCGTCATTTATCTCAGTTCTTCTTTTAATAGCTACGAAATAGACTATCGATTTTGAGTTAGACTTATAGCGTAGTGTATGAATAAATTATGGTGTATCAGTTCTTCAATTACGTTTTGATAATTTACCATGGGGGATGTAATTGGCGTGCCTATTCATATTCTCTGTCGACAACAATTTTCCATAATGTCCAAAAGAGGGTCTACTTAATGAGGCATTAGGCTGATGGAGAAAATATGAGTTTAAATAGAATATAAGAAAACATGAGTTTAAATAGAATCTAATTGTTGGGTCCGAAGTCGATTATTTTTTAATGGTGATTTCCTCAATCGGGACAAATTAAGAATTTTCTTGTTCTTCATTTAGATAAAGCGTTCTTAATATAATCACCACACTCATTATCATATCTTGTCTTCTGAAAATTATACCTATTGAGAATTTTTAAAGGTAAAGTCAACTACACATTATAATTCTAGTGGGTTATTAAAGGTTTTTTCTTTAATGATACTTACCTAAGTAGACTAGAGCAGTGGTGGCCCAGTGGTAATGGCCGCGACTTACGAGTTGTAGGTCGTTAGTTCGAACCCAAGCAGGCACTTTACTTGTGTAAATTATTTCCTCACCGCTGCTCTAAAAACGGTGAAGGAAAACATCGTGAGGAAACCAGCATGTCCTAGAACTAAAAATTTTAAGACATGTGACATCTACCAACCGGCACTGGGCCCGCGTGGTGGATTATGGCCTACTCCCTCTCACCGAGAGGAGGCTTGTGTCCCAGCAGTGGGAACACTAAAGGATGATGATGATGAAGTAGACTTTGCTTTGCAATATCTCTTAAGAGGAATTACTTACCTGAGAAAGTTGGATTTATTTTTCCGCTCAGTCGACAAGCGGCTTATAAAGTCCATATTTCATTTATATTTAAATGACAACAGAAAAATTACTGACGGGTCACATTTTAATTTAAAAAGTGAAGATTTACCCTATGTAAGTATCTTTTTACCAACATATATAAGGCCTGATGTCTCCAAGCTTAATTTGAGTAATTTAGTTTTAATGTAATGACACTTTTACCTTGTTAAAATGTAAACTACGACAGAATGTCGACCATAAAGTTACACAAAAATGGCGTCGGTAGCATTTAGATCCTAGGTTACCTCTGACTCTAAAACTGTAAATATAAAAAATATGTTCGGAGTTCGGACAGATAGATTCCCGTTAAAAAAAATCACTATTAATTTATCTCTATCTATAATTTTCACCCTTTGAAAACAGAATAGGTACTGACGTAAGTTGCCGAAATCGATATATATTAATTAAAATTATTTAAAATGCTTGTGGCTAAGGAATAACAGCCGCACTGGTCGATATGCCACGGTTGGTCCGTGGATGGGTGATCTTGACAAATTAAGACACCTCCGTGCCTCGGGAAGCACGTTAAGCTTTTGGCCCCGTCTGATCTTTGACAATCGTGACGGGTCGTCAGAAGTCCAAAAGTTTGACAACGAGTTTTGACAAAAGGTATCATACCCAGTAACTAGCTATTGGAGGTCAATTAGGCAGTCGCTCCATGCAAAATACTGGTACTCAGCAAACCCCAATAAATCAAAATCAAAAGTCATTTATTCAAACTAGGCTGAGAGTCAGCACTTTTTGAACGTCAAAGTTACATAAGAAAGTCCCCCCAAAACGCCCGCCCTTCGACACTTCCTAGTGCTTTAGCTGGGAAGAAGAAGTGGCGGAACAAACTCCCCAGCAGCACAGCTGTCTGTTAAGTTAGAAGAACTTGATTCTACATATACAATATTGGGTAAGTAATTAATATTATAAAACAAAACATACATTATTCGCCATATGTCAGCTAGCACACGCCAATATACCAACAAAAATAAATATCTGGAAAAAGGCCGAGCAGATTTTTGAATTAGAACAATTCCAAAATCATCCCTTCTTTTGACAAGGGCAGGCTCCGACCTTCAAACAAACTACCAACTCCATACTTAGCTGACTCGCATGCCACAAACTTTGCCCCGGCTTCATATCTTGTCAAACATTTGCTTTTGTGGACTAAGTTAATGCTTAGTATGCAATCAAATGGAAACTTCACGTAGTTTCAGTTAGAATATCTTCTTAAAAACTATCTTTATACAATTGCTTGGGAATTGAAAGAAAATAATATGATAGACCTGTTAATTTGCCTCATTAATTAAGACAATTTTCATTAGTAAAAATAATGAAGGTTACGAAAAACTAAAAATATAGTGAGCTATTTATTATTCGTGAGAGAAAACTGACGACCCGGGAGGTGACGCCCTAGGAGAAAATATAGTGACCTTATTGGTAATGTTCTTCAGAAAAGTCAGGTGCAGTCAGATGCAAGTGGTAGTACTGGTAACCAGCGTGCGTGTATGACTACATGTATGAAAGTAATTGAGGTAAATAAAAGGAGTATTTGAGGATCGCAGCAGGTCGCGTTCAGTAGTTTTTGCCTACCCCATTGGAACAAGGCTTGAGTTTATGTATATATGTTATTATTATGTATATATATATTTTTCACAATTATTTAAACATATTTACATACCTTGCGAGAATCAAATCGTTTGGACCTGCCTAGATACCTAAAATGTTACGAGTTCGATCAACCTGCATATTTTTTTTAATCTGTAGATTATCTTTGACTCAAATGAAGTCATCTAAAACACACAGAATCTGCATAATTTAACAATAAACCCACATTTTATGTAGTCATCCGAAATCCATTCAAAAACCACATCCGATTTTTAATTTAGACAAGACTATAATTGATCACCCTAAAATTCTTGAGCTCTGACGTACTCTGACGTATGTATGGGATGATTTGAACCGGAATATGGCGTCACCTATATATGACGTTTAATATTTCTACCATGACTCAATGTAATGCAAGGTCTAAGAAAGTGGCCTTCTCGAATTTCATCATCATCATCATCATTATAGCCGAAGAACGTCTACTACCTACTGGACATAGGCTTCTCCGAAGCACCGCCACTTTGAACGGTTCTCGAGTTAAATCAGGGAAAAAACGAAATGTTTTGAAAGAAATAGCGGCAAAATGACGTAACGAACCTATGTATAATTTATGAACGTAGGTATGTTTTGAACTTAAGATGCATAAAATGTCGAATTTGCATTCCATACATTGTTAAATGGAAATATGATGTATGAGTTTGTTAGTTATCGACAATTTTGTGGAAAAGTTAACCTATTTTCAACCGACGAAAAAAAAACGGAGGAGGTTCGACGCGTATTTTTTAATTTTTTTTTACGTATGACCAAGCATAACTTTTTACGTCGTGGTTCGATTGTGACAATTCTTCTTCTATTGGAAAGGGTATATTCCCAAAGTGGTCCCATATAAATTTGAAAAACAAAATCGAACCCTAAGGGAAGAAAAACAGAGGATGATTGATTGTTCACTCACTGATCGTTATGCATAACCACGCATAACTTTATACAGAGTAGTCTGATTTTGATAATTATTTTTTTGTTGGATAGGGTATACTTTGCCAAGTATTATTAGTATATTAAAATCACACAAAATTATAAAATATTTTTTTTTAACAATAAATTAATCCGCCGAAAAAACGGAAAAGCATAAAATAATAAACTTAAAATTATGAGTCGGCGCTGAAAAATCAATGAACAAAGATCACTCAAAGCGCCGACTCATAATTTTAAGGTTTATTATTTTATGCTTTTCAGTTTTTTTGGCGGTTTAATTTTTTGTTAAAAAGTTTTTTGGGTTAATAATATACTATACAGGCACTACATTTTCTGTGAGGACCCAAAAAAACTATGATTTGGGTGAGGAGAGTGAGGATGCATAGATGAATGGATGTTTGTTACTTTTTTACGCAAAAACTCATCAAAGGATTTATATGAAATTTGGCACACAGATAGTTAACTTTTTATGCCGGTCGTACGTTCCACGCGGGCGAAACCGCTGGCAAAAGATAGATGTAAATATTTCGTTTCTGCTCCCACAAAATAAAGAAAACTTTGCCTCTTTATCAATAAACTCAATTGTTTACTACTGATGCTGACCGAGGCAGACCGGAAGACAACCAGAAACAAGTCATCATACTAATTAATGTTGACTTAACCCTCAAGATCTAGCCCTATCAATATCATAAAATAGTTGTTAGTGATATTGCACGCGTCGATAATATCAATATTTACATTAAAAACAGGATATGTATTTAGTTCAAACAGACTAATTGGAAATCAGATGAGCCATTTATGAAGATAATGTGTTTTTAAAGCAAACACTTCTAAAGATGGGACTTTACTTTGTTTTAAATCAATATTTATTTCCTGTGATTTATAGACTATTTGTGTATTTTTAGAACGTGCGTAATTAGTATTTCCTAATATTTTTTTTTTTATGAAAACCCCAATGTGGTGTTAGTACTTTAAAAGAGACTGTGACCTCTGAGTTTGTTTCGGCTTTTCTTCTCAGAGTAGTCAGATAGGAAACGCCAACCTCATCTACATTAAAAAATATGATTGACGTATAAAACTGTTTGTACAAACCTCCTCACAGAAATAAAATCATGTATCATTTAGGTAATAGATATCCACTTTTCAACCTAAAGTGAAGGCCAGAAGAGTCAAGAATAGAATAAACCAGTCCCGTTTCCTCCTAAGTTAACAGTGATATAAAATTTACGAAACTTACTCATGATAATCTGCCTAACCTTGTCCCAACTATTTATAAAATCAGGCTATAATGTTTCTATAGCTGGGTCACTGGCTTCCTCTCTGTTATAGGGAAGTTGTTTGTTATCTGCCACACGGGCTCAGTACGGGTTGGTAGATGTCTCATGAATTCGATGTTTTGGTTCTAGGACATACCGGATTCCTTACGATATTTTCCTTCACCGAAACGTCATGTCAGCTAAGTCTGTTGACCATGCGAGACCATGCGAGGTTGCGACCAGTTACTGGGTAATAACAAAACAATACACAATTACAAAATAAAACTTAGGTAGTACAATCACTAATTATGTCAGCTTGCATAATCAGCGTGTAATATCCACCGCTAAGACACAGTCCTCCTCTCTTCAGGAGGGAAGTGGGCCGCTATCCACCACATAAAAAAGGAACCAGTAACAACTTTTAAAAAAAGACTAACTTTACTTCTTTTAGATAAATGCTACTACTCCATATCCGCTCTCCTAGATGATAAATTTTAGTTGTAAATATATCATTGTTTGATACTTACTTTGATGTTTGAACTGCATTAATATTTGCATGCCAAAGTGGTAGAATGTACAAGGATTCCTTCAATCACCTTATTGTAAATACCTACATTCTGAGCAAATAAATAATATTCTATTCTATTCTATTCCACCACGAGGGCCCAGTACGGGTTGGTAGATGTCACATAAAGCCGCTTTTTTGGTTCTAGAACTTGCCAGTGTCCTTCACCGTTTTAAGAGCTAAGTGTGCCCTGTCAGCAAAGCGTGGCTATAATGACGATTTCCACTAAATAAAACCCCATTCTACATACGTATTTTTTTTTCATTGCAACACATTCGCAATTACCTCTTACTCCCACTCGCACCTATTATATACGTCCTGGAATGGTACGTAATGACCGTACTCTGTCGTGTACAATAATTCCCGTGTCCTCTATCAATTAGGAATGGTCTCCGGTAGGTACCTAATTCCTAGTGGCATTAAAGGGTTACCTTACAACTTCAATTAACGACGACGTCTTGAGATTTGTTCTGACGTCTTCAATTTGTTTGGATTAATTGTATAAGCCTTATTTTTATTAGTAAAAAATTATCCCAGTGGCCCAGTGGTATCGGCACTGACTTACGAGTTGTCGTAGGTTCGAACCCAAGCAGGCGCTTTACTTTGTGTAAATAATTTCATCACCATTGCTCTCAAAACGGTGAAAGAAAATATCGTGAGGAAACCGACATGTCCTAGAACCAAAAATTCGAACACATGTGACATCTACCAACTCGCTCTGGCCTTGCGTAGTAGATTACGGCCCACTTCCTCTCACCAAGAGTAATAGGCCGTAGTGTAGGCTGTAGTTTGGCCTCTGTCCCAGCAGCGAGAACAATATAGGCTAATTATGATGAAAAAGTAGTCTATAATCACTTTTTGCTGAAAACTTAAACTTAACTTAAACGATAGATCCACAGAAAACCAAATTTTCACTACATAATTACTAAGGCACAGAAATGTTCGCTCTATATTAATTTCTCTCGTATATTCAGTTAGTACATTTTTAATACCACTACAGTATCAACCATAATGATTTTACGTTAAGTGAACAAATATTTTATCTATACATAATCCAGTTTACCCATAATCTAGCTTCATAAAACACACACTAATAGTAGTTCTTTGGTCGCAAACTAATTCCGACGTCATTTATCAATTAACAACCGTTAGGAGCCACAGCATAAAGGGTTATGTTGCACAGGAGTTAATGAACTCACAGTTTTTGTTTAGCTTTGTATAGTTTGTTTTTAGTCTGTAATTTACACAGTTTTGTAGTTTTATTGCAGTGTCTACCTGAAACCGTGGCGTGTTTATTTTTTAGTTGTGTGTGACAAAATGTGGAGATTTTTAATGTTCTTTTACGAAAGAGCAGTTGCATTTTGTGTTAATTAGATGATTGTGTTTAGTTGTTATTCCATTTAGATTTCTAAATTACTATTTGTTTTTATTAAGATTTGAACAACGTGCTTTATTTCATTTATAGTCATCATCATCACCATCATTTCAGCCGAAAGACGTCCACTTCTGGACATAAGCCTCCCCCAATTTGGGGGGTTAGCCAAAATTGCGGCAGGCGGGTTAGCGATCGCAGTAAGGTGGTAAAATGCATAGAGAATGCTGCTGTCCATTCTCTTCTCTTTTCCTTAGTAGCCTCTTACGTCCTCCACGGGACGAAATGGGATTGTGCTTTTTACATACGGCACCACACGAAAACCCTAATAGTAGACCACCCACATAGAAACCCACCCTCTATAGAAAATAATATCAATAGCTTTTAAGTAGGTACATTTTGGTCCAGTTTGTTGTCTTTTTGCATTGGCAATGTGCTATTATTGTGAATTAAATTATAGTTTACATAGAATTCAAAATAGCCACACGTCTGTCACTCCTTGTTTGTTTTGCCGTCCCTGGGAATAATTAGATGAGAATGTTTTCTGAGAAACTGTCACACTAACGGACGCATATCAAAATATTATCGTTTTAAAGCGGACACGTGCTGCAGTAATCAAATAATTTACTACAACACTGCTTAATGATTCACAGAAATCTCATTTCATAGGAAATTTCGCCGTACTACAATCCAAAATGAACCTTAAACGTTTCCTCATAAATATTTCGTTCAAATGGCAGGAACTCTTTCTTTTCGATAAAAGAAAGTGATACGACCTTTAATTAAAATCAAACTTTAGTTTCCACAAAATACAGTCGAATCTCAAATGAGGTACTAAAATAGAATCGTTTAACACCGAATGCGTTGCCAAGATAAATATTGCACAAATTGCATCCAACAATAAGAGTAAAACAAAGGAATAGAGTCTATATTAGCGTGACGTTATCCTGTCAAAATTTCGAGTGCATAATAGATAGCACGCGAATAGTGTTGTGCGTTAATAGAACTATTTGCGTGCGAATCCGCACGTACGCAAGCAATAATGATGCGCATATTTACCAAAATGCGTGCGGATATCGATAAAAAACTGATACTTATTAGGGCTTCTTCACACGTACCACAACTACAACTCAACCACACCACGTGGCCGGGCGTATATTTCGTATTGAAAATGAATAGGACTATTCACACGTAGCACATTTTGCAGTCGTTATCGACCGTGTGTGTGATACCAACCACATCGCAACCACAACACAACCACCAGCGGCACTGCGAACTAGTGGCCGACCACATCGCAACATTGCGTCGATGCAACGATAGTTTTCCAACAAAGGGTGTATCCAATAAATTCTATTTCGACGACTACGCTCACAACGCCGCCATTTTCTTCTTAATAATACCATAGCAAGGATAGCAATAACAAAGTTTCCTCTTCGAATTCCATGACTTTGGTCAGTCAACACGTGTTTCCGCTATGAAAACCGGAGTCGAACTGTGTCTGCACATACGTAACCGCATCGCAACTACTGGCGACAACGCAACCACATCGACATTTTGTCGGTACCACAACGCAACTACAAAAAGCTGCAGCGACACTATTCACACGTAACTACTGCTTGACAGCATTTTGTCGTTTCGACGTGGTGTGGTTGTGGTACGTGTGAAGAAGCCTTTAGTGTTGGGAACCCCGTGTGCAAGTTGTACTTCAAGTCTGGTTTTTCCAACCGGGATGAGTAACCGTGAATCATGCGATCCCTTGGTCGCCTTGTGCTTCCTTTTTCAAACGTCAAAATTGCTTTATTTTTCTATAAAGATATAGTTGTTTCTCAAGTGTTTGTTCACCGTATTCCATAAAGGTTTTAAATATCGGGCTAAAGCTTTTGCGGACAAATCTAATAATGCAGTTGCTTTGACCCGGGATTCAAATTGTAAAGGCTTTGAAACTTGATCTCTGACTTTTAGCCACTGCAGGTCTTAAATAAAGGCCGTGTTGAGCATAGGTAGTCTCTCTTCTAAAAGATATCAAAGTAATCAGATCGAATCAAAACTGACATAGAAAAAAACAACATTATTTTAAACACTCTTTTCGCAATATAATCATTATACCTACCTTATTACCTCATTATAAATGAAAACAACAAGAAAATTATCTACAAGGCGTAAATAACAACAGATATTGAAATGAGATGCTCCTTACAAAGTCCCCCCCCCCCTTTATTGTATGACTTCCAAGATAACATGTAATAAAATTAAGCCATAATTCATGATAATAATGATACCGTTTCCGAAGACAACAATACTCCTAACAAGTCTTTATCTTATTAATTAAGCGGTAAACACAAAATGCTTCTATTTGTGGTGACATATAAATTGTTTGTGTGTTCATTCATGAGAGGAAATTATTGAGGTGTTAATTGAACTATCAGTTATAGGGTTAACTGTAGAGGTTAAATATGACAATATACATATGCTACAAGTTATTTAAAGCTATGTTTACATAAATTTCTAATAAGGTAACGTTTGGAAGGGCTGATTGAATTTCGAATAAAAATTCACTCGCGGAAACCTAAACTATTGTTGAGTGCCATAGACTATGTTTTATAGTACAAGGGACTTGCACGCGGGTAAATTCGATCGCAGAAACTAGTAAATACAGTGTTTTAAGTATCACGATGCTCATTTGCTCTCAGTTAAAAAAATCTAGTGATGTATATGATTAATCGATAGATTATAGTGGTGCTTAAGAAAACTTGTAACGCATCACAAATCATTCCACCTATACCTATTATGATGAACTTAACAAACATTTAAATCTGTCGTAAAATCGGATTAGTTGTTCAAATCATTGCATCTAATGTGAATTAGAATGCAAAAAACCCCATTCATTCACTACATCTTACTAATCCGAATCTCGCCAAAAACCCAATTTTGCAACAGTAATGCGGATGACGTCGAGCTCAAAAGTCATTGATCGTAAAAGTGACCTGAGTCAGGACTCAGTCAGGTCAAGGTCTCTATTACCGCATCTTACGCAACATAAACAGTTATTTCCGTCATGCAAGGACAGGATAATGAACTTGATCATTTATTAACAAATATTGAAAATTGATAGAGTTTTTATGAAATGTAAACGAAATATGTATATTCCTCTATCGCTCTAAATAAGCTACTATTTTTTTAAGGTTGTATCTGGACCACATGGCAGGGTAAAGGATGGATGATTGCATTGATTTTGTCCAATTATTAGCACTATGCTGTCCTAGCCTGAGCTAATTCTGTTTTTTTTTAAACAACTTTCTCGGATCTCTTCGTCACACTTCAAAAATTCCATTAGAGTATAATCCATATAAGTCTATGACGTCAAAAACACCTGCCAATTAATTTGAAACGGATATAAAAAATAAATCAAATTGTATATTATCCTACATCTCTTTCCTTCCTCAAACACCAAAAAGCAAATAAAAGAGACAAAAACATATAATCTGATGAAAAACGCAGTTCTGAGGTTGTTCAAAGACGTTGACATTTTTGATGGCTTCATACCGCGATTAGTGTTGCCACTATTCCACCGCTGTTTTGACCAAAATGCAGAGTGATTTTCTGTAGTACCAACCTCCTCAGTGAGGAGGTTGGTACTACAGAAAGTCCTCACCCATGTCAAGTAACTTTGTCCCATGTTGTCCATTCTGAGCTAATTCTGTTTTTTTTAAACAACTTTCTCTTATCTCTTCGTCACACTTCAAAAATTCCATTAGAGTGCCTATAAGTCTATGACGTCAAAACCCGCCTGCCAATTAATTTGAAACGGACATAAAAAATAAATCAAATCATTTAATATCCTACATCACTTTCCTTCCTCAAACACCACAAAGCAAATAAAAGAGACAAAAAAAAAACAGAATCTCACAATTCATCATTCGCATCAGATCCACCAAAAAATCCTTCGGAATTTCTATCGACCTGAAAGTGAATCCCTAAACGGTGCGTCAGTTACTCCGAGATAAAATAATGCGTACTCCCGCGCAGCCTCCAGTGACCAACGGTCAGGCGCGCACGCAACATTAATGACATGTCGTTCAACCGTCGATAAGTTTAAATATAGTACGCAGTTACGCACATCACTATTTGTATTTTAAAACTTTTATCGGTACTGTCGAGTGCGTAAATTTTTGTGCAGAAAAGTATAAGTTCTTTTGTGGAGTTTGGTGAAAAATGTGAAAGTTTGTTTCGTTTTTTTGTGGATGACTGTATTTTATTTAAAGGATTATTAATGACGAATTCTTTGTGAGTATTTTAATGACTTTCTCTGCTTATCTTTACGGAATAAATCTTTAAAAAAAAACAACTATTTAGAAGTAAAAGTGGCCAGTGAAATTGTTTTCCCATTTTATACGCTCCTTTGACCGTTCATGACAAAATGGGCACAAAAATGCAATATACACAGCCGACCAAGAAATCGACACAGTTCGGTAATATCGGATCGCGGCTTTTCCACATTTCCCTGTTCTTATCAACGTTTTCATTGTTTTCCACGAGTCTTGGGCAATTTGAATAATTCTCCCTGCCTCTATATTTGGCTGTTCGAAGCTTACAAATTCTTGTGGCGACTGATTTCAGGGAGACTTATAGGTAGGTACGTAAATATATATCTTCAAGACAACGTGTAAATAAAATTATATTTGGAAATTGTGTGAAATTGTAAGCGATAATTTATATCTACGCTTCGTTAGTTGTTAGACACTAGACATATGTTCGTAAACCAATTGATTTATTTTTGTCTGACGCAACAAAGGACGTAAATAAGGTGCAGCTTAGAAAATAGAATTAATCAGACGTAGGTATAAAGCAAGACCCGAATTTCTTACTAAACTACATATCTCAAGCTGAATCATTTTGAATTATATTGTTAAACCATTACTTCATATGTTGGAAAAAAGTGTCTTCTCATCAACGTAATTTACGCAATGAATGTCTTTGAACTGACAAAATAACAGGTATTCCTACTGATGTTGTGTTCAAATCTATTCCTACTGATGTTGTGGTACGCAATTATCGCATAGGTCCATTAATTTCATTTGTATCAGTATCAGAGCTTTTTGAACTGGTTTGATTTGCTTTTAAATTATTCTACTGCAGTCCAAAAAAAAAACAGTAAATTAGGTTAAGTATTATTTTTTTTTATTTTAACCAACCAACAACTGTATATACTCATATAATATCATAACGTTTTTCTACTAATTAAGGTTAGTATTACAGTTTATTATAGGTTAGCACCGCATGCCCCATAAAATAAGAACTATGATACAAATTATCCACACTAATATTATAAATGCGAAAGTAACTGTCTGTCTGTCTCGCTTTCCTGCTAAAACTACTGAACCGATTTAAATGAAATTTGGTACACAGATAGTTTAGAGCCTGAGAAAGGACATAGGCTACATTTTATCCCGGTAGTATGTTCCCGCGGGATAATTTCCGACCTTCACGCGGGCGAAGCCGCGGCCAAAAGCTAGTACATAATAAAGAGGTCTCTTTTAGTTCATACTTTAAACTGTATGTGGTACCTACATACATACATACATACATCACGCCTTTTTCCCATGGGGGTAGGCAGAAACCACGGAACGCCACCTGCTACGATCTCTATACACTCCTTTTGCCTCTTTAAGGTTCATACAATTGGTCATACACAAACGCCGGTTGCGAGTACTACGCACCTGACCTTTCTGAAAAACATGTGGTACCTATTTAACGTAAACCAAGCTCTTAATAGAGCAGTTGTGGCCCAGTGGTAACGACCGCGCCTTAAGAGATGTAGGTCACACTTTACTTAATGTATATTATTTCATTACCACTGCTCTCAAAACTATGAAGAAACACATCTTGAGAAAATCAGCATGTCCTAGAACCAAAAATTCGAAGACATGTGACATCTACCGACCCGTCCTGGGCCCGCGTGGTAGTTTACACCTCACACCCTCGCGAAGAGAGGAGGCCTGTGTCCCAGCAGTGGGAACAATATAGGCTGATATGCTAAGCTCATAATAATCATGATGAAGGTATCTACAGTCGTATTATTTTGCGAAAATGCCCTTAAATAGGACAAAATATGGCACACAGATAGTTTATGAATTAACACTAAGGATACTTTTATCCCGGTAGTACGTACCAGCGGGATTATTCCCGATCTCCACGCGGGCGAAACCGCTAGCAAAAGCTAGTCTCTTACATATTTATATTGGTACATTTAGAAAATACTTAAATGTCTAATCAAACTTCCACACTTTGACAAAGGCTGACCATCAAAAAATTAATTTGCGAGGATCAGGCAGTGATCTAAGCTTTACAAGATGCAATATTACCATATCGTTAATTAATTGGAATGCATCGTCAATTAGTGCACAGATACAGAACCGCAGTATGTTTATATTAGTCAAATGGTCTAAGGAGGACTTAATTGAGTGGCTGTAGTATATCTAATAATATAATATATCTTAGGACAACCAACACAACGTTATCTGATCCCAAACTAGGCAGAGCCTGTACTATGGCAAGCAGACAACTGATAAACATACTTATATATTTCTAAATACATATATATTATAGATAAATTACACCCAGACACAGAACAAATGATCTACCACTCTGCTGTAGTATCTACTTTTTTTTTTTTTTTTTTTTTTTTCAGGATGGGAAATCATCAAATGACTTCTCCCGCTCTGGGCGGAGCGGGAGGGCGTGTCAGACTTTTACTGACTAAAACTCACCCGTGTTCCATCAGTTGCCCATGTGCCAGGGTCACGGTATCTCTTTCGAACAATCACGCGACCCCGGCAGGCATCGGTCCTAGTAGACCCCTACACTGCTGCTGACATCTCTTTGAGGCGCGCGTGGAACACTGCGCGCCGTCGACCCGAGCTTGGTCCTTACCGGGCGGCGAGCTACCCATTGCTCGCCACCCGCAAGCTCGCGCCTACGGTGGCCGGGAGTCCGCTATTGACCCCCGACGCCCGGGGCGTCTCCTCCTGCGGCGGCTAGGGACGTGAGGGCGCAGAGACTGCCACTCCCTCACGCGCCCCGCCTCCTCCTTCGCGAGCATTACTGCTTCGCAGAAGGAGGTGACGGCTTCCCATTCCCTCTCGCTCCGTACCATGGCTCGCACCAGGGCCGGACGCGAGAGGTCGCCGCCGCCGATCGCCTCCACGAGGACACGAGGACACGGCGGTGCTCCGCCCAGGCAGGGCACACCTCCACCGTATGCTCCACCGTGTCCTCCAGACGATCCTCGCAATGGAAACACCCGGACGTATCCTCCCGCTTTATCCTGAACAGGAACCCACCGAAGCACCCATGCCCGGTGAGAACCTGCGTCAGGCGGAAGGTGAGGACGCCGTGGCGCCTCTCTATCCACTCCTCAAAGAGGGGACTTACCGCCGCAATTGTGGCGTGCCCATGTAGTATCTACTTAAATGGTACTTAATTCACATTGATATAGGTAGCATATTTGCTAATTGGGGCAGGGTTTGCACTGACCTACTTCCCACTATCTGAATGATATTATAAATATGAAAGTGTGTTTGTTCTTCTTTCAAGCAAAATCCAACCAATGGATCTATGTGATTATTTTGCATAGAGATCGTTTATGGGCTGAAGAGTGACATATATGCTAGGTTTTATCACGAAAAATTGACGGTTCTTGTAGGAGGGACGCCGCGGGCAAACAGTAGTATTTATCAAGGCTTTTTTTAACTTGGGCTGCCTCGTTGATCTACTGGTCGTTAGCGCTACCCTGAGCATGAGGTCCTGGGTTCGATTCCCAAGTCGGGCAAAGTTTTATTGGACTCTGGCATTTATTAGTAGCAGTCTGGATTTCTGCCCGGTTGATGACAATAAGCTCGCCCCCTATTACATGTGACATGTGGGTGTATTATAGGTACTCCACTGCCCAATTCTTCGTGAAAAGAAGGCGTAATGGTGTTATTTTTTTTTTAATAAGGAATATAGGTGCAATTAAATAACCCTTTTCACTTTCGCATCGATAAGAATGATAATAATACTATTAAGGAAAAATATATTTATAATCTTACAATGATGGTATTGATACTAATACTGTAGATATGTGCCTGTTTACTTGATACCACATTTAGACAATTCAAGAGAAGTGACACTAGATTATTTGTGGGAGCCGTTTGATGTCTGACTTCTTATCACTTCGTTTGGTACAATAATTGGCCTCTTTAATAATTTCAAACATCACTAAATTAAGTCATAATTATCTATAGGTTTTGGTTTGGAGATATTTTAGATTTGTTTCGCGTGTGTTGTTTGCGTAACACATTTTCAGTAGGAATGGTTTTTTATTTAGACAGTTCTACAACGTTCATTGCTTTACTGACGTGGTTGAGTAGACAAATTTTTCGAACTTACGAACCAATGGAATAATTACTCAGATTATGTTTAATAGGAGCAGTGGTGAGCCAGTGGTATCGGCCGTGACTTACGAATTGTAGGTCGGAGTTCGTACCCAGGCAGGCACTTTACTTTGTGTATATAATTTCATCACCACTACTTTCAAAACAGTGAAGGAAAACATCATAACCGGCATGTCTTAGAACCAAAATTTCGAAGACATCTGACTTCTATCAACCCGCACTGGGCACGCATGGTGGATAACAGCCCACTCCCTCTTATGGTGTACCAGCAGTGGGGATAGTATAAGTTGATTATGGTATGTGTATTCAATTAGTGGCCTGTGATAAAACACAAGAAAAGTACTTGACAGTCTATATTCTGAAAAATCTCACTGTAAAATCTTAGGTGATGTTATTTGGCAATAACGTAATATCACATGACATCTCGTGGTTTGACAGCTCACTTCAAGCTCAGTTGCCCGCCTGCTTATTTACCTTCTAATAAGCACACTAAAGGTTCCCACAGACAGGCACGACGCAACTCTAGTAGAACGATTTATAATAAAACTTCATGTAGGTAAATTTTTCTACCAGAACCGTAGCCGCTATTAGCCGTTGGTCCCAGAAGACATTAGTAGATTTTTGACAGTCGTTACGAGTAGTCAGAAGTCCTAAAGTCTGACATCCAGTCTTACCAAGAGGTATCATGTAACTGTGTTGTAGAGGTCAGATAGATAGTCACTCCATGTATATTACTGTGTTCAGCTCCACCTGGTTATACTAGAAGCTGAATCCAACACGGTTGGGAAAAGACTAGGTTGATTGATTGAATACAGAAAGGCAAAGTTCTCTTCTCACACGTTATAGAAGTAACTATTAGATCATCAGGCTCATGGTTTTGTTTGCGGGGTTTCTCACGATGGTTTCCGAAGAAAAAATGACATCATTAGAAGTATACCTGCACCATTTCTCAAATACAGATAAAAGTTATGAGTAACTGTGTATGTTTGATCAAGTGTTCACACTTCATACACATATGTATTGACTCATGGGAATACCCAAATACCCCTTTGTCTCACCTAAGGGTACACATATGTTCAAGAATGACGATACACATATACGCATTCTTTCGATTCCATTAACTCTATAACATATTCGATTTTTTCGCTCGATTATGCTGAATCACTCGAACAATTGTGTAACAACCGTAAGATGAACAACATGTATAAATGGCCTTACCTAAATTTAAAAAAGTATTTGCTCCCATTTGTTTTATTTTAAACTAGCTTCTGCCCGCGACTTCGTTCGCGTAAAATTTATTGTTCCCCCGACCCTTCCCGTCGCGTCGAATCGCCTACCCGTGTGATTTTTCCTGTTTTTGCAACATTATTCATTACTGCTCCGCTCCTCTTGGTTGTAGCGTGATGTTATATAGCCTTTCTCGATAAATAGGCTACCCAACACAAAAATAATTTTTCAATTCGGGCCAGTAGTTCCTGAGATTAGCGCGTTCAATCAAACAAACAAACAAACAAACTCTTCAGCTTTATAATATTATAAAAGTATAGATCTGTCATCTGTGCAATTAAAAATGGAAGCAAGAAGCTTCGAGATTTAAAAACGCTTACGGTGAAAGGGACTTTACTTTTTACTGGGTTTTTCCTTGTGGCTCTTTAACAGTTGTAAATGCTTTCTAACGCTCTCATTGCGCTAGCTATCTCTTTGCGTGTTGCCGATATCACTATACCGTTATTCAAAAGTAATTCTTCTTCGCTCTTATTGGCACGAACTATTTAACAAAAAGTCATTTTGTTGAAAATATTTGCCACCACTCCACAACTTAGTTACTGTATTTTCTAGCTGTTTATTACTATTTATTTATTGCTTAATCTAAAGCTAGTTAACATTCTAAGAATGACCTAAAGTAAACGAAGTAGTTTTGGTAGTCGCAGATAGCATCAAAAGCATTTCAGAACTTTGAAACTTTGACAAAGTTAAAACTTTAGTTCAGTATTCCTAAAATGTTATATGAAGTGAGACCACTTTTAGTTAAGTACCTAACCTACTGTAATTAGAGGAAAGTCCCGGGGGAAATATGTGTAAAGTCAGGGCGAATTGGCGACCAACTTAAAATGTCCGCGTATTCAAATCAGAACTCTATTTTTTGACACTTGTATGAAATGGCTATAACACGGCTAATTAAAGTAGTGTCCATTTCTTTGACAGTACATTGGCAGGCTTAATGATTTTCCCCAGAATTTGTATACCGTGTTTGCTTCAGTATCATGTTCAAATCGGCTATGTAGGAACAGCTAACAAGATATAACAAGAAGTCATTATACTTCCCAAATCTGACACTAATCCAGTCGTTTAGGAACCCTCCCACATCTCGCCTACGGGTCTAAAGTTACAAAATAAGACCGATGTATAAGAAAGATGTATAAGCCTGTCTCTGTTTCAAAAGAGAAACAAAAAGCTAGTACATTACACACAATACACGTAGGTGTCATTGAAAGGGAACATGTTAAATCAGGAGCATTATCCTCAGCAGAATTTCACTTTGTTTTCCAAGATTTGTTATTTTCAATCCTTATCAAGAGATCTGGCTGATATCACAGTTTTTTGTTGAGATCACGTGTGATGTGGTTTGTAGTACTAGTAAAATTCTAGTAATGCTGGTATAAGAGAGCAGTGGTGGCTCAGTGGTAACGATTGGAACTTACCGAGTTGTAGGTCGTAAGGCGGTTGCTACACTTTGTATAAATTTAATTCATCAGCACTGCTCACAAAAACGATGAAGGAAAACATTGTGAGGAAACCGGCATGTCTTAGGACCAAAAATTCGAAGACATGTGACATCTACCAACCCGCACTGGGCCCGCGTGGTGGATTATGGCCCGCTCCCTCTCACCGAGAGGAGGCCTGTGTCCCAGCAATGGGAACATCATAGGCTGATTATATTATGCTGGTTTTAGGAATTCGTTCATGTTAATAGAGCAAAGGCTTCCTTCTAAACCTGCTGAGTAATTGTGTTATACAGTTACAATAGCCAGGTTATGTATTTTAACAGTTCTACAACATTCATTACGTTATTTACGCTGTTGAAAAGGCGATTTTTTCAAACATTGAAGCAATGGATTACGAATTTCCAAGGTCGCCCTTACGGCTATTGCTCAATTCTTCAATTAGCGTTCATTGTACTCAACAGGACTATTTAAACCCTGATGGGACAATTTCTATTTATAATACAGACACAGATCTATTTCTAAACAAAGATATTTATTCAAAAGCAATCAGACTCTTTGATCATTGGATTGTTTAGACAGAACACGTCTCCTTAGATTGGCACCTCTCCAGCATTCGCGGGGTTCTCCAGGAATTTGCCCCGAAGCTTTCAACCGTGTAGGGTTTAAGCAGAGGTATAACTAGTGGTTTAGACACTGCTTGAAACTGTTTAGACTTCGTTGCTTGAAATCTATGAACGGCTGGTTTATTCAGGATGGATGTATGAAAAAAAAACGCAATTTTGTAGATCAATAGCCGCATAAGCCGGTGATGTTGCTACAAATTTATGAAAATTATATGAAAATAGACACTGGACGATTGACATGGTCAGATGGCTTCTGTTGTCATCCATTTATTTTTTCATCATCATCATTTCACCAGAAAGACGTCCACATACTCTAATAAGTTTCTTAGTCGCCTTTTACGATACCTACAGAAAGAAATAGGAAACATTTATTAACTATGCCAAACTGCCAACTTCCAAAAACAGTCAATTTTCACAGAACTGTAATTGACTCTTACATGTGACGAGCCTTGCTTTTATCTATTTTATTAGTATTTTTAAACTCAAGAGAAGTATTTTTAAATTAAGAACATGGTTACCGATTTCCTATTAACTTAATAAAAAACAATAACAATTTATTCGAAACAATTGACCCCTTCCAAACGAGTTCCCAAGAAAAAGGTAACTTATAGCACATAATTGAAACACTAATTCGAAGAGAAATGCTCGTCAAAATAAAAACTTCGCAACAGGTTGATCGGTATGTTAAAAAGAACTTGTTTGAGCCCGTCTATCTGCGGTACTTTCTTAAGACATGTTTCATTTAAAATGTTCACGTGATTTGGTTTAACCATGTGTGTGGCTCTTTTAATACGTAAGTATTCAAATTGGAATCGTTTTTGCAACATTCACTGATGATTTAACGACAAAGATAAAACTTGTGAAATAATGTCTTATAAGTGTCAAAGATATTATTAAACACCATTTGACGCAGCTATCTCTTAAAATAATGTGGAGACAAGCGGGGCAATTCTCGTAATTAAAAAAAACCGTCACAGTTTGATTTCAGTATCAATCTGTCAAAAATTTCCATACATTACTGACAAGTTTTTGACATTTAATTGTCGCCGAGATGACAGTGCCACAAAATTTTAAACGTTTTTAAATTAAAGAATTTTATTCCTTTCTGATTTTTAGAAGTTCTTAGATGGTACCACAATATTTTCAGTCGTATGCAATGCTTAATCTCCCATTTTACCGACAACTTGAACTTTAAAAGAAACCATGACCTCTGAGTTTGTTTCGACATTTGTTCTCAGGGACCAGGCAGCTAAGAAAAAGCAGCGCCATCTATAAATCTTCTTCTTAGCATATCGATTGCAATCTAAATAGAGTTAGCCCAGAATTTGGTTACGAGCTTAGCACTTTCTATAGCATCCAACAAATCTTGTAGCGTGCAAACCGCATGACACGCTGGGTAAGATATCAAGTGCCGCTTTGTTTGTGGGACAGTACCTATAAATGATCTACTTACTACATTTCACTTACCTGCCAATTATGGTCCCATCATCTCTTTCATGTTCGACAAAACAAAAAAGATAATCTCGTAACCGAACATCACGTCCCACATAATACATTAATTAACCATAACCAACCAACCAACGCTTCACAAAGTTCCGTACAAAAGCTTTATATCATAAAAAATCTCTTTCATTTTATTGGATAACAGCCTCCGTAGCCATAAGCCGTTGACAAACAGTACTCAATCCCTGTAATCTGCCGACGGAGTACCAGCTCAAACTTTGTGTCTAAACAAGCTATTTTTATCTTATTAAGGCTTTGTCGTACTAACTTAAAGTGTCAGCGTAATCTGAAATGTTTCTCAAGTTGTTTATTCCGTAAATCTGCTTGTATAAGTAGTGTTTTTAGACTTAAAAGTTCGTCTTTCGTGTCGGCTTTAGCTGCACAAGTAGTGCATGTTTTGGTAATAAGTTTAGTCAGTCCTTCTGTAGGTTTTGGAACTGTCCAACGGACTATCATCATGAAGGTCTTTGTAATATCGTAACTTGTAGGTGCTCTTTAAATGTATGCATATCTTAGGCGAGTTTCAAACGACTGAAACCCGGAAATGAACTTAGAAAAACAGTATTGAACGAAACTTTTTTTTTATCTCCCGCCCATTTTACTTTATTTTCCTCAGAGAATCTTAAATTTCTGTCAATTCAGTTCTTGTTTTTTTACAAATATGTTCTAACTTTTGACAGTTTTATTTGTATTTTATGTCCTAAGTATATTCTTCTGTAGAATTATCAATTGTGAAATTGTTATTGAAAAGTACGGGTAGAAAGAAAGCCCGAAAGTCCGACAACCAGTGTTACCAAGCGGTATCGTGTTATCTTACTGGATAACTGGGGGTAACTGGGTTTTGCAGGTTAAATATGCACTCACTCCATGTAACATATAGGTATTCAGCGGAAACCGACCCCAACATAGTTGGGAAAAGACTAGGCAGCTGATGATGGGATTAAAGTCTTACATTCCCATTCTTATATGTACATCGCCATAACGACACGCAAGTACCTACCAGCTGCTCACATCAAATATCAAAGGAAAACCATACCCCAATACAATGAAAAGCGAAAAACCTTTGTGGATGAAATAAAACCAATAAGATGTTTTATTATGTGAAACGAGAGGCAAACATTCCAATACGGAGGTCATGGGTGTGACCCGTTACAAATCCCAACTATTTCTGCTCAAATACCAAAATATATTACAATTCGTAATAGTTTTTTTGTTGAATTTGCTTTGTTTTCACGTGTTTTTTAACCGACTTCAAAAAGGAGGAGGTTATCAATTCGGATGTTTATATATTTTTTTTTTTTATGTATGTTCGGCCATAACTCCGTCATTTATAAACGGATTTCCAAAATTCTTTTTTTGTTCGAAAGGGGTTTATTCCGAAATGGTCCCATATAAATTTCATATAGATCTGATGATGAGTTCCGGAGACAGACACCGGAACTCTTTAAAAAATGACAGCAAGTCAACCGCGATTTCTACTATCGCATAAATATGCACCGTTTGTTTGGAATTAGTGCAGGGTAGATACCAAAACTTAAAATTTTAAAATAAAAACTTTTTTACAAAAAAAAACAACCGACTTCCTTAAAAACACTACAAAGTGAAAAATAACTTTAATTTCGGAAGTCGGTGGCAAAAATCTTAAATACAAATCCTAAGACACCGACTTCCGAAATTAAAGTTATTTTTCACTTTGTAGTGTTTTTAAGGAAGTCGGTTGTTTTTTTTTGTAAAAAAGTTTTTATTCATTGAACGATGAATAATGTGGCAAACATTTTTATTTGACCAAATTTATATGAGATTTTAACGGATTTCATTGGAATCTACAATTTGAAATGAACTTCGCCGACTCCGTTCAATTTTTAAAAGCTGTATCGTACAGTCCCTCTGATTCTGTATCACTGTCAAAATAACAGTGATCTTTATTCGCTTTCACATAAGGTTGCAGTTGTGTTGCTGCTGTCGGTAAAATAGCTGTGAAGGCATATGCCTACCTAATACATGTGTTTCCAACAAATTCACCAACATAAGTACAAACGATTAATACGATATCTACCTTCATACATACAATGTATTCCCAAGATTCCCTTGGGTTATAAAATCACAACTGAGTGTCGTCCGTCGTACTGTGTCCAATAAACTGTATACAAAATGGACGCGTTTATTTAGAGAACATGCAATGTCCAAGTATTGTGGTAATTATGTTGTAAATAGGAATGTTTATTTATTTTGTTGCTTAAATAATGTTAATTAAGAAAGCGATGCGACAAGGTACTTTAATTTTACTTGTACAGTTCAAAAAAGTAGTCACGCACTAACGTTTTTAGCAGTCCCGCAAAGTTCTTCCAGCGTCTCATTCCATCATAGCATACAATTCCATAACGACAAATGTTAAAAGTCATGATCGTCATATAAATCATCCGATAATGTTCCCACCGCTGGGCACAGGCCTCCTCTCGGTGAGAGGGAGTGGGCCATATCCACCACGCGAGCTCAGTGCGGGTTGGTAAATGCCATGTTTTCGAATTTTTGGTTCGAAGTCCTTCACCGCTTTGAAAACGGTGGTGATGCAATAATTCACACGAAATAAAAAACCTACGACCAACAACTCGTAAGTCGCAATCGTCAGCACTAGGGGTAGCCGGGATTACAATGAATATTGTTTTTGATCCCGACCGATGTGTACTATTATGTATTCTGTGTCCCGACTTCAAATAACCTAAAGATATGAGGTTCGTCATACATTATTAAAGAATGGTCAGCAGTACGAATTTAATAAAAAAAAAACAACTGCATTCCATTCTGCCAGCACCGCATAGTAGCTATAAGCCATTGTTTCATCAAACCGCAATTAAAAAATAACACGAATGGCGCCGCGGGCTCATCAACTTTAGCTTGGCATTACACTAAACTGTTTTGGTAATGAGGTGAACATCACATTCACTAATAAGTAGATTTTAGTGTAAGCTTTCATTTTAGTGGGAATGAGCTTTATTTAGACAAGATTTAGACCCGTGATTTAGACTTAGTCCATATTTCTAACGTTGTAGTTAGGTAAAACGAGAATAGTCGTAGAACTACCGCATTCCAATTTCAAAGTTTCACCTTTATTTTTGTTATTCTATTAAACATTTCCCTACATTGGGAGTTTCCCCTAGTTATGGTTGCGTTGACAAATATTTACTGTGTGGGATTTAAACCCGCTGTACTGTAGGTATCGGCTCAGAAAAACATAGCATGTACATTTTCGAACATCATTATTTTCTATTTTAAAATAAATTCTCTTTTCACTATCTGTCGTAATTAAAAACCATATTTCATTAGTTTGTAAGAAACGTATTTGCCTTATTAGGTTCGATTTTTAAACCTAATCATAAGGCGCCATCTACACTGGCGAGATATTGGCAAAGATAGTCACAGTGGCTTCAAATTCAAGAGAAATTGTATGAAGCAATCTACACACTGCGAGACTATCGTCATGATTCACTCGCCCGTAAAAATTGCACCTAAGGAAGTCCATCTATATAAAACACACTTTTATATCTACTAATAACTTCACCCATAACTTTTTTCTTCTAACACATCAAACGACTACCTCCCACGTTCGAACTACCCACGAAAACGGCCAAAAACCCTCCTAATCAAATTCCCTAGCATGCTACCCCCCTTTATCTCTATTACCTACTCCGGTCAGCTAACACCGCGCCTTTGAACGGACAAAAAGACGCAGTCTTCGTTAGCATAACAACCAAAAAGGACACGGCGCCATCTTGTCCTTTGCCGGGAACATTTTTTGAAATTCGATCTCCTTATAAACGGAACGTATTACGAAATGTCAGTTGTTTCCAAAGAGGTTTGAATTTCCTTTAGCGGAAATAAGTATTTTTATTTGAATGTTTCTGACGTTTGCGTTACCTTTGTGAGACAAGTTTATTCAGTTACATACATGGTTTATTGTATAGTAGTAAAGATAAGATTCCCCTGAAAACAAACGAAAGCACGTCCATCTACCTTAGTGGGAGAGGTCAATATGATGTGGATTATATTTAACGAGTCAGGCTACATATCAAGCTTTAAATAAGTTTCCAGTTTTAGCTAAGCTCGCATTGTATACATTTATCGTACAGTGAGAAATCAGCTTATACTGGAAATGTATAGCTTGATTTGCCGCCGTGCGTACCACCAAAGATAATTTCCAGAGCTTCTAATAAAAAAGAAAATATCAACAACCACTTTAAACATATCACAACTAATTAACAAAAATATCAATAACCAACCACCAATAGGCTCGCCCCCTATTACACGGATGATGGGATTTAAACATAACTGAAAAAATGTAGGTGGTACACCTCTGCGCTACCCTTCGGGGAAACTAGGTGTGATGTTATGTTATCAATAACCACTTAGTACTCAGTTCTAAGGAAACTTTAACTAAAATCAACATTGTTTCTCATCCCTAATCTACCTAGGTATATAACCACCTGTATCGCTTTCAAATGGACCTCGCACCTCGAATACTCGATCATACCTGCTTATCGATGCAAACGATTTAACTCGATTCTCGAACTAAAGGGTGCCTCAGTCGAAACACGTTTACAACTAGTTACTAAACTAAGTTGCGATACTTTAGAAACTTACGTGGACCGACGAGTCTTTTTCTAGTGTTCAATGTGGGATAATGCACTTTATTTTTTCTATATTTAAATATCGAAGCAAAGACGCTTAGATTGTCAAAACTCCATGAATTTTGATACATAAATAAAAGCAACTGCAAGGTGGCTACAAAAGTGGTATTTTTTTAAGAAAATGCTTTGGATCTCGAAATATATAAATAACGTTACAAATTTTTAGTCTGTTGTCGTAGGTGTTACCTACATGGTTTGTAACTTATCCGCAAATGCATCAATGTTTTCGCTTTTATCTTTGAAGTCCAGAATAATATTGGTCAAGCTTCCATCTTTCTAAAATAAAAACACACTTGGAACGTTATTGTAACGGAGTTATATTACTTGGGATCATAATAAAGGTCATAGAGAAGCCAAATATCACGTTCACAATGCAACTTTTCTTTTGAATACTCTGTCCTATTCAAGAAGACATATCGCCCCTATCATGCAAAGCATTGGCAGGCTCAAGAGCTCACGTATGCAATATCCATAAGCGAATACGACTGCAGATACAAATATCTGGAGGACATACAAATATTAGTTTCGTGCGAAAATTTAACCTGTAACACGGGATTATTGTTCAGCTACGCGTCAATTCAATACGATCCGTAAGCCAATATACATAGCTACTAAAATTCTATATACTATTTTCATACATATAAGGTAACTATTCTTATTAACGTGATGTCCCGTGCAACCTGCATGCTCCAGTAGCCAGCGTTTCAATAAGCCTTTGGTGCTTGACATGGAAAAGATGCACGATTCATAACCTGTGTTGAGCTTTTAAAATTGAGATGTCTGTTGGGAGTCTTTTAGTAAGCAGCTTTAGACATTCGTTTAAGACTTGGGAGTATATTGTACCGATTTATAGATGACTAGCTTCTGCCCGCGACTTCATCTGCGTAAATGTCGGTTATCACGGACGCAGACAAAGTCACAGAATAAAAAGTAGCCTATGTCTTTTCTCAGGTTCTAAAATATCTGTGTACCAAATTTCATTTATATCGGTTCAGTAGTTCTAGCAGGAAAGCGAGACAGACAGACAGACAGTTACTTTTGCATTTATAATATGACATATAATATAATATAGTTATAAATAAATATAATATAAAATATAAATATATAGTGTGGATGATATTTTTCCTTTTGATGGAAAAGGAATCAACTATTCGGGGCACTGCACACGTCCTACCTAGGTATTTGTAATAAGCACGTACCTACCTCTATTTTACCTATCCTCTACCTAGCTATTTTGATCGTAAACCATGTTTTAAACATGTTGGAAACAATGAATTTTTTTTTTTTAGTTTTGATATCTGCTCTGAAGCGATTAAATTTAGACCTGAATAATGACGATCATGATGAGGTTATTGCAAACTTTCTTTAAGATAGTTCATTGATTGATGGTCTCTTTAGTGTGCGTGAGGGAATGGGACATATTCCAACATGGGTCAAATGGATGTCAATTGTTCGATTTTTTCGTTCTTTGACATGCCCGTTTTCTTAACATGTGACCTATCCATCTCCACTTTTGTTGGTCTACCTTTTATTAATTGAACTGTTTTCTTTGTCTCCAGCGGTAATGGTTATCACGTGGCGGTAGTGTGTGTGGTGCTGGCGTGCGCAGGCGCGGCGCTGTGCGCACCCGCGCAGCTGTGCGCCGGCGCCGCTGACGACGACCCCAGGGCCGCGCGCTTCTGCCAGGCTCTCAACACCTTCCTCGAACTATACGCTGAAGCCGCTGGGGAGCAGGTGCCCGAGTATCAAGGTATGAGGGGTTCTTGACTATAAATATGGTTGCCTAGGTGGAGTATGATCTTCTCTGGCAGCAGGTGGATCATAGTAGTCGAGGACCAAGTTTTGGAGAGGCTATGTCCAGCAGTAGGCTGCTACAGGGTGATGATCCTGATAATGGATGCTCTTATATCGGAGAAAAGAATGATGCTGTGATTGAATAGTAAATCATTCAGTCTATTGGACTTACATATATTATTTTAAACTGATAGGTGATATACTGTTGACTTAAGTAGCAGGTACGGTTTGTCAGACTTCTTGAACACTGCTGCGCCCGGTCTTTTGGTCAGAGCACAGTCAACCTACCGTCAGACGTGCCTTGATTCGTTTTCAACTGCGGCATTCACTTTAAAACAAAGTGAATGTCTTGAAACCGAAACACTGCAATTTCCCTTTGGGATATTATGATCTTTGCTAATGTGATTGTCTTCTTCCCCAGCCCTGGTCCGCGACTACCCACAACTCTTGGACACCGGCATGAAGAGGCAAGATGTCGTGCATTCGTTCCTGCGCTTCGGTCGCCGGCGCTGACGCGTCGCGCAACCGCAGCGGCCACGCCGCGTCCACGCCCAACCACCGCAACCCACACGCAGCGACCAGGCTTAGGATTGTTTGCTAATATAACATACATTTAGTTCTTTACGTTATTTCGTCCAAAATATTTAAAAAGTTCCTTTATAATGTAAGGCCGTATTCAAATGCTAGGTATCCGAACTGCGAAATTAAAAAAATAACTCATTCAACGTCGAGATGTCAACAACACCGGACGTCTAAACCTCTCTCTCCAAATTTAATAGACTAGAATTAGAACTTATTATAATGAAATGTACTTATTGCTAAAAGTATTAATAGTATTTAAGATGTAATTAAACGATCTTGTTGTCAACATTTTTGTGGCATTTCATTTGATAAGTGTAAGAATATTTAAATAATTATTATGATGTTTTAAATAAATAAAGTGCGTATTTATGACAAGCTTTTTAATATTTTTCTATAATTCCTTTATCCCAAAACCACTACACAGTGTCACAATTATTTTTAAATTGACGTTTCAAAAAGATACCAAATTATTTATGTAGGTATGGACAAAACACACAACACCGACCAACATTGTGTCTAAACATTATGTAAATTACACCAATACATTGCATTTTGCTCATTAAACTCACATACACTGTAATGAATATGAAAACTTTCACACAGTGAAGGCGGATTCCCAATTAATGGTCGCATAAAATAACCTCAAATTACTTCAGAATCTGAAATTATCAATTTTATGAGCGTTTCATTGAAACATATGATTTTGATAATGTGAAATTGCTACTAACATGTTAAATTAAATTTATTGCATGTTTAAGCGACAAAATATTGTTAGTTTCAATACCAAACCACTTGATCACTATGCCTAATTAAAAAAAAAACATCTCACCGAAAAATACTCTTCTTCTTCTTACTCAATACTCAATTCTTTATTGCATTCCATATGTTACATAGATGGTTAAAAATAAAATGGTACAAGATCAAATATGGACCCTGTCGGGCACGCAAAAATTAGGAGAGAGGAAGAGGGCTGAGTTACAATTTAATTAAATCAGTAGATATTCTCATTTACTGTCTTTCATTTGGTATATAATTATATTGTATACATATTATTATTATGTTCGTGTAGATAGATATAACATATCAGTTGTTAATTACATATATTTGCACGAGATTACATTATTATTATTCAATTCTTACAAGTTTTCACTTTTATTATGTACTCAATTAGATTAATTATTATAAGTATATATACCATATACATTTATTTTAATAAATTATGAGAATTATTTAAGTATTCATATTTTTATATTCTTTACTTAAGTATCTGTATTCAATATTTAATTTAATATTTTATGTACAGACGCCAACACATCAAGCTACTACAATCTGTCAGATTTCTTTGATAGATTTTCGACTTTATTTCTAGAGCATTAGGTTCAAGGTTCATTGGGAAAAATTGACAGTTTCGGGTAGCTTGACCTGGTGGCGTCTGTACCTATATATTTTATTAATATTTATTTTATTTTATAATGTTTTGTATCAGAAAGAGTATTTTATTTTTCAATAGATTTATCATCTAGAAACTTCTTTACGGTGTAGTATGCCTTGGATTCAAGAAATCTTTTCAATTTATTTATAAATATATTTGTTTTGTTTTCTGCTCTAATATTATTTGGTAATTTGTTGTAAATTTTTATGGACATAATTAAAGGGCTGGTTGAGTGCATTTTGATTCGGGATTGAGGTTTGTTTATTTTGTTTTTGTTGTGTCTAAAGGTGTATCTTTTTTGTGTCTCTTCGCAAGTAGTGTAGAAATCTTGATGTTTTTTGACAAATTTACATAATTCTAAAATATATAAACAGGGAAGTGTGAGTATTTTATGTTTTTGGAAGTGTGGTTTGCAGCTATCTGTTTGTTCTATGTTTGTTATTATTCGAATTAACTTCTTTTGTAAAATAAATATGGTTTGTGAGTCTGTACTGTTACCCCAGAGCATGACCCCATAGCTGAGCCATGCCTGGGCATATGCATAGTAGGTAACAAGTGCAGTTTGCAGGTTAGTGGTTTTTTTTAATTTCGCGTAAGGCATATGAGAATTTGGATAATTTTGCTCGTATTTTTTGTATGTGGGATTTCCAATTTATGTGGGTATCTATAGACAAACCGAGAAGAGTAAATTCATTCACTTGTTCTAGTTTTTTGTTATTGAACATAAAATTTAGTTTTAAAGGGGATTTCTGATGTGTGGTTCAGCAATCTAAATAGAGTTAGCCCATAATTTGGCTACGAGATTAGCATTTTCAGTAGCATCCATCAACTGTAGGTGCAAACTATAGGAAAAAGACACTGCGAAATCCAAAATAACTTTATTTTTTAAATAAGCGGCATTGTGATTTTTGTATGTGGGATTTCCAATTTATGTGGGTATCTATAGACAAACCGAGAAGAGTAAATTCATTCACTTGTTCTAGTTTTTTGTTATTGAACATAAAATTTAGTTTTAAAGGGGATTTCTGATGTGTGGTTCAGCAATCTAAATAGAGTTAGCCCATAATTTGGCTACGAGATTAGCATTTTCAGTAGCATCCATCAACTGTAGGTGCAAACTATAGGAAAAAGACACTGCGAAATCCAAAATAACTTTATTTTTTAAATAAGCGGCATTGTGATTTTTCTTTAATTTTTTGCCACCGACTACTAGAAAGATTTCCTTCATTTTTGAAGTTGGGTATAATGGGGTTTTAATTTACTTTACCTTTTGATAAACCTTGTTAATAACAAGCTGAGGGGTAATTACGTAACAAAATTCCAGTAGGAATGGTTTTTATTTTGACAACTGTCAAAGTTGGTTCGAACCCAGGCAGGCGCTTTAGGTACTTCATGTAAATAACTTCATCACCACCGCTCTCAAAACGGTGAAGGAAAACATTGTGAGGAAACCGGCATGTCCTATACCTACTCAAAAATTCGAAGACATGTGACATCTACCAACCCGCACTGGGCCCGGGTGGTAGATTACGGCCCACTCCCTCTCACCGAGAGGAGAACTGTGTCCCGGCTTGGTCCCGGCAGTGTGAACAATTTAGGCTAATTATGAACTGCCAAAATGAAACTCAACAACATTGCGTAGGTTACACTGTTGAACATACATTTTTTATCGAGCAATGAATTTGCAATATGCTTCAAAATGATTCTGATAACCGGTACAGAACACACAACCTCGTATGGAATGTATACTAATATTATAAAGCTGAAGAGTTTGTTTGTTTGGTTGAACGCGCTAATCTCAGGAACTACTGGTCTGAATTGAAAAGAATCTTTTTTGTGTTAGGTAGCCTATTTATTGCGGAAGGCTATGGGCTATATAACATCACGCTACGATCAAAAGGAACGGAGCAGCAACGAAAAATGAACGAAAACTGGCAGGCAATTCGATACGATGGGAAGGGTCAGGGACCAAAAATTTGACGCAGACGAAGTCGCGGGCAGAAGTTAGTAAGAAATAAAACACAGTGAGTAAATATTTGTCATATATTTCGCCCTACAACACACATTGTAAACATACATAGACAAAATACATAAAGACATCCAAATAACGGCTAGATACTGTATTTTACAATCAATAATAACTTAGTTACGAAAAATATGTATAATATTGTGAGAATTAAGTACTCGTAGAACAATACACAATTTTAATTGGACTTAGTACAATTTCACTTTACAATGCTGAACGACAAATTATGTGAAACGTACTTAATTTATAAGAAAGAAAAATATACAAAAGTAAGAGATGTATTTTTACATAGATCCTAAAAACATTAGGCCGTTTAGGAAACCAATAATAACTAGTTAGATATTGGTGATGATTCTGTTGTGCACCAACTAAACTTAACATGGGCTATTGCTATCTCTTTGCTTCTAATGAAACAAGAAAGAGACGGAAATACATAAGAGCTGTCAAATTTTGTTTAAATAAGATTTCTTGGAAACAACTACGACAAACTAAATTCATTATGCTTAAAATCACACCTAATTCAAGGCAACCAAGACGTAACTTTGTTTGGCAGTTCTAAAAGGGTCACTTGTCTTTTTCTTTCGCGGTGTGTCAGAAAGAGATAGCAATACGTTTATTTTAGTTTAAAGTGATGAACAAGAGTATCAGCACCATTATTGTATCTCCTTTTCGCTAAGTTTTATGAGACTAATTTAATAGGTTCCACAAATAGTTTTTACAAACATGACTATTTACATACGAGCATACGATATAAATAAGAAAAAAGAATTAAAAAATAACCAAGAAAAAAAAAAATTGTATCGTTGACAAAATACGTCAAAAACCTTCCAACTTTAAATATTACTAATGGCAACACTACTGACAAGATGACATTAAATGTTGCCAGTTATTTATCAATAGAATGTGGTTCTGGATGATATAACCCGGGAGATTGAGTATCGATAGGTTCCACAAATACATTTTCCAAACATGATTATTTACATACGAGCATACGATATAAATAAGAAAAAACGATTAAAAAATAACAAAGAAAAAAAAAATTGTATCAGTGACAAAATACACCAAAAACCTTCTTACTTTAAATGTTGCTAATGGCAACACTACTGACAAGATGACACTAAATGTTGCCAGTTATTTATCAATAGAATGTGGTTCTGGATGATATTACCCTGGAGACTGAGTATCGATACTTAATTTCGGTTTACTGGAAGGCGACCCATTATTTCTGCAATATTTGAGTATAAAATATGCAGTGACATTGAAAAGAGTATGCTTAGATAGTTTGGTCACATTGAGAGGATGAATGAAGTACGGCTAACAACAGGTATTTACAAGGCAGATGTGGTTGGAAATTCCGGAAGGGGACGCCCTAGAACATATAGTGACCTTATTGATGATGTTTTTCAGAAGGGTCAGGTGCATAGTACTGCTTACCGGCGTGCGTTTATGACTAGATGTATGAACTTAAACGAGGCCAAAGGAGTATATAAGATTCGTAGCAGGTGGCATTTTGTAGTTTCTGCCTACCAACATGGGAAAAAGGCGTGAATTTACGTATGTATGTTTGAGTATATTTTGTCATTAATACCTGTATAATTAAAATGACAAGAAAGTTTGACGAAGCACCATATATTTCCACTAACCGTCGAGTGATATTTAAAAAATAAATGAACAAACACAACTTACAATAAATTGTATACCGCTTCACTTTGAATTCTTACAGGTAACTGTGCATTTCGGTATGAGAAATACTTTTTCAATACTGTTTAAATGTTGCTGAAATACCGCATTGTTATTTAATACCGCATTGCTTAAACTGTCTTTAAAAGAAGTAGTCTGTGAGTAAAACTTATTTTATTTGGAGTTTGTGATACAATGTTTTGTGGAGACAGTAGGTTAATCAATTAATACCTGTTGTTAATATACCGCAACGCACAGATACCTCCACATGATAGTTAAAGCGGTATTTATCAATAGAGAGTACGTTTGTGGCAAGTTTTTGGTGAAGAAATAATTATCATTTTGTTGACTTTGAATATTAAAATTACAAAGTGTCTATGGCAAGATATTATTATATAGCTGGTAATACAATTATTGTTAAGTACGTTTTATAAGGCTTTATGTCAATGTATAAATAAATTAGGTTTTGGACTTTTCTGTCATAAACGCATGCTACTTTAAAATAGGACACAGCAAAGGAGTATTTAGTACTTAAATATATTAAAAGTAAGAAAATATTCAAATATAAATATAGTTAAAAAACATTACACACAAGTCTCATATGAATATAAACGTTTCGACTAAAAAGTCAGTTTCTTAAATATACAATATACAATGAATAAAGTATTTAACAATAATTTTGTACGATATACATAAAGGATTGTGATTCATACATTTCTCATCATTAATAATCAAAAAAAAAATAATTTGCAATTATCGACTATAACATATTTTATTATTCTACAGATAAGAAAAAAAAAACAGAAAATATTAAATGGTAGGTCCAAATTGACGAAGGTAATATGACAACATATTACCTTCGTCAATTTACACGTAAAGGACATCATTCATGTTTCGAATATATTGTACCCAAATATTGATTTGGCCGGTCGAAATAACAAGATCAAATGTTTTTACCATTACAGCGTAATGATAGTAAAAAAAAACCTTTATTTTAAATTATATCTCGACCTCAGAAGCATCATGTCGGATTTGCAGATAGAACCAAAATTACTTTTTAGTATAACGATATTATAATTTTGTTGCTCTTTCTAACTATCTGACCCTGGTATTTCTATCTCTTATCATTATAAAGATACACTTATGCATAATGTCGGATTTAAAGACATTTTCAAATACCTTAGAGCCATAACCTTTTTTATTTACTTGCATCTTTATGCATCAAATTATTAATAGTTTTTTGAGCCGTATCTCAACTTAAGCTATTATGAATTAAAAATGTTTTGTCTAACATGCTGGTAGCAACAGCAGATACGCATTTATGCCTCTAAAGTTTACAATCAAATCATAGTGCGTATCTTCAAATCAAAATAGCGTTATGCTTAAAAAAATGTTGCAAAACGCTACAAAGGCATAAAGTCTTTTATTCATAAAGAACTTTATTGTTATAATAATAACGTTTTGTGTGTAATATTGTGTACGTTCAAAGAGTTTCAGCCTTATGGCTCCAAAAATTAATACAAAAATGTAATATACTTGGTCGGTACTCAAGATAGTTCGGATAAAGTCGTATTACATCGAGTGGTACGGACCTCACGTGGCTTTTCTTCGAATGGCGTGCGACAGCATTATAGCTTATTATAATAAGAGTGAGCGAGAGAAACGCGTGTACCACGAGCCACCTGTCGCGTCGCGTCGCACGCTCGGCGCCAGTTGTAAACATTATCATTCAGTCGGCACGCAGCGCACGGTCGCATCAGTTATCACATGTGTTTTTAGTTAATCCGATTGATTTTACGAAAAACAGTGGTAAATGGATAGAGTGATATTATTATACTGTGTTTGTGTTTGATAAAATATAGCAATAATGGAGGACAACACCAATAAAGTATTAGCCTACAATAAATTTTACTCTTGCGTCTGTTGGCACTTGCCGTTTAATTTTTATGTGATATGCAATGCAGTGCAACAGAGCCACCTAAAATGTGATATTGAACTCGAAACTGGTTAGGTATTAATAAATATTTTGGGACAGAACCTACAGTGTGTGATTGATACCTAATAATTCCAATCTATTTTAACTCCCGACGGAAAGAATCTTGATTACCCGATTAAAGTTTGAAATCTCTGCTTGTCTGTATTGCTTGGTATGGTCTGTACGTATGGACATACTTGTCATAGCTTCGAAATGGTTGGAGCGATTTAACACGTTGTGTTTTCCTCTTAATGTCAATGTAAATTTCTCCATAAATGAATGAATTAGTACGCCTTACTAACACATCTAGTTTTGAAAGCGCCTTTATGCAGCAGTAACCGCTTACCATCAGATGAGAGCCAGTAGTTTGTTATAAAAAAAATACTTTGTCACTTACTCGTTGTATTATTCTTACAGAACAATTTGTCGTTGTACGAAGAATTATTTGAAAGACGACGAAGGCTTGCTAATCTACGCGAAAAAGTTATTCAGCATCGTGAGAAAAAAAAAAGAATTTGATGTTAAAGAAAATGAACTACCTTGTGCAATGGTACCTAGAAACACTGAGAGTTTTTCAAAAGAAGAAAACAGTTTTGTCCACGGCTGTAATTTGGATGATGGCGAAGAATTAAATTTTGATTACGGCAGTGATGAAAGTGTCAAAGACAAAAATTATGAACCGCATGAAGACTATGACTCCAGTTGTAGTGACATAAGTAATTCTCCTAATTTGAGGGTCATAAAAATTTCCCAAGTGCACGTAAAAAGACGACTATTCTCACCAGACAAGTGCACTAATGATTCTATCAAACAAAAATGCAATATTCCTATGAAAAGACTTAACACATAATCACTGAATAAGAAAACAACTGAAGGTCTAATACATGCAAAAAACACTCAGACTTCTGACTTAATAACAGTAGAAGATCTTTTGGGACCGCAAAAGTTATATGATGGAAACCATGACATTCAGACAAATTTAACGGATTTATACAAGTGCTTTTATTCACCTCTCAAGAAAAAATCGCGTTTAGATGGACCAATGGTTTATGTTGATGAAATAGGTGAATTAAGTGATGACTCCGATACACAATGCATAGACGAAACTTTATGTTTGCCTACGAAACCAAACATTTCAAAAGCTGTGGTTTGCAATAAAAAAGTAATATCCGATTTGATCAATACGCCAATTTCCTACCCCACGATGCTTGTTGACGTTAATGGAGTTGTGTACTTAAATCATGAACAAGTACCATCAACACAAAAAGTAAAGAAATTAATAAGAAATCCAGCAAAATGGAAACGCAATGTTTCCAAAACTGCGAGATTGAAAGGATCTCCATATCACTCAACAGTGGCCAGGAAGACCCCTGACGTAGAGGGTCGCATGTTAAAACCTCCATGTTCTTGCAAATTCAAATGTTACACGAAGATATCACCTGAAAAAAGACTGCTGATCTTTAACCAGTTTTGGAAAAAATGTCTTAATTGGGATCAGCGTCGACAATTTATTGTTAACAATGTAACAAAAGAAATTAAGCGTGTTATGAGGACAGGTGGGGACATAGAGGTTGATAGGAGAAAGTTCTCTTACACCTATACTCTAACTATAGACTGTTGCAGAGTAAGGGTATGCAAGGTTATATTCTTGAATACTCTCTCGATTGGAGAAAGATTTGTAAAACTAAGCGTGGAAAAAAAACTGGAGGGTGGGCTAACAATTGGAGACCAGAGGGGAAAACTTGTCCCAGGAAACAAGTCTCCTGAACCAATGATAAAAAGAATAATGGATCATATCAACTCCTATCCCTGCTATGAGAGCCATTATTCACGCCAAAAAAGTGGGAAAAAATATTTAGGATCGAACTTAAACATTGCTACCATGTACCATCATTACAAAGAACTCATGATACAAGAAGAAACACCTGAAAACCTCATCGCAAAAGAATGGATTTACCGTAATGTTTTTAATACAAAATTTAACCTAAGTTTTAAACTACCATCAGTTGACACATGTGACGATTGTGATGCTTTTGAAAGAAAATTAAAAGACGCTATAGATGAAACAGAAAAAATAGAAATTGAAAAAGAACGAGAAGTTCACCAGACAGCATCTAACGAAAGGTATAATTTAAAAAAAGCTGATAAAGAAGAGGCACAAAATAGTTCTGGAAAGAAAAAAGTTTTAATGTTTGATTTACAGAAATGTTTGGCTACACCAAATTTAACCAATACCAAATCGTTCTATTTGCGTAAGCTATGGACTTTAAACTTAACTATATATGACGCAACGAGTAACGTTGCTACAAATATAATATGGTCTGAGAACGTAGGAGGGAGAGGAGGCAATGAAATAGCCTCCTGTGTCATTCGTTGGGCAGAGGAAAACAAAACAAAAATTGAAACTGCTGAAGAATTGACATTTTGGTCAGATAATTGCGCAGGCCAGAACAGAAATTTGATGATAGTAATGGCTTATATTTGGTTACTGCACAAATTTTCGAACTTAAAAGTGATAAATCACAAATACTTGCTAAAAGGCCACACTCATATGGAGGTAGACCAAATACATTCAATAATAGAAAAGAAAAAAAAACTGCTGAAGACTATGCAAATAGCCATTCCTAGGGATTGGTCCCAATTCATAAGGACATGTGGAGGAAGAAAACCTTTTGAAGTGTTTGATATGGAACTGAGGCATTTCAAAGACGTCACTGCCTTGTATAAAAAGAATGGGCCCTTAGTAACGCGAAAAAAGAACAAAGACGGCCAGGAATTCAAAATCTCAGAATGTGTTTGGCTTCAGTTAAAGAAAGATCAGCCGGGCACACTGTTTTACAAAACAGTTTTTTCATCAGATTTTTTTGAGATTTCATTCGTACGGAATTTGGCTAAAGGTATACGGTTTCCCGGTGACTTACCAAATATACGAAAAGAAGAGAAACCAATATCTTCTGCAAAATATAAAGATTTGATTACACTTTTGGAATGGGTGCCGGTAGAATTTCACGGTTTTTATAGAAATTTGAAACATAACGAAAATGAGCCTGATTTTCCAGAGACTGATTAGATTCATTTTATTTTTTAATTATTTTTAAACTAAGTTACCAAGCTTGCCACTAAGCTCATTTTTTTGTTATGTTTAATACTTTTATTATGATAAAAAATAAATGTTTATTAGAAGTAAACATTTTGATTTAATTTGAAAATTTGTTTTTTTTTTTCCTGTGTATACGTTGTCTGGTGTATGTAGTTTTATGAGGACTTCCGTCCTTTTGCTTGAAATTAAAAGTAACAAGTATCTATGAAGTATACAGCAATATCAACAGATCAGACTCTAGGTAATTGTTCTATATCTAAGATCATAATCCTACATTTCAATATAAAAGAAAAAGTTATTGCCTAAAATTGCAAGCATATCGTCGGATGTGAACATAGGCTTGCAGTTTTAAGCACTCATCTATTATATTTCAGGCATAAAGTTTGATGTAGAGGATCAAGTAGATTAAAAAATATATTAATTTCATTTTAACAGTTAGGGTAATGCTTGTAATTAAAATCAAAAGGTACTATTGCCTACCAAATATTAAAAAAAAAATACTGACTTAAATACCTAACGTTCAATAATTATGAAGAAAAAACTTTTGTCAGTTTTGTTTTTGCTCTCCTGAAAAGGTAGCATTTTACACATCCGACATGATGCTTCTCATGTCCAGATATATTAATAATATTATCATGTCTAGTTATACCTGTTTACGTCTTTGAACGAATGTTCAACAATGTTGTTCGCAAAAATATGTTTTTTTGTACTTTCAATTTCAAATAGCAGCGTTTCGAAACTTGTTCGAAATGTCATTTCCCACGAGGAAACATCACATTTTTGGATACGAAATGAATGATGTCCTTAGCCTTCGAGACCTAAGACAACAACGCTAGCAGAAACGTTTAGCGTCTGGCCAAAATCGGAACTAACGACGCCATCTTTACTCAATGCGATTTCTGTGACAATTTCACAAATGTTTACCAACAACGCCCCCTGTTAATGTCATTTAGGCGCAAAAAAAATCTTGTAGAAGTCTAGTACTTGACTGCCATTTCATGCACATCAAAAATGGAGGAACGTAAAAAGTTTTTAGCTGCCAAAATGAAACTTATAGCTGTCAAACTGTCAGCTAAACCAGCACACGTGTTCACGTTCCTTATTGCATGTTTCCAGTCAATCAAATATCGCTTTGAGTTTTGAATTTAATACTCAGTAATACTAAGCAAACTTTATAGCTTAGCTTTTTCCCGCGACTTCGTCTACGTAAATGTCGGTTATCGCGGACGCAAACGAAGTCGCGGAATGAAAAATAACCTATGTCCTTTATAGGGGCTCAAACTTACCCCAAACCATATTTCATCAAAATCGGTTCAGTGGTTTAGTCGTGAAAGCGAAACAGACAGTAAGTTACTTTCGCATTTATATTATTAATATAGATGTACAGTGAGGAAAGAAAGGGTTTGGCACTATTCAAATACACTCCACAATATACCTGTTCCATTTGTTGAAAGGCCGGAAAATTGACCGTGCTTAGCGAATGATTTCTTCGACTGTACAAAGTTACCATAAACTTTAACATTTAGATTAGTTTTACCAAAAAAAAACTTATAATCAAAATCACATTCTTGGAACACAAATTAGGTTTAAATTCGCAAAATAACTACCTAGATATAGTCCTGCTAATACAAAGATATAGAATAACAGTGCCCTACACGTTTATGTCATAGATATGTCATGGTTGGTTGAATTGAATTCAGTATGTTATGTGCACTATGTCGCCACCTACCGACAGAAGACATTGACCCTGCAAGGAAAAAATATGAGTTAATAATTTTACTGTAATGTACAGACCAAGCTACTGCAATCTGTCAAATTTCTTTAATAGATTTTCAACTTTATCGCCAAAGCATTAGGTTCAAAGTTGATTGGGGGAATTTGTCAGTTTCGGGTAGCTTGATGTGCTGGCGTCTGTAGAGTTGGGAAAACAGAAAAGTAACCAAGATCGTCGGGTATAGTTGAAGTTTGATGAGAAACTGATGGATGTTTTAGAATGTTTTTTTTTTTTTTTGATAAATGAACAGTTTGTTTTTTGGAAAATATCCATCGGTTTCTTACTAAACTTCAATTATATCCGACGACCCTGGTTC
The DNA here is from genome assembly GCA_932294355.1 of Aporophyla lueneburgensis. Taxonomy (NCBI): domain Eukaryota; kingdom Metazoa; phylum Arthropoda; class Insecta; order Lepidoptera; family Noctuidae; genus Aporophyla; species Aporophyla lueneburgensis. The sequence goes on along the minus strand of OW028758.1, from coordinate 23,044,510 downwards.
CTTATTTCTTTTGTTGACCGTGGAAAGAAATACATATTCTAAATTTAAGGGACCTAACAATGTAAGATTTTATAATTAAATGTGTGGCGTGTGGTTTAATTTCCTTTTTTTTTGTGTTTAGGACAATGATAAATTTGCATCTTTTTTCTAGAACTGACCCAGTAAAAGCTATGATGAACTACATAGTATAATACTGCCGTCCTTACGAAAAGTGCAATAACTAGGTTAAACCTGATTTCGAGAAAAACGCATGTAAAGATTTTATTTTTGTTTTGTTTGTATCTAAAATGCTAATTAGGCTTAGTATTAAAACCGGCTACGTCATAGATACGTAAAAAGTGTCTAAAAAGAATATATAGATCTTGTTCTGCAAATTCCGAATATGTACTTATCTCAGTTCGCGCCACAACTCGAGTTATTGCACTTTTCGTAAGGACGGCAGAATAGGCCAGGCTCTATAGTATACAATTTAATCTGTACGTAAAATTAAAACTAGTCTGTGGCTATATCACCTTTGTATCCTATCAGGGTACTGACGCTTCCATCTTAAGCTTAGCTTTTTAGGTTTCTAAGGTTTCTGTGTTCTTCATATTGTTTTTATCTCGGGTGCTTGTCTTAAATAAAATATTTTTCTTTCTTTTACATACCTGATTCTTGTGCGCGTTATCCTGCAGCATGAGCTGTGTGATGTAGAAGGAAGTGAGCGCGTTGCCGCCCAGCGCCGCCGTGTATGCACGCACTATCGCCATTACCTGCTCACAATTACAATAATAACATTTCCTGCTCACAATTACAGTAATGACACACCAAAACTTCGTTTTCGGCTATATTCGGCCTATAAATCATGATTCGGCCATATACCAGACGAAACTTCGGCCAAGACAAAAACCATAATATTGAATTACATTTTTGTTTTTTTTTTAGCTTTAGGTTCGAATCCAAAATAGCGAAAGAACTAATTTGTTTTTTTTTTACATTATCGTTAGATAAGGATTATACTATACTTTATTACATTATATTCAAACTGTGCAGAACCGTCTGTAAGTATTACTTTATTTATTATAGGCTCTTTCTTAGATTAAAGAGCACCCTTTTTTTATTAGGAACAATTTAATTTAATAAAATTGAATTTAGAACATCGTGTGCACTATCACAAACTTAGTGCACACGATGTTCTAAATTCAATTTACTTTATCCTCTAGAGAATAAAAACGGCTTTTCCACTCAGATATTGAAGATTAAAAATACTCTTTCCGAGATGGTGGGATGAAAATAAGTTTGTTGATATCAGGTTCCAATTTACTCAAAAACAGCCGCAAGTCGCCACGTTCGGTAACACGCAAACGATTTCTCTTTTTAGTAAGCAGCGTTGCCACAGCACTAAATCCACGTTCACACAAATATGACGATGGGAATGCTATCAAAAATCGTTGAACATTGACCACAATCCAGGGTACAATTGCGGGATCGGTTTTTGTAGCCAAAATTCTTGATATCCATTTTTGAACTTGATTTTTATTTCTTCGTTTGTTGTCAATTCTATAAGTTCTTCTTCCAGCTGAGGTGACATTGCTGTGTTGACATTTGAAAACGGATCCAACACCCAGTCTGGTATTTCCAAGTTTAAAATGTCCTGGTATCGTTCGGTGAAGTCAATGTGGAGGTTTTCCAAATGTTGGCAGTAGGCAAACAAGTCGTCGTTACTGCAGTATCTATATATTAATACGTGAAGTGAAAACTTTGGATCCCTTTTTACGAAAATTGGGCGGACGGAGGAGTATGAAGTTTCGCACACATATAGTTTATACAGAGAAGAAGTGACGAATGCTAATATTTTTTTGAAATTATGCGTTAAAATACATTATTTTCAATAAATAACACGTTACACACACTACTGTTCATTACCGTGTATCTAATACACACATGCATAAATATTCTTTTGTTTATGGTCCAAATCTGTCTTTATTATTTTGTGCAGTGTTACCAACACCCAGAAATATTTACCCCTAAAGCTTAAGTTAAAAACCCCTAAAATTGCCACAATTACTAAAATAAATGCGCTAAAAAATTATAATGAAAATAACCAACGAATGTTCAGTAATCATAGACCGGCACACGGTAGTAATATTTGTCTATATTTATTACGCGACATTTGTTAATCATTCACTCTGCATTCTTAGTATCGAGGAACCGTACTAGAAGTCGCTAATACTTTTATTGTAATCAAAAACACAATGAGAAATGTAAGATGGCAAAAAATCCCTAAGAATACCCCTAAAAATGGAACGCCCCTAAAAAATCTCAATCCTCTTATTTACCCCCTAAATTTGGGAAAACCCCTAAGTTGGTAAGCCTTATTTTGTGTCTATAGTCTTAGTGAATGTCAAGTATAACCATGGGTAATAAATACATTTTATAGATATATAACCTATTTCATTTTTTAAATCTATGATCATATTATCGAGAATATTTGTCTTTAATATTATTTGTATTAGCGACGATAGGAATTTGGTTTAGAAAGAGAAATATTTTTTGTGGTTTTATGGGAGTGTCAAGTATGGCATTGGTAAGTTTCCCATACAAAACTTAGTGTCGTGTGCAAACTGTAGAGGTTTTATGCCTCACGATTGTACAGGCTGGTTATAATTATGACATTTTGAACTGTCATAATTAATTAAAAATAATAGCCCGGGAAAATTCTATAAAAACAGGGGTTCTGTGATAATTCATTCCATATCCAGCAGTTAAGAAGTATTAAGAAAATAAAAAAGAGAGTCCTGAAGAAGTATTCTTTACTCATTACACCTACTTCCTGGTCCTGGCCATCACCATCCCGCCAGCGAACCCTCTCCACAGTAGTACAGCGTCAACAATTTGTCTATAGTGTTACTAAATGTCAAATATAACCATATTATTTTTTTATATTTATTATTATCTATATTTTTTCATTTAATAATGTATTTCTATTCAAATGATGTACGGTCGAATTTTGACCAATAGGCGATCACTAGTACTGATAAATTCGGAAAATTGTGAAACTCACGTCTGCCCATATTCATTTTGTGCAGAAGCAGTTTGGCTGCGAAAGCAGCAACGACATTTTTTGTTTTAATTAAATTTAGTTCATCGCCTTGCAGTTGGAGGTTCATGTCGTTGAACATTTTATACAGGTCTGTCATGTAAGCTATATCATCTCTGATGTTATGAGCTTGTTGCGCAGTTCTGTATCTTTAGTTTCCAAGAACTCTATCATAGAGTCAAGCAGGTTGTAAAATCGAATCAGACAATTGCCTCTTGACAGCCAACGAACTTCAGTATGAAGCAACAAACGGTTGAAATCTTCGTCATTAGTAACACAAAGCTGATGAAATAATCTATCATTCAAAGAGCTGCTACGGATTTTATTGACTGCTTTGATGACATATTGCAGTGATTGAAATAGTCGTTCACTTAAGTTTCTAGCAACCAAATGTTGTCTATGAATAACGCAATGTATAGCAAGGACATCTGGAATTTTATTCTTTAAGTATGCTATGAAGCCTTTATGGCGCCCTGTCATAGCCGGAGCGCCATCCGTAGCAACTGATATAATATTTTTCAAAGGAATCTCTTTCTCTTCACAAAACTTTTCCAATGTATTGAATATGGTTTCGCCTTTTGTATCTGTCTCCAAATTTCTGGCAAACAATAGTTCTTCACGTATTTTCTCATCTTTAATAAACCTCACGTAAGATAGCAACAACGCTTCATTAGTTGGTAAAGTGGACTCATCGAGCTGAATTGAGAATTGACTAGTCCTCAGATGATTGCACAATGATTCTTCAATGTTTTCAGCCATTTCATCAATTCGCTTTTGCACAGAATTATTACTCAAAGGAATTTTTCGGATATTATCTGCGGCCGGTTTATGAAGCACAGTAGTTATTACTTCCTTTATTGCTGGCAAAATTAATTCTCCGATGTTGTGTGGTTTGCCTTTTTGAGCAATTAACAAAGAGATATTGTACGAAGCTCGAAGTCCGTCGTCATCTTGCTTAGCAGCCGCCGAAAATAGTTTTGATACACTTGGCTGAGTATTATGCTTCTTCTCTAGGTCTTGAAAATATGCTACATTCTTTTCTCTTATCTGGATGCATTTTATTCAAATGATCTTGCAGTCTTGAAGGCTTCATTGCTTCGTTCGAAAATGTTTTTAGACATAGAAGACACAAAGGCGACGACGGGTTTGTGGGATTTTCAATAAATCCGAATTTAATATATTCCGCAGAGTATTGCCGTCTCTTCTTTTTTACTTCCGACATTGTTTTGTTTTAAGAAATACGTAAGTGTTGAAATCAAGTACTGCTTATCTATTATGCGCGAAACCGCAAATGAAAATAAAATAAATTTACGTCGTTTATATAGGATTGCATAAGCAGCACGCACCAACAGGAATAAGACAAACGTGCATAAACTCGTTTATCTCATTCGACGCCCAATCGTACTCGACAAGCAAGAACAAGTATTATAGAACCAGCCGATTGGTATAGGAATGTACAATTCGGATTATTTAACAAAAACTTGTTAAAACATGATTGCCCGCGGTCTTTTATATCGAACCGAGTTTCAGCTATATCTTAATTAATATTAGTTGATGTTCACAAGAAGTAGTCGAGAGTCGAGAGCTCAGTCGGTGTCTAAGAGTCTTCCTAGCTAGATAGATGAAATTATAAATCGACCCCAAAGCCCTACACAATGCCCCTTTTTTTTCTGGGTCTCTTACTGCCCCCCTTTAGGCCTGCAGCGCCCACAAGGGGGCGTTATCGCCCACGTTGGGAAAGACTGTTATAGAGTATGATATGACTCACCTCGCATGTAAAAGTATGTAGGAACCCGCTAAGTCCCCCCAGCTCCCTGACTGCAGTGGTTTCTCTCACGAACAGTAGTCGCAGCGCGCACAGACGACGCGACACTCGCCCGCCACTGATGTGGCTTAGTGTTGTTAGTGATACTGTTGTGGGTACCTGTGGAAAACATATCTTTTACTATACCATTTACTTTGTTACGTATTATACTTTGTATCGGCATGAAATTTATTGTTCTACCAGCCTTTTTTTCTTTTAGTACAGCTCCTAGGATATTCCAGGATTTATAGGGCTTACGTGATATTAAATAACCTATAGCTTTCCTAAAAATGGGGCTAGCAAATGCAAAAAGATTTTTTTCAAATACGACTGGAATCTTCAGACATGTTAAAAAACAACTCTATAGCTGTATTATTAGTTTATTAGATAAGATCTTTTTATTTAATATTTACAAAAATCATAAAATAACATTTTTTTAAATAAAAAGTGGCCCTTTGGCATCAGAAGTGGGATCCAAGCTGCCGGTGGTCAGGGCTCTAATGAAAAGAACCTCCTGAAAATGCGTGTCGGGTCCAGGACTACTATTTTCTAAATGAAGCCCTTGAGCATATACTTTTAATTATAGTGAATATGAAGACTAAGTGGGTGTTTTTTTTTTTGTTTTATTTGTTTTTTCTCCTTAAGTTTCAATCATGGACTGGTAGTTTAAGTAATTTATGCGGTCTTGGCTAGAAGTTTTTGCTTTAGTATTATTTGTCGAAGAGTTGAGCCTTTTAAGTTCCGAGATGAATTGCATAATTATTGATAAACGCGTGCACTCAATATGAGTGGTTCTTTCCTCAAAAGATTATTCAGAGGCAAATCTACATGGTCTTCACATTAAAGTAATATTAAGTTACGTAAACTTTATTGAATCATTGCAGCGTATTAAAGGCTTTTTTAAAAAAGATTTTTACGAATATTTTTTTGATCAGCCTTTGCAAGTTGCTTCCGTTACGTACAGGTCGAAAATTGTTCCACGGGAACGTATTACCGGGATAATAAGTATCCTATGTGCTAATCTAGCTTATAAACTACATGTGTTATATTCCTTTTTTCATCCAAATCCATTCAGCCGTTTTTGCGTGATTGCGTAACAAACATCTAAACACAAAAACATAAGACATTTCACATTTAAAATAATATTAAAAGGATGTTTCAAGAAACTCACCTGTCCATTAACAAAGCCTTTTTCCTCCACGACCTCCGGCTGACTCTTGACCAGCTGCTCCTCATCCAGTGTGAAGATATCATCGTCGGCGTCCCCGGTGCCGTTCCCCTGGCTGTGCTGGCTGTGCTGGCTGTGCTGGCTGCCGGCCTGGCTGCTGTGCTGGCTGCTGTGCTGGCTGCTGGCTCTGCTGGCGTGGCTGCTGTGCTGGCTGGTGGAGCGGGAGCCGTGCTCCAAGCCGTTCGCTTCGGGACTGTTCGGCTCTTGGAGCGGAATGGCGGCTCCAGAGACTATGAGTTGGATTTCGTCCTGTGGAGATTTGGTGGTGTTATAAGTTGGCTTAAGTTTATTTTTACCAGGGAGTTTTCGGTACTACGCCTTCAATATTAATCTATTTACTGTTAAAACTACCCTTTTTTTTGTGAATGGGTAATCATCAAATGACGTCTCTAGCTGGGCTGGCGGAGCGGGAGGGCGTTTCAGACTTTTACTGACTAAAACCCACTCGTCTTCCTTCAGTTGCCCATATGCCAGGGCCACGGTATCTCTTTCGAACAAATCTCGCGACCCTGGCAGGTTAAAACTGCCCTTGGTAGCAACTTATATATCTTCGTTTTTTTAACCGACTTCAAAAAGGAGAAGGTTCTCAATTCGGATGTTTATACATATATATATATTTTTTGTATGTTCGGCCATACCTCCGTCATATATTGACAGATTTGCAAAATTCTTTTTTTGTTCGAAAGGGGTTTACTCCAAAATTATTCTATTAAAATTTCATATAGATCTGATGATGAGTTCCGGAGACAGACACCGGAACTCTTTAAAAAATGACAGCAAATCAACCGCAATTTCTCTTATCGTATAAATATCCATTGTTTGTTTGGAATTAGTGAGGGGACCATACTAAAAAGGGAGATACCATAACTAAAAATTAAAAAAATAAACTTTTTACAAAACAAATAAAAAAACTACCGACTTCCGCCCAAATTATAGTTATTTTTCACTTTGTAGTGTTTTTAAGGAAGTCGGTTGTTTTTTTTTTTTTTTTTGTTTAAAAGTTTTTATTGCGCAATAAGGTGTGTTCCGGATAGCGGGTGCTGTGACACTTTATGCTCAATGTGAACGTGACTTATGAAGGTTTTAAAGTTTTAGTGCTACAGCGACATTATCAAGATAAACCAAACTTAACTCTCTTTCGCACAACGCTAAACGTCTCAGTGTGCAACAGAGAGTGCGAAATGTATATAGCATTTGACGTAGAAGAAAATATCATATAAAAGAATACTGGGAACGAAAAAATTGGAAGTTTTAACTTTTTTTCATATATTGCGACACGCTTCCGAAAATTAATTTTCCATTATGTGTAGAGCTAACCTCAGGCAGTTCCAGCTGCAAGCGCGGCGCCACGAGCGCACAGGGCTGCAGGCGCCGCAGCTTGTAGGCCACGCCGTCCAGCGCGCGCCGCACGTGCCGCTCCACGGCCGCGCTGTATTATGTGTAGAGCTCACCTCAGGCAGTTCCAGCTGCAAGCGCGGCGCCACGAGCGCACAGGGCTGCAGGCGCCGCAGCTTGTAGGCCACGCCGTCCAGCGCGCGCCGCACGTGCCGCTCCACGGCCGCGCTGTATTATGTGTAGAGCTCACCTCAGGCAGTTCCAGCTGCAAGCGCGGCGCCACGAGCGCACAGGGCTGCAGGCGCCGCAGCTTGTAGGCCACGCCGTCCAGCGCGCGCCGCACGTGCCGCTCCACGGCCGCGCTGTATTATGTGTAGAGCTCACCTCAGGCAGTTCCAGCTGCAAGCGCGGCGCCACGAGCGCACAGGGCTGCAGGCGCCGCAGCTTGTAGGCCACGCCGTCCAGCGCGCGCCGCACGTGCCGCTCCACGGCCGCGCTGTATTATGTGTAGAGCTCACCTCAGGCAGTTCCAGCTGCAAGCGCGGCGCCACGAGCGCACAGGGCTGCAGGCGCCGCAGCTTGTAGGCCACGCCGTCCAGCGCGCGCCGCACGTGCCGCTCCACGGCCGCGCTGTATTATGTGTAGAGCTCACCTCAGGCAGTTCCAGCTGCAAGCGCGGCGCCACGAGCGCACAGGGCTGCAGGCGCCGCAGCTTGTAGGCCACGCCGTCCAGCGCGCGCCGCACGTGCCGCTCCACGGCCGCGCTGTATTATGTGTAGAGCTCACCTCAGGCAGTTCCAGCTGCAAGCGCGGCGCCACGAGCGCACAGGGCTGCAGGCGCCGCAGCTTGTAGGCCACGCCGTCCAGCGCGCGCCGCACGTGCCGCTCCACGGCCGCGCTGTATTATGTGTAGAGCTCACCTCAGGCAGTTCCAGCTGCAAGCGCGGCGCCACGAGCGCACAGGGCTGCAGGCGCCGCAGCTTGTAGGCCACGCCGTCCAGCGCGCGCCGCACGTGCCGCTCCACGGCCGCGCTGTATTATGTGTAGAGCTCACCTCAGGCAGTTCCAGCTGCAAGCGCGGCGCCACGAGCGCACAGGGCTGCAGGCGCCGCAGCTTGTAGGCCACGCCGTCCAGCGCGCGCCGCACGTGCCGCTCCACGGCCGCGCTGTATTATGTGTAGAGCTCACCTCAGGCAGTTCCAGCTGCAAGCGCGGCGCCACGAGCGCACAGGGCTGCAGGCGCCGCAGCTTGTAGGCCACGCCGTCCAGCGCGCGCCGCACGTGCCGCTCCACGGCCGCGCTGCCCGCTCCGCCCGACAGCACCAGGCGCCCGCGCCACACCTAAGGGAACACAATAGTTCAATATCTTCTAAGCGTGACGATGGCATAACTGTGTCAGCCCAGAACTTGCTAGGAATATATTATTGTCATTAGCGTCATTGAGTTCTTGTAACGTCCGGTGTTAGTGCACCGCAAGACATGATGTTGAAGCATACATCCCGTGCAGACTGGTAATACGACGCATTTCAGTAATTTTCTTGATTATTTTATGAAATTTAAATCACACTACATTTTATTTTTTAATTCGCGGGCTCCTTAAAGCACGCTCCTTAAGAAAAATGTCTCATTCATTTAAAATTTACCAAAAGATACGGCTCTTTAATCTACATATACAGGGTTATTTGTAAAACACCGGCAACTTCTCAGGACTATGTTACTAACATCATAATCAACAACTTTTGTTCTAGGACTTTTAAAAATTCATCATATATTAGTTCATCAGATTTTCATACCAAAATCGGCCGCCCGTAAATAGGTAAAGTTCAAGCGCCCCCGCCGCCCTAACCCTGCTCCCCTCGCTAATATAGGTACTATCGCTTTCTTTTGCTTCATAACATTTAGGGTGTTCAATTTAAATATTTTTATTTTTTTATGAAAACCTAATGAACTAAAATATAATTAATTTTTAAAAGTCAAAAAACAAAAATTGTTGATTATGATGTTATTTACATAGCCCTGAGAGGTTGCCGGTGTTTTATAAATAACCCTGTATAAAATGACAAACTGACTGTCTGTTTATAAATCGACACACAACCCAAACCGGTGGACCTAGAGCCTGAAATTTTGCGAATAGATACCTAATATTGCAAAGGCATCCAATAAAGAAGGATTTCTGAAATTCTACCCATAAGGGGGTAAAATAGGGGATACAATTAGTATGTATGAAAGTCCGTCAGTTTCTAATTTAGGATCTTCAGAATTTGTGTTTAGGGTAACAAATGAAAATGGAGTTATACTTTTCAGCGTTTCTAATATTTCTATTCCGGAAAGGGTGAAAAGGGCGATCGAGTTGCATACGGAAAGTAGCTCATTTTCAAAGTGAAAATCATAATGTTTTTTATTTAGGCTTATGGTGGGAAACTATCACAACGTATAGCGGTGATGTTGGAATTTAAACCCTTAAGGTGGCAAAATGGCAGATGATGTTTGGTATCTAACTTGTTCATTCACATAATTTTGTATTCAAGTTAAAATAATGTTCACGTGTATCTTTTTCTTACTAAGGGGCAGCGCAGACGGCACACTTTTTGTGCGATCGAGTCTGCGGCGCACAAAAAGTCTGCATGGCGCGCAAAAAGTCTGTCGCGGATTTTTCACAGACTCAACGCACACGACGCACATCTTCGATCATTCTGTCGGCAGAGCTGTAGGGACGTAGACGCTATGGAAATCGTGCAGAGATCGCGAAGTATTATTTTGTACATGAAGTACAGAAAAAGAAGAAGAAATAGAGAATTTTGGGTACATCCTATACTTTCGGAAAGATTACTGAAGGGACAGTTCCATACTAAACATTCAATTTTTAAACAGTTCCATACTAAACATTACAGCACACTCTTCCCACATTTTTCTTTTTAAATGTCTATCATGATATTCTGCCTTAGAAGTATCATAAATTGCTGGTCTGTTTTGTATTTCTTGAATTAACATCGTTACATCGACCTCTGGCGCCATGATAATAGATCGCGTGCGTTACGTCCACCCCTAGCAAATGCAGATTGCCAACGAAAGTGTGCGCCGTCTGCGTTAGCGCGCGTTGAAGCAAACGTTCAATTTTTTTCACACACTTTTTGTGCCGAGCGGCGCGGCGCGGCGCGGTGCGGTCTGCCCGAATTACACGGATTTTTTGTGCGCCCGACTTTTTGCGCGTCGTGTGCGTTACTACATATAATTGCATAAGTTCTATTTTCACAAACTAAAAAGTGCGTCACGGATAGTCTGTCGTCTGCGCTGCCCCTAAGCCTCTACCGTCGCCCACTTCGACAAGCGAATATCTCAGCTGCCTGGAAATGGTTGAGGAACCTGCAGATAGGTCTCATGGCATAATTTAAGATAAATAATCCCGATCCCGACGTTTCACATCCTACTAATCATCTGCTTAGCCTTTTCCCAACTACGTTGGGGTCGGCTTCCAGTCTAACTGGATGCAGCCGACACGTAACCCTACCCAACTGTCACCCACCGATCAGAATGAAATTTTTTCGGAATCCACTTTTTAGGGGTAGAAACCACCCCCTAGGTTTATAAGGGTTGTAACGGTTTGTGGGGATAAGTTATATAAGGGTTAAGGTGTGGGACGGAACACCGGGGTGGTTTTAGTCAGTAAGAGTCTGACAGACCCCTCTGCCCATCCCAGGGCGGAGGACATCCATGAAGATTTCCACTCCGAGATCAAAAATAAGTAGTAGGTCTTTACCTATGAAAATGCAGTTTTGTATGAAAAAAATTAAACGAATTTTTTTTCATGTATTTTTTATTTGTATTAATCGAAATAATCACCCATGCAATCAATGCATCTTTGCCAACGCAGTGGCAGTTTATTGATGCCCTTCTTAAAAAAATCAGCTGGACGGGAGGCAACAAATTCTTCAAAGGCATTTTAACGCACAGGCGAGCGAAGCCGCGGGACATAAGCTAGTATTATACAAACCTGCACAAACGCCTGCGGTTGCGCACCCAGCACAGGTGTGAGTCCGTGCGTGTACACCTGCATGTTCACGTGACGCTTAGCGAGCGCGCGGGCAGTCTCCACCTAAGAAAATCGATGTTATTATTCATGGAACAACCACCAACTGATCCTCTAAAATTTTTCATAGACTTCGAAAGGTAACAAAGCTTGATAGAAGTGCCAATTAAACCTGTATTTTAATGACACTAAGAAGATTTTAAAAGATGTTATGAGAAAGTTTTCCAAAAACCTTATTTTGTCTGCAAATATGATGCCAAACAAAAGAGTGTATTTTTTATATTTTTATTTCTGTTTTTGCTATTTAATAAATGGTTCTTTAAATACGGTGGCTAAGAGATGAAGTAATGACGAAAACTGTTTTAATAAAATACTAAATTGAACAATCGTTGAGCGCCTTAAGTTCTAAGTAGAGCTGCATGATTACTGCCAAATGCGTGCATAGATTGGACAAGATCCTCTCAATCTGTGTGGTGATTTCCTCAAAAGACCATTTCAGAAAGCAATCTACATGGTCTTCACTGACTTTTAAATAGACTGTGACCTCTCATTTTGTTTTGGCCTTTCTTCTCAGTGTAGTCAGATAGGATACGACCACTTCATCTAGTTTTAAAAAATATGATTGACATGTAAAAGTGAACAAACCTACTTACAGAAACAAAATCATTTAATTATCATTTAGAGGGTGTAAGGGGGAGCACACAACAACCAGTCTCCCCAAATGTCAACCTCACCTGCACGCGGTACACCCTGCCACTGACAGACGAGGCGCTGGCGACCGACTGATGGCGGTATAACCATCCAGAAAGCCAACCTAAATTCTCCAGAGCGATGATGGGCAGCAGCGTCATCGTTGCGAAAGGATTGGCTCTGCGGTCACCAACCCGCTTGCCCAGCGTGGTGACTATGGGCATTAAACCTCAACATGTTGAAAGTGCCAAAGCAACGGCCCCCAGTTCCCGGTGGTCCCGCTATTCCTGATCAAGGTAGCGGTCACGGTAACGGCGGGACGGGGGGTGCGAATAATCCCCGGGTTACGGCAGGCTACCAACGACGACTACATCTGGCTACGTATAATGGACGTTCGATGAGGCTGGACCATCACCTTGCCGAACTAGAGGTAGAGCTAGGTCGCATTAACTGAAACATACTGGGGTTATCGGAAATCCGAAGACAGGGGGAGGATACGATAACCTTGGAGTCAGGCCATCTATTCTACTTCCGCGAAGGTGATCAGCTCTCCCAAGGCGGTGTCGGCATTCGAGTCAACAAGGAACTCACCAGCAGCATTGTGGAAATCAGTAGTGTGTCGACACGGGTAGCGTACCTTGTACTGAAACTCACTGACAGGTACTACCTGAAAGTGATACAGGTATATGCGCCGACTTCGACATACTCTGACGAAACAGCCGAGGCCATGTACGAAGATATTGCCAAGGCAATACACAGTACAACAAAGGCCCACTACAACGTTGTTATGGGGGACTTTAATGCCAAAGTGGGAGTACAAGAACGCGGCGAATCGAAAGTCGGACCATTCGGTTTGGGGCGAAGAAATCACAGGGGGCAAATGCTGGTCAACTTCCTAGGGTCGCAGGGGCTCTTTATGATGAACTCATTCTTTCAAAAGAAACCCCAGAGGAAGTGGACCTGGCAGAGCCCTGATAACGTGACGAGGAACGAGATAGACTTCATCATGACGGATAAAAAGCATATATTTAGAGATGTCTCCGTGATCAGCAGGTTTAAAACCGGAAGCGATCACAGACGTGTACGAGGCACTCTAAATATAAATTTTCGTGCTGAGAGAAACCGCATGATGAGGCCTACCCTCCGACCTACGCAGCTCCAAGCCGCTTTGGGATCCGAAAAGTTCCAACTGGAACTTCAAAATCGATTCACACTGCTGGAAACCACAGGCACTATTGACGAGAAAGCCGATGAGGTGGTCAGAGCGCTATGCGACGTATCCCGCAAACTTTTCCCGTCGCAGCGAAAAAGTAAGATGTCAAAACTTTCCTCGGAAACTCTCGGACTTATGAAGGAAAGACGAGAGTTGCCATCCACGCAGCTGTCTTCGTCAGATAAAAGGACCTTAAACCTAAAAATTAGAAAGCTGACACGACGAGACCTTCGGTGCTCCAACACCCGTGACATCAAGGTTGCAATTGAGCAGAACCGAGGGTCGAAAGTGTTCGCTCGGCAATTAGGGAGGTCCCATCCACAGTGTTTTATGAAGACCATTTTTCGGACATTGCTTTTTTATATAAAAAACTGATAGTTTAAGTTATTTTAATGCAATATTTTGTATCCCCATTTCATTAGCATGTTTAGTTTTTGAGATATAATTTTTTGAAAATCGTCTTTTTTTCAACCGGGTATTTCGAAAAAAAATCATATCTCTGAAACTAAATATGATACGCAATTGTGACCTTAGAAACATCGATGGCGTTTTTTATGCTGCATATTTTAGAGTACAAATAAACCTCGAAACTTCGTTAGGTTCAGACTTATACGAGGTTTTTCGTTGTTCGTTTTTATTTTTTTTTCTCGGTAATTCCATCGTATTTGGAAAAGTTATTTATACTAATATTATGCCCTTTATCTTCCCTACATACCTCAAAAATAACACATCCTAATTGCGTGGAATCTAGAAACCACAACATTTTTAAGCTTGATCCGTATTCTACGTCGTTAGGGTTGTCACGCGATCATATTATATTACTTCATATCCGGATCTGAAGTTATCTCTATATTTAAACCAAAGTTATCCACACAATCAGAAGAATCGCCAAACTTAACGGGCAGTGGGCAGGGCACATTTATATTTTAATGTCATTTTAGATTTTCAGAACAACCTCCAATAGAACAATTTAGGGGTTTTTAAAGTCCGTATGGAGGAATCTTATTTCTTAGGTTAATAAACTTAAAACTTAGCACAAATTTTTATCAAAATAAAAATTGTCATTGATGCCAATTCTGTTGTACACCGAACTAAACTATCTCTAAAATTCCTTACTTTTGGCTATGAAAATTGTAACGCTATTCTGCAAGAAAAAATATGCAAATTAAAAAATTATTTTGACATGACTAAAATCGAATTTGACAACAGCGACTCAACGTGGATTTTTTTTTTCTTTTGGCTACGCATATTGGTACTTGTGTGCGCTACGCAATGAATTTTAAGAGAGACGAAAGCGCGCGCAACGGGGCAGCCTGGATGTGTTTTATATGGAATTTTTCACATTTTGTTTGAAAAATTAAAAAAAATATCACCCATGTGTTGAGATTTATATGTGCAGGGGTTTTATAAAGGGGGTCGAAAATTTCATTATTTTTGTGATATGACACGCCATTTTCGAGGTATAAGCAAAAGAAAAGGAAAACAAAAAATACAGTTCTGTCTTTGCTCGTGAAGGCGAGGCGTTGCGTTAGTGTGAATTTTAGTTCATGATCACTAATTTTATTCCATACCTTTTTAATCGCGATTAAAAGTAGTCAGATTTAGATAAAATAAATTATCTATAGTCAAAATTTTTGGTGAAAACTAAACTAATAATCCAGCGCAATCTTAATGCTGTCAAACTAAAATATAGTTAAGTTGTGTCACTTTAGTCTGTTTGAGAATAGGAAATCGTCGTTTGACAGGGATAAACCAAATTTAAGTGATTTTTAGTTTAGTTTAGAGAATTTTGTGACAACAGAATCGGTCCGTTATTCGTTTTTCTAAACTACCGTCAAAATACAGTTTTATAGGGTGTTAAAGTTCTTATAAAAGCATGCGCGAACGAAGTTACTGGCAAAGTGCTAGTTCTCAGTTTAAATAACTTTTCCCAATACTACGGAATTATCGAGAACAAAATAAATAAAAACTAAAAACCTTTTATAAGTCTGGATATAACAAAGTTCCTAGGTTTAATAGTCGAAATTTTAATAACCAATACGTCCCATTAAATAAAAAACTGAGTCATCAACATTCAGATTCGAAAGTGACAACCCTAGCAAAAACAGTTAATTTGGAATTACTTCTAGATTCCACGCAATTAGGATGTGTTATTTTTGTGGTATGTAGGGAAGATGAAGGGCATAATTTAAGTATAAATAACTTTTCCAAATACGATGGAATTACAGAGAAAAAAAATAAAAACGAAAAACTAAAAACCTCGTATAACTCTGAATCTAACGAAGTTCCGAGGTTTATTTTACTCTAAAATATGCAGCATAAAAAACGCCATCGATGTTTCTAAGGTCACAATTGCGTATCATATTTAGTTTCAGAGATATGATTTTTTTTCTAAATACCCGGTTAAAAATAAGACGATTTTCAATTTTTTTTATCTCATAAACTAAACATACTAGTGAAATGGGGATACGAAATATTGCATTGAAATAACTTAAACTATCAGTTTTTTATATAAAACAGCAATGTCCGAAAAATCGTCTTCATAAAACACTGTGCCATCTGACGAAACTAAGAACTGCGGATGGCAGAATCGTGACTTCAAAGTCCGAGATACTCGAGGAAGTTGAGAACTTCTACGGGCACCTTTACTCAACGCGGACGGTGAAACCAGCGGGACATAGTGAAGATGACCATCGAGCCGAACTAACGCGCAACTACACGGAGGACATCCCGGATGTCGACCACTGCGAGATTAGGGCGGCTCTCGAGCAGCTTAAGAACAATAAGGCATCTGGGGATGACGGAATAACGACAGAGCTCCTTAAAGCGGGAGGGGCACCAGTCCTGAGAGAGCTCGCAAGTCTCTTCACCTCCGTCATCCTAGAGGGTATAACACCTGAAGCGTGGAGCAGGGGTGTGGTGGTTCTGTTCTTCAAAAAAGGTGACAAAACCTTGCTGAAGAATTATAGACCCATCTCACTCCTGAGCCACGTGTACAAGCTGTTTTCGAGGGTCGTCACGAACCGTCTCGCCAGGAGACTTGACGAGTTCCAGCCACCAGAACAAGCCGGTTTTCGAAAAGGCTTCAGCACCGTAGACCACATCCATACTGTTCGGCAAATTGTACAGAAGACCGAGGAGTACAATCAGCCGCTGTGTATGGCATTTGTGGATTACGAGAAAGCCTTCGACTCCATCGAAATTTGGGCAGTTCTGGCCTCTCTGCAACGATGTCGAATTGACTGGAGATACATCGAGGTGATGAGGTGCTTGTATGACGCTGCAACGATGACTGTCCAGATCCAGGATACGAAAACCAGCCCAATCCAACTGCTCAGGGGGGTGAGACAGGGGGATGTGATATCCCCGAAACTGTTCACCAATGCGCTGGAAGACGTATTTAAGACGCTGGACTGGACTGGACAGGGAATCAGTGTGAACGGCGAATACATCTCACACCTTCGTTTTGCCGACGACATCGTCATAATGGCAGAGACGCTGGAACAGTTAGACCAGATGCTGCATAGCCTAAATGGAGCCTCACGGCGGGTAGGTCTCGGCATGAACTTGGACAAGACGAAAATCATGTACAATTCGCATGTCTTGCC
Source organism: Aporophyla lueneburgensis (assembly GCA_932294355.1). Taxonomy (NCBI): domain Eukaryota; kingdom Metazoa; phylum Arthropoda; class Insecta; order Lepidoptera; family Noctuidae; genus Aporophyla; species Aporophyla lueneburgensis. The sequence continues at coordinate 23,027,526 of OW028758.1, read as the reverse complement.
GAGTCCAATCCGCATCGAAGGATCGCTTCTCGAGGTTGTGAAGGAGTATGTCTACCTTGGGCAAGTTATACAGCTTGGTAGACACAACTTCGAGAAAGAAGCCGACAGGAGGATCCAGTTGGGTTGGGCAGCGTTTGGAAAACTTCGTCAAGTCTTCTCGTCGCCGATACCGCAATGTTTGAAGACCAAGGTCTTCAACCAGTGCGTCCTGCCCGTCATGACATACGCTGCCGAAACGTGGACACTGACGGTTGGGCTGGTCCACAAATCTAAGGTCGCTCAGCGTGCTATGGAGCGGGCTATGCTCGGAGTTTCTTTGATGGATAAGATCAGAAATGAAGTTATCCGGAAAAGAACCGGAGTTACCGACATAGCTTGCAGGGTAAGCAGGCTGAAGTGGCAGTGGGCGGGCCATGTTTGTCGAAGGACCGATGGCCGATGGAGCAGACGAGTCCTGGAGTGGAGATCGCGTATCGGCAAGCGTAGTGTGGGACGCCCCCAAGCTAGATGGACCGACGACCTCAAAAAGGTGGCTGGGACAGACTGGATGCGGAAGGCGGAGGATAGGGTGTTGTGGCGCAGCATGGGAGAGGCCTATGTCCAGCAGTGGACTGCGATAGGCTGATTTGATGATCATTTAGAGATTTTATAAGTAACTTACATCTTCCGCCTCGTCTAGTTCGAGTACGCACGCATCTTTGTCAGCGCACAAGTCCAACACAGGCGCCTCCTCGCCTTCCACTTCAGGCAAAACTCCATTGATAACGTGCTCTATACCACCTGAGGACATAACAAGAACGATGGTAGTTTTTTTTGTGTGTGTGTGTGGGACATCATCAAAAAACGTCTCTGGGCGGAGCGGTAGGGCGTGTCAGACTTTTACTGACTAAAACCCACCCGTGTTCTTTCAATTGCCCATATGCCAGGGTCACGGTAACTCTTTCGAAGAAATCTCGCGAATCTGCCAGGAACGATGATACAGCCTGATTTACGTTATGGCAGCTCGGAAGTCTTGATACATGAGGCGAGTTCCTGCGCAGTCAGATGTTCACGTATCAGTGAAGAGAGGAGCGAAATAATGTCCTGGAATCTGCGGTTGGCTGTGAACAAGGCTGTTCTAGAGCCAGTGGTTATTATTTTAGCCATTCTCCATTCATTATTCGACAGCTAAATTCCCAATTTGTCGTTCGGTAGCTTGGTGCATATCACCGTGTGGTGTCGGATGTAAAGAATAGCACCATCCCATTTCTTCTCGGCGGCTAAGGATCTTACTACTGCCAGGGTCGCGAGATTGTTCGAAAGAGACACCGTGACCCTGGCACATGGGCAACTGAAGGAACACGGGTGGGTTTTAGTCAGTAAAAGTCTGACACGCCCTCCCGCTCCGCCCAAGAGCGGGAGACGTCATTTGATGATTTCCCAATCACAAACAAAAGGGACTTAATAGAGAATGAGCAGCAGCGTTCGCTATGCATTTTGCCACCATACTGCGGTCGCCAACCCGCCTGCCAAGCGTGGCGATTATGACAAACCCCCAAATTGGTGGAGGTCTATGTCCAGCATTGGATGTGTTTCTACTGAAATGATGATGATGATTTTGATGGAACCTTGGGTGGTAAAGTCGAAACTGCTTTAAACGACCTTATTCTTCTTTTAAAAATGATTATTGAAAAATGGAACTGAACTTCATTCCATTGTGAAACAAGTCATTGAATCTTCTAAGGGTACAAGAAAGCGTTTTTACAGTTTATTTCACTTACCTATATCGAATCCGTTAGCCGCTCTGTTCGCTGAAAACGAGTCCCATAACGCTTTTTGTATTTCCAATGCGTCTTTGTCATTTTCTGACGCCTGAAATAAGTATTATAGATTTAAACATACCATAGGTAATCAGAAAAAAACAATGGTGCCGATTCCCTTATTCACAAACTAAACTAAATTTAAGTTCAATGCATCTTTTTCTTTCTATTTCGTTAAAAAAAGGACAGAAGATAAATTTTAGTTTAGTACTGTCAAATAAATCAGCGCTTGACGTAAATTGACGTAATTTTAGTAGGCAAGTTTTTAATCACGTCTAAACTTGTATGGAGTAGTGACAGGCGCTGATTAATTTGACAGGACTAAACTAAGATTTTTCTTTTGTCCTCTACTTAATGAAATAGAAAGAAAAAGATGCACTGAACTTAAATTTAGTTTAGTTTGTGAACAAGGGAATCGGTACCAATGTATTTGTTTTGATTGAAAAACTCCTCCTTTTTTGTTGGTAAAAAAATGAGTTTACCAAAAGGGATAAGTAACCAGGGTCGTCAGATAAAGTTGATATTTAGTAAGAAATAAATTGAAGTTTTCGAATGCAAGGACCCTCATTAATTTCGTATCAAAAAAAATAAAAGAGCAAGTCAGAAAAAAATACAGTGTTAGGTATTATGGGAAATAACACTGTAATTGTGTAGTATAAAAATACTACAGCGAGCAACTACAATTAAATGCAGACGTTGTTGTAATAGTAAAAAAAAACGTGTGCGTCTCGGGACGTCCGACAGAAGTGATAAATTAAACTAATCTAAGTTTAACCATTTAATATTGAAACGGTGATAGTTTTAGGTTATATACTCACTGTCAACAGTATATGTCTATCGCACACTAAACACTGAGTAGAGAGAGGGGGAAGCGTCTGTCCGAAAGGCGGCAAGCGCTGTGGGTTAGAGTGAGAGAGGAGGAACCTGCCTAACGCTGCCGTATGCGTGAGAGAAAGGGAAGCCAGACAGACTGGCGCCGTAACGCGTTACGTAACGTGCTTCGTTACGTAACGCGTTACTCTCCCATAAGAAGTTATCACTTCAAAATGATGAGAATTCTTCATAATTACATACCTTTATCCTAGGTGGTGCAGGAGGCGGTAAGGCGCCCAGTCTGCAAGCTGTGCCGCTGGCGAGTGCCATTACACAACGTTCGCCGATCGATATCTGTGTTTGTAGAGAGAATAACGCGTTCGCTCCCTGTAGAAAGGAGATTTAGTTTTATTTATAATCAGCCTATAATGTTCCCACTGTTGGGACACAGGCCTCCTCTCTGAGAGCGAGAGAGACCCGTAATCCACCACGCGGACCCAGTGCGGGTTGGTAGATGCCACTTGTCTTCGAATGTTCGGTTCTAAGACATGCCGGTTTCCTCGCAATGTTTTCTTTCGCCGTTTTGGAGAGCAGTGGTGATGAAATTATTTACACAAATGTTAGCACCTGTTGGAGATCGAACCTACGATCTACAACTTCTAAGTTGCGGCCGTTTTAAGCTTTCAAATAAATCAACAATATTTAGAAAATGTGATGACCTCAAGTTATATACAGTTAAGAGAACTTTGGTTGTTGCACAGATTGTAAGACTTCCTGCCAGGGTCGCGGATTTCTTCGAAAGAGTTACCGTGGCTCTGGCACAGGCAACTGAAGGAACATGAGAGACAGGCAAAAGATTTCTCTCTATTATATCGAAAGAAAGTTGTGCCTTGTGGTGCCGGACGTAAAGCATAGCATCGTCTCTATGCATTCTACCACCAAACTGCGATCACCAACCCGCCTGCCAAGCGTGGCGATTATGGCAAAAACCCCCAAAATTGCGGAGGCCAATGTCCAGCAGTGGACGTATTTCGGCTGAAATAATGATGATATGTAAATACAGTTGACTTACTTGCATCCTTAGTTTGGCTAGTAACAGTTTGTGCAGTTCGTATTCTAAGAAGGGCAACTGATCAGATATGTCTCGAGCGCCCGGCTCTGAGGTAGGCGGGGCTCTTCTTACTCGGGCCGCTGTTATGGAAGAGACAATAAGATTATATAACATCAACAAAAACTCTATTAATAATTATTCTAAATTTTGAGTATGTCAGATGTACAATATTTTGATTAAAAATAAGTATGTTACGCGACCATAAAAAATCGGAGAAGAGAAAGAAGATTCTAAGTAAAAGGTCTGAATACAAAATGAAACAAAAGAGTAAAATGCATGCAGTGAAGCGATCCAAAAAGACAAAAAGAAAAAAAAAGACAAAAAGAAAAAAAGACACGAAAAACAAACGTAAAAAACGAAAAAGTAACGTATAAACTTATTTTCGAAAACGTAACGTATAAACGTATTTAATTTCTTTCTTTCTTTCTTTTATGCAACGATGTTGGATTTTGGCACTCAAAATCTGTCAATCGTCTTCTGAATCATCGATAAACGTAGTGAAATGAACGTCTCAAAGTTTTAATTTTTTTTTTTGTAGTGAAAACTTGTTTAGCACCGTTGTGATTTGAAAGTCTATGAAACGGAAAAACGTCAGTAAAAAGAGACAGACACATAACAACGTCATTATGTTTGTGCCTCGCTCTAACACTTGGGGTAATGGAAATCCAGTAAGGGTGCTCCTTGAGAAAGTTTACTTTTCTGTTTGAAGTTTTTCGAGCAGGCTTTTTTTTTACATTCGTCTCATTATCTTGAAACCAAAATTTTTGGAGGTTTAACTTCTACCACGTGTGAATTGAACACTAGTTTTTTTTTTTTTTTTGATGAATAGACAAGATTACATTACATTATCTAATAACACAGGTCAACAAAATTTAACCAAACTTCCTAACTAGAAACTAGACTATACATTTCCGAAGGTTTTCGATGCGCTGAGAATTATTTTCAACTCAACTCACGAATTATTTTTTCTAAAAAAATAAAGGTTACCATACTAAAGAACAAGTGTCTTCCTCTTTCAAATACCGTTAAGTTTGCTCAATTTTTTTTTTGCTGAGATATCGCCTTTTGAAGTTTTCATGTTTGTGAATTTTCATATACCTGAAAATTTTTAGGTATATGGAAATTAAAAATATTCGACTTACATAACCTCAAAATCGTGCAAAAAAGGTACTTTATGCACTTTTAGGTTAGGGTATCTCAGAAACCTGACGTGATAGAGCAATTCTGAGGCCAGATTTGGATCCAGCGCATCGAAAACCTTCGGAAATATATACTCTGGTTTCTGGTTAAAAAATTTGTCGGCCTGTGTTATCGAAAGTAAGAACGTACTCACCGACGGCAGTGACCGTGACAGCCTTAGCATGTGACGTCAGCCTGCTCGGCTTGGAGCACGTCGCTAGCAATACTGTGGGGACTCGCGCTCTCCTGTGGAATACAGAACAGACTAAGAATCTATACTAATATTATAAAGCTGAAGAGTTTATTTGTTTGTTCGGTTGAACGCGCTAATCTCAGGAACTACTGATTCGAATTGAAAAAATATTTATCTAGGAAGGCTATAGGCTCTATACCATCACGCTACAATCAAAAGGAGCGGAGAATCAATGGAAAATGTTGCAAAAACGGGGAAAATTTATTCCTTTTGAGTTTCCGTTGCATGCACTGCGTAAATAGTTAAAGTAACGCAAATACAAATACAAATACAAATGTTTTTATTTGTTGAACATAGGTAGGTTAGGTACAGATGTTGTAATTATTAAGGAACGCTATGTCTAGCCGTCATCGGCGTACAAATATTAAGATGCTACTAACATGATGATTATAATAAATTATCAAACAATTATCACTCATTATTAAATCATTCTAATTATTATCAATACAATAAAACATTCCAATATATATATTGGAATGTTTTATTGTAATAAATTCTAGTATAAAATGTCAAATCAATAAATAATAAAATAAAGTAGTTATAATATATCATAGTTCTAGTATAAAATGGTGCCGATTCTGTTGTCACAAAATTCTCTAAACTAAACTAAAAATCACTAAAATTTGGTTTATTCCTGTCAAACGACGATTTCCTATTCTGAAATAGACTAAAGTGACACAACTTAACTATATTTTAGTTTGACAGCACTAAGATTACACTGAGCTATTAGTTTAGTGAAAATGTCAATTTTGCTATTCAGAGTTTGCCGGATTTCACCAAAAATTTTGACTATAATAATTTATTTTAACTAAATCTGACTATTTTTAAGCGCGATTAAAAAGGTGTGGAATAAAACTAGTGGTCATGAACTAAAATTCTCAACAACGCCTTGCCTTCACGTGCAAAAACAGTTCTGTATTTTTTATTTTCTTTTTGCTTATATCTTGAAAATGGCGTGTCCTATCGCAAAAATAATGAAATTTTCGACCCCCTTAGTATACCCCGGAACATTTAAATATCAACACGTGGGTAACATTTTTTTTATATTTTTCAAACAAAAGTGAAAAATTCCATATAAAACACGTCCAGGCTGCAGCCTAGCACGCGCCTTCGTCTCTCAAAAAATTCATTCTACGCAATGCACACACAAGTAAACGTTGCGAAAACAAAAGAAAAAAAAAATACCACGCTGAGTCGCGATTGTCAAATTCGATTTTAGTCGTGTCAAAATAGTTTTTTAATTTAGAGATTTTTCCTTGCAGAATAGCGTTACAATTCTCATAGCCAAAAGTAAGGAATTTTAGAGATAGTTTAGTTAGTTTAGTTCGTGTACAACAGAATCGGCACCAATGTCAAATAAATAATAAAATAACGTAATTATAATGTATCAATTAGGTATTGGTTCACAGTATAATAAGTTTTTTCATACACTAATTTCAGTAAAGCCTTTTTAAAATCGTGTATTTTATTTATTTCTTTGATACTTCTAGGGATTTTATTATAGATCCTGGGTGCCATTCCTAAAAAACTTTTTGAATAAAGAGCAGTGTTGTGAGGCTTAGCGCATATCTCTCTATTGCGTCGTTTTGATCTCAATGATTCGAATAGCTGGAAGTTTGATTTGACGAATACTGCTGTCTCAAAAATGTACATACAGGGCAAAGTTAAGAGTTTAAATTGTTTAAAATATGGAATACAGCTGTCAGTTGGTTTAAGTTTAAATACAGCACGCACACATTTTTTTTGGGCCCTAAAGGCAATTTCTTTGTCAGTGGAATTTCCCCAATATATTATTCCAAATCGTAATGTAGATGTGACATAGGCCTTGTAAGAAATTAAAACAACGGAGTTATTTACTATTTTTGCTAAATTGTATAGCGCATATGAGTACTGGTTTAGTTTTTTGCAAACAGCTTCCACGTGACACTTCCAGTTTAAATGACTATCTAAGTGAAGTCCCAGGAATTTAACACTGCTTGTTTCAGCTATTGTTTGATTTGCATAAGCTATCTTTAAGTCAAGTTTTTTTGTTCTTTGATAAAATGTTTAATAAAGCTTGGTTTAAAAGTAACCAATTTATGATGCAAAGGATGGATTTGTTTATGTCATCTTCATAAGTTTGTATATTTTTACATGAGACAATAAGAGTACTGTCATCGGCAAACAAAACAGTTTGATGCTCAGTGCATTTTGGCAAATCGTTAATATATATCAGAAACAACAAGGGCCCAACCACAGTTCCTTGGGGTACACCACATGTTGTATCTCTAATTGGTGACATATAAGTAACTTCTGTCTTGGATTTAGAACAAATTTTATTCAAAACAGTGGCTTGCTTACGTCCAGTGAGATATGTTTTGATCAAATTTAATATGTTTCCCCTGACGCCGTATCGACGCAACAATCATGTATGACGGGTTCCTCTTAAAAAGTTCTAAAAAAAAGTCCGAGACAGCATATGTCCATCTTTTAAAGTTGGCGCACTATGTTTTATCAAATTCGTTATAAAAAATGCATTATTTGCGAAGGTGTTTTCATAAACATGGATAAAATCCTTATCCATCAGAAGTATTCAATTTTGAACAAAGTTGCTCTTACATTATTTGAGATTAATAAATATCTTACGACATATAACAACCTGATTGCTCAACACTACGTATGGGCCGGCGATTCGATGTGACGGGGTGGGTCGCGGGAGCAAGAAATTTGACGCGGACGAAGTCGCGGGCAGAAGCTAGTATAAGATAAGCATCTACAGTGGTCCGGGACGTAAAGAATACCACCATCTCATTTTTTTCCCGTGGGTGTCGTAAAAGACGACTAAAGGACTTACTAGAGAATGAACAGCAGCGTTCTCTATTCATTTTACGACCATACTGCGATCGCCAACCTGCCTGCCAAACGTGGCGATTGTAGCAAACCCCTCCCCTAAATTGGGGGAACCTTATGTCCAGCAGTGGACGTCTTTTAGCTGAAGTGTGATGAGGTAAACTCCGCAGAAGAGTAGGGTATCGACATCTTAAACGATCTTTTGGGAGGTCTACGACCGCTGTTAGTGTTGTTACTTCCACCTTGAGTTGAAAAACTGTTTTCTTGTTTTAACATTTATATTTCAAGTGATGTAGTCACTATAACAGTGCGGTCGATAACCCCACATAAGAAATCATAAAAACTTTTTACAAAAAAAAAAAAAAAAACAACCCACTTCCTTAAAAAAAAACACTAAAAAGTCAAAAATAACTTTAATTTCGAAAGTCGGTGTCTTAGGATCTGTATTTAAGGAGTTTTCGCCCAGTTAAAGATACAGTCGAATTGATAACCCCCTCCTTTGAAGTCGGTTAAAAATTCATTTGTAATTTGTTTTATCATGTTTTGATTACGTGTAATAAATGTGCGTTCGCGCCGCACGGATCGATCGATCCGGTTAAGATACGCTTGCCGCGGTTCGTCCGTGGATGGGTGAACATCTTTACATACCAAGACACCTCCGTGCCTCGGAGAGCACGTTAAGCCGTTGGGATCGACTGTCATTTGTGGATCTTTGACAGTCTTTACGGGTCGTCAGAAGCCCGAAAGTTTGACAACCAGTCTTACACAGGGATATCGTATTATCCAGTAACTGGGTTGCTGATGTCAGATAGGCAGTCGTTCCATGCAAAATACTGGTTGTCAGCTAAATCCGGTTAGACTGGAAGTTGGAAAAAGGCTGGGCAGATGTTGGGTACTGAGTATTTTATGACTTACCTACATCCCCCGCAACTCGAAAGCTCAGCTCTGTAGGGTCCTGCGCCTGGTGAATATGGCACATGCGCCATACTACACAATTCGCTCTCTAGATCGTCTATTCCGTTCCTTGAACCGGTGGTTGCTGTAACAAATGCAAGAAAATTTAATTAAACGTAATGTCGTCAGAGTATTAGCTATCTGTGTGCCAAATTTTACACGGAAACACGGAAGCCACACACAAGGATTGGTTATGTAGGAGCTATTCATTTCAATTGGTGTAAGTTTTGTTTCTCTGTAAGCTTAGTACTAAGTTAAAATAACACACTAACATACTCGTAGATGTTAAGTTTTATTTTGTACCTTACTTACTAACATAAAATGGATCAGTTTTCAAATAATTAAGTTTTAATAAGTTTTCTATGAAAAAGCAGATTTTTATATCAATAAGCGACGAATAATTTCTACCCAAGGGGTCTAGTGTGGTATAGTCCTCCAGACCGTATTTCGGCCATGGTGGCGAATCTAAACAGAGACTACAAGCCATCGGCGCGGGAGATATTATAGTGCCCAAGCACTATAATATCTCCCGCGCACTATATATCTTTCGTCGACCACCTATCTCAGCGCAGGTGGTAGACCAAATAAGTTTTATATCTTTTGAATGGTATGTCAAACGATTTTAAATTGAAACTATATAAATATCATCTTCTACCCACATATATTTTTTATTACTTACACTTGGTAATTTTTTTTTTCTGAGTATTAGTGAAAATATTATGGTAATTATGTTTAGGGATAAAAGCGCTATGATAAAAAACAGTAGGAGTTTAAATATATTTACATTAATGATATTATTAATTACGATTTTCGAAAACATGAGTGTTATGAACATCGCCGGTAGCACTACAAAGAGTATGAATGAAAACTTTAAGATGAAAAATTTTAGGAAGAGTGATCATTCGGATTACAAATCATTAGTAAGAACAATTTCGGATAAAGAACTTTAGGTGAGGCAATATGGACCCCTCTGCGCCCTCACGTCCCTAGCCGCCGCAGGAGGAGACGCCCCGGGCGTCGGGAGTCAATAGCGGACTCCCGGCCACCGTAGGCGCGAGCTTGCAGGTGGCGAGCAATGGGTAGCTCGCCGCCCGGTAAGGACCAAGCTCGGGTCGACGGCGCGCAGTGTTCCACGCGCGCCTCAAAGAGATGTCAGCAGCAGTGTAGGGGTCTACTAGGACCGATGCCTGCCGGGGTCGCGTGATTGTTCGAAAGAGATACCGTGACCCTGGCACATGGGCAACTGAAGGAACACGGGTGGGTTTTAGTCAGTAAAAGTCTGACATGCCCTCCCACTCCGCCCAGAGCGGGAGAAGTCAGTTGATGATTTCCCATCCAAAAAAAAATATCATTTAGTGTCAAGTATAATCAAGTTAACAAATAAATAAAACTGAAGTGTCTGTTTGTAATTTCAAATTAACAGCTTTTCACTAAATGCTAATGAAAGTATATACGGTACTACCGTCAAAAATACATTTTTTTTTTGTCTGTGTCTGTCTATCTGTTCATTTCGGTTAATCTCGAAACAGCTGGACCGATTTTGACGACACTTTCACTGCTAGATAGCTGATGTTATAAGGAGTAAAATAGGTGTTTTGTCTGAGTAGCACGTCCCTTTGTGATCATTTCCGAACACCACGCGGGCGAAGCCGTGGGCACAGCTAGTTTATTTACTATATAAGTATAGAATGGTTACCTGTACTAGGTTCCAGCTCAGCATTGAAATCGCAGTCTAAGTTGATGACGGCTGCTGTGCCCGATGCTGACAAAACGCACACGTCCTCGCTAAAACAAGAATTATTTCAATGTTTATTCATAAACATAATAATCAGCCTATAACGATCCCCCTTCTGGGACACAGGCCTAATCTCTGTGTGAGGGAGTGAGAAGTAATTCACCACGCGGGCCCAGTGCGGGTTGTAAGTTGTCACAGGTCTTAGAATGTTTGGTTATAGGTCTAGGACACGCCGGTTTCTTCACGATGTTTCCTTTACAGTTTTGAGAGGAGCGGTGATGATATATCCTAAAAGTAAAGCGCCTATTTGGGTTCGAACCTACGACCAAACAGACTATAATTGGCAGCCGTTACCATTGGGCCACCACTGCTCACTTTGTTTTATTTAATCAGGAGATTAAAGAATAAAGACAAATGAAAACGTAAAATTGGACTAAACCAGTCAATAATCGAATGCCTATTATTTATTAGTGATCAATATTTCAGTTCAAGGAAAATGCTGATTCAAAGCAAACGCATATCATATCGTAATCTAATACAAAACTGAGCGATAGTTTATATAAAATGTTCAAAAGCGACGTCAGAGGATTTTTGCTGAGATGCGACTCGACTAAATGTCCGCCAGTGTTCAGGACCCATGTTGAATGGTAATTGTAAATGTATTTATAATAATATTGTTCGACGCCAAGCCAAGGGCATGGGATTCAAATAGCGCAGTGGAAGTTATGATGGTGGGGCCCTGGAGACAAGAGTGGCGAGCGAACTGTCCGCCGTGCGCGGAGCTTATCAATACAATAATCAAAAGACTCACCTCATGGTTGAAGAACACCGGCTCTGGTGCCTACCTGGATTTATGTATGTAAATGAGTGTATCTTGTATTGTGTAGTGACGTTATGAGTATTCTCCAGGATACCATCCACCGCAAACACCGCTCCAATAGGCCCTGCTACCAAAGGCATGCGGTCTCCAACACGCGGTCAATCACTGTCACTTCAAACTATCTCCAACAAACAAACTGAACCCGTATTATCTCGTCAAACGGGGTTGGTTACGCACAAAAACAATTGGATCACGACAAATTGCCACAAACGGATCGATTTAAAGGGATTAATTTACAACAGGTCGCGGAATCCAAACGGCGACGATGCTCCCATTTTTCAAGATCAAAACCAAAAAGAAAGTGTCAAACTGACAAATGACAGATGTCACTCCGTTTCACGTCATGGTGCGTTCACAGAGTAACCAATTTAAACGGGACGGAACAAATATATTTATTTATTATAATTATAAGCCTGTTGTCCTATCATCATGATTATTTCAGCCGAAAGCCAGCAGTGCAGTGCTTGGGGGAACCCAAGCACTGCCACTTCGACCGGTTCTGTGCATTTTAGGGGAGGTTAATAATAGCCACGTTTGGCAGACAGGTTGGCGATCGGAGTATGGTGGTAAAATGCATAGAGAACGCTGCTGCCCATTCTCTAGGAAGTCCCTTAGACGCCTTCGCCGACACCCACGGGAAGAAATGGGATGGTGTTATTCATTACGTCGTGCAAGACACGGAATAGTCAACGAAGTATAGAGGTTCTAATGCGATCTATGAGTTTGACGTAATATATGGCCGATATTTAATGTATAGTTTAATAATATATTTGTCTGTACTTATGGATTCCCTCGTCCTGCAGCACACGGAACTCCGGCACCACACGGAACGAATATGTGAAATTAAATGGAATAAAATATTTTGGTTTGGAGTACTCACCAAATAGCCGTATTCTCAGTGTATGCGATGACGGCGTTGCACCGGAGGGCCCTCGCGTGTGCCCGCAGCTCAGTCCTAAGCTCGGCCCACCAGGCGGCGCGCGCGGCGCCCTCGCCGCCGTCCGCCAGCTTCACGGAGCGAGCGCACACCGTGCCGCCTGACATCATACACAGTCACATTACGATCTGCCAGGGTCGCGAGATTTGTTCGAAAGAGATACCGTGGCCCTGGCATATGGGCAACTGAAGGAACACGGGTGGGTTTTATTCAGTAAAAGTCTGACACGCCTTTCCGCTCCACCCAGCGGAAGACGTCATTTGAGGATTGGTGTTAAAGTTTGGTTTTAGTTTGTTGGTGTTAGTACAAAAGCCACTAGTAGTCCCGCGTAATAGACTAAAACTATGCAATAAAAATTGTTATACCATGACTGTGAAAATATACAACCACTTAGCTGAAGAATTTAGAAGTGCTACAGATTTGGAATTTGATAGAAACCTATATTAGCTGATTGTGTGAGAAATGTTTTTACTCCGTCGATGAATATTTTGAGTATAAATGTAAAACTTATTTATTATAATTATTATGACATCTACATTTGACATTACTTGTATACTTAATTGAAACATTTTCATAAATCTTGCTATTTTTAATATAAATTGATGAATTGCATTGTTATCGAAATTCAAGTTATGAAATTATTATTAGTATTTTATGTTATTAACTACTCATGACTTGAATGTGTACCTACTGCATGCTATATCATTTCAAATCAAAACATTTGCACGGCTGCCGGCTGTTATGCCGTATGCCGAATATAGTGAAACTCATCTTTAGATCTTAAGAACTTATGTAAGCTACCTATATTCTTGCAAATAAATATATCATTCATTCATTCAAAAAGTTTCTTGTAAAATAGATGTACACACATACTTTTGGCTTAACGTGTTATCCAAGGCTCGGATCAACCGCGGCAAGCTTAGCTAAACCTGATCCATCAACCCGTGCGATCCACAGGCCCGAAAGCCCGGAAGACTTAACATATGGAGAGAAAACTAGAAAACTTACGAAAAATTGGGCAGGACGGTGCATTATTTTTTCCGCCACTCTAAATTGTTGTCGTTCTAATTTTCCTTTATGAATAAATCATTTTCCTTTATGAATGCCACCGGTAAAACGATGAATGTTCAAATTAAATTAACTGGCAAAAGTTCACAAACTAAAATATTTCTTGACTTGTGAAAAGTGTGTGGTATATTTATTTAATTTTAGACATCAGTCGCAGTAGTATAATAACCGATTTAATTAAAAACAATAAACATTTTATCCCATTTAAAAAAATATATGTTAAAGTTTTTTGGAATGAAGTTCCTTATCGCGCGTTGCGAAAGGGGGCTAGACGGAAAAAATTAAGACCAAAAGTTGTAACGACACTTTTTGCTATAGTTGTAAGCCGTGCGGCGTGCACGTGTTTCTCTGTCTCTCTCTCTCGTAGAAAGCAAGCCAGTTATTTTCGTTTCGTCTTTCTATTTCGCATTGAACAGTGTGGTGTCGCGACGATTATTTTTGTTAAGTGTATACAGGTTTTTTGTACATCCATACTAATCCATACTTCCATACTATCCATACTATCCATACTAATCCATACTATCCATACTATCCATACTTCCATACTAATCCATACTAATATTATAAATGTAAAAGTAACTCTGTCTGTCTGTCGGTCTGTCTGTCTGTCTGTCTGTCTGTCTGTCTCGCTTTCCTGCTAAAACTACTGAACCGATTTAAATGAAATTTGGTACACAGATAGTTTAGAGCCTGAGAAAGGACATAGACGCGGGATAATTTCCGACCTCCACGCGGGCGAAGCCGCTGGCAAAAGCTAGTAATAAATAATAACAAAATGAATCCTGACAGTGTTTCTGCACAAGTTCCGGATATTGCTGATGAAGTTAGGTAAGTAGAGATTTTATACAGACAAAAGAACTTCGCTCCATCCGGGTGTCCCTTGACACCTCTCAAGTTTTTTTTTTTAATCAGCAAAAACTGTAAACTGTATTATTGTTTCAATTATTCATCACTTAACTTACCAATATGAACAATAAAGCCAGGCGCGTACTCCGTCATGGTGAGGAAGGGATACTCCAGCAAGTCCAGGTTGTTGCTGTTCATGGAAGGTCGCAAGATGGCGCCACCGCCGCTGCCAACATTACCAGCTGACGTGTTCAGTGATCCACCTAGAAATTATTGTGGTTTTATGGTGTAGTTTCCTTGGTTATAAAGGCAGTGGTGAATGAAAAAGCAAAAATATAATTACTAAAAATAAATAGCACTACTGGATATACAGCATCTATCAATTTTTAACCGACTTTATATATGTTTGGTACCTCAGAACTTCGTCATTCATAAACCGATTTGAAAAAATCTTCTTTTGTATGGTTTTACTTATAGTCTCATATAAATGTGTTTACGTTCTGATTAGTGGTTTCTGAGTTTGCTTCAGTAATAGGTATTTTGCACATTATTGTATATTTGACACAACTTATAACAAGTGAAGGTATACGCATTTGTGTAGGGTTGGTACCACAGACAAAAATTGAAAAATAAAATGTTTTTTCATAAAAACACAACCGACTTCCCAAAAAAAACACTAGAGTGAAAAATTACTTTAAGTGGGTGGCAAAAAAAAACTACTACTACTTTATTCTAGTAACAGATGTCTACAGAAACATGCCCACGTCCTTAGAATATGTTAAAAC
The DNA here is from genome assembly GCA_932294355.1 of Aporophyla lueneburgensis. Classification (NCBI taxonomy): domain Eukaryota; kingdom Metazoa; phylum Arthropoda; class Insecta; order Lepidoptera; family Noctuidae; genus Aporophyla; species Aporophyla lueneburgensis. The sequence continues at coordinate 23,012,337 of OW028758.1, read as the reverse complement.
AAGCACTAGTCCGGCTGCCGAGAGAGTGCGTTCCTGATACCTGTCAGTGCGACAATTCTATCGTAGTAAGTAATAAATATAGATAAACAGGCTGGCAATTTCAGCACATGGTTCTAAGCCAGTAGCGGTGAAATTTTAGGTTGGTTATAAAAAACCAGCTCCTTCATAGAAAAGTGCAATACCTACGCGTTCAAAACTTATAGGGCAACATTTTTCATTCTTTAAATAGCGAGAAAAATACCAACGCAGGGGAGGGGGGGGGGGGGGCAGAATCTGCCAGGGTCACGGAATCGTTCGAAAGAGTTACCGTAGCCGTGTCATAGGCAATTGCAGGAACACAGGAAGGGTGGGCTTTAGTCAGTAAATGTGAGACACGCCCTTCTGCTCCGCCCAGGGCAGAAGTCATCTGATGATTTCCCACACAAAAAAAAGGGGTCTCAGAATCATGCATTGAATCCAAGCCAACAAGTTGTGCGTAATGTTGCCTGCCACCCTATATTCGGTTATATGTACTGTTGTACCGTGTGGTGCCGGACGTTAAGAATAGCACAACCCCATTTCTTCCTGTGGGTGTCGTAAGAGGCGACTAAGGGACTAAGAGAATTCATACTTATTTATTAAAACTACATGCAAGTTAAAAAAAAAACTGAACACAGGCGGACTTAAAGCCTAAGGCATTCAACTAGTCAACTTTACGGTGACACAGAGTCATAACATGGCAGGTGCAACATACAGCTATCATATAATATCATATCTTGGCTTAGCGCATGCTAAGGTTCGACTTTTAATCCTATTCACTAACTTAACAATTGGAGGGATACCAGGTTTTGACAAAAAAAAGATAGTGAGGTGGTGCAAGAATGAATGAAATTGAATGAACTTGAAATAATGTACTTACATGCAAACTTTGTAATTTAAATTTAATAACTTGTTTTAAAACAAAATGTGTACTATATCGATATATGTATATGTAGTCTATGGCTGTCAGAGGAAATAAAATGACTTTAGTAAGAAAATAAGCAAAATGAAATGATTTCTATATATAGTTTTGTTTCTATCAGAAGAAAATAAAAAAAGGAAATAACTGTTATTAAAAATTATTAATTATTCTTATAATCCACACCTAAAAACGATTATTAAAGTTTTATTTAATTTAAAACATTTTTATCATTCATTCTTTATGCGAAATCGTTCACTACCCCGACACTATCAGTTTTAGAATGGTATCATTATTTTGAATTGAACTGTCAAGTTGGTGAATAGGATTAAAAGTTCAACCTTAGAGATAAACGAGGCCAGCATGCGTAGCATGACCACCGTAGAAAAGTGTTTTGTTGACGGAAGAATAGACAAAGTGAATGCGAAAATTAACAACAATAAACTAGATTTATCCAAAGTTTCTTTATTTATTTACTTACGGTTATTGTTTTGTTTTAAATCAACTCGATTAGTCATGGCGATTATAAAATCAAATTGTTCTCACTACCTTTTTTTTTTTTTTTTTCAGGATGGGAAATCATCAATTGAAGGGCGTGTCAGACTTTTACTGACTAAAACCCACCCGTGTTCCATCAGTTGCCCATGTGCCAGGGTCACGGTATCTCTTTCGAACAATCACGCGACCCCGGCAGGCATCGGTCCTAGTAGACCCCTACACCGCTGCTGACATCTCTTTGAGGCGCGCGTGGAACACTGCGCGCCGTCGACCCGAGCTTGGTCCTTACCGGGCGGCGAGCTACCCATTGCTCGCCACCCGCAAGCTCGCGCCTACGGTGGCCGGGAGTCCGCTATTGACTCCCGACGCCCGGGGCGTCTCCTCCTGCGGCGGCTAGGGACGTGAGGGCGCAGAGACTGCCACTCCCTCACGCGCCCCGCCTCCTCCTTCGCGAGCATTACTGCTTCGCAGAAGGAGGTGACGGCTTCCCATTCCCTCTCGCTCCGTACCATGGCTCGCACCAGGGCCGGACGCGAGAGGTCGCCGCCGCCGATCGCCTCCACGAGGACACAGCGGTGCTCCGCCCAGGCAGGGCACACCTCCACGTTCTCACTACCTTAGACAACTAACAGTTGTCAGTGCGATTTTTACAGTTTGGATAGAAAACTTTATTCTGAAATAGTTTACATCTATAAGGACATAGTAAAAGATCGTGAAAAACGAATGACAAGATGACAGATTGTAGAAAGATTTCTACGGTGCGATGTCAAAATTAGCGAAACGAATTGACACTTTGTATAGAAATAACTGTGTCTATTCTTCGTAGAAATGAAAGCGCCATGCTCAGCTTGCATAAAACGGTAGAAATATTTCTACAATCTGTATATTTGTCTATTTTTCCGTCGACAAAACCCGCTTTTATGCTGGTGTAGCATGACGTTCTATGTTTATTCTTCCAAGAACAGACAAAATTCGTTTTACACTGAGAAAAATGTCATTTTGGCATAATCTTAAAATATCGTGACGTTGGTTTAAAATAGATGCGTTGTCTTATAATATGTTGATAATAAGTAAATATTACGCTAGAACTGAAATGTGTTAAGATGGAATCGAATTTTTTGGGTAAATAATGCAATATTATGATACTTGTCATCGTAAAAATTTGTAATTATGAAATAACATTGTCTTCTTCAAATAATAACACAATGTAATAGAAAATGGTCCACTGTCCCATAAATTAGTATGATAATTATAAATAAGATTCTAATTAAAAAACACAATGACAGTCACCGTAATATAAATAGATTTCATAGTTTAATATGAAGAAGTATCTCTAAAAATACGATGACCTCCCCCTAATGTACTATATTAAATTATAATGCTTTAAACTTATATTTTTAAAGTAAGCATCATTTTTTAATATTACAGTCATATTATTTTATGTGAATCCTATGATAATACGATTAAATAATCTCATATTTTTAGAGTAAGTATCAAAGTTCAATAATATAGTCATATTATTTTATGTGTATCCTACTAAATTATTATTACAGAGACCCATTTATGAGTAGCATTTGAATGATGTCCTACAAATTTAAGGTGACGGCATTATATAATGAGGTCTCCCTCTCTCACTTCATTCCGCCGCCGCGCCATTTCGGTCGGCCATTTGTATTTCACCGCTACAGCCGGCAAGTCACGACTCACGACTCGTTTAATTAATAGCAATAACAATTCCATTAGTGCCAGTGAACGTGTTTGATCAGTGCAAAAATGGATATGGCTACGCGTGATCTTTTGAAGAAGTGGAATTTGGAACGCTACATCGATCGTTTTGAAAGTAAGTTGACAAACCTACCTAGTAAGTTGCTAGCATGAGCTCACACATTACATTCACACATTCTAATTTCTAGCAAGAATAGGGTCAGAGTGTCGTCTTAGAGGCACTATGAAAATATACTTAAAAAAATTTCGCGACCAATTTCAAGGTCACAGTTCTAACATAACCTTACCTATGGATCCCTTCGACATCGTTTTTACGACAAACGGTTGGTCGGAGACAAAAAACACCCAGACACTTTTAGCCTTTCTAGGTGTTACATACTATAGAATCGAGAAAATAAACGATTTGCGAAAATAACACTTTTTTGGCCGCTGTACACTCCAACCAAGAATAGTCTTGTCGTATGGTACCTACCCACCTACCTAGATATACGTTCATATTTATATTATACACTAGATTCGATGTGCAACTGCAACCCAAAAAAAAACAAATAGGTAGAGTGCGTCTAAACTAAAATGACGCGCCCCACTACCGCATTTACCGTAGTGTACGTATACAAATTTAAGTAGTGGGGCGCGTCATTTCAGCTTAGACGAGCTCTACCAACCTACATTTTATAAAGTCGATGCGACGTAGTGCATTTCACAGCTGCAATCAGGGCGCTGTTAAATTTACCTTTTTTTTCAGCTGAAAGAATTGATATCGCAACAATGCAGATGCTTAGTAAACAAGACATACATAGTATGTTCCCTCAAATAGGGGACAGACTCCGGTTTGAAGCAGCTCTGGCCATGTTAAAAAGCGACCAACCAAAAGATATGGTTTGTTTTCATGTTAAATTGTATTTCAAAAAAGTAAATTTTGTTTTAAACTTTTTGCTTACACATGCCCTGCGTCGCTTAAATGCACATTCTCCTACTTGCATGTAGGTAGGTAGGTACCTACTTATTAACTTTTATTATTTTAAAGTCTTCTTAAGATACCTAACAATTTAACCGGTGCAGTATTTATTTAAAAAGTGGAATAAAATCATAACTTTTCATCAGTCTTGTTAGTTTACCAACTAAGTACATTATTATTACCTTTTTAAATTTCTTGTTAAATTTCAGGATAACTCCTACAATTCATCACTCTTTGAAGAGGTCCTGAGGAATGACTTGTTAACTAGTCTACCTTGTAACTTAGAGCCTCTGCCACCGTGTGAAGGACTGCAAAGCTCAATCCTCAACCAAGACTGCGAAGCAGGACTTAACCAGGAAAATTTGGTAAGTTCTGCAAAATTGTAGAAAAGTACTCGTACTTACTGTTTTTTGGTTCAAGAGCAATATGTATTAATTTGTAATTACATCCATACTAATATTATAAATGCGAAAGTAAGTTTGTCTGTCTATCTGTCGGCTGGGGCAGGACCTTTTCACATTTTCATACCTAAGACACTGAACCGATGCAAAATTTGGTATAGACATTCTTTGAGACCAGGATCAGTCCTGATCTTGATCGATTAGTTTTTATCAGGGCCGGATCAAGGGACGAGGGCAGGACCGTTCACACCTGCAATGCTGAACCGATTACTAGTAAAAAAATATAACACTTCCCTTGAGTTATCTCCGGCTAGGGCTAGCTATAGCCTGTTAGTTAACGGTCGCACTCGGACACATTTAGTGATTATTTCAACGATTATTGAGGTTAATTGACCGTACATACTCATATTATCACACCTTTTTGTTACATGTACTATTATAACATTGTCTCAAAGTAAATATTATTTTAGGATGGTGACATACTGGTGATACCACTGGACTCGTCGTCGTCAGTGGGTGAAGCAGTTAGACAAGAGTCCACCGGGAGCAATTTAGTAAGTTATTGCCTATTATCCTGTACTTTTGATAAGGAATTTAAATTGACATTCAATATTGTTAACCCCCGGCGTAAACAGATAAGTTTAACGTCTGTACCTGTCCTGTCCTGTATGTGTGTACGGACGGCCGTTTAGGAGCTATACTATATGTCACAAAGATCAGTAATATTTTTGGAGTTGGTGACAGCTATAACTAACAACTAAATGCATGATGCCTAGACTGGCACCGACTCCAACTGATCATTATACTGAATGGAAGGTAGGTATTGAACCTGTATTTTCAACATTTTAGTGACATTTTTTTTTAACTTTTACCTTGCATATTTAGTTTGTAATGCCATACTTATACTATTTGTGTTTCAGGTGAATACCATACTGAATTCATCAGTCGAGGGAAAACAAATAATAGCAATTGGGCAGAAAACGGGCACCTTACCCTCAAACGTGCGTGGGCGTTTATGCAAGCTGCTTATGGAGAAGCTCATTACGGCCGAAAACCCGGTACTTCTGACAGATTCGCAGCTGCTTGCTCTATCCTACGACATTGGCAGATTATTTAAAGAGGAGTCACCACCCCTATACTACGCGCCGTACCTGCCGGCTGATGCTTACCAGGCTAAGCGCAATATCTCTGGCTGGTTAGTCACCGCCAGAAGGGCTCGACGGCAGCATTTAGTTTCGTTGGGCCTTATTGAAAAGCCCAAGTCACGTTCTCGCTCCAAGTCCAGTCCTAGGCTAGACACCCCTCCACTCGCTGGAATCGACCTGACCGGACTTAAAGAAGGTAACTCCTTTTCAAGAAATTTTATGTTTTCAGATTGAATTAAATTATCAAGAACAAAATTATTGAGAAAAATATCTGAATTAGTATAAATTTTCGTTACAAATTACAAAATATCTGAATCTAAGAACCGTTATTGTCATTGTACTAATTATTAATCGTTTTAATTTTTGTGTGCAGGTGAAGTGGATGACGTAGCGTCAGCATTAGAGCAGCTGTCAAGTCCTTCAGCTGGTCCGTGGCAGGAGGTCAGTGCCCTGTGGCGGGAGACGGTGCGAGCTCGCCTCCGGTACTTGTACTACGAGGAAGGGACATTACAGGAGTACTTCAATAAGTATCCTATCCTGAAGTCAAGTGATGGATGGCGACTCCTGACTCATGACTACGAAGCACTGTTCCCTGATAAATCCGGGGGCCTCGACGCCTTGGATGCTTCATCGGAAAACATACTAAAAGCTGCTCAGCAGAAGCTTAACACCACAAAGGACTCGTTTCTTCGTCGAAAAATAGCTGATACATTGGCAATTTGTGACGGTAAGGAAATGATTCTGTTATATAGTTCTAGGTGCTCGACCTCCCTGGGTCGGTGAACCCGTTATAAAATATATAGACAAAAAAGAATTTAAAAATTATCTAACATGGTGCAGTCGTTCAGAAGTAACGGGCGGGCGGACACACATTTCGGCAATTCATTTTTACTTATATAGATAGATTTTATTTTGTTCTGATACTTTTCCCTATTTGCTCAGTTAATGATGATGTGTTGTGTCAAATATACTATTATTATTTTCTTTCCAGATGAACAACCGGAGACAAAATTAATAGCAGCGATATTGCTACTCGGCTGTCTCTTTAATATTCCTCCTGCCCGTCGATCTAGAAAAGACTGGCAAGCTTCACGAGCGGAGATATTGGATGGATTTGTGACCATCGTGGATGATGACGCAGACGTGCAAGTGGTAATTGAGGAGCGTCGCCAAAAGCTTCAAAACCTAGGTATTAGCCTCCAACCATTTATAATTTGGTGCCGCCAGTCAGGTGTCTCCTTCACAGTATGTGACAATACGTTTTACAAGTTCACAACACTAACTGAGGCTGTTGATGTGACTTTTAAAATATTTCATGCTACTGCGGCTAAATATCCTACTGAAAGCTATAACATTTGGCTTATTATCCAAATTGGTTTTTACAAAGTCAAAACATCGTACGATCGTATGTCACAATCTGTGAAGGAGATATTAGTTACTCTCGGAGTCACAATTTAAATTAAGATGAAGTGTCACAGTTGTAAAAGGACTTTTCCCACGTTTTCTTCACTTATTACCCACATAAGGAAAGAATGTGAAAAAATTGATATTACTGGAGTTTATAAATGTGGTGAAGACGCATGCTACCGGTATTTCACGGACGTTAGACAATTTAGAAAACATGTTAACTTAAAACATTTGAATAAAGTAAACACTCGTTATTTGCCATCCACCTCAAACGAGGCTTGCGTAGTTCCTATGTGTGAAACAGAGACTACCAAAGTAGCAACTGAGCACATATACATTGAAGCTGATAGTGAACCGGAAGTCCTTGATAATGCTGATAGTATTATTCATAAAGAAGTTTTGAAATTTATTTCAACGCTCTATGTAAATCCCTCTGTATCTCGATCGTCTGTACAAGCTATGGTTAGTCATTTGCAAACCCTTCTTGACAATATCGCACCGTCTTTAATGTCCGTATTCGGCCCTGTGCTAGCTGATGAGGAAAGCATGTCTGGAAGCGAAATTAATAAACGACTTCATAAGTTCAACACAGCTTTGAAGGGCATCTTTTTTCCGTTTCGTTCAGAATATTTGAGATTCCGAGAATTGAATTTATTAGGTTCTTTTATACCACCACATGAAGTAATCGTTGGTTATTGTCCTGACATTTCACAAAGGAGTAACACTTTAACATTACACACCAAGCCACGTACAATGCAAGTAATTCAACTTCGCCAGGTTTTGAAGAATTTTTTTTCCATTGACACTATTTGGAAAGATGTAACGGATTATTTGAACCACCTAAGGGGTAATTTAATAATCCGTGAAGAAAATCCGATGAGGCCAATGTGTCTAGAAAATGTAATGCAGGGATCTGTATGGCTGGCAATGTGTACACCGCAGGCGTCGGACATTATTCTTCCTTTAGTAGTATACTATGATGATTTTGAAATTGGAAATCCTTTGGGGAGCCACGCTGGGGTGCATAAGCTTGGTGGTGTATACGTTTCCTTGTCAGCACTCCCACCACATTTATTTTCATTGTTGAATAACATTTTGCTGTTAGCTATTTGCCATTCTGCTGACAAAACTAAATATGGAAACAAAGCTATTTTTGACCCTGTTATTGAGGAATTGAATTACTTGCAAAACAAAGGAATTTTTATAGAAAATAAGTTTTTTAAAGGAACCGTAAAATTGAAGGTTGTTGCTATAACTGGCGATAATTTAGGCCTGAATTCAATTCTCGGGTTTACTGAAAGTTTTTCAGCTAACAAGTGTTGCAGAATCTGTAACATTGACAAGAAAGGTTTGCAAACTGCTCTATATGAAAACAGTAACTTGCTTAGAAATATGACTTCATACCACGCTCAATTGCAAGAAAACGATACACCTAACACGGGCATTAAAGAATCATGCTGTTGGCTTAAGGTGACAGGATTTGATTTATTTCAAAATGTAGCAGTAGACCCAATGCATGATATATTAGAAGGTGTAGCTCGTTATGTAATGACCTTTGTCATAAACCACTTCCTTGCCGAAGGTCTTTTAAAGATCTCAGTATTGCAACAAAGAATAATTTCATTTGATTATGGACCAGATAGGAATTCAAAACCAAGTAATTGTTTAGTTGTCCAAGGTTCGAAAGTAAAATTGAAAACTTCAGCATCAGAAATGCTTACCCTTATTAGATACTTCAGCCTAATAGCCGGGTTTTACATTCCTTTAGAAAATAAAGTATGGAAATTATACATTATGTTGCGGCAAATCACCGACAGGTTATTAAGTCATAGGGTCTTCAGTGACACCAATATTCAACTCCGGGTTATAATAGCAGAATTTAATCAATTGTACACGGAGCTAACAAAATCACCCCTGCAGCCAAAGTTTCATTTTCTGACTCATTATCCTACCATGCTAATGAAGTTCGGCCCCGTACGTAACATGTGGGCTATGCGTTTTGAAGCCAAGCACAGGGTATCTAAGTTAGTGGCTAGATCATCTTTTAATCGAGTCAATGTTTGCAAGACTCTAGCAATAAAATGTCAACTTATGCTCAATGACTTGTTTGTGAAAAATACAATACCTACAACAAAAATACTAGGAAAAAAATCTGCATTAAATTCAGGAGACACTGTCAAGTTTTCTCTCGGCACTGGCGTTGTCCTCAAATATTCGGTTACTTCCGCTACAATAGCTGGTGTTATATGGCAGCGGAACTCTATTGTTACTGTAGATATAGATGATGAACAATTCTTACCCACTTTTGGCCAAATTGATGCAATTTTGGTGACAGATACTGAAGAGGTTTTTTTCCGTTGCTGTATGTTTGAAACTATTGAATTTAATTCTCATTACAATTCTTATGAAGTTAAACGTGGTAATGATTATCTGTGCTTTCCTTGCCAAAATGCCGTTTCTCCGTGTCCTAACACGCTCACTCTAATGCGAGGTAACACGTCATATATTACAAGTAGATGGTACCTAGAGTAAAAATTTCAAAATTCTGTAGGTATTCTAACGGCTTACGGTCGCTGCTATAATACCTTGAAAATGCGCAAACGAGTTAACTCGTTTGCTCATTTTTAAGGTGTTTTTATTTTGAATCCAGTAATATCAATTTTTTTTGGAAACGTTTACATAATTATTAATTATGTACTTATACCGTACGCGGCGTTGCTAGTTTGAGGCACTGCAGAGTCCAAGGGCAGTTATTTTTTTATAGCAGAGTGCGCTCAACTAGTAATCTACCCTTAGTTACGGTATTTATCGGATATCCCTTTAGGATATCCTATAAAGACGGCCCGATAACGGTGTCCGCATAAAGTAATGGTATGAGCCAGCACCAATAGCTGGTTTAAGGTGAACGCACACTTATCAGAGCCGAAGGAGGCGAAGGAATCAAATTTTAGAATTGCTTAAATGAAGTCCAATGTAACTTCGCACACTTATCCGCACCGAATCGTACGACCTTATTCGTCCGATTCGGTAAGTGTGCGAGGTTCCATAGGATTTCATACAAGTAATTCTAAAATTCGATTCTTTCGCCTCCTTCGGCTCTGAAAAGTGTGCGTTCACCTTTAGTAATAGATTTTAAAGTAAAGTATTTGTATGAGGGATAGATTAGTCTCATCGGAGTGTTTATAGTAGCACTTTACTTGAAAATAGATATTTACTATAATAATATAACCAATTTATTGTATGCAGCTTTAAGGTGAAAGCGTCAGGGTAGCCCGCGAAATTCAAATTTTCTTACGTTTTTTGCAATTTGCAGGCCAGTGCTAGGTTTTGATTGAAATGTTAGACGCGGGTGTAAGACGTATGTAGTACAACTTATGTACTTACACCCGCGTGCAACATTTAATTAACATACAACCTAGCACTGGCCTGCAAATTGCAAAAAACGGCTACCCTGAAGCAATCACCTTAAGGGCAAAAATGTTTTAGTTATAGGTACATTAATGTAAAGTTTGTTATTTTTTGTAAATTAAATTTCTACTCGTCTCAACCTTTATTTTAATTTGTAAAAACTAGAATTATTGAACATAATGTATATAATGATTCTTTATAATGACCAACAAATAGATACTGTAATCATTAAGGCGAGGATGTTTCTAAACAAAACAGTCTTCTTTTATACTGAATATATTTGTTTAGAGTATATAATAATTATTCATTCATACTATGGAAATAAAAATACCATTCAATTTTCTGTTTAATTTATACATACATCCCTTTTCACCTTCTTACCATTCTTGCCAAGGTACTTTTTTCTATTTTTTTTACTTACTCTCCATTTTTTTAAGGTTCAAGTTTAGGGTTCTTCAGTTTTTTTTTAATGTTGAGCTCACACCTAATAATATTTAAAAGGAAAGAACCAATATTGGATACTTAAAAATAAGGGGATCATGTAAGTCCAGTGGCGCCCTCAATTATAGGAGGATTGTGATTTCTAATAATCCAAACAATTTCTGTGTAATCCACCAGTATTTAAATGATAAATGATAAATGATTTTATTTCTGTAAGTAGGTTTGTACAAACACTTTTACATGTCAATTATATTTTTTTTTAACTAGATGAGTTTGGCGTTTCCTAACTGACTACTCTGAGAAGAAAGGCCGAAACAAACTCAGAGGTCACAGTCTCTTTTAAAGTCCAGACATAATCTTGTTCACATCATGTGAAGATCATGTAGATTGGTGACTGAAATGGTCTTTTGAAGAAAGAACCACACAGATTGAGTGGACCTGTCCAGTCAGTGCAAGCATTTGTCACTAATCGTTTAGCTCAACTCGGAAGATAAGGAGCCCAACGCTTTGACGAACAGTACCAAAGAAAGGACATTTGGGTAGGCCACATAAATTACTCAAACTGCCAGATCATAATTACTAAGAACGAAAGAAAACAAAATTAAAAAAAGACCCACATAGTCTTCACATTCACAATAATTAAAAAAATACGATACATTACAAAGTAAATATTCATGTCATTGTATATATAAAAAATTATCAATGTCAATGTGTATATAAAAAAAAAAAAAGAAACGGATATAATTTTGTTGGTCAGATCATTTGATGACCATGTAGATCGGTGTCTGAAATGGTCTTTTGAAGAAAGAACCACACAGATTGAGTGGACCTGTCCAGTCAGTGCAAGCATTTGTCACTAATCGTTTAGCTCAACTCGGAAAATAAGGAGCCCAACGCTTTGACGAACAGTACCAAAGAAAGGACATTTGGGTAGGCCACATAAATTACTCAAACTGCCAGATCGTGATTACTGAGAACGAAAGGAAAAAAAAAATAAAAAAAGACCCACATAGTCTTCACATTCACAATAATTAAAACAATACGATACTTTACAAAGTAAATAATCATGTCATTGTATATATAAAAAATTATCAATGTCAATGTGTATATAAAAAAAAAAAAACAAGAAACGGATATAATTTTGTTGGTCAGATCATTTGATGACCATGTAGATCGGTGTCTGAAATGGTCTTTTGATGAAAGAACCACACAGATATTGCCACTAACTACTCAAACTGCCAGACCATAGTCAAAAGTGAAACAGTGACCCACATAGTCCTCAAATTCTCAATAATCAAAGTAATATTCATACAATTAATATTCATGTCATGTGAAATAATAAAAAAAAAGAGTAAAAATAGCAAAATAATAATAATAAAACAACAGTCAGTGTAGATTTATTGGAGCAGTTCAATCCCAGGCCGTTTTATCCTCAATATAGTCTTTAACAGTATAATAGGCTTTCTGACATAATTTACGCTTTATAAAAGATTTGAATTTATTTAGGCTTAGTTCTTGAATGAGGCTAGGAAGTTTATTATAAAAACGAATACATTGGCATCTAAACGAGCCACCTATTTTCTTGAGCCTGGTCTTAGGAACAACAAATTTTTGTTTGTTTCTAGTATTGACATTATGGATATCACTGTATCTTTTAAAGAGATTAATATTTTTATGTGCATACAGCAGATTTTCATAAATGTACTGAGAAGGCACAGTCATTATATTAATCTCTTTATATTTGTCTCTGAGGGAGTATCTGGGACTTAATTTATAAATCGAACGAATTGCCCTTTTTTGTAAAACAAAAATTGTCTGAATATCGGCGGCATTTCCCCACAGCAGAATACCGTACGACATCACGCTATGAAAATAACTAAAGTAAACTAAACGGGCTGTCTCTAAATCAGTTAAATCACGAATTTTTCTAACAGCGTATGCTGCAGAGCTAAGTTTTTTTGACAATTTATCTATATGGGGGCCCCATTGAAGCTTGGCATCCAGAGTTATGCCTAAGAATACTGTGGTATCTTCGGGTTTCAACACTTCACCCTTTATGAGGACACTAGTTTCTACTTGTCTAACATGAGGTATCGTAAACTTAATACATTTGGTTTTTTTCTCGTTAAGAAGTAGGTTATTAACATTAAACCAGTTAACTACATTAGCAAGGGCTCTATTTACATTGTCAGTAACCAACTGCTGACGTTTGAGTTTGAATAAAAGTGAAGTGTCGTCTGCAAACAACACTATATCATGTTTATCTTTTATGAGGTAAGGCAAGTCATTTATATAAATAAGAAATAAAAATGGGCCTAAAATTGAGCCCTGAGGGACCCCCATTCTAACTTTAGATCCAGGTGATCTTTTTCCGTTGACGTCAACTCTCTGAATCCTATCACTTAGGTATGAAGTAAGAAGATCCAGAGAGGCGTTCCGGATTCCGTAGTGGTGAAGTTTCCTGATCAAGGTTTCATGAAGAACACAATCGAATGCCTTGGACAAATCGCAAAAAATACCCAAAGCATCGCACTTGTCCTCCCACGCATTATATATATGACCTAAAAGTTCAACTCCGGCATCGGTAGTTGAACGACCCTTTGTGAAACCAAACTGTTTGTGGTGTAATAAGTTATGTTTATTAAAAAATCGTTGCAATTGATTTAGAATAAGTTTTTCAAAAATTTTACTGAAGGTAGGTAGCACTGAAATTGGTCTATAGTTAGTAGGGTCTGATGTGCTACCCGATTTAAACAACGGTATTATTTTACTGTTTTTCATAAGATCAGGAAACTCGCCACGGTCAATACAATTATTAAAAATAACAGCTAAAGTTGGTGCTACAATGTTTATGATCGACTTAGCAGTATCCACAGAATTACCCCATAAATCGGCGGTCTTTTTTACATTCAAAGAGTGAAAAGTTTTAACGATATCGTTACAGGTTACATATTGGAAATGAAATTCACTATCACAAACAGGAACGTTTTCTTTAAGTAGAGACTCTGCAGCAGTGGGTGATGAGTTCAAAGATTTGGTAGTAGATACTGGAATCTCTGCAAAGAAATTTTCAAAGGCCGCGGCGACTTGAGAATCTGATTTAATTATATTATCCTCAATAGCTAGACTGTAGTCACTACTTCGGTTGCATGACCTTCCTGTTTCGTTATTAATGATAGTCCAAGTCGTTTTAATTACATTACTGCTATTTTTAATTTTTAAACTCAAATAACGTGACTTGGCTATGCTACAAACTTTTTTAAATAATTTAGAATAATTTTTGACATACAAATTAAATTCAGCAGTGTTTATACAAGTCCGTTCATCATATAGTTCATAAAGTCGTTTTCTACTTTTATGTATACCAGTGGTGGCCCAATCACTAAAAGAAGCGTTAATACTAACCGAAAAAGTCTTTGGAATAAATATGTTATCAAATTGTGTGCAATACATTTTAAAAAAATCATTATATTGTCCATTAGGGTCATCATTTGGCAACACAAGTGGTAGATTATTCGAAAGTTTAGTTCTAAACATTTCCAAGCGATTAACAGTTTTTGGGTTAACAGTGATATCTTTCTTAGTTTTTTTTATGTTTACATTTGGAATAGTGATCAATTGAATTTAGTTGTAGTCCTACTGATGGAGAATGAGTAGAACTACAACTAATCACTGGTGTATTATAGAGATATTAATTGGTTTATTAAAAAACACAATCCTCCTATTGAGGGCGACCTCCGTAAGATAATAGGCTATAACCAGAGATATGAGGAAATAGTAGGAAAAGTAAGAGGACCTAACCTAAAATACGAGGAGGTTACCGAAAAATAGTAGGAAAAATAATAGGATATAACTGGATATATGAGGAAGGCACCGAAAAATAGTAGGAAAATTGTATGACATAACTGAATATGTGAGGAAGTCACCGAAAAATAGTAGGAAAAATAATAGGATATAACTGGATATATGAGGAAGGCACCGAAAAATAGTAGGAAAAATTGTATGATATAACTGAATATGTGAGGAAGTCACCGAAAAATAGTAGGAAAAATAATAGGATATAACTGGATATATAAGGAAGGCACCGAAAAATAGTTGGAAAAATTGTATGACATAACTGAATATGTGAGGAAGTCACCGAAAAATTGTAGGAAAACTAATAGGATATAACTGGATATATGAGGAAGGCATCGAAAAATAGTAGGTAACTAAAACTAAATCCATGGTGACACATCATCTTAAATACTGTTATCATCAACATCAGTATTATCATCGTTCTTTTTGGTGAATCACTATGCTCCGTCCTTTGAGTGAATTCATCATACTTTAAGCTGAATTCACCTCTTTTATGATTGTCAGTTTTCTCAGTGTATGGTGGTCATGCTACGCGTGTAGGGTGTATCTTACTAGAAATAAGGAAGACAATTTTGATATCCTACCCTCGTGATACTTGAACATAATACCGACGGTGGAAATTTCAAATGTCGTAAGGACACTTTTATATCCCCTTTACAACATTTCAAAATTCCCACCGTGGAATTACGATAAATATACGATACAATAGCACGCCTAAATACCATGAATTTTGGAAATTCTACAAAAACACCATACCCATCACTGGGCGAACGGGGATAGCAGTTAAAGGAAAATAAAGAAACTAGATTAGAATTCAATTAATTAAAAAAACAGTAAAAACATAACAAACAAAACTGACCTTTAGGCGTGACACTAAGATCAGAATCCGAAGATCTCCGATGTATTCCGAGCGGCGCCGACGTCGCATTCAATGACGAGTTTTGCGGATGAGCTGTCTGTGCCGGCTCCCTTCCTCCATACGATTCATGGCGTGCGTGTCTCGGCGATCCCCTATCCTTGTCGCATTTATCTTCTCGCCTATCTCTCTCTCGCTCGTTCCTGTTAACACCGCACACGGCATGCGAGTTATCACACACACTATTGTTAGTTTCGTCTACGTCGTCTTGTGTTTCTGGCAACGAAGGTATGGTCTCTAGTGCACCGTGGATGAGTAATGTGGACTTAGTGACGTCACTAGATGATTTGTTAGATTTTTTGGACATTTTAGGCGTTTCGTTCTCTGTTACTGAGTGGACGCTATCTTGGCGAGTTAGTTTTTTGTTGGTTTGCTTTGCTTCGGGTATTTCGATCGTTTTTGTTTCTTCTGTCGCTCCTACTTCTGTTGTTGGTAGTAGAGAATTAATTTTATTAATCATAGTACTGATTATTCCAGGTGGTTCATCATGTTCAACTTCCTCCACTTTGTTCTTATCATCAGCCGTTTCAGCTTCAGTGGGTATCAAAGTTTGTACTTTATCTAAAAGTACAGTTTCAAACGCTGTATGAATTAAGCCAGAAGATTTAAGATTTTCAGTTGAATGCGATTTATCAAAGATTTCCTTTAGTTTTTCAACAGCTGTTTCCTTTTCGTCTGCCAAAGTATGGACTTTGTCTAATAAGATGTTCTTTACAACGTTTTTGACTAGACCGGGAGATTTTAAGTCATCATTTAGATGTTCAGCTTCTTCTAAATCACCTTCAGAAAAGATTTTCGGTTCAACAAAAGTGATTTCTTGTTCGCCCACTAAAGATTGGACTTTGTCCATCAGTATTGTTTCCATGGCTGTATGTGGAAGACCACCAATTTTTTGTTTCTCATGAGACTTAAGATTGGGATCATCTTTGGTCGGAACTACGGGATCAGGAACTGGTGTCCCTAGCGCAGAAGCTTGAACTTTATCTAGTAGTATAGTTTCAACCGCAGTATGTACTAAATCAGTACGTTTCAAATCATCTTTGATAGATTTTTTGTCATGCTTCGCCGATTCTTCTTCAGTGACATGATGAGCTTCTACATGAGGCACATTAGGTTGTCCAACTAATGAAGTGATCTTATCCATTAGAATAGTTTCCATGGCAGAGTGGGTCATACCCGACGAACTGTCAGTTTTATGCAACTCTTGATATTTTTCTTCTTCCGTAGAAATTACTGGATTCGGTACAGAGCCGCCTAGAGCAGATGCTTGGACCTTTTCCAATAGCATTGTTTCAAAAGCTGTATGTATTAGCCCAGTAGGTTTAAGATCATCTTTAATAGATTTCCTATCGTGTTTCTCCGATTCATCGTCATCGGAATGATGTGGGTTTACATGAGGTATATCCGATTGTCCAACTAGAGAAGTGATTCTATCCATTAGCATAGTTTCCATGGCTGAATGGGTCATACCGGTTGAACTGTCGGTTTTATGCAACTCTTGATACTTTTCTTCGTCTGTAGAAATTACTGGATTCGGTACAGAGCCGCCTAGAGCAGATGCTTGGACTTTCTCCAATAGCATAGTTTCAAAAGCTGTATGTATTAGCCCAGTAGGTTTTAAATCATCTTTAATAGACTTCCTATCGTGTTTCTCCGATTCATCGTCATCGGAATGATGTGGGTTCACATGAGGTATATCCGATTGTCCAACTAGAGAAGTGATTCTATCCATTAGCATAGTTTCCATGGCTGAATGGGTCATACCGGTTGAACTGTCGGTTTTATGCAACTCTTGATACTTTTCTTCGTCTGTAGAAATTACTGGATTCGGTACAGAGCCGCCTAGAGCAGATGCTTGGACTTTCTCCAACAGCATAGTTTCAAAAGCTGTATGTATTAGCCCAGTAGGTTTTAAATCATCTTTAATAGATTTCCTATCATGTTTCTCCGATTCATCGTCATCGGAATGATGTGGGTTTACATGAGGTATATTAGATTGTCCAACTAGAGAAGTGATTCTATCCATTAGCATAGTTTCCATGGCTGAATGGGTCATACCGGTTGAACTGTCGGTTTTATGCAACTCTTGATACTTTTCTTCTTCCGTAGAAGTTACTGGATTCGGTACAGATCCACCAAGCGCAGATGCTTGAACCTTTTCCAAAAGCATAGTTTCAACGGCAGTTTGGAATAAACTATGAGGTTTATCATCTTTCTTATGATGACGTTCATATTCTTCTGGTCTATCATAATAGTCAAAAACTGATGAAACTGGTTCAGGTGTTTCCGGTCCTAGAACTGATTGAACTTTTTCCATTAACATAGTTTCCATAGCTGTATGAACAAGTCCAGTTGACATTGGTTCTTTCTTCTTTTTGCTATCAAAGAATCTTTCATTTGGCGAAGTATGGTCTGGAGACTTCGGCCCAAGTAGAGACTGAATATACGAAATAGACTTCCTAGCTATGTTTTGGTGTTGTTCATGAGGTTCCGGTAGCTCATTGCCTTCAAATCTAAATTCTGGTTGAGTCGTTTCGGGAGTTGTAGACATAAGCACGGATTGGACTTGGTCCATAAGCATGGTTTCCATTGCAGTCTGCATTAAACTTGGAGGTTTACTCTTATGTTCGTGAATTTTCTCCTTTCTAATACCACTAACAATAACTGGTTTATTGCTCACAGGTGGAGATTGACTTTGCGGTCTGTGCGAAGGCATAGTATTGATACTGCTTCCTACCGAGGCATTAATGTTGTTGTTTCTATATTCCTCAACTAAACCCAATTTCTCGTTAACATCATCGAAAAATTGTTTGTTTTTAACAGAGTCGGGATCAGGAGAAGTAGGCACAAGTAAAGATTGTACTTTATCTAGCAGAATAGTTTCCATAGCTGTATGGACCATTCCGGAAGACTTAATTGAATGTTTCTTTTCATGATGATGAGGTTCCTCTCTGTGATACAGAGATGAAATACCACTGAGAGAAGACCTAGAAACAGGCTCCGATCCGATATACATGGAGACTTTCACATGATCAAAATCATCGCTCTTATGGAAGAATTTATTGGTATCAATGCTTTCTTTGTCCAGACTCATTATGTCGTTAAAAGACAAGAATGGAGAACCCAGTACAGTTTCACTAGGAGCTTTCGAACGAACATCGAAAGACGACCCAGGTTGACTCAAAGGAGTTTTACTTTCCTTTTTCTTCGGATGCAAAGAGTAATGCGAGATACTTTTGATCATATTACTTTTAGATAACTTTGCCAGCTGTCGTTTAATACGTCGAGAGGAGCGATGGACAAAACTACCTTTATCTACGGGTGAAGAAGGCTCACTAATGCTTTTAGCAGGCTTTTTCTGGGAAAAGGGATTGTGGAATTTAATATGGTGGCTCTGACTACTGGGCTTTGTTACACACGTGTCCGATGACGTTGATGCTTCGTTTGATCGCACTGGCTTCTCTACTACTACATTACTCTCCATTTCTCGCGGCACACATTCTAGTGATTTACATTTGTCTATAAGTACTTGAGTGTCGAAAACTTCTTGTTCTACTACAGCTTTCTTGTCAATCTCTTTTTTGATATCCATTGGCTTGACTTCTTTTAGATCGGGACTCCCGCTTTCAAGGACGTCTAACTTTTTATCCATACTAGCTATGAATTGTGGATTAAGGTCATGGCTGAGTACTGATTGTACTACAGAGCTCGTAGTTTCAATAGATCTTTCATTGTCCGTTTTTAGATCAGAACTTTCATCGTCATCTTCTTCTTCTTCTTCGCTACTGGATTCTAACTCAGAACTGTCAGCTGACAGTGCAGACGAAATTGACCCAGAGTAACCCTCTTCTCCAGGCAATGTGAGAAGGTTTTCGCTTCTGTCCGGCATTGGAGTCGCGGGACAAGACTCTGATATCTTCCTTTCTCTTTTTGGCACAGTTATTTCTTCAGTACTGACATTATTTAAAGAAGTGAAACGTATTTCTGGCATCGTTTTAGCTTCTTCGCTACCAATTTCTTTATCAGCTTTAGTTTTATCATCATCAGAAATATTGACATTAGGTTCAGATTCGCTCGTTCGTCGCATCGTTGAGCCGGGAGAGGCTTCAGAATCTTGAGTCTCAGCGATGCAGGCCAGGCTTGTTTGAACATGTATTATAGACCTAGCAAGAATGGACGCCATTCCCTCGCCTTCATCTTCTTTATTAACAAATGGCTTACGGAATTTCGGTTTTCTCAACCCTTTAAATTTCTTTAGCTCGTTTTTGATATCGACTAAGGAGAGTCGCGAGGTATCTGAGGCTGTAGACCTCAAAGATATAGAATCATCTTGCTTATCAATGGATGATCGTTTACTGCTAGAGCGCCTTGTAAATCTTTTTGTAAAAAAGTTAGTTTTAATCTTTTTGAGTTTCTCGATAGGTCCAGAAGAGTCGGAATCGTCGCTTTCTTTGTTTAGCAGTTTGTTAAGATCTGTCTGGTCTTCAGATAGGTGTCGTAGACTTCTCCTGTGTGGTAAATCATCTTGGTAAATGGAGACACTTCCAGCATAGCTGGTGATGCTTGATTGTCTCGTCATATCCATACTTTTTTCATCCTCCTCAAGCGCATCTGTCTCATCCAGTAAAGATGACGCATTGGGGTTTAATATTAGAAGTAACTTTTGTAACTCTTCCTGATGAGATTGGTAGTACGTTGACATTTCCGATATACTTTCGTTATCTGTCGCCAAAATGTCCAAATATTTTTTTAATTGTCTGATTTAGGTTAGCGGATACGACAAACCATGCAAAAATATAACTATAAGTAATTTGTTTATAAAAAATCGTTTTTAAACTAAGTTACTGTTTTGTCAACATCTATTACAAACATTTAAAGCAAGTAAAAAATATTTACTGTTGCTTGAAAATTATTTTGAGTCGTAAAACTATAGAGGATTGTATTCATGAAAAAATATAATAAACTGTTTGCTTTTAGGAGATAATAAAATCAATCGGGGCTAAATATTTAGACCTTGTTACAAAGTGGAACATTAATGTTTGCCCTTCAATTTTTCAGAAATAGGGGGAAATTTTTTAACTTGTAATTTATGACTTAACAGCATAAAAATAAAGATGAAATTCATTTGTACTCACTGTTGCGTGCAAGGCGGCATGTTTAAAGGTTGGCTCGGCATCGGTAAAGGAGTTATGCTCACGGCAGTGCCTAAAATCGATACAAGAATACAAATCAGTCATGAGAATTTGGTTTGGTAAAGCATAGGCACGGGTAAATTATTAAGTAAACCAAATGTTCATAATTTTTTTGGGATTAAAAGTATATGAAGGATCTATGGTACAATATCATCTAAATAAATGACTTATTCATATTTCCATTCATTGTGTAACTGTGGCTTTTATAACATTTATAAACATAATCGTTCAAACTTCTGTATGAACGACACAAGAAAGAAAACTCTTTCTTGTGTCGTTCATACAGAAGTCTGAACGATTATGTTTTTTCTTTAAGAACTTTTGACATAAGATTCATAAGAAATATATTTTTTTCTTATTTTTTATGCATGTGTTACCTACAAACTGTGTCTTTAATTTATTTAATTGGTTGTAGACCGCTTTAATTAAAGAAAAAATAAATAAGGAATATTCTGAAATAAAGTTTTTGTTTTTCGTCAGCATTCCGCTTTGTCAACTTAAAACCTTTATTATTGGCCAAACATACCTATAGCTCTAGCCACGACACCTGCCTCCCCTTCCAAGTCGAAGTCTTGCTGGTACCCAACCACTGCATTGGCTCCTAGTTCTGCTGCCTTCAGTCCTACTAGACGCTGGACCTGTGATCAAAAGTCATCATCGTTTTAGCCTTTTCCTTATTACTTTGGTGCCGGCTTCGAATCTAACCTGGACCGGCCGGCCGATCAGAAGTAAAGGCATTATTAATTACGACTTTAATACTTCGAATTTAGATCGCATTTAGTACAAACACCACACGATGACATACTAATGGGTTTGGCACTGCTATTATGAAGAAAGTTTTGGCAGAGACACATAATAATGTTTAAATGTCTTTTGTTAAGTGTGAAAGACTAATGAGTTCAAACCAAGAAAAATGATATACGGGCAATGTCAGTACCGTGGCTACTTCGTTGTGTTTTGTTCTTATTGACTTTTTTCTATTTTTTAACGAGTGTACCCTAGTAGATGGCCACTACAGCCTCAGTGGCCTTCTCTAGGTCCTAAGAAGTGCAGATGTATGGATAGTTTAGACACGTGAGCATAAGGGGCATGGTTTGGTCAGGAGCACCGCATTTACACTTTTACTGAAGTTTCGGCTCCACCAGTGACACCATAGTGAATAACCGACTATATTTAAATGGATCCTCTGGTAATCTTTAAGAGTCCACGGTTCTACATGACATGACTCGAATGCAAGCGTTTAGGTATTACGAAGATGGTCCAGGTGGACTCCCAGGGGTCCACGGAAGACTTGACGGGGTTTACGTCGGCGTGAAAAAGGCTTGCTTTTGGTCCGTTGGATTGAAAAAAAGAAAGAGTTTTGGGGATATGGGAGGAATTTAGCAGCCCCTTGCTGCTACATTTCTGTCATATTCTTAAACCAAAACCAGCAAAATTTCAAAAGTGAATTTAGAAGCCTCTGGTTTAGTTTTACTTTTAGTTTGATTTAGTTTTATAGCTCCTACATGTATAGCTCATAGTAAAAAGGCTCGTCCAAAGAATTACCAACGCTCTCAATATACCTATTGCTGTATTTTTTTCGAGTAAGGTTGGCACGTGAGACATTTCAACTTTGTCTCAGTTGGCATCGAATCAGATGATATAGATATCGATAAGCGACGGAAGAAGCTTTCTATAGCTGTTTGCTATCACGTTGTCACTTTAAAAATCCCACTGTACATTCACCTAATTCTGAATGTATGTACAAATGTTTATATTTGTTTGTACTTTTTTTTTATTAAAACTAGATGGTCCAACTACACGCAGCGATTTAAATACGTTAAGTTTGTGCAAACATCATGTGGCGTTCACACCATAACAAACCGATTGCATTGCAATTTGCAATGGAAAAGTAAGATAGAACGTGTAGTCGAACCATTAAATAAAATTAAACGTATACGGAAAGAGGAGATGTGTCCTAACTAACTTCTTACATACAATATACAATCACGCCTTTTTCCCATGGGGGTAGGCAGAAACCACGGAACCACACCTGCTACGATCTCTACACACTCCTTTTACCTCTTTAAGGTTCATACAATTGGTCATACACACACACCGGTTGCGGTTACGCACCTGACCTTTCTGAAGAACACCACCAATAAGGTCACTATATGTCCTCCTAGGGCGTCCCCTAGGAAGACATATAACTTCTTCTTCATAGATATTTTATTATCCCATTTGTGGGGTAAAATGAACACATACCTGATTGCTAAGCTTGATAAACGCGACCTGCCTCGCCTCATTAGAAGCTCGCGGCGTTCTGATCTTATCAATCCACTGGTATTCAGGGTCATCATTTACCACGAGCTCTTCAACAAAACCGTGGATGGAAGTCGCTCTGTATCCAGGAGGTATCATCGGACCTGAAGGTGGACGAAAAATTTGAATAGTTCTAAAATCAAAATCAGTTGACGGTTGACGCTACTGTGAAAGTAGACCCGTGAACTAATTACGTACACACATAAAATGAAAGAAAAAAAAAATGATCTCAATTCCATCCATTTTGACAGTTCAGCTATGTTCATTGCGTTATTTACGTTGCTGAGTAGACTAATAGTTAAATCCTATGTAGAAATGAATTCCTATGTACCGATCCTATGTACCGTGTGGTGCCGAACGTAAAGAATAACACCATCCCATTTCTTCATGTGGGTGTCATAAGTAGTGTTGCAAAGGACTCGAGTCCTCGAGTCGTAATTTAAAAGACTCGAGTCAATTATGCAAGACTCAGTGTGCTCAATAGGCTCGAAGTCTACAGTCAAGCACCCGAGTCTTAAAAAGGACTCGAGTCTTAAAGAGGACTCGAGTCTTAAAAAGGACTCGAGTCTTAAAATTAACTCGAGTCTTAAAGAAAATCTTGGAGCATGAAAATGAGACTCGCACATCATTCGAAAAGACTCGAATAGAAGAATGATAAGTTCTAATGAGTGGCTATGATATAAATATGAGTGAAAATAATCTGACGAGTTATTCATAGACTCGAATTCATTTTAAGACTCGAGTCCGTTACTAAGACTCGAGTCCTTTTTAAGACTCGAGTTACCTGTAAATGACTTGGGCTCGGCTTGACTCTAGACTCCGAGCCTTTTGAGCACACTGAGTCCTGCATAATTGACTCGAGTCTTTTAAATTACGACTCGAGGACTCGAGTCCTTTGCAACACTAGTCGTAAGAGGCGACTAAGGGTCTTACTAGAGAATGGGCAGCAGCGTTCTTTATGCATTTTACCACCATACTGCGATCGCCAACCCGCCTGCCAAGCGTGGAGATTATGGCAAACCCCCCCAAATTGGGGGAGGCTTATGTCCAGCAGTGGACGTCATACGGCTGAAATGATGGATGGATTACGAATTATGTTTTAAAACTGTCTCTCTCTATTTCTTTTATAAGAACGCTGCTGTTTTAGAGATATATTATTTGAAAATGGAAATTCCTCGTTGCTCTTATGGTCGCACGCTCTAGGTACTGCTATCCTCAGTAGCAGCCGGAAGTCTGAATTTGTTGCCGGTTAATCGCAACAGGCTCAACTATTAATACATGGAACTCAAACAAACATCAATATGACATCCAACATGCATGCTGCTGAGCTCCTCAATCAGATGGTTTACATACATATTAAAGAGCCGTGGCGAAGTCAACCCGCCCTGCCTGACACCACACTCTAAAGAATATTCATCTGAGTATACATTTCCCCATCTTACTATATTAAGCTGCTCACTGTACCAGTAGGCAAAGATATCCACAAGATCTGCTGGGACACCTGCAATTCTCAATTTTGTCCAAAGCTTATTATATGACACCAGATCAAAAGCTTTGGACAAATCCAAGAAGCATGCATATACTGGAGTTTGCCTTCTTACATAATAGTCAACAGTGTGTTTCAGAGACAGTATTGCACTTTCAGTTGACAACCCCTCTCTGAAACCGAACTGTGTATCCTGTAATCTTACAAAACACTGACGCACTGACTTATGGTCGCACGCTCTAGGTACTGCTATCCTCAGTAGCAGCCGGAAGTCTGAATTTGTTGCCGGTTAATCGCAATAGGCTCAACTATTAATACATGGAACTCAAACAAACCTGGTGAAATGTGAGTGTACTATAAGGTAGATACACCTATGCCCAACCCTTCGAGAAAACAAGACGTGATGTTGTCGATGAAATTCTGTTACTGGCCATACCTACTTTCAAGACTAGAATCTGATAGAACACAGTATTTGACATTTGAAAAGTTTACGACTACAGCAGTGCCATTTAACACTGTCATTAGAAAAGCGTTAAATTGTACCTAATATTTATAGCGTAAATGGAAGTATTCAGGTGTGAGGTACACTTGAATACTTCTTATTTACATCCAATTGGAACAGCGCCAAGAACCTGATTTTGGAGAAATTTCTTAAAAGCTTAATCATTAATGGCTACAACAAAAGTAAACAGTGAGATGATGGCTATACAATTTATTGAAATCAAAACACACTACAATCTATATACTTACAATAAAACTGTAGAGAGGTCAATTCTGTACATTGAATATACATTCAAAATTAATATTGGAGGATGATTGGTGATCGATACTGATGCCAAAAATGCAATCAGTAAATTTTTGTCTGCCTGTCTGTCTGTCTGTATGTGCACGCATGGGTCAAAAACTACTGAAGGGATTTTTACCAAACTTGGTACGATTGTAGTCCATACTCCTGGGCAGGTTATAGGCTATATACCATAACGCTTAGACACATAGGAGCTGAGCAGTGACGATACCCGCGGGATATTTTCCGACCTCCACGCGGGCGAAGCCTCTGGCAAAAGCTAGTACCAAATAATTTGGTTTCGGAAAAATATTTCATCTCATCATCAACAGTCTAGCCTTTTCTCGACTATATTGGAGTCAATTGCCAGTCTAACCACGTGTAGCTGAGTACCAGTATTTTACATGGAGCTGCATATCTAACCTCCACAACCCAGTAACTGGGTAATACAATACCATAGCCCTTGAAGACTGGTTGTCAGCCTTTCGGGCTTCTGACGCCCCGTAACGACTGACAAAGATACAAGAATGACGGCCAGGACCAACGGCTTAACGTGCTTTCCGAGGCACGGAGGGTCTCGGTATATAATGATGGTCAACAGTCCACGGACCTGCCGCGGCAAGCGTAGCTTACTTTGATCGTTCTACCTGTGCAGCAATTATTACTTAGCGACAAGTCGCAATGATTCTTCGTATTGGTAATACAATTTGCAAACATCGAATACTGATGTGAATTTGATGTGTGTGACTTGTAATGGCATTCACGCGACGCAAAACTATACAGTCAGTAAGTTTTGCAACGCAAAACAACGTTCTTCTAATCATACTTTCACTGCTAAGTACGTAAATTGCATAAAAATTGGCATGCCATAAAATGTGTCTCGCAAATCTATAACAACCCATCTGTCGAGTCCATCGGCGTGATGGTTACGTAACGGGAACCCCATGCCGCAGCACCCGAATCCGAGTTCAGTAAGCCACGCCCACAACCGGCCTGCCGAGTAGGGTTGTCGAACACCAATTTTTTTTTTATTGAACAAATTAAACTACACTGTTCTTTCTTTATGTATTTTTATTCGTTTTCCTAGTTATTAAAAAATCATAACTCTTACGCCAAGAGAACCGTACAGGATATCTCTAAGGTGCCTCCGCAGTTGTATCCGCGAAATTAAATTTATCACAACATAAGAAAATTTGATTTTCGCGGGTTACGAATTATTAAAACAAAAACGAACCGACGCCTTTGTTCTTATTATTTATACCTTCAGCGATGGTTTTTACCGCAATAAAAAACGTGCAGATAAGGAAAAAATTGAAACATTTGCCTTCTTTTGATTTAAATACTTTATTGACGCTAAGCTCCATAAAAACGAACCGACGCCTTTGTTTTAAACCTTCAGCTTATTTTGGCAACCCTAGTAGTACGTAATAATTTGCACCCGGTAGGCGGGTGCTCGGCATGGTTGCAAGACACTTATAACTATTTATATGTAGGACTCGGATGCGAGTTGTCGGTATGCGAACGAATTATCGTTCGACCCGGGAGCCGGGTGCTCGGCACTGAAAGTGTTAATATACATAATATAAATTACGCGTCACGTTGTTTGTCCGGGATAGACTCCTAAACTACTTAACCGATTTTAATAAAATTTGCACACCGTGTGCAGTTTCAACCAACTTAAAAGATAGGATAGTTTTTATCTCAATTACTGATCTCAATATTTGCAAATTAAATGTTTTTTATAGGACAATGTGTTCATTGGTTAGTTCTATGAATTCCTAATAGATGACGTGGGTTTCAATTTCTAGATAACCTTCTTTAAATGCTTAGATCTTTTAAACTACGCAAAGGAATTAACACGGTTTTCACCAATAGTCAGGGTGAATCAAGAGGTAGGTTTGTAAGTATAATATGCGGGCGAAGCCGCTTGAAAAAGCTAGTAAGATTTTAAATATCCTACTTACTTCAACTATGGTACTGTAAGTCAAACAAACTTGCACCCTACGTCTCTAGCGTAAAACATGATAACAAGCCAGTCGCAAACCACGGCTGGACAGGATCTAGAGTTCTCCCAATAACCGTCTGCCTAGACGTTTCCCAACTATGTTTGGGTCGGCTTCTTGTGTAATCGGAAGCAGATAAATACCAGTATTTTATATGGAGCGGCTGCCTATGGATTAGTGAATAGTCCCGGGAAATCCCGGAACCGAAAGTACCGGGAAATCCCAGAAATTTGCGTTGTTTTAGGAACCGGAATTTCCAAAACCAAATCCCGGTTCTTTCGGTACTTTCGGCAATTCCACCAACAAGTGTAGAGCCGCAAAGAGTTTTTTCTTCAGCTGGGTACCTTTGTAATAAAATAAGATCACGTTTAAGTGATAAGAGTTTGGATGCTCTCATATTTTTAAGATCATTATATAGCTAGGAGAGAAATACTCTAAAAAATAAAAAAACAGGTACCTAACCTAGGTTATTGAGTGCCCCCATTGTAACTATAAGAATCAGACCAATGTAATATTGGTCTGAGCAAGTATTCCAAATTTTTATAATTTTATAGGTTGGGTATTTTTATTTATAGTATTGTAAGGATGAATATCTATGTTTAAGTTTTGCAAAAATATTTAATTTTAAAGTTATACTTTTATTTTATTTTTTCTTAAATGTATAATTAGAGTCAAGTTGATTTAAGAATTTGCCGATTGAAGTTGTTTCAAACTATTGTTGAATTATTATATAAGGTTAAAATTAAAAAAAAATGTTTGTTAAGATTATCTAATCAATAAATATTGAGACTGATTAATGCTACGCTAAAACTCCATAGTTCCTTTTTTTGTAGATATTACGTAAGTTTTAACACTAGAAGGGCCGGGCTTCATACTATACCTTCAAAGACCGCAGCGGTCAATTTGACGGTACTAAAGATTCAGTCAGAATACTTATAAAATTATTGCGTATATTGCATTAAAATAAAACAAAAATAATACCAATTTATTATTTTATTAATAAAAAACAATTTTAGCACTTAAACTGAGTAACATTTGTAACAAGTAATAGTTTTTTTTTAAACCTTTTATATATTTTCCACAAACAGCTTTTTTTACAGATAGTGCAGTTTTCACACGTTTTATTTTTTTTTACAATTACGATTGACTTGGCATTGCCGCCTCTTATTGTTTATAGTACATCGTTCACTTGTTTCCTTCGATCGAAGCTTGTTTCAGAATTAGTTTCTTGTCTTTGAGTCGCAGTTGAAGTAGATTTAAGCTTGTTTCAGAATTAGTTTCTTGTCTTTGAGTCGCAGTTGAAGTAGATTTTTTTTTCACATACTCTGCACGTAGATCGCTCACTAGTTGAAGAATAAAATCATGCCAAGAATTTTTATTCCTGTGACTTTTCGGTACAGAATCCAAGAGATTATAGCTGCTAAATCAAGTATGTTGTAAAAACGTGAACAGGCCATCTCCGACTTCCAGATCTTACGGTGTACTTGCGTGCCATTTGATCTATGATGTCGACACAAAATTTTGTTCCATTATAAAATTCATTTATCTCAGGTAGCTTTTTTGATCAGTACCCTATACTCACGTTGGGGTACAGAGTATTCAAAATAATAACAATTTTTTCCTGGTTTTCCTTGATAGACAGTAAGGGTCGTATCGGTCTCGGTTTTCATTATAAGTTTCATATCTTGTAGTACGAATACTTCTACAAACCGGCGGTACTTCTCGTCTTGCACGCCGCATTGTTCCAACAATACTAGTCTTTTCGACCATTCGTTTTTTAGCCAAATTTAGAGACGTGAAAAAGTTGTCAGTGGTAAAGTTTTGGCACTTTTTCAAATAGGGTTGTACCATTTTCAAAACTACATATTCGGGTAATGAAATATCGTTTGAACGGTTGTTCAGTGCCATCACTTGCTACTTGTATCATACCGACTTCCGGTACTGAGGTCCTAGCTGAACGTCCACCGCGCGCTGTTCGCCTGCCGCTAATGAATCTACGAGATATCCCGCGTCCTCTGCGCGAATTTACAATAGTATTGTTAGTTGTAGCAGAGGAATCTACCTCGGAGTCGTCTGATGAAGAAGTGACCTGTTCCGGCTGAAATCGTCACCACTTTCATCACCTGAGACAT
This sequence comes from Aporophyla lueneburgensis, assembly GCA_932294355.1. NCBI lineage: Eukaryota > Metazoa > Arthropoda > Insecta > Lepidoptera > Noctuidae > Aporophyla > Aporophyla lueneburgensis. Next base: position 22,982,748 of record OW028758.1, on the reverse strand, counting down.
CTAATTGTATATCCCGATATCGCAAAAGTTCTTGTTCTATTTGAGAACTACTAAGATGGCGACTCATTTTATTTTATAACAAATTACGACTGCTCACTAAACGAAACCAAGTCTACTGAGTGTAATGCAAACAAACTAGACAGTGGTGCCGATTCTGTTGTACACGAACTAAACTAACTAAACTATCTCTAAAATTCCTTACTTTTGGCTATGAGAAATGTAACGCTATTCTGCAAGGAAAAATCTCTAAATTTAAAAATTATTTTGACACGACTAAAATCGAATTTGACAATCGCGACTCAGCGTGGTATTTTTTTTTCTTTTGGTTTCGCAACGTTTACTTGTGTGTGCATTGCGTAGAATGAATTTTTTGAGAGACGAAGGCGCGTGCTGGGGGGGGGCAGTCTCAACGTGTTTTATATGGAATTTTTCACTTTTGTTTGAAAAATATAAAAAAAATATTACCCACGTGTTGAGATTTAAATGTGCCGGGGTATACTAAGGGGCCCGAAAATTTCATTATTTTTGCGATAGGACACGCCATTTTCAAGATATAAGCAAAAAGAAAATAAAAAATACAGAACTGTTTTTGCACGTGAAGGCGAGGCGTTGTTGAGAATTTTAGTTCATGACCACTAGTTTTATTCCACACCTTTTTAATCGCGATTAAAAATAGTCAGATTTAGTTAAAATAAATTATTATAGTCAACATTTTTGGTGAAAACCGGCAAACTCAGAATAGCAAAATTGACATTTTCACTAAACTAATAACTCAGTGCAATCTTAGTGCTGTCAAACTAAAATATAGTTAAGTTGTGTCACTTTAGTCTATTTCAGAATAGGAAATCGTCGTTTGACAGGATTAAACCAAATTTTAGTGATTTTTAGTTTAGTTTAGAGAATTTTGTGACAACAGAATCGGCACCAGTAACAACTTACTCAGAATTCAACATAAATAAAAACAAAAGTACCTTCATTAGTTTGAAGAAATCGTTGTTTACTATTCTTACCGCTGCCTTGGTATGCCGTCACATTGACGGTGTGCGGTCTTAGTAGGTATTAGTAAAGGAATCTCATTAACAACACATAGTTTAATATTTTTTTATATAAATTTAGCCTAACAATAGCAAATTAGGAAGTCATAAAATATGAAAAGAAACAAAAACATAGTGTGTAAAATATTTGAGAATAAAATCGCCGTGGGGTCAAATTGACGGCCATGGTCTTTCTAGTGTTAAATTATAATTTGGTTATGCAGAGTTGCAATAAGAGTCATGTTAATTTGTTTGGTAAAGTAAAGATGTTTAATAAATGTTTCTGTTATATATTATGTAGGATTAGGTATAAAAATCATTTAATTTTAAAAAATGTTGCTGGCGTAATATGCGTAATTACCAGTAAAATTATACTAAATAAGACTGATTTAGTGCCTATAAAACAAGAAATAAAACGTTTTATTTGATTTGATTAAAATGTTTTTACTTTGCCCCGTCATTTCGTCTTTTTTTTACTTTCTCCGTTTCAACACTTTCAACTCTCTTACAAAGACTTATAAAAGTATCAAAAGTATCGATAGTACCGGGAATCCCGGTACCCATAAAGTCCCAAAAATCCCGGTTCTTTAAAACAGCACCGGTTCTGCATTCCCTACTATGGAGAGATGGTCACCAATCCACGCACCGACCGCGGCACGCGTAGCTTTACCTGATCTGTCGACTCGCAAGGCTGTAATTACTTAGCCACAAGCCTAGGCTTCTCCCAAATTACACTAAACACCGGATCTTCGTTTCCCAAACCCATAACCTAGACACCTTTTTGAAATTGTCAGTCTATCCAACTCGGGGCGTCTCTTACTACGCTTATCATTTGCAGTCTCCACTAAAGGACTAGGTACTTACAGTGAAAGAACTGCACCCCACAGCTCGAAGTCTTGTACTTGTTGAAGTCTGAGAACAGCTCCACTTTGACGATGACGTTCAGCTCGCCCCGGATACCGTGCATCGTGTCAAATACAGGGATCCAGCCTGACATTACTGCACCTGGGTGAACAATTTAAAAGATTACCTTACAATGAATGCAACGTGTGATATCGGACGTAAACAATAGCACCATCCTATTTCTTCCCGTGGGTATCGTAAGGGAGACTAAGGGACTTACTAGAGAATGGACAGCAACGTTATCTATCAATTTTACCATAATACTACGATCGCCAACCTGCCTGCCAAGCGTGGCGATTATAGCCCCCCAAATTGGGGGACGCCTATGTACAGCGGTCGACGTCTTTCGGCTGAAATAATAATGATGAATGATGACGTTACAATGACTTGCAGCTGTTTCGATCCAGGGCTAAAGTGGACCATCCTGCCAGGGTCGCGAGATTGTTCAAACGAGATACGTGGCTCTGGCATATGGGTAACTGGAGGAACACGACACACCCTCCTGCTCCGCCCAGAGCGGGAGAAGCCATTTGATGATTTCCCATAAAAAAAAACCAAGGTGGACCATTGGTCGTTTGTTTTCTCCAGGTCGTCCTGCCATCTTCTACGGGGTCTACTGGAAGTCATGAGGATAGGCCTTTGCCAAGCAGTGGGAGGATGCACGCTAACAGTAACAGTAACGGTACAATATCATGGGTTGCATTAAAATACCCAACGAGTCTACGAATGATGAAGACAATTAGGTTCGCCCGAATCAACCTTGTAAACGTTCAGAAAACCAGCCACACCCATTCCACCATTCTCATCTTGCTTAGCGTTTTAGTGAAATTATGGAAGGTGCATTTGTATATATTATACACAAGACAAAGTTACTCCCCAGTTAGGCAGTTCAGTTTTCTGGCTGATCTAATACGATGCTAGTCAATTTTCGCTATTCTTTATAAACGCATAGACCGAATTGTTTGGCTTTACTCAGGCTTCAAGCTTCTTCTTGACAAGGATATCGGAAAATAGGTCATATCGTTTTCTCCTACCTATATTGTATATGCATGCTATCGGAACATAAGTACGCTTAAATAAGGGTAAGAACTTTTACATACCACCATGCGGCGCAGCAGTACTCTTGGCATTATTGGCTTCCCTTGCCAACAGCGGAGCCAGGCTGATGACAACTTTGCCGATGGCATCGTTAGCGGAGTAAGTGTCATGGTCCATGAGTCGCAGCTGAAGAGGCTCATCCTGAAGCTCTGATTCGTCCACCTAGAAAAAAATCGGTGGCTTTAAGTTTTTCGTTAAATGGCTATGAATATTTTTTTGTATGGTGAAAATGATATTGGTGACGTTCTTCAGAAAGGTCAGGTAGTACTCGCAACTGGCTTGCGTGTATGACTAGATATATGAACGTAAACGAGGCAAAAGGAGCATTAAGGATGCTAGGAAGATGAAGCAGGTGGCGTTTTGTAGTTTCTGCCTACCCCAGTGGGAAGAAGACGTGAGTTTATGTATGTATGTATGATTATGGATTAGTCTATACACTTCCAGACTGGGAAAGTCTTCAAGATTCCATATTTCATTTATTTTGGTCCTTTAGGAGAGCCTACACGAATGGACCTCGCTTTAGAAGAGTCTTCTCGAGCAGTCTCATACGAACATGTTCAGCTAGCGTAAACGGGATTCCGCTACTAACTTCACTAAATAATTATGCTTTGCAAGGCAATGTCCTCCCTCAAGTCCTAGCAGGAATTCTTTTCCCGCGTCACCTCGAACCAGCCCAAACAGTATGCGTCCAGGTCATCTCGTGTCCGCTTTCTGAGTCGTCACGATCTTCAGGCGCACATTCTGTGGAGACTTTCACCCAGTAGTCATCCTGCATGTGGCTGATATGACTCGCTCCATCCCATTTGAGCCTGTTATAAGCTTTGGCGTATTGAGGACGAGATTCTAACTTTACGCGTTACGCTGTGTCACAGTTTAGTTATGGTTTCAAATTTTGTACTATAGGTCCAATTTGCCAAACCTGGTGAGAAACTCAAGGTAACACGTATCCCAAAGGGTAACAGATCAAAGCGTTGTTCCCTCATCTAATGTAACTGGCCTGTATTGCCCCACTGCAGGGCAAAGGCTTCCCTCTCCCTTTTCCATAGAATTCTGTCTTTTGCTAGTGCTGGTCAGTCCTTTCGGTAGGAGTTAAGCTCGTCCCGCCATCTTCGTCTCCGCCTGCCGCGATGTCGACGAGCTTTTGGTGGGACCCAATTGGTGGTTCTATTAGCATAGCCATTTGTCATCAGTCAACCGGCAGACATTTCCGGCCCAGTCCCACTTGAGCTGAGAAGCCTTCTTATATTAAAAGATAATTAGACTTTGACTAAATCATCTACTAATGATCCACGTGTTCCTTCGAGCTATGTTTAACATTAATTCGATGTGGAGCCATAATAATAGTTCTCATTGGCAAACAATGACCATCATTCCTGTTCAGATAGACATTACATTTACAATAAATGTTGTTTATTAGTGCAACCGATTCGAATCGAGAGGAACGTGCGAGATTATATTGAATTTATGGTTTAAATGCATCTTCAAGGTCATTTGGAAGTCAATGAGCTTTCTATATTTAATTCTATTCGTTTTTGCTTGAATTCTGCGCGGAATATTGTGATAACAACGAAGCGTACCATATGCGGTCTATGAGTAAGAACAGTCGCAGCTATCCTTAGGTGTATAGGGAAATGGAATTAAATTTGATGCATGCCACGTACCTATCTGCAAATGCAGTTCTTTTACAATTCCGCTGAAGTCGATTTATGTTCTAATACGACTTACTCTGAGAAATACCGAAAACAAATCAAGGATATCTGGAAAATACAGTTTTCCAGATATCCTTCCTTATCATGAGATATGCTTAAGAACTAGGGAATGGTCCCGGGAATTCCCGGTCCCGAAAATCCCGGGAATTCCCGGGATTATTGTATAGACTAAAGAACCGGTACGATCACACCTCGTCCCGGGACTTTCGGGACTTAGTTGAAAAGTATAAACTTAAATTAAGAATTTGACTTTCCCCATTCAGATATCATAATGAAAGATTTCTTACTAAGATTTCTATGGTTTCACCCGCTGCTACACGTTTTTCCGAGCGAATGAGGTCAAAAGTAGCCTTTGTTACTTAGGAATCTTGTAGCCTTTTAGTGGTGAAAGAATTTTTAAAATATAATCAGTAGTTTTTGAGATTATTGGTTACATACCTAGAATACCTACAAAAATAAAACAAATCTTTCCTCTTTGTAATACCTAACCTAATAGTGTAGAATGTACCCTGTACTTAGATAGTGATTCGCTCATCGGTTTACGGTGCTTGCTACTGCTGCCCGTTTTCCCGTCAGAATAAGGCGTTTTCCCGCGGTAAAGCAGTCTATGTCACTCATACTCAAGAGTTAATGTAGCTTTCTAATCAATGATGATATATTTTTTGAAATCGCTTCAGTAGTTTTGGAGTTTGTCGATTACATACATACGAAAAATCTTTCCTCTTTATAATAAAAATGTAGATATATAAATTAAAGAATAAAGTTCTAAAATCAAAATGCGCGCGCGCGATTCGCCGCGTGTGATGCGGTGAGGGGGAGGCACCTCCCGGCCGAAATTTAACGCGGACGAAGTCGCGGGCAAAAGCTAGTTTATAATTATTATTATAAAACTAGCTTTTGCCCGCGACTTGCAAGACAAACCAGCATTTAACGCTCGCTATTGCGAGCGTTAAATGCTGATTTGACTTGTTTTTTTCTTCTGTTGATTATTTTTTCAAAGAATAGTAAATGGTTCTGTTTTCGTTGATTTTTTTAAATATATATCTTTAATTAATACAATGTAGTTATCATTACCTACGTACATACATAAATACTAAAGACCTATTAAAATAAAAATACCAGCAGTAGGTAAAAAAAATACCCAAAAGTCCCGAAAGTCCCGGTTCTCCCGGTTCCTTCAACAAGTAATCCCGAAAGTCCCGGGACGCAAGAAGAGCACCGGTTCTTCATTCCCTATTAAGAACATGCCAAGTACCTACAAGGACCATAAGCATCATTTGTACACTGATGATCCCCAAAGATGTGGTTGATGAAAAGTGGTGAGATTGACGTTGGAATAAGCGAACCCAGAAGACTCCTGCACCCAAAATGCGTAACACACTGTCAATCAGAATCATTTTGAAGGATGGCTAATCCATTGCTCCATATGTTCGAAAAATTTGCCTGCACAACAACGTTCATGACGCAATGAATGTTTTGAACCGTCAAAATCAAAGCCAGTTTACGCAATTACTCCGATATCACTCTATCTTTCAATGATTTCATGTCTTAGGGAATACAGTCACAGCTTATGTTTTCGTGGAGTTTTCAGTATTGCTCAAAATATCTGTTTTGTATAATTTATTTTCTTACATAATATTTTCGTGTTCACAACCAAATGACGTGAACAAAAAGATTTAATGGTCACAGTTTCCTGAAAATATTATACGCGCAACAGACGGTCACGTCTGGAAAACATCTTGCGAATTTACAGATGTGTTGAAAAACAAACGAATTGAGGACATGGTCTAAAAATACATGGTGTTTTCGCGTATTGTCGTAGAAAGAGGACTTAAAGATGACCAGCTGAGTAGAGTACGGGATCCGCTGGAGCAGTAATAACAAGATAATCTGATTTGGCAAGTGGAGTTCCTATAAATTATGTGCTGTCCCTATAAGGGGTTAAGCTAGCCAAATCGCGTTGAGGATATCGAATCGGTTTAGATTCGACATTAAAAAGGACAGAAATGAATTACAGTTACTTTCGTTACAGTCAGTTGACTGTCTATTAAATTTCAGCGGTAATTGTTTTCTTAACTGCCCAGGCACTTGCGCTATAAAACAAGATTAAACCATCATTAATCATATTTTAAAGCACATAACTGCGCAAAAAACCAGGCATCTAATAAAACCCCATTTGGCTTCCATCCAAGTCAATATTGAATCATTGGATACACACATTGTGGAAAAGCACAAACAAATAGCTCGTAGACGAGCGCCAGACGTGGACGCGAAATACTGGCAGCCCATGGCACATTGTCAACGACTCTGTGACGTCATTGTCAACGACGCCAAAAACTCTGGCACGTTTCGACGATTATGAAAATTGTGAGCGAGTATTCGGAGTATGTTAGGTGTCCGTCTATCTATACAAACTTTTGAGCGCAAGGCCTGCTATTTCGATGATTTGTAACGTAGAAGACGTCCTCTGTGGTATCGATATAAGACAACTATTTAATTTCTAACAGCAACTAAGAGAAAATAATATAATATTCCGTCAGTTTTTGTAGTACTTCGGCGACGGCGATCAATCTCAAGGGAGACTAGACTAGCCTTCGGCGAGGTAGATATAGGAGCACAAGTGTGTGCGCAAACACAGGGGCACTCACTCTTATAGTCAGAGGACGGCAATCCAACACGATTGGAGAGAGATCAGGCGCAGGCCTAACGGCTTAACGTGCTTTCCGAGACCGTGCCTCGGTGGTATCATACCACCAACTTTCAAATTCCGGGCTGTTACTAAGAAATTCGTAATGCAACAACCCAATAACACTTTCCTCGATCCAGATATCGAACCCAGTACCAAGTTCAGCAGTCGCTTGCGACCACGAGACCAACGGGCCAGTAAACTGGAATGATGGAACGAGCCAGAGAAGAAGCCAGTTCACACTTGATTTGAAGGTAGACGGGTTAAATGTGGAAGGGAACACAGACGCTGGCAAAGAGACTGGATCGCCTGTGAATCAATCTTTGCTGCTTATGGACAACAGTACGAATGGACATTGCTGTGCCAAGTTCTTGCACCGTTGCTTGTTTTGGAGCAGGACTCCAAGAATTCAATTAGACTCTAAGTTAATGTGCCGGTTCTCAAAGGGCTCAAATATGTAAGTAACAATATTTATTAACACTTAAGTTAGCAAACTTAATCTACATTGCCACATAGTTTAGTAAGTAGTAGTAAGCTCAACACCAATATGGAAAGTTTGCAGAAACGATTTATACAGTCTGCTCGCGCTGCACCGCAGTATAATGTTGGGACTGGCACTCACCTGGCGCACCAGGCGGCGCTTCTTTTTCGCCTCTTAGAGTAGAAGCAATCGACACGAGTTTCAACAAACATCCTTAATGGTAGTGCATTAGGAATGTTTGTCGGAGCTCAAGAAACGGAACATTGGGAACATTAATACCCGAAACGCATTATTATATTGAATGCGAAGGGCGCTGTACGATTTTTGACTGTAATCTACCCATAGGCTGCGCGTGTAAACTGAGAGTGCAATGAAGTCAAAGTCAAAGTATCTTTATTGTGGGCATATGTAAGTTACAGGTCTTAACAATACATTAGAGTATCAATATGTCCTGCCTTATAGGCATACGAAACACGAAAACACGAAACATGGTTGCTATGCATTTTCGCAGACATGACTTTGGGGAGACTATAATTACAAAAACACGTCAAGATAATCTGTACATAAACTTCTATCACATAGAATCATTTCAATTTTAATTTTGCTCAATTTAAACTTCGGAGAGCAGTGGTTGCCCAATGATAACGGCCGCAACTTACGAGTAGGTTGTGAGTTCGAACCCAAGCAGACGCTTAACTTTGTGTAAATTATTTCATCACTACTGCTCTCAAAACGGTGAAGGAAAACATCGTGAGGAAACCGGCATGTCCTAGAACCAAAAATTCGAAGACATGTGACATCTACCAACCCGTACCCTGCACCCGCGCTGGTGGTGGATTACGGCCCACTCCCTCTCACCAAGAGGATGCCTGTAACCCAGCAGTGGGAACATTAAAGGCTGGTGGTGATGATGAAACTTCGGAGATACGGGGGATCAATTTTTATTTCTATTGTATTTGCAAAATAGTTTGGCAAACGACATGTAAAACTATTCCAAATTTCAAGTTGATAGCATTAGTAGTGCTCTGACGCTATCATTATTGCGCAAAAATCTACGCAACAGACTGATAAAATTATCCTGTCGAATCTCAAAACTAACAACGCCCACAGAAAGAAATTAGCTCTTCTATTCTTGGCCAGTAACCGTCACACGGGATTATTATATCAGCTGTTTTAGTATGTACATATGTTTTACATTGTTCGTCGACTGTTAAGCCCACGTTCGACCGGGCGTAAACAATACCCCGGAGTGATTTTTTCGCGCATTGTATGTGCAACGTACTCAAGTCGAGGGTAGAAAATCAAACTGCGTGTTTTTTCGACTCGATGGGATGCACTCTGTGGCATTCATAATGCACCGAGCATTGAAAAAAGCGCAATAAAATCTCGTTGCGGTATTTACAACCGTAAAAACGTGGTATTAACCTAGGTAGGCTCGGGCGACCTTTGTAACGCGAGAACTTTTTTTTTACTGCCTCGTTAGTCTAGTGGTAGCAAGCGCTACTGCTGAGCATTCATGTATCCTGGTTTCGATTCCCAGGTCGTGCAAAGTGTCATTGGGTTTTTCCATCGGGAATTTCTCAGTATCAGACCGGAGTCTGGATTTGTGCCCGGTTGATGGCAATAGGCTCGCCCCCTGTTACATAGGACTTAAACATAACAGGCGAAATGTGGGTGTACTATAGGTACTCTGCCCAACCCTTCGGGGAAACAAGGCGTGATGTTATGATGAACTTTTTTTTTATCGTGCATTGGATTTTAACGCTTGGCTTAGCGGCATGATTCGAAAATCCAACTTCACACTTTTCAACACGCTAGAGAAATACTCTGTTGCTTCAAAGAGATTAACATCTCTGGCAGCAATTGAAGGGGTCCGCTAGAGCCGATGTCTGCCAGGGTCGTGGATTCGTTCGGAAAAGTTACCGTAGCCCTTTTTTTGGATAGGAAATCATCAAATGACTTCTCCCACTCTGGGCGGAGCGGGAGGGGGTGTCAGACTTTTACTGACTAAAACTCACCCGTGTTCCTTCAGTTGCCCATGTGCGAGGGTCACGGTGTCTCTTTCGAACAATCTCGCAACCCTGGCAGGCATCGGTCCTAGCAGCCCCCTTCAGTTCTGCTGACATCTCTTTGAGGCGCGCGTGGTCCCGAGCATGGTCTTTACCGAGCGGCGAGCTACCCATTGCTCGCCGCCCGCAAGCTCGCGCCTACGGTGGCCGGGAGTCCGCTATCGATTACCGTACCCCTAGCACAGGCAACTGAAGGAACACAATTGGGTTATAGTCAGTAAAACTCTGACACGTCCTCCCGCTCCGCCCAGAGGCGGAGAAGTCATTTAATGATTTCCCATCCAAAAAAAGGAATGTACTCTGTTGGATTCTCAACGGTCGGTTTCACGCCGAAATGTCAAAATCCAGCCCGCGATGAAAAGAAAAACGTTATAAGAAGCGCCCGTGTGAATGTAGGCTTACTGGTCATAAAATATAGTCGAAGGTCGCCGTTGACACCTCTTTGGTCAATTAATTTGAATGTTTCATTGTTTGTCAGCTCGTTGGCTTTGTTTCCACTTTTCTTCTGTTATTGTTTACAGTTCAAGTGGCTTGTTCGAGTTCTGCATGAAATCGATTTGGAGCATATTAATGTCTGCCTGAATGGGCTGATCAATAACTATGACGCAGCACGAAATCAATAAAGCTCATTAGTCATTACTGAGTTACGAGTTCTGTGTAACGAAGCGACGTCGTTGAGATTACAATTACTTCACCGACCCATAAACCACTGCCTCCTTCCGTAAATTTACTCCAGCCTATAATGTACTCACTGCTGGAAGACAGGCCTCCTCTCTTCGAGATGGGAGAAGGGCTGTAATCTAACAGCCCGGTGCGGTTTGGTAGATGTCACATTTTTTTTTTTTTTGTTCTAGGACATGCCCGTTTCCTCACGATGCTCTTCTTCACCGAAATAAATACATCACGACTGCTCTCAAAAAGAGCAGTCTTGATGCATTTATTTGCACAAAGTATAGCGTTTGCCTGGATTCGAACTCACGATCGTAAGTCTCGACCACTACCACTGTACCCATAAGTAGTCGGATAATGTGACCAACACGTCATGGTCGTCAGAGCAAATGCTGAGCATCGGGTCTTCGGTAAGACCCCCAAGTCGGGCGGTCCAAGTGTCTTTTTAGAAAAAGTGATGGAACAAAAATTACTTAAAAAAAAATGTTTTGCCAACTAGAACAAAGAGTTATGTTTAGGAATATATTATTTATTACTTGATGGAATATCTGCCGCATAAACTAGATTTCCAATGAGCATTTGAGTTCCATTTTCTAATGAAGTGATTCTTAAAACAGTTGTTTGTTTCATCACATTCATGAGCACATTTGGCTTACATATTTTTATTGACCAATTAAGCTTTATCTACAAGTAGAAGTCATTGAAGAGATGAACCTATTGACCGAGTGTAAAAACACTTAAAAACAAAAGTACTATTTATCAGAACTTTGTGAACATGGTCCGATTGATTAACACTTTAAGCAATTTTAATTATTCAAAGCAACAAAGTTTTTTTATTAATGGAAGGTAGGTATTACTATTAACTTAACAAAAATTACGATGAATTATGTACTTATCATTCTGGATTAGGCCATAATACTTTCTAATGTTATTGTTTTCTTTCATTACATTTTATAGATACTTTTCTAGACTATATTTATTGTAATTCTTTAATCTGATTACCTAATAAATTGAATTAGCAACTAGTCCAGTCACGGATCCATGCAAGTACTAGATGATGTATTTTGTTAAAAGGTAAAACATGAACCTTAAACTGAGCAACACTATATTTGTCATGTGTAAAAAGCTGCGCTCGGTGCTATGGTGACCTAACACTACTTTTTCGTATTGATAAGATTATGGTTTATGTGGTTAAAGTTAAAGTCTTCAATTAAAGTGGAAACAGTTATATTAAATCACTATAAAGAGTTACAAAGTAAAATGGTAAACGATATAACTACTTATTGGTAATGATTAAATGGTAATGGTAATGGTTTTGAGTGCGTGGTATCTCTAAAGAGATCTGATCGCGAACTGGTCGATATTGTGTGATTCGAGCGAATGTGCATACTTGCGATCGATGCAATTATGTATTTTCGCTGAGTGTTCGATTAGCTCGAACATCATGTGTATCTATAGGGGTCATTATTCACAAAACTTGAGCACAAATGTAATATTCTAATAGCGTACCATGCATTGTATTTCTCCTTTTCGTTAAATAAATTTTGTTACGTTATTATTGGTGCTTATATGTTGGATGCGAGAAGCACAGAATAGGTCGAAGCGGCGATGCTAGGGGGAGGCCTATTTCTAGCAGTGAACGTCTTTACGCTGAAATGATAATAATGACGATGATGATGATGGTGATGATGTTATGTTATATTATTTTACTATCTTTATTTAAAAAATTCTTCTGCATGCATGTCACTGAACTCCTGCTAAACGATTGAACCGCTTTTGATGACAATTCTTGTGTGTTTGAGTTTCACAATTGGAGCCCATAGGTGATGCTGCGATCAAATTCGAGGATACAAGGCAATGTCCGTCCGGTCAGCCAGTTCAATTTATTTCATGGGAATATCCAAAGACTTTTTTATTCAATTCAATTCAATTATATTTAATTCAATTCTATTCAACCTAGCACAGTGCACTTCTAGATGCAGGCATTTCCCTAGTGGCACCTTGACGCTTGAGTTTGTGCCTTCCACATTAAGTTTATCCCAGCTGCTTATTTTTATGTTAATTTACTTGTTCCAAGTACTGATTCAGTTACCTAATCAGTTCAAAATCTACATCTCGCACCTTCAGAATTATAGAGAACTAATTAGGAATTTCAAGATTTCACCTTTGACTCATAAAATGATAAAACTCTTATCAAAACATAGTATTTATTATTGTGATATAGGGCTCTGTTTTAATATGAGTTAGTCTTTGTAATCCTGTGAGTTAGGTAAGGTAAGTGTAAGAAGTAATCTCTAGAATTACCAGTTGGATTTGAAAAAATATTTTTGTTTTTGAAAGCCCAATTCTTGAGGAAGATTTATTTAACTGTTTGGAGTTGTTTATTTTAATCTTGGTATTCCTAATAGGGCTTTTAAGCTTTTACTGGAAACTTACAACATGTTGACTTTATATGTCTTAATATCAGTAGATCTGACATTATCTTGCCGGCACTTGAGTAGGACCTAGATTTTAATAAAATAAAAATAAAACATACATTTTTGTCCCAAGCATTTTTATGTGCACACAACATTGCACACTGTTTAAAAATGTTACATTAACTTCTTATGATTAATCAAGTTATAAGAATCAAATAAGAAAGTATCCAAAAAATACTACTGAATTTTGGAAGTTGGAATACAAACCCTGAAACACCAACAAAATAAGAGAATGAGGTTTTCTAAAACGAATCAAATAAGAAAATATTTTCGCAAAACAAAAATAACTCTAGACAGTTATTTTTACACAAACATTTCAAGAATCATGAATAAAAACCACCTGTTTGTGTCAGTTTAACATTGTTTTATAAACACTGGCCACAAAATGTTTGTTATTGAAAAGGAAACATGAGAGACAACTATGTGAACAAGCAGACATCTTCCATGTAACATCATGATGTCCAGAAAAGGCTTAATACATGAAGTAAATTACCTCAAATCGGTACCATTCAGTGTTGTTCCAGTGAGGGTTCAGCGACTTGCGACAGACATCAGTCTTGTGCGTGATACTTCCGAACTTTATCTCCACGAAAGCGTCTGTGGTATCACTTGCGCGGTCCATCACCGGGAGGTTCCGACCCGCTAACACCTTCACCTTTATTTTCCCAGGCATTTTCACTTATTTACATACACACTTAACACTTAAACAACAATTTAATGGTCCAATACAACCGCTACGACAACATTATACAGTATATTATCACTTCTTTCACACGATATTAGCACTTCTGAAACTCCATAATCAGTCCGAAAACACAACTAAATATCTTATCAGTACATTGATTTGTATAGATCACTGATATGTGATACGGTTATTTCAAGCCTGTAGACACTAGCCAAACTTTGTATAGGTCACATTATCACATGAAAAATTAGTTATTACAAATAAAAACATCATTTCATTAAAATTTAACACACGAAATATTCGCGCACCGAATCACATTTAATTACGCGTTTGTGTTATAAACACTGCACCTTGGAGCGCCCCTGCTGTATCTAAATGATGTTCTAAATGTATTCTGTTGGTTTATTAATAGACAAAATGTGATATTTTATAAATAAAATCGGCGAAACGAACGACACGCACAATCACAAACTGTCAAACGAAATGTCAACAATGAGCGCGTTACGTTTCACGTTCAAATTAACAATTTAACCACTGGTGTAATAATTTCAATTTTCAATATTTTTATTTAAAAACTGGCTTCTGCCCGCGGCTTCGTCCGTGTCAAATTTTTGCTCCCCTGGCCCTTCCCGTCGCATCACAGCCTGCCAGTTTTCGTTCATTGTTTTGTTGCTGCTCCGCTCCTTTTGATCGTAGCGTTATGTTCCCTTCCTCAATAAATAGGCTACCCGACTCGAAAAGTTTTTTTCTATTCGAACCAGTATTACCTGAGATTAGCACGTTCCACCCCCCATTTTAGGAAGTGGTGGGTTAGAAAGACACAAAAGTAGCCTATGCCACTTTCCATTCCTTCAACTATCTCCACTTCAAAAATCACGTCAATTCGTCACTCCGTTTTACCATGAAACACGGAAACAGACACACACATTCCCATTTATAATATTAGTATGGATGCTGATACTATTATAATCTATACGATCTTTGAGAACAAAATATTTAGCTATATTGACTTCATGACATCATATTGTGCTATATTATTAATGATTTATCTTATATTATAAAAATCTCGAGCCACCATGTTTGTTACGGCTAAACTCTGAAATTACTAAATAGATTGTTATCAAACGACCTACTTATTTGTAATTTAGTCCAACTTAAAAGATAGGATAGTTTTCATCTCAATTATTGACCTCGATATTCGGAATTTAAAGGGTTTTTATAGTACGCACGGCTACAGGTTAAGCTATACATTTCCAGTATTAGCTGACATCTCATTGTACGAAAAGCCTATACTGTGTACATATAAGTGTATTCATTGGTTAATTCCAAGAATTCCTAATCGGTGGTGGTGTAATTAATTCATCATATCGTTTGACATCTAGGTTGCGTAGACATTGGATGGCGTTGAGTTTCGATTTCAAGATTACCTTTACATAGTATTAAAGTTGCTTCCCGCGTCTGAACGCTTAGATCTTTTATACTACGCAACGGATTATAATGCAGCTTTCATCAATAGACAGAGTGATTCAAGAGAAAGGTTTTTATTGGTTTACATACATATTACCATAGATAAAATCCGAGACATTCAAAGATTTCTAATGTGATGTCGTAACAAATATATTTTTTGTGCGTTTACATCGTAAACGTTGGCTAAACCTTACGAGATAAATCAAATTAATGTACTACGGAATTGTATATTTTAAAAAGATTGATAAAAAGTCCGCAAAAGTCTATGTTTATCTCCTAAGGATAACCAACAAAAACCATTTTTATCTTTTACTAGCAAACCCGGCGAACTCCGTTTCGCCACCAGATGGCTTCGTTTTATGTAACATTTCGTTTGGTGATTAAAAGAATTTTTTTTTTGTTTTATATTTGAATAGGAAATTTTTTATTTCATTTCACAACAGTAATGAATTCATTTCGATTACAAAAATGAAGTGTTATTTAGTTGAACTTCTCTAAGTAAATGAAAGTGAATCCTGAAGTAAATACTGAATCGAAGCGTTATACGTGTCCGCAAATTATCCGTGTCATTGAAGTGCTCTTTGGTAAACCACATTTTTTGTTTTTTGGTCTGACGTTACCACAAACAAAGCAGATGGTTTCCCAACTCGTGAACACGCAACGTATAACTGCCCATGTGAAAAACAATGATTTTCTAAATTTATCCCGCAAACACTAAGCGATTGGCCTTGTGACTTGTTAATTGTCATTGCGAACGCAAGACGAACTGGAAATGGGAGAATCGTCAGACGTCCAATATTCTGAACATCACCATCTGAATGAATAGCATCACGCAAGTGTATATGTATAGTCCTCAGATCGTAGCTTTGCCTGATTGAATCGGATGAACGCTAAACGTTCGGTCTCGACTTTGACATACATGTCGACAGCGAATTGCTGGAATAGCCGACGGCACTTCAGAATGACATTCTCTTCATGTGTACGAATCATCATACGATACGCATAGTAATTCATTGTGCTTAGATTTGTATTCGTTGATACGCCTGAAAATGCAAAATTAAATGGATTGTTAATAGAAACCAATAATAGCAATAATTAGTGTGTGAATATTGTACCTGTAATTGGATCGACCATCTTCAACGTGCTGTCGTATCCGTCTTGCCCTTGCCAATAAATGATTGGATATTGTAACGCATCGTACAAACGATGTGTCTCGTTTACACGATGCATGATATTGCTTCTTCGCTGAACGACAATGTCTCGCGATTTAGTTGTATCGCCAACAATAATTGCAGCAACATCATTAACGGTGGGTGCATTGAATCTTCGCACATGTTCACCTGTTGGGGTACAATCCGCTCTTATGACAAATTTGTGCGTATCCGATGGCATTCGTTCCAATGCTGTTTTGAACATATTAACCACAGCATTATTAGCGTGAAACAATGCTTGAAACTGTTCAATAATTCGTCTCTTTAACTGTTGTGTTGCCTGTATATTGCACCGCACATTCAGCTGATCCACCATCGACGAAATGAAATATATTTGCAGAAATTGATGCAGTTCATCTGGTGTTGGCACCATTGAACCATGCAAATGATATATTTGTTCTTGTATCTGTAATTGCAAACAATCATTTGTTGAAGAATACGGTGTAACTTCTGATCGTGTGATGGTGTAGTGTGTGGTGTATATGTAGTTGTTATGTGTTGCAATTCATTGTGTTGGTGTGAGTGATTGGTTATGTGTGTTGTATCTTTTACCTTGCAAGTCGGCATGAAGCCGCCTTCTCGAATGATATTAGCTCCAAAGGAAGTCATGCGAAAGCAGTTATTGTATTCAAGGATGTGTTGAAGAAAATGGCTGGAATCGGGATCACTTCCATCGAACAATGGTTTCAGTGGCTGTGGTGGTGTAAGTAATGGATCTAGTTTGACTTTTCCACTTGCGCAGCACAATCCAGCCGTTTCTTTTTTGAACTTTAACGCATTGCAATATCGGCATATAGTCGTCATTGGTCCAATATCTAAATTTTCATCATCACTGTAGTTCGCAGTGGGATCATATTGGAATGCCAAGCGATTGTATGATGCCAATGATCTTCGTGTGCTCACGCGTTGTCTCAATCGGGCATTTTCTCTTATTATATTTTGTCTTTCTTCGCTAAAGTTCTGTGAATACACTTGTTGCTGGCTTGCATGTCTTGTGCGGCGGCCGATGTTCGCACGTCGTCCTCTAGGATTTTGGACTATGGACAGAGTGGTGAATTTAACCTCAAATGCACGATCCACATAATTTACACAGTTCAACTTACCACATTAAAGACAAATGCCTGCTGTTGAAATTGAATAAAAATTTGCACAATACACGTGATTGATTTGATGGTTTCCAATTGAAATGTTAGGAAACGAATAACTTATTTTCTTTACTTTTTTTTCACAATTTCACAGTGAACACAATACCGGTGTGTCACATGAAATTAACTGAGCAGAGAACAATGAGTAGCTGTCAAACAATGTATCACGCACCGGCGCCATCTATTTAAAATATTGGTTTGTAGTACATGCTATGTATCAGAGATGACGCTGTATGTGAAAACAGATTTTCCCGCTTTTCTGTTGAAATTTTTCCTGAATTTTCTTTTTTTTTCTGCTATAAACCTTACGGAGCCCGAGACCTTTCCAACGAATGCAAAACCGTGGAAATCGGTTCGTGCGTTCTGGAGTTATAGCGTCAGGAAGGAAAACCCGACTTATTTTTATATAGTAGATATATTAAAAAGATAAAATAGTTATTTGTTATACAAGAGTGCAAAGTTGCTTTTTAACCGCGTGTTCAATTTTGATGACCGAGCAAGCGAAGGATTCTAAAATTGAATCACGAGCGCAGCGAGTGATTCAAAATTAGAATCCTGAGCGTTAGCGAGGGAATCAAAAGAGCACGAGGTGAAAAATCTTTGCACTCGAGTGCAACACGTTACTTTTCATTCCACCTCGGCGAGGAAAGAGTATTTTTAATCTTCAATATCTGAGTGGAAAAGCCGTTTTTATTCTCTAGAGGATAAAGTAAATTGAATTTAGAACATCGTGTGCACTAAGTTTGTGATAGTGCCGTGTGTAATATACATAGAGCAACACGGACCACCGGCGGACCGGAGGGGAGACGCCATAGCGTTTTATCCCGATACAAAACTGTCTGTCATTTTTTGCGGGGAGAAATCTGCTCTACCCACACTTTCTCAAATTCTCACACAAAAATTATCGTCTGTTACTACGAAACTCACACATAAAAATTAAAGCATACACTAACAATTTCACACACAAATAGATACATTATGTGTCGTAACAGTACAACGAGATGACGCGACTACACTGACAAGTTGCTTACAGCCGTGGTTGCAACTACTGTCGATACGCATTATCGATAAATTCAAGAACTCGGTTCGGAATATTACGTTTAAAAAGTGATACAAATCTAGATAGATATTATAATAAAGATTGACTTTATTTATTATGTACTACAATAATTATCATTTAACAAATAAAATGAAGGTTTACGTCATTTTAAAAGCTAGTTATAGTTGTATCTATCACTGGTTTTTAAAGTGGATTAGTTTTGTATAAATATGAATACATTTTTGTGGGTCTGCTTTTTGACTTGATTGAAGAAGTACACGGAGATGTCAACGAATCACGAATAGTGAGAGTGGCACTAATAGCATCATAGATGATAGCCTGTCATTTGGTAGAGTGAATGATTTTTAATGACTCTGGAAAATTAGGTTTAAAACTGTAAAATTTTCCAGTTGAGAAATCTAAGATTCATTTCGCCACTATGACTAATGTGTAGTACATCAGGTGGACTGTACGCTGTTCTACCTTTTCCGTGACATAAAAAACTTCCGGGACAAATACAGTGTGGCGTTAGAGTTGATTTGGTGCCCTCGACTAATCTCCTCCTATTGTTCGCCAACACATGAAAGTCAGTCTTGAAATGATTTGAGCAAATGACACTATTTCTTGTGGGAATCCAGTTTAGTCTATTATTACAAAATTTCTTCAATACTCAATATCTTTATTGCTTTACCATAATGTGAACTTAGGTGGTAACTATATAATTTGGATCATTATGGACCCTGTAGGCACAGCAAAAGGATAGGATTCTTCCATGTATCCTTTAAATTTGGATCTTTAGGAAACCTGCAATAAATAAATTAAAAAAGGATTGTGTGGTTTTTATAAAACCACGATAAAAGTGAAACTTTTTTCACATTAAACTAAAAAACTTCGGAATATATGCAATAGCTTAATAAAAAGACTTAATTTAATGTTCATACGAAATAAGTTAAATAATAAATTCAAGCACTCAAAATTGAAATAAATCCATAAACAATAACATGCACCAGCGAGCGCCTTTCACTTTATCCCTACTTCGCGGCCGACCGTCACGCGACATGCAACACACAGACAAAAAAGTGTGAGACGAAGTAATAAAAGTTTCACTTTAAAAAAAAATATGGTTGAAGTTCACACTAAGTAATTTTAATTAAACGTGTTAACTCGTAAGTTTTGTAATATTTTTAATTTATACAACTATGTATATTAATATACAGCTTACATTATAATATTTTAAATAAATCAGAAAACTTATTCTCAAAAATGAATATAGACTCCTTTGCCAAATTTATCGATAACTATCTACTAACAAACCAGTAACAACACTACCGCTCGGTCTACTCGGAAATAAACTCGGATCAGTCGCTCGACCGATCCGCATATTGTATGAGGGCGAGCGGCCTGTGTTGGTAAACAAATCCGAAACAACAAGACCGATAATATTGTAATTTTTAAGTTTTATGGAAGTAAATGGGAATAATGTGATTAAATATTAGTTACATAATATGAAAGGTAACGCCATCTTATTGTAAATTTGACGTGACAAATCTCTTTTTGCAGCAAAATACAGACCAATTCGTCATTTTTTTAGGACATCAATTTAGTCGCGCAACTAGATTTAGTCTACTGAGCAGTTTTTTTTTTTTTTTTTTTTTTTTTTTTTGTGGGGCATCTCGTAGTTAATCCTGAAAAGATTGTGACTACTTAAACGGATTGTGGCCCGGCGAGTTCTAAAAAGTTACCTTTTTAGGCCTCCAGCCGGGGTCTACTGAGCAGTGCGGCTGCAACTAGTTTTATTATACGCATAGGACCATGTGGACTTGTACTTTGACAGAGGGGAACGCCTGCGTATGGCTACTCCCCTCTGGTCCGTGTTGCTCTATGGTAATATATGGAATTGGATAAAGTAAAATGAATTTAGAACATCGTGTGCACTAAGTTTGTGATAGTGCACACGATGTTCTAAATTCAATTTACTTTATCCTCTAGAGAATAAAAACGGCTTTTCCACTCAGATATTGAAGATTAAAAATACTCTTTTCAACACACTTGCTCGTAAAGTGAGCCTTATTATATCGTTCTTAGGGCCATAAACCGAACTATAACATACACGTGCATAATAATATTACACACTAGTGCATAATAGAATGATCCCTACAAAGTTAAGTTAGTACCTAACTGCAAATTATATGCGAGTAAACAGAGCATTTTCAATTTAACCGGGTAATACAGTTTTTTTTTTTTTTTTGTAACAACAAAGAGGTTTTATGCCACCGAAAATCTATTTACATTTTTGAAATAAATAAATGTGTCCCTAATTAAGACGAAAAAACATTTATTATTATCAAATTATTTATAATTCACAATAATTTCTTATAAAATTTTTTTTTTTTTTTTTAATCTTTATTTATTTACAGGGTTTTTTCTATAAAGAATATGCCACCCCGATTATTGAATACAATAACAAAAAAAAAACTAGCCTACCCGTAACCTTGTACCCATAATAATAATATGATAAAGAGTTCTGGCCTCATCTGACAATGGTGAGGCCAGCACACTATTATAGAAGCCTACATTAAAATTAGTGTCAAAGGCTTGACGTCTCGGGACCCCAATACGACTACATTCCGTTAAAATGTGATGCACATCTTCTATGACTCCACAGACGGTACAGTTGGGTGAATCAACTTTGCGCATCATGAAAGCAAAGCTATTAAGAGGAACGTGGCCGGATCGGAGTCTCAAAGCCATCACAACTTCTTGCCTATTCATCCTGCCCTCGCTGAACCAAAGCATACGTGGGAGAGATGGTTGAATCGTCCTGTACCAAATGCCCTTCGTTAAAGATCTTTTATCAAAATATTCTGACCACGATTGAATACATCTGTCTCTAACGAGGGGTAAAAGCTCGGTATGCCATGGAAGACAAGTATATAGTTCTCCATCAGACGCAGCTTCATTAGCCAACCGATCAGCCATCTCATTACCATCCAGTCCAACGTGAGAGGGAATCCATTGCAATACAATTGTTTTATGTTTGGTAACAAATTCAGTGATGGTTCTTAAGATACTATACGCCAGTGGAAGCCCTCTGAAAGGTGAAGTACTCGTGCATTTCATCAGATGAAGAAGGGCACTTTTCGAGTCAGTGAAAATTACAAACTGAACTCCATCCAAAGACTTGATGTAGGCCAAAGCTTCAGCAATGGCAATTAACTCCAAGTGCATTATTGAAATTTTTGATGTAATACGGAATTTAAAAAAGGTACCAACTTGCGAATCAAAAAAAGCTGCGCCACAATAATCCTCATGTCTAGAACCATCCGTATACACACAATGAAAATCAGAATAATTTTCATTTAAAGACTTACAACAAATAGATCTTATACTATGCGTATTATAACAATGTTTAGGTTTATCAACCGAATCTAAACTCGGCTTTACAATACGTGATAAGTCCATATTGCTGACCCAAGTATCCATGGAAAACATGCCAATTTTATTACTACAGTACATATGTTCTTGCTTTAGGACATCGTGAGACATGACTAGCAGAGGTTTTTTCTTATTACTCCAATAAGGATTATTATTACACAGACCCTGAAGTTTGTCCAATATGCCTATTAAAGGGAAATCGTAACACTTAGATTTTAAGTAAAACTTACCAGCTAAATATCGGCGGCGAATAAAAAGAGGAGGCAATATCAATTCGGATTCCATTACGTGAATTGGAGTGCTTTTGATAAATCCACCTATTAACCGCAGACAAATGTTTTGCAATCGATCCAGTTTGGCTAAATGTGTGTCAGCGCTATTGTCGAGTAAGAAGCTACCAAAGTCGATACGACTACGGATAAGTGAAATATACAGCCTTCTTAAGTGGTTGGGATGAACACCCCAGCCGGGCCCAACTAAAACCTTAAAAATGTTAATCAGTTTAAGTACCCGCTCACGAACCTCATTTATATGTTTCTTCCAACGGAGACCCCTATCTAGCCATAATCCCAAATATTTCACATGATCTACTACGTCTAATAAAGTACCGTTTAAACGGACATCTATAACAGGTCTACGAAAGCCCCTACTAAACAAACAAATTTTACTTTTAACCGGAGAAATTTCTAAACCTACGTGGGTTAACATGTTGTTGATTAGATCAAGACCCGACTGAATTTTGCCTTCGCCCTCACTAACAGACGAACACTGCACATATAAAGCAAAGTCATCCGCATACTGAGATATGCAAATATGGTTTTGCAGCCGTTTACAAATATCCAATGTTATTATATTAAATAAAAGCGGGGATAACGGATCACCCTGAGCCAAACCACTACCCGAATATCTGCTAACAACTTCCGTACCTGATTTTATTTTTAGTACTCTTCTGTGAAGAAAATTCCACAAATATTTACAGATGCGTGACCCTATTTGAAGGCTATCTAAAACATTTATTAAAACAGTATTATTTACATTATTATAGGCATTATTAATATCTAAAAAACAACCCATAGTAGAACAACCCTCGGAAAAACCGGTTTGAATTGCGGAGATTAAGCAACTTAAGCCATCTAAACACGACCTACCTCTCCGGAAGCCTACCGTGTTCGTAGAAAATGTGTTACTCTTTTCCAGAAACCATTCCAATCTTCGATATAAAACATAATGGAAAATTTTGCAAATGCATGACAGCAAAGATATCGGTCTGAGTGAAGAAACGTTACTAGGGTCACGACCAGGTTTTGGAATTGGTACGATACAAATGTCACGCCACTGATAGGGAACAAAACTGAGATCTAAAAATTTATTATACAAAAATAGTAAAACAGACTTACCCACATCAGGTAAATTCTTAATCATAGAATAAGATATGTCATCGCATCCAGGAGATGTATCCTTAGATTTGATACATTTATCTAGCTCCTGAATAGAGATCTCACATTCTAATATCGGGTTACTGTGGTGAACCGTAGGGGTCGATGGAGAAACATAATCTGGTGTTAGAGAATATAAAATATTTGCGGCGCTTTGGGAGTCCACAAAATGTCTAGGCGAACGGTAACCTTTCAGCCATCTCATTCTGCGCCACATTTCACTACACGATGTATTGTGATCAACTGTAGAACAAATATTTTGCCAGTTCACCCCCCTAGCCTGCCGAATTAACTTCTGCGACGTATTTATCCGATTGTTAAGAATATCATAATTTTGGGGAGAGGGGTTACGCCTAAATTTGGATAAAGCTAGTCTACGGTGAGCCACAGCTTGTGACAGTTCTGAAGTCCAGTACGGCTTCGGAGTAAAATTTGAAGCAGGGTTTTGGTTAAATTTAAACATCGGGATGAATTTGTTAGCAGCGTCATTCAAAATATCTAAAAATAAATCATAAGCTTTTTGCAAGTCATTCGGCAAACATAAATGGCAAAATTTTTGTTCTAGATATCTTTTATATGAACTCCAGTCTGCTTTACTAAAATTCCTTTTAATAACTGAAGGGAGGTATGAGGTACAAAACGTTGAGATTTTAATTATTAAATGGTCACTACCAAGATTTTCATTCATAACGGCCCAATTAATGTTAAGCGCGATATCTGTAGAAACCAGTGATATATCTGGAGAAGTCTGTTGCAAGTTGTTATCTACTAACCTAACTCGCGTATGTGTCCCATCATTCAAAGAAAAAAAGTTGCTGTCTATAAGCGAGTCGTGAATAAGACTGCCTCTGTGATCAGTTTTATAGGACCAACTGACGTGATGGGCGTTAAAATCACCTAGAATTAACGTTTTGGATGGCCATAATGACAAGAGACTATCCCAATCCTGTTGAGTGGTAACAATTCTACTTGGACAATAGACAGAAACAATATATTCGAACGGATCACAGTTAAATAATTGAACGCACACTACCTCGATACCGTTATTATTCACGTGAACGCGTCTCTGCTGCGCTTTAACAGATTTGTGCACTATAATAGCTACACCGCCGTATGAGTCATCACGGTCCGTGCGATAAACATTGTAACCACTAACTTTAAAATTACTTTCTGGCTCAAGCCACGTCTCACTAAGGGCAGCAATATGTACTTTATCCTGGTTTAAAATTTCATTAAACATTGCTAACTTAGGCCTAATACTTTGGGCATTCCACTGCAAGATATTTAACTTAATCGATTTGTTAGCCATCACAGCGAATGAAAAAGTTAAATAAAGCTTTTATCCACGGCAACTCTGAAACAACACTCACTGACACTAAGGTTAACCATTCTAGGCACAATTGGTAGACACACTTTATTTTGAAAATTAGGCTGGTATTTTTGAGGTAAATAACTTCTTTTATTCTTGACCACAATTCATTGAAAGATGGACGTTCATCATTGCCTTCTCCATTATCAGGTGACTGATGAAGGTCTTTATTATTTGCATTTGTATTCCAGTCAAACATCCAGTCTTCTTTTTGTGGCTTACTTTTGTTTTTTGAAGCCTGTACCTTGGGTTTTGGGGAGTCATTTTGAATTGTCGTAGAACTCGTAGGAGTCTGCACTTTGTGTACAGTGGCCTTAGTGTGGACCATTTCGGCAAAAGTGTGATTAAAAGAGGCTTCCGAATTAATTTTCCTAGCTTGTGAAGGGTCGCCTGAGGTAGGTGTAAATGACACCAGATATTCCGGGACAACCGAAGCTTGAGGGTGAATGACAATTTCGGGGGGATCAGAATTTTCGGGAGGAACATAACACTCCAGCGCTTTCCTGTATGTGCAACCAAACTCAGCCATTATCTCCCTTAACCTTCGCTCCTTTTTGTACACTGGACAAGTCTTGCTAAGCGATATGTGGTTACCTTTGCAGTTGACACAGGAAAACGATAAAGTGTCGCAATTTTCATGGTGTCCACCACACTTCGGGCAGACCACGTTTTTAAAGGGGCACATTTTCCGCACATGGCCTAACCTCCAACATTGGGAACACTGTGATACCTGGTGTATATAAGGCAAAACCTTTATGTTTATGTCACATACCTGAACTGAAGCCGGTAGATGATCACCGTCAAAACATAGTCGAAGAGTCTCGCTAGGGCACCAACCACCTTCAACCCTGTTACGACGGTCTAGCCTTTTGAATGATAAAAGTTTGGCAGGGGCCGGACATGAAATAGTTTCAGAAATCTCCGCATCCGTAAAATCTAAATCTACATCCTTTATGAGGCCATAGCAGACAGACAGCTGCATGGCCTTCTGGAACCGCCATCCTTTCTCTAATAGTTTTTCGCACCTCATTAGCGATTGCGCAGCCGACTCACATGCAAATTGAAACCTTATTTTAAAAGGACTTAAGTATTTGACTTGCGTAACTTGTTGAATTTTATTTTCTTTTAAAATACGTGCCATAGCAAACTGCTTTGGAAGACGTTCCTTGGAAGAAACATAAACCTCATATTTTTCTTCTTTAACAGAGTTTCTGCTACCGTGACACATCTTTTTTTTGCTTCCCTTAACTTCTGACCAACCCTCTTCGTCTTCAGTACTGTCCTCTCTTTCTCGTTTTTCCGCTCTTAACAGCTCCTCTTTATTTTTACCATCATCATCTATAGCATCCATGTCCGACGAATCATTCAGCAAACTCTGAACATCATTCTTGAAGAAGGGCGTAACACAGCGCGGTGGCGAAGCGCTTACGTTATCAGCCATGGCGTGATCACGTAAGGCACGCGGTAGGGCCGCGCAGCTGTGAGGTCCGGCGCACACCTACAGCGCGTTATAATTCGTAAACAACAATTCGCGCGGTGGGGATAGCGATCTGATCCACGATAAAACACAACCAGACCGCACGAGTGCCGGTACGGTTATGTTATAAAATATTTGCATTTTATCACAAAAATTATCATTTTGAAGTAGGCTGTATGGCTGTAATCAATCAACTTACATTTGGCGCGTGCAAAAAAATAAAATTGCGCGCCATTTCCCAATGTTCCCCTAATTTTCATATTTTGTTTGTATCGCATTTGTTGCTGTGTGGTAAAACGATTTATGCAATACATATTTGTTTTTTCCTCGCAAGTGTGTTGAAAAACGTCGTATGATACACGTGTGTATTGATGATTACCGTCCTCGGCTCTCTTAAGACCCTCACCTGACGGCTCGGGTCTCAATGGCGCCTCAGCGGTAATCACCAACATTACACACTTGTACCATAATGTACTATTCCGAGATGGTGGAATGAAAATATTTTTTTTTTTTTTTTTTTTTTTTTTGTATTACCAAGCTATTTTAAACAATACCGTATCGTTCTTTATCCAATTAAATACATTAGATACGTTGTGCATTTCATGTATATCAAAGTTGCCCGTTACAGCATATTATTAAAATTAATATTTTAGAAGATATTGTATAAAATAGCCGCAGAGCGACTAGCGGGCCATCCAGCAGTCCCGGTAGCAGTCGGATAATGCAGGACTAAAATTCTATGACGATATTCTATTCTTATATGTTCGATTTGGTGTCTGGTAAATAATTGAGTGTCTGTATAGGTAGAATAGGAGCGTTAAGAAAAACCAGGGAGACTTATATTCAATTCCATGCTATTAGTTTTTTTTTTTAAGTAGGTAGGTACATCAAACACACATGGTATTCTGATAAACTATGAATCTGTAGTAATATGAATAATAAACGTACTTACTACTAATATTAGAAATGTGAACATTTGTATCATCATACAAATGTTCACATTTCTATTATTAGTTTGTGATAGATAGATGTTTGTTTCTCAATCACGGAAAAACGGCCGAATGGATCTGGACCGAAAATGTCACACAGATAGTATTTATTTATTACAATATGTTTTATTTTGCTTTTCCGTTAAGAAGTCCTACAATCGTACATAAGTCATACAATATAGTGGCCCAATCATTGCTCATTAATAAGTGAGAGTAGAGCACATTAATGAAACTTGGCAGGACATTATAGACCCGTAAGATACAAATAAACGTTCTACGAAAGGCTCTAGAGTTCCTATTTTAAGTACTTCGACCTAATAACCTTATTTTACTTTTACGTGTCTACGGTACCTATATCTTCTGAACAGAAAGTTGTTTCAAATTCTGTTATCACAAACATTAAACACAAATTCAAAGCAAATTCGTGCGTAGAAATTTACAACTCTGCACTAAACCGTTTTATAATATGATTTTCATCAAATAGCCAACCCCACAGAGTACGTTATAATATACTGTAAGCCAACTCTCAGCGGAAACTGGAATGTCTTCGAGTCTTATGACACACAATTTCATTTACACATAAACATTTACCTCTCCGCTGGATGTGAGAAGCATAAAACCGGTCGAAGTGGCGGAGCTTGGGGGAGACCTATGTCCAGCAGTGAACGTCTTTCGGCTGAAATGATGATGATGATTTACTTCTCGTTACACAGTAATTATTGAATGTATTTTTTTCTTGTATAGCTTGGCAAAAAAGAGTCTGTCGTGGTAACCATTGGAACTAAAATATATTTTTGTTGGCAACACTGCTTTGTATATCATCAACAAGTAGCTAATGTGTCATTGTATTATGTTCCCAGTTTTATTTTACTTATTTCTAATTATCTATCAATTATTAATGCTTTTGTAAATATAAAAAATGAATAAAACAATAAGGAGTAGTGGTGTGAGCTGTGATATACCATGTTTTCGTAAGAAATTTGGCGTAATCTGAAGCGGAACAAATTTTGTCTCCGATTGACAATGTTTTCGAAAGAGCTGCCGACACGACAGGTATTTATCCAAGAAATTTATCTTTTAGTCAATGCCAGTCATTGTTTTTTTGTTTCTAATACTAAGACTTATCGGTATTTATAAGCTTCAAGCCATTTGATTGTTTTATTTACTAATAAATTATTGAGGTTATGTTTTCTAGTTTGACAAATCGCGTGTAAGTTGACTCTTGATGTTTGATACTTGAAATTGAAAAATGTACCTACTTGGAATTAAGTTTTTTTTTTGTTAATGCTACTAACGTACACCACAGTAAAAAAAGTATAATTTATATTTATTATTTTCAGGTGCCTATTCTACGTAATATAGGTATTACCTATAGTTTGAGGAGACGGGTTGTAATGGGAGCCGTAAACGTGTAAGAAAGATTTTTACATTATTTAGATTTCATAAATAAGAAATGTAAAACTGACACATCAGTGTTAATGGAAAAAATCTATCATAGCACCGAAAAGGAATACAAGAATGATGTTATGTCACGTTTTTCTTTTTAAATAAAATCAAAATTTTAGCGTGTTATTTCATTTTCATTGTCATGAGAATAGTGATAATGTTGTGTACCTCACATAGACATACCTACCTGACGCCTTCATTAGTCAACTGTTCAAGTTTATTCGATATTGCCCGTACCTTTCGAATGCGACATGTTATAGGTACTCTCTGACTTCCGATTAGTTTCCGGTAGTAAGCAGCTGTAAGTCGCCTTCTTGTTGACTATGAACTGTCAGCACTAACAGGATTCGTTCAGTATCATTCATGTCAAATTTGATACAGGCATACCAACCATCTAATGGTTGTGAATACTCTAGATGGTGGCCGTAAATGCGATTGCTGAATATTATGTCTTGTGTATCGGGTTCAATCGGCAATCCCTGAGTGTAATTTAATTATTTTTTAAACTGAATAAGTTTTCATTATGTTATTATGATGGTACTCTTAGTTAAAAGGTTATTCCGGCGAAATAATGCGTAATCTACTTAATAAAATGAAGACTGTGTGCCTATCAAGTCTTGAAATCTTGACTGATGAGAATTTCCGGGATCTCGTGTTTGTTGATTAAAACAACAAGTATCTTATCACTTTTAGTCCTAGTATACAGGGTGGCCATACCTGCTAAGCAGGCGCCCTCATTTTTTCCACTCTTTTTTGCCAAGCTGTACGTTGAAAAACAATGTGCCGCTAGGATGACGTAGATCCATCGGAAACAGTTTTGTTGAATAATTCCCCAATGGTTGGATGCACAAATTCGTACTTACCATAACACAATAACTCGACGTCATACACTAAATATCTCTAAAACTGAAATTTGTGATTTTTCCGTTGCGACTACGCACACAATTGAACCACTGCTGGGTATAGTCTCTCTTTTCATGTGCTAATACCCACGCTCCTGCGCCAGCATCATCTAGGTTTTACCCGCCTGGATCAATAACCGAAATCTCAGCCTATACATATTGTAGTCTTTGATCTCAGCTTCCAGTCCTTTGACGCCACTCTGTCAAAGTCCTGTCTCCACATTTGAGCTCCATTAATCGCTTTTCCAAGTCAAAGTGATTAGTGCAGTAAATCGAAGTATGAGGCAAACATGGAGCGTAGTAGTGGAATTCTTTATTTAATAGGCACACAAATATACAGAAGCGACTTAATTTCATAGACATTTTCTACCAGTAAACCTTTAGGTGTACCCACCCAAAGGTTTACTGGTAGAAAATGCCAAATATCCAATAGAATTTACTTATTTGTATACAGCCTCCAGAGAAACTACCAGTCATCTTTATGAGTTTTAGCGATTGTAAAGGTTCGAAACGACATAACAAGAAATAAAATAATAAAACAACAAATAATCATCGATCAATCCAATTTATTACATGATATTTGCAGTCTTATTTTCATAAACTATACACAAAACTCATTACATTAACATTCATTCACAATATCTATAGTATTATGTTTTTAAACACCGAGGTTCACAAAACTAAATGGTATCTATAATGATTATTTTATATGTACAGTAAGATGGGCCATTTAAAACATTACAGACCCACACGATAGTTGACAAGATTGCGTAAAAAATCTTGTTTATTTTAGAGCTAGCAACACAAAACGAATGATGATGGCAACACATTATCCTACACGTCAAGTTAAATCCGCATTCGTATTTATGTCCAACACGCCACTAAAATTACACCATTCTATCCGTATTTGTATTTTTCAATCTCACGGTTTTAAACAGCCACATATTACGGTAGAGTTATTACTTACAATATAGTGATAATAAATATGAGCCTAATTTCTAGTTGAGCCTTGCCTAGGCTGACATGACAGAAAAATACTATACAACTAGAAGAATAACAACATTGACGTCACAGACGCTCTATAAAAAAATAGTATAATAGGACACAAATGACATAGTTTTGCTTTAAAAACAGAAATATATAAAAGCTTAGCACTAAACTATTTATTAGTGAACGAGTATGTTTATATATAATACTGCTGCTTGATCAGTGATGCTTTTATTTACACAAGAATATATTAGGCGCAGTGTGCCTAATTATTTTGACTTCTATCTCAACGAAATCAAGTTCAAATTCGAATAAGCCACGTCATCTTAAAATACAACTAATTCAAGCTTATAGTAATGGCAACTGAAATATAACAATATCCGATTAAAATATTCAGCCTAGTCTTACCTTAGTCACCTTCATGTATGGCTGAAGATATCCCGAATTGCCAACATTCCGTACAAAGCATTCAAACCACTTTTAGATTTTCCTATCAAAAATATACATACCAACTTACTCAAACTCCTAGAGAAGGGGTGTACTTACATACGGGAAACTTAGTTTACCGAATATTATTCAGCCATGAATCTAGCCTAGCTGGGTAATTGCGTAACACACCAACAGTAGGAGTCGCTTTCATTTTGACAGTTCTACACCATCCATTGCGCTATTTACATTGTTGAGCAGACAAATTTTTCGATCATATCAAGCAATGGATTAGCAATATCCTTTAAAATTATGCAGATTGTGATTAACACTCTCACCGCCACGTGGTATGCCGGCCGCGCACACAAATTCTATTGCAGCAAGCTGTTGTTGATTTTTGAATTTGTTTCGGCAGGCCATGTGGCGGCCGGCGCCCCACAAATTTTTGGATACACTATTCGATACAGCTGTTCTTGACTCCATATCGGGCAAGCCAAAGCCAAAAAATATAAATGAATTCGTCGGGTCACAGCGGACCACACGGCCTGCTGATAAAGTTTATAGCGTGTCCTGCCGGCGTGCCGCTAAAGTTTTCTTAAATTAAGCGTGGCGAGTTGCGAAAGAAATGGGTTGGGCGGCGCGCCGCCCACATGGTCTGCTGCTTTGGAAAACTGTATTTATGCGTGGCGGTGAGAGTGTTAATAATGTGTTATGCAATGGGTGTACCTTCTGAATACCTGATATTCACAACCATTCGACAATAGTCCATGCCGAATCAAAGATGTACACACACAGGGTCTTAAAAGACCAATCATAGGCATTATCTATGCATTCTGAGTATCAAATTAAGCAACATTAAGCAAAAATGGTTGCTGAAAAAGTCATTTATTGTTCATATTAGTCAAACCATACGTTGTGCTTACAACAATACAATGAGTGCAATACATTGAGCATGTAACGGTACCAAGTTGTAGTATTTAAAGTTGTAACACAAAATTTTTGTAAAAAAAAAAAACTGTGGGTTCCACAACCAGAAGGTAAAATGGTGCAGTACAATAAAAAAAAGATCAGCAGGGACTAAGTGACCCTCGGCCTTCAGAAAGTTTTTTTTACATTAATTATTTGGATATTCAAAAATAGAGGTGCGTGTACCTACATTTTTTAAAAATGATTGTTGCTCACATGACATTGCGCCAAGATTTGGAACGCATTCAGTCGGGAATTAGCCTTCAAAATCAGCACATAATGTTCCCACTTCTGGGACACAGGCCTCCTCTTGGTATGAGGGAGTGGGCAGAAATCCACCTAGCAAGCCCAGTGCGAGTTGCTACTCTCACATATCTTTGAATTTTTGGTTCTAGGACATGTCAGTTCCCTCACGATGTTTTCCTTCACCGTTTTGAGAGCAGTGGTGATAATTTACACAAAGTAAACCGCCTGTCTGGGTTCGAACTTACAACCTACAAATCGCAAGTCGCGGCCATTACTACTCGGCCGTCACTGCTAACATTGGCCTGTAGGCAGTGGCGTGCATTACTTTACTGTACTGCCCTAGTAATCGAGAAGGCTGTAAGTCGAAGGTGGCCAACCTTCGACTTACTGCCCTCTCGATTACCAGGGCAGTGTAGAGGTAGGCACTAGCCGCCTGTTCTTGTCTAGGCAGACAAACGCGCGTTTCTTTTAGGTATGATAATTTAGTTACACATATTAAAATGTAACTGACAGACTTATTGTGATCTTTCGAGGGAGGCACTGTTTATATGCCTATATGAAATGCAATACGACCGCGTACAGGAAGATGTAGAGTTGGAAGGCCTCCAAAAAGGTGGACCGATGCCTTGTGAAGGCCGCAGGAATCCGCTGGATGCGGGAAGCACAAAACCGGTCGAAGTGGCGGAGCTTGGGGGAGGCCTATGTCCAGCAGTGGACGTCTTTCTGCTGAAATGATGATGACGATGCAATGCACGCCACTGCCTTCGGGTAATATAAAAGTGTAATTTTCAATATGGCAGCCTATTGGATCAATGTGAAAAGCTTTGCTGATATCATTTCTACTATCAAATCTCAGGTTAACGTAACATAATCAACCTATGAGGTTCCACAGCTGGGACCTAAGCGTCCTCCCTGCGAGGGAGGGACAGAAAGCCCTATCTTTGGTTGGTCACGTGTTATAAAACCAGCAAGTCCAACAACAAATAATTATAAGATAGTTGACAACAGATTTTTTGTAGCGGTTTTCAAAAACCTGGAAGAACATGTAAATGAATCGTTTTACTAATTAATTCATACTATGACGTCGATGTAGGATTACAGTTTAGAAATGCAGATGAACACAGCATTTAAGGAAGCAACCTGAATCGCGTAATACTCCTAATTGCAATAGCTTTCTTTTAGAATGTGAATATTACATCCTTCTTGTTTTTGATGTGAAACATCTATAGGCGAGGGTAAACCTACATTTTGACGTCGCGAGCGTGGCGACGCACAGTGGGCGCATACTGAAAATTAGTACATTAGAAAATTAGGCAACAAAGTTCCAATATCGATGCGATTTTTTTGATGGGATGATTAACATATAATTAATATGTTATTTTTGATTATACCATATTTGTTTCCTTTCGTAAAGTATGCTTTATAAATATTATATTTACAAAATAATTTTGATGTTTCACATCTGGACTTTTTTAACATTCTTCATTGACCTACCTATAATCCGGGCCAATCCGAATCGAATTGAATATGTTGGCTGCTTATCATGCCCTTGCACTTGCACATTCAAGACAGGAATACAAAGCGACTTCAAGAGCCTTTATTTATGACGGTGATGGCAATACCTATATATTTTTAATGGTATTTTTTTTACATAAAATTAGTATAATTTTTGGTTATGTTTTCGCTATGTTATTCTGAAAATGTTTAAGGCATAGTTTAAGAGTCCAATCTTCTTGTAAAATCTGAAAATTATATAAATAAATTTGGAATACGGCAGCCATTTTCAATATGTTTCTTTATTGGCGCGGTTTATTTTACAATACGCTTACAAGTTACTGTTCATCAGTCATTAATAAAGGGAACAACTGTCAAAGAACTAAAGAACGCTCGCTTACTAGTTTGCCCCTTAATGTTTGAGCTATGGCCGAAAATATGTTACTCAATTATGCTGTTAGTGATGTTAAAATATTACCCTCCTTGGGCAGTCGGGTAAAACTAAATAAAAAAAAAAGAATAGTCACTGTCAATCCTGAGTTTCTAATCTAATATAGACACTGAAATACTATAAATGCAAAATTTTGCAATTTAAATAATATAATAGACATATTCATTAAGAAAAACTTTAGTGTTGCTTTAAAATATAGTACGGTTATAATATAGTTGGCACGTCTATTTCTTTACAATATCATTCTCATTAAAATATGCTATATGATGTCTTCGCAAAGAGACATAAGATTCGGTGTGTGTGTGTTCATGGTTTAAATTGATATCCACTACTGAATTAGATTACTACTTGTGGCGACATCTACATGCGAACTACGCAACACACTGAAGTCACGCAAATCCTACATCGCGTAAGCAGTAATGCTCGCGAAGGAGGAGGCGGGGCGCGTGAGGGAATGGCAGTCTCTGCGCCCTCACGTCCCTAGCTGCCGCAGGAGGAGAGGCCCCGGGCGTCTGGAGTCGATAGCTGACTCCCGGCCACCGTAGGCGCGAGCTTGCGGGCGGCGAGAAATGGGTAGCTCGCCGCCCGGTAAGGACCAAGCTCGGGTCGACGGCGCGCAGTGTTCCACGCGCGCCTCAAAGAGATGTCAGCAAAACTGAAGAAATTTTGTAGGACCGATGCCTACCAGGGTCGCGAGATTGTTCGAAAGAGATACCGTGACCCTGGCACATGGGCAACTGAAGGAACACGGGTGGGTTTTAGTCAGTAAAAGTCTGACACGCCCTCCCGCTCCGCCCAGAGCGGGAGAAGTCATTTGATGATTTCCCATCCAAAAAAAAAAAACATACACTACAACCCAACTTCAATCGTCGTTACATACAAGAGATATCAGTCGTTTGGTCGGGGGATCCTCCCATGGAAGATGAGTGAAATTTACATGATGTTCCTCATGCCTCTATACACTCATTCGGTTTTTATTTCGGTTAGTTCTAATCTGTGTTCTTAAATTTTTACAAGCATTTATTGAACTTGTCACAACTACTATACCACGTAAATGGCGTACATCTTGGAAATACCATACGACATTTAAAGATTTCCAATACAATCGCCGGTCTATCGTTTCTTTAATTTACAGTCAAATACTATGGAATTGGGTACATTGTCACTAGATAATACAACAATACAGAAAGCACGCAATAGATTGCATACCAAGGTAGACGCTGCAAATAAAACTTGGCAAAATGAGAGATAAAAGATTCTTCCGAAACCCAATGCGAGTGCGGTGCTGTCCAGACCAAGACCGACTAGCTGCGATGTCCCAAATGTGGAACACCTGAACACTAGATGATCCAATGAAAAGCCAATAAGGCTGATGTTTGTAGCCATCAACTGGGCACAACTAAATATAAAAGTACCATCGACTCGAAACGAAGAATAATATTGTTACAAGTTAAAACCAACAAACTCAATCTGCCTAGCCTTTTCCCAACTATGTTGGGATCGGCTTCCTGTCTACCCAGATGCAGCTGAATACCAGAATTTTACATGGAGCGACTGCCTACCAGCATAAACGGCTACTGGGTAGTATGGTACCCTTCGGCTGACTGGTTTGTCATTTTAGGCCTTCTAAAGACCCGTAACAAAAGTGAAAGATGCCCAAATGATAGCCGGGACCAACGGCTTTACGTGCTTTCCGAGGCACGGAGGGGTCTTGGTATGTAAATATGGTCACCCATCCACGAACCTGCGACCAGCGTAGTTTAGCCTGATCGATGGACCTGTGCGACTGTTATTACTTAACCACAAGCCCTGCAATGCCCATGACCATGCCCTTGACTGCCTCGTTGGTCTAGTGGTAGCAAGCGCTACTGCTGAGCATGAGGTCCTGGGTACGATTCTCGTGTTATTGGGTTTTCCCATTTGGAATTTCCCAGTAGCAGCCCGGAGTCTGGATTTGTGCCCGGTTGATGGCAATAGGCTCGCCCCCTATTACATGGGACTTAAACATAACAGGCGAAATGTGGATGTACTAAAGGTACACCTCTGCCCAACTCTTCGAGGAAACAAGGCGTAATGTTATGTTGTGTAAGCTATTCAATTGCTATAACCAAAAACAGTAATGGAGGAATTTAAGAAGCATCGAAAATGGCAATTATCCTTATGGACTGAAGTCGAGTCATAGTACGTTGGTTAACTGCATTTTTACTAGAACCTCTCAAACCAAAACACCAGAAGCTTACATCTAAATACGAAGTCTCTCAAACTATTACTAATATCGGTGGGTAACTACAATAAAATGGTAATTTAATTGATACATGCATATTAAATATAGCTTAAAGTAAGGGCATATAGATGATTGCCCGGGCAATTCCGGTTCCCGCGGTGTTTGCCCTTATATCTCTTATAACCTAATTTCCAATATATGGGGGTCGATGCATTATACCTAACATTTTACTATACATAAGGCCATAACTAAAATAAGCTTATAGCTTAAACACTACTTCACGTTTTTAGTTTAATATTAAATACATTTAGATGGTGGATTTAGAAGCAAAAATACGATTAATATATGTTATGTATACCCCTTATTCGTAGACACGTGCTATTACTGTTATGCGACTAAATCACTAAATAAATATATTGCCGTGTATTTAGAGAAAGGTCGATGTTGAAAAAGTTTTGTGTCACACTCAGACAAAGCCGGAACTTAAATATTTAGAGAAAGGTCGATGTTGAAAAAGTTTTGTATCACACTCAGACAAAGCCGGAACTTAAATATTTAGAGAAAGGTCGATGTTGAAAAAGTTTTGTATCACACTCAGACAAAGCCGGAACTTAAATATTTAGAGAAAGGTCGATGTTGAAAAAGTTTTATATCACACTCAGACAAAGCCGGAACTTAAATATTTAGAGAAAGGTCGATGTTGAAAAAGTTTTGTGTCACACTCAGACAAAGCCGGAACTTAAATATTTAGAGAAAGGTCGATGTTGAAAAAGTTTTGTATCACACTCAGACAAAGCCGGAACTTAAATATTTAGAGAAAGGTCGATGTTGAAAAAGTTTTATATCACACTCAGACAAAGCCGGAACTTAAATATTTAGAGAAAGGTCGATGTTGAAAAAGTTTTGTATCACACTCAGACAAAGCCGGAACTTAAATATTTAGAGAAAGGTCGATGTTGAAAAAGTTTTGTGTCACACTCAGACAAAGCCGGAACTTAAATATTTAGAGAAAGGTCGATGTTGAAAAAGTTTTGTATCACACTCAGACAAAGCCGGAACTTAAATATTTAGAGAAAGGTCGATGTTGAAAAAGTTTTGTATCACACTCAGACAAAGCCGGAACTTAAATATTTAGAGAAAGGTCGATGTTGAAAAAGTTTTGTATCACACTCAGACAAAGCCGGAACTTAAATATTTAGAGAAAGGTCGATGTTGAAAAAGTTTTGTATCACACTCAGACAAAGCCGGAACTTAAATATTATTTATTCATCGGACTAGCCTCTTTTCAATTGGACGTAGTTATGCAAAAAGGATCCAATCCACAAGTTGGTCAAAAATGAGTTAAGTGCACCAAACTGATCCAATTATACATACTACGAGTCAGTAAAAACGACCTAGCTAAAAATAGCTTTATTTTTCGTGTACTTTAATTTTTAAAACCAATGGTATGGCGCTTCTTATTTTTTTTTTCAGAATAAACTATTTAAATTTTTCTGGTTCTTAACTAGTATTTGTACCAGAATATGTTAATATACCATTTCTAATAAAAAACGTGTTAATATTCCACAGACAATTTGTTTTTTTAAGTAATGAAAAAAATACCTCTTGAACTTAAAACGTCAATAATTCAAAATTAACTGAATGTGGATTGGATCCTTTTTGCATAACTACGTCCAATTATTTTTGGGATTGCCTTCCAGTCTTACTAGATGGAACTGAATACCAGTTTTTAACGTGGAACGACTGCCTATCTGTCCTCTACAGCTAACTGGGAACACTAGTTGTCAGACTTTCGGGCTTCTGACGAATTGTAACGACAGACTGGGAACAACTAATATAAAAGTACCATCGACTCGAAACGAAGAATGATATTGCTACAACCAAAAACTTTTTAAGGAAGTCAGTTGTTATTTTTAAATTTTTGTTATGGTAGATACCCCGCACTAATCTAATAGTGTTATTCGTGCATTTTGTCGTGCAAATACTTAATGCATATTTAAGACTTATATGGTTTTCACATGGATCCCATTGTCCGAATGGACCATTCGGGAAGCACCAACTTACAAATAAAAAAAGAATCATCAAAATCGGTTCACCCAGTCAAAAGTTATGATTATGAGGTAACAAACATAAAAAAAATACAGTCGAATAGATAACGTTCTCCTTTTTTTTTAAGTCGGTTAAAAATAACCTTTAGCCTTTTCCCAACTATGTTGGGATCGGCTTCCAGCCTACTCAGATGCAGCTGAATATGAAAATTTTACATCGACTGTCTACCAGCCGCTGGGTAATACGATACCCTTTGGCTATGCCTGGAAAGAAAGACCGGAAGACGTAGAGTTGGAAGGCCTCCCACAAGGTGGACCGATGACCTTGTGAAGGCCGCAAGAATCCGCTGGACGCGGGAAACACAAACAAGTCGAAGTGGCGGAGCTTGGGGGAGGCCTATGTCTAGCAGTGGACGTCTTTCGGCTGAAATGATGATGATGAAAACTGATTTCCTCCCTCTCCCTTTTCCACTCATTCCTGTCTTTTGCTAGTGTTGACCAGTCCTTTCGGTAGGAGTCAAGCTCGTCCCGCCATTCGTCTCGGCCTGCCGCGATGTCGTCGTGCGTTTAATGGGATCCAATTGGTAGTTCTATTAGCCCATTTGTCATCATACATCCGGCAGACATGTCCGGCCCAGTCCCACTTGAGCTGGGCAGCTTTCTGGGTAACATCTGTGAGCTTGGTTTTGGCGCGCAGTGTAGCAGTGGCGAAAGCACCATATAACACGATTCCTACCGGCTTGCCTTCGGGGATTCGCATCTGTAACTCTATCACTATTAAAAATACAATAGTATGTAAATAGTGGCTACTATTGTCAATAAATATAGTTACACTACGGGTATTTAATTCACCATAACATTCAAACAACAAAAAAGGTTATTTATAGCTTTGTATTACAAGAAAAGAGAAATGTTCTAAATTAACCCGGCGCCAAAACGTCATAATCGGGAACTAAAAATTCATACAACAGCGATCCCGTAATGATGTCACTTTAGGTCACGTGGCACCGCTTGATATGTACGAGAGCAAGCCGCTGTACAACGGGTTATGACAGAGACAGGTATAGAAAAATGCGTCAGCGAGAACGAGATAGAGGAATATAGCATATTTTATTCGTTTTCAGCTGTTCAATTTAATTGTATTTAATTCATTACATTCCTATAATAATTTTAGAATGATAGTAAGTATTCTTTATTGATGAGTCAGTAAGTTAAGGCCGACTTCGCTTCGGCTTCTCTTTTAGAAAAATTTACGCCTCGCCGCTGCAGTGTAGTCTTCCTTATACGGTCTGAAAGTCGAACACCCAGGATACTACGCTCCATGGGTCGCATGTAAAGATGGTCACTTAATCTCGTACC
This sequence comes from Aporophyla lueneburgensis, assembly GCA_932294355.1. NCBI lineage: Eukaryota > Metazoa > Arthropoda > Insecta > Lepidoptera > Noctuidae > Aporophyla > Aporophyla lueneburgensis. The sequence continues at coordinate 22,942,820 of OW028758.1, read as the reverse complement.
GACCGCGGCAAGCGTAGCTTAACCTGATCGATCCTCCCGAGCGACCGTTATTACAAGTTACGACCCCGTTATTGTTTAGTATTTATTATTACATCTAAATGTAATTTGCTACAAATAGCAAGTTACGGGAAGTTCAACGAAGACAAACATGGAATAAATATTGGACACTTAGTATTTAAAAGTGGAAGGAAGTATTTCCCAGTAAAATGGACGAGAAAGGTAACTCCTCGCATGCTTAACATGTGCATGCCAAACTGCAACATTCAACAAATCTATCAAGAACAAAATTACTAGATGCCAAAGGGGAATGGAGTATGCTCCACATAAAAAAAAACAGCATAGAGTTTGTCACTCAAAAATATGGTCTACATCTAAAGCAATCAATGCCCTTAGACATGCACTCAACATTAAGTGGAAATGGACCGGCCATGTTGCAAGACTATGACAACAGATGGGCATGACTTCTTGGATGGCGGCGGTTGGCAAACGTAAACGAGGAAAACCACTCGCAGGATGTCCGTTTCCACCGCGCGGCCAACTCTTCAAATTTGATGAAATTTTGCCAGGAATTAGTTGTAATTTGTTACAAAACACACCTCTTTTCCTGAATTTGTTACAAAAAAAACTAAGACGCTACGACCAAAAACAGTTGGCCGCTAGAACCGCCACTTGCCGTAGTGATCGCCCGTGATTACACAGAAACTAAATAATGCAGATAGGCGAATGATACACCAAAAGAAAGGTCTTAATTTGTTGTATTTGTTACAAAAATAAAAATCATCAAAACTTAAATATACAAAAAGTTATGCTATATTTCGTTTTCAGGTTAAGTGTAGGCACGTATCTCACCATAAAATCAAATTAATAGAGGCTAATGTGTATCGACAATTAGTTGCTAATTTGTTGCAGCAAATAAACAAGAAAAATACTAGAAAATAGGTTCAATATTTTTTTTACAGTCGATTTTAGTTGGCCGCGCGGACGGCAATATGCCTAAAATACAATGGCGTTTATTTCGTTATTAATAGTTGGATCAAGCTTAGTTCTAGTACTAATCGACAGGTATCGTAGCTAAGTTTGGATAAATGTGGCGAATATAACTACAGGCTTTATATTTTAGGAGATATCCACTAAAATATAGTAGTATGAAACTGTATTAGAGTAGAGTGACCATAAATTTTCATAATAAAGTGAGACTAAATCGCCATTATTGGAATGTTCTGTAGTCATATCTCAATTTTTTAGGGTGAAACTCTTTAAGACATCCTATAGCATACTTTATAAAAGTCAAATTCACAAATCGATTAAAATTTCTTTATTCAAAATCAGCATACAGGCAAAAATCAAGTAATATAAGTCAACAATTTTTTTTTTTTATAAATTACCATAACATTTATAAATTAACTGAAACTAATGTGAGACACAGAATGTAGACACATTTTCTTACAGGTACTAATTTCAATTTTAGAATAATTTAAAAAATATAGTAATTTTATTTAAAAAATGACATAGTGATCTATTTTTGTGCCTGGTATAAATTCTATAGCACTAACTAAGAAAAAATCTTTAATGTTAATACTAATCGGTAGTTCAGTGAGTAAAACTGAGTGCGCTACATTGCAATTGCAGTCTTTATTTTAGAAAAATGTTTTTGTTATTGCAGTTCTACAAGTTTAGAATTTACCTTTTTCTTTTCTATAAATATTTTTAGTCACGGGCCTAGTCCGGCGTTGTTTAGATTTTAATTAACTTTGATGTTTTGAAGTTTTTTGGAGTAACAAGGCTAATGTGTATGGACAATTAGTTGCTAATTTGTTGCAGCAAATAAACAAGAAAATTACTAGAAAATAGGTTCAATAATTTTTTTAGAGTCGATTTTAGTTGGCGGCTCGGACGGCAATATGGCTAAATTACAATGGAGTTTATATCGTTATTAAAAGTAGGTTCAAGCTTAGTTCTAGTACTAATCGACATGTAACGTAACCTTGTTTGGATAAATGTGGCGTAAATCAAATTAAAATTATTCTAAAATTGAAATAAGTACCTGTAAGAAAATGTGTCTACATTCTGTGTCTTATATTCGTTTCAGTTAATTTATAAATGTTATGGTAGTTTATTTAAAAAAAAAAAAATTGTTGACTTATATTACTTGATTTTTGCCTGTATGCTGATTTTGAATAAAGAAATTTTTATCGATTTGTGAATTTGACTTTTATAAAGTATGCTATAGGCTGTCTTAAAGAGTTTCACCCTAAAAGTATGAGATATGACTACCAAACATTCCAATAATGGCGATTCAGTCTCACTTTATTATGAAAATTTATGGTCACTCTACTCTAATACAGTTTCATACTACTGTATTTTAGTGAATATCACCTAAAATATAAAGCAATTATATTCGCGACATTTATCCAAACTTGGCTACGATACCTGTCGATTAGTACTAGAACTAAGCTTGATCCTACTATTAATAACGATATAAACGCCATTGTTTTTTAGGCATATTGCCGTCCGCGCCGCCAACTAAAATCGACTGTAAAAATAATATTTAACCTATTTTCTAGTATTTTTCTTGTTTATTTGCTGCAACAAATTAGCAACTAATTGTCCATACACATTAGCCTCTATTAATTTGATTTTATGTTGAGATACGTGCCTACACAATGCAGATAGGCGAATGATACATCAAAAGAAAGGTATTAATTTGTTGTATTTGTTACAAAAATAAAAATCATCAAATCTTAAATATACAAAAAGTTATGCTATATTTAGTTTTCAGGTTAAGTGTAGGCACGTATCTCACCATAAAATCAAATTAATAGAGGCTAATGTGTATGGACAATTAGTTGCTAATTTGTTGCAGCAAATAAACAAGAAAAATACTAGAAAATAGGTTCAATATTTTTTCTCCTAAAATATAAAGCCTGTAGTTATTTATATTCGGCACATTTATCCAAACATGGCTACGATACCTGTCGATTAGTACTAGAACTAAGCTTGAACCTACTATTAATAACGAAATAAACGCCATTGTATTTTTGGAATATTGACGTCCGCGCGGCCAACTAAAATCGACTGTAAAAAAAATATTGAACCTATTTTCTAGTATTTTTCTTGTTTATTTGCTGCAACAAATTAGCAACTAATTGCCCATACACATTAGCCTCTATTAATTTGATTTTATGGTGAGATACGTACCTGCAATTAACCTGAAAACGAAATATAGCATAACTTTTTGTGTATTTAAGTTTTGATGATTTTTATTTTTGTAACAAATACAACAAATGAAGACCTTTCTTTTGATGTATCATTCGCCTATCTGCATTATTTAGTTTCTGTGTAATCACGGGCGATCACTACGGCAAGTGGCGGTTCTAGCGGCCAACTGTTTTTGGTCGTAGCGTCTTAGTTTTTTTTTGTAACAAATTCAGGAAAAGAGGTGTGTTTTGTAACAAATTACAACTAATTCCTGGCAAAATTTCATCAAATTTGAAGAGTTGGCCGCGCGGTGGAAACGGACCTCTCGCAGGGAAGACGAGATCTTGCGCATAGCTGAATCACACTAGATGGACGTAGCGAAGAACTCTGTCTTTCGCTACGGGGGCATTCTCTAGAAGAGGGCTTCACCTCATAGGTTCTTTAAATCCTGCCAGGGTCGCGGATTTTGTTCGAAAAAGTTACCGTGGTCCTGGCACAGGCAACTGAAGGAACACGGGTGGGTTTTAGTCAGTAAAACTCTGACACGCTCTCCCGCTCCGAACAGAGCGGGAAACGTCATTTCATGATTTCGCTCCCGGAAAAAAGGGGGTTCTACAAATAACAATAAAAATTTCAATTTATAAACATTGTATGTACATCATATAAATATAAGGTTTTTTTTTTGCTTTTTTTATTACATCTATCATGAAGCAGCTGGAGTTCCTTCATTTCAGCCTACCCTAGGGAACTTGGCGTGAGTTTTATGTCTTTGTCCGTTACATCTTATGTTTATTGCTGTGATGACAGCAAGGCAGTCACATAAAGTCTTGCTATTATATTGACATCAATTAATTCTGATTTAAAATCTAGCGCCGACAGCCTAAGAACCGGATCAAATATTTGATAATTAAATCTGCAGTTGATTCTGCAAAAATATGTCCATCACAGATCTTATCTATCGCTTTTCAATAAGCGTCATCTAGGTCAAGAGCAACACCAAAGAATGTCTTGGTACAGTATATTCTGTGGTCAAGAAAATTAATTTTATTAAATACCCACTACATCAATTTGCTGTGGTAGAGCCTTTTCATAGAACTGCCAAAGAATGTATTATGTAGTATTTTTTTTTTGTAATGTATTTTTATGAAATAAAGTAGGTATATATAAATAAATAAAGAATGTCGGTTGTGATTTGAATAAACGGAAGTTAGTCGTCAAACTATTTTTGGCTTGCAACAAATTGGGAGACACACGGAAACTTGGACCTTTCTCTATCAAACATCTATGACCGGCCGACCTTACCATTTCCTTCACAAGAAAATGTTAACAGTCAAAATTCGATACTTGATATCAACCTGTCACAAATAAGGGGCGGGGTGTACTTACAGAGTCTTACGGTACATTCCGAATTATGCCGTGCTGACATCAAGAAAACTATACACACCATGCATAACTTATATACTACACCGAAAGTTTCTTCTTTGGATAGGTGGCGACCTTTACAGCGGTTACGGTGATTTTAACTCTTCGCACCACATGTACTGATAACAATAGATTTTCTATTGTGTCTGTAATTAGACGCGCGACGGGTTAATTTAGGGCATGGTCGGCGTTATCACAAGATGGCGCACGTCATGACGATTCACGAAATCATTATCGCGCTAACACTAATTCCGAACAGATTTAAGAACGCTCAAATCGTTTACAGCGCAATTCGGAATACAGCCTTGATTTAAAAAAGAGATCTGTCATCCATCGATCTTCTTAGATACCTGTTTATTTATTCTTGGCTTTTTTAAGCATTTTTTCGATATCCTGGCTACCTGTTGGGCTGGGGCGTTTGAGTTTATGCTTCGCTGATAATTTCGGTCTGTAACTTTTAGCTGGGGTCTTACTGGGAACTGGGAACACATCTGGCTTCGAATGACCTCCCAGTCCGTCGTAGGAGATTTCCATCTCACTGGGAATGTTATCAACGGTGATCTCCATTCCATTCTTTTTGTGAAAGATGCTAGTTTTTGTGCTTATAGCGTTTGATTTCTCTCCAACACGTTTCTGGGTCGCGTTTTTGACTGCATTCTGGTAGAGTTGCTCTGTTGACTGGAAAGAAAGTAGAACATTGTTATAGTTGTTTGTAATCAGAATCTGAGATAGTTGTCAAGTTTAGAACCAAATACTCCAATGTCACACAAAACAAAGTTCAAATTCGAAGCAAAATTGTTTAGACTTTGGTTTATAGAAAATAGTCAAACCAACTTAATAATTTAACTGGCTCAATCATAAATCAACTTAATAATTTAACACGTAAAATAGCCAAGATTTGTCATTGGAACAAAAAGATTAAGGGGATTACCTTGCTGAAATCCGAAAAATACCGTATGATTAACGAATTTTTTTGAAAAATCCTACCGTGCGATTTTCATATGAAAAATATATGTCATACTTAATGTCATGATAAATACTTTGTATTGTTTAGAATTTTAATAAACTTTCCCAAATTTTAGAAAAATCTGGCAGTAAACAGGGGGTCTAAAAAGGCCACATTAAGCAATTCCGCTAAAACTAATTCATATTGTGAATTCCCAGCAATACCTTAGCAATTCCTCTAACTTTCGTAAAATGGTGACACATATTAGCGATATCATACTCAATGCTATTCATATCCGAATCATATTTGGTGTAAATGTTGCAGCATGAAAAAAATAAAGGCCGTAATTTTACCGGTAAATATTTCTGCGAAGATTTAATAAATACAAGTGATTATTTCTAACTGTTGAAATGTTATTTAATTACAGTATGCATAAAAATTATAAAAATGTCACAAATAAGCCTTGAAAAGGGCAACTAGAAACAATAAAAACTTTATAAGCTGGCAACGAATACATAAAAGTTTTCCCTTCAGATATGTGTACATCATAATTACTCTGTGGTCATAATAATCTGTGGTTACATCAACAAAATAAAACTTAAATTATTTCATGCGAATTGGGTCATTTTTAATACAGAGTAAGTAAATACTTGTTTATCTTGAATCAATATTTAATTGTATCACTGTGCAAAGGTATTTAATTGGACGTAATAATTTGTAGGCATGGAATGGCGTCCAGCTGGTCCGAGACAATGGAAGAACACTGCTCGAGTTCGTCTTTCTGCATTGATAATGGGAGTTCTGTCGTTGTTGAACTCTATAACGAGATCACTGCAGTGTCTAGTTCTGGCCAGACTCGTGTGCCAGCACCAAGTTCTACCCCGGCCGATGTTACAACAGCGGCTTTGACTCGTGGAACTCAGCAATCAAGATACCGCAGTGAGTGGAGTTTTCTAACCTTACAGCTATTATTATTGCGACTAAGACTTATGATGACGATTGAAAATGATTATGATGTTATTTATATAACGTATTTTAGGTGCCCTCTGGCTCGACATAAAATTGAGTACCCACTATCGTTATCATTCATAAAATATATAACGAAATACAAAGAGGAAAATAAACTATATTTTACCATTTAACTAAACAATAACTAAAGAAGCTATTGGGCTCCAAGTCTACTATTGTTGCCAACCCATCACTATTGTTCTTAGGGTGTCCTAAACAATGATATTATTATTTTCAATTTCATTTTATTTAAGTAGCAGTTATGTTAATTATTGACTGATAATTTGACTTTCTTAAAAACCACACATTTTCTTTTTTAGCCTGGTGGAGTTGTTCCAAGCAGTCATCGTTTGCCTCTGCAGCTCCGTGACTAGCATCAACACAAAATATTCATAGAAAAATAAACTGATTAACTATAGTGTTTATGTTAGGTTCATTATTTGATTATTGCTAGATTTTTATACAGTACAGTACACAGACTTAAACTATTTTAATAAATTTACAATTCTCATGTTGAGAATTGTAAATTTATTAAAATAGTTTAACTTTGTGTATTGTTTTATTTAAATAATAGGTATAAAGATAAAATGTATGTCCTTTTTTACAGATACACACTACCTAATAAAATTGGAGTGAAAGTAAAGTAATATAAGGCCTATGTCCCACGTAGGTTGTAGATTTTTATTAGGGTTCCGTAACCAAAGAGTAACCAGGACGGGACCCTATAACTAAGCCTCTGCTGTCCATTGGTCCGTCCATCTGTCTGTCTGTGAGCGGGCTGTATGATGTGGAAAATAAATATACCTACATATTTCCTCTGGAAATGTTTATTACTTACCGGGTGCAAATTACAAAAATAAGCTAGGTGTGAATAGTGTGTACTTTTGAATAAGTCTTTTTTCAACTGGGCACTGAAGTGTTACGAGTTAAATGATAAATGATTTTATTTCTGTTAGTAACAAAACATAACATAACATCACGCCTTGTTTCCCCGAAGGGTTAGGCAGAGGTGAACCTATAGTACACCCACATTTCGCCTGTTATGTCTGTTAGTAGGTTTGTACAAACACTTTTACATGTCAATGATATTTTTTTAAACTAGATGAGTTCGGCGTTTCCCAAGTGACTACTCTGAGAAGAAAGTTACTGGTACCTACAGCTATCACACTGTTTTATACACTAACTTGGTGTTTCATATAGTGTACGCCCTTGGTAACCTGTGGTATGATCCAGATGCTTTAGTACTAAGTGGATCTACTCAGTGCCTGTGAAATATGATTATATGATTGCAGTAATTTGTAACATTCACAAGAGTAGATGGTACCTATTGTCCATTTAGAACTGCTTCATTAAAACTGACTACTTCATTGCTATTCTTGAAAGTAGGTTGTATGTTTATATCATGTAAGTTGGATCGTTTTTAATACAGAGTAAGTAAATACTTGTTCATCTTAAATCAATATTTAATCGTTAATCGTTGTATATATATGTTGTGTTGTGTATATGGTGTTCGCCAATATTAGCCTGTTGTGTGATCCAGATGCTTAAGTACTAATTGGATCTACTCAGTGCCTAAAATATGAAAAGAAGATTGTAATAATTTGTAACATTCACAACACTAGATGGTAGTCATCATCATCATCTCAGCCGTAAGACGTCCACTGCTGGACATAGGCCTCCCCCTATTTGGGGGGCTATGCCATAATCGCCACGCTTGGCAAGCGGGTTGGCGATCGCAGTATGATGATAAAATGCATAGAGAACGCTGCTGCTCATTCTTTAGTAAATCCCTTAGTCGCCTTTTACGACACCCACGGGAAGAAATGGGGTGATGCTATTCTTTATGTCCGGCACCACACGGGACAGACTCGATGGTAGTGTCTATTTGGAACTACCTTAAAACTGACTACTTCATTACTATTCTTGAAGGTAGGTAGTACTCATGCCAGCGCGGCAGTACATATGTACGGCTCCAGCTCATGGACCTTATCACGACATATATTTAGCCTATATAACCGAAAAAACCTGGAGAATCAAATGTGGGACATTTGAAACGCTATGTCCATTTTTCGAAGTGCCACAATTCATTGGTGACTTAAAATGGACTACATATCACGAGCGTGCTCAAAATTTTTTTCTTAAGGCCTAAATTTGCCATTCTAAAATAATGTACTATTTTATCAAAAAATCCCAAATATGATTTGTAAAATGTTCCTCTTGACTAACTTCTTATGATTCTGCTATTTGACATTAAACTTCAATAAAGCAATTCATATTATGTGTACCATTTTACGAATCTCCATACAAAACTGTCAAATAGATGAATTCTGTTTAATGAATTGTACGCAGAAAATATTATGAATTGTCAGTTTGTGACTATTTTACGGATTATAATATGATTCATAATATTTTCCTATTATGATTCTACCAAAGTGGCCTTTTTAGACCCCCAGGTCCTCCTTCAACCTAAATTGAAAATTGTCACTGTAACGGCTGAATCGTTTGACATTTTTTTTTTTTTCAGGGTGGGAAATCATCAAATGACTTCTCCCGTTCTGGGCGGAGCGGGAGGGCGTGTCAGACTTACTGACTAAAACCCAGCCGTGTTCTATCAGTTGCCCATGTGCCAGGGTCACGGTATCTCTTTCGAACAATCACGCGACCCCGGCAGGCATCGGTCCTAGTAGACCCCTACACTGCTGCTGACATCTCTTTGAGGCGCGCGTGGAACACTGCGCGCCGTCGACCCGAGCTTGGTCCTTACCGGGCGGCGAGCTACCCATTGCTCGCCACCCGCAAGCTCGCGCCTACGGTGGCCGGGAGTCTGCAATCGACTCCCGACGCCTGGGGCGTCTCCTCCTGCGGCGGCTTGGGACGTGAGGGCGCAGAGACTGCCACTCCCTCACGCGCCCCGCCTCCTCCTTCGCGAGCATTACTGCTTCGCAGAAGGAGGTGACGGCTTCCCATTCCCTCTCGCTCCGTACCATGGCTCGCACCAGGGCCGGACGCGAGAGGTCGCCGCCGCCGATCGCCTCCACGAGGACACGGCGGTGCTCCGCCCAGGCAGGGCACACCTCCACCGTATGCTCCACCGTGTCCTCCAGACGATCCTCGCAATGGAAACACCCGGACGTATCCTCCCGCTTTATCCTGAACAGGAACCCACCGAAGCACCCATGCCCGGTGAGAACCTGCGTCAGGCGGAAGGTGAGGACGCCGTGACGCCTCTCTATCCACTCCTCAAAGAGGGGACTTACCGCCGCAATTGTGGCGTGCCCAAATCGTTTGACATGAATTTTGTATCAAAATATGCGTACTGATTTATTTAATAATTTGTATTGTTTACTTTTTCTTATTTCTTTTACATTTTTAAATAATAATAGAAAAACCCGAAACTGTGCGAGAAACCCGTTGCTTTCTTGTGACATATACTCGCGACGCGAATGACGCCATACATTAGTGCCTTGATGGCTGCCGTGAAGGGTGGACCATACGCGCGTTATTTTCACCAAATAAAATCTAAAAGTTCACGTTTTTAATGATTTCTGAATTAAATAATATTGTAAATATTACAAATATAAATATTTCGTAAAATAAGAACAGAAATTAATTATGTACATAGAAATAAAGTAGTTTGTAATTTCGTTTTGCTTTCTGAACCAGTCATAGAGTAAGCTTGCAATATTTTATGGATATATCAAAAACATCCAATTTTCTTACTCAATAATGGAATGTGTTTGGGTCAATTAAATTAACTGGCGAAATTCATCACATGAAAAAGTTTGGTGATCCTAACTAACTCCGTTACTGAAAATCGATAAGTAGTTACCTGGTCATCATCACACAAAATAATTGAAGACATGAGTGGATGAAGGGGATATGTCGCATTTTCAGATGTTCGCTGTTCTATGCATGAATGATGGTGTTATGTGCATACAAACAATTTTAAACCTTAAAAATATTAAACGGTTGGCGCCCCTAGACACCCTTGGATAAATGTAAGGCGTTTTGAAATATCCTAAAATGTTTATGCGAAACTTTGAACTCAATTTTCTCGAAATTAGAATTTTGCGACAAATCCCCTTCATCCACTCATGTCTTCAATTTATGAAAGCTAGGTCAGCAGGCAAAGTCCATTATTTAATTCAAAATAAATATTAATTTTTAATTGTAGAGGATAACAATACATAAGAACTCTCAGAGAGCGAATAAAAATAGGCAAAAACCTACATATATGTGTTCTTGCTTAATCGTCAGTTTGTTTGTGTTTTGTAATGGTAGATGGCACCAAAAGAAAAAATAGAGAGAGTACAGAGGTCAAATCGTCAAAGTCATCGGACAATGTGATAGCCTTAAATATTTGTATTAATTTATCTGATAGGGGCTGTCCATTAATCACGTGAGACTCGAAAGGGGAGTGGGAGGGGTCCGTCAAAAATCACGAAATATCACAAGGGGGAGGTGTGTGGTAATATATCACGTGTATTTATTTTTAATAATCAAATGAGATGATACTTATACCTGTATTTTATAAATATAAAAAAAAAGATTCTTTGTAGATACTAAAAAATACACGTGATAGGGGGGGGGGGGGGGGTATTCTTAAACCTCACCATGTATCACCAAGGGGGAGGGGGGAGGGGGGGTTCAAAAAGTAAAAAAAAACATGACGTGATTAATGGACGGACCCATAAGCATATATATTATAGAATTTGTTTGATCACCTAATATTATTTAAATTCAATCTGCCCAGTGTTTTCCAACTATGTTAGGGTCGGCTTTCCGTCTAAACGGATGCAGCTGAACACTAATATTTTACATGGAGCGACTGCTTATCTGACCTCCAAAACCCAGTTATTGGCAGTAGGACTAGCTGTCAGACTTTCGAGCTTCTGACGACCCGTAACGACTGTCAAAGACCCACAAATGATAATACTATAGCAACTAAGGTTGGACTTTTAATCCTATTCACTAACTTGACAATTGGAGGGATACCAGGTTTTGACAAAAAAAAGATAGTGAAGTGGTGCAAGAATGAATGAAATTGAATGAACTTGAAATAATGTACTTACATGCAAACTTTGTAATTTAAATTTGATAACTTGTCTTAAAACAAGATGTGTACTATATCGGTATATATGTAGTCTATGGCGGTCAGAGGAAATAAAATGACTATAGTAAAAAAATAAGCAAAATGACATGATTTTTATAATTAGTTTTGTTTCTATCAGAAGAAAATAAAAAAGGAAATAACTGTTATTAAAAATTATTAATTATTCTTATAATCTACACGTAAAAACGATTTTTTAAAGTTTTATTTAATTTAAACCATTTTTATCAATCATTCTTTATGCGAAATCATTCACTACCCCGACACTATTAGTTTTAGAATGGTATCATTATTTTGCATTGAACTGTCAAGTTAGTGAATAGGATTAAAAGTTCAACCTTAGTAATATACAATGTTTAACATAATTAACATAAGATCTCTTACAACCCAATTATAGTATTGAGTTAAAAGCATAATCCATGACCAAAACTTTTTTTATTAAGCTAATGGTTATTTTTAAGAAATTGCGTTGACTAAAGAATTACTTTAAGCATTTAAAACTCTTAACTTACTTATTGCACAGATTTTGCAACTTAGAATGAATTGTAATGTACATTATAAATGTTTTTCTGTATTTTGTGAGTTTTGTGAATAAAGATTTTATTTATTTAAAAATTAAGTCTTAAGTCTTTGAAATAAGATTGTATTTTCTTTGGCTCAATCGGCAGTAGGTAATCCATAATTATTGAAAAAAAAAAAAAAACTTTTATTGAAAATGACTGAATCGATTCAGTAGAGTAAATTATGAACAAGCCACTCTCAGGACTTGAGTCTATTCTGTTACAGTTTGTATAAACGTATTAAACTTACTTTCGCTTTTTCGGGTAGTTTCAATGGCGCGCGTTGCAAGGCCGCTAGGGATAGCACATTGCCTTGTTTCAGGCTCAAGTACGGAGAGTCCGAGTTCTCAATGTTGTTCACCATTTCATTCTGGAAATAAAAGAAGTTAACATAAATTAGACATGAGCCTTGTTCCCATAGGGGTATGCAGAGACTACAGAGTACCACATGCTTATTTAGGGTAGCAAAGACATGCGGGACACAACTTGTTACCATGAATTCAGCACATGATTCTGAACACCGGGCATTGAAATTTTTGGTCAGGTATTAAAAAATATAATTTGCTTTTCCATACATTTCCTTACCGCGTAGGTAATGCACTTTTCTATGAAAAAGCAAATATTTCTTTACCACGTTGAGTGCCAAACACAGATTGATGGTTAATCCGATATGGCCACAGATTTTAGAGCGCATACAAAATTGTTAGTAGCAAGCACGCGATATCGCGTGATCGGCACTCAACGTGTAACAACCAACCAAAATTTCTACGTTAGAACGCGTCGATGTTCATGCCACACTGTCTACTTCTTTTGCCTCGTCCACGTTCATACACGACCTTTAGCGTGATCAACCTATAATGTTCCCATAGCTGGGATACAGGCCTCCTCTCTGCGAGAGGGATTGGACCGTCATCCAACACGCGGGCCCAGTGCGGGTTGGTGAATGTCATATGTCTTCGAATTTTTGGTTCTAAGACATGACGGTTTCCTCACGATGTTTTCCTTCACCGGTTTGAGAAAGGTGGTGATGAAAATATTTACACAAGGTAAAAGCCTGCCTGGGTCCGAAACCACTTTCATTTAATCCTAATGAATTATTATATCATGAAAAAATCATTTAACCTCTCCCATCCCACTGACGCGATATCGGGTCAGCCGAAAAATGTCCTCTGCGTCCCGAAGATTCGATATCGCGTCCTATGACTTCACGCGACGATATGCTTTTTTGCCGAGATGGTTTTTTCGGTTGTGAAGTAATAAGACGCGATATTCGAGTCTTCGGGATGCAGAGAACATTTTTCGGCTGACCCAAAATCGCGTCTGTGGGACGGGAGAGGTTAATGGATAATTTTTTATCAACACAGCCTGAGACTGACTTGCAATTTGCAAATATACCTAAGAATATCTGAATTTCACGGGATGCTTTAGCGCATGCACCTTAACCGCATTTTATTCATACTCTTTATATGCTCATACCATTTAAGCAATAAGCATACAAAAAAAGTACATATACATATATAATTAATTCCTCAATCTATCATACCAAAGCTATATCAGATTATGAATGTGAATGTGGGTAAAGACCAAAGATGACATGGATAGAAACAGGTTGACTACTGAGATGACTTCCCATAAGAAAAATATATGTTGCGCTGACGACGAATAAATTGGCGTAAGGACAGTAAAACGGTGATGAAGTTTCCATCTTCCGTTGAAGAAATGACGAGTGGACTGTCTTCAAGATGGTATGGCTGGGAAGGGGGTTAACTACTGAGATGACGACTAACAGGATATTTGGAAAAAGAAGACATTTCTTCAGCATCATCATCAGTTCAGCCGAAAGAAGTCCACCACTGGACAAAAGCCTGCCCAAGCACTGCCACCGCAACCTGTTCTGCGCTCCTCGCATCCAGCGAATTCCTGCAGCCTTCACCAGGTCATCGATCCACCTTATGGGAAGCCTTTCAATGCTACGTCTTCCAGTACGCAGTCACCACACCAGAACTTTTCGACCCTATCGGCCATCTTGTTCAGCAAGCAATTTGCCCTACCCACTTGCACTTCAATTTGCCAATTTCTCTTCGGGAAAAACATGGGGAAAACATGTTGCACCTACCGATTTGGGTTAAAGGCAAGGATATATGATAAAACTTCCATTTTCTGTTAATTAAAGAAACGTTGGATGGACTGTGTGAAACGAAGATAAGACTAGAAAGGGGGAGTGACTACTGAGATGACGGCTATTAGAACAAGTATATTGAGAAGACAAATAAGTAGTGCCGAGTGTAAATAAATGGGGATAAAGACAGTAGAATTATAATGAAGCTTCCATCTTCTGTTCTTATTACATTCATACTCAATCTTCTCGATACTCCACGTGCCAGCCTTACCTGTTTCCAGTACAGTTTGACATTGGCTCTGACGTCATTTTCCCTTTCTTTTTTCCCCTTATTCTTCATTCTTATAATAGCTCTAATTTTCCTTTTCATGCCGCTGTATCTTTTCTGCTTTCTCTCCTCCTCATCTTTGTCATTCGTTGTCTGATTCATCCTCGTTGCTTTAGAGCATAAGACGTTGAGCCAAGCCGCTTTTTTCTTTCGCTCCAAATCTTTAATATCAACGCAATCTACGCAATCATTCGTCCACCTACCATTTTCCGTCTGCGCCAATGAACAATGTATTATAATAATTATATAGTATTAATCTAAAATATCATGGTTAGCTTTGCTATATTAGATAGTGTTGTAATTGGTGATTTAACATGCGCCATTACTGAAGCTTTAACTGACTCAATGAGTCCCCATTTTGAATAGAAGCAAATTGGTGCGAAGCGGTAAGCGGTGTCTTTTCATCGAATTTTTTTCTAAATAAATCAGCTGTGAACTCGGCTACATAAGTGACAACTATCTTTATAGTGTCATCTATCAACAATTCTGGTATCTACTTGAGTGTCCTCGCTTTCAGATGTGGAGGGCAAAGAATAGGGTCTTATAGCCAAACTTGGAATGGAGCTACATCCAGTATCGGACTAGCTTGATTGACGGATTGAGAAAAGGCAGCTAAGTAATATATACTGAGTCGTAATTTTGAATTATTCCCATCTGTCACCATGTTTTGTCCCCTTAAGGGAACAGATTGGGAAAAAATGTTTGATGTGTTAGCAAGTAGGGGACAGTTCCAACTTTATTCACTCCAAACTGTCCCCCTCCTAGGGGGCCGTCCATTAATCACGTGACGATATTTTTGGCATTTTTGAACCCCCCCTCCCCCTTGGTGATACATGGTGAGGTTTAAGATTACTCCCCCCCGCCACATCACGTGTATTTTTTAGTACCTACAAAGAATCTTAATTTATTATAAAAAATAAATACACGTGATATATTACTACACCCCCCCTCCCCCTTTGTGATATTTCGTGATTTTTTATGGACCCCTCCCCCCCTTTCACGTGATTAATGGACAGCCCCTAGTGATAATTGCTAACAGGGAAACAGATTAAAATTTTTGTCCCTTTCTGTAAAGGGACAAACCAGGGTGACGGATCGGAATAATTCGTTATTTCCATGTATCTAATTGCATTCGACAAGGTCTATTATTAGTAATGAAACTTACAAAACTAGAGTTCCGGCCTGAGCTGGCACGTGAGTCAGGAGTTGCTGGTAGCGACGTCGGGCCGTCTCGTGTGCTATTCCCTTTAACCTTGTTTTCATCCGCTTGCCTCTTTAGTTTGGCGAGGACTGACTCCGATTTTAGGACCTCATATTTCGTTTGCACGGTGTTGAGTTCTTCTTCTAGTAACCTGGAAAGAAAAATTGTATTTTATTTTAATGTTTTGATAGTCAAAATGAGAATCTAAAATAGATGTTTATTCAGTATGTATTTAAATGATCTCCTAAAACAGGATGTCCTACTCTCTTATCCTTTTGCTGTGCCCTAGTGTCCATAATAATTTAAATTATATAGATACCACCTAAGTACACATTAAGGTAAAGCAATAAAGATATTGAGTATTGACTATATTGACTACTGAAAGCGACTTACGATTAGATTATATTTTCCGATGGTAAAACCTATAAAGCAAACTGCACTGGCAAAGTGTACACCTTTAAGGTAAATTTTTAAGAACTTATTATTTATTATTAAGATCTCATTAGTCTCAGTCAACAAATTCAAAAACGTGAAAAATAAGAGATAAACGTCCTAAAAATATGAGCGATGGCTCATTCGATTCGGAATCACCTATAAAAAAATGTTTTTGAAGGATTTTGGTGTAGGTAAAAAATTGCAATTGTTATTAACAAAATAAGATGAAAAAAAAGATATTTCGTTTTTTGTTATTAACTCGTAAAATATTTACATTTAAGCAATTTTGTAAAAAGCTCGTTAAAGAGGAGGAAATTTCCAGTAAAAAAGTACGAACTCCCGGAACTCTATCTCCATTATTTATCATTTTAATTTTACGTTGAAAATAGGGCTCCGCGCGGCTGTTACGGCATGCGCGCGCAGCCGCTAAAGAGAGTTCAGCAATAAAAATAATTGTTTTATAACATAAAATGTGATTTTATAATTTTTAAGAAATTCTAGTATCTTCTTAACACATGAAAGAATCGAGCCCTGAAGAAAAAAAAGTTTAATCACCATTTTTCAAAAAGTTATTCAAATGTTAACTAACAATTTTTTTCCCAATTTCCATTGGCATAAACAATGGGATGAAAGGTATAAATAATTGGCCTATAAATTTTTTAGATTTTTAATTTTTCAATAGTTATAAAAAATCATAATTAACAAATTAATAAACTTTTATGACAATTTATCGCAGGCTCTTATAAAGTACATATATCAAAAGGGCTCCACGAAGTTTAAAATTTATACAAGATTATTTTTAGTATATGCGAAACCTGAATACAGTTTGTTCAGAATCAGTAACTGAATCGATTCCAATAATTTTTACACCATGTTATATTTTGTACCAAAAATATTTAATTACGCTTCCAAGTCGCGGGCCTTAGTGTTTTGTTTCGATTTTAAAATTATCATGTCTTTCTCGTATTCAAACGTCCATTACACGGAGATGGTACGTACACTAGCTGTTTGTGGTGATCTGCATATGTTTTTGCGTGGACAACCAGGTAACTTATCAAGCTTATAACTTTGTGATTATTAATGATACAGTTTTGAATTTTTTTTCATAGATTCTTTACACAAAAATACTAGACCCGTGTTTCGGGTTTCGCATAAACAAAAATTAATGTTGTATAGAAGAGAATATATAGATATAGAGATATATATATAGATATATATATATATATAGATATATATAGATTTGAGTATAGAAGTAGAGATTTTCGCTATTAAATAATACTTACACTATTTTGCTCTGTAGGTCGCCGTAGTGCCTCTTCTCTAGAGCGAGCTGTTGTTTTGCGGCGTGCAATCTGTCTCGAGACTCGTTCTTCTTAGCCTCTGAGTCGCATAGAGCTCTGTGAACAAACGTTATAGAATGGAATACTTACATTTTTCAATAAAGTTTTTAGCTTTTTTTAGCAGTTACACATTTGAAACAAATAATGGATGAAAGAAATTTTTTATCTGCTTAGTCTTTTCCCAACTATGTTGAGGTCCACTTTCGTCTTACCGAATGCCAATATTTTACATGGACCGCACTTTCTGACCTCCAACAACACCTCGCAGTAACTTAGTAATACGATACCCTTATTTTTTATAACATTTTTCTTGTTCTTTAATCCTCAAATGACTTCTCCCGCTCTGAGCGGAGCGGGAGAGCGTGTCAGACTTATCCTGACTAAAACCGATCCCGTGTTCCTTTAGTTGCCTGTGCCAGGGCTACGGTAGCTGTTTCGAACAAATCCGGGTATTGGGTAACCGAAGGTCTGACCGACGATGTGGACATAGAGAGGGAACGCAGAGCATTGGCAGTTCGATGTAACATGCTGGCCCGTAGGTTTGCACGTTGTACTAGTGAGGTAAAAGTCACTCTCTTTAGAGCTTATTGCCAATCTATGTACACGTGCGCCCTATGGGTCGGCTATACAAAAAGCTCGTACAATGCTCTGCGAGTCCAATATAATAACGCCTTCAGAGTTATGTTGGGGCTACCGCGCTTTTGCAGTGCGTCGGGGATGTTCGCGGAGCACGGTGTGCCTGATTTTTATGCTATTATGCGGACACGAATAGCGTCCCTGATGCGGCGAGTGCGCGATAGCTCCAACAGCTTGGTGGCTATCATGGCCAACAGAGTGGACAGTCCATTGATGTGGAACTGGATGACCACTCACCGTGCGTCATTCCAGTATATAAAATAGAGCTTTTTTGTATTTTTTGTGTATCTTTTTGTCTCTTTTTATTTTTTGTGTGTAAAACTGTAGTGTTTTAAAATATGGACTGATGGTCTGAAATAAATATTATTATTTATTATTATTAAATCCGTGACCCTGGCAGGCATCGATCCTAGCTGACCACTTCGGTACGTGCTGACATCTCTTTGATGCGCGTGGAACAAAACGCGCCGTCGATCTTGGCCTGGTCCATACCGGGCGGCGAGCTACCCATTGCAGTAATACGATACCCTTTGGTAACACTGGCTGTCAGACTTTCGGTCGTCTGACGGATCTTTGACAGTCGTTACGGGTGTAACGACTGTCAAAAATCCATTAATGAGAGCTGAGACAAAGGCTTAACGTACTTTCCGAGGCACGGAGGAGTATAGTATTTATAGATTGGTATTTCAAGATTCACTCATCTACGAACCAAACGCGGCAAGCGTAGCTTAACACGTTAACTGCATGTCGGACTATGTGTCCGACACTTTTTGTTCCATTCAGGCCTTGTCTGACTATAGTCCGACAAGGCCTGAATGGAACAAAAAGTGTGAAAAGTGTGTTTGTATATTTTGTCGGTCATATATGACCGACAAAACATACAAAATCTGAACATGTCGTTGCTGCCTGGCGGCCATGTTTTTGGAATAAATAAATAATGTATTTATGGAATAAATAACACAGCCCAAAAAAAAAAATTGTACTAGTTATTAAACCACATGGTCTTTACGTATTTTGAGCTGCCGAATCCGAATCTGGACACAGAATTAACCCTACACTCTCCAGTTTTTCTCTAGGAGCAGAAAACGCTTAAACTCTACTGTAATGGTAATAATAAAGAGAAAATGTTTTCTTTTTTCAGGTTTTTTATCAGACTTCCTATCCTTTTTAGGGCTTTTTGTATCATCCAAACTAATATTATAAATGCGAAAGTAACTCTGTCTGTCTGTCTCGCTTTCCTGCTAAAACTACTGAACCGATTTAAATGAAATTTGGTACACAGATAGTTTAGAGCCTGAGAAAGGACATAGCATACTTTTTATCCCGGTAGTATGTTCCCGCCGGATAATTTCCGACCTCCACGCGGGCGAAGCCGCTGGCAAAAGCTACTATTATTATAAGTAAGGTAATGTAAACGTAAAGTTACTATGATTATTCAAATTTTCTTATTAATATTATCACTACTGCAAAATTCAAGAGATTTTTTGCTCCTGGAGAAAAACTGGAGGGTGTAGGGTTAATTCTGTGTCCAGATTCGGATTCGGCAGCTCAAAGTACGTAAAGACCATGTGGTTTAATAACAAGTACATTTTTTTCTGTGGCTGTGTAATCGATTTAAAGTGAAATAACACAAGTACATTTTTTGACTTTTTCTGATTTTAGCTATGTCAGTTAACGTGTTAACCTGATCGATCGATGCGTGCTGTTGTTATTACATAGACACAAAGCCCTAAACAAAGGCAATGGTGCCGATTCCCTTATTCACAAACTAAACTAAATTTAAGTTCAGTGCATCTTTTTCTATTTCATTAAGAAAAGGACAGAAGATAAATTGTATTTTAGTCCTGTCAAATTAATCAGCGCTTGACGTAAATTGACGTAATTTTAGTAGGCAAGTTTTTAATCACGTCTAAACTTGTATGGAGTAGTGACAGGCGCTGATTAATTTGACAGGACTAAACTAAAAATTTTCTTTTGTCCTCTTCTTAATGAAATACAAAGAAAAAGATGCACTGAACTTAAATTTAGTTTAGATTGTGAACAAGGGAATCGGTACCAATGTGGAGTGAATACTAACTCCACAGTTGAAATGGGCGCATAGAAACCTATTTCTACTTATTATTACACTGCTGTTATCCCTAAATAAATAAATAGAAGAAAGAGATGAATAAAGAGGTGCAGTAAAGGCCGCGTCGCATCGTAAAACATTGCAAAACTCCATCATTGTGGAACATTTTCTGTGACTACAAGCGACCACAGCGCATTTTATTAACCGACTTCAAAAAGGAGGAGGTTGTCAATTCGGATATTTATATATATATTTTTTTTATGTATGTTCGGCCATAACTCCCTCATATATAAACGGATTTGCAAAATTCTTTTTTTGTTCGAAAGGGGTTTATTCCGAAATGGTCCCATATAATGTTCAATATCTGGATGACCGAGCTTTGCTCGGTATTTTTTGGTAAAATGTGTTTAAAATAATAAGTTTATGTTCAAGTTGATTATCGACAAAGTTGGTCATTGAAAACACGAATAAAACGACATTTTATAAAAATGAATCCTAGCTAGATCGATTTATCGCCCCCGAAACCCCCTGTATACTAAATTTCATGAAAATCGTTGGAGCCGTTTCCGAAATTCAGATTATATATATGTATACAAGAATTGCTCGTTTAAAGATATAAGATATAGATCTGATGATGAGTTCCGGAGACAAACACCGGAACTCTTTAAAAAATGACGGCAAATCAACCGCGATTTCTGGTATCGCATTAATATGCATTGTTTGTTTGGAATTAGTGCGGGGCACAGTGGAACGAATGTATGGGAGCGGTTGGACGTAGACATGTCCGAAAAAAAAGAGTAAAATTATGCCAAACTAATGATGCCATCTTATTCGATTACTTAATGCCTTCATAACTTGTGGTGATGAATTTCTTCATAACTCCCATATTTCGGGAGTAATTTGAGAAAATGTGAAATTTTACTATGAAAATGAGTGTATCGAGCTCTCTCCCTCCTGATTCCGGGCTTGTTTCAAGTAGCGGTCTCTAATATCATAATGCTAATACTAAGAGCTATATTTAATACTAAGACACATAGTGCGCCAAATGTGCACTTTCTGGGATAAAGAGTGATGTTTATTTTATAACACAATTTTTTTATTTTTTGTTTATTTTGTTGATTAAAACCGTTTTTCTAAAGGTTTACCTTATTACAATAACATTTCTGAGCAGCCAATTAGAGAAGATATAAGCTAATTAGGATATATAATTAGGGACTTAAGGTTTACATATAAAACTGATGCACTAATGATTACTGATAAGAACATTGCTATTATTTAATTACTAAATGGCTCTTAATACACTAATTTAGCATGCATCATTTACTAATTATCACAATAACTTGCAATATTTAACAAAGGATACCTGGGATACCTGGATTTTATATAAATAGGTCACTATTAGTAACTTTAAAATCAGTGTTGATTTACACCTCGTTGTATCCAAGCTAATCTCGCAATGTATTTTCCAAATTTTAATACAAATCTTGATATTCACGTTGCTTTATGCGCACGCGCACATAAAGATTTACGCGACTTTAACTATTTGTTCAGTGTTTTAAAAGATAACAGTTGTGTTCAGTTATGTGAAAGTGCTGAAACAAGTTTAAAAGACTGGTGTCGTCGATTTTGCTACCGCATTTATGCAAAATGGACACAGTCTGGAAGAAGCACAGATAAGTTTCGGAAGAAACATGAGATTTGGCTACAGGCTGCAATTCAATGGCCGGAATTACAGAATGAAAATATGGAACCTTCTACAGAAAATATAAGTGACGTCATCGAGCCCATAATTTCTCCTGCTAAATCTGATGCTTCAACTTGTACACATCCTAGTCCTCGTAAATCTTTTGAGGACCTTAGTAACCGGCAAAAAAGAAGACGCACTGAAGATAGTCTTTCATGCAGCAGTAGCAGCGCTGAAATTATGTTTTCGGCCGAAAGGGCGCTTCAAAAGGCAGGACAAAGCGATACAGCTTATGTTATGAAATACTTGACGGAGAATCCAGAAGAGGCCTCAAAAATCAAAGCCTTCATTGAAGGTAAATCAATTCAGGTACGGGAAATATCCCCTTTGAAGGCATTGGCTCTTTATGTATCGATGAACTTATCGAAATGGCGCTATAACACTCTTCGGGATTTCAACACTCAAGAAGGAGCTCTTCAATACCCGAGTTACTACATGTTGGTTAAAGAAAAAATTAAGTGCTATCCGGCCAAAGAAGATCTCACAGTTACAGAGAGCTCTGCAAAAATCAAATTACAAGCCTTGATGGATTTAACCTCAAGAAGACTTATTAGGTCGTTAGAAACCCCTGTTGATCCCAATCAACAGCTCGTATTGACCAGCAAATGGGGTTTTGACGGATCATCTAGCCAAAGCATTTATCATCAAAGGACGAGTGAAGATGAGCAAATCGATCTTGCTAGTAATTTTATGATTAGTCTTGTACCACTGCGGCTCGTCTCAAAAGGTGTAACAATTTGGGAAAACGAGCGACCATCTTCCACTTCATTTTGCCGGCCAATATTGTTTAAGTTTATAAAGGAAACCAAAGAAAATGTGCAGAGAGAGATGGCTGAAATCGAAGCAGAGATTGAAGCCTTAACTCCATCCACCATCACTGATGGAATTAGTGTCAAACACCAACTGCTGTTGACAATGATTGATGGTAAAATTCATTCCATTATATCCAATACAGCAGCTTCAGTGTGTGACATATGCAAGGCTTGTCCTAAAGAAATGAATAATTTAGAGTTAATCAAAGATAAACACGCAAACGAGGACATGTATAAATATAGCTTAAGCACCCTTCACGCTTGGATTCGCTCAATGGAATGCTTATTACACATTTCCTACAAATTAGACATAAAATCATGGCAAGTAAGGGGTGATATAGCAAAAAGGCAAGTTGATGACAGGAAGAAAAGAGTTCAAGAGGCTGTAAGAAGAGAAACGGGCTTACTTCTCGATGTTGTGAAACAAGGCAGTGGATCCACCAACAATGGCAACTCGGCAAGGAGATTTTTTGAAAACTACACTAAATCTGCTGAACTGACCGGAATAGATGCTATGCTTTTAAGAAAAATCTGTGTGATCTTGCAGTGTATTTCATCAGGAGAGAAGATCAACGTAACTAAATTCCGAGAGTTCTGCTTTGATACTGCTAAGCTTTACGTGGAGTTATACCCATGGTATTATATGCCTTCTTCACTTCATAAAATTTTAATGCATGGGCCAGACATAGTTCAGAACATGTCAATTGTGCCCATTGGTTTTCTATCCGAAGAGGCATCTGAGGCTAGAAATAAAGATTTTAGAAAATATAGAGAGGGGCATTCTCGAAAGCATAGCAGTATCTCATGCAATGAAGATATTATGCACAATCTTTTACTGTCTTCTGATCCACTTGTTACAAGTATCCGTCCAAAAGGAAATAAGTTTGTAAAAAAATCTTCTTTTAAGGAATTTTATGAGCTTACGGATTCTGAGAAAAGTGATATCGAATTTGTTAACATAAATGATTTAGCGGACATCGATTCTGAAATTGAATTAATTGATGATGATGATGATGACGAAGATAATTAAATGATGTTATTGTTTTAAAATGTGTAACTTAGTAAATTAGAGCTTACATCTTAATTATTTATTGTACTTTTAATGAAACTAGGTAATTTATTATCAACTTACTTAAAAGTCATACTCTCATCAGTTCTTGTGAATATTTTTGTTAATATATATTTCTGTATATATATAATATATTTATAGACCTCTTAATAAGTCTGTCTGCGGTTTAAAGTAAATACAAATGGGGAAAAAACGTTTTTTTTTTTTAATTTTCATTTCCTTTTATCCCAGAAAGTGCACATTTGGCGCACTATGTGTCTTAGTATTAAATATAGCTCTTAGTAATAGCATTACGATATTAGAGACCGCTACTTGAAACAAGCCCGGAGTCAGGAGGGAGAGAGCTCGATACACTCATTTTCATAGTAAAATTTCACATTTTCTCAAATTACTCCCGAAATATGGGAGTTATGAAGAAATTCATCACCACAATTTATGAAGGCATTAAGTAATCGAATAAGATGGCATCATTAGTTTGTCATAATTTTACTCTTATTTTTCGGACATGTCTACGTCCAACCGCTCCCATACATTCGTTCCACTGTGCGGGGTAGATACCAAAACTAAAAATTAATAAATAAAAACTTTTTTACAAAAAAAAATAGCCGACTTCCTTAAAAACACTACAAAGTGAAAAATAACTTTAATTTCGGCAGTCGGTGGCAAAAACCTTGAATACAAATCCACCGACTGCCGAAATTAAAGTTATTTTTCACTTTGTAGTGTTTTTAAGGAAGTCGGTTGTTTTTTTTTTGTAAAAAAGTTTTTTGTTTGAAAATGCGTTGCGCTGCGGCTTCAATGTGCGCTTGGCTTAAGGGGTGCATCTGCCAGGGGCGCGAGATTGTTCAAACGAGATACTGTGGCCCTGGCATATCGGTAACTGAAGGAACACGGGTGGGTTTTTATAGTCAGTAAAAGTCTGACACGCCCTCCCGCTCCGCCCAGAGCGGGAGAAGTCATTTGATGATGTCCCGTGCAAAAAAAAAGAGATGATCGTGACTATTTTGGTCATGTTCAGAGAAATAGCAGTTTTGTAACATCAGTCAAGATTCGATCACAGAAGCGACTTCTTTGTAATCTGTACATGGGAAGAAATTATGTTGCGTTGAGGACAAGTAACATGCGACAAGGACAGGCAAAATAAATTTTCTGTTGAAATTCACGTTTTTGGACCGTCAGAAAATTTGCTCGGCACAAATTTCAGTAACTCCGTAGTTAGCTGGCCCGCGTGAAGACGTGTCTTTTGATACCTCGCCTGTGCGCCTAGCGAAAATAATTTTAGAGTAAAAAATCATTGAGTTAAGAATATGTTTACCTTTTGAGGGCAGTGGCGAATGTAGCCAAAGTTCGCACATCGGTGTAGCTATGAAGCATCCGCTCCACATCGTCACTTGTGGCATTCAGCACTTTTTGCAGACTGCAACACAACAATTCTGTTACTATGATAAGAAATAGGCTAGAAACAGAAGTTAAGCTTAGTACAGACTTCACCAATGAAATGGAACGTGTACAGCCACTTCTAAACCACGCTCAAGAGCTGTCAGTGCCAATATTCTATAACAATTTGGCAGTGACAGCTCTTGAACGCGGTTTTAAATGTGTTGACCAACCTTAGTTGCTTACGCATTAATCTAAAAGAAAGATACAAAGAGAATCACACAAATACTCGCGTTAATTGGACTTTTCTATATTGTCCGTGTGGTGCCGGACGTAAAGAATATCACCAGCCCATTACTTCCCGTGGATGTCTTAAAAGGCGACTAAGGGACTTACTGGACAACAGAACATCTAAACTAATATTATAAAGCTGAAGACTTTGTTTGTTTGATTGAACGCGCTAATCTCAGGAACTACTGGTCCGAATTGAAAAAATATTTTTGTGTTGGGTAGCCTATTTATCGAGGAAGACTATAGGCTATATAACATCACGCTACAACCAAGAGGAGCGGAGCAGTAATGTTAAAAAATGTTGCAAAAACGGGGAAAATCGCACGGGTAGGCGATTCGACGCGACGGGAAGGGTCGGGGGAAAAAGAAATTTAACGCGGACGAAGTCGCGGGCAGAAGCTAGTATAAAATAAAATTCTAAGACATGTCACATCTACCAACTCTTACTTGGCTCGCGTGGTGACTAACGGCCTGTTAGACACAGAAAGGAGGCCTGCGTCCCAGCAGTGGGAACAATATAGCCTGTTGCTATATTATAGGTTGAGGTTCCTTAAGATTTTAGAGGGTTGTTTTTCACCGAAACTGGTTTTGTATACGGGAACTTCTGTTTACTGCATTCCAATTGCAATGTCTTTTTAGATAGTCCACCATCATCATTCATCGTAGTCGTAAGACGTCGTCGAGGGAAGAGTGAGTGCTCCTGTGTCTGCGCAAACACTTGAGCACTATAATATCTACCGCGCCGATGGCTAGTCTCCGTTGAGATTGGCCTCCGTGGCCGAAATACGGTCTGGCGGACTTTATATAAGACGTCTTCTACTGGACACAGACATCTCAAAATTTGGGAGATTTGCCATAATCGCCACGCTAGGTATGCGGGTTGGCGATCGCAGTGTGGTGGTACAATGCGAAGAGAACGCTGCTGCTCATTCTCTAGTAAGTCCCTTAGCCGCCTTTACGACATCCATGGGAAGAAATATATGGTGCTATTGTTTACGTCCGGCACCCCACAGAACATGGAATAACACACATAGCAACAACAAAACACAAGGTGGTAGGAGGATTCAGTACATGATTCTGGAAAAATTTGTGGTTTCTTCAAAAAGTGCAACATGATCACAGTTTGTACTTCAATGGGCACGTTACCCTGAATATCTATAAATCAGTCTAAATTAAAAAGACTTACCCGTTCAAAGTCTGAATATTCTTCTTCAGTGCTTCGTTCTCTTCCTTGACTCTTTCCATATCTTTGTTCTGAACGTTCAAGAACTCCACGTGTTCTCGAAGAGCCAATACTTTGGAGTCAAAGCTGACCAGACGCTTCTCATATGATTTTAGAAGATCACTGCAAATATACGGTAAGATCATCATCAGTATCTGCCTAGTCTTTTCCTAACAATGTTGAGGTCTGTTTCCAGTTTAAGCAGTTGCAGCTGAATGCCAGAATTTTACATTTTGTGACTGGCTATCTGACTTCCACAACCCAGTTAGGGGCCATCCGTAAATTACGTCACAAAAATTTCATGATTTTTTGACCCCTACCCGTCCTTGTCACAGCTGGTCACATTTGTGAGACCCCCATCCCTAGTGTGACGTCACATATTTTCCAGTTTTACATCTAGACTTTACATTTTTTTTTTAAATTTTTCTTTCATAGTTCATATTTCGTGTTTTAATAGTACTTTAAATATGTA
The DNA here is from genome assembly GCA_932294355.1 of Aporophyla lueneburgensis. Lineage (NCBI taxonomy): Eukaryota > Metazoa > Arthropoda > Insecta > Lepidoptera > Noctuidae > Aporophyla > Aporophyla lueneburgensis. The sequence goes on along the minus strand of OW028758.1, from coordinate 22,915,462 downwards.
TAATGAATTTTGAAACGTGACGTCACAAAATTTAGCGCCCCTCGCCCCCTTGTCACACAATGTCACAATTCGTCGACCCCCTCCCCCCCCCCCCCCCTTAACGTGAGACGTAATTTATGGATGGCCCCTTACCGGTTATGGTCCTGCCTGCTGATAAGATTGTTCCTGATAAGAATTAAGCTCATAAATTCTCAATTGAAGAGATCGGAATAGGTAGACTATATTTACTGAAACAGAGGCGGATAAATTACTCAACCATGATTGAAACAGAAAAAAAAACTACCCACATTGTACATACTACACACGTTCAAAAAAATCTTAACAACTAAGAAAATGTAACTTTATCTCAATTAGATAAAGTTCTATTCAGACTGATAGTTGTCGTTTACTGTCTTCATTATGAAACATTCCTTGCGTCATTGAGTTACTATTTTTTTTTACTAATTTAGAATAAATGTAAAGGTCGATACCTAAACTTCACATGAACACAATAACATGACGTCAATAAATACTTTGAATTTTCATGACCATGATAGGCGAAAAATGTTTTAATCTTTACCCTCCTCCTTTTCCAGTTATTCCGATCGTTTTGGACAGTCTGTTCGTTCCGATAAAATCAAAATCAATGTAGGCTGAGAGTCAGCACTTTTTGAACGTCAAAGTTACACAAGACAGTCCTCCAAAATGCTCGCCCTTCGCCACTTCCTAGTGCTTTAGCTAAGAAGAAGTGGCACAACAATAGCGATATTATTGACGCTGACTGTATTTACATAATATAATACTTTAACCCATTAACGCCGAGGTGATCAGAGTTTTTACTAACTTTATAACGTGTTTATTTATTGTGTTATCGGACCAAAAAAATAATGCAATATCTCTATTCCTACGCGAAATTTGATGCTCTTCAGAATCTGAGCTCAAAATGTCAACTAGACACCGAGAAAAAAAAATACGGCCGATTAAAACGTGAACATTTTCAACATACAAAATTTTTCGCATTTTTTTTCACAATGATACCGCAAAGGTATCATCTTTTTACTATGATCAGAGGTGATCATAGCACTCGAACATTAAGAGGATTTTTTTTTCAGAAAATTTCATCGACGCTATTTTTTTAAAATGGCGGCGAGAATGAAAAATCTTAATCTATCGTTTTCTTAAAAACTATTAACTTTAAGAAAAAAAAATTAAGAAAAAAAATGTCTTTAAATTAGTCAAAGAACACTCACTTCAAATTTCGCGTAGGAATAGAGATTGCATTATTTTTTTGGTCCGATAACACAATAAATAAACACGTTGTAAAGTTAGTAAAAATTCTGATCACCTCGGCGTTAATGGGTTAACATAATGTCAACGTAAAATATACATGTCATTTATAAAACCTCTTCATCACAACATAATCAAATAAATACTCAATAACCAGCCAACTATTCAAGAATTTATTTATGTAATTACAAGTTAAACAAGGCACTTTAATTGTTTTAGTACAGAACCCTAAAAACGTAATAAGATTCTTCGAAATAAGATTTTTTTACGAATGTATTCAACAGGCAATAAATATTTTTTTAAACTTTTAATTTGCTGAATATTGTGTGTGTTCTTGAACTCGATCATGGCTGATGGATGGGTCTATGATGGAAAGAGGGTGCCTAGAAGATGCCTGTTCACTCTTGAAGACAGATGGGTTAAAGTTACTTCCAACAAAGTTTAGGTAAATATACTCTACCTATTCCAATCTCAGCTGATAACATTATGATGCTGGCCAAAAGTGGATTGCTACAGGCTCATAAAGATGGTAATAAGCTCATCCATCAGCAGCCTATAATTTCCCCATTGCTGGGTTACGGGCCTCCTCTCGGTGAGAGGGAGTGGGCCATAATCCACCACGCGGCCCCAGTGCGGGTTGGTAAATGTCACAAGTCTTCGAATTTTTGCTTCGGTTTCCTCACGATGTTTTCCTTCACCGTCTCGAGAGCAGTGGGGATGAAATAATTTACACAAAGTGCCTGTTTGGGTTCGAACCCACGATCTATAACTCGTAAGGCGTGGCCGTTACCAGTGGGCCACCACTGCTCCTACTTATAATAAGCTAGTTTGAAGTTATTATACAGGGTGTTAAAGTAATTGCGTGCCATAGCTTAGGGGTTGGTTCAGAATCGATAAAGGAAGCCAGGAAAAAAAAAATCCGCATTTTTTTTTTACTGTAAACTGTATAAAATCATTATTCTATCTAGACCAATGAGATTTTTAATTAAACAATAGTAAATTCACTTGTTTCACTTAAAATAGCAAAAATAAAACTCGAAAAGGCTACCTGATCAGCTGTTTTGCTAAGTTCATTTGCGAGGTCAACACTGGTTTAGTCCTACGGATGTCCGGTGCCCTATTCGCTTTCAAATGCCGACAAACGGACCGCGGCGGCGAGCGGTCTCGTAAGAAGCTAAGCGACATATCCCAATGAATCTATCAGACGCGTCACATGAGGCATTTTAATCATGATCTACATAAATGAAGGACCCATTTACTACTTTTATTTTATAATCACAATTTTTTTTTTTCTGGCTTCCTTTATCGATACTGAACCTACCTCTAAGCTATGGCACGCAATTACTTTAACACCCTGTATAAACACAAAATATGTTATGGTGTTACATCAAAACTTACTCCTGCCTCTTCAGATCAGCGTTAGCAACAGCCAACTTATCCTCTTTCTCTTTATACTTGACTCTTTGCTGCCGCAACTGCAGCTGAGCATCGTCCAGTCTCGACTGCAACGTAGCAGCATCTTCACTGCTGTTCTCGTTGGAAACCGTTGGGTACAAACGGAACATGCACTTGTCCGTCACTTTGTTCCTGCATTGCGGACAGGTTTTGGATCTGAAAGAGCGTTTCGGATTAAGTAAATGAGATAGTCAGGCAGAGCACGAGCGAGATGGATGGATTAGACACGATCTGAACGCGTAGCATGAACACCATAGAAACGAGTTTTGTCGACGGAAGAATAGACTAAATAGCACGGCGATGTTAAAACTGAAGAGAGGAAATATTTATATTCTTCAGTCGACAAAATTCTACGATGTCAAGCATGGCAACTAATTAGGGTTCCGTTGCCAAATGGCAAAAAACGGAACCCTTATAGATTCGTCATGTCTGTCTGTCTGTCCGTCCGTATGTCACAGCCACTTTTTTCCGAGACTATAAGAGCTAAGCTGTTGAAACTTGGTAAGTAGATGTATTCTGTGAACCGCATTAGGATTTTCACACTAAAATAGAAAAAAAAAAACAATAAATTTTGGGGTTCCCTATACATAGAACTGAAACTCAAAAAACTTTTTTTCATCAAACCCATACGTGTCTCTCTATCTATGAATAGGTCTTCAAAAATGGTATTGAGGTTTCTAATATATTTGTGTACTGTAATGTACATTACCATGTAAACTACCACCGAAAATTGGTTTGAACGAGATCGAGTAAGTAGTTTTTTTTTTAAAACGTCATTAATCGTAAACCGCAATTTACCTTTCATTCAATCAACTGAAATATAAAAATTAAAAAAAAAAACATTTATTTTCATAAACATAAACCGAGAATACCTACAGGTTTGTACGGAACCCTCACGGCGCGAGTCCGAGTCGCACTTGGCCGGTTTTTTTTTCTCTGCTTTTGAGTTGGAGTTTCAGTTGAGGTACATTTTTTTTACAGGATTATATTAATTATAAACTTCAATACAATACTCTAAGATCGTGTAATCCCACTGTTTGACTATTCAATGAAAAAGTCCTTAGCGGAACCACCTTAATTACATTAGTTACCACTCTCTTGCTATGGAAAGAATAACTGTCTTTGTCTTCATAGAAACCCGAGTTTACTGGTCGTCCCGTGCTCTGGCCGAAGAGATGTCGAATTGAATGGAAAGAACTTTGTCTATTCTTGGTAGAATAGATATAGAATTGGTCATGCTACGCCTGCAGGAAGACAGCATTTAACACTGCTCGCTAAATGCTGCCTCCGAAAGATTGCATAATTAGGGGAGGCATTGTATGTGGCAATTTGATCATGGTAAAGGTAAAGTGAGCAGCAGTGACCCATTGGTAACGGCTACGACTTACCGAGTTGTAGGTCGTGGGTTTGAACCCAGGCAGGCACTTTGTGTAAATTATTTCACCACTGCTCTCAAATATGATAGTAATCTTACTATCACATTAAGTCAGACTTAAGAAACTACTTAAATCTCTATTTCCCCAGCCTGTCCCAAGCGATAGCAAATGTACATTTCAGTAATTTCTACATACATAAACAGGGGTAACAATACTTTTTGCCATGGGGTAGGTATTTCTGCCTACCCCATGGCAAAAGGCGTGGCGTAGCAGGTGGCATTCCGTAGTTTCCTACGGAACCTTTACCGTCTGCCTCGTTTAAGTTCATACGTCTGGTCTTACACGCACGCTGTTTGCGAGTAATGCACCTGACCTTTGCGAAGAACATCAGGAACAAGAGGAACTCCAGGTATTTTCACTCACATTTGTCTAGTAAATACCTTGCTAGCCGTCCTCAGCGGGCATGGCTGCTTTGGAAGGTTCCTGTTCAGGATAAGGCGGAAGGAAACACCCGGGTTTTTTCATCGCGTGGATCGCCCGGAGGATAAGGTGGAGGTCTGCCCTGCCTGGGTGGAGCACCACCATATCCTCGTGGAGGCAATTGGCGGCGGCGATCTCTCGCGTCTGGCCCTGGTCCAGGCCATGTTACGGAGCGAAATGGCATAAGAAGCCGTCACCTCCTTCTGCGAAGTAGTAATACTCGCGAAGGAGGAGGCAGAGTGCGTGAGGGAGAGACAATCTCTGCACCCGCTCGCGCGCTAGCCACCGCAGAAGACGCCCCAGGCGTCGTCGTTGCCATAGCGGAAAAGCGGCCACCGTAGGCGCGGGCTTGCGGGTGGCGAGCAATGGGTAGCACTCTGCCAGGGTCGCGGATTTGTTCGAAAGAATTATAGTGGCACTGGGAAGGAATATGGGTGGTTTTAAGTCAGTAAAAGTCTGACACGCCCTCCCGCATCACCCAGAGCGGACACGTCATTTGACGATTTTCCACCCAAAAAAAGAGACGTCCTACTCAGACAAAAAGTAGGCAGCCTATGTTACTCCTAGTAACATCAGCCATCCTTCAATGTTATTTTGAGTTCTAGGAAAACCCAGTGTATTATCACAGTTCATTGAAGTATGGCACAGACGATGGAACACGTTGCTTGTTAAGCACAAACGGGGTCTTTATGCTACCATAGACATAGTAGTTAAGAAGGTTAGTTATTACAAATAGGACAATTGAATAAAAGTGGCAAGACGGATGAAAATCTGATGATCTGAAAAAATATTAAATAATAGAAACAACATGGATTTAATAGTTTCTCCGAACAATTCACACAAAACTTTTAAATGTACCTATACAAAATAATAATTAAAATGTAAAATGTGATTAATTAGTAAATTTTGTGTTTTTCTTGTACTTTATAGACAAAAGTATTCAGTATATGGATATTTCGATATCTGAATATGCGATGCGTTGACCGCTCGATCAAATAAACATTCGATATTTTGAACACTCGATGTATTGAGTGTGCGATATATTGAATGTTCGATTTATTAACCATTCGATATTATGAACGTTCGAGTATTTAGACGTTCGATTTATAGTGTTCGATCAATTGATATTCGATTATTTGGCATTCGATTTGGCGTAGTACACCCCTTCATTCATCCTCTCAACTTGCCAAACCATCTAAGCGTACCTACTCTATTCAATTTTTGTCACTACATCTTTTAAACCGCACCATTGTCTTACCACATCATTTCTTAGCCTATCATTCACAGTCACACCACACATGCTTCGCAAGGAACGCATTTCCAAAGCATTAATTTAGTTTTTTGCTTCTTTTACCACATCTATCATTCACTTCCATACATAAGCGTATGTAAGTAGTAGGTATTGGGTCAGTGGGTCGTCTTAGTGGTACAAACACAAATAATAATCTTCTAACTTCATCATCATCATCATTTCAGCCGTAAGACGTCCACTGCTGGACTTAGGCCCCCCCCCAATTTTGGGGGCTTTGCCATAATCGCCACGCTTGGCAGGCGGGTTGGCGATCGCAGTATGGTGGTAAAATGCATAGAGAACGCTGCTGCCCCTAGTCTTCTAACTTATTTCCATACTAATAAATCGGACTATATGCGTTTATTGATGAAGTTGTGCGATCAAGGATAAAGTTATCATCACGAATAATTATAGGAAATACATTGTTAAGGACGGTACGGTTGATATCTGTCGGGAATGCAACCGTCCCGGCGAATTAATTCGACATATTGTTTCCGGTTGTTTTGGTCTTGCTAACGGCGAGTACTTGCGCAGACACAATCATGACACAATCTAGTAGCTAGGATCATCTACTAGCAATTTGCTTTGCACTACAACCTTGTGGAATCTGAAGTACCATAACTACAGGCCCAGTTCTTAAGAATGATCACGCCACATTGTACTGGGATCGATCTATATCATCGCTGACAGGACTATTGTAGCCAATAAGCCTGATATTGTCGTGATAGATCGACGAGAGAGCCGTGCAATGATTTTTGATATTGCTGTCCCTCATGACGAGAATCTCGTGAAAGTCGAGCAAAATAAAAAAAATCCAATACCTTGACTTAGCACACAAGGTTGTCGACATGTAGGATATGGACTCCGCATTCATTGTACCGATAATCGTTACAGTAAATGGCCTAATAGCGTATAGCCTGGACTAACAACTTGGGAGACTCTCATTGTGAGACTGGGTCAAGGGCTTGATTCAGAAAGCAGTACTCCAGGGCATGGTGGTTAAAAGCATAAAGAATGCTGCCCATTCTATAGTAAGTCCTTTAGTCGCCTCTTATGAAAAACAAACATAAACCCAAAAAAAAAAAAAAACATAAACATTCGCATAAATAAAATAACAAAGACATTTAATTTGTGGAAGCATTTAAATGGCAATTATAAACGCTAAATTATTTATACTTACCTATATTGGTATAGGCCTGTAAGCTTTACATTCTTATCTGTAAACTTTCTGAGGATTAAATAAATAGTAACAGCCCATTGTAAATGTTTTTATTGTCCACACTCAAGTTCATGTATGAATGATAGGCTAAGGTTTGAGGTACACACTAAGGGGATCCACTTAAAGTATGCATTCTTTTAGATGTGGATAATGCATGTGCATATCATCAAATTCTTTCCATAGCATATCATCATGTGTACTCCTCATACATGGTTTTTTACCTTTTATTAATAAGAACCCAGTTCTTAATAATTGAGTACAATCTAGCCTAAAAGACTAATAAGCAATTTTAATCAAACTTAATTTTTTATGTGTTTATTATTTTAAAACTTAGAATAATGATTGTACTTTACACAAGAATGTTCCACTTTCTTAAGAGTTTATTAATTTTATTTATTTGAGACAAAAATAGTTATACATTACAGCATTAACACAACCATTTCTATTTCAACCAAAAAAATGTATAAAAAAGAAATGTACATATTTAGATGAAAATACTATATGCCAATTTGATGGAAGCGGATGACAAGAGCATCCGTGTTATGGGCGACTTGCAAGAAATTGCAAAACCATTCTTTTAGTTTGATATAAAGATATTATAAACACTTTGTTCATGTGTTATTTTATGTCATCTGTCATTATCACTATTATTTCTACACTTTTTACACTATACACTCAAAACGTTTTGTTCGTTTTCTCATACAAGGTGATGTGCAAAAGACCTCAGGAAATTTTATTACAGTGTCACAGACAATAAAAAATACAATCTGCCTGTCTTATTCCCAACTATGTTGTGGTAGACTGGAAGTAATTCTAGTCTAGCCGGATGCAGCAATACCAGTATTTTACATAGAGCGACTGCCTATGTGACCTCAAGAACTCAGTTACTGGGTAATACAATACTCCTTGGTAAGACTGGTTGTTAGACTTTTGAACTTCTGACTACCCATAACCACTATTTTGATAAGTCTTTACAGGTAATCAGAAGACCAAAACTCTGAAAACTTTATTAAGATATGTGCGCAGTACTTGTCTATATAACCCTGGTAAGTATATAATTTTAACCATGGTTAGACTAGAAGCCAAACCCTACATAGCTGGGTCAGGCAGATTCGAAATAAAAAATCACTTAGATACTTATAAGATGCCTATTAAACATGCAATTTCAAATGAAACATAATCTTGTGCCAAACATTGTATACAAACACAACTGTTTACCTTGACTCTAGGTGCAGATAGCAGATCTACAAATGAGAGCAGGAACTAATGGCTTTGTAAGCATTCTGAGTTATGGAGGGGTCTCAATGTGTAAACGATGGTCTCCCATCATAAAACTGACGGTGGCAAGCATAGCATAGCCATTGAACGACCCTACAGTTTTTATCATTTAGCCACAAGCCTGTCTCATTTAGCCACAACCCCTCTCAAATACCACAGACAAAGGAATTATATAAATTGAATTTAGAATTGTAGCCAAATTATTAAAACACTCCATTATGTTATGGTTTCCTATGCTTGTTTTAACAAAGCTAATTATGTGAAAGGACAAAAGATCACATCCCAAACGTAAAGTAATAGAAAGAAAGAAGGCTTAAATGGTAGAAGCAGTAGCATATAAAAATAAACTTCGCCAGAGGATAGGTATACGGAGAAACGTTCAAATAATTTGCCAAACAATAGATTTAGTAAATACCTTTCGATCCATTGTGCGAGGCAGTGGTGATGGAATATGTGACCACATTTCGTCACATATATGTTCTCAGCTTGATTTACAAGATCACTGCATATAGTACACAGAATATTCATCTGAAATTAGTTTTTTATTTAATTTATTTTCAGGTTATGTTTTGGTTCAACAATTTTTGGCGCATAGCCGAGTAAACTTGATGTTATCAGATTGATGATTTATGTGTAATTTAGGATTTAATATGTATGAATAAATATAATCTTACCTTGAATTTTAATAAATAAAGCCTATTCTTCCGTAAATCCTTACAAATATGTCGGACATCCTACCTACATTTTAAAACGACATGATTTTATTATATAAACTGAAACCATAACACGAACGATAACGTAACTTTAAGCACATATCTCAAGTATAATCAATAACTAAATATATTTTTAATGATTACAGTTTAGAACAATAATAACAGAAAACAAAATACATTATACGCAAATCCTTTTAGATGCCAGACAAATCTATTCAATCTGTGGTGTATAAAGTGTTGCTAGGGACTATTTTTTTAATCGATCGATTAACCTACGACCTCTTTGGTCTAGTGGCAGAGAGTACGTAGACAAACCTTATTTTCTTGGGCTGAAGTAAAAATAAACATTTTGATTTTTTTCAAAGTATTAAAAGTAAGTTTTTATTACGGACACTAGCTTCTGCTCGCGGCTTCGTCCTCGTCAAATATCTTCACGACCCACCCCGGCGTTGCATCGAATCGCCTGCCCGTGCGAGGTCTTCGTATTCGTGACTTTTTCTTTTATGCTCGGCTCCTAAGAATCCTACCGTGATTTTATATAGACTTACATAATAAACGGGTAAAAAAAATCTGGGAAGAAATTTTCCCCGTTTTTGCAACATATCACATTGATGCTCCACCCCTATTGGTCGTAGCGTAATGATATTTAGCCTTCCTCGATAAATAAGTTATCAAACACTAAAATATGTTTTCCATTCGAACCAACAGTTCCTGACTTTAGCGTGTTCAATCAAACATACAAACTCTTCAGCTTTACAATCCAGGTTACATGGTGTAAAACAAAGTCGCATTTTGTGTTTTATGTACGCTTAGATCTTTTAAACTACGCAACGGATTTAAATGCGGTTTTCATTAATAGACAGACTGATTCAACAGGAAGGGTTAGGCCTCCCCCACATTAAGCGTGCGCGATCCTCGTGCGTGTGAGGAGCGCGAGCGCTGCGCGCGCGTCGCGAGCGCGCTGCGTGAGCGTCGCGTGTTGCCGCCGTGTGACGTGTGTGCAGCGAGCGTGCGGCGCGCACGCGGCGCTCGCCTTGGCGTTTAACCCCATTCAGTCAAGTCGGTCACAATTTGGACAATTTTCGTTTCAAAATCCGCATTATCCACACTAATATTATAAATGCAAAGTAACTCTGTCTGTCTGCCTGTCTCGCTTTCCTGCTAAAACTACTGAGCCGATTAATATGAAATTTGGTACACAGATAGTTTAGAGCCTGAGAAAGGACATAGGCTACTTTTTATTCCGTGACTTTGTCTGCGTCCGCGATAAACGACATTTACGCAGAAGAAGTCGCGGGCAGAAGCTAGTCTTTTGTAAATAAAGTGCTGATTTCTTCCCACATCTTTTTTTTTGCAATACGATCACTATACTCCTTTGTAGTCATGTCCCATATCGCAGGACGATTCTGTATTTCTGGGCTAAAGCTTTCGATATTAATTTCACTCGGTGACTCTATTTTTAACGTGTGTCAACACAACACTGCCCACCATGTAACTGACAGAAACAGTAGCGGGCGAAGGGGTAAGATAAGAACGCGACTTGAGCGCCGCGTGCGCGCCGCTAGCACTGTTCACACACGCCGCAGGGCAGCTAAACGCGACGCTCTCGCAGCGCGCTCGCGCTACTCACACGCCCGAGAATCGCGCACGCCTAATGTGGGGTCAGCCTTATACATATGTATAATACCCGGGTAAAACGCTGACAAAAGCTAGTATTATGTATAAGTTATACAGGATTTTTTAACCATTGCGCAAATTTTGGTGGTTCAGTATCAGTAATAGAACACATTTCAACTATTTTTTCCATACTTTTTTTTTCAATTTTTATTCGACCTTAAATCAGTAAACTGTGGACACCCTAGATATTTCGAACCTAAATGATATCGACAATAAGAATAGGTCAATAACCGCGCGCCGGCGTAGGTAACTTCGAACTTCTTAGAATTTTGACTGACCGAACAGCTGATACCAGCCGAGTACCTACTCGTAGCTACTCTCGGTCGTTCACCTTCGCCGCTGCGCTGGCGTAGGTACTTTAAACTTCTTAGAATTTTGACCGATTGAACAGCTGGTCGCAGCAGCACCTTCACCGTTCACCTTCGCCGCCGCCGCGCGCAAGTTACCATAAAAACCAGTTCCAAAATAAACATCTTTCGTTAAAATAAAAATTGCATGGTTATTATAACTCGTTTAAGTTTAATTTGTTAAAATTTGCGCACTGCTTAAAAACTTATTCTGTAATATTAGTTTATAATATAGATTCTAAACGAAATGGTGGTAAAATAATTATAAAACGGTGAGGGTAAAAAAGCACCTGGGCAAACAGATTGGTTGTTTAGAGAACCAAACTTTCGAACTCGGAGTTTTTTTGTATTGTTCTTCTCTAGCTCGAATGGAATGGAGCGTCGATATTTTGCTGTGCCTGGAGCGTTGGTGCCTGTTTCTACTGAGTTCTAGGAAGGCCTTTGAAGATGGGCATTAATAAAAATAAGACAGAATGAAGACAAAAGTTTAATTACGACTCGGAGTTTTTTTGTATTGTGCTTCTCTAGCTAGAATGGAATGTAGCGTCGGTATTTTGCGGTGCCTAGAGCGTTAGAGCCTGTTTCTATTGAGTTCTAGGAAGGCCTTTGAAGATGGGCATTAATGAAACCAAGACAGAATGTAGACAAAAGTTTAATTACGACTCGGAGTTTTTTTGTATTGTTCTTCTCTAGCTAGAATGGGATGGACCGTCGGTATTTTGCGGTGCCTGGAGCGTTGGAGCCTGTTTCTACTGAGTTCTAGGAAGGCCTTTGAAGGTGGGCATTAATAAAAAGAAGACAGAATGAAGACATAAGTTTAATTACGTTTTATTGAGAAGAATACAAACGATGGGTTTCATACAAAAATACACATAGGTAAACATGGAATGTAAAAGAATCTGAGAAAAATCAGTACCTAGCTTTGTAGTAGTACCTATGAGTTTTTGCGAGGACTTTTATTTTAATATCACCGATTTGCCAAATTGAGGTTATCGTTACAAAATTTTAGTAAATGGTGCTGCCAGTAAATCAGTTGGCTTTGCTTAAGGTGGACACTCCAGGATAGCCCCCGAAATTCAAACGTTTCTCGCAATTTGCAGGTCAGCTGCAAGGCTGCAAGTTGATTAAAATATGATTCGCGAGCGTACAATATATGGCTTTATTTAATTGTTATAATTTAAACCATCAATACAACCTTCTACGTTAATTTAAATCGATTGAGTAACCATTTCATGAAATAGTCAATCACTTCAAATTTTCTGACCTCTTTTACAATTAGCAGGTCAATTGCAAAACCGTTACATAATTTGAATTTCACGAACTACTCTGGAACATCCATCTTAAAAAACATCGTTTTGCTAGGTACTAGTATACTTATCGAACAACTTAAAACCAAAAGCGTCCTCTAAGATCTTACTCCTCAATCTCTTCCATCTTATTATAAGCCTTCTTCAGCTCTTCCAGAAGAATACTGGCCTGGCTCTTCTCGATGAGCAGTTCTTTCTTCTTCTGTTCTCCCGTGAACACGTCATCACTGTGCAAGGTAAGAGTGTACGTGTCTACGGTTCCTTCAGGTCCTGGAGTTACTGACACGTCTGTCAGCTTGTTTACTGGAAGAGAAGATTTGGGTTACTTACACTCATAAAATTGCAAAGAAACTGAAAAAACTTTTGAACAAAAATTAAACCGCCGAAAAAACTGAAAAGCAAAAATAATAAACCTTTCAGTCATTTTGAGTCGGTGTTTTGAGTGATCTTTGTTCATTGATTGTTTAGCGCCGACTCAAAATGATTGAAAGGTTTATTTTTTTATGCTTTTCAGTTTTTTCGGCGGTTTTATTTTTTGTTAAAAAGTTTTTATTTTATAATTTTTTGTGGCTATAATCTACTAATTACTACATGCTTGCAAAATCGGACTATTCTGTAAGAAGTTATGCATTACAATCAATGAGTGAACAATCAATCATCCCCTGTTTTCCTACCCTTAGGGTTGGAATTTTCTATCCAAATTTACATGGTCCACCTTAGGGATATAAACCCTTTCCAATACAATTTTTTTTTTTATCAAAATCGTTCCACTCTGTAAAAAGTTATGCGTGGTCATAATACACAATAAATACATAAAAAAAAATACGCGGCGAATTGAGAACCTCCTCCGTTTTTTTCGTCGGTTAAAAAGACACATCAGGAGCAAATTATAAGACAAAAAAATACGTATGCGGTTGAGGTACCCCCGCCAGGATGAAGTTCCTTACGTGTGTGTAACTAACTACACTCGTATATACTAGAAAGAGGCCGAGAGCGAAAGTCGCATGGAGGAGGCATTTTTCCTTACGTGACTATTTCTACCAGTAAATTTCTACCTCAAGCCGCATTACAGAACTTCGTTCCAAAACTAAGTTAGGAAAGAAAGAAAGAAAATACATTTATTTAGCACAAACTCAAAGGCACACAAAATAATACAGCAAGAAAAAATGAACAAAATACAAAAAAAAAACAATAAAATGTGTAAAATGCGATGTTACAAACTAGCATTTAAGTGTGCCACACGGCTGCGCTAAAAGGTTCAGTTCAGCAAAAAATGCCAGACAACTAGTCCCTGAAGGTGATTTTCAACTGGACCTGGAGAAGTTAGTATACCTAGATGTTCTACAAGGTCTTCTTGAGAGAAAAACTTGTGTACTAACATAGCATACCAAAGTACAGACAAATACTGTACTAGGTTGTTTAATCATACCAATTTAAAGAGGGCCTCAGGCAAATTATTTGTCTTTGAATTATTGCAAACGGTTATCTACAGTAGAACAGCAGGTTCTACTGTAGATAACTGTTTTTTACACCTAGTAACATTGGTCAACCCTAATCAGAATATTTAGGTTTGTCTAAAGAGCATAACTGGATCAAATAAAAATGATATACAAGACATAACAAACTAAAAAATGCTTTTTTATTGGGGTCGACGTGTAGTTTTACTCGAAGTTGCGAAAATTCTATACAACATTAATTTTTGTTTATGCGAAACCCGAAACACGGGTCTAGTATTTTTATGTAAAGAATCTATGAAAAAAATTTCAAAACTGTATCATTAATAATCACAAAGTTATAAGCTTGATAAGTTACCTAGTTGTCCACGCAAAAACATATAATAATAATAATAATAATAAATGACTCGGTGCCACATACATGGCTCATGAGGGTGCTGGAGTTGTATAAAATTGATGCAACTCTGCGCACCTTCCTGATTTCATGTATGGGGCAGTGGAGAACGGTCCTTCGCTATCCAGGATGTCGAAATATCCAAAGGAACAGCGAACCGATAAGGATCGAGCGAGGCATATTTCAGGGTGATAGTTTGAGTCCACTTTGGTTCTGCTTAGCCCTGAATCCTCTGAGCACACTGCTTGAGGATTCAGGTATAGGCTATCGGTTGAGGAGAGGTGGTCAGGTTATATCTCACCTCCTTTACATGGATGACCTTAAACTCTTTGCCCCCAACAATTTTCAACTGATGGAGTTACTGAAAGTAACTAAAACCTTCAGTAGCGCCATCAGGATGGAATTTGGTGTGGACAAATGTGCGGTCATGCATGTAAAGCGAGGGGAGATTGTGGAATCCGCGGGAACCCAACTCTCGGATTCCATAAACCTCCGAGCCCTCTCCGCATCCGAAACCTATAAGTATTTGGGTATGTCGGAAGCGTTGGGCATCAATGTTACTGACATGAAGCAATCGTTGAAGGAGCGCTTCTTTGGCCGCCTGAAGAAAGTACTTAATAGTCTTTTATCAGGCGGAAACAAGGTGCGCGCCTTCAACGGTTGGGTCATGCCGGTTTTGATGTACTCTTTCGGCATACTCAAATGGACTCAAACCGAACTCGACGCCGTGGATAGGAGGGTCCGTACGCTGCTGACTGCATATCGAATGCATCACCCACGGTCATCGGTAATGAGGCTGTATATCCCGCGAAAGTGTGGAGGTCGAGGCTTTTTAAACGCTAAGACTCTCCACAATCGCGAGATATGCAGTCTCAGGGAATATTTCCTAGAAACCGACGTGGGGATGCATCGAGATGTGGTCGCGGTTGACAAGGGCCTCACCCCGCTCTCCTTGGCTAACGAGAACTGGCGCAAACCTGTAATACTTGACACTAATGACCGCATGGAAGTATGGCAGAGTAAGGAGCTCCACGGACGCTTTTTCCGGGCCCTACATGGACCCGATGTAGATATACTAGCGTCCGTAGCCTGGCTGCGTTTCGGTGACCTCTTTGGGGAAACCGAAGGTTTTGTCTGTGCAATTATGGACGAAGTTATGATGACGAACAATTACCGGAGATTTATTGTGAAAGACGGCACGGTTGACATCTGTCGGGCATGCCACCGTCCAGGAGAATCAATTAGACACATAATCTCCGGATGTTCTCGTCTAGCTAACGAAGAATACTTGCATAGACACAACCTAGTAGCCAGGATTATCCATCAGCAACTTGCTCTTAAATACAGCCTTGTGGAATCGGAAGTGCCGTACTACAGGTATGTGCCCGACCCAGTTCTCGAAAATGGAAATATCACATTGTACTGGGATCGATCCATCATCACTGACAGGACTATTACCGCAAATAAGCCTGATATAGTGGTGGTGGATCGAGTAGAGCGGCGCACAATGATTGTTGACATAACGGTCCCACATGACGAGAACCTCGTGAAAGCTGAGAAAGATAAACAGATCAAGTATCTTGACTTGGCTCGCGAGGTTGTCGACATGTGGGATGTGGATTCAGCGATCATTGTGCCGATAGTCGTCACAGCCAATGGGTTGATAGCCAAGAGCCTCGACCAACACCTAAGGAGGCTCTCGTTAGGCAGCTGGGTCAAGGGCTTGATTCAGAAAGCGGTACTTCTGGACACGGCTCGCATCGTCAGGAGGTTCCTCTCTCTGGAGCCCTGACCGCCGGTAGCTTGGACCCTGTTCCCGATACCGGTGGGCTACTATTTTTTATATTTTTAAATGTTTTATTTTTATTCTAATATTTAAAAATATAATTTATATGTTTATATACTGAAATAAAGGAAATAATAATAATAAGCTGGCAACACTGTGTTGACAAGACGTCTTGTATTCCTTATTTTAGAAAAAAATATATATTTAACGCAAATTAGGAAAAACTGTACAATAGAAAAGAAATCCTCGACCTTTAAAACCTTCCGGAATTATAAAAACTACAAAAATCACCATAATGTAAAAAAAAACACAAGTTAAAACAGCCGAATCGGGGGTGACATCTGTCATGTCACCCCCGGTAAAATCACAATGAAATGAAAAAATCAAAAGGAATGTGAAGACTACGAGTATGTTGACCCGATCAGCAGCACGAAGAGCACGCCCACCACCTCCGGACTCGTCTCTCAGCTCCGCCTCGCCGCCGCCGGTACCCAGCCCCACTGCGGGCGCTGTGACGACACCGGCCGTGGCAGTTGCGTCGAGCTCGAGCGACGAGTACTTCTCCCCGCCCACGACGCCACCACCTGCTCGTCGACGGGGAGGACGCCGGCCGCCGGACGGTTTAGGACCTCGACGCCCACCGGCCTCTGATAGGGTCCCAGCTCCCGGCGGAAGTGTGCAGCGCATGAGATGGACAAGATTCATCAATGAGAATGTCATGCGCTCATACTATGGGGCTACAGAGGGGGGAAACAATCTGACCGCGTACCGTGTTCGGATGCTCTCTCTTTTTCAGGTGCTTGAGCCAGCTGTCAACGTCTCAACCCAACGACTATCGGATCAGGTGCGGGTCATCCAGCGTAATCATATGTTGGATGACACTGTACTTGATCGCCTACGAAATGAAATGCAGAGTAGCCATGTCATCGCACCCCCGTTGCAGACTGCTGTGGTCCCACCACAGTACTTGACAAGTCAAGCTGATGAGGGGAATGATGACAGGGCTACAAACGTAAGTACCCAGTGCAATGAGGAATTGAGGAGTGCTTTGGAGGATGCGATTCGAGAATATCGGTTCATATCACCCGAACTTAGACCACGCTTACCTCGTTTGCCCATGCATAACAAAAATAGGGCGCTGGTGGCGGCTCTGGATTCGCAGTTGTCAAACTATTTTGATGACTGCGAAGACCTCACTGATACTCATGCAATTCTGTACTGCGCGGCTGTAGCGGCATGTCGTGTAGCTCACGTCAAATTTGCTAGTGACTCTAGAGCTACACGACCAAAACCAGCCGTACCAGCCTGGCAGTGCAGAATTGAGCGACGTATTAGTGGGGCCAGAACGCTCATCGGCAAACTAATCTGCTTCAGGGAGGGCAATACTCGCCCTAGAGTGATGCGCTTTGTGAGACGGGCGTTCTCAGGGACTGATACCAGCCCTCAGGATTTTATGTCCCGTGTCACAGAGCGCATAGACTTCCTGAAGCAGAAAGTTTATGCATGGGCAAGCCGTATTCGTAGGTATAAGCGGCGAGTGGACCGATACACTCAGAATCGCGCCTTCCAGAGTGATGAAAGGTGGGTTTATAGGGCTTGGGAGCGACCGATCCAAGGTGTGGCTGACACGCATCTGCCGGATAATGATGCCATGTGTTCTTTTTGGCGCAGTATCTGGTCGGTGCCTGTGAGTCACACCGAAGGTGATTGGGCTAGAGAAGTCGAGCGAGCCTGCGATCCTATACCAGAAATGGGGGCTATTACTATCTGCCCCCAGGATGTTGCTCGTGCAGTTCGTCCGTTGCCCAACTGGAAGTCTCCAGGGCCGGACGGGCTGCACAACTTCTGGATAAAATGGTTTGTAGGATCGCACGCTCGCTTGGCGACTCAGTACCAGACTGCTTTGGAGTCTGGTTCGCTACCCCAGTTTCTTACAACAGGAGTTACCCACCTGCTCCATAAATCAGGTAGCACCGCGGAACCCAAAAATTATAGGCCGATCACGTGTTTACCGACGGTCTATAAAGTTCTTACATCCATTTTGAGAACTAAAATTTACAATCATATAGACACTAACTCTATCATGTCTGTCTCTCAAAATGGATGTAGGAACGGGTCCCGCGGTACTAAGGAGCTGCTCCTCATTGATATGGCCATTAGCCAACAGGTTCGTCGTTCCCGAAAGGATCTGTCGACATGTTGGATAGATTACAAGAAGGCCTATGACTCGGTGCCACATACATGGCTCATGAGGGTGCTGGAGTTGTATAAAATTGATGCAACTCTGCGCACCTTCCTGATTTCATGTATGGGGCAGTGGAGAACGGTCCTTCGCTATCCAGGATGTCGAAATATCCAAAGGAACAGCGAACCGATAAGGATCGAGCGAGGCATATTTCAGGGTGATAGTTTGAGTCCACTTTGGTTCTGCTTAGCCCTGAATCCTCTGAGCACACTGCTTGAGGATTCAGGTATAGGCTATCGGTTGAGGAGAGGTGGTCAGGTTATATCTCACCTCCTTTACATGGATGACCTTAAACTCTTTGCCCCCAACAATTTTCAACTGATGGAGTTACTGAAAGTAACTAAAACCTTCAGTAGCGCCATCAGGATGGAATTTGGTGTGGACAAATGTGCGGTCATGCATGTAAAGCGAGGGGAGATTGTGGAATCCGCGGGAACCCAACTCTCGGATTCCATAAACCTCCGAGCCCTCTCCGCATCCGAAACCTATAAGTATTTGGGTATGTCGGAAGCGTTGGGCATCAATGTTACTGACATGAAGCAATCGTTGAAGGAGCGCTTCTTTGGCCGCCTGAAGAAAGTACTTAATAGTCTTTTATCAGGCGGAAACAAGGTGCGCGCCTTCAACGGTTGGGTCATGCCGGTTTTGATGTACTCTTTCGGCATACTCAAATGGACTCAAACCGAACTCGACGCCGTGGATAGGAGGGTCCGTACGCTGCTGACTGCATATCGAATGCATCACCCACGGTCATCGGTAATGAGGCTGTATATCCCGCGAAAGTGTGGAGGTCGAGGCTTTTTAAACGCTAAGACTCTCCACAATCGCGAGATATGCAGTCTCAGGGAATATTTCCTAGAAACCGACGTGGGGATGCATCGAGATGTGGTCGCGGTTGACAAGGGCCTCACCCCGCTCTCCTTGGCTAACGAGAACTGGCGCAAACCTGTAATACTTGACACTAATGACCGCATGGAAGTATGGCAGAGTAAGGAGCTCCACGGACGCTTTTTCCGGGCCCTACATGGACCCGATGTAGATATACTAGCGTCCGTAGCCTGGCTGCGTTTCGGTGACCTCTTTGGGGAAACCGAAGGTTTTGTCTGTGCAATTATGGACGAAGTTATGATGACGAACAATTACCGGAGATTTATTGTGAAAGACGGCACGGTTGACATCTGTCGGGCATGCCACCGTCCAGGAGAATCAATTAGACACATAATCTCCGGATGTTCTCGTCTAGCTAACGAAGAATACTTGCATAGACACAACCTAGTAGCCAGGATTATCCATCAGCAACTTGCTCTTAAATACAGCCTTGTGGAATCGGAAGTGCCGTACTACAGGTATGTGCCCGACCCAGTTCTCGAAAATGGAAATATCACATTGTACTGGGATCGATCCATCATCACTGACAGGACTATTACCGCAAATAAGCCTGATATAGTGGTGGTGGATCGAGTAGAGCGGCGCACAATGATTGTTGACATAACGGTCCCACATGACGAGAACCTCGTGAAAGCTGAGAAAGATAAACAGATCAAGTATCTTGACTTGGCTCGCGAGGTTGTCGACATGTGGGATGTGGATTCAGCGATCATTGTGCCGATAGTCGTCACAGCCAATGGGTTGATAGCCAAGAGCCTCGACCAACACCTAAGGAGGCTCTCGTTAGGCAGCTGGGTCAAGGGCTTGATTCAGAAAGCGGTACTTCTGGACACGGCTCGCATCGTCAGGAGGTTCCTCTCTCTGGAGCCCTGACCGCCGGTAGCTTGGACCCTGTTCCCGATACCGGTGGGCTACTATTTTTTATATTTTTAAATGTTTTATTTTTATTCTAATATTTAAAAATATAATTTATATGTTTATATACTGAAATAAAGGAAATAATAATAATATTCCACAACTATCACACAACGCCATCTAGTCCCAAGCTAAGCAGAGCTTGTGTTATGGGTACTAGACAACTGATAAACATACTTATATATTTCTAAATACATACATATTATAGATAAATTACACCCAGACACAGAACAAATGATCGTGCTCATCACACAAACATTTGTCCTGGGTGGGAATCGAACCCACGACCTCCGGCATAGCAGTCAGGGTCACTAACCACTAGACCAACATGCAGATCACCACAAACAGCTAGTGTACATACCATCTCCGTGTAATGGACCTTTGAATACGAGAAAGACATGATAATTTTAAAATCGAAACAAAACACTAAGGCCCGCGACTTGGAAGCGTAATTAAATATTTTTGGTACAAAATATAACATGGTGTAAAAATTATTGGAATCGATTCAGTTACTGATTCTGAACAAACTATATTCAGGTTTCGCATATACCTACTAAAAATAATCTTGTATAGAAAAGAAAAACGATACTTTCATTCTATAATTTTACCTGAATTCTCTTGTGCATAGCTATTTATGTTTAAAGTCGGCTCCACAGGTTACAATGACTCGATTACACGAACTACACCTCGCTTGTTCTCTCTCGCACACCGTTAAAAATTTCGGTATTCCACAGACTACGATATAATATAGGGTACGATATACAAAAGAGAGCATGCGAAGTGCAGTTCGCGTTATCAAGACTATGTACCTGCAGCATTAAAGATCTGTGTCTAACATACTCACTCATAAATCCATTAGCCTGGACTTGAGCCACGTGCTCATCTTTATAGTTGTCCACGGCATCAGCCAGCGCGTTGGCGTGAGTCCGAGGCACTCCAAGCACGAGAAGGTCGCGCAACAGTTGCGCGCCCGTGCACGCGCATGCACACGACTGCTGCACCACCCAGCGAATTACTGCGGCTGCTCGGGCGCATTCATCACGGGAGGCTAAGAGTAATGAATTGACAGGCCTGTTTAGTCTATTGGGTAGTGACCCTGACGGCTAAGACCGAGGTCGTGGGTTTTTATTCCCATCCAAGATAAATCTTTGTGTGATGAGCACAATCATTTGTTCTGTGTCTGGGTGTAATTTATCTATAAAATTATGTATTTAGAAATATATAAATATATTATGTTTATCATAGTACAGGCTCTGCCTAGTTTGGGATCAGGTAAAGTTGTGTTGGTTGTCCTTATTATTATTAATTATCGTATCATCATCATGAGCAGCCTATAATGTTCCCACTGCTGGGACACAGGCCTCCTCTCGGTGAGAGGGAGTGGGCCGTAATCCACCACACGGGCCCAGTGCGGGTTGGTAGATGTCTCATGTCTTCGAATTTTTGGTTCTAAGACATGCCGGTTTCCTCACGATGTTTTACTTCACCGTTTTGAGAGCAGTGGCGATGAAATAATTTACACAAAGTAATGCGCCTGCTTGGGTTTGAACTCACGACCTACTACTCGTAAGTCGCGGCCATTGCCACTGGGCCACCACTGCTCTCGTATACTCTTATCGTATACCATCGATATATTCCAGCAAGCCATGGATAATCAAAACATAAATATTTAGACAGTTGACAAAGGTTTGGTGTCGCAACGGATAAATTAATAATCATTCTAGACAGCTTTTTCTTGATGAAGAAATATAAGCCTTTTCCAAACTTTATTGGAGTCGGCTTCTGGTCTAAACGGATGCAGCCGAATACCAATATTTCACATGGAGTGATTTTTTATCTGACCTCCATAACCCTTACTGGGTAGCAGTAAGGAAAGAAAATAGAAGATTAAGCACGTAAAAAATAAACTTACATAAACTAGTGTCTTTCAGGATTTCCATGATGCCGTCGTCCTAAGGAAAAAAGAAACATTTAAATAGGTATATTCATGTAGACATGTATGAAGAGAGTGACTTTTAGTTGGGAATACTTATTGGCCAATGAATCCTTTGAAAAATGGTGAATGAATCTCGCCATTTACATTGCTAATTTGCTACAATGATCTTTTTGCGCTCGAATGACGTTACACAATTAGGGTGCTGCAAATACATCGACAAATAAAACCTAAGTCGAAGAGGGGCGTGCATTGACTAAAAAAAAAGCCATGTGTGCAATTCACACGTGGTAGAAGTGAAACCTTCAAAAATTTTGGCTTCAAGATAATGAGACGAATGTAAAATGTCAGGAAGAGGATAATAATTGTAGGTACTAGTAATGATCATAGTGATACAAAGTTTGATAATTATTTTACATTCACTAAACAGCAGTAAAAAAAAAAATAATTAGGAAACATGCCTTTTAGGGTTCCGTTGCCAAATGGCAAGAAACGGAACCCTTATAGATTCGTCATGTCTGTCTGTCTGTCTGTCTGTCTGTCCGTCCGTATGTCACAGCCATTTTATTCCGAAACTATAAGAGCTATGCTGTTGAAACTTGGTAAGTAGGTGTATTCTATGAACCGCATTAAGATTTTCACACTAAAATAGAAAAAAAACAATAAATTTTGGGGTTCCCCATACAAAGAACTGAAACTCAAAAATGTTTTTTTTTCATCAAACCCATACGTGTGGGGTATCTATGAATAGGTCTTCAAAAATGGTAATGAGGTTTGTATTATCATTTTTTTCTAAACTGAATAGTTTGCGCGAGAGACACTTCCAAAGTGGTAAAATGTGTGTCCCCCCCCCCCGTAACTTCTAAAATAAGAGAATGACAAAACTAAAAAAAATATATGATGTACATTACCATGTAAACTACCAACGAAAATTGGTTTGAACGAGATCGAGTGAGTAGTTTTTTTTTAAAACGTCATAAATCGTAAACCGCAATTTACCTTACATTCAATCAACTGAAATATAAAAATTAAAAAATATATATATTTTTAAACCGAAAATACCTACAGGTTTGTACGGAACCCTCGGTGCGCGAGTCCGACTCGCACTTGGCCGGTTTTTATTGTGCTTATCGATTCGTAAATACCATCAAAATATAGAAGAACGACGAACGTAAGAAACACTGTATAATGCTTCCTATCTCATTTTCTCCCACGTTAAATCTTATGAATGTATGTGTCTGTCTCTTTCTATATTGTCGCTTTTTCGTTTCATAGACTTTCAAGTCACAACGGTGCTAAAGAAGTTTTCACTTCAAAAATATAAAAAGTAACGTAGGTTCTCGGTCGTTTAAATTAAATACGACAGAGGCAGTACGTACTCGAAAACATGAGGCGGTCAATAGTTTAATTATTTTTAGAAGCTCTACACAGTTCCAGATCACAAACGAAACCTACAATTCCACTCCCAAAATGTTTCTTAAATAATGCAAATAACACATATTACTGCTGAAAAGGTCACATAACACATTAAGTGCTACACAAGACCACTCAATTATCCGGGTTGGCGTCAAAGGAGCAGTGGGCGAAACCATCAGTCGGTACAACGTGTGGTGTACTAATACAACAAAATTGACAAAGGAAACTGCCTAATGTTATTTTTTCAAGGAAACATTAGATACCAGGAGGTTTTGTTAGTGGGTGTGAATCTAGCCACTGTAATGATATAGGTACCTACTTACGGAAGATAGGCAGCCTATTTTTATTAGGTACCCATGAAATCGATGAAGTAAATAGTAACATAAATGAAGACTATCAAATTGTTACTTTTTTGAACATCAAAGCAAATTCAGAGTCTATTAACGTTCCATGTGGTGCTGGACGTAATTAATGATATATTTATTTGCAAGAATATAGGTAGCTTACATAAGTTCTTAAGATCTAAAGATGAGTTTCACTATATTCGGCATAACAGCCGTGCAAATGTTTTGATTTGAAATCTTATAGCATGCAGTAAGTACACATTAAGTCATGAGTAGGTAATAACATAAAAATAATTTCATAACTTAAATTTCGATAACAATGCAATTCATAAAATTAAATACAATTATATTAATTTAAAATCATACTTTACATTAAAAATAGCGAGGAAAAGCACCATCTCATTTCTTCCCGTGGGTGTCGTACGAGGCGACTAAGGAACTTACTAGCAGCAGTGTTCTCTGCTTACCAAGGGGTATCGTATTACCTAGTAACAGGGTTGTGGAGGTTATAGAGGCAGTCGCTCTACACATATACTGGTATTCAGATGCGTCCGGTTAGACTGGAAGCCGACTCCAACATAGTTGAGAAAAGGCTGGCAGATGATGAGTAAAATACGTGGTTATGTTACCTGCCTGCCTGCCTGCCTGCCTGCCTGCCTGCCTGCCTGCCTGTGCTAGCTGACATATGGCGAATAATAATGTATGTTTTGTTTTATAATATTAATTACTTACACGATATTGTATAGAATCAAGTTCTTCTAACTTAACAGACAGCTGTGCTGCTGGGGAGTTTGTTCCGCCACTTCTTCTTCCCAGCTAAAGCACTAGGAAGTGTCGAAGGGCAGGCGTTTTGGGGGGACTGTCTTTTGTAACTATGACGTTCAAAAAGTGCTGACTCTCAGCCTAGTTTGAATAAATGACTTTTGATATTGATTTTGCCCCGAGAACCGAAGCAGCACCGTTTATAGCCACTACTCCACTCGGTAGTACGACGATGTAAGTTTTTGACTTGCACAAACTTACCTAAGACTTCATATACACTAGGTAACTGTACTTGTATAAGTTTTAAAAAGTCGTAAATCAGTGTCTAAGTTATTTTCCCGAGAGTTGCTTAAATGCTTATGTTTTCAACTTACCTTGCACGGTGCATTCATTAGGAGGTGTACTCTTCTAAACTGTCTGAAGTTAGACTATAGACTGACTGACAGTAAGTACGCGAAAGGAATAAAATTATATAGGTAGGCCCAGGTGCAAACGGACGTAAAATAAAAATTAATAAAAGATAGTGTAATTAAATATTAGTGTGGGACCAAATCACCCACCTGCATGCGTAGAATGACCACCGTAGAAATGGGTTTTGTCGACGAAAGAGTAGACAAAATTACAGATTGTGGAAAGATTAAAGACAGATTAAAGATTGTAGAAACATTTGTACCGTTTTATGCTGGCGCAGCATGACAATTCTATCTCTATTCTACCAAGAATAGACAAAGTTCTTTCTATGTTGGTCATGCTACGCGTGCTGAGCTAATAGATGGACAAATGATAATGATGCAGGGAAATATGCCTATATTTTTTTCTCTTAATCAATGAAGAAGCTTTATATAAACCCAACAAAAGTATTAAACGTAAAATTTTACTATGGTTTACTAGCTGCCCGTACAGACGTTGTCCTATTTCCTTGAACTCGATAGCAGCGCCACCTACCGGGTCCAATAGTGAATCTAAACCATCCAGGGTGCCACCCAGGT
Organism: Aporophyla lueneburgensis; assembly: GCA_932294355.1. Taxonomy (NCBI): domain Eukaryota; kingdom Metazoa; phylum Arthropoda; class Insecta; order Lepidoptera; family Noctuidae; genus Aporophyla; species Aporophyla lueneburgensis. Next base: position 22,889,927 of record OW028758.1, on the reverse strand, counting down.
GCATACAAAAAAATTCATTCAAATCGGTCCAGCCGTTTAGGGGGAGTTCAGTTACAACGAAAAGTGGCATTGACTTTTATATGAATAGATTGGTCAAAAACATTACAATTTTCTACTACAGCCGCGCGTTACCGTCGCGGCCACATTGTGACGTTATTTCTTCTTCTTCTTCTTTCGTGTCGATGGTACACGTACACTTTTTACTATATTGTTGGAGCCCAGTAGGTGGCCATGTTTATTGCGGCATCGGTGGCATTTTTTCGATCATCTGAGGTGCAGGTGAACGGGCACTTGGGACACTCTAGCGTGGTACACAAGTGTGACGTTATTATATCGTGTAAATTAAATTATTTTTCCGTTTTGTGCACAAAACGGAAATTGAACTTACTAATTTACTTTGGTGAGAATTCAAGCAGTTTGCTAAGCACTCACTTCACTTCTAGCAGTTTCGAAGATGACTCGTTTCAATATTTCGTTCCGTCCCACGGCCCACCAGAAAAATGTAACATAATAGAAATAGTTAAATAAGTAATGCATATTAAAAACTTAAAAAATATAGAAATTTGTTTCTTGACTCGTACACAATGCATATCTACATGTACGAGTGATCGCCCATTGGTCGAAATTCGACCGTACTTCATTTGAATAGAAATACATTATTAAATGAAAAAAATATAAATAATAATAAATATAAAAAAAAAAAATATGTTTATATTTGACATTCAGTAACACTATAGACTAGTAATATTAAAGACAAATATTCTCGATATGATCATAGATTTTAAAAATGAAATAGGTTATATATCTATACAATTAATTTATTACCTATGGTTATAGGTACTTGACATACAGTAAGACTATAGACACAAAATATTAAAGACAGATATTCTCGATTAGACCACAGATTTGGACCATAAACAAAAGAATATCTATGCATGTGTGTATTAAATACACGGTAATGAATAGTAGTCAGTGTAAAGTGTTATCTATTGAAAATAATGTATATTTCGCATAATTAAAAAAAAAATATTAGCATTCGTCACTTCTTCTATGTATAAACTATAAGTGTGCGAAATCTCATACTCCTCCGTATGCCCAATTTTCGTAAAAAGGTATCCAAAGTTTTCGCTTCACGTATTAATTCATTAATTAATACAGAAAGCGAAAGGTAAGTCATTCATACAATACATTCACTCACTGATCAATCGTGAAATGTCGTAAACTACTGGACTTAGGAAAATGAAATTTGGTACAGAAGTAGATTATGAGTAGGAGACGTGAGGTAAGAAAAGTTTTTAGGATACTCCTCCCGTAAAGGGGTGAAATAGGTGGTGGAAATTTGTATGAAAGTTCGTCGGTTTTGAAGCTAGGTTCTTAAAATTTTGTGTTTAAAAAAATTAAATTAAATTAAAATTCGTTTATTTCAGGTAACAAAACCCATATTAGGCAACAACATTAAAATGATCAAATTATAAATACAATGTCATACATACATTATAAATTATTTTAAATTAATTCAAAAGATAAAAATATCAATATTATACAACACACAAATTAAATACATTAAATTAAAAATTCATAATCTAGATGATCCATTAATTAAAATTAAAATTAAATTAAAATCCATTCATTTCCGTTGACGTTCGTTTAGGTTGACGATTAAAAACTAATTTATAAGTATTTCAGCGTTTTTAATAATTCTGCTCCCGAAGAAGAAGAGAAAGAAGGGAGGAAGAAGGGTGCCCAACCTGCCCTGGCTGCGGTCCGTAGCTCCTTGCCGAGAACGGGCCAAGTTGATGAAGAGGGTTTCACGAAAGTGGAAAGGAAGAAGAAGAAGCCCTGTTCACGAAACCAGTGTGGTACCGCTCCGAGTGGACCCAACATGCTGCTGCGCCCTGCTGTGCCTACGACGCAGCTGTACATTTCACGCCTGCACTACTCCACGACGATTGAAGAAGTAGTGCAGTTTTTGAAAGTGAAGACCAACTGGACTCTGAGGGTCGAAAGGTTGGAGTCGCGCCACAACATCAACTTTAAGTCGTTCGTGGTACGAGTTCCAACCGACCATCTACAGACCTACTTAAGAGAGGACTTTTGGCCGAAAGGTGTCATGTTTCGACGCTTCCGAGGACGGTTACGCGACACCACGCAGCGGAACACGACGCCGTCTTCATTACGTGTTTAGAGACAGTTTTAGTTTAGTTTAGTTTTATAGAATATGTATTAGTTTATAGTTATTGATTTTATATTATTTATGTATTGTTTTTATGGGCCTTAGTAGCCTGAAATAAAGGATTGATTGATTGATTGATTGATTGTCAAAGTCATCATCATTAAAACTATTATTTGGGCATATGGTCGGAAACTAACGCAGCAAAGTCTCCGACTTTCACGCGGGCGAAGCCGCTGGCAAAAACTAGTTTAATTTATGAAAGACTTTTGGATTACATGCATATTCCCTATTCTGGCCAAGAATCAGTAATAATGCGATAAGTTAGACAGTAAGTAACAAGAAAACATTAAATAAAAATAAAAGTAAATTATACTGTACAATTTACAATGAAAAAAACCGGCCAAGTGCGAGTCGGACTCGCGCACCGAGGGTTCCGTACAATTCTTTAGGTATTCACGGTTTATGCATAAGGCTTATGTTTATGAAATTAAATGTAATTTTTTTAATTTTTATATTTGAGTTGATTGAATGAAAGGTAAATTGCGGTTTACGATTTATGATGATTAAAAAAAAAACTACTAACTAGATCTCGTTCAAACCAATTTTCGTTGGAAGTTTATATGGCAATGTACATAATATATTTTTTTTAGTTTTATCATTCTCTTATTTTAGAAGTTACAGGGGGGGGGGGGGGCACACATTTTACCACTTTGGAAGTGTCTCTCGCGCAAACTATACAGTTTAGAAAAAAATGATATTAGAAACCTCAATATCATTTTTGAAGACCTATCCATAGATACCCCACACGTATGGGTTTGATGAAAAATTTTTTTTTGAGTTACAGTTCTATGTATGGGGAACCCCAAAATTTATTGTTATTTTTCTATTTTTGTGTGAAAATCTTAATGCGGTTTACAGAATACATCTACGTACCAAGTTTCAACAGCATAGCTCTTATAATTTCGGAAAAAAATGGCTGTGACATACACGGACAGACAGACAGACAGACAGACAGACAGACAGACAGACAGACAGACAGACATGACGAATCTATAAGGGTTCCGTTTTTTGCCATTTGGCAACGGAACCCTAAAAATGAAAGGAGGCGAAATAAGAACATGCACTTTTGTACGGTACTTACTCTTGAATTGGTACCTACTCAAAATAGACTTGTAAACTAGTCAGAAATCTTGTTGAAGTTAATTTAGAGGGGATATCTAGGTGCTTAATACGTTAAAAGCTACTTCAGCTTTCAAAATCTTTTTCGGGGATTGTTGCAGGTAAATAAAATCCCATCAAAAACATAAATGTGAAATGAGAGCCAAGTTCAATATTATGATTGATTGTTGACTTCAACGACAAAAGAAGTACTAAATGGGTGCTAAGTTCAATGCTCAGTCCTGAAAATTTATAACTACATAAAATATCATTTCTACTTCTAATTTAGGATAATATATTGTAGCCTAAGGCCTGACTTGGCTAGTTCTCATATACGAATTATTATGTTCGATGGCTAGTTTCTACCAGCAAGCCAAATTTTAGGAATAATAAAATAAGAACCGAAAAGTAACAGGTTTAGAACTTGCGAAGGCTATAATATAATTCGTATATGAAAACTAGCCAAGTCAGATCTTTTACTTGAACTTGGCTTGACACGCTACCGCGTGTCTAGATAAAAAGAAAATTTCAAAAATTGCATTTACGATTATGATCGTTACTATTTTGACTTGTCGACCAAAACTTTTGATGTAAGGAAATTAATTGTTAAGTATGCAAAATCAACCGCTCATCTGCTTGCCTTTTCCCAAATATGTTGGGGTCGGCTTCCAGTCTAAGTGGAAACTTTTTTTTTTGTAGGGTATCTCGTAGTTAATCCTGAAAAGATTCTTACTACTTAAACGGATTGTGACCCGGCGAGTTCTAAAAAGTTACCTTTTTAGGCCTCCAGCCGGGGCTTATTATACTTAAAACTAAAGCGAAAGCTCTAAGGGTTACCCCAAGGTGGGTACGAACCTCGGCTTAGGCAATCACTGGTAGGGGGACAGCAAGGGACTGGCTGGATCTGGGTTAAATTATTTAGGGACTAATTAAAAGCTAACGGCGCAGCATCGCGGGCTGGCTCTTGCAAGGGTCGGGAGGGATTATTAAGTCGGGGTCGCGACGACGGACCTCGGCGGCGAGGTCGGTACGGTTTGTGTCTTTGTGTTTTTCTAGCTGTACTGGTCTCTTTTCGACTCTCCTGGAGGAGAGTAGTGGGATCGTCAGGATCGGTTAGAACGTGCCGCAAACGGCGGACTTTACTGATACGGGAGGGGGTCTAACTAGATGCAGCTGAAACCGGTATTTTATATGGAGAGACTACCTATCTGTCTTCTAAAACCCAGTTACTGGGTAATACTATACCCGTTGGTACGACTGTTTGTCAGACTTTCGGGCTTCTGACAACCTATAACGACTTTCAAAGATCCATGAATGACCGCCGGCACCAACGGCTAGTATGTAGAAATGGTCACCCATCCATGGACTAACCGCGGCAAGCGAAGCTGAACCTGATCGATCATGGCTATAATTACTTAGCTACTTACTTAGTTAAAACTAACTAAAATGGTCCGTATAGGTATTCAAATCATAGGAGTTTTTGTTTGAAAGTACGGTACACGGCAAACTGACGTCGTAGGGTGTCACGTCAATTTGCCGTGTCAGTTTGCTCGTGGAGGCGATCGGCGGCGGCGACCTCTCGCGTCCGGCCCTGGTGCGAGCCATGGTACGGAGCGAGAGGGAATGGGAAGCCGTCACCTCCTTCTGCGAAGCAGTAATGCTCGCGAAGGAGGAGGCGGGGCGCGTGAGGGAGTGGCAGTCTCTGCGCCCTCACGTCCCTAGCCGCCGCAGGAGGAGACGCCCCGGGCGTCGGGAGTCCATAGCGGACTCCCGGCTACCGTAGGCGCGAGCTTGCAGGTGGCGAGCAATGGGTAGCTCGCCGCCCGGTAAGGAACAAGGTCGGGTCGACGGCGCGTAGTGTTCCACGCGCGCCTCACTACTCCATACAAGTTTAGACGTGATTAAAAACTTGCCTATTAAAATTACGTCAATTTACGTCAAGCGCTGATTAATTTGACAGGACTAAACTAAAATTTATCTTCTGTCCTTTCCTTAATGAAATAGAAAGAAAAAGATGCACTGAACTTAAATTTAGTTTAGTTTGTGAATAAGGGAATCGGCACCATTGTCTGTCGGGAAGTGCCGCATACGCACTTGAGATCTGAGCCGCCCGTCGGCATTCCCCTATTACTATACAGCCATTTTTTTCCAGCCTAAGACCACAAGGGGGTGTTATCGCCTACTTTGGGAAAGGCTGGTCTAGAGAAAGGTAACTTAGATAGTACTTCTTGTATGACAAGCCGCATGTTATTTTTCATCAGGGAAAATACAGACCTCCATACAAACTTTAATTCCCCATTCAACGCTTTTACCTTAGGGGTCCGCCGCCAGTCTAACTGGTTGCAGCAAAATACCAGTATTTTCAATATAACAACTTCCTATCTGACCTCCACAACCCAGTTACTGGGTACCTTCGCCGGTTACGAGTACTACGTACCTGAACTTTTTGAAGAACATTTTACATCATGTGTTGCTTTCCGTCTTTCCCGCGGTGGACATAAAACAGGTTGTATAACAACATACCTGTATTCGTGTTTCAAGGGGTAGTAATCAGGTATAGAGTACTTCTCAGAGTAGTCAGATAGGAAACGTCAACCTAATCTAGAATCTTTACTAATATTATAAAGCGGAACCGGCGTGTGTGTATCACCAATTGTATGAACCTAAACGAGGCAAAAGAAGCGTGTAGAGATCGTAGCAGGTGGCGTTCCGTGGTTTCTGTCTGGTTTCTGTCATGGGAAAAAGACGTGATTGTATGTATGTTTGTGTATGTGTATAAAGCTAAAAAAAATTGTTTGTTTGGTTGAACGCGTACAACTAGTTCGAATTGAAAAACTCTTTTAGTGTTAGGTTGCCCATTTATCGAGGAAGGCACGCTAGAACCATTAGGAACTGAGCAAAACGAAAAAAAAGTCACGAATACGTAGCACAGGAAGGCGATTCGATGCGACGGCGAGGGTCGGGAGAGCAAGAAATTTAACGCGGACGAAGTCGCGGGCAGAAGCTAGTCTTAAAATAGAATTGACAACATCATCATCATCGTTTGCCGAAAGGCATCCACTGCTGGATATAGGCTTCCCTCAATTTGAGGGGGTTTGCTATAATCGCCACACTTGGCAGGCGGGTTGGCGATCGCAGCACGGTGGTAAAATGCATAGAGAACGCTGCTGCTCATTCTCTAGTAACTTCCTTAGTCGTCTTTTACGAAACCCACGGGAAGATAGGGGATGGTGTCATTCTTTATGTCCGAATATAATATATTTATTTACAGGCTGCTCCTCCATGACATGCTGCAGTAAGGTCCTGAACAGCGTGGCTGGTAGACTCGATAACGCATGAAGCCCTGCCAACGCCCACAGCGGGCAGTCACCGTCAGAGCAGAACTTGAATTTCTGCCACAACAAATTTTACCAATAAAAAAGACTTATCAAAATGATAACAGATAGTATAGAGCTACCATGAAAATTAAGAGTTCGAAATAATTTTCATTTATAGTTCTACAATTTGCTGCATTTATTTTTCCACAATATTTATTTTTGGTCACTTAGTTTGGTTAAGTAGTGGTATCTACCTATCTACCAACCAGTAATCATAGATTATAATAATTCTGTAAATACATATTTGTTACGGTTTTTTTTGGGTGGGCAATGTTCAATTGACGTCCCCCGCTCTAGGGTGGAGCGGAAGGTCATGTCAGACTTTTACTGACTAAAACCCACCCGTGTTCCTTCAGTTGCCCATATGCCAGGGCCACGGTATCTCTTTCGAACATATCTCGCGACCCTGGCAGGATATTTGTTACGGTCGCGAACCACATTTCAATCAACATACTATTTGACGCTGAGCTGCACTACTCTGGCACTTCCACCTTAAGTAATATTATCGTCTCCGTGATGGATCTATGGAGGTATGTATATGTCACCGTAAAATACCGTTAGATTATAATCTAGCTCGCGTGATCGTAAACTGTCGATAAACTATGATACCATTACACTATACCACTGCTTTCAATTTAATGTATTCATTTTTGATAGTTTATCATTTATCCACGACAAAACGTCAAATTGTAAACGAAATAGATTTTAATCTAACAATGTTCAAAATGTTCCTTGAAAAAAAATGACACAAAAAATGGAAACAATTTTTCAGTTATTCCCTCAATTCAACATCTAACGATACCCCTTGTCAACAACTGACAGTGAACATACAAATCAAAATCACTCACCATGGCTTCAAACCGCGCGTCCCTGTAACAAACACTAGAGTTATAAAATTACCATAGGAACAACATCTACAGAACATTCTCCATCATATCGTAGTGTATATAGGATCTCTATGGGTTATTAGTATGCACGATATAGTTTTAACTTGCTCCGAATGGGGTGGCAACTGTGTGGAGTACAGTTGATGTTAGTTTAACTGTGTTGTTAAGTTTCAGACGTGATTTAGATACGTCATTTAGTGCTCAGTTAATTTCGTGTGGGACTAAATTTGATTTTAAATTATTTGTGTCTCGTGAAACAATAAAGATACTACTGTCTATGATTTATGTAAATATGAGTACCTAAGCGTACAGTTTATGAACACCAGATCGGTTTTAAAGAATTTTTAAACAAAATAAAATAAGGGATTTAGATCAAAATTATTCAAATTTTGATTGTTTCTGAAAGAGTAAGGTTTGGTAATTATTAATGAAAAATGATATCGAAGAAATGTCAACCACGACCACGCTCATAGAAGTCGATTCTTTCATTAAAATTTTCAATCACTTTTTGGCAAAATGGCGGGTTTATTTCGTTAATCACTTCACGAATTTTGATTCTTAAAAAAGGCTGCAATTGATTCGAGTGGCTTCTTAGGTGATATTAAATTATATAGAAAATGGGCACATTTACACATATTTTCCCAACAAAAATAATAATAATGGATGCTTTAAGTTTAGGCACATGTCAAGGTTAAATAAAGTATTCACTGACCAAATTACGAAAAATAAGCACATTCTGAATTCGTTGTTACAAAACATTTATTTATTTTTCAAACTCTTAACATACATTTCGGTGAATTGAGAACATGGCGCCTGAAGTTGTTTGATCCCATTTCTTCCAGTCGGTGTCGAGAAGGCGACTAAGGGTCTTACTAGAGAATGGGCAGCAGCGTTATCCCTGCATTTTCTACCATACTGCGATCACCATCCCGTCTGCCAAGCGTGGCGATTATAGCAAACCTCAGATTTGGGAGACGCCTATGTCCAGCAGTGGCCGTCTTTCGGCTGAAATGATGATGATGATGAAGCGTACAGTTTATGAACAGCACATCGGTTATAATATAGATATTATATCCTAAATTAAGAATGTTCATCCCGCGCGGGCTAGCAAGTGCCAACTTCGCATTTATAGTGGTTTTTCGTGATTATTTTATCTATACTAAAATACGTATTCAGCTGCATCCGGTTAGACTGGAAGCCAACCCCAACATAGTTAGGAAAAGGCTAGGCAGATGATGACTAATATTATAAAGCTAAAGAGTTTGTTTGTTTTTTACTTGAACGCTATAATCTCAGGAACTACTGATTGGAATTGAATAAATAGCATGAAACGTATAAAATACCAAAGATCTAGTGCTTGGCAGAAAATAAATAGTACTTTGATTTAAACTTAATAAGATACTCGCGAAAAATGCTACCTAAAAAAGTTCCCTTAGATTTTTTTTAATATTTCGTAATCTTTCGTAGTATCTTAGAGCTTAAATATTAGATACTAGCTTTTGCCCGCGCCTTCGTCTACGTAAATGGCGGTTATCGCGGATGCAGACGAAGTAGCGGAATAAAAAGTAGCCTATGTCCTTTCTTGGGGTTCATACCCCGTACCAAATTTCAACAAAATCGGTTCAGTGGTTTGGTCGTGAAAACATAACAGACAGACAGAAATGCTTTTGCATTTATAATATTACTATAGATTAAGTATAATTAAGCATGACGTACAGAAGTAGGTATAGATTTTAATAGGTCACCATTGTCATCTTGATTGAATCAAACAACATTCCAACAATGTTATATACCATACATAAAATTGGCATATTTTCCCAACAAAAATGATAATAATGGATGTTTATGTTTAGGCACAGGTAAAGGTTAAATAAAATACTCATTGACCAAATTACGAAAGATAAGCACCTTCTCAATTCGTTGTTATAAAACATAATAATAATATCGATTTCGTTTTCTTCACGAATTGAGAACGGAAAGTATTAAGTAATTTAATTTCAGAGAAAAGAAAAACTGTTTTAGTTTATCGGTGTAAGGGACATTGATGCGTAAAGTGGAGTACCATGCATTCAGCAAACTCCAGACTCACAGAGTAGACATTTTTCGTCAGTGAAAACAAATACAACATTAATTTTTGTTTATGCGAAACCCGAAACACGGGTCTAGTATTTTTATGTAAAGAATCTATGAAAAAAATTTCAAAACTGTATCATTAATAATCACAAAGTTATAAGCTTGATAAGTTACCTGGTTGTCCACGCAAAAACATATGCACATCACCACAAACAGCTAGTGTACGTACAATCTCCGTGTAATAGACGTTTGAGTACGAGAAAGACATGATAATTTTAAAATCGAAACAAAACACTAAGGCCCCGCGACTTGGAAGCGTAATTAAATATTTTTGGTACAAAATATAACATGGTGTAAAAATTATTGGAATCGATTCAGTTACTGATTCTGAACAAACTATATTCAGGTTTCGCATATACTAAAAATAATCTTGTATATAGTTCCAAAAAAAAAAAATGCAAGAACCACACGGTCAAAATGTATGGAACTGCTGATTTATTTTTTACTAGCTTTAGCCCGCGGCCTCGCCCGCGTGGAAAGTTTTCCACTGGAAATTACGCTTCCATGAAAAAAATATGCGATGGTAAATATCTTATAGCATAACCCAGGTCATGCTCTACCTCTGTGCAAAATTTTATCCAAATCCATTTAGCTGTTTTACCGTGAAGGCGTATATAACAAACAAATAAGTACACGTATTTCCGCATTCATTCCTACTAATATTATAAATGTGAATGTAAGTTTGTTTGTTACGCTTTCACGCGAAAACTACTTAACCGATCATCATGATACTTTGTACACATATTGCACACATGTACACATGTTCTTGGTGGTGTTAGAAGTAACAGGATACTTTATATGACAAAAAATATATCTATATTTATTGTTATTTTTAACGCGAGCGAAGCTGCGGGCAAAAGCTGGTAATATTATAGTTAGGATATCCTTCGTAAACTGTAAACATCTGTGGGTCTAGAATGATAGTGGATATACCTACTGAATTTATGGTGCACGTCATGTCACTTACACACTGAATTAAAAAAAAAAACGTATTTTTGATGCCAACTCAAAAACCACTCATCAGAACTGGACCAGTCTACAAGTATACGCCACCAAACAAAAAAAAAAAAAACGTTTTCCAAATCAGTTTATTAATGACGGAGATCTGAGGTAGCAATTAAAAAAATATTGAATTAAGAATCTCGGTTAAAAAAAAAACAAATACCTTTTTAACACCACAAAACGGCAACTATATCCCACCTCACTTCTTCCCACACAAAACAGACATTAGGAACTACACAGAAAATACGACGAGGAAAACTATAGACAGCTCGGAAGTGCTGCAGTACAGTTTAATAGAAAGTTTCCAGCTATAACATTGGCATTAAGCCTTCATTTCAATCGCGGACAATGAGGGCATATTGACGGGCTGAACACGCTACGTTTATATTAAAGTTGCTGTGTCAACCTACGCGACGAATAGGGCTTAGGTACTCGGTACCTACTATTTTTCTATGGGGTTGGAATAAGGCTCTAAATATTAGGTACTGACACCAGCGGGGTAGGTAATTGTGTAATTGAAACGTATTGCTATTTAAAATGTTAAATTAATGAATTGCATGTTTTAGCAACAGAATATTGCCGTTTAGAATACCAAATCACTTGATCTCTCTGCCTCATATTTTTATTCTTCTAATCGAAAAAGACACTGCCAAAATCCGAAATAACTTAATTCTTGGAAATAAGTGACTGAGATTTTTTGCCACTGGGAGTTGGTGAAGTGAAATATTTCCGCCTTTATTTTTGAAATCAGGTAGAATAGGGGTATTTATTTACTAACAATCTAAATTATTTTTAAATTAAGTAAAGGCACAACCTCTCTAATCATATAACTACTAGAATTACGAAACTGTGTAAAGGAATAAAGGCTTTTTTTATTTAATTTAATGTGGACTATAAACACATGCACACGTACATGAATAGCTATGTATAGGCTACTAACTGTACCGTGTGGTGCCGGACGTAAAGAATAGCACCATCCAATTTCTTCCCGTGGGTGTCGTAAGCGACTAAGGGACTTACCAGAGAATGGGCAGCAGTGTTCGGTATGAATTTGCCCACCATACTGCGATCGCCAACCCGCCTGCCAAGCGTGGCGATTATGGCAAAGCTCCCAAAATTGAGGGAGGCCTATGTCCAGCAGTGGACGTCTTTTGGCTGGAATGGTGTAAGGCTACTAATACTAACATCATTCGCTAATGCGCTTGGAAAACGTTGCTACTGTTATTCTATGATGCCATTATCCCGCCGAACTCATAAAAAGCCCTCCGTTCGTAATAACACTGTTTTTAATCGACTTCGTTTTTACGAACGTCTTTTGAAGAACGTTATATTCTGAAGGCTATGATTTTTTGATCTACGACACTTGTAAAACTATCCAAGTTCAATGCACCAAGACAATAGGTCCAAGTGTACCTATTGTGCTGAAAACAGAAGTCACTTAATTTAAAACCTTTGTCTAAACCTTAAGTACAGTCACCAAAACAGAAAAGTAACCAAGTTCGTCGGATATACTTGAAGTTTTTTAATCTTTGTACCTAAATATAAAAATATAAAAACCAATGGAATTTAAGAATAAAATTTAATTTACATACACCCACACACATAATCAGCCTACAGTGTTCCCATTCATCATCATCATCAGTAGCTTATAAAGTTCCCAATGCTGGGACACAGGCTTCTTCTTGGTGGATGGGACTGTGTCATAATCCACCACACGGGGGTTGGTAGATGTCACATGTCTTCGAATTTTTGGTTCTAAGACATGCCGCTTTTCTCACGATGTTTTCTTCACCGTTTTCAGAGCAATCGTGATGAATTAATGTACACTAAGTAAACTACCTGCTTGAGTTGAAACCACAACCTTCATGTCGAAAGACGCGGCCGTTACCACTGGGCCACCACTGTTCTACGTGTTCTCATGGCAAGGACGCAGTTCTGCTCTCTTCGAGAGGGATTGTCCTGGTAGATGTCACATGTCATTTATGTTCGAATTTTTAGTTCTAGGAGATGTCGGTTTCCTTGGGATGATTTCATTCACCGTTTTGAAAGCAGTTTTGATGAATTTAATTAATTGAAAACAAATAGTTCATTTATCACAATTTAATTGCATTCGAAAACATCCATCGGTTTCTTTCTAAACTTCAACTATATCCGACGACCCTTTTTTTGTCGGTGGAAAATCATCAAATGACGTCTCCTGCTCAGAGTGGAGCGGAAAGGCGTGCCAGGCTTTTACTGACTAAAAGCTACCCGTGTTCCTTCAGTTGCCTCTGCCATGGCCTCGGTAACTCTTTCGAACAATTTCACGACCCTGGCAGACATCGGGCTCAGCGGATCCCTTCAATATCAGAAGACCCTGGTTACTTATCTTTTTAGGTGACTGTACCTAACAAAGTTAAGTGAGTTTCACACAATATCTTCTACTTAGGCCTAATTATATGTTTGTAGAGCCCTTGTAACACATTACTGCTTACAATACGAAAGCGTTATCTACTATCAATAAACTAAATATGAAGCAATTGTTTCAGATACCGAAGAAATCTGTGAAGAAATGGCTGAAAGACGTACGGAGACTATTCAGTTGATGTTATGGGGATTAACAGACTTACTTCGTTTTATCATAATCAACCTATAACGTTGCTTCTGCTGGGACACAGGTCACCTCTCTGTCAGAGGGAGTGGGCCGTAATACACCACGCAGGACCGGTGCGGGTTAGTTACCGTGGCTCTGGCATATAGGAATTACCGTGGCCCTGGCATATAGGCAACTGAAGGAACACGGGTGGGTCTTAGTCAGTAAAAGTCTGACACGCCCTCTCGCTCCGCCCAGAGTCCTGACGATGTTTTTCTTCGACGTTTCCTGTGTTCTTACACATTTTTTACTTAGTTCACTTCTTACCTAGCAGATTTTGTCCTGCCGTTCTTGAATTCTGACAAAAATCTCATATACTCGTAAAATGCATTTCTCGTTTTTCCCGGTATATCTCCGATTCGGCTTATTTTCTCGCGATTTCTATTCCTGAACCTTCTAATACAAGCTGGATAACAATACATACATAAAGGCTTTTTGGATCCAAACCAGATCGAATAGATTTAAAATAGAAAAGAGCAGCCGTTTTTAGGGTTCCGTTGCCAAATGGCAAAAAACGGAACCCTTATAGATTCGTCATGTCTGTCTGTCTGTCTGTCTGTCCGTCCGTCCGTATGTCACAGCCACTTTTTTCCGAAACTATAAGAGCTATGCTGGTGAAACTTGGTAAGTAGATGTATTCTGTGAACCGCATTAAGATTTTCACACTAAAATAGAAAAAAAAACAATAAATTTTGGGGTTCCCCATACATAGAACTGAAACTCAAAAATGGTTTTTTTCATCAAACCCATACGTGTGGGGGGGGGTATCTATGAATAGGTCTTCAAAAATGGTAATGAGGTTTCTATCATAATTTTTTTCTAAACTGAATAGTTTGCGCGAGAGATACTTCCAAAGTGGTAAAAAGTGTGTCCCCCCCCCCCCCCCCGTAACTTCTAAAATAAGAGAATGATAAAACTAAAAAAAATATATGATGTACATTACCATGTAAACTACCACCGAAAATTGGTTTGAACGAGATCGAGTGAGTAGTTTTTTTTAAAACGTCACAAATCGTAAACCGCAATTTACCTTACATTCAATCAACTGAAATATAAAATTTAAAAAAAAAACATTTATTTTTAAACCGAGAATACCTACAGGTTTGTACGGAACCCTCGGTGCACGAGTCCGACTCGCACTTGGCTGGTTTTTATTATATAGATCTTGTAATGTAAATTATTATCAGGAACTATTTGGATTACATTTATTGGTCTAGTCTTACACCGTACGTAACCTTAAAGGCTGCTTACCCCGCTAAACAGACGGTGTGAAGGACAACGGCGTAGAACTTGAAACATATGTGGGTTGCTTGGCGAAGCAAATGAATTAGAAAGAAACGAAGAAGTTTTAGGGACGGATCACACTCTCTAATTTTATATTTAGGTACCTACAAAGATTAAAAAATGTCTTATCTTATTTTATATCTTTAAACGAGCAATTCTTGTATATATATATAATCTGAATCTCGGAAACAGCTCCAACGATTTTCATGAAATTTAGTATACAGGGGGTTTCGGGGGTGATAAATCGATCTAGCTAGGATTCATTTTTAGAAAATGTCGTTTTATACGTGTTTTCAATAATCAACTTTATCGATAATAAACTTAAACATAAATTTATGTGTTTTGTTTTATTGGATGAAAAATAACAAAATGTAATTTGTATTTAAATATAATTTCTAAAAACACAATTTACCAAAAAAATAAATTAAATACCGAGCAAAGCTCGGGCATCCAGGTACTAATTTTTTATTAATGAACTGATCAGTTTATTAAAAGTAACAGAAAATTGTCTTCTGGTGATATTATTTGGCTAAAAACAAAATATTTCGGCGTATTCACATACATATTTTTATAAATACACATAGAACATAAAAATAACAAGATACAAGCAGCTGTATATTTTAGTTCAAACCTCCAAAAACATTGATTTCTAAATACAATTACGGAACCATTGTGTTATCTTTCATAATAAAAATCATATAGCTATGTGACATAGTAACAAACTTCTGCGGATACTTTATATTTCTTATGCCAAATTTTCTATCCTAGTATAATAAAACAGTATCTCACAAAGAATGAAGATTCTCGTTAGTCTTCACGAGTCTTCATCGACTGTCAGTTTTGATTTAGAACTAACTACTTTTAAATAGTACAAAGGTTTTTATTATATTTTATTCCAGTCCGCAAAAAAATTGAAAAATAAGAATACGCATAAAAAATTTGCTAAAACAGAAAAATACCAACATTTAAATACATCATGCCTGTGAGATAGGGCAGGGTATTGTACACCTTCCCCGAGTGGGTTCCCGCATTGTCGAGGTGGGGGGGCTCAGTAGCCGTGGCTTGCACACCCACAGTGAAGCTAAGAGGAACCTGAGGAGGGGACGCTCGTCAGGGCTTTTGCTATCAAAGCCGACGACGTAGTGGCCAACACGTAGGTTGCGGTGTCGCTTGGGCGACAACGCAACTGAGGCGGGCCGCGATGTCGTAGAATCTCAGGCATCGCGGCTGAGGGTTGGAGGTCGCGGCGGGAGAGGAGTGCCGGTATTGAAGTGCGCCACTCTCCCTACCTTTCGCGGCCTGAACGGACTCGCCACCGTCCGATGGGGACGCGGTGGGGCCGCAGGGGAAGAGGAGTGTTGGTATAGCGTTAGCCACTCTCCCTATCTCCTGCAGCCGAAAAGTGGTAGGCGGCGGGACCACAGTCCTGACCCATCGCAGGGGACCAAAGATACCATTGAGGGGGTCGTCTGGCGCCCATGTGCTTACTGGTCCCCGGGGTGGTCACGGCGTGCTATGTGTGTTTTGGCGCGCCGTAAATGGCCCATGGCCCCCGTAATGGTACCTTATCCCCCAGAGGAGGGTCCGGTGACGGATAGCCGCGGCGGGTTCGCGGAAGAATTACGTGTGCCCGTGTTCCCGCCACAAGCGGTACAGGAGGACACCGTCACGGTAATTATATCTATACAGTAGTCTATCTTCATACAAACGCTCGGAACGCAAGTCATACCTACGCGCCTCGAGTCTGGTACACTCCGAGTACATTCGTAGTCGCGTACGCACCGCTTTGACAAACGGATGGCGGGTGGTGTGATTGATGGTTTTGTTTGTAAGCAGTTAGCGTGTGATTTATGAATATTTGATAATAATCAGTGTAAGATGATTACCATGGTAGTATTATTTTTTTAAATTACTTGAAAACTCCGAAAGGAAAGACTAGATTTTTTATATACATACCTACTAGTACGAAATTTGTTTATTTTTTTAATACTTTTCCACCAAGTAAAATACCTGGATTATTGAATAAGTAAGTGAAATATAGGGTGAAAAAAGTGACACACGAGTGACCTACCTACGCTCGTAGTAGTAGCAAGTAGTTTCCTAGCCTGGGGTACCCAATCTTTTGATTTGAATCGATCCTTTGGATCGAAAATCATTGAATCGATAGACGATCTAGATCGCAGGATTTGAATCGGCCCAGCAAAGATCATATCGTAATTAAAAATCAATAAAAGTTGACATAATTTACATCTTCCACCCTTGTCACTTTTAATTAAAAACGGTCCAAACATTTGATTTTTTAAATAAAAATATAATATTTACAATCAAAGAAACGCAAGTAGGTAGATGAAGTTAAAATACTTGATGCGGGCAGCCCTCCCGCGTCTGTCGCTTGTTTACGTACCGCACGTGCTGTAGGTAAGTATTTCTAGGATAAGGCCGAGTCAAAATACTGTGTAGTATATCTATACTGTGACACCGTGGAGTTTTAGTGTGTTGACGTTGAAGAGCATTTCTCCACGTTAAAAAAAGGGTATTGTACACCTACCTTGGTGTACTTATTTGTAAATCCTCATTTCGCCAGTTATGTTTAAGTTCCAGCTCCCTATGGGCGTGCCTTTTGCCATCAACCAGGCACCTATTTAAACTCCAGACTGCTGCTGGAAAATTCTAGATAGAAAAGCCAATAAGACCGACCTGGGAATCGAATCCAAGACCTCATACCCAGCAGTAGTCCTTGCTACCATTAGAGGTGGTTACCAGTGGCGAAAGCACCATATAACACGATTCCTACCGGCTTGCCTTCGGGGATTCGCATTGGTAACTCTATCACTATTAAAAATACAATAGTATGTAAATAGTGGCTACTATTGTCAATAAATATAGTTACACTACGGGTATTTAATTCACCATAACATTCAAACAACAAAAAAGGTTATTTATAGCTTTGTATTACAACAAAAGAGAAATGTTCTAAATTAACCTGGCGCCAAAACGTCATAATCGGGAACTAAAAATTCATACAACAGCGATCCCGTAATGATGTCACTTTAGGTCACGTGGCACCGCTTGATATGTACGAGAGCAAGCCGCTGTACAACGGGTTATGACAGAGACAGGTATAGAAAAATGCGTCAGCGAGAACGAGATAGAGTAATATTGCATATTTTATTCGTTTTCATGTGTTCAATTTAATTGTATTTAATTCATTATATTCCTTAGATATTAATTTTAGAATGATAGTAAGTATTATTTATTGATGAGTCAGTAAGTTAAAGCCGACTTCGCATCGGCTTCTCTTTTCGAAAAAATTACACCTCGCCACTGGTGGTTACACCAACATTTCCTCACATAAAAGTGTAGTCATTCCCTAACAAGGGTCGAATTTGATGTCCCACGCTCCCAGTTAATACATTTCGTTTGTTTTCATTCAATCGACGACTATCTCAGGTGTTATCCGTTTTACTTTGTTATCAACGTTACGGAGATAGGCACCTAACTACTAATCAATGTTGTTTTACGACTGTTTTCTTTAAATGTGTTTGTGGAATTGTTTTAGAGGTGGGCTTTATGAGCTATAGACGGTTGTTGCTATGTATTTTGGCAGGATAGGAAAGATTTGAGAATGTTACAGGTCAAGGCAATCGTCATCATTATCTATTTTTGTATTTCCGATCGTATTTGTGAACAAACCATTTTTTTAATCTGCTTAAAAAATAGGGGAAGTTGATGGTAAGGATTGGTAGGGATGTTGGTGAAAAAAGGAGCCAGGCTGAAGTGGAAGTGGGCCTGACACCTCGTGCGCATGCACCCGGAGAGATGGGCGTCACTCACTGGACGCCTGAGGAAGGACATAGCTGTCGAGGTAGACCACAGCGAAGGTAGTGTCATGATCTGATAAGGTATGCAGGGTCAAAATGTCAAGATAACGTAGAACAAAGAAAGATTTGGAAGGAAAAAAGAGGATACCGTTGCTTATCACTGGGACAAACAGAAAATAGGCTAAGGAAAAAACAAGAATCTATAAAACCACTTCGTACAATTGCAATACAGTAGAAATCCACAAAAGTTGAAATCCAAAGCCTCAGTCAATAATTCGATATCTCGTAAAATATGTTCACCCGTCATAAAGATATCGTAAAAACCTGAAACTTGACACGCGTACCTACTACCCACGTATTTATTTAATCTCGAAATAAATGTTATTGAAACCTCTGTTATTGTTCTCTATATTTTGTGATGAGAAAATTTACGATTGGGCCATTGGATTGAATCTTCTCGTTCTTTTGGAAGATTTTTTAATATCGATCTATCTATAAGTATTGAAACTGTTCCAGCGAATAAAAACCAAACTGCCGTTTAGTAGACAAAAAAAGGGATGTCTACCGGGAAATCAAAAGGCACTTTTGAACGTTAAAATTTACAAGAAAAAAACTGAATTGATGCAATGATGGTCCAGTGCCAGCGAGTAGCAACGGCCCCGATTTACTAACTAAAAGCTCTTAAAACGGTCAATGGGAACATCGCGAGGAAACTTACATGTCCTAGAGTCAAAACTTCGAAGACTCACAATCAGCACTGGGCCTGCGTGGTATATTATGGCCCTTTCGAAGAGAGAAGGAATGTTTCCTAGCAGTGGCAACACATAAAAGTTCCTTCATAATTATTTTAATAAGTTTGGCAATATTTTATTTACCTACTGCTTTTGGTAAACATTTACTAGCGAATATCATCAATTGAGGAAGCATAATAAAATATGGAAAAGATGCATATCCTACCGGGATATTACGTAACACAGTGTAATGCAGACGTAGTAAATTTGGTCGGTTCAAAAATTTTCATTTACATTGTCCACTGAATTTTTTTCAGACATGAAGCAATGGATTAGGAATATTCTTCAAAATTCTTCAGATTGTGACTGAAAGTGTATTACGTAATTGGGGCGTTGGATCTCTTAAACTTGTTTATATGATGCCCGCGGAAAGAGCCAACGTAGGTAACCTCTTTCATATTATTTAAATTCAACATAATTATTTTATTTCACATGGGCGCTTATGAAACTTCAGAGGGTAGGTGCACGGTTTCAATTGGTAATTTCCTATAGAGAAGAGGTGGATTCCACGGTTACTCTTTAACACGCTTTTATTAGGTCGACCTGTATGTAACTATGTAATGGAATCTAAGGTAACTAATTTGACTATCTTCCAAGGATCGTAGCGTCATGAAAATTGGCAGCTGTATGTAGTTCTGATGACAATACAATAATATGGTACTGTCGAACTGATCTGATGATGGAGCCGGCAGATATGAACTGGAACTTCATGATGGAACATCGTACCATAGCTGTGTTTGGACTTGTTAGAAAAGTCTTGTAATGAACTTTGACCACAATTAGGTTTCAAGGTCTGATGATGAAGCCGGAAGATAGGCACTGGCATTCCATGATGGAATATCGTATCATAGCCGTGTTTGGACTTGTTAGAAAGGTCTTGTAATGAACTTTGACCACGATTTTTTGGTTTTTACGTGCATTATAAAAGCGTGTTTTTCTAGTGTTTTTTAAACTATAAATTAATTTTAAAAGAAATTGCGATCCCAGTAGAACTTGAAAATTTTCAAGTTTACATAGAAATTGTTCTGTTATCTCGTCGCGCCTTTCAGCGGGAGCATATTTTACAGTGATAATAAGAATGAGAGGACAATGTAGGCTTCATTATTGGTACATACTTAACAAAACAGAAGATGGTCAACAACTTCGGAAGTAACAAATCGCAGTATCTATACTGATATTGTATAGCTGAAGAGTTTGTTTGTTTGTTTGGTTGAACGCGCTAATCTTGGGAACTACTGGTCCGAATTGAAAAATATTTTTTGTGTGGGGTAGCCTATTTATTTAGGGCGAGGTTGCAGTACTTTTTAACTTTTTCAAACCTCTGTAAATCGTGCAAAATGACAATACTCCGTAAAAACAAAAATAGTTTAGGAAAATTGAACATATTGTCCAGGGTTGTGTGAAGATGGAAACGTGAATTAAAACAATTGACTCGATAAAAAAAAATCATAAAGATAACACTAAATCACTATTTTAAACGTGTGCCTTGAAGAGATTCCATCATCAAACCATGTAAAATTTATACCAAAAGATAGGGCTTATTGTTTTTAAGGGTTTGGTGAGAACACATTTTATAATTTCCTTATATTTTTTTTCTACGAAACAAATATACACGAAATCTAGCAGTGCAAGCGCTCGTAACGACCGGCCAGTGCACGCCGAGACGGCTTCGAGGTTGGACGCACGCCGTTTGTTCCACGGACTTCCCCCCCGCTTGCGCTTTGTAATAGATAAACAATTTAATAAAAACTTGTGTTGGTTTGTAACAAAAATGGGTAATAAAAAGAATAAAAGGATATTCAGAAAGTTGAAAACTAAGGTATATCGAAAATTCGTACTTGAGTCGTACCTACGTAATTTCTAATAATTTACTGTAAATAAATAATTAAGTAGATAATCTACTTATTTACGGTAAATAATTTCGTTTGATAACGTTCAGTTCCAAACATTATTTACCTACAATCATTGCTTAGGCGCGCCACAATATAAAAAAGTACAGTAGGTAAAGATTTACTGAACAGATTGAATTTGTTCAAAATATTTTTATGGTTGCTCAATAACTTTAAATATCGTATAGTAAAATAATTGATATTAAAAAGTCTAGGTAATTATACCGAGATTTTTCAAAATCAATTATTATACTATACGATATAATATAAATAAACGTCGTTTCACGTCATTAAAATTATTTAACGACGTAAAATGTATCAGATTACATGAAGTTTATTTTGCAGCGCTTCAATGGGAACAAAAAAGCCATGGGTAGTTGTCACTCCTTAGATAAATTTGAATGCAATATGCGAAAGTTCCACATAAGTACTTTAACTTTATTACTTGTGGTTCGCCTAGAACTGAGACCTCACAATGCATGTTCCGATTTTTCCATCTTTGCATAGTTACTAAAAGTGTATGACGTCAAAAAACAAAACATAATTTACACATGTACAAAAACATTACAACAGTTACAGTTTCAATTAACCTTCGTTTTGTTTGAGGAGTGGTTGAGTCAAATACAATTTTTAAGTTTGAATCTGAGCATAATCGGTCGCAGGGGTAACGATCTCTGCCGGGGTCGCGTGATTGTTCGAAAGAGATACCGTGACCCTGGCACATGGGCAACTGATGGAACACGGGTGGGTTTTAGTCAGTAAAAGTCTGACACGCCCTCCCGCTCCGCCCAGAGCGGGAGAAGTCATTTGATGATTTCCCATCCTGAAAAAAAAAAAAAAAAGGGGTAACGATCTAAGAGGGGATCGAAAAAATGAATATAAGAAAGTATAATGTTCGAGTGAGTCAAAAGAAAGGCCTTCTTTTGTAATAAGTTAACGAAGTAATCAACGAAATACATTTGCAACTTCCAGCGCCATCTAGTCACATGGCCTCTGTTCAGAACGAACTACTAGTCACAGTGAGTTCACCATAATTTAATAGATACATTCTCTCGTACTATGTTATGTATTATAAGTAAATAACGAATGTACCTGTATTTTGATATATTTAAATGAACAAGGAAATATTCAACATACGATATTGCATAATATAGTCCCAGACATTAAAGTTTCCCATACACTTTCTATGACTATGTGTTGTGATAATGCGTTTCTTTAGTAGGTTGTTTTCTAATAAAGTTATCGTTATTATAATAGACCAGCCGACCTACCCCAATTCGCAAGGGTTATTCTCGGTAATATATCCCAAATAATCATAAATATTTCTCTAAACATTCCTCTTGGAATAATCGATTGAATGGTAAAAATTCGAATAAAATCTGTTTGAGATTTACATTATTATGTATTTTGTGTATAATACTTTATAATTATCGATTTATTATAGAAGCCACTAAATGTAAGCAAATAAAATTATTATATTACTGCCATTTTTTCAGCGATCTGAGTTTTTAATATTTTTGATATATTAAATTCGCTTGTTTTAGGACCGATGGAGACGATTCTTTGTTTGTTGAGGTAAAGAATAACAACGCAGATGAAAAAAGTGTTGCTTGTAGGCGAACTATAGACGCGAATTATTTCTTACGTCAATTGCAAGAGAAAGTATAGCACAACGCGTTGTTTGAATGTAAAAAAGGCTATTTTAAAATAATGGGCGAAAGAAAATTTGGGCTCGTGGCAAAATTCAAGCTTCAATCCAACATGTGCCAAGAAATTGCGTCAGTCAGTTCAGAAAATGTTCCTGATACTGAAGAGAAAAGTCTTTGGACTCAAACATAGAGGCTACGACTGGCACCATAGCTACAGGCATCGGGCATTCCTAGTTCGAAAAACTGTTTTTTGCAATCGACATTCCCATTTTCTCCACCCATGCGCTACAAACAAAGTTTCAGAAATTAATAAAAGAAGAATACCAAAAAAATCTCTAACGTCAATTTAAAGGAAACCAATATACTTTACCTTCTGCATTTACGCTGCATTGTGGCATGTTCAAACGCTTGCATCGGCTAGCTGCCGGGCGCTCGCTCGCTGCGTCTATACGCTCGATACATACCTATTATGCGGGGGGTGAGGAAGCGTTTTCATGCCTACACGCCGCACTACAAGCCGGCCTTAAGGCTACATAACATCAAGCGATGATCAAAAGGAGCGGAGCGGAGCAGCAACGAAAAATGAACGAAAACTGGCAGGCAATTCAGGCGATGGGAAGGGTCAAGGGAGCAAAAATATGACGCGGACAAAGTCGCGGGCAGTAGCTAGTACCCTATGTATGAACATAATCAGCCTATAATGTTCCTGCTACTGGTTCACAGGTTTCTTATTTGTGAGAGAGACTGGGCCGTAATGATTTATCTTATGCTACATTTGAAATTAAAAATAGAGGAGCTTGTGGCCGAGTAATTAATAATAGTACTTTGTATTTATTATAGTAAATTGTATCTATATTTCGCATCAGTGACAACCCCATTTTTATGTCCACGCAATCACAGTCATTACAAGGTTGCTTGGAAGAGATCGCAGAAAGCGATAAGGTCACCCATTGTATGTTTGTAATGTTAAATGTTTTTTTTTTGTTGATATGTATTTTCTAGTGTACAATAAAGCATATATAAATAAATGAATAGTCGCACGGTTCGATCGATCAGGTTTACCTACGGTTGCCGCGGTTTTTCCGTAGACGGTTCATCTTTACATATCAAGACCCCTCCTTACTTCAGAAAGTACGTTAAGCCGTTGATCCCGGCTAATCATTGTGGATATTTACAGTCGTTGAGGTCGTCAGAAGCCCAAAAAGACTCGTTGTCTTACCAAAGGGTATCGTAACCTGCCAGGGTCGCGAGATTGTTCGAAAGAGATACCGTGACCCTAGCACATGGGCAACGGGTGGGTTTTAGTTAGTGAAAGTCTGATACGCCCTCCCGCTCCGCCCAAGAGCGGGAGACACGTCATTTGATGATTTCCCATCCAAAAAAAGGGTATCTTAAAACCCTGTTACTGGGTTGTGGAGGTCAGATAGACAGTCACTCCATGTAAAATACCATGTGTATTCAGCTTCATCCAGTTAGACTGGAAGCCAACCCCTACTTATTTGGGAATAACGAAGTAGATCGAAATTCTCATCTAAATTTCAAAATCTAGAATGGATTTTCGCAGAGGGAGCTAAAATACACAGCCGTCGGATGTGGTTACTATGCGAGTAATGTCGGCTGCACAACTACTGCCAACGTAAACAATATGTGTTTGTATACAATGTTAGGCACAAGATGATGTTACATTCGAAATCTCTTGTTCAATGGGCGTCTTTTGGGTACCTAAGTGACTATTTCTCTGTCACCATCTTTTTTTATTTTATTTTATTTATTTAACCATTTATGTACACACATATATAAGGTATATCTATTCATACACGAAATATTTTAAGAGGTACACCTGTAGGTGGTAAAGAATCTACAGCAACGAAAAAAAAATTTTCTAAATGTACTTTTTTCAAAATTTAATGTTTATAAATTATTTGACGCACATAAGAAATACTGGCTCCTTCTTATTTTTTACGGCCCGAGACACCGCGGCCATGCTCGTGCCGTCCGGTCGCCGCCCTCGCAGCGTCAGGCGGGCCATTCATAGAATTTGGAGTAAAGGTTTTATGCAAAACGTCTCAAACAGTTTTAAAATTATAATAATTACGAAAACTCAAAAACGTTTAGATAAAAAAAATATTTTTGCTTCTATAGCTTCTTTACCACCTACAGGTGTACCTCTTAAAATATTTCGTGTATGAATAGATACACCTTATATAAAAAGACAAGAAGAACAGAACAGAAAAAATTGTACAAAGGTGATGCTTATTTCTAAAGAAATTTCTTCCAGCACACCATCATGCCTGGTCCTTTTCTAATTATGTGGGGGTCGGCTTTCAGTATAACCATATACAGCTAAATACCAGTATGTCACATAGAGCGACTCCATATATGAACTCCACAATTCCGTTACTAGGTAATACCGTTTGGTAAGACTAGTTGTCAGACTATCGGGCCAGCCATACGCAGCTGAATAACTACTAGTACTATATAAGGTGTATCTATTCATACACGAAATATTTTAAGAGGTACACCTGTAGGTGGTAAAGAAGCTATAGAAGCAGAAAGAAAATTTTTATCGAAGCGTTTTTGAATTTTCGTAATTATTATAATTTTAAAACTGCTTGAGACGTTTTGCATAAAACCTTTACTCCAAATTCTATAAATGGCCCGCCTGACGCTGCGAGGGCGGCGACCGGACGGCACGAGCATGGCCACGGTGTCTCGGGCCATAAAAAATAAGAAGTAGCCAGTATTTCTTATGTGCGTCAAATAATTTATAAATATTAAATTTTGAAATAAATACATTTAGAAAAATTTTTTCGTTGCTGCAGCATCTTTACCACCTACAGGTGTACCTCTTAAAATATTTCGTGTACGAATAGATACACCTTATATAGGGAGGCAGGAACATCGGCACGCAAATTGATACTACGAATTAATTATCCATAAACTGAATTGTGGGGGTCAGATAGGCAACTGTATGTAATACTGGTAATAGGATGCATCTGGATAGACTGGAAGTCGACCCCAAAATAGTTGGGAAAAGTCTAGGCAGATCGATTGACTAAATAATAAATGCTTTTCCTAGTTAGTGGGAAGATAGCCTTACACAAAAATATTATCCCATCATACGCGTCTGTCGCAACTTATCTGACCTATACATATCTTCCTGTGCCTACCTAACGTGGAGCTGCAATAGCTCTACGATTAAGTCGTCGTCGTTGCGTTGGGCTGGCGAGCGAGATAACATGAGCTCAAGCATCTCTTCTAATCCACTCCGATCACGAGCATTAAGCTAAAGATTAAGTTTGGCTTTGATATTCTGAATACACTAGGTGCAAGACATAGAATGGAACACAGATGTTGAGTTATAATCTATACATATAAAATTCAAAGTCCTGAGTGACTGACTGATATACCAACGCACAGCCTAAACCACTGGTCCTAGAGACATGAAATTTGGAGGGCAGCGGCGAGGCGTAAATTTTTCTAAAAGAGAAGCCGAAGCGAAGTCGGCCTTAACTTACTGACTCATCAATAAAGAATACTTACTATCATTCTAAAATTAATATAGGAATGTAATGAATTAAATACAATTAAATTGAACAGATGAAAACGAATAAAATATGCAATATTCCTCTATCTCGTTCTCGCTGACGCATTTTTCTATACCTGTCTCTGTCATAACCCGTTGTACAGCGGCTTGCTCTCGTACATATCAAGCGGTGCCACGTGACCTAAAGTGACATCATTACGGGACCGCTGTTGTATGAATTTTTAGTTCCCGATTATGACGTTTTGGCGCCGGGTTGATTTAGAACATTTCTCTTTTGTTGTAATACAAAGGTATAAATAACCTTTTTGTTGTTTGAATGTTATGGTGAATTAAATACCCCTAGTGTAACTATATTTATTGACAATAGTAGCCACTATTTACATACTATTGTATTTTTAATAGTGATAGAGTTACCAATGCGAATCCCCGAAGGCAAGCCGGTAGGAATCGTGTTATATGGTGCCTTCGCCACTGTTGGAGGGTGTGTTCTTTGTAAGGAGAAGGTATCCACTAAGAAAGAGTTTTTTGAAATACAATTTTTAAGAGGGTGAAATGGGGGGTTAAAATGGTGAATTTTCCGACATCCATGCTGGCGAAGTCGCGGGCAGAAGCTAGTTAATACATATTATGTATAATATGTGTGTGTATAATATGCTCCGTGTGGTGCCGGACGTAAAGAATAGCACCATCCCATTTCTTCCCGTGGGTTTCGTAAGAGGCGACTAAGGCACTTACTAGACGAGAGGGCATGGGAAGCCGTCACCTCCTTCTGCGAAGCAGTAATGCTCGCAAAGGAGGAGGCGTGGCGCGTGAGGGAGTGGCCGTCTCTGCGCCCTCACGTCCCTAGCCGCCGCAGGAGGAGACGCCCCGGGCGTCCATAGCGGACTCCCGGCCACCGTAGGCGCGAGCTTGCGGGTGTCGAGTAATGGGTAGCTCGCCGCCCGGTAAGGACCAAGCTCGGGTCGACGGCGCGTTGTGTTCCACGCGCGCCTCAAAGAGATATCAGCAGCGCTGAAGGTGTCTGCTAGGACCGATGCCTGCCGGGGTCGCGTGATTGTTTGAAAGAGATACCGTGACCCTGGCACATGGGCAACTGAAGGAACACGGATGGATTTTAGTCAGTAAAAGTCTGACATGCCCTCCCGCTCCGCCCAGAGTGGGAGAAGTCATTTGATGATTTCCCATCCAGAAAAAAAAAGGCACTAGAGAATGGGTAGCTGCTTTTTTTATGCATTTTACCACCATACTGCGATCGTCAACCCGCCTGCCAAGCGTGGCGATTATGGCAAAGCCCCTCCCGAATTGAGAGAGGCTTATGTCCAGCTGTGGACGTTTTTCTGCTGAAATGATGATGATGATGATGACGAATGTATCAGTGATGGCCCAGTGGCACCTTATAGTCACGACTTACGAATTTTTGGTCGAAGGTTCGAGACAGGCGTTTTACTTTGTGTACCTAATTTGTTTCATTAGCACTACTCTCAAAACGGTGAAGATAAACATCGTGAGGATACCGGCCTGCTTCTACTAACCTGTACTGGACCCACGTGGTTGGTTACAGTCCATTCTATCTTACAGAGCGGCCTATATTCCAGCAGTGGGAACAATATATGCCGATTATGATGTGGTGCCATAAAGAGTGACTTTTTAAGCCAGTTTGTTGGAAATAAACGTTTCTAATTCGGTAACCACGGCATTACAAATATAAGTACCGAAGTATTTTATTAATTAATTATTATTGGTGCTCGTGTTTACTCGAAAGAAGAAAAAGTAAACATCTAAGAAAATCATGAATTTTAAACATTTTGGTGTAAACACGGAAGATAATTATTAGTAGGTAAAGAACATGATAATGATAATTAGGAAATTCAACCGCGGGAACGAACTTTATGTTTACTTATGTAAACAGTGATCACTGTTATACTCGTATATTCTATTTTAGGTACGGAATCTAACTTTTCGTTTAACTTAATGTATATGTGTCTATTAATATTAAAACAAAAGTAAATATGTCTTTATATTATCTTTTCACGCCTCAACCACTGAGCTACTGAAACAAATTACAGACAGCCAGCACTCTAATTGCGTTTCAGAATCTGAATTATAAAGAAGAATATAGCTAATCCATTGCTTCATGTCTTTGAGAAATTTGTGTGGTCAAAAACGTAAATAACGCAATGTATGTTGTTGAACTGTCAAAATGAAAGACATTTTTCCGTTACCGCATTACGCAATTGCCCCGCTGGAATCTGGAGAAGCATAAAGGTCTGCTACTTTTCATTTTGGATATTCGTATTAAAAATTATGAAATACATATAAAATAAACGCAGGCAACGTCTCGGGCAACAATTATTTATTTCTTTAAGAAATATTCTCAATAAAGAAGTTTCAGTAATTATAAAATTAGTCCGTGGATCTCTTAAAATAGATTTGAGTTTACATTAAAAGAAATTTGACTGAAATTTGACCTAAACCTTCACAACTTACTTGTTGCATTACTAAACTTGTTGTCGTGATCTTGTTTTCATACCTGTTGTAGTCGTATTTTATTTTCTTAGCTTATATATTTAGTATGTATGTATATAAGTATTTATTACACAGGATATATATGATTATATCTATGTATTTATTATAATAAATTGTATCTGTATTTTAAACCAGTGACAACCCCATTTTTATGTCCACGCAATCACTGTCCATACCAAGGTTGCCTGGAAGAGATAGCAGAAAGCGATAAGGACGCCCATGTATGTTTTTTTTTTTTGTTAAATGTTCTTGTTGTAATATATTTTCTGGTGTACAATAAAGCATAATTATATAAATAAATAAACTTTCATGACATAGTGTCACATAAGCATAGTTAGCGGTTAACGTTTCCACGTCTGGAACACAGGCCTCCTCCCTGTGAGGTGGGCCATAATCCACCACGCGAGCCCAGTGGAGGATAACAAAAATTCAACGACATGTAACATCCACCAGGATTTTACATCCACCAGGATATTACATGTCGTCGAATTTTTGTTTTGAAGACATCCAGTTTCCTCACGGTATGTTCCTTCACCGTTTTGAGAGCAGTGGTGACTTTCGTCACCAAATACACAAAGTTAAGTTTCTTTAAAGGGAGGAAGCTTAAATTTTATTAATTATTTACTTATTTTTTGTTTTATTTTTTCGATTAAGGAATAAACAGGCTTTATTAGTTAAATTATAACGTGACTGCATGGGTTCGATCTTACGACTTACAGCTTGTAATTCAGTGCCGTTACCACTTACTGGGCTACGACTGCTCTCCCATAACACCAAGCCTGTCATTTATTCTTGAATCCACACACTTCCGCCAGTTATCTCAAACCCCAATGAAGAGCACGGACATAAAAAATCGTAGGGGGATTTTATCAAGCAATGCATTTTCAAGTATCGATGTTGAACCGAGCACTGAAAACCTAACAGACTGCATCCCATAGCTTCGAAAAAACATACTATTCAATTCGCTCGATTCAATCGCACGCAAAAAATCGCGCCACCATATTTCTATGTCCGTATGAACGTGAACTTAGTTCCATGAAGCACAGAGCCACAATATTGAATATCGTTGTTGATGGGTGAAGAGGAAGAGGAAGAACAAAGAAAACATGCATGGATTCTGTGAGGAATGATATTAAGGAGAAGGGAGTGAATGAATAAACAGAATGGAAGAAGAAAACATGTTGCGCCGGCTACAAGTATAGTCACCAAAGTAACCAGGGTCGTCGGATATATTTAAAGATTAGGAAAAACCGATGGATGTTTTCGAATGAAATTTAATTTGATATATGAACTTTTTGTTTTCGTACTAAACATCAACTATATCCAAAGACCCTGGTTGCTTATCTCTTTTGGTGATCGTACTTGGGACAAGGGCAGGAAGATGATGACGGAGTACGGGGCGAAATTATTTTTAGTAACTAAATATAAATAAGGACTCCGAGTTGCCACTCAGAAATTCATAGCAGAAAACCTCAGTAAATCTCTGTCCGACCAGAGGAATAAAACCAGGAATTCAGTTTTAGCAGTCGCACTGGCCACCACCAGATCAACGAACCAGCAAAAGTAAGGAAAGCTTTGAATTGAAAATAAATTCACATACACGATTTGTATTTGTATTTCAGAGTGGATAAATGAGAATTTCATTTTTAGGGTTCCGTATATAGCCAAATGAAAAAAAAGAAGGAATCCTTAGGCTACGTTGTCAGTGCGTACTGACAACCTTGATCGCATGTTCATCAGTCAGGACCTTATTCCTCAGAAACAGGTTGAGGTATAAAGTCAAAATTAAACGATGTATAGTTTTTTTTTTGTTGTGCAAAGTTAAGTTTGTGCTTCAATCCGGAATCGACCAAAATTCATAAGCCGTATGTTGAAGTAACATTTAGTATTTATTTGATTCAAATTGACCTACACTGTACAGTATTAAAATATATTTTTTCAGCTGCAATGCTACATTAGGTAGAGTACAGTACGTATGCCCTACATGTTTAAATTGAAATTATGAGCAGCCGAGCACAGCTTTGAGACAGAACCTTTATGGGCGAGAGTCTTAAATTTGTCCTCGAATTTGGTTTTAGGAATATCAGTTCATTTTTATCAGCACATTTACAGGGTACCGTAGTTAACAATGAGCCCTTAAAAGTGTTAATTTTTGTTAGAGTCTCTCTCCTGCCAGATGGTTGTTTTTCGATTTGTAAAAAAACACGGCAGTAGTATCTTTATATAACAAAGTTAAAAGGAAAACTATCACAGCTATGATAAGTGGGCTTTACAAGTTAACAAGTAATAGTCGACGAAA
This sequence comes from Aporophyla lueneburgensis, assembly GCA_932294355.1. Taxonomy (NCBI): domain Eukaryota; kingdom Metazoa; phylum Arthropoda; class Insecta; order Lepidoptera; family Noctuidae; genus Aporophyla; species Aporophyla lueneburgensis. Next base: position 22,858,759 of record OW028758.1, on the reverse strand, counting down.
ATTCGCAATTGCAAAGTATGGAAGATTGTGTTTTTAAACTACAATGTTAAGTTTGATTAATTATAGGCCGAATTCATGCCAACTACGGAACCCTTCATTGTGCGTGGTTCGATACACCCTTGCCTATTTTTTGTTTGTAGCACTACGAATACGACAAAATTAAACAAACAAAAAACTGTTCCATAGGCATCTGTTCCACTGCCGACGATTAACGATACACGAGAAGAGCTAGTAACTAGAAACGAGTTGGGGAGCACGCGAGTTCGACGAGTAGAATGACTGCTCACTCACTTGCTGCGGGGCGACGACGGCGACAGTTTGGGAGCAAAAACTGTGATAAATAAAAAAATAATAAATAAATATCTTAGTACAACCAACACATCGTTATCTGATCCCAAACTAGGCAGAGCCTGTACTATGGTAACCAGACAACTGATAAACATACTTATATATTACTAAATACAAACATATTATAGACTAGCTTTTGCCAGCGGCTTCGCCCGCGTGGAGGTCGAAAAATATCCCGCGTGAACGTACTACCGGGATAAAAAGTAGCCTATGTGTTAAACGAAAGCGCATTTTCATCCGACTTGCTTCAAATTTATCGTCACTGCTCGGCTCCTATGTGTCTTAGCGTTATGTTATATAGCCGATAACCTGCCCAAGAGTATACACTACAATCGTACCAAGTTTGGTTAAAATCCCTTCAGTAGTTTTTGACCCATGCATGCACATACAGACAGACAGACAGACAGACAAAAAAATTACTGATTGCATTTTTGGCATCAGTATCGATCACTATTCATCCTCCAATATTAATTTTGAATATATTTTCAATGTACAGAATTGACCTCTCTACAGTTTTATTATAAGTATATAGATAGATAAATTACACCCAGACACAGAACAAATGATTGTGCTCATCATACATAGACTTGTCCTGGGTGGGAATCGAACCCACGACCTCAGTCTTAGCAGTCAGGGTCACTAACCACTAGACTAACAGGCCAGTCATAAAATACGTGAATCAAGCCTATCCCAGAGGCCCTGCTAGCCCCGCTGGTATGCCTATGCTTTACAGTAATAAGTTGTCTGCAAAAAGCAACCTTATGTTGTTACAGGCTGGTGATAAAATAACTTTAATCACATTGAACAGTCAAGCCAATTTAGAAATGGAAAAAATGTAGGAGTGAGATTTGGCTAACAAGTGAAGAAAGAAGAATAAAATAGACACTTAGAATGATTTACTAGAAATAATCAATATGTGGTTAAGTAATAACAGCCGCATGCATCGATCGATCAGGTTAAGCTACACTTGCCGCAGATGGTTCGTGGATGGGTGACCATCTTTACATACCAAGACCCCTCCGTGCCTCGGAAAGCACGCTAAGCCGTTGGTCCCGGCTGTCAATTACGGCGTTACGGCTCGTTAGAAGCCCGGAAGTCTGACAACCAGTCTTATCAAGGTGTAGTATACCGTTCTTCAGTACTGAAGTGAACGTTATTTACCGCCGCTGCAAGGATTGTGGCTGGAGAACCCTACGAGCTGCCTATCTCCCGCTGGATGGCCGACCTATCTACCTGGCTGCCACGAATTGAGAACTCTTATTGGTTCCTAACGTGGGACCCAGTGACTGGGTTGTGGAGGTCAGATAGGCAGTAATTCTTTGAAAAATACTGCTAATTGGAAAAGGCAGATGCTGAATTATTAGAAACTAGCTTTTGCAAGCGGCTTCGCCCGCGCGGAGGTCGGAAATTACCCCGCGGGAACATATTACCGGGATAAAAAGTAGCCTATGTCCTTTCTCAGGCTCTAAACCATCTACCTTTACCTTCTCCTTCTCTAAACTATGTACCTTTCATTTAAATCGGTTCAGTAGTTTTAGCAGGAAAGCGAGACAGACAGAGTTACTTTTGCATTTATAATATTAGTGTGGATAGTGTGGATTATAGTGTGGATGAAAGGTGGGTGTATTATAGGTGCAACCTCTGCCTAGTCCTTTGGGGAATGCAGGCATAATGTTATGTTACGTTAAACTGATGGTTGGATAGTGTGTAATATACAGTTGTAGCAAAACTTGTTTTCCCTGAATGGGAGTATATTATGTAGTATAGTACAGCTCGGGTCAATTTTTGTAAAAAAAGATTGATACTGCGTCAATTTGTCGTCTTATAGCCATTCCACACAACTCCCAAAGAATAACAGTTACAATTTGAATAAGCAGACAATTTAAATTGGTTTTTCATTTGCTTAATAATTTATTTCTTCGACTTTGCACCAAAATTTCACTAGTTATGTTCAGGTAAATCCCTTGTAATAGGGGGCGAGCCTGTTGCCATCAACCGAGCACAAATCTAGGGTTCATAAATCCTGGGAATTAATACAAGTAAATTGGTCTTCTTACGGACCCGTATGTTCCATCACATTGTTCTATCACAATAAATAACTTAACAGTACTTTATTGAGTCTCTCTGTATTTCCCGGAAGTATTAATGAAATTAAAATGAAAAAGATTGTCTAAATATATGTTAGTGTAGGAATCCATTTGATTTGTTTACGATAAAAATGTCGCAAAGAAAAAAAATCACGAAAGAGTAACACGAACATAATAAAATCACACCTATATTCCACGAAAGGTGAATGAAACGGTACGTCTGACACGCTCGTCATTTGATGATTTCCCACCCAGAAAAATAAGAAAAAAGAGGTGTACCTATAGTAAACCCATATTTCGCTAATCATATTTTCAGTTAATAACATATACTTCATAGGGGGCGAGCCTATTGCCACCAATCGAGCACTTCATTTTAGCCGAAACACGTCCGCTGCTGGACACAAACCTTCCCCAGTTTGGGGGGATTCGCCATAATCGCCATGCTTGGCAGGCGGGTTGGCGATCGCAGTATGGTGGTAAAATACATAGAGAACGCTGCTGCCCATTCTCTATAAGTCCCTTTCTTGCCTCTTACGACACCCACGGAAAGAAATGTCGTGGTGTAATTCTTTACGTCCGGCTTCACACGGAATCGGGTAAAAATGATTTAAAAAAAGTTACAAAAAAAGTAAGTCCTTTTAAGTTTACCACCCAAAATTAGGAGCAAAATAAAATACTTACATAAGATAATACGTATACCTACCCAAAATCAGTTGGTATAAAATAACGTCACGTCAATGCACTACAAAGCACTAAAAATGATTTCATCCGAAAAGTCAATGCAATGCGAAAATTACATCTTCTATAGAGAAAAACAAATTGGCGGGAACGTCGACGCGGAGAGCTTTCAATTTGTTACAATAAAGTTTTCTGATACCAATAACAACAGCATTTAATTACGGAAAACAAAGAATAAACAAGTGTTTATTAAACAACAAAACTATAACACTTCTAAACTTCAAAACAAAAAACAAAATCAGCTCAGAAAAAACACCTTTAAAAAGAAAAATAAATTCAAAATGGCGGAAAATGTCACAGCGGAAAAGTTTAAACTTGTTAAAAATAAAGTTTTCCGATACCAACGGTGGTATAACTGGTCATAATTTTGTGAAACAAACCAATGAACATGAAATACCAGAGAAAACAAAGACGTTTCGCCCTACGATCGAGTAGAGAATGTCCTAATGCAATTCAACAGTTGGTCGCACTAGCCAAGTAGCGTCCGCACAAAAATCATTTTGGTAAAATTTTCCGATGTTATTGTATAGTTTTCTTGTTTTATGAATAAACAATACATATTCACATCCTTAATGACATAAACATTCCAGTTTATATTGTGAATGATGTGCATTGTTTCCATGTTGTTAAATATATTTTTTTCCATCGGTTTTAGACACCATAACTTCGTCATCGACGTTTGTCATCTAACGTTTCAAAAAAAAACCGTTCCGATTTAATATCTTTGTTAAGCGATGGTTCACTGGTGTATTTGAATTAATCATTGCAATATAAGAAGAAAGTATAAGTTTGAATGTCGATGACATAGTAGAAAAATAATATTTTTAAGTCCCGTAAGATTTGGCGACATACTTTATATGATATATCTTTATATCATTGACGTAAAAGAAACGCTTTATTAAATTCCAGTAACATTTCCTTCTTTAAAAAGTTTGTGTTCTATATTTGTTCAACATTTTCAAATGCGATGCAAATTAGGAGGAAAACCAGCTAGCTTGCACTAACCAAACCAAAACCGTCGGCGAATATTCAAATATTTGGAGAAGATATTATTGTAATAACATGTACCTTCTGTTGCTGCAGTGAATAGTGATATATGTTAAGTGATTCATAATTTGGAAGACTCGTGTAACTGACAAGAACATATTATTGCGGTATGACAAATATTCAATCGTTAGATTTACCCGCACTGGACTAAATCGCGGTAAAGAGTGTTCATAACGAGGCGAGTGACGTCACACAACAATAATGGCATCCGCATGACATCAAATCAATTCTCTGCGAGTCAAAGCGAAATAGACAGGCAAAAGATGGTCATCTTTTGACGCGGTTAGGGCAAATCTATGATTTAAAACTTTGATGTATGATTGATTTACGTAATATTAATAAACTAAATGATTAGTAATCAAATAAAAGATCTTGTAAGCTCTAATAGCGATTAAGTTACGATAGATTCATTTGAATGTTTTCATCTGTGACCTAACTGTGAGTGATTGGAATTACTAACAATTTAATGCGGTGTATTTTGTTAATCGAAATGATATTTGAGGAAGGCGTCCCCAAAGTCATTTTTGGAATTGTTTAATAATACAAATACAAGGATAACAATCAAAAGCGTAAATATTGAGTAAAGATACCTACAGATTTTTTACTCAAAATTTGACGATCGATACGTGTTACCAAATAAAATCAAGTTACCATATAAAAAATAGGAAATGTGTAAGCAACAGATGATCGACGCCTTATTACTAAAACGATCCATAGACGCCATTAAGAAGTGATGTCTACGTAAGGCTAGATCTCAACCTTGATATGTAACGATCATCAACAAGTGACAGTAATGATCGATAAAATCGAGTAAATCTATAAGTAACTCACAGATTGATTGTCGATCTCTGATTAATAATCAAAACACAGGATATCGAGAGACCACACCGATCGTCAAAACTCGAGCAAATTTGTAGACAACTTAAGACGTCAATCTTAATTAAGGTTAGAGATCGATAATTACGAGTATATAGTGCATAATGGACGTTTATTTTAGTAACTTGGTCAATTGTGGGCTGGCAACCAGAAATAGAACAATCGTTATCATATTTATTACTATTGCGTAGATCCTAGGGGTATCTAAATATAAACTTTAGATAAGTAGGTATATAGTATAAAAATCTAGAGTTCTTATTACATAAGTGTTTAGTTCAATCAAAAGTCGAAAAACGGAAACCGAGATTATTTTGGAGGCTCTAGGGAAATGTTGAGAAAATAATGCTTACGTAAATTCAGTAGTACAACAAAGAGTTCTAACTTTAAATTAGTATTACTGCCTGCGGTAATATATTTCTTCCCTCGTAAAAACCTTAATAAGCATGATGTTTACCTTTGATTCGAACCTCTGAATTCTGAGTTTTTGGCAGCATCGGTATTCTGCGTCTTGCCTTGCTTGCCACAAATATTTCTTCCATTTTGCTCAAATGAGATCGCTTTTCTTCAAAATGTTTGGGTTCACGTAGCGTAAAAATACCTTTCTTTATTATAAAAACACAAAGATGCAAAATCTTTTAGTTTAATTGGCTCTTGACAAAACATAGAACAATCATTTATTATATTGTAACTGGTTCTTAAGATCATTATTTTGTTCTATCGTTTTTCTCGCAAAATATCATCATTTATGATACTAATATTTGTTTTTTCTGCCCATTAGTCAACAATGGACATCAAAACATTATTACCTTACGTTTAAAAAGAAAATGTCCTTCCAGCTTCTTTTGCTAACGCTACAGTGAGCGCGTCAACTGCCACGGTGTATAAAAGGCACGCACACACAGTGGGTCCATCACAACTACTCCAAGTGTCATCGGCTAAACAACTTGTATGCCATTCATGTATTTGTGATTGTTACAGTGATTAGTTTTCCGTTTTATTTTAACATTTTGTTATGCTGTGATCGATTTGATAAGGTGAGTCTCCAAAATTCATAAGTTTAACATAAGGGTGAAATTGGATGGGTGACCGTTTTTGCATTAGTTTTGTGAGTTTTTTTAATATTTTCGTATGGAATTTAAAAAGGAAAGTGTTTTAATTTTTTATTTCTACATAGTTAAAAATACCTGCGCAACTTTCAGTTTTCGTAATTAATAATATTAACGTGTCAGAGCATTTTTGAATTGCCTGTTGTGTGTTTCGTAGTAAAACCTTACATACTGGAATTTGAAAATCTGTGAACAAAATTTTATTGAAAAATCGAAATTTATGCAAACATTTAATTGAATTCTGAAAACCGAACTTACGTGTTCGTAACGTGGTCATATTTTATGAATCATATTTTTACTGTAAAATAAATAATATTTGTGTGGCAGAAATATTAGTAGCATAAACATAAACACCATATAATGTTCCCACTGCTGGGAGTCAGACCTCCTTTGTGTGAGCCCTCTCACTGGGCCTAAACCACCACGAGAGCCAAGTGCGGAAGGTGGATAAAATAAAATAAATAAATAAATAAATATCTTAGGACAACCAACACAACGTTATCTGATCCCAAACTAGGCAGAGCCTGTACTATGGTAACCAGACAACTGATAAACATACTTATATATGAAAAACTTAAAATGATTACTTTAAGTTTTTTATAAATAATAAAATTTTGTTCACAAACACAGATTTACCTCAAGTTTTTTTTTAAACATGCGTGCAATGTCGGTAAACTCTGACGGTTATCGGTCTTATTGTATGCGTAAAGAGTGTCTTAATTGTTTAGAAAATCAATCATGATGGGGATTCGTAATTAGTTAGGCTACCCTAACTAATTACGAATCCCCATCGGAGGAAGTCGTTATAAATCTTAAATAATGTATTAGAATAGCTTAAGGTATTTAAAAGGCAGATGTGACTGAAAACACCAGAACGGAACGCCCTAGCAAAACATACAGTGACCTTATTAGTGATGTTCTTCAGAAGGGTCAGGTGCATGGTAATGGTAACCAGCATGCGTGTATGACCAGATGTATGAACATAAAAGAAGCAAAAACCGTATGTTAGGATCGTAGCAGGTGGCGTTTTGTAGTTTTTGCCTACCCTCATGGGAAAAAGGCGTGAATTTATCGATGAAAAATAACCTCTATCTTCTTATAAACTGACGCACCCTGAACTATTAAATCCCCTGGTTGTGGACTACCCTTGTATTTTATGCAGCATCAATAATCTTCATAGTTTTAGAAGTACCTAGTTCAACTTAAAACCCGTCAATAACATTGTCATAACTCAAAAGTCACTAGATTTCCTTTAAGATGAACAGTTGATTTATATATCATACAAAATAAGTACATCGACACTTTAAAATAATATATTATTTTGTATAAGCGACTCGCACTAAGTTAAGTTATTTTTGGATGAATCGACAACTCCAGAAATATGTATCAGGCAATTGGCACGTTTTTGAATTTTATACAACAAAGTAAAGAAAATGGTCACTGCAATAAAGTGCTTAAAATTCAAATTCATATAGAAATTAACATGACGTAACACGTAATTTTGTTTTTTTTTCTTTCTGTTATCATAAGAACTAAATTTCTCAGTAATTTATTACAATCTAAACTAATAAGCAATTCAATTATATCTTAATATTTTACGTGGTAGATTAACTAAGAATAGCGTCATTTTGCACCTTACATAATTCCATAGCACTTTCTTAGAGTGTGATAAAGATAATATAATACACTAGCTTCTACCCGCGACTCCACCCGCGTGGGTGTCGAAAAATTCAGCATTTCAACCCCCCATTTCACCCTCTTAGGGATGGAATTTCAAAAACCGTTTCTTAGTGGATACCTACTCTTCACAAAGAACACACCTTCCAAATTTCATGTCTCTAGGACCAGCGGTTTAGGCTGTGCGTTGATATATCAGTCAGTCACTCAGGACTTTGAATTTTATATATATATAGATAGATTTTTATTTAAAATAACCACCTACTCCTCTGCCTTACACTTCGGGAGAAACGGGCGTGATGTTATGTTCTTTTGAGAATTCTACTCTAAAGTCTCGTCTTTGTGTAATACGACATAGTTATGTGCAAGATACTTTCAAGTAGATAATGAATGGATATTCAACAAATCTGACAACCAGTCTTTTTTTTGTGGGTGGGAAATCATCAAATGACGTCTCCCGCTCTTGGGCGGAGCGGGAGGGCGTGTCAGACTTTTACTGACTAAAACCCACCCGTGTTCCTTCAGTTGCCCATGTGCCAGGGCCACGGTGTGTCTGTCGAACTCTAGGTATTAGTATTTCTGATAATGTACCTTACGTTTTTATAACTCTCGCTCTGCCTCAAAGTATTTATTTATTTATTTATGAATTTATTTGTTTTAAATAGAACGGCCGAAGCCAATTACACTATTTAAACATACTAGTGATCGCCCATTGGTCGAAATTCGACCGTACTTCATTTGAATAGAAATACATTATTAAATGAAAAAAAATATATAAAAAATAACATGGTTATATTTGACATTCAGTAACACTATAGACAAATTGTTGACGCTGTACTACTGTGGAGAGGGTTCGCTGGCGGGATGGTGATGGCCAGGACTAGGACGTAGGTGTAATGAGTAAAGAATACTTCTTCAGGACTCTCTTCTTTATTTTCTTAATACTCTTAACTGCTGGATATGGAATGAATTATCACAGAAATTTGCTCTGTATAGAATTTTCCCTATTATTTTTAACTAATTCAGACAGTTCAAAATGTTATAATTATAACCAGCCTCCATGACCAGCCTGTACAATCGTGAGGCATACAACCTCTACAGTTTGCACACGACACTAAGTTTTGCATGGGAAACTTACTAATGCCATACTTGACACTCCCCATAAAACCACAAAAAATATTTCTTAGAAATCTAAAATAAATTCCTATCGTCGCTACTACAAATAATATTAAAGACAAATATTCTCGATATGATCATAGATTTTAAAAATAAAATAGGTTATATACCTATAAAATTAATTTATTACCTATGGTTATACTTGACATTCAGTAAGGGGACGCCCCCTTACTGAATGTCAAGTATAACCATAGGTAATAAATTAATTTAAAAAAAACCCTTAATTACGTGAGGTGTTTAAGGGGGGAGGGGATCAAGCCAAATCTTTCCAAATCTCACTTAGAGGGGAGGGGAGGTCTTGGCAAATATCACGTAATTATTTTTCTCGCAGAAAAGGGTGTAAAATTGCGTGAAAAATTATTTTTACAATAAAATATGGCCAAATCTGAGACAATAGTACACTGATAAAAAAAATAACTTGACTCAAGAGCCTAAATCTTGAACCAAGAATACCATTTTGAAGAAAATGATTTTCTCGAGTCAAGAGAATAAATTCTTGAGTTAAGAAATTATTCTTGGTCTAAGAAAATTCTCAATAATCCAACACGTTTACAGCCCAAATAGAAGTTTTGAAGAATCTCGCGTGAGATTAGGGGAGGGGGGAGGGAGTTGAAGAAAATCTTACGATATCTCACCAAGGGGAGAGAGGGGGTCGAACTCAAAAATTCCTTACGTAATTAATGGACGCCCCCTAAGACTATAGACACAAAATATTAAAGACAGATGTTCTCAATTGGACCATAGATTTGGACCATTAACAAAAGAATATCTATGCATGTGTGTATTAAATACACGGTAATGAAAATAATGTATTTTTACGCATAATTTAAAAAAATATTAGCTTTCGTCACTTCTTCTCTGTATAAACTATAAGTGTGCGAAATTTCATACTCCTCCGTCCGCCCAATTTTCGTAAAAAGGGATCCAAAGTTTTCCCTTCACGTATTAATATATAGATAATAAAACTATTTTGACACTTACAATTCATTTAGCACAGTCATGCATTCTTCTCACAAAAATTCAAACATTCTGACAGTATCATCTTCCATTCATTTGCAAATATATCAATATCTGTGTTTGAGTTCAGGAGAGCGTTAGTAGCGTTAGAACTAATGTCCGAGGAATAGGTGACTTGGAGTGCGCAATAGTACGGCAAGTTGGAACAGCCATCAAGCGGTGTTTTCTGCCACGACAGTAGTTGTCTGGGACAAATAGTTTACAGATATCATTGTGCAAATCAGGAGCATCAATGCTTTATGCACTCACAAAAGTTATAAATAAACATTCCGAGTTGGTGACATCTTTACATACTCGTATAAAACAAAATCGCTTCCCGCGTTTATAGGCTTATATCTTTTAAACTACGCAACGAATTTTAATCAATAGACAGAGTGACTCAAGAGTAAGGTTTGTATAAAGTGTATCTATTCATACACGAAATATTTTAAGAGGTGCTCATTTAGGTGGTAAAGAAGCTACAGAAGCAAAAAGAAAATTTTTATCTAAGCGTTTTTGAATTTTCGTAATTATTATAATTTTAAAACTGCTTGAGACGTTTTGCATAAAACCTTTACTCCAAATTCTATGAATGGCCCGCCTGACGCTGCGAGGGCGGCGACCGGACGGCACGAGCATGGCCGCGGTGTCTCGGGGCGTAAAAAAATAAGGAGCCAATATTTCTTATGTGCGTCAAATAATTTATAAATATTAAATTAAAAAAAAAAACCCTAAGATTTTTTTTTTCGTTGCTGTAGCTTCTTTACCACCTACAGGTGTACCTCTTAAAATATTTCGTGTATGAATAGATACACCTTATATATGCAGAATACGCGAAGCCGCTGATAAAAGCTAGAAAAAAAAAACAAAAAAAAAAATACCCGTCGACTTGAGAACCTCCTCTGTTTGTTTTCGTCGGTTAAAAATATAAATGACTCTTTTTAACAGAACAGTCTTACCAAGGGGTATCGTGTTACCCAGTAAATGGCTTGTGGAGGTCAAATAGGCAGTTGGTTCAAGCATGTAAAATACTGATATTCAGTTGCATCTAGTTACACTAGCAGTCGACCACAACTTAGTGGAAAAGTAAATAGGTAAGCAGGCAGTAGGAAACGCCTTTATTTATAAAGAATTGATTACAACTTGTGCTACTGAAGTCTGAGTACCGTTAAATCCTTAATAAAATATTTGTTAGCAGCCAAATGTCAGATCTGTGTCGATAAGTAAGTGAGCAAAGGTCTTGTGAACAATTGGACAAATCACACATATTGTTTTTCGGTACCTACCAGAGGGGCGATTATAGCTATTTTAAGAATGTTCACAGTTCGATCTCAGTCTCAAATATAAAGAAAATATCTAAAGTTTCCATACTTTTTTGACATTTGCTCGTCGCCGAGGTGAGGAGCAGTGGTGGCCCAGTGGTATCAGCCTCAACTCACAAATTGTAGGTCGTGGGTTCGAACCCAGGCAGGCGCTTTACTTTGTGTAAATAATTTCATCACCACTGCTCTCATAACGGTGAAGGAAAACATCGTGAGGAAACCGGCATGTCCTAGAACCAAAAATTCGTAGACATGTGACATCTACCAACCCGCACTAGGCCCGCGTGGTAGATTACGGCCCACTCCCTCTCACCGAGAGGAGGCTTGTGTCCCAGCAGTGGGAACAAAATAGGCTGATTATGGTGGTTATGGTGAGGTGATACAGCAGACAGATTTTGAACGTTTTTAATTACGAGCATTGGCTTTCTGATATTCTCAAAACGAAAATGCACCCTAAGTTAACTGGTAGAGAATATCTAAGGCACGAATTCCGCCTTTGGACCTTATTTTGTGTGCGAGATGTTTAAGTAAATAATACTTAATATCTGAGGAAATATTTTTATACAATATTTTGCCACAATGTAATAGGTCATACACGCACGCCGGTTGCGAGTACTACGCAACTGACCTTTCTGAAGAACATCACCGATAAGATCACTATGTCTCCTCCTAGGGCGTCCCTTCACTTTCATATTTACTTAAACGTTATTATTTTGACATTACAAACAGATACTTAAATTTATTTGTAAAGATGTATAGATGAGTGTAATGTAAGAAACCCGTTATGTTCATATTACTTTTAAACCCTGACCTTTTCACAAGAAAGTACGGAAGTAACTTCCAATATTTTATAAGTAACAGATAAATAAGACCGTGGAAAAACATTTCCCATTCACATACTCGAAGAAGAGAAAATAACATAATTCATTTTGATTTTGGTCGGCTTCTTTTTGTCCGCCCACACTTAGTTATAGTACCTAGTTATCTATTTTATATAAATGCTTGAAAAAATTAAGTCTCCGATCAATGTTGCGAGATAAAACGGAAATTGATTTGTTTCAAATAACATTAATTTGGAAAAAATCTTTATCAATAATTTTCCTACAAGCACATCAAGTATTTATTGTTTTATCTATGCTGAAATACATTTTGATATAGGATAACGTATTGTAGCAGAACAAAACGAAATAAAAATCATTTTTTATATCAATCTGTCTAGCTTTATCTCAACTATGTTACTGTCGACTTTCAGTCTCCCTGATGCAGTGAAATACCAGCATTTTACATGGAGTAATGCCTATTTTCAACCCAGTTACTGGGCACTATGGTTGCCCTTTGGTAAGACTGGTTGTTTGGATTTTGGGCTTCTAACTACATGTTCTACGAATTACAACTGACATCAAAGGCTTAGCGTGCTTTCCGAAGCACTGAGGGATAAGTAGTGGATGGTGACCCATCTACGAACCGACCGTACGCATTACTTAACTTTCGATTAACCTCTGCGGCTGTAACACCATTGCCTCACCGAGCCAAGTTCCAGTTCGGCAGTAATTGACCTCAAAACCAAAACATTACCTCTTAACCAGTGAATGCAAGAGAGAGAGATCCGTATCTAAACTTATCCAATCACTGCTTGGATTCTACGTATATTCAAATTGAGTAACAATCAAGAATAAAGCCAAACTCAACTGAACTATGATCAACTATGCTTTATGAACATTCTAAAGTTAAATCTTGACTCTGAACTAGTTTGAATTTCGTTCGTATTTGCTTGTAATACGGATGTTAATAGCCTAAAATCGGCAACACACTATAATGTGGGGGAAAAGCGGTTACGTCATATTAAAGCGGCCGTCATGAAAATGTGTCATCCATAACCGTAACCAAAACTATCCGATATCCGTATTAACAAATATCCGTAACCGTGACCTTATCCGTTATAAAAGTTACGGATAATTTCGGATAGAAGTGGAGTTTAAATGACAATCACACTAGTCGCGCGCGTTCTTTGAGTTGTTTATTATATCTATTGCTTTGTCTTAACTAGTCAGTCATTGTGAGATTACATTGCTATTTAGTATTTACGAGTAGGTACTTAGATAGTGTTTTGTGTGAATTACTAAATTGTTCATGTCTGGGCAAAATACGTACTAAGTCTAGTTTAATTTGGACATATTTTCATCGACTCTTAAACTCCGCAATATGGAAACGGTGTGGTCAAAACTTTTCACGAAAAAGAGATGGCACTTCTCTAAAACTTTATCTTAAATCAAGTTTTGATTTGTTTCTTTATTTATTCTTTATTTAATAAAGTACTTGGCCTCATTTTTTATATCCGTAACGTAAACTAACAAAAAACTAACGGATAAAACGAAATAATTTCATAGCGCTATCCGTAACAGATAAATTATTATTAATAAATCTGTATCCGTATCCAGTTCCAAAATTGCATATCCATAACATCCCTGATTTTGTATTTGACATTAAGCTGTGAAAAACTTAGTGTCTACACAGCCGTTATTGTGTGACCATTCACCGCTTTCTTAGAAAACCATGACTTAAGTACCACGCAAAGTTCTAATGTTCTTACGTTTGTTGCAATTTGGCGGTCAGTGGTGCCGATTCCCTTATTCACAAACTAAACTAAATTAAGTTCAGTGCATCTTTTTCTTTCTATTTCATTAAGGAAAGGACAGAAGATAAATTTAAGGTTTAGTCCTGTCATATTAATCAGCGCTTGACGTAAATTGACGTAATGCTAGTAGGCAAGTTTTTAATCACGTCTAAACTTGTATGGAGTAGTGACAGGCGCTGATTAATTTGACAGGACTAAACTAAAAAATTTATTTTGTCCTCTTCTTAATGTAATACAAAGAAAAAGATGCACTGAACTTAAATTTAGTTTAGTTTGTGAACAAGGGAATCGGTACCAGTGTCAAGCTGAATTATTATTAAAATCATCAAGATAACCCTAGCTCATCGAATGCCATTGAACGACTATTTATTTGTATTCATGAAAATAGCACATTTTAAAATTTATAATTCTGTAAAGTTTTATTTATTTATTTTCTCACCAGGATAAACATTGCAGAGATTGTTACAAGTTATATTTGTGACGGTCACGATTCATATTTCAATCAACATACAACCTGAAAGTGACCTGAAAAAGCATCATCATTATTTCAGCCGAAAGACGTCCACTATTGGACATTAAGCCTCTCCCAATTTGTGGTGGTTATAATCGCGACGCTTAGCAATCGCAGTATGGTAGTAAAATGCATAGAGAACGCCAGTAACGCTACTGCCTATCTCTAGTAAGTCTCTTAGTCGCCTTATATAATGACCACGGGAAGAAATGAGATGGAGCTATACTTTACGTCCGTTAGCACACGGTCTAAATGCACAAACGCAACAAAATGTTGAATTTCTCGGGTTGCCTTAACGCATCCATCTCCTGCCAGGGTCGCGAGATTTGTTGGAAAGAAATACCGTGGCTCTGGCACATGGGCAACTGAGGGAACACGGGTAGGTTTTAGTCAGTAAAAGTCTGACACGCCCTCCCGCTCCGCCCAAGAGCGGGAGACGTCATTTGATAACCCACAAAAAAAAAAACGCATCCATCTAAAGCAAACGTGAATCTAAATGTTCATTCCTTCTTTATATGAAATGAGGACTTAGCTTTGCAGTAGGACAAATACAAGCCGATCATTTGTACAGCGGAATATTATACTGTTCATTCCGGAAAACTGAGATAACTTCCTGTGGAAGGACGCTAGAGTAAATTTAAATGAAAGAAAATATATTTGCTTTTAAAGAAAACTGACTAGCGAAAGAAATGGCAGAAATGGAACTTATTCCTTAATAATAAATATTCTAAGTATGTCAAAACAAATCAAGACAAAACACGAAATGCAGACATACGCAACAAAACGAAATTCACAGATGCACTGCAACATGCCTTGGCACTGAAGTGGAAGTGGGCAGGTCACTTAGCTAGATACCAAGACAAGAGATGGACACTACAAATAACGAAGTGGCTGGGTCCTACTGGTAAAAGACAAATAGGACGGCAAAAGAAAAGATGGGTTGATGAAATTGTAAAAATACCTGGAAAAAACTGGATGAGCAAAGGTCAAGACAAACTGAAATGGAAAATGATGGAGGAGGCTTTTACCCTCTAGGGGCCATACAATAAACAACTCCACTATTACAATAAATTAAAATGTAACTCCTATATTTATTGTAAGGATAAATAAAGCTATAATAATAAAAAAATATAATAAAAGTATATCAAAATCGAGCAGCTGTGGCCTAGTGATGTCAGCCCCGATTGAGAGTTGTAGGTCGTGAGTTCGAACCCAGGCAAGCACTTTACTTTGTGTATTTAATTTCATCACCACTGCTCTCAAAACGGTGAAGGAAACCGGCATGTCCTCGAACCAACAATTCGTAGACATACGACATCTATCGACCTGCACTAGGACCGCGTGCTGGAATATGGCCCATTCCTTCTTACAGAGTTGAGGCCTACTTCCCAGCAGTGGAGAACATTATAGGCTGGTAATGCTAAGTATTTCGAAATATAACCAAGTGGTTGATGTTGTTCCTAAGTAACTTGGCACTTAGAACCAATATTTAACAACAACAACATATTTAACACAATGAACTTAATGAACTTTTGACTGGCTTGTTAGTTTAGTGGTTAGTGACTCTGACTGCAAAGACTGAGGTCGTGGGTTCGATTCCCACCCAGGACAAATCTTTGTGTGATGAGCACAATCATTTGTTCTGTGTCTGGGTGTAATTTATCTATAATATGTATGTATTTAGAAATATATAAGTATGTTTATCAGTTGTCTGGTTGCCATAGTACAGCCTGTACTATGGCAACCAGACAACTGATAAACATACTCATATATTAATTCTAAATACATACATATTATAGATAAATTACACCCGGATACAGACAAATGATTGTGCTCATCACACAAAGAATTGTCCTGGGTGGGAATCGAACCCACGACCTCAGTCTTAGCAGTCAAGGTCACTAACCATTCCTAGTTTGGGATCAGATAACGGTGTGTTGGTTGTCCTAAGTTATTTATTTATTTATAGGAAAGCACCATATAAATCAGTTACAAGTTTACCTTACTCGATAGTAGAGGTATCTGACGAGCTGCACCCTAATTACGAAACGCACTATTTATCAGAATCTGAATGGGATTGAAAATTATTTCTAAACCATTACGTCATTTGTTCGAATAAATTGTCGGCTCAGCAACGTAAATAACGCAATGAATGTTGTTTAACTATGAAAATGCAACCGATTACTATTGATAGCAAGTTACGCAATTACTGGTCTTTACTATACATGTAATAATAAATATAGATAGGAACTACCTAGTTTTGAAAAATATTGTTGTATTTGATAGCTTAATTCTTGAGAGAGACTTTAATCTGTTTAAAATCAGGCTAGGAGCCGAGCTAAAACAAAGAGTCAGAAAGAATGTTAAGCGAAAACGAAGTAATAGTGCGAGTAGGCGATGCAATGTGATGCGACGGGGTGGGTAGGGGGAGCTAGAAATTTCACAAGGACAAAGTTGCGGGTAGAAACTAGTTAATTCTAGTAAGCTTAAGTAATATATTTTGACAACGATCATTGTAGTATATCTTATATCAATTTAGCAAAAATCTGATTAATCGGATCAACACCATAGATTTGGAAGTTAGTTCAGTTGATGACCTTTTTGTCATGAAAAACGGAACTTTCGCCGCACTTTCAAGCTGTGTGCAACCATTTTGACGTCACAGAACAGAAAAAAGAGGTTTTTCAAATACACAATACAACGCACTACCAAAGACTGGTATTCTTTTGACCCAGAACAATGCTGTGGGGTTATCCAAACCACTATTTTGGGGATAAAGGAACTGCGTGTTTGGATGATTTCACTGAAAACTCCAAACAATGGAATAGACAAGAACACAAATACGTCAAAGCATCGAGTATATAAAAGAGAGTCAATAGAACAATCGTTTTTTAATTTGGAATTCAAAACCACCATAGAGTTATATACATATATATCGATGAAAACCACGCATTGTTTTTAAATTAAACTATCTTTTTTCGTCTCAAAAACCGTGGCCTTTAAAAAGAAATTATTTAATTCGGATACCAGTTTAGTTAGCAATTACTTTGTGTTTTCCTGTAGGCTTGCGAACTGGCGACCCACACTTATAGTTTTTTTTTTCATTAAATTTTCTCTTGTTTATACTTTAAAGGCCTTTACTATACAGTCCATAGAGAAATGTTAAAGTCATCATAATTTCCAATACGAGATAGATAATAAGGAGCAGAACAGGACAAATAGCATTTTTCCATTTTGAAAATGGGACATAGAAATTTTTATTAACACTGCAAAATGCAGAGCCAACTCTATCTGTCAGAGTCCCATTTGGGCGCCAATAAATCTCAAAATATGATTATGATTAATGACTTTATTTCTGTACGTAGTTTTGTACAAACACTTTAACACGTCAATAAATAGATAAGTAATAGCACTAATAAGTAGGATTACGATATACAATGGCTACGTCTTACTTGAATGAAAACTAGACAGTTTGATCAAACGGTGTTGACAAAATTTTCAAAACAACTGGAAGTCTGTTAATTTGAGGTTTGAACATAGCTTGTGTTGGTGGAATGTGTCCGATATACAAACAAAAGTAACGCACATGTCAACTCGTTGAAATTAACGGTAATGGATGTTTATGATATGTTC
This sequence comes from Aporophyla lueneburgensis, assembly GCA_932294355.1. Classification (NCBI taxonomy): domain Eukaryota; kingdom Metazoa; phylum Arthropoda; class Insecta; order Lepidoptera; family Noctuidae; genus Aporophyla; species Aporophyla lueneburgensis. The sequence goes on along the minus strand of OW028758.1, from coordinate 22,840,607 downwards.
CATGGTATTTTAGCTAAGCCTACTTCTTTAGCAGCAAATATTTTATCCAGGGTGGCACGCAGACCCCCTAGCGTAGACATTATTCGTAAGTTAAATAACTCATAAAGAAATCCAACGCAGAGGTGTTCAGAATCTGCTACTGAATCTGTGTATAATTGTATACCTACTTTTTAATCAGATAAGAAATTAGATTCTGTTACTTTCGTTTTTGTGTTACTCAGATTAGTTAATTTAGTTTAGGAGTAATTATGTTACTTCTGAAATTGCGATGGGATATACATCGTCTTATTTACAAAAACCGGCCAAGTGCGAGTCGGACTCCGCACCGAGGGTTCCGTACAAACCTGTACGTATTTTCGGTTTAAAAATATATATTTTTTTAAATTTTTATATTTAAATTGATTGAATGTAAGGTAAATTGCGGTTTACGATTTATGACGTTTTTAAAAAAAAACTACTCACTCGATCTCGTTCAAACCAATTTTCGGTGGTAGTTTACATGGTAATGTACATCATATATTTTTTTTAGTTTTGTCATTCTCTTATTTTAGAAGTTACGGGGGGGGGGACACACATTTTACCACTTTGGAAGTGTCTCTCGCGCAAACTATTCAGTTTAGAAAAAAATGATAATAGAAACCTCATTACCATTTTTGAAGACCTATTCATAGATACCCCACACGTATGGGTTTGATGAAAAAAAACATTTTTGAGTTTCAGTTCTATGTATGGGGAACCCCAAAATTTATTGTTTTTTTTCTATTTTAGTGTGAAAATCTTAATGCGGTTCACAGAATACATCTACTTACCAAGTTTCAACAGCATAGCTCTTATAGTTTCGGAATAAAATGGCTGTGACATACGGACGGACGGACAGACAGACAGACAGACAGACAGACATGACGAATCTATAAGGGTTCCGTTTTTTGCCATTTGGCAACGGAACCCTAAAAACCGGCCAAGTGCGAGTCGGACTCGCGCACCGAGGGTTCCGTACAAACCTGTAGGTTTTTTCGGTTTAAAAATATATATTTTTTTTAATTTTTATATTTCAGTTGATTGAATGTAAGGTAAATTGCGGTTTACGATTTATGACGTTTTAAAAAAAACCGGCCAAGTGCGAGTCGGACTCGCGCACCGAGGGTTCCGTACAAACCTGTAGGTATCCTCGGTTTATGCGTAAGGTTTATGTTTATGAAATTAAATGTTTTTTTTTTATATTTGAGTTGATTGAATGGAAGGTAAATTGCGATTTACGATTAATGACGTCTTAAAAAAAAACTACTTCCTGGATTTCGTTCAAACCAATTTTCGTTGGAAGTTTACATGGTTATGTACATCATATATTTTTTTTAGTTTTATCATTCTCTTACTTTGGAAGTTACGGGGGGGGGGACACACATTTTACCACTTTGGAAGTGTCTCTCGCGCAAACTATTCAGTTTAGAAAGAAATGATGTTAGAAACCTCAATACCATTTTTGAAGACCTATTCATAGATACCCTACACGTATGGGTTTGATGAAAAATTTTTTTTTGAGTTTCAGTTCTGTGTATGGGGAACCCCAAAATTTATTGTTTTTTTTCTATTGTTGTGTAAAAATCTTAATGCGGTATACAGAATACATCTACTTACCAAGTTTCAACAACATATCTCTTATAGTTTCGGAGAAAAGTGGCTGTGACATAAACGGACAGACAGACAGACAGACAGACAGACAGACAGACCGACAGACAGACAGACAGACATGACGAATCTATAAGGGTTCCGTTTTTTGCCATTTGGCAACGGAACCCTAAAAACTACTCACTCGATCTCGTTCAAACCAATTTTCGTTGGTAGTTTGCATGGTAATGTACATCATATATTTTTTTTAGTTTTGTCATTCTCTTATTTTAGAAGTTACGGGGGGGGGGGGGGACACACATTTTACCACTTTGGAAGTGTCTCTCGCGCAAACTATTCAGTTTAGAAAAAAATGATAATAGAAACCTCATTACCATTTTCGAAGACCTATTCATAGATACCCCACACGTATGGGTTTGATGAAAAAAAACATTTTTGAGTTTCAGTTCTATGTATGGGGAACCCCAAAATTTATTGTTTTTTTCTATTTTAGTGTGAAAATCTTAATGCGGTTCACAGAATACACCTACTTACTAAGTTTCAACAGCATAGCTCTTATAGTTTCGGAATAAAATGGCTGTGACATACGGACGGACAGACAGACAGACAGACAGACAGACAGACAGACAGACAGACAGACAGACAGACATGACGAATCTATAAGGGTTCCGTTTTTTGCCATTTGGCAACGGAACCCTAAAAATACTGGAATAAATATATTTTTTCATTCTTAATATTAAGTAGCAGAAGAGAGTCGAAACAATAGACGATAGGCGATTAGAACTGATCCAGGCGAAATGTGGGTATACTTAATGCTCTGTCAAAGAAATAGCAGCGTGATGTTATGCGCTATGCTGCCTAGTCTAGGTTAATACTGAGGGATCTTAATCAATTCATAATGGTCTTTGTAACGAGGTGTTATGAATAAATGTTATGATGCAAACGTTGAATGCACGGATTATTGTGCCACAAAACTCGGCTTAAAATTCCTACAGTCTTAGCATCTGTAAATATTAGTCAAAACCAATCATACAAAGATTTTTGTGCAGCCAAACGGGTATAATGTGGATTCTAAATATGTCAAATCATTTTGGTTAAGTTTGTAGACACTGACTTGAACAAAATAGTCACAGTAGGCTAGGATTCTTCTATTTAATGATAATTAAAAATGAATCACCATCTGAGCGCCTTCCGCCTGGGCACACGTTACCGTGACCGACGTGGAAATATCTAAATGGACTTCGAACCCAAGTCAGCCCGAGCAAAGACAATCTCACCATATAGGCGTTCACAGACAGGTCAAATCTAAAGTACGAATAATAATATGTTAGGACAACCAACACAACGTTATCTGATCCCAAACTAGGCAGACCCTGTACTATGGTAACCAGACAACTGATAAACATACTCATATATTAATTCTAAATACATACATATTATAGATAAATTACACCCGGATACAGACAAATGATTGTGCTCATCACACAAAGAATTGTCCTGGGTGGGAATCGAACCCACGACCTCAGTCTTAGCAGTCAAGGTCACTAACCACTAGACTAACAGGCCAGTCGAATGCGGTCATGCAGTACCGCATGCCCTGTCATCTGTGCATTTGGTGATCTTATGACTGCGTCAGTGAGCGGAGTTCGCGCATCAGAATTTTGGCCAAAGACGTTTGAACTATATGCCATCGAAATGTAAATGAACGTCAAAAAAAAAATAAGTTCGAAAAGAAAGAAAAATATTTTATTTGAAACACGCACAGGACATAAAAACAATAAGTAGAACATAGAAACATTAACATTTAAGATACAAATAACAAAATAGTACCTTTTAGATATAAAAATAAAAGAGAAAGACCTGTGCGAGGCCAGAAAGTTAAACCCGACTACTAAAAATAACGCTCTGAAAAGTTTATAACAAGAAAATATGAAAATTCTTTCACTAATGGGAAGCTATAAGTGCTAAGTATTGCCGTATATCATAGGATATATCTTATGTTAAAACAAGAAACAAGCGGACTAAATCGCCGCCGGCCGAATCTCAAGCTAATACAGTCAACGTCAATAATATTGGGACGAACAGGCTGTTCAAAATTATCTAAACAGCTATGAAACTAAAATATTAGCTTAATGACACAAGGAATGTTTCAATATGAAGACAGTTCATGACCTGTCATTCTGACAAGAACTTTACCCAATTGAGATAAAGTTTCATTTTCTTAGTTGTTGAGATCATTTTGAACAGTGTGTCCGCCTCGATATTTTTGGTGCTGACTATAGCAAATAATTCGGTGATTCAAATTATCTACAATTACAATTTGCACTAGTTTGTTTACAAGGTAATTTTGAGGACATCTTATTCACTGTGTCACCGGCCTACCGTCTAGTGTTAGCTCAGTGTTCACACTGTTGATTCTGACAACAGACAACCGATAGGTCAATAATATCTACTCTTTACTAGAGGTACTTGTTATTAAAAGGTCTAACTCAAACTATGGAAGGGCAATGGCATCGTCTAATTCTTGGTATATATCTCTTTACGACTAATAGAGAAAGAGGATAAGAGAGAAATAATAAGAGAGACACGTTGTGCTCATTTGGGATACTAAATGCATAGGGATAAAGGCAGGAGATTAATTATCTCTTTTGTTTATAGCCTAGTCAAGTTACTACGTCATTTTGAACTACCATTATATTTACATGTTTGAATAATTAAACAAAGTTCCAATTTTTTTTTTTACTACAAATTAATTTATTATGTCAAGGAAACTAATTGCAAACGTACTATCTATCAAAGTAAATTTTACATTTGTAATTGTTGTTGTTGTTGTGTTTTATTGTGTTGTTGTATTCACAACTTTAATTCTTTCAAAACTACCATTCATTAACGTGAGATGTCAATTTGTTCACAATTAATTTTCCTGTCAATAATTCCACGAAAAACTTGGGCGCAAAGAGAGAGACATCAGGTTTAAGGTGCAAAGGCTATTTACTGTTTCTTGCAATTGATTTATATTCAGGGCTTGAAATTCATAGATTTAGAGATATATTTGTGGCATTAATATTGGCGTTTTGCCACGGTCAGGATACTAATAAAACAAATAAGGTTTATTTGGTTTCCATAACGTTCCTGAAATGATGTCATGTACCTACCGGTCATCTTAGTATGACATACTGAATTCATTCTGTATAATATATATTAACAAACAAACAAACTCTACAGCTTTAGCAGTACAGACGTTGTCCTGTTTTTTCCTAGAACTCGATAGCAGTGCCACCTACCGGGTCCAATAGTGAATCTAAACCATCCAGGGTGAATCTAAACCATCCACCCAAACGCATACAAAAAAATTCATTCAAATCGGTCCAGCCGTTTAGGAGGAGTTCAGTGACATACACACGTACAGTAGAATTATATATATAAAGAAGATATATGTATATATTCGGTAATAGTTCGCTCAGCATAGCTCCAGTTATGCCAAGCTAGCCCAAACATTTAATCATGTACATGCGAGGGCAGATGCCGAACGATGTTTGTCAATTGGAACAAGCCGAGGAAAACCCATACAGAATTGTTTCAGGTCGGCTTTATTATTCTACATTTATTACCAAATCGAATGTGCTGACCTAGCACCATCTAATTACTGAAAATGAAAACTTTAACACTAATCATTCTTGTTTGTACATCAATTCTTTCTACATTGTTGTTGTACCTAATTTCCTTTCCTGTTAAACTCGCGGAGTAGTACCATATACATAGAGTAGCATTTGTTACACTCTCCAATTACTTAGGTAAAAGACACCGTATGTAGTTAGAAGGGAAAATAATTTGGTACCGAATTTTCTCACAAAGTAGACGCCTTTGGCACAGCTGGCTTTTACGCTGGGTCGTGGGCTTGATGCCCATACATACCGATACTAAACTATTTACACGTATGCCCAGCGTAGGCGTAAAGAAAGAAGAAAGAAAACACATTTATAAAGCATAGAGTCAAAGACACACAATATACAAAGGATAAAAGAAACATCAAATAAAAAGTGTAAAGTGCGATGAATTAACAAGAAAGTGTGCTTTAGGGCTGCGATAAAAGGCTCGGTTCAGCAAAAATGCCAGACTACTAGTGTATGACGCTGGTTTACAACTGGACCTGAAGTGTGTGATGACGGATGTAAATCAGTCTCATAACTTTACTAACATAACGTGATGTGTGAATTTTTGGTTATGATATGGCGGTTTCTTCACGATGTTATTGTTCATCATTTTGAGAGCAGTGGTGAAGAAATAATTTACACGAAGCAAGACGCCTGTGTAGGAACCTATAACTCTTAAGTTGCGGCCATCAACTTTATACTATATTCAAAGCAAATAAAGACTTATTTTACCACTGGATCACCACTGCTCTCTTACAAATTAAGTGCTTCGATTTGATTTTTTGAATTCTTAAACCAGAAATCCAAATATTGTAAAACACAATGAGGTTATTTTATGAACTCAATTTCCGTCAAAGATTGTTCCTCTACCAAAGACGAAGTTTTCCTATGAATACCCACGTAATTCGATATAGGTGCAAGTGAAGCCCACAAATGCCTGATAACTAATATTATTTGATAGTTACCTACTACTAGTTTGGTGGTAAAGGTCAAAGGGCAAATGATTCCATACAACTTTATACAAGTACCAGCTTTTGCCCCCGGCTTCACCCGCGTGGATGTCGGAAATTAACGCAGATATTTTTTCTAAAAATAAAAGTAGCATAAGTTACTCCTTATTACATCATTTACCTGCCAATAAAAGTCCCTTCAAAATCGGTCCAGACATTTCAGAGATTAGCCGGAACAAACAGACAGACAGACAAAAGTTTAAAAAAATATTTTTTGGTGAAGTACCGTATTTACTTTCATATGCATTTAGTGAAAAGCTGTTAATTTGAAATTACAAACACACTTCAGTTTTATTTATTTGTACAGATTTATATTCCGCGGCCGGATGTTTGCCCTTACGCAGGTAGAAAGTAGGGACAGAATGATTTTTGGTTATGGTTTTTTCTAATCCTTATTTATAGCTATGAACCCCTGCCTCGGGTGGAATAGTGATGTGTCAGAACATAGAGATTGATTTCTGTGCTATATTATCATCATCTGCCTAGCCTTTCACCAACTATGTTGGGGTCAGCTTCCTGTCTAACTGGATGTAGCTGAGTACCAGTATTTAACATGGAGCGACTGCCTATCTGACCTCCACAACCCAGTTAAGTTAGGTAACACGATACCCCTTGGTAAGACTGGCTGACAGTTCCGGGCTTCTGACGACCCGTAACGATTGTCTAAGATCTACTAAAGACAGCCATGTATAGGAAAGTAAAGTATTTATGTAAATAAACTAGCTTCCGCCCGCGACTTCGGCCGCGTGTCAGTCGACCCAGAGAATAAAAAGTTTCACAGAAAATCCAACCCCCATTTCACCCTCTTAGGGGTGGAATTTCAAAAAACCCTTTCTTAATCGATACCTACTCTTTACATAGAACACATCCTCTAAATTTCATGTCTCTACGACCAGCGGCTTAGGCTGTGCGTTGATATATCAGTCAGTCAGTCAGTCACTCAGGACATTGAATTTTATAAATATAGAAGACTAGCTTCTGCCCGCGACTTAGTCCGCGTCAAATTTTTGCTCCCCTGACCCTTCCCGTCGCATCGATTTGCCTGCTAGTTTTCGTCCATTTTTCGTTGCTGCTCGCACCTTTTGAGTTATAGTGAGTCAAGCTTAAAAGATAGACATATGCTCTCCGGACTTTTTTTTAGAAATTTTTAAAAGGAACAATTTCGTCATACTTGATTTTTGCGTTACTTTAACCGTTTACGCAGCGCACGCAACGGAAACTCTCAAAAGGAATAAATTTACCCCGTTTTTGCAACATTTTTCATTACTGCTCCGCTTCTCTTAGTTGTAGCGTGATGTTATATAGCCTATAGCCTTTCTCGATAGATAGGCTACCTAACACAAAAAGAATGTTTCAATTCGGACCAGTAGTTCCTGAGATTAGCGCGTTCAATCAAACAAACAAACTGTTCAGCTTTATAATATTAGTATAGATGATCTAATTGATGATGTATACCGTATAGGAATCCGTTGCGTGATTTAGAAAAACAGTGCAGTCATACAACCAGCCCCTAATGGCGTCACACTATTTACCAGATTGTGAATCATTTTTATTATTGCTAATCCATTGAGTGTTATTTTTGGAACAATTGTCTGCTTAGCAACGTGAGCAAAGCCATGAATGTTGTGGAACTGTTAAAATAAAAGTAATTCCTTCTGATAGTGTTTTACACAATTGCCCTCGGATACGAAAATAAACTTTAATATATATAATATTTATATATATAATTCTACTGTACGTGTGTATGTCACTGAACTCCTCCTAAACGGCCGGACCGATTTTGTTGAAATCTTTTGTGTGTATTTAAGTGACTCCCTGGATGGTTTTGATTCACAATTGGACCCGATAGGTGGCGCTGCGATCGGGTTCAATGAAACAGGACAGGGTCTGTCCGGTCAGCTAGTATGTATATATATATACTTAGACATACATAGAGATCATTTATGTTCAACAGATAGTTATCTCTTCTGTCAATGTCTTAATGTAATTTATGTATTCAGTTCTATAACCAATTTCATTAATAAGAGAAATAGATCTTAGACGATTATTTAACTGTGGTATAAATGCATTTTTATCTGAAATAAATGAATTGATTGAATATGGCGCACAAAATAATACCATTGCCATACAAAGTTCTGCAGAAAAACAAATATCCTACATATTACACTAAATATTTATAAAATAACTCCTGTCACAGCACTTGCCTCATTTCAATATCCTTTTCCATTCATACCTTCACCTTAGTATACTATTATTAAAATAAGAATAGTTTTTTTAAACATCTGTCATTGAGAACAAACGTTATTAAAAGTACTTTGTAGAAAAAGGAGGAAACATTTGACGTATCTACTAGGTATTTTCCCACGCTTTTAAACGTCACTCGTTAAAGAAAAGTCATGGACAATGTGTTTTTTTCCACTTGTGCACCTAATAAATTTACCCACGCACTACTTTTTTTTCGTAATTCTATTTTTAAATATAAATGACCTTTGACCATCGGAATATAGAATTTAATCCTAATCCCAATTTGTATTGAATTACCGAAAAAATCATCTATCAATTTGATTTACGATTGAATAATATCTTTGAAAATAGATATTTTATTCTATAGTTTCAAATAAGTCTTGCTTTACAATTCTCATTATTTTTATATTGTTTCCACCGCACTTTATTACAGCTGTAAATATGAAAATTGCTTTCTTTAAACTTTAATATCCTGAAAGCAGAACACGTATTTATAAATGGAATTATCAGATTTGTTTGAAATCTGTTTTAAAGTTTAATATTAAATTAAATTCCTTTGCCGTGAGAGTGTTAAACTTTTGTTTTGACAATTGAATTAAAAAATATTGAGGAAGGCGGATATTCGTGGTTTCCGGGTCTGTTACAAATTTAACCCAAAAGAGGTTAACACTCTACTGAGCAATCTGTATTATCTCATTTCGAGAGAATCATTTTGCCTAGCAATTTCCCAACTATGATGAGGTCAGCTTCCAGTCTAGCCGGATATAGCTGAATACCAGTATTTTACATGGAGCGACAGCCTATCTGACCGTCACAACCCAGCTACTGGGTACCACGATACCCTTTGGTAAGACTGTTCTTGATAGAGGGAATTACATAATGTAGGTACAAAAAAATCTTTACATACCTAGTATAAAGTCGTTTCCCTCGTCTGTACTCTAAGACCTTTTAAACTACGCAACAGATTTTAATTCGGCTTTCATGAATAGACAGACTGATTCAAGATTATGGTTTTTATGTATCACACGCTGGTGAAGCTGCTGGTAAAAGCTAGTTAGGAATAACTTTATATCATCATGTCGGAATTGTTATTCGTATCATTTTTTTGAGTGCATACTACTAGTTAGAGCAAGAATTACGAAAACAAAAATAACTTAGATTACCAGGAATACTAATACCTAAAGTCTAAAAGGAAACCCTGAAAACGATTTGGTACCAAAAGACAAACCACGTCATAAACAGACGAAAACATATTCCAACCAGAAACTTATCGTGGGTCGACCATATAAATAAATAGTTACAAGATATAATTTCTTCGTCTAATTAACACGGCACCCGACCGGCAAATCTATTCATAAAACCTTAGAAATATGGCGCCTACTATTGACTTAGGACCTCCACAAACTAAATAGTGGTCAACAATCGAATTCGGACGTTGTCATTCCTTAGCCCAATAGAAGGAAGAAAGATAGAATTGTGGGTGGATTTATTGAATTAAGTGTAAAATAGCCATCCGCTGTTGAGGTTCCCCAGGTTTATCATTGGCACAAAAACCTCAGTCCTGTTAAAGCTGTGGTATCAAAATCTTGTGCCGTGAAAGGTATACAATTATACAGCACTAGCCTCTGATTGCGGCTTAGCCCGCGTGTTGATAAAAAGTAGCCTATGTTCTTCCCCTGGCTTAAGATTATCCATATAAAAAATGCCAGAATCATCATCACCACCAGCAGCCTATCCATATCAAATATGCCAGACAAGGCTTTGATGGCCCTCCGCTATGGTCATTCTTATCGTGGTAACTTTTAACCTATTCGTCCAAGATACTTAGTGTATCGGACAAAGTTTATGTTCATTAAATATTGAGAGCGATAAAGGTATTAATTTTGATTAGAATTGACTTACTATTTTGGCTTTAATGGCTTTCACGTAAAAGGATACTACATTGGTGTCGCGGACTTTTTACCATCATTTTGTTGGCATTAGCTATTATTTTATCTATATGGCTATTAAATGATAATTTGCTGTCTAAAATTACGCCTAAATAACGCACATGAAAGACTTCTTTTACTTGCACACCAGAGAGGGTATATTTAGTATTAAAAACGTTTTTGTTTCTCGTGTGTTTAAGACAAACAATCCTACGATACATTGTCTTCGTGTGACTCTAACGGTTTAGACAGCGCACGCCGAAATAGAGGGCAGCAATTTTTCCCACTTACTTGATAGTATTCGTTATATTACGGCCAAATCATAAGAAGTTTTTATAAATGGTAGCCTGTGTGTTATTCTGATGTATAATTTATATTACTGTAAAGTTTCATAAAAATCCGTGGAGTAGTTTTTGCGTGGAAGAGTAACAAAGATCCATCCACACATCCATGCATCCTCACAAACTTTCGCGTTTATAATATTCGTAGGATAGGAAGTAGGAAGAGTAGGATGTTAATTTGAGACAGGTCTCTTAAGGGAATCATAACTATCTGAATTGACTTCTGAGTACCTATCTACCTGCCATTCCTTCCCATGGGTGTGGTAAGAGGCGACTAAGGAGAGAATGGGCAGCAGCGTTCACTATGCATTTTACCACCATACTGCGATCGCCAACCCGCCTGCCAAGCGTGGCGATTATGGCAAAGCCCCCCAAATTGGGGGAGGCCTATGTCCAGCAGTGGACGTCTTTCGGCTGAAATGATGATGATGACCTATCTGCCTACAGGGTATAGGAACACTTAGGAAGCGATACAACTTTATTGAATCATACGAGGTTTAAGTTACTTTAAGAAATTAGAGAAATCGAAATGGATGACACTTATTTACCATTTTATAATACCTATATGTCGACACTTATATAGGGTGGCAGGAACATCCATGCGCAACCTGTTACCATGAATTCAGTGCATGATTCTGTACCCCATTGTGATTAATATGTACCTAGTCGGTTTAAAAAGAAAATGCTGTTACATTTAGACCGCATAGGTTTGCACTTTTCCTGCCGGGGTCGCGAGTTTTCTCTGAAAGAGTTACCGTGACCCTGGCATATAGGCAACTGAAGGAACACGGATGAGTTTTAGTCAGTAAAAGTCTGACACTCCCTCCCGCACCGCCCAGAGCGGGAGACGACATCTGATGATTTTCCACCCAAAAAAAGGTTTGCACTTTTCAATGAAACAGCAGAATTTTTGTTTGTACCCGATGAAATTTTCGGGTCGATGTCTGTCTGTGCCATCCTATCTGTCAGGTGCCGAAAAAAAAAACGCAATGAGCTAAAGAAACTAGCAAAGTATGGGCTATCGGAAGATACATTAACATCAAACGATCTAACAACCCGATAGACGAACAAAATCTTTATGAGGCCTCATTCACAAGATAATGTACTTTCTATTAGTAGGTATATCATCTAAATTCGCGTGACGTAGCATTTTCCACGACTTTCAACATCTAAGTACCCATTTTGTTGCCATAAAGACGCCACATGTTGCTAACTTTATACATTTTTGATATCTGTGAGCAAAACTTCAGTTTGGGATTAATGACTTTGAAACTAAAAAACATGAGGCCTAAGAAAACAGAGAGAATTTCGTCAGATGGCACAGGGCTTGTGGCTACGTAATAACAGACGCACGATTCGATCGAGCAGGTTAGGCTACGCTTGCCGCGGTTGGACTGTGGATGGGTGACCATCTTTATAATACCGAGGCCCCTCGGTGCCTCGGTGAGCACGAGAAGCCCTTGTTCCATGGTTGTCATATTAACTTATTTTAATTAATTAATTTCTGTAGTTGTCCGTGATATCACATCACACTGGGCCCTATCAGAATACTAGAGCTGCAATACTTATTTTTAAATGTGGCAGCACCATGCTGAGATAGGCCTGCCCTTTGGCTTCGCACAGGACTTTGTTTTCTTTTTTAATTTTGTTTTTTTCTCTCTTTCCTTTATAATTGAATTTTTAATTTGATCTGTGCAAAAAAAGTATTTATTGGGACACCCCAATAAATACTTTTTTTCTTTCATAGTATGATGCTTCAAATGTATGAATGGCGGCATTTAAATCAGGCTTAAAGATGGGAAGGAGTTGAATGACGAAGAGTGTGCGGAATGTTTGGCTTCCTACTTTCATTCAGTGTATAACGAGGTGCACCCGACGCTGGACCCCGCTGAGGCGGAGCGTGCAGCGGCTGGAAGCGCGGGTGCGGCGCGAGTGCATGTTGGCCAGCTCGACTTGCGCGAGCTGCGCGCCGCGCTCCGCCGCCTCAAGCCCAAGCATTCAGCGGGTCCAGACGGGATCCCGCCTTACATAGTTAAAGACTGTAGCACGGCCTTTGAAAACCCTCTACTGCACATTTTAATTTTTGAAGGTAGGTCAGTACCCCAACCTATGGAAAATCACTAGAGTGATCCCGGTTCCAAAGGGAAGTTCGGGAACTGATGTTAGTGGCTACCGACCGGTGGCGGCTGTCGGCGTGTGCTAAGGTGTTTGAATCGGTGTTGCACAAGTGTATTACTGATCAAGTAACTTCACGCCTGACCGACGCTCAACACGGTTTTCGAACTGGTCGAAGTACGGGGAGTAACTTGTTGTCATTTATGACATATCTGTCGCCTGTTATTGACGCTGGGGGACAGGTGGACGCTGCGTACTTCGACTTTCGGAAGGCGTTTGACACTGTCGACAACGATGTGCTGTTGGCTAAGTTTGCGGCATTTGGTTTCACACCGCACCTTTTGAAATTCTTCGCGAACTACCTTAGTGATCGCCGGCAGTACGTCGAATACGGTGGATTTGTCTCCAAGCCTTATTTCACGTTTTCGGGCGTGAGTCAGGGTAGCAATATTGGTCCATTAGGATTCATTCTGATGGTCAATAATCTCCCTGAAGTCGTAAAGGATGCGAAGTGTTTGCTATTCGCGGACGACCTTAAGTTGTTTCTGTCGGTAGCAAATACTTCGGACTGTGAACGACTTCAACAGGATGTTGATAGGGTAGTGCAGTGGAGCGTAGATAATAAGTTAGGTTTTAATATAGCCAAATGTGGTATAATGAGCTACACTCGTGCGAGGGAACCCCTGCTGCATCAGTATAAGATGGAAGCCGCGGTCTTATCACGGGTCACGCATGTGCGGGACCTGGGGGTGGAGATGGTGCCGGAATTGATGTTTCGGGGGCACATCTTAGATATATGCCGTACCGTAATCTTGGGTTTATCCTCAGACAGTGCAAGGACTTCCAGAACACAGCAGTGCTTAAAATCATGTACAATGCTCTGGTAAGGAGCCGTTTAGAAACGAGTGCTATTGTTTGGAATCCTCATGAGGCTAAATACCGGGACATGGTGGAAAGAATTCAAAACAAATTCACTCGGTTTCTCTATTTTAAGCAGTATGGCGTTTATCCCTTCTTCCCTCTTTTGTACCCGAGTCTGTTCGTAATAGGGATGGTAGGGTACAGTAGGCTAGCAGTGCGGAGGGACGTCAGTCTTTGTAGCTTTGTGTTTCGGGTGCTGCGCGGCTGGCTACACCACCCCGATCTGCTCGTAGAGCTGAGGTTACGCGCGCCGGCCGGGTGCGGGGGCGCGCGTCGTCCGACGCCTACTCTACTGGAGCCAAACTCTAGGACAAACCTGAACAAGTTTGCCCCCTTATCACGAGCTATATGACTGGTAAATATTATTTCAACAGAGGTAGATATATTTCACTGCAGCCTGACGAGGTTCACAGAAGTAGCACTGAAGTGCATCGAAAATATTTAAAGGACCATTTCTTGTGTTTTTTGTTAATTTAAGTACTTATGCTATTTTTGTTTTTTATATAATCATTATTCTTTATATTTTATTCTTTATATTAATAACATCGCATTGGCGAATCATAGCTGTTAGGGTCTTATGTACCAATTTTAAATAAATAAATAAATAATAAATAAATCTTGATTAAAAACCCAACTTATAAATATATCGATAAATACGCCTCCTCGACCCACTTAGATATGAAAATGTTTCAACTTTAAATAAGAAAGTTATAAAAAAAAAATATGATGTAACCTTTATACGAAAAAATCTCCTGAGAATTATAAGTTACTAGCTTTTGCCCGCGGCTTCGCTCGCGTTAAATTCGGTGTAACACGGTTCCCCTGTCCTGATTTGGAACACAGAAGAGAACTCGGAACAGAATGTTATTTTAATATGCTACTGTAGACGATATTATATGTCTTTCCATTTGGGGATACAACGAACATGCTACATACAATTTGCCCATGGGAAAAGCACGGCTTTCCTAAGTTCACCCTAGCCACCCTAAAAAATAAAATAAAAAATAAAGAAAGTAGCCTATGCCACTCTCCATCCCTTCAACTATCTCCACTTAAAAAATCAGGTCAATTCACCGCTCCGTTTTGCCGTGAAAGACGGACAAACAGACACACACACTTTCCCATTTATAATATTAGTATGGATAGCCGTGATTTTTTTTATACTGGGTAGACTCGTTTATACTTCCAATAATTCGGAATTCTATGAAGTCGTTCAATATTAATTAAGTATATTATTTTTACCGATTTCGAAAGCATTTTCGCAGAGGAACTAACATGATATTTGTGCTAAGTAACGCGGATACTTTCACTTAGTAACATCCACAATACATTCAAGATTTTGAATCATTCAAATCAATTCAGTGGTCACGGGGCGAGTTTTATTGAGTAATAAACATACATACATGAACATAAA
This sequence comes from Aporophyla lueneburgensis, assembly GCA_932294355.1. Classification (NCBI taxonomy): domain Eukaryota; kingdom Metazoa; phylum Arthropoda; class Insecta; order Lepidoptera; family Noctuidae; genus Aporophyla; species Aporophyla lueneburgensis. The sequence goes on along the minus strand of OW028758.1, from coordinate 22,825,355 downwards.
CTGACGCCTTCTTCCCATGGGGGTAGGTAGAAAGCACAGAACGCCACCTGCTATGATCCTTACATACACGTAATGCCTCGTTTACTTTCAAACAAATGAAGGCCCGTAAAGGTTCCGTGTGTTGCCGGCCGTAAAGAATAGCACCACCTCATTCTTCCCGTGGGTGTCGTAAGAGGCGACAAAGGGACTTACTAGAGAATGGGCAGCAGCGTTCTCTACGCATCCTACCACCATACTGCGATCTCCAATCCGCCTGCCAAGCGTGGCGATTATGGCAAACCACTACAAATTGGGGGAGGCCTATGCCCAGCAGTGGACGTCTTTTAGTTGAAATGGTGATGGTGATGATATAAAGGCCAATTCTCGTTATTTAAATTCTAGTCGCAATCTCACCTCGGCTACAATAAAATTTCAAAACTTGTCAAAAATTTAAGGAAATTCGAGATATTTTGACAGATTGCGATGAGAATATTCTTAAAAATTACCAGAATTGTCTCTCTGATCATACACGCACTCCGGTTGCCACTACTACGCACCTGATCTTTGACCTTCTGCGTAGCGTTACCTGCCAGCGTTTCTAGTCATATCTACTTTGTAACTACCTTTCCTTTGCCGCCTTACATTCATTTAGTATTTAATAAACATAAGATGTACATCGGAATTCCTACTATACATTGACGTATAAAAGTGTCTTTCATTTCATTACCTTACTGAAATACATAGCACTGATGAAGGTCAATGGCCTACGCATTTCGCGTAGCTCATTCGTAGCACTTGCGTAGCATCTTGACTACTCAGGTGCTACACAAAAATGGTGGTGACAGTATTTACAGACACGATAGAAATATTCAATGGATGACGAAAATTATTTACTGAATAACAATTACATTCGTCATAGTGCGTAGGCGTCACCATAGCACTGGCGCGTAGTAGAGTGCTACGTGCTACGAGACTACGCCGCCGTAGATTTTATTTTTAGATTCTGTGGGAGCTACGGATTAGTAGAAATATGTGTTGTTTTTGTAATTTGTGCAGGTAATGGTAAGGAAACGAAATGATTTATTCATGTTTTCGAGTATTCATTATTTAAAAAAAGCATATCATATTCATCGGATGTTTTTCTTGTTTATTTATACAATATTAAAAGTTCTATAGAGAAATAAGTCAATTAACTATTATTATAATATAACTGTGTTTTATTGAAAATTTATATGAAACGATAATTTACCCTTCCTAACAATAAAATGATCATTTATAAAGAACACCACATAAGGGTTCGCAAAACCGCAAAGAATAATGTTTTCTATAATAATTCATTATTGTTCATTCAGCCTTACCAGTACCACACGCTATAATAATCGTTACGACAAGTAAATACCAATATAAATAATATTGTTATGAGATAATTGTTTACTAAGAATTGATAGACAATCAGTGGGTAGATTAGTGATAATAATAATATGTAGGTACCTATGTTTTCTGATAGGGCAGGAAAATTCGAAATTCGAAAGCAAATTCTTCCGGTCTTATATATAAGACCGTAAGAATTTGCTTTTGAATTTCAAATATAAAATTCAAAGTTCTGAGTGACTGACTTACTGATATATCAACGCATAACCTAAACTGCTGGTCGTAGAGACGTGAAATTTAGAGGGTGTGTTCTTTGTGAGGAGTAGGTATCCAATAATAAGGGGTTTTGTAAATTCCATCCCTAAGAGGGTGAAATAGGGGGTTGAAATTGTGAATTTTTCGACATCCACGCGGGTGAAGCCGCGGGCAGAAGCAAGTTGTAAAATACAATTCAACTTTGGTTCTAGCCTCTCCATTTTTGTATTTTCAACTTTATTTTGGTTTAGGTAAAGTTCTTGATACAAAAATTACAACTTAGCAACGGACTACGTTGACCGTTTTGTAAAAAGAACTGCATTTCTATATATTTTGGGATCATAATTCAAAACTGGCTTGGCGGTTTACACTTGTCACAATGGAAGCCGACCCCAGCATAGTTCGAAAATGGCTAGGGAGATGATGAAAGCTGTTCAGAGAATAGCTTTCATCATCTGTGTAGCCTTTTATTACCTAGCCAAGTTATGATCGAGATAAGTATCAGATTCTTGTCACTACCCTTATCTTTTGTCAGAGTACTCATATGATTATCTTGACCCCTCGTCCTAACTAAAAGCAATCATCGGGCGAGTACGCGATCGACTTATTCCGTATGGTTCCGTACGTAAGAATAGCACCATCCCATTTCTTCCTGTAGGAACTGGCGACTAAGGGACTTACTAGAAAATGGACAGCGGTGTTTTCTATGCATTTTACCACCACTGTGATCGCCAATCAGGTTGATTATAGTCAAGCGTGTCAATTATGGCAAACCCCCGCAAACTGAGGGACGCCTATGTCCAGCAGTGGACGTCTTACGAGTGGAATGATGACGCGATCGACGCATTCAATTGTATGAATTGTGACGCATAAAGGTGACTTGATTGATCGCGCGACTATGTCACGTGACGATCGCGTACTTGCGCGACGATTGCTTTTAGTTAGGACGCGGTTTAAGATTTTATTTTTGACCCGTTCAACTTAAGAATTATTAGACCTCATAGTGCAAGACCGAGCGTAGCGAATCGAAGTTTGCATCATATCTGGTCTAGATTGGTGTTTTTTTTTTTTTACTATTCATGCAGAAATAGTGTTTGCAGAAAGCTCAAGAATAATAATAATGTAGAATATCACAGCGAGCAAATCAAGTTCGAAAATGTTTAGATTGCCTTTTCATTATTCAATCAGAAATTGTTTATTCTGTCGAGTTACGCAGAAAAACTTAGGAATTGTGAGGACAAATAATAGCCCGAGAGGAAGCGTTACAAATATAAAAGTCATAATAAACCGGGTGATGTTGACATCGATAGTTGATATAACTAATTTGGCTACGAGCTTGACACTTTCAGTAGCGTCCATCAAACAGTATGACATCAAATATTTATGAAAAATGTTTTGTTATGAAACATTTTTGAAATATCTATCTTCTGATTCCAAAAGGTGCGTCAGTTGAAGCTTGGTTATTCAGGAAGTCATTCGAGATCTATTGAAAAAGATGGCAAGCGGTCGACGTGAAATCACTATCTAAAATGCAACGATACCTCCCGAACTATACAGCATGTAACAAAAACCCTGTCCGATCCTTAAGGGTATTATTCGGCATCGTACTGCGTACATTATTACGTAACCAATTAATGGATTTGAGATTATTCTATCTATATCTTTCCCTTGTGAATATAATTAAATAAAAATAAAAAATGAAAACGAATCAAAGGCAACACTGATCGCTCGACAAAGTTCACGTGTTACTACGTACAGTTTTGTGTCAAAGAAGCCGCGGTTTGTATGATCCTTTGTCATGAACCTGCTTTGTCGCGTGCCGCCAAACAAACTTATAACGAAAGAAAATTACCCTACGTCATACCTTATGCCTACGCGTAGGTATCAGCTGATATTGTTTTGTAGGCATAGTGATCCGGAGATTTAATCATGTTTATCAAGAAACAATTTATTGAATTAAATGTAGCCCTGATAAGGGCTTTTTAGGGTTCCGTTGCCAAATGGCAAAAAACGGAACCCTTATAGATTCGTCATGTCTGTCTGTCTGTCTGTCCGTCCGTATGTCACAGCCACTTTTCTCCGAAACTATAAGAGCTATGCTGTTGAAACTTGGTAAGTAGGTGTATTCTGTGAACCGCATCTTGATTTTCACACTATAATAGAAAAAAAAACAATAAATTTTGGGGTTCCCCATACATAGAACTGAAACTCAAAATGTTTTTTTCATCGAACCCATACGTGTGGGGTATCCATGAATAGGTCTTCAAAAATGGTATTGAGGTTTTTAATATCATTTTTTTCTAAACTAAATATTTTGCGTGAGAGACACTTCCAAAGTGGTAAAATGAGTGCCCCCCCCGTAACTTCTAAAATAAGAGAATGATAAAACTAAAAAAAATATATGATGTACATAACCATGTAAACTTCCAACGAAAATTGGTTTGAACGAAATCCAGTGAGTAGTTTTTTTTTTAATACGTCATAAATCGTAAACCGCAAATTACCTTTCATTCAATCAAATCAAATATAAAAATTAAAAAAAAAAACATTTAATTTCATAAACATAAACCTTATGCATAAACCGAGGATACCTACAGGTTTGTACGGAACCCTCGGTGCGCGAGTCCGACTCGCACTTGGCCGGTTTTTTAATATGATGTCCTTTGGGCAATGTACTTACTGACTGCAGGTTTCAGTTCTTTTGTTGTTGCATACTTCGGCGATCGTGCTCCACAAGTCCACCTCCAACACTGATACACATTCGACACCTTTTCACTAAATTTGCACGTACTCTTTGCAGCGCATTTGTGTCCGATTTAAGTGAGTCGAAAGCTGCCACAATTCGATCTCTGACTTCGATTTCCGAATCGCACTCTCTTTTATAAACAATTTGTTTAACATGACCCCATAAATAAAAATCCAGTGGAAAGGCTGATTGGAATACGAAATTGTTCGCGAAACGATAGCGGCACGTGATACGTACAGACGTCCGATCAAAAGCTATCTACACGAAAGACTGGCAATTGGCCAACAAGTAGCGCGCCGGTAGGCAACCAGTCGGCAACATCAAAGAGTCGAACGAGTGCCTACAACGCGGTACTATAGGGCGGTGGATCTTTGAAATAAAAATAGGTAAAAATAACAAGATTTTGCCGGCGGGTGGAGTGTTGTTAACTTATGAAAATTTCCCATATTCACTGTTATATTTCGCATGGATTATAAAAATTAAAAATCAATTAACTTTTGTTTTTTTTTAAGATACATTTATATATCATTTTTTCTAGTACGTATGTTGAACGAGGATTACGCCTTTATTGGATCGGCCAGGGTTTTTGTTACATATTGTATGCAAGAGCGAAATAACCGAGTTCAATAAATCATATTATTGCCTCATCCTAAATAGGTTAGATTTTCTTTTGGTCATTCATACAGTAATGGGCCAGGCATACCGTGTGGGTCTTAAAATGTGCGCTCCTGGCAGCCGCCCGTCTGGCCAGTCCTTAGCTACGACGCTTCAACTTAGCTATATGCATCAATGTATATATGTATATGTAACAATTTGCATCGTTGTGTATGTAAGCGGGCACGCCCTTTATTTCTGGAGGCTCTTATTTAGGTTTTAAGTCCTATTTACAATTTTATTATTTCAGCTTGATTTTAGTTTTCAATGTTTTGTTGGTATATTGGCGTGTGCTAGCTGACATATGGCGAATATTTTTTAAAAATCTTAATTACTTACATAATACTGTATCGAATCAAGTTCTTCTAACTTAAAAGACAGCTGTGCTGCTGGGGAGTTTGTTCCGCCACTTCTTCTTCCCAGCTAAAGCACTAGGAAGTGTCGAAGGGTGTGCGTTTTGGGAGGACTGTCTTATGTAACTTTGACGTTCTAAAAGTGCTGACTCTCAGCCTAGTTTGAATAAATGACTTTTGATTTTGATTTTGCTATTTAAGACTATTTTCCTTTTAATTCTTAAAGTCAGCAGTGTCGGTTAAATTGCGGTCCAAGTTAACCTAGGGTACACCGTCGGGCTATCGGTTTTTGTTTTTATAAAGTCCCAAGTAGCCTGCTATCGTGATCTTTAAAACACTGAATCTTCTTTTATTGATTGTTAATGAGGAAAATATCTAAAGGACATGTATTAAAAATGTAAGTCAAATTTGGTGTCCGTGTATGTGATCGCGTTGTTCTTCTAAGCAACGGAAGAATTTTGATGTGGTTTACACCATCATCGAATTGAATTCGAATCGTTGAGTTCCTACAGTTCTGAGTTGAGATACACGATTAGTGAAAATGCATGCAATGACTGGACCGGTCTACTTAATCTGTATGGTTTTCACAAGATTAGGTTTGGACTTAAAAGAAACTGCGACCTTTGAGGTTTTTTCGGCCTTTCTTCTCAGAGTAGTCGATAGGAAACGCTCACCTCATCTAGTTTCAAAAATATGATTGACGTGTTTGTACAAACCTACTCACAGAAAAATAAAAACATTTGTTTTACGACAAATCGTGCCAAACAGAGGCGGGTCGATAAGTGCAAATAAAAAAAAAAGAAAGAAAGAAAATATATAGAAGGACTAGTCAATTCTCGTGCCTCACAAAATCCAACCCTACTATGAGATATTTTAGAAACTGTCTGCAAAAAATGTGTTTCAAAATTGGAGAGCTAAAAGAGAGATTACGCTGCTTCCGGTGAGGCTGAAAGGCTTTGAATAATTTATCAAATAATGGAATAACATCATAATGAATTCAATTTCAGATTTATTTAAATAGCGTTCAGTTTTTAAACCGACTTCAAAACGGAGGAGGTTCTCAATTCGTTTTAACGTTTTTTTTTGCTTGTATGTTCTGCGATATCACCGCCAATTGTATATTGATTTCAAAAATTATTTTTCTAATGGATAGAGTATGCCTCAGAGGTAATCCCACATATATTTTATTAAATTTATTAGATAGGTAGTTTTTAAGTTAACTTTGAAGCCTGTGTGCCTCTTGATGATATTGTAATACTCTCTTTTACTATTCACTGTGTTTTACCATCAAAAAGGGAGAAATAACTTTAATTTCGTAAGTCGGTGGCTAAACTAAAATACAGATCCAAAGACATCGTATTTACGTTATTTTTCAGTTTGTAGATAGTATTTGTTTTGGAAGTCAATATTTTTTTTGTTAAAAAGATTTTTTAGGGTTCTTGTAGGATCACTCGTGCGTCTATATGTTTGTCTGATACACCCAATTTGCTCAGAATCTACTGGAAGGATTAACTTTAATATTTTTAATCTACTAGTGATAATGGTACCTACTAAAAAATGTTGCTTTTGTTTTTAATATTGTTATAGAAGCGCTTTTAGGCACTCATTCCTTGCTCCGTCATCTTAGCGATTCTCAACCTATTAACATTTTAAACTGGAATATTTAATGCTACTGGCTTCAAAGAATTGATCTAGAAGATAAGGGCAAGCTCTTAAGTGCCTGATTTAAAGAGAATTTAATATTGAGTCGAAAATCAGTGACCGCATAACATGAATTAAATGTTTCACTAGATACCATAAACTCCCTTTAATTATCTACCCAATTTTAAAGACTAGCCCGCAAGCCGCAACCTGTGTATCTGTGTGTTTCTTTTCAAAATGAAACATTTACGGTCACCAAAAGAGATAAGTAACCAGGGTCGGATATAGTTGAAATTTAGTAGGTGGAAGACAGGGTGTTATGGCGCAGCATGGGGGACGCCTATTTGTAGCAGTGGACTGCGATAGGCTGATTTGAAAACAACGATGGATGTTTTCGAATTAATTTTATAAATTAGGTACATGTTTGTTCATTTACCAAATTAATTTTGTTCTAAAACATCCACCGGTTTATTCCTAAATTTCAAATAAGTGCGACGAACCTGGTGACTATACCTAGCTGTCTAGTAATGGATAAAATCTAGCTTTTGTGGATAGGTTATATCTACTATCTACGTACGTACATTGAAGACGTTGCCACCGGTCCTGTTTGTTCGACTAAAAGCTATGCAAACAATTTCACCTGCATATTCGTTTTTCTACATTAGCTCGAAGACCACTTCGTTTTGAATGAAAACTTTTAGTGCCAGGTTTCAGAGCGAACGGTTTTACCTATGAGTTATCTCAAAATGCATAAAGGTCACCCATCCAAAACATTACTGAAAAATTTAAATATTCTTAGCGATATTTTAAAATAGGTACCTACCTATACCTATTTTGTTGAACAATTTCCAGAATAAAATAACTGTTTCATAAAGTTATATCTGTTAGGTCAGTACTCTATTCGAAACTAACCGAAAACTTTCTCCTTTTCAGAATCATGTTGCAACACTGGCTACTCATCGCGTTCTCTTGGCTCGGCACCGTGCGTCCTCAGTACATCAACAGCGGGGGTCCCGGCAACGATTACGTCCTAGAAGCACTAGACACCAACATACAGTTCCCTCTACCCTACTACTTCAATATACCATCTACGAGAAACGACTATGAAACCTTACAAAACGAGCCCCAGGCTTCCTTTGAAAACGCCCAAGCTGATCTGCGAAGAAGACGACGGACAGCCGAAGAGCAAGAACCCCGCGAGAAGCGCTGGCTCCCAAACCAGCTCGACATAGACCAAAACATGTATTTACAAAACGAAGAACAAATCGGAAGTGCTTTCGGCAATAACTTTGAAGGAACAGTCGACGAAAACGCCACCAACTTTCTAGTCCCCAAGGAGAAGAAATATTTCAGCCCATGGGGCGGAAAAAGAGATAAAAACAGCATCGAAAACATGTGGACATGGAAACGAGCCAGCAGCATCCGAGAGCCCAGCATGCCGAAACGAGTCCGTTTTAGCCCCTGGGGCGGGAAACGCAGCGGCCAGATGATATACAAGCCCGGCACGAAGAATTCCAAAATAATTTTCTCAACCACGATTCCTGAACTGACCAGAATTGTCTCGAATTACTCACCGGGAAATGAACGGGTTAACTTCGCAGGCTTTCAGTTTATCCCGACACTGGACAAGCGGCACCCCATCAAGATCTTGGCTTTGAGTACAAACACCAATGAGAGGACGTTGCGAGAGGCGTTACCGTTCAAGAGCTTTCTGGAATCTTTGCCGAAAATGTTCAAGCCTGGACATCCGTACTTGGATGTCAACTTGAAAAAGGATGGAAAGAGGAAGGTGAAGTTCAGTGCGTGGGGGGGAAAGCGGTCGCCGCCTATCATCGGCCCCATTTGGACTCCCGCACCCCAGAACCTCAAAGAATCAACGTTAGACACAATACTCTTAATAAGAAACAGTCAAAATAAAGACGAACCGACGGCGAAGGCTTTGTAATTTGGACCTGATCTGACTCCCGAACTTTGTATTTGTTGCGGTCTAATATAAAATAAGTTAATAGTTATGTTAGTGCCATATTTGTAACTGATATTAGAAAAATGTAAAAAAAACCCCTCAAAAAGTTCGGGGGGTCCCGCGTCCCTGACGATAGGCTGGGATCGTCAGCGGCGCAGTACTGATGTCATTAATATTAAGACTTTGTTATTCTTATTTACTGTGCATCGTGTTAGTGAATATATAAAATATTAAGTTACATGCTTGAACTCATTTCTCCCCAACTCTATGGTGAACAAATAATAAATAAAATAGTATGTGAATCAGAAAACATATTTATTTTTCTCCTTTAAGTTTTAGGCACAAATATCAGGAAGAGAATACGGAACCTTTACATTCCAATAAACATTGTCTTTTACAAAATTCTATTTATCTATTACTGAGTCAAATGCAAAATGAGACATAATTAAAACCACATCCAGACTTCTATATAAATTCAAATTCAGTCATAAAACTGTTCTAATTGCTATTTAAATGAAATAACAAACATAAATGCATTACGTTTCAATTCATTTAATTAATTACTCTTTAAAGATAGTGCTATTAAAAAGTACATAATTTAACAGCGGAAAACCACAATACATTCATGAATTTGAGCATTATAATCATAAAAATTATTGTTATGTATTTATTTTTATTTTTAAAATGCTTGTATTCAGCTATGTCTGGTCAGACTGTAAACAGACCCTTACATAGTTGGGAGAGGCTGTTGGCTAGGCAGATTAATTGAATATATTTTAATTAGAGGAACTAAAAACTTGGTACTTTGGGGGTTTATAAAAATCTTTTTATCCTCAGTAATTCAGGAAATAATTCTATTGAATCTAGCATCCTAATTTACTTTCCATTACCAAAAGCTTACATTTTTGCAAAATGAGAACAGTTTAAGGTAGTATAATAATAAAGAACATAATAACACTTAAAATCTAAGCAGTCCTCAAGATGATGTGGACTCCAGAGTCCGTTTCTACAGGCCGGCTGAGCTGTCCCACCTTCAGTTTGAAAGCCTCCTCTTCAAACGGCGCCTGCATCTGTCCACGTCCAAACATACCCAAGTCTCCGCCACGCTTAGCAGATGAGCAGTCAGAGTACTTAGACGCCAACTCAGAGAATGTTGCATCATTCGCTACAATCTGCTTACGGTATCCTTTAAGAATCTCCATCGCTTCGTCCTTACTACGGGTGATGTTGTCATCCCTCCAAGATGACGGACGTCTACTCTCAGCATGTTTCACAAGAAGATGGCTACAACGGATCTCACCAGGGTCAGCGGGCGCCTCCGGCCTCTCCCACTGAGACTTCTTAGTGTACATATTGAGGAAGTATGTCATACCAGTAGAACGGCTGGTTCTCATCTCCCATCCTTCAGGCAAAGGGGCTTCGTTCTCCTGACTTGACATTCTGGAATAATTTTCGCAAGATGTTTGGTCGGTTTACAGAGTAATCTTAAGACAATGTTTATTGTAAAAGTGCAGCTCCAAAGAAGTTAACATAATCAAAACTAAGAAAAGTAGGACGTTGAAACTTCACGTACTCGTGAAGAAAGTAAGTTTATATCATCCAAATAAGGAATAATCCCGGTTATCACCATAAAATTAGGAAAATATGTAGAAAAATATGCCAACTATATACAAAATTCTTGCGACATAACCTATGAAATTTATTATCGGATATTGGTTGATTAGAACATAAGATTTATATTAAACTTACCTAGAATATCTGCCACTGATATATGTTTGTTATTAAAAGAAGTAAACTCTAGATTTACTAACGAATTAGGGAGTTATTAACAATTAACTGTTTCCGAAAGCGCTCTTTCTTTTGGCACTTTAGGACGCCGATTATGACAGCAGATAGCATTGCATAGTTGACACTGACAGCACTTGCAAGCAAAAGTAGAGGTGTGGCTCAAAAATACGCACCGGTTTGTAAAACAATGCTATGATAACCGGAAATAAAGTATAAAAAAATGTGTGTGTCAGCTACGACGCACGACTGGAGTTGAAAGATTATTTAATACATAAATTAGAAACATTACATATTACGTATAACGTAACGTAACGTAACGAAGGAAGTTTGATTTTACTCCTCATACATTTTCATACCCAATAGATTTTCATATATCTTTATCCCATATAGGTATATGAAAATCGATTCTTAATGAGTAAACTCCAAAAAAACAGTATTATATTCGCAACTGTCTATGCAGTATGCAACTTTTTCGATAATTATAAATTTGGACCAAACTGAATCAAATAAAAGTTATAATAACCCTTTCTACAGCTTGGCAAAAAAGAGTCTGGAAAAAATGAGGGCGCCTGCTTAGCAGGTATGGCCACCCTGTATACTAGGACTAAAAGTGATAAGATACTTGTTGTTTTAATCCACAAACACGAGATCCCGGAAATTCTCATCAGTCAAGATTTCAAGACTTGATAGGCACACAGTCTTTTACTTTCATTGTATTTAGTAGATTTCGCATTATTTCGCTAGAATAACCTTTTACCTAAGAGTGCCATCATAATAACATAATGCAAACTTATTCAGTTTAAAAATTTATTTATTTATTTATTTGTGCACAATTTATTAGCTTAAGATACTGTTCACATTACAATGGTGCCGATTCTGTTGTCACAAAATTCTCTAAACTAAACTAAAAATCACTAAAATTTGGTTTATTCCTGTCAAACGACGATTTCCTATTCTGAAATAGACTAAAGTGACACAACTTAACTATATTTTAGATTGACAGCACTAAGATTGCACTGAGTTATTAGTTTAGTGAAAATGTCAATTTTGCTATTCTGAGTTTGCCGGTTTTCACCAAAAATTTTGACTATAATAATTTATTTTAACTAAATCTGACTATTTTTAAGCGCGATTAAAAAGGTGTGGAATAAAACTAGTGGTCATGAACTAAAATTCTCAACAACGCCTTGCCTTCACGTGCAAAAACAGTTCTGTATTTTTTATTTTCTTTTTGCTTATATCTTGAAAATGGCGAGCCCTATCGCAAAAATAATGAAATTTTCGACCCCCTTAGAATACCCCGGAACATTTAAATATCAACACGTGGGTAACATTTTTTTTATATTTTTCAAACAAAAGTGTAAAATTCCATATAAATCACGTCCAGGCTGCACCCTAGCACGCGCCTTCGTCTCTCAAAAAATTCATTCTACGCAATGCACACAAGTAAACGTTGCGAAAACATTTTTTTTTTTTTGGTTCTTTTCGTCCCTCTTTGGGACAGGCAAAGGGAGCTGAGCCCATACAGCCAAGTCTGATTTAGTTTTCTTTTTCTTCCAATTCTTCTTTTTTTTTTCTTTCTTGTCTTTCTATAATATAATCAAGGCCGAAACCATGTCTTCTTTATTCAATGTCTTCGATATCCAATAGTCAGGCCGAAACCAAGTCTTATTTTTATCAATGGTTGCGAAAACAAAAGAAAAAAAAAAAATACCACGCTGAGTCGCGATTGTCAAATTCAATTTTAGTCGTGTCAAAATAGTTTTTTAATTTAGAAATTTTTCCTTGCAGAATAGCGTTACAATTCTCATAGCCAAAAGTAAGGAATTTTAGAGATAGTTTAGTTAGTTTATTTCGTGTACAACAGAATCGGCACCAATATACATATAAAGCCGTCAGTAACAGTCACAATACCCCCGTACTAGTTGATACTGTATTACAGTGGGGTCTTATTCCTCATTGCTGTGACCCGTATAGTAACAAACGAGTGAGAACTTAAGATAATAGGGTCCATAAGAAAGAAAAAAGAAACAAATGAAAAACTTACAATAATTTAGCAATGAAATGAATACACTTATTACTATTTTGGCTTGTCTGTGATTGTGATGTTTGATAGTGTGTCTGTATGTATGGAGTTTGCTATTTCAGAATTATTAATGTGTCTTCAGTGCTATTATAATCTAAGCAGAGTAAGTGGTTTCGTAAAATCTTTTTAAATATGTGATAATTATATTTCCGAAAACCTAGAGTTACATTAAATTTATTATAAATATATGGAGCTAGAAAGAAAAGAAAACGCTGGGCAAATTTTGTCCTATGTATAGGTTGTTTGTAGACTTTGTAATTAATTAAATTACACTCAGGGATTGCCGATTGAACCCGATACACAAGACATAATGTTCAGCATTCGCATTTGCGGCCACCATCTAGGGTATTCACAACCATTCGATGGTTGGTATGCCTGTATCAAATTTGACATGAATGAAACTGAACGAGTCCTTTTAATGCTGACAGTTTATAGTCGACAAGAAGGCGACTTACAGCTGCTTACTGTCGGAAACTAATCGGAAGTCAGAGAGTACCTATAACATGTCGATTTCGAAAGGTACGGGCAATATCGAATAAACTTGAACAGTTGACTAATGAAGGTGTCATGTATGTCTATGTGGGGTACATAACATTATCACTATTCACATGACAATGAAAATGAAATAACACGCTAAAATTTAGATTTTATTTAAAAAGAAAAACGTGACATAACATCATTCTTGAATTCCTTTTCAGTGCTATGATAGATTTTTTCCATTAACACTGATGTGTCAGTTTTATATTTCTTATTTATGAAATCTAAATACTGTAAAAATCTTTCTTACACGTTTACGGCTCCCATTACAACCAAAAAAAAAAACAATACTTGCCGGTTTCGTTATAGTGTTGAACTTTTTGTCTAATTGCACACAGATCAAAATCGTCTAATTCTTTCTTCCGCCAACTGTTTGGTGTTCCTCCAAGTGTAGAAAAAATCCTTAATTTTTTTCACCTTCATTAACAATTTCTCTAATTGTACTGTGAGATTTACCTTGAAAAAAACATAAAGACAATCATATTAATGCCATGTAGGTACATTTTTCAATTTCAAGTATCAAACATCAAGAGTTAACGTACACGCGATTTGTCAAACTAGAAAACATAACCTCAATAATCTATTAGTAAATAAAACAATAAAATGGCTTGAAACTTATAATGCCGATAAAACTTAGTATTAGAAAGGAAAAACAATGACTGGCATTGAATAAAAGATACATTTCTTGGATAAATACCTGTCGTGTCGGCAGTTCTTTCGTAAACATTGTCAATCGGAGACAAAATTTGTTCCGTTTCAGATTCCTACAATTTTTTTACGAAAACTTAGTATATCACAGCTCACACCACTACTCCTTATTGTTTTATTCATTTTTTATATGTTCAAAAGCATTAATAATTGATAGATAATTAGAAATAAGTAAAATACAACTGGGAACATAACACAATGACAGATTAGCTACTTGTTGATGATAAACAAAGCAGTGCTGCCACCAAAAAAATATTTTAGTTCCAATGGTTACCACGACAGACTCTTTTTTGCCAACCTATATTTCAAATGCTAGCTGATAACATTCACCGATTTTATGTATACTTCATTAATATTATAAAGCTGAAGAGTTTGTTTGTTTGATTGATTGAACGCGCTAATCTCAGGAACTACTGGTCCGAATCGAGGAAGGCTATAGGCTATATAACATCACGCTACAACCAAAAGGAGCGGAGCAGTAATGAAAAATGTTGCAAAAACGGGGAAAATCGCACGGATAGGCGATTCGACGCGACGGGAAGGGTCGGGGGAACAAGAAATTTAACGCGGATGAAGTCGCGGGCAGAAGCTAGTTATAAATAAATATTAGCCCAAACAGTACGACAGACAGTACAATTACGACGAGCAACAATACCGGTAGACAAGGATTTTTCCCTTTTATAAGCAACGTATTTTAGCACCACAATGGTTAACCGTTTTCAAAACAACAGTTTATTAAGCCGTTTTATCAGCTACGCAATACAAGTTCCGTTTGACTTCCTATAACTCACTTCTATTGAATGTTTTTTCTGTAACAGTTTTCCGACTTGATACCGAATGTTTTGGGCTTAAGAACATCTTACAAAAATCAATAGATGGCGTGGGAAACAACCATAGTAGCGACCAATGTTGAACAAGTACCTAAACCATTGATATAAAAAATAATACCTACGCAGTTTTATAACTTTGACCGGCGATTTATAATGATGTAAACGAAGCCCGATAAAAAACGCGTCTGATCGCTAGCGACATCTTTCATCGGGGTTGCAAACCAAGGCAAATAGTAACCATGTCTCTTGAAAGTTTTCCATTGTACTACTCAGATGGAAGAAAAGTAGAAAGCAAACTTATCGATCCGTTTGCCTTACATTGTTACGACATTAATAATTACAGGTGGCGTTCCTTTGTATGCATAGACAAAGGTAGGAAACAATACTATTGCAAATAGAAATTTCCATCGGAATTAACTAAGTTTTGACTTCGAGCTTAGAATAAAATCGCCTTTGAGTTACTTAACGGTATTATTGGATTTAAATCTTGTACTTTTTCACTTTTCAGCTAGTTTACAATCTGAAGCAGCAATTTGCGTTTGCAAGTGTGGTAGGTACTTAGTTAAAATGTGGAACCACCCCGATTGCAAAAGCAATTGACCATGGGGCATTGGGGAATTAGGGCATGGTGCATTAGGCCATAGGCCATGGAGGCATGGGGTATAAAAGTATGGGGCATACTTCATCATTTTAGCAGAAGACATACACTGCTATAGATATAGATCTCCCCCGAGCAGGGCCGTAGCTAGGGGGGGGCATTGTGGGGCAATGCCCTACCTTGAAATCACAATGCCCTACCTTAAAAATACCAAAAACGAAGATAACCTATTAGAGTGGGATTGTATGTTTATAGTTTTAGATAAAAAATTGTAGCAATAGGTATCTAAACTTTTCCGAACATACCACAGTTTGAGACATTCATTTCATCTATACTATATACTATAATATTATAAAGCTGAAGAGTTTGTTTGTTTGTTTGATTGAACGCGCTAATCTCAGGAACTACCGGTCCAAATTGAAAAATTATTTTTGTGTTGGGTAGCCTATTTATCGAGGAAGGCTAGGCTGTATAACATCACGCTACAACTAATAGGAGCGGAGCAATAATGAAAAATGTTGCAAAAACGGGGAAAATCGCATGGGTAAGCCATTCGACGCGACGGGAAGGGTCGGGGAACAAGAAATTTAACGCGGACGAAGTCGCGGGCAGAAGTTAGTATTATAATGATTCTTTTCTCTGTGTATAGATGGCATTTGAAGCGCCATCACATGAAGCAATGGGTCTATTTAATTATAATATGCCGATGCAGAGAAAAATTTCAACCGTCTTGTTCGCTTGTTCTCCATCATTGAGGATTTAATAGCTGTTATTAGATCCATGCTCATGTTCTGTCCCAGAAATTATTTGTTTATGAATAGCTATTGAATATACATCACTGACCTAGCAGGCGCGGTCCGAGGGGGGTCCTAGGGGTCATGACCCCCCCCCCCAAAGAGTCAAGAGCCTGTATGATACATTCCAGTTTTAAGTAAGTTTGTGTTCTTGCAGTCTACATTATCTTGATACTTGAGCTTTTCTTTATAGACCGACCAACCAAATAATGCCCGGTTCTTTTGGAATAATCAAAAGAAAATCTAACCTATCCGAGGTGGGCAAGAATGTTCGAGCTTGCTACGCTCGTTCTTACATTCATAATACTCCTAGTTGCCTGAATTTTCCTGGCATAACTTAGGAGTTATTAGGTCTTTTTGAATATATAAAACAAAACTGAACCTAAACGAGTTGAGTTATTACAATTTTCGAGCTCACTTCGCTCGCCTTTGTATTCAACAATCTCATAGTTGCTAGGGCTGTTCTGGCATTAGTCGGCAATGTAATTCCTATTTCTGTTCGAAAACATCAAAAAAAAAAACCTAACCTGAACGAGGGGGGTTAAAATTTTCTAGCTCGCTTCGCTCGCTCTAGTATTCATCATTCTCCTGGTTGGCAGCGATATCCTGTATAAGTCGACAATGTCACTCCTATTTCTATTTGAAAACGTCAAAAAAGTACAGTCAACAGCAAAAGTAGATGAACAAAATCAGAAATTCAATACTAATGAGAGCACTTCACGAATATATGGCAGCTGTACTAGTAGTAAATGTTTGGTATAATTTACAATCACATACTTTTGAATCACTTCGACACCACACAGTTTTGACGTGAACTCCGTTCATTAGTATTGAATTACTGATTTTGATCATCTACTTTTGCTGTTGACTGTACCTGACCTGAACGAAGCGGGCTGTTAAAATTTTCGAGCTCGCTTCGCTCGCTCTAGCATTAATCACCCTCATGGTTGGCAGGGATATCCTAGCAAAAAGGCGACAGTGTAACTGCTATTTTTTATGTTTAAAAATATATAACAAAACCTAACCAGAACGAAGCGGTTGTTAAAATTTTCGAGCTCGCTCCGCTCGCTATTTTCGCCCTTAGTAGTCTGCTGTCCTAATGTCAATTATTTATTTATCACCAAGTGCTGCGACCAATTTGACAGCATTCTTTAATACCCCCATGTAAAAGCGGTGTCCCTGAATACCTTAACTAATGACGAACTTAAGATGTACATAACATCACTTTTTTATTCCCGGAGGGTTATTTAGCTACCTATATATGGTAAACCAAAATTTCACCAGTTATCTATGTGTCCCATGTCACAATGGGTGAGCTCACTGCCATGAACCGGGTACAAATTCAGACTCCGGGTTGCTTCTGAGAAATTTCTTATGGAAAAACCCAATAACACTAACCGACCTGAAAATCGAACCCGGAACTTCAAGGTCAGTAGTAGCGCTTGTGACCATTAGACCAAGGTGTACCTTCCTCAAAATATTCCTCGTCACTTATGGTGACCCACAACACATGGTGAATTACCACACTCTTTCACATCCTTGAATCCTATCTTTCCGACAGGCTATTTCGCGTTAAGCAAGGGGATGCTAGATCCTCCTTGATTCCCATTGAAGCTGGTGTGCCCCAAGGGTCGGTGCTTGGCCCGGTCCTGCACAATGTCTTTACCTCAGATCTGCCAACCTCCGATGATGCTACGGTTGCCACCTATGCTGACGACATTGCTTTTCTGGCTGTGGATGATGACCCTGTGAAAGCTAGTGAAAAGCTTCAAAAACTCTTAGATGACACTTCCGATTGGCTTCAAAAATGGCGTATCCAAGCTAGTGCTCAGAAATCCTCCCATATTAGCTTCACTCTAAAGGCCAAACGAGACCAAGTGAACTTTAAATTTCGAAGTCTGTATTGGATGCTAGGCAGAAACACAGTGCTCTCCCTGGACAATAAACTTCTAATTTACAACTCCATTCTGAAACCCATATGGACATACGGTATTCAAATCTGGGGATTTGCCAGCAAGAGTAATGTCACATGCCTGCAGAGGGTGCAAAACAACATTTTGAAGAATTTAGTAAACGCTCCATGGTTTGCGAGGAATGACGAAATACATGAGTATTTGAACATTGAAACAGTGGCCTCAGAAATAGAGCGCTACAAAAAACACCATATTCAACGTCTTACAAATCACCCCAATCCACTTACTTCTGGATTAATTGATAATGCCAATGTGGTTAGGAGATTAAAAAGAAACCACATACTCTGAATTGACAGCAACCATCGGCCTGCTGCTCAATAAACACCAAACCCTCACACAACATAGCTTATTAAAGTCTGGCGACTGATTGCAGTTACAAAAATATAACAAAAAAAAAAACTTATGGTGACCCCCCCCCCCCCCCCCCCAAATCTTGGGCTGCGACCGCGCCTGTGACCTAGAGATGATGTTGATTGATTTAGGAGCCCGTGCTTCAGAGCAGATCAATTATGATACATTTTTTACTTCCGCCCTACCTGTAGCCAATGCTGCCCTACCTCAAATTCGAGTCTAGCTACAGCCCTGCCCCCGAGCATCGCCACATCGATCAGACCTGTGCTTCTCACATCCAGCGGATTCCTGAGGCTTTTAGAAGGTCATCGGTCCATTGGGCATTGGGTATGGATTAACGACCGACTGGTGTGAACTAAGTAAGACTAGCCGTAGTAGCGGACATCAGAGTAGAGATTTTGGTGTGAAACCAATTTTGTCTTTTATAGGGATACCTATCCTTGGGTGCCAACGGAACCCTATTAACGATCTGCTGTCTGCCCGTCCGGCTTTCGGGCAGTAGGCTGTATCTCGTGAACCCGTATATTACGTTTCGATTATCTCTAAAGTTAAAAATTAATGGAATGATATTGGATATTGTACGGCACCGGTACGGTACCCATCGTGTACAAGTTCAAATCCCTTTCGGCCGGTCATCACGTCTGTTTTCATCGAATGGTTGAACAGAGGTGTGCCTTCAGTAGATTTCGCCAGTATAGCCTATTTTGTAAGTATAGACTGGCAAAGTGTAGGAAGAGACCGTATACGAAATTTTGTCGATTTCGTTGATTTACTTGATTTGGCAGACGTGTTTTTACAGTTAAAATACTGCATTTCAATAAGTTTTAATGCAAAACATGAAACTCATTAAGCTCATTAATTATTATTATCTAATTAATGAGCTCCTTTTTTATGGGTGGTAACTGGGTTGTGGAGATTACATAGGCAGTCGCTCAATTTAAAATACTGCCATTCAGCTACATCCAATTTAGTAGCCGACCCCGACATAGCTGGGAAAAGGCAGATTGAGATCTGCCTAGCCTTGCTTAGGCCATCAGGCCTAGGTAAAAGAAGGCAAATATAAGTCCCTGTACCTACACACTAATAGTAGCATTTTTTTTTTGGATGGGAAATCATCAAATGACTTCTCCCGCTCTGGGCGGAGCGGGAGGGCGTGTCAGACTTTTACTGACTAAAACCCACCCGTGTTCCTTCAGCTGCCCATGTGCCGGGGCACGGTATCTCTTTCGAACAATCTCGCGACCTCGGGCAGACTAATAGTAGCAATGGCTTTCATTTGGCAGTTCAACAACATTCATTGCGTTATTTGGCAAACTTTTCCGAAGTTATGAAGCAATGGTTAAGCAATATATTTCAAATTATTCAGATTCTCATCGATAATGTGTTACGCAATTAAAGTGATGCTTAACGAAGTCAACATGAATAAGTCAAGAGGATAGGCAGGGCAGGCAAGTTGGTTTGAGTCAGGGAAAGTTAACTGCCCAAAAATGACATTTGTTTGTTGTACGATTTGAATAGCATATTGAGCCTATAATGTACCCACTGCTGAGATACGGGACTCGGACCATTTAAATAAATCAATATCAAAAGTCATTTATTCAAACTAGGCTGAGATTTTGCATTTTTTGAACTTCAAAATTACATAAGACAGTCCCCCAAACGCCCGACCTTCACAACATCCTAGTGCTTAAGCTGGATATAAGAAAAAGTAGGTAGTCTAAGTTGAGCAGTTTTAAATATCGCCACGAAACCTTCACAAGTTAAAAATACCCTCAATAATTTCGCCAAATTCAATTTACAAAGCTGTTATTTTTATGATTCATAAAACAGCCTGTAGGCGTAATATCCATTGAGGCAATGAAACGTTGCATACAATGACGGTTCGCCGGTCAATCAGGTTAGCTGGCAACATTAATTGGACATTCATTAGCAGAATTCAGTGTTTGTTTCATTTCATTCATCGGTGTCTGGTCAGGGTGGGCTGAATGCTACATTACCTGTGCCATTCATGCAAACTGGATGTGTCGAGTTCCATTTTGTATTTCGAATTCTGTTTTCAAAAATAATATTTGACTTATTATTTGAATTGTTGTAATTAATAGACTGTAACCGACTACGTTTTATATTTAATTAATGATATAGATAAATTCTCTGTAGCTGAATCCCATGCTTGTGACGTTGAACATTGTAAACAATATCTCTCCTCCTACTCTAGTCCACTAACCATACTAACCCAAAATATTCGGAGTATTTCTAAGAATTATGACACTTTTTGCATTTTCCTACAACGTCTAGACATAAACTGTGACGTTATTGTCTTAACCGAATGTTGGCTTTCAAAACAATATAACATACCACTAATGCCGGGATATAATATGTACAAAAGTAACACAACCCACAATCAGAACGATGGAGTGATTGTTTATGTAAGAAACCATCTCAATGTGTCTGTCGAGGAACCGAATATGCACGACTGTAGCAGATTGATAATTAAAATTGGTTCAGAATTCGCGATACTAGCCTTATATCGCTCCCCTTCTTTTAGAAATATAAGCAATTTCACTGTCTCTCTAAACGAAGCCTTACAGAATATATCATCTTTCAAAAATACCATTTTGATTGGAGATATTAATATCAACATTCGTCCAGAAAGTGCTGACGCATTCGCTGAGGAATACCTTAACCTGTGCGCCTTCCATGGTTTGCTTCCAACTCACACGCTTCCTACCCATCAAAGTGGCTCCTGCTTGGACCATATAATACTCAAATCGAATTTCCCTGCTCTTGCCCTTGTAATTAACTCAACAATAACCGATCACAGTGCTTCCCTATTCATTTTAAATTGTAAATTGCCTAAAGTGGTCACTCGCTCGATTACTCGTTTAAACGTAAATAAACTTGAAGAAGACTTACACAATATCGACTTTGACCCAGTCTACGATTCCGCTGATCCACAGTTTTGTACATTGTACCTAATAAAAAAGGTGCAACATGCAATTCAGAAAAACACTGTCGAATCTCGGCTAAGTAACAAAAACTGCAACATAAAACCATGGGTCACGGCAGGACTCATACGTTGTATGAAACATAGAGATAAACTGCATATGAAAACTAAATCTAGCCCAGATAATTTAATTCTACAACAGTCGTATAAACGATATCGTAACTTTTGTAACGATCTCCTAAAAAAAGTAAAACGCAGCTACGATAAAATTGCACTTGAAAAAGCTGGTACGAATAGCAAAAAAATCTGGAATATTATTAAAAGTGTAACGTACAGCTCAAAACAAAATCAGTCATCTTCAGGTTTATTACAAGTACACTCATCACAATTAACATCTGCCAACATTGCAAATAATTTCTTTGTGAATGTTGGGAAGTGTTTTGCTGAAAAAGTTCGGGGCCAATCACAATATCTAACAAGCACACCATTTCAATGTAGCACTATTTTATCATCCTTTGCGTTGTTAGACACTGACGAGGCGGAGGTAGAGACGATAATTATGAGTTTGAAAGACGACTCTGCAGTAGGCTGGGATAACATACCAAATAAGATTATTAAACAGTTCAGGCACATTTTGATACCACCACTTACATATATCTTCCAAAAATGTTTATCTACAGGTATTTTTCCTGACTGCCTAAAAAAGGCTGTTGTTGTCCCTGTTTATAAATCGGGCAACAAAGAACAAGTAACAAATTATAGACCTATTTCCTTACTGCCTTCTATGTCTAAAATATTAGAAAGAATTATTAATAAAAGGCTATACAAATACTTGGAGGATAAATTAATTTTATCGAAACGGCAGTTTGGATTTAGGCCAAAAATGTCAACAGACGATGCCGTACACCATCTGACTGACTATTTATCAAAAGAACTTGATAATGGTAACCATGCAGTAGGAATCTTCCTGGACCTCGCGAAAGCTTTTGACACGGTTTCTATTTCTGTTCTGTTGCGCAAGTTTGAAGCCATATGAATTAGAGGGACCCAGCTGAAACTATTTAAGAGCTACCTAGAAAACCGTACCCAATGTGTAAGGATTGGTAATGTTCTCAGTAATGATAAAAAAAAACACGTCCTTCGGAATTCCCCAAGGAAGTATTTTGGGTCCTACACTTTTTTTGATTTACATAAACGATCTTTGTAATCTAAACTTAGAGCACGGCCAAGTTGTTTCTTATGCTGACGATACTGCCCTACTATTCTCAGCTGACTCAGAAAACAATGTCTACAAATTTGCGCAACACGGATTTAATGTTGTTAATAAATGGCTTCAATATAATTCACTCACACTTAATGCAGACAAAACAAATTACATTAAGTTTTCGATGCGTAAGCAAACATCAACTTGCCCTACCTCGACAATATATGCTCATTATTGCGCTATGCCTACAGATAACCAATGTGTTTGTCCTGTCATCAAAATGGCAAATACAACAAAATACCTTGGTGTTATAATGGATGAAACACTTTCGTTCAAAAAACATATTGAAACTTTAAATAGCAGAATTCGCAAGTTGATATTTGTTTTTAAAAAGTTACGCCATATTGCTAACCCAAAAATAATTAGACAAGTTTACTTTGCTCTATGTCAATCGATATTAACTTACTGTATTACCACATGGGGTGGAGCGGGTAAAACATTGTTATTAACTATCGAGAGAGCTCAGAGAGCGATACTCAAAGTGTCTACTTTCCGCCCTTTCCTTTTCCCTACTAACCTACTATACAAATCTTGTGAAGTATTAACAGTTCGACAGCTATTTATAATGGGCATTGTATTAAAACAACACGCAGCTCTACCCTACAGCGCTGAATTTACTAATAAAAGACGTAAAGATAGACGTATAGTCTGTCCACAAAACAGAACAAAACATGCTTTTATGTCCAAATTTTATATGTACCTCGGCCCCCTCCTCTATAATAGATTAAACTCTATAGCACAAATTTATTCACTGAACTACACAAATTGTAAGAGAACTCTCAATGATGCTCTCCAAAGTATGTCTTACGAAGAAACAGAGAATTTATTAACTGTGCTAAAGTAATTATTCACTTATGTACGTTAGGTATTTAATTCTATTAAACTTTACTAACTAAGATATAAAGTAATTAACATTTATATAATAATTTGACTACTCTCAACTTTTGATTATTTATTTATTTTATAAGACTATTTAGCCTCTTCTTGCCTGAAACACAGGATTGCTTAGTTCAGGCACGTAAATCTTAGAATATAATTTACATATAAGCAAAACTGTACATATTTTTAAGCCTTTTATTTTTGAATAAATATTATTTTATGTTATGTTATATTCAAATGAAAAGCTAATTGTAATTAAAAGAGATATTTTTTTTTAAAAAGAGATATGCAATAAATAAATATTATATAGACGAATATTTTATGAACTTTCCTGGTATTTATGTTATTAATAAGTAGGATACACTTATTTTACCTCTAAGGCGCGGGACAAATACAAGTGCCGTCGGGCGGAGGTGAGGCGCGAGCGTGGCGCGGGTGAGGTGCGGGCGCGGCGCCGGTGCAGCGCAGAACAGGCGTGCTAACGGTGTCGGAATGGCGAGGCGCGGTGTTTCTCGTTATTTTATGTTAAATTGTTGACTCCTGCGTACACTGTTCCGTCATGCCACTTCTAACTGCGGGTGCGCCGATGGCGAGGAAGCGGCGCCCGCGCCGCGCCCGCACCCCACCGTCTCAGTATGTCTCGCGCCCCACCTCTTTTATACATTTTGTACGAAATATCAAAGAAGTGGCGCCGCGCCCGCGCCTCACCTCCGCCCGACGCCTCTTGTATTTGTCCGCGCCTTAAGGTGTACAAAATGTATAGAAGAGGTGGGGCGCGAGACATACTGAGACGGCGGGGTGCGGGCGCGGCGCGGGCGCCGCTTCCTCGCCATCAGCGCACCCGCAGTTAGAAGTGGCACGACGAAACAGTGTACGCAGGAGATAAAATAACGAGAAACACCGCGCCTCGCCTTTCCGACACCGTTAGCACGCCTGTTCTGCGCTGCACCGGCGCCGCGCCCGCACCTCACCCGCGCCACGCTCGTACCTCACCTCCGCCCGACGGCACTTGTATTTGTCCCGCGCCTAAATCAAAGTGATCTTTGGACTCGTTTCAATGCGATTGTTTTTAGGTTACTGCTACTAACAAGTCTGTCATTATAACAGTGATCTTTACTCTGGTTACCATAAGGTTGCTATTGGGTTGCTTGTTAAAATAACTGTGAATGGAGAGTAGATAGGTTACCGGGTAAGGTTTACACTAAGCTAAGCATATAGACGGAGAGACGTGTCAGACAGAGTGTCTTCCAAGTATTGCAAGACGAGGTGGACAACATTGTTGCAATTGCGGGCAACTCCTGGATGAGGCTGGCGCAGAAGCGTGGGAATTGGCACATAAAAATTGAAGCCAATACCGAGCAGTGGGTGACGTCGGGCTGGGGATGATGATGAAGCACAAGGCAGTCTTCGAGTTCTGGGCAGTTACCTACTCTTCTTCTAAGTTTGCAGCAATGCAAACACTGCAACCCAAAAAAAAACGATCTATCAACTTTCCTATCGCAGATATGCTGGAAGAGATTTCTTCAGAAATAAACATCACCTTTGTTCATATTTTTCTGTTCCTTTCTTCTTGTCTGTTCATGTTATTTATTTACTCCAGTCACATTACTCATGTACAATATTAATTAATGCATGACACCGAAAAGATAATTAAAGTACCAACAAAAAACAACTCTATATTTATTTTCCTATAGAAGAGATTTCTTTAAAAATAAGCATCACCTTTGTTCGTATTTTTCTGTTCCTTTCTTCTAGTCTGTTTATATTATTCTTATATTATTTTTTACTCAAGAACGTGACTCATGCACAATATTTAAACCATTATAACCAATAGATAGCAACACAAAACAAAAAGCATCGCACGATTGAGACGTACATTAGTGAACGACGAATGTAGGTGATATACTCGTACAAGTCACTGCATTGTCCTAAGTATGGACAGTGGAGCCTGTCTGCTATATTGTCATATCATATCCAACATCAGCCTTTAATGTACCCACTCCTGGCATACAGGCCTCCTCTCTGTGAAGGAGAGTGCTGTAATCTACCAGTGCTGGTTTGTGGATGTCATTTATGTCCTCGGATTTTTGGTTCTAGGACAAGCCGGGTTTTTCACGATGTTTTCCTTCACCGTTTCGAGAGTAGTGATCATAAAATATTTTACACAAGTCGCGATTGTTCGTTTCTCTATCATATGATTATATTATAATTGGTTAAGAAAATAAAAAAAAATAAGGTCATAAGGTGGGTTACTAAGCAAAGATAATTTAAACCTACGAATAAGCTTAAAAATATTGTCTACCACCATTCCGTATTTTGGAATTGATCCTAAATTCATTCGATTTCATTTCTTTAAGTACATAAGCTATTCCACCTACGATCGCTTCTTTACGTTCATGCTCACAGCTAATGTTCAGAGTTCGCATTTCGAATTGGGATTGCTTACTCAGAAATCTTCAGTATAATATTTTGAACACAATCAATCTGCCTAGCCTTTACCCAACTAAGTTGGGGTCGGGTTCCTGTCTAACCGAGTTCAGCTAAATACTAGAATTTTACATGGAGTGACTGTCTATCAGACTTCCTCAAGCTAGCTAGCTTTCGTTATGTTATGGTAATAAAAAAAGCGAGCCTCCTGAAAATACTAAAGTTTTTCTTCACTCACCGTTTGAAAATGAACTTGTTTTAATTAGAACGTAATTTATGAAAAAAAAAAAACATCTTTCGAAGAATCTAGCAAAACCACAGAGCAGTTAGTTTATAAATAAATCGGTTGCCTGGAAATGGATGCTTCCAGTCTGACATACATCGACATGATCTTGTTACCATCGATTCAGTTCGGGCTTCTGAGATTTTTCTTACATTTAATTTCAACGTAAAAATCTGCCGTTCCTTTTTGACCGCCTAGGTTGCACTTTTCTATGCAACAGCTCAGTCTTTTTTTACTCGATTTTATTAGCTTCATACGTATGTTAGTATGTGCGTATGTAACGAAAACTTACTACTTAAGGGTCATACTCAGAAAAAGTGTACATTTGGTATCTTTTCTTGTCCCGCTACTTTATATTATGTAAATATGTTATATTGTGATATTTTCTCTTTTTTCCCGCGTTTTTGCTATATTCGTCTATTAATACGAAGATTTTTTCTTTAGTATTTGAGCTTTAGTTTTCATTAAAAGAGTATATTTTTTGAATGTCAAAACATTGTTAAAAATCTCCCCATACATTTTTTTAGTGTCCCAATGACCATTTCACATTTTCAGAGATACATCGTTACGAATATACATCGCTTTATTAATCATTGACTGTGGTTATATTATTCTTGATGAATCAATTAACTAAGTAGGACCAATTTTATTCGTAAATCATTCACAGATTTTTTTAATTAATTAAATAAATTTTGTCCCAAAATTATGAAGTTTTGTTACTCAGGGTTAGTAATACGCAATAAAATTATAAACGCAATTATTTAAAGTGGTAGAAACTATTTTTTCCTATTCTGGCATCAATATTACTTACGTTAAAATCACTGTCGCGACAACCACTATGTTTTCACCGTAGTCATGAAGTCAAGACATGTATCAAGTGAATATTTACAAAAAAAAAAACCTCAGCGTGATAAACGACTAAGGTTGAACTTTTAATCCTATTCACTAACTTGACAGTTCAATGCAAAATAATGATACCATTCTAAAACTAATAGTGTCGGGGTAGTGAACGATTTCGCATAAAGAATGAATGATAAAAATGTTTTAAATTAAATAAAACTTTAAAAAATCGTTTTTAGGTGTGGATTATAAGAATAATTAATAATTTTAATAATAGTTATTTCCTTTTTTTATTTTCTTCTGATAGAAACAAAAAAAAATATAAAAATCATGTCATTTTGCTTATTTTTTACTATAGTCATTTTATTTCCTCTGACAGCCATAGACTACGTATATATCGATATAGTACACACCTTGTTTTAAAACAAGTTATTAAATTTAAATTACAAAGTTTGCATGTAAGTACATTATTTCAAGTTCATTCAATTTCATTCATTCTTGCACCACCTCACTATCTTATTTTTGTCAAAACCTGGTATCCCTCCAATTGTCAAGTTAGTGAATAGGATTAAAAGTCCAATCTTAGTATTGTGTTAGTTAATATATGTTTTGTTTACTTACTATTTTCTTTTCTTATTTTTTGTATTATTTTAACGAATATGCTCAATGCTTGCGTTTTAAACACGTGGTTTACTTAAAAATATTTTTAGAGTTTATAATTTCTCATATTTCATTCTTATTTTTGTTATATTACGTTACGCTACGAAACTGAGAAATTGTTAAGCTTAGTACACATCGTCAAAAAGTACGTAATTATAGTCACGGATACGTAAGTTGGCGAATGATTTTGTAGTGAGGGTGGAAATATACCTACATACTTATTTATAGGTATATCAGTGTAGTGATCACAAATACTTAAGTTTTCCGTCTTTACCTTTATTTTAAAAACAAAATAACAAATACAATAATAAATATTTTGTAAAACAAGTCAAAAAACTTAAATGCGTTTTAGTAAAATATTATACCATGGCTCCTGTGTCAAATGCCGAAAGACAAAGAAGTTAGCAGCCATCGACACTTTCCGAGTCTATTAGCTCAGTACACGGAGATTCGACACATAAGGAAAAAGCAGTTATAAAAAAAATGATTTGTTACAAAGTTTGTTTTAATCATTCTAAATACTCGTAAGTCTGAAAAGCCAACTATAATCACTTGTTTTATTTCTTTCAATCCATGTGTACTATACCTTATTACATCAGTGTCGTGAAGGAGACTTTCAGTATCGTTACCTATCAGATTAGTAAAAAAATTAAAATGTACATTTTTTCTGAGTATGACCCTTAATGGAAAAACCGTAGAGTGCTTGATAACAATAAAAAAATACCACAAAAATCACTCCACGCTTTTTTCATTGTTTTCTATGGAACCGTGTTTTTTAAACTATTATTTATTTTACAACCGACGAACAATTTCTCCGCTAGGACCATGTGCTGAATTCATGGTTACAATACAATTAGCGTGTCGGTATCTCTTGTACCCCGTATAGGACTTTGTGTCTCTAGTTATTTGTAGGTAATTCTTGTTAGTCTACAGGACACCCGTAGTGCATGTGCCTTTGTGATAGACAAACCTCAAGGGATGCTAGATAACACGATTGTATTGGATCCTGTGGGTAGCCGTTGCAACCCCGGTCGAGATCAATGTCGAAGCATTTGTTTCCAAATGGCACATAAAAGGAACTTTTGAACGATAGTAACGATAGTTTTGTATAGAGACGAATGACCAAATAATTCCATTGTTTAAAATTTTGTACAGTATTTTGGATACATCAAAAAACCATTAAGATCTAGCTAGATTTCATGCAATAAGTCACTGTTATGGAGTGTTTCTATTGGAATTTAGGCAAAAAAAAAGTCAAAGACCAAACTAAAAAGGTATAAAACAAGACATCGATATCGATATTTCCTTCTCATATAGCATAATAAGCTTATAATGATCCCACTGCTAGAACCCAGGCCCTCCCTCTTCGAGAGGTATTGGGCATGCCATACAGGCTCAGTGCGGGTTGGTAGATGTCACATGTCTTCGAATTTTCTGTTCTTGGACATGCCGGTTTCCTCACAATGTTTCCCTACACCTTTTTGAGAGCAGTGGTGAAGAGAACCTGTGTGGGTTTGAACTCACGACCTACAAATTCGTAAGTCGGAGCTGATACCACTAGGCCACCACTCCTCCATATTGTAAACACATATGTTTACATGTTTAGTAATACATATTACATTTTAATCTTATACTGAATTGTAGAAATAGTCCTCCGTTTAGATACCCTAGTGACCTGTGTAAAATGACTAGGTACGTATCTAAGCCACACACTCGTAGGTCGTGCATTGTCCATTGTCCAGTTAACAAGTAATGTTCTATCCCCTAGTAATTACAGTGACCGTTTACATAGCCGAATTAATACTAGACTCGACTCCGCAAATAGTCCGGGAGTCTGTTTGAACTCGCCTGAGATTGCAACATACTGGCTCTTGAACTAGGGAGGGTAAACACGACTGTTTTTAGTTCCCGAATGTCCGTTGTTTGATTTACTTTTGGGACTTTTCTTTTTAGACTTTGATTAGAAAATGCAATACTTCTTATTGTCTGTTGTCAGCGTAACTGCACCAACTATGTTAGGGTCGTCTTCTGGTCTACCGGAATGAGGATGCAGTTGAATTCCAATATATTTAAAAAAGAAGTTTATTTTCTCTTCACAAAGCTGACTTAAAGTTAGTGTGTACAAAAATAAGATCTCAGCTGTATTTCACCTTTGTGAGAGACTGGTGCCTGAAATAGGTTTTTAGAAAAAAACCTGTGCCAGGCCAGGTCACCAGGCCCCATCTACGGCTAGAATTAGCTAGTAGGTACAGGGATACCGTGCAAGAGTCGCAGGCAGACAATATGCATAGGTAACAAAAATCAAAACTAAGTAAGAATACAAAAAGAAAATAAAAAATATGCTTAACACAACTAAAGTAATAAGTAATAAAATATGTAAATAACAAAAAAAAAACACATAATTAAAGATTAAGAAAAAAAAACTGCAGAAGTTGAGTTATGTTGTGAGACGATATGTGAATCAGTGTTTGTCGTATGCGAAGTGTTAGACTAGAAGGAGATGTATGTGAGTAATTTAGATGAGCAGTGTGTGAGTGTAGGTTACTCACATACATCTCCTTCTAGTTTATCACTTAACTCTATATATTAAACGGAGTGACTGCCTATCTGACCTTCACGACCCAGTTGCTGGGTAAGACTGGTTTGTCACACTTTTGAGGTTCTGATGACCCGTAACGACTGCCAAAGATCCACATGTACATATCTACATTGGTTGTGGAGGTCAGATTGACAGTCGCTCCATGTAAAATACTGGTTTTGTTGCCTCCGGTTAGACTGGACCCCGACCCAAACATAATTGGGGAAAGCTAAGCAGAATGATTGTACACATAATCTTCCGGAATACACTAAATGGTGTTGATAACCGCATCAAAATCCGTTGTGGAGTTTAAAAGAACAACATTGTCACACAGACAGCGATTTTACTTTATCTGCACCCTGATGGTTCCGGGGTCGCAAGCGCGACTGCTGAGCGTGGGTTCCTGGGTTCGAAACCCAGGTCGGGCAAAGTGTAATTGGGCTTTTCCATTAGGAATTTCTTAGTAACATCCCGGATTTTGGAAGTTGGCGATGGCAGTGTGATATAATTTTCATTTGTTTGTATGTAGGGGCTATCTTCGGATCGGATGTGTAACGATTGACATAATAACAAAATATCTAACGTTCATTTGACATAATTTCAGTTAACATAATTTTGTTTAACATAACGATCAGTTGACATAATGAATTGTTGATATAATTTCATTTTACCTAATTTCATATGACATATTGAACATTTTCTATAATGCACATTTCACATAATATTCATTTACCTTCGGGCTTTGGCCTCTAATTTAAAACTGAAATAAGATGTAATATTTATGTTATGATTAAATAAATATTGTATTAATTTTTTTTTTCTTTCTCTTTATACCCTATACACCTGCCACCCTCAACTATTGTTACCAGGAGAAACTGGATGCAATCTGGACTTTAGGGCACCCCGACTCGGATAGGTTAGGTTAGAAGGGGATGGCGGGGTCGTGTGAGCGAGCGAAGCGAGCGAATAGACCCCGCCATCTTCGCGGGGCTCCGTCGACCAAGCCCACCCTCGACCATGCATAGAATATTTTAAGGTTTGGTTAAGTGCCATTTGAGTTAAGCTAGAACTGTGCCCATTAAACATGAATTGTAGGTCAAAAGAATATTAGGTCAAATGAGCGTTATATTAAAAGAATATTATAAATATTGAAAATTATATAAAATGAACGTTATACTAAATGTTATTATGTTAAATGAATATTATATGGTATGAAACATTAGGTCATATGAATTTATGTCATTTGATATTATGTCATATGAAAATTATGTCATATTATGAACGTTAGTTCAAGTGAAATTAGAGCATTTGTTATTATGCCAAACATTACACACCCCTTCAGATCGGGGGACAGATTATGATGAATTTTGGTGTGAGGATACTTTGAACTCTGGGAAAAGACATAGACATATCCTTTTTAACGACATATCATGAAACCGCGACTGGAAACGAGTAATAGGTATAGATAGATCGGTACTATCATAGTATAGTAGTTAGTAGTGGTGTAGTGTAGTGAGTGGTACGATAGTTATTGGCATTTACCCTTTGTGAAACGCTATGATAAATAATTATGTTTTGACTTTCGGTAACCGTATATCAACGGGTCATCACTCATCAGTTGCGGTCACCGGTACACAGCACGCATCGATGATTGTCCCGTGTGTTGATTTCGTATTGACGAGCGACAAACGAATTTACTATTGTTTGTTCATTGTTTAGTTAATTTTGTTATTGTGGTCGTAGTAGTCGTCGTTGATAATGTACAAATAATACAAATGTACTTTATGACACAACCTTACATAACTCTGATATTGATCTTTGACTGCTTCGTTTGTCTAGTGGTCACAAGCGTTTCTACTGAGCATGAGGTCCTGGGTTCGATTCCCTGTTCTGTCTTTTGATGATGTAATGACAGTCAAAGATACACAACTGACAGCCAGGATTAACGGCTTAACGGTGAGAAAAGAGATGGTCAGTCATCGACGGACAAACCGCAGTAAGCGTAGCTTAACCTGATCGCTCAAACCGTTTGGCTTTTCTTCCTTACCCACAAGCTGTTCCAACCAGACATCTAAAAGGTGTCTAAAGAATAAATATGGCGGTTTGACATTGTTTCTGAACAGTGGCTATCTAACTGTCATATTTATATCTCAGACTAGCTTCTGCCCGCGACTTCGTTCGCGTCAAATTTTTGCTCCCCTGACCCTTCCCGTCGCATCGATTTGCCTGCTAGTTTTCGTCCATTTTTCGTTGCTGATCGCTCCTTTTGAGTTATAGTGAGTCAACCTTAAAAGATAGATATATGCTCTCGCGGATTTTATTTTAGAACTTTTTAAAAGGAACAATTCCGTCATACATGATTTTTGCGTTACTTTAACCGTTTACGCAGTGCACGCAACGGAAACTCTCAAAAGGAATAAATTTTCCCCATTTTTGCAACATTTTTCATTACTGCTCCGCTCCTCTTAGTTGTAGCGTGATGTTATATAGCCTATAGCCTTTATAGATAAATATGCTACTCAACACAAAAAGAATTTTTCAATTCGGACCAGTAGTTCCTGAGATTAGCGCGTTCAATCAAACAAACAAACAAACAAACTCTTCAGCTTTATAATATTATTTAATAATATAATATAATATAAAAGTAATAAGTATAGATAACAGTTTACTGACGATTAAAAAATCATCATTTGATTAGTCCATTAATAACTTGGTTTGTTATAATTGGCTCCTTATTATCATTTCAGACATCTGCTGTTCTGTTCAAGAAATACTCTTCAAAAGACATTGGAAACGCTGCTAGATTTATTCTATTCTATTTTTATTATGGCAAGCAAAATCGATGTCACCAGTCTGCCAATGTATAGATGGGTGAGTGGGTTTAAACCAAGCACTCTTTACTTTTTGAAAATAACTTCGTTACCTCTCAAAACCGTAAAGGAAAACATCGTGAGAAAACCGTATGACTTAGAACCAAAAATTCGAAGACATGTGACATCTACCAACCCCGCACTGGGCCCGCGTGGTGGATTATGGCCCACTCTGTCTCACCGAGAGGAGGCCTGTGTCCAGTGCCGGATTTACCATAGAAGCTGGCAAAATTGGCCCAAAAAAATTTGGTAGAGACAAAAAGTAAGACTGCGGACGCTAGGTGGGGCTTAGGGCTGCGGCAGCTGCCGCTTCCCCATTCGTGCCGCTTCACTGACTGACGAGGCGCTTGCGACCGACCGATGGCGGTATAACCATCCCACAAGCCAACCTAAATTCGCCGGAGCGATGACGGCCAGCAGCGTTATCGCTGCGAAAGGATTGGCTTTGCGGTCACCAACCCGCTTGTCCAGCGTGGTGACTACGGGCATTAAACCTTTTCATGATAAAGAAAGTGCCAAAACAACTGGGGGCCAGTTCGCGGTGGTCCCGCTATAGTTTTCTTGTCCTTTATGCCAAGGCGTACCCGCCGAGAGGCTCCATTTAGGCTATGTGGCATCTGGTCTAACTGTTCCAGCGTCTCTGACATTATGACGATTTCATGGGCAAGGTAGAGGTAAGAGTCCACATTGATTCCCTGACCAGTCCAGTCCAGCGTCTTAAAAACGTCCTACAGCGCATTAGTGAACAGTTTCGGGGATATCACATCCTGTCTCACCCCTTTGAGCAGTTAGATGGGGTTGGTTTTTGTATCCTTGACCTGGACAGTCATCGTTGGAGCGTCATACAAACACCTCATCACCTCAATGTATCGCCAGTCAATTCGACATCGTTGCAGAAAAGCTAGAACTGCCCAAATTTTGATGGAGTCGAAGGCTTTCTCGTAATCCACAAATACGATACATTCTGGTGGCTGGAACTCGTTAAGTCTCCTGGCGAGACAGTTCGTGACGACCCTCGAAAATAGCTTGTACACGTGGCTCAGAAGTGAAATGAGTCGATAATTCTTCAGCAAGGTTTTGTCACCTTTTTTGAAGAACAGAACCACCACATTCCTGCTCCACGCAGTTGATATACCCAAAAATTTGTAAAAACAATCTAGAAACTAGATTATTCCATAAAAAAAGGAACTAATTTTATTGTGAACAGTGTATCTAATTTTAGTAGTCAGTAGGAGCGGCAAAAATTTTAAAGCTTTGGGGCGGCAAATGTGTGAACCCAGCACTGCCTGTATCCCATTTGTCGGAGCGGTATAGGCTGATTACGTTTTGTAGTATGACATAAATACATTATAATATAAATGTTTCAGGCATACTCTATTCCAAAAAAAAAATAAAACAAATACTCAAGGAAAGACATTGAAAATGCTACCAGAAAAAACACTCTGTTCTTTTTTTATTATGTTAAGACCTTTGTGTCAACGTATAGAGTGAATTGGAAAAGCAAAAATGCATTATTAAAAAAAAAAATGTAGAATGATGCTCCCAGATGCAGTATCTGGCCGAAAACAAAATAAAAAAAGAGGAAAAACCGTACAAAAACTTCAACAGTCCTACACAAAAATAAACCATATTGAAGGTCGTGCTTACAAAATCACGTGTACCAAACAGGTAAAATAAAAATCTGCACAAACTTTGTTGCATGTTGTCGAGCGGAACATTTTTATCTAAAAGTTTGGACAGCAACAACAACGCGCCGCTACGTGACTGATGAATAGTTTGTGGCAAAATGGACACTAACATGAACAAACTATGCTCTCATAAACTTTAATATAAATGTCCGCTTCCGAGGAAAATTTTGCCATCGTTCATTCGTTCATTGTTTCATTTTTGTTCATCTATCAGTTGATGATAATTTATTTTAAAATATATAGAAGCGTTTAACTTACCTATTGCACTTATAGTACACCCACATTTCACCAGTTATGTTTTAGTCCCATTCAATGTAATAGGGGGTGAGCCATAGAGGCCTCGGTTGTCGGGAGTCTATAGCTCGTCGCCCGGTATAGGCCCGGGTCGATGGCGCGTAGTGTTCCACGCACACCTCAAAGAGATGTCAGCACATATTGAAGGGGTCCGCTAGAGCTGCCAAGGTCACGGATTTTTTTGAAAAAGTTACCGCAGCCCTGGCACACGAAACTGAAGGAACACGAGTAAGTTTCAATCAGTAAAAGTCTGACACACTCTCCACTAAGCACAAATCCAGACTCCAGACTACTATGTATACCCAATAAGACTTTGCCTGACCCAGGACCTCAAGTTCAGCATTAGTGCTTGCGACCACTAGACCACAGAGACAGTGAAATAGTTTAGAGTACCTACTTTAATAAATTGGCCACATAAAATTAGTGATTGCAATCCCGCAAAACGGGATCCGGCATTCCCGCGGGATCCCGCTCCACTTATTAATCTGCTGGATCCCGCACCTTCAAAACGCGGATCCGCGGATCTCGCAAATTTACCGCTAAAACATTCGTGAAGTTTTGCGTAAGAAAGCGAGTGGCTCGAGCACGACGTTGACTTGATATAGGTACTTGATTTTTTAAACAAAAACCTGTAGTTTCAATTCGATTTTATAACATAATTTTAAAAAACATGAAGTATTAATTTTTCGATCTTAAAGCCCTATAAGATCAAAAAATTAATACTTTATCTTATACTAGCTTCTGCCCGCGACTTCGTCCGCGTCAAATTTTTGCTCCCCTGACTCTTCCCGTCGCATCGATTTGCCTGCTAGTTGTCCAATTTTTCGTTGCTGCTCGCTCCTTTTGAGGTATAGTGAGTCAACCTTAAAAGATAGACATATGCTCTCGCGGACTTTTTTTTAGAACTTTTTAAAAGGAACAATTCCGTGATACATGATTTTTGCGTTACTTTAACCGTTTACGCAGCGCACGCAATAGAAACTCTCAAAAGGAATAAATTTTCCCCGTTTTTGCAACATTTTTCATTACTGCTCCGCTCCTCTTAGTTGTAGCGTGATTTTATATAGCCTATAGCCACTCTCAATAAATAGGCTACTCAACACAAAAATAATTTTTCAGTTCGGACCAGTAATTCCTGAGATTAGCGCGTTCAATCAAACAAACAAACTCTTCAGCTTTATAATATGTATTAGTATAGATACAAACGGGGCAAAAAGTTGAACTACTGTGAATAATTTCAAATATGCGGGATCCCGCGGGATTGATCAATCCCGCATATCAATCCCGCGGGATTGAGTGAGCTGCGGGATTGCAATCCCTACATAAAATAAGGACAAATTTTGCACACGTGTCGTACAATGACATCCCACTTTCTGCTACCCTACTATATAATATTTTGGCAGTAACATCGATGCGTAGACTGAAACCATGAATTCAGCACATGATTCTTGCTTACCACTTAGAGTAGAAATTTTCATGGATTACGAAAAAAAAAAAAAACACTATCGGTCAGTTTCATAGAAAATTGTATAATTCTCGATCTCTACACGGGCGAAGCCACGCAAAAAAGTTAGTTTACTTATAGAAGTGACAGAATGCAGGAGACTGATAAAATGTCAGCCGTCCTTAATGACCAAATATTATTACAGCCTTTTATGAGCTTTTATTTAACTTTTCTTCAAAGGATATTAGTTTTTTGAGTTGACTTTGCAACTTGCGAGACGAGAAACAGCGAACACTCCTGTTTTTCTTTCAAGACGAAAATAAAACAAGCTCTTCTAAAAACGAGGAGATTAAAGGTACACGCACACTTGTCTGTGCCGAAAGAATCGACCAACGAAAACTTTCGCAATTCTTTCATCGATTTGTCCAATTTGGCGCTAATAAGTGTCAGGTTTCATTGGAGTTGTTACAAATCATTCTAAAATTCGATTCTTTCAGCTCCTTTAGTTTTTTTTTGGAATTGGCCTACCTTCATCTTATTGACTCATCGAGTCTTTGATGTTACCAACATTACCGACATTTGGAGTTACCGACATAGCTTGCAGAGTAAGCAGTTTGAAGTAGCAGTGGCTGGCCATGTTTGTCGAAGGACCCATGCCCGATGGAGCAGACGAGTCCTGGAGTAGAGGCCGCATATCGGCAAGCGTAGTATGGCACGTCCCCCAGCTAGATGGACTGACGACCTCAAAAGGGTAGCTGGTCTCGTCGACTACAATAGATTCAGTTGATTGGTTGAGTAAGCTTTCACAATTTAAAATTTCACATGTGATCTCATAGATGGGAGGCCTGTGTTCCAGCAGTGCAGCAGTGGGAACATTAGGCTGAGTATGCATACTTTGTTCGGCTCTGACAAGTGTGCGTTTACCTTAAAACATAAGTTCGTGAATGATGTAGGTTTTGTGTAGGTGTGGATTAGGGTTTAAAACAGTTAAGTACAGTTGAGTAAATAAATTACTATTAATTTCATGTTGTGAGCAAAGTTTTATTTTGTGACTAACTGACCAACTCTTTGGCAGATCCAAAGTGCCTATAAACTTCCAAATATGATTTCACTAGCAATATAATTTAATTTTAGTATTGTTTGATCATTTGGAGATCACGTTATAATAATTAAAGTGATTTTGTTATAATTTTATATCAAGGTATTTTTTGGATGCTGTAATAAGTTAGAAAAATATAAGGAACTATTTCTATTTAAGAACTTTTATGTGTCAGATTTTATGCAAAATAAAGAATATATATCATATATTAATTATATTATTATTAAAAAAAAACCTAAAAGGTTTCCTATTCTTAAAAGGTTTAGGTAATTGAAACAAGTCCTTGAGTTTTAATTGTGACTTTTCATCCTCGTAATGTGTAAATGCATCTTTCTAAAAACCCTATAATATTTCCACTGTTAGGATATGGGCCTCCACCTTGTGAGAGAGACCGGTTTGGTGCAGGTTCGTAGCTGTCACGTGTTTTCAAAGTTTTGGTTCTGGAACATGCCGTTTCCTGACGATGTTTTCCTTCACTATAAGTAGTGATGAAATAATTGACACAAAGTTAGTAAGTAGCGCCTGTCTGGATTCGACCCTACGACCTGCAACTCGTAGGTTGCGGTCGCTTCCACTGGATCGCAACTGATAATAACACTAGATTTTGTAAAAAAAAGGTTTTATTTATGTTAGTAAAATCGAATGATAGGGTGAGGAATGATGTGATTAGACAACGGTGGGGTTTAAAAGAAGAAGTAGTGACATAAATTGAAAAGAATATGCTTAGATGGGTTGGTCAAGTTGAGAGGATGAATGAAGGGTGGGGTACAAAAGGTATTTACAAGGCAAATGTGAGAGGAAACGTCAAATACAAATACAAATGTTTTCATTTGTTGAACATAGGTAGGTTAGGTACAGATGCTGTAATTATTAAGGAACGCTATGTCTAGCCGTCATCGGCGTACAAATATTAAGATGCTACTAACATGATGATTATAATAAATTATCAAACAATTATCACTCATTATTAAATCATTCTAATTATTATCAATACACTAAAACATTCCAATAAAATATAATAATAATAAATTCTAGTATAAAATGTCAAATCAATAAATAATAAAATAAAGTAGTTATAATTTATCATAGTTCTAGTATAAAATGTCAAATAAATAATAAAATAACGTAATTATAATGTCAGGAGGGGACGCCTCTGCGAAGCAGTAATGCTCGCGAAGGAGGAGGCGGGGCGCGTGAGGGACTGGCAGTCTCTGCGCCCTCACGTCCCTAGCCGCCGCAGGAGGAGACGCCCCGGGCGTCGGGAGTCAATAGCGGACTCCCGGCCACCGTAGGCGTGAGCTTGCGGGTGGCGAGCAATGGGTAGCTCGCCGCCCGGTAAGGACCAAGCTCGGGTCGACGGCGCGCAGTGTTCCACGCGCGCCTCAAAGAGATGTCAGCAGCAGTGTAGGGGTCTACTAGGACCGATGCCTGCCGGGGTCGCGTGATTGTTCGAAAGAGATACCGTGACCCTGGCACATGGGCAACTGATGGAACACGGGTGGGTTTTAGTCAGTAAACGTCTGACACGCCCTCCCGCTCCGCCCAGAGCGGGAGAAGTCATTTGATGATTTCCCATCCTGAAAAAAAAAAAAAAAAAAAAAGGAGGGGACGCCCTAAGAGGACATATTGATGATAAACCCCACCTTATTGGTGATGGTCTTCAGAAAGGTCAGCTGCGTAGTACTCGCAACCGGCGTGTGTGTATGACCAGATGTATGAAACTAAACGAGGCAGAAGGCGTATGTGAGGAGCGAAGCAGGTGGCATTTAGTAGTGTCTGCCTACCACCATGGAAAAAAGGCGTGAGCTTATGTATGTATGTAGTATAACCTCCTTTACATGACGTAGCAACTTAACGATAGAATTTTAAGTGCGTTATAACAATGACGTATATTTTGCATACTCATTATCACTCAACCACGTCATACTTAAGGGTTGTAACGGCTTCAGGTAGTGCGTCCTAGGTACATTTATTTTTGGAAGACAATGACCAGTAGACTGTGTCGGATTAAGTTTATCCAAGCATCACAATGTAAACAGTGTTTATTTAATACGTGAAACATGGTTCGATGACATACATTTTGTCGAACGCAGAATACTCAGCAAAATTAAAATTAGTAATCCAGTTTTGACTACTGAGATGACGACTAATAGAGAAGTGTGGAAGAAAAAGATATGTTGTGCCGACCCCAAATAAATTGGGATAAGGTGATGATAGTAATCCTATTCTGAAGTGCACAGAATCAGATAAAGATAGATATTTAAGATATTTAAGATAAAAATTCCAATAATTATATTCATTGATTGATGACGTCGACTGTACGTATAGTGATTGACAATGAAATTAGATGACACATATTTATGTAACAAGAAACACGACGTGAGTAGGCGTTTGTGATTTTCCCCCCAAAAAGCCTACTAAAAAGTCGGTCCTTTCATCATGTTATCACGGACATAGTCAAATCCAATATTAATCGTAAAAGCACTACGCGGAAAGCTATTCATGCAATTATCTAACGATAGTGATAATTTTTCCAATAATTTGAAAGCATTTCAAAAGTGTCAACATGAAAAACCTATTAAAGTTTTTAAGTGTTTCCCCTTTAACGTGATTGGTCGGTGTAGTTTCGCGGAGGCGTCCGGAGGCTGTGATTGGTTGGTTGTGTGCGTAAGTAGCGGAGTTTTGGCGCGCTTTCCATCAGTTGAGGGCTATTCCCGCGCGTTACAGTATCGTGCTAAAGTTGCTTACCGAAGTTATGAGTGTCTAGCGACAGTTGCTGTACGTGTTCCTTCTACTGCGATTCAAGGTAGGTGACGTCAATTAATTCTTTTTTTAAATTATTAGGGAATTTTTGACATATGTATTTTTTGATATTCGAATTTTCAGTCGGAACGTGATTATTTTTTATTGTTCTTTTTTATGGATTTGAAACTAAGCGTTTCGGAGTTCGGGAATGAATTTAAAACTTAATAGAATAAATTATATAGCACTTATTGGTAAATTTACGTATCTAGGTATTTAAATAACATTTATTTGTACACAAAATTACGTAAGATTTACCTACCTTTTTAAAATTAACGCGTTTCTTTTTCGTTTTATTTGTCTATAGGTATTTTAGGAACGAGTAACATTGACCGTCGTATCTATTTTTAGGAGGTTAGTGGTAATTTGTCAGTCATAACTAATTAGGACCCTTGGTTCTAAAATAACTAAATTATGTTTTTAAATAAAAATACTATAAAAAGCTCATTAATAAAAACCTACATTATTTTTTTCTATTTGGTATCTTTATTA
Organism: Aporophyla lueneburgensis; assembly: GCA_932294355.1. Lineage (NCBI taxonomy): Eukaryota > Metazoa > Arthropoda > Insecta > Lepidoptera > Noctuidae > Aporophyla > Aporophyla lueneburgensis. The sequence continues at coordinate 22,784,164 of OW028758.1, read as the reverse complement.
ACATTGTAAAATTATTTACACATGCGTTACAGTATCGTGATTAAGTTCATAAATGTCATGCTTTGATCTCTTTAATAATGATTAATTACGTGACAGGAAAAGTTCTTGTGACGCTCGTTTGATTAATTCTCTTTAACATTTGCAACGGTAAACGTAACACGCCTTTTAAAATCGATTCGCCTATTAAAAGAAAGAACCGTTTTAAAAATAGAACGCTGTGATGGAGGATTTATTTTTATAATAACGACCTATAAATCTATAGGCACCGAACGTTTTTTTTTTATTAATATAATCAACTGAATTAAAATAATATCTTTTATACAATATCTAGAACATGATGACCTTACATGTGTCCATCAAAATCGGTTCAGCCGTTTTTGCGTGACTGTGTAACAAACTTTCACATCAATAATATTGGTAGGACAAGTTCAATTCCCTGTTCAATGTTCATTGACCTGATAAAATATTCATTAAAAGCTACCGAAAGTTAAATTTCCCGTTTTACATAATCCGTTTAGTGGTAACAGGTACATTTTATTCAAAGTGTAAATCGTAATAGAATCGAGCGGTGGGGCTGGTTCAAATTCCAGACATTACAAAAATATGAAGTATTTTTATGATAAAAAAATAAATAACAAAAATAAAAAAGGTATCTCATTAATCTATACTTCTATACTTTATTACAAATGGGAAAGTAATTCTGTCTGTCACTTTCACGACTTAATCACTGAACCGATTTTAATGAAATTTGACACGGAGTAAGTTTGAACCACAAGAAAGGAAATAGGCTACTTTTTTCGCGACTTCGTCTGCGTCCTTGTTAACCGTCATTTACACGGACGAAGTCGCGGGCAAAAGGTAATTAGATTATAATGGAAACAATTTTTCATGTTGTGCAATAAAACATATCGAAATACAGGATTTGCACTGTAAAATACATCTGAATCAAGTAAATCAGCGAAATCGAAAACAAATTCGTAATACAGCGGTTTATTAAAAAAAAAATCAGGGAGAAAAAAGTCGTCTTTGATAAAAATAATGTTAAAGTGCTCATTAGTGAACGCTTAACGTGCTTAAACCATTAATTAGGTACCATAAGAACGATCCCTAGTTTATCATTAAAAAGCCTTATAAGTCTACGTGAAGGTTCTTTGAAATGGAAGTAAGCTATCATTTGAAATTAAAAATGGACACACATAAAAATGCGACGGCAAATCTCAAAACGAAGTACCCGCATAAAAGTAACTCAATATCTTAACGGTAGGTAGGAAATGTTATTAAATCTTCTTTTAATAGGTTTTCCTTGGGGTTTCGTGTCAATATCGCTGAAGTTCGTTTAACTAAATACCTGCTTTTGTCAGTTAAATTTACATTTTGTATTTAAAACAACACACTGATTGGTTTTGTGAGAAAAGCGTAGAGCCCTCTACGAAGTTTGCTACGGTGCTACGAACGCTGCTACGAGGCTACGCGGTTACGCTAGTTTTGGAATTCGAACAAAAAAGATACAGGTTGACAAACTGTTATAATTTTGAATTTTGTATATTTGTAACTATTTGTAATAAATGCTTACAGACTTTTAATAGTTAACTCAGGCTTTCTATAATAGTATCGAATTTAGCCGATAAAACAGCAATTGTCACCACGTTTATTGAACTTATTTGAATATTGACAACTCGCTAAATGACAAAAGTGCTTATATTGAAATAAAAGCTTTATGTATGAAGATAATAATCATTGATGTCATTAATTATATCAATGAAAATTACGTCATGTAAAGAACAAACACATTTGTCGGTCAAGTATTTCCGTGTAGTGGAAGTTTTTAATTTAGATGTAATCTTAAATTGTAATAGGAGTACTCAAAGAAAACCTGTAATTGAACAATATACTTCCTTATACTGTAAATAGTGGGCAAATTAAATTAAGTCAACAAGGTGAAAAACGAAAAATTAAAGAACTTAAAAATCTCTGTAGGATTTTCTCAGTAGCAGCCCGGAGTGTAGATTTGTGCCTGGCTAATGGCAATAGGTGCGCTCCATAATGCATAGGACTTAAACATAACTGGCTAAATGTGGTTATACTATAGGTATACCTCTTTTACTTACTCTTTTTGGAATTACAAGTGTGATGTTGCGTTAAGAATTTAAATATTTCCACCTCTTCAAAAAAATTGTTGCTTCGATAATTTGCCCCATCCGATACCGTCCAAAGTTAAATTAAAAGAAAAATTATAAGCTATTTTCTTTTGTTTTCGTATTTATATCCAGAAGTAAATAATTGTATTAGTGGTTGCTTTTAAGTGGTAAAAAGACTTTATGAAATAAAAGTAATCTATACTAATATTATAAAGCTGAAGAGTTTGTTTGTTTGATTGAACACGCTAATCTCAGGAACTACAAGTCCGAATTGAAAAAATCTTTTTGAATTGGGTAGCCTATTTATCGCGAAAGGCTATAGGTTCTATAACATCACGCTACAACTAAAAGGAGCGGAGCATTAATGAAAAATGTTGCAAAAACGGGGAAAATCGCATGGGTAGGCGATTCGACGCGACGGGAAGGGTCGGGGTGACAAGAAATTTAATGCGGACGAAGTCGTGGGCAGAAGCTAGTTTAATTATAAAGTCTGCCGAAAAGGTTATTTTTAATATCGATAAATGTCACTCGCAGAATATCAAGAAAAGTTGTTAGCGAATGCCAGAAGGTGGTGCGCCGGACCACGTATAAGTTAGCGGGCGAATGGTGAATGAATCCAGCAAACATTGGTTTACACTAAATGGCATACATATTTAATGGCTAAAGCATACTACAGTGTAACTGAGTTTTTATCCAAGAACAAATTGGCTGAATTAATTTGGAATGATGTATCTAGCTTTTGTTTAACCTTCATCATCATAATTTCAGCTGAAAGACGTCCACTGTTGGACATAAGCCTCCCACAATTTGAGGAAGTTTGCTATAATTACCACGCTTGGCAGGCGGGTTGGCGATCGCAGTATGGTGGTAAAATACATAAAGAACGCTGCTACTCACTCTCTAGTAAGTCCCTTACTCGCTTTACACGACACCCACGGGAAGAATTGGAATAATACTATTCTTTACGTCCGATATCACATAGATACCAAATAAATGTCTATTCTACTCTATTCACATTCACCTCGGAACAATATACCTCAAATTCATGAGGATAAAGTTCTTTTTTTAACACGCTTTTATTAGGTCGACCTGTATGTAACTATGTAATGGAATCTAAGGTAACTAATTTAACTATCTTCCAAGGATCGTAGCGTCATGAAAATTGGCAGCTGTATATAGTTCTGATGACAATACAATAATATGGTACTGTCGAACTGATCTGATGATGGAGCCGGAAGATATGAACTGGAACTGCATGATGGAACCTCGTATCATAGCTGTGTTTGGACTTGTTAGAACAGTCTTGTAATGAACTTTGACCACGATTAGGTTTCAAGGTCTGATGATGAAGCCGGAAGATAGGCACTGGCATTCCATAACAGATAATCGTATCATAGCCGTGTTTGGACTTGTTATGAACTTTGACCACGATTAATTTTTTTTGAATTTTACGTGCATTTTTAAAAGCGTGTTTTTCTAGTGTTTTTTATACTATAAATTTATTCTAGCAATGGGATGATCCTATCTCGCAGTGAAACCAATGAACAAATAAAAATAATTAACAAAATCACATCCAATCATACCTAATGTAAGAATATAATTAAAAATTTTGAATGTCCAAACTCGTAATTTAATTCAATGTGTGAAATCCCCCTGTGGGGTTACCCTCATCAAATTATCCGTGACGTCATTATTCGAATCTGACGTACGTTGCTGATTGGGATATGTCACCATATGAACGTGAACAACGTTAGTTTATAATCTATCTCGCGAGTTGTAAACTGTCAATAGATTGTGAATATTGTACCTTTCTGCTTACAATATAAAGTTTAATTTCAATAGTTTATATTTTAGTAGCTTTTGCTAGCGGCTTTGTCCGCTTGGAGGTCGAAAAATAGCCCATGAAAATTTAATACCGCGATAAAAAGTACCTACCTGTGAGCCAAATTTCATAGAAATCGGTTTATTATTAATGTGAAAGTTTGTATGTTTGGATGTCTGTTATTCAATCACGCAAAAACTGCCGAATAGATTTGGATGTTATTTGGCACAGAGATAGTTTATAACTTGAATTAACACATACAATACTTTTTATGCGCGGCAATACACCATGAGATAATTTCGGAACTCTGCTGGCAAAAGCTAGTTATATTTCGAAAGTTTATAATCTCACCAGCTTCTGCCCGCGACTTCGTCCGAGTCAAATTTTTGCTTCCCTGACCCTTCTCGTCGCATCGATTTGCCTGCTAGTTTTCGTCCATTTTTCGTTGCTTCTCCGCTCCTTTTGAGTTATAGTGAGTCAACCTTAAAAGATAGACATATGTTCTCGCGGATTTTTTTAGAACTTTTTAAAAGGAACACTTCCGTAATACATCATTTTTGCGTTACTTTAACCGTTTACGCAGCGCACGCAACGGAAACTCTCAAAAGGAATAAATTTTCTCCGGTTTTGCAACATTTTTCATTGTTGGTCCGTTCCTTTTAATTGTAGCGTAATAGTATATAGCCTATAGCCTTTCTCGATAAATGGGTTACTCAACACAAAAATAATTTTTCAATTCAAATCAGCAGTTCCTGAGATTATACTACTATACCTACTATAATATTATAGTATAGTATTTAGTATAGATAGTATAGATGAGATAGATTATAAAATAACAATGTTCATAACTGTACAGTGAAATATACACGCCATATACCTTTGCCGACCGTTTCGGAAAATAACATAATGCTGTCACATTTAGTGAAAGGAATTGTATTCAAAATATTTTCACACAATATTCGGTTAAGAAAACGCGTTCAGCCGAAAATACTTTTGTGTAAAACATTCATAGCTCAAATTTTTACAATGTAAAAGAAATCTCTAGCAAACAGTCAGTGGACCGTCTAATCCAGACAATTAATTTTTATCCCCAATCGCGTCAACGGTTACTGGAAGTAATCTTACTTAAAAATTGTCACAAATTGGCACAAAGTGGAATGAAATGGCACAAAATATCACAATGTTTAAAGTAGATGTCAAAAACTTGCCGAGGAATCTTTTGTGTAATTCTCATTTCGTTAACCCTGCTTGAAGTAACGTTAGGGTTTAAAATGATATCTGTTTTTATCTGGGTTCGTAAGTGAAGGGTCATAACACGGAAGTGGATCAAAGGGTTATGTGGAGACATCACATGTCATGGCTTTATAAGAGATTGTACTGGTTTAAAAGTCGGGTAATGACTTTGTACTTAATCGGAAACATTTTTTTGATGCTTTAGACGTCAGCGGCGAGGTGTAAATTTTTCTAAAAGAGAAGCCGAAGCGAAGTCGGCCTTAACTTACTGACTCATCAATGAAGAATACTTACTATCATTCTAAAATTAATATAGGAATGTAATGAATTAAATACAATTAAATTGAACAGATGAAAACGAATAAAATATGCAATATTCCTCTATCTCGTTCTCGCTGACGCATTTTTCTATACCTGTCTCTGTCATAACCCGTTGTACAGCGGCTTGCTCTCGTACATATCAAGCGGTGCCACGTGACCTAAAGTGACATCATTACGGGATCGCTGTTGTATGAATTTTTAGTTCCCGATTATGACGTTTTGGCGCCGGGTTAATTTACAACATTTCTCTTTTGTTGTAATACAAAGGTATAAATAACCTTTTTTGTTGTTTGAATGTTATGGTGAATTAAATACCCGTAGTGTAACTATATTTATTGACAATAGTAGCCACTATTTACATACTATTGTATTTTTAATAGTGATAGAGTTACCAATGCGAATCCCCGAAGGCAAGCCGGTAGGAATCGTGTTATATGGTGCCTTCGCCACTGTTAGACGTATATATGTACTGGTGGTCGCCCAAGGCTCGAAATTCCTTTAAATTTTAATAAACAAAAACATAAATATTGGCTTTCTGCAGTCTTTCTCCATATAAACTTTAACTGTGACAAATTTCGTCCACGTTATATTCGTAAAAAGGCTACAAAGTTTTTGCTTGACGTAGATAGATACAGATATTGTGTTTGTTTTTAGAAGGCAAGTATTTTTAATTTTTCTTTCATTTCAATTAAGTCCATTTAATTGAGATTGAAGAAAAATGCAATAAATTTTGAAACAGTATTCATACTTAATAGCCGTCGATTTTTTTTATTTAAACTAGCTAGTGCCCGCGGCTTCAGCCACATAATTGCCGACATCGACGGGATATTGGTAATTATCTCACAGGGAATGTGCTATCATGACAAAAACTATAGCCTTTATCCTTCAATAGACTGCCATCTATTTTCTTGCCAATTTTTATCGAAATCCATTTTGCGGTTTATGTGAAAAAGTTAGCATACGGACAGAGTTACCTTCGAATTAATTATATTCTATGAAGCATATCTGAATGGATTACTGTAGTGTTTTATTTGGAAATGATATAAGTTACATAGTACATGTACACAAACAAGGTTACCTCCTGGATCACTTGCCCTATTAGAGATCGTTTGCCCCAGTAGCACATCACACAGATTGTAACGCTTGGTTAGCTTCCAAGCTAACCACAATGCACCTAAGAATACCTAAGATGACGATACCTGATTGGAGCTTATGCGTAGGTATGTGTACCTACGCCTGATACACAAATAGGCACAAATACATAGAAAACCGATAGTGTTGTCATCTCTGTCATCATGTTATTGATCACATTTTATTTTTAAATTCGATGTTCAGATGACACGAGTGTATTTTTAACAGACTTCAAAAAAGGAAGAGGTTCTCAATTCAATAGCATTTTCTATTTTTATATTTGTTTCCAATCGGTTTATAAATGAAGGAGTTCTGCTCCAGTATTTATAAATCGATTTGAAACATTCTTCTTTGGTTTGAAAGGGTACACTTACCGAGTGGTCTCCTTTATATTTGGTCAAATTCTGATTACTGAGTTTTAACACGTTAAATGCCATGGTTAAAATCAAAAAAAGTCAAAAAGTGTACTTAGTGCTATTTCACTTTAAATAGATTTGTTCCGTACCGTTTATTACTCTATGCGCCTACGTTTCTAAGCGTGTAACAGAGTGAGAACTGTCACTTGTCAAGTTTGACTTTGACACTTCTCTTTGATTTTGTGCTTGAAAAAGAATGGCGGGTCCTCTTGGCATCCCGACCCTTTTGTTAAATTAATCCCTTAGAACGGTCGTTTTGGTGGACAATAAGTCATGACCCAATTGTTTTGTGTTAATAACCCCATTTGGTGAGATAATACGGGTTTAGGATATATCTTTTGTTGAAATAGTTTGAAGGTTAAGTGTTGAAGACCGCATGTCTGGATGACAGACCTCTTGGAGCGGCGGATTGTAACCTGGAGATACTCATAACGTCACAACACAATACAATACACACTCACTTACATACATAAATCCAGGTACCACCCAGAAGCAGTTTCCTTCAACCATGAGGTGAGTCATTTGTTAATTGTATTGCTTCTTCATTTGAATTATATTATTATATTGTCTGCTCCGCGTACGGCGGACTAGTTTCACTTGCCACTCTTGTCTCCAGGGCCCCAGCATCACGCTTCCACTTACTCAATTAAAATCCTATGGCTAGGGCTCTGGCCTGGCAGCGAACAAGATTATTTATTCCATAAACACAATTTATCCAAAAAACATGGCCGCCAGGCAGCAACGACATGTTCAGATTTTGTATGTGTTGTCGGTCATATAGTCCGACAAGGCCTGAATGGAACAAAAGGTGTCGGACACATAGCCCGACATGGCAGTTATCGTGTTAAGCTAGCTTCAGTAAGACATCTTTTTCCAATAAGTTTATGTTGCTGATGTTGTATTAATTTAATGTCACTTATTGACGTAAGTGAAGGTATAGTATACTAATTTGTGTGGGGTAGCTAAACTTTTTTATATTATTTAGCTATCAATGGCACGGCCACAAACAAAGTTGTTTCTTTGGAGAAGAGTTTGACATAAGATTCTAAATATGCTCTTTTAAACAAGGTTGTCATTAGTGATCCTTATATTGGTTCTTGGCAGCTTCGGACAGAGAGCCGTGAAAAGAGAGTGGGAGGGCTTCGCCCAGCAGAAAGGTATTGATGTTTATGAAAAAAAAAAAAATAGGGATCCATACAATCTTTTTTAGGGTTCCGTGCCCAAAGAGTAAAACGGGACCCTTTTACTAAGACTCCGCTGTCCGTCCGTCCGTCAGTTAGTTTTTTTTACAGATGATGTATTTTTGTTGCCGCTATAACAACAAATACTAAAAGATAGAATAAAATAAATATTTAAGGAGACTCCCATACAACAAATGTGATTTTTTGCATTTTTTTTAGCGCGTGTCCGACTCGCACTTGTCCGGTTTTTTTAAACATGTCAATTTCTTTTGGTATAACTTTTTAATTGCAATTCTTGGACTCTCCAAAACTGACCCTGTTCTGCCGAATATGATGATGGTGATTACTTGTCCTGGCAGAGGTTAATAGTTAAAGAGGCTTTACTGCGGGGGCAAAGAGTGGAGGCTGAAATATAATAAAACACGATAACAGTCACGGCCGCTCTCAATCAGATAAAACAAAATAAATAAAAATACCGTTAAAAAGCTTTTAGTGGTGAATAAACTCGTTATAACAAATATTGTTTTTACTTAATAAAAACCTTTCCTTTTGCCAATACCTTCTACAATTAATACGGGAAAGGTGAACTTTATTTTTGATATTTTCTCGTAGGAAGAGATTTTCTTTAAGAAGTAGATACATTTGAGGTGTCCTGGAAAATGTTAAATCCATTAAAAAGTTCCGTATATGATAGTAATATTATTTAGATTCATCATTTGGCTGAAAGCAGTCAGACTTTTACTGACTAAAACCCACCCATGTTCCTTCAGTTACCCATATGCCAGGGCCACGGTATCTCGTTTGAACAATCTCGCGACCCTGGCAGGCATCGGTCCTAGCAGACCCCTTCAATACTGCAGACATCTGTTTGAGGCGCGCGTGGAACACTACGCACCGTGCGTCGACACGGCCTGGTCCTTACCGGGCGGCAAGCTGACATCCGTCACAAAATTCGAAACACACCCTAAAAAATTGGAAATAAATATTAGTTAAAAAAAAAAAACTAAAAAACACGCTTCCATAGAAAACCAAACTAAAAAGCAGAAAATAATGGAAAAAAGAGTGGGGAGTGCCTAATATCATTTAAATAATATCTCAAAACGCACCCTTTTTTTCAGGTTTTCTATGGAAGCGTGTTTTTTAGTTAATTTTAACTATTATTTTTATTCATTATTATAATAATCATCTTTTTGCATTCACGTGATTAGACAAATAAACTACTTTTTCCTTTCCTTCATTTGAGTCATTATATCATTTGCCTAGGCTTTTCCTAACTATGTTAAGGTCAGCTTCTAGCTTAACCGACGATTGTTTATCTGACCATAGAACCTACTACATTACTAAGTATTGCCCCTTATAATACTGCTCCTTGATAATACTGGTGGTCAGACATTCCTGACAGTTTTTTGTAATTTAGGTCCATTACGTCAATAGAAAATTTAAAACTTAACCTACTCTTATCACAGTTGTTTATAATTAAAATGGATTCCCAGAAAAATCTTCACAAAAACTCCTCCGATCATAATACGAAACAAGATCACAGAAAACCCAAAAAAATACACATAACAATCTTAATAATTTAATGTGATGACCGCAAACTTCTCTTTAGAGATCTTTTAATGCGAAATCTTCTTAAAATGGCTGTTTTTGAAGCACGTAGCACCCTTTTATCCTTTAAGTTAGGATAAGTAGCCACTTTGCCTCCGCCTTGTTAAGGAAATCGTTGCGGACAGATATCACAGGTTTGATTACACTTAGGTACGGATATTCTCAACTGTGAAGTGGGTATAAAACAGGATAATCCGAGGGCCAATTCTCGAAATTGAAAACGTTCATAATCTAGTCACAATCTTCTCCTGGGACAAACATGGAGGTATTTTTGACATAATTATTTAGACAGATTTGAATGCGATCGTTCTTAAATATACATATAAAAAAAATGCTCCTCTAGTACTATTAAGATATCCATACAAGTTTTACGTACTCGGCTACGATTTACAAGTTGTAAGTCGTAGGTTTAAACCTAGACAGGCACTTTACTTTTTGTAAATTCTTTCATCACCACTGCTCTTCAAACGGTAGAGAAAAACATTGTGAGGAAACCGGCATGTCCTAGAACCAAAAATTTGAAGACATGTGACATCTTCCAACCCGCACTCGGCCCGTGTGGTGATTTTACAGCCCACTCTCTCTCGAAATGGTCAAGGACTGTGTTTCAGCAGAGGGAACCTTATAGACTGGTTATATCTGTAACATTGACCTCTGGAACTTTAAATTAGGCCACTTTTTCGATTTAATTAAACTCACAAACGTCCAGTCAATGGACAGACAATTTACACCGTAAACTTTTCCTATATCACAGTGTTCCATTCGTCGCCATGTCCGAATTAGCCACAAATCAGATTCGGTGCTATCTTTTTGGATGACCATCTGAAAACTGAAAACTCTTAAAACTAGCTACTATTTTTAGGAGTTTAAGGCATTTTATATGACTGCGTACAGAAAGAAATAGAAATGGAAGGCCTGCCACAAGGTGGACGGATGACCTTGTGAAAGCGGCAGGATTTCGCTGGATGCGGGATGCACATAACAGGTCGAAGTGACGGATCTTGAAGAGGCCTTTGTTCAGTAGTGGGCGTCTTTCGGCTGAAATGTTTAACGACAATTTTTACACTCCAACTTCGGGCCAAAATGTTCAATAAAACTCGGGCAAAACTCAAAACCCACCACGTCCATCCACCAGAACGTACAATCCACAGACAGACAGATTTCACGATAAACTTTTCCTAAATCACAGAGCTCCGTACGTCGCCGCGTAGCCGAACTAGCCACAATTCAGCTGTCGGCTTAGTGAGCTGACCGGCCATTGACGTGCGTTTGACGGTCGATCTAGATGGGGCAAGATTACTGAGAACCGGACTGACCGATACGTCAGGACAGCATTTCTAGTGATTCGTTGTGGATAGTGTCTGTATGTAGGGTTTATTGTTATTCGTGTACTAGGTATTTCTAGCTCTGTTTTAGTTGATAGAATTAAGATGCCAAAACAGTTTGTGCTTCTGGTGTGGGTTCCATTTTTTGGAAAGTCTTCATGAAAATAAGCTAGTGTTAGAATTATCTGTGGAAGAATACTAAATTAGGGTTTGAAGGGAGAAATCTTAATCTTGCGTGTCCTATTATTTTTTGTCGTGCAGTTACTACTTTTTTTTTGTTTAACAGTAGACAACGACAACATGTGGTGTTAGCGGAGTTTACTTTAAAACAAATTATGAGTTGCTGCTACATTGAGTCTTAATTAAATATGTAGATAACGCCAGACGCTAGATGCTAAAGACATTCTTGTAATCGTTTCGAGTAATGGATTGCTTGATCAAGGATTATTTAGAGTATAGGGTAGCATATTTTTTTTTTCAGAAAGTTGATACTTTTTTTTTATTGGAATTCATCAAATAACCCACCCAACACGGGTGGGTAAGGCCACGCTATCGCATTGGATCGCTGATCTGTAATGGTAGTGTAGGTAATAATTATGTAAATAAATAAATAAATAAATAATAATAATAATGATTTCCAATACCAAAAAACCCACCCGTGTTCCTTCAGTTGTCCATGTGCCAGGGTCACGGTATCTCTTTCGAACAATCTCGCGACTCTGGCAGGAAGTTGATACCTTCTCCTATAAACCTCATATTTGGCTAAATGAGAGCATTGCTTACCTTGTGGTTACACTCCAACTTTCGAGCTGTAGATAGTAAGTTCGAACCCAAAAGGCACTTTTCTTTATGAATTACGGTAACGGAAATCATCGTGAGAAAATGAAAGGAACGAACAATTTCTTAAAACAAAAAATACGAAGACATGTGATATCCATCAATTCGCACTAGGGTGGTGTGGTGGATTATGGCCCACTCTCTTTCACAGAGGAGGCCTGTTTACTCACAGTGGGAATATCATATGCCAATCATGACCACGACCGCGTACCGGAAGACGTAGAGTTGGAAGGCCTCCAACAAGGTGGACCGATGACCTTGTGAAGGCCGCAGGAATCCGCTGGATGCGGGAAGCACAAAACCGGTCGAAGTGGCGGAGCTTGGGGGAGGCCTATGTCCAGCAGTGGACGTCTTTCGGCTGAAATGATGATGATGATGATGATCATCATGAGCAATGCTTGCCCAGTGGTAGACAGCCCTGAGCGACGAATTGTAGGTTGTAGGTTTTTGCTATACACACTCAAGAAAATCATCATGAGGCAACCGGCTTGTCCTTGAACCACATATTTGAAGATGTAACATGTGACATCTACATGCACTTGGCCCACTTGGTGGAGGTTTCGATGCACTTCCTCTCACAGAGAGGGTATGAGCCCTAGCAGTGGGCCCATTAGCTGATTATGTATGCCCAGTTTAGGTTCCAAATATGTATAGAAATATCCATCACCATGAGAAAATGGACAAGGAAACATCGTGAGGAACCCACGGTCCATGTCTAAGAACTAAAAATTCGAAGGCATGTGACATATACATAGAGAGGGGGCCTGTGTGTCAGCAGGGTTAAACATTAGCCGATTATGTATACCAAATTGAGTTTCCAAATGTGTGTAGAATTATAAACATCCTCTACTATTAGACCCCCAACTGTAAACAGCAGTTATAACACCCAGGATTATTTGATACACAGACAATGGCCGAGAACTTATACAAGTTTTAATTACTTGAGCAATATTGCGTCATCTGAATCTTAGTTGATATTGCTCCTAGTCGAGTGCCTAGACGGTTCTTGAATAATAGTCTGACCCTTTGAATTCTGTAGGTGTAATTTCGGGAAGATCTGGCGAAGGTACATCCCGTTCAACAATCCTTCTCTGATTTATTTTCAGAAAATGATAGAAAAGGAGTGATTTTCTTTTCTTTTATGGGAGTTATAGTGGTCAATGCTGATCATGATACATAATGCAAGAGAGAGAGAAGAAAATAGATAAATTAATTACAGGGACTGTAATTAGGAATGCAGCCCATAATTCTTGACCCCTTAGCGTAGATATTTTTTAGTCAGTTATAAAATAAAAATAATTTACGGCTGTTACTTAGAAAAATGCAATACCTACGCGGTCATTTTTTTTTAATCGCGAAATTTTTCAACGCTCGGGGTTTCAGAATCAAGACCTGATTTCATGGTAATCTTGAGCATCGATGCCCCAATCACCTTGAATAACAGTAAAAATACTTCATGTTCTCAAAGGCCAATGGCCCAACAGTGGGAACGTACAACATAACATAACATAATCAGCATATAACATTCCCACAGCTGGGTTATAGGTCCTTTCTCAGAGAGGGAGTGGTCCATAATCCACCAAGCAGGTTTATGTCACATGTCTTCAACTTCTTGGTTCTAAGACATGTCGGTTCCGACACGAACACTGATTCTCTCTTGCTGTTGGAATATAATTATTATTAATATACACTAATCTAGTTTACGCAGGTGCAAGGCGTGTGTAACATTTACTATATCAAAACATACCATTGTACATTGTACTCGACCTACTCACGGACTGTAGACCCTGAATTTTTCTCAATCAAAACAAATGACAGTCTCTGCGAGAGTTCGTAGATAGTGATTACAATAATTGTTATGTCACTATCTGTGTTACACTATTAGAAATTGTTGATATTTATTTTTCGTAGACATTCAGTAGTGTTATAAAACAATGAATAAGAATTAAGTCATCAGCAGTCATCTATTGTAAATATGTTGTGTGTGAGATAAGTTGTATTGCGTGTGCTAAGAATGCGTGGTCTTTAAGGGTGCGATGCAAAAGAAAAATGTATAATGGTGTTCCGTACAATTAAGTCGACTCATCATCTTTTAGCCGCAGACGTCCACTGCTGGAAATAAGCCTCCCCCAATTTGGTGGGATTTGCCATTATCGCCACGCTTGGCATGCGGGTTGGCGATCACAGTATGGCGTTAAAATGTTTAGAAAACGCTGCTGTCCATTCTCTAGTAAATCCCTTAGTCGCCTTTTACAACACCCACGGTAAGAAAAGGGGTGGTGCTATTATTTACGTCTGAAACCACACGGAACGAAGTACCTATAAAAGTCATATATTCAAATTAGGCTGAGAATCAGCAGTTTTCAAACGTCATTAGACAGAGTCCACCAAAAAACTAGCGGCGCAACAAACTCCCCAGCAGCACAGATGTCTGTTTAGTAAGAAAAACTTGGTTTTAAACATTACCAAAGTAATTAACATTACTTCACACAAAATCATTTGCAATATTTCAGCTAGCCATGCCAACATACCGACAAATAAAATGAAAACTGTACTCAAGCAAAAAGTAAATTAATTAAAATGTAAACAAAGCATTACACCAAAATAAAAGCCTCCAGGCATAAAGGGCGTGATAGTTTACACATGCAATTTTGGATTATGTTCACATGGCTATGACGACCAGAGTTACAACTCGAGGCCACATCCGGGTGTTTCCATTATGAGGATCGTCCGGAGGACACGGTGGAGCACACGGTGGAAGTGTGCCCTGCCTGGGCGGAGCACCGCCGTGTCCTCGTGGAGGCGATCGGCGGCGGCGACTTCTCGCGTCCGGCCCTGGTGCGAGCCATGGTACGGAGCGAGAGGGCATGGGAAGCCGTCACCTCCCTCTGCGAAGCAGTAATGCTCACGAAGGAGGAGGCGGGGCGCGTGAGGGAGTGGCAGTCACTGCGCCCTCACGTCCCTAGCCGCCGCAGGAGGAGACGCCCCGGGCGTCGGGAGTCGATTGCGGACTCCCGGCCACCGTAGGCGCGAGCTTGCGGGCGCGAGCTATGGGTAGCTCGCCGCCCGGTAAGGACCAAGCTCGGGTTGACGGCGCGTAGTGTGCGCCACGCGCGCCTCAAAGAGATGTCAGCAGCGCTGAAGGGGTCCGCTAGGACTGATGCCTGCCGGGGTCGCGTGATTGTTCGAAAGAGATACCGTGACCCTGGCACATTGGTCCTAGTTTGACGTAACATAAATAAAGCGGTAGGTAATTATCAATAACAATAACAAAATCATGGTGAGCAAGACGACCAGTCATCACAAGCAGCACCCGTGTTTTTTTTTTTGGATGGGAAATCATCAAATGACTTCTCTTGCTCTGGGCGGAGCGGGAGGGCGTGTCAGACTGTTACTGAGTAAAACCCACCCGTGTTCCTTCAGTTACCAATATGCCAGGGTCACGGTATCTCGTTTGAACAATCTCGCGACCCTGGCAGGCAATCGGTCCTAGCTGCACCCGTTCACGAGCATAACGCAAAGATCAGCCACTACCCTATTTTACTGGAGTTTTATATGGGATAGCTCCGCTGAGAAGTCCAAAGTCCAAACCCAGTATTTACTTCTCGAAACCAGACCAAAACCTTAGTGGCACTGAGAACGTCTTTCCTCAAAATGAAAAAAAAAAATCTTTAATCCGCAAAGTGGGGTCTGTTGATTAAATGTTTCTTTCATAGTTATTCAAAAAGGATAAAAAAATACAGAGACTCTCCCATATTTTTCAGAACACTAATTAATTGGCTCTTTCTTAATTAGAACGAAACTATCTTTGAGATCGAGATTTTAAGTCTTAAAACGTCGGCGGCTTTAAAGTTTAGGGTTCTGCACCACAGAACGATTATATTTTTCTTTTGCTATTATTTGTCATAATGATAAAAGCCACAATAATACGTGTTGTGTTGATTGACAAAAACGGCTAATGGTTACGGTTTTAAAAAAATCAGCCCTGGGACAGATAGCGCAGGCATAGTAAATAAATTTTCCCATTCACAACTATTAAGTTCAACAACACCGTTCGACTGTTTCTTTTTATTTATTTGATTTTTTCTTGATTCTTCTTTTGTTTTAATTGTTTAAGTAGAAATAGAAGTTACCAGGCTGTTTACTTGTATGACATCAAGAGGGTTTGGTGATCTGTAATACAAGTTTTCTAAAAGCTACTTCAGTCACCAGCTCTCACAATGTAAATTATTATAGTTCAAAAGTGTAAAATGCTACAACACTGTTTTGGCAGAAAATAAATAAAATTTTATTATGTACCATTTTCAAATCATCTTACCTTTATTATATTATTTTTAGGCTCGACCAAACATTTTTTTTCTCTGCCTTAGGTACTTTTTTTAGTTTAGTAATTTCGGTAGTCTCTCCACTTCTAGTCACGTTATTTTTCACACAGTCCAGCAGTTTTTTACTAATACTACCATATTTACACTCAAAACATTTTTAATATAGATACTGTAGTTACATAAAATATTTGCATCGCTTGACAAATATCCCTGAAATATACACTACTACAATATCGTGTATACTTCTGAACACATTGTAATGTACACGATAAGAATTTCGGATACTCATGCATAATGTAAGTTTTCCATTATGAGGTGGACACAAAAGCATAGAGCGGCTGCTGCAAATTATTCCCAGCACTTTGTACTGTGGAGAGGTAACGCAATAAAATGGGTACGTCCATGTTTTTCAGTAGCGGGCTTTTCGTATGACCAGAAGTGAAAATGTTTTTTTTTAAGGCTTATTGCTTTCAAGTTTTTTAAACTTCAAACTGAGTTTTGGCCAGCTGCTCCGCCCGCGTAGAAGTTGGAAATTATCCCCCGGGAACATATGACTGGGATAAGAAGTATCCTATAAGTCAGATAATCAAGGTTATAAACCATCTGTGTGCCATATTTCATCTAAATCCGTTCGGCCGTTTTAGCACCATTGAGTAACAACCATTCAAATTTTCACATTAATAATATTAAGTAGGGTAGGTACATACGTACATTTACGCACCTCTTGAACGTCAAATTTTACAATAAAATAGAATTTATTTAGTCGCCCCTTCTAAAATTCTAAAAGGTAGTTTCATATGGAGAAGAATGGGCAAAAGAATACACCGTTACTCTTTTGAAGTGTTTTACAATATTTTGTACAAATTAATTATCTATATATTAATACGTGAAGCAAAAACTTTGGATTCCTTTTACGAAAATTGGGCGGATGGAGGAGTATGAAATTTCGCACACTTATAGTTTATGCATAGAAGAAGTGACGAATGCTAATATTTTTTTTAAATTATGCGTAAAAATACATTATTTTCAATAAATAACACGTTACACACACTACTATTCACTAACGTGTATTTAATACACACATGCATAGATATTCTTTTGTTTATGGTCCAAATCTGTGGTCCAATCGAAAATATCTGTCTTTAATATTTTGTGTCTATAGTCTTACTGAAAGTCAAGTATAACCATAATAGGTAATAAATTAATTTTATAGATATATAACCTATTTAATTTTTAAGATCTATGATCATATCGAGAATATTTGTCTTTAATATCATTTGTCTATAGTGTTACTAAATGTCAAATATAACCATATTATTTTTTATATTTATTATATTATATTTTTTCATTTAATAACGTATTTCTATTCAAATGAAGTACGGTCGAATTTCGACCAATGGGCGATCACTAGTATACAATAATTACACGTGAAGATGCACCTTGAAGCGGACTCCCGGCCACCGTAGGCGCGAGCTTGCGGGTGGCGAGCAATTGATTTCACATCCTGAAAAAAAAAAAAAGATGCTCCTTGAAAAAAAAACCGTACTATCAAGATGTAAAAATCAAGCATGACAAAGCAATTGTAAATCAATTATGTGATAGAAACATGGTGCTCACATATTTAAAAACGTCGATCTATAGTGATAACTGATAACGGCTTTCCTAAACAATCAATTTTAACAAAAATGCAAGCCATGTTGTTGTTAAAAATAGAAAATTTTGTTTGATGTTGATATTGAAGTATTAAAGTATTGTTTTTTTTTCTTATTGGTACCATTTACAAGGCCTTACTACCGACATATAAATGAGTATCGTGTTTTACAAAACAAGGACAAAGCTTTTGCCAGAAATTTCACTTTTTTTCTTGGATATGTTACAGGCCTAATGACCAGAAACAAAAGAGTCACGTGTACCGAACATGGCTTCTTTCCCGATTTTTTTACAATTCACTGATCTTCAAGATCAAAAGGTTGTGTTGTGTCTTCTATCAAAACGTAGACTTGTAATTTCCACATACACAGAGAGATTTAAAAATAACGATAACATTTTTCCATAAAAACACTTGAAAGTAGGTTTATATTTTTAACACTACCTAAATAAGATAACGAAACGTCTTTTGTTGATAAAATAAAAATAGAACATGTCTCCTTCTTATTGATTAAAACCTACCTACTGCTGTACCGTTCATTTTTTAACGAATAGCTTTCCCCTCACATGTTTTTCAATGGCCTACAATTCATCAATAACTCCTTCTTTCGCCCACTTAAACTATTCTCTCCTTGACAATTGTACAAACCACTGCCATTCAGAATAAAAGAACTTTCCACAATACTTAAAAGAACAAATAAAACGAAGAGCCAATAAAAATAAACAAAAACCACATATAAACAAGGGCATAAACGATACAAACACAAAGCGATGTCGTTATTCAAAATATTCATGAGATCTCAACCCTGTGAATGCCACATTCGGAGTTCGAACGCAAATTCTTGTAACAGTCTGAGTGACCGCGGTCAAGTTGGAAGTCGGTTCGATCTGGCTTGCGGCGGATTAGGGCTGCCAATTAATAGATTAATTAGTGATGTATTTGTGTTTGTAAGTTTCAGTTTATTGGAGTGAATACAATCTATGTTCGTCCTTATAATGAAGGTAATAAGAAAGGGCTAATAATAGTCCACGCGTCAGTGTGTCATTAATTTGTTTGAAAGGATTTAATGTCATGTCAATTAACACGCTTCATAGATGTTTCTATTTGAATCTTTGCTGATTAACACATTGTTTTGAGCAGGTACCTACTGTAAGTTCACACGTTATTAGTTTTCTTTGGAGAAAATATTGCTTACCATTCCAGAGGGGCTTGTGGCTAAGTGCTAACAGTCGCAGGGTTTCATCGATTAGGTGAACCTACGTTTGACGCGGTGCATCTTTACATACTAAAATCTCTACGGGCCTCGGAAAGCCCTGGCACCCCCGGTTGTCATTCGTGGATCTGTGACGACAGTCGTTACGGGTCGTTAGAAATCCGAAAGTCTGTTAACCATCGTACCAAAATTTAAATTTAAAATTTAAAAAACCCCCGACAAAAAAACCTAATTTCCCTTTAAAAAGTAAAAAATAATAAAAAAAACTCAATCTTAAAGTACCTAAGTAGGTATTAATAATTTAAAAAAAATACGTCACGTTGGGGGACCGCTCCAAACCTAACAATTTATTTACAAATAGTCTATTACCTAACGTCAACGTCTGCCCTCGCGGAGCGGTCCCCCAACGTGACGTATTTTTTTTAAATTATTAATACCTACTTAGGTACTTTAAGATTGAGTTTTTTTTATTATTTTTTACTTTTTAAAGGGAAATTAGGTTTTTGGGTCGGGGGTTTTTTAAATTTTAAATTAAATTTTTATTTTATACTTTTTATAGGTTATTATAATGTAGAATCAATATTCTCTTTCAGTGCGCTTTCATTTGAGACCCCAGTCGAGTATATTTGCTGACATTCGGTTACTCTTCCCCATTTTCTCCCCCACAACTTTTAAACGGCTCAACCGATTTTCATCAAACATGTCTAAGAACACTCGCACATAAGTCACCTTTAATAAAATTTTTTTTTATTGAAATCGCTTCATCCGTTCGGGAGCTATGATGCCACAGACAGACAGACACACAGACAGACAGACAGACAGACAGACAGACACGTCAAACTTATAACACCCCTCTTTTTGCGTCGGGGGTTAAAAAGGGCGTATAACCCAGTAACTGGGTAGTGGAGGTCAGATAAGCAGTTGTTCTTAGTAAATTACTCATACTTATTCAGTTAGATCCCGATTGACTGGCACCCAACCCCAACATAGGGAAAGGTTAGGGGGATGAAGATCACGCCTGGTGTAGTCCACGAAAGGTAAGGCACAGGTGTAGTTGTGTACACCGCCAGCCAAATAGGAAGCGAACCTCTAGCCATCAACCGGGCACAATTCTAGACTACGGGCTGGTACTGAGGAATTCCTCATCGTAAAACCTAGTAACGCTGCCCGACTCGGGAATCGAAGTACCACATGCTTAGCACTAGCACTAGACCAACGAGGCAAAAGAAAATATTACATTCCATTATTTTTTGCAGTTAATGAAGGAATCATATATGCAGAAACCTTTCACCAGTATTTTTAATATATTTCCCCAATTAGTGTGAAACCTCAGTATTTTATAATAAAATATTCTCTTACATCCCAATGACGTGGTTGTATAAATAAAAGCCGGCCTTCGGATAAAACCAACATACATATTTATTACTAGCTTCTGCCCGCGACTTCGTCGGCGTCAAATTTTTGCTCCCCTGACCCTTCCCGTCGCATCGATTTGCCTGCTAGTTTTCGTCCATTTTTCATTGTTGCTCGCTCCTTTTGAGTTATAGTGAGTCAACCTTAAAAGATAGACATATGCTCTCGCGGACTTTTTTTTAGAACTTTTTAAAAGGAACAATTCCGTCGTACATGATTTTTGCGTTACTTTAACCGTTTACGCAGCGCACGCAACGGAAACTCTCAAAAGGAATCAATTTCCCCCGTTTTTGCAACATTTTTCATTACTGCTCCGCTCCTCTTAGTTGTAGCGTAATGTTATATAGCTTATAACCTCCCTCGATAAATAGGCTACTCAACACAAAAAGAATTTTTCAATTCGAACCAAAAGTTCCTGAGATTAGCGCGTTCAATCAAACAAACAAACAAACAAACTCTTCAGCTTTATAATATTATAATATTACTAGCTTTTGCCAGCGGCTTCGCCCGCGTGGAGGTCGGTAATTATCCCGCGGGAACATACTAACGGGATAAAAAGTAGCCTATGTCCTTTCTCAGGCTCTAAACTATCTGTGTACCAAATTTCATTTGAATCTGTTCAGTAGTTTTAGCAGGAAAGCGAGACAGACAGACAGACAGACCGACAGACAGAGTTACTTTCGCATTTATAATATTAGTGTGGATAGTGTGGATGTGGATTAGTAATTAGTATATTAGTATAGATATATTTATATTGTTTAACCAATCAACGAAAAACTTCATATGATGAATATAAAAGCGTATGATAAGCATAAAATATATTTAATTTATGGTATGATAATGAAATGCGGTTTTATTAAATTAAATATACATGATAATTGAATGTTACAATTAACATTATGTGCAAGCATTATGTCGTGCTAAATAAGCCACAGGAGCCATAGCACTACACATTGTTGTGGAGCAAACACACTCCTTTCCATATGGGATGAAGTATTTATGCTTAGATAATGGGCAGTAGTAAATATAGCAGTCGTAAGTAGCTGCCTGTGGTGCCGGACGTAAAGAATAGCAGAATCCCATGTCTTCTTCCCGTTAGACAAACTTATACCATGAATTCAGAACATGGATTTAGACCTAGTAGATCTAGTAGAAAATTAATGTAAGTGTTAAAAAAAAATAATTGCTGTTTCGCAGAAAAGTTTAATACCAACGTGGTCAAAATGTCTGGAACACCTTAAATGTTTTTATGATGATGGGTTCAAAATAATGTGCAGAATCTATAGAAACAGGTTATTGCGCGTTGATGTCCTACGGCCATACTGTAGGGATACTTTATTAAGGCGATTATTAGAAAGTACAATGTCTAGAGTGGATTTTAACGATATTTAATGATGATAAGTGTAAATACAGTTGTCTTGAGACATAACACGCAAGCCTGAGTTAAAGAGATACCGTGACCCTGGCACATGGGCAACTGAAGGAACACGGGTGGGTTTTAGTCAGTAAAAGTCTGACACGATGAGCGGGAGAAGTCATTTGATGATTTCCCATCCTGAAAAAAAAAAGCCTGAGTTCACTCTTGTCTCTCAATTCATGATCACTTTAAGGTTGAAAGTCATTTGCACGTCATAAAACAACAAAGGCTGTTTTTCTAAGAGACAGTTGGATACTTTTAAACTTAGTGAAGTTTCTTTACTTAGTTCGTTACTTATTTGTGGGAATTGTTGTCAAACTTGATACTTAAAGCAATTAGAAGGTCACTATGGACTATGTTAAATAGCTTTTCTATTTAAGGCGGGTATCACACCTCTTCGCGAAACGATAAGAGCACAACCGTACTAGTTGTAGTAGTATGACTTGTCCGTTGTATGACAAGCGAAATAGCGTCATTGCCTATTTCTAAGGTACAGATTTGATTATGATTCTATTTCTTTCTCTCGCGATTTTGCCTATCTGCTTGGAAACCAGTTTACACCTCCGCTATCAGTGTCAGTCGACAAGTTCATAACGCGAAATTTCCAATTTTTTTGTTAAATGGGTGTTGATTTCACGGAAAAGCGAATCCAAGAAGTCAGAAGTAGACCTATACTGTATTTCTTAATTCGATATTTTGCTCCGATTGTTGCAATTCAACAGACTGGCAAGTGATCTTCCGTAGCGAAACTCTTTTGCCTATCCATAATTTCGCGTTGGAGGTGTACTCAGGTCCTTAAATAGAATCTAATTATAAGATTGACTTTGTGATCACGATCACATTTAATTACGATTAAATACGCGAAGCAGTGGATTAAGTCAATGGCTATTTGTACATTGTAGGATTTTGTGTTGCTTAAATTAACCATTTCTAGGTAGGATTACTCAACAATATATTTCAGGCCTGATACTTTTTAGAGCGTGATTTTTTAGTAGTCTTGTTTTAGTGTTATAATAAAAAAATCGAAGAGATGTGCCCAAAAATTTTATATTTCTAGGCAGAGGGGGGCAATATTCAACAATATATTTTAGAATTTTTCATACTTTTTAGAGCGTGATTTTTCTGTAGTCGGGTCTTAGAACCAAAAATTTGAAGACATGTGAAATCCAGCAGCCCGAGTACACAGCTTCGTAGGTCTAGCGATCGCAAGTGCGATAGCTAAGCGTGGGGATCTAGGTTTGATTCCCTAGTCGGGCAAAGTGGCAATGGATTTCTCCCTCTATAAACTTTTCATAAGCAACCCGGAGTCCAGTGACAGTAGGCGTGTTCCCGTCGATTTTATGAAAAATGTGAGTGTAGGAACTACATTTGCTTTTGTCAGTTTTGGGAATGTTTGGTCATTTCTACCTATCTCATCGGCATATTTCGTGATGTTTAATAGAGATGTAAATAAGAAGTGAAACAATGACTTGGTTTATTCGTACCAACTACCATTTGAAATGTATTTTGGCTTAATTTATAGTCATTGAGTTACTATTCACCATAAAGGGATATTTGTTATAAGCAACCATCAAGAACATTGTCATCCATCCTCTTGCAAGGATAACCATTTTAACAACATCCACGACTAAAAAGGGTGTTATTTAATTTTTATTTTTTGTAAAAACTGTGCAATACAATTATCCTACATCACAAAAGTAATATTTCAATTCTACGTACACTGGAACTAGTTTCCCAGTTCCTGTGACTTTTATCCTAGATGTCACCACTGTCGTGTGTCCTCCTCATTCAACAGTCACTATAACCAGCTTCTCTTTTTTACTGAGTTTAAAATAAACGCAATTTGGCTTCGACTTCGCACTGTCACGTTGGGTGCAATATTAGGTTTTTACTATTTTGTAAATAGAGTGCTGAGTGTTATTTTCATTTTAAACGAGTTAAATTAAATGTATGAGACTAATATTGTAGTTGAGCTTAAGGTCATAGAATGCATCAATAAATATTACTCATTTTTCGCAATAAGTAATCATTTTTCTGTGTTCTGGGGTTTCTGGGATTTCTATCAATTAAAACAATTACGGACACTTTTGAATCATCAAGGAGTCGTTAGGAAATATGAATCTGTTGCCAATTCCAAAGCGTAGCAGGTTCGTATTTATTTATTTTTATTTTATTAGGTTCACCAACAATTGATTACACAAACAAATCAAACATTGAGGAAAAAAAAACAACAGTGCATCAGTTACTTAAAGGTAAGGATGAAACAACGATTCAGAGAAGTTAGCTTATCTAAGCTACTTATTACTAAGTAAGTTAGATAAGCTAACTTAATTTATATGGGACCACCTTAGGAGTATACCCTTTCCAATAGAAGAAGAATTGTCACAATCGGACCACTATGTAAAAAGTTATGCGTGGTCATACATAAAAAAAAAAAATATATCCGCGTCGAATTGAGATCCTCCTCCGTTTTTTTTCGTCGGTTGAAAAAAGAAAAATATGAAAATATATATATTTTTTTTATTGAAAAATTGGTAGGACAAAAGCAGTTACATTATGTAATAACATTTTAAATAAAAATTGATGAAATGCAGATACGTTGACATTGATAAAATTGGTACAAGTTTATAAGAAAAGATTTAAAAAAACGTTTCTTAAAAAAATTGCCGATAAAATAATAATATTAAGTAAAGTGTTAAAAAATATTAACTTCAGCAATATAGCGATGATATTAAGAAAAATAAAAATATCCATTATGAAGAAACTCGGGCAAGAAACTCCACATATCTTAAGGAGTAACTTAGTTCCACAATACGCTTTCGGATATCGAAGACCTTCGTTCGTGTGCGTATCTCGACGTTATTTTCTCCTACACACGTAGATTTTTTTAAACTAAAAATCCTGACTCCACACTAGTGTTCGTTCAATCAGCTAGAATGTATTATATCACTGACATCGATCTGTGAAACCCTCACAACCTCCTGACCTCAGCGATAAGTTTCTTGCAAATCCTTTCAAACGAATGTTCCTCAAAACAGATATTTTGGGAGGGCACAATTTTTATCGGATTTTGTGGAGAGAAATAGAATAGTAATACGGATATGTCATCTTTTTTGGTTTTCTGGATCTATTTTGCATTTTAATCAAGATGAAGTGGCTCAGTGACGATTCATTAACCTAGAAAGAAAATACGTTTATTTACGGCAAACATGACGCACAGTAAGGCCAGAAGTATACAAAAAAAAAAATAAGGTATGGGATAACACGCGTCACATCCACGCAAAACGGCTATCACTCAGCATAATGCTGTGACCCTGTGCGAGACAGAGCTAAAGCGCTGGTTTTCAGTGACAGCCGGCGCTGACGCTAGGGGTCGTGGACTTGAATCCATTAAGGAAATGCTGGTATACCTAACTTAATAAGTGGATATTTAACTCATATAATATAAAAATATCAATCACTCAATCTTCCTAGCCATTTCTAGACTATGTTGAGGTTGGCTTCCAGTCTTACCTAAAGCAGCTAAATACCAGTATTTTATATGGAGTCACTGCCTATCTGACCTCCACACAACCCAGTTACTGGGTAATACGTTAACCTTTGGTACGACCCGTAACGACTGTATATTTGGATGATCATACTTAATTAGCCTATATTGTTCCCACAACTGGGACTCAGCCCTCCTTTCTGTGAGAGGGAGTGGGACGTAATCCACCACGCTGGCTAGTTCCGATTGGTAGATGTTACATGTCTTCAAATTTTCGAGTCTAAGACACGCTGATTTTCTCACGATGTTTTCTTCACTGTTTTGAGAGTAGTGGTGATGAAATAATTTACAAAAACTAAACAACCTGTCGGGATTCGAACCGACGACATACAACTTGTAAGTGGCGACTGTTACCACTGGGCCACCACTACTTATCGTTACTGTCAGTGCCCACTGTATATTTAAATCACATATACCTGGAAATATTCAGAGCGGCAATTCTTGTAATTTTAAGAAAGTTCACAATCTGATCTCAGTCACAATCGGTCAAAATAATCTCGAGTTTCCATAAATTTTTGACAAGTTTTTGGCATTTGATTGTCGCCGAGATGAGACTGCGACTGCGACTAGATTTTGAACGTTTTTAATTATGAGAACTGGTCTTTTGATATGAAGCATTGTTCAAAAATTGTTTATGCTTTCGATCGATCATTCAACTTGATATTTATCCCATAATTTCCTATCTTAGCCGATAGTTCGTTACCGCATCATAACGTATTCTCAGGTAGCAACATCTACTCCAAACCTAACCCACCGTCATTACGTCACATAGAATGAACTTCAGAAACTCCATCAGAAGTGGGATATAACACACTTCTGATGTAACACATGCAGTAGTTCGCGAGTACATTGTAGGACACGCGTACATGCACGTGTTCGCTTGATAGTTTTGAAGTTCACGATTTGGGAATTAAAGTGTGATGGAGTTTATGTTTTTGGATTTAAAACTGATTCAAACTCTGGGTTGTGTTCGTTCTGAATAGCTTTGTAATAATTTTTCTATTTCACGTGTAGCTTTGATACCTATAGGTATTTAGAGATTATTTTGCTGGAATATACATAGGTAGGTATTCTTCTATATGCGTGGTAATCTACTCATTGCCTAGGAAGGATGTATGATGGAAATTGCACGGATGTATGACAATCTATTACCATGGATTTAGTACACGATTGCCCCAGTGTTTAAGCTATTCGTCGGTTTGTAAAAAATAATTTGCTGTTCCATAAATAAATAATATCTTAGGACAACCAACACACCGTTATCTGATTCCAAACTACGCAGAGCCTGTACTGTTGTAACCAGACAACTGATAAATATACTTATATATTTCTAAATTTATACATATTATAGATAAATTACATCCAGACACAGATCAAATGATTGTGCTCATCACACAAAGATTTGTCCTGGGTGGGAATCGAACCCACGACCTCAGTCTTAGCAGTCAGGGTCACTAATCATTGGACTAACAGGCCAGTTGAAGTTGATCGAATCGAAATGTTGAGCTTTTACACTTTTCTATGAAGCCGATGACTATATTTTTGATAACAGGGGATCTAGAATCATAATGCTGAATAAATGCTTACACTCTACAGTATACCAACGGTTAGTGAAGTTTAAACCTTCTTGTTCTCTCCTACTTTCGGGTTGTTTTTACATATCTACCAGCTAAGTTCACATTGTAGAAAGGTAATATATTTAGTTATATTTATTAACACACAATCTGGAACATGAATTGTTTGCGATTTATTACCATGTAAAAAAAAATAGACGTTTGACCTATGCCTCCTGAAATATAATATTTTCATTAATTACCACAGAGGAATTATATTACACCACTTCTTAATAAACCCATAATAAATTCATAAATTCAAATGTAATAGACCTTCCGAGTTCACGGGCCGGTTGGGCACAGACACTGTCAAACTTGCCCACTAACAATCAGATAGCTTCATAATTTATACGCCGCCCTACCTACACCGACGTTGGTACTTATTGGTACTTTGGGGCACTTGGACACTCACCGATTAAATGCCGGAATAGATTTTAATTGATGATTTATTGGAGTTATTCTTTTAAAGTTTGAAAAGTAAGATAATTGATACCTCAACTGTCAAATTATGATAAGTAGTTTAGAAGTTATGAGGAAATAGGTGAACATTTTGGCATTTTTCAGCAGGTGGACTAATTTTTGCCGCCTACCCAAATGTCCTTTCTTTGGTATTGTTCGTCGAATCGTTGAGCTTCTCAAAGTCTGAGTTGAGCCGCACGATTAGTGACAAATGCGTGCACTGACTGGACAGGTCCACTCAATCTGTGTAGTTCTTTCCTCTACAGACCATTTCAGATAGCTATCTATATAGTCTTTACATAATGTGACCAAGATTATGTCTGGACTTTAAAAGAGACTATGACCTCTGAGTTTGTTTTGGCCTTTCTTCTCAGAGTAGTCAGATAGGAAACGCCGACCTCATCTAGCTTAAAAAAATATTATTGACTTGTAAAAGTGTTTGTACAAACCTACTTACAGAAATAAAATCATTTATCATTTATCATTGGATGGGAATAGATGAGTGACCCAGTGGTGGAAGAGTGGTGGCCCAGCGATATCGGTCGCGCCTTACGAGCGTCGTGAGTTCGAACCCAAGCAGGCGCATTAATTTGTGTAAATTATTTCATCACCACTGCTCTCAAAACGGTGAAGGAAAACATCGTGAGGAAACCCGCATGTCTTAGAACCAAAAATTCAAAGACATGTGACATTTACAACCCACAATGGGCCCGCGTAGTGGATTATGCCCCACTCCCTCTCACCGAGAGGAGGGCTAATTCCTAGCAGTGGGAATATTATAGGCTGCTGATGCTGATGATGATGAGATGAACATACATTCTTACGTACCTACCCACATACATACAAACATTACGGTCAAAATTATAATCCCCATCTTTTCTTCGCCTTAGTCGAGAAATCCCAGACTATAGAAGGTATAAAAGGAAATAATGAGCTTATTTAGCAGACTAAAGAAAAAATACGAAATATTTATTACAAAAATTTTGTTTTAACCAATTAATATAGCGGTTAACGGTAAAAGTTACAAGATAAAGTATCAAAGAGCTATAGTTAATTTTAAACTTTTGGATTCAGTTTGTTTTTTAATTCAGCCTTTGATACAGCTAAACTTTTTCTAAAAGAGTTTTAAAACTGAGGAGCTCATTTTTAGCGATTAAAATATAATGTTTTTATAGAATTTTTGCGAAATATACCCACTTGCGATACGCCATTTACCGGTATAAGGAAGTAAGATATCATCATTTGAATTGATAAGGAAAAGGCTTTATTCTAGACAAATATAAGCTCTAATGGCCTGTTAGTCTAGTGGTTAGTGACCCTGACTGCTGAGACTGAGGTCGTGGGTTCGATTCCCATCCAGGACAAATCTTTGTGTGATGAGCACAATCATTTGTTCTGTGTCTGGATGTAATTTATCTATAATATGTATGTATTTAGAAATATATAAGTATGTTTATCAGTTGTCTGGTTGCCATAGTAAAGGCTCTGCCTAGTTTAGGATCAGATAACGTTGTGTCGGTTAAAAAAAAATATCATCATCTGGCTAGCCTTTTCCAAGTATGTTGAGGTCAGGTCCAGTCTTACAGGATGAATACCAACCAGTATTTTACAAGAAATAACTTCCTATCTGACCTCTACTATATAAGGTGTATCTATTCATACACGAAATATTTTAAGACGTACACCTGCAGGTGGTAAAGAAGCTATAGAAGCAAAAATATTTTTTTTATCTAAGCGTTTTTTAATTTTCGTAATTATTATAATTTTAAAACTGCTTGAGACGTTTTGCATTAAATCTTTACTCCAAATTCTATGAATGGCCCGCCTGACGCTGCGAGGGCGGTGACTGGACGACACGAGCATGGCCGCGGTGTCTCGGGCCGTAAAAAATAAGAAGGAGCCAGTATTTCTTATGTGCGTCAAATAATATATAAATATTAAATTTAAAACAAAACTGTTAGAAAAATTTTTTTTTCGTTGCTGTAGCTTCTTTACCACCTACAGGTGTACCTCTTAAAATATTTCGTGTATGAATAGATACACCTTATATAGTTACATGGAGAACACAATACCACAACGACTGGTTGACAGAATTTTGGGATTCTGACTACCTAAGGGCTGTCAAACATCTACGAATGACAGCTAGGACCAATGACTTAACGTGCTTTCCTATGCAAGGAGGAGTCTCAATATGCAACGCTCGAAAGTTTGTTGCGCCACTTCTTACCAACTAAAACACTAAGAAGTGGTGAAGGGCGAGTGTTTTGGGGGACTGTCTTATGTTACTTTTGAAGTGCCAATTCCGAGTGAATTTGGATAAATGATTTGATTTTGAATGGATGTATATGGATGTTGTATGTGCATCGTTTTTAAATATAATTTCATAAATAATATATGCAAATTTCAAAAAGTATTTTAAAAGAGTAACGGTAGAGTATTTTGCCCATTCTTCTCCATACGAAGCTACCTTTTGGTAGAGACGACTAGAATCAATTGTATTTTAATGTGAATTTTGACGTCCAAAAGTGCGTTTTATGTGGTTATTCGAAACCAATGCTTTACTAAGGCTTATGATGGTCACCCATCCACGGAAAAATCTCGGCAGAAACACCTTACCTTTGAACAACCTAATTTCTTAATGCTAATTGTGTGGAATGTGTTAAAAAACCAATATAAAAAAAGTTAATTAACTTGGGACATGGTGCGATTCCCGTTATACCTGTTAGCCGAATTAGACTCAATGTTAAAGTAAAATAAATTTTGTTCCATGTAAATAATGTTTTCGAAATCAAACGGTTTTTTCATAATTACGCAGAGTATTAATTACTTGTATGTTTTGTTTCAATTAAAATCCTATTTCTGTAATGGTTAACAACGTATCGAGTTTCATGTGTAATTATTTTCCGTTTTTATTTTGTGAAGCTATCAGGTAGGTTTTCAGGGTCGCAGGAATTCAGTACATGATTCTGTGTACCCGTGCGTTAAAAATTTTCGTCAGTTATTTAAAAGAAAATTAGCACTGCCATTCATTTTGATCGCGTTGGTATTGCAAATTTCTCTGAAACCGCAGACTTTCTTTTTGATAAATGATGAAAGAACTTTCGTAAATAAATATAGATCTTATATTTAATGAACAGAACGCTATGTTATGCAAGGAGGCGTACAAATATGGTGTGCAAATCTACATGAGGATTACAAATTTAAAATTTACTAAAAATCTTTGACAATCAAACAAAATTATAGAATTAAATTAGAAAATAACTTGAACAACTACATATTACTCAATACTCAATACTGTGTCTGGGTGTAATTTATCTATAATATGTGTGTATTTAGAAATATATAAGTATGTTTATCAGTTGTCTGGTTACCATAGTACAGGCTCTGCCTAGTTTGGAATCAGATAACATTGTGTTGGTTGTCCTAAGATATTATTATATTATATTATATACTCTAATTACAGTTTATCATGATTTTAGTTTATACCCTATATGCCCCACCATGTACACATGACCGTTTTGCTATGAAAATTACGAAAGTATCGTAATTTTCGTACCAAAACGGTTTATGATAAAAAAAGTAGTGAGTTGAAGCTCCAATTATTATTTTTAATTACTTTACATAAAAACACTCATAAAGTACATACTCAAATCCAGCGATAAAAAAACTGTGTTAAATTGAGAAAGCATCCGTTTGAAATATTTCAGTGCTTAGTACAACAGTGGCCTGTATAAATATACGTGTATTAAGCCTATAATTTTCCCACAACTGGGACAGATACCTCTGTGAGATACTGCTATAATCCACCACGCGTGCCCAGCGTGGGTCGGTGAATGTCATATGTCTTCGATATTTATGTTCTAGAACGTGTGTGGAGTGAGTGTGTCTTTGTTGGAGTGACAAGAAGTAAGCTGATTCATTATTACCTTCTATCTGTGATCTTATCGGCGTGAAATTTCTTGTTATAACATAAAATACATCCTATAGCATCGCATCGCCCACTCGAGTTATCCTTCGTTTTCTCTTAGCGTTCTTATTGACTATTTTATATTACTCGGCTCCTTAGGATAGTAGCGTGATGTTCATAACTTTTGCGTAAACATAGTGAGGAAAAAGACATCCACCGACCTGCACTCGAGCCGCCTACTCACAGAGAGGAGGTGTGCCCCAGCAGTTGGAACATCATTGGCTTTTTTTGGATGGAAAATCATCAAATGACGTCTCCCGCTCTAGGGTGGAGCGGAAGGGCATGTCAGACTTTTACTGACTAAAACCCACCCATGCTCCTTCAGTTGCCCATATGCCAGGGCCACGGTAACTCTTTCGGACGAATCTCGCGACCCTGGCAGGCATCGCTCCTAGCAGACCCCTTCAGTATTGCTGACATCTCTTTGAGGCGCGCGTGGAACACTATGCGACATCGACCCGAGCCTGGTCCTTACCGGGCGGCGAGCTACCCATTGCTCGCCACCCGCAAGCTTGCACCTAATCAAATCAAATCAAATCAAAAGTCATTTATTCAAACTAGGCTGAGAGTCAGCACTTTTTGAACGTCAAAGTTACACAAGACAGTCCCCCCAAAACGCCCGCCCTACGGTGGCCGGGAGTCCGCTATCGAAACATTATTGGCTTAAGGGTCAAAGTTTATTTTAAAGTCGTGACATAATCTTGGTCAGATAATGTGAAGACAATGTGGATTAGTGCCTGAAATTTTTTCTGAGTCTTTTGAGGAAATAACCACATACTAATCGTGTAGCTGAACTTGGGACTTCAGGAACTTTTGGTGGTACGAGGAGCAGGGTGTAAAGATAACACAAAAAAACGTAAACAAAAGAGAATTCGCCGGTATCGTATCTAGTAGGCAACTGCCAAACGCTTAAATTAAAGTAAAATAATATTTTACAAAAGTAATTATTACTGTCATTTTGTATCTTGGACCGACTTGTTAGTCTAGTGGTTAGTGACCCTGGCTGCTAAGACTGAGGTCGTGGGTTCAATTCCCACCCAGGACAAATGTTTGTGTGATAAGCACAATCATTTGTTCTGTGTCTGGGTGTAATTTATCTATCATATGTATGTATTTAGAAATATATAGATAAGTATGTTTATTAGTTGTCTGGTCACCATAGTACAGGTTCTGCCTAGTTTAGGATCAGATAGCAGTGTGTTGGTTGTCCTAAGATATATGTTTATTATATTATATCTTTTAATTTTATTCATCATGTCATAGCTTTACGTCACACTTATCAGCTGATATCCCATATTTAGAGTGTTACCTCAGGCGACCAAAATTAGAAGTATACGTCAGACCAGATTGTTCGACAGTTTATCTCTAAAATAAGAGGCATCTGGGTAATACGGTTAACCGTTTGTACGTCATGGGTTTTGGTTGAATATGCTTTTTTGCTATGTGTACACGCAAATCGATGCCGTACGTTTGGATAAAAACGAATTTTATGTCAGGTTCCTAATAAACTGTGATATGGTAGTTAATGCATGACCAACTTAACATACCAAGATCCCTCCGTGCCTCGGAAAACACGTTAAACCATTGGTCGGCTGTCATTTTTTGATCTTTGACAGTTGTTACAGTACGTCAAAAGCCCAAAAGTCAGACTACCCGTCTTACCAAGAGGTATCGTATTACCCAGTAACTGAGTTGTGGAGGACAGATAGGTCCAAATAGTTACATCATAACCACTAATTTAAACTTATCATCCTCACCTTAATAATAATATAATATCTTAGGACAACCAACTCACTGTTATCTGATCCCAAACTAGGCAGAGCCTGTACTATAGCAATATATATAAGGTGTATCTATTCATACACGAAATATTTTAAGAGGTACACCTGTAGGTGGTAAAGAAGCTACAGCAACGGAAAATTGTTTTTCTAAATGTATTTTTTTCAAAATTTAATATTTATAAATTATTTGACGCACATAAGAAATACTGGCTCCTTCTTATTTTTTACGGCCCGAGACACCGCGGCCATGCTCGTGCCGTCCGGTCGCCGCCCTCGCAGTGTCAGGCAGGCCATTCATAGAATTTGGAGTAAAGGTTTTATGCAAAACGTCTCAAGCAGTTTTAAAATTATAATAATTACGAAAATTCAAAAACGCTTAGATAAAAAAAATCTTTTTGCTTCTATAGCTTCTTTACCACCTACAGGTGTACCTCTTACAATATTTCGTGTATGAATAGATACACCTTATATATATAATATATATGTATAATTCTACTGTATGTGTGTATGTCACTGAACTCCTCCTAAACGGCTGGACCGATTTGAATGATTTTTTTTTGTATGCGTTTGAATGCTACCCTGGATAGTTTAGATTCACTATTGGACCAGGTAGGTGGCGCTGCTATCGAGTTCTAGGAAACAGGGCAACGTCTGTACGGTCAGCTAGTATACTTATATATTTCTAAATACATACATATTATACATAAATTACACCCAGATACAGAATAGACACAGATAGGTGGTCGCTCCATGTAAAATACTGGGCACGCGGTAAAACTGGAAGCGGACCGCAACCTAGTTGGGAAAACGCTACGCACATGATGGTACTTATTTGTTGAATTCCATATTGATATAGATATTTTTGTAAACGTTATTTAAAAAATATGTATATTAACTACTAGCTGACCCAGCGAACTTCGTATCGCCTCAGATTCAATCAATGTTGTAATAAACCTACCATGTTTGACAACCTGGTGGTGGTGGTCTGGTAAGCGTTTTCTACCTGACACTTCTTTGTTTGGTAAGCTCCTGTCAAGTTATGATAACCTGGTACCTCGACTTTGAATTATTTTATAGTTTAGGCGGCGTACGCCAAATAAGGACCTTTTTTGGATGATTTTTTACACCTTGGGTCCGAAAAACCCAAATATCTTACGGGCCCTTATTTTCTCTGAAATAAAATATAGCCTATTTTTACTTGCAGATAATGTAGCTTTCTAATGGTGAAAGAATTTTTAAAATCGGTCCAGAAGATTTTGAGTTTATCCATTACAAACAAACAAACAAAAATACAAATTTTTCCTCTTTATAATATTAGTATAGACAATACTCCTGGAACCTAAACTTTGAAGATATGTGACACCTTCCAACCAGCACTTGGCTCGCGAGGAAGACTACAGCTTACTCCCTCTCACCTGCAGCCCAGCAGCGGGAACATTATAGGCAATACCTTATATCTATATGTTTAAATTCAAAGTCCTGAGTGACTGAATGACTGATATATCAACGCACAGCCTAAACCGCTCGTCCTATAGACATGAAATTTGAAGGGTGTGTTTTTTTTGTGAGGAGTAGGTATCCACTAAGAAAGAGTTTAAAAAAAAAATATTCTTAAGAGGGTGAAATGGGGGGTTGAAATAGTAAATTTTTCGACATCCACGCGGGCGTAGCCGCGGGCAGAAGCTAGTTAAGTATAAGGGCACAACAGAACGCAATTTAGCTTAGCAAAAATCCAGACGGCTACAAAAACCATTGTGTCAGCAAAAAACCAAATTTCACCTTTACCGACGTCAGAACCTCACATTTAAATGCCACTTACCACAAACCATAGCAACAGCCTATTACTGCTTACACCATATGTAATTAACAGATATATTTATCTATAAGAGCGTCATCGGTCATTGTCTGCCTGGAAATAAACCCAAATATAATTTTAGCCTGATGTCGGCGATGTGATCCAAAGGGTACATCTCTTATGGATCACTAGATTTGTGGGTTAATATCTAGCCTTGTGCAGGAGTTGGCCACCATGAAAATCTGTTGATCTGGACTTTGGGAAGGCCATGTGAAGACCATGGTCATGCTGAGATAGGAACCTTTTTGGTCTCGCACAGGTCTTTTTTTTTGGATCGGAAATCATCAAATGACTTCTCCCGCTCTCCGTGTCAGATTTTACTGACTAAAACCCACCCGTGTTCCTTCAGTTGCCCATATGCCAGGGCCACGGTAACTCTTTCGAACGAATCTCGTGACCCTGGCAAGCTCGCACAGGTCTTACTCTTTTATGTTTATTTCTTTTACTATTTTGTTATTTGTGTCCTAAAAGTTTCTATGTTCTTCTCGAGTTTCTATGTTCTATGTTTTTATGTCTCGTGCGTGTCTCAAATATTTTTTTGAAGTGAAACTTCTAATGCGACTTCCAACAAGGTTGCGTTAAGCGTTTAACGCTACCATGGGTATGAAAGCACTGTTGCGAAAAATCAATTTCTACCCCATCCTATTTTCATTTCCACATTACAAAGTTTCACTTCGTCCGCGCGGACGGACTCCACGCACTATTTTTTTTTTCTTTTTTACTTTGGCTTAAGGTAGGTAGTGACTTTCGTTTATCTAAAAAAGGAAAAATAATGCTTAACCCATTCAGTATGGATTCGAACCTACAAGAAGTCAATCGCGACCGTTACCGCTGGGCTACCACTGCGTCTAAAAGAAATCTTTGTATGAAGTATTATGTCCTTATCCCTCAACCTTTTTTTTAGGTATACTAAGGAACCGACTACCTCGTTCGTCTAGAGTTTGCAAGCGCCAATGCTTAGCATGATGTCCTGGGTTCGATTACCAGGTTGGGCGAACTGTTACTGGACTTTTCCATCAGGAATATCACAGTAGCAGGTAATTTGTGGATGTACTATATGTACCCCTACGCCTATATACTATTATATATATATATATACCTACGGAAATTAGAGACGTTATGTTTTGTACTGCTCGTCAAGAAAAATATAGCAATCAAAGAGGATATCTATCTTTTACATTTATTCCGGCCAATACGGCCAATCTTAACAGAGCCTTCTGCGCAGGAGATTTTATAGTGCATAGCTTCTGCCCGCGACTTCGTCAGCGTCAAATTTGTGCTCCTGTGACCCTACCCGTCGCATCGAATTGCCTGCCAGTTTTTTTTTTTAATTTTTATCCGACCTTATATTAGTAAACTGTGGACATCCTACATATTTCGTACCTAATATACACAATAGTAATAGGTCAGTGACCACGCGACGGCGTAGGTACTTTGAAATTCTTAGAATTTTGACCGATTGAACAGGTGGTCGGTCGTTCACCTTCGCTGCCGCGCCGGCGCTGCGCGCAAGTTACCATAAAAACCAGTTTCAAAAAAGACATCTTTCGTTAACGATAACTTAATTTTTTTGTACTAAGATATATCAAAAAAAAATTGCATGGTTATTATAAAACGTTTTAGTTTCATTTGTTAAAATTTGCGCACTGGTTAAAAACTTCTCTGTATTATCGAACCCAGTACCCCACACTCGAGTCGAGACCAACAAACAACAACCATCAGAACACCAAAACACTCGAACACGGTAAACTATTAATTGGCAATCGGCACTAAACTGTATGACTGCTAGTTACGCGGGCGCGAACAATTTCCTCGACATTACGATGTAATGACGACGCTTTCTCTATGTCTTGGCTATTAATAGCTAATCTTTGACACGTCGGTGGCAATGCAACTCGAGAATGTCAAAGATAAAACAGATTGAGAATAGTCAAGATAAACTCGAATATTTTTTAAATAGAAAATATGTTTTCATAGGGTATTCAAATGAATACCCTATGGAAACATATTTTAACTAAATAGTTGGAAGAATATTCATGTCTATGCTATATGCTTTACGAACGTTATTTTTTTTCGACCAGCTTCCGTTAGCTTGCAAATTTGACCATTGTCAGCATTACTGATTGTTTCATTTGCGCCTCTGATTATCTGAATGTCAAATTACAAGGCCCCTTCAAGATAAAGATTAAAAAAAAATCGTTCGTGATAGTGTTACGTCTTACTTCGCACCTGCATGCGGCTTACCTGTAGTCAGTCTTTCAGACAGTCTATATACACTGGGACAAAATAAGCTAAGATTTTATAAATTGTTCATGTTATCCAGCAGACGTTTGTAGGATTTCGATGTTTTCAAAATGTGTAACATAACTAAGTTAAAATGTTTTCATAGAATTATGGAAAATATAATTTGCCAATGACAAATATATCAATCTACTAAGGTTAAATATTTGCATTAAATAAGACATACAAGTCTAGATGTCAAAGAAAAAATAAGCTAGGTAATATATACGAATTGTCACACAAAATCTTTCATAAATAGGCATCAAGGTAACGTCTGCTAAAATACATACAATAGGAATCCGTAGATACGATATTTTTAAAGAAATTATTTAAATATTCAGCTGAAAATATTATCCTGTGACCAACATATTCTAATTTTCCTTTAGGAAAATTACCATAAAACATATATACATTTATTTCATAGACATCTTGACAATGGGGTACCTACTTATTTGAAGGGTACCTTTTTAAACGGATCAAGGTTACATTACCTTCATACAGTAGATATTTTTAGAGATTTTATTTTAAAGTAGGTGGCCCAGATAACAAATTTGTACCACGCAGACAAAATTTAGATTTTACGTTTTTTTGGCTGATCCTTTGGGTGTTTCTTAATGTTCTTTTTTTCCTAAACTCTCTAGTACTTAAGTGAAAAAAAAAACAAATTGGTTAAGCCATTTTTGTGTTTTTACGAGAAGCAGTACACGTTTTTGGTTTTCAAAAAATATTCAGATTTTCATAGAAAATTACTTTGTCAAAATTTACGGATCAGTTAATATTTTAGCTGATCCATACATAATACTTATTTATGTCGCGAAGCGACGCGGGCTTTACTTGTGGTAACCAAGTGTACAAACACGCTGTGAATGTGTGCGTCAAGACAAGTAGCGTCAGCTGTGAGCACATAATACACACAGTCACTTCTGACTTTAGCCGTGTCTTAGATTGGTACCGAGCACTCCTTTTACAGCAAATGGTCAGACTTGCTTACAATTACAAGGGATCTAATTCACAATCAGCGAAATGTGGGTGTACAACGTTATTCTCTTCCTTGGGAATTGCTTCTATTCCACAGTAGCTACATTTGTACTTACAAAGCTGGTGTATGTATGTAGTCCATTGTTAATTGTACTATGTTGAACTGCTACTAAATGTTGAACAAGGAGCAAGTTGTAAAACCAACTCGAATTAGTTTAACGCGTAGGTGGTCGTTGCATGAAAAGTTACGGAGCGAAATTTGAGGTCTTTTTTTTGTTCAAAAAATAGTTCTTGTATTGCAGGGCTTTGTTTTAGGTACACACTGGGGTAAGCAGTAGGAAAATTTTTGTCGGTATATCACAAGTTGTTCGTTTGCTAATACATAGATGATTGGTTGACATGTTTAGGCGTGAACGATAGAACTCATAAGTCTCACATTCATTTCTACTTCTATAATTATTTATTTATTTTATTTTATTTATTTATTTAACCATTCAGGGGTAGTCAGAT
Organism: Aporophyla lueneburgensis; assembly: GCA_932294355.1. Lineage (NCBI taxonomy): Eukaryota > Metazoa > Arthropoda > Insecta > Lepidoptera > Noctuidae > Aporophyla > Aporophyla lueneburgensis. Next base: position 22,745,146 of record OW028758.1, on the reverse strand, counting down.
AGGAAATGTCAATGCTTATATTTTTTAATAATATGACGCGTAGAACTGTTTTCGATATACTGTTTACAGAATAAACAATTCCATTTCATTTCGTTTCGCTGTTTACAATTCAGTGCAATGAGGCTCGCACAGATTTGTGCGGGTCGCGCCGCATCGCAACGTATTGTAGTGTGCGATATCCGTTACAATATGTACTAAAGTGATCCAGGAGGATTGCGATGCAGCGTTGCGATGCGATGCGTTGCCGCCCGCTCGAATGTATTCGAACCTAGTAGATAATGGGTATTACGTCAATACGGTGGTGAGGGAAGGGAAAGGACACCCGCTGTCTTGGATGTACATGACAGGTTTTTTGTTTTTAATTTTGTAATTGGCATTTTCAGTGTAGATTTTATGGATATTGGCAAGATTCTTTTGTAACTGACCTACGTCATAGGATGCGTTCTTTATTCAACAGTGGAATCGTGTTTTATTTTGTTCGTTGTAATTGAGTTATTCGGTAATAATGAACATATTTGTGGCTCAGTAGTTATGACTCTAGGTTACGACTAGTAAACCTAGGCTGGCACCTTACTTTGTGTTATTATTTCATCACCATTGCTCTTAAAACGGTGAAAGAAAGCATAGTGAAGAAATTGGCATGACCTAGAACCAAAAAATCGAAGACATGTGACATCCACCAACCCACACTCGGCCCACGTGGTCATGTTACGCCCCGCACTGGGTTCGTAAACTGGAATATGGCCCACAGCCTCTCATAGAGAGGAGGTCTATGACCCAGTGGTGGGAACATGACCTCTGAGTTTGTTTCGGCTTTTCTTTTCAGAGTAGTCAGTTACGAAACGCCGACCTCATCTAGTTAAAAAATTTATATCATGACATGTAAAAATGTTTGTACAAACCTACTTACAGAAATAAAATCATTTCACTATCATCTATATCTATATCAATTTATCAAGATGATTATGCTTATTAACTTGGTTAGACATTAAGTTTCTTTTTTCATATTCAAAAGGGGTTTGGGCATATGACACTAATAATAAACCATATTAGTAGTTCTTAACATAACCGCATGTGAAAAACCATACGGTTGACATGTAAAAGTGTTAACCTACTTGCAGAAATAAAATAATTTATACATATTCAGAAAAAAAGTGATTAATTTCCTTTTTATCGACATGAAGTTGATTTTAATTATAAAAAACTAGAACACAAACTTATCCCACTTAAAACAGATTTATAGTTTCAATATACGAAAGCAACATTTACAAAAACAGACGCCTTTACTCGCCGTTGAGAACTTTTCGGCACACAACCCTAAAATGCCGATGAAAAGTAAGTAAAAAAATAATAATATCCGACAGGTAACGTGGGGGCCGCCATGTCCCGGGGGACTGGGGACTAATAGATACCCCAAGCTCCCAACCTCTGCGATATAAACCGATTTGTGCACAAAATGGACCATTGGTCAGTGGATTAGTTTGTAAGCTTTCAGGATTAAAAGTGTGTGCTGGCAGTTTCTTATTTAGAAAGTGTGATAAAATTCAGTTGATTGGGGGCCTGGAGGACCGCGGGGGAATAGGGTTAGGTTATGACGTGAATGAACTTTGGTCATGAAAATGAAATTGTATTTTCATTCGTCGGGTAATCTATGGAGCGCCATGTAACGGACACCATTAAATTCTGCAATAGTTGCTTTTGGCGTGGCGTTTAAAAATAACTGGCGATGTTTAACAAATTAATATCTGATATAATATAGCATAACAGACTTATCACGAAGAGATCATTCTAATGATAATAACTGTAAAGCTTGAATATGAACTCAAGTCTTTATTTATTTTTAATTGAAACAGTACAACACCAATTATTTAAATTATAAGACTGACTGCTAGTTCCGTGTTGTGCAGGACATAAAGAATACCACTATCTTATTTCTTTCCGTGGGTGTCGTAGAAGGCGACTAAGGGACTTACTAGAGAATGGGCAGCAGCGTTCTTTATGCATTTTACGACCATACTGAAATCGCCAACCCGCCTGCCAAGCGTGGCGATTATGGCCAATACCCTTTGAGGGAGGCCTATGTCCAGCAGTGGACGTGTTTCGGCTGAAATGATAATGATGATGCCTGCCTAGGGGTCGCAAGCACTACATGAGGTCCAGGGTACGGTTGTGCGGTCTTCTTTCAAGAGTTTCTCAGTAGCTGCCCGAAGTTTGGATTTGAGCCCGGTTGATGGCAATAAGCTCGCCTCCTATACATAGGACCAAACGTGTTTGGAAAAATGTGAATGTATTATAATAGTTACACCTCTGCTCAAGTTATCAGAGAAACATAGCGTGATGTTATGTTACATAAATTATTAATGTATACATTATTTACTACCTACAAATTATATTTTGACACCTTTTGAGATGGTAGCAAATAATTTGCCTCATGATGTATGTATGGAATAAATATATCAGGTGTATCTATTCATACACGAAATATTTTAAGAGGTACACCTGTAGGTGGTAATGAAGCTAAGGAAACGAAAAAAATTTTTTGCTAAATGTATTTTTTTTCAAAATTTAATGTTTATAAATTATTTGACGCATATAAGAAATACTGGCTCCTTCTTATTTTTTACGGCCCGAGACACCGCGGCCATGCTCGTGCCGTCCGGTCGCCGCCCTCGCAGCGTCAGGCGGGCCATTCATAGAATTTGGAGTAAAGGTTTGATGCAAAACGTCTCAAGCAGTTTTAAAATTATAATAATTACGAAAATTCAAAAACGCTTAGATAAAAAATTTTTTTTTGCTTCTATAGCTTCTTTACCACCTACAGGTGCACCTCTTAAAATATTTCGTGTATGAATAGATACACCTTATATATTTGTGTTGTTAATTGTGACCTTAATTCTATAGAAATAATATTTATTCATATGGGCTTATTATGTGGCAAAACGGCCCATAAGTTTTTAAGATAAGAAGGCATTTTTGGTAGCAAAATAAGCTCTGATTCTTGTCAAGATTCGTCATTGCTAATATTATAACTTTGACAAATGTAAGTGTGGGTCCGTATACAATCAATCGATGTTCTTTTACTCGGGCGAGCTTGGAATGGTTTACAGATATTTTTTTTCCCAAAAAATAACATATTTAAATGATATACATAATAATTATCACGCTTGTACACTTATACAACGTATAACATATGTTATATGTGTAGTGTATGAGGTCTTCCGTTAATATTAACGGAAAACCTACCATACACCCTAATTATAGTATTGAATTAAAATAATAATACAATGGCCAAAACTATTTTTGTTTGAGCTAACTGTTATTATTAAGAAAATCATGTTTGACTGTAGTTAAACTTATAGAAAACAGTATTTTAACTGTATAAACACGTTTATAAAATAATGTAGATCAGCAAAATCTGAAAAATGGTCTCCTTATCAAAATACAACCTGAAACTGACCTGCAAATTGAAAGAAACATAATTATATTTAAATACCACGTACCCGAAAAATATAGCTCAACCTTATAAACTTTGCTCTCGAAAGGATTGCGCCTTTTAAGAAGCGTTTCGAGAAGCGTTTACACTTTTTTTTCCTGGGAATCAGAATAAAACATTGCAAACGTCATAATTTATTAATCATTCAACCTTTTGACTTAAATGTCCAGCTTCATTACAGGGTTAATTACACAATTAAATGCTCGACTTAACACCGCCAACAATAGTGTTGTAAACAGAATAATTGCGCCAGAGTTGGGTACGAAAGTACCCCGTTTAATGAGAATTGTTGCATTCAACCTCTGTTCTATTTGCAGAATTATTTGAACAGTTAAGGGTATATCTTTATAAAATATTAGTATCAGATTTGGGAAGGGTTTTATGTCCTTACACAAAGTTTTATGACGAAGAAAAATATACAGGATGAAACACTATTATAGCTTTGTTATATGTGTTGTTTTATTTCCGTCCATTTTGGGCCAAACTTGTATGGGATCGTTATCCATCTCCTTTGATGCTTCTGCGTAGGTTAGTATTGTAATTTTGTAACCCTTAATGATATGTATGTCTTAAGGAGCTTCAGATTATTTTTGGAAAATAAGTAGGTTGTGAGTTTTGCGGTAACAATGTGACTTTTCTTAAATGTGCTGTAGTTATTTTAATGGCCTTCTTAATCTTCAGAAGAGGTACCTACGACAAGTATCTATACTAACTGTTGGTCGCCCAGTGGTTGAAATTCGATCATAATTAATTTAGACTGTATTTCTAATTCTATCTTAGATGATTCCGTGACTCTCGCATCCAGTGAATTCTTGCGCCCTTCACCAGGTTATCGGTCCATTTTATGGGAGGTCTTTCAACGCTACGTATTCCAGTACGTGTTCGCCACTCTAAAATCTTCCGACTCCATCGGCCATCTGTTCTGCGAGTAATGTGCCCTGCCCACTACCGCTTACTGACCACCTACCGATTGAGTCGGATACCTTGGTTTTCGTACGGACCTTTTCATTTCTGATTCGAACGATTAGGGAAACTCCAAGCACAGCCCTCTTCATTGCCCTTTGGGTGACTCTCAGCCTTCTTAGTTAGTATCTGTAAAAAAAAAAAGAATACCCAATTATCTAGAGTAGGTAATTAACGGTTATTTTAGGTCTGATATCACGACACATATCTATGAATAAGCAATGTGGTAATAATATAAAATGTATAGCAATACCATTCAGGGATAACACATGATTCTCAACCTCGAATATTGGCTCAGGTAAAACGGTTTCAGTTCAGGGGTGCAAAACATTGTGCCTTTTAGAGCTCAGTCAACACTCTACGTCTCCATGTTTGCGCCTCAGATTGTCCCATTGTAATGTTCCTCCGAATCAGGGGAGCTCAACATTTTCCTAACAATCAGAATCTTTATTTAGGACGCTAATTTAAACCGTGGTCCTGTTCAAATATTATTATCTTAGAATTCTGTTAGTTCTTTATTCGGTGTAATTGAGAAATTTTCGGTGACGAAATTGATCTGTTTTCATGTTCGTGGGAGAAACCATATTTGTATAAAGAAGGTCACAGTTTTGAAAAATGATTTTCTGGTCTTTATTTATTTATTGTTTGATGTAGTAATCCAGTGATTATAAGTGTTGCTTAGTGATAGTAATATTTGAATTAATAATGGATCTATGTTACACGTAGTCGAATTTGAACGAGTGCTTGAAAATAAACCTATTATTTATCAAGAGTATTAAATAATTTAGAATTTTTATAACATGCCTGTTTTCTTGGTTATTTATCTTGCTCCACGTTTTAATTATGTACTTTTCAACTTTGATATCGACTGTTTCCTGACTTACCTCGTTCTTACTACACAACTTAGTTCGTGCGGGAATTAAAACCAGGTAGGTACCCATCAATCTATTGAAGGTCGTACTTAGTGATGCGAGACTTAAGTAAGTTTATCCCTAAAAGGAATTAATGATCGGAACTGATTACCCCGCGAACTTTTGAATTTATTATCTCATTGAGTACTTGACTCTTTGTTTGTACAGGTGTAAATTTATTTAACTTCACTGCACCAAGTTTTGCTCCTTCACTATACAGCTTTAACCATACGCACGTATATGAACTCATGCCTTTATACAATGGCGGTTGGCAGAAAATATACAACGCTATCTGCTAGGATCCACACATACTTATTTAATGAGGTACAATAAATCTTAACCCAATGGTTAAGATTTAGCAAAAAATGCAAAAATTCTTATTTTTATTTTATTACTGTACATAACCTTTAATAATAATTTTCCAGTACACTCTGAAAACCGTTGTTTTAGAGAACTAAAAAAAACAACCACTCAATTTTATAAATGATAAATGATTTTATTTCTGTAAGTAGGTTTGTATAAACACTTTTACATGATATTTTTTTTAAACTAGATGAGTTCGGCGTTTCCTAACTGACTACTCTGAGAAGAAAGGCCGAAACAAACTCAGAGGTCAGTCTCTTTTAAAGTCCAGACATAATCTTGTTCAAATCATGTGAAGATCATGTAGATTGGTGACTGAAATGGTCTTTTGAAGAAAGAACCACACAGATTGAGTGGACCTGTCCAGTCAGTGCAAGCATTTGTCACTAATCGTTTAGCTCAACTCGCTTAGCTCAACTTAAAGTCGTGGTGTAAGATTTGTGTAAGTAAATAAATTATGATAATTTCAAGCACAATAGAAATAAATAATTCAACTTTAATTTAAACCCCGTTGCCAATTGAAGTTATACATAATTTAGTTTGCACTCTGACATCATACAATTTTTTATTATTTTAGTACTTGTATTGTTGTTTTAAATTTCGTTCATAAAAAATTAAGCGAAACCACTTTCTGCTTTTAACTTCAGGGTATGTCCGGATAACTTTTGATTAAGGAGGATATAATTAACTCTCGCGAAATCCAAATTTTCTTGCGTATTTTTCAGGTCACTTGGAGGTCAGTGTTAGGTTTTATATTGATGCAAATATGATTTGTGACCGTTACAAATACGGCTTCACAGAATTATCCAAGTTCTTTACCCATTGAATTACTGTTTCATAAAATAGGTACCTATTAAAAAGATTAAATGATCATTAGAGGGTTTTATTGATGACTTTAATTAAATATATAATTCTGTGCTGCATACCACTAACTTGCAAATTACAGAAAACTTAAGAAAAATTGCAGTACCCGGGTCAGACAAGTTAAGAGGGAAGCGATAGGGTATCGCTTCCCTCTTAACTTGTCTGACGGAATACAAACTCCAGTTTGCTTTTCCCATCGAGACCTATAACTTTGTGCCTGAAAAGGATATAAGTTTCACTTACTTTAAAATACCACGATTTTGTAACCCAAATTGCATTTCGATATTTATGTACCTAGCTTGAATTAGCATAATGAAGTAACAAACTCTCAGCTTCACATGAAGTTAGTATTACTTAGTATTGAGCTTATCCTACCTTATAGTGATGTAATTAGCTCGCGTTTAGTTCGTAAGTAGGTAAATGCTAATAGGGATGTGCTCCTAACGACATACTTCATTTCCGTGAAAGTTAAGGGTGCTTGCGTTATACGGAAGGCTTGCTTAGTTGAAACTTGAAAGTTAGCTTCATATTTACTTAGTGTCTGTACTTAGAGTGTGTGTGCCACTAATATAAAAATAATCAAACTGCAGTCGTGCCTACAAAAATTATGAAGAGGCGATAAAATAAAATCATAATTTCTTAACATGGGTTTTGCATCGAAACGTTTTCAGTAGTTAGATTTATGGCATGAAGGCTATTTTCCACTATATAATTTTTTTGTGTCTTTACTTCCCAACTATTCACTACTGATAATATAGGAATACAGTCCAAAAGCAGTCCTAGTAGAATCGATAATCATTTTGACCCCACACACCCCATAAAGATTGAAAAAAGAATGGGCAGTAGCGTTCTCTATGCATTCTCCATACTGAGATTGCGCCTGCCAAGCGTGGCGATTATGGCAAAACCCCCCAATTTGGGGGAGGCCTATGTGCATTGGATGTCTTTCAGTTGAAATGATGATGATGATGGGATAAAAAGTCACATACAGAGGTATAATAGTTTTTCAGAGGATATTGTCACTAGTGTCTATGTAAATAGAGATATTTTTCCCAGCCCTCAGTGTTGAGAAAGCCACCTGTCAGTACGAAACCAAACGTTAATCCGACATACTACCAGCTACGACTCGTACCTAGAAAGAAACGCTTCGTTGAATTTCTGAACATTCGTTAGATAACATACTAACTAATTCTTCATTAGACTGCTTAGATAGCACTGATTGCGTCTGCTCATAGTGTAATTATCAGGTGAAGTTTAAAAAACTTGAAAATATTATATTATATTATTTTATGGATTATTTTCTAGATGTGTTGGTGTTCATTCATCCCAGTGAGAAATATTATGCGATTCCACCTATTATAATGGCGAGGGAAAACTCTTACCATCTGATTCAAAAACACTGTTTATCGACACTGTTTATTTATAGACACAAAAGCTATTTTTAATTTAAAACTTTATTCCGACAAAGTTAAAGTTTTTAATACAGAACTGACAACAACTGACAAAAAAAATGTATTTAAGTATTTTAATCATAGTTCCATTCGATTTTCAAAAATTAGATCAATGGTTTAAAAAACTTCTCTAGGTATGGTTTAACACGGTGGGAGGGGTTCACATCGGCATCGAGTCGACGATGAAGTACCTGGGACTTGTACTCGACAGCCGGTGGAACTTCGTCGAGCACTTCCGACGTTTGGCTCCCAGACTGGAGCGAGCTGGGGCTGCCTTAAAGCGGCTCCTGCCCAATCTGGGGGGTCCAAACGCCTCCTGCCGGAGGCTCTACACGGGGGTCGTGCGGTCCGTGTGCCCAGCGCGCCGGTTGAGTGCGGCCCAGAGGGTCATCCGGTTAATCCGGGGATACCGCACGGTCTCAGGCGGCGAGCCTCCTTGCCGGAGTGCCGCCATGGGATCTGGAGGCGTAGGTCCTCGCCCACATGTGGGAGTGGTGCGAGGAGGCGAAACGCCGGGGCGAAACTCCGCTGCCGCGACAAATCGCGGCACGGCGGGCAGAGCTCCGGTGTGATCTCATGGCGACATGGCGGGTACGATTGTCACAACCCAGTGCTGGGCACGCCACAATTGCGGCGGTAAGTCCCCTCTTTGAGGAGTGGATAGAGAGGCGTCACGGCATCCTCACCTTCCGCCTGACGCAGGTTCTCACCGGGCATGGGTGCTTCGGTGGGTTCCTGTTCAGGATAAAGCGGGAGGATACGTCCGGGTGTTTCCATTATGAGGATCGTCTAGAGGACACGGTGGAGCATACGGTGGAAGTTTACCCTGCCTGGGCGGAGCACCGCCGTGTCCTCTTGGAGGCGATCGGCAGCGGCGACCTCTTGCGTCCGGCCCTGGTGCGAGCCATGGTACGGAGCGAGAGGGAATGGGAAGCCGTCACCTCCTTCTGCGAAGCAGTAATGCTCGCGAAGGAGGAGGCGGGGCGCGTGAGGGAGTGGAGGTCTCTGCACCCTCACGTCCCTAGCCGCCGCAGGAGGAGACGCCCCGGGCGTCGGGAGTCTATAGTGGACTCCCGGCCACCGTAGGCGCGAGCTTGCGGGTGGCGAGCAATGGGTAGCTCGCCGCCCGGTAAGGACCAAGCTCGGGTCGACGGCGCGTAGTGTTCCACGCGCGCCTCAAAGAGATGTCAGCAAAACTGAAGGGGTCTGCTAGGACCGATGCCTGCCGGGGTCGCGTGATTGTTCGAAAGAGATACCGTGACCCTGGCACATGGGCAACTGAAGGAACACGGGTGGGTTTTAGTCAGTAAAAGTCTGACATGCCCTCCCGCTCCGCCCAGAGCGGGAGAAGTCATTTGATGATATCCCATCCAAAAAAAAAAAAAGTATGGTTTAAACCATCGAGCCTGTTTTTGAAATAAGAATCTAACAGAAATCTAAATATAATTCATTTTACAAAACTGACAGCTCAGTCCGGTGCTAAGTTGTAATTTTTGTATTAAGAATTTTATGCCATACTAAAGTTGGAAATGCTAAAATTTGCTCAGAACTTTAGGCTACAACTAAAGTGACATTGCGTTTCGTAACCAAATCAATCTTGAAAAGTTTTCAGTTACTTGCTCTTAGACTTGTTAATCATATTTGCTAAGGGAGATCTATGAAAAAAACCGGCCAAGTGCGAGTCGGGACTCGCGCACCGAGGGTTCCGAACAAACCTGTAGGTATTCTCGGTTTATGCATAAGGTTTATGTTTATGAAAATAAATGTTTTTTTTTTAATTTTCATATTTCAGTTGATTGAATGAAAGGTAAATTGCGGTTTACGATTTATGACGTTTTAAAAAAAAAAACTACTTACTCGACCTGACCCGAACCAATTTTCGGTGGTAGTTTACATGGTAATGTACATCATATATTTTTTTTAGTTTTATCATTCTCTTAATTTAGAAGTTACGGGGGGGGGACACATTTTACCACTTTGGAAGTGTCTCTCGCACAAACTATTCAGTTTAGATAAAAATGATGTTATAAACTTCAGTACCATTTTTGAAGACCTATTCATAAATACCCCACACGTATGTGTTTGATGAAAAAAATTTTTTTGAGTTTCAGTTCTATGGATGGGGAACCCCAAAATTTATTGTTAGGGTTCCGTTGCCAAATGGCAAAAAACGGAACCCTTATAGATTCGTCATGTCTGTCTGTCTGTCCGTCCGTCCGTATGTCACAGCCACTTTTCTCAGAAACTATAAGAGCTATGCTGTTGAAACTTGGTAAGTAGATGTATTCTGTGAACCGCATTAAGATTTCCTGAATTGTTGACCATTTATTAGTTCCACTGTATTTTGACATATATAAGTATTGACCATGTATTAGATTCACCGTATTGACCATGTGATAGTTTCACTGTACTTTTACATTTATAATAACTTACCATCTATAATAATTCCAAATTTTTATGCCATATCTACCTACATAATTATTGTATGCCTATAAGGCAGGACATATTGATACTTTAATATATTGTTAAGACCTGTAACTTACATGTGCCCACAATAAAGATACTTTGACTTTGACTTTGAAGATTTTCATACTAAAATAGAAAAAAAAAACAATAAATTTTAGGGTTCCCCATACTTAGAACTGAAACTCAATTTTTTTTTTCATCATACCCATACGTGTGGGATATCTATGAATAGGTCTTCAAAAATGGCAGGTCTGTTGGTCTAGTGGTTAGTGACCCTGACTGCTATGCCGGAGGTCGTGGGTTCGATTCCCACCCAGGACAAATGTTTGTGTGATGAGCACGATCATTTCTTCTGTGTCTGGGTGTAATTTATCTATAATATGTATGTATTTAGAAATATATAAGTATGTTTATCAGTTGTCTAGTACCCATAACACAAGCTCTGCTTAGCTTGGGACTAGATGGCGTTGTGTGATAGTTGTGGAATATTATATTATTATATATATTAAAATGGTATTGAGGTTTCTAATACTTATCATTTTTTTCTAAACTGAGTAGTTTGTGCGAGAGACACTTCCAAAGTGGTAAAATGTGTTCCCCCCCCCCCCGTAACTTCTAAAATAAGAGAATGATAAAACTAAAACAAATATATAATGTACATAACCATGTAAACTTCCACCGAAAATTGGTTTAAACGAGATCTAGTGAGTAGTTTTTTTTTTAATACGTCATAAATCGTAAACAGCAATTTACCTTTCATTCAATCAACTCAAACATAAAAATTAAAAAAAAACATTTAATTTCATAAACATAAACCTTATTCATAAGCCGAGAATACCTACAGGTTTGTACGGAACCCTCGGTGCGCGAGTTCGTCTCGCACTTGTTTTTTTTTCTATTTTAGTGTGAAAATCTTAATGCGGTTCACAGAATACATCTACTTACCAAGTTTCAACAGCTCTTATAGTTTCGGAAAAAAGTGGCTGTGACATACGGACGGACAGACAGACAGACAGACATGACGAATCTATATGGGTTCCGTTTTTTGCCATTTGGCAACGGAAACCTTAAAAAACACACAAAAAAATTTTTCATTAAAAAAAAAATACAAACATTGAAATCCTCATTTTAATCGAGCCGTTCTTGATTATATTTCGATGCAAATACATAAATCAGTATTAACAGACGTTCGTCACGATTCAACTGTCAATCAGTTGTGTTTTCAATCATTCTCACTGTATCAATCATCGAGGATTTATACACAAATGTGTAGGAAGTGAATACCGTGGAGGTTTATGATAAAAAATCGTGAAAGAAATTAATGGGAATGTGTGGGTGGTGTACGAATCTAATTGGCGCGAACCAAGGTTTTCGGAATTCGGCAACTGGATAAAATATGTATTACTAATGATGTATGAATTTCGCTATACCTACTACAGGATCGTTTTAGAGTCATTAGCGTTTCAAAAATCTTCTTTAATTTTAATTAAGTCTCATTAATATCTTTTACTAGAGGTCAACTTTGAAAATAGAAAAAATAATATTTAATTGAATTATATTATATTTAAAGCAGGTTAGAATCCTATTGATATACCGGGTGACAGGGTAATCAACCCATAATCTGTTACTATTTATTACATGACTGAGGACTGAAGTACAAGAACCTACCCGTTCAAAATGTACGGAACTACTGTTTTTTTTTTAGATAACCGACGAAAAATTTCTACGTTAGAAGGTCTAGATATTCATGTGCTGAACTCATGGTTTTATTCAGCGCGTCGTTGCTACCCTGTATTTGACAAAAGACGCTTCCCACTTTATTTGTGACTCGGCTAGGCAGCTTCCGGGAAGCTACGCAATATCTTCTCGTCCCACATATCGCAGTGTCTCAAAACCACAGTAGAGTCTTTGAACACTGCGTGTTACCAGTGATTACCTATGACACTGAAACATGGTCGCACAAAATGGGCCTTATTAGAAGGCTTAAAGTCACCAAAAGGGCAATGGACCGAGCTTGGAGTTTCCTTGTGTGATCGAATCCCAGATGAAGGGATCCGCAGGAGAACCAAGGTAACCGACATAGCCCGAAGAATTGGCAATCTTAAGTGGCAGTGGGCAGGGCACGTTGGTCGCAGAACATCTGTTCGATGGGACTGAAAGGTCCTGGAGTGGCGGATGGTGACGGAAGGTGGATCGCAGGCATCTGTTGGATGCGGGAAGCACATAACCGGTCGAAGTGGCGGAGCTTGGGGGAGGCTTCTGTCCAGCAGTGGACGTTTTTTAGGTGAAACGATGATGCCTGCCTCTTTTCCGTCCATACATCTGGATGTATGTTTCTGCCTACCGTCATTGAAGAAGGCGTGAGTATATATATATATGTATGTGTAATGTGTAGAACTTACCTCAATGGTTTTGGTGGATATTGGCTGTAACAACGAATCAATAAGGGGTCGCGTTAAAAATACAGGTACATGAGAATTTTTAACTGTTTGTCAATGTAGCCGAAGTTCATCAAAATACTAATTGTATTTAGTGATTATTAAAATATGCAAAATACTGTTTTCTCTCACAGTTGAAATAATAATTTGGCCAACGGGATCCCGGTGCTCTCGGTGACATGACAAACTGCATTTGACTAAAAGCTTGGCTAGCATGCAGATGATAAATTATTCACGCTGGATAAGAGGGTGAAACTCTACAATTATGTACTTGGGCTATATGGGGACTAATGAGATAGCACAGTGAAAGAAATATGCAGATGTAGATTTTCTGAGCCATATTGTGCACATCATAACTGAGTTAACTTATAGGTTATACAGACAATAAGCATTTGTGAACTAATTCGACCTTTTTAACCGACGAAAAAAACGTAGGAGGTTCTTAATTCGACGCGTATACTTTTTTTTATGTATGACCACGCATTACTTCTTACAGAAATGTCGGATTTTGATAATTCTTTCTTTATGGGAAAGGGTATATCCCGAAGGTAGTCCCATGTAAATTTGGAAAAAAAATCCTAATTTACATGGAGAAATTTTGGTAAGAAAACAGGGGATGATTGATTATTCACTCATTGATTGTAATGTACGTGCACGTATGACCACGCATAACTTCTTACAGAATAGTCCAATGTTGCAAGCATGTAGTAATTAGTAGATTATAAAATAAAAACTTTTTAACAAAAAATTAAACCGCCGAAAAAACTGAAAAGAACAAAATAAGAAGCCTTCCAAGCCAAGTTTTTTGTTAATAAGTTTTTTCCAAACCATAGTGAAGTCCACTGCTTCACCAAGGTCGTACATGACTGCAAGTAAATCCAATTAATGACTGAAACTCATTTGTAACAGCCTAAAATCTTCGACATACAGTAAAAAAGCGCTCTATTGAATACGAGGACTAAAAAACCGACTTCCTCAAACACACTACAAAGTGAAAAATAACTTTCATTTCGAAAGTCGGTGTCTTACGACCTGTATTTGAATTGTTTGCCATCGACTTCCGAAATGCGAGTTATTTTGTAAAAAAGTTTTTATTTTTAACTTTTTAGTTATGGTATCTACCCCCCACTAATTCCTATACCACTACGCGCCAGGTAAAATTTAATACTTTACTACTGCTGTATATTGTTGAGGAATTCCCTCAACTGTCTATGGTCTCCATCATCAGACATGTAATGGCACTTATAACCCATATGAGTGGGTGCAAAGTTCTCATCAATAGAAATGAATTAAGTCCAAACCGGGTAAGCTGCTGTAAGTCGATGAGGAGTTCCCTCGACTGTCTTTCGGCTTCATCATCAGAGCAACTTCAGATCTTCATTCAATAGGAGTGCTTTAAGATAATTAATGAAACAAATAATAAACGCACTAGTCGCCACTACGATTTTCGAAGGCTCCCATCGACTTCTCTGGGATTCTATCATGAGATCCTGGTTTCCTTATTATGGTACTATCCTTGGAATATTTTCTTTCCAAAAAAAAAAAAACATCAAAATCCGTTCATAAACGACGAAGTTATCCGCGAACACACATAAAAATATATATATAAGGTGTATCTATTCATATACGAAATATTTTAAGAGGTAGTAAACCTATAGGAAGAAACTACAACAACAAGAAAAAAAATTTCTTAATGTTTTTTTTTTTCAAAATTTAATATTTATTAATTATTTGACGCACATGACAAATACTGGCTCCTTCTTATTTTCACGGCCCGAGACACCACGGCCATGCTCGTGCCGTCCGGTCGTCGCCCTCGCAGCGTCAGGCGGGCCATCGCGACCCCGGCAGGCATCGGTCCTAGTAGACTCCTTCATGTTGAAGGGGTCTACTAGGACCGATGCCTGCCGGGGTCGCGTGATTGTTCGAAAGAGATACCGTAACCCTGGCACATGGGCAACTGATGGAACACGGGTGGGTTTTAGTCAGTAAAAGTCTGACACGCCCTCCCGCTCCGCCCAGAGCGGGAGAAGTCATTTGATGATTTCCCACCCTGAAAAAAAAAAAAAAAAAGGTTTAATGCAAAACGTCTCAAGCAGTTTTAAAATTATAATAATTACGAAAATTCAAAAACGCTTAGGTAAAAATTTTCTTTTTGCTTCTATAGCTTCTTTACCACCTGCAGGTATACCTTTTAAAATATTTCGTGTATGAATAGATACATCTTATATATATACGGTCGAATTGAGAAACCTCCTCCTTTTTTTGAAGTCGGTTAAAAACTGAAACGTTGCAGTTAACAAAAAATTATCTATGATAATCTTGAAAAAATGTATGCGGTAACTCATACCATTACATTTCATCCTCCTGAGCAGAATATGAGGCAGTCAAAATAGTATCTTGAAGGCTGTGGTGACAGATACTTCCTCCGCCATAATATGGTAATTTGTGAGAAGACTTATACGCCGGTTTCCATTTTTCGTTGTCTAGTTGTTTGGTGGTCTTCTCATTAATTCGTCTTTAGTAACAAAAGTGTTTCTAACAAACCTGTTACTAACACAATTTACGGATTTTAGTTGTTCAAAATAAAATCATTCTATTTAAATATAGCTTGTGTCCGCGACTTCTACCCTTCCCGTCGCCGTCGCGTCAAATCGCCTACCCGTGCGAATTTCCCCGTTTTTGCAACATTTTTCATTACTGCTCCGCTCCTCTTGGTTGTAGCGTGATGTTATATAACCTATAGCCTTCCTCGATAAATAGGCTACCCACCACAAAAAAAAATCTGGACCGGTAGTTCCTGAGATTAGCGCGTTCAATCAAACAAACAAACAAACTCTTCAGCTTTATAATATTATAAGTCATAAGTATAGATTTTTAACATTTCGTAAAACAACCCTTCAATTTGTTAACAAGTAAATCTCGCTATCTCAGTCCTCACTTGTTGCTTTCCAAACGAAAACGAAAACTTGGCCAAACTCCAAACTGACCGGTAACTCCACAAACTACGTCTATCACATTTCACAAACTTTGTAGATCTACACATTAACTATTAAATGTTTTGACTAAAGTTTATTCAAAGGGTTTCTTCTTGATATGTGCCTTAAAAGTTAAGAGCAAGAACTTTAGATTTATATTAGGTAATAAAGGTAGTTAGTGAGTTAAGTAAAGTTTAGGCTTTAGATGTCGTCAGGTGAGTTAATGTTACTCTGCTTTGATAGTACCTAAGTTTGTTTCGAAGATCTGTGGCTGTAGGTCATTAAAGGAAGACTTATATAGGTCCTTGGTTTACACGGAACAAATACCTATGGGACAACTTGGGGAATAAAAAATGATAGTGCAGTGTGATATAAAATATCTGAAAAGGACTGTAGTGTCTGTAGTATTTATAAGAGAGATTTTTTTTTTAACAACAATATGGAATTTTTGGTGTCCGATATTCAACGGTCGGCATTATAGGGTTAAAGTTTAGAAACGTACTGCCCCACTACATAGAATGTGAAACTATTTGGAAGATCTAGAGAATCCTGACTCCTGAACTTAACCTATTACTTTATCCCCCCTTACTTTATCAACAAACGGGTTTTGGACGTAAATATTTACGATCCTAACCTAAAATAAAACTACTCTAAACTGTTAATCAAAAAATACACAACACTGTCAAAAAGAAATACTGTAGAGGGTTCAAAATATCCTCTATAACCCCCAAATATTCTGAAATTCTTTCTAGCGAGGAAGCACATTTCTAATATACTAGTGATCGCCCATTGGTCGAAATTCGACCGTACTTCATTTGAATAGAAATACATTATTAAATGAAAAAATATAGATATTAATAAATATAAAAAAAATAAAAATTTAAAAAACCCCCGACACAAAAACCTAATTTCCCTTTAAAAAGTAAAAAATAATAAAAAATAACTCAATCTTAAAGTACCTAAGAATGTATTAATAATTCAAAAAAAAAAAAACGTCGCGTTGGGGGACCGCTCCGCGAGTGCAGACGTCGTTGACTGCTTAGTTAGGTAATAAGACTATTGGTAATTAAATTTTTAGGTTTGAAGCGGTCCCCCAACGCGGCGTATTAGGTTTTCGTGTCGGGGGTTTTTAAAATTTTTAATTTAATTTTTTGTTTTGTACTTTTTATAGGTATATACTTAATATAATGTAGAATCAAACGAAGCTAAGAACACATTCGATTAATTCATCAAAATTCTGTTTCAGTGCGCTTTCATTTGAGACCCCACTCGAGTATATTTGCTGACATTCGGTTACTCTTCCCCACTTTCCCCCCCCACAACTTTTAAACGGCTCAACCGATTTTCATCAAACATGTCTAAGAACACTCGCAGATAAGTCACCTTTAATACATATTTTTTTTATTGAAATCGCATCATCCGTTCGGGAGCTATGATGCCACAGACAGACAGACACGTCAAACTTATGACACCCCTCTTTTTGCGTCGGGGGTTAAAAATAATATGGTTATATTTGACATTCAGTAACACTATAGACAAATTGTTGACGCTGTACTACTGTGGAGAGGGTTCGCTGGCGGGATGGTGATGGCCAGGACCAGGACGTAGGTGTAATGAGTAAAGAATACTTCTTCAGGACTCTCTTTTTTTTAATTTTCTTAATACTTCTTAACTGCTGGATATGGAACAATATGGAATGAAATATTACAGATTTTTTTTCTGTTTTTATAGAAGTTTCCCTATTATTTTTAATTCATTATGACGGTTCCAAATGTCATAATTATAACCAGCCTGTACAATCTATGATCAGCCTGTACAATCATGAGGCATACAATCTCTACAGTTTGCACACGACACTAAGTTTTGTATGGGAAACTTACTAATGCTATACTTGACACTCCCCATAAAACCACAAAAAATATTTCTTCTAGATCTAAACTAAATTCCTATCGTCGCTAATACAAATAATATTAAAGACAAATATTCTCGATATGATCATAGATTATAAAAATGAAATAGGTTAAATAGAAATTAATTTATTACTTATAGATATAGTTGACATTCAGTAAGACTACAGACACAAAATCAGGCTTACCAACTTAGGGGTTTTCCCAAATTTACGGGGTAAATAAGAGGATTGAGATTTTTTAGGGGCGTTCCATTTTTAGGGGTATTCTTCAGGATTTTTTTGCCATCTTACATTTCTCATTGTGTTTTTGATTACAATAAAAGTGTTAGCGACTTCTAGTACGGTTCCTCGATACTAAGAATGCAGAGTGAATGATTAACAAATGTCGCGTAATAAATATAGACAAATATTACTACTGTGTGCCGGTCTATGATTACTGAACATTCGTTGGTTATTTTCATTATAATTTTTTAGCGGATTTTTTTAGCAATTGTGGCAATTTTAGGAATTTTTAACTTAAGCTATAGGGGTAAATATTTCTGGGTGTTGGTAACACTGCACAAAATAATAAAGACAGATTTGGACCATAAACAAAAGAATATCTATGCATGTGTGTATTAGATACACGGTAATGAACATTAGTGTGTGTAACGTGTTATTTATTGAAAATAATGTATTTTAATGCATAATTTAAAAAAAAATTAGCATTCGTCACTTCTTCTCTGTATAAACTATAAGTGTGCGAAATTTCATACTCCTCCGTCCGCCCAATTTTCGTAAAAAGGGATCCAAAGTTTTCGCTTCACGTATTAATATATAGATAATATTCCCGGAAGAGTTTAGCAGAAGTATAATAGAAGGTACATCCACATTTCGCCAGTTAAGTCCCATGTATTAGGAGGCAAAATACTCAAGACTTGTAAATTTTTAATTGTGAACATAACTACTTTTACCCACTTTGTAACCAAGAAACCTCAACCTAATAATTCATTACGTCAAACGTTGCTTAATCAAAATTTTACGCCTATCAATTCCAACTCCCCTGTTTTAACAGCTTGTAACTGGCATGACTCCCGCCATTTTGTGATGGCGTCATAAATTCCCCGCAATTGAACAACTGACAAGGTATATTAGCGGTATTCCTCAGGTAATTGAACGAAGCAGCCAGGGAAAGTATCGGAAGACATTTTATGCGACCACCGCATCTTTAGGGTTGTGCGAATATTTTTGGTTAGTCAGGGCACAATTTGTTTCTGATTTAATTATTATTAACTTAGCTCTCTCGTTTGTCTCGTGATCGCAAGTGCTTCCACTGAGCAAAAGGTCCCTTTTCTTGGATTGCAAATCATCATATGATGTCTCCCGCTCAGGGTGGAGCGGAAGGGCGTGTCAGACTTTAACTGACTAAAACCCTTCCGTGTTCCTTCAGTAGCCTATGCCAGACTCACGGTAACTCTTTCGAAAAATTTCGCGACCCGGGCAGGCATCGGTCCCAGCGGACCCCTTCAATTTTGCTGACATCGCTTTGCGGCGCACGTGGAACAAAACGCGCCACCGACCTGGGCCTGGTCCTCACCGAGCAACCCCGCGCATACGTTGGCCGGAAGTTCGCAATGGACTCTCGACGCCCGGGGCGTCTTCGCCTGCGGCGGCTAGGGGTGTGAGGGCGCATAGATTGCCTAGCAAAAGGTCCCGAGTTCGATTCCCAGGTCGGGCAAAGCGTTGTTAGGTTTTCCCGTCACTAATTTCTCGGGAGAGTAGCCTGGAGTCTGGGTTTGAGCTTGGTTGATGCAACAGGCGCGCCACCTATTTCATGGGACTTCAACATAATTGGCGAAACGTGGGTGTACCACATCTGACTTTCTCTAACCTCCCGGAAATTACAGACATGATGTTATTAAAGTGAAATCTTAACATGTATTGGAATCCGAATATCAACAAAAAAAAAAAAACACTGATTGCATATGTACACTAAACATTCATACCTACATGTTCGATAACTGTTTTTCACCTGTTGGACAAAACAAACCGTATTTTATTTATTTACTTTAATAACTTCACTTTCCGTTGACGCAGAAAGTCGTGAACAGCCATCAACTCTGTATTAATGCCAATAAATATTTTGTCGACTCGCGGTGAGTGAGCTGAAACGCAATAAACTTGCCGACTGCCTGTAAACTGCTATAAACCACAGTCTCGTTACATCACGTGTTTTGTTTATCGCTTTCAGGTTGAGGTTATATGAAAGAGCGAGTGAGTGCAAGTTAAAAAAGGAATACTATAAAATGAAAAATAACTTTAATTTCGGAAGTCGGTGTCTTTGTAAATATGTTAGATAGGTAATGTTTTAGAAGTCGATTTAATTTTTTTTGGAAGAGTTTTTATTTTGCACATTTCAGTTACGTTACCAAAACTTGCTATGTAAGCAACGGTGATAGGGAGAAGTAGAATGTCATCTAGATACAAAGTGGATTAAAAACGTATTATCCAGGGTAACGCTAAAAACACACAAGTAAAGTAAATCTTATATCTTTAAACGAGCAATTCTTGTATATATATATATAATCTGAATCTCGGAAACGGCTCCAACGATTTTCATGAAATTTTGTGTACAGGGGATTTTGGGGGCGATAAATCGATCTAGCTAGGATTCATTTTTATAAAATGTCGTTTTATTCCAGTTTTCAATGACCAACTTTATCGATAAATAACTTGAACATAAACGTATTATTTTAAACACAATTTACCAAAAATACCGAGCAAAGCTCGGTCATCCAGATATTAACATTTGTATGGGATCACCGCTGTGGCATTCGCAATCCACAAAAAAAATTTTTTTGACATCTATCAGAAACACTTTTTAGAAATTTTCAGAAATATCGTAATACATACATCCAAAAAAAAAAAACGAACAGGTGAATTGAGAACCTCCTTCTTTTTGAAGTCGGTTAAAAATAGTTATTTATTATTGAACCTGACAATGAGCCAATTGGTTTGACCAGAATACAAACAAGAGGAAGTATTTTCTTAGTAACAAGTTTCTTATTTTATTAATAATTTTGGAAAAATAATGATTTTCTTTTTCACTCAATTCCTTCCGCTTTTCCTATTTCCGCTATCTTTAAAACCTCGGTCAAAACTCGCGGTGGTTCAACTTATTTGATTTCATAAGAGCGCAGGTTTACAATTACGATGTTTTATATCGTTCGCGGGTCTATTGCTATTTCAGTACATCATGAAACGAGTTTCACTAAACTATAATAGCTTTTCGAATTGGTTTATATTTAGAATCGGAATTTTTGTTAATCTAAATTGAACTTATACATAAATTAATAAAACATAATTTAAGTAGTCATTACCTATAGTACACCTACATTTTACTAGTTATGTTCAAGTCCGACATAATAAACGGCGAGCCTATTCTCATCAACTGTGTACAAATCCGGAGTCCGGGCTGCTACTGAGAAATTCCAGATGGAAAAACCCAATAACTCTTCTCCCGTTCTGAGAATCCAACACTCAAGCTAAAAAGCAAGTAGCGTTTGCGACTACTAGTTCAACGAGGCAGTCAGTAATGAACAAAATGAATGACAGTATATTAACCACAATTTACTAAACAATATCTGGATGACCGAGCTTTGCTCGGTATTTTTTGGTAAATAGTGTTTAAAATAAAAAGTTTATGTTCAAGTTGATTATCGATAAAGTTGATCACTGAAACCACGAATAAAACGACATTGTATAAAAATGAATCCTAGCTAGATCGATTTATTGCCCCTGAAACCCCCTGTATACTAAATTTCATGAAAATCGTTGGAGCCGTTTCCGAGATTCAGATTATATATATATATATATATATACATATATACAAGAATTGCTCGTTTAAAGGTATAAGATATATTTCTTGTGGTACCGGACGTAAAGAATAGAACCATCTCATTTCTTCCCGAGGGTGTCGTAAGAGGCTACTAACAGACTTACTAGAGAGTGGGCAGCAGCGTTCTTTATGCATTTTATCACCATACTGTGATCGCCAACCCGCCTGCCAAGCGTGGCGATTATAACACCACCTCTAAATTGAGGGAGGCCTATATCCAGCAGTGGTCGTCTTGGCTAAAATGAATGATGTTGACTAAAGATATTGACAATGTAAACGACGTCGAATAATTTCCATACATTATGTCGAATGCATCCAAGAACGAATCAGATTTGAATTCGTACATTTTTGCGAGAAATTTTTGCCTTTTTAGTCATATTTTTAGCCATGTGACCCCAGCCCAAGCTTTCAGTTCTCCTTTTTAATTTCAAAAGGAATAAAATATAGCAGAATAAACGAACAATGGCATTCCAAATCATTAAATATACGAAATAAGACTTTCAGATACAATCTGTCACTCCCGATGACATAGGTCCACCTTATTATTTAAATTTTCAACGTAATATATTGAATTATAACGCCGCTTCACTTTCCAGACCCTTGCCTGCAAACATTTCTGCATTTTGGATGGTATTCTTTTTTAGACAAGTCTTCATACTCTTTTGAGTGTAAAGTTATTTTAATCTGATACAAATATATACATGGATAAACTACTCGTACTCAAGAAGCAATGATTAAAAAAAAAAAAGAAATACTAAGCCGATTAATAAACTAAATGACAATTGTACATATTATTTAGTGTCCTATGACAACATAAAGATCCGTCGGCGTTTACTCAAGCGTTAATACATACACGAAGGCACTATGCTGTGTGTAAAACCTATAAAACAAAAACTAGATTTGCACAAAAATTCTTTAGCTTTAATGGACCTAGATTACACAATCACATTAATAAATTAAAAAATGAGATGAAAGATAGTACCTACACAAGTATGTAAAAGCAAAGTGACTGCATGTTTATTAAGATTAGATTATCAACAAACTGAAGAAGTCCTGGAAATAAAATTAAGACTAAAACTGAACTAATTTTTATTTTTGTAGTATTTATAACATGACATTTCATATAACTCATTAACACAGACACTCACCACACACTACACATTCACCGCATACACATCACACATACTCATCACACAATACACATCCACTGTCACAATATTCGTACACTATTTCACTCTTCTGCTATATTTCATTCAATGTACTAACTTTATTGACTTCGAGAAGGTCATCATCTGTATAAACTCATATATGTACATGCCATGCCAACATCAAATTGCAAAATGTATCCTTGCACTAAATACCTATGTATGTTATGCCCCATCCTTGTATTTAAGTTTCTTGGTGGGGAACTGGTGTCCTAAAATACAGGCTTCGGCTTAGTTTAGGCGCCATTCTTCCACAAATAAAATATTTTTGCCATTATGTGTAACTGGAACTACAATACTAAAATATACTTGTGTATTAAGTTGGTTCTTTTGTATGGTTCAATAGTATGTATTTAGTTTGTACTTGTTTTATTTGTGGAAGAGAAAATAAAGAATATTTTTTTATTATTCGGCATAACTTAGTTTCGATACATTATTTTGATTTTGAAGCTAAAGTTAAAACGCCGTAGCCACTCGTAGCACACCTACGTCTCGTAGCAAAGTCCTAGCGTTCGCTACGAAAAACATAAGTTTGCACTGAAGATGCTGAGGTACTCTTAAGAATATCACAAATTTTCCAAAAAACGTACACAATGATTACACAATAGAATTAAGTAAGTTCTATAGGTTTTTCGTACGTGCAAAAATAGCGTGAGGAAAGTTTTGAGTATGAACGTAGATATAGCTATAAAAGTAGGGGAAGACCAAAGAAACGATGATAGAAAGGATGATAAAGTTAGAAAGAGAGTGACTACTGATGCTTAATAGAATAGTATGATAGAAGCCATACTGCTGCAACTTTACTACAACAAGGATAACAGTAGACAAATGACGAGTTGGTACGTATTGTTACGTAGATCGTAAAATCTAGAAACATCACGCTAACTCCATCTCAGGAGGAAACAGTGTTACGTAGATCGAAAAGTCTAGCAACGTCAAGCTAATTCCATCTAAGGAAGGGGCTGTGTTCGAAACTACTAGAAACGACACGCTAACGTCATCTGTTATCAAGTACCTAGCAAGTACTACACGAAATTGTACGTAGACGCTACCGCTATCTATTGTCAAATAGTGGGATTCAACAGTAAACCGTTGTTGGGGGAAGTTCCTGGAAGCTTCTACGTTACTTGTGAACTGTGGCACAGTGTCGAATGTTGGCGAATGTTCTTCTCGGGACATAAATAGCGGACTGTCGGGCCGACGAGCAGTTCGATTAACGAAGCGATCGAATACGAGTCAAGCGATACAGTACAAGTGCAACAAATGATTCTGTTTGACGTTGTGATTATTGTGATTGTTTAATTAAACTGTTTTGTGTGTTCCGGTAATATTGGTTTCAATTGATCTATCCCGAACCCCAGCTCGTAACAGTATCAATGTTACTGGGCTATTTACATTACCTACCAACTGAAGTTCTCAAATATACGTCACCAAAGCTTATAAAATCCTCCGTTTCTTCCGTTCTAAGACAGTTACTAACAATAACATCGGTCTTCTATCCGTGCAAGTGTTCAAACATTTACTTAAGACTACTCTCAGACGATTTTAAGTTTTCTCATAAGAAGGAGACGTTCCGATTGAGCTTCGTGTTTGACTTGCTTTTTATATTTGTACTGTGTTTAATTCATACATTTTATTACAATATATCTACGTATCCCTACTGATACTTATACCTATCTCGTTCCGTATAGTGCCAGGTGTCAATAATAGCATCAACCTATTGGGTGTGCGCACATGTAGGAGTGGCGCGAGGAGGCGAAACGCCGGGGCGAAACTCCGCTGCCGCGACAAATCGCGGCACGGCGGACAGAGCTCCGGTGTGATCTCATGGCGACATGGCGGGTACGATTGTCGCAACCCAGTGCTGGGCACGCCACAATTGCGGCGGTAAGTCCCCTCTTTGAGGAGTGGATAGAGAGGCGCCACGGCGTCCTCACCTTCCGCCTGACGCAGGTTCTCACCGGGCATGGGTGCTTCGGTGGGTTCCTGTTCAGGATAAAGCGGGAGGATACGTCCGGGTGTTTCCATTGCGAGGATCGTCTGGAGGACACGGTGGAGCATACGGTGGAGGTGTGCCCTGCCTGGGCGGAGCACCGCCGTGTCCTCGTGGAGGCGATCGGCGGCGGCGACCTCTCGCGTCCGGCCCTGGTGCGAGCCATGGTACGGAGCGAGAGGGAATGGGAAGCCGTCACCTCCTTCTGCGAAGCAGTAATGCTCGCGAAGGAGGAGGCGGGGTGCGTGAGGGAGTGGCAGTCTTTGCGCCCTCACGTCCCTAGCCGCCGCAGGAGGAGACGCCCCGGTCGTCGGGAGTCGATTGCGGACTCCCGGCCACCGTAGGCGCGAGCTTGCGGGTGGCGAGCAATGGGTAGCTCGCCGCCCGGTAAGGACCAAGCTCGGGTCGACGGCGCGCAGTGTTCCACGCGCGCCTCAAAGAGATGTCAGCAGCAGTGTAGGGGTCTACTAGGACCGATGCCTGCCGGGGTCGCGTGATTGTTCGAAAGAGATACCGTGACCCTGGCACATGGGCAACTGATGGAACACGGGTGGGTTTTAGTCAGTAAAAGTCTGACACGCCCTCCCGCTCCGCCCAGAGCGGGAGAAGTCATTTGATGATTACCCATCCTGAAAAAAAAAAAAAAAACCTATTGGGTGTCGTAAGAGGCGACCAAGGAACTTACTAGAGACTCGGCAGCAGCGTCCTCTATGCATATAGTACCATGCTGCGATCGCCAACCAGCTTGCCAAACATGACGATTATGACAAACCCTCTTGGGGGATTCCTATGTCCAGCGATGGACATCTTTCGGCATAAATGAAGATGGTGATGATGATATATTCCTACAAATTATACATCACAGCCGCTTTTCGTGTCTGTGTGGCCACGTTGTTCTTTTAAACTATACCACGGATTGTGATACGGTTTTCAACATTATTTAGAGAATTTATTCTGGAAGCCGTGAGAAGCAGAGGAAGGTCGCTACGATATAATTATAAATGCTAGAGTTTGTTTGTTACGCTTTCAAGCTTAAATGGCTGAACGAATTTGGATGAAATTTGACGAACATATAGAACAGAATCTGAGTAAAAACATAAGCTATTATCGTCAACATAAGCTATTATACCCGTTATGCCTGTGACTTCTTGTGCGATAGATCGCACAAGAAGTCACAGGCAACAGCTAGTATATTATTAATATTTTAAATGCGATAAATAATAATAAATAATTCGTAAATGAGAAACTATTTCTGTCTATAACATTTTCATACAGGTAGCCCATGACATGGGTTAGGATATCGGATACTTTCTTTTGCATTTTCCTGAACGATAATTTCCGATCTCTACGCGAGTGAGGGCTCTGATATCAGCTATAATGAAATAAGTAATGTTAAGGGTAACATAACATACATTATACATTTCACCAGATGTGCTGTATCCCAAGAAATGAAACGAACTTATTGCCATTCACCAGGCTAAAACTGGACTTAGTGCTGCCATTGTAATTCCATATAAGAAAAATACTTTGGACTACCAGGGAATAGAATCCAAATTCATATGCTGACACTCACGTTTGCAACTAATAATCCAAAGAGGCTGTCAATCAATTCCATTTTCAATTAGTAACACAGAATTTAAATACAAAAAGTTCAACAAAAAGGTTTTAACCAAAATTCGGTGCCATAAATCACGCCGATTTCTCCTACAATTTTTCAACGATATTGCATCCATTTCGAAATGAAAAACATACAACTACCCACTTGAGTAAATAGCCATCCTTTGTATTAATGATACTAATGGACTGTTGCTATTTATATTTTATTACCTACATTTTTATTTAATTTAAGTGGGTGTCGGAAATGTAAGAATTTTTAAATAACAACTTTATAGGTTTTAAAAAGGATTGATTATGGGGAAGGCAACTGTTAAAATGGCGGTGTTGTATTTGTAGTTAGTTTCCAAATAATCTAATTATACAAGGCGAGGAGGTTTCAATTTATTCTTGCAAAAATAACGCGTTGTGTTCCTGAATACTTCGAAATTGGAGTCCATCGTTTCCCGAAAGACCCTAAAATTAGAAGATTGTGGCTAAAATCTAATCCTCGAGGTTTAAACAAATAATGGTGATGTCCGAAAAGGTTATAATATACCTAACTATATTGGTGATAGTTTCTAGAAAGATCACATGTGTACTCTTCCCAACCAACGTGCGTGTTTAACCAGATATATAAACGTACCACGAGTATGTGCAGATCGTAGCAGGAAGCGCTATGTAGTTTCTGCCTACCCCTATCGAATGAAGGCGTGAGTTTACGTAGTAAGTACTTATGTCGTTCTTCAAAACATGGCAATTGCCCCTTCTGTTACATGCCAAAAACTTACGTGAACCAAGTAAATTATAAGCATAAAATCCCGCAAAAGAATTCTTGTAAGCAACAAAAAATTCTCAAAATTTTACGGCTCAGTTTCGAAGCGCGTCAACTTAATCGCCCCTGGTTGCAATCTTCCGGCCGATTGAGTTACGACCCCGACCCATGACTAGATTACCGCGTTAATAACTACAAATTTTACTTACCCCCCTCATTAGAGATGCTCAAACAATCGTTCAGGTTGCTTCTAGAGATGACTGAGTAATTTTTGTAGAAATTATTTTTTAGATGAGTTTAGTTGAAGTTGAGTGTTTTTTCTGTTTGTATTTTTAGCTAAGGAATAAATATTAGTAAGGTATCCCTACCTTGTTGGTGAGGTTCGGTTAATTGAATTAGGTTATCTTTTTGTAAAGTACCTTCACGCTAGGAACTTCTTCGGTGTAAAAGTAGTCTTGCTTTTGCCCACACGGACCACCGTGTTTATTTACTTCCGTAAATCGAACCTGCGACACACGGCGCAGCTGTCAATCTCTCAGCCGTTGCGCCACTTAAGCCATCCTGCTTTTCTAGTCCACGCTTGTGTCAAAATTCTGCAATTTACTTTTGTTTCTTCTGAAACTAAAACAAAAGCAAAGTATCATCTTTACACTAAATATTCACATAAATCATTCAAATTAGCTGCTCACAAACTTCAGGTAGTTCCCGAACTAACCGCGCTTCAACCGGTTAAAGTAAACATGGTTAAAAAAAGAGCAAAAACTTTTAGCATTACTGGGAAAATATATTTGTTGTTTGCAAATCAGTTTCAGTCAATATTTGATTTGTAAAGTTAAACTTATGAATTTTATTAGCATATTTAGAGGCACGTGCACACGTGTGCAAATGTCACACTGGTAACATAAAGATGGGGATTAACCAGCGGGGTATTTGAGTAACAATCTCCACACATGGGGGTCCACGGCAGGCTCCGATCTCAAGTGCGTATGCGGCACCTCCCCACTTTTCGTCCTGCGCAGCATGTGATGACTGCATCAGTGAGTTCGCGCAGCTGAATTTTGGGCCAAAAATGTTTGGACTCTTTTGGCATCGACAGGCTAAGAAGAAGATTGCGTAACACAATCACAATCCCAACGCCATTCATTTTGACAAATTATTGCGTAATTTACGTCCTCAAACAGTCGAATTTTTCAAACGTGTAGAGCAATAGATTATGCACTTCCTTCAAAATCTATGGGATTGCGATATAAAGTGTGTTCTTGATGTGCTGAATCGATAAACATAGTAAAATTTCGCCTGTTTTCCGCGCTAGACATACATTTTTTCGCATAGTCATGGCGTTTTCACATCATAGTGAAATTGCTATGGAACGGAATTCCAAACGTATTTATTTTTGGCCTATTTTCCTTGACGTCTGTTCTTGCTCCTAGACTGTCATGTGTATTCTCGCATAGTTTCTCGAAAGAAAATTTCACCCGGTCTACGTTCAGAGGCGTCGTACAGTTGGTTTAGTTCGACTAATCCTTTAATTAATTTTGTGTGATCAGTATTAAAGGATTTTGGTTTACCGACACATTGTAGGCACTCTAGGGCTCCAGAGCTCTAGAATACCTACAATGTGGCAATAGGTAACAGCTGACAATAAAACGGCTGAGTTTAATATTTAATCTATGTAGTAGTTTTGCCTGCGGCTTCTCCCGCGTCTGAAATTGGCCCATCGGAATAAAAAAGGTATACTAAATCTATACAGCTAGACCACCTGTGTGCCAAACATCAAAATTCGTTATCTTTGAGGCATAAATAAAGGAACACAGACAGATAGAGTTACTTTTACATTTACGTATGGAGTTTTAACCGATTGCCAAAAAGGAGTAGGTTCTCAATTCATTTTGTTTTTGTGTGTGTATGTTCCGCGATATATCCGGCAATTGAGGAAGGATTTCGAAAATTGTTTTAGTAGTTAGGGTATGCCTCAAGGGTAGGCCCAAATAAATTTTATTTACTTTACTCGTGTATTTTTGACATTGCTCGATGATACGTTTTCAATACACTTTGTTTATCGTGATGATGTTCTATCAAATAGTTCCTGTCATTGTAACTTACATTTCAAGTAGTGATATTGGAATTGGTGTGGGATAGGTACATAACTAAAAAGCGAAGAAAAATACTTTTTCCAAAAAAAAGAAACTGTTTTTGATAAGACGTTTTTATTTTTGCTTCACAAAAAAACATCTGCATCACATCACACGATTGATTCGTTCCATATTTAAAGCAGAGGGGTAATTGCGTTGGGCACGCCACAATTGCGGCGGTAAGTCCCCTCTTTGAAGAGTGGATAGAGAGGCGCCACGGCGTCCTCACCTTCCGCCTGACGCAGGTTCTCACCGGGCATGGGTGCTTCGGTGGGTTCCTGTTCAGGATAAAGCGGGAGGATACACCCGGGTGTTTCCATTGTGAGGATCGTCTAGAGGATGGCGGAGCACCACCGTGTCCTCGTGGAGGCGATCGGCGGCGGCGACCTCTCGCGTCCGGCCCTGGTGCGAGCCATGGTACGGAGCGAGAGGGCATGGGAAGCCGTCACCTTCTTCTGCGAAGCAGTAATGCTCGCGACGGAGGAGGCGGGGCGCGTTAGGGAGTGGCAGTCACTGCGCCCTCACGTCCCTAGCCGCCGTAGGAGGAGACGCCCCGGGCGTCGGGAGTCGATAGCGGACTCCCGGCCATCGTAGGCGCGAGCTTGCGGGCGGCGAGCAATGGGTAGCTCGCCGCCCGGTAAGAACGGCTCGGGTCGACGGCGCGTAGTGTTCCACGCGTGCCTCAAAGTGATGTCAGCAGCAGTGAAGGGGTCTACTAGGACCGCTCCACCTAGAGCGGGAGAAGTTATTTGATGATTTCCCACCCAGAAAAAGAAGGGGTAATTGCGTAACTTGCTATCAATAGTAATCGGTTTCATTTTCATAGTTAAACAACATTCATTGCGTTATTTACGTTGCTGAGCCGACAATTTATTCGAACAAATGATGCAATGAATTACAAATAATCTTCAATACGATTCAGATTCTGAATGATAGTGCGTTCCACAATAAGGGTGCAGTACGGGGATCGTGCGGTCCATGGCCCTCTACGGGGCACAGGTGTGGGCGCCCTCACTGAGGCTGCGCCCAGCGCGCCGGTTGTTTGCGGCCCAGAGGGTCATGGCCATCCGGTTAATCCGGGGATACCGCACGGTCTCGTGCGAGGCGGCGAGCCTCCTTGCCGGAGTGCCGCCATGGGATCTGGAGGCAAAGGTCCTCGCGCACATGTGGGAGTGGCGCGAGGAGGCGAAACGCCGGGGTGAAACTCCGGACACGGTGGAGCATACGGTGGAGGTGTGCCCTGCCTGGGCGGAGCACCGCCGTGTCCTCGTGGAGGCGATCGGCGGCGGCGACCTCTCGCGTCCCGCCCTGGTGCGAGCCATGGTACGGAGCGAGAGGGATTGGGAAGCCGTCACCTCCTTCTGCGAAGCAGTAATGCTCGCGAAGGAGGAGGCGGGGCGCGTGAGGGAGTGGCAGTCTCTGCGCCCTCACGTCCCTAGCCGCCGCAGGAGGAGACGCCCCGGGCGTCGGGAGTCAATAGCGGACTCCCGGCCACCGTAGGCGCGAGCTTGCGGGTGGCGAGCAGTGGGTAGCTCGCCGCCCGGTAAGGACCAAGCTCGGGTCGACAGCGCGCAGTGTTCCACGCGCGCCTCAAAGAGATGTCAGCAGCAGTGTAGGGGTCTACTAGGACCGATGCCTGCCGGGGTCGCGTGATTGTTCGAAAGAGATACCGTGACCCTGGCACAATGGGCAACTGATGGAACACGGGTGGGTTTTAGTCAGTAAAAGTCTGACACGCCCTCCCGCTCCGCCCAGAGCGGGAGAAGTCATTTGATGATTTCCCATCCTGAAAAAAAAAAAAAAAGGGTGCAGTTATAAATCCGCTTGAGAGATTGAATTCAGCTAGCACTATTTTTGCCCAGGCTGCAAGATGCAAGGTTCCCTGAAACAAACAACTCCTACAATATATTAATGTTACTTGTGCCAACGGCTCCTATAAAAATTAGGATCCGATGTCCCGCTGCGTTGGATGTGTAAGGTTACCTTATTACAGGTTTTTGTGAACCGACGGTGTGCAAAATAAACCGAGCCCTACGTTCAATTTACAAGTTATTAAAAACTTGATTGGTATATCCTATCAGACACGACCGACATATTTTTATTTAAAAAAAGATTATATGTTAAATAGGTTACTATGTTCCAAGTTAGTGGTATTTATAATATTAATAAAATAAAACAGAAGTGAACTTTCGCTGCACATATTCCACCAGTTATGTTTAAGTCCCATGTTATTTAACAACCTTATAGTAATGTAGACAAACACAGTCTCATATAACACAAAGCACAACCACCTATCGAAGCACTCACAGAATTACAAACGCACAAACACACATACACACACCCAAACATACACACACATGCATACATACACACACAGATACAGAAAACACATACACAAACACACGCCATATCACGCAAGAGCAAGCATGTATTAAAATCTATTTTTTTATATTTTTAATTATTATTATTTTTTATTATTCTTTGATTGTATAGATTACTAGCTTTTGCCAGCGGCTTCGCCCGCGTGGAGGTCAGAAAATATCCCGCGGGAACGTACTATCGGGATAAAAAGTAGCCTATGTCCTTTCTCAGGCTCTAAACTATCTGTGTACCAAATTTCATTTAAATCGGTTCAGTAGGTTTAGCAGGAAAGCGAGACAAACAGACAGACAGAGTTACTTTTGCATTTATAATATTAGTGTGGATGTGCGCCAGTATGGTTAACATTACCTTTACGACGTGTTTGTATGGAAATAGTTTATATTTTATATAGACTTATTGGCTTGTTTATAATAAGAGTTGGTCCTTTATTTCGCTGACTCATTGGACAACGTAAACGTAATTTTTGTGATATTGAAAGAAAAACCAGTTATTTAAATTGTATTAATTTTAATCCCTATTACGCTAAGTTTTATACTAACACTAGCTTTTGCCCGCGGCTTCGCCCGCGTGGATGTCGGAAATTAACGCAGGAGGACGTACTACCGCGGTAAAAATGTGTTAATCCAGGTTATATAGGTAATTTATACTCGATCCAGATCCATTAAGCCATTTTTGCGTTATCGAGAAACAAACACCCAATCATACATTATTTTCACATTTATAATATTAGTAGTAAGTACGATTATAATTCATAATCCTTCGCATTCATAGTTTATGAAAATATCAAGTGTGTTGGCGTTCGCGTTCTTAAAACAAAACTAATAGTAGGTATTCCGAGTAAGAAGACTGCGACACAGGGCTTGGTTTAGTTGAATATAAGTCTTCCTGGTTTTCCTTAACGCTCCTATTTTACCATACAGACACTCAATCATTTACCAGACACCGAACATAGTTATAGGAATAGTACTTTTGCCAGTGGCTTGGCCCGTATAGCTGTCGGAAAATATCACCCGGGTACCTACTACCGGGATAAAGTAGGTATGCTATCTGTTACGTATCCAAGAAATATATCTTTGTGCCAAATTCTATCTAAATCCGTTTGGCCGTCTTTGCAACAATGAGAAACAAAAAAAATATAAACATCTAAGCCATTTCGCGGTCTCTTACTTGGAATACCATTAGGTTTATTTTGAGTATAACGAACACACATGATATTCGCATTTACTATGAAGCCAACGTAATATGAATTACAATCCTACTTATCGCGTTACGTATCGTACCCGACCGCCGCCAACGGACGGACGGCACGGACGAACACCCGCCAGCCACTCTGCTCCCGCTTTTTAAAACTCTGATATCTTCTAAGATATTCATTTGAATTACATGCTGTAAAGGGCCATATTGATCTATATTAAATGCACAATTTATTTAAGGTACTTAATTGGATAAGGATTAATTCTGTATTGCTTAAAATCGCTTCGTAAATAAACCATTATTTCTCGTAAAAAGTAAAGAATAAAAAATGATTATTGTGGGTTATCCCTAAGAGATAGACATATACCATCGCGGACTTTTTTGTAGACTTTGTTAAGGTGTACAATACTGTAGTACATTATTTTGATCTATTTCGTAGAGTTCAGCCAGCGTTCGCAATGTAAGCGCAAAAAAATGAGTTTATTTATGACATCACATTAGAAACCTCTAAAATTATAAGTGTTTCTTTACTATATTACGCATGTTATATACATATAAACCTTCCTGTTGAATCACGCTATCTATTAAAATAACCCGCATCAAAATCCGTTGCGTAGTTTTAAAGATATAAGCATACATAGGGACAGACAGACAGCGAAGTGACTTTATTTTATAATATGTAAAGATAAAGATTAATTGCTCCATAAACGGGTGAAGACACTGACTCCTGTAATACAGGTACCACCTAGCTCAGGAGTCAGGGCTTCATTTGATGTTGTCCAACCTTTTTATATCAATAAAGCATTTTTATTATTTATTTATTATTATTATATTATTAATGTTATAGGGGGCAAAGCCATTGCCATCAACCGGGCACAAATCCAGATTACAGGCAGGTAGTGACATTTATTTTGTATTTCAAAAATTGTTTTACAAGTATTTTTCCCCGTATTGTGCCAGTAGAATAAACAGAAGCTATGTTACTCCTTATAACATCAACTGTTTGCTTGTTAAAAATCGATCTAGCCGTTACAGAGATTAGCCATAACGAACAGACAGAGAGACAGCAAGTTATATTATTGTAAGTGTCGTATATTGTTTAATATGCAATTAGCCAATACCTAGTTTTACCAGATAGTTACGTCAGAAAAGACCTAACTCCATTTGAAACATAAACGAAAATTACAAAACAACCCATCATACCAAAATTTGATCGTTATAATGTAATGTTAAAAAGTTGGAACACTCGCATAATCAAGGTATTCACGGGTACTTTTTTTATTAAGGCGACATTACGATGTTAATATGTAATGTAACTCGTGCGATATGGTTTAGGACTGGTTTATCCTGGTTATTAGTCGTAGGATGGGCAGAGTAAGTAATTGGTAACTTTTTGTGTTGTAATTATATCTACCAAAAGGGTTTCGATTTAATTTTGTGAAATTTAGACTTACACACACTACACACACGCACTTTTACTTGATATACTAATATTATTTACTTATTTATTTATTTATGAAAATCTCTCTCTGTCTTTATAATGTAATATAATATAATTATTATATTATAATATAATTTCTTTGTATGTAGGGCGTTTTTTTTGGATGGGACACCATCAAATGACTTCTCCCGCCCTAGGGTGGAGCGGTAGGGCGTGTCAGACTTTTACTGACTAAAACCCACCTGTGTTCCTTCAGTTGCCCATATGCCAGGGCCACGGTATCTCTTTCGAACGAATCTCGAGACCCTGGCAGGGTGTAGGGAGTAATTTTCGGAACGGTTGGACTAATTTTGATGAAAATTGGTATAGGGATACTTTGAACCCTGGGAAAGGACATATCCTAATTATACCACCCGTGCGAAGCCACGGATAGAAGCTAGTGTGATTATAAAAGAGTGTGTTCACGATAATATTAAATCCGCTGGAAATGAGCGCAGGTCCTCTTGCTCGCAACTTTGCGTTTTAACCGTTGAGCCAACGAAGACTGAAGGAACGTCGAATGGGTGGTATCTAGGTAGTGTCCTTCTGTAATGATAGACTAAATGCACTTAAATAGCGGTGATTAACACCATTTGGCCTTCTGACCTTTGTATACTTAGTTCCTACGGTCGACGTTGAACGAATATTTAACTTTACTCTTTATATTTCCAAGAAAATCCACACATAAAACCTACTTTTAATCCCCAACACATTACATAAAGGTCACGTTACATTATTAAATACGGACAGGCCTGTCCCGAGATTTAGGGATGTCACTAATTGTATTAAACTCACACGATCATTTAATAAAATGTTAACCTTCATACAGAATGTGAAAAGGGCGAAGAAATCTTTGTCTGTTGCTTCGGACGTTTATTTATTTGGGTCAAAAGGGAAGAGGCGTAAATGGCGGAAAAATTAAATGTGTCTTGATCGCCTTAGGCTGGTTTTAATTGAGGTTTTTCACACCCTTGTAAAAGGTGGTTCAGAATATGCTGTGGTAGAATTTCCAGTGGAATAATCTACAATTATATAAAATAGTATCAAAGTTTGGATATTGAATATAACAATATCCATAATATCTTAGGACAACCAACACACCGTTATCTGATCCCAAACTAGGCAGAGCCTGTACTATGGTAATCAGACAGCTGATAAACATACTTATATATATTTCTAAATACATACATATTATAGATAATTTACACCCAGACACAGAACAAATAATTGTGCTCGTCACACAAACATTTGTCCTGGGTGGAAACCGAACCCGCGACCTCAGTCTTAGTAGTCAGGGTAACTTACCACTAGACTAACAGTCCATTCAGTCAAATATATTTGAAAAAAGTAATTGTGACGATGTAGAGTACGAATCTGATGAACAAAATATTGTTTTTTTAAAATCTGACGTATTCTTCATTAGATTTAAATTACTGTGCAAAGATGCAAAAGTTATGTTTGAACCCAAACCGAGGTTTAAAATGTGTTCCACCCAAAAACACTTCAATCTTAACTGATATACTTAATGGTATTCATCTAGAACTATAACACTCGGTAATACTACTGTAGCTTCCCACGACGCGACTCTACTAGAACAATTTCTATGAAAACTTTATCGAAAGCGTTCTAACAAAATTCCGTCATATCGTCGCGTCTGTCTGTGGGGGCCTTTAGTAAAAGAATATTCGGAATCTGATTAGTAGTTCCAAAGTTTATCTCCTATGTGCAAATTCATAAATTTACCCTCACAATATTTGTATAATTTCCAATATTTGTATACATAAATTTACCTACTTTCATAATATAAAATGAGACCACATGTGTTGAGATTGAGAATAAACTCTTAAATCGCGACATTAACACGCGAATAAATTCAAGCAAATACCGTAGAAATATTAGTAGCAATAACAATTTTACTATCGGACCGCAATTCACATTTTATTACAAACATACATACATATGAATGCATTTCTGCTACATTTGCCGCCAATAATAGCGGAGAACGTCCAGTTTGAGGCGGCTATAACCGGTTATTAGATCTGGATTTAACTGGATCTATCCGTGCAAACAAGCTGTTAATTCGAAAACCTGAGGAGCGAATATAAATATGCTATTTCTGATGGTTTACGACCGACGCAGCTTCTAGCATCTAAGACGTGGGTAGGTAATTGGCAACCGTTGCAATTTTCAGCATGCTCACTGACTTCTGCCATTTAACAATGTTGTATCTGCCCTAAGTTCATTTTGTATATCCAGATGGATCATTGCAAAAATGACGTTCATTTAAACTTTTACATTACATTTTATTTAGTGACCAAAACCGAATTTCATGATATTCCTTGTTCCCAGTTTATTTTATGGAATGTTTACGACACTGTGACTTCTGAGTTTGTTACGGCATTGCTTCTAAGAGTAGTCAGTTAGGAACGTCGACCTCACCTAGTTTTAAAAATAAGATTGAATTGTAAAGTGTTTGTACTAACCTACTTCAGAAATAAAATCATTTATCATAAAAATAAAGTTAACATTTAGAAGCAAGACGGGGGTGGGCGCCTTACTTTAATTTTTAATTTTAATTGGTCTTTTTAATTCTCTTTTTTTGGTCGTTCGTTATAACAACAACTTAAAATAGGTTTATACTAGATGACGGTGTTCTGAGGTCATTAACATTAAACAAAAAATAGTTACAACAACTAAATCTTATCTTCTTAATCTTATCTATCTTATCTTATCTAATCTTCTTTCGTTTTAGTTAAGTTTTCTATGAAAGCATGTTTTTTTAAATATTTTTTTATTTTCTATTTCGGCTAGTGTGCTATCCTGGTGATCCTAGCCAGGATAATAGCACAAAATATAATTATTGTATCGATCCTTGATAAGTGTGCAAAGTTTCAAATTAATCCGACGTTTTGAAAGGGGTGAAAATGACGTTCTTAGATTTCGTTGCACAGTTACGTACAGACATACCAGGCTTATAAGGGCGTGTTAAAAAAAAAAACAATCAAATTGAGAAAAAATATCTTGACTGTCAAAAAGTTACACTTTTTTCGATCTAGCTCTCATTCACAAAAAGTGCAGAATATAACGTGCGGTCCAGAACCTCGTTTCTGAAAATCCTGACTGAAATGACTTGGTCCCCAATAGAGAGAACAATGCATTCCAAAAATAACCGTTCAGACTACTAAATCACATGTTTAACCTACCTGTTACAACGCGACACTGAAAAATGGCGCCGCATACAAATTCAAAGCTGTAGTACAGATGTGTTACCGCTGAAATATGAAAGAGTTTAGATTCGATCTCGTTCAATTGAAATGTTACCGGCTGATGAATGTATTTACTTTTGGAACGAAATAAAAGAAATACCTATACGTACGTTTTTGACTGTGTAATCAAAAAGTTGCCTATGGCCGGTTTCACTTAAGTCAAGTGTAGAAACGCCTCGTTATACAGTCCATCTTGAAAAACTAGGCGAACTGAAAAAAAAATGTATTTACATAAATTTGATAACCTACGAACAATTAAAAAAAAACAAAAACTTAGACTAAAATGTTAATTTTACGCTGCTCAATATCTCCTAATACGTTGGTTCATTGTTTTTTTTTTGTTGAAAAGTTTTTATTTTCTCATTTCAGTTTCCTTTTCAAACGTGTTCATGAAAATGAGATCAAGTAAGTTTGCAATCACGAAATACCTATAGGTCCTGCCAAACTGATACCAACGTTGACTGTCCTATAAACAAACACTCAGTGTCAATTCATCGGCATAATAATCTGTAATTGACCAATCACGACATAATAACTGAGCCTTCGTAGCGTCATAGGAAAAGCCTCTTCTAATACAGAGAAGGACAAAATATTAATTACTAAGCTTACGCACTGTGTTCTTATGATTATAGATGATTAGGTCAAGATTCTT
Organism: Aporophyla lueneburgensis; assembly: GCA_932294355.1. Taxonomy (NCBI): domain Eukaryota; kingdom Metazoa; phylum Arthropoda; class Insecta; order Lepidoptera; family Noctuidae; genus Aporophyla; species Aporophyla lueneburgensis. Next base: position 22,706,761 of record OW028758.1, on the reverse strand, counting down.
TTGACGAGAGGTTTTTGAACCATAATAACGCTGCTTACGCTACGAGTAACATTGTAAAAAGAGGCAGAGAGAGAGATAGTTCTCATATTTTTCAAGGTTAAGCAACCTCCAGCGACATCAAAATGAGAATACAAAATGACGGCTGTGAAAATTTTCGTTTTCTTTATCATGGGTGTCGTTTTAAATGTTGTCGAGGACGCTGAAGCCGATCGTGAGGTCAAAACGAAAATGCAAAATGGTGTCTGTGAAAATTTACATTTTCTTCATCATGGGTGTCGTTTTCATAGTCTTCGAGGTGTTATAGCCGATAGCGATGTAAAAAGTTTGAGTATTTTCAAGATAGAGAAAACGACGTTACATTCGGAGTTAAAGAAAAGCCTGAAATAACTTTTTTATTTGTTTGCAAGAAGAGGAGTTAAAAGGTTGTGAAGTATCATCGGATTGAATTGAATTGAATCCAAGTAAACGGAAAAAAATACCGGAACACCAATTTCCCTAGAATTTTTATTCTACCATGTTTAAGTCACTTATAAGAAAGCTATTAGGGAAATAGAAATTAGTGATAAATATGTAAATTAATTATCACTTTTTTGATAATTTATCAAACTCAGAAAGGTAGCGTCGATATTACATAATCCTGCTTTAAAATGAAACCGCTAAGTACGTCTAAGAAAGTATTAGGTATATTTTTATTGTCTAGTTACAACAAAACCATATTTTCTTTGAAGAAAAGGGTTTTCATAAAATCGCTAAAAGAATTCACATTCCTTATTCTATCCCTTCATAAAGCAAATAACTACCTTCATATTATGTGAAATATCATATGGTTTTACTTTACTTTTCAATAGCTTCTACCCGCGACTTCTTATTTTTTTTTTGTAATGTAAAATCTAGTGCACAAAGAGTATAATATATAAATAAGCATAGTTGGATTATCACACCGTCTGTAGGTATGTGTTCATTATTGAAAAGTACCTTAATTTTGGATAACCTACAAGTTAAAATAAAACTCGCGATGCTACACCATACTAAAAGGAAATACTCAAATACTATGATAACCCCCGCCAGTAGGTACATTCGTGATAAAAACAATATCTACCTACAACTTTAGCCATTTCCATAAACACGTGCAACGTTGAAATAAAAATATACTGATAGTACAATCTGATACTATTTAGTTCGGAATGCCAGGATAACGTTAGTCATCCGTGACCTTTTAAGCCATACATTTCATGAGTTTTTTTTTTATATATATATCTTAGAACAACTAACACACCGTTATCTGATCCCAGCTTAGGCAGAGCCTGTACTATGGTAACCAGACAACTGATAAACATACTTATATATTTCTAAATACATACATATTATAGATAGATTACACCCAGATACAGAACAAATAATTTTGCTCATCATACGAGATTTGTCCTGGGTGGGAATCGAACCCACGACCTCCGTCTTCGCAGTGAGGGTCACTAACCACAAGACTAACAGGCCAGTCAAAAGTCAGTTTGGACTTGCATCCTGTCGATGGCAATAGGCTCGCCCCCTATTACATGGGACTTAAACATAACAGGCAAAATGTGGGTGTACTGTAGGTACACCTCTGCCTTACCCTCCGGGGAAACAAGGCGTAATGTTACGTTATTCCATGAAAAATAACTTTTACAGGCGGCAATCAGAAATTTCAGGGCAGATTGAAAATTGTGCCATTACATTAATTAAATACACTGAATGTGTACCACAGATGTGGTTTGTTCATAAAATGTTCTAGTGACTTTTAGTATTCTAATTGTGGATAAAACAAAATTCTACATAACACATTAATGGTTTTCAATTATAATATAGCATTTACCATAAGCCATTGCTATTCCCACATTATTACTGTATGAACCTAACTTATAAACCAACATTATTTTTTCCTAAACAGAATTACTATCCAATTAATGTATTAATTCATTTAAATTTCGTTACTCGGAAGGAATATTAAGTCGTTTGTACCGACTGTCACTACAACAGTCTTTAACAGTCGTTACGGGTCGCCAGAAGCCCAAAAGTCTGACACCCAGTCTCACTGAGGGATCTCGTATTACCCAGTAACTGGGTTTTGGAGGTTAGAAGGGCAGTCACTCCATGTAAAATTCTGGCATTCAGCTGCAACCGTATAGACTAGAGGACCCCAACATAGTAGGCAGATTGATTGATTTTTTAATTATTTATTACTCAGAAGCAACTCATAGTTTGGATTTTTGCCCGATTGCTGCTAATAAGCTCGCCTCCTGTTACATGTGGGTTAATTTAAGGTGCCACCATCAGCAGCCTATTTATTGTTCCCACTGCTGGGACATAGGCCTCCTCTCTTCAAGAGGGTTTTTTTTTTTTTTTTTCAGGATGGGAAATCATCAAATGACTTCTCCCGCTCTGGGCGGAGCGGGAGAGCGTGTCAGACTTTTACTGACTAAAACCCACCCGTGTTCCATCAGTTGCCCATGTGCCAGGGTCACGGTATCTCTCTCGAACAATCACGCGACCCCGGCAGGCTTCAAGAGGGATTGGGCTGTAATCTTCCACGCGGGCTCAGTGCGAGTTGGTACATGTCACATTTCTTCGATTTTTTGGTTCTAGGACATTCCGATTTTCACACAATGTTTTATTAGTATACCTCTACCCTTCAGGAGAAAGGGGTGTGATTTATGTCATCATCATCATCATCATCTCAGCCGCAAGACGTCCACTGCTGGACATAGGCCTCCCCTATTTGGAGGGCTTTGCCATAATCGCCACGCTTGGCAAGCGGGTTGGCGATCGCAGTATGATGGTAAAATGCATAGAGAACGCTGCTGCCCATTCTCTAGTAAATCCCTTAGTCGCCTTTTACGACCCCCACGGGAAGAAATGGGGTGATGCTATTCTTTATGTCCGGCACCACACGGGTTATGTAGTAAACTATTATACAACTAACTATTTACTAGAAGAACTATAAAAATACATACAAAAACTTAATTTATTTTAAAACGAACAACTACCTAATAGAAAACGCTGGGTTTCTTTCAATCTGAACATTTCTTCGCTAACTATAAGTCAAGTAGTTAACTTGTTAGCGAGCTCAGTTACTCAGTGAAACTCAGTGGAACTCAGTTGCACGTGTACGTTAACATTTAAAAACCGCTGAACCGACTAACAAGGTATAAATAGGCACTTGATTGAACTGTGCGGGAAACTTAAGGGCTGGTATGCATTTCTTTAAGTGTAATGTTTGTTTTGTAAGTTTTGACGATGGAATAGATTACCTATTAGGACCTACAGGTAAGAAATATACACATATTTCGAAAAGTCATCATCTGCCTAAGCTTTCCAACTTTTCATTTTGGTGTAGGTTTTAGTCAGTCTAACCAGATGCAACTCAACACCAGTGGTAGGATTGGTAGATGTCACAAGTCTTTAAGTATTTGGTGTTAGGGCATGCCGGTTTCCTCCCGATGGTCTCGTTCACCGTTTTAAGAGCAGCGGTGATGAAATAATTTACACAAAGTAGAGTTCCCTTTTTGGGTTTGATCCTACGACCTTTAACTCCTAAGTTGTGGCCATTACCACTGGGCCACCACTGCTCTCCTTTCGCTGTTCAATTTTATAGTAAAGGTAGTTAAATTACACGCGGACGAAGTTACAGGTTTTTGATTAACAAAGTTCTCAAGAGCAACTGTTTCTTATATGTGGTAGCTATTTCTTGCAAAGTTGCACTACATACTTTGAAATACAAACAGTACCAGAAAATAAAATAGAGCACCGACCCTTAATAGCCTGCGCTTTGCACTGAGTTCTTGGTTAAGACGTGTAACGCGGTAACTAACAAGGAGACGGCAAGACTGTGGGGTCCTTAAATAGAATGGAGGTTCCGCGTGTAGTTAATACTCAGTGAGTGTATTCAAATACTCAAACCCTAGAGCGCACTACTTTGTCATTGCCGAGAAAATAGGATCCTGAAGTTTGAAGTGGAAAAAACTTTTTTTTAATTAAAATTTAATAACTCGTTATAAACAATTCCTTTCAATCATTCATCATTAGCAATACACAAATCTGGATGATCTTTATCATTAAAACAAGAAAAACAGAAATTTTGTCGACAACTTCCACAACAAATAACAACTTCTTTGAAACTTCAGGTTTTTTTTGTAAGTCTACCTTGTTCATCTGGAATGGAATTCTGGATCTATGCCAGCACCCTTATTGCCTAACACACTATAATCACAGTCTGAATCATTTCGAACGATATAGCAATATGCATTGGTTCATACGTTCAAACAATTTGTCTGTTGTACAACGTAAATGCCGCAATGAATGTTGTTGAAAATGAAAGCCATTACTACTATAGGGTCTTACGCAACAACCTCACAAGCAACCCCAAATTAAGTTTTAAATATGAGAACACTAGCTTCTGCCCGCGATTTCGTCCGCGTCAAATATTTGCTCCCCTGACCCCGTCGCATCGCAGCCTGCCAGTTTTCGTCATACTTTTTGTTGCTGCTCCGCTCCTTTTGATCGTAGCGTGATGTTATATAGCCTATAGCCTTCCTCAATAAATAGGCTACCCGACTCAAAAAGAATTTTTCAATTCGAACCAGTAGTTCTTGAGATTAGCGCGTTCCACCCCCCATTTTAGGGAAGTGGGGGGTTAGAAAGAGACAAATAGTAGCCTATGTCACTTTTCATCCTTTCAACTATCTCCACTTAAAAAATCACGTCAATTCGTCGCTCCGTTTTGCCGTGAAAGACGGACAAACAGACACACACACTTTCGCATTCATAATATTAGTATGGATAAGCACGTTAAACCGTTGACCCCGGCTGTCATACGCGGATTTTTGACAGCCGTTCTGGGCTATAAGAAGCCTGAAATTCGGACAACCTAATCATGGGGTACCACGTTACCCGGAAAGTTGTTTGTGAAGGTCAGATAGGAAGCCACTGCATATAAAATATTGGTATTCAGCTTCATCCTAACTGGAAGCCGATTCCAACATTTCGTGGGAAAAAGACTAAGCAGATGACGATGGGTCAATATACGTTCGTGTCGTTGAGCTCCCTACATTAGTTTTGAGCTACACGATGACTGATACATATATGCCGTCTGTTGGGATAGGTCAACTCCAAGCTGCAATGGCTCTTTCTGCAAAAGACTCTTCGAGATATTGCCCTGCATTGTTAGACTCACATAAAATTCTAATAATATAATGTTTGGACTTTAAAACAGACGATGACCTCTGAGTTTGTTTCGGCGTTTCGGCTAGGAAATGCCAACACCATCTAGTTTTTATAAATTGACCACAAAATGTTGAGGTGTAAAAGTGTCTTATAAGATCTACTTACAGAAATAAACATTTCATTTCATAGCTCGCAAAAAATTACTCTAGAAGCTACCTATACATCTCTATCTACCCCCTTAGGCAAGACAGGCTAATTGAACAACGCATACTTTGTCCCAAAAGATTAAATCAGCCAAGTTTGTTATTACTTTTAAAACTTCACTGCACGTGACTCGCGTATCATCCATTAACTTTTAAAATAGTCTTTTGCATTGTATATTGCACGTTAGATTAAATTTTCAACCATCTATCTTGTGTTTATGTTCTTACGGAAAAATGACATGCTAGGTAATCATATCAGAGAATACTGTATAAAATATTATTTGCAGAACAGGAAATAGGTAAAAACTAAATTGTAAGATAGATTGAAAATACTTTTTAAGGGTTTAACACTGACATTGTAAGATAATACAAGTAATAGACTGCTCGAAAAATACAACAATAATATAAATAATCTATTAGATGAATTTCTTCAATGAAATAACGCGGTTTAGCACTTTTGAATTGCGTTCAAGAACTGTCAGATTACAAAACTTGGTGATTTTATAATTAAATGTAGGTACGTATGAGGCTATCTTTGACACCGAGAACTTATTCTTTGCTCACCTAACTTTGTCACTGCGCTTGAAATTTCGTTTGGAGATTACAAATGGCCACCACAATGATCAAAATGTTTCAAAATCTAGAAGCAATATCAACTCAGTAACAATTAATGTCAGACTGATATGAGAAAATAAAACTTTGCCAGATTGAGACTTAGATTAAAATGCAAACGTTCCTAAAAATAAAGATCATGTTTAAGAAACGAGAGCCTTGGTTTTCGTGTTTTACTACACCCGAGTGTACACTTAGCATTTTCTCATCTTCAAAACACAGTCATCTAAGCATTCTAAGCTACTAAACAGCTAATGCAGCTTGCACCTTCACTTAATCCAGCCGTTAACTTAACTACGTCCTCCACTAAGTAAAGTGGACTGCATAAATTTAACTATGCTACAATAAACTTTATTGTCCTGTTGACAGCGTTTTACTAGTATTTTAACCGTCCCTTTTACTTTAACCGCTGTTAACCAGGACGGGTAGTTAAGTCCATCTTAGTGTTGCCAGTTTATTTATGAATTGGTAGTAAAATGCGGCAAAAGTTCTGTTTTATGAGTCAATCAATGACATAGAGTTTTATTTATACTGCCCAGGTCGGGTGGTTGCAAAATGACGGCCATTTTAAGTTATGTTCGTAACAATTTGACGTTTACGAATGATTTTTATTGTCTGTCAACATTGCGAATGTTGATTCGCTGATAAAATACTTAAATTGTTGGTGTATATCATCTACATAGCTTCTGCCCGCGACTTCGCCCGCGTCAAATTTTTGCTCTCTTGACTCTTCCCGTCGCATCGAATTGCCTGCCAGTTTTCGTCAATTATTCGTTGCTGCTCCGCTCCTTTTAATTATAGCGTGATGTTATATAGGCTATAACCTTGCTCAATAAACAGGCTACCCAACACAAAAATATTTATTCAGTTCGGACCAGGAGTTCATGAGATTACCGCGTTCAATCAAACAAACAAACTCTTCAGCTTTATAATATCAGTATAGAAGTATAGATAACACAACTACAGGTCAATTCTGTAAAAGTCTTATCGTTAAAATTTACATACACAATGTGACATTCCACTTGCCGATGCCGCTAGGGATTGATACTACTACCTAAGTGATCAGTTCTAGCTCACCTCACATAAGTTTTCGGTGTGAAATTTTACAGAATAGATGAAGAAGAACACTGGTTGACAAACTTCTGTCGATCCGCAACGACTGCCAAAGACGGCCGGGACCTTAGTAAATAAATATGGTCACCCATCCACAGTCCACCCATGCAGCTGTTATTATTTAGGCACAAGTCGCTCCATGTCAAATACTAGTACTCAGTTGCACCCGGGTGATTGGAACTCAACATAATTAGTTGACAGAAGGCTAGCCAGAAGTTGACTGCTTACCTGGCATCTACAACCCAGTTACTGGGTTACACGATACCCCTTTTTTTTTTCTTTTTCTTTTCTGGGTGGGAAATCATCAAATGACTTCTCCCGCTCTGGGCGGAGCAGGAGGGCGTGTCAGACTTTTACTGACTAAAACCCACCCGTGTTCCTTCAGTTGCCCATGTGCCGGGGCCACGGTATCTCTTTCGAACAATCACGCGACCCTGGTAGACACGATACCCCTTTTTTTCTTCTCCCGGATCCCGCTCTGGGCGGAGCGGGAGGGCGTGTCAGACTTTTACTGACTAAAACCCACCCGTGTTCCATCAGTTGCCCATGTGCCAGGGTCACGGTATCTCTTTCGAACAATCACGCGACCCTGACAGTTATCTTAACTTTAATCTGTGGTTGTGGTATTATTTTCACGTTGGAAAGTTGTGACGGAGAGAATGTATATCGTAATATACATATTCCATTTAGACTGGAAATCAACCTCAAAATATTTGAGAAAAGATTCAGCAGACATGCTTCATTTATCTATCTATATGCAAGGTGGCGACTACTATATTACAGTAAATTAAACTGCAAATATCTAATAACGTTCTCAATCATTAACCAAATATATACGATATAGTCAACATATAATTTCATCACCACTACTTTTAAAACTATTTAGGAAACTATAGTGAAGGAACCGGCATATCCTAGAACCAAAAATTCGTAGCCATGTGACATCTACCCACCCGCAATGGGCCCGCGTGGTAGGTTGTAGCCCACTCCCTCTCGAAGAGAAAAAAACCCTCCCATAGTTTTTTTTTTTTTTTTTTTTTTTTTTTTTTTTTTTTTTTTTTTTTTCAGGATGGGAAATCATCAAATGACTTTTCCCGCTCTGGGCGGAGCGGGAGGGCGTGTCAGACTTTTACTGACTAAAACCCACCCGTGTTCCATCAGTTGCCCATGTGCCAGGGTCACGGTATCTCTTTCGAACAATCACGCGACCCCGGCAGGCATCGGTCCTAGTAGACCCCTACACTGCCGCTGACATCTCTTTGAGGCGCGCGTGGAACACTGCGCGCCGTCGACCCGAGCTTGGTCCTTACCGGGCGGCGAGCTACCCATTGCTCGCCACCCGCAAGCTCGCGCCTACGGTGGCCGGGAGTCCGCTATTGACTCCCGACGCCCGGGGCGTCTCCTCCTGCGGCGGCTAGGGACGTGAGGGCGCAGAGACTGCCACTCCCTCACGCACCCCGCCTCCTCCGTCGCGAGCATTACTGCTTCGCAGAAGGAGGTGACGGCTTCCCATTCCCTCTCGCTCCGTACCATGGCTCGCACCAGGGCCGGACGCGAGAGGTCGCCGCCGCCGATCGCCTCCACGAGGACACGGCGGTGCCCCGCCCAGGCAGGGCACACCTCCACCGTATGCTCCACCGTGTCCTCCAGACGATCCTCGCAATGGAAACACCCGGACGTATCCTCCCGCTTTATCCTGAACAGGAACCCACCGAAGCACCCATGCCCGGTGAGAACCTGCGTCAGGCGGAAGGTGAGGACGCCGTGACGCCTCTCTATCCACTCCTCAAAGAGGGGACTTACCGCCGCAATTGTGGCGTGCCCAAACCCTCCCATAGTCAAGACAATATCCAACTCCGGCAAATCATTACTTTTTAGTTGGTTTGAGAAAAAAAAAAACCTTTTTTGTTTCGAAGTTAGCTTTTAGTTTAGTGTCAGCGTTTTAATGTATCTTCATATTGTTGTCTCCACATTGTATATTCTGTATGTTTGTATGTCACTGAACTTCTCCAAAGCGGCTGTATTGATTTTGATGTTGTTTTTTTCTGTGATCGAGTGGGTCCCTGGATGGTTTAGATAATCAATTGGACCTGGTAGATAAATCTGTTTGGCAACATCTGTTATGGCCGCTTGATAGGTTGATGACTTTTTCGAATAAATCAAAATACACAATACGCAAAACTTGACCTTTCCTTGATTCGTGACGCTATACCGTAGGAAAGCCATAATGTTATACCTATGTACAGGTAATTTTAGTGTATCAAATGTATCGGTGAGCTAATCCCTTATGATGGATAGAGTAATGTATCGCTATCTAAAATCAACATGGCGGATTAGAGGTGTACTCGTCAACAAATGTGTTACGTAATGGCTAAATTATTCATTTGGTGTTTTTTGAAAGAAGGGTCTGAAAATATTTACTTAAACGTTGTTTAAGCCTCATGAATGTTTTAATAGGGTTTGTTTAATTATAAGGTCATTATTTATCACCAGAATAGGTAATGTTCTGATAAATAAAAATTCAATTACGCTTTGAATCAGAAAATAAACCAATAGAGAGAAAACAGTGTAGCTTCCGAACTTGGCTTTTAAAAGCATATGTACATTAGAACTTACAGACATTTCTGCGGAGCTTCTTTAATTTTCTTGATTTACAACTAATTAATTAATATTTTTGTGTTTTATTGCCACTCTATCTCGCTATTCTATCTACATTTCAAGAAAAATCTGTTTTTTCATCTAGGAATACATTCTACTCACTCGCTGTATCTAAAACAGATTTCTTAAAACTTATATTACAGTCACTTATATTGCCTAAGCTTGTCTCTTTAATACACTGCCTGCAAATCCTGAGAGATTAAAATAATCTAGCTTAAATCGGAAATAGCATATCTTATTGCACGACGTTTTGCATTTATCAAAGTCACAAATGATCCCGTATACTTACGTCATAATGTATTCCTACCATTCTGCAGTGGGTGGCAGCGAAATATTTAAGTACTTTGTAGGAAAACTCATGGTAGTGAAACATTAAATTCTACAAAAAACACATTAATTCGTCAGCAGCCTGTAAGATTAAATAAATAAATATCTTTGGACAATCAACACACCGTTATCTGATCCCAAACTAGGCATAGCCTTAGCAACCAAACAACTGATAAACATACTTATATATTTCTAAATACATACATATTATAGATAAGTTACACCCAGACACAGAACAAATGATCGTGCTCATCACACAAAGATTTGTCCTGGGTGGGAATCGAACCCACGACCTCAGTCTTAGCAGTCAGGGTCACTAACCACTAGACTAACAGGCCAGTCAAAATTGATTGATATTATGACGTTAAACACAACATAAAAAAAAACGGCGGTTTATTGCGTAACAAACTTACGACGACCATGCCTTTCACTTTGACAGTTCGACACAATACATGGCTGTATTAATGTTGTCAAGCACACATTTTTTTCAAACATATGAAGTAATGGATAAGTCATGTATTTCAAATACTTTGTATCTTGATAAAGGTAGAGTGCTGTTCCCATTGATCAGTACAGAGATTATTCACTCTTTCCTCTGATAATATACGTTACACTTAGTAATAATTTTTTGCAAACAGTTTTGTCTTTGACGGTACTTGTAATATACTATGAAGTGGCGTGTATTCAAAAATAAAGCTTTATTCAAAGCTTAGTGGTTCTGTGAGTGGATACAGTTATCTGTCAAACAGTGCACCCAAACAACCACCCTAATATACATACGGTTTTGTGCGTTTTGGAGTTTGTGGACTACGGGATCAGAAATTAGTAAGATTTTGCCGTTGTTTTTAGTTGTAAGGTTAAATTAGAAGTAGGTGCATACTTAATAGACAAATATTTAGAGACAAACATATTTTTATCGTGTATTGTCACGAGAACCGAACGTGTGGAATACGCTTGTGTGTCAAATCTTAGCCCTATAGCTTTAGTGGAAGTGGGTGAAATATTGATTGCAAAATTCCAGGACATACAATAGTGAAGTTAAATAAAGGTTTTTAATAATAAAAAAGTGAAAGTAACAAAAAGCATCAATTGGCCGATTTTTCTAAAATGATATTTCTAAAGATTTTAAATTGGAATCATGTTGTTGTTTTATTTATTTGGGAAAATAACTACAAATAATATTATGAGCACCCTTTTACAAAGTTCTCTGCTCTATTAGATGAAATCCCGTTTGCCAGCACGGCAGAAGTACAGCCGTTTAGACGAAGCCGCAAGAAGTCCACTACTGCACATGGGCCTCCACCAATTTGGGGCGTTTGCCATAACTGCCACGCTTGGCATGTGGGTTGGCGATCGTATTATGGTGGTAAAATGCATAGAGAACGCTGCTGCCCATTCTCTAGCAAGTGCCTTAGTCGCCTCTTACGACACCCACGGGAAGAAATGTGGTGGTGCTATTCTTAACGTCCGTCATCACACTGAATTAGACGAAGCCTAATAGCGTCCATAGGATACATTAATTTTTTAAGTCTTCTCGTGATTGCTGGCTGTCTTATCCCTAACCAGAGGGAAGAAAACCTATTGACGCGTCTATTCACAAGATAGTTTATCTTCATCATCAATCAATTCCCCTAGCTTTCCCCAAGGACTTTTGGGGTCAGCTTCCAATCTGAACAGATGCTGCTGAATACCAGTATTTTACATGGAACGACTGCCTATCTGACCTTCCTAACCCAGTTACTAAGTAACACGATATCCCTTAGTAACGACTGGTTGTCTGACTTTTGGGCTTCTGACTACACGTAACGGCTGTGAAAGATCTACAAATAATAATAATATCTCAGGACAACCAACACAATGTTATCTGATCCCAAACTAGGCAGAGCCTGTACTATGGTAACCAGACAACTGATAAATATATATTTCTAAATACATACATATTACAGATAAATTACACCCAAACACAGAAAAAATGATTGTGCTCATCACACAAATATTTGTCCTGGGTGGGAATCGAACCCACGACCTCAGTCTTTGCATGCAGTCAGGGTCACTAACCACTGGACTAACAGGCCAGTCATCAAATGACAGCCGAGACCAACGGCTTAACTGGCTTTTCAAGACACAGTTGGTTAACCACCCTGCCAGGGTCACGGAATTGTTCATAGAGTTACCGTGGTGCCATAGGCAACTGAAGGAACACGGGTGGGTTTTAGTCAGTAAAATTCTGACACGCCCTTACGATCCACCTAGAGCGGGAGTCTCGATATGTAACGTCTTTCGTGTAAAATAATATTGACTTGAGCGTATCAAATAATTCCACACTGTTTGCAAATTGCATTTTTCAAGCGTACAATTTTAACGTATACTTTATACAAACATCAATTTTCGTATACCAATACAATTATGAATATTATGTATCATATAGCTCGTCTTAGGATCCATAGACACGTATTGTTTATCTTTTGCTAGACAGGACAGGCTTTGGCGTATAGAATTATTGTGCTTCGAGTTCATTATAGTTTTATGTATATATATTTTTTTATTAAATTAAGACAAAAACTTTTGTACTCGTCGATTAAATTTAATGTTAAAAATTGCCTACTCAGGAACGATCACGAATTCATGACATTGGTGATAATTCTGTTCTGTACCAATTAAACTTAATTTACGTTAAGCTGTCTTCTCCTAATGAAAAAAGAACGAGGCAGCAGTAAATAAGAGCTGCCAAAACTTGTAGGTACTAAGTTCATCAGGCTCGAGATCATGCTAGATTCAAGACAATCGAGACGTTATATACTTTGACAGTTCTAAAGTATCACTTGTCTTTTTCTTTCGCGGTGTGTCACTAAGAGATAGCAATACTCTTATTTAGTGGAGCTCTTAGTTAGTTTAGGCGGTAAACAAAAAAACCCGGAACTAGTGTCACCATCTTCACATACTCATCATTTCAACCGAAAGACGTCCACTGCTGGACATAATACCTCCAAGCTCCCCCACTTTGATCAGTTATGTACTTTCCACATCCAGTGGATTATCTTCACAAGGTCATCGGTGCACCTTGAGGCCTTTCGCCACACCAGAACCTTTCGGCCCAATCGGCCATCTATTCTGTTAGCAACGTGCCCTGCCCACCGCCGCTTAAGATTGACAATTCTTCGAGCTATGTCGGTTATACCTTCGTTATCCTACGCATCTTTTCGTTTCTGATTCGAGAGACTCCAAGCACAGCCCTCTCCATTGCCTTTTGGGTGACTTTTACCCTCCTAATAGGGCCAATTATGAGCACCCACGTTTCACGTTTCTTCACCACGTACTTTAGTTCCCCAACGTCTCAATTTCGATTATTATATTTATGGTAGAATGTTACGCAAATGTAACTTAATACATTTCTCCGCATATCAGTAACCAGTTCCCGTCAGTAACTGTTTTCCTTAACCACAAGGAGAAAAATACAAATCACATTTGTTTTTTTTTTTTAAGAACGTTCACTGTTTGATCTCAGTTTCAATCTGTCAAAAATACCTTGAGTTTTCATTCATTTTTGACAACTTTTTGACATTTTATTGTCACCGACATGAGACTTTGAACGTATTTAACTACGAGAATTGAATGTCAGGTAACTAGATTTTTTTAAACTGATACTTTAAGTAAAATACCTACCAGTGGCGAACGATGCCATTAAAAACTCATAAAATTTATTTCGTATTTGGTGATTTTTACATACCGACCCATCCCGTGTGCGAAGTTTTTCTAGCTAATTTAATTTGACTATGTAAAGACAGAAGAGTATTAATTATAACATCGCTCTATTTGGTGGCTAATAAGTTTTCTTTTTATGAGAAGTTTTGTAAGCGTCACCAAAAAATATTTTTTGAATCAAAATACTCGTAAATATTTATGTTAACTGTATATTTACATTGTATGTAAATAATATACAGTTAGCATTAATAATTACAGTACCGATGCCTGCCGGGGTCGCGTGCTTGTTCGAAAGAGATACCGTGACCCCGGCACACGGGCAACTGATGGAACACGGGTGGGTTTTAGTCAGTGAAAGTCTGACACCCCCTCCCGCTCCGCATCCAGAATAAAAAAGCCGTCTCTTTGTTAGGTAGAGTGAGCTTATAATACACAACTCTTTGGTTCTAGGCTTTTGCGAAACTTAAAAAGAATATGGAACACATATGCCACTCAAAAGAGAAATAGAGAACGTGGAAAAAACCGTATTTGACAAAAAATCCTACCGACAATTTTTTTAATATCTGTAAATTATGTCTATGTCCTTTACTTCTAAATTAAGAGATCAAGTTACTAAGGAGGCACTTGCCATTTACAAGCTCAGGTAGTTTCCTTCACTTTTGAAATTCTACACACACCAGCCAAATTGACTTTGAGTAGGCGTAATTTCATGCTATTTCCCAAGTGGTGACGTCTTATGAGTTGTAGACCGTGGGTTCGAACCTTAAATTAAATTATTTCATCACCACTGCTCTTAAAATCGTGAATGAAAACATTGTGAGGAAACCAGCATGCCCTAGCACCAAAAATTCGAGGACATGTGACATCTACCAACGCGCAATAGACACGCGTGGTATATGACAGTTCACTACCTCTCACAAAGAGGATGCTAGTGTCTCAGCAGTGGACTTAAAGGCTACATTATAGGCTGATTATGGTAAATTTCCAAAGGTAAATAATTATTTGACTGATATATTCCTGATCATCAATTCAACCTTTTAAGCTCATTTAATCTCATTGAGTGAGTTTTAATAAAATATTCATTCAATGTCGCGGGTTTGTAGCGTATCCTCGTTAATTAATTATTTAGTACTAGCTTCTGCCCGCGACTTTGTCCGCGTCAAATTTTTGCTCCCCTGACCTTTCCCGTCGCATCGAATTGCCTGTCAGTTTTGATCAATTTTTCGGTGCTGCTCCGCTCCTTTTGATTGTAGCGTGATGTTATATAGCCTTCCTCAATAAATAAGCTACCCAACACAAAATTTTAAATAAGGAATTGTAAAATATTTAAATCATATACACAAAAATAATTTATCTATTCGGACCAGTAGTTCCTGAAATCAACGCGTTCAACCAAACAAACAAACTCATCAGGTTTATAATATTAGTATAGATTTCACAGCAACAGAATGGGATTCACGTCAAGGTATTTTAATAGAGTCCATTCATATTTTATAAGACATTAAAATGGGATTCGATTAAACACGTCATGTGTTTTACATGCCATTTCTTAGTCCTGACTTGATAGGCTACTACTATAAAAAACTTCAATCACTATCCTACTAAATCAGGATGAAATAGTGAGGGACACTAGCTTAAATTGGCAATATGGCCCTATTATCTGAAACTCATTTACTTCTCGTTGGAGCCTCGCTCACTTTCGACATCTAAAGGACTACCCATAGTGCGCAACAATGAAAGACTGACTACCATTTTATTGGTAGAGTTTCACGGCAACGTCTATCGATTTAGGAATCCCCAATTTCTCTAAATCAATTCTTACGCTATAAAAAATAAGTAAAATTGAATTTGATTAAATTAATCAAAATTACTTTTCAAGTAATAATAAATAAATAGTAGTAATATATTACAATAACAAAATTTGTATAGAGTTGCAGCCAAATTAATAACTTGTAAAATTATTTTATTTATGTAACTATGTTTGTCAATCATATTTTTAAAACTCACGTGATACGGAGGAATGAGGAAAATTTCGTGAGGAAAGTATTGAGTATCTATATCGATGGGTGGAAGAGCAGAGGGAGTCCAAAGAAACGATGGATGTACTGTGTGAATTATGATATGGATAGAATGGGGGTGACTGCTGAGCTGACAACGTCTAATAGAGAAGTGTAGAAGAAAAAGACATGTTGCGCCGACCTTTTTTTTTTTTTTTTCTTTTTTTTTCAGGATGGGAAATCATCAAATGACTTCTCCCGCTCTGGGCGGAGCGGGAGGGCGTGTCAGACTTTTACTGACTAAAACCCACCCGTGTTCCATCAGTTGCCGATGTGCCGGGTCACGGTATCTGTTTCGAACAATCACGCGACCCCGGCAGGCATCGGTCCTAGCAGACCCCTACACTGCTGCTGACATCTCTTTGAGGCGCGCGTGGAACACTGCGTGCCGTCGACCCGAGCTTGGTCCTTACCGGGCGGCGAGCTACCCATTGCTCGCCACCCGCAAGCTCGCGCCTACGGTGGCCGGGAGTCCGCTATCGACTCCCGACGCCCGGGGCGTCTCCTCTTGCGGTGGCTAGGGACGTGAGGGCGCAGAGACTGCCACTCCCTCACGCGCCCCGCCTCCTCCTTCGCGAGCATTACTGCTTCGCAGAAGGAGGTGACGGCTTCCCATTCCCTCTCGCTCCGTACCATGGCTCGCACCAGGGCCGGACGCGAGAGGTCGCCGCCGCCGATCGCCTCCACGAGGACACGGCGGTGCCCCGCCCAGGCAGGGCACACCTCCACCGTATGCTCCACCGTGTCCTCCAGATGATCCTCGCAATGGAAACACCCGGACGTATCCTCCCACTTTATCCTGAACAGGAACCCACCGAAGCACCCATGCCCGGTGAGAACCTGCGTCAGGCGGAAGGTGAGGACGCTGTGGCGCCTCTCTATCCACTCCTCAAAGAGGGGACTTACCGCCGCAATTGTGGCGTGCCCAGCACTGGGTTGCGACAATCGTACCCGCTATGTCGCCATGAGATCACACCGGAGCTCTGTCCGCCGTGCCGCGATTTGTTGCGGCAGCGGAGTTTCGCCCCGGCGTTTCGCCTCCTCGCGCCACTCCCACATGTGCGCGAAGATCTTTGCCTCCAGATCCCATGGCGATGTTGCGCTGACCTCAAATAAATTAGGATAATATCTTACTACTCTGAGAGGACTCTGATGGAATTCGGATGTTACAGTCTCTTTTATAGTCTAGACATAATCGTCTCTTTTATAGTCCAGACATAATCTTGGTTTCACAGACTTTGACTAAGGTGAGCGGTTTGTTCAGTTAAGCCTTGTATAGTCAGGGACTTGATTCTAAGTTAGATCCGATAACTTTTTAACTGTGAAAGCATTGTGTAAGTCTTGGCAACCTATTTTACATGAAATAACAGAACATATTCATCATACGGATCTCTCTCCACGCGAGTTCAATTCGCACTCTTCCAGTTTTCTCAGTTATAAATCGCGCTTTCTATCTACATATCAGTACGACTACGGTACTTAATAGCCCGCTTGTATGTTTGCGTAGTACTCTTCTTAACTAAGTACCTTCCTTTGAACAGAAACATCAGCAGCCCTTTTCAAAGGACACAAAACGAACAGTTTTGGTCAGGAAAATAGGTATTATAAGAGTTACGACTGTAATACACGAAGCCAATAGTTTTAAGTAGGCTTAACCAGAGTTTTACGTACGTCACTTTCTATAGCAGACGTTACCAGTATATCCTGACCCTCAAAGGAGTAGGGAACTAAAGATTTTGGCGTTTAATGGACATTGGTCCTGCCTCTATAATAGTTCAGGTTATTCTGGCTCTTTCGTATACACCGTATACAACTTGTTTAAGTAATTAAACCACAGATTAAAATATACTATTCATTATGGATTCAGTAGGTATATATGTAAAATATGTGGTGTGGTGTAAATAGTAGTATGTAAAGGCACGCCTGTATGTGTAAATAAATGGATTTGATACTTATTTTAATTTAAAGTAAACTAGCTTAATTGCCAGCGGCTTCGCCTGCGTATTATACGTATAAATCTTCCACTTTAATCACTCTATCTATTTAAAAAAATCGCATCAAAATCCGTTGCGTAGTTTTAAAGATCTAAGCATACATAGGGACAGACAGAGGGAAGCGACTTTGTTTTATACAGTGGTTTTATACTATGTAGTGACAATCATAATGAGCCTATTTTTTCCCACTGCTGGGACACAGGCCTCCTCTCGGTGACAGGAAGTGGGCCGTATTCCACCACGAAGGCCGAGTGCGGGTTGGCAGATGTCACATGTCTTCGAATTTTTAGTTCTATGACATGCCGGTTTCCACACGATGTTTTCGTTCATTGTTATGAGAGCAGTGGTGGTGCTTTTGTTAACGTCGTACCAAGGCAGGCGATTTGACAAAGTAAAACTCCTGCCTGGGTTCGAACCCTCGACCGTAAGTCGTAAGTCGGATCCGATACCGCTGAGCCACCACTGCTCCAAAGTTAGTAAAGTAAGCAATATTTACAGTTAATTTATGATCGCTAATCCTAATAGACTCAAAAAAAAATCAAAACCAAAAGTCATTTATTCAAATTAAGCACTTTTCGAACGTCAAAATTACAAAAGACAGTCCCCCAAAACGCCCACCCGTCACCACTTCCTAGTGCTTTAGCTGGGAAGAAGAAGTGGCCAACAAACTCCCCAGCAGCACAGCTGTCTGTCCAGTTAGAAGAACTTGATTCTATACAATGGTATATAGTAAAACATTAAGAGACACATAACATTAAACTAAATGATTTTCTATACTTCTTTTTTTATTACCAAACATGATTTGGTATCCGTCCGTATAAATGTCTAAACTTTGTGATTCTTACGTACATACATACATAAACTCACGCATTTTTCCCATCGAGGTAGGCAGAAACTACAAAATGCCACCTGCTTTTTTTTTTTTTTTTTCAGGATGGGAAATCATCAAATGACTTCTCCCGCTCTGGGCGGAGCGGGAGGGCGTGTCAGACTTTTACTGACTAAAACCCACCCGTGTTCCATCAGTCGCCCATGTGCCAGGATCACGGTATCTCTTTCGAACAATCACGCGACCCCGTCAGGCATCCGTCCTAGTAGACCCCTACACTGCTGCTGACATCTCTTTGAGGCGCGCGTGGAACACTGCGCGCCGTCGACCCGAGCTTGGTCCTTACCGGGCGGCGAGCTACCCATTGCTCGCCACCCGCAAGCTCGCGCCTACGGTGGCCGGGAGTCCGCTATTGACTCCCGACGCCCGGGGCGTCTCCTCCTGCGGCGGCTAGGGACGTGAGGGCGCAGAGACTGCCACTCCCTCACGCGCCCCGCCTCCTCCTTCGCGAGCATTACTGCTTCGCAGAAGGAGGTGACGGCTTCCCATTCCCTCTCGCTCCGTACCATGGCTCGCACCAGGGCCGGACGCGAGAGGTCGCCGCAAATGCCACCTGCTACGATCCTTAAACCTATTGCCTCGTTTACGTTGACACATCTAGTCATACAGCACGCCGGTTGCGCATTCTACGCATCTGACTATACCCTTTGTGATTCTTCTAACATTCGAATTCTCGAAGAATTCATGTAAGGCTTTCCGCCATCTTAGTGGTCAACTGTAACCACGAGCTTGTCTTGTTAAGCCAGAGTTACATATTATGCAATGCTATTAGCCTAGTCCCGTTAAAACATCGCTCTGTAAAGTTTGATACAATTTAAGGACGTCCTTGTCACGTTTGCTCGTTCAGTAAATTATTAAAGGTGATAATCATAGTGAAAAGTGTTGTAAAATATTGTCTATTTATGCGTACTACTCGTCTCAATCATACAACACTTTATTATTTTCATGGATCCCTGGTTTACAAAGACCGATTTATTTTTTCGTTCGATATCTTCTTTTTCAAAGAGTAAAAAGTATTTCATAATATCTGTTACTGTCGAAAGCCGTGAATGTTTAATTGGTCTTTTTTGATGACAGCTTGGCTGTCTAGTAACCGACAGGGCTGAATAAAAGGGTGTTGTGTTTGAGGTTTTTTTTGTGAGATAAATTAATTAAACGCAGTTTGCTTTAGGTACAGTGTCCCTTTCCGTGTAGTGCCAGACTTAAAGAATAGCAACACTCTATTACTAAATTATTTTTTTGTAAATAAATTGCAGACTTTATGTGGCAGCCACCGCTTGTCTAGGATACCATAGCTTACGTATCAAATTATTGTAGACTAGTTTTCGCAAGCGGCTTCGGCCGCGTGGAGGTCGGAAATTATCCCGTAGGAACGTACTACCGGGATAAAAAAAATACCCTATGTGTTAATCCAGGTAATACACTATATGCGTGCCAAATTTCATCTAAATCTGATCAGTACTTTTTGTGTGAAAGAGTAACAAACATACATCCATACTCACAAACTTTCACATTTGTAATATTAGTAGGATACACTTTTTCCACAGTCCGGTAACCAGAACACATATGTTTCAAAACCTAATTCCTTGATTAATGTGTAAACATTTATCACAATATTTTTTACCCAAACTAGTACCGAACAATTACGTACACACGACTACAGGTCAACCTACATATTTCCAATTTTAGCTGACCTCGCATTGTATAAGCTTTTCGTACAATGGTACAGCTTATACTGGAAATGTATAGTTTGACCAGTAGCGGTGCGTACAGCGGACGTTTTAGAGCTGACCGCTTTCAAATCAATCAAACAAACTAGTTATTTCAAACGGAACGCTTTTCGTTACGACTGTACGTGCGATGCGTTCACAATCAGAGTGTACACTGACGTACACAAGTTTTAAATGTTTTATGTTTAGTTTTATTTTGGACGTAGATTTGTATCACGATCTACTTTTGTTTTGATAGTTTTTAGCCGACTTGACCATGTTTTCTCGTCTTGCTAGCGGACCTTTGGACGGATGTTTACATAAAATGCTTCCATCATTGTCACATTACCATGGATAAAGATGTTGGGCAGAACCATTTTCTATAAGTACTATATCTTAGTATAATATTATTAAGCTCAAGAGTTTGTTTGGTTGAACGCAAAAAAAAAAAAATAGTGTTGGATAGGCCATTTATCAAAGTAGGCTTTAGGCTATATAACATCACGCCATGGCCCATAGAAGCCGAGCAATAAGAAAAAAGTCACGAATTCGATGTACTCGCACGGGCAGATTATTCGATGTGATGAGGTGGATCGGGGAGCAAGAAATTTGACGCGGACGAAGTCGCGGGTAGAAGCTAGTAATATTATAAAGACAAAAATTGCTGTATTTGTGTAGGGGGGGTAATCTCTGTTTTCTTAACTTTATCTATAGTATAATATTATAAAGCTGAAGAATTTGGTTTAACGCAAAACATCTTTTTGATTTTGATAGCACAATTGTTGCGAAGGGCTTGTGGCTAAGTAATAACAGAAAGACGGGTTGATCGTTCAGGTTAAGCTACGCTTGCCGCGGTAGGTCCGTGGATGGGTGACCATATCGTAATTTATTTGGGGTCGACGCAACATGTCTTTTTATTCCATCATTCTTTATTAGTCATCATCTCGGTAGTCACCCTTCTTTCTAACTATATCATCTTTCACACAGTTCATCTATCATTTCTTTGGTCTTTTATAGCCATCGAGATATATGTATACTCAAAATTTTCCTTATGAGATTTCCCACATTCAGACTAAAGAATATGTCACTAATTATATACATTCATAAACTCACGCCATATTCCCATTGGAGTAAGCAGAACCTACATTGTGACTAATATAATAAATAAATTAGGTTAATTCAAATACAATTTGAATGGTAACAGAGAACAGCCCACGTTCCTATGATATTTATGTAACTTGTCTTATTTATGGGAATACGTTTATCTATTCGATCGTGTTTAGAATAATTTTACACCCTAATGATACCCTTTATATTGGTGTGAGTCAAATACGAGGTAAACTATCTAAAATAATAATATTGCTAACTTTAAAACTATTGCCTTTAATAGTAAAAGTTATTACAATAAGTGTGTAAGGGTTTTTGCCTCTTTGGTCTAGTGGTCGCTACTACGGAGCATGAAGTCCTGGGTTCGATTTAAAGGCCAGGCCATGTGTTACTGGGTTTTCCACTTGTAAGTTTCTGTTTATTTCGCACACCGACCGTCTATTCACAAAATCCTGTAATAGGATAAACTTACACACCCCACAAGTCCCGCTGACTTTGGGTCCTAATTTCTAAAGGACGCTCAGGTTACATTTAAATACTGTGGCAGTTTTCTGCCAAAGGAGGTTTATGAATAACTGTTGATACGGAATTGTCGTGCTGTTGAATTTACTCGTGTTTTTTTGCTGTTTTCGCTATCGACTTGCAACTATTATATCCCCAATATGTCTGCTCTCAAATAGCATATCAAACTTTACAGTGACAATCCAGATGTTTGAAGGAAATTCACTATCCATAGCTCTATATGTTTGAAAAATTCACCGGCTCATCAACTTAAATAATGCAATGAATATTGTTGAAATGTCAAAATGCACTAGGAAATTTGTTTCGCAGTTATCCCTTGGGCAATCTGTCCTGTAGCTATTGTATCTGATTGATTACTATATAACCTATGTACATAAGGCTGTGTATTGTAAACAGCAATTAATATTGTCAACTATCTCTGCACACAATCGGAAGGCCTAGGTGGGAATTAGTGGGAAATACCTAGCGGGATATTGATTCTTCTAACTGCATATTTGCATCCCCAGAGGGAAACTCCATCTATCTCCATCATAACCAGCCTATAATGTTCCAACTGCTGAGACACAAGCCAGGACTGTTATGTCACATGTCTTCGAATTTCTAGTGCTCGGACATGCCGGTTATCTCACGATGTTTTCCGTCACGGTTTTGAGAGCAGTAGTGATGAAATTATTCACACAAAGAAAAGCGCCTGTCTAGGTTCGAACTTCGATATAAAATTCGTAAGTCGTGGCAGTAACCATCGAGCCACCACACACTCCAGTTAGAGTATTGAAATAAAATCACAATGACCAAAACTATTTTTAACTGACATCAAAAAAAAAATTAAACCGCCGAAAAACTGAAAACCATAAAATAATAAACCTTAAAATTATGAGTCGGCGCTTTGAGTGATCCTTGTTCATTGATTTTTCAGCGCCGACTCAAAATTTTAAGGTTTATTATTTTATGGTTTTCAGTTTTTCGGCGGTTTAATTTTTTGTTAAAAAGTTTTTATTTTATATTTTTTTGTGGCTTTAATGTACTAATAATACTTGGCAAGGTATACCCTATCCAACACAAAAAGAATTATCAAAATCGGACTACTCTGTATAAAGTTATGCGTGTTTATACATTACAATCAGTGAGTGAACAATCAATCATCCCCTGTTTTCCGACCCTTAGGGTTCGATTATGTTTTCCAAATTTATATGGGACCATCTTGGGAGTATACCCTTTCCAACAGAAGAAGAATTGTCACAATTCGGACCACTATGTAAAAAGTTATGCGTGGTCATACATAAAAAAAAAAAAAAAAATATACGCTTCGAATTGATAACCTCCTCCGTTTTTTTCGTCGGTAGAAAAAGGAGGTTATCAATTCGACTGTATTTTTTTTAATGTTTGTTTTCTCATAACTTTTGACTGGGTGTACCGATTTTGATGTTTTTTTTTTTATTGGAAAGTTGGTGCTTCCCGTGTAGTCACGTTTGGTTCCATTCAGACAATGGGATCTATGTGAAAACCATATCAGTCTTAAATTTGCATTAAGTATTTGCGGCGACAAATGAACGAATAACGCGATTAGATTAGTGCGGGGTATCTACCATAACTAAAAATTTAAAGTAAAAACTTTTTAATATCATAGCATAACTGCGCCCCGCGGTTTTACCCGCATGAGCTGCCAGGGTCTCGAGATTCGTTCGAAAGAGTTACCGTGGCCCTGGCATATGGGCAACTGAAGGAACACGGGTGAGTTTTAGTCAGTAAAAGTCTGACACTCCCTCCCGCTCCGCCCAGAGCGGGAGAAGTCATTTGATGATTTCCTATCCAAAAAAAAGCTACCCAAATATCCTTACTGTGTTTTATTCCTCAAATTGTTGAACTCCTTAAATTTTTAGTTGAGCTGCACGTTTATTCCACGCGTTAATACTAGACCCACTGCATCAAATAAGTTTTTTTTTACACATTTTAACAGTAATTAACATGCATATTGTTATTTAAAACCGCGTCCTACCCACAAATCGGTCATTGACCTATAAACCCTGTTCACGTTGTTTAAAATACGAAGAAAAACGCAGTCACCCCACTACGAATCTGTCAGTTTTAATATACGTAGTGAAAAGGGTGTAGTATCCCAAAATGAGTTACAGACAGGCTGGGTATGTGAGGGGAATATGCAATACCATGCAGGCCAGATTGAATACATGACTCTATAACTGTCTGGCGGTTTTGAGTATTTTGTATATGGCCTACGCAAATGTCCTGCAGATCTGGTAGCGTCTTGTGACGGGTCGTTGAGCTCTCTAAAATAGGGTTGAGCTACACGATGACTGATACATACATGCCGTCTGTTGGGACAGGTCAGCTCAAAGCTGCAATGGCACTTTCTTCAAAAGGCTCTTCCAGATATTGTCCTGCATTGTTAGACTCACATAAAATTCTAATAATATAATGTTTGGACTTTAAAAGAGATTATGACCTCTGAGTTTGTTTCGGCGTTTCTTCTCAGGGAACAGTCAGCTAGGAAATGCCGGCACCATCTAGTTTTAAAAAACATTGACCAAAAAATGTTGACGAGTAAAAGTGTCTTAGAAGATCTACTTACAGAAATAAACATTTCATTTCATTAACGAAACGCGACTAAATCTAGGTCTAAATCTGCCTACCTTTTATATTTTGTCAAAATTGTAGGTAGGTTTGGTCGAAAGTGCGACTGCTAAGCGTGAGGTCACGGGTTTGAGGTCTGGTTCGGGTCAAGTGTTATTGGTTTTTTATATTTGGAATTTCTCAGCAGCAGCCCGGAGTGTGGATTTGTGCCCGGTTGATGGCAATAGGCTCGCCCCCTTTTGTATGTGACATAAACATAACAGGCGACATGTGGGTGTACTAAAGGTAAATCTCTGCCCAACCCTTCGGGGAAATAAGGCGAGATGTTATGTTAAGTTCTTAGAGAAAAGGCAGGAGTAAAGTATCTACAATCATTTAAACCACAAAACTTTTGTTGTGAGTATGAATGTGGATGGCTATACAAGTAGGGGAAGACCAAAAAAAAACGATGAATGGACTGTGTGAAATATGATATTTTGGCTAGAAAGAGTATAAATACTAAATGACGACTAATAGAGAAGCATAAAAGAAGAAGATAAGCCGCGCCAACCCCAAAATAAATTTGTGTAAGAGAAAAGGGATGTTGAGAGAAACATTCCACGTACCTAGCAGTGGCGAAGGCACCATATAACACGATTCCTACCGGCTTGCCTTCGGGGATTCGCATTGGTAACTCTATCACTATTAAAAATACAATAGTATGTAAATAGTGGCTACTATTGTCCATAAATATAGTTACACCACGGGTATTTAATTCACCATAACATTCAAACAACAAAAAAGGTTATTTATACGTTTGTATTACAACAAAAGAGAAATGTTCTAAATTAACCCGGCGCCAAAACGTCATAATCGGGAACTAAAAATTCATACAACAGCGATCCCGTAATGATGTCACTTTAGGTCACGTGGCACCGCTTGTTATGTACGAGAGCAAGCCGCTGTACAACGGGTTATGACAGAGACAGGTATAGAAAAATGCGTCAGCGAGAACGAGATAGAGGAATATTGCATATTTTATTCGTTTTCATCTGTTCAATTTAATTGTATTTAATTCATTACATTCCTATATTAATTTTAGAATGATAGTAAGTATTCTTTATTGATGAGTCAGTAAGTTAAGGCCGACTTCGCTTCGGCTTCTCTTTTAGAAAAATTTACGCCTCGCCGCTGGTACCTAGTCCATCCCTGCATAAATACGTCAATGCCAATTCAGGCACCTACGTGTTGCATAATGCAATAAATGTATCCACCGAAGTCTCTAATGGAGGAACAATGCTGCGGATAAACTTTGCGGTCACTGCAAGTGGCGGATGTTCTGGGATATTCGGATCTAATAGAGGTGTGACTGTCAACGGTGGTTAAGTGGGGTTAGATTTGGCTATCAATTACAAGGACATTGACACGATGTAAATGTGGCATACTGATTGACATACCACATAGTCTGGTTATGGCTGGTTATTTGAAAATCAGAACATATTTGTAAGATATGCTACTTAGATAAAGGAGGAAGGTACCATAAAGAAAGACTTTTAGGAAAATTAACCCGAAACTGTGAGAACGGAATGTGCACCTATTTTCACGGAAAAATCAATTAGTTCATTTAGACAAAGTAATAAATATCTAAATCCTAGGTTTGATTTCCAAGTCGGCCAAAATGTTATTGGTTTTCGCCTGTGGGAATTTCTCGTTAGCAACCCGCGGTAGTCTTTGCCCAGTTGATGGCAATAGGCTCGCACCCTCTTTCATGAGATATAAACATAACTGGTGAAATGTGGGTGCGACAAATATTGGATATTCAAACAATAAATACATATCATTCATAATCAGTCTATAACCTTTCCATTGCTGGGACACAGGCGTCCTCTCGGCGGGCCTAGTGCGGGTTGGTAGATTTCACATGTCTTCTAATTTAAACAATAAATGAAGAACATTAATACTAACGAAATAAAAAAACAGTAAAAAAACATATCTGCCTATCACTTTGGAAAAACAGGTGTGATGTTTTTCCCGAAGATTAGAATGGATAGTATTCAAAACTCTTCCTGTTAAATCCTGTTCGTGTTAGTTTAAATAGATACTTACCTGCTTTACCTGTATTCTGGTACGCGTTTCGCGAGCTGGAGTCTTGCTCGATGGGGTTATTAATGGTTTTTTCAAAATTTTCAGTAAAAATCAATTTTTAGGACCAAAACTCAAAAAAAAAACTACAGCAAACATTTCAGTAATGCCGTAGTTAGCTGGCCCGCGTGGAGACGCGTCTTTTGATACCTCGCCCGTGTGCCTAGCGAAAATAAATGCTGTTTGATTTGTTACTATGTCTACATTTTCTTAGAATACGAACCAAATAACTCACGTAAGTATTCCATATTTTATAAATAGCTTCCGTTTCCTTAATATTTCAAAAGTTAACCTCCACACGTCTTCAAACCCTTCAGCATTGTCAACGTTTCGTATTTACAGGCGCTCATTAGCCTTTTACTACTATCTCACTCCCTCTCGCTATATTTTGTATGTCCATCTCACACAGTTGTCGTTTGCAGTTCATGTTGTATAAATATGTTTTTTTTTCTTTTGGACCTCGTCAGTGAAAGGGTTTGACAATCTCTTTTTTATTTATAGATTTCACATGGTTATTTCGTGTTAATTTCTGTGTGGGCATCAATGGACTTATTTAGTTATTTTGGGAAGGTTACTTTTTTAGGATTGAAAATAATGAACGGTGATTATGATGAATTTTGTTCCGATGATTTGTATAGAAATTCATCATCATTACCAAATAGCCTGACTTTACCAACTGTATATTTATTTATTTACTAGCTAACAGACGTTGTCCTGTCTCAACGATACCTATTTACTTCGAATTGGTATCTATATTTATAAAAATGAATCCCTATTTCCCTTGCTGGATAGATTTCACTTTTTAATTTTTTTTTCTTTCATAAGAACCTTCTCCTGACAATAACAAAAACAACAAAAAACAAAGTTATATTGGTCCAGCCGTTCACGCGTGATGGCGTGACCAAGGGAAATAGGGATTCATTTTTATATATATAGATAAAAAACTCAGCCACGTTACATGCATGAAACATATGCTGGAAATAATCTTATTAACTAAAATACTAAAGAACATGCCATTTACGGCGAATTCATTAAAATATGTTGCTGGCTTGAAATACTAAACTTAACTAAAAACCATTTCAATCTAAAGTAAAAACAAACTAAACTAAAACAGACTGTTGCAAATAGGCCGGGTAACACAAAAAGCAAAAAAAAATTCTGAATTTAAAATGATAATTTAAATTAAAAACAACTTGGCATGGACAGCGTGATTTTCTTTGTGTTAACTACTGGTCATAAGCGTCTCTTTTAATGTGCCAACCCTCACGCTCCTATGTCAGCCTCATCCAGGTTTTGCCCACGATGGTAACAACGTCATCCTCGCATTTCATAGCGGGATGACCGACACATCGACTTCCAGTCCTTGCACGCCACTCTATTTAAGAGAAACCAATTTTGTGAAAACCATTTTTTATTCATTGGGCTAAGTCAGTGATAAATTAAAGCATTTGTAGATACGTCATAAATATTTATATTTACGCGAGATCTTGATCAAATATTTTTACTAAAATATATCAACCCTTTGTCTAACTTTTAAACATATAAACACACGTTGGACACAAATTACAACTACTGACACAACAAAAAAATATTAGGAACGAAAATAAACACAAATAACAATCACAAAAACCGTTGTATTAACATGGCCACGTTGCTCTTCATTTATATACAACAAAAACAATGTTAAGGACATAAATATGTATTTATAAAACAATATAAATAGTATGAATGGTGACCCCGTCCCTTCGTACCCAACTTATGTCGAGATAAAGAAATTATTACCTTATGTGTCGTTGTAATAACGTTTATTTTCGAATCGTGGTGGAATACAGTTATTATCTTTTAGGCTTAGTTAATTAATATTTATTAGAAATACGTGGTTGGATGATAAAATGGCTAGATTTGAGCTAACTAACGTATTCTTTGAGGGATTGTTTGGTTAGTAGCAGAAGCCGTTAGGTCACAAGTTCGATGCTGGGCACAAAACTGAGGGGTTTTTCTTTGACACTTCCACAACATTCATTACGGTAATTACGTTGGTGAGCAGACAAACTTTTCGAACATATGAATCGATAGATTAACAATATCCTTGAAAATAATTGAGATTCTGATTAATATTGTGTTACGTAATTAGGGTGCAGGCATATTTGTTCTTTAGTCGAATAAAACAATAATTAGTGCAAGAGATGAACACATTTATGTTTACAACATCCCGCAAAACACCAAAAATTGTAAAAAAGTTGTTTGTATTTAATTATCATCGTCATTTCAGCTGCAAGACGTCCACTGCTGGACACAGGCCACCCCCAAATAACTGAATTTAATTAAAGGACAAAAATTTAATCAAATAACACTTGTCATTCAAAAACAGTTCCTAGTTTATTATCGCTATCGTTTTTAAATGCAGGTATCTAGTTTATGTTTTTTCCCTAATTAGTATAGTGGATCCAAACTCATCGAGTTATTTCTGCTTATTTTTGACATACACTAAATAAACAGATTGGTTAACAGTGTCAAGTATTCATAGGAAGTGCAATAAATCAAGCGTTCCGGATGTAATCAGTCATTACGCAATACAAATACATAAACCCGCCTTTAGGGCTGGTTTCAAAGCAGAAATTATGTAAAACAAGTAAATATAAATGATGAATGGTGATCTTACGAACTTGTTTGCATTCAGTTCACATCTCTGCACCTAGCTTCAATGAAATACAATTAATAATGGGGAAAATTATATGGGATCCTCCAAAAACGTATTGACCTTCTAATTATGTACGATATTTAAAACAAAAGGGCCTTTAAAAACATTTTGGTCTTCTATTAATGCATGACCTACTTTTAAGTTTCTACCCCTTTCCTAAAGTTGGTCACAGTAACCCGACCAAATGGGTTAGGTTATAACTGTGATCAACAGCGCGAGCCGAGCGAGCAAAGCGACATGTGCCGCGGCATTGTCTGGTGGCATCCGAGTTGGTCGTAGTTACTTGGCTATTTAGTACCTAAATTTCCACTTTGGGGCCCTTTATTTAAAGAGAAATTTTTGGAGGGTCACAAAAATAGGCACATTTATAACATTAAACTTTTTAGAATGTCCTTTAATATTTTTAGGATACATGCTACAAATAATTATTCGTTGTGTGCTCTCGCAAGCTCTATTCTCTCTATATTTGTGGTAACCGACCGAAATAGTGACATAACTCTGATTCAGTGTGACGAATCTACTTTATTCAACGGAAATAAATATCAGTACTAGTAACTGAATGGATCTGAAATAGACGCAGCATCTATTTGTAAACAACGCAGTGTGCGTTTTTATTTCAGTAATAATTGCTCAACGTAGTGCCTATTGTGGGGTGTGAGTATTATGACTATTTGTTATCAAACAAACAATTTTTGTTTCAAAATAAAAACAATTAGATAATAATGACACTGGCTTAGGTATTGGTAGTTGAAACCACTCTTCTCTCACACCTAATCGTATCTTCACTTGTATAATCACATATTTTTGGTGTTTTATAGGCAAAACAACATATTTACCCTGAGAGTTTAGCAAAAAAAAAATTGCTCTAAATCCGTCTAAGTACCAACCTAAGCACATTTTTGTGTTTAAAAAGACCTTTGTTTCAAAAAGAAGCAACATTACCATAGGTAAATACTAGTGTCACGAATTTGTACTCAAAACTCACACAAACCTGTGCATATATGTCTAAGTCGATCTCCCATGGGGGACGTTGTGAGCTACCATGCCAAGGTGTGACAACATTCTACCTCAATGAAATGTTTTTATATTACGGCTGCCACGACAAAGACCTAGCTATGCTTTATAATGGCGGCGTTGTATGACCAAGGTTACTTGAAGTAAATTATTACTTAATAGGACATTACATTGTTTTCTCAAGGATGGAACCCAAAACTACCAGTAATGCATACTCTACGATGTAGCATTAAAACGAAATAAATAATAATATATACGACTCATCTCACGATAACTTCAATTGTTCCAGACCATTCAAACATGGGTGCCCCGCGAGCCTGCCTCATCTTCATCACCATCCAGCTGGTCTCCCTTGCGTATGCGCAGGAGGTGGCCAAGCGTGTTCCGCAAGGATTCCTCGGCATGCGCGGCAAGAAGTTCTTTGACGAAGACGGCACCGAGCAGTTCTACAAACGGAGACCACAGTTTTTCGTCGGAGTCAAAGGAAAGAAGAGCCTCCAAGACATACTGGAGGCCCCACAGGCATACTACAAACGAGCCCCAATGGGCTTCATGGGAATGAGAGGCAAGAAAGACTTCATGTTCCCAGATTCCCAAGGCACCACAATTTTCCCGAAACGCGACGGTTCCTTGATCGGACAGATAGACTACTCCTCTAAGGAAGAACTCTCTGACCCCGACCTCCCACTCCTCAATGAGCTACTCGTGCATTATTTGGCGCAAATGAATTCTCCCAACGCGAATTTCATACCGGAGTCTTTTGAAACCGCTTTGGAATCTGAACAGTCGGAAGAGGTCGACAAACGAGCGGCGAATTTCAACCAGTTCTATGGAGTGCGAGGAAAGAAGTCGATGAACAATAAGCGACCTTATGACCTGACCTTCCGCGGCAAATTCATCGGGGTGAGGGGCAAAAAGGACCTGAAAAACAGCGGAGCGCATGAAATTAAGTTTTTGGTGGATCAGAACGGACCTCTGCCCAAGAGAAAGGCTCAGATGGGTTTCTTCGGCATGCGAGGCAAGAAGTGGACAGATGGTGAGTTTTTACGTGAATTTCTAGCGAGTTTGATATCCATATTGAATGAAAGGTCAACGTCCGTTCGTAATGATTAAGCTTCTGGTTTTATTTAGACAAATGATTCCTTTATCTATGAAACCTTTTCTTTTTCGTTTCGTTCAGTAAATTTTGAAAGATAACTCTTTCAGTAGAAACATTTTTGATTATAATTAGCACTCATTACAAGACAATTTAACTCCTTTTAGAAACCGAACTTTTAATGTTAACCACAAAAGGAAGCTGAAAGAGTATTTTTACAAATATTATTTATGAAAATGTTTTAAGCAGAAGTTATTGCGTTTCTCAAATACAGTCATCGCCATCATACCATCGACAGTCATTCTATATCATGATTTTTCCATCATTAATAGTATGCCCCCTTGCCGCGGCTAGTCCGTGGATGGGTGATTATATTTACATACCAATACTCGTATCGTTAAGCCGTAGATGTTACCAAACAGTATCGTATTATTCAGTTACTGGGTTGTGGAGGTCAGATATGCAGTCGTTCCATTAAAAATACTGGTGAAAAATCCAATTGCACCCGGTGAGGTTGGAAGCCGACCCTGGCATAGTTGGCAAAAGGCTAGTTAGATTTACATACATTCATTCTCACAACTCATTCATTCTTATTTTATCATTCATTTTCAGATATTTTAGCATTAATGTTGACGCGAAATCTTGCGAAGAAGCACAAATGGTACCACGTAATCGTGGAGTAAATGGTAATAGAGAACTTTGATTCTACTTAAATGAAGGTACGATTGTATTTAACAGTCATGCCTTTTTCCTGTAGATTGTGTTGCTTCCTTTTTTTAGAGTTTCGTACCGAATGCGTGCCAACGCACCCCTATTACTAACCCTCTGCTGTTCGTCCGACCGTCTGCTGTTACTCATGAACCGGCAGGCTGTAACTCTTGAACCGTAATGTGTAGACAGTTGACATTTTCACAGAGTGTGTAATAGTTTCTATTGCCGCTACAAATTAAAATAAAATTAAAGGGCAGTCAAGAAAAAAAAAATGAAATGAAAAATATCCACTGCTGAACATAGACCTCCTCCAAGCTTCGCCACTTCGACCAGTTTTGTGTTTATCGCATCCAGCAGCTTCTTGCTGCCTTCCAACTCTTCGTCTTCTGGTACGCGGTCGCAACTCCAGAATCTTTCAGCCCCATCGGCCATCTGTTCTGCGAGCAAAGTGCCCTTCCCATTGTCACTTAAGTTTAGCAATTCTTCGGGCTACCTTGGTTCTCCTACATGTCTGATACGATTGCGTAGGGAAACTCCAAACATAGCCCTCTCCATTGATCTACTAATAACTAGCTACGCCCCCAGGTTATACCCGAAAAAATATCGATCCATACATATCCCCTGCCGGGGTCGCGTGATTGTTCGAAAGAGATACCGTGACCCTGGCACATGGGCAACTGATGGAACACGGGTGGGTTTTAGTCAATAAAAGTCTGACATGGAGCGGGAGAAGTCATTTGATGATTTCGCATCCAGAAAAAAAAAATCCATGCATATCAAGATAAAAATATTCTCTGTCCTAATGCAGGTTATGCTCTATCCATGTGCTGAATTTCATCATAACTCGTTCAGTCGTTTTAGCGTCAAACGTTTCAAACAAACATACAAATAACAAATATTGTTTCTTGTAGAGGCAACTCTACTCAAATTAATGACTAACAAACGAACTACCATACTGTGTTAAATGCTTCACCTCTTTCATTTTCAGGCTCATGTTTCACACCTCGCATAAATTCATACCTATAGTTACCTAGCATTTATATTATTTCATGTTTTTGTTATTTATAATTTAGACAACGTTTGATGTCCCCTAACTGTAGTGTATTATTGAGACCATCTCAAATAATATGATTGTCATATGTGTTTTGTTGCATAACGATATAAGTTTCATTGACAAGTATGAGTAAATCATTTTCATTCAAACGATTCATTCATATTTAAAGCCTAGAAAATGTTACGTTTTCTTAATTCACGTAATCCCGGTGACGTGAATAATCGTGACGTTGAATTTATTTTCTATGAAAAACTGACAAAAAAGCGTATACTAGATGATTTATTCGCATGATCTAATGAGTACCCTAAACTTATGGGATATCAAAAGTAACACGTTGCGTATGTATTTATTTAAGACAAATGATAAAAAATGTATATGAGAGATAAATATATGTACCTTATAGCAGATGAATCATGACTGGTCAAAAATACGTATTATTGAAGCTAACTCATAAACCACACATCAGAAGTTGATCAAATTCATATAGGACCACTCTAAAAGCCTTTCATATAAAAGAAGCATTTTTCAAGTCGAATAAATGATAGAGTTCTGAAGTAAAAAAACATTTTTTTAAATACAACGGAATTGAGAATTTCATCTTTTTTTGGAAGTCGGTTAAAAAGCTTCTGCTCAAAGTTAGGACCAGCCATGATAAATTGCCCCTATTGTACAAACGCGGACACTAGCGGTGGATCACTTTTCACTCTTATGCTAAAAGCAATAAGGTTGAAAAATGATCCACGGCCTCGATGATACGTAGGTATACCTGTATGTTTATTAAAATATAAATATTTCTGTTTCAGAGTCCAGCGCCGACATGGAAATGCCGCCAAACTAAGTGTCTTCTAAAATTGATTATTACAAGAAGTATTATATAAAAATAAAATGCTACCTATTTCTTGAGAAAGACTTACCTTTTCAACATATCCTATGTATTAAGAACTCTTGCGAATAAAAAAAATGAGGCTTATTTTAGCGTTATTTTCACAGTTTAAGAGATTCTAGTCAGTAAATTATATTTATATAATGTACTACTATTGTACTGAAATGTTTTTAAATTTAAATTCAAGCTTGAAACTTGTTAAAACATATTTCATCAGTAGATATCTTAAATAGACATTGTTTACTTATTTAATTTCGTAAAAAAAAAACTGGTTTAAATTACTGGACTGTGAAAGATGAGGTAATAGTATTATTGATTTAATTACTGTATCTACGTTACTAAAATAAGTTTAATTAAACAGGAATACAGTTTTTGAACTTAACAAATAGTGTAACGCATCATAAACTTTAATATTTTACTTTCGTGTTATTCACTCAACACAATTTCAGATATCTGCTTTCTGATCTTTAGTAAATTATATCCTGTTTAAAAACACAACCTTGGATGCATGCGCAAAAAGGCTCTTTAAATATTTTTCTATATTAATGTCTATATTATATATCTTAATTAACAAGGTCTTTCATGGACCCCCTCATAACATTTATCCCGATATGCGGCCTAATATTTACTAATATTTTATCGGCCTGTTGTAAATCTTTTATTTGTTTTATGTTGTCTTATTAATCTGGCTATGTTATTTTTTTTTTGTGTTAATTGCTAGAAAGATTTTTGACGAATTCTCCATTTGTAATTTAAATAGTAGGACCTAAATCGCTTACTTCAATACTATTGTTAAAATATGTTTTATCATTAGAAAAAATAAATCTATCCGATGTTAATAAAACTACCTAACTCTAACCTATCTAACTAAAAAATATTATATTTTATCGATTTCAAATCTGAATATATTTCCTAATTGTTAAAAAATATAAAACGTTAATTGAATAGTAGTTAGCTCATGACGAGTGTTTTCAATTATAAATAAATAATAAAGGTAGATTGTATTCGTAATTGTAATTAATATCACTATAAAATAAACTTTAGGTTTATAATAACGTTTAAAGTGTTGATTTGCATTGTTACCTATATACTTTAAATGTGTTTATTTTTTTGTTATTGTACGCAAAACAAGTCTAGAAATATAAATAAGTATGGAAGATTTAATTGAAATGTTTAAAAATTTATTAAATTTTCTAAAGGGCTGATTTCGAGTTTTACAAACTATATAAAAATTAATAAATACTGAACGGCAGATTTTTATTTTTTGAAAAAGGAAAAGACATGTTTAATTTTCATAAATGCATTAAAATCACATTCAGGTAGAAAATCAGCCCTCAGTTTTTTTTTAAATACCGTAGTAAAATAATTTTAAATTTTTATATTTTAAAATACCCCTATTAAATTGTTACCACAATAAGTTACGTTAGCTTTTAAATGTTAATTTAATAATTAATCTGATTATATGTATAAATATGTATGTTGGTTACTGTCTTCACATTTTGTAAGGGCTGGCAAAATGTAAAACTGTATTATAACAATAGTGAAATTAATATACGCAGTTGTCAATTTAATGTTGCTTCATTTTATACCTTATCCCCATTCAATAAAGTTAACAGGAACACTTCAAGGTTTTGATAATAAAACTGAGTGCGAGGTTTTTTTTAAAAAAATGTACTAGTTGAAATGTGTGGGTATCCAGTGGGACATACAGACAAGCTTATGTGACTGTGTGTGTATAGTCTAGGTAACAGTTTCCTACTCAGAGCAGCAACCAAGGACTTCGTCAACTCGGATTGTTCGTAGTAATCAACACGTGCCCTTGGGCACGAAGTTATAGGTTCGATTTCAGGGATAAAACCAAAGCAAAAGATTTCAAAACTAAATTTCCAAAGTTTTTATATTCAAATAAGGTTGAGAATTAGCACTTTTTGAACGCTAAAATTAAATAAGGTAGACCCCCAAAACGCACGCCCTTAAGCACTGTCTAGGTCGTATTAGCTGAGAAGATGGTGGCGCACAGAGCGGCCGAAGGCCGCACTGTGCGCCACCATGTGCCAATGTGCCAATGTGCGCCAAAACTCGAAAACTTTAACGATCGACCTGAAATCTTGTACTCGGGGGTTTTTGGGGTCGCTGATTACGAATCCATTGTCAGAATTACGAAATTCAAGATGGCGGGTCCAATATAGCATCATATCGCCACACCTAATACAGCCAAAAATTGAGAAATTAAAAAAAACTATCTGTATGTATACATTGTAGAATGTAAAATATATTTTTTTGTTTATTGTAAATGAAAGTTGATTATTAAATAGGGATTTTGTAAATTCACAACATTTACAGTTACAACAATAAATATTTTAAAAATTATATTCCGAAATATTTTGTGCTAATGCTTTAAAGAAAAAAATGTAATCGAAGAAAGTTCGTGGTTTGAGTTTTTATGTTATAAGGAAAGAAATGTTTTTGAATATTGTTATAACAATCTTTATTTCTATTGAGCATAAAAGAAAACACTGCTGCGCGCCGCTCGCACCCATACACACCAATAAATACTCACTCACATATACATACTCATGTACACGCACATACTCTCCCATTCTCCATCACAGTAAACTATAGGTAGCAGCCTCAGATAAAAGAGAAACGCACCATGTGTATATTTCGCTTCTCTCTCTTTTTCTCGCTCTCTATCAATTTGATTTCGAAAAAGGGCATAAAAGATGAATAGGCAGCTCTTGGCAGCTGAATCTTGTTTTATTTGGTAGATAATAGATTTAATTATCATGTCAATAAGGTTTCAAAGCAGCGTTTTGCATCGTTTTAATGCAGTATCATTTGAAAAGTCTAATTTTCGGAAAAATTATGTGAAAAAATGACATTATTGTTTATGTTTTCCCTAATTCACTACTTAATAATTGATGATTAGTAAAAAAATTTACATGTTCTCCTCACCTTCAGAAGTGGATTCCATTTGGTCTTATTTGATTTTCTTTATAACATAAAATTTTTTACCTGTATAACCGTTCTCAGTGTATTAATTGTAGAGTGACGCTCGAGCGAAGGCCACATTCCAACTGAGCCTAAGGAAGGGGCATGACGAATTAGTCATCACTATGAACGATTTTAGTTTCTTGAAGGATCATTGCAGCCAACTCAAGGGTGAAAAAACCCTAATTAGAAACTTGTTTTTTGGACTTTTGGCCGCCTTTTGCGGCCTTCGGCCGCACAGTGTGGCGCTACCATAGATTTTTCAAACTCAGAGACATGATTATACCAGCATGTTGATTCTGTAAAAATATCAGCGTAAAAATTTGCGTGAAGTGAGCTGCCAGTGTCGTTCCGCTGATGCTAGAGAATTCCTATTATTATGCGGGTATCACGGATGTGATACGCGGTGTCGGCGGAGATCCGCCGCGAAACAGCAGCGAAATCGCAGTAATTCCGCGATGACTTTGTACGACAAGCGAAACTGCCAGTTCTAACGCACAGATTTCATTATGCTATCTATCTCTTTCCTGCGAGTTTCGTAGTCATTAAGTTTATATGGCGAAGCTTTTATTTTTTTTTTGTTAAATGGTTGTTGATTTTAACAGAAAATGTAAACGATGAAGTTCGAAGTAGACTTATGTATACTGTAAATACGAGGTCGCTAGCGATGACATTTTGCTCCGATTGCTACGATTCCACTGACTCTTAGTGGACTTCGTAAAGTGGGTACCCATCTTAATTTTTGCGGCGGAGGTGTGCTAAGCTCTTATTGGGATGACACTGACTTACTCCTCGCTCATTCACCTATGATTTCACAGTGAGATGGTTACTAAATGAGCCTTGAACTATGAATAAGGGGAAGGTGATATTTGGTACCTACTTAGAACATTCCCATGATGATGAATAGGATGTTAGCTAAAATACAATCTTGTAGATTATTTTGTGGTAAAACATATCTCGAAATATAATTCCTCCTAAAGCAAATTGACAGGCTTGAATAATTGATCACTAGAGCAAGCTTTCAGCAATGTGACCACGCGATCGTAGCGTTCGTAGCGTATTGCGTGCTACGGTGCTACGTCGTAGCTCGGTGCGTAGTATGGTCTTTTGTATGAAGCAAAGATAATAAATATTTTTACAAGAATTTTTGTATTCACTTAGTACAGCAAATAGTCATTACAACGTACTTCACCATCATTATTTCAGCCGAATGACGTCCACTGCTGGACATAGGCGAGATTCAATTTAGGGAGCTTCGCTATAATCACCATGATTGGCAGGCGGGTTGGCGATCGCAGTATGGTGGTAAAATGTTTAGAGAATGCCGCTGCCCATTCTCTAGTAAGTCCCTAAGTCCCTTCTTACGACGACTACGGAAAGAAATGGGATGGAACGAAATTATAAATAAAAAAAAACAACCAAATAGATTCAGGATTTTCTTTGGTTTAATAAGGGTACCTACTTCTACAATTTCTGATTCTGGGCAATGAACCCGCGCCCCGTACCTCAGCAGCAAATATTTTTTAGGTTTTGCGAAAAGAAAAATCGTGTGCGGTCGGGGAGAATAGAAAGAGAGAAAATAGAAAGGGAATAAAAACTAGAAAGGGATGTGGAGAAAGTGCGATTCAATCAATTAAGCACCTCACCTCGAATTGGTTAAGTTAGTTTTTCTTTTAACCATTCTTTCATGAATTGATCAAAGCTGTATTAACTTAACTCCCATTTCTTACCGTGGGTGTCGTAAGTGACGACTAAGGAACTTACTAGAGAATGGGCAGCAACGTTCTTTATGGATGTTACCAACATACTGCGATAGTCAACCGTCATGCCAAGCATGAAATAATGATGATGATGTTTTAACTTTTGACGAGTACGGTCTCTCAGACCGCACTATTTTTTTAGCATTAAATGTTATCCTCAAATCCTCTCGCTGACTGTAGGCCGGTGCATTGTTGGCGTAGCAGACTTCTGCGCCCAAGTACGAACTGACAGCAACGATTTTAACCATAATAGAGTTATTCCACTGCTACTGAAGATAGTAGGTGCTTCTTCAGCATTCCTCATTGAAAGCATCATCATCATCATCATCATCATTTCAGCCGTAATACGTCCACTGCTGGACATGACCTCCCCCAATTTGGGGGGCTTTGCAATAATCGCCACGCTTGGCAGGCGGATTGGCGATCGCAGTATGGAAAGCATCACCTTGACGGAAATGCATTCAGGCTTTTATTTTCCTTATAACCGCGTTTGCCCCTGTGTGAAGTAGGTTCATGAGGTAGGTTCATAGGAATCTCAAGTTCCAGAAACAATGTATCTGTAGGCGCCGGGGTAAAAGTTTTTTCAAAATAATTCCACAAAACTGTTCCGTAGATGTTTACTGTGTCAGTGATATTCAGTGTAACTGAATGGCTGGCAAACACTGGCATGGCCACAATCAGATTTTAATTTTGATAACATAAACAATTGACGCTTAAATTAGTCGACAAATATCAGAATTCAAAAGTTCTAAGGGTTTATAGGTGACCGATCTGGGGAGATCACACCCAGCTTGGCCCATTTCAATCTCAAAACTTAGGGCACCTAGCAAAGATGTTTCTCCCAAATTTAGTCGCTAATTAATCGCCACACCTATAGGTAGGTGTTCAAGGATCTTTCGGCGCCTGACCAAAATAGGAACAAGTGCTGCCATCTTGTTTTTTAAATTTCACAAAACTGCTCCTGGTATACCCTGTCAATGATATTCAATTTCCAAAAGATTCTCGTTGTTGCACTCTACAACATTCAATTTTGTTTATGCGAAACCCGAAACACGGGTCTAGTATTTTTATGTAAAGAATCTATGAAAAAAAAATCAAAACTATCATAAATAATCACAAAGTTATCGCGATACGTGCTCATCAATCGGTGGCATTCGGACGACTGAGGGAGCCGAGGGAGGGAGTTGTTACCCGTCGTCGCCGTCTCGCTGTGCGCCCACGCGCGCTATGAACTGCCGTGACCCGCACAGATGATTATGGATACGTATTGTCGTTCGGTGTCCTACTCGGAAGCGTAATTAAATATTTTTGGTACGAAAGATAACATGGTGTAAAAATTATTGGAATCGATTCAGTTACTGATTCTGAACAAACTATATTCAGGTTTCGCATATACTTACTAAAAATAATCTTGTATAATACACGCTACGCTGCCTGCACAACTGCTGGGGTCAGCTGTTTAATGACCACAGCGCGATCTTTCACATACGTATTGCTGTAAAACATAACATACAGAATTTTAGCAGACAGAGGGAGACAAGGATATAGGTAAACAAAGAAAAAACACAACATTAACTTCTTTGTATTTATTTTTCGTATTAAAATTGTTTCATTGAATAAATCCATGATGTTTATAAACGTAATACAGTAGTTATATAACGCATCGAAGCCATGTCCATCTATGTATGATATCAATTACATTATTATTCTTCAACGACTAACCGTACTGATGAATGGACTGCGTCAGCACGCACGCACACATACATACACACGCACACACGCGCGCGGGCGCAATGTGACAGGCCGCCATACTTCATTTATTACTAACGCTACATATACTTGTTTTACCAACAATTTAGTACATCAGAAATGGAAAATAATTTAATAGCACGATTTTTTCTCCGATAATTACATAACATTTTTAGACTAGCTTCTTTTGGTTTGATAGTCGCGTTCTATGGAGGGTGCGTATACGCAACTTGGGGCGCTCGTCAACTCATTTAAACTTATAAAATAACAATCAGACTATGGAACATGACGATCGACGCGACATTGTGGGCGACCTGTCACACTGGTTATTGTAATAAAATATTACAATTTATACACAAATACTTGGGAACACATTTTGCCAGATTCGTCGCTAAATTCTACTAAATAATCTGACAATTTCACAAAAATCCCAATTTCATTGCTATTGACCGTGGCTAAGATTAATTGATAACAATATCGACTGTCAAATTATTTAGCAAAAAAAAAAAAAAAAATCGGATAAAATATAAACCCAAGTATTCTTCAGGCCAGAATAAGTGTACCACCCAATAAAATTAAATAGATACTAAGATGTTGTCTGAATAGTGTACCACTTATTTCAGAAAAAATCTAGTGTGATCGCTGTCGCAATCATAGCAAAGATGGGCCACTTATCCTGGCCTCGACTTTATACATATTTTTATAATAAGGCCGTGAGACATCTACATGATTTTCATATAATTTGAACGATTAAAGAGTGGATGGATAAGCAAAATAAAACACAAATCGTACAAATGTTACCTACAAGCAAAAATCGTATGATAAATTTGTTAAATGACATTCACAACAAATGTCAGTTGCATGTCATTTTGAAGGGAAGACAGGAAATGACAGCTGTTGTGAATGTGTGTCTATTGTGTGTCGGATACATTGGGTATACTTCGCGCTTATACAAATGACATACAATGTAGGTTGATTTGTATAATGGAAGTCAATCTCCCTTTACCCATCAAACAACGAATGTTTACCTAATTTTGCTAAACACACAAAACAACATACTCAACACACAACAGATATAAATTGGAAAAACTACTATTATTATTATGTGAAAGAAAATATTATGGAATAATATACAGGCAGGGGAAACATACCCCGAAAGTCGGCCAGTTGTAGTTACATTTTCATAGAAAACCATTTCTAAACAGGCAAAGTAAAGTGAAACGCTAATAATTTTAAAATCTTAACACAATAATATAATAGTTAAAACACTTTTGTATGAAAACATAACCATAACTTGTTGACTTATTAATTAATTTATACAATAACTAGGTAAATGGTTAGAATCTTAGTTCAGTTGGAAATTATATTAATGCAACCCATTGTAACCTCGTTTATGAACCGAAACGGCACCAAATAACTAGTATTTTTTATAACATTCTATAAAAGAAGCTGAATAACATTGAATGCTATCTACTTATCATACAAAAATTTGTATATATAACGTGTTAAATAACTTAAATTACATTATTGTAACTTTATTAAGCATAACTTCATTTCAACCCCAACTATATACCGTTCATTTGATTGTTTTTCTAAGAACAACTTTAGAAAAAAAATATAACGTCGCTTTTAGGTATGTTTTTTTTAAACATTTGTATCCGTATTCAGACATAGACCTGTGCGTGTATCTGCCTTTTTAAGGGGGTATGATCGTTTTCATAGATTTGTCACTTCATTTACATTGCTTATGTTTACTAACCACTTGCTAAGAAACTTGTTCTACATTTCTAAATCCTATTATTTTCAATATATTTGAATACGGATATAAGCGTTGATATCACAAACAAACATGTGTTTGTGAAAATATTGTTCTGTGCAGATGTTGTTGCAAATACGGCATTTTGTAACATTTAACAATTGATGCTTTAGTAATTATCTAGTTCTTTTCAAACCAACCTTGTATGGTTTGGCTTTATTTATGTAAATGCCAAAGCAAAGCTAACTTCTTGGTGATTGGCTAACCAATAAACAATCGAGTGATACCGTTAATCAGTAACGCATTTACTTGGAATCGGCAAGTTTTGTAAGAGCTAGAATCATGCTCAGTTTCTTGTCTGATAATAAAAATATTGAATTTTCTTGTTATGTTGGTTAAATGCTGAATTTAATTTTAAGTGTCACGTCTTTTAATAATGTTGTTAATCATTAAAATCTTGTTTGTTTCCCATTTTTCAAATCCCCATAAACATCCAAACGATGCTATCTTTCATCAATGCCAGTTCATATTCATTGTTTTTTTTCTTCACATCTAACTCTATTCACACTAATAATCAAATTACGCGTATTCAAAAAATTATAATACAATTAAAATTAAATCTTATTTAAACGTATCACACAACACCAATCTTTATGAGACGGAATTTTGAATATTACAACATTTACTAAAGGAAAAAGATTAAAGAAAAAGGTTTATGAATTTGGAATATGGCGCGAATCACGAACATTGGCTTGGCAACTAATTATTATGCATATTCAGTATTACAAAATATAGCATTATATTTATAGCCCGTTCTGATAAACCGCTCTTACCTTTGAGATCGATCTTAAGTATTCTAATGACAACTTTTGACATATCGGCAACTTTTTTGCTGTCAAGTGTCATTTTATGAGCGGTTTTCGGACCAAATAGGTTTTAATAATTACAAAATCATTTCTAGCGGCCTGGCATCTAATCACACGTCGTCATTGTCGAATAAATAAATGTTCATATTATCTTAACGCTACATACTGGTTATTGAATCATTAAGTTAGGTTTTATGTAATTCTTCATTGAAATTAATTACTTTAC
Organism: Aporophyla lueneburgensis; assembly: GCA_932294355.1. Lineage (NCBI taxonomy): Eukaryota > Metazoa > Arthropoda > Insecta > Lepidoptera > Noctuidae > Aporophyla > Aporophyla lueneburgensis. The sequence goes on along the minus strand of OW028758.1, from coordinate 22,663,152 downwards.
AACATTCAACAATAGAAAAATAGTGAGTAGGTACTCTTTTCTTTGAGAATAATTATAAAGAATTTATTACAATAAAAATTACATTATTATAGGTCGATCGTCAGTTATCGGGATACTGAAAAACTGACGAACTGAAAGACCCCAATGAAAACGAAGAAAATGATAAATTAGACAATCGCTTGGAAAAATCAGTTTTATTCCACAAGATTTCATTGCACTTATTTCTCAATTTGCGAATAATATTAAACCTTTCGAGAACTATTAATGCTACTTAAATCTTTCGCTTCGCTTTCACTGGAATCCCACTACAACTGTATACAAAATAAGCTTATATTTTGACCAATTTAGCAGGTTGTGTGTTAAACAATAGTAATCACTTGCGATAATTTACAATAAATGCATTAATTACAATATATTATAATAATTTAGTGCCTTCCCGGTGTTCCGTCACTCTTTAAGTTACAGTCCATTTTTAATAAGTATCGGTAATATGTGAATAAGTTATATGTAACAGTTTTGCTTAGGACCAACGTAACATCATTTCGTCGACTAATTATTACTTACAATATATTGGTTTAGTATACTATATTCCTGCATTTAATTCTTGGTTGTTTTTTAACCTAGTCTATCCCAGCGCTGGGCAATTGATTGTAAGTTTACTCTAAAGCAAAAATGTGACGGATTTATTTTTACTAGCATAAGACACATGGACCGAACGAACGCACATTTCAACCGCGTTCCAGAGCTGTCAGTGTCAATGATGACACTTTTGCAGCTCTTGAACGGGTTAAGTGTCATTGGTGAAATTCTCCCTAAGACGAATTCTAACTCAAGTTGGTCCTAAGCAACATTTACCTAATAACATAAAACGAAGCATTTTCAGATAAATAGTCCAGTAAATATTATTATTGTTTAGTTTTAACATATGACAGCACTGGTTAGAGTGACAGACACAACATACCCTGTTTTCACGCATACATATTGGCTTAGTAAAAGATCGCCCTTTCGACTATAGATTGGTTACCTACCTACATTTCTTTTACCCCTAAATAGGGTTTAGGGTAATGACCCTATTAACCTTGAACGTGTCTAGCTCATTAGGGCAGTTAGCATGAAGATGTTTATAGATCGCAAATTGAGTAAATTTTTCAGATGGTTGAAAGAAAATTCGTATCGTAAGATGTAAGATTTAATCGTTTTATTTTGTACATTTTTGCTCGCAATTTTCGAGGTTTTCCGAATGGTTTCGGGCTCAAGCGGAGCCCATATTCAAGTGTGATTAACGTCCTTTTGTTATTCATGTTTTTAAATATTTAATATTGGACTAAAGATGACTATGTCACTACATTTATACTTCATCTAAAAACCTACATATTTTCAATAGACATTCTATACAAAAATATATAGGTATTTATATAAAATACACTATTAAATGCTAAGGCAGTGGAAACCTATTCAAAGAAGTGACAAAACTAAGTCTGGTCACTTTTGTCTAGTTTAATAATTTGTTACTATTACAAGTCTATCTAAAAACAATTACTAGCACCAACGATGAATAACAAAAACAGTGTTTTTAACTTTTTGAGAGATTTCTTGAGAAAATGTGTGAACTTATTTAGGAAAGCACCGTTTTGTTTATTTGTTGTCTTAATTAGGGACAAGTGTAAGTGCCGCCCTCTATGTTTCGAGTCTTATCCGTGTGTTTTTTCTTGACCGCCAAGTAGTTCGAGGAATTTTTTTTTTATGCACCATTTTGTTATAAATGTTTCGTGTATCGTAAATAATATGATACCTTTAATGTTCCAACTTCTGGGACAGTGATTTCCTCTCTGCGAGAGGGAATGGGCCGTAATCCACCACGCGGGCCCAGTGCGGGTTTGTAGATGTCACAAGTCTTTGATTTTTGGTTCTACGACATGCCGGTTTCCTCACGATGTTTTCCTTCATCACAATATGACAGTGTATTTTTAGAAAGCATTTTTTAGAAGTTTTCACCACCGGCAGTCAAAAAAAACCTTGTCAATATTATTAACCCTACCTACCTCCAAGTATTCAATAATAGCGTGCCATAATCACAACCTCACGACCACCAGCCAATATATACGCAATGAAAACCGACTGCATTCAGTTACCAACCTTATCTACACACAATTAGATCGCATTTTGCAATGTCAAAGGGTGGTTGTGAGTGGCCCCGTGACCGTTGTGCGTTGTGAAGTCATCGTCGAGGAGTTTGGGCACGTCGGCCAACTTTGTTTGGCTCTCGTTGGACAAACGCTCGGTTTGTATGAAGTTGGCGGATATGTGGCCAATGTTGGCGGGCTGGGAGTTGCCGTTGTTGGCTTCGACTGGCGCGTTGGTTATTGGTGCGTTGTCGTTTGTTTGTAGTTTGGGTGTCGTCGTCTGCTCTGCGGTTGTGTCCTCAGTCTGGCAAAAGAGAAAATATGGTCACAATTTGTGGTAATGTTGTACCTTCCAAGACAATATTTGGGCAAGTTAAAAGTTGGTTTGTTTCATGAAGATGAGCTTTACGAGAATACGGTTGTAGGATAACTACGTGCATATTAAAAGTTGCATATTTGTCATTAGAATTTGCTTGGGAGCTATTTAACTGGTTGCTCCTAATAAAGATGTCAGACAATACTTCTTTTTGGGAAAGGTCAAAAGGTGAATATTTTATGAAGATAACGTAAGGTTAAATAATATTTATACTGACGGCGAGTTGTTCGGACAGTCCCAGTAGGTCGGCAGTGACGTTGCCGTTGTTGGGCGTGGCGTGCGGAGCTACCGGCGCGGGCTCTACTGCGTTAGGTAGCACTGGCACCGGCATTGTTTCTTGGGGCTGGAATGATAGGAAAGATTATTAGTATTTTTTATATAAAAATAAAATAAAAACGCAGTACTAAAAATTTCAATTTTTAAGAACTTAATTTCTTTTAATAAAGATTGTTCCTTGGCAACTATGGACAAAGAGACGTGGAAAGAGAGTAGGGTGGTCTTCCCCCAGTAGTGGGACATTAAGGTCTAATCAAAAATCGAAATACGTAATAACACGCAATATTTTATAATGTGTTGGCAAGAAGTATTGACCCTATTCTTAACAAGATGCTGGTACTCTAAGGGCGAATTTCACCAAACTTTTATACCTAGAATAAGTCATATCCAGAGAATAAATTTTGAATTTTTGACAGTTTATTCGTACTGAAACTGTCAAACGTCGATATAATTCCCAGGATAAAAGATATCTGACGTTGGTAAAATATGCCCTAAATCATATAAAGTCTTATTCTAAATTTTTTCATCGTTAATCCGACGTGATATGAAATATTCAAACGTATATTAGTATACTGTATTACAAGAATCTTTTTACGCTCATGTGACTGCTAGTAGATTTACCATCTATAAAGCACAAAGAGGTTTAGACAAAGTTTGACTCATAGGTGTGACATTTAATAAATAAGTTTATGTGTGGTATGGTGTGCTTTATGCGGTTTAGTCTTGTCCAAGCAGTAGTAGCAATAGCATGCCTAACGCAATGTAGTATTTACAACGCTACACAAATTGTGCATTGAGCATAGTAGAGTTTACCACACAATTAGCACATATATAACATCTCGATATCAATCGTCGGGCAGTTGTCCACCACATATGACATCCGTCAGGGTGCTTACTCTTGAATATAATTCCAATAGATCGATATTGGTCAAACGTCAGTTGGATGAGTTAAACGTCAGGGATTGGCTAGACTCAGTGAGTCCAGCCAATCACTGACGTTTGACTGACAATTCCAATGTCGATCTACTGGAATTATATTCGAGAGTAAGCACGCTGGTCGGCGATTCTCCCTGCATTATAGAGGTTGAGTGAACTGTACTCCCAAACTAATATTGGTATCAGTGTTTTATGGCATTTGTCAACGAATTAATGAAAACCAAGACACCACAACATGTTTACACACTCCATATTAACGGCCGTATACTGTATTTATTTTTATTCTTCTGTGTGGTACTAGACATAAAGAATAGCACCATGACATTTCTTCCCGTGGGTGTCGTAAGAGGCGACTAAGGGACTTACTAGAGAATGGGCAGCAGCGTTCTTTATGCATTTTACCATCATACTGCGATCGCCAACCCGCCTGCCAAGCGTGGCGATTACGGTCCCCCCTAGGCCTATGTCCATTAGTGGATATATTTCGGCTGAAATGGATGGATGGATGGACTGTTTTTATTGTTTAAAAGGGTCATGGGAATGTGAGTTACCTGCGCAAAGTCCAATCCTAGTAGATCGGCAGTAGCATCAGCATTGCCGTTGTCAGCCGCCGGCGCTGAGGGTGGCTCGGGCTGTGCGGCGCCTGCGGGAGCGCCCGGCGCAGGCGCGGGCTCGCCGGGCGGCGCAGGCGCAGGCGCAGGCGCAGGCTCGGAAGCGGCGGGAGCTTTACTCTTGTCTTCTTCTGCCTGCTGATAGTTATAACATGTTGATTAAAATCTAGTTCTATTCTTTTGTAGATACTGGCAATATTGTAAAGTGTGTCTAAAATAACAATTATAGCCCCCTTTTAACAACATAGTTTTATTAGCTTGGTATGCATGTATTATGTATCTATGTAACGAAATCTTTGAACATGATTTGCACGCCTTTCAAAACGTTGGGTCGATTTAAAACTTTGCACACATATCAAGGACTGATGACAATACAATAATGAATAATAATAAATAATAATATTCCACAACTATCTCACAACGCCATCTAGTCCCAAGCTAAGCAGAGCTTGTGTTATGGGTACTAGACAACTGATAAACATACTTATATATTTCTAAGTACATACATATTATCTAGACACGCGGCAGCGTGTCAAGCCAAGTTCAAGTAACAGAACTGGCGAGCAGCACCGTGTGTAATATTACACGAACCATTTGGAGCCACTTTTGACCCCCTCATAACTCAAAAACTATTCCACATAAACATGTGAAATTTGGTTTATATAGTGAGACTTGCAAGATACATATGTGCTCCAAATTTAATAAACATATCTCAAACGGTTATTTAGATATTAACGTCCAAAAATCGTCATTTTTATCACTGACTGACTGATACATCAAAACTCTAACCCAGTTCCAGATGACCTAGAAAGTTCAAATTTGGCATACAGATAGGTAATTAGGTGAATACAAAGGAATAAATCAGAAACTGGTAAATTTTTATCATTTTATTATAATTTTTCACTTAATTGATTCTATTAGGAACACTTATAACAAAAACCATTTGGTATTAATTTTGTTATAAATTTGTTATAAATAAGTACTTACTAATAATTTATGTACAAAAAGTAATGATATCCCATCAAAAACATAAATGTGAAATGAGAGCCAAGTTTAATCTTATCATATATGCCTTGGTTGTTGACTTCAACGACAAAAGAAGTGAGATCTAAATGGGTGCCAAGTTCAATGGTCAGTCCTGACTTGGCTAGTTTTCATATACGAATTATATTATAGCCTTCGCAAGTTTTAAACCTTTTACTTGTCGGTTCTTATTTTATTATTCCGAAAAGAACATCGGTCAAATACGACCTGACCAAAATATGAAACGACCACCAATGACTGATACGTCAAAAAATTGAAAATTAAGTCTAAATTAAATTACGGGGTCCAGCTTATTTTATTGGAGCCGGTAAAATAATTTAGGTTTATAATAAAAACCAGATTTTCTTACTTCTTTTTATACATTTTGAACGCATCCAAACCCGTCCCGTTTTCATCTGTGGTACGCGTTTTATTATCACACACTCAAATAAAAAAATATATATTTTTTTAATTCTAAATATTATTGCCAATTTTTATTTATTTTTGTAGTGTATTATGAATACAATTATTTTTAGATGGGTATATGAATAGAGTATTCCGAAATGAGTCGCAAATGATAGGTTAACAGTCAATGTTAACCTGTAAGATCTCTTAAGCCATGGATCACACCTGGCTTGCTACGCTGCATCCGAAACCGTGACCGCATGCACGGCAAATTAAAAAAACCTGCCAGTAATGAAATTTTGAGAATAACATATATTCGCTACCGTAACTTCTGCAATTCATTATTAAGGAAACTTAAACGCGCGTATGAAAAGGAAGAATTCTCTAAAGCAAAAAATAATATAAGAGCAACTTGGGATGTGGTAAAAAAAGTATCTGACCTTCGTTCACACTGTCCTCCCCCTATTGAACTGTTACATCTTTCTGACTCTCCAAGGTCCTCTCTTAATAAAGTCAATAACTACTTTGCTGGCATTGGTAAAAGCCTTGCTACTAAAATAAAACCTGTGTCAGCCATTCCTACAATATCGGCAACGAATTCAAGTACCTCTATGGTTCTCCTTGAGTCCACTGAAATGGATGTCGATGACATCATTCTGAGTCTCAAGTCCGACTCCGCTACCGGTTGGGATGGCATCCCCATTAACATCATCAAGTCCACGAGAAGTGTACTGGTCCCAATCATTACACATGTCTGTAATCTCGCCATTTCATCTGGTGTCTTCCCAGATGTCTTTAAAAAAGCCGTAGTTCACCCAGTTCATAAGGCCGGTCGCAGAGACGACGTTAACAACTACAGGCCTATCTCGGTTCTCTCTGCCATATCAAAGATCTTGGAACGTATTTTAAACAAGAGTCTAATCAGCTTTCTCGATGCTAATAATATTTTAGCCTCCAACCAATTTGGTTTCAGGAAGGGAATAAGTACTGAGGATGCAATAATGGCTCTTTCTGCCCACGCAGTTAGGACTATTGACAAAAAGCGAAAGTGTCTTGGTATCTTTCTTGATTTATCTAAGGCCTTCGATACTGTTTCTGCGCCAGCCTTACTGAACAAGATGGAAGGCATTGGAATACGAGGCCTAGTGCTGGATATCTTTAGGGACTACCTGAGGAATCGCACTCAAATTGTTAAAATTGGTCAAAATGTGAGTGAAGAACTTCCAATTGCATACGGTGTACCTCAAGGTAGCATATTGGGTCCCACTCTATTCCTTATCTATATCAATGAACTCTGTATGCTGCCCATTCAAAACTGTACCTAAAGTTATAACATATGCCGATGATACTTCCCTGCTTATAGATGGAGTAGACTGGGCCCAGTGCTATCAGAGTGCCGAGATGGCGCTTACACGAGTTATGCAATGGTTTGAGTAACAACTTACTCACTCTAAATGTCAGTAAAACGGTGTATATGCCATTTGGTATCAGATCTAATTTATGCCCATCACCTTCCCTTACTCTTAAAGCCCACATATGCACGCCTTCCACCATCTGTGACTGTCTAGCAATTTTAAAGTCCACGAGCGTCAAATATCTAGGCGTATATATCGACCAAAATCTAAATTGGCGTAAACACCTAGACACACTCTCTGGTAGGACTCGCAAGTTGATTTACGTTTTTAAAAAAATACGAAAATCGGCTGATAAGGATACATTGATGATGGTTTATTTTGCTTTGTGCCAATCGATCTTAGCTGTTTGTATTCCAATCTGGGGTGGTGCCACTGAGAACCATTTTATACGACTAGAACGAGCACAAAGAGCAGTTTTGAAGGTTCTGCTCTCTAAGCCGCTAAGATACTCCACAGTACAGCTATATGCAGAATCTAAAGTGTTAACTGTCAGGCAGCTGTATGTCCTTCAGTCAATGCTCAGAAAGCATCCTACTCGTCCATCCTCAGAGCCAACAGGCAGAATTAAACACACGGTTTTTCGCCAAGAGTCGCATAAAACCTCGTTTGCCAAGAGACACTACTATGTCACCAGCACGAAACTTTATAACCAACTAAATAAAGTGCTAAAAATCTTTCCAGATACTAAATATCAGGTCAAATGTAAGTTACAGGAATATCTTCAAAAACTGACTTCACACTGGAGATATACACAACACTTTCATTATTTTTTATTTTTCTTTCTCTATTTTTTTTCGTCGTTGTTTATTTTTTGTTTTATTTTATTTCTCTTAAACTAGCCCTAATGGATTATTGTACATAATGTGTGTCCTACTATATGCTCATCACTTTGAAGGGCCACTGGCTTCTAAGATACAGGTACATAAACCTAGTTTAGAAGTCAGGGTGTTTTTTTTTTTTTTTTTTTTCTAGAACACTAAGTTTAAGTCATTTTTTTTTAATGTTAACAATTGAAATTAATTTATGGAGAAATAAAGATTTTTACTTATTTTAATGTAGAATGCACTAATAGGTAGAACGAAACGTAAATGTATTATATGACATTAGAGCTGACAAAGACAACACCGATCGGATTGTAAATACATGAAATACATGGATAACATTTTTTTTTACTGTCATATGTAAGACAATGATACGTAGATACCTACACAATGAGAAATGGTTTCATCATTACCTAAGTCATACCCTGATTCATGCACATTGCACTGCACCTGTGTCTAGATACATATCAGTGAAACGATTAGAAAGGCTATTGATTCATTTTTGCGATTTTAACTGAGTATGCAAACTTATTACATACACCATAACCTCAAAAGTTACGAAATACTTATGTGTAAAGTTCTATGATCCTCGGCTTTTATATAATATATTTTCAATTTAAGGTTGATAATTGAGCCTAGGGCAACGAATTAATCCATACACTATTCATGTTCGTGGTATTTTATAGTCAGGTCACAGCATGTATGGGCCGTGGCCAATGTTCTTTGGCTTGCTGGTAGAAACTAGCCATCGAACATAATAATTCGTATATGAGAACTAGCCAAGTCTAGACTGAACATTGAACTTGGCACCCATTTAGATCTCACTTCTTTTGTCGTTGAAGTCAACAACCGAGGCATATATTGTACTTGGCTCTCATTTCACATTTATGTTTTTGATGGGATAGATAAATTACACCCCGACACAGAACAAATGATCGTGCTCATCACACAAACATTTATCCTGGGTGGGAATCGAACCCACGACCTCCGGCATAGCAGTCGGGGTCACTAACCACTAGGGTCATTAATTTGTGCCATTATCCTGGTCAGGATAACCACGACAGCAAAAAACAAAAACCCTCTTTGTAGCTAGCTGAATAAAAAAATTAAAAATAGTTTAAAAAATAGTTTTTAATTTAAAAAATTGCTTTAAAATATTTTTTTCCATAATTTTCTGCTTTTTAATGTTTTTCTATGAAAGCAAATTTTTTAAACTATTTTACAAGACCAACCACGCTTTCTAAATATATCTATATTAACAATGAAAAAAGGGTAGTACTGAAGACAAATAAAATTTGCAATGACATATTTGTTATACGTAACACACAGTTAGCTTACTCGACTAGACGGTAGATATAACGCTTCAAGTGAACACATTTTAATATGCACTCATTAGAAACTAGCGTACAATATACAAAACAAAACTATATATTTAGCCATCGTTCTTTACTATCCATAACGAGATATACAAACCATTGATGAGATAAAATCTGGGGTCAGTGGTTTTTCAAGTTTGCTTCTTATTGCTGCCTTCATTTGCAGAATGTGTGAACAAGTCTATAATAATACTAAGGGTTGATTATCTACCAGGGTCGCGAGAGTTGTTCGAAAGAGATACCGTGGCCCTGGCACATGGGCAACTGAAGGAACACGGGTGGGTTTTAGTCAGTAAAAGTCTGACACGCCCTCCCGCTCCGCCCAGAGCGGGAGACCTCATTTGATGATTTCCCACCCACAAAAAAAAAAAATATTTAACAGTCAGATAACTACTATGACAACAGTCCAAAACCCTAAATTGGAAGATTTGCTCGAAATTATTTAAACGCCATAATCATCATAATCTCGAGATCATGAATACCATAAAAAATAATAATACATAACATCACGGCTAGTTTCCCCAAAGGATAACGCAGAGGTGTACCTATAGTAAACCCACATTTCGCCTGTTATGTTTATGTCCCATGTAATAGGGGGCGAGCCTATTGTCATCAACCGAGCACAAATCCAGACTACGGGCTGCTACTGAGAAATTCTAGATGGAAAAACCCAATAACACTGTGCCCGACCTGAGAATCGAACCCAGGACCTCATGCTCAGCAGTAGCGCTTGCTACCACTAGACCAACGAGGTAGTCCAAAAAAAAATTTATTAAAAACTCACTCCCTAATGGATTAATAACAAAAAGCTTCAGGTTATTTTTACTCCTACTCGACCGTCTCTTACCTTCCTGAGCCGAGTCCTGGCCATGATAGCCTCGACCCTCTGTTTCCTGGCGAGCCTCTCTTTCTCCTCTTTCTCTGCCTCTTCTCGGCGCAACTTCTCTGCTTCTTCAGCCGCCTTTCTCTTCTCTTCGTCTTCTTTGAGACGCGCTTGCTTTTCAACTTCTTCGCGGACTTTGCGTTCGGCTTCTTCGCGTTCGAGTTGTTGTTGAGCCTAGAAAAGACACGCATTTATTAACCGACTTCAAAAAAGGAGGAGGTTCGCAATTCGGTTGTTTTGTTTTTGTTGCCCTATCAAAGCTATCGTCCACTACTGGATATAGGCCTCCCCCAAGTTCCGAACGCAATATATAAATATGCAGATAGGCCCGAAAATATCACGTATCTCCAATAAGGCCTTTCTTTTTTACACTGGAATGGCAGCACTTTCTCACTTAGCACACAAATGCCCCAGAACTTCGATTTTACCTAAGGTTGAACTTTTAATCCTATTCACTAACTTGACAGTTCAATGCAAAATAATGATACCATTCTAAAACGAATAGTGCCGGGGTAGTGAACGATTTCGCATAAAGAATGAATGATAAAAATGTTTTAAATTAAATAAAACTTTAAAAAATCGTTTTTAGGTGTGGATCATAAGAATATTCATCATTTTTAATAACAGTTATTTCCTTTTTTTATTTTCTTCTGACAGAAACAAAACTAAATATAAAAATCATGTCATTTTGCTTATTTTTTTACTATAGTCATTTTATTTCCTCTGACAGCCATAGACTACATATATATTGATATAGTACACGTCTTGTTTTAAGACAAGTTATTAAATTTAAATTACAAAGTTTGCATGTAAGTACATTATTTCAAGTTCATTCAATTTCATTCATTCTTGCACCACCTCACTATCTTTTTTTTTTTTGTCAAAACCTGGTATCCCTCCAAATGTCAAGTTAGTGAATAGGATTAAAAGTCCAACCTTAGTCAGAATACGTCAAAACTTGATCAATGTTTATTTGGACCGTTATAAAATCGGCGCCCAGTTAGTTAAAAGATGCAAACGATTAAGTAATGAATGCCTACACAGTGTTTATCAGGCTCGTGACCACAAATGAATAATCGCTAATAAAATAAACCTACGCTTAGACGGTATTAAAACTTGGTACTCATTTATATAAACATTCCCTCTGTTGGGACACAGACATCCTATCTGTGAGGGAGCCATAATTCACATATTTACATGCGGGTCTGGTACGGGTTGGTATATGTGACATCTTCGATTTTTTTTGTTCTAGGACATGCCGGTTTCGTTACGTTTTCTTTCACCATATTGATTGAGCAGTGGTGATGAAATTAAATACACAAAGTAAACCTGCCAGGGTTCAATTAATTTGTATACGGCAATAGAAAACCCACCAATCGTGGGGAATGTGTGATGGATTATCATAGCAGTAGAAAAATTATATGCTAATGATATAGTAGAAAGTGATAAGTGTTTAATACCTCGATAGCTTTCTTAAGTTTCTCTTCGTTCATCTGTCTCTGTAGTTGCGCCAGTTCACGCGCCTCTTCCTCTTCGCGACGTTGCCGTTCTTCTTCTTGACGTTGTCGCTCAGCTTCTTCTTCGGCTTCGCGTTGCAGTCTGAAAATATAATTATGAAATACTAAAAACATAAAGGCATGACAGAGCTTATAGAAGGTGTAACAGAATAAACACAAGTCATGAAAATTGTTTGTTCCGAATTAAGTATTGAAACGAATTCAGAATTTTTTTATGTAAGTATTCACACACACACATACATCCACCGAAACACACACATACATCCACCGACACACAAACACACATACATCCACAAACACACCCTCACACATAAATCCACCGACACACACACACACACATCCACTGACACACACACACACACATACATCCACCCACACCCACTCTTCCACCCATAGACACACACACACTCATCCACGCACACACACACACACACACACACATCCACCGACACACACACACAGTACCTCTGCCGCTCGAGCTCGGCCTGCCGCTCCAGCTCCTCACGCGCGCGCCGGCGTCGCTCGGCCAGCGCGGCCTTCGCCTGCTCCTCCGTCGTGATGCGCCGCGCCGTCATGGACGCTGGACATACACAGGAATAAAGTTGAATAACACGCACGTACGGGTTTTAGTAGCTTATTGGGAATCGAACCCAACACACCACCTTACACGCGGTTTGCACGTGCAGGCGTCGTGATTATCGGCACGCTGAGACGCGGCGCGGTAGCAACATAGCTCGGCCCTACGAGCACTAGCTTCCACGGACTCCACCGTGGCGGAATATTCTCTTATGAAGAAGCACAAGATACTATTGGATTCTTTGTGACTTCTCTAAGGCGTTCGATTGCGTAAACCATGAGACACTTCTGATGAAACTGGAGCATTATGGGATTAGAAATGCAGCTTTCGACTTACTAAAATCATACATGAAAGATAGAAAGGTCAAAGTCCAAGTAAACGGCATAAACTCATTAGGGTCTAAAATAGCAATGGGCGTTCGTCAAGGCTCGATATTGGGTCCATTCCTCTTTTTAGTTCACATTAATGATCTACCCCATTTACACCCAAATTAACCGAAGATGGTGTTATTTGCAGGTGACACATCATTGATATTTAAAAATATGGTCACAAAATTTTGACGACGTGAGTAACTCTATTCTTCAGGTCCAAGAACGGTTAACGGTAAATAATTTGGTACTTAATAAAAAAAAAACAATACTTTCGATTAGATTACCTAAACTTAGAAATGGCGAATGTGACATCTTATTAAATGGGGAAAAACTGGACTTTATTCATACGGTTTTTCTAGGTATCACGCTTGACGAGAAATTACAATGGGGACCTCATATACTGTTACAAAGATAATACTTTTAACAAGACGGTACCTTGCCAATTAATTTATGAGAATATTATGTATGTAAAAAAAAACTACATCTTTTTAATTAAATAAGTGATAGACATAATTAATTTCATTACTAGAAATAAAGACAACCTTGGATCAACCATATTTCAGACTAGCAAAAGTATATTCGGGGGCGATAAATCGATCTAGCTAGGATTCATTTTTATAAAATGTCGTTTTATTCGTGTTTTTAATGACCAACTTTATCGATAATCAACTTGAACATAAACTTATTATTTTAAACACAATTTACCAAAAAATACCGAGCAAAGCTCGGTCAACCAGATATTAATATGATTAAATGAAAACTGCGTTAAATACAGTGAAGAGTACCCTACACTTTAAATCGATTTGAATTTATTGTTTATGCAGGTTTTTTTTGGCAACACTGAAGTCAAATTCAAAGCCAGACTTGGTCACATCATAACAGATACAAAAAAAAAAAAAGATTTTTCAGTGCTTATTCATACACATTACATGTTTACTAAAATATAATTAAAATTATTGGTAATTTACATTTTTGTGTAGCAGCCTGTTTAAAAATGGCTAAGTTTGGAAAATTCCCTTTGCGATCAAATTAACGGCAATAGTTTCGTCTCCTATAACTTTGGACTTTTAACATGACTGGCCAAATGTGAGTTTACTTATAAATACACTTCTTTCCGTATACCGAGATAATTTTTTTGGAACAAAATGTTCACTTACCAGTCATTTCATTTTCATCAGTCTTTTCGACGGAGGGCTCCTTCTTGTCCTCCTTGTCTTCCTTCTTCTCCTTCAGTTCGGACCTTTCGCTTCTCTGTTCGGACTTCTCACTTGTTCTCTCTTCGTGTTTCGCTTCTTCCGCTACTTGCTCGATTTTCGTTTCCTGCTTAACCTCTATTGTTTCTTTGATTTCGTTTACCTGGAATTGTAAAGAAATACAGATTATGACACTTATAAATTTTGGCCCGTCATGCACCAAATTGAAACATTGAGCGCTGAACGATTTAAAACCATCGTTCCCTTTCTGTCAATCGTTTGAAGATGAAAGAAACAGAAAGATTAAATAGTTTGCGGTGCATTTGGGCCTTGGGAAATAGAAATGGATCCCTTTTATCTCGAGAAACAAATTATAGATAAGATTTTGACATTTATATTTTTGCACAAATTGCTAAATATTATTAAGGGATGAGCTATGGTCCATACGGCTACAGGTCAAGCTATACATTTCCAGTTCCACATTGTACGAACTATACAATGCGAGGTCAGCTTAAGCTGGAAATGTGTGCAAATGTGTGGATAGCTTGATGTGTAGCCGTACCTCGTGAAATTCATTTTTTCTTGCACTTTTTGCAATATATAACAATCAGCAATACGACTCCTTAAGTTAGAATTTGTTAGAGTTAGACTTCAAATGTCAGGTTATTAATTATGGTCGAATTTCAACCACAGGACGTCCATTAGTAATTATAAATTGGTGATAGCCACATTCGTTATGGTTGCGAACCAGATTTTATTCAACATGCAACCCTGACCTGCAAATTGCAAACTTCTTAAGAATCAATTTTAAATTTCGGACTACCTTAAGCACTTACAGATGTAACAAAAGTCACACAATATCCAGCCAGAGCTACGCCTTTACAAAACAAACAAGTTTTTAGTGCAACACCTATTTCAATGTCAGTTTGAAAGCCAGTTTCTTTTTTTTAGCAATACAATACAACTACATGCAAAGTACGTGTGTCAGCTGGCTACCTTATCAATAAGGTGATGTGCGTCTCCGTTCTGTATCTGCAGCGCCTCCAGCTTGTGCGTGACCTCGGCAGGGTCCACTATACTCTTGCCGTCCAGAACCACGCTCGGGACCGACACAGCCGCCAGCTGGTCAGAAAGCTGCTGATTTTGAGAAGACGTATCTTTTTAAGGACCAATGTAGATAGAGGAAATAAGATGATGCTGAGTCTTTATTGCCACAGTATGAGCATAGCATCTAAGAGTCATCATCTGCCTAGCTTTTCCAAAACACGGAGGGGTCTTGATATGTAAAGATGTTCTGTTCACCCCATCCACGGATCAAAAGCGGCAAGCGTAGCTTAACCTGATAGGTCGACACGTGAGGCTGATATATTACTTAGCAAGAACTCGTACTACTTAAAGCATAGCAGTTAAAAGTGTATTTATAAAAACCTTTATATTTTGCAATCTTTTTAGCCTTTTTACCAGCTTAAGTATTGAAATGTTTTGTAATAAATTTTTGTGTAACTACATTATTACGTGATAAACTAGAAAAAATAATGTCCAAATACTACGAATATTGATATTACCTTAGTGACGTCCTTGTCGACGCTAGACTCTTTGGAGACGGCGGGCGACGGCGACAGCGTGCGGCCCGGCGACGCCGACAGGGACTTGCCACGTCCCGTCTGCATACAGACCTTACATTAGTACACGCTCAACTTTATGTCATCGGGCTGGCCAAAAACCAAGTGATTCTCGAAGATTACTCACTAAATTATATTTGTTTCATGGGTTGCGAGAAGACTGTAATTTTAACAAAATCAAAAATCATGACAACAAAACCGAAGGAAGTTCTGTGTGTGACTTCAAAAGAATGTGTTCAAAGGTTGTTTTCTAACAAAGGAGAGGTCGCTTTACACCCTTACACAAAAAAAAAAACACTCAATATATTTTTTCTTTTTAAAATCTTGATGCGATTCTAAAAATTATTTCTATTGCATTTGAAATCTATATTATCCCTGAGTGCCATGAGCTATAGGCAAACAGTATTTTAAAAAAGATCCAACTGCTTCACACGTGGGCTAAGCCGCGTACGAAGCGCTAGTATAACAGTAAGTAAATTACTCGTTTTATGATATTTACCTTATCGTGATCTTTGGATGGCTTTGGCTTTCTGTGTAGTGGCGGTTTGCCGTCACCCGGCGCGACTGGCGGCGCTGTGTAAAATTAAATATATTTAAAAATCATATCAAAAGGCGTGTCATCACAAATATCTCAGAACGTTGCATACATCGTATTAACCTATGGCTATGTGGTGTCGTAACCACGTATTATTATACCGGGTATAAAAAGACGAAGCCGAGTCTCTTGTACTCTCCGTTATTGCGATCCTTTTTGAGTATACCCGGGTACTTTCTGGTTACGGACATATTGAAGTACGAAGTTCCAACTGTTTTCCAAAATATGTTTTAAATGTTATAATTTAACTTTAAATACCCACCCCTTAAAGTTCAGATAAATTTGTATGGGCCCATAGCGTTGCCGTAAACATTTTTCAATTTCGAGCAGTAATTTTTGCTCAGTATTACTAAGTTTGATGTACAGAATACGTAGATAACTGTTATGTAATGGGTCTAGTGACATCCTGTATTATGACCATACATCTTTGAGACATTAGTCGCGGATTCTGCCAGGGTTGTGGATTTGTTCGGAGTTAACGGCAACTGAAGGAACACGGGTGGGTTTTAGTAAAAGTCTGACACGCCATTCCGCTCCAGCCAGAGCACGAGAAGTCATCTGATTATTTCCCAACCACAAAAAAAGGAGTACACCTACTTAATACCTGTTAACCTTTATTTGTGTTAATGAATTGTGTACATCTTTTTTGCGTATCATCTCATAATGTCAAACTCTCATAATGACAACCAGACGCAAAATGTCCACTTCTCAGAATGTCAACTTCTTAGAATGTCAAATTCGCATAATCTCAATTGCTCATAATGTCGATTTCTCACAATGACAAACTCGCATAATGTCAACTTCTCACAATGTCAACTTACTAAAATGACAAACTCGCATAATCAAATCAAATCAAATGAAATCAAATCAATTTATTTCGGGCTACAAAGACCCATAACATAAATACCTTACAGACAACTCCACGTAGTTCCTACTTCAACAATATAATTTGCGTGTGGTAATAGTTATAGCTAGGTATACATACACTAAGGGGTATAAAGGTAGGTATAACAGTAATTAAAAAAAAAAACAACATTTTATAATCAATCAACTATAATATGGTGTGACATGTTATACAAATATAAAAAAAAATCACCATCATCAAAATCACGAAAAACATAACATAATACAAAACAAAAAAAAAAAAAATTGTGACTCTCCATAGGAATAAAAAAAACATTTTAATTATTTGTTTAAATTTACTTTTTAAACAGAGAAAGCCGCAAAAATATAATCTTTTTAAAAAATGATGCAATATTTAGACTTCCATTTCGCAGTGCAATTAAATATTTATTATATTTTATATCAAAAGTTATATCACGAAGTCGTCTCTTATTTCTTAAAACTTTAAAAAGACTGTTCGTTATTCTCTGATCCCAGTATTTTGTTTCTTTTTTTAATTTAAATAAAAAGTAATATAAATTTGTTTTTTTTTTTTTTTTAATACGTCCATTTATACGCGTATGCCAATCCTCTAACGAATTTGTTGTGCGGTAGCGCTGACCGGCACAACTTAAAATATTTGGCGAAAAGATAAAGTTAGAGTTAAAGCAAAGAATTTTACGAGAATTTGACCATGTTTGCGAACTAAGCGTATTACAAAATGAGATACAAAAGAAAAAAGAGAATTTATAAGTTGCAGTGTGTAAAGATCTTGATCAAGTGCCCAAAATTATAGAAGAATCTTTAAGTGCTATGAGAAGAGATAATGAAAATTACCGTGATTTAATACCCACTTATCGATCGATGAAAGATTCCCTTTATAGGGCTAGAAATAATTTCTTAAAGACAGATTTACTGGCGCACAGAAATTTTGAATCAATTGTGATTCCAGAAGCATTGGCAATTTTTTTTTTTTTTAATATAATAAATATTTAATTGTACTGCAAAATGGAAGTATAAATGTTGCATCATTTTTTAAAAAGATTATATTTTTGCGGCTATTTTTGTTTAAAAAGTAAATTTAAACAAATAATTAAAATGATTTTTTTATTTCTATGGAGAATCACAGTTTTTTTAAGTTTGTATTATGTTATGTGTTTTGGGATTTTGGTGATTTTTTTTTTGTATTTGTATAACGTGTTATATTATAGTTGATTGATTATAAAATGTTGATATTTTTTTTTAACTACTGTAATACCTACCTTTATATACCCCTAAGTGTATGTATACCTAGCTATAACTATTACCACATGCAAATTATCTTGTTGAAGTAGGAACTACGTGGAGTTGTCATTATGCGAGTTTGTCATTTTAGTAAGTTGACATTGTGAGAAGTTAACATTATGGGAGTTTGTCATTGTGAGAAAACGAAATTATGAGAAATTGACATTATGCGAATTTGACATTCTAAGAAGTTGACATTTTGCGTCTGGTTGTCATTATGAGAGTTTGACATTATGAGATGATACGCTTTTTTGGAGATCCTAAATAAATAATAATAACTAGCTTTTGCCAGCGGCTTCACCCGCGTGGAGGTCGAAAATATCCCGCGGGAACATAATACCGGGATAAAAAGTACCCCATGTGTTAATCCAGGTTATAAACTATGTTCCGAATTTAGTAGGATAGATATATACTATTGAGGACATTTTGTAGATCTTTTGAAGACCATCATCTTTGTAATACATACTATTGGTGTATGATCAACGTATGCGAGGATAAGAGCTCGAAAGCGCATTTTCGTCCGACTTGCTTCAAATTTATCGTCACTGCTCAGCTCCTGTGTCTTAGCGTTATGTTATAGCCTATAACCTGCCCAGGAGTACGGACTACAATCGTACCAAGTTTGGTTAAAATCCCTTCACTAGTTTTTGACCCATGCGTGCATATACAGACAGACAGACAAATTACTGATTGCATTTTTGGCATCAGTATCGATCACCATTCATCCTCCAATATTAATTTTGAATGTATATTCAATGTACAGAATTGACCTCTCTACAGTTTTATTATAAGTATAGATAATAAATAACTCACGTGGCTTGGCCTGTGTGTGCAGCGAGGCGGGTCGCGGACGGCGCGGCGTAGTGTGAGCTCTACGCGGCACGTCGCCGCCCGCCATCACGGTACTGTCGCGTGACACACTGGGAGTCGTCGCCGCGCTTTGGGCCAGAGTGTCGCCGCCGCCTGATTGATACACTGATTTGAACTCTTGTGATGAGTGAAAGTTACATATACATGGTGGAATTGAAATCGTTTGAATTCGTCTAGAGCAGCCTTTCTCAAAGTGAGCGATAACGCCCCCCTGCGGGCGCCGCAGGCGTAAAGGCCTGTGGGTGCAGTTTTTTTCTTGCTTGAGTAATAAAATAAATGGGGGCGTTGTGTAGAGTCTACACAACGCCCCCATTCCTTTTCTGGGTCTCTAACCACCCCCCCTTTTGGCCTGCAGCGCCCACAAGGGGGCGTTATCACCCACTTTGGGAAAGGCTGGTCTAGAGGGTGAAAGTACTCATGAATAGTCATCACCTGCCTAGCCTTTTTGTAGGGCTCGCCTTCCAGTATAACAGGATGCAGCTGAGTACCAGTATTTTACATGGAGCGACTGCCTATCTGACCTCCACAACCCAGTTACTGGGTAATACGATACCCCTTGGTAAGACTTGTCAGACTTTCGGGCTTCTGACGACCCGTAACGACTGTCTTAGATCTACAAAAGACAGCCGGGACCAACGGCTTAACGTACTCATGAACAGTAACAACTTTTAACATTGGAACAACGCTGTGAGAATAAATCAATAGTTACATACGAGTATATTTAGATTTTTATCGATATTAGAGTTGGTCCCACAGTAATAAATGTTTGTTTCTATGAGTACTATCAGCCTCTGGAAAGAATTCAATAATTTCAGTTATACCCATTTTCGATCACTTGTACGCAAAAGACGAAGCAAAACAAAGATAATCAATTCAAATAGATAATGGATAATTTCTCTTTTAATTGAAAAAAACATGCCATTACGATTTATATTTTCTAGTTTGCATGGAAAACTATTAATACATTTTAATTAATATAAAAAGAATAGCGAACCACTATATTTATGTTAATTTCTTACATTTATGTTAATATTAATATACAAAAAGCACATTCAATTAAAACATCGACACACTGAAACAACATCGCTAAACAGCGACATAGACCACATTAAAAAAACAAGAGTCCTAAACACTTAATTATTCGAACCTAAACACACTTTATTACTTGGTGATTAAAGTCGAAATTCTAATACCTCTATGCTTGTTCACATCATTACTCAAATCAAAGTTCAAATATCACGACAAAAAACAAACAGAATTGAACTTTAGCATCAAAACTTGAAGTCGAAATAAAATTAACGCGTGTCAAAAATCATTATTCAAAATCCAAATTCAAAAATCATGACACAACCAAAACACAAAGGTCGACAATCAGCTTTACAGCTTCAAAATTACGGTCGAAATTCAATTACCTCTAGGCGTGTTAACTCCCGTACCAGCAATGGACGCAGGTCTTGGCTTTCTCGGTGCGGAAGTAGGTCTTCGTATGACGCCAGTAGCATTGGATAATGCGCTTCCCGGCCGCGAACCCGGCGTCGTTTCGCCCGACCGCGTCTCTGAATACATCGACGCTTATGTACAGGCTTAGGGCAGGGTGTGGGTAGGAAGACAGCAATGGATACTGTGTTATGAGATTGAATGGTGGTTGTGTTTTGTTAGTTATGATAGGTGTGTAGGCGGCTGCGATTCAGTGCTGCAAATATCTTTCAGCACTGAACTGACATTGACAGGACGGCACTGCTGGTAAACATTTGCCTTAATATTTCATGAAATTGTATTGAAAATACAAGACGCTACTTTAGTTCGGATTTTATCCATTCGCCACAAAATCCTTGTAAGACTATAGATATCATCATCTGCGTAGCCAACTATATTGGGGCCGGCTTCCACACCGCAGTTAGTGGCTTGAGAAAAGTAATGAATGTAGCTGTCCATACATTTTGTGTAGCTTCTCTGTTGTGTATTTCGTGTTGAGTAATAATTTACGCGGCTTTGTTTTTGATGTGCTGGATGTCCATTATGGCTTATTTCTTTCTTTTTGTTATTTCTTTAGACAAAGTCTATATTCGTGTTATTTATGTATTAGTATTTATTATTTCGAGTTATCTGTTCCTTATGTTGTGCAGTCAGTGCCCTGAATTACCTGACCCCTTCTTCCGTGTAGGAGGGGTCAGGTAATGCAGGGCACTGACTGTACCTGTTTCGTCTCTGCATCACTCTAAGGTCGACTGGTAAAATGCCTCACGCCTTAAGTCCATCTTCGTATTTTTTTAATTGTGCACAAAGTTTTGATAAATAATTAACTTCAAACGTGTTGTATGTTTTTTTTTTAAGTTGTATGTAACTCATTAATTTTTGCATACACTGTGTTCCTATTATATTTATTTGTTTTTACAAGGCCCAAGGTATTTAAGATGGTGTTTGTGTATGTACATGGTTCATGGTTATAGTCATGTTCTGAAGAGAAAATGTAAATGAAGAATGTATGATATGAAAACAGAATAGATTGTGCACTACAATTGTTTTTATATTCGTTGCTTATTATAGCAGCATTACTAATATTTCTAAACCAATTTCTTCAAAACTCTATCAAATATTTTGTACAGATCATTCAAAAAACCATGCAGGAAAACTTTAACGGTAATTTTGTGTACATAGTGCTTGTGCTTAATGGAGGGAAGTGCATAGTACACGTTTTAGTAAGAAAGCAAAGCTGTTAGTCACTCTTACCTTTTTAGAAGAAGCTGGCAACACCACCGTGGGGGAGACTAGACCAAAATTGTGTTAGCTCGTGTACATGATGGCCAATGTTTACTCACTTTTTTCATTTATATTTTGTTAACTATTTTCAGTCGAGAGAAACACCACCACAACCTTTGAATGTAAGCATGTGCGCTTATAAAAAGGAGCGAAATGTTTGTATTTTAGGAGTTCAATCTTCTTCAGGCCCTCCTCTTTGGGGATTTACTGGACAGCTCGGGTCAGTGATACTGAATCGGGTTAAGTCTGTTCCAGTCGGCCGGGTATATTGGGTTCCAGTCAGCCGGGCACGACAAAAGACGTATATTCGCCGCTGAATCGAGTATACTCGGCAGCAGTCGTAATTTTTCACTTCTATCGCATGTTGATAAGTACACACCCTTTTCTTCTTCATATGTTTTTTCTGTCTTGTTTTTTTTTTTGTAAACGTTTTAGAACAAAATGTGACTAATACGGGCCATTTTATACACGAGCTATTAGAGGTAGCGGTAAATACCTTTTAGCCCGTTGTTTTCATAGTAAACCAAGCCTAAAGCTGTATGGAATAAAGACCAAAATGGAACAAAGAATTTTGATACCCAAACCAAGCGACCCAGTGCGAAACGATGAATTTAGAAAATGATGAAATGGTGATTTCGATTGAGATGTGATAAAATCGTAAAATTTTGATAAAAATATAATTTAAATAAAAAGATTTTATGTAGCATTATTATATACAATTTCTAATACAAGATGTCGTATCAGTACTTGTTTGTTTTATAACAAATTCTATTTATATTTTTGAGTTCTCAGACTGTCCTATTTACCGTAAATGGCACGGTAGAAGCCTGAACATCATTACACCTTCTCCTATACACTCTGAGACACGTATTAAGACTTTTAGATGAGGCTCTAGTGCATGGTAGCAAGAACTATTTTCGTTCGACGAAATCAGTTTGTGAAGAATAAATATGAAGTCTGAAATCGTCAACCAACTCAGATCTAGCGTGGTTACCAATGTTTATGCTTTCTCTGTCTGTAAAAGAACTTTGTCCTGCAGTGGGACAGGAATAGCCTACTATTATTATTTATATATCTGTCCGTTTATAAACTAAAATGTTAGTTACATCTTACCCAAAAAAGTAAATACTTAAAATTTTAATTAGTGACTTTTTTACAATAATAAAAAAGGCGTTAATGGCGTGTTTGCGACAAAACCCTGCAAGGATGAAGCATAATCTTTAGCATTATCCCAAAAGCACAACTTAATTAAAGCATCAATTTGAGAAATCTTTGGCAGCTCAGCCGAAGTATGGCAACACTCATAATCTCACACGAAAGATTGCCAGACGTCAAAAAATAATGGTCTACAAAAATGTAGGACAGACGAACTATCAGAATGCCGTTAATGGCAGAAATAGGTACAGGCAGCATATTTTAAGGCGAGGGATTTTCTTTGCAGAAATTATTTTCAAGGGAGACATCGTAAAAGAGTATTATTTACTGGTGCTACCACACAAACGCGTATACTAGCATAGACTACTGCTGAAATATTTTCACACCACACTCAAAATTCTATGCTTATCTTACTACTCACTCAGCATTTTAACTTTCAGCCTAACACACTTCGCCAAGACCAGTGCTGGTCAAAAACGATCCTTATTTACTGCATATGAAAGCAAAGCATACACCAACTTTTGGCTCAAACAAGAGTTATATCTTCTCAAAACGAGATCAATTACAAAACGGACAGACCAAAGAGATGAATCCATTTAGTAAGCCCGACATGATACTTTTAGTCATTTCAGCACATACATAAAATCACCTTTCATATTTTCACCTGTTACTCTAAGCCCAGGTTCTGGCGAGCGGCGAGCAATGGGTAGACTTTTGGCAAAGAAACTCATTCATACAAACTCGTATATCAATATCCTGTCACACTTCTATCTTCCTCTATTACACAGCGCTGCACACAAAACGAGCGAAGCGCCACACCCCCAACGCTCCCAGAGCGAAGCATAGCACGCCTAATCGACAGAAACGTGGAAAACCAAGCGAAGCAACCGCGACAACAGCAAAGCTTCTTCATGGTCTTACGGACCCTGTTGAGATGAAGCATAAATTTTTTTTTTTTGTTTATCTCGGGAACAAAAAAACCGACTGCATTTTTGGTATCACCATGTAAGACATGCTTAAAATCAGGTCTTGAATCCGCGGCACCAAAATAGCTGTAGGCCAGTGTTATTTTACGTCACTTAGACCCTACTCTATACCTAGACGTAGAAACTGGTTCGTCAAACTCAATCATACAAACTTTTATATCCTATCACACTTTTATCATGCTCTATTTCACAGCACAGCGCACAAAACCGCGCGAAGCGTCACACCCCAAACGCTCCCAGAGCGAAGCATAGCACCCCTAATAGTCTCAAAAGTCCCCAGAAACGTGGAAAACCAAGCGAAGCAACCGCGACAACAGCAAAGCTTCTTCATGGTCTTACGGGCCCTGTTGAGATGATGCATGGACGGCGATGCGGAGTGGAGCGGGCGGCTCGGCGGCAGGCGGTCCAGGCGCGTCATGCTGTAGGCCCTACCTGGCGCGCGCGGCGCGGGCACGGTGGGCACCAGGTCGGTGCGGCGCCGCGCCACCGACGACCACATCACGGGTTGGGGCGTGCGGTCGGGTTCGTCTGGAATTGCAGGTATGAAGAGTTGGGTGAGTAAAAGTATAATAGATTGACAAATTTAGCAGTATTTGGCTTAGACATTGACGTGGTATTTGGTTAAATGTCTTTCTGTACGTGTGATATATAGAAAGGATGCTGAGCATGAGGATATGTCCAACAAACATTCCAATATAGATGGATTTTTACTTGTTCTGATTTCGAAATCAAGTATAAACCATCCTAGCCTTTTTTCAAAATAACCTGGGACAATCAATAGTCATGTCCATTACAAATAAGGTTTTACAGAACTAAGCCCTATTTGTTAGAATATTTTTGTAAGTATAATGTAATTTAAATAAACTTTCATGCTGCAAACCGGTTCAATATCAGCCATATAGGTGCATGTTTCATTTATCTCATAATGAGGTGAAAACATGTCTCTCAGGAAAACATACACTTTAAAAAAACCGTTGCTCAGCATTTCAACCAACATCATCAACGTGATCATTCACGCTAAACTGCGCTAACGTTACACATACGTGCAGATCAAAGTGTAACGCCTCACCGGGCGGCTTACACAGCGAATTAGCATTATCTTTACTTAATCTCTCGCAAGGTCGCCACGTACCCGATCTCAATACAATAGCGCTTATACACGGTGACTCAGTCGTGTTGAAGGTAATTATAATATGGAGACAATTATTTCGGCCATTAGTGTAATTTACAATAGGATTGTACGCCGAATTAGTCCTAAATATTGTTCTTAATGTTTTTTGTAGACATAGAGCCAACGATGCGTAATTATATCAGGTAAATAATTCATATACATATATTTAAGAAGGTTGTATAAGTTTTCAGAAGCGTTACTACTTACTGAGCCTGGGTTTGATTCCCGGGCCGGGAAAAGTGTTATTGGGTTTTTTAACTAGAATGTTTCAGTAGCAGCCCGGACTCTGGATTCTGCCTGGTTGTTGGCAATATGTCCACCTCATATTACATGGGACTTATAACTTAGCGAAATGTTGGTGTACTACAGGTACCTCTGCCTTAACCCCTTGGGGGGATACAGGCGTGATGTAAATGTCATATGGGTCGTCCTTCTTTTTTACCGACAGTAAAACGAAGCTTTTCTGTATTATTGATTTTTGAACTATCCATAATTGTGGTTTCTGTGTGGGATTAAAAAAAAATGCATCTGTGTTTTCATTAGGGACTAATTAAAATTTTCTTGCAAGCAATTTTTTTTTAAATGTTTGTTTTAGAAAATAATAATGTGACATCGTGGCCTTTTCCTGTCGAGACCACATTTCGGCTTACCACTCTGTCACGGCATTCTACGGGAAAAACACGTATTAAATATGCTGGTTAGAGAAACCGAAAAAACCGGCCAAGTGCGAGTCGGACTCGCGCACCGAGGGTTCCGTACAAACCTGTAGGTATTTTCGGTTTAAAAATATATATATTTTTTAATTTTTATATTTCAGTTGATTGAATGTAAGGTAAATTGCGGTTTACGATTTATGACGTTTTAAAAAAAAACTACTCACTCGATCTCGTTCAAACCAATTTTCGTTGGTAGTTTACATGGTAATGTACATCATATATTTTTTTTAGTTTTGTCATTCTCTTATTTTAGAAGTTACGGGGGGGGGGGACACACATTTTACCACTTTGGAAGTGTCTCTCGCGCAAACTATTCAGTTTAGAAAAAAATGATAATAGAAACCTCATTACCATTTTTGAAGACATATTCATAGATACCCCACACGTATGGGTTTGATGAAAAAAAACCTTTTTGAGTTTCAGTTCTATGTATGGGGAACCCCAAAATTTATTGTTTTTTTTCTATTTTAGTGTGAAAATCTTAATGCGGTTCACAGAATACACCTACTTACCAAGTTTCAACAGCATAGCTCTTATAGTTTCGGAATAAAATGGCTGTGACATACGGACGGACAGACAGACAGACAGACAGACAGACAGACAGACATGACGAATCTATAAGGGTTCCGTTTTTTGCCATTTGGCAACGGAACCCTAAAAATGAAATAATATTAATAGATAAGAAAAATACGGACGTTTATTAAAACCAAATTAAAAAACCGTAAATATCAATACTTCAACGAGATGCCATAACAAGACGAAGGACAGACCGTTGTTGGTAGAAAAGTAGAACGACCCATATAAGGTTTTGTTGATATCACGTATGAATGTATTATATTTGTTATAGAGTAAAATATAAATAGAACTTACAGAAACTCATAAACATCACTGCTCCTTCATGGCAGCATGAATAAGGAAAACGATTATAGAAAGTACCAATGACAGTCAATTTGTCCTGCACTAATCTCTACGACTCATGCATACAGGGTGGCTAAAACATTGGCACGCAAAACTGTCACCATGAATTCAGCACATATTTCTAGAACCGTAGCGTAGACATTTTTCGTAGGTTACAAAAAAAAATCTGCTGCATAGAAAAGTGCAATGACACCTATTCGGTCAAAATGTACAGACCATCAAGCTACTACAATCAGTCAAATTTCTTTAATAGATTTTAAATTTTATCGCTAAAGCATTAGGTTCAAGATTGATTGGCAGAATTTGTCAGTTCGGGTAGCTTGATATGCTGGCGTCTGTACCTAAGAATCAGCTAATTTTATTCGAAAAATTTCAACAGGTTTTCCAGAATGTCATTATGTTCTGAATCCATGATAACAAGTAACGCATCGATGTATATTATTTCATGCAGGAGTCGAAACAGCGATCTGTGGTAAGCACAGCTACACATCAAGGTATAGATTTCCAATATAAGCTGACATGTCATAGTACGAAAAGCCTATGCAATGCAAGGTCAGCTAAAACTGGAACTGTATAGCTTGACCTGTAGCCTTGTGTTCTAGTCAATCATGGGATAAGTTCTACGTAACAAATAGATTGGTACTGTTATTGTAATAGATATATCTGTATCTAGCCTAATTTTCAGTTGCATAAAGTATAAATAAATAATTCTAGGGTATCAAGGAAACCATGTCAAAGAATCAACTGGCATGTTTAGTTTTTTTTTTTAACTTAATGGTTTTTTTTAAGCAAATGTGACGTCATCATATTTCACGTAAGGGTGTGTTCCACAAATACTCGTGACGTCGAATTATTTTGTATGAAAAATAAAAAAATCGTATACTAGTTGATTCTTAGACATTGTCTCATTTAATAACCTACAGTTATATCAAAGGGAGAAAATATTGTATACGTCATGAGTAAATTACCTTTGTTATCAGTGTCTGAGGAATCCAGCTGTAACGCAGAAGCGCGTCTCGTGAGCGGCGCAGACGCGAACATCACATTTGTAGTTGATGCCGCCCTGAAAACATACAACAAACGATATCAGGCATTATTCGTAGGCAATCGCGTATGTAGTAAGGGTTAATTTGGCAAAACAGATGCAACGAGCTTGCTGTTAAATTGGTCTAATTTACATTATTATGGTAGTCTTGCACTATGGTGTAGTGCGTGAGACATTCCATTTTTTTTTTATGGATTATGATAAAATATAGAATGTTTTTGAAAAATGCTATATATTGAAGTTCTAATAGTGATATTTTCTCAAGAAACAAATTAGATTTCATTAATACATCAGATGACTCAGCAGTCTATAACTCTTTGACCTCAGCCATACGTAAATAATTGCGAGTTACAAAGCGATTAAGGTGAATGCGCTAACGAAGCCCGATAAATTCAAATTTTCTTTCTTTTATTTGCATTTTGGAGGACTTCAGCGTCAGGTTGTATTCGACCTCAAAACAGGTATTAAAAAAAAATACAGTTACAGGTACTTTTTTCGCGACCATAAAAATGATCATCATTTCAGCACAAGACGTCCGCAACTGGACACAGGCCACCCCCAAGAAATAGGGGGTTTACCATAATCACCACGTTTGGCAGGCGGGTTGGCGATCGCAAAATGGTGGTAAAATGCATAGAGAACGCTGCTGCCCATTCTCTAGTAAGTCCGTTAGTCGCCTTTTACAAAACCCACGGGAAGAAATTGGGGTGGTGCTATTTTTTACGCTATAAAGAATAGCACCATCCAATTTCTTCCCGTGTCGTAAAAGGCGACTTAGAGAATAGGCAGCAGCGTTCTCTATGCATTTTACCACCATACTGCGATCGCCAACCCGCCTGCCAAGCGTGGCGATACTTGCAAAGCCCTCAAATTGGGGGAGGCTTATGTCATGTAGTGGACATCTTACGGCAGAAATGATGATGATAAAATAATAAGAGGGTAGTGTGTTGATGAATTTTGCGGGCTACCCTAGCGATCTCACCCTAAGCGTTCTGCGTTCCGCGTTTCTACTGCGTACAGAACGCTTGACTACTGTAAGTCTTCACTTACAAAGCGTTATACGTGCTAATCAACATTCGCATACATATAATTATAGCTAAGCTGTTAGATAGGCGTATCAACAATTGAAGGCAGTTTACATTACGTTGATTTATTCTACCATGTACAGATGCGAGCACATTAAGCTAAACGAAACTGTCAAATTTTCCCAATCCATGTTGAACCTAATAGTCTTAGAAATAAAGTTGATAATCGATTAAAGAAATTTGACAGATTGTAGTAGTTTTTTGTGCTGGCGTCTGTACATACATATATACACAGGCACTACTATTAAACATTATGTACGTAAATGTATACAATTATGGTTACTTCCTAATACCTCCGTGCTACATACGGCACGCAATCTTACTACAACAGGTCTTATCCTAATATAGATTTTCTTTGAAGTCCTAATGAAGGTATAAGTTGTATTACTTGAGCCTACCTTGATAAGTCTGTGTAGGGTCTTTGAGTGATCCTTGTTCATTGATTTTTCAGCGCCGACTCAAAATTTTCAGGTTTAATATTTTATGCTTTTCAATTTTTCGGCGGTTTAATTTTTGTTAAAAAGTTTTTATTTTACCATTTTTTGTGACTTTAATGTACTAATAATACTTGGCAAGGTATACCCTATCCAACAAAAAAAGAATGATCAAAATCGGACTACTCTGTATAAAGTTATGCGTGGTTATACATTACAATCAGTGAGTGAATAATCAATCATCCCCTGTTTTCCGACCCTTAGGGTTCGATTTTGTTTTCCAAATGTATATGGGACAACCTTGGGAGTATACCCTTTCCAATAGAAGAAGAATTGTCACAATCGGACCACTATGTAAAAAGTTATGCGTGGTCATACATAAAAAAAAAATATACCTACGCGTCGAATTGAGAACCTCCTCCGTTTTTTTTTGTCGGTTGAAAAATAATAAATACGGTTTTAACATCTATAAATAGATAACGTGTATAGATTATTCACAACTTTAAACTCCCTCTCACCGAGAGGTGGCCTGTCCCAGCAGTGGGAACATTACAGGTTGTTTGTGTTGAGACTATCGATAAATACCTAGTAGTACTTAGTTCTAAATTGATAACAGAGTGGAAGTAATAAATACTTAATGGGCTCCTAGATGACCTACATTTTCTTTACGACTATGTTGATTAGGTAAGTACGTACGTGTGAATCGAATATCATTATAATATGACAAATGAACTCAATGAATTCAGAATTGTACACACGGCTACATATCAAGCTACACAAAACCAGGTTTAGCTAACCTCGCTTTGTATAGGTTTTTCGTACAATGAG
This sequence comes from Aporophyla lueneburgensis, assembly GCA_932294355.1. Classification (NCBI taxonomy): domain Eukaryota; kingdom Metazoa; phylum Arthropoda; class Insecta; order Lepidoptera; family Noctuidae; genus Aporophyla; species Aporophyla lueneburgensis. The sequence continues at coordinate 22,632,898 of OW028758.1, read as the reverse complement.
AAGTCGACTTCTATAAGCTACCTATGTACTGAAAACGTTGATTTGTCACCGTGCGTACCTGCTCGTCTGACAGAAATTGAACATAAAAAGTAAATAGACATTATAAAAAAATGAAAAAAAAAAAACCAACACCACGAATTACCTTCACCAGATCCCGTCACCACACTACAGTTAATTTTGCCAGATAGCCAAATATTATGATGTATGTCAGACAGTCATAGTCACTAATTGATAACGGTAGATCCTAGTATGACAGAACGTCGACAGGCTTGATTAAAATGGTTATAATTCCTATTGATCATATGATAGATAAGTTTACTGAATCATTCAGAGACCTATTCCTATTTTATTAAAAACTTTTATTTTAACATAACATCACACTTGTATTTATCGAAGAGTTAGGCAGAGATGCACCTATATAATACCCACATTTCGCTGTTTAAGTTCCACGTAACAGAGGGCGAGTTTATTTTCAGCAACCAAGCACAAAATCACGACCCCTGCTGCTATTGAAAATTTCCAGATAACAATTTGCCCGACCCTAGAATAGAACCTAGGATCTCATGCTTTTAAAAGAGTAACAATGGAGTTCCTTGCCGGCTCTACTCCATAGGAATCAACAAATTGGAACCGTGCAAATAGCTTCTGCCGTTACATAAATGCCCATGTAATGTAGGTTTATGTGGCATAAAATATTTTGATTTTGATTTCATGATCAGCATAATGCTTGCGACCACTATACCCTCCAGACAGACAATCTTATTTAAAAAAAAAACCGGCCAAGTGCGAGTCGGACTCGCGCACCGAGGGTTCCGTACAATTCTTTAGGTATTCACGGTTTATGCATAAGGCTTATGTTTATGAAATAAAATGTAATTTTTTTAATTTTTATATTTGAGTTGATTGAATGAAAGGTAAATTGCGGTTTACGATTTATGATGTTTAAAAAAAAACTACTTACTAGATCTCATTCAAACCAATTTTCGTTGGAAGTTTATATGGCAATGTACATAATATATTTTTTTTTAGTTTTATCATTATCTTATTTTAGAAGTTACAGGGGGGGGGGGGGGGGGACACACATTTTACCACTTTGGAAGTGTCTCTCGCGCAAACTATACAGTTTAGAAAAAAATGATATTAGAAACCTCAATATCATTTTTGAAGACCTATCCATAAATACCCCACACGTATGGGTTTGATGAAAAAAAATTTTTTGAGTTACAGTTCTATGTATGGGGAACCCCAAAATTTATTGTTATTTTTCTATTTTTGTGTGAAAATCTTAATGCGGTTTACAGAATACCTCTACGTACCAAGTTTCAACAGCATAGCTCTTATAATTTCGGAAAAAAATGGCTGTGACATACACGGACAGACAGACAGACGGACAGACAGACAGACAGACAGACAGACATGACGAATCTATAAGGGTTCCGTTTTTTGCCATTTGGCAACGGAACCCTAATTAGTCCAAATATCACAAAGACAATATTCTCGAACCATCGCTATACATTACGCTGACATGATCACAGACCGAGAAATTGCATAATTAACACAAAAAATATCCCCATTGACAAATTAGCCGATATAAGGCCATTGTGTGCAAGACAATGGTGGTTTAATGACGTCATCAGGTCAGTAAACCACGCCGGAAGCCGCGGACGTGGCCTGGATGTCACCGGGATTTCGTTTCGCAAATCAAGTATTAATATAGGAAGATTATGAATTGTTGTCTAGATGATGTAATGGTTAAGGTGATGGATTATGTACGTTTCCGATTTGCTGTCTAGCAAATTGGGATATAGGTATCTATTCATAGACTAGGTTCTCTACAGTTCTCATTGTGGGCTTGCATCCAATTGGGATGTTATATCCGATATCGCGATAGTGGAATCGGATGTCTGGGGTATAAATCGCTGAATCCCAAACAGTCAGTATCTACATTCGAGAGCAGACATATTCTATTGAATTGTACCTACCATACGAAACTGATGACATATAACTACAAATCACTGTACAGATTTTGCTGTCAAAATACTCCAGCTTTTTTCGGAACTAGCTACGTGTAGGGAAGAGTACAAAAGTATGTGGAGACCTTGGCGCAGCAACAGAAAACAAATAGCGGTGGTTGTAGTTAAATATGTGTCTAAGTAAGTTCCTCTCAAAAATATCTGGAAATCGTTAGCTTAGTAAACAAAAAAAAAGTTAGTGAAAGAATAAACAACCGACTTTCAAAATAAACAAACCTCCTGTTTTTGAAGTCCTTCAATGAAAGGATAAACTACGAACTACCAATGGCGAGAACCAATCAGCAGTTATCATAAACAGACTCGTTGTAATTTTACGAATGTGTAATCAGCCAAAAATGCAGATTGCAATTCTACCAATTTGGCTACCAATTTTAATATAACGTTACGACGGCCACTAGGCTCCAATATCATCACTTAGGCCTGTGACCCACATTGCACCATACAAGCCTATACGGACTACGGTACTGCACCGCAAGAATGAATTAGTGCTAAAATAGTGTCAAACTGGTACACTGTGGTCGAGCAATATTGACCCACTTCCGTCCTTTGACTTACGACAAAACAGGAACGTTGGTCTATTACGTACAGTGTAGGCCAACAAAATTGTACCACAATTATTTGTAATGGTTTTCCTATTAGGAACATTTTACGTAATATGTAAGCGTTTCGTTTTTGTTTATTTTGTCGGTGTTCCTTGTATTTGGAAACGTCGAATACGGTTTAGCACGTTGACCAAACTGCGTTTTATTGTACATTTTTAATGAGTTTAGTAACCCGCAAGCAGGTTTTAAATTTGACTATTATTCTTTTTAACATACAGTGACATTTTGCCCTAACAGACTTTAACCCATTGAATACCGTAATTACAGACACAATTAAAAACCATTGTGTCTATACCAAATGTGGTATCTCAGGGACTTAGGTTAATCAAACAGCAGACAGAACTATGTTCGTTTCGATATAGTTATACTCCATTACTCATACCCATTCCTAGAACCTATGATGGATTACTGTATCACCAAGAATAACAATTCTCACTATCAAACATTTACCCACACTTACATAATTAATTTGCTTTCCACATGCACTTTAACACTTTGATTTAAAACTTATTTTCGTGTAATTTGCGTGTGGTTTAAGTTTGTATTTCGTGTCATACAGTAATTAAAATTCGTGTCACATGTAGAGGGGTCGTTTTGGTTAATCTAGTTAACGCCCTTGACAAGGCCCCATATTTGTTGAAAGGGCGATTATTATGGTTTTGTGGTAAAGTGTTAATGAGGATTATGTAAATTGATTTTTCGTGTTGATTTAGGGAAACTTATTGCGTAGAAAAGTTTAACAGGTAGTGCTAAAAATTGAGGACACGGAATTCGTTGGAATTGGACTGTTTGTCCAATTCCAACGAATTCCACAAATTCACACAAAAACCAGTTTTTCCTACATAAGTATGCTAGCAGCAAATAACGCAGTTTTATTGGTTATTTAGGGACATTTCTGTTATGCATTGGTGAATGACAGCACTTAAAACTGACAGGAGTACCTAGTACAGATAGCATTTCTGGTTTTGAAGGAAAGTTCTGACAATAATTATTGGCAAGTTACCAGTATAGATAAATATATAAACACACATTGACAGTGTACTTAAGGAAACTTACTAAGGTCAACTAAGTCTACAAGTGAATACGTCGGCAACCTTTAAACCAGTCATGTTTTATAATTAAAACCTTCTTCGGAAACAATTCAATGGATAAGTGAAAAAGGGTTCCTCTTAGCAATCATTTCGAATAAGATAATATCAGAATATTTTATTGTTAGCATGGTAATATGTCCCACTTCTGGGCAAACGCCTCACAGGAGCGAGACCTTTGCCCAGGAGTGGGACAGAGGAAGCGAACAAAAAAAAAAAAAGGTAATATGCGGTTTATACAAAAGAGGCTTTCTCTGTCAATTAAAATAGATAAACAAATGACAGCTTATATTACCGCGGTGTCCAGACTCTTAATTAAAATCCGCTCCAGTAAACACGGCATAGGCATATGACCTAAATATTTCCAAGTCTAGAATCTGGAATGTCAGAGTTGAAAACCGAAATAAACTCCAAACAAGCTTTATAGTTTACCAACACGGTATGTTCAGTGATTACGCGAAAATTTAATTCAATTATTACGGCTGGGTCTATTAATTTGGTCGCTAATGTAAAGCTAGTTTATTTTTTTGTACTGGAAATATTTTGGCACGTGTTTGCCATTATGAATATGGTTGGGCAGAGGTGTACATTATAGTATACCCAGTTATTTAGCCGGCAAGTCCCATGTTCATATTAATGGACAGCCCATCAACCGGGCACAAATATAGACTCCGAGCTGCGGCTATGTTTTGTGTTAATTATTATTTAATTAAAGTTATTGATGACAATTACGATAATCGAGAATCCTGCTGCTATATATTTATTATTAAATAAATAAAAAGAAGCACTTAAAATAAGAAAGGTAGATTTATTAACACAGGCCTAGTAGTTACTATGTATCGTTAAAAACGGCTATGAGTAACATCCTGAAGATAATAATCAAAGCTGTAATTATAATATCTTTGATCACTAATTAGTCAGCCAAGCATAACAAATATATTTATCAAATAGGCATATCCTGAATAAAAATGTGTGGGCTCAGTATTTTTGGCATGAATATGTATCAGATCAGATCCCCTTGTTTGAACGAAGGTTTAGGCTATTTGTCTAACACTTAGGGGATCTACAGGCATGAGGTGTACCATAGCATTGTTAGCATGTTCATCCACATTACGCCAGTTATGTTTAAGTTCTATGTAATAGGGTGCGAGCCTATTGCCATCAACCGGGCACGACTCCAGAATCCGGGTTGCTACTGAGAAATTCCAGATAGAAACACTCTTAAACACTTTGGCCAACCTTGGACCGCGAGCTCAGCAGTGGCGCTTGCAATCAATAGTTCAACAAGGTAGTGTGTTAATAAAACGGTAGTTATATAAAAATAACTATGATAAGGGTTGCCAGGTCTTAAAACCAAAAAGCCGGACACACCAGTCAGTTTAGCCGGACATTTGGGTAAAAATGTCTGCCATCTTTGATTATTTAATCTTAAAACAAAATTAAACAAAACACTAATCAAATAACGTTAAAATAAATAAGTAACATAAACGAATCAATATTTTCGATTTGCAGACACATGCTTTAAAAGCTAATTTTCCTTAAAAATTGAGTAGTAATAAGGCGGGGACACTAGGTGAGGCGGGTGGTGAGGAAACCAAGGCAAAAATGATCGAATTTGAAAAGCCGAAAAAAAAGCCGGACAGGCCGGACACCGTCTAATTTGGCCGGACACACAACCAAAAAGCCTGACTGTGTCCGGCTTTATCCGGACGCCTGGCAACTCTAACTATGATTATGTAGATCAAATGCCAGGTTATAAAGTGACATCATTAGATATGTCAATAAATTGTTACTATACAATTAAACTAAAAAACAGTTGCATATCTAATCGCAAGAGATATGCATCGCGGAAAATTTATTATCAAATAGATTGGCAAAAATAAAACTTAACACAATTTACGTACGAATAAACGTACGATTTTTTTTTAAAGCAGAAGCCGCTTAATTTTCATGTATACAACGGTTTTCTACGCATTTCAATACTCTAGGGCGTAAAGGACCACGCTACCGAATAATACCTCTTTGTATTTTTGTAGGGCTGCAAGACAAGTGAACAGGTGTGTAAAACAGAATGCCTTATGGAATTTGCACATGAAAATACTAAACAATATTCCCACTTGCAAAAAAATATAACAATATTTTTAATCTTGGCATATGGTGTGTCATTTTGCTTGGCGTACAGTGTAAGTTGAAACAGATGTACTAATTTTACGCTCAATATACTGCCTGGTTAATAAGACACGGCTCAGATCCAAGCTGATGGATGTCCACTTGATATTATATTGAGCATTCGAAGTATGACGACTGCCTTCTATCTGATGAGTGGAATGGACAGTTTATAGACTCTTGTTTTACATTCTTAATTTTAATAAAAAGGGATCCATAACTTGTACTGACTGCCTTGTTGGTCTAGAGGTTGCAAGAGCTCCTGCTGCGAATGAGGTCCTGGGTACCATTGCCAGGACTGGCAGTGTTATTGGGGTTTTCTATCTGAAATTTCTCAGTAACAGCCCGGAAATTGGAATTGTGTCCGGTTGATGGAAATATCTCGCCCCCTATTACAAGGGACTTAAACATAACTGGGGACATGACGGTCCCCAAGCTTTGAGTTCAAGAGTGTACTCACTCTGTCCAATCCTTCGAGGAAACAAGGCGTGGTGTTATGTTATGTAATATGCTCGTCATTAATCAATCTAACAAGTGTATGTGATAATAAGAATATTGAAACCATATGTTGCTAAATGTTAAAAATTCAGGGGACGTTTAGTTTAACATTTCCATTCGAATCTTCTTTAACATTAGGTTATTATTCTTAATACGGTACCAAGACTTCAAAAACATTCGAAAAAATTTGCTAGTGTTTCAGAAACTTTTAAGCCATTCTACGCTAGATGTTACTGGTACAGTCAACAAGTGACTTTAGTACGAAGTCAAGCAATAAACATTTTTGCATTTTGTGGAATATGCAGTCAACATTCGGCGCTATTCGGTACGGACAGTTTAGTCCATATTTTATTCAAACTAATTATTGCACGCGATTTCGTCTGCGATTAAGACGGAAAGTAGCCTATGTACTTCCACACAGATAGACCATGACCTAGTTCATGGTCTATCTGTATGGCAAATTTTTTTCAAATCCGTTCAGCAGTTTTAGCATGAAGCGTATTTATAATATTAGTTAGGATCACAACTGTCATACGTTGAAAATTGTATAAAAGGGCTTTAAGACGGCAAATAGACGTAACGGGCTTTGCTTAGTAATTAATTTTACCGACTACAGACGCCCTCACAAAAAATGACCATGTGGATCACCATGTGGACTTGTATGGTCACTTTATTGGCACACCTGCACCCGCCTGTTTTTGTTATCAATTAACAAACTAGTTTATAATTATATACATACATAAAAATAAATGTTCCACTTATGAGTCATCAAGGCAAGCCTCGGGCGCAAAGAATTTGAGAAATTAACTTTGTTATTTTTTTTATTAGAATTTGAATTAGACAATTATGCTCTCTTAAAATACATAAGCAATTAACGTCTTTGAACTAGTGGTTCTTAAGCCGAAACTATTAATTAATTCGATGGAACAAAAAATTACATTGTATTTCGATATGCGATATGATTGCTAATTTAATCCTTTTTTTTTGTGAGTGGGAAATCACCAAATGACGCGTCCCGTTCTGGGCGGAGCGGAAGGGCGTGTCAGACTTTTACTAACTAAAACCCACCCGAGTTCATTCAGTTGCCTATATGCCAGGGCCACGGTAATTCTTTCGAACAAATCTCGCGACGCTGGCAGGTGCTAATCTAATACCTGCCTTGTTGGTCTAGTGGATATAAGCGTAGCTGTTGAGCTTGAGGTCTTGGGTTCCAGGTCAATTGTTATAATCTTCCCACTGTTGGGACACAGGCCTCCTCTGTGTAAAAGGGAGAGGACCATAACCGATCACGCAGCACAGTGTGGGTTGGCAAATGTGATGTCTTCGAATTGTTAGTTTTAGGACTTGCTGGTACACTCAAGATGTTTTCATTCATAGGTTTTGAGAGTAGTACTGATGAAATAATGCAGAAAATATCATCAATTCTCTTTTGCAGCTGCTGAGATTGGCGTTTCCAAGTTTAACATACATAAGAACATTCTAATTATTCTAATGAGTTCTGTACGACATTCTTAGATACACGTGGTTGGAATTTATTATTAGTAAGATGATTTCATACAAGGATTTATTTCCATTTTACCTACGTGGTAAGTTTAGAACATTTCGGTAATCAAATATGTTTTCCTAGGCAAATATAATGTATAGACGTGTGCAGAATATTAAGCAGTCTGAAACACAATTACCTCAAAAATGTTTTATTCAGGTTCTGAAATGGTTTTTATAATTTTTCATTCATCATTATTTTCCTGCCTTTTTTTTGGATGGGAAATCATCAAATGACTTCTCCCGCTCTGGGCGGAGCGGGAGGGCATGTCAGACTTTTACTGACTAAAACCCACCCGTGTTCCTTCAGTTGCCCATGTGCCAGGGTCACGGTATCTCTTTCGAACAATCTCGCGAACCTGGCAGATCCTATGAGACCCCTTCAGTTTTGCTGACATCTCTTTGAGGCGCGCGTGGAACACTACGCGCCGTCGCACAGTGGAACGAATGTATGGGAGCGGTTGGACGTAGACATGTCCGAAAAATAAGAGTAAAATTATGACAAACTAATGATGCCATCTTATTCGATTACTTAATGCCTTCATAAATTGTGGTGATGAATTTCTTCATAACTCCCATATTTCGGGAGTAATTTGAGAAAATGTGAAATTTTACTATGAAAATGAGTGTATCGAGCTCTCTCCCTCCTGATTCCGGGCTTGTTTCAAGTAGCGGTCTAATATCGTAATGCTATTACTAAGAGCTATATTTGATACTAAGACACATAGTGCGCCAAATGTGCACTTTCTGGGATAAAAGGAAATGAAAATTTAAAAAAAAAAACGTTTTTTCCCCATTTGTATTTACTTTAAACCGCAGACAGACTTATTAAGAGGTCTATAAATATATTATATATATACAGAAATATATATTAACAAAAATATTCACAAGAACTGATGAGAGTATGACTTTTAAGTAAGTTGATAATAAATTACCTAGTTTCATTAAAAGTACAATAAATAATTAAGATGTAAGCTCTAATTTACTAAGTTACACATTTTAAAACAATAACATCATTTAATTATCTTCGTCATCATCATCATCATCAATTAATTCAAATTCAGAATCGATGTCCGCTAAATCATTTATGTTAACAAATTCGATATCACTTTTCTCAGAATCCGTAAGCTCATAAAATTCCTTAAAAGAAGATTTTTTTACAAACTTATTTCCTTTTGGACGGATACTTGTAACAAGTGGATCAGAAGACAGTAAAAGATTGTGCATAATATCTTCATTGCATGAGATACTGCTATGCTTTCGAGAATGCCCCTCTCTATATTTTCTAAAATCTTTATTTCTAGCCTCAGATGCCTCTTCGGATAGAAAACCAATGGGCACAATTGACATGTTCTGAACTATGTCTGGCCCATGCATTAAAATTTTATGAAGTGAAGAAGGCATATAATACCATGGGTATAACTCCACGTAAAGCTTAGCAGTATCAAAGCAGAACTCTCGGAATTTAGTTACGTTGATCTTCTCTCCTGATGAAATACACTGCAAGATCACACAGATTTTTCTTAAAAGCATAGCATCTATTCCGGTCAGTTCAGCAGATTTAGTGTAGTTTTCAAAAAATCTCCTTGCCGAGTTGCCATTGTAGGTGGATCCACTGCCTTGTTTCACAACATCGAGAAGTAAGCCCGTTTCTCTTCTTACAGCCTCTTGAACTCTTTTCTTCCTGTCATCAACTTGCCTTTTTGCTATATCACCCCTTACTTGCCATGATTTTATGTCTAATTTGTAGGAAATGTGTAATAAGCATTCCATTGAGCGAATCCAAGCGTGAAGGGTGCTTAAGCTATATTTATACATGTCCTCGTTTGCGTGTTTATCTTTGATTAACTCTAAATTATTCATTTCTTTAGGACAAGCCTTGCATATGTCACACACTGAAGCTGCTGTATTGGATATAATGGAATGAATTTTACCATCAATCATTGTCAACAGCAGTTGGTGTTTGACACTAATTCCATCAGTGATGGTGGATGGAGTTAAGGCTTCAATCTCTGCTTCGATTTCAGCCATCTCTCTCTGCACATTTTCTTTGGTTTCCTTTATAAACTTAAACAATATTGGCCGGCAAAATGAAGTGGAAGATGGTCGCTCGTTTTCCCAAATTGTTACACCTTTTGAGACGAGCCGCAGTGGTACAAGACTAATCATAAAATTACTAGCAAGATCGATTTGCTCATCTTCACTCGTCCTTTGATGATAAATGCTTTGGCTAGATGATCCGTCAAAACCCCATTTGCTGGTCAATACGAGCTGTTGATTGGGATCAACAGGGGTTTCTAACGACCTAATAAGTCTTCTTGAGGTTAAATCCATCAAGGCTTGTAATTTGATTTTTGCAGAGCTCTCTGTAACTGTGAGATCTTCTTTGGCCGGATAGCACTTAATTTTTTCTTTAACCAACATGTAGTAACTCGGGTATTGAAGAGCTCCTTCTTGAGTGTTGAAATCCCGAAGAGTGTTATAGCGCCATTTCGATAAGTTCATCGATACATAAAGAGCCAATGCCTTCAAAGGGGATATTTCCCGTACCTGAATTGATTTACCTTCAATGAAGGCTTTGATTTTTGAGGCCTCTTCTGGATTCTCCGTCAAGTATTTCATAACATAAGCTGTATCGCTTTGTCCTGCCTTTTGAAGCGCCCTTTCGGCCGAAAACATAATTTCAGCGCTGCTACTGCTGCATGAAAGACTATCTTCAGTGCGTCTTCTTTTTTGCCGGTTACTAAGGTCCTCAAAAGATTTACGAGGACTAGGATGTGTACAAGTTGAAGCATCAGATTTAGCAGGAGAAATTATGGGCTCGATGACGTCACTTATATTTTCTGTAGAAGGTTCCATATTTTCATTCTGTAATTCCGGCCATTGAATTGCAGCCTGTAGCCAAATCTCATGTTTCTTCCGAAACTTATCTGTGCTTCTTCCAGACTGTGTCCATTTTGCATAAATGCGGTAGCAAAATCGACGACACCAGTCTTTTAAACTTGTTTCAGCACTTTCACATAACTGAACACAACTGTTATCTTTTAAAACACTGAACAAATAGTTAAAGTCGCGTAAATCTTTATGTGCGCGTGCGCATAAAGCAACGTGAATATCAAGATTTGTATTAAAATTTGGAAAATACATTGCGAGATTAGCTTGGATACAACGAGGTGTAAATCAACACTGATTTTAAAGTTACTAATAGTGACCTATTTATATAAAATCCAGGTATCCCAGGTATCCTTTGTTAAATATTGCAAGGTAATTAGTTATTGTGATAATTAGTAAATGATGCATGCTAAATTAGTGTATTAAGAGCCATTTAGTAATTAAATAATAGCAATGTTCTTATCAGTAATCATTAGTGCATCAGTTTTATATGTAAACCTTAAGTCCCTAATTATATATCCTAATGAGGATCAATTCGACAAAAGGATATAGCAATTTTGAATACTACATCGAATACAATATAAATATCTGAGTTCATTTCTTTTTGAATCACTCAAATCCATCGAGAAATTACGAAGTTATTAAACTTTAAAAAAAGGGAGTTTTAAAACGCACGCCGCGCGCGCGAAACTGCTGATGACGTCACGAGGCTCGATCGCCCGCCACGCGCCGCACTGCTTTGTTATGATTTGCGGAGTTTAATCGTTGTTTCTTGTTTATTTATGTTTTATAGATATTGGTAGATAGGAAACATGGAAGTCGGATTTACCCAAGGCCCAATCGGACAATCTAGCGAAGATTGATTCGTTTATGGTTGAAACGTAAAAAAAAACAATTTATTCCAGTGCACAGGTAGGTACTACGTTTTAGAATGTTTTGATTTGGCAGGCAGGTACCTTTTTCGTGTTTCTACAATGTGTAGGCACCTCTCTACCTATTTTAAATAATATTTCTTACTAGCTTCTACCCGCGACTTCGTCCGCGTAAAATTTCCTGCTCCCCCAACCCATCCCGTCGCATCGAATCGCCTGCCCGTGCGAGGTCTTTGTATGCGTGACGTTTTTCTTTGTGCTCGGCTCCTAAGGGTCTTTGCGTGACCTTATATAATATATAGTCTATAGCCTTCCTAGATAAATGGGCTATGCAACACTAAACGTACAACTCTTCAGCTTTTACTTGGGTGTGCTACGCAATGAATTTTTTGAAAGACCAAGGCGCGCGCAATGGACGTGTTTTATATGGAATTTTTCACATTTTCTTCGAAAAAAAAAAAAAATATTACCCACGTGTTGAAATTTATATGTGAGCGCGTTACAAAGGGGGTCGAAAATTTCATTATTTTTGCGATAGGAAACGCCATTTTCGAGATATAAGCAAAAGAAAAGGAAAACAAAAATACAGTACTGTTTTTGCACATGAAGGCGAGGCACGTGAAGGCAAGGCGCGAGGCGCGCGCAATGGACGTGTTTTATATGGAATTTTCACATTTTCTTCGAAAAATAAAAAAAAAATATTACCCACGTGTTGAGATTTACATGTGAGTGTGTTACAAAGGGGGTCGAAAATTTCATTATTTTTGCGATAGGAAACGCCATTTTCGAGATATGAGCAAAAGAAAAGGAAAACAAAAATACAGTACTGTTTAAAGCACGTGAAGGCGAGGCGTTCGTTGGTGTGAATTTTAGTTCATAACTACTAGTTTTAATCCACACCTTTTTTATCTCGATTAAAAATAGATTTAGTTAAAATAAATTATTATAGTCAAAATTTTAGAAATGCAGTATAAAGTACTTTTAGTTAAGGGGACATGGGGCGTCGCTCCTCATGAAAGTACAACACTTCTTTCTATTTTTTGGGTATTTTGGGACACAAAATAACAATTTGTCCGGTGTAGCAACACTTGTATTTTCGCATCGTGGCACGATACAATATTTTATGAAGACATTATTCGTTTAAATGTTCTGCGAGTCACGTGAATAAAGGCAGAAAGAACGTGCGTGGCGGTGCCGCGGACGCGAACGTGGAAAATGACGTCATCAACAAATTGTGCGTATTGGCGGGCGTTTTTGAAAATGCAAAATTAAAACTGCTCTAACTTCGTCATTTTTGGTCCAATTTTAATAATTCTTTCACTGAAATAATTGGTTTAGGTATGACTGTAATTCTACATATTTAACTAAAATCGTCGCTGATCCTCATTAGCTTATATCTTCTCTAATTGGCTGCTCAGAAATGTTATTGTAATAAGGTAAACCTTTAGAAAAACGGTTTTAATCAACAAAATAAACAAAAAATAAAAAAATTGTGTTATAAAATAAACATCACTCTTTATCCCAGAAAGTGCACATTTGGCGCACTATGTGTCTTAGTATTAAATATAGCTCTTAGTATTAGCATTATGATATTAGAGACCGCTACTTGAAACAAGCCCGGAATCAGGAGGGAGAGAGCTCGATACACTCATTTTCATAGTAAAATTTCACATTTTCTCAAATTACTCCCGAAATATGGGAGTTATGAAGAAATTCATCACCACAAGTTATGAAGGCATTAAGTAATCGAATAAGATGGCATCATTAGTTTGGCATAATTTTACTCTTTTTTTTCGGACATGTCTACGTCCAACCGCTCCCATACATTCGTTCCACTGTGCGTCGACCCAAGCTTGGTCCTTACCGGGTGGCGAGCTACCCATTGCTCGCCGTCCGCAAGCTCGCGCCTTATCCCAATTTATTTGGGGTTGGCGCAATATGTCTTTTTCTTCCATACTTCTCTATTAGTCGCCATCTCGGTACTCACCCCCTTTTCAACCATATCATCTTTCACACAGTCCATCCATCGTTTCTTTGGTCTCTTATAGCCACCGACATTCATACTCAAAACTTTCCTCACGTAATTTTCCTCATTCCTGCGTATCACATGCCTATACTAAGACAGCCGATTTCCACACTTTTTCACTTACGGTTGACATTTTCAGACTTCCTCTTATGACTTAATTTCTAATTCATTTTCATCTCAGCTGCATGCAATTATTTATTTTATGTTGCAAATGACTAAAAAATACTCTACCGAGAAACAAGAACATGTTTTTAAAAGCAGCCTTTGATATTTTTATTTGTACATCATCTGCCTAGCCTTTTCCCAACTATGTACGGGTTGGCTTCCAGTCTTACCGCATGCAGCTGCATACCAGTATTGTACAAGGAGCGACTGTCTTTCTGAACTTTACAACCCAGTTACTGGGTAATGATACTCCTTGATAAGACTGGTTCTTAGACTTTCGAGTTTCTGACGACCCGTGACGACTGTCGAAGATCCACGGTTTAACGTACTCTTTCCAAGGCTCGAAGAGGTCTTGGTAGGTAAAGATGTTTACCCATGTACCGATCAACCGCGGCAAGCGTAGCTTAGCCTGTTCGACCGAACCATGTAGCTGTTATAAATTATCTACAAGCGTCTATTTATTAATTCACTGCAAAACCACAAAATAAAATTGCAAAAACTCCTACAATTTTTCTTGAAACATTTTTACTACCATTTTTCACCTTGCAGGCGTGCTTTTAGGTAAAATAGAGGACTATATGCGTCACCCCTGAGGGTTGGGCCGTCTGCCCTGCACCTAGACACCGCAAGTTTATTGACGTCCACCCTTAACGTGAACTTGAGGGTATTAATGTCTGTGTAACGATTTTCAATACGTTTGGGAAAATGGTGCGCACCACTGGAGTATTGCGTCTCATTTACATAAGTATAGTTTCTTGCCCGTTGTTTTTAGAGAACCTAAAAAGTTCTAAAAAAAAGTCCGCGAGAGCATATGTCTATCTTTTAAGGTTGACTCACTATAACTCAAAAGGAGCGGAGCAGCAACGAAAAATGGACGAAAACTGGCAGGCAATTCGATGCAACGGGAAGGGTCAGGGGAGCAAAAATTTGACGCGGACGAAGTCGCGGGCAGAAGCTGGATATTAGTATATACAAAGATGATCTAATAAGATCAATAGCCAGTTTGATGGACGATCTACATAAGATCGCGGAGAAGACCTAGATTGTATTAGAGTCACCAATAAATCATGGCACAAAAGGGAGGAGGCCTATAATCAACAGTGGGTGGAACGAGATTGCCAATGACGATGATAATGACGATAAATGAGTTAAAAAACTACACAATGTCACAGAGTCAATACACTAGTTGCTTATAAGAATTTTATTTGTAAATACAGTAAAGCGTCGATTACCCGAACGTCGATCAACCAAACGACCGCTTATCCGAATTACTACGCACGTCCCACTCGCACTCGCTATTCTCCTCCCGCACTACAATACACGCGAAATTGTCTCGAACTATTAGTTGTATGTACTCTATGTCACTCTGAAGTAGCCGTTAGTTAATAAACTACATTTTACCGCGTGAAAGAAACTATTTGTCATTAATGATTTATGTCTAAACATAAGATTTTCATTCACCTGTACATAAATATGCATGGCTGAATCAATACAGTTCGATTATCCGAAAAAAAAAAAAACGATTTTCCGAACAATCCTGTCCCCCAATTAGTTTGGATAGGTAATCGACGCTCTACTGTTATGTCTAGACAACTATGGCAGGATGCCACAGAGTACGGTATGATTTAATCGATAGAGAGTGACATTTTTTAAGTAAATGTCAATTATTTACGCCTCGCTGACATCGTCCTCAGCTGTGTTATTGTAAGACTTTCTTTACATTTTTTTTTTAAATTATAGCTTTCTTATTCAATTAGGTAGATGTCGCAACATTGACAGGTCTTCTGATAAGCTAGGACCAAAAATATTAAGTTTTCTCTGTTATAATAAGAGAGGAGAGGTCATACATATACAGTGCTATAGGTGTTGTTCGTTTAGTTAGAAAACCATATCCATTAATCCATTACCATAGCCCTATGTTCTCAAAATAATGCGTCTTTTTAGTCTGTCGAGACCAAAAAGGCAAAAAAATCAAATTATTTTTATTTTATGACGTGTATGTAAGTGTGTTTTGATTTTATGATCCAATTTACAGAAATACATATAATTTATCGAGATCAATGATAAATGAATTTATTTAAGTAGGTTCGTACAAATATTTTTACACGTCAATCATATTTTTAGAACTAGATAAGGTCGACGTTTCCTATCTGACTACTCTAAGAAAGGCCAAAACAAACTCCAGATATACAATGAAACTTGGAGTCACCTAAAGGTGTGTTTCGTCAACTTGTTGACGACACAAAAAAAGTCTGCTGTGGAATTCCAGCTTAGGACTTTTTGTTCTATCTCTAATCTGTTATAGACTCAAAGCCATCAATGAGCACAAGAGCCTAGTAAATAAAACAAGTTACATAAATATGCACCAAGACCACTCTCAACGCAATATTTATTTATTCAAGTTTATTGTAAAATTATCATAAAAATGTTACAGAGTGAGAACCGGTCGGTGGTTCGTTTTGTTATGTTTTGCGCACATTAATATGTTAAGTAAACCCGACCTTTTGTGCGTTTTATTGTCAACTTAGTCCTGTTTACAGGAGTTTCTCGTGTGAACCTCTGCCTAATCTTCCTGTATGGCCTTGAGGTTTTTTGTGTTTGCTTTTTGCTTTACATTGATTGTTAATGGTTGAGCTATTTAATTTGTAAGGGCTTCAATTATATCACCATTGAGGAGTCGCCAGAGTTTACGTAAGGAGATAAATTAAAATGATTTTATTTCTGTAAGTTCAATAATAATTTTAAAACTAGAGTAGGTTGTTTGTATAGCTAACTACTGTAGAGGAGAAAGGGGGAAACAAACTCAGGAGGTTACAGTCTCTTTTTAAAGTTCAGACATAATCTTTGTCAGATCATGTGAAGACAATGTGGCTGAAATATCTCTTGAGGAAAAAGAACCACACAGATTTAGTGGACCTGTCCAGTCAGTGCTATAGTGTAAGATCTAATACAGTGATAGATCTTGGCTTAATCGATGATGGGTATAATGTGCTCGGTACATTAATCCATGGATTTTCATTTAAATTGGAAATATGAAAAATATGTGGTCGAATGTGATGAACGCTATAATTCATTTGTCATTTTGGCTTCCAACTACAAAGAGCTTCAAACATAACAGGTGGGATGTCTGGCTGGTGGGTACTGGTGGGAGTGGTGGGGTGAGTGTAGTATATAGGTACACCTCTGTTTTATCCTTTGGTGACTAGTTGACTACCAGCGTGATGTTATTTTGTTGAACCAACCACAACAGCTACCATAACAACAAGCTTCATTAGACTTCTTCCCCGAAATGGGGGAAATCCTATCAACACTTAAATAATCAACGTGGAAATCAGCTGCATAAATGTATCTCCTTCCTTATCAAAGCGACCTTGAAAAAGCGTTATCAGTGTTGTCGCTTCTGGTATATATCTAGTGATAATTTTAATCTAATTACTAGCTATAATATCATCGATTCGAAGAAGTTTCCTTTTATGTATGGCTGTCGTCGTTTCGTCTACTGCTGGTTTTTTAATAGAGGTTTTATCTTACTTATAACAACTATGAGCAATAAACGTACCATTCTGAGAAATAATCTCGGGACCACGGGGTCATTTGAAAGGCATACGAGGGGCCGAAGCTAACTCCCAGAGGACCCTTACAAATTTTTAATAAAATACAGAACTAATGAAATAATCCATGTTTGCACTGAGCAAGTGTACCCAAGGACAACCCCCGGTTGGTGCAGGACTATTGCAGGATAAGGAAAAAGTAGCTAAACTGGACTGATAACCAAGACCTATGCAAGGTTTCTTACATACTCGGATAAAATGGCAGAGGGTGATTTGCACACTCAATAATGTGCGCCCCGGGAACAGTCGCTAGCACAACGTGACATAGCGACATGGGGGTAACATGACCTGAAATGCTTGAGGAGTGGAGAGGTATTCCACGGCTATCAGAACAACGCCAAACCCCGGAAGATGTTCTAGATCCCTCCCAGCACTTACTGGAATACTTCCTTCCCCCCAGCACGTTTGCTCTTTGAATCTTCATCACTCAAGACAGCCAATAGAGGCAAGAAAGAGACGGGAATTCTGTTCCTCGTCATTGTTCACTCCAGTTAACCAATTGAGGCAAGTTAAAGAAGAGGAACAAGACTACTCCTGGGAGATAGAGTCCGTGGGATCGCTACTGCCTAACAGCTCGCCATATGCTGCCCTGCTGGTTTCTATATCTCTTGGTCTGGCTCCTAGACCAGTTGCAGCAAAGTAAACTGTACCGGCACACATTATTATGAGAGGACCCCAATAAACATATATGACCCCAATAACAGTATGAACAAATATTTATTTAATTGCTCGTCATTCCGTATCTTTTTATATGCTTAGGGAAAGACTCATAGGCGTTTTAATTGCTAACAAAAAACCCATATTGGTCATCCAATGAAATTATACCGGAGGACCGATAACGCAGTAGGTGTTCATTACGATAATATATTATACATAATGTGATGGAATCCAACATTTCCGCGAAAGAATCAGTCATTTTGTAAATAAACATTACCTCAATTAAGGTACCTATATTTATGGTAAAGATAAAATAGGAGACTATAAACAACATACAACATAAATCATGCTTGTACCACCATGCACACTACGCTACTCCAAATAAAGTACGATCATAAAATTATCTAGCGTTTTCTTCAACCAGCTAAGCTATTTACAAATTAAATACTTTCTAGCATTGCATTAAAAATTGGAACGATCATGATTAAAAACAAAATTAGTAAACAAAAAACAACATTTCAAATTAGTAAAAAATTAAAACAACAAAAAAAAGTTTGAAAAAAAAAACCTGCTTACAGTGATTCAAAAAAGTTCATCTGATCTATGGGGTTGGTACTGGAGGTGAGGAAAAATAAAAAAAAACACAATTAGTGCACAAAAAAAGAAACGAAATAAAAAAAAAAATAGGACATGTAGTTATTTACTGGGGGTTCTGTCGCAGTTTGTGTATTACCGACACCGTAAGGGACCCAAAAAAAAGCAAAGCAAGTAAATCTGGGAAGCTTTAATTACTTAAGTAACGCCAATTTAAATAATCCAAAATTAAAATCATTAGCTTCTAATACAATTTATGAAGTATACCTAAATCGCTTCATTAATACACGTTTACCCAAAAAAAATAGATAATTAATTAATAGTTAATAAAAAGGCTTCGCCCTTGCATTCAAAACAATGAAAAAATAATTATTTATAAAAACAATATAAACGGATCAATAAGGTCTTTTTTAATAACCATAAAATATTGCCGAATATTGAAGAATTAATATTTATTCAGAGAAGTCTAAGACGTGAAATGAAAAAAAAAATAGATATTAGTGAAAATATTTAGAGTTCTTCCATTTAACAGTGATCATTATTAACAGAACATTAGGTAGAGCATGTCCTGCAACGCGTACGCTGCAAGAGTCAATTGCAACGCGACACGTAAAAGGGACAGTAACAGTTGACAAAAACTAACCTGCGC
Source organism: Aporophyla lueneburgensis (assembly GCA_932294355.1). NCBI lineage: Eukaryota > Metazoa > Arthropoda > Insecta > Lepidoptera > Noctuidae > Aporophyla > Aporophyla lueneburgensis. The sequence goes on along the minus strand of OW028758.1, from coordinate 22,613,503 downwards.
GCGGCCCAGAAGAATCCAGCCGAGTCTACCGGCTCAAGTAGTCGAGGTGTGGACGAGCCGAAAGCGAACGCTGGCCGGGGAGCGGAGCGAGCGGCGCGCTGTCGCTCCAACCGCTCCGTCCGATCGCGTTCTCGTTGCAGCAACGCCTCGCGGCGCGATATTGATGCTTCCCATATCGCACGCTTGCGTTCTTCAACCTGTAACAACGGGAATACAGGCTTAAAATTTTATTCACACGTTTCAAAGTGGCACCTTGACCAAGCATGACGTCAAAACAAAGCACGTAGAAGATGGCGGGACGGGCTGGACACAACACGAATTTTTAACTTTGAGACAATAACACACATTAGCCCTGGACCGAAAAAGTTGGAAGTCATCGAACCTTGGTTCAACAATGATTCGAAAAAAAAAAAAACAAAGGTTTTTGTTTTTTTCTACGTATTTTCTTTAAAATTCATATCCAATCAATGCCGTTAAGTACCTACCGAAACATATCTTCTGGAAAAGTACGCAACATAATCTTGTGCCTAGAGTTAGTTATTCACAAAAGGAGTGGCCGATAAACACCCAATATATTGCATTTAACAGTTCGTTTCATCGATTTTACAACGCGAAACGTTTCGATTACATTTATTTAGGTACTGAGATAAACATTCGATTAGGAAATTGCAAAGTAACGGTTGTATCAGCGCTTTTAGGTGCAACCGTCTGGTTTCGCAGAAATCCGGAATGTTCCGGAGTTTTGGGCAACTGTAGGGTCTAAGCCATACATATTGCAAAGATTAGTCTCTTTGCTTGCGACCGCCCGCCGCTTGATAAATAATGGTCTATTTACTAAGAACATACTACATCAAGACTACGAGTAATGTTGCCAGATCCCAAGATGCTCTGTACAAGTGGCATTAATATGGCGTCTGTCTTATAAATTGGTATGTGCAATACTACGAACAGTCACTACAAACCATGTTCTTAGTTGAGATTAGGCGTTTTAACTGCACAATTTTGTTTTTCTCTTTAATAACCAGGTAACGGGCCAAAGGCCTCTTGTAACACCGAGAAAACACGAGCATTGACAACCACATTAGCTCAAGAAGAAGACAGTCGTCATTGCGTCATCAGAAACCTCACTCCGATGCCACGCAATAACGCTTTGAAGAATTATCTAATCGATTTGTTTATATAACAGTATTATTGTCCCTGCGTAAAAGAGTCAGTCCTGAACAAATATGTTTATCGTTGAATTTACTCCACATCTTTCACATGATATGGCAATGCACGATTCAACATTCAAGCCTATACAAATGCAATAATACACAATGCATCCAGTCAAGATCCCTACTCGTACATTTCATAGGGACTATCTATATGAAGAACTAAAGAACGCTTGCCACATGAATCATTCCTTACGACTTACGTATGTAGATTATGATTAGCCCCACTGAGGTTGCGACCACGCGTCTCTTTCAATGAACGCCCGTCGAAAACAACGCACTCTTTGGTTTCGAATGTAACACCGAAATTTTGCAAATATAGTCCTTATTCAAACTTTTTAGAGAGAAAGGATAACGCACTTTGAATGGCTAATTAAGTTGATAAATAGATATATACGGTTGACTAGGTTTTTCTGCCAGCGGCTTCGTTCACTTGGATGTCGGAAATTATCCGCCGGAAACGCTGGGACAAAAAAGCCTATGTCCCTATAGTCTCCAGGATGCCATCCATGTTCTTGGCACGTTTTATCGAAATCCGTTTAGTGTTTTACGCGTGAAAAGGTAACATTCTGTATTACCTTTACGCCTAAAACTACACAGTTACTTTATAATTTATAAAATTAGGATTACTATATATGGATTACTCGATGACAGTAGTAACCTTTAGTTCGAGCATATATTTCTGCTTTTGTGGTCTTCTCCAGTGCCAATCTGGCTTTTATTATAACGTTATTTGCGCAAACTTCTAAACCAGTAGCAGCATCATTATGTCAAATGCAGTAAAATTCAATGGGAGCATTGTGAACAAATTGACTGTGAAGTCAAATAATTACGAGCAATATAGACTTCGTACTGCATCTTTTGTCCTAGCCCCATACTCGTCATGACTTTATTATTAGAATTGACAAGACAATACGCTTCTGGACTGTAATTAGTAGAAGAGTTTCCACACACAATGTGGCATGAAAACGGAAAATATTAAAACATATCTATGTGCTCTATAAACCTTGTCCACTAATAAGCAAAGGCATCAAGGTTGACCAAGGTCGTACAATATTGAAGATCAAGGTTCGCTACTTACATAGTACACGATTCAAATTTTCAACTTCCGTCGCTATGAGTCGCGGGATTGATTTCTTCGACGAACAAGTATGTAGAGTTCCATGTTCCAATGAATGTTTTAGAATGCAATTTAATTTTATAAATGAGCAGTTCCTGTTAATTAAAATATTTTTATTCGAAAACATGCATCGGTTTCTTCCTAAACTTCAACTTTATGCGACGGCCCTGGTTACTATTTATCTCTTTTCGTGACCGTATCTATCTACTTTATGAAGAATTCACAGAGTTATTTCTAAACCGCCAAATAATCCTTAAACAATCAGTTCAAGATTATTTGTAGCAAACTATTGAGCACTAAGATGCTCATAAGTATTCGCAAGTCAACGTGTCAATTGCTTTAATGTTTAGTCTATTTTCATACATAAATTAAGGCTGCTAAAGCATCTAAAGGGAACTTAAAATACTGTTAGAAATTGAGAAAATAGTCAAAATAGATTAAGAATTTACGGTGCATTCTTTACAAGATCAAGAGCAAAAGACATGGACTTTTATTGTGACAAAAACAGCAGGAGATATTGCAAAATATTTGGTAGCTACCTTAAAACGAACAGTGTTTCTAAGTGGTGCCGACTACCAAGTCGTCAGACTGCCATTTAAGAGCACTCCGTTCACAATATCCTCTATTCACTCACTTATGCGAGAAAATGGCCAGTCAATAGCTAAAATGTATATTTCCAAACGTGAAAATACGAGTAAAGTATTCATAAACAATCAATAATAATCAACAGTAAAAGTTACAATGACATTTGTTTTTCTTGCTGACGTAAATGAGTAAGTACAGTTTATACTAGGTCTGCTTCTAAATAGAGCCAGTGTACACTTCAAAATTATCTAGACTATCAGTTTTGCAGAAATTGGCTTAATTGTTCATCAAAGCATGTGATCACTTGCTTGAAATGGGGCACGTCATCTGGTACGCGAAACCATATGCCAGGGCGCCATGTTTCACACAAAATCCAGTTTGAGAAAATGCTTGCAGCCGAAGAGCCATCTTCAAATAAACCATAATCTCATGTATAGACACAACTCCATTTTAACGCACAATATAAATTGCGTAATCAAAATCCCAACTGGTACAATAAATCCTCAGTGAATCACTTAACAAAAACCGTCCAAGGGCCTGATAAGGAAATAGCACGCGTAAGCCGATATCTCCGTTCAGCTTGACCGGACGCAATCGCTGATCCAGCACCGGCGGCTCAGCAAACAATATAAGGTTATAAACACGCCTTAGATCCATCAAGGCAGACTGAACACGTCAATAGAATAAACTCAGATCAGATATATTAGTATTGAAATAATTTTGGAAACGGTTACTGACTGTTAGAAGCAAGAAATAAGAAAATACATAGAAAGGCGGACTGTGACTAGACCCTGAACGTCTAAAATACAAGTTATCAACAATTTTTATGGAGAGATCTCGCATCATGAAGGAACAAATGTCGGCATAATTAACATATCCAAGATTCAGATTTGAATTCAAAATTCTCTTCGGAAGCATTGTAAGATATTGCAGGTAATCTCCACGCATGACAGTGGACGGGCGTGGATAGATGACCTTAACATGTTATTAACATACAGGTGAATGCCCTCAGATCTGCCGCATAATCCATTATTCCAAGATTAATGAAATGACAGATGGGTTGGCCTTGGCCCTATTCGTTACAGGACCCGACAAAGGCTGTATCCGAGCAGCAACAAGGTACGAAATACAAGTAATTTTTAAAACGATGTCTTCAAGATTCGGAACAACAGGAAGTATGCATCATCGCTCGTTCGGATCGCTTGGCACGCCACGAGCTCCGTTTAAACAACATTATTAATGCAAAATATTCACGGCATTTTTTTATCACATGTTTTGAATATACTGAATACGGGTAACGAATGTCCGTGAGAAAAAATGGAACAACGCGACGAAAAATATCGGAATATAATGAGCCGACATGCAAGGTATGGATTCGTAAATACTTTAATTCATCTTTTATTCAGAGTTGTGTTTTTGGTGGTCTACTTTTAACTATACACATTTTATTTTTCGCATTTTATGAATTACGTTTTTCTTATCCAAAAGCTATTTCATCAGTACCATCACTAATGATTACATCGTACAAAATTAGAGCAACGCCTCATCAGCGCTCTTCCAAAACATCAAGGTAATTAGCATCAAATGTTTCAAGGTCATTATCAAGCATATGGTAAACTTCACGTTATTTTAGCACACCGCCCTAATTTGCCAACCATGTCAGTGTCATGGCTTCGTCACCAACATCTTCTAAACAAACACGGCATGATCTAGTGACATTTTTGTTTTATTTTTGGTAGAATTCTGCCACGACGATTTTAACCCTCCTAAGGACAAAGTGTTCTTTCTACCCACAGTTGCCAAAGACAGTGTCAGGTTCCATGTGATGGCTTGGGGTTCGAGTTAGGGGAGCTTCATAATATCTAATGTCAAAGTATTTCAGAATTGAAAAACATCACAATTTTATAACGTTTTCGGAAAGGGAGTTTTGAACCTAAAGAACAATGGTCACTTTGGACTAGGAAAAAATCAAAATTGTTATCGACATGAAACTGTCACCAATATGTAGTGCATTGTTAATGTAATTAATTGATACCATAAGTTTATTTTTAAATGCTGGGGAAATATAGATATTTAATTTTTTTTAAATACTACTTTATTTATCAGAACGCAGTATAAAATGTCTAACTTCGAACGCATCCATAATTACTGACGTTACTAGAGAAGTCCAAAATGTTTTTTAAAATCCTAATCAATGTCAACCGTATCAAATTCGCGTTATTTATTATTCAAAGCTTAGCCACAAATACAATTTGATGTTATTTCGTGGTGAATTGTTATAATAAAGCCATGAACTAAATGAATAAATGAGTTAAAAGAATGACTTTAAATCTAAAAATCGATACTGCCATAAATCGATTGATTACGTTCCTCCCTATTTTTGACAAGTAAACAAAAATTGACAGTTTTCACCGGTGTTGTTGTCTCGGCGACGACTGTTTTCTGTGCGATTTTCTGTTATTTTCCTAATCTTTTTGATATTTTGCATTGCTTACGGACTCCGATTGATCTTCTATTCTTGGTGACTCAGCATTCGTTTAATGGACTTTGAATTGCATTAAGTTTTAAGTTCTAAGTTTATAATAAGTGGCACCAAGCATACTTAATTATTTTTTTGAACAGTGGCAGACCACGATTAGTTCCGATATTAGTCAAGCGCAGACTTATCTGGCCTGCGCCGTGCACTCGTCCTAATCTAAAGTAGAAAACATAAATGCTACAGATTAAAAATATATAAACATAACCTCGAAAACATATTTCATAGTTACTTGATTCTCCCACCTTTTAAAAACATATTGAAGGCTGTACTTAGTCATACTTATTTAGTTGAATGTATAGACACATGTTTCGTCAAGTTACGTTTTGTTAGATTTTACTAGTCCAAGCATGTTAGCCAAGTGCCCATGTTCTTTACGACCAATAAGACCAACGCATCGATTATTTCTTTTTTGGTCAAACTATTTTCGGCAAAGTATCGCTATAAAATAACGTTCCACGAAAGTATTGGACTACTTATCGCTAAGAAGAGAGGCAGGAAGTCCGACTTCCATTTGATGTTCATTAAAAAATGCGCCGTGATTCGGTTAGGTTGCGCACGCGCCTAAGAAATTCATTAAAACTTGTAGATACGGTTTATTTATAGATCAAACTGTTGATTTAATTCGGCATTTTATGAGTTCCGAGAGATTTACCGTGGTAGAAATTAATTGTTAGCTATAGATTTTTATCTATTTTCGGTAAATTCATTATACTCGTGGATTTTTAAACAAAACTAGTAGATTTATCTTATTTGCTCCGGAGTTGGAATGCGGAGTTTAACGTTTACTTAACGGCTGCTGTCACAACAAACAATTATTTGGTATCTTTATGTTGATCATGATGTTTGAGGTTCCCGAGTTCTCTTTTAAAATGAATTTTACGTGTAATCCTGTATATTTTTGCAAGTGAGGCCGGATAGTATAATTGTTTTTTTACCATCAACATTTCCAATAAGTTCGGAATTTAGATTGTGCCTGTCAAATCCGTTGTCTTATCAGACCGTCCCTTATCACGTGGGATGTAATACCGTCACGTACGCAACGTGGGTGTGCAAAATTACACCTGTTATCCATACGGGATTAGGCGAATGAGAATGCTTGAACACAGGCCTCAGAATATGTGGTTTCAATTAACGTTCCTTTTAGGACTGCCATTTTTTCCTATTGCTGTACGTTATTACTTACTGCGGTAAAAGATTCAGCCCAGCTGCAACCATACCGTATTGTAATTTGTAGACTACAAAACATTCACAAAACGAAAACCCACGCAAAGAGAAAGTGCCACCCCTTTTTCGCCGCCTCACATACCCAGGAATGCAAGCACAAAATTCAAGCCCAAGCACAATAAACACAGACAGTTATGACGACAGCAAAACATTCTAAAAACGGAAGCAAGCGCGTAATATTAACAAAACGTTCGCTATACGTTTAGACTATAGTGTACATCAGAATCGTAGTGCGATACATGAATACCAGGCTACGCCCACAAGGGTTGAACGACTGCGGTAAAGTGTTGGCTGGATGGAGTGAAGCACACTAGGTTTCAAGAATGCGGCGTTTCCCTGCAGCGTCCAATGACGTCAGTCTTTTCCGATTAGTGTTGGCTTCTCTTTTTGTAACAACCTGGAATGTCTGGATAACTTTCTCTGCGAGCAAGTATGTGGTGTAGATCTTTGTCTATTTCATTTCCTTTTTCATTAAGATTTGCTAGATTTCTCGCGTCATGAGCCGAATTCGGGGACATTATTAAGGACCAGTTAGGCCTTTTCACCCAACATGAAATTTCTCCGCAAACTTTATTTCGGTTACCGTCATAACTTGTTTCTTGAGTTGACTTTATCTGCGGGGTGTCGTGCCAACTTGTGCGGTGAAACAACTGATAACTACCGTACACAATCTTTTATACTTTTGGAAATTGAAGTAACGTCATACACTATCTTTTGGGTTACTGCAAAATGAAAGCAATATTGTAGTGATACTTGAGTTTCTTCTGTTATTTCAAGAGATTTTTCTTTTAGCGTAGCGTAGGATCTGTCCTTGTATGCTCATTATTGTCTGTCTACGTTCATGAATCACATCGGTTTTTCATGCTTAATTATTGCAGTTGTTTAACGCATCAATCGTTTTGGTTGAGTGGACTCTATAATTAGGAAAAAAATCCTATGTATGCCAATGAAAACTAATTGAAGAATGTAAATTTCTCATTAGCTGAATTTACGTTAAAAATGACCTTATATTCGTTTATAAAAACTAAGTCTTAAGTACATGGTAAATTCATAAAAGAGTGCAAGCATGACCTAATGAATTAAAACACCCAGAAAATTCTACGAAAACGAAATAAAATTCGTTCGCAAATTTCTTCCAGCGTCCTTGAGTCACTTTCTTTTATCTCGGACTAAATTCATCTTATCTGGTTTGCGTTGAACCAATACAAATAGACGTTCCTTACAAAGATGGCTGCACCATGGCTATGCATTCTAAAGTGTGTTTTAAAACATTTGCATTACAAACTCTTTGCTCACATTTTACAATTCTATTAGTTACAAATTCCTGAACCGGATTTCTCTTGTGAAATGCATTTGAAGTTTTTATTAAATGTTTTACTGTTCTATTCAGTTTGTTCAGTACTTCTATTTCTATTGGACAAGATAACTGTTTATGTTTTCTTATTTCGCTTACCAGAGGTCTGAAGTCTTCTGTTTTCTGTTTAGTCCAGTGCATCTTTGGTTCTTATTGTACTTGATTTAAAGATTTATTTTTCAATTTGCATTTAATTATTCACTGTCTCACTTAGGTAGCCAAACATGCTACCTCACGCCATTGTCTTCTTCTAGCGTTCATTCACTTAAACTCCGTTAGAATCGCCCACTTTATATTCAACTGTATTATTATTGAACTTTACAGAAACACACTTGAAATGTACCACAACACAGTGAAAATACATCAGCTCCATAAGATACAACCTCCGTTGTGCCAATAAACACAGAATGAATATAAGAACAGAACAATATCGCACTTCCTACTTCAAATTTACAACTATTGTCCCGGTAGCGAAACTTCTCTATATATAAACCAACAATAGAAACATTGCTACAGCTTCTGCGGTATTTTATATCGTCATTGTATAGACGTAGTCAATCGGAAAGCCGGCTTAGCGGCTCAGACGCGCCACTTTAAAGCCACACGACGACCACAGAGCAATACTCGTCCAATAGCAGAACTGAATATTCAAGTGTACTTACTGTATGATTTACCTGCAAAGAAATTGAACATAATCAAGTAAATGAAATAAAATTAGAATTTTGAGGACAGTTTTGTGTTGAGTTAAGCTATCTGTTCTGGGTTTGGGGAGGGGAATACCAGAATAATTTAGTGTTGTTTCTGGTGGGATTTGGAGATAACAAATAGGCAATTCCATTATCAACTCCCTAAGATTTATCACAGCGAGGGATAAATTACAGTTTGCTTCTTTAAAGCACCTATAATTTACTTAATATACAGTCGTATGTAGTTTCGATGACCACTTCAGAAAATTGATCATGTATCCTATCATGTAAATTGGAAGAACTTCGCAATTAGCCACAAACACAAACTCAATAGACAGTGTCCCGTCTGTGTTTAACTAATCCGTTATTCGAGAAGTCCTGAAGGAAGTGGCCTCCCTATTTTTGTCTACTTCTTGACGCATGGCGTAGAGTTAATTTTAAATTATTTTTGATGCGCGCTGAGTGTATTTTCGTAGGACTCCTGCCTATGGATGTTTGACTTTAAGTAGTTCAAAGTAAATTGGATGTCGTATTTTGAGTTTAAGAGTTAAATGGGATTTGAAAGTGATGTGTGGGGTCTGACAGTAATGGATTGAACGAGACAGAATTTACAAACATTTTATCGATATCTATCTTGTTATTGAGTCGAAATATGAACATTGCTGGCAAGATCAGGAGGTCAATTGGTCATATTATGACGGGGTCACTAATTTAGCGGTCAATGGTGAATGTAATATGAACAGCAGAATGATCGATGACCGAATGGTAACGAAAAAAGTAGTGAGGGTATACTTTTGACGTATGTTTGACGGATCGAAGTCGATGCAATTACTTTGGTAGTGCACTGAGCAATATTGAAATCAATGCGGTCAAATAATTTATTTAAAAAGTCCAGAGTAACGGTGATGCATTTAGAGAGCAGTAGGCCTATCACGCACTTAATAATAAGACGGTACGCAACGGAGATTCTGTACTGTTTAAAAAAAAAAAAAGAATATACCTAGGTTTTTAAGTCGTATAGACCAAAATTTTCTTCGACATAATCGACTGTCATTATAAAGTTCAAGTGATGCTATCATCCCACGTAGAGGAAACTATTAGAGCCTTGGGCTTCTTAAATGAAACCACTCTAGCTCTCGAGCAAAAGGTGTTATGAAGTCTATTTTAAATTAATATCACTTGTTTTCTAGATCCACCTTTGAGTTCTATCTTGCTAGAGTTTCCTCATTCATTTACTATAAGCTAAGAAAAAAATGTTTATCACCAATCAATCATTTGCTCGTAATCAAACGTAAGTGACACTTAGGTACTTCATAAATTGCGTCACATAGGTAATGGGTTCCTGTTGGCGGTAGTTTGAACAAATTATATTACTCAATGTAATGGATGGGGAACATAAATAACACTCTTAAAAGGTAAACATTTGTGAAGTTAACGTGGAAAGTAGAGTGTTAAGTAATTTTAGACTTGATGTATTACATTGCGAAGTCCGTTATCTGGGTCTTTAGTTATTGTTTTCACAATGCTGTCATCACGATGATAAAAATATGTAACACAACTTATCACTACCGAAAATAAGTATGATTACCTATTATGTGCATTTATTTTATCCTGTGTAATAATTGGGCGCTATTTCTTTTAGAGCTTGAAAATCAAGACCTCCTAATGTTATAGTATTTTTAATAACTTCCATGTGGTGCCAGAATAGCACCATCCCATTTCTTCCCGTGGGTGTCGTAAAAGGCGACTAAGGGACTTAGTAGAGTTTGGGCAGCAGCATTCTCTATGCATTTTATCACCATACTGCGATCGCCAACCCGCTTGCCAAGCGTGGCGATTATGGCAAACTCCCCCCCCCCCCCCCCCCAAATTTGGAGAGGTCTATGTCCAATAACTTCCATCAATGTCCTATACAAAACTCACGTTATACATACAACCCCTTAAAAACTAGCAGAAACAGATCCCATCAACAATAAAATCTCCACATGCGCACACGCATAGTACTCGACTCGTAACTCGCACGAGTTGGCGCATGACCTCATTGACAATAGAACACTTATGTAACGCTGACCTGGTCACCTGATGTACTATTGTGTGCTCAGATAAACGTGTGCAGATCAATACGATAAGACCAATTTAGTGGGAAAACGTGTTTTTGTGGGGTAAAATGACGTCTACTGTTGTGAGCTGACCTGTTAAACATTATTCGTGTCATTGCCAAAAACTCTGATTGGACGAATTTCTGATACGAACCGGGTAGATTCCAGATAGATGATTAGATAGTTAAAACAAAATAAAGATAATTTTAAGACAAACGTAATTACTCAGGAGAGAGTACATTCGTATTTCCCATTTCTGATGAACAAAAATATTCATTAAACAAGTATACGATTAATTACATGGCACACATAATACTAACAGTTTTTAGACCTACACAATTGCTCAAAGAACAGTTAAAAGTACAGTCATAACTCATATTATCAAAGTTTCGGATGTCGCGTTTAGCGTATTCCACCAACCGTGGTGATTATAGCGTTGTCCCCCAGGGATCATTAACTGTAACGATTAATGGGAAAGACCCATGCTCAGTAGTGCACATCTCGTCATTGCAACTAATGTAAGTTTGGTTAAAAAAGGAAAACTAATATTTAATGTAAATTGTTAGGTTTTTGCGTGAACAAACCCTTCTGTTTCACTTTTATGCGCTGCAGCAAAACTAACTCCATTTGCCATACCAAATTTTGGCTACAAAGTAAGCAAACTAAAAACTAAAAATCCGTACGCAAATACGTTGAGTATAATACTTCGGATGCACAGTTGGCAGTTGTAGATACATATCAGAATAACACGGTCGATAAACATGCGATAGACTGTTTGATAAGGCAACACCATACACTAACCATTACGTTTTCTATCAATTAAATGGATGTATGTGAAAATATAACGAGACAGCTTTGATGGATGGAGTTTTTTTAGCGGAAAGCGGATAATCTCTTGATGCACTTAATCGTATTAGTATTAACGCACCTTTTGACACAAGCGAAGTGAGTAAAGACGGTAAGACTTATAAATCCGCCAAGAAGACCAACAATGAGGTGTCGATGGCTTAAAAAAGAAAAGCTGTAAAAGAACTAACAAATCTGAAGGGAATATTGTATTGACTGACAGATGTGAAAGAAAATTATTGGAAATTGGTAGCGATGCTAAAATAGCTTGCTAGGTTGCAAACAATAACCGAACTGAAACTCTATATAAGCCATACGATATTGATTTTCGGAAAGGTCGTATAGAAATACAACTAAGGATTACGGGTGACATTTTACCTGAACCACATATTACTGAATCGTTAATGCTACAGACGGATAGAATCGAACATAGTTCAAAGCATGACTTTGTTCCTTTCGGAAGAGAGGGGCTTGGCAGTAAGCCAGAAACATGTTCCGGATGCAAAAGAAACGAAGGTGACTATTGCATATCATTAAAATTAGTAAACAAATATCTAGTTATTGAATAACTTATGCTGGAATGTTTTAAGAATAGACCTGACCTCACAGACAGGTTTTTAATAATATCAATAATTCAGACAGGTCAAATAAAAAGAACCTTGAAATTCCACGAATAAAGGCTTATTCAGACCGGCGCGACGCGACAGCGCGACGCGATTCTTGTAGAACAATTTCCATGAAGTTCACATAAAAATTGTTCTACGAGTGTCGCGTCGCGCTGCCGCGTCGCGCCGGTTTGTAAGAGGCTTAATTTACATCAAAATTCGACAGCAAAATCATGCGCAATATTGGAATTTTTCCTCCAATCCTTCTAGGACTTTTTACACGATCGTTAAATAAACGATCAAATCATAATCTGTTAATAATCAATATTCTGTTGCTCATGCTAGACAATCAGTGGCGTGCGTGGGAATGCGTGACGTCATCTAAGCAAGGACGAGTTATGTAAGGATGACGTGTACGTAAGTTAAACCATTCGGCGTTGCTGATGCGGAGCTCACTGAATTTGAAGAGAACGTTTTTTTGCAATATCCAATGCATCTTTCGTTGTACACATGAACTCATATTGAACCAAAGATAAATAGACGATTGTTCTGCCTAGCTAACTTTTCTATCACTATAGGATTTACAACGACCGACCTATGTCACCGCAAGAGCAACGCAAATTAAATGACTTATACGTGGGCCTCCGTTTGGTACCTCATCAATTGTATCCTTACGATCTTCCTTATGAATAACGTTACTAGGGATACCAAAACAGGAAATAGGAGTTGGTCCTAAGACCTTGCGTGTTCTTGACACAATTTGGTATCACATAGTAGAAAGATAAAACCCTAATTATCGCTACGACAGAAATTCTCTCTGACCTGAATATTTCTTCCCAGACTAAATATTTGTGTTTGTTAAAATAAAATTAAAGCTTCTAAAAATGTAAGGAGAGAATTCCAAGAATGCCTGTATTAGATATAACGCAAAATATAGGCTTCTAAGTAGCTTTAAATGAACATTCAAACCCTACAGGTAAGTAAAAGTCGCTAATCAAGCTGGCGGTTAGAAGTATGCTAATTGCAGCATGTAATACAGATCTAAGGCATCTTACTCACTGGGCAGTCTGACGCATTTGCTAATGCCACGGTCGCAACCTGTCTGTCTCATAATCTTATTCAATGCAACGGTACGTCACTCACCGTACGTCAAGTTGTCGACTGACTTCTGAAGGCCATGTTGAAGCATGAAAATCTAACTCCATTTAACTTGCTCCTCCCAAAATTAATAGCATGTCTATATTAACAACGTTGGCCTGCTCATATCATATCCTTTAACGACACAGAATGGAGTCCTATAAATCTTGGTCTTCAGGTTTAATCAATTTGACAGCCGACGCCCGACCAATGAAGCACGCCATAGCTCGCTTGGAGTTCCAGCCAATTGGACATGTCAGAAGCACGGCGGTTTATTGACCGCAGACTAATCGCCCAGTCCGTTATCGCCCTTATTGATTGCACAGACTAACCGCAATCGATATTGCAGAACTCGTGTTAATATGTGAAAAGAAGATTGTGTGAATGGCCATATTCGGAGTAGGCTTTAAGATTGATGATCTGGGAATATGTTTAACTCTCGCTAGAGAAAGCTGCGGTTGTGTGAGAAAAACAATTATTAATTAAGAGATTACAGGGTCAATTATTTTCCTTAGCAGCTTGGGATCACGTCACATTACTTGTTGGATAAGATGGATTGAATATGAGGAACTCCCATAGTGGATAAAATATATTTAAACGTTAAAAAACAGTCATTGCTATTTTCGCCTGACAAGCTCAAATGCTTAGAAGATATACTCGTAAGTTCTACTTTTCTATTTTTTATGGGGCATATTAGTAGTCTGTGGAATTATATCAGTGTTTTCGAACAATAAGAGCTGATTATAAACAGCTTATAATTCGGCAAGAGATCGATACAAGTCTCAAAGCATCTCCTGTCGTACTAGGCAGCATTTAAATAGCAATGCTCTCATTGAGTGTTTCCTAACTCTCTCCGGACGTCACTACTATACTATAAAACGAAAATAGCCCAACAACTAGGGCTTCGACAGATTGTTTCAATTCAAACTGTTATGGTTAACCTGCTCTTATCGGCTGTCTAGTGGAAGAGGTTAACAATATTTAGAATGAATTTTGCATTGTGCCAGAAATAATCTACTTTTCTCTGCAAAAGGATTAAAGTATTCTGAGAGAGTTGAATCTACCTGAGGCTTCTACAGAGTTTCAATTCAAATCATTGAATTATTTTGGTTATTCTGTTCTTCAAAAGTCTAGCGGAAGATGTTAACAAGGGTTTGAAATTTTGAATGCATATTGCATTGTGCCAAGAATAAGCTACTTTGCTCTGCCAAAGGATTGAGGGTTTCCGGGAAGCTGAATCTACCTAAACAAAGATTACAATGTAGGTACGACGTAAATGTGATTGACTACGTAGTTTTCAACTTGGCTGTACATTCTTAGGGTCTAATTCAGTGTCAGACACGAATGGGTCTTGTTAATTCAAGCACGTGCTTACTGGACAACGCTACACGTTACATGAAAACGTACATTATAAGGCCAAATAAAATCGATAAGTACAGAAAACTGAGACTCTTTGAATGGAGCCAAAACACACATTGCTCACTTTACAACAATAACAAAAGCATATCCAATATCTTTATGTTCTAAGAAAATATTCGCTAAAAAAATATTCGCCTATTGAAAATGGGTGCCTAGATTTCTTTTGGGATTATTCCAGCCGTATCTTCTAACATCTTTCGCATAAATTCTACATTTATGCCAGCTTAGGAACAATTTATGTTCGTCATACGAGGTCAAACGGTATTTGCTCCGTAGAAAATCAGTGGGTTGGTACGTAACATACGTCAGCCATGTACAGTAAACCGCACGACAGTGTTAACACTTAGACTATGGCTTAGGACAGTACGGAGTTTCAAATAAGAATATGAGGCCAGTTTGTACTGGGTTTGTAACGACTAACGTGCGGTGCACTGCACATACTATGAACGGAGGAGGTGGTTTGACACCAGTCCTATTTAAAAAAGGAAGCAAGCCGAACGAGAGTTGCGACCTAGTACTAATAAACTACAATGGGAGCTTGCTGTGGGAAATACATTTGCTAATTGGCATCAATGCCATCAGTTTCCACATCTAGCCTGTTTCACCTACATAATTATGTAATTTTCTTACACCCCTAGATCTAGCACAGTGAGTTTCAATTCTAGTAACTCCACAAAAGAAAAATCCTAGCCGAGATAAACGTACAGCTTAACCCTTGTCTACTAAATCTTGTTTATAGTCGACAGGTAAAAGGTAAAAACGGCGAGCCTTAAAAGCCTTCCTAAGAAAATAAATTGAGTGAAGTAGAACAACACAAGGTCACTGAAAATACAGAATGACCTCTCACAGAACAAATATAAAAACCAGATGTGACTGTTGGCAGCTAACTTAGGTACTAACAAAACTAAGCTAAAATTTTGCAGCGTTGTGAAAGTCCCATTTTGTTTGCAATGCTTTTTATGACCAAGCGTTTTGCCAAAATGTTGTTTGGCGAAATGAGAAACGAAAGAGATTAGCTGCATTTGTTTACATAAAGGCGAAAGTTGTGAAGATATCGAGGCAAAAACCTGAAATGAAGCTGCTGCGGTCAAGTTAACAGCAAGATAGCGGACAAACTCTCAAGTAGTGAAACGACATCTGGTTTTAAAGCAATAAGGATGAATATTAGAATGTGGACCCATCAGTATAGTAAGTAGAGCAGTCTTTAACAGGATTATTAAGGAAAGGAGCCAGAATTTCATGACTTTAATTTACTTAAGCCCCCTTTTGCAAATATACCTCCAGTCCTTAAAGATTTGAGTGTGAAATCGAGACATTCGTAGTCATTCCAACAATTTTATCGACTGCGGTAAACCCTACATCAAATGCCTCTCAGGGAAATTGCGCCCTTGAACTGTTTACTCGACGAGAGAAAACCCAGATCTTTTGATCCTTAGAGATTACCTACAGTAATCCGTTCACCCAGAAATGAATAAGGTAATGTAATACATAAAACTAGAAACACGAACGCATACCGCTTCATACGTAATCGTCTATTATATGAACCTTGAACTCATAACGGACAAATGAACCGTGTTTAATGTGAACAAGAATAGCACATCCGAAAACCATATTGTAAATAGCACACGCCATGTTATTGGATACTTTTGAGCCAAATGTAATGTTTTTGGATACTTTTGAGGTGCATTGCATATTGTTTCTTTGACATGGGGCTTTTTAACTTTTGTTTTGTGAGTCTTGAAACGATCATTGCTTTCTATTTCTACGTGCAAATATCTGTGTATGTTCTACAACTACTGAACACAGGCAAAGCAAACACGACTAACTAACTAACATTTAAGATATTTCTTCCTTTCCGCATCGTTGCGTTGCGTCTGATTCTAATCCCTCATCAGCATAACATCACATTACAAACTATAACATTTATAACGACAACAACGTTTTTGTTTTCTAAGTTAATTTCTAATTTTCACCGTCGTATGTTACCGTAGCCATTATTTTGCTCGCACAGTGAAAGTAGGAGCCCAGGTTCAATTACCGACTCGTACAAGACATGATTTGTAAAAATTGTAAAATACATGTTTTAGTGAAAATATTTCGCTTCAAGAGTTTCGCTTTACACTTCGGTTTGAGTGGCTAAGTGGTCTTGAAAGCCGATGCTATTGAGTTTTATCAAAACATTGCTGTCATCATTTCAGCCTCGTTTCTTCGGAATAGTGCCAGCTAAGATAGATGCGGGTTTAAGTAGGCGTAGTGCGGATTGTTAGGTTTATCATAATCCTCTTTCCCAGATACCAATTTATTTGGGGTAAGCGCAGATCCTCTTCCTCAAAACATATATCAACTGTCATCTCAGTATTCACCCTCTTTCTAGCCATGTCACCTATCACACATATCATCTATTGTGTCTTTGGTCTTCCTTCTCATTGAAGCTCAAGTTCCATATCCAAGTTTATCGTGAAGGAAAGGTTTTCCAAGATAACTCGAATGAGTAATTTATTCGACCCTTCTAAACGAAGCTATTCAAAGGGCGTGCCTGTCGTCATTTATCAGTGAGATTTAGACGCCTACAATGCCTTTTGTACTATTTGTCTCTTAAACCGTTAGAAATCCATTTACAAATTATGTCTTGTATTTAAAGGGCTGGGGGGTCGATTGCAGTTTGAGCCACGGTTGCTGCGGTGGGTTTACGGGTCACATACATAGATTACGGTTCATACCATCTATTATATATCGGGATCACTGCGTGCCTCGGAAAGCAGGGTTAATGATGACGGTCAGAACCAACAGTTCTGACCGTCATCATTCGTAGGTCTTTTGGCAATCGTTACGTGTAGTCAGATGTTCGTAAGACTCATAACCAGTCTTCCGCAATAACTGAGTTATAAAGGTCAGATACGCAGTCGCTTCATGTAAAATACTGCATAAACTAGATTCAGGTGCATCCATTTAGTCTGGAAACCGACCCCAACATACTTGGAAAAAGGCTAGGCAGATTGATTTAAAGGACTAGGGATAGAAGGTTCGAGTATTCTGCATATTATTATTTCTAGGATATGAATAAAAATTGCTACCGATCAATAATTTATATTAATAGCATCTACAACTTGGCGCACAAATCAACAATTTGTTGTTGATTGTTGTTTCATCTTTTTTTTCATAACTTGTTCACCTTCGCCTTTCCTTTTATTGTTCTCTTTCACCGCTGTTTGCTTTATTAAAAAAAACGAAACAATATTGTCACTTTCTTTACGTATTGCCTATTACACTCGATTCGATTTTGAATCTATATGTTCTCCATACTAAAAACCAAACGTTAGAGGGAAGCAGTGAGAGTTTAGTCGTGTGATAAGGAATGTAATGCCCAAAATTTTTAATGAGTATGAGGACTATTTTAAAGATATAGCTTGCTATATGGATTTATCATCACCATTAATTGATCAGGTAAGGTACCACTCTACATAATGAGTCAAAGTAAGTGGGTAATGGTATATTGTCTTTAATTTTATTACTGTTAAGTGCAACCTGCTTGATAAAATTGTGTGAGTGTAGATAGCTTAGCCATGAGGAGTAGTGATGTATAGATGTGTATTAGTAGCATTTTAAATTTTGGGCCGAGATTAATAAACGTTATTGCACGTGTGTCACTATCGCACAACTGTTAAACTACTAGAAAGGGATGGAAATTTTGCCAAAGTAGAGAGCAACAAGGATCTTTTGGTGCCTAAATGACATTGACAAGTTGTTGATAAACATTTGTGAAAACTGTCACAGAAATTTTATGGCAAAATGGCAGCGTTCGTTGCGATTTTGACCAAGACTCGAAAGATCTTTGTACTGTTGCAGATGCTAATATTGTATAATAATCTCGGCCTAGGTATAAGACCCTAATTCTTACCTGTACCCGCCTCTCGTCATCCTTAGCGCGTTGTTCAGCCTGTCTTCGACGCCTATCTTCGTCCCTCTTCTCTCGCTGCGCTTGCGCCGCGGCGGCGTGTGCGCGTAACTCGTCCAGACGTTTCCTCTGTTCTGCCTCGCGCCTCTCGCGGGCTAGTCGTGCTCGGTCTAGGGCTTCTTGCGACGCTGTGGAAGGGAATTCGGACGTTAGTTTTTCGAGTTTAAAGTTGTGAATTGCTTATCCATATTTTTCTTCTACTAAAGGAAGGGTTTCCGGATCGATCGAGATTCGTGATAGACATACTCAAGACAGAGATAAACTTTCAACACAAACATGTCTTCAAAATCTTGCTGTACAGGCTATACGAAAATGGCTCTTATCCAGATGGTTTAGTGCAAAATATAGTTTCGTTACGAGAACTAGTACTAAACGTACTATTTGAAGTAGTTCTGATATTTAGATCGATATACGTCTCAAACAACAAAACCAATAGGAAACCCAATACAGCGGAACTTTTGCAGAATGTAAGTAATGTTCCTATATTTTGTTACTACCGAATAAATACTCCTTGGTGACTTGGCACGTTGTTTCGCAGTTTCTCGACCGTAAAATTCAGACTTAGTACCTCCAAAAAGATTTTGGACGGGCAAGTCTTGCGAAGTTGTTGTTTGTATAAATATTTTAACGAATCTCGTTAAAAACTTGGCCCTAAGCTCCTTAAAATCTTAGCCGACTCAATCTTGCTGTTTCTCAACAAGATTGAGACGGCTAAGATTTTAACGCAACATCATTTATTTATGAACTCTTGAAAGTCTTAAATTAATTTTACGGTGGCTTCTCATAACAAATAATTTCACGTTTATTTTTCAGAAGCTTCCAGACCAATTACAGACTCTTATAAACCTACGCAAATAGATTTTATGATCGGTTATGGACAAGTATGGCAATAAACCTTCGTAGACTCGATCAATACGATGTCGCAAATATGGCACAGGTTAGACAAGCTTAGGTAAACTTGTAAGCAAATAAACATTGCAGCAACATCTAGACAACTAGCTTCTGCCCGCGACTTCGTCCGCGTTAAATTTCTTGTCGCCCCGACCCTTCCCGTCGCGTCGAATCGCCTACCCGTGTGATTTTCCCCGTTTTTGCAACATTTTTCATTACTGCTCCGCTCCTCTTCATTGTAGCGTGATGTTATATAGCCTATAGCCTTCCTCGATAAATAGGCTACCCAACACTAAAATAATATTTCAATTCGGACCAGCAGTTCCTGAGATTAGCGCGTTCAATCAAACAAAGAAACATACAAACAAACTCTTCAGCTTTATAATATTAGTATAGATAATGGGTTGGCTACCTTCAAGATGCCATTTTTTTAAGCTACTAGACGAAAATCCGTGTGTTGCGGGACGTTAAGAATAGCACCAACCCATTTACTCGTGGGTGGCGCCTAAGGGACATACTAGAGAATTGGCAGCTGCATTCTCAACACGTTTTAACACCATACTGCGATCGCCAACCCGCCTGCCAAATGTGGCGATTATGGCAAACCGCCTCTTTGTGGGAGACCTAATTCCAGCATTAGGCGTCTTTTGGCTGAAATGATGAAACCAAAATCGTTCCCAGCGTGTTTTTTCGGGCATTTGCTGTGTCTGGACTTTTTCAACTCAGGTGCATTATTCTATTAGCAAAAATTTCATCTTCATCTTCCAAACGTGGTCATATCCAGCTGATTGCATAATGAGCAAAACCCATCCAATACTTCCGAACTTTCGTTTTTATTATTCTAGTGGGATATACAAAGAAGCCCATTAGCACCACAGTCTGACTAATTTACAGACATAACAATACAATCTACCCGCCTAATCGTCCCTTTCTCCAAGTATGAGTGAAGACTCAATTCGATGCAGTCCACTTCTAAAGATCGCGCTTATAGCCCATAAAGTGTGGTCTACGCGCTGATTCGTGCTGAGCATGTTAGAGAAAGTTTCTTCCATTTGATTATAGTTATATATATATATAGTATAACATATGAATATGAACGGCACAATTGTTTTCGGAAGGTAAGATTCAATTAAGTAACTTTGGTATGTCATTATGTTGATAAAGAGGAGAATTGAGCTGCCAAGTTTGATAGCAATGGCTTCTTGAACCAGTTAGATCAAATTGATGATATGGATTCTACCAAGACACATAACAGTTAAATGATGCTACCTAATTAAAGCAAGGTCACCTCAAGGGATCGAATGCTTATAAATAATAAGCCATCGACTGACAGCTCAGGTTAAGCTCAGGCAATATTCTACTTCAAGTGTCGGGCGTTAAGTGGGTGATATCTCTTGAGCGCATCCGTCAAGAGCTTAAGATACAATCAGCTAGCTATATGGGCAGCATGCTAACACACATAAGCATGTCTAGACGATTGAGGCGAGAAAAGCCGTTTAGGAGTTGTCGACACGACATGCAGTGAAACGGAACAGTACGTCATACAATTTGTGCAGTTGCAAGTTTAAAACTTAAAATCTTAGCGCTAGAACAAGCATGAAGAAGAACTAGAGTCCATTAAGCGAAAATATTTGTAGAATCTATTATCAATGTAAGACTATTGATCAAAATTCCTGAATTTTAATAAGTGACAGACCACGGGAGGATTAACGACCAGGTGACAAGAAAAATCGAAGTTTGGGAAAAATAACTCTTCCTTCAGACCTTCGCCTGAACGTAGACGGACCTATTGACCTTAATGAATTTGAAAGATAAATATGAGCGACAGCTGTGAGGACATTAGACCTGTAATGATACCCTTAGCTTGCTAGGCTGATAGACCAGATCATTCAATTACCAGTTTCCTTAATTTAACTCTCATTTGCGTGGGACTTCAGCGTTATGATAAATTCTATTCCTCTTTACGGATTGCGGAACAGTAAATCATTGGATTATTATGTGACTGTTTTAAGTTATGTACTTATCTTTACTTTTGTTATAGAACGATTTAGTGCAGTTTACATAGGTTGTACAATTCATCCCCACGGTACTTTGAAAAATAAAGCAATTAGCACCGCAGAATTACAACCAGCGAGACACAACCAGTCTCAGCCGCCAAGGCACATTCAAGTCAATGAAAGACGTACCCAATCAATGGAAGCCCAACATCTGGAGTTAGGGACACGTTTGCGGCTTTCAAACTAAACTTCAGAAGATCTATCGTTTCCGTCCAGCGCGAAGCTGACCTGTGTTTGTATAATAATTAGCAAATATGGTAATTATAGATGTTCTGTGTAAAAGAATTTTGGTTGGTATTCTATTTTGTATCATTGCGAGAGATCTGAATTATAATGTTCCGACGATAAATTACAAAGCGACTATAGCAAGAATGAACAAAAATAGAATACAAGAAGGCTCTATAAGACATGAATGCGATTTTATAAGCATTAATACAACTACAACTCGTAATACGGCATTTTTATTATTAGGAGTTCCATTGACATTCTTCGAAGACGTTTTCGTCGAATTATTACATCAAGTTAGACTACTTAATTAAAAATACTCTGGCATCGAGATATATAAATGAATGAGTTTGAGCAGGAAAGAAATGGATCGCGTAAACGAAAGAATGCCGGCCGGTACCCTCTTTTGTAATAGGAAGAGACAGGATACGAATGGTGATATAAATAAAAATAAATAGGCGATGACAGCTAATGAGAGGGCTTAAGAAGTTCTACTTGATGTTGAAAAACTGATTAGAAGATATTAAAACAGGGAAACACGAGTAATAGAAAATAGAAAAGTCACAAGAAAATTGTCTTGTAAATACTTAGCTAGGAAAATCGGTCGTACATTGAAATTTCCTCAGCCAGCAACGTCTGTGGCTTCAGTTGGGAAGTTCAGAAAAGTGGGACAAACTTGTCGAGTACAGCTAAACCGGTTCACTATATTGAGTTCGCAATTAATTTCCAAGTTAAACTCAAGTGCTCAACTTTAATTGAGATATCTGCAAATGACGAGTACGGTAAGTTTGGACTATTTGTCAGTAGGGAGGCAAATTAGAGAGAGGTACTTACCGACTTAGGAACCAATGCAAATCTATACTTATAATAAAACTGTAGAGAGGTCAATTCTGTACATTCAATATAAATTCAAAATTAATATTGGAGGATGATTGGTGATCGATACTGATGCCAAAAATGCAATCAGTAAATTTTTTGTCTGTCTGTCTGTCTGTCTGTATGTGCACGCATGGGTCAAAAACTACTGAAGGGATTTTAACCAAACTTGGTACGATTGTAGTCCATACTCCTGGGCAGGTTATAGGCTATATAACATAACGCTTAGACACATAGGAGCTGAGCAGTGACGATACCCGCGGGATATTTTCCGACCTCCACGCGGGCGAAGCCGCTGGCAAAAGCTAGTCAACAATAAGAAGGAAATTAAGACTTAGATAAAACAAGGTAAGCATATACGTCATATATGTGCAGGAAATGAAAAACAGGCCTCCTTACACACAGGTTTTCTTACAATGCCACGATGAATGGAAGTTTATTCACGTATGAACTAGATGGCAACAGAGTTCGTATCAAAAGGATTGCAGCCGTGCAAAGGCTCTTGATAAAGAAGCCACGTTACATGAAAGGACTGCATAAGATGGGACCTAGACACTTGCCCTACATTGCTACAATTACCAATTTAGTTTTCAAGACCACTATTACATTTCTAAGACGTATAGAACACCAATTGTCTGCCCCAAATTCAAGCCAGGTTATTGCACCCATATTTATCGACAACCCAAATTACATAATCAATTCGATGCCCCACTGACATATGAAACGTAACACATACCAATCCCTTAACGCGTTGACTTGACCCAATTAATTCAAAATGCGTACTAGTGCGTACACGTCACGCAAACAAAAGTAGAGTAATCAATAATATAGTGAATGAGTGTTTGAATCAATTGAATGCAGGATCAATAGAGTTAGTAAATGGTGCGACGTCATTCGAAAGGAATGCAGTGGTCTAGCACTTGCTAGTTCGGTATGTAGCCGCAATCGGAATCTGGGCAGATATTAGAACAGCTTCTGATATTTGGAACTTGAGGCGGTTAGATAATATAGCTACCGCCGAAATAACTAACATCATGGCGACTGAATGCTTGACTATAAATTCTAGGAACGTGCTACTTCGATGGTAGATTATATCATGGTGTAAATTCTGTTTAGTTTATTTTTTATTAGCAATGAGACCTTTAACTAATCGATTGATTCAAATAAAAGTCATAAAGCTTTTAGCTACTTAACAAATATGCAACCGAACTATTTCTGAAATTAATCAAATGAAGTCTCTACAAGAGGAAAACACTATAAAACACTCGGAAGTCCTTTAAAAGCGACTCTCTCACGCGAATGTAATATTGATTTCCAAAATATAATCTTTGTCAAACATCACGAACAGCCCAATAACAGTCCCGTATGCGTGATGCCGGATCGTAATGCTAAATCAACGGGTAATATTATATAAAAACACGAGAACACCAAGGTTTCTCTAGATCACTCCATTCGATCCACTTTTACTGGCTAACAATAATATAATGGCTAGTTTTTGTCCACAGTCGGCTGTGGTAATATCTAGATTCGCAATGTTGATAAAAAAGTGTAAAGATATTGCTCTTGGCGACAAATTAGATACTCAATACCACTCTCCTTAAAAGGCGATTGAATGGGACTAATCAACGAATTGGTCGAGTCCAAACCAACTGAGGTCAACGTATCGTATCAAACTACTTGAAACTTAAGTTATTGCTTGTTAATTGACAGATATAATTGGTCTCGAATTTCTAAACAAAATATGCGCAAACACCGAATTGGTTGTAGGCGTGACTGTTTCTAATTTAAAACAACGAGCGGTGGAAAAGTTTCAATTAACTAAAATACGTAACATATTTGATTATTAACACTTAAAACGGTACGTGATTAAATCTTAAATTCTCATCACATGAACTTTAAACAATAATAAATTCCTATCTAAATCCCAACAAAGACATGACAGATGTTTTTCTAGATTACAAGATTAATATGGCGTTGTTGAGTGGGCGTATTTATGGAATCCGTGATGGACTTAGTCATAATGAGCTGATCGCAACTGACATCATATCTGTGGCTGATAATAATGGTAGATTGTTACAGAATAAAGTTCAGTGCGTGATTAGAAAGGTCGCAGGACCCCTGATTCCAGAATGTCAATATGGACGGTGATCATTGATAAATTTAATAGGCAAATATGTAACAGTTGATGTAAGTTTCCCAGCTGTCAGTGTTGTCTATTAGTGGCAGACAACAATAGACAATATTATAATCAATCAAATTTAATTTGTAGCCTTGTAGATATTAATGGGTCCGATTAATACCTACAAAGCAACACGTTTAGTTATTACAGGTAATACCTAAACAGATATTAATCAAAGGTTTCATCAGTTAGCCATTTACAGGTCAGTAGCTTTAATACCAAAATAAGCATATTAATAATTTCAACATTTTGTTGGTTCCAAAATTTTGTCAAATACACTTTTAAGAAATTAATTAATTCCGAAAATAGGACGTTTGATATTTTGTTGTTCTCAAATAATATCTAAATATGAGCAATACTGTTACTCTTCAAAATTTCCGTCAGCCCCAAGATTTAACGTTCACAATATTGAAAAGCGACTTATAATATTCATAGAAATCTTAATTCTTTAAATATTGATACAGTTAAAGGTATCAAGTAGGTAAGTATTAAGATACAAAGATGTTAGGAAACGCAAGATTGAGAGGAAAATAAAACTTATTTCCACATTCAATACTAGTCAAGTTGAAGGCGACATTGCTTAGTGATTACATACTCGTTGAGCGGAAGACAATTGCCAATAACACAAGAATTTATAATGCCGGAAACGTGGGTAGCTCGTATATGATCGTTGGGATAAGTAAAAGTGGCGATTTTGTTAAGAAAAAAAAGTGTAAAAGCAGATGAGATAATGTATGATGAAAGTGGTTCTTTTTACGTCTGCCGGTCGAATCATCTGGAGAATAATTCTAAGATCGGCACCGATAACGGTAGTCGTAATTCTGCAGAATAGATATCGGTAGACCCATCAAGTATTTAGTAATACTTTTATAGATGTGCATAAAATCCGTCTCACAAGTTGTTTGGAAAATGCCCAATACTGAGCAGATATGCAAATTAGTTGAACAGGACTGCACGACTCCGAAAAACGAAGGGCATGATTTGCAGATTTTGAAATATTTCCAAGTGTACCAGAAATTAGACATGCGTCGCTCGTTTTACTGCGCATATTATATGTATGTGAGAGTAAAGTGAAGCGAATATATTATTTACAATGATGCGAATATACGATGGACCTAACCTATCTCTACTTACGTCGCTATCTTTAAACTTGACACGCAATTGGCACATGGCAATCCGAGATTTATAATTAATTGCTTTGCAATTAAAACATCTCCCAACCATTTCTCACTTGTGTGTCACATTGCTTCCCAAAATGACTTTGGATTTAACAAAAATACTTTCTTCGTTTACTGGAGCGCGGAACTCATCAATTTCTCAGAATACCTGAATTTGGGGGCCAAACATATTTGAACATATTGGCATCGGTACTCTAAGAAGAAGATTATTTAACAACGACATAACTAGAGGAATCCAAGTTGCTTAACTCTTTCAGAAACAGCTGGACTTGTCACAGAACGGTAAGGGTTCAATACAAGTCTTCATTCTTCGTTTAAGTTTTTCTTTACGTTAGCGTCATTTATAGTCTGAGGTTAGGGTTTTGATAATGTTTCTTCCTTAGTAATAAAAACAAAACGCTACAAATATTCCTTCCCAACATGCTTCTCATATCAGATATCAAATCAATAGGTATAATGTAACCCTGTTTATCGAACACAATCTAAATAGAACTGATAAGCAAGATGAAAGGAATGCACTTGCGTAAGTGAACTAAGTGTTTTTCGTTATAAACAGACAGAATATATGTAATGGCAAATATAGATTGGCTTATCTGATCTGAAGATTGGAGTGGCCTGGCCAACGTGTTGGAAATCATGTAGGACACACTTGCGTCGAAAAGAGTATACGTTGACGACTGGCTGTCTGGGCAGCTTTTAGAGAGGTTTCTGCTTGAGAAACTTGACTGATATACAGAGATAGCAACCTAAACGCTAACTGAAATGATGTATTTAGCCGCTGAGTGTTCAGTTTAGGATATCATCTTGTATTTGTTGGAATCTTACGAATCTTTTGAAGCAAGAAGTTTAGCAGAATTAGCCAGTATCTAGTCTATCTATATCTAAACGAATAATAAAGCTGAAGAGTTTGTTTGATTGAATACGTAATCTCTGGAACTACGAGTCGAATTCGTTTTTTTTTTGGCTATGTCATTTATAATCCCGTTAGGATCCGATGGGACGCCATGGATCGGGGAACGAAGTTTAACGAAGAAGAAATCGTGGACAGAAGCTTGCGTTGAATAAATAAATGACGTATATCGCCGCCGGAAGGTCCAGTTTTTTTACTAAGTTTCGGTTTAATGGGTACGACTGTCTGTCTAGCTTTTACGGATCAATAACACAGAAGGTTAGGGTTGCTGGCATGTGGGCATTACAGAATGTATTATAATAATAATGTGTTATTGCAGTTGGGAGTGTCCCTGTATGTATGTGTCATCAAAGTCAAGCATAATTAACGAAGAATTTTCGTACCAATGTAATTAACGTCAAGACATGTTTTCGTTTACTAGGCGATCACTACAGCTTCAACGCTTGTTTAGAAAACAGTGGCATAGTTAAAACTCTCGATACTTTTCATACTAAAGACTAATTTCTCAAAGGAGACTGAACGAGATCAGCTCATCTACCTCGTAAAAGACCTATCACTCTCATCTCTGTGGTGGAATATTGATATTGACAGCTCTTGAACGTGGCTTAGATATTGCTGATCGTGTATAATTAGTTTCATTGGTAAACTCTACTGTAAACATCTGCTAAAAGCAAAAAATGTAGTTAGAGCGAGCTCTATATTTAAAGTGTGTTCGACATTAAGTTTTTTATAGATACCAGTTACTTCAAACTACCGTTCTTGCTTTAGTTAAGCATAATAATCTACATAGCATCACGCGATCGAATCAAGCGCGCCCTTTTGATACGAGGTCCATCTGTCTGCTGACCTCGACAAGTGTTGCTTAACCGTTACTAAACTACGCCTACATCTAATCAATGGCTGCTGGAATACAGATGTAGCAAGGATTATTTATTATTTGAGGATAATAATTACTTTCGGCGTGCAATGGCTGGCAAAATGATGATTCTATGACTTTGCATGAGGTTGAGGTCAGGATCTACGATCTTCAATACTAAGGGAAGGAGGATTAAACCAGACCTGTGCTTAGAATAATAATATGACTACCGTCTTTGGAATTATTGGTGTACTTAACACCTTTACAAAACTCTGATGGGGTGATCCTAGCTGCTTGTTGGACATGGTGCGCCAATCATTTTCAAACGCAGTGTGACGCTGTACCGTACCCTCCCTTACTTCAGGATTTGCAAAGTCGACCTTTAGCTTCTACTATTAAGGGGTCCAGATCTAAAGAATTGACTTCCCGAGGTCAAGGTCTTACTAATGAGTGAACCAGTAGTCTTTAGACAAAATGGGTTTTGGCTTTGCGCCAGAGGGACCTAAATGACAATATTTTACTTAATAGCTTACACAAATGAAAACTTTTCTGACCTCGCCAAGTTGGTCAAGTGCCCTATTCTACGCCCACCAATGGCCGCGATCTTAGAAAGTGATTTAATATTTTATAAATTATTAATTTAGAAGAATTACCCAATGCCAGTGGGCGATGACATCAATATCTTAAGCTGCATCCGTAGGAAGGTAGCATCCGAAATTGCATACTCTACATTCTTATTATGAAGCGATAAAGACTATTTTCACTTGCAGTTTTTTATGGAAACCAGTACCTAGTCTTGGAAATATTTTCACTCATATTTGGAGAAAAAACGATTAAGTTATGCGAAAATATGTTCTGAGCAAGTATTGTTACGGTATTGGAGCTCGACAACTTTGACTGCAGTGGCATTTCGATAAAATGTTTCTGGCAATGATTTTATTAAACAGTTGATTATATTTCAATTCGCTATTGTTAATTGATGATGTCATACTGCATTTTAATTTAGGTTCACGTTTACTATAAACAATGATAAGTACTTTACTTAATTAATGGATTTAAATACATTGTCTTAAGAATATAGATACGGTATTACTCGATTTAACGGGCATTTCAAATTGTTTCTGTTCTTTATAAATCTACTAGCTTCTGTCCGCGACTTCGTTCGCAGCAAATATTTGCTCCCCTGACCCTTCCCGTTGCATCGCAGCGTGCCAGTTTTCGTCCCTTTTTGTTAAAAGTTTGTGCGTTAATGTATACAATGAAATTAAATTAAATTGTCTTTTTGTAATATCATAATAATAGTTTTTACTAAATGCATACAGTACATTAAAAAAAATATATATATTGAATCTGTCTGTCTGTTCATTCTGGCTAGTCTCCGAAACAGCTGTAGCGATTTTGACGAGACTTCTACTGGCATGGAAAGCTGATGTCGTAAGGAGTAACATAGTATAGTACACTTTTGTCCTAGGATCATTTCCTACATTCACGCAGGTGAAACCGCGGGCCGCTGCTAGTAGAACAATAATCTTTAATCATAATTGTACTGATAATAACACCTTTCCATACTCATTTAATTAAGGTCATTAGCTAGTAATAAATATAATGTATATTATGTCTTTGACACAGAAATCTAGTTAATTAATTGGTTTATTTATTTAATACTTAAAGGCTAATTTGCAATGTTTGATCAATCGACTCAGCCTGTCGCGGTCCACTGCTGGACATAGGCCTCTCCCATGTTGCGTCATAACACCCTGTCCTCCGCCTGCCGCATCCAGTCTCTCCCAGCTACTTTCTTTAGGTCCTCGGTCTAATTTGGTAACCCAGGTACCCTACTTGACATAGTCAAGGCATTGCTGGCCTTCCTCGAGGAACTGGGGTGGATCGAATAACCGATTTCCCACCCGTATGCAAAATACGCGCTCAGACATGAGTTGCGGACACCAGCCCGTTCTACCTAGGTCGTCAGTCCATCTAGGTAAGGGGCATCCCACGCTACACTTGTCGATACGCGGTCTCTACATTTGCAATATTCGTATCGTACAAAAAAAAACTCCGATTTATCATCATCTGCCTAGCCTTTTTACAACTATGTTGGGTCGGATTCCAGTCAAACCAGAAGCAGCTGCATACCAGTATTTTACATGGCGCAACTGCCTATCTGACCTCTACAACTATACTGGGCAATACGATACCCCTAGGTAAGACTGGTTGTCAGACTTTTGGGTTACTGACGACCCGTTACGACTGTCAGAGATCCAAGAACGACAACCGGGATTAACGGTTTAACGTGCTCTCGGAGGCACGAAAGTGTATGTTAAGATGGTTACCAATCCACGGACCATCCGCGGCAAGCGTAGCTTAACCTGATCGATCGCCCCGTAGGGCTGTTATTATTTAGACACAAGTACCGCCGAAACCCTATTAATTAGCACCTATTTATCTAGCCGGTATTGTCCCTTTGCAGGGCACGAGCCCCCCTTTCCCATGTCCACACTTCCATTTTCTGGTTAAATCAAAAATCAAGTCTTTTATTCAAGGCTGACAGTCAGCTATTTTTTAACGCCAAAATTACATAAGACTGTTCCCCAAAACCCCCCGCCCTATACCACCTCCTAGTGCTTTAATAATGCAGGCCACTCATTTTGTAGTACTCATGCTTTTTTTCTCCATCTTTGCCTTAGTTTAGCACATTCTGACAATATTGAGTAGCTTCTGCCGGCGACTTTGTCCGCGTGAAAATACTTCTCCCGAACCCACACCGATTTTACTTCGTTTTCGCTTATGGTCCTTCCTGCCTTTTCAATTAGCTCCTAAGGGTCCGTGATGTTAAATAGACTATAGCCTTCTTCAACAATTGGCCTATCAGACCCGAAAAGATTTTTTCAAATGTGATAGGCAGTTCCAGAGATTATCGCGTTCAAACAAACAAACCCTTCAGCTTTTAATATCCGTACTAATATTATAAATGGGAAAGTGTGTATGTTTGTCCGTCTTTCACGGCAAAACGGAGCGACGAATTGACGTGATTTTTTAAGTGGAGATAGTTGAACGGATGAATAGAGACATAGGCTCCTTTTTGTCTCTTTCTAACCCCCCACTTCCCTAAAATGGGGGTGGAACGCGCTAATCTCAGGAACTACTGGTTCGAATTGAATTCCTTTTTGAATCGGGTAGCCTATTTATTGAGGAAGGCTGTAGGCTATATAACATCACGCTAAGATCAAAAGGAGCGGACAGCAACAAAAAAAAAGGGACGAAAACTGGCACGCTGCGATGCAACGGGAAGGGTCAGGGGAGCAAATATTTGCTGCGAACGAAGTCGCGGACAGAAGCTAGTAGATTTATAAAGAACAGAAACAATTTGAAATGCCCGTTAAATCGAGTAATACCGTATCTATATTCTTAAGACAATGTATTTAAATCCATTAATTAAGTAAAGTACTTATCATTGTTTATAGTAAACGTGAACCTAAATTAAAATGCAGTATGACATCATCAATTAACAATAGCGAATTGAAATATAATCAACTGTTTAATAAAATCATTGCCAGAAACATTTTATCGAAATGCCACTGCAGTCAAAGTTGTCGAGCTCCAATACCGTAACAATACTTGCTCAGAACATATTTTCGCATAACTTAATCGTTTTTTCTCCAAATATGAGTGAAAATATTTCCAAGACTAGGTACTGGTTTCCATAAAAAACTGCAAGTGAAAATAGTCTTTATCGCTTCATAATAAGAATGTAGAGTATGCAATTTCGGATGCTACCTTCCTACGGATGCAGCTTAAGATATTGATGTCATCGCCCACTGGCATTGGGTAATTCTTCTAAATTAATAATTTATAAAATATTAAATCACTTTCTAAGATCGCGGCCATTGGTGGGCGTAGAATAGGGCACTTGACCAACTTGGCGAGGTCAGAAAAGTTTTCATTTGTGTAAGCTATTAAGTAAAATATTGTCATTTAGGTCCCTCTGGCGCAAAGCCAAAACCCATTTTGTCTAAAGACTACTGGTTCACTCATTAGTAAGACCTTGACCTCGGGAAGTCAATTCTTTAGATCTGGACCCCTTAATAGTAGAAGCTAAAGGTCGACTTTGCAAATCCTGAAGTAAGGGAGGGTACGGTACAGCGTCACACTGCGTATGTAGCCGTCGATAGCACCTCTTAACGTAGAACTACCCATATGTAGTATATGGCTGTCAGAGGAAATAAAATGACTTTAGTAGGAAAATAAGCAAAATGAAATGATTTTTATATATAGTTTTGTTTGTATCAGAAGAAAATAAAAAAAGGAAAAAACTGTTATTAAAAATTATTAATATTTATAATCCACACCTAAAAACGATTTTTTATTTAATTTAAAACATTTTTATCATTCATTCTTTATGCGAAATCGTTCACTACCCCGACACTATCAGTTTTAGAATGGTATCATTATTTTGCATTGAACTGTCAAGTTAGTGAATAGGATTAAAAGTTCAACCTTAGTATAGATTATTGCTACTAGGTTGTGGAGGTAGGCAGTCTCTTCTCATTAATATTTGTAGTCTGCTGCATCTGGTTAGACTGGAACTCAACTCCAACATAATTTGAAAACAGCTAGGCATAAAATGATGATAATATTTTTGCACACAAACTGCAGATAAGGAAACAACAACTTAGATTTAAAAAATTGATACATTACTCTTTGGATACAGAATATCTTGCAGATAGAGTTGGTTAAATATAGTCAGTAGAACAAACAAATTCTATCAGTTACCCATCAGTATTTGTAGGGCCTAAGAATGATTCAATATTCAAACAAAAATCCCACTGTTGACATTCACTATATCCTCTATCCTTCACTACCAAAGGGAAATTAAAATAAGTACTTTAATTCACTTTTCCTGGTGTATATCCCAAACCTACTCGAATTTTTTATTTGCTATACCAAAGTGACAGCTGCAATCAACCATTTACATCAGTCAAATTCTGATACAGTTTGTGCAAGTTCCTGTTTACCACTGCATACATTCATGCAATTTTCTCTAAACACTTTTCTTTCACATTCCTAGTTTGTCTTGACTTGTTTTATTTTTGTATAATTGTACTAAATATTTGGGGAACATTAATGTTTTTTTTTTTTTCAACAGTTTTCCTTTGTTTTCATGTTCATCATCATGATCCACAACCTGTCTTCACCCACTGCTGGGTTTCTCTTATCTTGTGCTAATCTCACGCTCCTGCACCCTAATTGTGAATAAGGACTATACTAATATGTACATTGCTTCTTAAATTTGAAAAATTTGTATGTTCAACAATGTAAACAATACAATGAATCTAATCTAATATCTTAGGACAACCAAAACACCGTTATCTGAATCCAAACTAGGCAGAGCCTGTACTATGGCAACCAGACAACTGATAAATCTTTATTAAATCCACACTAATATTATAAATGCGAAAGTAACTCTGTCTGTCTGTCTGTCTGTCTGTCTCGCTTTCCTGCTAAAACTACTGAACCGATTTAAATGAAATTTGGTACACAGATAGTTTAGAGCCTGAGAAAGGACATAGGATACTTTTTATCCCGGTAGTATGTTCCCGCGGGATAATTTCCGACCTCCACGCGGGTGAAGCCGCTGGCAAAAGCTAGTCCATACTATCCATACTTTTCCATACTTAATATTATAAATGCAAAAGTAACTCTGTCTGTCTGTCTGTCTGTCTGTCTGTCTGTCTCGCTTTCCTGCTAAAACTACTGAACCGATTTAAATGAAATTTGGTACACAGATAGTTTAGAGCCTGAGAAAGGACATAGGCTGGTTGGCACAAACATTTAAATTGGATCAACACTAACCATTAGTGAAGATTAAATAAATTTAATTGAAGATACAATCTTTCGTTCAACAAAAAACTTAGTATATTTTACAAAAACACATAGCTAGATGGCTCAACTAGATTATATAGAAACAATCACTTTCCAACTTGTTTTATGTAAATATCTGATGTTTCAGTAAATTCTGCATTCTTGTACTTTGATACATGCCAAAAGAACCTCTATCAACTCACACATAAAGGTCAATGTCCTATCTAAATAAGGTGTGCTACCACACCACAGTGTAATGTCGGGTGATTCATGAATTAATTATGTATTTATGATGTCAATAGTTTCTTGTAGACATTGCTTGGTTTCTTAAAGTGTTTTCTGAATGTATAATTGTAGTAAAATTGGTTAGTATGGTATTTTCCATGGTGAATATTTTAAATTGCCTAGTTTTTAGAGTTGAAAGTGTAACCTGGATGAGGCGGCATAAAGGGGTAATTGTAAAACCCACTTACTTTAGAAAAGGCCTTTCATTTTGACAGTTCAACAACATCAACTGACCTGTTAGTCTAGTGGTTAGTGACCCTGACTGCTAAGACTGAGGTTGTGGGTTTGATTCCCACTCAGAACAAATCTTTGTGTGATGAGCACAATTATTTGTTCTGTGTCTGGGTGTAATTTATCTATAATATGTATGTATTTAGAAATATATAAGTATACTAGCTGACCGTAAAGACGTTGTCCTGTTTCCTAGAACTCTATAGCAGCACCACCTACCGGGTCCAATAGTGAATCTAAATCATCCAGGGTGCCACCCAAAACGCATAGAAAAAAATTCATTCAAATCGGTCCAGCCGCTTAGGAGTAGTCCAGTGACATACACACGTACAGTAAAATTATATATATAAAGACTAGCTTTTGCCAGCGGCTTCGCCCGCGTGGAGGTCGGAAATTATCCCGCGGGAACGTACTACCGCGATAAAAACCAGCCTATGTCCTTTCTCAGGCTCTAAACTATCTGTGTACCAAATTTCATTTAAATCGGTTCAGTAGTTTTAGCAGGAAAGCGAGACAGACAGACAGACAGACAGACAGACAGACCGACAGACAGACAGAGTTACTTTTGCATTTATAATATTAAGTATGGAAAAGTATGGATAGTATGGACTAGCTTTTGCCAGCGGCTTCACCCGCGTGGAGGTCGGAAATTATCCCGCGGGAACATACTACCGGGATAAAAAGTATCCTATGTCCTTTCTCAGGCTCTAAACTATCTGTGTACCAAATTTCATTTAAATCGGTTCAGTAGTTTTAGCAGGAAAGCGAGACAGACAGACAGACAGACAGACAGAGTTACTTTCGCATTTATAATATTAGTGTGGATTTAATAAAGATTTATCAGTTGTCTGGTTGCCATAGTACAGGCTCTGCCTAGTTTGGATTCAGATAACGGTGTTTTGGTTGTCCTAAGATATTAGATTAGATTCATTGTATTGTTTACATTGTTGAACATACAAATTTTTCAAATTTAAGAAGCAATGTACATATTAGTATAGTCCTTATTCACAATTAGGGTGCAGGAGCGTGAGATTAGCACAAGATAAGAGAAACCCAGCAGTGGGTGAAGACAGGTTGTGGATCATGATGATGAACATGAAAACAAAGGAAAACTGTTGAAAAAAAAAAAAACATTAATGTTCCCCAAATATTTAGTACAATTATACAAAAATAAAACAAGTCAAGACAAACTAGGAATGTGAAAGAAAAGTGTTTAGAGAAAATTGCATGAATGTATGCAGTGGTAAACAGGAACTTGCACAAACTGTATCAGAATTTGACTGATGTAAATGGTTGATTGCAGCTGTCACTTTGGTATAGCAAATAAAAAATTCGAGTAGGTTTGGGATATACACCAGGAAAAGTGAATTAAAGTACTTATTTTAATTTCCCTTTGGTAGTGAAGGATAGAGGATATAGTGAATGTCAACAGTGGGATTTTTGTTTGAATATTGAATCATTCTTAGGCCCTACAAATACTGATGGGTAACTGATAGAATTTGTTTGTTCTACTGACTATATTTAACCAACTCTATCTGCAAGATATTCTGTATCCAAAGAGTAATGTATCAATTTTTTAAATCTAAGTTGTTGTTTCCTTATCTGCAGTTTGTGTGCAAAAATATTATCATCATTTTATGCCTAGCTGTTTTCAAATTATGTTGGAGTTGAGTTCCAGTCTAACCAGATGCAGCAGACTACAAATATTAATGAGAAGAGACTGCCTACCTCCACAACCTAGTAGCAATAATCTATACTAAGGTTGAACTTTTAATCCTATTCACTAACTTGACAGTTCAATGCAAAATAATGATACCATTCTAAAACTGATAGTGTCGGGGTAGTGAACGATTTCGCATAAAGAATGAATGATAAAAATGTTTTAAATTAAATAAAAAATCGTTTTTAGGTGTGGATTATAAATATTAATAATTTTTAATAACAGTTTTTTCCTTTTTTTATTTTCTTCTGATACAAACAAAACTATATATAAAAATCATTTCATTTTGCTTATTTTCCTACTAAAGTCATTTTATTTCCTCTGACAGCCATATACTACATATGGGTAGTTCTACGTTAAGAGGTGCTATCGACGGCTACATGAAAAAATCATACATAATTTGAAAATTTGCGGCAAACATCAATCATATTTAATAATAAATAAAGTATACTTTTTTACCAATGAATTAAAATATCTAAATAAGCTTAGTTTAGTCATAATTTCATGTTTACCTAGAAAAAAGTATCTACCCTGGCCTGTCCCTTTACTATTCTGTAACAAACTCTTAAAAATTTAACACATTACTAATTCATTAAACATCTAAGCGTTATTTATTACATAAAGCAGTATAAATAACAATGATGAATATTTAAAAAAACTCTCGAATTACTTTAATTTTCTATTGAAAAAAAATTATTAGTTTTTGTCACTCATATATCAAGTCTCCTCCCCTGCCTATTTTTCGTCCATTATAAATGCTGCCAAAATACGTTGACGCTACAAATTTCAATAGGCAGAGCATTTGTTTTGAAGTGCAGTTAAGCAATAAATGTCGCGAGCACCATTCGCGTGCTCTCATTGGCGGATAATTCGACCACGCCACTCGGCTCACTCGAACGTGTCAGTGATTGCAGTATCTCCACTGGTAAGTTTAATTTACTTGTTATTTACATTTAAAGGTTGTTTGTAATATTTATTTTCTTTAATCTAAGCTTAGTTTACCGTGTTAGTTTGTTTTTTCGTTACAACATATTTTATCCTGATTAATCTTAGTTTTTTTCATGAAAACGTCTCTTCCCTGCCGTATTTCCCCTGCTTCATGAGATGCCAGGGTAGAGACTTTACGTCCAGGGTAGATAAGGAAGTGAGATATTACTATTTTCTTAGTATTCATATATTTTTCTTAATATATGAATTTTGTTTTACGTTAGTTTTATACTATGTAGCGATTATTTAATTTAATTTTCGAAATGTTTGAATAAGCTTTTTCAATTTTTTTAGATCATGCCTCCTCGAAAAAACTAACTCGTGAAGAACGTCTTGAAAAAAAGCGTCTGGCAGAACGATTGCGATACTAACGCATAAAAATGATCCCGAAAAGTATTCTCAACAGAAGGAAAAGGAAAAGAAGGAATATGAAAGAAAAAAAGAGAAGGGAACTATTAAGACCGTAAACCAAATGACACCCAGAGAAAAACGAAAAGCTAGAAAGATGTGGAGAGAAAAGGCAAACCAGCGGAGACGACGTTTAGCTCTTCAAAATATTAGAAATGATCCTGCTACCCCACCTAGTTCGGACAGCGAAGTTCCTCCTAATAAAAATATTAATTAAGGAGCGCAAGCTGGACAACGAAGATCGATCCAGGCAAGGCGAGCAAAAAATATATTAATAAAAAACAGGCAGCTCAAATCGCTAAGCTTAAATCAACAATACAATGTTATGACAAAAGACTTCAAAGATCCAAAGAACAAAATAATATGGAGATACAGAAAAGTCCAAGCACAAAGGTAAACGCGTTACTTAATTCACCAAAATCGAGAGACACTGTCAAGAATAAAATATTGTGTGCACACAATATTTTTTTCTTGACAGTATCTCTCTGAGAACTTTCTCAGCACTTTGGATTTTCCTACCATGAATACAAAATCGCGCCTGAATGTTGATAATGTATATTGTCCTGAAAGTGAATTTGACGAAGAACCACTAATAAAATATATAAATTCAAAGCAGCTTAGAGTATCTGCCAGAGTCGCGAGATTGTTCGAAAGAGATACCGTAACCCACTTGGGCAACTGAAGGAACACGGGTGGGTTTTAGTCAGTAAAAGTCTGACACGCCCTCCCGCTCCGCCCAGAGCGGGAGAAGGCATTTGATGATTTTCCATCCAAAAAAAAAGCAGCTTAGAGTATCTTCGTCTTGTTCTCAGCCAGTTTCCGAGGAGGCATACCAGTTTGTGAACGAACAACGCTCAACATCTGGGTTGAACAACACATTTAATAATGGCGATTTTGTCTTGTTGAGACTTTTGCATAAAGAAACAGAATATTGTTACTTAGCTATGTGCATAGGGGTTGAAGAAGATGATGAAGTCCAAGTTATTTTCTGCAAAGTCTCTGAGAATACTGGAAAAAACTTCAGAATTGATGACAAAGATATTTGTTTCGTTACATGGGACCAGATTATTGAAAACTTACCAGCCCCAAATTTAAAAATGAAAGGGCAAAGGATTTTTTTACGCTTTTGACAAAAGTATTAGCGTCTTTGAACAGGCGTGATCTCAATTGTTATTTTATTTTTTTATGATTATTTTTGTAGAAATTCTTGTTTAAGTTTAATCTTTTTATCACAGCGTTGATTCTCATATTTTCCCTAAAAATTGTATTAAAGAAAATATTCAAGTTTATTTTACTTCAGAAAAAGATGTTACTTTTGTGATTTTTGTAAGCAGATATGAAGTATTTTTGTTTTCTAAGTTTAATTCCTAATTCAAGTTACTTAAAAAAACACTGTATGAAAATTCAAGTCAGAATTTCTATGTTAGTTATAAGCTATCACAAATGAGTGAATAATTAAAGTTGATTCTTACGAAATTGAGGTATTTTTTCTCAATTTATCTTTCCTCTGTAAAGTAAGGTATCCTGCCCTAGCCTTCATGTCTCTACCCTGTACAGTTTATCTTCCCTGGCCCCTTAAAATACTCGTAAAAGTAGATAAATTGACTGGCCATTCATCTACAGCATACAAAATACCTGATTACATAGTATAGTGTAGGAAAAGAAATAAATTTTAAATATTTTTATAGTGCCGCCCTGCCTAATATCAGATGACCTCTTAACGTAGAATAACCCATATATATCGATATA
Organism: Aporophyla lueneburgensis; assembly: GCA_932294355.1. NCBI lineage: Eukaryota > Metazoa > Arthropoda > Insecta > Lepidoptera > Noctuidae > Aporophyla > Aporophyla lueneburgensis. The sequence continues at coordinate 22,574,309 of OW028758.1, read as the reverse complement.
GTACACATTTTGTTTTAAAACAAGTTATTAAATTTAAATATTAAAGTTGGTGAATAGGATTAAAAGTCGAACCTTAAGGTTGGACTTTTAATCCTATTCACTAACTTGACAATTGGAGGGATACCAGGTTTTGACAAAAAAAAGATAGTGAGGTGGTGCAAGAATGAATGAAATTGAATGAACTTGAAATAATGTACTTACATGCAAACTTTGTAATTTAAATTTAATAACTTGTCTTAAAACAAGATGTGTAGTATATTGATATATATGTAGTATATGGCTGTCAGAGGAAATAAAATGACTATAGTAAAAAAATAAGCAAAATGAAATGAGTTTTATATTTAGTTTTGTTTCTATCAGAACAAAATAAAAAAAGGAAATAACTGTTATTACAAATTATTAATTATTCTTATAATCCACACCTAAAAACGATTTTTTTAAGTTTTATTTAATTTAAACCGTTTTTATCATTCATTCTTTATGCGAAATCGTTCACTACCCCGACACTATTAGTTTTAGGGCCGATTTTTCAATCCTCAGATAAACAGACGGATAGGGTTTATTCAATAGATAGTAAAAAACTGTGTTGTTCAATCGTCAAATAGGCTTTATTGGTCGAATAATTCCCTTAACGGAGGAATAAATCTATTTGGCTCTTTGACGGCCAGATAACCGCTTGTTCCATTGATAAACGACGTTGGCGTTACCAAACTTGAGGTTAGTTTTCGTTTTTAAAAAGTGTACTTAATGAAAATGGATGTTTGCGATAGTATTGACGAAATAGCAATTGAGGATGAAGCCATAATTAGTAAATATAAGTATATGAATGAAAATAAAGATAGAATATGAGAGAAAAGAAAGAATTTCAAGACCGAGTGTCGAACACTTTAAAGTGTGGGATTCATCTTTGCTTTCTATGATTATTTTAATACAATTAAATATCACGGAAATACAAATAAAAATACCACACAAACAAAAAAACAACGTCTCAACGTAAAAAAGGGACATCTGGCTGCCGCACATTGTTTTTATAACATTGACAGTAAACAATGAAATAGCCCGTCCCGTTCTAACATTGGTTTATTTTGTATATTTGTTTCACCTCCCTGAAGTTAGCGTATTCACAGATGTGATATTCGGTCAGGTAGTTATTCCTAAATAAAATAACGATTGAAAAACTGACAACCACTTATCCGAGGAACAAAGAGTCTAATAACTTTATTCTTTAGGTAGCTATTGGTTCTTTTATCTGAGGATTGAAAAATCGGCCCTTGGAATGGTATCATTATTTTGTATTGAACTGTCAAGTTAGTGAATAGGATTAAAATTTCAACCTTAATATTATAAATGGGAAAGTGTGTGTGTCTGTTTGTCCATCTCTCACGTCAAAATGGAGCGACGAATAGACGTGATTTTTTAAGTAGATATAGTTGAAGGGATGGAGAGTGACATAGGCTACTTTTTGTCTCTTTCTAACCCCCCACTTCTCCAAAATTTAACGCGAGCGATGCTGCAGGTAAAAGCTAGTAATATATACTTAGAAGTATGAATCAAATCAAATTCATGCAAAAACATATCATATATCTTGGAATAAATCAAGGAACTTTGTACAGTTGTTGCAAAAGAATAACAGAGCATTCACAGAATATTTTCAATAAACCAAATAACTGGCAGACTTAACAATATTGTGTGAACAGTTTGAATATTTATTCAGCATTTCAAATGATAAATCATTGAGTAAAATGCTTATTTGGTTGAGGCACTCACTCCTACACTAAATATTTTAATGAGAAACATCTATGTAGGTGGGTTGAGGCTAATATTTTAACCTTGGATTATTGGCTCTGCAAGCTTTATAGGAATGCAAATAAACCTTTAAATATCTGACAATAAAACAAAATTAACAGACATAAGGAAAAGACTTACAGGAAAAATCAAAAATTGGAAATGAAATTGTTGTGTAACAGTATTATGCTACAAAATTAATATAACAATTTATCCTGAGTCGTACAACAGACAGAAAAATACAGACCTGGGAATCATTTTTCTGCCCTTGCCTCATATCAGTTGGGATGGCTGCAAATCATTTTCATTCTACCATTCTGCACTGTCAATTCTCAAGCTTTCATTTACTCGCTTTTCTTTCATATTATTCCTCAAACCGATGGTAACAATGTCGGTTCTGCTACTTGTTTTACTACTAAAACTGTTGCGTGGATAAGGTTAATACAACCAACAATATTATCTTTAAAACTGACTAAATATAATGTTACTCAAAAAAAAAAAAAAAATTGCGATAGATCTTTTATTGTGACTCTATTTATGTAAAAAAAATGAATATTTTTAAAAATGCATAACCGACATTGTTAATAGGGGCCATCGAAACAATCAATCCATATTTTCTTTGGCCTCTAGGAAAGCATGGCACAAAATGAATGAGTTCAATACTCAGCGGGGGGTATAACAGGGCTGTCAGTGATGATGATTACTATTATTAACAATTTAACTTACATGCATGATTTGGAATTGACAAATAGAGTTCTTAATTTTTTCATATGAAACTAAAGTTGCGTGGGTCAAGTTCATTTCAAATCATTGAATAATTTTCTGTCACAATCATGTATGAAGTTTTCATGTTTATCTGTGTAGGAAAAACCCATCAGGTCAGGTTTAGAGTCAAGGTTTTATGAACAACAAACAGTCTATAGAACTTATAAAATCTATGACTTAACTTCATTATTACCACCTGGTTAGACTTTGTTTATACTGTAGTTTTCTAGTATTTCATTTTGAATAGCGATGCATCCAATTGATGACCCTGACAGTGGAATAACTCACATGTAGACCATATGAATGTCAATACATTATTTTGAATGACTTTGTCACATTATCTGCATCAACAAATAATAATAAATTACCCTGTTGATTATCATGCTAAAAGGCAAGTTTTATTCCTCTCTTAACCAACAAGTATAACATTATCAGTATTTACGTACTTTTTGCCGTAATATCAGCAAAACTTATCATTTATCAAAGACAGATTAGGTACCATTTCCCTGGAACTTGTTATGATGAAAATGTTCATTTCCAATGCAATTCAGGCTTATTACATACAGATACAGCTGTGATAAGATAAACAGGTAGAAAGTTTGCCGCAATGTACGCGTAAAATATGTATTAAACAGTAAAACGTCCGCGTTACTAATCATATAATATGACTCAAATTACACATCACACAACCAACGTATCATTGCATTTACGTCATATACGAGGAATTCCTCGTGAACAAACCTCCTGAAAGTAAAATAAAACGCCTAAATAACGGTAAAAATAAAGCTAACATAACAAAAACCAAGTTATGTACGGCACTATGACATTACGGAGGCCTAACGTTTTTGGGAGACATTCTCGGCCAACTATTACCGTCTGGCGAGCGTTTTTCTAATTATAGAACATACCACGACGTGAAAAAGACGTCCAAATATAGGTAAAAAACAAAACACACGATTGTGAGGATAGTATCACACTTCGGACATTCTCGAAAGCGGTACACGAGCCCACTACGTGGGGCCACGACACGGTTTAGGGTTAGACAATTTTTCAATCACATTTTAACACTAGAACGCCACATTTCAACTATAATTGCACATATACCTTTACTTTCAGCGGTTTCGGTAATATCTTTCACGTCATCAACCATCTTGCTGGATGACAGTCACTCACTACACACTTTTTATTCGAACATATTTCGAAAACTCATACTTTGGTTCACTATTTTCAGCCAGCCAGCCAGCGAGCGATCTATACGACGACACTTCGTTCCGTTCACTGCCAACGACGACGTAAGACGTAAGCGATGGCGAACAACCTTCACACCGTTTGTTGAATTATTTGGATGGCGTCATCAGCTCCAGTAGTTTGCGATAAAACAGCAAACTGAATAATTATTATTTCTTTCAATTTAATTTCGTAATCAGCTGATTTATAATTCGATTTTTAATATAGGCTTAACGATTTTATTACCGAGTCAACGAAATTTTAAAAAAGAAATTAAAGTCGGAAGATATTCTCGTCAGCTCACAGTTATATTAATTTTATAACAACTCTAAAAAGTTAATAAATATTTTACGAATAGTGTACATACAGTCTGTCTGTTTATTAATGTTTATATGCCATCAAGATTTTTTAATTGTTCAAGAGAAGTAATCAGTAATATGAGAATATAAGTGGTACTTGAGCGCCATCTATTCAATAAAAATAGCAACTTACTTTTGGTATTCAGCGCCATCTGTGATTACAAATTTAAACGTAGCAGCTATCTTCGAGTTTCAACCACGTACCTACATGGGCGTACTAACTTTCGAGTAAAATAACAGATGGCAGCATTGAGCAACAAATTCGTTACTTTACTATGATGTTAATGCTGCCGTAAGTTTTTCAGTATTTCAGTGGGACCTGTGGGGAAAGGCTGTCTTGAAGTGGAACCAGACTTATATTGTTGGTAGGTACATTACGTATTTAGTGTTAGTAATCGTGAAAAGAGACGAGAGGAGTCGTCAAAGGAAAACCGATTTTCTGAAAATGATATTCATAATTCCTCTAAAATAAAAATAATAATTTAGTAGACAATAAGTACTTTACTGTTAGTTACGTGGAAACAGCTATCATTATAAACAAATAATTGGTGTAACAAGCGTAACGAAGCGTAATTACTTACACATCATAATAGCTGTTTGGAAACTACACGCTGTGAAGGTTTCGCCTTAACATAACTTACTAAAGAAAATATATTAAGCAGGTAGTTAAGTACAACCTGCCTAGCCCCAAATTTTCAATCTAGCCTGTAGGTTTTCTTATATCTATCGTAGGTACCTTTACTTAGAGGTAGGTAAGTAGGTACTTTTGGAGACATAGGTGGAAGTTATTCTACCTGTCTCCACGTACTGTCTGTGCGTATTGGAGGAGAAGTTGTGATCGAAGCGCTGAAGTGAAACTTTAACTTGTGCTTAATAATGATTATAACTGTCACACGTGTAGTATAGCTTAGAATAAGGTTCCGCTCCTCTTGGTTGTAGCGTGATGTTATACAGCCTATAGCATTCCTCGATGAATAAGCTACCCAACACAAAAATATTTTTTCATTTCAGACCAGTAGTTCTTGAGATTACCACGTTGAAACAAACTCTTCAGCTTTATAAAGTACTGTGATTGAGCAGTACGTTGGGACAGTATTATAGTAGTATGACACTATTACAGTGTTACAGTAATGATGGATTAGCTATGAACGAATCTATCTATGTATATAAAAATGAATCCCTATTTCCCTCGGTCAAGCCATAAGTTGAGAACAATTTTACCGATTTTACTCATATATTTTTCAAAAGTTTTCTAATACTTTGTCTTCTATAATACGTATTAGAAAAAGAAAAATTAAAAAAGTATTAGAAAAAAATATTACGGAAAGAAAAATTAAGAAAATTTTAAATTGTAGTTAGTTGTAGTAGTAGGTGTAGTTGTTATTGATTCTAAAGCGGTACAAAGTTCGCTGACAGTTAGTGTATAAATAAAACAAACTATATTGCAATAATTATAATCAAAACTATTAATGATTTATGAAAAAAAATGGCATTGATTAAACGGATACGATTCGATTTGATTACTTCTTTTTTGAATAGCAAATATAGGACAGACCACGCAAGAATGATGATACCAAATCCATTGAATTTTTTTTCTTAAATGCTTTTTAATTTGTTCTTCTCCTAACTTGTTGTTTTTTTTTTCGTTTTGCTTCACTTGTTCCTTGACCTATAATCTTCTCTATTGTGCCCGTTGTCGTTTTTTGTTCCTTTAATATTTCTTCAAAGGTTTTATAAGCATTCCATTTTTTGCGACCCAAAAGTGCATTCTATATATGGTCCCATATTTCGACACCGTTTTGTGTAGTAGGTACCCCCATTTCGATGCTGGCAGCTACAGACCATAAGTGTGGTGGAAATTTTGGTGGTGTTTTTTCAGCTTCAGACAACCGAAAAAACGACCCGTAGTACCTGGTCGTTTTTTTTGTGTAAGTTCCTTCAACATAATACTTCCGGAACTATTCACTTATCTTTTCAGTGTCTTTTGACAGCACCTGTTCTTCAATAAAACGGAAAGCTGCTGGAATTTCTTCTGGGCATAAATAAGCCAATGCAGTTAAGTGCCTTATTTTGTTTGCAAAATGGTTGTCTCGTCCATATTTTTGTGCAAGTCCAGCAGCCTGCACATGTTTCCAGATGTTCTGGGTTAAATGAAAAAAAAAAAACAGCCTCTTTGTAACGTTTTCGAGAAAACTGTCTTAACCGCTTTTATAGCAGCGATTTCAAAATCTGTCAAAATAACTTTAGGCTGAAGTACAATATTCATTTCGTTTAAAACGTAGGTGCGAATAATTTCTAATAAGATAACATAACAATGATGAGTCTTGTGTGATAGTAATCCATATATTAACGGCGCTGTTTTGTCAGCGGTTTTAGTGTGTCCTATCACTCCGTGGATGGTATAAAACTGAGCAAACATCGCTGGACATGTCATAAAAGTTCCATCCATTAACCAATATGGAGAGTTGTGAAGCAATTTTAAATTACTGTGAACAATGACATTTGGTTTAAATAGGTTATTAGGTTTTATTTATAAAATAGGTACTATCATTTAAGTAGATTCTTTTATATTTTGTGAATGTGAGAATGTTGTAGGCCTTGTAGACTGTAGACAATTTTCTATTTTATTAAGTACCTGGTTGGTTAGTGGTTTTAGTACCTAGTACTTTTTGACAGTCCTATACTGTTCTCGCATACCTATTAACCAGGCGCGGTCACAGCCTATGATTTTGGGGGGGGTCACCATGATTACTGAAGAATATTTTTAAGAACGTACATCTACTCGTTGGTCTAGTAGTCGAATGCACTATTGATGAGCATGAGGTCCTGGGTTCGATTCTCAGTTCGGGAGTATTATTGGGTTTTTCAGGCAAATCGTTCAGAGTCTCGACAGCATGGCTGACTTTGGGGGGGGGTCATGACCCCTAGGACCCCCCCCTCTCGGACCGCGCCTGCTATTAACACTAATTTGAAACCATTGCAAAAGCCAATTATTTTTAAAAGAGTAACCGTGGAGTTTCTTGCCGGCTCTTCTCCATAGGAATCAACAATTTGGAATCGTGCACCTAGCTTCTGACGTTTCATAAGTGCCCTTGTAGGTTTATGTGAAATAAATATATTTTGATTTGATTTGATTTCATGTATACGTAGCATCAACGAATATATTGTTTAGTAATATTAAGCCTGTTTGTAAAGTTTTCGTGATTACATGTGATTAACAGATCTGTAATTAAAATTTTAAAAAATATATGCTATCACCAAGAAAATCATGAAACGTTCCTACAAAAATTTCAGAATTATATCGTTAAAAGTGCTAACAAGTTTTGTAACCCGGAAACGAATCCGGGAACATTACTAACAGTCTGTAACTAACTGAGTTATCAAGGTCATCAGATATACCTATGATTATGAATACTAATGTGTCCATATGTCGCACTAGCGTGATGTCGAGCTTCAGTGTGTCGCACAAGCATGCATTCGAACTATGGTGAGTCGCAGTACAGTTTTGTCGCACAAGTGTTATTCGCATATCCATTTGTCGATCTCTTGAGTACACTCAAATAAAATCATTTATTTACAAGGCAGCTGTCAGAAGAAACGGATGTTCTTCAGAAAGGTCTGGGTGGGTGTATGATCAGATTTTTTAACGTAAAGCAGTATGTAATGGTCGTAGCAGGTGTCGTTCTGTAGTCAGTTTATGTCAATGTATGTAATGTACCTACCTACCTGTAGTGCCAGTGTTGTTCCTTGATTGATAATGCTTACATGTATGTAGGTACAATTACTATACACAAAGATTTCGTTGCATGCAGCCCACTTAGGTATCTATGGCTTCTAGTGACAACTAGAACAACTACCAAAAAGCCTCCACATATGTAGGTACTTACATGTTTTTCAGTAAATATAAACCAAGTACCTATTTAGTAAGTATTGAATGAGCATTTTGCAGGTCTACAAGGGAACCAAACACGGCTTATTATGCAATGAAATCGCATGTTCATTAGAATTAAGAGATTTTAGTTTCCGTAATTCGAAGTTTATCCAAAACCACAAATGACACCATGACATGTACAGACGCCAGCACATCAAGGTACCCGAAACTGTCAAATTCTCCCAATCAACCTTGAACCTAATTCTTTAGCGATAAAGTTGAAAATCTATTAGGGGGATTACCTTGCTGAAATCCGAAAAATACCGTATGTTTAACGAATTTTGTTGAAGAATCCTACCGTACGATTTTCATATGAAGAATATATGTCATACTTAAGGTCATGATAAATACTTTTTATTGTTTAGAATTTTAATAAACTTTGAAAAAAGAAAAATCTGGCAGTAAACAGGTCCTCCTTCAACCTAAATTGAAAATTGTCTCTGTAACGGCTGAATCGTTTGACATGAATTTTATATCAAAATATGCGTACTGATTTATTTAATCATTTTTATTGTTTACTTTTTCTTATTTCTTTTTACATTTCTTAAATAATAAATAAAAATCCGAAACTGCGCGAGAAACCCGTTGCTTTTTTGTGACATATACTCGCGACGCGAATGACGCCATACATCAGTGTCTTGATGGCTGCCGTGAAGGGAGGATTATACGCGCGTTATTTTCACCAAATAAAATCTAAAACTTCACGTTTTTAATGATTTCTGAATTAAATAATATTGTAAATATTACAAATATAAATATTTCGTAAAATAAGAACAGAAATTAATTATGTACATAGAAATAAAGTAGTTTGTAATTTCGTTTTGCTTTTTGAACCAGTCATAGAGTAAGCTTGCAATATTTTATAGATATACCAGACATCCAATTTTCTTACTCAATGATGGCAATATGTTTGGGTCAATTAAATTAGCTGACGAAATTCATCACATGAAAAAGTTTGGTGATCCTAACTAACTCCGTTACTGAGAATCGATAAGCACTTACCTGGTCATCATCACACAAAATAATTTTTGAAAGCTATGTCAACAGGCAAAGTCCATCATTTAATTCAAAATAAATATTAATTATTAATTCTAGAGGATAGCAATACATAAGAACTCTCAGAGAGCGAATAAAAATAGGCAAAAACCTAAATATCTGTGTTCTTGCTTAATCGTCAGTTCGTTTGTGTTTTGTTATGGTAGATGGCACCAAACGAAAAAATACTAGTACAGAGGTCAAATCGTCAGTCATCGGGCAATGTGATAGCCTTAAAGAATTTTGACAGATTGTAGTAGCTCGATGTGCTGGCGTCTGTACATTATGGCAACCAAAGAACTGTTATGAGGTTTTTGGATATTAGTAAGAAAAATATCTAACTTTTTGAAAAATTACAAAAACAGCTGTTCCGACGCGGTTCACTAACCGATTACGGGCATTGACCTAAGCCCACCGAATGATGAATTTTTTCTTGTTGTGTTTTTAGTTTCTACATTGATACGGACACATGGGTAAAGTATTACAAGCTAATATTTATTAGACCCTGTATTACAATTAGCTATCGGTACCATATTACTCAATACCTTATTAATTACCTCTTTAACAAATTAGCCAATTAGGCATTGGTACCGATTCCCTTGTTCACAAACTACACTAAATTTAAGTTCAGTGCATCTCTTTCTTTGTATTTCATTAAGAAGAGGACAAAAGAAAAAATTTGGTTTAGTCCTGTCAAATTAATCAGCGCCTGTCACTATTCCATACAAGTTTAGACGTGATTAAAAACTTGCCTACTAAAATTACGTCAATTTACGTCAAGCGCTGATTAATTTGACAGGACTAAACTAAAATGTATCTTCTGTCCTTTCCTTAATGAAATAGAAAGAAAAAGATGCACTGAACTTAAATTTAGTTTAGTTTGTGAATAAGGGAATCGGCACCAATGTGTACCTCATATAGAAAAACATGAAAGAATTTCATCACCTCTGTCACAATTGGCTTCCCTTATCTAGAAATCATAAAAAACCACACAAGGCAACAACACGATAAGCGGCAACAACGGTAGTAATGTCAAGGATGACAAAAAGGCGGAAGAGATGATACCACCCTCAGCTTCTGGCTGCAACAGAAAGACAGAAAACATGGGTTTATTGGCAACCGCTAACAAATATCTAACAATAGATATAGTTAAGAATGTTTCGATTTGCATCAGATTTTTTTATTTTTACGTGGAGATCGAAAATTATCCCGCGCGAACTTGCTACCGGGATAAGAAAAGTACCCTTTGTATCTCAGGTCTATCTGAGTGTCTAACAGTGTTGCCAACCCGAATTATAGACAATTAGTAGATTATGTGCCAAATGTTGGTAGAAGTTGGTAAAAAGTAAAATGCAAAATTGGTAGATCTACCACCTCCATTTAGAAGAATTTTGAGATTAAAAATGCATGAACTGTTCTTAAAATGTTTATTTTTGGAAATTATACATATTTTAATTGCAAAGTTTTAAATGTTCTGCGCTAGGCTGCCCGTTGTTTGCTATGAATCTTTAAGTACGCAACAATCCCTCTAGAGTCTCCGTGCAAATTCTATTTCTCTGGAAGGTTTTCATATTATTAATTGCAGAAAACAATCTCTCAACGTTGGCGCTACTATGTGAAAGTGCGAGTAATTTTCTAACGAATTTGCATAGCAGGGGAAACATTGGAGACTGATCTCCTTTTTTAATGGACTAGCTGACCCGGCAAACGTTGTTTTGCCATATAAATAATTTCCTAGGCGGGGATAACTAATTACAATAAATGACGATTGATCAGTTTTCGACCGGAGAGGAAAAATTATTAAATTACTAAAATGGCTATTAAAAAATAAGGGTTGATTGTAGAAGGGTGAAAATTGAGGATTGTATGTATTTTTGTATGTTGTATCATAAAAAAATAGAAATTAAAAATTTTGTCTAAAAAATAAAAATAAAAATTTAGGGGTGGACTACCCCTAACATTTAGGGGGATGAAAAATAGATGTTGGCCGCACAAAAAATTTCATCAAAATCGGTCAAGCCGTTTCGGAGGAGTATGGCAACGAAAACTGTGACACGAGAATTTTATATATTAAGATGAAACATGCTTCTGGACTCTATGTATGCTTGACGCATCGTCGCGCGTCGCATGGCTCAGCCAACACATCGCAACGTCGCTTGTCGATATAAAAATAATTCAAAGTGGTGATATGTCACACTAATAAAAAAAATAGGTAGTTTTTAGGTCTAGGGAGAGATAGGTAGACTGTAGTGAAAATTGGTAGATCTACCAAAAACTTGGTAGATATGACATCACTGGTGTCTAATTTCATCCAAATCCATGTTTTGTTTTGCCTTTTGCTACGTGGCGATGCCTGTACCACATAATCAGTCTATAATGTTCCCACTACAGGAACTAAGGCCTCGTATCGGTGCGAAGACCGTTCCACCACGCATGCCCAGGGCGGATTCGTAGAAGTCACATGTCTTCGAATTTTTGGTTCTAGGACATGCCGGTTTCCTCACGATGTTTTCCTTCACCGTTATGAGAGCAGTGGTGTTTATCAATCCATCTAAAGAACACTGTCCTTCAAGATACAGGTTTCTTCTAGGTTGAAGGGCAGGGGTCTTACTGATCTGTAATAGACAATCCCTATCTATATCTCTGCCGTGATATATCTATATTGCCGTTATCTACCAAAACCGTTGTTTTGAATAACATGCAAAAACCGTGAAAAAAATTTAAACCGATGTCACTTTTCAATGAAAACACCTATTTTTATTTCCAAAACTATTCAAGGTATTGAATATTCGGAAACACAGATCGATAGATTTTTTTTTCTCTCATTATATAGCATTAAAAGTCGATAGCATAAAAATCGACCACCATGTCGGATAACGGCATTTTAGTTATGCCACGGCAGATCTGACGCAATACTGATGTTACTTAGGCTATGTCGTTTGTGATTACTTACTTGTGGTGATGAAATCTATACTACATTAATCCATACTAATATCCATACTAATCCATACTAATATTATAAATGGGAAAGTGTGTATCTGTTTGTCCGTCTTTCACGGCAAAACGGAGCGACGAAATGACGTGATTTTTTTTAAGTGGAGATAGTTGAAGGGATGGAGAGTGACATTGGCTACTTTTTTTCTGTTCTTAGGTGGCTGGGGTGAACTTAGAAAAGCCGTGCTTTTCCCATAGACAGTTGTATGTAGCATGTTTGCGTGTGTCCAATGCCCAGAATCTTTACATTCTATCCCCAAATGGAAAGACAAATAATATCGTCTTCAGTAGCGTATTAAAATAACATTCTGTTCCGAGTTCTTTTCTGTGTTTTAAATCAGGAAAGGGGAACCGTTTTACCCCGAATTTAACGCGAGCGAAGCCGCGGGCAAAAGCTAGTAATATTATAAAGCTGAAGAGTTTGTTTGTTTGAACGCGGTAATCTCAGGAACTACTGGTCCGAATTGAAAAATTGTTATTGTGATAGGTAGTCTATTTATCGAGGAAGGCTATGCGCTATATAACATCACGCTACAACCAAGAAGAGCGGAACACTAATGAAAAATTTTGCAAAAACGGGGAAAATCGCACGGGTAGGCGATTCGACGCGACGCGCGACGGGAAGGGTCGGAAGAACAAGAAATTTAACGCGAACGAAATCGCGGGCAGAAGCTAGTAATTTATAAAAGTAAAGCACCTGGTTAGGTTCGTAGCTACGACCTACCTACTCGTAAGTCACGGCCACTTGGCCATCACTGCTCTTAAAATATTAATAAACAATTATATAATTTTAATAGAAATATCAAATGACTACTTACATACAAACTAGACTAACAAGATAAATGCTCTGTGAATGAATTACAAGTATTATAACGTTGCATAAATTAATTTCAATGACAGGCCAGCAAGCATTGGTTCAATGTTAATACCTATGCGACGATCAATTTCCAATCAAAAGTGTAGAGCGATTCGCGAATGTTGAAAATATTTGTGCAACTATTATAGACAAGGAGTTGGTGTTGTTCTAATTAAATACCATCGCGTATATTTTTTTTTCTATAATTTTTTAAGAGTGTACGATTACCAAAATGTAAATATCCGACAATCCTGGTCGGGTTGTCGAATATAGGTGAAGTTAATTTGAAAAAAGTCCAATGTAAAAGGCCGAAAATAAAAACGAGTTTAATCAGCTACTTAGAATTTCATACACAACATTTTCTCTCGCTCCTTGAATAAAAACCTGGATTCTAGACTCAACAGGGTCTTAAAACAATAACACTAAAGTATTGTTTAAAATGCGGTCGTGTCAGTTCATCACCACTGCTCTCGAAACGGTGAAGGGAAAACATCGTGAGGCTCGCTTCGAGTATTTCGGCCCACTCTCTCTCAAATCTCAAATCTCAAATTTTTATTGCATTCCATAATGTATACAGGTGGTAGGTATTAATATATGTAGAAACAATTATGGACCCTGTAGGGCATTGCAACATTTTAAATTCTAATTAGAATAGAGGAAGAGCGCTTTAATTATTTTCTTATAAATTCTTAATATTGGTCTGTATTTTGAACACTTATGTATTACATTGTATATTATTATTGTTTATAACGTATTTATTTACATATTTTAATTCGGATATGTAGTTTTTCTCGAATAGAGAAGGCCTGTCTCCCGTCAACGTCAGGATTGAGGAGCCAAAGAAAATGCGTTCATCTAAAAAAATTACTCTGTTTTACTATTTTATTCCTATACTACAAAAACAAACACAACACCTGCTAAATGATCATTATGTCGAATATATTAATTGATCGCTCACATCCAATAGAAATTCACCTCTTGAGTGTAGATTGAGGAGCCATACTAAAAGTATTGTATTTTCTTTCATTTTAGCGCTACAGAAGCTAAATTCTTAGACAGTAATATGCACAATTGCTACTAAATGATACAAAATTTAAAAAAATATTCATCTATTACTTAAGGAGTTCCAGGTGGCTCCTCAATTCAGACGTTTAGATTGAGGAGCCACTGTTGCATTAAATATAACTAGTGATATATTTTGCTGCTAAATCTAGAATTCGTGCTGCAAAATGAGCTACATTGCTGCTAAATAATGGTGAGATCAGATTTTAAAAATCTGATGTGGCTCCTCAATCCTTACGGACATAACTAACCCACACTGGGCTCGCGTGGTGGATCGCGGCCCACTCCCTCTCACAGAAAGGATGCCTGTGTCCAAGCAGTAGGAACGTTAAATGCTGATTATGCTTATGCTATACGCAATCACCCTGCAGGTGCTTTTTACACTATATATTTTTATGTTAAAAATAGATAGGTAACAATTTTTCTTTTTTTGTTGTAATAATTACAGATGCCTAAAATACGAAAAATAAAAAACGTACCGATAAAATACGAAAAACCACGCTGCGCTCCAAAACGGAAATCCTAGACGTAGGCAAAAAGGCTCCCAGGCTAAAACGGGACTGGGCAGGTCACGCCAGCCGCATGCACAGTGACCACTGGACTATAGTCTCCACACAGTGGGTGCCTGAGGATGGACAGTGCCGCCGAGGCCGAACCACGAAGAGGTGGCGAGACGATTTAGACTCGTACTGCAAGGGTTGGGTGGAGGTGCCCCTGAAAAAGGACGTCTGGGGGAATTTAGGGGAGGCCTTTGCCCAGCAGTGGGACAGTGTAGCATAATAAAAAAAATACAGATGATCTTTTACCTAATTTAAAACGTAACCTGGTAAAGAAGTGAACCATTCACTCGGTCTCGTGTGCAATACGCATGTGCAATAGGTGATCACCCCGATAGGTCAAGTTCATTTAATTGGTAAACGTATCTGTTAGCTGGCTTTGACACACTTAACACACGCAATTTATTGAAGTTAGAATGTACAGTTCACTGGGTGTTCGTCATTTAGAAAAGCGGATGTGCTTGTTTTCCATTATCTAGAAAATTTGTAAATTTTTATTAAATAATTTATTTATGTACATGATCAATGCAATGCACTAGCAATCACAGAAGTGGGCCTAACTTTTCTATTGACAATATATCTCATTTTAGCTGATTATAGCGCAGCAAAACCGGCCAAGTGCGAGTCCGACTCGCGCACCGAGGGTTCCGTACAAACCTGCAGGTATTCTCGGTTTAAAAATAAATGCTTTTTTTTAATTTTTATATTTCAGTTGATTGAATGTAAGGTAAATTGCGGTGTACGATTTATGACGTTTTAAAAAAAAACTACTCACTCGATCTCGTTCAAACCAATTCTCGGTGGTAGTTTACATGGTAATGTACATCATATTTTTTTTTTAGTTTTATCATTCTCTTATTTTAGAAGTTACGGGGGGGGGGACACATTTTACCACTTTGGAAGTGTCTCTCGCGCAAACTATTCAGTTTAGAAAAAAATGATATTAGAAACCTCATTACCATTTTTTAAGACCTATTCATAGATACCCCACACGTATGGGTTTGATGAAAAAAACCATTTTTGAGTTTCAGTTCTATGTATGGGGAACCCCAAAATTTATTGCTTTTTCTATTTTAGTGTGAAAATCTTAATGCGGTTCACAGAATACATTTACTTACCAAGTTTCAACAGCATAGCTCTTATAGTTTCGGAAAAAAGTGGCTGTGACATACGGACGGACGGACAGACAGACAGACAGACAGACAGACAGACATGACGAATCTATAAGGGTTCCGTTTTTTGCCATTTGGCAACGGAACCCTAAAAAGGAGGATTATGATTTTGACCGGTATATATATCCCTACATATGTTCGTCTATTCCTTCAAAACCTCTAAAGTACTTATCATAATTTGACGAAAGAGGTTTCGTTGAAAGGTTTATGACAAAACGGCTTACGGCTACAGTTTTCAGATGAGAACATTTTCTTATTTCATACTTTTGCCTATGCAGCGTGATTTTGACTGCATAGCTTCACTGCTATCACGATATGATACTCAAAGACTAAAGTTTAACTAAAGCTTGACAGAACTCTAACAAAGTTGATTTGAGATTAATTAATTAAACCATCATAGATTAAGCTGTCGTAATAGGCTTTATTTACTAGTTACCTACCTACCGTACCAATTTTTTTTTCACTTTCTTATTAGCGATACCATTAATATTCATTTCATTTTCCTGCCCCAATAAAGGTTGAAATCCATATGGAGATAGTAGGTATACGAGTCTCAAAATTACATAAAATTATATGCTATCAAGCTTTTACCACACAGTAACGACTAGACGTGATACGTAAACAGTATCATCGCAATGTTCTTACGTTCAAATAATTAAAATAACGAGAATACGTAACAATTTGAAAATAAGTATAGAAAGTGTGATAACGTTAACTATCCGCACATACGCTCTACGCCTACAAATTATAATCTGATCAAATTAGCACGTCCTTCAATTACAGCCATGGGTTAATAATTTAGTAAGTTCTCGATTCGGTCGGGTTATACGGGTCGTTTACTCCACCGGTTTGCACACCTGTTTCGCTGGCCGGCCATGCGCAGTTAGCGCTTGACTTTCGAACGTGATTCGACGCGCGCTTTTAAAAAGTAATACTGTCAAAAATTGGCGGCATTTACGTAAACCATAAGCGAAAATAGATTTTTTAAATTGTGCTTTAGTGTCAGTGAACAAAATGGGTGTGGAATAAATTAATTGTTTGATAAAATTAAATACGTTTGCATTCAAGTAATGCAGTGAAATACCTAGTGTTTTGGTGAAAGTGTAAGGATTTGAATTTAAAAAAGTCACAATGAAGTCTTCGATTTTATTTGGCGGATGTCTTCTATTATTGGCTGTTCTCATAGGTAAGTTTTTCAGAAAAACAACACATTTTTATTAATCGCATAAAATATTTTTATGCACAAAATTAAAAATAATTCTAAGTATTATTATTATACTAGTAATTATAAGGTAACGCAGAAGCGCAGTTTTGTTTAAAATTATGATTTAATTTAGGTAATTTAACGTTACCGTAAAAAAATACGACTATGACCTACTTTTCAAAGGTAATCTGCTGACTTTATGAATTTTACATACCTACACTCTATGTTATTTAATTAACGTCCGTAGTGCGTGCTCAGAATAACGGCGAAAAGGACCAGGAACTAATTTTTTATTAAATATTTGTAAAAATCACAGGATTGTTTAGACACTAGCTTTTGCCATCGGTTAGGTCAAAAATTGTCCCACAGGAATATATACTTACCTGTGATAAAAAGTATCCTATGTATCCATTCAAGTTATAATATATCTGTGTGCCAAATTTCATCCAAATCCGTTCTGCCGCTTTTGCGTAATAATTGATTGTAACAAACATCCAAACATCTAAACATCTGAAATCCAAACACAAACTTTCACATTTATGTTATTAGTAGGATAGTAGGATTTATTTTTCCAAATAAAATTGAAAGTAAAATAACTGCTCCAAAAAGAAGTAGGTACGGTCATGCACAAATGTTTAAATAAAATTAAACTGCACCAATCGGAGGTTGTCCTTGCATACACTTGCAGATAGCATACAAGGATAATCGTCAGTTGGTGCCTACTCCATTATTTAAAATGGTCCAAGCCTCCTCTGCCCGTGGTCGTCGAACGTACGCCTTCAAAAGGCCCGGAAGTCTGGAGTCTCGCCCGAGAAAATAATGTCAAAAAAATCTAATACTAGTACCTACCTATCTGAAATAAAAAACCAAGGAAAATGAAATACGTATCTACAAGGCTGGTCAGCTGATAAATTGCTATATATTTACCCTATAAAGCATCAACCGTGAAGTTATAGGATATCATTACAAATATTCGGTCAGCCTCGAAACTTTCTTTTAATTTTCTCTTTTACGATTCAGTAAAAGTACTTTCAATTATTATTAATACGGCCAACAAGGCCTTGAACTACAACTCTCTCAGTTTTGAAAAGGTGTGTATCTAGAATCTAGAATACTAACAGACAAATATAGCAACATTACGCCTGTAACCTTCGAGGTTACGCAGAGGTGTACCTCGTTGTACATTTCGCCAGTTATGTTTAAGACCCATGCGAGTTTGGTTTTTTCGTCATAATCATTAACATTTCAGCCGAAAGACATCTACTTCTGGATATGCCTCTTCCAAGCTTCGCCTTTTCGACCGGTTCTGTGCATCCAGCAGAATCTTATTGAATACTAGCTTCTGCCTGCGGCTTCGCCCGCGTGGATGTCGAAAAATTCACCATTTCAACCCCCCATTTCACCTTCTTAGGGATGGAATTTGAAAAAAAAACCCCTTTCTTAGTGGATACCTACTCCTCGCAAAGAACACACCGTCCAAATTTCACGTCTCTAGGACCAGCGGTTTAGGCTGTGCGTTGATATATCAGTCAGTCAGTCAATCATACAGGACTTTGAATTTTATATATAAAGATTTACGTTTATTATATACAAAATAATGATTTTGGTACAATTCTTTGATGTGAATGGCCATCCGCAGTGTCATACACCACAATTCCTGTTGTTTTTTTTTGTGGGTCCCTATAGGTACTATTCCAATGGAAGTACTAAATAGAACAATGTGGGTCTATCCTCCCGAAATTTCAACAGAATCGGAGATTTTTGTGTGAGGTTACTATTATGATTAAAACACTTCAATCAACTCAGCCTATCGCAGTCCACTGCTGGACATGGGCCTCTCCCATGTTGCGCCACAACACCATTAAAACACTTAGTTTCTTTGAATTATTCCAGTCTTTAAATATTTTTATGGATACTATATTTGCAGTTAAATTTGGTTTTGTTGAAAGAAGAGCGAAAGCAATTCCATATTTTTACACTACTGACATTTTCTCGTGTAAAATCGTGTGTCGAAAAGAAGCAATCAATTAGTATAATAATTAGTTAAATGTTAGCGCAATAATTCAATTATGAATATTTCGGTATGACTAATTGTTCTTTTGAAATATAACTAGGTACTTACGTAATCAACTAATCACTCGTATTGTCTCTAAACCTATTAGGTATCTAAATTAAATGCACTTCATTAGTAATTAGGTACCTATTTATAATTAGATTCGATGACGGTTATTTGGGTTTTTCTCTCTGGAATTTCTCAGTAGCAGCCCGGTGTCTGAATTAATACGCGTTTGATGGCAATAGGCTCGCCCTCTATTACACCGGGACTTAAAATATAACTGGCCAAAATGTGGATATAGATACTATAAGCACACATCTCATACATCGCCAGATAACTAAATAAAGAATTTTAAAAAAAAGCAATCACGTTTATATATACAAATGCACACAGACGTATTTAATTGCATATAAATATTTGATGCCCGTTTGTGAAATAGTGCATGTTGCACGCAAGATAAATGGCTGCACTGTTATTGCCTAAAAGAAGTCTATTATTATACGAAATAACACCTATACGTTATAACGACTGAATTGACCTTAAAAAAAGTTTATCTAAAATTTGTTAGAAAAGTTCAAAGCATTTGCTGCGGCATCTAAATACGAACTATGCATCATAAATACGAACTATGCATCATATTGATGTCACACAAAATCCTGCATTGTGTTTGTTGGACAGGTGCCCACTAGAGACAATACCCGTCAGCCGGCGTAGCATGACCAATTCTATATCTATTCTACCAAGAACAAATAAAATTCCTTATGTATTTTAATTCTGTAAAAATGTTTCTATCTCATCAGAAAAATAGTCATCATACTTGACATCGTATGTTTGTCGACTGAAGAATAGAAACATCACTTCTTTTCAGTTTTATACAATTTTTCTACGATACAATCTATCATTTTGTCTTCTCTTCCGTCGACAAATTCCGTTTCTATGGCGGCCATGCTACGCGTGCTGGTCGTAGGATCCTCCCTTTTCTATCCTTTTTTTGTGACCTACCGTGATAGCTTTTTTGTGACCTACCGTGATACAGTTTTTACTAGTACGGAGGTCAGCGTGAATTACATTGTTTTTTATACATGCATATAACTCGTACCGAAGGTAGTTATTGAGAATTTTTTTTTTCTATGGCATATGAGTGAACTTTACGCCCCGTATCTCTTGACTCTATAAAAAAAATTACAAGCAGTTTTGGACTATCAAGGAGTCGATCAGTTAGTTAAAATCAAATTGAAAAGTCTTTTTCAGCAGGGGAAAAGCTATTTAGCTCGTAGATCTCATAAAATAAACAAGTTCTATCAAACTAAAACGAATCTTAACTGACATCCATCAACAAATTGTGTAACAAAATTCAAAGTAATATAAAACGCTTCTATTTTTTATTTCTTTAAGCGTAATTTTATAAAATATCTAAAATGATTTATGAATTTACAAATGGCGTGCTTTATTCAAGTTAATTTATTATTTCTTAAAAAAAATGTTACGGACATTAATTTCATAATAATTAATTAATTTCAGTCAAACACAATGCAATACGTCCCACAATAATACTAAAATAAATAAAATTAAGTAACTGACTGAAGTATTTCAAATTCAATTGTTACATAAAATCATAGATTACGTCGCAATTGTCGTTAAATTATTAAAATCTGTCTAATCATTTACATACATACATACAATCACGCCTTTTTCCCATGGGGGTAGGCAGAAACTACGGAACACCACCTGCTACGATCTCTACATACTCCTTTCCCCTTTTTCTCTCCTTTTTATACATCTTTAAATTTATTAAAATCAATATTAATTGACATGAGGAAATTCATCAAGATCATAATTTTAACAAACAATAAAGAAATTATTGTATAAAACCTAAGTTATTTTCACCTTATTTATAATTTAGGTATATCTAAAAATTTTGATTTTCGAGATAAAAGAACAAGTTAAAATAATGAAGTCACATGATAGAGCAAGATTTCTAAAGGATGCTAAACCGAAATACTTAAGTATCGAAAAAGAAAGTGCATGCGCATAGTGAATATGTTCAAGTTTGGTCAAGTTGTTTTGGCGTAAGGAAGTTAGTGACTGATTTACTAAATAATAATGTAGATACTAAACTAAGTATTTTCTGTGAAAGTTAGGTACTACTTCAAGACTTCATGTTAGCTATTTTAATAACATATTTTTAAACACTGCGAGGTTTACATGAAAAAAAAAAAGACCGAAACAAACTCAAACTTAAAGGAAAAGCTTATTTTAAATTCCAAAACAAATGACAAAGTATCTGAGACATATGTTATATAAATCAGGAAAACGCCAGACATCAGAAAAACGTAAAATTAATAGTGTACCATAGTATTTATACTAATATTATAAAGCTGAAGAGTTTGTTTGTTTGTTTGGTTGAACGCGGTAATCTCAAGAGCTTCTGGTCCGAATTGAAAAAAAACTTTTTGTGTTGGGTAGCTTATTCTTTGAGGAAGGCTACAGGCTATATAACATCACGCTAAAATTAAAAGGAGCGGAGCAGCAACGAAAAATAAACGAAAAGTGGCAGGCAATTCGATGCGACGGGGAGGGTCAGGGGAGCAAAAATTTGACGCGGACGAAGTCGTGGGCAGAAGCTAGTAATAGTATAATAGAAAAATTAAAAGATGAAAAGTAAAAACAACCTGAACAGCCTGCTCTTGACATCGATCATGCTTGATGAAAAGCAATGCATGAGGTCTATGATTGAACGGTTTATTTCACATAAACCTACAGGAGCCATGAAACGTCAAAAGCTAGGTGCTCGAATCCAATTGTTCGTTTCCCATGGATAAGAGGCGGCAAGAAACTCCACGGTTACTTAAAAAAAAAACTTAGTTCCGCACATCCAAAATCCATAAAAATAAAAAAGCGTCACCAACTAATCAACCACAATAAAAACCAAAAGAATGTTCATATCGATACATTCCCAACCGAATATCGATCCATCGATTCATAGGTTGCCATCGTTAAAATTGTTTTAAATGCATAACTAGTTGTGACACTTTCGCGCGGGAGAAAGTGGACGCGTTCAAAGTTGTTCGTAATTAACTGCTGCGAGTTTTTGACTCGCTTCCTTGTGTGTATTGTTAAAAATATCGATCGTATGAACAGTCTGACAAGCAGTCTTACTATGGGGTATCGTGTTACCCAGTAACTGGCTTGTAGGTCAGATAGACAATCGCTCGATTCTGTTAAGGTTTTCACTATAATTTAGAGAATTTCTTCCGCAAGGTTTATTTGTGTAATATCTATGCCTATTAAAATAAAGAAAAGAGTGAAAGAGAATTGAATTTAATTGAAAATTTCAAAGATGTGAAACTGCACCCGGTTAGGTTTTTTTTTAGTGGGTGGGAAATCATCAGATGAAGTGTCCCGCTCTAGGTAGAGCGGAAGGGCGTGTCAGACTTTTACTGACTAAAACCCACCCTTATTCCTTCAGTTGCCTATATGCCAGGGCCACGGTAACTCTTTTGAACAAACCTCGTGACCCTGGCAGGGCATCCGGTTAGGCTGGAAGCCGACCCCAACATAATTCTGCAGTTTGGAAATGGCTATAAAAATAAAAATACCAGCAGATGCAGATATGCATCATCGTATGAGCCATTTACTTTTAATTGTAATATCCTGTTTTAATTAAACATTAAATTGGTTGTAGAGGCAATAATGTTTATGTGGAGAAAATATTAATCTACAATAATTACTGTTTATTATTGGTTGTGGGTGTTAAAATTCGCATCTTGATGGTTGATCGGAAATTGATTACAGTTATAAAAATATAACCTTGATCAATAAAATAACAATTATCTTAGACCTAACGACATTGCATATGTTTTTATTAATGATTAAAAATATAATGCAGACTTTTCTGTTGTACCTATATACTTGCATTACTTGCTACATATTATTCTTTTAAGACTTTCATATACTTAATACTTTTGTCACCGATTGTACCAGGTCAATTTGTAATAGTATAAAATATTTACAAAATCTTTGTGTATAAATAAAATAACCATTGTAAGTTGTCTATTGTAATTATTTTCCTTACAAATACTTTTCAAAGCCAAAATCAGAAGAACCACGAACAGTGAAATAGCATTTATTTCTAAATAAAGATACACCTAACACCTCATGCCTTATTCATACTTTAGTCATAGCACAAAAACTGTACAACAACACTTACACGCTTTTGCCTTGCCAATATTACGCAAAGTTAAAAACCCCAAACATTCACGGCCCACGGCTGACGAGTGGCCACTCAACTGACCAGTTGCGGCCAGCTATAGCGAGTCATGGTCAGGCAAACTGTAACATCAAATGCCTGCTTTAGGACATATATTTTTTGCTTCAAATGCTCTTTGAATGATGAATACTTGAATAAGTTAGTACCTGGTATTATTCAATATAGCGAAACTCGGTCAGTCTGTCTGGTACTATACCTAAACTACTGAATTGACCATAATGACATTTTGCAGAGAGGTAACAATCATAATTTCAGCCAAAAGAAGACATAGGCGGCCCCCAAATAGATAGCCTGGGACTAGGAAAAGAATATTAGCTACTATTCATCTTGGGACTTACTAGAGAATGGGCAGCAGCGTTCTCTATGCATTTTACCACCATACTGCGATCGCCAACCCGCCTGCCAAGCGTGGCGATTATGGCAAAGCCCCCCAAATTGGGGGAGGCCTATGTCCAGCAGTGGACGTTTTACGGCTGAAATGATGATGATGATGATGATTCATCTTGGATACTGTATAAAAAATTGTGAAATACAAAAATTTACACAGACGAAGTAGCGTTTTCAGGAATTAACGTTTGAGTACAGGCGGATGTAAAAGTGATCATAGTTTTTGAGAGAAAACATGTCCTTTTCATTTAAGGTAAATAGATGCAATCATTGTTTAGGTCTAACCTAGATTGAATAAAAACAATTTTGTTTTATTTGCACACCGCGGTTTCTCCAACATCAGACTCGAACCCATGTAAATATTGGAGTAACAAATATTGTATATCCCTGACCTGGTTATAACCTACCCATGAGCCAAAATTCATCCAAATCTGTTATCATATAATCTGTAATTTTAGCGTGAAAGCTTAACAAACATAAAAATATCAATTTTCATAATATTAGTTGATATAGATGCAAGTTTTTTCTAAATAACTTCTAGCTAGTCTATTAATACTTCATTAGAACATTTGATCTGTAAAGTTCAATGCATTATATGTAACTCTGAATAAAAATAAATACTTAATACTTCTTTAAACGTGTGAATGCAATCATAAAAAAGAAACATTTGCTACTGTTAGAATCATGGTCAGTGCAACTCTTGCATTGGAATCCACGCTGCACGATCACTGATTGATATTTAATTGCAGACAAATGGACAAACAGATGCAGTTAATAAAATGTCCGTGAGTGAAACGACATCACGCAAAGATAAAAATAAAGAACAGAAGGATATTGTTAAAAGTGGGAAGTTGACGTTCTGAGCCTCAACGGTGTTATGTAGGTCAAACTTCACATGAAGTCAAACGAGTTGCCAATACAGCAAAGGAATTTAAGAAAATAAAGAAAGTCCGCATAACAATGTGTCCTTTATCGTTGATACAAATTCGAACACAAATCTCAAGTCGAAAAACATTAAAAAATAACTACTGTTTGGAGCCACTGCCCTTATAAACAAACTAACTAAATTAAACTTTAATGTTTTTTATATAGTATAAAACAAAGTCGTATCCCGCATCTGTAAGTTTAGATCTTTTAAACTACGCAACGGATTTTAATGCGGTATTCATCAATAGACAGAGTGATTCAAGACAAAGGTTTAAATGTAAATAATACGAGGGTAAAGCCTGCTGACAAAAGCTAGTTTTGAATGAAACTAGTTTTGAATAAAATTAATAAATCGTATATTCAAACTCATAACTTAAAAAAATGTATCCTAAAACTTACCGTTAGCTTTACAAATCAACTGAAACCAGTAATGATCAAAACCTGACCTGTTTACGTCACTGAATCCAGAACAATCGATGTTGAGCCCTTCATAACGGTGTCTGTTGGACCTGATGGCTGACACAGTTACGATCAGGTCAGCTTCAATCCGGTATTCTGGTCCCGAGAGAATCAAACCGTTAGCTTTTATTAAATCTGTATCACTTTTTTGCTCGATAACAGTCTTGCAGGTTTGGAATGTAAGTCATGCACTTTCGTAATTGTTGTCGTATCAGTTCTTCTACCATCTTTTATGAACTGAGCTTCTTTTGCTTCAAATTTGCTTTCTTACAAAACTGTGTTCCTATTTTTGGGATTTTTCTTTGCACCTTTATCAAGGATAATTGTATCTTGCGGTTCCTTGAAATCCGATGTTTGTCTTTAATTGTATTGAATTTTCTTTGCCATGGTAACATTAGTAACGATCATATTTATTTATGGGATCATTTTTCAATTAGGTTGCACTGTATGTATGATGATATGGTTTGAAAAGGATGACGACTAATAGAGAAATATACGTAGCCTCATTTCAACCAGTCTAGCATATCAATGCCCTATAGTAAAATAAAACAGATGCACCTGCAGTCACTCATCAGGCACACGCACAAGAACTCGTGCCGAGAACAATCGTAGGTCACCGGCTCACGGCCAAAGCCCTCCGGCTAACGGACCGATGCGCCAAACATCTGACATAGTTACCAGCAGCCGGATTCTTATCTCGTCTGGCCATTGATCATCCAGTTTTAATGATTTCTATGAAAGAGTTGCTTTTGGGATACTTTCTAGCTGTTGTTTAAAACTGACTAGTGTTTTAGCCGGCAATTATTGTCAAAGATATATGAGCTCAACATTGTAAACCGGTAAATATAAGCCTATGCATATCTGTACGAGTTTGGTAGAACTTTTTTTTTAAAAGCCTAAGGTATTGTCAATACCGGGTCTTGTAAGCACTCATCCGTTTGTTAAGATTAGTGATTTAACTTTTTGAATTACATTGTCATGTCAATGTGAATTTTTGTTCGTGTGAACATGAAGGATGAACTACTTTTACCTATACTATGATATCTATACTTATAATAAAACTGTAGAGAGGTTAATTTTGTACATTGAAAATATATTCATAATTAATATTGGAGGATGAATGGTGATCGAAACTGATGCCAAAAATGCAATCAGTACATTTTTTGTCTGTCTGTCTGTCTGTATGTGCACGCATGGGTCAAAAACTACTGAAGGGATTTAAACCAAACTTGGCACGATTGTAGTCCATACTCCTAGGCAGGTTATAGGCTATATAACATAACGCTAAGACACATAGGAGCCGAGCAGTGACGATAAATTTGAAGCAAGTCGGATAAAAATGCGCTTTCGAGCTAAAAAAAATTAACTTGGATTAACACGTAGACTACTTTTTATCCCGGTAGTACATTCACGCGGGATATTTTCCGACCTCCACGTGGGTGAAGCCGCTGGCAAATGCTAGTCTATTAATAAAGTTGATAAGTTTGTTTGTTTTAACGGGCTAATTTCTAGAACGGCCACACGGATTAAAAAAAACATTTTGCATTTGGTAGCCTATTTTCTGAGGAAGGCTATAAGCTATTTAACATCACGCTTAGACCCTTAGGAGCTAAGCATAAAGTCAAAAAGAATGGTAAGCGAAAACAAAGTAGGTAAAAGCGTGGACAGGCAATGCGATGCGCCATCATTAGAAATTTCAAAGTCGCGGGCAGGAGTTAGTACATTTATTAAAAGCCTTCAAAGTCTTGACATATAAGTGGAAGTATTTCTTTTTATAGAAAATTTTAAAACCTAATTTTCGACAATCCGTGTTCCCAACACTTCGGTTAACGGTATACGGTATCACATATTGCACATTGGAACCTTAATTCTGATTCAGACACACATTTAACCGGTACAATTGTGGCCATTGCACGAGTAATGTCTCCCGTTCAATGTAAAGAGCCTGATCCGTTTGTCGATAATGCTGTTAAAAGGAAACTCGAGCTGTGTATTGATTGATGATTGCTGTCGGTTCTGGCAGTCATTCCTAGATATTTGACAGGCGTTTCGGGCTAGTCAGAAGCCCAAAAGTTTTGCCAAGGAGTATCGTGTGATGGAGGTCAAATAAGCAGTCGCTCCAAGTAAAATACTGGTATTCAGGTCCATCCAGCTAAACTGAAAGCTAATCCCAATGTAGCTGGGAAAACGCTACGCAGATTTATTGAGATGGATGAAATGTAACATTAATTTTAATACCCATGAGCCGTATTTTATGACATAAATGTGACACGACAACTGGGCGAATTATTTACAACGTGTGTCAAACATATTATCCTTCGTTTTAAAAATAAAGATTTTATTTAGATAAGGTTTCAATCACCCAGCCAGTTATTTTTTAATAAGCACCCAATATGTGAAAATGCAGTTGATTTTACAAAACTAACAACTTAGTCCGGTGTTAAGTTGTTATATTTGTATTTAGGACTTAGTCCATATCGAAATAAAGTTTGTACTGAAAGCAAAAACTAAATTTACGTTATCTTTCCAAATGAAAAACCAATGCTGGTCGTGGAAAAAAAGATATTAATAAAGGAAGTTTTCACAACCATATACGTCGTAATTATGATTGGACTTCATAAGTGTTGGTATTTTAATCGTTTTATTTTATATGCAAAGCGCAGACACATTCACACGTCCGCTGTGGTTCACATAACAAATATTAATGTTATCGTTTTACCAATCAACCTTCAGTTTACTCCTTCTACTAGTTCTAACATTTTTTATATTATGAGTTAAAAGGCCAATCATCATTTAACCGAAATATGTCAACTGTTGGACATATAAATGTTGATCTGAATGTTGGAATCTTCATGGATGTGAGGGAGGGGTCTGTCAGTCTTACTGAATAAAACCACCCCGGTGTTCCATCCCACACCCACGTCAGGGACCACTGGATCTAGTACGATTTCCTCGATCCTCGACTGGTGCCGAACCGCCTCCTCCAAGGTTCGCCACTTTGACCGGTGTTTTGCTGGCCTTCACCAGGTCATCGGTACAGCTTGTCCGGGCCTTATTTTGGAAGAAGTTTTAGAATATTACTCTGAAATTAAGATTTTGGAAAGTGTTTAAAAGATATAGAACGTTTGGGATCTAAACTGACACGTTGACCCAGTAGTGGGGTGTTAGTAAACTCACATTTCGTAAGTTATGTTTAAGTCTCTTGTAATAGGGGGTGAACCTATTGCCATCGACCGAGCACAAATCTAGACTCTAGCCGGCTACTGAGAAATTTCAGATAGAAATACCCAATACCATTTCACCTGTGAATCGAATCGGACATCACGCTTAGTAGTATCGCTTGTAATCACTAGAACAACGGGGCAGTCTCTCATGAGTCAGTCATAAGATCTAGTCTAATAAGATTTAAAACATTTCATTTTTATCCAAGGCCACATAGCCATCAATTTAGTCTTTGCGGTTAGTAGTTTAAATTTTTCGTAACATATGAGCATAATTTAGATAATTTAGACAAAAAACCCATTATTTTTCATTGATGTTTTCGTTTTTTTATTTAATATTGCTATCACTGGTCATGGTTGAATGATGAAACTCTAAAGATGAGGTTTATTTGGTAAACGTTTCAAAATTCTAAGTGCGATGCGCGCAATTCTTCTTGTAGATT
The DNA here is from genome assembly GCA_932294355.1 of Aporophyla lueneburgensis. Lineage (NCBI taxonomy): Eukaryota > Metazoa > Arthropoda > Insecta > Lepidoptera > Noctuidae > Aporophyla > Aporophyla lueneburgensis. Next base: position 22,545,599 of record OW028758.1, on the reverse strand, counting down.
TTTGTGGCATAATCGCTTGCAAACAACATGTGAAAATGATTTTGTTTATTTATACGATTGATACCCATACCTAATGGTGAGTAGAGGAGCTCGGATACAAGGAAAAAAGTAAACTTTGGCTTTAATTTCCAGCTCCCTCATTTCGTAAAAGACTATCAATCACAATCTGAATTATATTGAAGGATACTACTAAACCACTGCTTCATATGTTCAAAAAACTTGTCTAAGGACTAAGGGGCTTACTAGAGAATGAGCAGCAGCGTTCTCTATGCATTTTACCACCTTACTGCGATCGCCAACCCGCCTGCCAAGCGTGGCGATTATGGCAAAGCCCCCCAAATTGGGGGAGGCCTAAGTCCAGCAGTGGACGTCTTACGGCTGAAATGATGATGATGATGATGAGTACAGTTTAAAGGTTTGACAAATTGAGTGTACTAAAACTACAACTGAAATGGTGGTGAGGTGCTGTATTCGCAGCTAGGTTATAGAATAACCTGTTTAAGGAGTGTGATAAGTAATCCCTTCTGGCTTGGCTCATGCAGAAGAGAGGAAGATGAGGATAGTTCTAACACGAGGTCTGAGTGCTTGCTAGATTACTAGCACTATCTTAGCTTGAAAAAATTGCCACGCGTATCCTGGGCATTAGGCAAGATGGCTTTCACAGTTTTTTTTTTTTAACAGAATTCTGAATGATCTGAATGTAGTAAAATTCAATCTAATTTCAAGCCAATAATAATACTTAGCTTGAAAAAAAAGTTTTGGTCATTGTATCAAACTTTTAAATCAATGCTCTAATGTGTATGAGTTCTTTCGTGCGTTTCATTATGTTACACGTACTCCGTAGAAAACGGTGGACCCTTTGAACAGACGGGTATTGTGTCTGAGGGGTAATTGCGTAACTTGCTATCAGTAGGAATTTGTTTCATATTGATAGTTAAACAATATTCATTGCGTTATTTACGTTGCTGAGCCGACAATTTATTCAAACAAATGACGCAATGGTTTAGAAATAATCTTCAATCCGATTCAGATTCTAATAAATAGTGCGTTTCGCAATTAGGGTGCTGGTGAGCAACTACCAGACAATTGATGTCATCACTTAAAGCCAAGCACATTAGGTTCAAATAGTAGAACTAGTTAGGTAGACCAAATACAGACTGACCCTAAAGACCATTTAGGTCCTATGACCAACGGATGTTATTAACCAATCAGCTTAGTTTCTTGATTCACTATTAATTTGATTAGGAAAGGAAGCAAATCAGCTGTAAATCCGCACAATTAGGTAAATCCAAATTGGCAGCGAAATTCATTAATTCCTTTCTCAAGTGATTTTATATTAATTACCAGCAGTTTATATCCTGTATTCTGACAAGTTATAACAGTCCACAAAGACGCTCTATTTTGCAATGTGAAATAGGTCATTATTGTAAAATTAAGATTCAGAGCGCTGGCGGCCTAGAGGTTATGGCCCCGACTAACGAGTTGTAGGCCGTGGATTCGAACCCAAGCAAGAACTTTACTTAATGTAAATTATTTTATCACCACTGCTCTTTAAACGGTGAAAGAAAACATCTTGAGGCTGGTTTCTTCTTTAACTAAGAACCCAAAATTCTGAGACATGACATCTACCAGCTCTCAGTAGCAGCTGGCGTCTAGATTTGTGCTCGGTTGATGGCAATAGGCTCGCCCTCTATTAAATAGGACTTAAAAATAACTGGCAACATGCTGGTGTACTATAGGCACAAAATAGAAGAGAACGTATGTGTTATGTTAAACACAACGCTTCTCGATAGAACCCACCTAATACAATTAATCGGCATCTAAACTTCAATTCATCTATTAATTAAAACTAAATTAATATAAAACCAGTAGTATACGCCCAGGGTCGGTGTGCCAGCTCATTTCTCTGTGCCCACTGACGCGTTACAATATCTACTCGTAACGAAACATTGCGTTACGGACTTGCGTGTAACTGGACGCGCCTTTATGTTTGTAATTATTTTTTTGTAAGACTTTCTGAGATTTATCAGAGGGGAAATTCTAGTAATTTTATGAACGTTCATAGTCTGATCTCAGATCTGTCATAAATACCTCGAGTTTTCACAGATTGACTAGTTTTTAACATTTGATTGTCGCCGTGGTGAGACAGTGACTAGATTTTGAACGTTACGTTACAACCATTACGATAATCGGCCTTTTCGGATAGTGTCCGTGATTTTATTAAATACTCGCTGTTACTCGCATTTCATTTGCGTGTGGATATTTCGTATTTCTAATTGAAATATCTTGGACTAGCTACTGCCCGCGACTTCATCCGCGTCAAATTTTTGCTCCCCTGACCCTTCCCGTCGCGTCGAATTGCTGCTCCGCTCCTTTTGATTATAGCGTAATGTTATAAGACCTATATAGCCTTCCTCAATAAATAGGCTACTCAACACAAAAAGAATTTTTCAATTCAAACCCTACTGGTTTTTGCTCCCCTGACCCTTCCCGTCGCGTCGAATTGCTGCTCCGCTCCTTTTGATTATAGCGTAATGTTATAAGACCTATAGCCTTCCTCAATAAATAGGCTACTCAACACAAAAAGAATTTTTCAATTCAAACCAGTAGTTCCTGAAATTAGCGCGCTCAACCAAACAAACATACAAACAAACAAACAAACACACTCTTCATTTTTATAATATTAGTATAGATTATATATCTAGCCTACATCATTTCTGCAAAAAATCCTGTACTCATAGTAAGCTACACTATTGCCGAGTGCTATAAAATATATTTTATGGTATAGTTAGCTTCCATGTAGACGAAGTCTATATATTAAAACGTGAAGCAAAAACTTTGTACACCTTTATACGAAATAGACGTGGACGAAGGAGTATGAATTTTCGCACAGTGAAAGTTTATATGGGGAAAGAGTCTTCTACGCGGAAAGAGATCCACTGCTAGGCATAAGTATTTCTCAAAAAGGGAGGATTTTGCGGAAATCGCCACGCTTGGCGGGCAGGTTGGAGATCGCAATACGGCGGTAAATTGCATAGAGAACGCTGCTGCCCATTCTCTAGTCAGTCTTTTAGTCGCCTTTTACGACACCCACGGGAAGAAATGGGAGCTGATATCCTTTACGGCCGGCACCACGCGTATGGAGGAGTACAGAAACCTAATATCTTTCACTGAGCGATCACTAGTTTTACTAGTTATCGCTAGTAAAACTAGTGATCGCTACTAGCTTTAATAAACTAGTTACTACTACTAGTTTTAATAAATAAAACAGACGATCACATTTACCTTGTAACTGAAGTTAACATTCTGAAGTACATCCGTATCCATATATAAATGTTTGCGGTGGCGCAATTCATACACTTATTTATTACGTAGGTACACCGGTGTTACTTGAAATGCAACAGCTAACCTCGAAACTTTGACGTCTCAGATTGAAATACAAACTATGGTTAGTTAATAAGTCCGTGATTAAAATTATAACATAGTTCAAACGATTATTGACCGACTTAAAAAAGATGACGTCCTCAATTTGACTGTATTTTTTTATGTTTGTTACCTCAGAACTTTCGACTGGGTGAACAGATTTTGATGTTTTTTTTTTCATAATAGGTAATTTAAATTTTATTTTAAGTCTCTCTACTTATTCCAAGATCAACTATTGCGTGACGATAAGTGTCTGACTATAGTATAACAACGCTTCCCTGATTATATACTTAGCTACCTTTCTCTGTTATAAATAATAATATGTATATGCTACACATGCCAAAATTGGTGTAGGTAAGTTTGGATGGGTTTCAGTGAAATAGTAATACTGTAACTTGGCATTTTCATTTATTTAACCTACGTGTGGTGCCGGACGTAAAGAATAGCACCATCCCATTTCTTGCCGTGGGTGACGACAACCACAAAAAATCGAAACGATTGAACTTACTAGAGAATAGGCAGCAGCATTCTCTGTGCGTTGTACCACCTTACTGCGATTGCCATTGGCTGCCAAACGTGGCAATTATGGCGAACCCTCCTCAAATTGGGGAAGGTCTATGTTAAGCAGTAGACGTTTTGCAACTGAAATGATGATTATGAACCTTATACGAAACTGCGGGGGAGCACGGCCTTCTGTGATAGGTTTTTTTTTCTGGATGGGAAACCATCAAATGACTTCTCCCGCTCTGGGCGGAGCGGGAGGGCGTGTCAGACTTTTATTGACTAAAACCCACCCGTGTTCCATCAGTTGCCCATGTGCCAGGGTCACGGTATCTCTTTCGAATTATCACGCGACCCCGGCAGGTATCGGTCCTAGTAGACCCCTTCACTGCTGCTGACATCTCTTTGAGGCGCGCGTGGAACACTACGCGCCGTCGAACCGAGCCTGGTCCTTACCGGGCGGCGAGCTACCCATTGCTCGCCACCCGCAAGCTCGCGCCTACGGTGGCCGGGAGTCCGCTATCGACTCCCGACGCCCGGGGCGTCTCCTCCTGCGGTGGCTAGGGACGTGAGGGCGCAGAGACTGCCACTCCCTCACGCGCCCCGCCACCTCCTTCGCGAGCATTACTGCTTCGCAGAAGGAGGTGACGACTTCCCATTCCCTCTCGCTCCGTACCATGGCTCGCACCAGGGCCGGACGCGAGAGGTCGCCGCCGCCGATCGCCTCCACGAGGACACGGTGGTGCTCCGCCCAGGCAGGGCACACCTCCACCGTATGCTCCACCGTTTCTGTGATAGGCTTGAGTCATATATTTTTTATCACACTTTGGGAACAAAAACCGTGATAAAATGCGTGACTCAAGGCTATCACAGAGGCTGTACTCGCCCCGTTGCATCGAGTAATCTAACTAGGAGGACTTTGATTTGGGAAAACTAACCGAACCTGTTAGTTTAATTGCCTTGTGGTTTGCTGTTGTTCTATAAAGTTTTATAAAAATACTAGCTGATCGTACAGACGTTGTCCTGTTTTCTAAAACTCTAAACCATCCAAGGTGCCACCCAAACGCATACAAAAAAAATTCATTCATATCGGTGCAACCGTTTAGGAGGAGTTCAGTGACATACACACGTACAGTAGAATTATATATATATAAAGAAAAGAGCAAAAGTATATACTTATTTGATATTTTATAATTTTTTATTGATCAATTCTAAGCTTACTACAATTTGTATTAAGTTACAGATATACTATTGTAAAATAAATAACTAACTATACAAATAAATACAAAAGCAAAGGACACTAACGTCGAAGTACTCGTCCGCATCATTGTCCTCTGAAAACGTGCCCAGAAGACTGGCAGCATTGCCACGTTGAATAGCAATGGTAATTCTTTGGCCAAAGAATGACCCAGCCCTCTGGTCACGTGAAGTGTCGACTGGCCGATGAGAGTGCGCACATGGGCCCCATGACCCGAGCGTTTCAACCCCAAACGGCTCAAAACTGTAGTTACCTATAAGGTTACAGTATTTGCGCCGTTTGAGGGTCTCAGCAGCCGCAGCAGCGGCGCCAGCACAGCCCGCCGTCCTAGGAACAAGAGATGGCGCAAGGGTGTCGACATAGGTTGCGTCCCACACCAGAGGCCTACCTACCTTCCAAGGCAACAACGTCATGGTGTCTGGTCTCTTCCCATCGTCACGTACCGAGCCGTTTGGTTCTAATACTGCTGGTACGCCGGCGGTGACAAGAGCTCGACGAATAATATCGTTTATGCTGGCCTGCTGTGCTATGCGGCCTGCGCTCCTGTAGCAGGTCAGGCCATGGTGCCCTAGACTGTCGACAGCTTCACCGCAGTGACAGCGGTGCGGAGCAACACAAGGTGCGCCCAAGCGGAGACAAGTAGCGAGCCGAAACGATAAGCCATCCATCATAGTACTTGATTTACATGTCATTATTATAAATTACCTATCTACTGAATTTGAATTCCTTTCCTTACCTATCTACTGAATTTACTGTTGTTAGTTTGAAGACCTGAAATCCTAACGCTAATCGTTTGTATCGAATGCCAAAAATTATATAAATCTGTCAAATTCTTAAACTTTCGCTGTAATTATAATTGTGACACACGTAAATCAATTATTTTTTACTGCAAAAACGGTAAATTTCGTTAACAGAACCTGACAAAATAATAAAACACGTCCTTCAGTAAAGTAAAAACGTTAAATTAATACATACCTAAGCGAATGTATTTGCGTCCAAAAACTTGTACTTTATAAGGAGCGAGGTCTCACAGAACGAGCTCGCAATCTGCGACTGCCACCCAACTATGTACATAATTATTTAATTCTGTCCTCAAGCTTCTATGTATATAAAAACTCAACACGTTTAAAAATTTTTGATTGAATTCTGACTATAAGTTCTAGGTTGAACTAAACTGAACTAGGTCAGTAGGTCTAAATCTAAACATTGTGCTCTTAGTTCTAGAGTTCTTGTTCGTGTCAGCCGTCTCAAATATTTTTGGAGAGTCATTGCGTCACTAACTAGCAAAATTACGTAGAAAGGTATAAATTTTACATGACCTGTTTCTACAAATTTAAAGAGAATTCACTTTTAATTTTCCACCACCAATATCATTCATGTTAGTTCGTTGTATATAAGGTGTATCTATTCATACTCGAAATATTTTAAGAGGTACACCTGTAGGTGGTAAAGAAACTATAGCAACGAAAAAACAATTTTTCTAAGAGTTTTTTTTTTAAATTTAATATTTATAAATTATTTGACGCACATAAGAAATATTGGCTCCTTCTTATTTTTTACGGCCCGAGACACCGCAGCCATGCTCGTGCGGTCCGGTCGTCCCCTCGCAGCGTCAGGCGGGCCATTCATAGAATTTGGAGTAAAGGTTTTATGCAAAACGTCTCAAGTACTTTTAAAATTATAATAATTACGAAAATTCAAAAATGCATAGATAAAAATTTTCTTTTTGCTTCTATAGCTTCTTTACCACCTACAGGTGTACCCCTAAAATATTTCATGTATGAATAGATACACCTTATATGTACCATAGTTTATCACCGTTTTTGTACTTTATTTAATGCACAATTTAAATTTCCCACTCGCTTTTACCAGTGGCTACGCCCGCGTGGTGGTTGGAAATAATCCCACGGGAAGATACTACCGTGATAAAAATAATCCTATGTATAGTCCTACAGGTAGTTTACTACTTGAATTACGAAGTAGTAAACTACCTGTGTAGTTTACTACTTGAATTACCAAGTAGTAAACTACCTGTATGCCAAATTTTTATCTAAATCCTTTCTGCGGTATATGCTCGATTTAGTAAAAAACATCTAAACATACAAACTTTTCTTTCTTTCTTTCTTAATAGTTGCCCAGCTGTGGAACATTACGGGCTAAATAGATACTATTTAGCCCGTAATGTTCCACAGCTGGGCAAACGCCTACCTTTTGAGCCGACTTCAAAAAAGGAGGAGGTTATCAATTCGACTGTATTTTTTTTCGACATAAGATTGTCCACTGGCCTACAGGCCAGGTTCTATCGGAAAGAGTCGCGTTAGCCTCTTGTTCTTCGTCTTGATCTGCCACGATGTCGAATAGCATTTGAATGTTTGTGCCAAGACCATTTAAAATACATAGGTAAACTCACGCCTTTTTCCCATGGGGTTTCTTTTTGTGGGTAGGAAATCTTCAAATGACGTCTTCTGCTCTGGGTGGAGCGGAAGGGCGTGTCAAACTTTTACTGACTAAAGCCCGCCCATGTTCCTTCAGTTGCCCATATGCCATGGCCACAGTACCTCTTTCGAACGAATCTCGCGGCCCTGGCAGTTCCCATGGAGGTAGGCAGAAACTACAGAACGCCGCCTTCAACGATTCTTACACACCTTTAAAATAACTATCTATTTTTATCTGTTGGCAATAGTGACGCTATGGTGTCTACATGGCTTTACGGGAGTTCAAACCATTGCATAAGGATGATGCCAAGTAAATGGTGTTGGTATGAAAGGGTCACAGAGTAACCGAAAGGTTATACGTCAGGTTGAATCTACTGCTTCAACGCAGTCTATTTAGTAAGTTTGGTGATTGTGCTGTGTTGTACCTCTGTCTTATGAATGTGACCTTCGATTTTTAGGAGCACCGTTCGAATGTGTATGCTTGGAGCACGCATTTGTTTATTGATTGATGGTTTGGAGTTGACCCCTTGTGAAACAATGCGTCAATCATTACAAAAGTGAATGCCTACGTTTATTAAAAAAAGTAGGTACCTATTATCATTTATTTTTAAAGCCCAAACACAACTTTCTACAAATACTGCACCAAGAGAGGCGAAAAAAAATTGATCAATTTTTTTTTGTATTCTATTTTACTAAGATCTGTAACAGTTTTGCTATCGCTTTGATTCATCATCATCAGACTAGCCTAGTTCCATCTATGTTGAGATCAGTGCAGCTGAATACCAGTATTTCATGTAAAATACTGATATTCAGCTGCCACCTGATTAGACTAGTTACTATCTAACCTCCACGACCCATTTACTGACTGTTAGACTTTCGTGCTTCTGATAACCCGTAACGACTGACAGAGTCATGAATCACGACCGGGACCAACGACAGTACGTGCTTTTCGAGGCATGTGAGGGGTCCGTTTATGAATATTGGTTAGGTACCCATCCAGTGACCAACCACGATCAACGTAGCTTAACCTAATCGATCTACCCGTATGGCTGATATTCCATAGCCACAAGTCTCTCTTGACTACTAAAACATAATGATAAATGATTTAATTTCTGTAAGTAGGTTTGTACAAACATTTTTGTAGGTAAATAATATTTTTTTATACTAAGTGTTTCCTATCTGACTTCTCTGAGAAAAAAGGCCGAACGATCTCAGAAGTCACAGTCTCTTTTAAAGTCCAGACACAATTTTGGTCACATCATGTGAAGACCATCTAGATAAGTGTCTGAAATGGTCTTTTGAGTGTGAAGAAAGAATCACACAGATTGAGTGGACCTGTCCAGTTAGTTCACACATTTGTCACTGAACTGAATATCGTGCAGCTCAACTGAAAATATACTTAAAAGACAGAACTAAAAAGAAAATCGTTGTAAAATCCCAAACGTCGGTGAGTAGAGACGGTCATTTAAAAGCACGTTTGTAGTGGACACTGACGTACCGATATGTCGAAACAAATTCATCTACATTGCCACACAGTCTCGCAGATCACAGACCACACGAGCGATTAAACGAACATTATCTGCTAAACGCGACCTTGTCTAACAATATCCGATGTCTGTGGTAATGGGAAGCGATATTTCATACGATATTAACACTTATTTGAATTTAGTTAGATTCGGAATTTAAAATTATCAGGAGTAAGATAGGCCCTCAACTAATCAAAGTTCATCATCTTCATCATCGTTTCAGCCGAAAGACGTCCACTGAAGGACATAAGCCTCTCAGCAATTTGGGGGGGGGGGGGGGGGGTTACCATAATCCCCACGCTTGACAGGCGGGTTGGCGATCGCAGTATGGTGGTAAAATGCATAGAGAACGCTGCTGCCCATTCTCTAGTTAGTCCCTTAGTCGCCTCTTAAGACACCCACAGGAAGAAATGGGGTGATGCTCTTCTTTCGTCCTGCACCACATGGAAAGAAAGTTAATTTCAAATTATGTCTGCAATACAGATATTTTATATCTAGTTCAGACACAGATGTTCAATTATCTGATCATAGAATACTGATTTTTAGACTGGTTATCAGATCCGTAACGTCTGTCAGAGATCCACGATTGACACCAACAATTGCTTATCTAACGTGTTTTCTGAGGCACGAAGGAGTCTTAGTATGTAAAGATGGTCAAGATGGGGCAAGCGTAGCATATTCTGACTGATCTGTTATTACTGAGCCACAAGGCATATACTCAAGCTCTGTATATTTCTTAAAATAGCACTCCCTACGTTGCTCGAAGGCTCACGATTTTGTTCCTATAGTTAATTCTAGAGTTAACCACTATCAGGTGAGCTAAGTAACCACTGGTTTACTGGTTACACATAATTTGGTTTAACTACAATAGCTGCTACAGTGATGGGCAAAAAGTAATTAGATTAATAATTACAAATTACAGTTACATTGTAATTAGTAATTAAAATACTTTGGAACAGATTACTTAAGTAACTAATTACAATGAGTACTTACTGTAATTAAATACAAAGTAATTTAATTGCAAGTTAATCTAATTACATTATAACAGATTACATAAGTAATCTGATAAAACGTAATTACACATTTATATTATTAATTAATGTCCGTAATAGATAGAACACCTTGGATAGGATCTTACAAAAAAATGCCATATTTAATTCCTTTTTGACAAATTAATACGAAAACGGAACACATAATTATAAAAAAAAATCATCTGTCAATCATTATATAGTCTTAAATCTTTTATTAGTAATAATTTTCACCATTGGTTGATAAAAAAATTAGTTTTCTGATTTATAATTTAAATAAACTTTTAATATGACTCTTTTTAGGGTTCCGTTGCCAAATGGCAAAAAACGGAACCCTTATAGATGCGTCATGTCTGTCTGTCTGTCCGTCCGTCCGTATGTCACAGCCACTTTTTTCCGAAACTATAAGAGTTATGCTGTTGAAACTTGTTAAGTAGATGTATTCTGTGAACCGCATTAAGATTTTCACACTAAAATAGAAAAAAAAAACAATAAATTTAGGGGTTCCCCATACATAGAACTGAAACTCAAATTTTTTTTTTTTCATCGAACTCATACCTTTGGGGTATCTATGAATAGGTCTTCAAAAATGGTAATGAGGTTTCTATTATCATTTTTTTCCGTAACTTCTAAAATAAGAGAATGATAAAACCAAAAAAAAAATATGTGATGTACATTACCATTTATACTACCACCGAAAATTGGTTTGAACTAGATCGAGTGAGTAGTTTTTTTTTTAAAACGTCATAAATCGTAAACCGCAATTTACCTTACATTCAATCAACTGAAATATAAAATTTAAAAAAAATCATTTTTTTTTAAAACCGAGAATACCTACAGGTTTGTACGGAACCCTCGCGGCCTCGGTGCGCGAGTGCGACTCGCACTTGGCCGGTTTTTTCAAACATTTCGTCTGACAGACGGTTTGCTTTCGGACAATTTTAATCATTGCCGCGTACGAAAACATACGTTCCACAGGCGCAGAAGAAGGTAGAGGGGGTATTAAATTTTTAAATATTTCTTTCATTTCCTTACGATTATTTAATATTTGAAGTTCTCTGCTGTCTTTTGCCAAAAAATGAGTGACTATAAGTACAGCTTTGGATCTTGGCTCACTGCTCCCTATACATCTTTGATAACTACATCGCAGCCATGCGATGCAAGCATGCGACATTTCATATTCAACGTAATTATAATTATAATATAATTGAATACTATGTAATTACAATTACATTGTAATCAAATTATTTTGTAATTAAATACATTGTAATTAATTTCATAGCACATCCAAAGTAATCTAATTACAAAGTAATTGAATATTATGTAATTAGATTACATTTTAATCAAATTATTATGTAATTCAATTATTAATTAGATTACAAAAGTAACTAGTTACGCCCATCACTGCTGCTAGTCTAGTTAAAGGCAATAGAAATGCCCAGTTAGGTGTGGTTTAGTACTTAAACTGTAATAAGTTAAACTTGTTTGTACAATTGCATTGGCATCTAAAATAGATCTGTAGAAATTATATTAGTCACACATTTTACCTATTAGTTTATTTTTGTGCGTAGTATGTTCTCGCAACTGGAATGCATGTAGGACCTGATTTATGAAAGTAAACGAAGCAATAAGAGTATGTTAGAATCGCGGCAGGTGGCATTCGGTAGTTTTTGCCTAACCCCATGGGAAGTAGCGTAATTTTATAAATGTACAAGGTTTTGCCAGCGGCTCCGCCCGCGTTAGTGTCCGAAATAATCCCACGGGAACGCACTACCAGGATATAAATGACCCTATGTGTTAATCCAGCTTATAAACTATCTGCGTACCAAACATCCAGATTCGTTTAGTAGTTTTGGCGTGAAAGAGCAACTAAAATCCATACATCCATATTCACAAACGTTCACATTTATAATATTAGTAGGATGAGCAGTTTTTTTTTGTAAGTATTTCAGAATACAAATCTCCTGATATACTTACGTTTTAATTATCAGTTTTTTGAAGTACTAACTGTGTGGTCACCTGGTTGTACTGACTGTACTGTAGTTGGAGAGTTAGAAAAGTTTGTGTCAGAATTACTTGGAAATTGTAAGAGTTAATTGAAGGAAATGGATAGATTATGGTGCTCTAACGTAATTACGTTACATTCCATTTCCTTATATGATCTTAACCACAAAATATTTATAGTTTTAGTTGGTAAAAGACTGTCACTTCTTGCTTTGAAAGTCAGAATGACTAATTTCGGTTAATGTGGTTGTTCACAGACTTGTTATTCTTGTAGCACCAATCTATACTAGATGTAATTTTCAGTTATGGTTCAGGAAGAAAGAAAAACACGCTTCGCACTTGATTCGTCATCTTTAATTATTACATTACACTTACCTTTACACTGTCGAAGTACAGTTCCCGGGTATAGTACAACATATTCTTATAAATTCGCCAACATAACCTAACCTGGCATGTAGATGTGTCACACAGCTTCTGTCCGTGACTTGGTTCGCGTGGAACTCGTAACATACTTAGTTAATTAATAAATACCACTTTTCTTCCTTGAGCTTCAACTCCAACTTCCTCAGCTCCGACACACTGCATCGTATAGCATCGCCCTCCCGCACCATAACTTAGTTTTCGCTTAGCGTTTATTCTGCCTTTTTTCTTTTTAGCTCGGCTCCTAAAAAGGTTAAATAGCCCACATACTTCCTCAATAATTGGGCTATTAAATACGAATGTAATTTTCAACTCCAATTAGTAGTTCCAGAGATTAGCGCGTTCATACACGCAAACTCTTCTCTTGTTCGTTTTATTGTATGTATGTTAGTATATAAGGTATTTATGATATGGGTCTTTTAGCTCGAAATAAATTGATTTGGTTTGATTGTTATATTTAAAGTTATAAGTATAGTAACTGTTTGAGTGATCTATCAAATTCCCATATATTTTAGTTTTGATTAACTTAATGTCGTGAACAGTCACTATGTTTGTTTTTTCATACGAATTAATTATTTTTGTGACACGGACTACGTAAGTATTGTAAAATGAATTGATTACTTAATTGTTATTTTATTATATACCAAACATTATAACGACTATGGCAATTTTATTGTTATTTTCTTCATCATTTGCATAATTATGACTGTGTTCCGTAATATAAATTTATTTTCCTTCAATTTCTTTTGTAGGCGATAGAAGAAATTGAAAAAAAAAATTAACTTAAGTATATAAAATTAAGAAGTTTCATCTTATAGTATGTACCAAAAGAATGTGACGAAAGTCTTAACAAGCCCTGATAAGGTTAAGTTCTTACGCAAACATCCAGAGATAATTAGCAGCACATTCTTCTGTATTTACAAGGTGTTGCGTACCGTTTATTATCTGTGCGCCTAATGGAATGCGCGTGTAACGAAGTGACATCTGACTTGTCATTTTTTGACGTTGACACTTGACAGCGCTCTTGATTTGCCGCTAAAATAGGTCGGTCGCCGTGTTGAGTTCCGCGACGCTTTTGTTGAAATCAATCTCTTAACCGGTCGTTTTTGGTGGACAATGGACCATGACCCAGTTGTTTGAGTTAATAACCCCTATCTTGGTGTAATAACACGGGTTTTGGACATATTTTGGATAAATAGTTTGAAGGTCAAACCAAAGTGACGCTATTGTGAATGAGTGATTTGAAGACCGCATGCTGTGACCTCCTCCAGCCTAATTGGAAGCGGAATCTAACCTGAAGAATACTCATAACGTCACGACACGATACACCTACACTCACTTACATACATATCTCCAGGTTGGCACCAGAACAGTGTCCTTCAACCAACAGGTAAGTGTTTGATTTGATTGTCTGCTCCGTGTACGGCGGACAGTACGCTAGCCACTCTTGTCTCTAGAGCCCCACGATTAGCACGCTTCCACATAATAATTAAAACCTTCTGTGGGCCTAGTCTGGCAGCGTACATTTTGGTAGCAGAGCATGGTTATAAGACATAACCACCAAATTGGTAATTTACAGTAGGCTAATTACTTGGCAGTCTCTATAAGGGAAGTAGTAATTCGCTGTAAATGTTTGTTAATGGTAATTAATTGGTATTTGAAATAATTTGTTTAAATTTATTGAGACGGGTAACCTGATGTTGCCAAGGTCAGCCGGGCTAATAACGTGGATTGGATTGGGCTGTGGTGCAGCCCCTTGTTGTAGCCCCTTTTTGTGTCTGATCTGTGTTGTATTGAATGTCAGGAAGACATTAAAATGTTGAGTTTGTACCATTGATATGGTTATTTGAGAATATTAATATTTGAAATTGGCATTTTTGAGTATTACCATTGTTTTGAGTTGGAATAAAGGTTCATTATTGTTGTACCATTAACAAAGTGGTTTGTGAACTTAACTTTTGGAATTGGATAGAATTTGAATATTTGAATTGAATATCATATTGACAGTTTTGAACGTTGACATTGGTTTGAATTAAAATAAAACTTTATTTTTGTTAATTAAATTAGAACCAGTTATTTATTGTTTGAACTTTGTTACTTAATTATTTTGTTTGGTATATTGAATTGTATTGTTTGTGCAATGGCATACAAAGCGGTGAGAGAGGCAATCAGTGGATTGACCACACAGCTGCGGTGGTTCGCTTCAGCTGCAGCGACCGCTGAGCGCCAGGATCTTGAGGGGATCACTCTTGCTCGGTTCGAGCAGTTGAACTTGAGACTCGGCAACGTTGATGCTCTGCTCACCCGCTACAACCAGTACATTTGTGAAGTGGATTTGGAAGTGCTGGATCAGGCAGCACGTGACAAGGTCCTTGCTGACTACGACCAGATCTTGGACCTGGGGGATGTCATTGGTCAACGTGCTCGGGAAATATTGGAGAGCCGGACACCTGTCCAGGTCAAACCGGAGACCTCGGTTGTTTCAGGTCCCGGACTATTGAGTAGACTGCCTAATTTGGAACTGCCACATTTTGACGGTCGTCTGGACCACTGGTTAAGTTTCCAAAACCTGTTTGAAAGTTTGGTTGATGCACGCTCGGACCTCAGACCCGCCCAAAAGTTGGCCTATTTGTTGTCTGTCCTGGAAGGTGAGGCCCGAGCCTTGGTACAGCATCTGTCGTTGACTGACTCAGCCTACCCTACCGCTGTGGAGCTACTCACCCGGCGGTACCAAAATAAACGTTGTTTGGCTGACGTTCATATTGCATTGATTTTGGGGTTACCGGTCATTACTAGTTTGTCAGCATTGCGTACTGACCTGTTGAACTCGTTGGTGGCAGCGACCAACGCTTTAAAGCAATTGGACTTGCCGGTGGACCAATGGTCTTACTTTTTGGTACATGTTGTGCTGCAACGGCTTCCTGCCGATTTGAGGGCTCGTTTCGAGCAAAAGTATGGTGGGGATAGTGTCACACATCTCCCCCCATTTGATGACCTCGTCCAATTTTTAGAGGATGAGTGTCGGTTTGTGGACAACTCTGGCGTTGCCACTGAGTCATGCCAGCCGTCTCCCCGGCCACGAGACCAGGGACGGACTAGGGCTCGCGGGCCTGTTGATGGTCGCCCCGCCGCTCGTTTTGCTGGCACCCAGAGTCGTCCTGGTTGTGAGTTTTGTAGGGACACGGGGCATGGCATGGCAACTTGTGTGGCCTTTTTGAAGTTGCACGTGAGTGCCCGCCGCCGAATTGCCAATGCACGCCGCATGTGCTTCTCTTGTTTGGGGGCTCACTTCCATCGGGATTGCCCCAACCCCCGCCCTTGTAGAATTTGTAGGGGGTCCCATTTGGACATATTGTGCGCTAACGCGAACCACGCTGGCAGACCAGCCTCTGATGAAGGTTCGCGTACGGGGGGGTACCATGGAGTTGGTCACCGGGCTTCTGCCTCGCCGGTTCAGAACCGGGGAGAGGCCCGCAATTTTGAGCGCCGCACTCTACCCCCCGCGCAAGTTGATCGGGAGCCGCGCGACCGCCATTTGGTCTCCCCGCGTAAAGGCGATTACGCAGTTGTTGCTAGGCAGCGCTGGCCAGACCAGCACCGCCTTCCCTCCCCTCCATTGGCGGAACGTCCCCGGTTGGAGTCACGCCCCCCGCCATTCGGGCATCCGGTGGGATATGCCCTTCCAGCGATGGCGCGTGGCTCGGGACACCGCGCGGACGAGGAGTTTGAACTCCATCCTCGTCGGGAAAGACTTGGGTCTGGGTGTGGCGATCGGTCGCCGCCCAGGCATTGTTAGGACATTGGCGCCTGCCCCGCTAAGGTACCCCTCAGATTGACACGGTTTTGTTGCCAACGGCATCGGTCAGGTCTGGGGGCCCACGGGGGACTCTGTTGTGGTCCGTGTCATTATGGACATGGGAGCCCAGGGTTGCCTTTTGTCTATTGTTTTGTTGTTTTGTTTTTATTGTTTTGGGCAAAATTGTTTTCTTGAGCGCCTTTGGACTGCGGGACTTGGTTGGAACGAGCCACTTCGGGGAGCCCTATTGGATGATTGGCTCCAATTTGTATCCGCACTCCCTGCAGTCAACGAGGTCGTGTTACCCCGCGCTATCCTCCCCCCTGGGAGCTACACTGCTACCATTGTTTGTGATGCGTCTCCGCACGGTTATGCAGCTGTTGTTTGTCTGCGCACCGTCTGCGCACAGGCCAGGTGAATTTGTCACTGGTCTTGGCCAAGAGCAAGGTGGCCCCCCTCCGGACGGCACTGACCACCCCTAAGTTGAATTGTCAGGGGCGGCGCGTCTTGTGCGTCTATTGAACCACGTTGCTCACACTTTGGGTGGAACTGTGGACATTCGGGCTTCTTACGCCTGGACGGACAGTCAAATTGCTTTTAGTTGGTTGAAGACGTCCGTCCACTCTTTGGAGGTCTTTGTTGCGTACCGAGTGTCCCAGATTCAAAATTTTGATACGCCTTTGATTTGGAGGCCCTTGCCTGGAGATTTGAACCCAGGCGCCGTGGCCTCACGTAGGTGCATGGCACCCCGCCTGTTTGCTTACCCCCTATGGTGGGGACCAGACTGGCTGACTCATCCCGAGGATGATTGGCCTCGATCGCCAGTCTTGATGTCGGGTCCTTTGCCCGGGCTCAAGGGGCTCGCTGTTGGAACAAAGGACCCTGAGTTTGTTGAGTCGATTTGGCTCCCTCGACAAATTGTTGGATTGTTTCTCTGTTGTTGAATTGTTGGTGACTGATCGTCACATTAAGAACTCGCATGCCGGTTGCAATGCGCTGTTGGCCATTCTGCAGCGAGAGTTTTGGATATTGTCGGGAGCCGTTAGTAAGTTGAACCCCTTTTGGTCGATACGGGTCTTTTGTTGTTTGGTTGTTGACGGTTGAGTCACTCTAGCCTTCCTTATGGGGTCCGTCACCCCCTTTTGTTGCCTAAGGAGGGCCATTAAATTGTTGTTGTTGTTGTTGTTTGTTATTGTTTGACCCGCCAGCCTGCCCCCATTGGGGGGGTATTTTGAGGCCGCCGTGAAGGCGGTTAGGGACTCTGGCGCAGATTGTTGGGAGACACCGTTCCCACCTTTAAGGAGTTAGCTACGGTATTTTGCCGCATTGAAGCTGTGTTGAACTCGCGTCCATTGTGCCCGCTGTCTTCGGACCCGAACGTCTTGGAGGCCCTGACCCCGGGCCATTTTTTGATTTGACAGCCACTTGCCGCCCTGCCGGAGCACCCTTTTGTCGATGTGAGCCGAAATCGGCTATCGCGGTTTCAGCTGGTGCAGCAGCCCGCTCAGAGTTTTTGGAAGCGTTGGAGCTTGGAGTATTTGCACATCCTCCAGCAGCGCGTCAGGTGGACTGATAAAACGCAACCTTGTCGGGATTGCCAAGTGATTAGCGGACGGGAAGGCCCGTCCGGGGGGGGTAGATGTTGCGTACCGTTTATTATCTGTGCGCCTAATGGAATGCGCGTGTAACGAAGTGACATCTGACTTGTCATTTTTTGACGTTGACACTTGACAGCGCTCTTGATTTGCCGCTAAAATAGGTCGATCGCCGTGTTGAGTTCCGCGACGCTTTTGTTGAAATCAATCTCTTAACCGGTCGTTTTTGGTGGACAATGGACCATGACCCAGTTGTTTGAGTTAATAAGCCCTATCTTGGTGTAATAACACGGGTTTTGGACATATTTTGGATAAATAGTTTGAAGGTCAAACCAAAGTGACGCTATTGTGAATGAGTGATTTGAAGACCGCATGCTGTGACCTCCTCCAGCCTAATTGGAAGCGGAATCTAACCTGAAGAATACTCATAACGTCACGACACGATACACCTACACTCACTTACATACATATCTCCAGGTTGGCACCAGAACAGTGTCCTTCAACCAACAGGTAAGTGTTTGATTTGATTGTCTGCTCCGTGTACGGCGGACAGTACGCTAGCCACTCTTGTCTCTAGAGCCCCACGATTAGCACGCTTCCACATAATAATTAAAACCTTATGTGGGCCTAGTCTGGCAGCGTACACAAGGTTTAAACGTTATAACGTTCCTTTCCATATGGTGCCGTACGTTAAGAAAAGTACCATCCCATTTCTTCCTGTGGGTGTCGTAAGCGGCGATTTGCTATGGAAGTTTAAGCTCAATATGCTGTTCAAAGTCGTCCAACGGGCTACCTGTTCGTGCGAAAATATTAAACTACAAATTGCAAATTCTTGTACAAATAATATTTATTTTTAAACATCAACACTTAAAAACAAAGATTATTGACAGCCGTCATTAATTGCACAGTCGCTTGTAATTATACGTAATTACTCATAAGGTGGCCATAGGGCCAATGTCATGTGTTATTTTCATCTTAACTTACTCAATGTTTTTTCTCACCCTTCATTATTTCAGGAAGGCAATTCTCGCGTTTTCGCTCGTAAATGTCACATTCGGTGTTTTCGCTCGTGTTCTAAGTCGCTTATAAAATGGTGAGATTTTCTGAAATTATCTATTCTCAGTACAAATCGATCGTAAATTACGAGTCTAGGGACAAAAATGTTGTCATTATGCGTCACACCAAGTAATCCATTTTACATAACGATGCTATTTTTATAACGAAGTCGTTATTTTACTTTCGACCATCTTTAAAAATGATTTTCAAGTCAAAAAAATGTTTTGAGCAGCATTTGATACGTATTTTATAAATATTTATCAATATCATCATTCTCAATTTCGTAACTGCATTTTTGTTTTCAATATTAACATTAAAATAAGTTCTCCTTAGTATTTGCTGCAACGGAATGCATCACTGCTGCCATTTTGTCAATGTAAAACCGATATTCGTCACGTCAAATTAAAGCCATCATTTTTGTTGCCATTGTTTGTTTACATCGGTCAAATTTGCTCAAATTAATAATTAAATAAAACAGAATGACTGCCAATGATATTTTAAGTAAACAGATTATAGGTAGTAAACGGTTTATTGTGGTCAATAACATAAAGCTTCTCAAGATGAAGAAGAAGAAGAAGAGGAGGAGGTATAATTGTCGTAATGCGTGCGGTTGTGCTCCAACCGGACTGTCCTGCTGTTCCAATGACGCAGCTGTCATACCTATGTGATCCACGAAATTACTTTACAAAGGCCCAAACGAACGTTGGAAAATTCTTGCGAAAACAAATTTCGCCCTGCGGGTCGCATTAGGAGTCTCATTAAACACGAGTGCCATACGATCATTTTTCGACATTCATAAAGAATTTGGCCGAGAGGTGAAATGAACCGGCGATTTCTAAGCTCGAGGATAACCCGCGATCATGACTCCGACCATTCATATTAACTAGTGATTATTATAATGTATCGTTTACGTTAAGTATTGTTGTTAGTAATATAAGTTTTGCATATATACTAGCTGTGTTTTTAATTTATAATTCCTAGTTAATTTATTTATAAAAACCAAATTTAAAAAGAGCAGTGGTGGCTCAGTAGCAACGGCCGCGACTTACGAGTAGAGAGGTCGTGAGTTCAATCCCAAGCAGGCACTTTACTTTGTGTAAATTATTTTATCACCACTGCTCTCAAAACGGTGAAAGAAATAAGAAATAAATTTATAGATGAAAAAATACTAGAAACACACGCTTTTATAAATGCACGTAAAAACCAAAAACTTAATCGTGGTCAAAGTTCATTACAAGACCTTTCTAACAAGTCCAAACACGGCTATGATA
This sequence comes from Aporophyla lueneburgensis, assembly GCA_932294355.1. Taxonomy (NCBI): domain Eukaryota; kingdom Metazoa; phylum Arthropoda; class Insecta; order Lepidoptera; family Noctuidae; genus Aporophyla; species Aporophyla lueneburgensis. The sequence goes on along the minus strand of OW028758.1, from coordinate 22,525,286 downwards.
CGATATTCCATCATGGAGTGCCAGTGCCTATCTTTCTTATCTGAAGTTTTCTTCGCCATGCGTTTTCCTTGTCGTGGCGATCGCAGCGTCTTCTGAGATTTTTATGAACACGTAACACAAAATGTGTTAAAAATATTTATTATTTTCTTTCGCAACTGACACAATCATGACTGACTGACTGTTTGACGTTCGAACGCCGCTCGAAATGACGTCATGGCCGTTTCGACTGATCTCCACCACTCTAAGCCTGTCGCATGTAAACGAGGGCATATCGCGTGACTTTCCTGCGAGATATGCTCGAATCGACGTGGCGAGAATAGCTCGACTCGATTTTAACGAGTGAAAAGTACGAATCGAGCTACAATAACGAATGCGAATTGTGCGAGAATTGGCTTCCAGCTGAAAGACGTCTACTGCTGGACATGGGCCTCCCTTATAGGATATTTCTCTCTATCTGACGATTATTCAATGATAGCTTCTGCCTGCTGTTACTTCGACTTTAACTTTTTAATTAGGTTATAGTGTGATGTTAAATAACCTTCTAAGAATTGGGCTGGTCAAGCAAATAGATTTTTCATATCCGTCTGGTACTCCCACGTTCAAACAAACAAACTTACTCTTTAGCTTGATTTTATAATGAACATTGCTTTAAAATGTTTTGCTAAGAAAATGTGTAGTTTTTGTAAAGAAAGGACGGTGTTACTATCTAGTACTAACTAACCTAAAGTTTGTCAAACATTTTGACAATGTATCTAAACAATCACCAAATAGACGCTAATTTTTTTAAAATACATTGAAGTTTTAACTGTATGTAGGTTATGAGGTAGACCAGTATCAAATTAGGTTTTTTTATACAAAAATCATACCTTAACAGCTTTTTTTTCTGCTCTGGGCGGAGCGAGAGGTGTCAGACTTACTGACTAAAGCCCACCCGTGTTCATTCAGTTGCCTGTGCCAGGGTCTCGGTAACTCTTTCGAACAAAACTGTGACCCTGGCAGTATGCCCTTAACAGCTGACCTAGCTTTTGCAGAAACATAAGACGATTAGTAGTTATTACTTTTGCAAATATTTTAATTAAAATATTGAAGCGTGAGAAAAAGTCGAACAAATGAATTGACATTGGATTCAATTGGGTTGATAGTGTCAAATCCGATCAGCTTTTGAATTCGTTGAATATTTTTGTATAATTTAAATTATAAGTATCTATTACTTCGTCTGTATTTTGAATTGCATAATTTTTATGCAATTATTTTTCCAGGACTCATTGAAGGAAAGGCTATTTTGGTCCCAAGCTCTCCAAGAATGATATGGTAAAACAAAAATAAAGTATATTAATACGACTAAACGACTTTTATGTTATAGTTTTCGGAAATGAGCTAAAACGTTCCACGAAAAATTACAAAATCAGCCGTCCGTACAGGGTCATTGACCTTCGCCTAACTCAATGACCGTAAATGGTCAGCTGTTTTTTTTTTTGGTTCCATAATCCGAATGTATTTTCTTGTTCCATTTAATTCCAAAAATCTGGATGACCGAGCTTTGCTCGGTATTTTTTGGTAAATTGTGTTTAAAATAATAATTTTATATTCAAGTTAATTATCGATAAAGTTGGTCATTGAAAACACGAACAAAACGACATTTTATAAAAATGAATCCTAGCTAGATCGATTTATCGCCCCCGAAACCCCCTGTATACTAAATTTAATGAAAAACGTTGGAGCCGTTTCCGAGATTCAGATTATATATACATATACAAGAATTGCTCGTTTAAAGATATAAGATATCGAAAACCAACACCTGGATACAGTATTGCAAGCTAATTCAATTTCATCCTGTGATGAGTGTTTTTTCAGTGATTTAAAAAAAAAATAATAATAAACGAACGGACATTCACTAGAGTCATCAAATTGGAATGAACAACTTGGAACCGTGCACGCAGCTTCTGACGTTTCTTAACTGCCCATGTTTATGTAAAATCAAAACATTTTGATTTTGATTGAGTTATTTTATTTTAGTCTATCCAATCATTAGCATAATCAACCTACCATGTTCCCACTACTGGGGCACTGCAATCCACTCTATGCGAGGGTCTGGGCAATATTCCACCCCGTGGGCCCAGTGTCGGTCGGTAGATGTCAATGATTCAAGTATGTAGTAATCACACTCCACAACATCATGTCTGTATTTCCATAAGAGTAAGGCAGAAGTGTACCTATTTTTACACCCACATTTCGCCAGTTATGTTGAAGTCCCATGTAATAGGGGGCGAGACGAGATAAAATAACTTTAAAATTGGTCCATTTGATGGTGAACAAGATTAAACTAAAAATAACTGAGTGAAATATGTTTATCTTGGCCATAACCTTGGCCTAGTTATCATTGACTAAGTACAAATAACTTTTTCATAATTCTATAAGTTACATTTTTGATTTGTCATTTCCGTTGTAGTAGAGTGCATTAAGTAATGAAAATAATTAAGTCCTTATAAAGTTACTTTCAAATAACGTTCAGATAATGTAAATTGTATGTAATAATAATAAATACAAAAATTCTTCAGTTACGAGAACACAACAACTTACAAAAGAAGAGAAAAAATACATACGAGTCTTGGGTTCTGGTGATCTGATGGACAGATTGGCAGAGTTTGTATTTTTATTCCCGTAATATCAACAAGTAATCAGTATTAAATGTAGTCTCCATACAAGAAACGTGTTTTTATCAGCGCTTGTGTACGAGTCCGTCTCGTAGTTGGCCGGTTTTTATGTAACATTCGTACGTGTTAGGATAGGAAATTACTTTTTACATCATGGATTTATTTTAATACGCTCTTGACCTGATTATGCCTTAAGCACAGTTTTAAGGTCAAGTTTTGCAAAAGCGGTTTTCAAATTAGTCATAATCATTTTATTCTAATTAAGTGGAAGCTTACTGTGCGGAATATATTATCTATTGGCTTCACCAGGCTACACCTACACTATATATTTTTGTTTTAGATAGCTTTTATTTTTATTCGCATACCAATCGTACTCTTTAAATAATAAAAAATAGGGCTACTTCATCTCTAAGTGCTTCTAAAAACAGTTAGCCCGAGTTCACACGGGTATCTTTTTTCCGCGACGATTATTTCGCGCAATTAATTTTTGTCGTTCTGCTTATCGCCAAGAGTGAAAAATCCAAGAGTATGATTGTTGCTCTAGTGGGATACCTACCCTCTTTTGTGTTCTCAATGCTCGGCTAAACACCAGGAGTTAAAAATTCTGTGCTTGCAAAGATGGGCTTATACTTTAACAACTACCTAGAGATGCTAGAGTTTCATTTTAGTAAATAGATTTAGATGAAACTAGCATTTTACCAGTGACTTCTTCCGTATTATCTCGAAGGGATTTCAAAATTCCATGCCTTATTTTTGTCCACGATCATAAATGGAACCTCAAAATTACAGCTTTCTTGGTTAAAAGTTTGACCTGGCATTGCTCACTCAGTCTGTGAGTGATTCAGGATTTTCCTATTCATTTATTGTACTGATTGAAGTCTGAATGAATCAACGCATCATCGCGTAATACACCGACTCGCTATATGTAGCTTAGTAGAGTCGGTGTATCATTAAACTCTCGTCTTCTTCCCATGAAGGTAGGCAGAAACTACAGAACGCTACCTGCTACGATCATAAGATACTCCTTTTGTTCGTTTACGTTCATACATCTTGTCATACTAAGTTATCTCATAGAAAAATTACATCTCATGTCACGTGATTGAATAAAATAGAAATTGAACAGTTTTCCGGTCATTAGCTGAACCAGTAAGCACATTTCAATGAAAGAGAAACATTGCATTTTAGAAAATTGTACGCCACAGCTTCCTAAAGAACTCATTATTTCTGATGTAAGTAAATAAGTTAAGATAATACATCTAAATTTATTAGCATCCACGTTAGGTATTGGTAAGATAGTCTCTCTAGAAACATAAAGTATTTTTGGTCCTATATTTCTAACCGTAAACGTAAGTCAGGCGTTCCGTCCATGATGCAGTACCAGAATGTTAAGTCAAGTGACCCTGATGTTGTCTGCAATATGTTTTCGGACTTTTTCTTGTCCGTATTTGAGCCCGTGTCACCTACTCTCACCTCGTGGGGTCCGCTACAGCAGTGTGCAGAGAGTAGTAGCTTAATTAGTAATCTACATATAGATCAATCAAAAATACTTAGCGAGTTGAAGCGGTTGGACCCCACGAAGGGGGCAGGACCTGACGGTCTTCCGCCGGCCTTTTTCAGGGCTACTGCAGATAATATTTGTGAGCCGATCTATATCCTTTTTAATAGATGTCTGCAGGAAGGTGTGTTCCCGGTGGCGTGGAAGCGAGCTAACATTACACCGGTGAACAAGGGTGGCTCTAGGCATGACATCGAACAATATAGACCCATTTCGATCCTGTCGACCTTGTCAAAGCTTTTTGAGAGACTGGTTCACAACGAGATTTACCCTCTTCTGCATAATATTATCATTCCTGAACAACATGGGTTTGTGAAGCGTCGATCTACAACGTCCAATCTGTTAATATTCTCTAATTACCTTTTTGAGAGTATTGATGGGCGATTACAAATAGATGCGGTCTATACTGATTTCAAAAAGCTTTTGACAAGGTCGACCATGAAATTCTCCTGAGTAAAATTGCTTACAATGGAATACGCGGAAATCTGTTTCGTAGGTTTGTGTCGTACCTCGAAAACCGGTCACAGAGGGTAGTAGTTAATGGTCATCAGTCTGTCTCTGTGAATATTACCTCCGGAGTTCCACAGGGCTCTATCCTGGGACCGTTATTATTCATTATTTATATCAATGATATTAAGAAATGCTTTAAAAAGTCAAAATTCCTGATGTACGCAGATGACCTGAAGCCGTTTAAAGCGATACGAACTATGGACGACTGCCATGCATTTCAAGAGGACCTAGACAGATTAACTGCGTACTGTATCAAAAATAAGCTGCACCTTAGTATCCCCAAGTGTAACTATATACACTTTACTAAGAATAATTTTATATTCATCTTTTATCTTCTTGATATTGATATATTTGCATGCTCGAAAAATAAATTTAAATCAAATATTATAAAAAAATATCTTAATCTGTAATCGTATTAACATTATACATTATAATATTTATTGCATAATTTAAGTAAATGAAACTATTTCTGATCCGATTTGGTTTTTAGCTATAGCTCGCTTTATAGTAACCTATTTATTTATTTTAAAATTTTTGTTAATCTTGGTTTTGCGCGTCTAGTGGCAACCACATATCTTTAAACATGTCTTATCTGCGGATAATGCAGTTGACTGCAACATTACCTCTTAAATTTTGTTAACCTTAAGTATTATATATTATGTTGTAGTTGTTTATTATCCCTCAATAAATAAAATAAAATAAAAATAAAGATTGGCAAGTCGGGCAAAGATTTTTTTTAAAAGAGCCAACTGAAACGGACCCCGGGGGGGATGTGGGTTGAAATCCACTAGCTCCAATTGTGTCAACTAACTTGTATGTAGATGTTGAATACTAAGTTCAAAAACTAAAACCCGACTACTGATGAATCAAGCTATGCCACTTGCCCTAAAGATTATATAAAATTAAGAGGCATACATTTTTTTAAGTTCATGCCTTTATGTCCTCTAGAGGGTATCATTATCTATTTAATATGACATCACATACCCTCTAACCAGGAGTTATAAGGGAACAGATGAACAAACATACCCACATACCTATCGGTCAAAAGTTTTTATTTTATAATTTTTTGTGACTTTAATGTACTAATAATACTTGGCAAAGTATACGCTATCCAATAAAAAAGAATTATCAAAATCGGACTACTCTGTATAAAGTTATGCGTGGTTATACATTACAATCAGTGAGTGAACAATCAATCATCGCCTGTTTTCTGACCCTTAGGGTTCGATTTTGTTTTCCAAATTTATATGAGACCATCTTGGGAGTGTACCCTTTCCAATAAAAGAACAATTGTCACAATTGGACCACTATGTAAAAACTTATGCGTGGTCATACATAAAAAAAAGAAAAAAAATATACGCGTCGAATTGAGAACCTCCTCCGTTTTTTTTCGTCGGTTGAAAATCATAACCAATTGTTTTGCTTAGCCGTAATCTGGTTAAAATTTGCGTGAATAGTCGCGTGATTTCCTACTTATTAAAACCAAAGACGCGACCAGCGGCGTTGCGTCCGGGCTTCCCCCCAGTGTAGTCACGAGCTTCATGCTTCATGCGATTTTCCTTCTGAAAATGTCTAGACACCTATAATTTTCTTGCTACAAGATATTCATAAGGAAATAGCTTTCCACTTTAATTCTTGGAAATGAATTGAAATTCTTGGTAATTGCAACAAGAGAAAATTTTAATTTCGCGGGGTATCTTAGCGCATCCATCTTAAAAAAATAGCTTTTCACTTAACTACACACACTTAAACACAAAGAAAAAACCTAAACTGAAGTAAGTATTTCTTTAAAAAATAGGCCATGCATGATCCACGATTATTCTTTAAAAAAAAAACTCATAGATTGAAAAAGCAGTGTTTTCACCACTAATGTCTATGTGACGGCATTTGGGTACAGCTTAGGTCACGCATGAATAGTAATTAATTGGTAATGCCTTATTAGTAATTCTTGTACTAGTCACCAGTCCCTTCCACTGCATCCTAATCGTGGTTTTAAGATAAGATCAAAGACCTCAATCAATCCAAACTACATTTATAAATGTGAAGGTAGCTCTGTCTATCGGGCTGTTATATATTCACAGCTACACTATGGAACTGATTGTTGTGAAGGTACCTAGCTTGGAAACCTAAAAGGACATTAAGAAATACACGCAGACGAAGTCGTGGCAACACCTAGTTATTACAGGTAATAAGTACCGATATGAATGCCAAATCAATCGTAAATCTTCAATCATAATATCAACTCCTACAGTTTCAATATTCATAACTATCTTTTGCAAGTGGCTTCACCCGCTAGGAGATCGAAAATTACCCCACGGGAACGTACTGCCGGAATAAAAAGTATTCGAAGTAGTATCGCACCACAACACGAACTTCAAGTCATTCGTGGTGCGAGTTCTAACTCATCAAATCGAGACCTCTCTTAAGGAAGAGTTTTGGTCGAAGGGTGTCGTGTATCGGCGATTCCGCCGAAGGCTACGCGATACCACGCAGCGCAACACGACGCCGTCACTTCATGTACAATCGTTTTATGTTTACATTTTTTTTTATTTATTTGTATGTATGTTAGTCTGTAAGGTATTTATGATATGGATCTTTGTAGCCCGAAATAAATTGATTTGATTTGATTAGTCCGGATTATAAACTAATCTGTGTGAAAAATTTCTTTTGAATCCGTTAGATCGTTTTTGCGTGATTGAGGAACAAACCTACAAACTTTTACATGTATGATATTAAGTAGGATCTATACAATTTTATGTAACATACCTAAGTCGGCAATACTGCCATTGTCACACACAAAGCCAACCTTTTAATAACAATAAGTAACAAATCATACATCTACCTAACATTTCAGCATTTTCAAACGATCCTAACTACTTATGACCATATTACCTCAGAACTGCGAAACTTAGACTTTTCTTACAAAACTGTGACCTTCGACAGTTGACACATTATGGATGCTATTGATCATTAGCATTGGCAAATATGTTATGAAAGTTTTTAGTAACTTCTCGAGGCTTAGATGCTAATTCGTGTATTTATTGATGTAATGGTAGAGAAGCTCTTCAATTAGGGCCCATTTGGAGAGCCCAAGATAATTATTTCGTTATTTGGCTGGTTAAATGATAAATGATTTTATTTCTGTAAGTAGGTTTGTACAAACACTTCTATACGTCAATCATATTTTAAAAACTAGATAAGGTCAGCGTTTCCTGACTACTCTGAGAAGAAAGGCCAAAAAAAAAACTCAGAGGTCACAGTTTCTTTTAAAGTGCAGACATAATCTTGGTCAGATCATATAAGGACTATGTAGTTTGGTGTTTGAAATGGTCTTTTTAGGAAAGAACGACGAAGACTGAGTGGACCTGTCCAGGTTCGATTGATGGCAATAGGCTCACTCAATGCGGATGCGGGACGCACAAAACCGGTCGAGTTGGCAAAGTGGGACTTATGTCCAGCAGTGGACGTCTTTCGGCTGAAATGATGATGATAAAAAAATGCTGACTCATACTTTTTGACCGTGTGGGTATTGCACTTTTGTATGAAACAGCCTGTTTGTTTATATCCGACGAAATGATTTTTACGAAAACTACACTGTCATTGCGTAACACATTAATCAGAACCGAATCGTTTGAAGCTTTTTGCTAATCCATTATTTCAATCTTCGAAAAAATGTCCGCTTAGCAACGTAAACAACGCCATGAATGTTGTGAAACTGTCAATATGAAGGCGATTTCCTTTTGACAGTGTTTTACGCTCTGAATGGGCAATGTTCCTGCCATCCTGTATATACAGGATCAGTTTTTATCCAGTGCGCAAACTGTAACCATGAATTCAGCATATCATTCTAGACCCCCCAGCGTAGAAAATTTTCATCGGTTATACAAAAAAAATCAGTTGTTTCATAGAAAAATGCAATGCCTTATGGGGTCAAAATGTATGGAACAGCTGATGTTTTTTTTGTATAACTGACGAAAATTTTCTACGCTGGGGGGTCGAGAATGATATGCTGAATTCATGGTTACAGTTTGCGTACTGGATAAAAACTGATCCTGTATAGGTAGCGATCAGTTGTGCAAGCCGGCGGTTAGCAGCTGGTGGTTTAGCACAAATTAAGTTATTGGATTTACGATCAAGATGCTTGAACAACACTGTGAGGTAAAAATAAGCGATGTCAAGTTACTGAGTCAATAAAGTTACAAATGAATAATTCATTGGCCAGTTAGGTTGCTGGTTGAATTGTTAACTGGCATGTCAGGTTGCGCTGGCTTCTGACCTACTACTTCTAATAATAGTTTCGTCATCTCATATGACAATAAACTAGAAATTCCAAGCATTTATCACAACATATTATTCTAGGACTTCGCCCACGATTTCGTTAGTGTTATTGAATTTATATGCACAAATTAAAGCGCCTGCCTAGTTGGAACCCAAGACCTACAACTCGTAAGTCGGGGCCGATACAAGTGAGCCACCACTGCTCCTAGAAGTCACCACCACCACTCCTCCTTTAGAAAATATTAGTGAAATAAAAAGCTACAAAAAGCTAGTTTGTTCAGCGAAAATCATAACTAACATTAATTTAAAAGTAAGCATAAGGAATAAATAAAAATAAATAAATATATAAATAGCAAGTAATAAATAAATAGTAATAGCATAGGGTTGTCTCGCAGCATCATATCATGGACCAGAGGCTTACTTGTGCACTATTGTAATGATTTAAATACAATGCGTTATTTGTGTCATGTTACTTTGTCAGTATCACTAAAGCACTTCGCAACTAATGCGCATTTATAAAGTGACGGTCCAGTGGGAATAATAAGTTCTTGAGTACATGCAATTTTAATATTCTACATATTTTTTTTTAAGTCTCCTAGCTCTGCTGCTCTGCTTTGCTATCAAAGTAAAAGTAATTTATTCAAATTAGGCTTAGAATCAAATTTTGATTGACGACATAAGGTAGTCAGCTTTAGAAGAACTTGTTATACAATGGAGCTTCACCTATAAAATATTTGCTACATCATTTCGTAGCACAGTTTTGTAGGAGTGACCTATTTCAATCTCGTAGCCAATCTCGTAGCAGTGTAGCGTCGTAGCAAACCTGTACTATTTTTTCTCGTAGCACTAAAAACTGCCACCAGTTTTTAAGGAATCAGTGGAAAAGTTACTAAGTTTGTTTTAAAGTTTAAAGTAAAGTATGCTTTCAAATAAAACCATATACGGATTAATCTTTTAAAGGCACGTAATAAATCTTGCCCACTCTTTCAAAGTAATAAATTAGAGATGCCACTTCATAAAATTTACGGTAGTCCTTTAAACTTTGCTTATCAGTTAAGAAATACTGTATCTGTGTCCAAAAACTTTGAATAGACTATATAATTTACTGCTTACGCAAATAAGAGATATTTTTAGGTTTTGAGTATGGTCGTATCATCATCGTCTTTTTACACGAATGACGTCTACATAGAACTAAATAGACAGCTGTGCTGCTGGGGAGGTCGTTGCGCCACTTCTACCCAGCTAAAACACTAGGAGGTGGTGAAGGTCGTTTTGAGGGATTCTATGTAAATTTTGAAATTAATACTTTCGATTTTGATTGACTGCTTATGGGCTCGTGGCTAAGTAATGACAGCAGCACGGATATATCAATCAGGTTAAGCTACGTTTGCCGCGGTTGGTTCGTGGAACATTCCAAGACCCCGTTGGTACCGGCTGTCATTTGTGGATCTTTGTCAAACGTTACGGGTCGTCAGAAACCCGTAAGTCTGACAGTCTGCAGTCTTCTACCAAGGGGTATCGTATTACCCAGTAACTGGGTTGTAGAGGTCAGATAGGCAATCGCTCCATGTAAAATACTAGTATTCAGCTGCATCTGGTTAGACGGGAAGCCGACTCCAACATAGGAAAAGGCTAGGCATATGGTAATGAGATAGTTTGATAGACGGGTACGTATTTGAATATCGAAGATTAAAATACCTACGCTTAAAATACCAATGTTCAAAACATCGAAAATTTAAATATCGATTATATCAAAATGTCGAAAATTGTTATACCTACGCTTAAAACGTCGAAGATTGAAATGCCGAGTGATTAAAATTTCGAATGATTCAAAATATCGAATGACATTATGCCTAATTTCAAAATATCAACATTTAATACATCTAAGTTTATAATATCTACGTTAAAAATACCTACTAGTTAAAATACCGAAAAAAAATTATATAGGCAGTATGAGTGTATTCATAAATGTAGGTAGATGTGAAATTGTCACACCCTGCAAACCCGTTGCTACTAAGTAGTCATTAGTCTGTTTACTGCATAAGTGAAACAAGCATGCAGCAATCATGCAACATGCAAGCAAGCATGGTTTCTGTCATGGCTCCGCCGGCGCTGCAGGGCTCTGGCAGTCCCACGCGAGCTTAACGTCGCAGATGGTCTAAACGTTCACAGCCGCAGCTTCGGCGGCGGGTGTTAAAACCATCTGCTCCTTAGCTCGCGGGCTGCCTCGCCCGTCCGCGCCTACGCGATTTTAAATTACACTCTAGAAGTAGGGCAGATAAGACTACGTGGAGTTGGTTTTGCAGCGATACGTTTCTGTCACTAACTTTAGTAGCACAACATATTGACTTCCAAGAAAATATTTTAATTAAAAGCCCTAAATAATACCTTCACGATTGATCTATGCTTGTACACTGGACACTGATTTTCATGGATAAAATAGGTCGAAATTGTTCCAAAACCGAATTAGAGCACCCCGAAGGGAAGGGACGTAGTCTTTTGGCTGTTACCCCTAGAGTGTATATAAAAATCCGGAGGCGTGAAGGGAGGGCAACCCCCGCCCACTTTAGCCGAAGCTGTGGAGGTGAACATGGGTGCCTATCCTTTGATACGCAAGAGCGAAGGGGTTGCACTTCCCGTAACGCCGGAGACGTTGCAGAAGCAACCTTTTTCCACTCATACTACTTATATCAAAATTTGTTCGATATTTTAACTTGTATGTATTTTTAGGGTGAATTAATTAATGTATTAAATGTTGAAAAATAACCCATTTGTACACGTAGGTATATTAATTTTCGATGTTCAAATAATATTTATGTATCCATCGATATTTAGGACGTTCGATAGTTTGTACTTCGATATTTAGGACATTCGATAATCTATATTTCGATATTTGGATCTTTCGATGTAACTTTTGTAGATATTTAGATTTTAGATATATTGGACGTAGGGTGTAGGAACCATTCGATAATATAAACTTTCGTTATTTTAATTTTAGGTTTTATGGTCGTTCGATATTTCCATTTTCGATGTTTTGAACATCGATATTTTAACAGTAGGTATTTTAATCTTCGATATTCAAATACGTACCCTTGATAGACTGCTGGACATCGGCCTCTCCCAAGAACCGCCAATCCGTGTTTACCTACAGATATTTAAGGCCTTGATTAATTCGAAAACAAGTTAAGACAACCTTAAACAGTCGACCACATGTTGGTGGTAACACATTGACCTTGAACTGGGCTAGCGTATTACGGAGTTTTAATAGCTTATGGACTAATAATAATCCAGTTTATACTGGTGTACTGTACCGTTACAAAAAAATAAAGGTAACTTGGGTCGTCAGGTTTAGTTTAAGTGTAAAAAGAAGCCGATAGACCAACTATTTTTCTATTAGTCAAATTAAATTTTATTCGAAAACATCCATCGACTTTTAACAAAATGTCAACTATATTCGATGACGCTGGTTGCTTTTTTGGTGAGCTTTTTTTGTTTTTTTTTTTTTTGGTGGGAAATCATCAAATGACGTCTCTCGCTAGAGCGTGAAGCGGAAGGGCCACGGTATCTTTTTCGAACAAATCTCGCGACCCTGGCGGTCTTTTCGTGAACTTACCTACATGTGAATTTTACTAAAGAAAGATTATTCGATACAACATAATTACAACCAAAAGCACCAAGCACCGCATCTTAGACCGACTCTGTGCTTCTCGCGTCATCGGTCCATCTTGTGGGAGGCCTTCCAACGCTACATCTTTCAGTACGCGGTCGCCACTCCACAACCTTCCGGCCCCATCGGTCATATATATATTCTGCGAGCAATGTGCCCTGCCCACTGCCACTTTAGTTTGGCAATTATTTGGGCTAAGTCGGTTACCTTGGTTCTCTTCAATTCTGATTCGATCGCGTAAGGAAACTTCAAGCATAGCCCTTAACCATTATCCTTTGGGTGACTTTCAGTAAGACAAGTTCAAAGACATAAACATATGTAATTCTTTCTAAAATAAATAAACAACAAGTATTTCACAACTCTGACGCAGGTAATAATAATTTATTTAATAGGTTAATCTCGCCATTCTAGACCACAAAATTAGTATCGAATCATAAAACGACGAGCTTCTTTTCACAACTTATTTTAATTTACAATCATGAACACAAGTTCACATTCAATATGAAAAGTGAATGGAATTTTGTGAAGGGTTCCGTACAATTAGTTTTTGAGGGACGTGTGTGTTAACGTATGTCTTGAAGGTTATGTGCAGACTAATAGATGACCATCTCTCTCTGTGTTAGCCTTATCGGATTTCATTTGGAGTCGACACCCTTCGCTTTTCTACGTTAGACGTGTTTGTATTGAGTCTTTGAGACATCAATGCCTTCAGTGGCTCTCGTGTGTTTTATTTAACAATCTCGGTCAAACTCATCCACTGCCTTCGGCACTCCGACTGGTCCTTCACCAGGCCGTTGCAAGGCAATCTCCGTCTTTATTTTTCACGGTGAGGTTTTTACAGTACAGACTGACCAACAATCTAATTTTATTTTTTACGGAATGCAAATTTCTATTGCACATCGGTAACACGTACGGTCAACATTGGAAAGTCAATGTCAAACATATGCGCATACACAGAACATTATGCTCGATATGTTTGTTTAACCTGATATCTGATTGTGAAAGTTTAAAAAATGGTAAGAATTTAAGATGGCATACAAGTGCAAATTGAATCAAGGTTGACGAAGTGCGAAAGTGTTAAGATGACTTTTAACACTTTTGTTGTTGATTTTACTTATAGAGCTAAACATTTAGTGCCTCATGTCATGTAAAGTGTGATGACATTATCAAATGGAATTTGTGAAGGCTTTTAAAAAAGCAAGTACGTGCGGATTACTGATCAAAGGATGACGACATGCAATGATGTTTTAGAGACGTTTGTAATAGACTGTAGTAATGTGTCCCTGATTTGTAAAAGTGTTCCAAAATTATCAAATACCTAACTAAACAGAGGAAGAGGGGCTCTTGGCTCAGCAATAACAACCGCACGGTTTGATTGATCAGGTAAATGGTGGATGGGTGCGCATTTGTACGTACAAAGACTCCTTCGTGCCTTGAAAAGCACGTGAAACCTCGGAGTATGTAATTTTTGGCTTCTCGATAGTTGTTAGGGGTTGTCCGAAGCCCGAAAGTCTGACAACTAGTCTTAACATGAGCTATCTTATTATTCAGTTACTGGTTTGTGAAGGTCAGATAAGCAGTCGGTCCATGTAAAATACTGGTTTTCTGCATTCGGTTAGGCCAGAAGTTGACCGCAACTTAGTAGGATAAAAGCTTAGCAGATGATGATGACCTAAGTAAACAGGTTACATATAAGTTACCTAAAAACTTATATCTGGTTATCACTAAATTAAACAAACAAAATTAAATTAAACAAAGCTGCTGGCAAAAGCTAGAACTTGATATTACTGTTGGCTTCGGGTATTCATTTTGTGTGGTACATACAATAAGTCTCAATATTGTGTTTGACAACATTGAATGTGAAATATATTACGTACAATACCCATTACCCAATCTTTATGGCACGGAACCCTAAAAAGAAACTGGACTACTTTTCGTCAAACCATCCTTAAGTTTAATATTTTATCAACGTAATTGTTTCATAATTTCTTTAAAATACAATTTAGTTATAACTACATTACTTTAAGCATTCGTCACTGGGGGAAGTATGACTAAACCACTCACTTATTACAGCACACAAATTAGTACTTAGGCTAATTGTGAGTAATTAAGTAATTAATTAAGACATTCGCTAACGGCTTTGCGTTGAATAACTTAGAATCCTGGAAATAAATTTATTTATTTTTGGGTGATTTACGCATAAGGTGTATGTTTATGAAATTAAATGTTTTTTTTTTTAATTATTATATTCGAGTTGATACAATGAAAGGTAAATTGCGGTTTTCGATTTATGACATATTAAAAAAAAAAACTACTTACTAGATCTCGTTCAAATCAATTTTCGGCGGAAGCTTACATGGTTATGTACATCATATATATATTTTTTTAGTTTTATCATTCTCTTATTTTAGAAGTTACGGGGGGGGGGGACACATTTTACCACTTTGGAAGTGTCTCTCGCGCAAACTATTCAGTTTAGAAAAAAATAATATTAGAAACCTTAATACCGTTTTTGAAGACCTATTCATAGATACCCCACGCGTATGGGTCTGATGCAAAAAAAATTTTTGAGTGTCAGATCTAAGTATGGGGAACCCTAAAATTTATTGTTTTTTTTTTCTATTTTAGTATGAAAATCTTAATGCGATTGACAGAATACATCTACTTACCAAGTTTCAACAGCATAGCTCTTATAGTTTCGGTATAAAGTGGCTGTGACATACGGACGGACAAACAGACAGACAGACAGACAGACATGACGAATCTATAAGGGTTCCGTTTTTTGCCATTTGGCAACGGAACCCTAAAAAACACCTGGCTTGCACCTGGCTTCGTCCGAATCTTCCCTTATTATTATGTAATCATGTTACTAATTTTTCCGTTATTTTGTTACAGGTATGGATCGGTTTATGAAAAATCACAACACTATGACGGTAGTAAGAACTAAAGCCAGTTTCTGTAAGCCTGATCAGGGAATCAGCTATCTGCCGGGGTCGCGTGATTGTTCGAAAGAGATTCCGTGACCCTGGCACATGGGCAACTGAAGGAACACGGGTGGGTTTTAGTCAGTAAAAGTCTGACACGCCCTCCCGCTCCGCCCAGAGCGGGAGAAGTCATTTGATGATTACTCATCCTGAAAAAAAAAAACAAAAAAAAAGCCATGGTCAACCCAGTTACAATAAAGTTTGATAAGCATGTGCCTCATCATGAGCTACACGATGACTGATACATACATCCCTCTGTTGGGACAGGTCAGCTCAAAACTGCAATGGCTCTTTCTTCAAAAGGCTCTTCTAGACATTGCCCTGCATTGTTAGACTCACATAAAATTCTAATAATATAATGTTTGGACTTTAAAAGAGACTATGACCTCTGAGTTTGTTTCGGCACTTCTTCATTTCATTTCCTCATCATCGTCTACCTAGTCTTTTTCTCAACTGTGTTGGGGTCCACCATCGTGACTATCTTTTACGTACCGAGACACGAAAAGCATCATCCCGGCTGCCGGACGGCTGGAAGACGCGTTTAAGTCTGACCAAGTCAGTCTTACCAAGGGATATCGTGCTTCCTAGTAACTGGGTTGTGAAGATCAGGTAGGCAGTCGCTCCACGTAAAATACGGGTATTCAGTTGCATCCGGATAAACTGGAAATTAATCTCAACAAAGTTGGGAAAAGGCTAGGTAGATTGATTGAAGGACAGCGGAAAGATGTACTGTGCTGGACATGGGACTCACCCAATTTGCGGAGGTTGGCCATAATCGCCACGCTTGGCAGGCGGGTTGGCGATCGCAGTATGGTGGTTAAATGCATAGAGAACGCTGCTGCCCATTCTCTAGTAAGTCCCTTAGTTGCCTTTTACGACACCCACGGGAAGAAATGGGGTGGTGTTATTCTTTACGTCCGGCACCACACGGAACTGGCAACCGATAATACAAGTGCAATAAGAAAGATAAAAAAATGTGTCTGTAGGCTTTTAAGACACTAAGAATAAGCCCATGTATGTTGGAGTTAAAAGGTAAATGCAAACGTTTTGTACAATCATTCTGTTGGTTTATTTTTGACTAAAATCAGGGTTATCTGACATGCTCATGTTCGTTCAGTAAAAGTAGTCTTGTGCGGTAGCCTTCGATGGGCAAAAATATTTTTATCTCGATGCCCTCTACTATGTCGCTGATAAATCAGTTTCCGGAGTACTATATTTTTGCAATATTTGAGAGTTAAAAAAATAAAAAAGCATGTTAAAAATTGAGATACCTTCATTATTATCTGCAGAAGATAGTTAGGTCACAGGCCTACCCTCTCCCGCCAGGGTCGCGAGATTGTTCGAAAGAGACACCGTAACCCTGGCACATGGGCAACTGAAGGAACACGGGTGGGTTTTAGTCAGTAAAAGTCTGACACGCCCTCCCGCTCCGCCCAAGAGCGGGAGACGTCATATGATGATTTCCCATCCAAAAAAAGGCCTATTTTCTGTGTGGCATGACCCATTTTCAGAAAGATTGTTTGCTCAGCTGTTCAGACTTCGCAAGCACTACTGCCTTAGCCGGGCAGAGCATGAGGTCTTGGGTGAGATTCGGTTACGTTCTTAGGTTCCTCCATCAGGAATTTCTCAATAGCAGCTAGGAGTCTGGATTTGTGCCCGGTTGATAAATAAATAAAATAATAAATAAATAAATTCTTTTATTTCAGGTAAAATTAGCACCCATAGCAAAACATAAATTAATTAATACAACATTTTACAGATGAAATAACATTACATAATTAAACCAAAAATGTCAAATAAAATCAAATAAAATCAATACAAATAAAATTAGGTACACCAAAATAAAATTTATCAAAACACAATGTCATTTAATCTATAAAACTAATATTTTCTCTCCGGCACTGGTACAGCAATATGTCTGCTGGAACAATGTTGGAGGAAGGGGCAGTCCAGCCTTCCCGCAATCATCGCCAGTACCGTGTTGGGGCTAACCCGCACCCTGTGCACCAAGGACGCGGCGCGCTTGCGCATGGTCGCGTGAAAGCAGTCGGTGCGCGCCTCTGCAAACATACCCGAGGCACTGCAGTGTCGGGGTAACCCCATCACCGCCCTGAACGCGTTATTGTACTGGACGCCGATGGCGCCGTAACTTCTATTAGAGTAGTGTGCCCACAGACTGCACGAGTACAGCGATGTACAATACGCTCTAAAGAGCGTAGCCTTAACTTCAATAGAGCACCGTGCAAATCTGCGGGCGATCATGTTCGCTCTAACAGACAACGCCCTCCGCTCCCGTTCCATGTCTGCGTGATCCTTGAGATCGACAGTCAAAACATGCCCCAGGTACTTAAACTGGTCAACCCTTTCCAAAGGAACCCCATTAAGTCTGACAGGAGGTATGCTTCCCGGACACTTTGCACTGACGGTCTCGAAGATCATGACTGGCTCTTCTTAACATTATATAACAAACCGTGACCAGAAGCATATTCCTCACATATCTGAATTAACTTCCTCAAGCCGCAGACCGAAGCGCTCATCAACACCATGTCGTCAGCATAACTTAGATTATTAACGCAAGTACCGTCAATGTGACAACCGACATGCTGGCTGCTTAGCGCCACAATCAGACCGTTAATATACAGGTTAAACAGGGTAGGAGATGTTAAGCCACCCTGCCTGACTCCGCATTCGAGCTGATACGTATCCGACATTGCCCCTGCCCACCTAACACTATTAGACTGGTGCCCATACCAATACTGGAACATGCTGATGAGATCTGGCGGCAAATCTATGCTCCTCAGCTTGCTCCACAGCAGATCATAAACAACCAGGTCGAAAGCCTTGGACAGGTCAAGGAAGCACGCATACACAGGTGTTTTACGGTCTGTGTAGTATTTGACGGTGTGCTTAAGACACAGTATAGCACTTTCAGTGAACAGCCGGGGACGAAACCCGAACTGGTTATCGTGCAGTGTTACTGATCTATTTAACTGTGCGTTAAGCAAACCGTCAAACACTTTGGCAGTTACAGTGGCAAGAGAAATGGGCCTGTAGTTACTCTTATCAGTAAGGTCACCAGTTTTATTCTTCACTACAGGCACTACCACTGTTTTCATAAAATCGACTGGCAAGTAAGAATGGCTCACACACAGCGAGTAAAACATAGCCAAGACCCTAGTAATGTGTGGTCCGGCGTGCTGTAGGTGCTCAATGCTGAGCCCATCATGACCCGGGGACTTACCGCGTGAGATAAGCCTTATGGCTTTAGTAACATCCTTCGCCCGGAAGGCAGTTGCCACGTCCTGACCGTTTACGTCAGCATTAAGCACCTCCGTCGCCGAACCCAAAGGAGACTTCACGGAAAAATGATTCCTAAAAAGATTAGCAATCTCAGTCGGGTCATTCACACCATCGATGCTCACAGGAAGGCCAGGGCGTAAGTTGATGACAACAGGTTCGTCACCTATTTCATGGGATTTAAAGCATAACTGGCGAATCATAGGGTGTACCTACTATAGCTTTACGTCTGCCTAACCCTTCGGAGATTTTAGGCGTGAACTTATGTTTGATCATGTTTTTTCACTAAACAAAACATTTTTTGCTTCATGTCATATATATTGGTCCGCTTAACCATGTCTTGGCTATGTCATAACATCCGCATGGTTCTATCGACCGAAGCTACATTTGCCGCCGTTAGTCCGCGGATGGGTGGCCGTCTTCACATACAGAGACATCTCCATGCCTTGGTAACTACATATACCCGTTGGTCTCGGCTGTCATTCGTGGATACTTGGCAGTGGTTACAGGTCGTTAGAAGCCCAAAAGTCGGACAATCAATCTTACTAAGAGGTATTGTATTGCCTAGTAATCGAGTGATGGAGGTCAAATAGTTAGACGCTTTATGTAAAATACTGGTATTCAGCTGAATCCGGTTAGACTGGAAGCCGAACCCAACATAGTTAAAAAGGCGAGGCACATGATGATTCTTCCCTTAAAATATCCAATCCAATCCGGAACTAAGAATCACCAAAGCACGCCCAACTGTTAGAAATATACCAGAAAAAAAACGTCATATTTTTCCTTGAACAAGAGACCAGTTATTACAGAGAAATGTTGTCAGTTGTCACATGGCAGCAACTAGAGCGGGCGAGTGAAATTGTCTGTGAAATTACCTCTTTATCGATATCGACGCGATGTTTTTATCGATCATTGTCCGTGACTATTGTCAGGGTTATTGTTTTATTTTTTTATGTGTTCGTGTTGACGTTTTTGGTGCGCTACGTTTTGTAATATTGTGCATTGTGGCTGGTAATGGTTGCAGCATGAATACGTAGATTGTTTTACTTTTTGTGGAGAACCACGGCCTGGGCATAGTTTGTGAGACAATTCGTGTAGGTAGTCTATCAAAATCGGATATTTTTAATACAAACAGAATTGAAGTGATTGTTTGTCATGTCAAAATAACATCTGTGTACTACATGCATTTGAAAGTCTATACGGTATATACCAAACTTTGTTTGTCTGTGTTTTGTTCCGGCTAATCTCGGAAACGGTTCAACCAGTGTTGACGGGACTTTCACTGGCCGATAGCTGATATAATAAGGAGTAAATAGAATATATAGTAAATATAGTTTTACCCGGTAACACTTTCCTGTTTAACATAATGCCCGACATACACGGGGGCGATGTCGCGGGCACCAGTTAGTCATTAATAAAATGTTACTTCTAATTATTTAACTAATCTTATGGTAAAAGTTCATGCCGTGGTAAAATATTAGCTGTAGCCATGTGATAGAGAACTTATGCAGTGAGAAATTGATATTATTTTTACAATATCTGCAATAACAATCAATTAGAAAGACTCTATGTTTACTTGTACTAGCTGTAACCCGCGACTTAGTCTGAAATTCAGGATGAAAAGAAGCCTAAGTCCTTCTTCAGGTTATAGTCTACCCATGTGCTCAATTTTAACCAAATCCGTTCGTCGTTTTAGCGTGAAAGCGTAACAAACAAACACACTTTCGCATTTATAATATTAGTCAGGATTATGGGAATTCTAAAATCATCTTTCAAATTGATCATACTTCTTAGAAATTGTTTTTGTTTTTCTAAATACATATTAAAGAATGATTCAGAAACCTATCACATTAGGCTCTATTAATAGAGAAACACCATTCCTCTTAAACATAAATAACACATCACTAATGAATTATTCAACAAACTATTATTATGAATGTGAAATTCTTTTCATTCCGTCTACTTTCACCTATTTCACGAACAAAACTTTGAGAATGCTTGCATGTATGTGTGTTCATGTGTGTCTATTCCCACGTTTCTGCTAACCGTATGAATTAATGATAGTTTAAAGGCGCTACTCCACAACAGACCACGGCTCAGCTACGAAAATATAGATACAATGGCAGCGCGATGTGACGAACAAGGGTCACAAGCTATCATAGCTTGTGACCCTTGTTCGTCCAAGTTTTAGACTGCCAACTGTGAGGAAAGAGATGACATACTACATGTTTGTACAGGCCGCAAAATGTCGTATTGCGGGTTCTCTAATTCATTTAATTGATTACTAATCATACACAGAGCGACTCGCTTCAACAGAAGTGGCAATTGCAGCCGTTTACAAGACTTTTGTGTATTTTAGCAACGTACTCAATTGAGCAGTGGTGGCTCAATGGTAACGGCCGAGACTTACGAGTTTCGAGGTCGTAGTATCGAACTCAGACAGACGCTTTGCTTTGTGTAAATTATTTCATCACCACTGCTCTCAAAACGATGAAGGAAATCATCGTAAGAAAACCGGCAAGTTCTAGAACCAAAAATTCCAAGACGTGTGATTCCAACCCGCACTGGGTTTGGAGTATGGTCCATTCCCTCACCGAATGGGAATATTGTAGACTGATTATGCTATTTATCAAACGCTAAGATGTCAAAAACGCTCTGTATTTTGTTACTGTATCAACGCTTACCGCTTTTATATAAAAGCAAAGCTTAAAATCCAAACCTCTCTGTGCACATGCTATGTAGTTAGTGGACGGTCGGCTTAACAGTCGTATCAAATTTTTATTAACTGATGATGTTTGTTAACACCTATTGTTGTAACTAACGGTTTAATATAGAGGTAAGGGAAGCAGGGTATTAGGTTGTCATGGGTCTTTTGTAACTAGTTAACCATCATGATTGCTTCTTTCTCTGAAGGTTTCTTGCTGAGGGTGTTAGATGATTGTGGCTAATTGTCGTTTTGATCTTGAATCGCATTTGTGTGTATCTTTGGAATTTTACTTTTGCTTGCGGTTAGTGTAGCTATTATTTACAAGTCATATTGAGAAAACTTTAAAACTATTTAGTAGTCAATAAAACTTTTATTAGATATAAGAATATGAGAGTAATGTTTTAAGAGCCAGCTATGCTTGTGCAGGTGAGAATCTAGTAGATTCTAATAGAACGACACCAATCGTGGTGGCGATCCCTGAGGGTGATCGTTTTTGAATATGTAAATTAAAAAATATTGAGTTGTGAAACTGCGAATATTCCAATCTTATTGGTACACTACTTATATATTCAAGCCGTTTAAGGTTGACCAGAAGGCTGTACTATTTTTTTGCCAAATAATTAGCTTAGCCATACTACGTGGCAATGCTGCCAACCTGTTGGGAAATTTTCCTGTTGACATCGATATAAATTACTATTATTTTAAGACGTTTAGTTTAGGTACAAATAGTTTAAGTAAATATTTTAGGATAAATGTTCAACCTGCAAAGATCATACTTTGTTTTAAATTATACATCTTAACCGCCGAGACAATAATTCGTCATATTACAAATAAATGCTGGAAAACGTATTCGTAAGTAATCAGGTATTTGCCACGAACAGTATAAAGTCTTATATAACCAAGAAACCATATTTGGTATATAATTGAAGGCGTGCGCTCGACGGTGCATGGCAGGTCATTCAAAGCCATAACGTTACCTATAAGGTAAGGTTCGCGAGATCAACAAAAGGGAAATGTTTGCAGTCACGACGGGTTTGACCCAACTAAGATATGAGTTCTAGGGTCAAGCTACGATGATACATGGTTAGTCAAGATTAAAATACTTTTAGTGGTAGTGTGAAAATCTTAATGACATTATCAACATCATCAGCCTACAGCAGTCTATAGCCGGACATAGCTGCCTCTTCAATTGCACGCCATTCAGTTCAATTCTCGGCAACTCTCACCCAGCTGCTACCAGCCACCTTGCGAAGATCGTCACCCCACCTACCCAGAAGGCGTCCGACCGGCAAACGTAGCCGATTTGCAGTCGCACGTAGATGTGCGACCACAAATCAGCAACACAGCAGAAATAAATTCTAGGGCTAACATGGCCGGTCCATTGCCATTTCAGCACGAATGCACTTCGGAACTGCAATATTATAAACATTTTGATTGCTCATAGCAAAATAGCAACAACTGCACGGTTCGAACGAAAGCATAGTTACACTTGACGTGTCGGGACCCTCCCAGTGGTCAGGTAGCATATTAATCCGTAGAAAGCCCAAAAGGTATACAGACAGCCACTCCATCTAAAATACTGGAATTCAGCTGCGTCCGATTAGATTGGAAGCTGACTCTTACGTAGGTGGGAAAAGACTAGGTAGGCTTGGTACTGACATAATTCTTAACAGTGATGAAATGCTTTAAAATGATATTATCAAACATTTAATGACACTAATGGTACTATAAGCATAATCAGCCTTTAATGTGGCCAAAATCCACCATGCGGACCCAGTGTGGGTTGGTAGAGGGAGTCACGTATACGAATTTTTGGATCCAGGAAGTGCCGGTTTCTTTATGATGTTTTCGTTCACAGTATTGAGAGCAATTATTAAAGACACACACTAAGTAAAGTGCTTGATTCAGTTTAAACCCACGACCTACGACTCGTCAGTACGTAGGTATGACACTGACTTCACGCAGAATCCTGCATCGTGTAAGCAGACTTTATCGCGAAACTAGCATATATACGGTTCTCTATATACGGTTCTCTATTGTGTGACCTAACTTTTTTATCCATAATCTAAAGAGACATAATTTTTTTTTGCTCTAATCATCATTTGTCCGAATGATAACTTGCCCGAACTAAATAACATATAATATCAAATGCCATAAAATTTATGCCCCTCGGCGCCTACGCGATTCTAAATTACACTCTAGGGGTAGGGCAGACAAGACTACGTGGAGTCGGATTTACAGCGATTCGGTTTTTGCACTGAAACCAAACTTGTAGATTTTTTTACTACTAACAATTTTATTATTTAATGAACATTCGGCAATATACACTTTATATGTATAATAAAATACTTAGGACATATGACTTTATAACATGCAAAATAAGGAGACTTAATGATTATAGTATTTGATATTGTAACACAATAGGTTTAGAAGCAAAGATAATTATGTAAAACAAAATTTAGATTTTTTAAATATTATGGTTACTGACGTTTATAGCTAACGTGTTATGGAAAATGATTTTCGGACAAATGATTTTAGGAGAAGAAAGGGAGTACCATATATACAACGTCCTGACTTCAATCTTCGGGCCGTTGTCTACCAGACGCGACACTCGTCTGGTAGATGGAGGATACTCCCTTTTTTACGAACCTCCGTGTGAACTTTAGACCCCGTTCTCAAATCCCCAAAAAGTTAAAGTAGATAGTTCTGATTTAGAAAATATTGTGTAAAGATTTCAAGATCAGACTGGAAGTTATTTGAAATGCAAAATATTTTGTTGACTGTTTATGTTAATTAAGTTCGAATTTATAACATCTTTCATTCATGACATTTCTTCATACTCAGACTAAATTCTGAATGTTTCATATTTAGGTTATCTTGCTTATTAAATAGTCAAGATAACCTTATATATAAGAACAGCCTTAGTTTAGTGCCCATGGAAATTTTGGTCATTTCCCGCTAATGCGGAGTTCCAAGGGTGTTTTAATAATTGAGTCTCAGAATAATTGAATATCTTCTCTTCATTAACCTTATTTAATAAATTAATCGCTTTTTCCTTTATGGAAAATCACGTTATTTCCATGCGTAGTACCCAATTTAATATTTAGAACAGTGCTAATTGGAATCCAATCTAAGTGAAACATATCTTAATTATCTTCATTTACCACCAAAGTCGGCACATTAGGGTTGGTACGTAGGTCAGTTTGCGCTTTCTACTGTTTCTCTTTAGAAATTAAAACAACTTCGAGATTTCTCTACTGTACATTTTTATAATCATCGACCATGGTCCACCATACTGGCACCAGGGAAGCATGGCAAAAAAGGGAGGAGGCTTATACTTAGCAATGAGTGGAGCAGGCCTGCCTATGATGATTATGTTGATTATCATTAATGTTTTAGTGAACGCCTATTCAAGTAAATTGGTTTTTACAGCTCTTTATTATATTCTATTGTTATTTCTGTCAATCAATCTCAACAGTTAACATTATAATATTCGACAGCATAGTAGCTTACATAACCTGGGAATGAGTCTTTTAGAGACAAGATTTTTTACGTACCTACAAATTATTTTCATTTTTTCTCTTCTCCAGGTGCCACAAAAATGGTCTCTCCTTTTACCATCGAATCATCTTCAATTTTACTGAAATAACTACCACCCCGTGTGGTACCGGACGTAAAGAATAGCATCACCCTATTTCTTCCCGTGGGTGTCGTAATAGGTGACTAGGGGACTTACTAGAGAATGGGCAGCAGCGTTCTCTATGCATTTTACCACTATACTGCGATCGCCAACCCGCCTGCCAAGCGTGGCGATTATGGCAAAGCCCCCCAAATTGGGGGAGGCCTATGTCCAGTAGTGGACGTCTTACGGCTGTAATGATGATGATGATGATGAACTACCACCAACTGCACTAGACTGCAAAAGTGAGCTGTTTTAGATCCCGTAAGATTGTTCATTTAAACATTTTTAATGGCCAATTTCTTTACAAATTCCAGTGAATATAATAATTCTATATCATCATAATCAACGAAAAATTTCAACTCTAGGTCTAGAATCTTGCGCTGAATTCTCGGTTTCAGTTTGCGTGTTCGTGTCCTTGCCTTCTTGTTTATTTTGACAAAACCTTACAGATATAAGATCTTCATATAGAATGACTAAATTAGGTCAATCTCCACTTTCTGCCATGTGCCCGAAACATGAAATTAACCTTTCAACTCAAGTAGGCGCGGTGGCCATTTCGCATTGTTTATGCGATCAACATCCTTGATACACCCACTATAATGAGTTATATTTGGGTTTAGTGTTGTAAAAGTAGATGTTTCTTAAAATGCGCCTCATTAGGTAACCTTGGTAGCTATTTGACCACAAAGGACTTTGATCAAATTTTATGTTACTCTATCTGTTTTGAATTTTAATTGGCTAGTGTTCAAATTTAAAATATGTCGTCTTCATTCTTAATATCATTAATCCCCGCTGTCACAGCTTTTCAAGTTGGAAGTAGTGTGCTAATTAGGAGTAGGTACATGTTTTGTACGTTTGTCTTTAGTTGTTTCAGTTGATGCATTTTCATAACAGTTTTCTGATTCAAATTTTGTTTCTTCATCCACATAATAACCATATTAACACTACCAATGACAACTTCATTTTACTCTTTGCATAGTACAAGCGCACATTTTTGTGACATACGTCAGCGACGAGAACATTTATGACTTTTTTCGCACTTGTAACACTTCTAAGGAAATAACAACGTACCAACATTTCGCCATTGAACGTGTTCAAACTCCTGCGCACCCGTGAGAACTTACTGCTGGCCATGAATAAGATATGAGGAATTAGCATAAATAGAGGGTCGCGTGCAATGACTCAAACTAATTGATATGTCGCTATTAACTACATACGTTTATCTAACCTTTACACCTATCTTAAATATCTTAATTTAAAAGAGTGTTCTTGAAGTTTCTTGCCCATTCTACGAAGATCTCTATAGATATAGAGATCTTTGTACGCTTTGGAATGGGCAACTATCTTCAACTTTTTGACTAACTAATCGACTTTTTGAGTATCCAAAATTGTCTGTAAATGATGTCGATGTCGATGTTTGAATCAAGATTTCTGAAAGGCTAACTATGATCAATTCTCTGATGAGTCAATCAGTCTCCTGTCAAATCAAAAATTAACTTCAACTTTTAAATAACGGCTTTTGTGGAAGAATCTTAACAATGTTGCTAGTATCAAAACATAATCAGACTATAATGCCTCTTACTGGGACACAGGCCTCTTCTCTGAAGAGGGAGTGGGCCATAACCCACCACGCAGACTTAGTTCGATTTGGTAGATGTTTCCTTCATCGTTTTGAGAGCAGTGGTGATGAAATAATGTACGCAAAGTAAAGTGCCTGTTAGGTTTCGATGCCTACAAATCGTAGGTCGTGGCCGCTTCCACTGTCATATTCACGTAAGAATTATTTTAGACTTTTAAACGTGTGTGATTGTTAAATAAATGATATCTATTAATTGTTGACATAAGTTGGACAACAAGCAAAAAATAGTTTAATTTTACTTGGTGTCTAACTAATGGTTCCAGAATGTTTACTAAGTATATAAAATACCTTGCTTGGGATATAGACCATACTTAAGTTTATCTATAACTTGAATATTTGTATTAAATTACTTGGCTGGCACTAAGAATAGCTTGGTTATTGCCAATGAACCACACAGCGCTATTTATCGAAGTGCCGAGAGCAATATTGCACGAGACCAGCATATTAATGCGTAGGATTATCTTATAGGTAACTTTCTTCATAATTCACAAATTATTATGGTCAAGGTGGCATATTATGGTAACCATAACGTTATAGCAATATGATATTATGAAACTGAGCATCGTAAACCTATTAATTAAGGGATATAAACAGATAAGCAATTAGTTATGTAATATTGCATGCTTGTGTTTATCTAAGTGTGATATTTATCAACCTACGTCCATCGTTGTGAAAGTTGGTAGAGAACAATTTCATAATACTGTGGGTTCTAAAAATAGTCATGGTAAATAATTATCTAATGCTGGGGTTTCCAATTATGAATATTGTTCTTCTATTATTAGACCATAGATTTAGAAGGCATTTCTTATTAGGAACCTCACCTGTAATTATTTCAATGCATAGTAATAGTGCCTTCTTACACAGAGTAAGAACAAGCAATTTTATATGTTAGAATTGAAATAACAATTTACAAAAGTAAAATTTTACGTAAACAGACATAAAACGAAAAAAGCATCTAACTACCGTTGATAGACAAGCAGAAAGCGGCCAAACACAACTAAGCAACAACAAAAATATTGCAGAAAGCAACAGGCCATAACTACAAGCTATTAAATTAAAAGATCAAGGTCACGATTGCTATATAATCACATATTTTATTGTTATTTATACCCCGAAGAGAAGAAGATCAATTTCGGATGGCGAGACTTTCACAAGGCAGTGCAGTGAAAGGTCTGTTCAAACTTTATAGGCCACTGGACTTGCCTGCTGATGCAAGATAGAATGCATTGCTTGCACTAAATGTAGGTTTAACTTTTGTTAGTGTAAATATTCTTGGTAATCTTGGTTAAATTGTTTATGAGAAGGGAAATTCTGGATCTGAGACTGGATTAAGGCCTGTATTCGCTAGGGTTACTTTTTTCTTTCAGTTTTGCACTAATAGTCTTTGATACATTTTTACGTGTTCAGGTCAGCGCCAACGTTTCAGAACCATACTTTATCACTAATTCATATAGATATCATGTCACATTCTTTGGTCACCTTACATGTATCTTCCAGAGGAATTCTACAGTTTTTAACATTTTTTTTCATATTACTCATTTCTTCTCTCTCGGCGAATAATTTACTACTATTCAGTCATTATTTTTAACACGTCGGTTTGCTTAAGCTACATTTCGGACAGTACCTACCTTCCTATTACGATTCTTTTATCTGCGAAAATATCAACGATTTCTACAATTTGTAATTTGCAGAAACATGTTACTATTTGCATAAATACGATCTTGCAATAGAGTCATTAATACTACTGCAGCTGGTAAAATCAAAAGTCATTTATTCAAACTAGGTTGAGAGTCAGCACTTTTGAACGTCAAAGTTACATAAGACAGTCCCCCCAAAACGCCCGTCCTTCGACACTTCCTAGTGCTTTAGCTGGGAAGAAGAAGTGACGGAACAAACTCCCCAGCAGCACAGCTATCTGTTAAGTTAGAAGAACTTGATTGTATACAATTGTAAGTAGGTAACATTACGAGACACAAAACATTAAATTAAATGATTTGCCATATGTTAGCTAGCCAACCCAATATTCCAAGAAATAAAATTAAATCAATACTCAAGCAAAAGCAAAAAATATTTATATACTGTAAATATAAGTACCAAACTAAAAGCCTCCTGGCATAAAGGGCGAGACAGCTTACATATGCAATGCTGAATCACCTGTAAAGCCTTATTTTTAGTACTTATGGTTTCCAAATTGAGTGTGAAAGATAATGCAAATAAAGTAGAAGAAATTACATGAATGTCTTACTTCTTTAAAACTATTTGAGACAGCTACTGAAGTTTGCGCAAAATATTCGTATGTAAGGAAAGATGTTCTCTTGCGATATTCGTATAGGTCAGTGCACAAACAGTGGAAATTACATAAATGGGTGGTAATAAAATGAAACATTCCTCTCGTAAACTACCTATGATATATGTATGATGTATGAGAGCATGATATAACTAAGTATTATATTACTTATCAAGATCTATGTTTCAGGTTTGCTTTATCTCAAAAATGTTAGCTCTGGCGGTAATACCAACTGTGGTTAAATATCAGGATCTAATAAATAGGGATGGCATTGCTTGCAATTTGGTTCAAATAAAAGTTCAATGTCTATACTATGATATACACACTCAAGTCAGTGCAAACGCAATGCCATTGCTCCAGGAACTTCTTACTAATAAACTTCTTATGCTAGTATTAATTAATTCCAACACTTTTTGCCTCATCATAGTAGCTGCAAACGCGATTAAAAACACTATATCTTTCACTGCAGCTATTCATTCTAATTCTTTATCGACAGTCGCGATATTGTCACGCGAATTATTACTCAGAGTAGTATTTTCTACCGCAATGTTCAATTTGGTTAATTCATGTTGTTCTATTTCTTCAAGAAATCACATATTACCATAAATGATTGATGAATCATCGGTTCCATTGGTATTGTTTTCCGAATAAATGAATATTTTAGGGCTTAAACCAGAAGTGTTAATCACTTCTGGTTTAAGGTTTATTGCATCTTTAGTAATCTCGCAAGTAACAGTCGTTTATAAATAACCCTCTACTGCGTCAATGTTACAAAGATTGTTTATTTCATATGATTCATAGAATTTTGCCATTCTTTCCGTTTTAAGAAGAGTAAGGTTGGAAAGTTTTCAACCGCAAGCTTAAGTCCGTTTGGCTTATTGCCATAGTCTGATTTCCGAATGACCCGCGGTTTTTAAAGGCCACAATGAAAGGACTGGGTTATAATTAATGGTTGGCTTAAATGATTAATTAATCCTCAAGATAGATAAACAGTTAATTGCAATATTTCATAGCTATAGGTAGGTGGAACTTCGCTTCTGCTTAAAAAACCAATGATGGTAATAGACCTCAAACAAAGACAGGAGAAATAATCGTGTTCATGTCGTTTAAAATAATCCAGGAGTACGTATAAAAATCAATCAGTAGGCTTTATTACATCAATGACTAAAAGTAACACAATAGAAGTAGAAAGTGGACGTAAGTTTTGCATACACACGTACAATGTTTTGTAACTGACCAACCAAGGACCGGTTGGACTCGTATGAGGATTTATATGGCGGTAACAGAACCGCAATTCACTTTATTTTGGGTTTTCTAATGTTAATTCATAGTACGTGCTCAAACTAGTTCGTTGTTATATCTTGCATAAAAGGTTTCATCATGTTATTGTTTTCATAACACCTGGAAATAGAAACTATGCATGCAAAGGAATCAAAATCTGTATCAGAAATCAGGCTAAATCACGTGACTACTACTACTTCTAACTCAACATGAACCTCTACAATATCGATATTGCTCAAATCACCGTATTCATTGGACTCACAACATGGGCTCATAATATCTCCCAAATCTATATATTCTGTGGGTGGATCAACTATCCATAAATATACTATTGCTGCTGTTGTAATATTGCTTGCAATTCTATCTTATTCCTATGCGTCATGATTTACACTGAGACATGGGGCTTTCCACCAGATTGCAGCTATTGATAGTATTAAAGTTACCAAACTTTTTGCATATGCCGAATCGGATTTAAAATTATCTTCTTTCAGAGTTGACCAAGATTTACGTCTTTGAGATGCTACGAATACTGATAAGGCAAAACTGTAATTAATTTTTCAACCTGCTGCAGCTTGTAAAGTGACCCTTATAGCAACGTATTTAGGTTCATCATTCAACTTATTATACATTCGGTTTTTTACTTTATATTTTCTGTTTTAATCTCCGCAAAAACGTTTTCATATGGGCTGTTTTGACAGTGCCGTTATTTACACCTGTGCGCGCATCACTATTGCGATGTGCGGAAAAAACAAGACCAGCGCAATATTTTCTATAAATATTGGTTAACGTTTCCATTGGATAGTTAATTATTTTCCGAAATGTTGACTTCGTGTAGGGAAGAAGAGCACAATTAACAATACAAATCTGTTTTTTCCTCGCAAGTGTTTAAAAAAGAAAAACTTCTTATTATTTGCGTGTACGTTGATCATTACACACTTATAATAATATCGCAGGGCAGCATGTGGCGTGCTGTTGGGCAGTAGCAACCCCACGGACCCTATCTCCCGGGAGAATTCTTGTTCCTCATCTCTGGCTTGCCTTTATTGGCTGGCTAGAGTGAACACTGAAGAGGTTCAGATGTCCCATCTCATTCTTGCCTATATTGGCCAGCTTGAGTGGAGATTCGCAAGAGCAAACGTGCTCGAGGAAAGGATATTCCAGTAAGTGCTCGTAGGGATCTTGATCATCTTCCGGGCTCTGGGATTGTTCTGAAAGCCGTGGAATACCTCTCCATTTCTCAAGCACATCAGGAAGTTGCCCCCTTGTCGCTGCGTCACTATGTGCCAGCGACGGTTTCCGGGGGCCCATTATTGAGTGTGCAAGTCACCCCCTGCTATTTAATCCGTGTATATACAAAACATTGATGCGGCAGGGGCCATAGGCCTTCCATAGTTCTTGGTAACCAGTCCATTTTAGCCAGCCAAACATATACTCCAACATCTTGGTTTCCATATCCTGCAATAGTCCAACACAAACCGGAGGTTGTCCTTGGGTGCACTTGCACAGTGCATACGGGGATAATCGTCGGTTAGTGCCTCACTTCATCTACATTTTCTAAGGGGCCTCTGCGAGGTGGCTTCGGCCCCTCATATGCCTTCCAAAAGACCGGGATCCTAGGACCCGAGATATATTAACATATATGAAAATAATAATAATAAACATTATTGTTAAACAAAACATAGATTTTACATTGGCCCAAACTAGGCAAACCTGTATCTTCGGCACCAATCTGGACGGTTAACCATTTAAACATTTATTTTAAAATCATGTTTTGACATAAAAGCTAAATATGCACTAAGAAGCTAAAGATACAAATTAAAATTACATAAAACAAAAACATTGTGAGAATAAACAAAAATGATAAAATTACAAAACTAGAAAAAAATAAACACTATTAATTAAATTAGTGTGAGTGCGTGATAATGTAATGGTGACTTGTATTATAATATAATCTTCTGTTACGTTGGGAAGAACATTTAAGGTGAATGCTCCAACCAACCCGCGAAATTCAAATTTTCTAACGTTTTTTGCAATTTGCAAGCCAGTGCTAGGTTGTATGTTGATTAAAATATTATTCGCGGCTGTAAGACATAATGTAGTTTCAGAATTATAATCATCAAAATCATCAACACAACGCTCTAAGTTCATAAAGCTGTAGGAGTGACTTTTTCTGTTATTTTTTTGTTCCTAGGCCTTTATGAACTCGGAGGGTTGTATTGGTGATTTTGATGATTAGAATTCTGTAACTACATACGTCTAACAGTCGCGAATAATACTTTAATCAACATACAACCTAGCACTGGCCTGCAAATTGCAAAAAACGCAAGAAATTTTGAATTTCGCGGGCTGGTTGGAGCATTCACTTAAGCCTTAAATTTAATGTTGTCCCCTGGTTCTACAAGAATATCTTTAAATCGTCATCGGCCACCTATAGTATATTTGGTAACATATGGTGTCCTTTTTGAAAAGATTTATCCGATGTCCCATTCACTCATAAGTTAACTCTTTCAAGTGTACTGGCTACTTCATTAATCAACTCAGTTTAGCAGTCTTCTGTTTGACATAATTTGTTTTATTGTCACAAGTAAATAATTTCTGACTCCATTTACAATCATCATCAAAATTGTCTTACGCACTTTTTTATTAGACGCCAGTTAATCTAGTTATTCTAACAAGCGTAACAATACCAATTTCTCCGTCTTCAATCAAAACGAATGATTTATTACTTATTGTTGTTACTTTGTTAAAGATCGTGAGCGTGTTGGTATGTTCACAAAAAATTCGCGTGCGATTGTAATCTCTTTACCCATTTCTCCTTCCTCTACTTTCATTGCTCTCATACAGATGCGCTCATCTGGTGTTACGATCTACATTCTTTCACTTGTCTTGAATTTAATTTTGTACTTAGTCCCTTTATCTGATGTATTACGAGGTGGCGAATTTCACACTACGTCTTTCACCTTTACTCTCACTGTCAGGGTTTTAATTACTGGTATATTTAAAAACCATTACAGGCCTTGGTATGGTATCCGTACCAGACAAAGCACATGTATTCTTGGTATTTCTTAACAGTATCGGTACTATTTTCGTACCAAGAAAATATTTCCATTGTTTAGAGTGAGAAAAAAATATAGTAAGTAAAAAGATAAAAGAATAGTTAACAAGTATTAGTAATATAACTACAAAGTACAGATACGAGGTACGTGGTACGCGGCGGGTATGTGAGTTTGGTACCTGTACTTGTTAGACGAATTACCGTCTGAAATCGGTACCCGTCTGGAACCAGTACCCTGGTACCGAAATGGGATGAACCGCTAAGTACCGATACATAACCTGTAGTTTTGGCACTGGTTCCAAGTCCTGGTCGCTGCTATATTGCTGGGAAAAATATATAACTATCCTTATGTGGTTTTTATAAAACAATCAAAATCTATAGTACTGTGGGCTATCAATTTAATTCTCAATTGGATCACCCGTTTACAATCCGACTGGCCTGTTAGTCTAGTGGTTAGTGACCCTGACTGCAAAGACTGAGGTCGTGGGTTCGATTCCCACCCAGGACAAATCTTTGTGTGATGAGCACAATCATTTGTTCTGTGTCTGGGTATAATTTATCTATAATATGTATGTATTTAGAAATATATAAGTATATTTATCAGTTGTCTGGTTACCATAGTACAGGCTCTGCCTAGTTTGGGATCAGATAACGGTGTGTTGGTTGTCTTAAGACATTTATTTATTTATTTATATCCGACCGCAGCATGCTGCGCTGATTCTCGCAGTTGCAGGTCTATTAATCTACGTGGTTCATATATTAAGTCACAAAAGCCACAGCCTCCTCAAAAACAATTTTATATAATATCTATAATTCTCATAAATTGGCCCTAACGAACATAGTATGCGATTAATCGCACAAAATGCGCGGTTGTGTCATCAAATTAGATGCGTGTGCGCAGTTATTATTTGTCATTATGCGCGCGCGCCGTGTTAGACGGTTATCTCGGCCATTGTGTTGAATTTGTCTGGTATGGGTTAGGTTATAGTTCATTTAAATGTTTGTATCTTGTTTTAAGTGGGTCATTCATTAAACACACAAAAGCATGTCAAATAATACGAGGAGAAGCGCTAACATGAAGCTGCATCCACCTCTGTATCAGGGACAGGTCCCACTGCTCGGACAACACCCTCAGGAGACTGTTTGAGCTGCTTCGCAGGCGATTTAGAAGTGAAGCGCTCCGCTTCCTTATGATGGCGAAAAAATCATCGGTCCGGGCCTCCGCAAACATGGTCGAAGCACTACAGAACCGCGGAAGCCCCAACAGTATCCTGAAGGCGTTGTTGTACTGCACGCGCAGTGCGCTGTACGCCCGCTGCGTAAAGTTGGTCCACAGGCTGCACGTGTAAAGTGACTGACAATATGCCTTAAATAAAGTCACCTTCACAGGTGTTGTACAGACGCCACCAGGTCAAGCTACCCGAAACTGTCAATTTTTCCCAATGAACCTTGAACCTAATGCTCTAGAAATAAAGTCGAAAATCTATCAAAGAAATCTGACAGATTGTAGTAGCTTGATGTGTTGGCGTCTGTACATCGCGCAAACCTGCGAGCCAACATATGACACCGGACAGACAGCGCCCTGCGCTCCCTCTCGATGTCCAGGTTGTCACACAAGTCGTCAGAGACCTAGTGGCCCAAGTACTTGAAATGCTGCACCCTTTTTATAGGAATTCCGCAAAGAGTGACAGGAGGTACGGATGAGTAACATTTGGTACCGGCTTTGAAGATTATAAATTCACACTTTTTAGCATTGTACCTGAGCCCATGGGCCTCCGCATATCTTGTCATATTGTTATACATTATGACAAGATTAGAAAGATAAAAGAGACATCAAATACAATCTGTGATAGCGAAATTCCTAATAAAAAGCGCTACTTAATATAATTAGCAGTCATGTGCCATTTCTCCCATGAAATCCATTGTTTCCCGTACCGCGTGAATGTGCAAACTGTTTTCACCATTTTCACTATTAACAATAGTCAATATTTACTGTTGGAGAGCGTGCATTGTGTGATAAACGAAAGTATTCGGTAGTCTAGGATATTGGCTGTATATTTGTATGATGTTTAGGTATGACTGCAGGAGAAACTGATGGTGGAATATGTTGAGTAGGTAACGGGCTAGTTTTTTTTTGTTCTTGTTTAGCTTCGACAAGAAATAAGTATAATAAATAACTAGCTTCTGCTCCTTTGTCCGCGTCAAATTTTTGCTACCGTTGCCATCGCATCGAATTGCCTGCCAGTTTTAGTCCATTTTTCGTTGCAGCTCCGCTCCTTTTGATCGTAGCGTGATGTTACGTATATAGCCTTCCAATAAATAAACTACCCGACACAAAAATATTTTTGCAATTCGGACTAGCAGTTCCTGAGATTAGCGCGTTCAACCAAACATACAATCTCTTCAGCTGTATAATATTAGTATAGACTAGCTTTTGCCAGCTGCTTCGCCTGCGTGGAGGTCGGAAAATATCACGCGGGTATTGTCACTGCTCAGATCCTATGTGTTTTAGCGTTATGTTATATAGCCTATAACCTGCCCAGGAGTATGGACTACAGTCGTACCAAGTTTGGTTATAATTCCTTCAGTAGTTTTTGACCCATGCGTGCACATACAGACAGACAGAAAGACAAAAAATTTACTGATTGCATTTTTGGCATCAGTATCGATCACCATTCATCCTCCAATAATTTTGAATGTATATTCAACGTACAGAATTGACCTCTCTACAGTTTTATTATAAGTATAGATAACCACTTATGTTTTTTTTTGTATCACCTAATGGACCAACTGCTGCTGTACCCATGCCTAGTTGGTAAAATGACAGGCAACGAGACTGGTGACATAAGACAATCATTTTACAAGTTTCGTTTGAACATTAACACCAGTCTGACTACCAGTATTTTACATGGTGCGACTGCCTATTTGACCTCCACAACCCTGTTACTAGGTAATACAAAACCGCTTGGTAAGACTGGTTGTCAGGCGTTCGGGCTTCTGACGACGCGACTTTTACTTTTCCGATTCTTGTCAAAGAGCTATGAATGATAGCTGGGTTCAACGGCTTAACGTGCTTTCAGAGGCATGGAGGCATCTTGGTATATAAAGATGGTCTCTTATCCACGGACAAACCGCGGTAAGCGTGACTTAACCTGATCGGTCGACCCTTGCGGCTGAGGATATTAAATTATTATTATTATATTAAGTGTCTGAGGATATTGGCTGTCTATTTTTATGGTGTTTGGATATGACAGCAGGAGAAACTGAAGGTTGCATTGCATAGGTTGACTAGGTACTGAGCTAGTTTTTTGTAGTTTCTGTTAAGCTTCAACAAGAAATAAGCATGGCTTCCAAAAATGGTTTTTGGTCGCAAGCGCAATGCTGAGCACCGGGTCTTGGGGTCAATTCCCAGGTCAGGCAAAGTGTCACTGGGTTTATCCATTAGGAATTTCTAAGGAGCAGCTCGGAGTTAGGAAGTTGGCGGTGTGATACCCCCGTGCCTCGAAAAGCACGATAAACCAATGGCTTGCGGGTGGCGAGCAATGGGTAGCTCGCCGCCCGGTAAGGACCAAGCTCGGGTCGACGGCGCGCAGTGTTCCACGCGCGCCTCAAAGAGATGTCAGCAGCAGTGTAGGGGTCTACTAGGAACGATGCCTGCCGGGGTCGCGTGATTGTTCGAAAGAGATACCGTGACCCTGGCACATGGGCAACTGATGGAACACGGGTGGGTTTTAGTCAGTAAAAGTCTGACACGCCCTCCCGCTCCGCCCAGAGCGGGAGAAGTCATTTGATGATTTCCCATCCTGAAAAAAAAAAAAAAAAAAAAACCAATGGTCCTACGCCTGATCTCACTCCAGTCGTGTCGGATTGCAGTCCCATCGGACTATGACTATGAGAAGAGGTAGTGCCACCCAAGAGTGGGAGACATCATTTGATGATTTCCCACCCACAAAAAAAAGAGGTATTACCGCTTTTGTTTTCAGGATGGGAAATCATCAAATGGCTTTTCCCGCTCTGGGTGGAGCGGGAGAGCGTGTCAGACTTTTACTGACTACCTACCCGTGTTCCTTCAGTTACCCATATGCCAGGTCCACGGTATCTCGTTTGAACAATCTTGCGACCCTGGCAGGCATCGGTCCTAGCGGACCCCTTTCTTTGAGGCGCGCGTGGAACACTACGCGCCGTCGACCCGAGCCTGGTCCTTACCGGGCGGCGAGCTACCCAGGTAGTACCGCTGTGCTTGCTTTCACACTTGTACACTATAATATCTCCCGCGCTGATGAGATTGGCTGCCATGGCCGAAATACAGTCTGAAGTGATTATATCGGTAGAACAAAATGTAATCGATTTCTGCTACAATGATTATAGTACTGTCCACGTCCGAACCATGTTAGGAAAGGTTATTTTAAATAATAACTTATATTATAAATAATAACTTATCTAACCTTGCCTAGAAGTATGTGATTTTTGTAGAGGCTAAGGTTTTCAGCATTGTTATTAAAGTTTAATGTATAATTATTTATTTAATACAATATACGCTAAGCATCATATTCCCACGTAACTGTTTTTTTTCCTAATTGACAACTGGCAACCAATATTAATTATCACTGTTAATATTTGTTAAATAACAATTGATTTAATACTAGCTTTTGCCAGCGGCTTTGCCGCGCATCATACTTATAAATCTTCCTCTTGAATCACTCTGTGTATTGATGAAAACCGCATTAAAATCCGTTGCGTAGTTTAAAAGATATAAGCGTACAAACGCGGAAAGAGACTTTGATATATAAGGTATCTTCTATATATTAATACGTGAAGAGAAAACTTTGGATCCCTTTTTACGAAAATTGGGCGGACGGCGGAGTATTAAATTTCGCACACTTATAGTTTATACAGAGAAGAAGTGACGAATGCTAATATTTTTTTTAAATTATGCGTTAAAATACATTATTTTCAATAAATAACACGTTACACACACTACTGTTCATTACCGTGTATCTAATACACACATGCATAGATATTCTTTTGTTTATGGTCCAAATCTGTCTTTATTATTATTATTATTATATTTTTTTTTTTTTTTTTTTTTTTAATTTATTCCTGACCATGGATACATGTCCTTCAGTCGTAATCATTAAACATACTACTCTTATTCTCAGCTAAGTACATCCCGAAACAATTAAATTTTTTCTACAGTATTCAGTAAATATCTAAATAATGAATTGAAATAAACTGTGTTGGAAAGTAATTCCTGAACGTGGCGGGGAACACATAAAAGAGTTTTGTTCTGCTATATCACTAATTTCACATTATTATACTCTTTGAATTTCACTGACAAGTAACAGTCTTTGCATGGCGAACGATTCACAGTCTAACGTGTTTTATATCCGCATTTTCTTCAGAACAATAGGTACGTTTGCTTTGACTGATGAATCTTAGCTTCAATGTCTTCAGTAATTACTTTAAAATATGTATTTATGTTTTTGTTGTATTCTCTTCCGTTTCATCTTCACATTCTTCATCTTCAAAGTTTTCGTGTGATTCGTTCTCAATTAGTAGCAAATCATAGATCTCGTCGTGGAATAAAGCAGCTGTTTCAATGTTAACATTTTCGTAGAAATCTGAACTGTTAACATCAATTTCTTCAACATTATTTGGTTTTTCATCCATATCTTGAATTATATTAATAAATATAAAATTATTGAAAACTTTTTGTATCTTTCCCGCCAATCACCATTTTCCTCCCTGTCTTTATTATTTTGTGCTGTGTTACCAACACCCAGAAATATTTACCCCTAAAGCTTAAGTTAAAAACCCCTAAAATTGCCACAATAACTAAAAAATCCGCTAAAAAATTATAATGAAAATAACCAACGAATGTTCAGTAATCATAGACCGGCACACAGTAGTAATATTTGTCTATATTTATTACGCGACATTTGTTAATCATTCACTCTGCATTCTTAGTATCGAGGAACCGTAATAGAAGTCGCTAATACTTTTATTGTACTCAAAAACACAATGAGAAATGTAAGATGGCAAAAAAACCCTAAGAATACTCCTAAAAATGGAACGCCCCTAAAAAATCTCAATCCTCTTATTTACCCCCTAAATTTGGGAAAACCCCTAAGTTGGTAAGCCTGATTTTGTGTCTATCGTCTTACTGAATGTCAAGTATAACCATAGGTAATAAATTAATTTTATAGATATATAACCTATTTCATTTTTTAAATGTATGATCATATCGAGAATATTTGTCTTTAATATTATTTGTATTAGCGACGATAGGAATTTAGTTTAGATATAAAAGAAATAATTTTTGTGGTTTTATGGGGAGTGTCAAGTATGGCATTAGTAAGTTTCCCATACAAAACTTAGTGTCGTGTGCAAACTGTAGAGGTTGTATGCCTCACGATTTTACAGGCTGGTCATAGATTGTACGGGCTGGTTAAAATTATGACATTTGGAACCGTCATAATTAATTAAAAATAATAGGGAAAATTCTATAAAAACAGAACAAATTTCTGTGATAATCATTCCATATTGTTCCATATCCAGCAGTTAAGAAGTATTAAGAAAATAAAAAAGAGAGTCCTGAAGAAGTATTCTTTACTCATTACACCTACGTCCTGGTCCTGGCCATCACCATCACGCCAGCGAACCCTCTCCACAGTAGCACAGTGTCAACAATTTGTCTATAATGTTACTGAATGTCAAATATAACCATATTATTTTTTATAATTATTATTATCTATATTTTTTCATTTAATAATGTATTTCTATTCAAATGAAGTACGGTCGAATTCCGACCAATGGGCGATCACTAGTATCTATTCATACACGAAATATTTTAAGGGGTACACCTGTAGGTGGTAAAGAAGCTATAGAAGCATAAATAATTTTTTTTTCTAAGCGTTTTTGAATTTTCGTAATTATTATAATTTTAAAACTACTTGAGACGTTTCGCATAAAACCTTTACTCCAAATTCTATTAATGGCCCACCTGACGCTGCGAGGGCGGCGACCGGATGGCACGAGCATGGCTGCGGTGTCTCGGGCCGTAAAAAAATAAGGAGCCAATATTTCTTATGTGCGTCAAATAATTTATAAATAGTAATTTAAAAAAAACCCTTAGAAATTTTTTTATTCGTTGCTATAGCTTCTTTTCCACCTACAGGTGTACCTCTTAAAATATTTCTTGTATGAATAGATACACCTTATATACTATGTAAAGAAGAAACAGCTACTACCTACTACGTTGGCTGGTAGAGAACGCCAAAGGCGGTAGTCCGCCTTTGTACCGTTTTGTGTGCGTAAAGTTTAAATAAACAAATGAATAAATGTAGGACAAAATTAATATTAGTTAAAGTCTTATTAAAATCAATGAACATCCGTCATTGTGGTTAGCATTCATAAACCAAGTAGTTGAATAATGATGAAATTGCATCACATAATTGTTTTTATTTGCAATCTCATTTTGTATTAGTTTATTAGGAGCTTAAAATAAATAAATAAAACTAATTGGTTCAAGGTCTGTCCAATTAAATAGCTTGCTAAATTAACCTGACGATAGCTAGAGAGGTCTTTAATTTGAGCATTTGAAGATGAGAAATTCTCTAACACTAATTTAGCTTTTTCATCAGGTGGGTTAATAAAATATGATGATTAATACGCTTTTATTTGGATCACCTGTCTATGTATGCAATATTTTAAAGTGATTACCAAACACTTCAAAATGTTAGATTAACTTGAAATCTAGCACACTTTTTAAAAACCAATGACAAGACATTAATTGGTTTGTCCTATTATTCTGACCAGAATCTTCAGGATTAGCGATTTTATTCATTCCACTTTTTTGTTCGGATCCCTTATTTTTTTTTTTAACTAGAATTTTCACCTTGTTGCACCACCTATCTACCGGTTGAAAATGTTTAAATTTATTACGTTTTTCACAAATTAATTTTTAATTCCGCGGGCTACATTGAAGTAAATCACCACAAATCCAACGCCTTACTAATGCTAAAGTAGAATTGACCAATTCTCGACTTCCAATTCTAAATTCAGAGACCAGGGTGACTGCTTTGAATGTCTAATTAGACAGCAGCATCTCATTATCATGTAAATTGATTGTTGATCAACGATTAGCGGCTACAACACAATGCCATTCCAAGTACGTCCGTTTACCAACACTGGGTGGAACGTAAAGGTATGCCTAAATAAAAGTGCATTTTGGCATTTCATTTTCAGACTCTCTGCTCAGCGCCAAATTTTGAAAACCCAACAGTGCAATAATATTTGGGTGTCCTAGGGCTGATTTTTCAATAGTCAGATAACGTTTATCGGAAGGTTCTGACAGTTTGACATATTTTCTATTTAAGAGCTATCAAACCGCAATATTTATTCATCAGATAAAAGTTACCTGAATATTGAAAAATCAGCCCTTAGTGCAATCGGTCAGTACGATTTCACTGCTAATGCTTAATAAACCAATTAACCTGTGCTAACGTTATGTTTACATCATTTCTACTCTTGTATTCAAGAGTACACTCTTGCAATGTAGCAATTATTCATTGGAATAAATTGACGATTTAAGATTTGTAGGTACCTACTTACACCAAGCTTCGGTTGCTCTTGCGCATCAATAATTATTATATTTATTTATTATAATTATTACATAGGGTACTTATGTGATTGCAATAAACATAAGTACTTAATCAAGTGTAGATCACTGGTGAATGTAAGGCATTCAGAATATCAACAAAGTCGAGTCGGAGTCGTACTCGATTGTAATGCGATTTCTTTCTAATATGATTGATTATTCCCATCCACCAATCAGAAGGTCACAGCGATAATGTTGTACCATCCATAATGATAAAATCGGTTGCATAATATCAGCTGCTTCCGATACAAAGGTTTATGTACACAAGGTGTAACAGAATAAACGCAAGTCCTGAAAGTGGTTTGACTACTGAATCGATTTCAGTTATTTTAACATAGGTTTTTTTTAAATGTCTATTTTGCTATACCTACCGCCGAGAGCAGTAATGGCCCAGTGATAACGGCCGCGACTTACGAATTGTAGGTCATGGGTTCAAACCCAAGCAGGCACTTTACTTTGTGTAAATTATTTTGACGTTGGAATCCGGCATGTCTTAGAACAAAAAAATCGAAGACATGTGACATCTACCAACACGCACTGGGCTCACGTGGTGGGTTATGGCTCACCCCTCTCACCGAGAGGAGGCCTGTGTTCCAGCAGTAGGCTGCTGAGGATG
The DNA here is from genome assembly GCA_932294355.1 of Aporophyla lueneburgensis. NCBI lineage: Eukaryota > Metazoa > Arthropoda > Insecta > Lepidoptera > Noctuidae > Aporophyla > Aporophyla lueneburgensis. The sequence goes on along the minus strand of OW028758.1, from coordinate 22,482,415 downwards.
ATGATAACCACATACAGGAAAAGAAAATTAATTCTTATTTCAAGGATTTAAGACTCAATATTAAAAGCGTAAAGTAATGTTGAAAATCGTGCTGACCTTAGTCGGCCCGATTTTCTTAATAATAGTAGGTAGCTTTAAAAAAAAGTTTTGTTCATATCAATATTTTAATTGGGGTGTATGAAATCTGGCGTTAATTATTTATAGACCTATGTTGAATATTTGAGAAGAATGTAAGTATCTAAGTTCGAATAATATGATCATCCCAAAAAAGAACCCGATGAAATTTATCAATGAACTGACTTTCGTTCTACTTGTGAACCGTGTTTGAACCCGACAATAGCACAGTGACAGTGACATTGAATGGCGATAGACATCTATCGCGAGTTCGAATCTTTATCATTGTGAAATAGTTTTGTTGTCATAACATTCTAAGTTTTTATAACTAATTTATTTAATTTGGGTAAGCTTTTCGGTAACTACCTAGTATAAATTAAAGTAAAAGTTCTGCTGAAGACAGAATTCCTCGAAGGGTTGGGCAGAGGTGTATAATAAAGTGAACCGCCAGCGTTGCCACGTTGGATGGCAATAATGATTCGTTGACCCAAAAATAGGCCAGCCCTCTGGGCACGTAAAAATTTTTGCCAGATAAGTTTCAATTTAAGTTTCATGCAAATTGAATCGCAGAGAATTGAAATTAAGATCACCATAGATGCCAAACATTTTGATACAGAAATCTTCTAGGCATTACCATAAATCTCTCGACTTGGTCTTGGTACACTTATTGATGACACTTTCATACATTAGCATAAAGCGTCCGTTTCTACGTATCCGCTTGGTTGGTCAAGTGACATATGTTGCATTGAGACGCACTTCTGTATCTGGGTCAAAAGTGTGTTTGTTTAAGTGATATTTATGAAAGTTCGTCAGTTTCACATTTCATTTCATCTGCAGATGTCGGTGCTAACTGAGATATCTGAAATTAATGTTTCTTTTATTGTGCCAGGTTCGTTAAAGACTGCTTAAGTTTATCCTACTTGCTACTTTAATATTATAAAAGTAAAAGTTTGCATATTTGTTAGTACTAAATCTCGCAAAAACGTTTGAACGGATTGGATGAAATTAGGCAGACATATACAGAGGTAGATTATATTCTGAATAACACATGGTAATGTTTTGTCACGGTAATACGTTTCCGTGGGTTAATTTTTGATCTCCACGCGAGACACGCGCACCTAGAGATTAGACAAATTTTACCTTTTTTCTGTGGATCTCTGTCTGGGGAGAACAAAGGGTTATGTCCGACTCCTAACGACTAAAACTGTGGGGGTTTTAATCGGTAGGAGTCCTTCTACTGCTATGAGTCGGTGGCCCGGGAGATAATCGTACATTCGCCACACCCTCGACTGGTTGATAACAGTCGCCGTACGAATCTCCGTACTATCTAGCGAGCCCCATCACCAAGCTGATAACTTATAACTTAAATAGACAGGTCCCTTCTTAGTTTAAAAGTTGCCAAACACCAATTAGGCAATTGGAACCGTGAAAGCTTCAAACAGTGTTTAAATTGAAACTGTTATTAAGAACTCCGTTGGGTTATTCATTTTTACCCGATTTTCAGAAAAGGAGGTACTGTATTCGACCTTTATGTATGTAGGTACGTGATTTCTCAAAAACGACTGTTCCGATATGGACATAATGATACAAATGCTTATTTTTCAGGGAAGGTTTTAGTAAAGAACGAATATAAATCAAATATAAGGATCTGATGAAGATCTTCGGTAATAGATCGAATATACAAAACCAAAGATACCGACTTCCGAAATTATATTATTTTTCACTTATTAGTGTTTTTTTTTGGAATACGGTTGTTTTTTTTTTTCTAACAAAGTTTTTTTCCTTTATGTCTACCTTTTCAAAAAGTATCATGTCTATTTGCATAATTTTAATATACTAGTGATCGCCCATTGGTCGAAATTCGACCGTACTTTATTTGAATAGAAATACATTATTAAATGAAAAAATATAGATAATAATAAATATAAAAAATAATATGGTTATATTTGACATTCAGTAACATTATAGACAAATTGTTGACACTGTGCTACTGTGGAGAGGGTTCGCTGGCGTGATGGTGATGGCCAGGACCAGGACGTAGGTGTAATGAGTAAAGAATACTTCTTCAGGACTCTCTTTTTTATTTTCTTAATACTTCTTAACTGCTGGATATGGAACAATATGGAATGAATTATCACAGAAATTTGTTCTGTTTTTATAGAATTTTCCCTATTATTTTTAATAAATTATGACGGTTCCAAATGTCATAATTTTAACCAGCCCGTACAATCTATGACCAGCCTGTAAAATCGTGAGGCATACAACCTCTACAGTTTGCACACGACACTAAGTTTTGTATGGGAAACTTACTAATGCCATACTTGACACTCCCCATAAAACCACAAAAATTATTTCTTTTATATCTAAACTAAATTCCTATCGTCGCTAATACAAATAATAATTAAGACAAATATTCTCGATATGATCATAGATTTGAAAAATGAAATAGGTTTTATATCTATAAAATTAATTTATTACCTATGGTTATACTTGACATTCAGTAAGACTATAGACACAAAATCAGGTTTACCAACTTAGGGGTTTTCCCAAATTTAGGGGGTAAATAAGAGGATTGAGATTTTTTAGGGGCGTTCTATTTTTAGAGGTATTCTTAGGGATTTTTTGCCATCTTACATTTCTCATTGTGTTTTTAATTACAATAAAAGTATTAGTGACTTCTAGTACGGTTCCTCGATACTAAGAATGCAGAGTGAATGATTCCTGCCAGGGTCGCGTGATTGTTCGAAAGAGATACCGTGACCCTGGCACATGGGCAACTGATGGAACACGGGTGGGTTTTAGTCAGTAAAAGTCTGACACGCCCTCCCGCTCCGCCCAGAGCGGGAGAAGTCATTTGATGATTTCCCATCCAAAAAAAAAAAAAAAAAGAGTGAATGATTAACAAATGTCGCGTATATAGACAAATATTACTACTGTGTGCCGGTCTATGATTACTGAACATTCGTTGGTTATTTTCATTATAATTTTTTAGCGGATTTTTTTAAGTAATTGTGGCAATTTTAGGGGTTTTTAACTTAAGCTTTAGGGGTAAATATTTCTGGGTGTTGGTAGCCCTGCACAAAATAATCAAGACAGATTTGGACCATAAACAAAAGAATATCTATGCATGTGTGTATTAGATACACGGTGATGAACAGTAGTGTGTGTAACGTGTTAGTTATTGAAAATAATGTATTTTAACGCATAATTTAAAAAAAATATTAGCATTCGTCACTTCTTCTCTGTATAAACTATAAGTGTGCGAAATTTCATACTCCTCCGTCCGTCCAATTTTCGTAAAAAGGGATCCAAAGTTTTCGCTTCACGTATTAATATATAGAAGATGTAGGTACAGGATTCTTGTGTATATGTCTCTGCTAAAGCAGACCTCTCACCTTCATATATTTAATACTACATAGAGTGACAATCACCACAATGACCTAGGCTTCAGCCTAGAGATGGCCACATAAGGCACCACATAGCACCTTACTACGGTCAGTTGACCAATATTGTCATTGATTGATTGATAGTAGCCATAAGAAATGATAGCCCGTTATATTAGCCCATGCATATGAAAACAGTTTTGTAATCGTTTTCCTTAGATGAACGGCGCGATACGCAATCAATTTGTTAAAGGACGGGGACTGTGCTTGTGAATTTGTAATCTGTAAATAAGTTCACGCTTCAGCATCAGTATCAGCATTGTATAATGTTCCCAATGCGGGGACAAAGGCCTCCTCTCGGTGTGAGGGAATGGGCCATAATCTACCATGCGGGCCCAGTGCGAGTTGGTAGATGTCACATGTCTTAGATTTTTTGGTTCTTAGACATGGCGGCTTCTTCACGATGTTTTCCTTCACCGTTTTGAGAGCAGTAGTGATTAAATAATTTACACAAAGTAAAGGGCCTGCTTGGGTTCAAACCCACGACCTGGTAAGTCGCGTTAGCATTGGGCCACCTATTTCTCGGGTGCACACTCGCGCTTGCGTGGGGGTAAACAGAGGTAGGTTTACTTATAAGACCTTTTCCAAAGACGACCCTCACCCAGTTAATCCTTAAAGCTACGGGGCTCATTAAGTATTTAATAAGTGGGTAAGCTTAGCTTAAATATTGTAATATAAAGCTGTGGCCAAACTGAAGAGTGGGACTTAAAAATTCTGCGGCGATTGTGTCAACTAACTTAACTACTACCACGCCAGATTGAACAACTATAATAGGGTGTTCTAACTGGCGTAATTAGACTCGTAATTTCCTAGTTATTCAAAGTTACATTTTTAAAAACTCCCGAACAAAACAAGCCTCTATAAAGTAAAAGAAATGTATACCTATTGGCCCTTTAAGTTTAATAGAAAGTTATTGGTTATACTTTCATCAAAGGATCATCGTGTCGAAACGGCTGAACAGACTTTGCTAAAAATTTCTAAGAACCACTGCTAGAATACGTATTTAAATAAAAAAAAAAAACGCACTCAAATTGGTATACCCGTTTATGAGGCTACGACGCTATTAACAGAGATACTGGTAGACACACATAGCGGTCAAACTTATAACACCCCTCTTTTTGCGTCGGGGGTTAACAACACCCGTCTTTTTGCGTCGGGGTTAATAACAGCCATCTTTTTGCGTCGGGGGTTATCGACACCCGTCTTTTTGCGTCGGGGTTTACAACACCCGTCTCTTTGCGTCGGGGTTAACAACAATCGACGCGTGCAGTTTCGTCACGAATTTTACACGAGATGCACTTCAGTGTGACCAGAGCTTAAAGTCAGTAATCTGTCTCTTGAAAACAACTAAAATCAGTTTCGATCGAGTGAATGGTTAACACATAATATGTTATTAGTTTGCACAATATTATCGAATGTTGAAACTTTGACGTTCAATAGATGGATTTAAGGCTGAACTAATTCGGTATGATAGCTTTTAGTCTCATTATTATCATGAATAACCTTAGATAATTTATAAATACAGGGTGGCAGGGACATTGATGTGCAAGCTTTTACCTTGGAATCAGTAGGTATATGATTTTGAACCCAACTGCGTTGACATTTACGCTGCTTATTTAAACAAAAAACATCATATCGTTGAGTGTTGCTATACCTACCTACCAAGCAAGACCCCTCTGTGCCTCGTTAAGCCGTTGGTCCCGGATGTCTTTCTTGGATCTTTGGCAGTCGTTACGGGTTGTTAGAAGCCCGAAAGTTTGACTGGTTGTCAGACTTTCGGGCTTCTAACAACCAAAGGGTCTGACCAAATGGTATCGTAATACCCAGTAACTAAGTTGTCGAGGTCAGATAGGCAGTCACTTCAAGGAAAAATTTGATGCATCTAGCTAGACCGGAAGCCGTCCTATACATAGTTGATAAAAGCTATCTTTTATGCTATGTTAGGATCGGCTGCCTAGTCAGATTATAAGGTAAGATTGTCTAATGAGACTCTCAAAGATGGTTACATCGATACAACAACATCGGTTTATGATCACGCTTGCTATTGCACGTTGTCGATCCCCTGATCAACACTGAGGCCCTTCTCTCACTTATGTTGCCATCTACTCTTTATTAATGGTGTTTGTCAATATTACAATCTTATCGTTTAAAGAATTGTTTGCTTTCAAAAAGTCAGAATAGCTTACCAATTTAAGCCAGCCCACCCCCTGTTACATGAGACTTAAACATAACTGGCGAAATGTGCCTAAACCGAAGGAGAACACAAGCGTGATGTATTATTTATATGTATTCAAAAAGCGAGGTAGTAGACCTCTGGTCGACTTCGAAATAAAAACGTTATTTTATTTTTTAACAAGCAATTTTCGCTTACCCATGCATGTATACCAAAAAAAAATTGATGCTATCAGCCTATTATGTTCCCACTTCTGGCTAGTGTTGCAAAGGACTCGAGTCTTTGAGTCGTAATTTTAAAGACTCGACTCGATTATGCAAGACTCAGTGTGCTCAAAAGGCTCGGAGTCTAGAGTCAAGCCGAGCCCGAGTCATTCTCGAGTCTAAAAAACGGACTCGAGTTTTAAAAAGGACTCGAGTCTTAAAAACGACTCGAGTCTTAAAATGAACTCGAGTCTTGTAGCTCATCATCCGAAAAAACTCGAATAACTCGTCAGATTTTTTTCTACGCAAAGTTACATCATAACCACTAATTTGAATTTATTGCCTTCTTTCGAGTCTTTTCGAACGATGAGGTACAAGTTTCATCTTCATGCTCCGAGTTTCTCTTTAAGACTCGGGTTCATAATAAGACTCGAGTCCTTTTTAAGACTCGAGCCCTTTTTAAGACTCGAGTCCTTTTTGAGACTTGAGTCCTTTTTAAGCTTTGAGTGCTTATCTGTAGACTCCGAGCCTTTTGAGCACAGTGAGTCTTGCATAATTGAGTCGAGTCTTTAAAATTAGGACTCGAAGACTCGAGTCCTTTGCAACTCTACTTCTGGGACATAGGCCTCCTCTCTATGAGAAGAAATCCACCATGCGGGCATAGTGCGAGTTGGTAGATGTCACATTTCTTAAAATTTTTAGTTGCCAAAAAAAAGGACATGCCAGTTTCCTCACGATATTTTCCTTCACGTTTTGCGAGCAGTGATGATGCAATAATTTACTCAAAGTAAACCGCCTGTCAGAGTTTGAATCTACGACCTACAAGTCGCGGCCACCACAATCTTGATTCCAACATACAGTGAAATTCATCTAAACACACATGTGATTACTGGTTATTACTGGTTTCATAGCTGTGCTAGTTGTAGCCTTGACCGGTTCGGTCATTGTCATCATTCACATGGAGTTGTGAAAGCTGATGAGTTTTGGATGAGCCCTGCTAACATTGAGAAATTAAAATTTCGGGCGATTAGAACGGTACTTGGTTTTACCTATGTGTTACTTGGTCATTATATGTTTTGTAATCTGTGATGACTAGAATCTTATACCGAGGCGTATCATATACCACGAATCGTTGTAAGTAAAAAGCAAAGTTAATTTCTTTACCTGCCAGGGTCGCGAGATTTGTTCGAAAGAGATACTGTGGCCTTGGCATATGGGCAACTGAAGGACACATGGATGGGTTTTAGTCAGTAATAGTCTGACACGCCCTTCCGCTCCACCCTCGAGTGGAACACGTAATTTGATGACTTCCCACCCACAAAAAAGCTAACTTCTTTAATGACTTTTACATTTAAATTTAAACGTTCCTTTCCGATCGTGCACGTTATCGTCTTTAATAATGTTCTTTCATCCTGTGTCTCTTGCGCGTCCTCCATCTTTTTTCTCTTTCCATCCCTCATGCACATGCTGTCATACCCATCTTCTAACATCCTCATATCTTGTAATAAAGTGGTATCACACAAGATATAAGGTTATCACCTTATACCCCTCCTTAATAGATTCGTTAAATTATCTCAGTTCACCGAATTTAATTGTTACTGGCGTTCAAAAAAAATTCAAAATTTTTCGAATTTTTAATGCGAGTGCAGTTCTAGATATAATAAATATATGTATACCCCGTGTTGAATAAATTCAAATCTGTTAAACTGCCACACGTCAGCTTTTTACAGAGCTCGTCACGTCCAAAATCTAGATACTTTACTATAACGGTAATCAAACAGTTATCTTACATATCAACAAAAACTTCATAAATACCGCATCTACACTTCATTCGTCTACGTTCACTTTCACCGTGACTGCGTTGGCGCATGCCTCCGACGCGACGGACGTCCGAATTCTGTTCGGCTAACGAATCTGCATACAAATCGAACTGTGCTTATATTTGGGTAGACGTCGTCGTGAGGCAGAGAGAGTGTTGGTGGTATTTAGGGTTGTCAGACACTGACCGATAAGTCACGTGAAAACATTAATCTGTATGTGGGTTCCAGCATGTATCTTATTTATTCTCATCTTCAAGTGTTTTGTACTAAGATGGAAGTGTTTAGGAAGCCCGCGAAATTCATTTTGTTATTACTTTTTTAGCTAATTGCAGGTCAGATCATGTTGTATGTTTATTAAAATATGTTTCATGACCGTAACAAATATGGTTTTACAGAATTATAATAATAGAAATCATCAATACAACTCTCTAAGTTCAATGACATGAAGTTTGATAATAATAACAATTCTATTCTTTGTAATACATACTTAAGTATTACGATCGTGTAACATATTTTGTTGAACATACAACCTTAAGTAGGCTGCTGCAAACCCTTCACATTGTTTTCATAAATAATGAATATATGGTAATAAAATTATGCTGCCTTTAAAAAAGGTATGCCGGTTGTACTTCCCCGGATAGAGTCTTTACTCAAAAAACCTTGTTTTCTTGTTTAACAACAAAAATAAAAACATATCTGTCTGTGTCGGTCTGCTCCGGGGAAGTTCTACAACCACATCCCCGCAGCAGACCTTTTAAAATGGGCTCTTCAAAATGATCTTCTTACTGTGATATATTTATAGTCATTCCTTTCGGTAAATCATTTCGATGTGAAAGCCCTAGTAAGCCGTCCACGGTGAATGGTCATTGTACGTTACTAGCTTCTGCTCGCGGCTTCGCCTGCGTGGATGTCGGAATATGTTCTACTGGGACAAAAAGTAGCCGTCATCCTTTCCTAGGATGCCATCTATCTCCTTACCAAATTTTATCGAAATCCGTTTTGTAGTTAAGACGTTAAAGGGTAACATTCGGACAGAGTTACTTTCGAATTCATAATATTTGTGTGGATGAGAAAGTGGACCCTTGACCGTGCTGTTTTGTTTCGTTTGCGGATTTTGCCTTTAATGTATGTTTACTTAAATAAGTAGATACACAGTAAAAGCTTTTTACTATTATGTTAACTTTTTTAAGTGCTTTTTACGTTTGTGAATGTTTGTGATTTACGAACGTACGTATTTGCTCGACTAACTTTGGACTATGGCTGTCTTTGGCGATGTTTGTTAGGCACCATTATCTAAATATTGTTGCTTATAATGTTTGAGTTGGGTTTCGCGTGGGACGTAAAGAACACTACCATCCCATTTCTTCCCGTGGGTGTCGTAAGAAGCCACTAAGGGACCTACTAGAGAATGGGTAGCAGCGTTCTCTATGCATTTTACCAACAAACTACGATCGCCAACTTGCCTGCCAAGCGTAGCGATTATGGCAAAACCTCCCAATTTGGGGGAGGCCTATGTCCAGCAGTGGATGTTTTTTGAGTAAAATGATGATGATGTTTGAGAACATAGTTGAGACTTGCCCTAATAGGTATAGACTAGGTACGCTTTGACATTGTAGGAAAACAATTTCTGTCTTTTTTACCATTGAGGAAGAAGACTGTGAAATTAGTTCCGCGCGGATGGGACTAAGTGTGTGTTGCTATTGGTCACTGCTAATGGAGTTCGTTGCTTAAAAGGAGAATGGACCTTAAGTAGGCTGCTGCAAACCCTATGGGTGGGAACTATGGGTGTCTGCCCTGAAGCCCAGTAGCCATAAGATATATGACAAGATCCCATCAAGGAGAATATTTCTTATTATGACCACTACTCTTGATTGTTAGTACGTAAAAGGACCTAGAGAATGCTAAATGTGAGTAAATTAGTAAGATTCAAATTAAAGTATTTCGTCAAATACATAACTTTAATTAATTTTGTGCCTGGCAAACGTCATCTTTTAAGCCAAGAAACGGACATTTTAAAACAATGGCTTCCTAGATGCAGTTGTAGGAACATTGTTTTATACTTCTTACTACTACTTGCTTTTTGATGATTTTTGGGTTCAGGACAGATTCTGGATGATTTTGCCCAAAAATGTCCATTCGTCGCGAGATTGCGCTAAGTATTTGTCTTGTCACTGAATAGTCGCTTTTAACTCTGAATTACTTTGACCAGTGAGTGACACACCACAGACTGCATAGTTCACCTAACACTCAGCGCTCTCGCGTCAAAGCTTCCTGCTACAACAGAACTAACACTTTTTTTTTTGTGGGGCATCTCGTAGTTAATCCTGAAAAGATTTTTACTACTTAAACGGATTTGGTCCCGGCGAGTTCTAAAAAGTTACCTTTTTAGGCCTCCAGCCGGGGCTTATTATACTTAAAACTAAAGCGAAAGCTCTAAGGGTTACCCCGAGGGGGGTACGAACCTCGGCTTAGGCAATCACTGGTAGGGGGACAGCAAGGGACTGGCTGGATCTGGGTTAAATTATTTAGGGACTAATTTAAAGCTAACGGCGCAGCATCGCGGGCTGGCTCTTGCAAGGGCCGGGAGGGACTATTAAGTCGGGGTCGCGACGACGGACCTCGGCGGCGAGGTCGGTACGGTTTGTGTTTGTGTGCTGATCTAGCTGTACTGGTCTCTTTTCGACTCTCCTGGAGGAGAGTAGTGGGATCGTCAGGATCGGTTAGAACGTGCCGCGAGCGGCGGACTTTACTGATACGGGAGGGGGTGTAAGTAGCTGCCGCGACAACCAGAGGGTTGCGGTGGGCTACGGCCCTATCGAAGAAACGCTTCGAAGCGCGTTTCATATACTGATGGATAGTCGGGAGTTTCATATCTAAATGAAGATTGATATTCCGAACAAACCAAGGCGCGCCTGTGGCTTGACGGAGAAAACGGTTCTGGAGGGTCTGCATCCTATGGATGAATCGGGGCTTAGCATGTGCAAAGACTGGGCTTGCATATGTCATAATGGGCCTGATACAAGCGGTGTAAAGCCGCTTCTTACACAGAAGAGACATTTTGCTCCGCTTGTTCAGGACGCAATGGAGCCTACCGAGAGCGAAAGCGGCCCGCGAGCGGGCCTGCTTTATGTGCTCAGAAAAGGTGAGGTGTTCGTCGAGGATGACACCTAGATATTTGGCTTGCTTCGCCCAAGGGATCTGCTTGCCGAACATTGAGATGGGTCGGGGAGGGGGGTGGTTACGTCGCGGTCGGGTGTAAAAGACCGCCTGACTTTTATCGGGATTGACTTCGATTCGCCACTTCCTGAACCATTCGCCGAGCTCATCGACTGCGGTTTGGAGGTAGCGAACCAGCGCTGTGTCATTAAATCCCGAGAAGAAGATGGCAGTGTCGTCTGCGAACAGAGCTAACCTTGCCTTCTTACTTCTGGGGATGTCGCTAGTGAACAGCGTGAAAATGAGGGGGGCTAGTACAGAGCCTTGAGGGACTCCTGCACGGATCGGGTGAGGGGAGGAAAGTGCCCCTTCGATGCGATAGCGAAAGGTACGGTTCGCAAGAAAGTCTCGTAAGATGAGCACGAGACGGTCTGGCACTCCGAGTTGGTACAGCTTATATAATAAGCCGTTGTACCAGACTTTGTCGAATGCTTTCGCTATATCGAAGTATACAGCGCCCGTGAACATACCACGCTGAAAAGCAGCATTGATATGCTCAACGATACGGTGTACCTGATGGACACACGAGTGTTGGGTTCGAAAACCAAACTGCTCGTTGGGGATGAGGCCCTTGGTTTCGGCATAATGTCTGAGTCGCTTATAAATAAGTCTCTCATAGATTTTGCCGAGAACTTTGAGCAAACTAATGGGGCGATAGCTCGTGGGCTCGGTTTTGGGCTTACCGGGCTTAGGGATGCCAATGACGGTGGCTTCCTTCCACGCTTGGGGGAAAATATTATTACTCAAGGCACCATTGAAAATGGTAGTCATGAGCATAATCAGGTGAGAATTAACACACAATACGAACCAAACCTAATACTATAATGACAGAAGATCATCTGGATCATAGAAATATCTACTAACAATATATCGCCATTAAGAGAAAATACTATCATACCTACGTACTATTATACTGCACTTAGCAAGACCGTTAGGCGGATCTATAGACCCGTTCGTGTATTAAGGCTCGCTCATCATAGGCCAATGGACTCGTTTCCTACAACAAAAAACAATTAATCAGTGATTGCGAGAACATTGGAGTCACTGGAGCAATGTGTTGGTGTAAAAAACATAGATCAAGAGTCGGTTATTAACATGGCCCGAGCTGTGATGTATTTCCTTTTAAAGATCGTGTTGAGTTGAATGTCAGAGAGCCTCTCAAATGTATATTGGACCTAGCCTTATATTATTTACGAGTATTTGTATTTGTGTTTTCGAAACTAATTTTATGTTTTCTTATTTGTTACAGGTAAGTTCGTTTTTCTTGACGGTTCCAGTTACCACAGTATTTTCGATTCTGCCAGACGAGAATTAAGAAAGTGTCAAGAGGTACAGTAAGTGTAGTTATGACTTCATTATCACTAATTTAATTTCGATCCAGCCTGCCTCTTGCTGCACTCATCCAGTGAGACCCTAAGCCGAGGTTTGTACCACAGAGGAGGTGCCTTTCGCGTATAGTTGCTCTAGTTTTTAGTTTTTAAGCCCTGTAGCCATAGACAAGTCCGGTTAAGTCATTTCCAAAAAAACCATCCCCAATTTTGAGGAAACCTAAGTTCATTGTTGACATTGTTAAGGTCTTCAAGGAAGGAATGGGGAAATTACTTTGCAAGCTATAGTCCAGCAAAAAAATAAGCAGTTATGGAGACTGTAGACAGATGTATAAACTTACATCTTTGGAAAAAAAAACAACACGTCACAATAGCTTGTCGATGACCCGAATGCCTATACTATTCTATCGAAAATACCTACCTTTGCCATGTTCATATCTAGAATATCAATCAAATACATAGCAAACTGGCAAGGCTTATATATTGCTACTACAATGGGCTTAATTCAGTCTACTTTGTTAGTGAAACTAACAGTTTTTGTACAAAATTGGTAAGCATCTTGACCAATACTTTTCTGCTCAGCGGAGTGCGATAAGTATGAATATTTGACATTTCTGCTTTGTGAAACATTTCTGCACTTACATAGCAATGCACAAAGTAAGAGAACAGCAATAAGAAATGCACCCATTTTAAATAAGAGGCTTTTGAACGTCTTCGAGTAGCAACTGATCCAGAAATTAAAAGCAGGCTACTAAAGAATACTGCAGGCTACTAAGATTAAAGGGCCAGTTAGCAGCTTCATGTCTGCAACTAATTACAACATATTGTGATTGTTATTTATTTATTAAGATCAGTCAATCTCGTACCTACGTCCGGTCAGCTGCTGGAAATACCGTCAAGTTCAATGTAGCTTTAAGCTTGCACTGGCTTTCTGTTGACCCTGTGTCGTGCAGCTAAGTACCCTAGCTGTACTTTTAGTCCGAAAGTATCAAGTTGTTGATTAAACTGATTTAGTATAAAATACATTATATCAACATATTTATTTATGTCATTGAGCTGCGTATTGAATGTTTTGCGGCATTGAATGCGGATAACCAGTAGCAAGCCGTCAACCACAAGAGTATTTAAATGTAATTAAGACATGCAAGTAATAATAAATGAGATAATGAACAGAATTAAGTAATAGGTATCTGGTAATTTTGGCGATAATCTTTTTAAAAATAAGTGCTTTCTGATTGTTGCCGAAATCTGTGAATTTATTATGATTTTTTAAATAAACAGTTAAGCAGCGTTGCGAGTAATTAAGAGACTTTTAAACGTAAAATAACCATTAATTATTTAAATAACAATTAGCGTGCTTCGGAAAGCAAGTGAAGTCGTTCGTCCCGGCTGTCAACGTAGATCTGTGGCAGTCGTTACGGGTCGTCAGAAGTCCGAAAGACCGACAACCAGTCTTACCAAGGGGTATCGATTTACCCAGTAACTGGGTTGTGGAAGTCACACAGGCAGTCGCTTCATGTAAAATACTGGTATTCAGCTGAATCCAGTTAGACTGGAAGCCAGCTCCAACATAGTTGGGAAAAGGCTCGGCAGATGATGCAGTATTTAAATTACAAAGACGTAGTTTAGGTATGCTATGAGTACTTTATGACGGAGCTATATAAAGAAGATTACCTACATCCTAATACTGTATTTATAATATAATTGGTGTAATCAGAAATCGTTGTTTAATAATTCTAAAATGAAGCTATAATCCAACGATATCCATAATTTCGAAAGTCTATTGACCTTGTTAAGTGAGTCGACCAGTTAACGTTTTGAGGTGAAACCACATGTGTAAACATAATACAGGGTGGTAGGGTCCCTGCCAGGGTCGCAAGATTTGTTCGAAAGAGTTACCGTGGCCCTGGCATACAGGCAACTGAAGGAACACGGGTGGGTTTTAGTGAGTAAAAGTCTGACACGCCCTGCCGCTCCACCCAGAGCGGGAGACGTCATTTGATGATTTCCCACCCACAAAAAAAGGGTGGTAGGGACATTGACGCGGCAACAGAAAACCATGATTTCAGCATATGATAAATGGGGGCACTTATTTTGTGCTGAATTCATGGTTTACTGTCATAGGTACATTAGTGGTAAACTGGTAACACATAAAATTCTTTATTATTTTTCTCAAAATCTGCTGTTTCATAGAAAAGTACAATAACTATGCGAATAAAAACTGTGGAACACCTATTTTAGCAGGAAAAAGTAAACAGAAAAAAAACGTCTAAGGTGCGATGTTGAAAACTATTATTATAGTGTGCCTCACGGCTGCGACAAAATGGCCCAGTTCAGCAAAAATGCCAGACAACTATAATGCCTGACGTTGGTTTTCAGCTAGACCTGAAGAGTGGGGTGACGGTACATCCGTACAGAAATTGGCCTGCAGACAAAGATTGCACATGCATTGCTTTGGTGCATTATTAGATAACCTAATAGCCTCTGTCCATATTCAAACTTTGTTGTTAATTTGCTTGTCAAGATTGATATCTGAATCCATTTCCTACTTTTAACGTTTCAATAGCCGATCGATGAATCGTTATGCAATCCATCTTTGTTAGGACGGCTTGGATTTTTTATTGGTTTTGCATGAAAATGACAGCTATGCGTATTCTATACCCAATCTCTGATTTTGATAAATCGATATTTAAAAGTGATTAATTGTTATTTGCGCCTATGAGCTTGTGGTTAAGTAATAACAGCCATACGGATCGATCGATCAGATTAAGTTACGCATACCGCGTTTGGCTTCTTTACATACCAAGACCCTCGGAAAGCACGCTAAACCCTTGGTCCCGGCCACTTTGGATCTTTGACAGTCGTTAGAAGCCCGAAAGTTTGACAACCAGTCTTACCTAGTGTTGCAAAGAACTCGAGTCCTCGAGTCGTAATTTTAAAGACTCGACTCAATTATGCAAGACTCAGTGTGCTCAAAAGGCTCGTAGTCTAGAGTCA
Source organism: Aporophyla lueneburgensis (assembly GCA_932294355.1). Taxonomy (NCBI): domain Eukaryota; kingdom Metazoa; phylum Arthropoda; class Insecta; order Lepidoptera; family Noctuidae; genus Aporophyla; species Aporophyla lueneburgensis. The sequence continues at coordinate 22,467,121 of OW028758.1, read as the reverse complement.
AGCCGAGCCCGAGTCATTCTCGAGTCTAAAAAAGGGACTCGAGTTTTAAAAAGGACTCGAGTCTTGTAGCTCATCATTCGAAAAAACTCGAGTAACTCGTCGGATTTTTTTGCACGCAAAGTTACATCATAACCACTAATTTGAATTTATATTGCCTTCTTTCGAGTCTTTTCGAATGATGAGGTACAAGTTTCATCTTCATGCACCGAGTTTTTTTTTAAGACTTGGGTTCATTTTAAGACTCGAGTCCTTTTTAAGACTTGAGCCCTTTTTAAAACTCGAGTCCTTTTTAAGACTCGAGTGCTCATCTGTAGACTTCGAGCCGTTTGAGCACACTGAGTCTTGTATAACTGAGTCGAGTCTTTAAAATTAGGATTCGAAGACTCGAGTCCTTTGCAACTCTAGTCTTACCAGGGGGTATCGTTTTACCATAGGCAGTTGATCCATGTAAAATACTGGTATCCAGCTACATCCGGTTAAACCGGAAGCCGACCCCAGCATAGAGTTGGTAAAAGGCTCGGCAGATGATGATGAAGTTTTATTTGCGGTCCTCAAATTTTGACCGATTTTACCATTAAAATGCGTGAAAATTGAAATATTTTAAGTGTTGTTGTTGACCTAGTCAGTTAGATACCTACCTACATCAAATGGATCAACTTAATGTTTCTGTTAACAGCTGTAAACGCTGCTTTAGGCAATAATGTTCGCTAAAATCGACCAATAGATTGACTTTGGTTATAATTAAAATAGCGTCCAATATAAAATTATATTCGCAGTGATTTCAATTTGCCTGTGGCCTTTTCGTATAGCCAATTTAATATTTAAAGTAATGTATTCGATTATTTTTTTAGTAAATCTGTTCTTAGTAGGCGATTTTTATCGTTGCGAAGTTATTGTGCCAGACTGCACATCCATAATTATATACATATTATATTTAGGAGCTGATATAGTACGCCTCCATTTATTATCGTCTGTTTCACAACATATTTTAATTCATAGCAATTGTTTGTATAAATGCCTAAACAATTTAAATATTTGCAAAACTTGCAAAAAATCAGTAATTGCAGATACATTATAGTTCCCATAACTTTGACACCATTAGCATAATTTGTATATGTAGTTTTTAATAGCACTTGAGGTCTGTGAGGTCATTCATACTAAGGTCATCATTTGAGTAATGGCCGTTGATTGGTATCGCAAGGAGGTACAGTTGACGAAAGAGATTTGTATGCAGGTTGTTTATTACAACTGCGACTGTACTGTGCGTCTGCTGACTCACAGTTTTTTTTGTGTATTTGATTTCTTCTACTATGGAGTTGGCAAAATTTGGCTTACAAATCTCTGACTTCACTCATTTTAGAGTCTTGTGTTAAAAACGTTTTTGTTAGTCTAGGAAACCTGAAGTCCCTTGTTTACTGGGATCGGTCAATACTTTTATGTAGGTAATTTTGTAATTATTCCTATTAGAGCATGTTTATTTTATTACTTCTTATTTTATAGCTTAATTTATAACTTCTGCCTCTGTCTATCTCTGCTTGTCAGCCCGATCACATTTATTTTGTTGTGTCAGTTATTCTCTGTCTAAATTAGTTTGACAGTTCGAATGTATTAAAGTTATTATAGCCAGCCTGTACAATCTTAAGGATGTTTCATGCAAACAGCCTCTCCAGTACAATATCACTTAATAATATGCATTCTCAGTCCCTATTTAGTTTAAAGATAAATATAGTTCGTATGTAAATTTTTCGCCTGCACACTAAACTATTTTACTGAGCATACATTCCACACATGACCCATGAGCGCTATCTGTATCGAAATCTTGACATAACTTTACTTTTTCCGCTAACAAACTTCCCTGCAGGCGAATTCATTAATATTAAAGCGATTAATGAACACTTGGATTAAGCAGCAGTGGTGGCCAAAGTTGTAACGGCCGCAACAAACGAGTGTAGGTCGTGAGTTCGAACCAGTGATGACATTAATCAATTAATTTTTTAATCATTAATCATGATTAAAAAAGTAATTTTAATCTTGATTATTGACGTTAATCATTAATTACTAATCATTGATTTATAAACTAATACATCCATCAATTTATTAATTCTATTTAAAAGAAATTATCGAAAATAATGACACAGATTTCTTAAAAAGTTTTTTTAAATTAATTATACACTGAATTCTAATTTTGAAAAATATTTTCAGTCAGCTAACTTGCGATGATTACATTTCTGATTTTTTTATGTACAAGTTACATTTATTAACTAATCTTTTTTCAAATAAGTCGTCAGATAATTTGTATGACTTAGGTTTATTTAACATAGCTGCAAAAGAAAAATGTATTTCCACCGAGCCAGAGGACGGCATTGGTGTATTGTAGGTACTTAATAAACACTTTGCCTATAACAGGATAACTTTGTAGAAGCTCTCGTTCTTGGCTTCCATCGGCAAAAATATTGAAATGATCATATCCGGTCTCTTTTTAGCATCGCCGATTCCGCATCACTGTAACCAGTGCACTGGATTGATAATAGAGTTTGATAAAGAAGTATTTTAGGTGGCAACCTAAAAATTTTCGTCTGTTGGTCAGCGGACTGCATAAAAAACCTAATAGGTAAAAATTTTCACAGATCGTGACACACTGTTGGCGCTATAACAACAAATCATCGTCATTGCAGCCGTAAGACGTCCACTGCTGGACATTGCCTCCCCCAATTGCGGGGGAATAAGAAATAGGCTAAAAATAAACTAAAAAAATATTATTTAACAATTAAATATTACATAGTAATACGGAACCATTTGTGTTGTTTGGTTTCTGCCGTTGCATTGTCCACACGTATGCCAATTGCAATCATTTAGATGAACGAATACTATCGAACATGTTCAAAATGTCGATGTTACATTGTTCAATTTTTTATTACAGCATTTTATTAAGACTTTCAGATGTGCTTTTGTAACTCTTTATTAGATTAATATTAGTGATAAGCGATGAAGTGATTTTGTATGAAGTTGTATTGTACGAAGACTATCAAGAATAGGTCATCGTTCATGATTAATAGAATTTTGTCTTGATTATGAAGCAATCGTTAAATTGCAATACATCTGAAAGTTTGATTGGCGTGTTAACTTATTGTAGATCTTTGACAGTTGTTACCGGTAGTCATAAGCCCAAAAGTATGACAATCAGTCTTACCAAGGGGTGCCGTAACAACCTACACCCAGGAACTGCGTACAGTGTCTAGGTTGTGGAGGTCAGATAGGTAGTCGTGCCATTTGAAATAATGGTACTCAGCTGCATCCGATAAGACTGGAAGCTGACCCCAACATAATTGGGAAAGGCTTGGTGTATTGACTTATATTTGATGTTTATTTGAGCTGTATAAGTGACACCATGGAGTATTAGGGGTCATATCATAATCATAATCATTTATTTGCAATAAGTATTGGTACAGTGTTGGTGTTATAGTCAGTAATAAGTTCCTAATACAAAGTCAGACATTTGACATGCAAAACATTACAGTGCATTTAATGCTTACATTTAATATTTCAGATAATCAAATGGCATGCTTTAAATGTTTCTATTATTAATTAATACATTACAATACATTCATTATTAATATTATTGTTATACACATTTAAAATAGATTATTAACATTATTTATAAATTCATTTACAGAATAAAATCGTTTTTCCATTAGCCATGATTTTAACTTTATAAAAAATAAATTATTAGGTAACTCTTTAAAGTTCTTTGGTATTTTGTTATAAATAAGTCCACACATATGATAACAGTTCTTTTTATACAGAGAAGTCTTTGGGGCCCTGGGCAGAACTATTCTATCTGGATCTCTTACTTTCCGAGGGCAACGGTCTTGAGACTTTTCAAACAGGTCAAAGTGCCGTCTGACAAATTTTGCACATTCTAAAATATACATACTGGGTAATGTCAGGAGGTTTAATTTTAGAAACAATGGCTTACAAGATTCCCATGGTGGAATGCCACAAATGGCTCGAACGCATTTTTTTTGTACTATGAATGCTTTATCTACGTCTGTTGAGTTACCCCATAGTATAAGGCCGTATTGTAGAGTCGATGCAACGCAGCCGTGATACGCAGTCAACATCGTACTCTGCGACGAGGTCTTTCGCAGTGTGTAGAGAACATAAACGAATTTGTTTAATTTGTTGCATACTTTTTCTACGTGTGGTTTCCAGGAGAAGTAGCCGTCTAATGCAACTCCCAGAAAAGTAGTTTCCTCTGCCTCTAATAGAGGTTTTCCACTATAATTAATTTTAAGCTTCTCTCGCTTACGACCATATGTCCTAAATTGAATAATTTTTGTTTTACTTATATTAACATGCAAATTATTAAGTCTTAACCAAGAAATTGTTGATTTAATTGTATTATTAATGTCAATTCTGTAATTATTAATGTCAGTATTCATTGGTGATGTCAAAATAATTGAAATGTCATCCGCAAATACTGTGCATTGATTAGATGGGTGTTCAGGAAGATCGTTTATATACAATAAGAACAAAGGGGGTCCCAAAACGCTCCCTTGTGGTACACCCGAGTTGTTGAATCTTGAAAGAGACCTAATTTCTTTATTCTGACCCAGTTCTTTATTCTCAGTCATACTTGGAATTTCAACACATTGCTTTCTACCCAGTAGGTAGGTTTCAATCCAACTAAGGGCCAGACCTCTAATACCATATCGTTCTAACTTTGAAAGTAGCAATCTATGAGACACGAAGTCAAAAGCTTTCGACATATCGAAGAAGATAACAGATACCCGGTTACCTATGTCTACTTCATCAATTATACTTTTGACAAGATTGAAGCATGCAAGCGTTGTTGATTTCCTTTTTTGAAATCCATATTGTTCTTTTTTAAGAATCTGATATTTCCCAATAAATTCTAAAAGACGGTGTTGCATAGCTTTTTCAAATACTTTTGAGATTATTGGTATGAGACTAATAGGTCTGTAATTATCTGCTTTCGAGCTATCGCCTTTCTTATGAAGAGGCTTAACAATAACAAACTTTAACAATTCTGGGAAGCAGCCTTCTGAAAAAGACAAATTTACCAAGTGTGTCAACACAGGAGATATTTCCAGTGAGCAAGCCTTCAAAACTTTTGTGCAAATTTCATCATATCCGCGCTCCTATGTTGTTAAGTGAAAGTATAAATTTTTGTATGTCATTGTAACCATATGGCCGAAGGAACAGACTATCGCACGTGTTAGTTGTGCATGTATCTCTTAAATTATCGTTTTGTTGATTTGTTAAGTCTATCCAGTAGTTATTAAACGAGTCCGCAATTTGTTTTGGATTTTTTATCATTGTATTATCTATGTTTAAATTCGTTATCAATGATAATTTATTCGTACATTCTGATTCTTCTTTTATAAGTGTCCAAGCCGTTTTACTTTTATTTTTTGAAGACCTTAAAATGTTCTCATTTGATGCTTTAATAGACCTAGTGATACAACATCTTAGTAATTTACTGTATTTTTTATATACCGTCTTGTTGCGGTCTGACTTGTTCCTATAATATATAAAACGCAATGAGCGTTTACGTTTACTCCTAATTCTAAGGCCTTTAGTTATCCAGTTGATGTGCAACACTCTTGTTTGGGTGACAACATTCAGTTCAATTGAATTTATTGAACAACGAAGTGGATCCAGAAAACTCCATTCGGCATTTCATTATCATTATTCCAGCCAAAAGATGTCCACTACTGGACATAGGCGGGACCAAGCATCGTCATTTCAAACGTTTCTGTGCTTCTCACAACCAGTGGATTCCTGTGGCCTTCACCAGGGCTACTCGGTCCACTTTGTGGGAAGCCTTCCAACTATAACGGCATCTACCTTCACTGAATCATGCTCGGCTCAGCACAATTCGACCCAAGCCGAGCTGCTCCTTTCCAAGCATATTAGGTGTATTTGATTTTGCCACCCCTCTGAGTCAAATTATGTCAATCCGAATAACTTGTGAATGGAGACGGAAAAGGAATACTCTTATGTGATTCTATCTACGCGGACGAAGTCGCGGGCCGACGCTAGTCTAGCGTCGGCCCGCGACTTCGTCCGCGTTGGTATCGACATGAAAATCAAAATATTGATGATTTTTTTGGGGTCAACGACGGCCGGTGGGTTTTGTTACTTACTTCAAAATTATGAAGATTGAAAGTGGTGTTTCTTAAATTCCCTATAAAATCCGGGACGCGGGTGAAAGCATCAGGGTCGCCTGCAAAATTTAAGTTTTCTTACGTTTTTTACAATTTGCAGGTAGATTTTAACTTATTAGCATACAATCTAACACGGACCTGCAAATTGAAGAAAATTTGAATTTCGTGGTCTGCCTTAGCTCATCCAACTGAATATCTCCCGCACAACATTGCCAAATAAAAATTAAAATCCTCTCAGTAAACATTCATAGTATTGCTGAAATTGTTTCCTTGTCATCATCACATCTGTTTAACAAAAGCCGTTTAGCCAAAGTCTTTGAAACTTTATAAAAGGTCGTAATGTCACATGCTTGCAACTTACACAAAGTAAGACAGTAACCGTTTGGTCTGTAACCTCTAACCTGTTCAGTGCTTGAGTAACACTTTAGTTAGGTAACTTAACGTTCAAGTTATAAGTAAGTAGCTGATTTATTCGTTGGTTAAGTAACAGACGTCCTAGGAGGTGTTGGTTTGTATTATGGGGTAAGTTTAATAAATTACTGCTATAAATACTTCTTCTTGGCGTGTCTATGGCAAAAATAATACGTAAAAGTGTACGTAAATATATATGTACTCTAAATTAAATGGCCCAAAGTTCAGCCACAGGAATACCACTCGCTTATGCGGCCATTAGGTCCTCACTTGTGCTGGTGACAGGGCTTGCAGTGCAAGATGGGAGGTGTGCCATTGTCTGTGGAGAGACATCGGAGACACACCGGAGGTCTGAGCCATCCATGAATCACCATTTGTGGAGGTTGTCCTTGCTACGACCTACTTAGGTACTAAGTCTGTTTAAGGTTTTCTAATTAGGCCACGGTAACTTATGCCTGGGCGGGAGGCTCTCTGATGGTTCAATAAAGAAATGAGGAGACTTAAGCAGTTCTTGCCACAATGCAGAAATCACTTTGACTTCTAATCATTTAATTGGAATGCATTAACGTTTTTCACTGTTAGGTGTCGCCACATCTCTAGTCGATGCACTATGGAACTCACTAAAACAGCTTTTACACAATTGTAAATTTTTGCAACTACAAGGAAGCCATAATAATATAATTGCTTCTCTCTTATATTCAAAGTCTCGTAGAAAATGTTGTTAAACGGAGAGAGGCACTTGACAAATTTTACGATGTATTGTCTCGTGAAAAGGCGTGAGTTTTACGATGTACAATTATGCACACAAGTGACTTCCAAGAATATGATGACCATACTTTTGTTAGGTTACGAATATCTTTTGTTTGCGAGGTTTTGTGGACTATGAAAATGAAAATCTTAGAAGGAAATATAGGAGTTAGGAAAAGGCATTTTCCTTACCGTGAAGGGGAACAAGGTGAGGAAAACTTATGGAGATACCCGACAATGTAATGTGTAGGTATATGGTAATGTAATGAGTAGTTAAAGGGTGTTCACATTAAACGAGATACCGTGACCCTGGCATATGTGCAACTGAAGGAACACGGGTGGGTTTTAGTCAGTAAAAGTCGGACGAGCCCTTCCGCTCCGCCCAGAGTAAGAGACGTCATTTGATTATTTTCAACCCACACAAAAAAGGGGTATCCTATTACTCACTTACTGGGTTATAGAGCTTAGATAGGCAGTTGCTTCATGTAAATTATTGTATTCTTCTGCATCCGGTTAGACTGGATGCCGACCCAAACGCATTTACACAAGGCTAGGCAGATGATGATCTTGATTTATATGATCATTCGTATATATCATGCTATAGATTAAGGCTGTAAAATGGAGGTTAAACCTATTCGACGGTGTTTTAAAGATTCGAATAAAACCGTTTCGAATCGGTCATCACTACAAGCTGTTGCTTCAAGGAGAAACGGTCGTTGTGTACAGAATCAGAATCTTAATTTTTAATACATTTATTAACAACATAATATTATAAGTACTTGATATAAATAAAGCCTATGCTGAAATAAGGCCTGTAGTGCGGAAAACTTGGTTAAAATATATTAACATCAAAAATACATCACACACGCATAGACGACAGCCCCACGAGTGGGCAAACAGTGCGAGAGAGGCCACTGACGCTCACAGCGACGGTAGTGGCCGGTCGTTTGTGACAGACGGGCGTTTTCATTGCGCGTTATTAAAAACGACCTAGCTAAAAATAGCTTTATTTTTCGTGTACTTTAATTTTTAAAACCAATGGTATGGCGCGTCTTTTTTTTTTTTCAGTATAAACTATTTAAACTTTCTGGTTCTTAACTAGTATTTGTACCAGAATATGTTAATATACCATTACTAATAAAAAACGTGTTAATATTCCACAGACAATTTTTTTTAAGTAATAAAAAAAATACCTCTTGAACTTAAAACGTCAATAATTCAAAATTAACTGAATGTGGATTGGATCCTTTTTGCATAACTACGTCCAATTTGCCGTAATTTCTATTCAATTTTAATACGTTATTTTTTGAAGTTTTGTTGCAAGTAATGTATACGAATCACAATATAACTCTTCAAAAAGGTAACTAGGATTTTAAATTGTAATTTTTAGAATATGCGAATTAAAATACTTACTGCTTATAACATTTATGAAGTATAACGTACTAAATAAAGCCTACTTTTAAAATATGCCTTTTTTGCTTACCCTAGGCCTTAACAGGAGTTTTTATTTTTCAATATTTAATCATATTTTTGAGAAGATATGTTAATTTTCAAATTTTTGTTTGTTTGGATATATTTTTTTTAAATTGTTCTTTATTTCTTGTTAATATGCGACTTCAAGTCTGACTAGCTATTTAAGCATAATATTTAGTAAAATAGCTTAAAAAGTTGTTCAAGGATATCATGGCAACGCCTTATAGAAGGGTCTGAAATGTATACTTTGATATAATTAATACTCTAATAACAATATTCCTATAATTTAAGGATATAGGTTTTGTTCAATCACTGTGTTTTAAAAAGGCCTAAGGGTAAGGTTCCTGAATTACCTCTTTTTAAGTGATTTTTGATAAAAAATTACCATATGTTTTCTTAATTACTTAAAATATATAAAGCAAAGAATAATGCCTTGCTTTTATTTATCATCTATTTCGAATCATTTATCAAGATATGAGTGTTTCAAATAAGTTAGGCCTTATTTGTATCACTTAGGTACTATATTATCAATATGGGTTTGATCCAAACAGCCTGTTTAATTCTAATAGTTATGAGGAAACAGATACCTACCGATCAAAATCATAACCCTCCATTTTGTTTCACCGTAGTCGGCAAAAAAAAACAAATCAACAAAGGTAAACATGACCTATCTTCGCAGCGCTTACGCAACACTCTTCATGCAGAGTCATTAGCCGCCATTACCGAGTGTTCACCTGGTGATCTAATGACCGTAATAGCAGAGTAACTTACATATATACACAGTCATGTACTGAATGTACTCTGAATTGACTCGACTTTATCTAGATTTTTTCTGCTGCGGAGTTTGTTGCGGCACTTATTCCTCCCAGCTGAAGAACTAGGAAGTGGTGAAGGGCGGGCGTTTCTGGGGTCTAAGACTGTCTAAGGTAATTTTAATGATAAAAATTGCTGACTTTCAGCCTAGTTTGAATGAATGTCTTTTGATTTGGATTTTGAGTTAGTTAACACTCTCCTCGCCGGCGCCACTGGGCCATCACTACTCACATTCATCATTTCGCCGAAAGACGTTCAATGATGTTCAGCATTGAACGTCTTTGACCTCCCTCATAAAGGGGAGTTTGTCATAATTGTCACGCTTGGTAGGCGGGTTGGCGGTCGCAATATGGTACTAAAATGCATAGAGGAAGTTGCTGCCCATTCCTTAGTAAATCCCTTAGTCGCCTTTTACGATACCCACGGGCAGAGCTGAAAACGAAAAAAAAGGAAAATGAAAAAATTATTTATAATTTTTATTTTTTATTCGTATTTTTTTATTTTAACAAATGCAACTTAACAACTAGTGATTGGAGTCTCCTTTTAAGCAGATAAACCTGTGTTGAAATGGAATGGAAGTAAAGCTATTTTTTTAAGTCCGGCACTACACGCTTATATTAGACTAGCTTCTGCCCGCGACTTCGTCCGCGTCAAATTTTTGCTCCCGTGACCCTTTCCGTCGCATCGAATTGCCTGCCAATTTTCGTCCATTTCTCGTTGCTGCTCCGCTCCTTTGATTGTAGCGTAATGTTATATAGCCTTCTTCAATAAATAGGCTACCCAACACGAAAGATTCGTGAGATTAACGTGAGATTAGCGCGTTCAACCAACTAAACAAACAAACACATTTTTCAGCTTTATAATATTATATAGTAAATAGTATATATAGTATAGATTACTTAGATTGCATACTAAATCAAAACATTCTCTTATACATTACATCCTAACTACAAAACCAAATCTTGCTTCACGTCCGCATAACAATCACGAACGCTTACATTACAAAACGCCATAATCGTAGCTAATCTTAAGTCATTTATACCGTAATAATTACTACCATTAAGATGGTAATTTTGCCGTGACTGGTGACATTCTTGGCGATGGCTTTCCCATCGAAATGGAAAGTGCCCCTGCTGTGTAAATATTATATTTAACGGTCATCCACTGTCCAGCGAAAGCGTGTGATGTCAGTGGATACATTCTGGACTTTTATACAATGTCGCCCATGCGCATGTGACCGCCCGTAATTTTCGGAATATTCCTGCTGGGGAGTTTGTTCCGCCACTTCTTCTTCACAGCTAAAGCACTAGGAAGTGTGCAAAAGGGGTTTGAAGTTTATTTTCGATAATTTTTCATGAATCAAAATCAAAATCAAAATCAAAAATCAAAAGTCATTTATTCAAACTAGGCTGAGAGTCAGCACTTTTTAAACGTCAAAGTTACACAAGACAGTCCCCCCAAAACGCCCGCCCTTCGACACTCAATATCTAGGTAAGACGCTTGTATCTATAATAAACTTCGGAGATGTATCAAAAAATATAAAGCGAATCTACAAACTCTACTTAAAAAATAAAAAATTGAATAACATGACAACTGTTATAGATAGACCCCCCCTTTTGAAGTTTATTTTCAACAGTTTTTCATGAATATTCAGAAACTTACGGGCGGTCACATGCGCATGGGCGACATTGTATAATAGGTGGGTTGTGAATACGCGTTAAGATGTTTTTAAGCGAAAAGAGCCCTACAATTCATATAGTATATACTCTTACCTAGATATTGATTAGAAGCTCAGGCTTTCCACTTTCATAAAGTTCCTACATTAATAATAGTGACGTTTTATGTTTAGATCCAGATAATTATATAAACACAAAACGTTCCTATTAATAAAATACCTGACTCAATAAGGGAGCCGGAAGTAAAGAATAACACCATTCTATTTCTTACCGTGTCGTAAAAGGTGACTAAGGGACTTACTAGAGAATGGGCAGCAGCGTTCTCTAAACATTTTAACTCCATACTGCGGTCGCCAATCTGTAAACCTAGCGTGGTGATTATAACAAATCCCCCTCCCCCATTGGGGGAAGCCTATGACCACTAGTGGACATTTTTCAGCTGAAATAATGAACGACAAAAGCCGAAGCATTTAATCAAACCAAGACGTTGCACTCAGTTTATCACGAAAAGGAAAACACTTTGATGATACACTAAAAAGCAAAGTTTTAGTACCTACTGAAGTCAAGATAAGAGGGATAAGATTTAGGCTTAGCGTTATCTCTGTTGAACTACAAATGCAAGACAGAGCCAAAAGAAAAGTTCAGTCCCAACCATGGACCCAATAAAGACCAACATGAGGAAGAATGGAAAGCTAAACCGATCTCTTGTAAGTGTAACTAATATTTGGTTATCTCTTGAGATATCAGTAATGTAATTTATGCCTCTAAATAAATGCTAACTTAAAGGTCAAGCGATAAGCCGCCAACCTGTCAGTACTACCAAAAATAAAAACTCGTCAAATGTTGCAACTTCATAACCCCATCAATATGCAACAAAAAAAAAAACTAAGAATTTGAAACTGTTGCGTTGAGGTCGTAAGTCACACGTGTTGTTTTACGCAAACGATAAAATCTGACCCCTGAACTTATAGGCGCAGTGTGCTTTACACATTAATCAGCATCGCTGAACAGTGACATTTAGAAAGGTAGACATTTGAAAGGTTTTTTTTTTATTAAATAGGGCTGGGTGATGCAGATAACAAGGTAAGAGACGGTGTGGCAAGTTAAAATAAGAGATACTCATGGATGACTCGTTAGTCTAGTAGTCGCAGACGCTACTGCTGAGCGCCGTTCGGATCCCACGTCGAGCAAAGGGTTATTCTGTTTTTCTATCTGGATTTTTTTAGTAGCAGCCCGATGTCTGCATTTGTGCCCAGTTAATAGCAATAGGCTCGTCCCCTATAGGTAAAACTCTGCACAACCCTTTGAGGAAACAATGCGCGATTTTACGTTATGTATATCATATTCAACCATCGTTTATAATAATATAGTCCTTCAGTTCAGATCAACAAATATATTATTGAAAAACATTTTGTAGGTGGCACTGCAAAGTAGTCTAAATCGTACAATAAGGCATTGTTTAAACTTTTTCAATAATCTATCTATACATACAAATAAATAAAACTGAAGTATCTGTTTGTAATTTCAAATTAACAACTTTTCACTAAATGCAAATGAAAGTAAATACGGTACTCACACGAAAAAATCATTTCTTTAAACTTTTGTCTGTCTGTTTGTTCCAGCTAATCTCTGAAATGGCTGGACCGATTTTGACGGGAGTTTTATTGACAGGTAGCTGATGTAATAAGGAGTAACTTAGGCTACTTTTATTTTAGAAAAATCTTTTATTTTCGAAAAATACCTGCGTTAATTTCCGACATCCATGCGGGCGAAGCCGCGGGCAACAGCTAGTATTGAATCATTCTATTCAGCTAATGACAGTAAACCAACCATTACCTACAATCAGTGGAAATCATATTAACGAAAACTCTCTCAGTTTAAAATACCCAAGTAGTAATTCGGTATTTTAGCCTCCATAATTTTCTGATTTCACCGAATCAAAATCCCGTTATTTGCAGACGAACCAGTGAAATTAAATCACCTATTGTCTTGCTCTGTCATTTGTCACATTCAATTTACTTGCCATCAAAAACATGGCTGTATCAATGAAATGCTGGTAGCAATCATTACGAGACCGTCGCACAAATTGATGACATTATACGGCGATTTGAACGCGATGATTCCAATTGTCATCATTATTGTGGTTAGTGTGGTTATACCATGGAATTTGTAGGCATCTGACGCTTTGGGTTGATGTCCAAAGTGTTTGCGCAACTTCTGTTCAAATCCCAAATGAGAATTTTAAGAGGGATGCGTGGTGTTACACCACTTGAGAGAATAAGAAATGAGTACATAAGAGGAAGTCTGAATATGGCACCATGGCGGTACGAGTATGGTCACGTGATACGGAGAAATGAGGAAAATGTCGTGAGGAAAGTATTGAGTATGAATGGATGGGTATAAGAGTCGAAGGAGACCTAAGAAACGATGGATGGACGGATAGAAAGGGGGTGACTACTGAGATGACGACCAATAGAGAAGTGTGGAAGAAAAAGACATGTTGCGCCGACCACAAATTAATTGGGCAGAAGAATGATGTTATGTTGAAGCTAGAGATTTCTGATTGGGTTTCTTTTTGTCTTTATTATGTTAAAATTCATCATCTTCAGTCTTGGTTCCTTTTTCTTTATTCTCTTTGATGAAGGGTTTTTATGGTTCGTTGTGTTGCGCATTTCTTATTTAATCTAATTGCAGAGTTGTGGTGTCTTCCGAGGCGCACGATTTAAATACCACTCGTGAGAGTGAGTGTCAAGAAAAATGTTCAATGAGTAAGGCATGCTTTTGCTTCATTAAACTTCTGGTGTTTTTTGTAACTTACATCCTGATAGAGCTCGATTCAAGCTTTATGGCGGCTGTGAAGTGCGCTACTCTGCTACGGCTTGCACGTGAATTTGCACTAAAAATATGGCACAGAATTGTAATAAAAATCATCAACACAACCGTTTATGTTGATTGAATATATAGATATATTTTCCTTTGATTATAATGTAGTAAATACTTATGTGGTACGGTTGCGAATTTTATTTTGTTCAACATACAAACTTACATTGATTTAGATCCGCGTAGATGTCGGAAATTAACGCAGGTATTTTTCTAAAATATTTTTTCTAAAACAAAGTAGCCTAAGTTACTCCTTATTACATCAGCTACCTGCCAATAAAAGACCTGCCAAAATTGGTCCAGCCATTTCAGATATTAGCCGGAACAAACAGACAGACAGACAAAAGTTTAAAAAAATGATTTTTTGGTGTAAGTACCGTATTTACTATCATATGAATTTAGTGGAAAGCTGTTAATTTGAAATTACAAACAGACGCTTCAGTTTTATTTATTTGTATAGATGTATCGAAGTCCACAGGCACAGTAGTACTCACCCATATGCTCATATTTCACAGACGTGCGCCACTCCTTCCACGGTCCGTCAACCGCGTCGTTCACGGCTCTTTTCACTTTTCCATCAATGACCATAATTTATTGTATCTTCAGAACATTATGCTTGCCCAACTAGTTTCTACAATATAGAAATTTTGTGACAGATGTAGAAAAGTGGGTATTTAGGGCGGTTTGTTTCGAAAATGCATATTTTCCAATATTAAAATTTTATAGGTGTGACACATTAGTTAGTGTGAATATAAAACTTGGTGTGTATATTGGAACTTATGATAATTGGTGTTTTTTTTGAAGCCTCCATGATATATTATGCAACACAGCCACTGGATTTTTCTATTTTTATTTAACTAGTACAGAGTTTCGTTTGTCTAGTGGTTGCAAGCACTACCACTCAGCTTGAGGTGCTGGATTCGATTTCCGGGTCGCTGTGTTATTGGGTTTTTCTATCTGGAATTTATCAGTAGCAGCCCCGAGTTGCACCGGTCGATGGCATCAGGCTCACCCCCTATTAGGTACTTAACGTACGCTAACATTAACGTAATGGGCAAAATGTGGGTGTACAATAGATATACTTCTGCCCAACTCTTCGGAGATACAAGGCGTTATGATATATGGTACCTGTCTAAAAAAGGAATATTATTTATATTGCACAATTAAAAACGTTCAGTCCTGCCATCTCCAATATAACAAAGTGAATTGGATTTAGACTCTTAATTTTGTGGCTACAGTTATGATACGTAATAAAAATCTCAAAAAAAATTTGATTCATTTCCTATTCTTCAACGTTATTAATAACTCTTAATTCTCATAAATATTGATTGAATAGCAGATAGAATATAAAAATGTAAGTCTAATAATGTCCAGAAAAGTAAAAGTCGGTCAAATAGATATTTAACATTTCAATAGGCTCATTAAATTAGTTTCTTTCTATTTATTCATGAGTCATTTTGCACCAAAATATTATAGTTTTAATCAACATTAGCCTGTTTCAGTTCACTGGCCAAATTTGTTACTGCCAGTATTGTTTCATTGGTCAGTTAAACACACAATATCTGGTTGACCGAGCTTTGCTCGGTATTTTTTGGTAAATCGTGTCTAAAATAATAAGTTTATGTTCAAGTTAATTATCGATAAAGTTAGTCATTGAAAACACGAAAAAAAAAAATGAATCCTAGCTAGATCGATTTATCGCCCCCGAAACCCCATGTATACTAAATTTCATGAAAATCGTTGGAGCCGTTTCCGAGATTCAGATTATATATATATATATCCATACTCCATACTAATATTATAAATGCAAAAGTAACTCTGTCTGTCTGTCGGTCTGTCTGTCTCGCTTTCCTGCTAAAACTACTGAACCGATTTAAATGAAATTTGGTACACAGATAGTTTAGAGCCTGAGAAAGGACATAGGCTACTTTTTATCCCGGTAGTATGTTCCCGCGGGATAATTTCCAACCTCCACGCGGGCGAAGCCGCTGGCAAAAGCTAGTATACATATATACAAGAATTGCTCGATTAAAGGTATAAGATAACCTCTGAGGTAGAGACCGCAAAACAGTTTTAAATTATTAGAAGTACCTATAAATAATGTTTTTCGAACTAACTAAAGAAAGAATGAACACCGTTTATATTGACACTGACGTGAAACACAAAATTTATAATCATTCATCATCAATCATTTCAGCCCAAAGGCGTCTACTGCTGGAAATAGACCTTCCCCAATTTGGGGCCGTTTGCCAATTACGCCACGCTTCACAAGCGGGTTGGCGATCGCAGATATAGTGGTAAAATACATAGAGAAGGCTACTGCTCATTCTCTAGTAAGTCCCTTAGTCGCCCCTTACTTCACCCACTGGAAATGCTGTATTACTGCTATTCTTTACGTCTTTTACCACACGGACATATAAAGATTAACTAGTGATCGCCCATTGGTCGAAATTCGACCGTACTTCATTTGAATAGATATACATTATTAATGAAAAAAATATCATCATTCATCATCATCATTTCAGCCGTAAGACGTCCACTGCTGGACTTAGGCCTCCCCCAATAAAATTAGGGGGGCTTTGCCATAATCGCCACGCTTGGCAGGCGGGTTGGCGATTGCAGTGTGGTGGTAAATTGCATAGAGAACGCTGCTGCCCATTCTCTAGTAAGTCCCTTAGTCGCCTTTTACGACACCCACGAGAAGAAATGGGGTGGTGTTATTCTTTACGTCCGGCACCACACGGTACAAAAAAAAATATATATAATAATAAATATTCAAAAATAATATGGTTATATTTGACATTCAGTAACACTATAGACAAATTGTTGACGCTGTACTACTGTGGAGAGGGTTCGCTGGCGGGATGGTGATGGCTAGGACCAGGCCGTAGGTGTAATCGGTAAAGAATACTTCTTCAGGACTCTCTTCTTTATTTTCTTAATACTTCTTAACTGCTGGATATGGAATGAATTATCACAGAAAGCTCTGTTTTTATAGAATTTTCCCTATTATTTTTAATTAATTATGACAGTTCAAAATGTCATAATTATAACCAGCCTGTACAATCTATGACCAGTCTGTACAATCGCGAGGCATACAACCTCTACAGTTTGCACACGACACTAAGTTTTGTATGGGAAACTTACTAATGCCATACTTGACACTCCCCATAAAACCACAGATTTGGATCATAAGCTAAAGAATATTTATGCATGTGTGTATTAAATACACGGTAATAAATAGAAGTGTGTGTAACGTGTTATTTATTGAAAATAATGTAATTTTACGCATAATTAAAAAAAAAATATTAGCTTTCGTCACTTCTTCTCTGTATAAACTATAAGTGTGCGAAATTTCATACTCCTCCGTCCGCCCAATTTTCGTAAAAAGGGATCCAAAGTTTTCGCTTCACGTATTAATATATAGATAATAACTTTTAAAAATCGATTTGTCAACAGCGGAGATTGCTCAGAATATGCATAGCTGTCATTTTCATACAAATATCAATGTAAAAATCCGATACGTTCTCTCGAATATGGAGTGAATAAAAGATAATCATAATGATTTATTGATCGGTTAGTTACTGAAATATTAAAAGGAGGAAATGGATTCAAACATCAATCTTGACCAACAAATACATAAAGCGGTCGTTAGGTAATGCAACCAAAAAGGTTACGGTACGCAATTGTTACAAGTAATAAGCATGATACAAAATGTATTTGTCCTAATATGGATTAGGTTTAAAAACAAAGCTCATCCAGGGGTTTAGATTTCTGCTAAACCCCTCAAACAAACCTTTATTTGCCAACACTGCCAGTAAGTAAGCCGCCTTTCTCCAAGCATCCGGCAGACCACGCATTGGCCTAACAGCTGATGTTTTTGACATTATTACGTACGTAGCGTGACTATATGTTACGTATGGCTACGGATCAATGGCTATCTTGGCGATAATTGGTTTACATTTGACTTCCTTGACGAGGAAGCGCGGATCGATCAGCATGTTGAATTAATTTGTTGAGGTTAGCGGCTCACTGGTCAATGGGGCGATGACCTGACAATGTATCGGATGATCTTTCGTAAAAGATCACCCGATCTGAGATCGTGAGAACTTATCATCTTTCGACGTTTGGATCATAACAGGTGGCGTTTAGTAGTTTTTGTCTACCCTCATGGAAAGGCGTAATTTTATGTATGTATTGTTTTTGCCTCGTTTACGTTCATACATCTGGTCATAAACGCTCGCACGCACGGTTGCGAGTACTGCATACCTGACCTTTCTAAAAATCATTACCAATAAGGTCAATAAATATCCCACTAGGACGTCGGTCCCGGTATTTCCATTCACATTCTTTAATCCCTTTCGTTAGTTGCTTTTTATTCATCCTCTCAAGATGACTAAACTAATAAAGAAAGAAAGAACAATATTTCTGTTTAAAGCGTGTCGTTGCGTTTCTTCTTGCCCGTTCTTCTCGATAGTTCCATTCGAGTAGAACGGGATTTGAAATAGGTCACAGCTTCATTTTTCTATCAGACCAAATCCTTGAACAGTCAAAATTGCGTACAAATGTCAATTAAAATAAATGCTAAGAGTTCAAGATACTATTTACGGTTGTAAAAACTGTTTGTACATCTTAGGAAGTCGGTGTCGGTATGCAAAACTGTATAACGAAGGACAGAAGGCAGTCACTTGGTCGCCATAAAATATTGACGTTCCAAAGGATCTGATCAATTTGCAGGAGATGACTCCAGTATAAACAGCCTAGGTTAATGGTGAATGGAGTGGTGGCTTAGTGGTATCAAGCCTGACTTAAGAGTTGTGTGTGTTTATCGTTGGTTTGGACTCAGGCAGGAGCTTGTACTTTGTGGGAAAACATAATTTCATCATGACTGCTCTCAAAACGGTGAAAGTAATCATCGTGAGGAAACGGGTCATGTGTTAGAACCAAAATTTCACTTATTTGACATCTACCAATCTGATCTGGGCCCACGTGGTAGATTACAGCCCTTTCCCTCTCGAAGAGAGAAGGCCTGGGTACTAGTAGTGGGAACATTGCAGGCTTTTTTTTTTTCAGGATGGGAAATCATCAACTGACTTCTCCCGCTCTGGGCGGAGCGGGAGGGTGTGTCAGACTTTTACTGACTAAAACCCACCCGTGTTCCATCAGTTGCTCATGTGCCAGGGTCACGGTATCTCTTTCGAACAATCACGCGACCCCGGCAGGCATCGGTTTAGTAGACCCCTACACTGCTGCTGACATCTCTTTGAGGCGCGCGTGGAACACTACGCGCCGTCGACTCGAGCCTGGTCCTTACCGGGCGGCGAGCTACCCATTGCTTGCCACCCGCAAGCTCGCGCCTACGGTGGCCGGGAGTCCGCTATGGACTCCCGACGCCCGGGGCGTCTCCTCCTGCGGCGGCTAGGGACGTGAGGGCGCAGAGACTGCCACTCCCTCACGCGCCTCCTCCTTCGCGAGCATTACTGCTTCGCAGAAGGAGGTGACGGCTTCCCATTCCCTCTCGCTCCGTACCATGGCTCGCACCAGGGCCGGACGCGAGAGGTCGCCGCCGCCGATCGCCTCCACGAGGACACGGCGGTGCTCCGCCCAACATTGTAGGCTGATTATGGCTTTTGCTAATAATGGATAGTAAAACATGGATACCAAATTAAGTGGTGATTTTTCAAAGGTTATAGATTAGTAGGCAAGAAACCACTTAAAATGACCCCAACCCATTAAAATATTGACGTTAATCCTCTCGTAACTCAAGCTTTTGTAAAATATTTTTGTATAGATACATCGCTCTATCGCTAGGCCATCATTGCTTGTATGTATGCCATCTTTCTCTCGACACATCCGTCCGTCTGGCCGGACGTAAAACCGGACAGATGATTCACACTTATTGACATTGTTATGTTCGCACTGTTGCGTATTTCACGTGAGTCAGTGACCAGAAATTTACTGTAGAGGATGTTTTTGAAATCCTGCTCACGTTGAACTGTTAATCTGTTCTCAAAAATTTTAATTTGAGATGCCTGGTTATTGTTACTTTTAGATAGATTAGATTTGAAATCAGATTCTTATACTCATTAGTCGAGGAAAGTTCTTTATCTCTATTTATTACTTTAAAACAGAGTGGCAGACATCAACGCAAAACCTGTACCCATGTATTCAGTGCATAATCCTGAACCATGCGATGATTTTTCCGTTCATTATTAAATAGAACCAGCTGTTTTCTACAATAGCGCGCAATAGGTACTTCACTATCACTACATAGTCGCTTCCCTCTGTCTGTCCATATATATGCTTAGATCTATAAAACTACGCAACGGATTTTGATGCGGTTTTTTAAAATAGATAGAGTGATTCAAGAGGAAAGTTTATACATATAATACGCGGGCGAAGCCGCTGGCAAAAGCTAGTACTTCATAAATAAGTATTGAATCCACGGGAACATATTGCGCCTCGATTTTCCTGCCACCCTGTGTAAACAAACCAAAAACGGAAACATTTGTGTAGTTTTAAGTATGCCCATATTTTAAAAATACATCGTAAATAATGCTAAGTTAATGAATAAACAATAACTTTGTAAGGATCTAGAAATATACAAAGTTTGAGAAAGAAAGTTGAGTGGGCGATATCTACTTGATATGGTAGCTGGTTGTTTTCATCTCTTAATTTGATATCACAGCAATAAAATACTTGCAAAACCTGATTTTGTTTTGAAAAGGGTGAGCTAAGGTACCCAAAATTATTATTCATTATTTGTGGTGCTCAGATGTCAAGATTTTACGAAATAGCTATTCAATAGGGTAATATAAACTAAGATGTATTGATACTTTTATGATTATAATTCTAATAAATATTTGTTACGGCCGCAAATCAAATTGACATACAACCTGAACTGATCTAGGCGATCATAGCCTCTGTGATAGACTTGAGTCACGCATTTTATCACGGTTACTGCTCCAAAACTGTGATAAAAATGAGTGACTCAAACCTATAATAGTAGGCAAAAACCGTAAGCAAATTTTAATTCCGCCGGCTACATAAACGCACCCGCCCGATGGACTAGATAGAGTCTCTATTTAAAGTGATAATATTGTCAAACGAGCAGGTGCAACGTCTGTATGGAGAATTATAACAGGTTGGCCGCCGTTTAGGACCTGCAAAAATAGTGAAAATAATATTAATATACTGAACTGGAATATTACTGTTGATACCCACTTAAATGAAAAGATTAATGTCGTGGTCGGTGGCTGGTGCGCTCACTGCATCATAGTAATTATGCTTATCACACCGACGCGTTGTAATTGAAGTAAGAGTTACGAAATGTTAATATCTAGCACTGAAAGCTAATAAACATGTAATTTCTTTAACTTTAATAAAAAAAGTAAAAAGATTTTACTCACGTAAACTGCCGCCTTTTCCCCATGGGGGTAGGCAGAAACCACAGAACGCCACTGGCAACGATCCTTACATAGATTTTTGCTTCGTTTATGTTCATACATAATTATGGTCATACACGCACGCCGGTTACCAGTATAGCTCACCTGACCTTTCTGAAGAACATCACCAATACGGTTATAATACGTTCTCCTAGGGCGTCCCCTCCTGGCGTGTGCAGTCACATCTTCCTAGTAAATAATTCCTTTTATTAGTCCTTCATTTATCCTCTCAACATGACCAAACCATCTAAGCATACTGTTTTCAATTTTTGTCACTGCATCTTCTTTTAAACCGCACCGTTGTTTTATTACATTATTCCTCATTCATAGTCACAACACACATTTTTTTTTTTCAATATATTTTATTGTTTTTTAGTTTTACTGACACGCCACACTACGTTATTCTTCCCTGTTTGTGCTAGTTTTATCTAACTCAGGTTAGTGGGGTAGTTACGGAGCACGCTAGCGATAGGAATAGCTTCAATTTTGACAGTTCAACTACATTCATTGCGTTTTTTTTTTGTTGTGCAGACGAATTTGCCAAACTTAAAAAGCAATGGATTAGCAATATTCTTCGAAATGAATCAGATTGTAATCAGGGTGCAAGTCAGATTTCCCTGGCAAATTTTTTGAACCAAGTTGCTTTCGTGCCATCACTCTGCTCATCTTGGGTTTTGCTTATTAGGCGTAGAGATAAGGTACAGCTAAAGACCTTTAACCATAAGTAAGTGCCACGACTAACGAGATTGTGATTTCGAACCTACACAGGTGCTGTAATTTGTGTAAATTATTTTATCACTACTGCTCTCAAAACGGTGAAGAAAAACATCGTGAGGAAAATGGTACAGACGCCAGCACATCAAGTTACTACAATCTGTCAGATTTCTTTGATAGATTTTCGACTTTATTCCTAGAGCATTAGGTTTAAGTTTCATTGGGAAAAATTGACAGTTTCGGGTAGCTTGACCTGCTGGCGTCTGTACTTCCTAGAACCAATAATTTAAAGACATGTCAACAACGCGGGCCCAGTGCGCGGGTTAAATGTGATGCAATATTTTACGTAAACAAATAATATTAAGCGCTTTCTAATGAATTCCTCTCATAGTACTATCTAAATTTATGTTGATGTTCTTCTAACTTTAACGAAGTTTTCGAATGACATTAAGTATTGTTTACCCACTTTATCTCTCACTGGTTTATAGTCATTTTTATTAGTGAAAGTGAATTTTAAAATGACCAATATATCAAACAATATATAGCATAGTTTTCTTAAGAGCCGATAAGTTCGAGTTAGTTATGTTCTTGTGGTTTTGTAGTATTAACAAAAAGATTGCGTGCTAGAATCTATGAAAGTAAATGGACTAAGACTAGACTATACAGGTACCTACTTATTCATACAGTAGGTATTGTTAGCCAGAATCCATTCATTTCAGTAGGTGTGTGAAATTTGATAAAAACAAAAAGACTCAGGTCTCTTAAGACTCCGACCCACCCCATCATATTGCAGCGCCTACCCTCGCTATTATTTCATTTTAGTAAGGCTTTTTTTGCTCTTAATGGTTCTAGCATGTTACATAAGCTTTCCGCAAGGATTGGGCTACAAAATGCAAAAAAAAAAGAAACAATTTCGACGGGTAGTTCCAGAAAGTAGCGCGTTCAAACAAACAAACAAAGTCTTTGGCTTTTCCCTTTATTTCGTCATAAACACTTAAAAAAATATATTTTTAAATACTAGAAAAAAAAATCGTCAGCTTTATTATTAGCATATCTATAGATTTAATAACAGGTAGGAAAATTGAAATATATGAACAAAGTGACAATCAAAATGTTACTCTTTTTTCGGTGTATCTTCGTGAGATTCTATTCTATTATGAGGAAGCAATTATACATAGAAGATGGTATGATTGATATGCGACCAGATAGTCAATTAACATTTACTCAAAGACAGTCACGAGCCACGATTATGAAGAAACTGCTGTTCCGTTTTGCTACGTGCGAAATCCTAAGAACAAGTTCATAGTTATTTTTATCTAGAAAAAATGTTAATTAATAGCTTTATTAGTATCAAAGATGAACGTTATTCATTCAGATATCTTGGCGATTGCATTATAAATGTATAGATGTTAGGCAAGCGACCTTGCAGGATGTACTTCTAATCGAAAGTATTATGAACTCGTGTCAACACTGCAATAACTATGAATAACATTGCAAAAAATATAATATACTTAAGAATTACTTTAAATAATAATCTTCAGGGTCGAGAATCATAAAGAATTTTGAAATCCTCCAGTTTCCTAAGCTAGAACATGTATGGGTATCTGCAATTTTGATAGAATTTAAGAAAAAACAAGATTTTTTTGAGCAATGGCCTCCCCGATTCCCTCCCGGCATCCTTTTCCAGGGCCACCTCGATCAATAAGCATCTAATTCGTCTCGCCACCTCTTCTTGGGCCAGCCTCGGCGGCGCCGTCTATCCTCAGACATCCACTGTGTGGAGGCTATTGCCCAGCGGTCATGGTGCCTGCGGCTGGCGTGACTCGCCCAGTCCCATTTTAGCCTGGCAGTATTTTTGTCTTCTTAGGTTTTTGCCTTTGCGGTTCCGTTAAGGAGCGCAGCGTGGTGTTTCGTATGCTGTCGGTTCGTTTAATGCCTAAAATGCTGCACTCCATTGCTCTTTGGCAAACCCCAAGGCGGAACTTTTGTGCTTCGGTGAGCGACCAAATCGGAGTACCGTATATTAGGCTGCCCAGGATACACATATCGATGAGTTTTCGCTTCAGGGGAATCGGTAGATCACCCTTCATTAGTGTCTTCATGCTTTTTTAGGTATTTTCGATGTGGCGATCGCACAAGTAAGTCATCAATATTTCATTGCTTTAATAAATATACAAATCAGTCACGATTATTTTTGTTCATAGTGTAATAATGAATTACAAAGGCATTATGTGAGACATGCAACGTTATTTTATAATTTATAATTTTAAATTAATGGTCTCAAGGAACATATTTCTAAATTTATCTTCAGTAACTTTTTTGTTTTTATTAATGCCTGTATTGCGTGCTACTGCAGGGCAGAGGCCTCCACATATTCGTTCGAAACCTCTCTGTCTTGTGCGTTCTCTGGCCATGTCGGCCCTGCAAACCTTATCAGATCGTCAAAACCACCTTCACCGTGGTCTACCACGACTGCGATGTCATTGCTCAGGCGTCCAGTGAGTCCAAGATCTTTGCCCATCTCTCTGGGTACATGCGCGCGACGTGTCCGGCCCACTCCCACTTCATCCAGGCTGTTTTTTCTCCAACATACGCTACTTGAGTTATGGATGCAGAGTGGTATTTCTCACTCGGGCTTTACGCTTAACTCTATTGCTCAATTGAAAATCTTGAGTTTGTACTTTTGTTGTTCAGTAAGTGACTAACTTTTTCCGTTGGTTCTGTGCTGTCAAATGCCTTGGTAAAATCCACAAAGGCTACGTATAGCAGATTATTAAATATATTATATTTTTCTATTACTTGATTCATGGTATAGAGATGATCGGTTGTGCAGAAATGGGGTCGAAATCTAGTTTGTTCGGGAGGTTTGTGAAGGTCAAGCGTAGGGGCGATATGATTCTCTATTACTTTTATAGACTTTTTGAATAAACGTGAAATCCGGTTTATGGGTTTAAATCTGGAGAAATCAGCTTTGTGTCCTTATTTGTGACGTAAAATGATATTTGAGAGGCACATTCAGAGGAAGACTAGTTAAAGATTTAAAAAAAAATGCCCTCCTTTCATTTTATTGTTCATAAAACCGTTATGCACCAATCAACCGTTATTTAATTCCAAAATCTCTGACGCATAATCGTTATTTATATCGATTATATTTTTGTAGTGCGTTAAACTTTAGAACAACGTTTGTCAATATCAATACGTGTTTAGAAGACGACAAGTGGCGTTCCCAATTTAATCGGGTCAAGGCCAAAAGGATGTAAATCTAAGACAATCCTAAAGACTGCTAAATTATAGCTGCGTTGCTCCTCTAAGATTTTAATTAATCCATCTAAACTGAACCCTAACATTATCGTCACAAAGCAAGATTTACGGCTACACTGAGGTCAAGTCAGATTAGTAGATTATATTCTATTATTATAAGTACCTAGTCAGAAGTAAATAAATAGTGTGCAATCGTGAGCCGAGCCTATAAAGACCTTTATAAGTGACGTTATTAGGTTAAACTAAGTAGGTGAAACACAGTAGTTTCACTCCGCATCAAAAGTTAAACTACCCTCCTGTCAGGGTCGCGAGATTTGTTCGAAAGAGATACCGTGGCCCTGGCATATAAGCAACTGAAGGAACACGGGTGGGTTTTAATCAGTAAAAGTCGGACACGAAGAGAGGGAGACGTCATTTGATGATATGACACCCACAAAAAAATAAACTGCCCTGGTGGTTTCATGGTCGCCAGTAACTGCTGAGGCTGCGTTTGATAGCCAAATCCGACAAAGTGATATTGGGTTTTCCATTACGTATTTTTATTAACACGGAAATTGGCGGTATGATAACCCCGTGCCTCGGAAAGCACGTTAAGCCG
This sequence comes from Aporophyla lueneburgensis, assembly GCA_932294355.1. Classification (NCBI taxonomy): domain Eukaryota; kingdom Metazoa; phylum Arthropoda; class Insecta; order Lepidoptera; family Noctuidae; genus Aporophyla; species Aporophyla lueneburgensis. Next base: position 22,440,912 of record OW028758.1, on the reverse strand, counting down.
TTGGTCCTGCGCGTGAACTCTTTCCTGTCGTGTCGGATTGCCGTCCCACCTGACCATGAGAGTGATGGAAGAGTTAGTGCAACTATGCCTGCGCACATACTTGAGCACTATTATATTTCTCGCGCCGAAGGAACTATTATATTCTCCGTTGAGATGTTTTGCTATTAGAGTTTATGATGAAAATAATCTAAATTAGTTGGTCAAGTACTGGCCTGTATTCTGCAAATCAATTTAGCTGATATCTAAGAGAAAAACACAGATTTCGCTACATGGTTAGTTAACAAGTTTTCCCTAAGGTGAGTAGGTAAACCTCCCTACAGATTAGTAAAGACAGGTTCACATTTTTTCAAACTAATATAAACAGGAGTTACGGACTCAATTTTTTTAATCAAAATCATCCATAAATCACGGTCATGAAATATCCTTTCCAAGTATGTTACCTCAATAAACCCTCTTACTCACTACATCCGTGTTTAACCTCAATTCTCAGAAATTTCAATTATATAACTTTTTATATGTCGGTTAGGTAGCAAGTCAGCAGCCCAGGTCAACAACCCCTCAAGGTATAAACCACGGAAGTGAAGGTCTTAGGGCTGCGTACAGAAAAAAAAAAAAAACAATTTGATCCAGTTTTACGGAATAAAACATGCTATGTTGAGGAAATAGATGCCCATGAAAAAAAAAACAGTTGGTTATTTTTGACATAATTATAACCCTGGCTGGAGGCCTTAATTAATTGTGGCAACCACATGCAAGTCCGATTAAGCGGCCAACAACCTCCTTGGTTGATATGCGAGATGACATTCACAAAATAAAATATTGGTATTTGAGTTATTAGCAATTCCTGCGTCTTGTAAAGTGACAGGGGAACAAAAGTATAGTAGGTAATTGATTCAATCACGATTTTGCTTTAATTGTATCTTGTTCGAATTATTATTAACATAAAGAATAATATTATTATCAAAAGACTCCATAAAAGGACTAGGTACCTACCTAAACGATTGCGTGCGTCATCAATCAAAGCAAATCAAAATATTTTTATTTCACATAAACCTACATGGGCAATTACCAAACGTTAGAAGCTAGGTGCATGGTTCCAATTTTTTGATTCCTATGGAGAAGAGGCCGTAAAACGTCCAATGCTGGGCATAGGTCTCCCACAAGCTCCACTACTTCCCCCCCTTCCGTTAGCATTCTTCACGAGGTCATCAGTCCACGAATGCTACATACTATAGAAACATTTTTATTGTTTAGATCTAACTTTTTAATTTTTATTTTACCCTTTTGATGTTAAAAGGCTACCTAAATGGTTATCATCAAAAGACTCGACTGTTTAACTTCTAAAACTCACCTACATAGTGACTTTACACAAACTAAAGTATAGGACGAAGAGAAATCTAGGCCACCCAATATCCTGGACTTAGCTACGTAAGTATCACCGGAAAATGTTCCGTCTGTAATTACCACTTTGTGCTAAATATTTAGCAACAGGATGCGCATACGCATGTCGATGAGTTTATTTAACACGAGAAGATGTAATTAGGGACGCATCCTCGCGTGTTTGGACTAAATTATTGTGTTGATTGGAGGGAAGTCTTATTAACTTTTAATTAAGCAATCTTGAGAATGTAAGGTTTGTTTTGTATTACTTTGTAATATAAAAACAATCATACACTGTATAAAAATTTTACTTCTTAATATTTGTGTCTAAAGTGGTGACTATCCGGCTGGTCCGGAGATACCGCACGGCCTCCTGCGAGGCGGCGAGCCTCCTTGTCGCAGTGCCGCCATGGATCTTGCCTCATAGCAGCAGGCAATGGGTAGCTCGCCACCCGATAAGGACCAGGCCCGTGTCGACGGCGCGTTGTTTCACGCGCGCCTTTTGAGATGGAAGCAAACTGAAGCAGTCCCCTAGAACCGATGCCTGCCAGGGTCGCGAGATTGTTCGAAAGAGATACCGTGGCACGTGAACACGGCTGGGTTTTAGTCAGTAAAAGTCGACCCGCCTTTCCACTCCACTCTAGACCGGGAGACGTCATTTGATAATTACCCACCCACAAAAAATAAGTCGTGATTATTCAATACCATTATCCATACTAATATTATAAATGGGAAAGTGTGTGTGTCTGTTTGTCCGTCTTTCACGGCAAAACGGAGCGACAAATTGACGAGATTTTTTAAGTGGAGATAGTTGAAGGGATAGAGAGTGACATAGGCTACTTTTTGTCTCTTTCTAACACCCCACTTCCCTAAAATGGGGGGGTGAAATTTTACGCGAGCAAAGCCGCTGGCAAAAGCTAGTATTATATAACGACAATTAAGGCATTTGTGATTCAAACTAAGTATTAACGGCGCCAAATTTCTCACGAAAAAAATACCCATTGGTTTGCTACGATCATAAATCACCTAAAACCTAATCTCACAGTTTAGTTTTTACGTCATTCCGTCATAAGAAAAACCATGCAATTCGTTCCAAATCAAACGAATTACAAACAAAGTGCCATTCTAGCACAAAATCGTGAGATAACTGCATTTATTGGTTTAAATGCTGCATCGAACTCGCCTGCAGTGAATTAAACCCAGTCATTACTGAGCCAAAGGTTTGTTTACACTGTATATGGTGACTAGTGGTCTCTCTAAGCGATTGACGCTAAAGGTAAACGCACACACATCAGAGTTGAAGGAAGAGAAGGAGCCGAAATAATTGAATTTCTTGTGCTCGCGCACTAATGTGGGGCGAATCGGATGAATCGCCAGAAGAATTTGGAAGGTTTTTTTTAATATCATTCTCCCGATGCGGACAAGTATCGTTTACCTTAAAGAATATTAGTGAAGGATATGGCAAGTGGAAGATTTAGCTGATACTGAGTAAAAGAATTATACAAACTTACCTTCGTAAAATTAGCCTATAAAGTTTCCACATCTGGGACGTAGGGATCCTCTTTGTGAGAGGGACTGGATCAGAATCCACCACGCGAGCCCAGTGCATGTTGGTAGATGTCACGTGTCTTTCAAGTTTTGGTCCTAGGATATGCCGGTTTCCTCACTATGTCTTGTGAGCAGTGGTGATGAAATAATTTACACAAAGTAAATCACCTGTCGGGTTTCGAATCTAAGACCTATTAAGTCATAAGTCGCAGCCGTTACCACTGGGCCACCACTGGTCTCAGCTTACCCACTAACCACGTAATTATAAAGCAGATTTATAAAATTTTGCTATTGTGACAGTAGTTTCATTACTCCACTTCACTATCCGCTTGGCTGATGTAAACGTGGCCTAAAAAGGAAACTGTAAAGATATTATTAGACTTCTTAAAAGAATGGAAATCTACGACCTTGGAACCTAAACATGTAATTACATCGCGCTATGATTGACTGGCCAATTTCGCGCCTACTTCATTAGCTACCTATATTTTTGCTTGAGTGATTGTAAAAAAATAATTTTATACGAAATTTATAGTGGCTGACCCTCGAAATTGAGCAGGAATATTTGGTTTTTTTTTTTTTATAACTACACACTCGATGAAATTATTCGAAGGATGTGGGCAAAATATATATAGTCCTATAGACCGTATTTCGGCCACGGCGGCCATTCGCAAAGGAGACTAGCCATCGGCGCGGGAGATAATTATAGTGCACAAATGTATGCGCAGACACAGGGGCACTCGGCATTGTCCAATGGGACAGAAATCCGATACGACCGGAGAGAGATCAGACGCAGGACTAATGCGCACTGAGATACGGGAGTATTACACCGCCAACTTTCATCTGGGCTGTTACTAAAAAATTGCTAAAGGAAAAACCAAATAACACTTTGCCCGACCTAGGAATGAACCCAAGACCCCTCGCTCACCAGCTAACCTTGCGACCATGAGACCAGCGGAGCAGTCAAAATATACCGTCATGAGAGACCGGACTCGCTATCTTTAATGAAAATCTGACCTTCCACCAAATGAGTGCTGGAAGGCCAGCTTTCACCAATCCTTTTGTCTTGTTATACTTTGGTAATTTCTACCTTATCTACTAATTACTGTTAAGTCAATATTCACACGAATATAATAAAACTGCGGCGGTATTTTAGTACTGAAAGTCGAATATCAAACAGAGTGCATTTCAACGCGTCCAAAATACTCCCTGTTCAATTTTCGACTGTCGGCACTAATCAATAGGTTGAAGATTCAGTGCACGAAAAATTCCGTCACGATTTTATTACACCTGTGTGGCCGATGACTAAATGTTATTGCCCTTATTACCTCCCCTATTTCCTAGAAATGATAAGATCAGTTTTCTATCTAATCTAATGCCGTAATTTTTCTTTGTTCCAGAAATCGTGCAACCAACATGTGTGCTAGAATCAGATTTCGGCTTCAAGATAAATTGCGCCTTCAAAAAGTCAGGCCTGTTCAGGGTACGGAATCTTGGAGGAGTCAAGGCACATGCTAGTATAGGTAAGTTCTAATCATTGTTTCTATGTAAACATACCTCGTAGGCAGCAAATAATTTTAAAAAATATAATCATCATACTGTTTTGACTATATGACTGTTTCAGTAGGTATAGAAAGAAGAGAAAAGACAGAAAAATTGTTTATTCTGCACAAACAAAACGCACAATTTAAGATAGTAACAAAAAATAAAAAACAAAAAATACACACGTACAAAGTAGCCAAAAGCCCCATATAAAAAGCATATGAAAGTATTGATGAGGTTTTTATGTAGCAGTCGTTAAGATGTTAGTTTTCTGTGCTTTTGGGCTTAAAAGTGACATAAAAGACGATAATTGCCATTATCAACATAAAATACATAGAGGTCTCCCTTCGAACTTAAAACTCTAAGGCGATAAACATTGTTTAGGGAACAGTAGAATTTTAGCTAAACTTTTATGCATAGGACCTTCTATTTTCAATACCATAGGAAAACGAGTTTTTAGTAAGAACGCATCATACCAATAAGTATTCAAATGAAGTAGACCGTTAGCAATCGACGCATGAGTGGAAATACTCGACACCTGACGAGTAGTATGAATGGAAAACACATTTAAATACAAATCAAACGTGTTTCTCCAATCAAAGAAATTGTGATGAATGTAGAACCTGTTGGATTTCTATACAGGTATTTTGTATGGTGAGTAATGATGGGACTAGGCTAGTTAGATAAAGATATACACATAAGGTCCACAATATAAAGAAATACATAATATGTATTAACGAGACACACAAAAACACACTTGGCGAATCGTGGGTATCCTATTATACATTACAACACCTCTGCCTAACGCTTCGAAGCGTGATGTTACGTATGTATGTTCCAAAGAGAAATGTTTGTAGACCTCTATCATGAACCCTCTTGTTGTGTATCGATGTGGAAAACGTCATACCAACTTTGTTAAAAACTTATAATGACCCTTTTTTTTGGATGAGAGAACATCAAATAACGTCTCCCGCTCTGGGTGGAGCTGAGGGGCGTGTCTGATTTTTTCTGACATCTATGTTGCACAAAAGTTACAAAAACACCTGGTCAATTACGGGCATTGATCGTTGCGCGTCCAATTATGAGTAATATTTTTTTATTTCTTTAATTTTGATTGAGTTTGATATGCTGTATGCCTGAGACGTGGGCAAAATAATTCAAGCTAATATTATATTAGTACTAGGTAGGCCACATTTTGTTACCATAGAAAAGTCACATAGCAATAGCTTAATTGTCCAGAAAAAAATGGAAAAATAAAATATAAATTTAATTTCTTAGACAACAATGTCTACATATATTGCCAAATTCTCAGACACTGAAGGTGAAACAAAGGTTTAAAGTCAGTACTCATGGTCAACGCATCTCTGTATTATGTGAAAGTCAAAGAGCAAATGCTAGTAGTAATGACTAAATTCTGTAGTAACTTTAGTTTGGTGAAATCGTGTCTGTGTAGGAAACTGTGCCATCAATGAAAGGAACAGAAGATCTACATAATATGCACCGCTATTTGAATGAGGATGGTCAGACAACGTAGGTAGGTACTAAGAATCGCTGGGACAAACTGTACACCAAATTCACAGAAGGAATGAAAAACTAGATACGGGTGATATAATAAGCAGAGGGAACTATGAGCAGTAATTACCAAGGTAACCGACATAACCGGAAGAATTGCTAAACTTAAGTGGCATTGGACAGGGCACATAGGTCTCTGAACAAATGGGCTATTGCGTATCTCAAGACGTAGAGTAGGAAGACCTTCCACAAAGTGGATAGATGACCTTGTGAAGGCCGCAGGAATCTGCCTGATGCGGGAAGCACGGAAACGATTGAAGCGGCGGAGCTTGGAGGAAAACTATGTCCAGCAGTTGACGTCTTTCGGTTGAAATGATGATGATGATTTTTAAGAACTATACTGATGATAGTAGAACCGTTTATTATTTACCCATCATCTGTTTACAAACTACACAAAAGTGACACGAAAGATAACACAATTGTTTTTACAACGAACAAGACATCTAATTTCATATTTTGAACGTTCCAGGTTTCAGTCTGGGTGACGAGCTGGGTTTCGAGCAGTCTCTTACAAACTTGGACCCCAGCCGGCGGCGGTCTGTCAGCGTCAAGAATGGACCACCAGCCAACATTCTCGCCGACCCATCCAGGACGAATGTCAAGCAGGAGGTGAGAAACTAAAACATAACAACAATAATGAGAGGAGGGTGAACACCTATGGGTACCTAGGACAAAATTAAACATAAGTTGTCTACAATTGGAATTACGACTTTACTTACTTCAACCAAATTGGTATCTGTTTTAATGGAGAGACCCAGGTCCAGCAGTCGATTTACGAAGTCATTGTTAGAGAGCAACCCTCGAGTTTATAATACACAGGCACTTGGTCTTTGAATGAAGAGGGTCTTGAAGCTAAGCAATAACAGTAGCACAGGTTAGGTTAGTAAGTAGGTAAGGCGGTAAGTAGATCAATCAGGTAAATCTTTGACTTAATGTTGCTAAAGGATATTATGTTACCCAGTAACAGATTTTTGTAGGTCAGATAGCCAGTCGCTCCATGTCAATTCAACTGCATCTGGTTAGACTAGAAACCGACCTAACAACCCCCGAAAAGGTTAGACAGTAGATGAATTGTTGAAGCTACAAAGAATACAGAAGATTACCTACATCCTAATACTGTATTAACGAACGAACGTTGAGTGCCTGCGGAATTACAAGTAGTTGATATTGCATCTCCCAACTATACAGGCGGCAGTAGCCACCATCTAGAAACAGGGCCAAGGACTTTACAAAAAGACAAACTACTTCCTATCTTGATGTGAAACAGAGAGTGGGTCCATTCATCAATATAATGCAAAACACTATTGACCTATTCTATGAACAAAAAAGAAAAAGACAAGAGCCATTCATACAAATTGTGATTGCCACAACCGAACTTAGCTGCCAAGAGGAGCAATTTATAAGACAATTATGTTAAAAATAACTGTTATTTCGGACTTGCAGAGATGTAATGCAACTTTATACATAAAAACCGACATCTGATTAGACTATTATGTCTAGTATTAGAGGAAACCTCACCATATTTGGATCAAATGACTTAAAAATGTGCAACAATTGTTTTTATGTGGTGTCGTGTAACCGTAATTTTGGTTGCGTTCATGCTTCTAAGAGATAGGTTAAGCAAGTGAACTTAGATTTTAATGAACAGGTTTTTCTTTGTATATTCTTTGCTTTAATTGACCTTGACTGTAAAATATGATCAGTTAATGACAATATTATAGCAGATTGTCTCTGTGGTTTATCAAGCTAGCAACTACAATATTTTTAATGTTTCTATTTTCCTGATTCCAGAAGCGTGGTAAACAGAACAGGATCATGCGTCCAATGCCTCCTGCTAACCGTCCTAATCAATCTGCCATGGACAAGCTAACCAGCCTGCACCGAAGAGTTTCCAGCACCATGCAGCCCATCGTTGTCCAGGCTCCCGTAGAACAGCCCATCGCTAAACCCATCCCCACTGTCACCATGGCCAAACCTATGCCCATGGGAATACCAGCCTTCAAACCCCTACCGCCGAAAGAAGAAACCCTTGCCGTAATACCCATATCACCAACACGGAAGACCTACTCGCCACTGCAGGTCCCACAGTCCAAGGGCCCAGGACTCGCATACCAAAGTGAGATATACCCATCACACAACCAAATATCAAAAATGGTATCACAAATGACAGCACAGCAATTCTCCCCAATGAAATTCACACAAAGTCCCGTCATTGTAGAACATCCAAAATTTTACTCCATGACTACTGTTAATCCATTCGTACCTATGCCACCTTCTCAAGCTATCTCTCTTATACCTGCTCCAGTATTCAAAGAAATACATATGCCACCTTCTTACTCACCTAACTCTATCATCCAAAAACATCCTCTTTCTAACTTTGTAGACCCCGTTCCTCATCAAGTCCACGATATTGCGAACAACGTTGTATATAATACGAAGAAAGTCGACGATTACAATTCTATAACTGGTTATGGAGACGACACTGTGCTGAAGTTTAATAAAGAAGATATCACTTCGAAGATAGCAGAGATTGCTAAAGCCGGGAACATTTCTATGGAAGCTGTTGAAGCGGCGATCGCGTTGAGGCAACAACAGTTGTTGAGTAAATACGCGAACATTCCCGTGCCAGCGCCTACAACAACTTCGTCAACAACTACGACGACAACAGAACTACCGTTCGTGTTCCAACAGGAGCCTGAACCAGAAATATTGACTGCTGCGTTACCTCAGAAGCCGCCGAAGAGGTTCGTATGACTAATCATTATGTTGGAAAAAATAAAAGAAATAAACAAATTAAAAATATTGTAGATACTTTTCCAGTTTGGCATTAAATTTCTATAGATATTCAAAGAAATATTGTGAACAGCAGATATAAGTTTTGCTAATCCCTCATATTTGTAGCATCTACATACTTTCACTGGAGGACCAACAAAATAAGGTATAAAAATAAACTATGCTTTGGTGACATTGGCTTATGGGCACTGCTTGTGTGCTTCGCCTGGTGCACGAATACTACGCGGACTTATAGCAATGCGCAATTAATTCCAAGATTATGTATATGCTCATACACCTTTTAACATGTTGATATTATCTGCACTAAATTCCGGGTCGTAAGACCCGAATTCAGTGCTGAGCTGTTTAGCGTCTCCAGAACATTGATTACGTTGTCAAACTCCAAAAAAGATGCGCAAATTGAGCCTGACTGTTTGCCTTATCCATCTTTACATTAAATGGAAATGTAAATTGTTGCTCAAATTGTAATTTTACTTGCATATATTTTTCAGAATTCCTATATCCGGCAAGGTAATGAACGCTCCCCGCGAGTACTACCCGGTCGGATATGAGAAGAACTTCGACGACCACTTCCAGTCCAAGGTCGACCTTCCAGAGACCAACTTCCATTGCGGCGACCAGAAGTACTTCCCTGGATTGTACGGCGATGAGAGTCTTGGGTGTATGGTGAGTGAAGACTAAGGAAAAAAAAAACCGCTGTTTCCCTGCGACTTTTTATTACCTTTTGTGATTAAATTGTGAAGCGTCTCTTTACAAAAACCCTAAGTTTTCGAAATTCTTAAAAGTGCCAATTATACTTATTGTTTATTGTTTGTCGCTCCATGTAAAATACTGGTACTCAGCTGCATCCGGTTAGACTGGAAACTGACCCCAACATAGTTGGGAAAAGGCTAGGCTGATGATGAATTATAGTTATTGTTTACGATTTGAGTGAAGAACCAATCTAAACAGAAAGCGTTGACTGCAAAGAGTTTTCTATACATTTTCACACAGCAAAAAATATATTTTTGGTTACCCATTACCCATTTTATCGCTCTGAGCGAATGTTTAGCTTAGCTACAGGCTTCAAAACGCTATTTTGTACCATATTCAGCAATAAAGATTGTATTTAATCCATATACGTATAGAGAGTCTGCTATGTCCTGACAAGACGTAAAGTGTAATGGACTAGTCATCACATCAACGTATTACTAGTTTTCAACATTCCATAAGATAAACAAAATCTTACAAATTTCTTTTTGATTCCCAGGTGTTCCACGTCTGTGCCCTAACAGACGATGGTCTCGTCATGAAATCCTTCCTCTGTCCTGAGTCCACGCTCTTCGACCAGACCATCCTCAAGTGCAACTGGTGGTTCTATGTGGACTGCAAGAATACTAAGAAGCTGTATGATACCAACATACCGGTATCCAAGAGCTACCAGTTGATGAAAGCACTTACTTTCTTCTCTACTTACAAGAAGGAGATGCAGGAGGATGGTAAGAAAATGTTTCTTTTATTTGCTTGTAAGTTTGTCTGTTTCTGGAAAGTAAGCTCTAGATGGAGCCGTGCTACCCAGTGATAACGGCCTCGACTTACGTGCTGAGGTGGGTAACCCACGTAGGCACATTACATTTTGTAATGTATCTCATCACCACTGCTCCCAGAACGGTGAAGGAAAACATCGTGAGGCAAAAAACATTTCCTAAAACCAAAAATTCTAAGACTTCTGACATCCCTAACTCGCACTGGACCCGCGTTGTGAATTATGGCCCACTCCCTATCACAGAGAGAAGTTCTATGTCTTGTCTTAATGGGAACTTTATAGGCTGATAATGGAGATCCGATTATGAAGAACCCGAAAAACTTTACACTAATAGATGCACTATGGCTGAGTGACATACCCTGCCCTGCCTGCCTTTGATTCTCATTACACCCTATCTGGTTTAATGAGAATCATAGACAGGCAGGGCATGAAAATCACAGAGAAAACTTTAACCCAGTAGAATGTGTGGCTTAATTAAAAGTCCCACTTAGGTGAAACCGCAAAGTGCAGCCAGAATAAGCAAAAAGGTACTTTATGTTAGCATAATACCTTAATCTCTATATATTTTATATTTCCAGGTCAAAAGCCTACCCCTGAAGATGCGGACAATATTAAAGACGCTATAGCTATACTTCAAAATCAAAATCAGGAAGCTCCGCGTCCAAATGCACCTGCAGTTCAACCTAATGCTGATACTGTTAGCTTTCCTAATACTGCTAGCATATCTTATGTACCTAGTGAATCTAATGCAGCTAGTGTACAAAACACGGCTAGTTCATCAGATCATGTACAATTTATCACTCCCACTCCTATTATGATTGATGAAAGGAACCGCAGAACAACCACTGAAACTGCCCCTGTATACAGAGGCACTAGAAAACTAAATGCCACAAGAAGCTCCAGAAGAAATACCACTTCATCAGAAAATACCTCTGACTTCAAACTCGTTACTCTTAATGCTGATCTTAACATAGCCCAAGGAAACATAACAGAAAATGATTCAAGGGAAAGAAAGCATAGGAGACGTATGACTTTGAAGAGCACTAACTCAGTAACCACAACTACAACGACAACACAGAAACCCACTACAACTACAACACCAAAACCTGAAGTAACTACATCAAGCATAGAAATAATACAACTAGATATACAACCAATAGAAAATATTCAAAGGCAAGAGACACTAACGGACCAGATTGAAGATGTAAATCCGAATGCATCAAATTCAGCACCAGTAAGACGGTTCTATCGATCAAGTGCAGAGAAATATGAAGATAAAGAAATGGCTATGGTCAATAATGAAAGAGTACAGATTGTGCGTCCCACGGCTCAATCAAGATTTGTGGGATATTATCCCACGCCGAGTGCAACTATAGCGAAATTAGATGAAGCCGTTTTAGGTAAAATAAGGACGAAAAAACAAGCAATAGCAATAGTAACGCCTCAAAAACATAGTCCAAAAACGTAGTCCGAAATTAGTCAATTGTTAAGTGTCATAAGTAAGTTATTTATTTCGCCGATACGTGTGGACATGTATTTGCTCAATTTTTGTACTTTTATAGTCTAGTTGAATGGAGTCAAGTGATATTACGGTGTATGTTAGTTGTTTAGTAAATTTTCCTAATTTCTAAGTGTGTTTTATTTTGAGCTGTTGTTTACGATTTAACTAATATTTACTTCTTAAAACTCCAATGGTCGGACGACATACAGCGTAAACCAATGTGTCTAGATGTAGAAACATTACGTTCTTGATAGGAATTCATATAACGAAGTTGAGTACTAAGAAGGTATTTTTTTTTTTAATGAAATGCAGTAGCAATGGGATTGAGATTGCACGGGCAATATATAAGGTGTATCTATTCATACACGAAATATTTTAAGAGTTACACCTGTAGGTGGTAAAGAAGCTACAGCAACGAAAAAATTTTTTTTCAAAATGTATTTTTTTCAAAATTTAATATTTATAAATTATTTGACGCACATGAGAAATACTGGCTCCTTCTTATTTTTTACGGCCCGAGACACCACGGCCACGCTCGTGCCGTCCGGTCGCCACCCTCGCAGCATCAGGCAAGCCATTCATAAAATTTGGAGAAAGGTTTCATGCAAAACGTCTCAAGTAGTTTTAAAATTATAATAATTACGAAAATTCAAAAATGCTTAGGTAAAAATTTTCTTTTTGCTTCTATAGCTTCTTTACCACCTACAGGTGTACCTCTTAAAATATTTCGTGTATGAATAGATACACCTTATATAGACATCATAATATAATCGTGACGCACTGTAGTTTCTCAGCATCAACATCATCCTCTGCCCGACTTCACCCACTGTTGAACATAGGCCTCTTTTTTCTTGTACCGATCCCCATGCTCCTTTGACATTCTCATCCAGGTTTTGACGCGATGACAACAATGTTCTCCCATCTCACCATCAGATGACTGACATTCCGTATTCCAGTCCTTGGACGCCTCTCTGTTTAGTTTCTCTGTGTAATATTATACCGGAGCTTGGAAAAACTAAAGTTTAGTAAACTTTATTATCGCTAAGCTCAATGAGATTATCATACAATAAATCCAAATAAAACAAATATTTCGACAGAATATCACAGGTTACTTTATTACAGTTATAGTATTGATAACAGTAACAGGTTTTTAGTGGTAACAGAAACATTGTAAAAAGACACTAAGAATTTGGCACAACTCATACAAATCATTTTGCTTGAGTATTCAAGAATTATGGAGTCAGTAAGTTCTTCGAGTGATCAGAACTGCATACCATAGTCTGGGCATATAGGTGATGATAGACAATAGCATTTACTACCAATATTGGTTGCATCCAGTACGGCAGGTACATATACTATCAGCGGCCACTTTTTCCAGTAAGTTCAACAAATATTAATCATAACAACAAAACCTGTTACAAGTTTTCATAGTTTGATAGGAATGTTGTAAAATTAGGTCTATTTCTTCGCTTTAACAAGACATTTTAACAATTTATCGCAAATTAATGGTCCAATGACTATAACGCTTGCTGCCACTAAGGCGGTGGCACAGCTCATACAAATCATTTTGTTCGACTAGTTCAGAAACATGTAGTCAGTAAGTGCTTCGATCAAAATGGCAAGCCACATTCAGGGCATATAGGTGTTGATGGACAGTAGCATTTACTACTAAAGTAGGTTCGCGTCCAATACGGTAGGCAGACAATGACGGCGGCAGCACCGACAAGACTCCACAGAGGTATGCAAATCATGCATCCGGAAAATGAAGAGGTTTGTCTGAAACAAAAAAAGAAGATGAAGTAGTTAAAAACATAAATCCATCGGAAACAGCAACAACAGAAAAATTGTTTGATAATGCGAACGATACTTGCTTTATACAGTTTTAAATTGAAACAGAATTTATAGTGGTTTTTAAACTGCACATTGCCAAGACCGTGACGCGTTTCATTCGTTTTCGAATATATATAACAATTACTCATTTGCCGAGGTTAAAGGGATTAAATAAAGTTGGAAGTGGTTTAAAATGGTGACTAAACTTTTGCGAAACTACAACGATTTCGTAGTGTAGCTTTGATTATTTTAAAAGATCGTGTACAGATGTAACTTAGTGTAACAATATAGGCAACAGTTTCGTGTTCTAAAATAAACAAAAACCAAATATTTACAGCGACAAAAATTTATTACAATATAAAATATGGACAGAGTTATATGACTTAGGAAATCATCGTTTACTTTTAATGAAACATTTTAAAATCTTATCACAAAGTAGAGGCCCACATGCTATGCAGGTAGCTGCCACAAGGGCTGTTGCACAACTCATACAAATCATTATTAAAGTTTTTAAGATCGCTCTCAAAAACAAGTTATTCCATGCACAGTCTTAGTTCCAGGAGAAATCTTTGAAGTAGAAGATATTAATTTATTGTCCTCGATGATATTTTTACGAAATACTGTTGTCTCACACAAGCATCTACTTTCCCAAATGTGGGTGCAGATCTCTAATAATCTTAGTAAAATAACAGCACTGATCCAGGTCAGGAATGTAATGCAAAGCATTGGCTCTGAAACAAAAGAGATGTACATTTAAGAAGAGAAAAACAAAGGCAAAGCAAATTATAAACAATATTTTAATAAGATTGACGAACTTAACGTAAGCGCCATGCGGGGCGAAGCTTCGTTTTTAGAAAACACAAAAAATGGTGTTAGAAAAGTTGCAATAGACAAGCAAGAAGTTTTCGGAGCGAATAATAGAAAATATCAAAATATAAAATTAAACAAAGACATATTAGGTGTTTGTAAAATATAATTTTAAGTGTACTGCAAGTGCAATTTACATGGTATCAGCCAATAAACATGTAAAGAAAAATCAAGAGGATTTGTTGATAAATGGGTTCTTCGGTGCGGTCAGGTTTTTTTCGGCCGCTTCTTGGTTAAACAACATAATAATCTTTCGCATATAAGAGGTCCAATAACGAGTAGTCCCAGTAAACCGAGGAAGCTACCGCACGAAATACACACCATCCTGGCGACTCTTCACCAACTTTATGATTAAGACTTCTAGTAAGGTAGCTTCAAGTGACAGTTGGGGCAGGTATTTCTACTCAGTTTTTCAGGTTTGGCTACTCTGTGTCAGATATTTTCCTACGATCTTAAAACAAACGAAGAGCACGCAGTGACGAGGGCACCAACTGGAGCAAAAACCATAGAATCTGAAACAAAAATTGAAGTAATTTTGGAAAACGACAGGATTTTACAAAAATAAACTGAAAATGATGCTTATCTTGGATCTTGTTCGTACTTTTCTTCTAAAGTTCGAATTCACTTCACAGGTTAACTTGTCAGTTAACAAAACTGTCCATAAGTCACTTATGTCCAATTTAAACCATCCAGTTCCTGGTATTTGAACACGATGATTTTCAAATGGCTTTGCAAATGTTCCTAGACAAAGTTTTAGCCAGTATTGAGACCACAACCATGGCTATGGTCGCAGTAACCAGAGCCAGCAATGACCAGTGGGCCAAGTCTACCAATTAACAAACGTTGCAATGGTCTCTCCGTAAAGACTTTGGCTGATTCGTCTTTCACGACTAAATCTGTCATAAATTCGACAATGGCGACACAATTGCTACATTTGTAAATTTGTAGAATTTTAGGATTCGGTTTGTGGTATTGGGGGGAAGTAGGCGCGGGCAGGGTTATAGGGTTAACCGTTGTAACTTATACAGATATAAATGTCTTGATGTACTTACATGCAAAGATCAGTCTGTTACTCTTGATCGAGGCACGAGAATTTTGCTAACATTTGTTTCAATCAGACGCCAAAAGATAATCCCGATACCAAGATTATCCTAGCAACATTCCACAATAATTTAACACTCATATTGCTTTAATTCTTTAATTAATATTTTATTACATGCAAAATTTTGCTTGAATTACGAGACCAAAGAAAAAGTCACCATATTTTCTAAATTTAAAATTTCTTTATAAAACTCTGTCAATGTCATAGAGTATAAGAGCTTGGAGAGGTTGAGTAGCTTCTTTTTACGGAAGTAAACCTCTGTAGTCATTTACAACACTTTTAATTTTTTATTATAATTTGTTGTGCGTTTCCCAGTGGTGCAGGACGTAAAGAAAAGCTCCGTACCATTTCTTGCCAAGGTTGTCGTAAAAGGCAACTAAGGGACTACTAGAGAATGGGAAGCAGCGCTCTCTATGCATTTTATTACTATACTGCGATCATCAAACCGCCTGCCAAGCGTGGAGATAAAAATTTTCCGCTGATGATGAACGATGGTGATGATGATGTGTGTTGTGCAAGCCTGTGCCTCTTTGGTAGGCAATTATGAAGTTTATATATAGTTTATATATCTCGCAGTGGTGTGCCCACGGCGTCCAGCATCAAAGTCAACTCAACTCATTATAAAATCACCGCTCCGGCACTGCAAATAACTTGTTATTAAAGATATCAAATGCATTAAGGTGTATTCCAGGACGACAAAACTGTCCGCGAGCTGTCACACGTCGCGCCGGTAGAAGAATCGCTTGCAAGAAATTGCACATATTGATTCTGTTTGGAAGACATTACATTTTTATGATGCGTGACATGATTCTATACTCAGGATTGGCTCCAGACGAAGACGACGAGGACAAAATTTAGTACACACATTTAATTATAATAGTATATTCTAAAGTCCACCATAACCTGGCTGCTGCACCCAAGATTGACTCTTGTCGAGGAATTCCTAAACTGCGATTGAGCGGTGCAGTTATAATGAGGCAGATCTATATCACATCTCTGCGCAATTCGTAACCAAACTGTCTTCACACTCCAGAACCTTTCGGCCCCATCCACCATATGTTCTGCGAGTAATGTGCCCTGCTCACTGCCACTTCAGTTTAGCGATTCTTCAAGCTATGTTGGTTACCTTGGTTCTCCTCGCCCTTTGGGTCACTTTCAGCCTTCTAATAAGGCCTATTGTGAGCGACCACGTTTCAGTTCCTTAAGTCAACACTGGCAACACACACGGGTCAAAGAGTTTCGTCTTGTGATACTGTGGTATGTGGGACAGGAAGATATTCCTAGCTTCCTGAACGCTGCCCAGCCGAGTCGGATTCGACGATTGACCTCTTTCTCGAAGTTGGACCTACCTAACTGGACAGTCTGTTCTAGGTACACATATTCACCCACAATTTCAAGTGTAGCGACTCCGATCTTCATTGGAGTGGGCATCACATGAGCATTTGATTTGACCTTTGTCTTATCCATGTTCATTCTAAGACCCACTCTTTCGGAAGCTCTACTGAGGTCGAGCGATGTACTGAGGCCCTCCATAATCTCAGCTAGGACAACTAGTATATCATTGGCAAAGCCTTCGCTTTTCCGATGATATTGTTGTCCTGGCTCACTCACCTTTGTGAGTGATGTACTCGCCATTGATGTTGATGCCAGTCCCTTTTCAGTCCAGAACCTTGAAAATATCCTCCAGTGCAGCGGTGCAAACTTTCGAAGAGCTTACGTCTCCCTGTCTCACCCCTCGCTGCACAGAAGGATAGATTTCGAGTTCTGGTCATGGAGTCGGACTGACATAGTGGCGTTTTTATTCAGACACTTCAGCATCTCCATGTACCGATAGTCGACCTAGCACCGTTGAAAAGACTGCAGTACAGCCCAGATCTCGACCGAATCGAAGGCTTCGTAACAATTCTTAGCTCCAATTGCTTCAATTCAAATGTCTCTCATGATGTTCCACTACCCAAATCGCGACATAAGATCAAGTTTTTTTCCATCACAGACGTATCAGTGTGGCAAAGCCGGTCGGCCTCCTGTTCCAAGCTCATCACTTACAGACAGTGTAGGAAAAGTATGGTGATAAAGGATAACGACGCTGTTGAGCAGAGTGCGGGGTAGTCGCAACTATATCCTGAGAGCTGTGGCGGAGAGCTATACTCCAAATATTCGGCATTTTATCCGGAGGTTGATCAGGTAGGAAACATGTTTTCTTGCCTGCTCGTCCTCTGCGTGGAGTGTGCATCAATGTATTTTATTTTATTTTATACCTACCTTTAACTACTACTAACACTAGAATATAAGTTGTTTTTGTAATACTAACATAATATGGATCCCTGTTATCTGTAATAAATGAATTTTAATTTAATTTAAGTGCAACACACGAGCAACACGCGTCAACAGTGTAGCGGTATCTCAAAGCTACGTATCTTCGACGGCTGCAACGCCAACTTGCCGCCCGTGTGGGTTCCGTACCCAAAAATTCCATCTGTCGCTGGTCTGTCTTTCGAACCTTAATAGGCAGATACTTGAAGTGGTGTATAGTTACAGTTCCTCTGTTGTGTATGAGCACTTACAGAACACTTCGCTTATTACCTCAGATTAATATCTAAAGTAAAACCCGTTTATAATTAATTTATCCGTCAGCAGCAAACCACCAGCAACCTTATCGTTACAAGAATAATGATCATTGTGATGTTGATAGACGGGTGCCAGTGACAGGAAACCAACAGCAACCTTATGCCATCAAGAATAAAGATCACTTTGATTTTGACAATGAAGCCAAACCAGCGGTAAAATAACTGTGAAAGGCTTCTATACTTTATTTTACGCTAAGAAATAACCTAATGCTATATTTTGTTCGTGTTTCTGTGACAACTAAATCATTCGTTTCAACCTTAATTTAATTTACTGGGGTCTTTACCAAGGCTTGCATAGCATAGCTTGCAGCATGTACTGTTTCCAACTGGACATAGGAAGCCTGTCTCCTGTGAGCTCACTTTTCTAAGAGGAGTTGAAGAAGCTCTGGGAAGAAGAGACAATCAGGAGTTTATGTGCAAGTGTAGTGTTCAGCTCACCAAACCTAATCAATGTAACTGCACATTCATGACAGAATAAAACTAAGTAGGTGTTGGTTGTTACTAGAGTTTGTGTTTAAGAGGAATTTGTGATTGAGAGGAGTTTAGATTCGAACCTAGACAGAAAAAGAAAAACAGATGATACAAATATTTAATACAACTTAAGTATACAATCTACAAATTAATTTCTCAGCCTTGGTGAGATCGTTTGGGGCAGCATGGGCTCTTGCATGGCAGCGGTTGACAGCTCGGTTCGTTTTCCTTCTCTTCGGTACTTTTTTCCTTGCCCGGACATTTTGGCCAGTAAGCGTCTAGTAATATGGGAGCGCAAGCAATCAAACTAACCGCAATGACCGCTGTCATGCAACTCATGCAAACTAGCATTATTAATTACTTATTTCCGGAGACACTTGACGAACTTGTGCATTTCAAACTGTCGGTAGCAGACTGGAACGCACGCAAGGATCGTGGCAGAGGCGATCAGGGCGTACAAAGAAAGGCAAATCATTTTTCACAAGTCCTGAATCTTACAGGACCTTGTTTTTGATGTTTAGGAACAGCGAGGCCAAGTTGTAGCTGCTGTGGTGGAAAAGCGGTGAAGTTGACCAGAGATGTAGTAGACGTAGATGTTTTACTGAAATTAGAAATAAAACGAATTAGTTACATCAAGGTAGTGCCCCTTATAGCCAATGGTTGACACTAGCACTGGGCCAAAACAGCTGGAAATTTTGAAGGAGGCCTAAGCCCAGCTGTAGAATGATGGAGTCTGACCAGTTGCTTCAGTTATTCTGTCAACTCAAAAATTCGTAAAGCTAGGGAAGCAGTTGCTGGATCATAAGACATGTCATGTAATGCGCTGATAGTAGGAGCGTTTTACTTAAGATGCCATTTTTTTAACTTAGAAAATATCGGTGTCCAATCGCCCTTGTACTTGGCTACATTTATCTCGACCTTGGTATTTCAAAATGATTACTTTGAGTCGCAATTATTGTAGCGACTGATTCACTCTAACCTCTATAATAAATTAGCATGATCAACAGCATAAGTCTAAAATTTTATGAGCGCTAAACAATGATATTATAATAATCGCGCTAAAACAAGCCAGCCGTCTACATAATAACTAAAGCTTTGATGAAACGTCACATCAAGTTACTGTGATCAGAAAAAGCAAAGATTTTCAGATTTTAGTCTCCAAAACATTTGAAATTGACAAGAGCAGGATAGCAAAAAAAATCATACTGACCACTGAAACAATATCCCAAAAATCTGGTGACAACGTGCGCTTATTACACAAATATTAGAGGCGAATCAGGCCTCTGTGATGTGACTATCCAAACTAATGGTTAAAACAAGCGCACACATAATTTCATTTTGGGTCTTTTATAAAAACCGATTTTCACACAAAATTTAAGCCATGACAATTTGTTGACTGACAGTTCGCATCGACGTCAATATTTGAATGTTCTATTCTGTGATCACTGTCGTGTTTGCTGCCAGTAAAATATATAGAACCTTATTAGCTGCATAGCCTTTTCCCAACTTTGTAAAATATTTGTTACTACTTTGTTGTATGGAAACTCTTTAATACGATCTGCTTTCTTGGTGTCAGTTAGCGATTACTTATTATCACTAGCATTAAAACTTCTCTTGGGATCTAATAAACAATGCAGAGTGCAGCCAGTTTATCTGACCCGGTGGCTTTGATTAGAAGTAACGAAATCCTTTTGAAAATTCCCAAGAAAATTATTAGTAACTAGCTGACCCAGCAAACGTTGTTTTCCTGGTGGAAAAGAGTGAAAATTTATAGATGTATGTATTTCAATGCCAAATCATAATAAAATAAAAATAAAAAATCATACAAAAAAAAATATTGTTGTGGGTCAACCTCATCATTTAGAGGTAGAAAAAATAGATGTTGGCCGATTGTCAGACCTACCCGATATCAACACAAAATTTCATAAAAATCGGTCCAGCCGTTTCGGAGGACTGGTAACAAACACTGCGACACGAGAATTTTATATAATAGATGTATGTATATGTATGGGTTTGGAATGGTCGCATATTTGTGGAGGAGATCTTGATATTCAGTTTCCGTCAGTAATTAGTCATTTACAGAATTTAAACTGACTTTAAAAAACTTTCGATTTCGTAGATCACGATTTAATCTTATAAAAATCTTGTGTCACGATGTATGTTGCAAATACACTCTAAAACTACTGAACCGATTTCAATCAAATTTCACATGTACCCGTATTTTGGTCTAACTTACTGGATAGGATAGTTATCATCTCAATTATTCGCTTATGTCAAGAATGTAAACGAATAAAATGTATCAATTAATTGTTTCTTAAGCAAGTGTTTATTTATTGTTTAGTTTTATGAAGTTCTCATAGATGGCGGTGTACGTTGATTCATTAATAAAATTCTTCAATATTGTTTGACATCTAGGTTGCAAATACACCCAATAGATGGCGCTGTGTTCTGTTTCTTAGAATATATTCTATTACTTTATTTTACGTAATATTTATTTATGTTCACGATATAACCGTATTATTTTAATGGTTTGTGACTGATATTTTTATAATTATACTGCGTATTATAAATGACCAGTGTTTGTGTGGGGACGGAATTGGCAGGTGGTCAAGGAAAGAGCTGAACATTCCCTCTTCAAAATAATGACCTGGCTAAGACTAAATCTCCTTACCCTAAACCTGAACAAAACACATTTTCTACCCTTTTCTTTGAGACCCAATACTAAACCGTTACCTGACTTTTCCATAATAGCACATACTTGTAAGCACCGACACAATTGTAACTGCCAGGTTTATCTCTCGGGTAGACTCGGCGAAATATTTGGGAGTGCTGATGGATGATGGACTGAAGTGGGACAGGCAGATTGGCTCAATCATTACCAGAACTAGACGGCTTATAAATGTGTTCAGGACCCTTAGGCTGACCCCACATTAGGCGTGCGCGATCCTCGGGCGCGAGCGCCGCGCGCGCGTCGCGAGCGCGTCGCGTTTAGCTGCCCTGCTGCGCGCTCGCGGCGCGCTCGCGGCGCGCACGCGGCGCTCGAGTCGCGTTCTTACCCCTTCGCCCGCTACAATACTCAATACTTAATTGCATTCCACAATGCTTAGGTGGTAAAACATTTTATTTAGAAACAATTGTGAAGCCTGTCGGGCACAGCAAAGGAAAATACAGTAGGTAGAGAGGAGGACCTATTGATTATCTTATAATGTAACTTATTCTAAAATAGTAATTAAAAATAGATGAAATACATGCTTTGGACTTTTCTAAACTAATTTCAGGGATTTATCATTTAAAATTTCGTTGTCGCTATAATAACATTTGCTTAACAGCAGCTTTTTTAATTTATCAGTAAATAGATGGCTTTTTTTCTCTGTCCTTATGGATTCTGGTAACTTGTTGTATATTGCTACTGTTTCGGTCAGTCACATGGTGGGCAGTGTTGTGTTGACACACGTTAAAAATAGACTCACGAGTGAAATTAATATCGAAAGCTTTATCCTAGAAATACAGAATCGTTCTGCGATATGGGACATGACTACAAAGGAGTATAGTGATCGTATTGCAAAAAAAAGGTGTGGGAAGAAATCAGCACTTTATTTATAAAAGACTAGCTTCTGCCCGCGACTTCTTCTGCGTAAATGTCGTTTATCGCGGACGCAGACAAAGTCACGGAATAAAAAGTAGCCTATGTCCTTTCTCAGGCTCTAAACTATCTGAGTACCAAATTTCATTTAAATCGGTTCAGTAGTTTTAGCAGGAAAGCGAGACAGGCAGACAGACAGACAGAGTTACTTTGCATTTATAATATTAGTGTGGATAGTGTGGATTTTGAAAAGAAAATTGTCCAAATTGTGACTGACTTAGCTGAAGGGGGTTAAACGCCAAGGCGAGCGCCGCGTGCGCGCTGCGAGCGCGCCGCGAGTGCGCCGCGAGCGCGCCGCAGGGCAGCTAAACGCGACGCTCACGCGGCGCGCTCGCGACGCGCTCGCGACGCGCCCGAGGATCGCGCACGCCTAATGTGGGGGAGGCCTTAGGGATTCTGCAATACTGGAAAACCTAAAGCTAGTCTACCTGGCACTATGTCAGTCCATTATCCAATACTGCATAACCGCATGGGGAGGTGCAGCAAAGACCTACCTGCTCGGTTTGGAGCGAGCACAGAGAGCTGTGCTCAAGGTTATGACCAAGAAACCTTACAAGTACTCCACCTCCCAATTATACTCTGAAATAAAAGTCCTCACTGTCCGCCAGCTCTATGTGCTCAAATCCATCCAAAGAAAACAAGCGAATGTTCCCTTACCCGACCCAAATAAGCGTAGCAAATTCTCCATATGCCCTACTATACCCTGCCGGACCTCATTTGCCAAACACCAATTTAATAGCTTAAGCAGCAAACTTTACAACATACAATACAATCACGCCTTTTTCCCATGGGGGTAGGCAGAAACCACGGAACGCCACCTGCTACGATCTCTACACACTCCTTTTGCCTCTTTAAGGTTCATACAACCTCGCCAACAAAAAGCTAAACATAGCTAAAATGTGTCGGCGGGAAATGAAAAAGAAAATAGCAGACTGGCTCCAAAAGATGGACTATCAGGAGACTGAAAGTTTATTTACATTCATAATATAATATAATATAACATGATCGTTTTTACTTTTTCCAGTCCTTACACATATTCAAAGGTGCAAACCAAACCAGACTCTCAGACTCAGACTCCAGACCACTCACTCCCATATGCATACAAACAACACACTTCTACCACATGCACATTTACACACATACACTCCACTAACACAACTTCACATACAGACATACAAATACACATAACTCTTTAGCATTATACTTTCTTTCTGTAATTTCAATTCCTACATAATATGCGTGTTATACCTTCTATTTTTAATTTATAAGTAACTATACGTGTTACCAAAATGGCAACAACCAAGGCTGTCAACTTTATAAATTGTATACTGAACCCATGGCTGAACGCTGACCCCTAAAATACAGGCCCAGGCCTAGTTTGGGGGTTAGGATCTATTTTGTGGCAATACATTCATGTGCTATTTCACTATGTCTGGCTTGTAACATGTATTTTTAAGAGTCAAATAAATGTTTTTATTTTATTTTTATTTTATTTTATTATGTTACAATATTATTACCATTAATAACAAAAAAAAAAATGTACTATTTTTGTTAGAGAATTATTTAATAATCAAACGAACTTACCTGAAGTGAAGTTCGATTTTAATTATCCTGTCTTCGTCGAAGAGATTTAAATATTCACCAGTAGTAGTCCCGCTACGCTTCGACTCACTCGCACATAGTTTAGCGCCATAAGAAAGAAAGAGATAGCACTATTTCCACAGGCGCCCGATCACACCACTACAGCATTCGTCATTCATTTCAGAGTACCAGTCTACCGGACGAACTATAACATTGTTTAGGGAAATGGAAGGTTCATCTGAATGTCAGGGTAGGGAGGGACCTTAAATCTCTTCGACGAAGACAGGATAATTAAAATCGAACTTCACTTCAGGTAAGTTCGTTTGATTATTAAATTATCCTGTCTTCGTCTTTCGAGATTTAAATATTCACCTGTAGATGTTTAGAGATAGACATTTGCAATGTTATAGGTAGGACTAAATTGAAAATATGTATTCCATAAGTAAATAATACATGTATTCTTATTTCAATTAATAAACACAAAAAAAAGATAACTTAATGATTATAACTAAAGAAATAAACAAAACTTCCTTACTGATTAGTAAGTACAGCGTTTGCAAATTCACAATTTGTTTGAGCGATTGGCCGATTATAAAAATTAGCAAAGGTAGCAGATTGATCTGACCACCCAGCGGTTCTCCTAATGACATCAACACTGATTCCTGCTTGATGTGCAGCAGACGATGATGCATGCCGAGTGCTATGGGCACTAAATATTTCAGTGTTGATCCCACTAGCAGCCAAACCCTGCTTTATCCATCGTCCTATAGTTTGTGAAGACGCTGCGTGATGAGGTTTTTTAAAAGTTAGAATCAGTTTATTATCTACAGTACTTCTTTTGGTGGATGTAACATTCATGTAAGCTATTAAAGTCTCTGCAGGGCAGATTGCAGGACGCTGTCGGAAAAAAGGAAGGTCAAGAACTGGTTGGGATTTACCTATACCAGATGTCTTAATTAAATCAGTAATAGTTATTAAAACTTTATCTTGATTGATCATAATATTGTGCAACCTAATCAATGAGAGCGTCTGACATCTTTGGCCTGTTGACAAAGCCAATAATATAACCAATTTTTTGCTCAACTGCTCCAAACTTAAATTATCGTTGGGGTATAAGTCACCAAAATAATTAAGGACGATATTGGGGTTCCATGTACAATTATACTTTGGGAAGGAAGGCTTCAACTTAAATACCCCCCTAAAGAATCTTTTGACACGTTCGTCTTGTCCCACATTATTTCCGGAAATAAGTGATAAAGCCGAACGGTGATTGTTTATCGTTCCATACGTGGAACCATTTGTGAAACATTGAGACAAAAAGTCCAGAAGATCGTGTACTTCTATCTGGAACGGATCTAATCCTTTATCGTGACAGTATAACCACCACTGTTTGAAGCTAGAAGTATATTGTGATTTAGTGTTCCCAGAAATAGATGACGTCATTAAAGTCAGTGCTGATTGAGGAACCTGCAATCGCGCGAAGGCTTCCCGGATAATATAGTCGCCGCCAGGGAAAGGTGGCGATGCAGAGGATGAGTTTCCCTGAAATGAGATGATAATAGAAATTTATCCGGAGTAAATATCAATATTTCACTTACAGCAAGAGATCTGAATACTGGGAACCATGCTTGAGATGGCCAATGAGGCACTACAAGTATCCCTGTTGCTTCATCAATAGCAATTTTTTGCAGAACCTTTAAAATGAGTGAAAATGGTGGAAACGCATAAAAGAACATATCCCATTTAATAGTAAAAGCGTCCACGTTGTAAGCATAGGGATCACGCTTCCATGATATATATTTTTTACATTTAGCATTCGTTCTCGATGCAAAAATGTCCATCTCAGGTTCACCAAATTTTGAAACAATAGTATCAAATGCTGTAGAGTGCAATTCCCATTCAATATCTATGTTTCTTGACTCTGTGTCTGCTTCAATATTCTGAGATGAAGCTATGTAGGACGCAAAAAGGAATATCTGCCGTTCTTCACACCACGTCCATATTCTACGGGCAATTTCATTAAGATGTGGGTATTGTACTCCACCCATTCTATTTATGTAAGCAATCGCCGTAGTATTGTCAATGCGTAGGAGTATGTGACAATTAGTGACCTTGTTCGCGAAAGATTTAAGTCCAAAATAGGCTGCAAGTAGTTCCAAATAGTTAATATGACAAGAACGCTCGTTTTCTGTCCACGAACCGCCTATACTTTCTCCCCCAGAGGCTGCACCCCAGCCGATACTAGATGCGTCACTAAAGATCTCTAATGCAAACGACATTGGTCTGATGGGGTTATTGGTGTCTAAAATTGAAGATTTCCACCAAGTCAAATCAACACGTAAACTATTTGAAACAGTCATCATCTTGTCATAATCATTATTATCCAATAAGGCTAGATATTTGGCCCGCTCTAAAGATTTTGTATACAACCAACCGTACGCGACGGCCGGGCAAGCAGCTGTCAGGGTACCTAGGTAGCGAGCAAAAGCACGAATAGTGATTCTCGTCGTTACTAGCATATTTTCGGTACGTGACAGGATGTCGCGTCTTTTCTTTATAGGGAGTTCTAGGGTCATGTTTATTGAGTTTAAAATAAAACCTAAAAACTGACAACATTGGCTTGGTACCAGTGAACTCTTCTCATAGTTTATTATAAATCCTAAGTTCACTAGGCACTTAATGCTTTCATTAATGTTATTTAAGCATTCTTCATAATTGTTTCCGAAATAACAACTGTCATCTAAGTAGAATACTGATTTAAAATCTCGAGATCGCAAAAAGGTAGAAACTGGTTTCATAGTTTTGTAAAAGCATGAGGAGCTGAGCTCAATCCAAAAGGTAAAACCAAAAATTCGTACAGAATATTATCAAAATAAAATCTCAAAAACTTTACATGATCTTTGTGGATAGGTATCAAAAAATATGCTTCTTTTAAGTCCAAGTTAACCATAAAGCAGCTAGGTGTCATTAATTTGACAGCTGTTCTAACATCTTCCATCTTAAAATGGTTAACTGCGACAAATTTATTTAATTTCTTTAAATTTAGAATTAAACGTTTCTCACCATTACTTTTAGGAATTATAAAAATACTAGATACAAACTGATCACGGGTAGGATTACATTTACGTATGACATTTGCTTGCAGCAAACGATTCAATTCTTGTTTAATATGAAACCTGTCATCTTTCGAGAAAGATGATTTTGGAATCATACCCGGATGTTGTACAGGATGCTTAAGAAAGGGAATTCTATAACCAGAAATGGTCTCAAGGATCGTTTTGTCCTCAGTAATCTTTTTCCAAGCTTCAATAAAATACCTTAAGCGACCAGCATGAGAGTATACCTGAGAAGTTACTGCTTCGCGCTCGTTGTGGGGGCCGCTCTCGCTAGCTTGTGGCGTGATGGAAGGTGCTGGTGAGGGGACGATGCCCGTGGAGCCCGGCTCATCGCCGGCGCCTGCATTGTCCCGCGGCGGCGGTAGTTCGATCCTGGCCTGGTCCCACCGCCGCGCCTCGACTGCCCACGAATGGAGCGGTGATAAGGCTGGCGTGACGGCGGGCCTTTGTAGTTTAAATTGCTCGTTTGAGCTGGAGACTGGATCAGCTTGCCTGTTTTCTGTATTCCACGCGAAGATTTAATAAATTCTCCTAATTTCTCTCCAAAAAGAAGACTGTCTCTCTTTCTATCCTTAAAAGGCTCTAAAAAGGTCTTGTCAACCATTGGAGTGACAAGAGATCTTCTAGTCTCAGTCTCCAAGTAATGAGAATCTGACAACAGCTTAGTCGCGTCTGTAAGAAGACGAAGGATGTCGGTAGTGTCACTAGATTTGGTCAATATACCTGACATCGTCCTTCCTAAGATAGCCAGGATGCATCCCATATGCGATTGCTTCTTCTGAATCCTTACATCACGATTTTTTGCGGACTCATTTAGCATTGCCGCTATTTCAGGATTAAGCACTGGAGCTCTCATTAAGGGACAGTTTTTTGGAAGTAGGTATTTCTTTAATAGTTCCTCTCGTGTTTCTTTTTTAAGGCCATCTTTAAGGATAGGATCCCATCGCTTTGATAAATCAGCTACAATATCTGGACCCCAATCGGTGGTTTCACCTTCAAAATCCCCTAGTGCCCTTAAGAGCTCGGGATCTGCAATAGGAGGAATATTATCGCCATTCGTATTAGCGTCATCGGCCAGGGCTGTCACACCCTGGGGATCAGCTGGCTGTGATGCACTTCTTCCCGTTGTAGAAAGCTCGGGCTGCATGGATGACGCAGAAGGCGCAGAGGTGCCTGGCTCATCCACTGGCCCCGCTGAGTGAGCAGGTATGCCATCCGTCGCCGCAGCCGTCGGCGTAGGCGAGCGATCAGGAGACGAAGGCCTAGATGCACCGCTGTCCGATTCCAGATATTCTGGGACGATGTTTTTTGGTTAATATCTCGTATTAACTCTTGTAAGATACAATAGGTCAATATCTCGTATTGACTCAAAAAAAAAGAGAAAACAATAGGTCAATATCTCGTATTGACTCTAAAAAAAAGAGAAAACAATAAGTCAATATCTCGTATTGACTTGAAAGTTTGATGTACCGTCTAACATCTCGTGTTAGATCTAAGGTACCATTGGAAAAGAATTATACATTTCGGCCTTGTATTTTGTACCATAACAATCACCACTAAAATTATGTAGGTGTAATTGCGAAAAAAAAAAAATGTACCTTCAATTGACACACGCCTATGACGACGTCTTTCCTTAGACAATTTTTGTTCATATTTCTTTAATTTCTTTCGCCATTTGTCTTCTTTAGTTTCTGCATGCTTCCTTTTAGGCATTTTTTAAGTTTTTAAAACTGCTTAACACCAATAAAATCCAAAAAAGAAAAAACTTATTTCACTATGTGCGGTAGCCGCGCGCGCACGGAAACGAATGACGAATGCTGTAGTGGTGTGATCGGGCGCCTGTGGAAATAGTGCTATCTCTTTCTTTCTTATGGCGCTAAACTATGTGCGAGTGAGTCGAAGCGTAGCGGGACTACTACTGGTGAATATTTAAATCTCGAAAGACGAAGACAGGATAATTAAAGTCTTGGCACCAAATTTTAATCAAAGTTTCAAGATCTGGCCATCAAATTCTATTGAGTCGCCATCTCTGGTTTGAATGTCCAAAGCTTTGGTATCTCATTCGTTCTCGAGACCTCCTCTGAGCGTAAACGAAGCTCCCTCTCGAACCATCAAGACCCACTATTTCGAACAATCGATCAATCAATTCTTCTCGAAGCATGCGAACTAGAACGTTCGGGAAATTCAAGGTTCAGATATAAATACTGGCAACGAGTGTAACTTTTTAGAACTCGCCAGGCTACCATCCGTTTCAGTAGTAAAAATCTTTCAGGTTAACTACGAGATGTCCTACAAAAAAAAAAAAAAAAAAACACCGCAGTTCAGTTCATTTTTAAACGAGTGAATTAATACTATCTCCCGGAAAGTGATAGTCTCAGTAAAATCTTAGTACTACTCTCTGCGTCAGTCTCTACGTAAATATACCTGTGCATTTACCAAGTATATAACCTCTGCAAGTATTAATCAGTGCAAAATCATAACTTTATACACATGTAAGTATTTTTTGCTTGCATTTTATTTTATTTTCTGCATGTATTTTGTAAAGAAGTCATTGTTTATAAAGAATAGTTAAAGATAAGAAAAATCAAATCTACATTTAATAAATTATAGTTTGAAACAACTAAAAAAACACGCTTTTGAAACTAATTGAACTAAAAATTTAAAAATAAAACTGGAGTACTCAATTGAAAAATACATATTGTTGTACAAAAAGTGTGGGGGGCTTGATTTTCATTGCTGTAAATATTTTAACGATAGTTTAGTACACCTGTAGTAATTATAATAAGCACCCCACGCATTTTGTACAACAGTATGAATTTTTCAATTGTGTACTCCAGTTTTATTTTCAATTTAGCTAATTCGATTTTACCGGAAGGATTTTATTTCCTCACTTGCGATTAGAGAAATAACATATGGCGGTACGAAGTTCACCGGGTCAGCTACTAGTATTATATTTTATCAAGTTCTTGAAACATCGTAAGGAAACCGGCATGTCCTAGAACCAAAAATTTGAAGACATGTGACATCTACGAACCCGCACTGGGCCCGCGTAGTATATTACGGCCCACTCCCTGTCAGCGGGAGGAGGCCTGTGTCCCAGCAGTAAGAACAATATAGGCTGATTATGATGATCAAGCTCTTCTAAGTGAAGAGACAGTTGAGCTGCTGAAGAGTTTGTTGCGTCAGTTTTTCTTCCCAACTTTCCGGGGGATTCGTTCTTCCCAACTAAAGCACTAGGAAGTGGTGAAGGGCGGGCATTTTGGGGACTGTCTTATGTAATTTTGTCATTCGAAAAGTGCTGACTCCAATCTACGAAACAATGAGATCGCTTCGGAAAGCCTCTGATGCTCCCAGGAAGCTTCTGCGCTTTCAGGCGGAGCTATACTGGCTTTGTTAGCCAGAATAAAATAAATATAAAAAATACCCTCATTCGGGGACCCACCCGAATGAGGTTCTAAGTGCGAAAAAGGGAGTCCCATCATAATCGAAAGGGAGTCAAAATCATGTTCAAAGTTTCCGTTACATAAGCACATCTATACTTAATATTATAAAGCAGAAGAGTTTATTTGTTTGTTCGATTGATCGCGCTAATCTCAGGAACGAATGGGCCGAATTGAAAAAATATTTTTGTGTTGGGTAGTCTATTTATCGAGGAAGGCTATAAGCTATATAACATCACGCTACGGTCCAAAAGAAGCGGAGCAGCAAACGAAAAATGGACTAAAACTGGCCGGCAATTCGATGCGACGGGAAGGAGAGCGAAAATTTGACGCGGACGAAGTCGCGGGCAAAAGCTAGTATATATATATATCTTATATCTTTAAACGAGCAATTCTTGTATATATATATATCTCGGAAACGTGTCCAACGATTTTCATGAAATTTTGTATACAGGGGGTTTCGGGGGCGATAAATCGATCTAGCTAGGATTCATTTTTGTAAAATGTCGTTTTATTCGTGTTTTCAATGACCAACTTTATCGATAATCAATTTGAACGTAAACTTATTATTTTAAACACAATTTACCAAAAAATACCGAGCAAAGCTCGGTCATCCAGATATTAATCTGAATCTCGGAAACGGCTCCAACGATTTTCATGAAATTTAGTATACAAGGGGTTTCGGGGGCAATAAATCGATCTAGCTAGGATTCATTTTTATAAAATGTCATTTTATTCGTGTTTTTAATGACCAACTTTATCGATTATCAACTTGAACTTGAAACTTATTATTTTAAACACAATTTACCAAAAAATACCGAGCAAAACTCGGTCAACCAGATAGTATATATATAATCTGAATCTCGGAAACGGCTCCAACGATTTTCATGAAATTTATATATTCATGAAATTTAGTAAACAGGGGTTTTCGGGGGCGATAAATCGATCTAGCTAGGATTCATTTTTATAAATGTCGTTTTATTCGTGTTTTCAATGAACATCTTTATCTATAATCAACTTGAACATAAACTTATTATTTTAAACACAGTTTACAAAAAAATACCGAGCAAAGCTCGGTCATCCAGATATTAATAGTTAAATTAGACAATATGGGTGTTCACGGGCACTCATAGGGTTGGTGCAAATCATATTAAAATAATCGCTTACTACTGCTGCGGTTAGGTTATGAACTTATGACAGGTTTTTAAAAGTATTTTCATGGTTTCAAATCCAAACGATGTTACATACCATCTAGAATGCCACAGGGGTCACGCTTGGGGCTTCTTTTTTTCATAGTCCTTTTGAATTGTTTGTGCTGCAAAAAATCGAAAATTGAACCGGTGTATTTTTTTTCTGATGATTTAAAAATATATTGAACTCTATAAAATGAATTCAAAACTATTCAACGTGTTGTTAACATATCATTAAATTAAATCAAATTCAAAATTTAATTAAGCAGAAGTGCAGGATCAGGTAGGCCTGATCAATGTTTTATTGTATTCGGAGAAAATGGTAGTGAGTGACTTGCACACTCATAATGAGCCCCCGGAACTATCGTTACCACTAAGTGACGTAGCAATAAAGGAGCAATATATCTTAAAGATGTTGAGGAGTGGAACGGTACTCCGCGGCTCTCAGGAAAATCCCAGAGGTAAGTCTATCAGCATCTTGCTGCAATACTTACTTCCTCCGAGCACATTTGGTCTTGCGAATCTCCACACAATATAGGCAAGAAAAGTGGGAGCTGTATTCTTCGCCATTGTTTAGTCCAGCCAGCCAATAAAGGCAAGCCAGAGGTGATGAACAAGAGGCGCCTAACAGCTCACCACATGCTGCTCTGCGGGTATTTGTATCTCTCATGCTCTGGTTCCTCATCCTAGATCTGTTTCGTCAAAGTAAACTGTACCAGTACAGGCCTATAGTTCAGGAGTGCGCAAGCCCCACCACGTCCTCAAGTAAGGACACGGAGGTGAGGTTATTATTAATACATCTGTTATGTAATTGCAAGCTATTAAGACCTGTAGGATGTTCACAGTGTTTACGTCTGCTAAATACTCTTTGTATATAGCAGATACACTAGCCGAAGTATTGAGGGCCTACACCAAGTAAATTAGCCCCATGAGCGAGGTTTCTACTTACTCTTATGGGTATTCCAAGCTATAAGAAGATTCAAGAAGTATTTTAGGAACTCTGTTCTAAAACATTGTGTTAAAAAGCCAAAAAAAGTATTATTATCTATAATTTTACTCTTCTAATTACCAATTAAAGAGTTTTTGTGAAAGAGTTTACGAAATAAATTAAAATTTAGAATAAAAAATGTCAAACTGCCATTCAACTTGATCGTGTTTTGTTTGTGTCACAAGCTTTGAAGAAAAATTCTTATCCACCATTCTATGAAAGGAAAAAAAAACTTATGCAAGTAATTAGGTTCGTGTTGGCAATTTAATATTGCCGAAATATACTCGTAGGACAATAAATAGTGTTTAAATGAGACTGTTTGTGTATTTGTTGCTGACTTGCGCGTCAGTGTGGGGGTACCCGGAGGGTCGGTCGGCGGACAAGCAGCCGGACTTGCCGCAGCTGGCTCAACAGCTAGCTTTACAGGGCAAAAAGGACAACAGAGTCAGAGAAACCCAGCGGGACTGCAAGGGGAAGTGCGCCTCAAGTATAGCGCAGAAAGCAGCTGCTGAAGCAAAAGCAGCCCAGGCAGCACAGAACGCTGCAGGAGCTCAGGCAGCTCATATGGTTAGTTTTTTTTAATAACTTTAGAATAGCTTTGACGTTTTGTGACTGTTCGTAGATGACATTATTGGGGAGATCTGTCAGATTTCCGCCAAATGTACTGTTCACAAAGATTCCCGTGTCCTGGGCTTACAGAATCAGATTTTTTTAAAAGTACCTATTAACATTATTATGTCACTCCTGACCATAGATTTTTTTTTTTGTTAACACCTGCCAAATTAAATGAGAAAATAATTGTCTATTTTAATTATTTAGGTAAAAACTCAACTAGCGGAGAAGGCACTACAAGCAGCTAAGGCGGCTGAAGCTGCACTCGCTGGCAAACAAGCTGTTGTGGAACAACTACAACAAGAAGTGAAGGAAGCTGAGGCAGTTGTCGCTGAAAACACTGCTGCAGTTCATCAACAACAAGGGACTGTCAACGCTGCTGTACAAGCGGCTCAACAAGCCACAGCTCAGGTGTGCCACAATTTTATTTCCCCATTAGACTTTTTTTGTCTTTGACATTCCTTCAACTTTTGCATCGTTTCATAAGTTTTCATTTTTACTTTTTCATCCATCCATTCAATTTGACAAAAAATACAATTATGAAATTTTTCGTCAAAATCTCATGCAATAAATTTTGGTCTTCAACAATTCCTACCCGACCACATGAAAAGGAATTCAAAGTTTTACGAAGTATTCAATATGTGATGGTGAATTCAATACGGTTACTACCATAATCTAATGATTGTTTTAAATTCCAACGTTTTTGGTAGTAATTGTTGAAGTGCCTGATTAGCTGTTTGAATACTTCGTAAAGCTTTGTTTTCTCTTTTCCACAAGGTCTAAACGGGGGCCAGACGACTTCAAGAAATTATCGACTATCTGAAGAAAAAAAACCAGTATCCAAAATGATGATATGCATGTCACTATGCACTTTCGTCCTTACAGCAGCGGCGTTGTCTTGTGTGCCAGTGTGTTATAGAGCATATTCAGGAAAAATATTTACCTGTTTGTGCACTGGCGGTAGTAGCGCCAAAAAGAAATAATTTTAAATCATTAGAATGGTGGATAGACGTGATTAATAAAATTTTCTGGCAATATATAGACTACATGTACCAATCTTTAATAAAAAAATCTGGAAATAAAAATACTGATGTAATTTTATTGACTGTGCCATTGTTTTCTTCTTTATTTCTAGTTTCTTTGGTTTGCATTTTGCCTTTTTCCTATTGCAAAACCTTAATATATCGTAGAAATATTGGCCCCTTATATTTTTGAATTTATTACGTTTGATTAAGATACGGGCAATGTTGTAGCTCGCCATATTTATTTATCTCTGATTCAGGCACTTAACTCAAAATTTTGCAAGTTTCATATTACTGAAACTGTTCTTCAATATCTATGATGCCATCTTCTAGAGTGGTAAAAATTTGCATGGCATTGATTTTTTTTTTGCATGTATCTAGTCCACAGAGTGTAGGAATAGAAAGCCTGGCAATATGCACTAAACAGTGCTATCTTGACAGTATGGGCACATTTAGTAAATCTGCAGGCCAGCATGTTGCATCGTACGGCCGCTATTCTGCGCTATTTCTCCATATCATAGTTACCAGAGCCATCATCTATAACCCAGTGACCAAGGTATTTAAACTGCTTTACTCTGTTTATAGTTGCACCACATAGCAAGACTGGTGGTACTTCTTGACAGTTCTTGTTTTATGCCAAAAAACTAACAGCTCACTGTTCTTGGCATTATACATACCTTAGTCCATGGGCTCCAGCATAGCACTCAGTATATATTCAATAGCTTCCTGAAGGCACTGAAAGATGGACGCGGTCGCACCATGTCGCTATCATATACATCATTTATCGTGCATCTTATACCAATGCTGTTGAGTTCCTCGATCAGCTTATTCATATAATATCGAATAACTTGGGCAAGGTCAAACCCCCTTGCTCACCCCGCACTTTAGTCTGTATGCACCAAAGTAAGCGCCTGCCCACCTCAGTGTTATATTGGTTACCCGTAGTATCCTAAGAAACCTTTCTTGCTCTCACAGCATAAACTTATGGTACAAGCGGCTCAACTAGCAGCACAACTTGAAAAGTCAGCGCACTGCGTTTTAGAGAAGACCAAATTCGGATTACAAGAGAAATGCCATAACCTATCGGAAGCCAGAGCTAGGCTAGCACACTTGCAACACAAGCTGCAGTGCGCTTGTGCTGAATGTGCGGCGACTAAGCAAGCTGCTCACTGCGCATGCGAGGCGGCGCGGGCGGCTTGCGGCAATGCTAGGAGGAAGAAGCACGTCTTGAACCAGATCGCTGGAGCGTCGAAGGACAGCAAACGAGGGCGATGATCGAGCAAGTAAGGAACATACGATTAAGTGATTGAAACATGAGCTAGGAGTCGGGAATTCTGATATTGCGGCGGAGTAAAGAGAAAACTAGAGTATTTGGTTCTTTTTTGTGACGTCTACTAAGGACTTCAAACGTTGGAAATTTAATTTCTGAACGACCCCAACTCATAGAAAACGCTTATATACATCTGTTTTTTCTGACCTAATAAGGAATTTCCGACTACTACTAGATATACCAGATCTTCATATCCGCCGCTGAAGCTGGGATGTAAACGAGTGGATACTGGTTTCATCATTGATATTTTAAGAAACTCATCTTAATGCACTAGCTGTCTGTTATATAGCAGTTCATCAACTGTGTTAGTGTCTCGCATACCTATCGCTTTCTTTGAGCTTTTATGGGAAATAACTTGTTTTGGATCATTTATCTTTTGATGTCAATTTTAGGAAACGCAGCCCTTTCTGGAGCTTCTTCATTATTTATATGATTTCTTGATTGTCCAAACGACTTGTCGGCAAATTAAAATGTTCATGCCTACTTTTCTCGTAATTGTGTTATTAGGTACCTATTTGGTTTTAGTGGTCCATTTACTTAGGTAAGTTGTTTCAATTGTTATCTTTAATAATAGTGCCATTATTTTTTTCCCAAATTGATTACAGTATACGAAATACTTTTTAAGCTAACTACAGACTTCTAAAAATGAATTACAATGACAGCTTTTGCATTTCATTTTTACAGGAATGTAAATATTATATAAATACTCTTAGCCCCGGGTTTACTTTCAAGAATGTGTGAATTGCGATGAATTTATGATAATTTTGATTAGTAACTATATACTTTAGTTTTATAATAATGTGTGTTTAAGACGTTTGACTTTTGATATAAATGGTTTCGTATAAGCTTCTGTTAAATATAGTATGCATAAAGAAAGGTTTGTTTTATTTGAGATAGCGATTCGATAGAAGTAAAGCAGAAAGCCACAATGATAACACGTTAGTGGACCGCCGAAGGTACCGGTTGTTTTAAAACCCAATGCAATGTTGGTTGACAATCGGCCATCCCATCTACCAAGCATAGTGGGCTGTGTTGGGGCGGCTGCTGCAGGTGCGGAGGTTTTTCAAGACATCGCCAAGAGATTGCTTGACTCTTCACGTGACCAGATGGCTGACTTATTTTTGGTCAAAGAATCATACAGCGTGGTTATGCTGTCAGCGCTTTGGGCATTTTTCCTGTTGACAGCGATGAGGATTTTTATACAGAGTGGCAGAGACATGAAATGTCCTTGCCACCTTTGTACATATGACTATTATTATTCAACGAATATAAGCTTTTAAAATTACTTTAAAAGATCGCTTCTCTAACCACTCTTTCATAACAGGTTTCCGCCACTATTATAGTGTGTATTCTAGTACAGAAATGTTTTTTTTTAATTTTGTCAAAACATCGACAGGAAAGGACATCATGACAAAAGAAAAAGGTAGTAATAAAAAAAATAAGGCGGACTAAATGGAACAATATACGGCAAAAAAGTAAAAGTTTGACGTCAGAAACTAGCACAAAAGTGCATCTCACGGCTGCGCCAAAAAGACCTGGTTCAGCAAACACCCCGGAAAACTAGTGCCTGACATTGGTTTGTATCTGGACCTGAAGTGTGAGATGACGGTCGTAACGGCATGATCTAGCACAAAAAAATCATAACAAGTTTCACCGGGGGTCGAGAACAAGTCCCAGGCACTGCATCGTCGACTCGACGCCGACGAACCAGTCCTACCATTATAAGGGAACTCGACGGTAGCGTCTTTCGAGGACCATGAAGACATATGGCCTTGAACTTGTGCAGGGCCACCTCGAGTCCCTACCCCAACTGCCGGATTCTTTCAACGATTGTCGCAACTCCACGTGTCATTAATTCAGCCGCTTTGTGCAACCTCCCCTAAGCTAGGACCAGCGTGTCACTCTGATCTAAGAAGCTCGGCTTGCAAACCCAGTCGTACCCGATGTCCCACAGATGTGGCCCCAGGACCGATCCTTGTGGGATACTGCAAGACATCTCTTGCCGATTCCACTCTCCCTGGTGACCGAGGTAGATGACGGCCCTGTCCATCAGATAGGCCTCATCCACGCAACGGAGGTAGGTTGGCATCCGGGGACACCGAAGTGCCTTCCTGATTTAATTCCAGGCATGGTATTGAAAGCATTGGCGATGCCTAGAGACACCGCCAAGACCACCTAACCCCGGGCCATAGCATTCGCTTCCCGTCAAGAGCGCCCGGGGCGGTGTAGTCCGTATCGGGCACCGCATGACGCGGAGCCATGGATGGGGGAATATGTTCCCCTCGCAAAGGGAACAGAGGCTCACCACGTCCTCCACGAGCTTAGAATCCACCCTGAGCCTATAAATTCTCTGGGCACGCCACAATTGCGGCGGTAAGTCCCCTCTTTGAGGAGTTGATAGAGAGGCGTCACGGCGTCCTCACCTTCCGCCTGACGCAGGTTCTCACCGGGCATGGGTGCTTCGGTGGGTTCCTGTTCAGGATAAAGCGAGAGGATACGTCCGGGTGTTTCCATTGCGAGGATCGTCTGGAGGACACGGTGGAGCATACGGTGGAGGTGTGCCCTGCCTGGGCGGAGCACCGCCGTGTCCTCGTGGAGGCGATCGGCGGCGGCGACCTCTCGCGCCCGGCCCTGGTGCGAGCCATGGTACGGAGCGAGAGGGAATGGGAAGCCGTCACCTCCTTCTGCGAAGCAGTAATGCTCGCGAAGGAGGAGGCGGGGCGCGTGAGGGAGTGGCAGTCTCTGCGCCCTCACGTCCCTAGCCGCCGCAGGAGGAGACGCCCCGGGCGTCGGGAGTCGATTGCGGACGTAGGCGCGAGCTTGCGGGTGGCGAGCAATGGGTAGCTCGCCGCCCGGTAAGGACCAAGCTCGGATCGACGGCGCGCAGTGTTCCACGCGCGCCTCAAAGAGATGTCAGCAGCAGTGTAGGGGTCTACTAGGACCGATCCCTGCCGGGGTCGCGTGATTGTTCGAAAGAGATACCGTGACCCTGGCACATGGGCAACTGATGGAACACGGGTGGGTTTTAGTCAGTAAAAGTCTGACACGCCCTCCCGCTCCGCCCAGAGCGGGAGAAATCATTTGATGATTTCCCATACTGAAAAAAAAAAAAAAAAAAAAGGATATGAACGCACGGCCGTAAAAATATCGCAGCGGTTTTTTTTCGCTCGTTGAATTTTTAACGCACTGTTTAGTGACGAGAGTCAAAAATCGTTTATTGTATTTTTCGACGTGTTGGGATACACTTTGTTTGATTTTCAAGGGTCGGCTCCACACCAAGAGTTGAAATTACAGTGCACGATACGTGCCCAACGCGTTACTTTGTCGTCCTTGTGACCGTGGTCTTAGCATACTTTGCATCATTTTCAAAATTAAAATGATCTATATTTTCATTTAGGTAAGGTTACTGTTGGGTTACTGTCAGTAGTAAACTAACTGAAAGGATTGTAATGAAAACGCTCTTTCATTAAAAATTATAATTTAATTCAATATAATTTATATCGTAACAGACATTGCCACTTAAATAACTAGTCTTATCTTGGATTCTTATATTATTATCTTGGATTCTCCAATTCCTACATTTCTTATATTCTTCTTTCTTATCTACAAAACTTATTGTAACTAGAAGATAAAACTTAGGTAATACGGTGGAATAGAAGTTATAATCTAGCTTGTTGTACATAAATACAAGGGACAATACTGCACTACTCAGGCCGGTTGTCCACCGCCACCGCCTACGGGACGTCAACAAGAAACAGGCGGTTCAGTATAACGAAATAGCGATGACGGCGGTGGACAGGCAGGTTTTAGACTTTACCCAAGCTAAGTACAGTAGCATTGCATACGAAAAAGAACTTTATACATATGGATTTTATATGCATATTGTTCAGCATTTTAGATATGATCTAAAGTTTAGTAGTAATGGTTCAATTAATAAAGGTCGTATGAAAAGCTACTGTAAAGATATCCCAAGAAAAGTATGCACTTCTGTAATCATCGTTTATCTTCGGAAATACAAAAGCGCAATTTTATTTTATATACAGTGATTACAAGTGGTATGAATCGTCCATTTAGTATAACCATGGTTATTACATTTATTTATTACATACATGTAGTAGCAAAAACACTGTTTCTATTTGTTTCCAAATTTGGCACAGTTAAAGTATAGGAATGCAAGAAGCTAATATTTTGATGAATTAATGCATTACAATACATTAAGGTTTAAATGGATTTTGATCCAATATCGACCATTGTACAATCACTAATCTATCTATCTATACTTATAATAAAACTGTAGAGAGGTCAATTCTGTACATTGAAAATATATTCAAAATTAATATTGGAGGATGAATAGTGATCGATACTAATGCCAAAAATGCAATCAGTAAATTTTTTGTCTGTCTGTCTGTCTGTCCGTCTGTCAGTATGTGCACGCTTGGGTCAGAAACTACTGAAGGAATTTTAACCAAACTTGGTACGATTGTAGACCATACTCCTGGGCAGGTTATAGGCTATATAACATAACGCTAAGACACATAGGAGCCGAGCAGTGACGATACTTTTCATCCCGGTAGTACGTTCACGCGGGATAATTTCCGAGCTCCACGCGGGCGAAGCCGCTGGCAAAAGCTAGTCATTTATAAATTAACAACTCTATGCAATTTCACTTTTGAATAATAGATGAAAATTTCTGTCTGGAATAGATAACCGGACAGAGAAAAACTTCATACGAACGCGCAAAGATTAATACTATATTATAAACCGCGTAGTAGTGCACTGTACAAAAGGTAGAAGCTTCACGAAAATTAACGTTACGCATACTTTGTCTGGTTTACCTGTACTTAGCTTGAGTAACGTCAAAGCTCACTGTATAGATTTCAGCGTAAGACGAATCGACCAACTTATTTTGGTTCAGTTTTTACATATGTTCGTTAATGATTTCATCTTAGTCTTTTAGCGACCTGGCTTCGTTCGGTTCAAATAGGTACTTCTTTTTTGTTAAATAGATCAAAAATGTCATCAATATTTTTCTTGTTAAAGTAGAAAACTGTGGTAAAATTCTATCCAATGGTTTCGAAGCCTCATCCGAATACACAGATAGACGCGTTCACGCGATTTTATAGTAATGAAAAACCTTGCGTAGGTACTGCACGGTATCGACTACGACTTGTCGCAAGAACGACCGTTGTTTCGAACAAAATTGGTCGGCCGATCGTGCGGGCGACCATTTTTTTTTAGTCAAAGTTTCTTACTTATTCAAATTAATATAGTCCCAAACCTTTTTTTTTGCAATTTGCAGCACCCTAATTGCGTAAAACACTATTAATCAGAATCTGAATCATTTTGAAGCTAGATGTTGTTGTTGTTGTTGTAGTTGGTAGATGCATGTTGTTCGTTTTGTTGTTTTCTTCATTTTAAATCTATTCTTTCACAAGTTCGATTAAGCCCCTCTGGATACGCAGGTAGGTATTATACTGTCAGTAGGAATCACTTATTTTCCACAACATTGATGGCGTTGTTTACGTTGCTAAAGTGAATTTTATTTCGAACATATGAAAGAATTGATGGCAAATATTAACTTCAAAATTATTCAAATTCTGAATAATAGTGTGTTACGTAATTAGGGTGCTGGTCAGGGTCCGATTGTAAGTTCATTAAATACGATTCGCGATCAAAACAAACATGTATTAAAAAAATATAATAATTAGAATCAACAATACAACTCCTTAAGTTAGAATTGACCTAAAATATCGTGATTTTATGCAAAAATCATTCAATAGGGTATTATATAAAAGTTAGAGAGTTGTATTGATAATTTAATTATTATATTATTTAATTATATAAATATATATTTGTTATGGCCGCGAATCTTATTTAGATCGACATTAAACTTGATACTCAAAAAGACGTGATATATCTAAGGGCTTATTTTTCAATTGCCAGATCTCTTTTATTCGGAAAATAATATTGACGTCAAGAAATTTGGCGATGAAAATGGTTTTTTGGTATACAGTTTAGCTCCTACACTCGTTGACAAACTATGAACGTCAGTGAATTTTCCATTATCTTATTATTTATTTATTAATATTTTATAAGTGTTCATACGTCAAAACGGCCACTTGTCGAAATAAGCAAGAAATTATTTTTACTTAAAAAAGTAAAATTATAGTCACTAACGTATGTCATTAGTTCGACAAAACAGTATGCGTTGTGTCATTAGGTCGACAGGTCTTTAAGTTCGACAGGTCGTTAGGTCGACAGATCGTCAGTTCGGCAGGTCTTTAGTTCGCACAGTCATTAGTGCGCCCCATGTATGTTTAGCAAGTAGGTATGATTTCTAGGTAAGACGGTGCTCAAAACCGATGGATACCACTACTTTTAATATTGCTCAATATAGAAATTTTAAAATATGTTAATTATGTATAACATATGACTTGGTTTTGGTGTAGGCACTATAGGAGTGATTCCCAAAGTGGGTCATGTGGATCCCCAGGGGTTCGGTGGACTGAAAAAATCTTTGTAGGCAGCTATTAGACTACTTACAAAATTAAGGCAGCAAAAAGAAATTCCAAATTTACCAAGAACCGAAATCCACGAAACCCGTAACATTTTGAAAGTGGTATACGAGAAAGAAGCACAAGAGGAATAAGAATCTCACCAATGACGAAAAGCATGCAGAATGTTGTAGTATGATTGACCTCATGAATGGTGGTGCAGACCAAAATGAAACTTGAACATAACTTGATTTTAGATACAGATCATACAGATAATAATTACAGAAAAAACTGCATTCAGAAAACTGCTACGTTATTTAAATTCCCACATGAATATATCAATTTTCAAAGTATATATCATAAAGGGTTTCTGACGTATACAGTAGTTTTACATTAACAACTAGCCATTTCCAGCGGCTTCTGGCGTTAGCACAAGCTAGTATCTATATATTTCAACATTTTTCTCTTAAAAATATGAAAGTCTCCAGCTCCATCGGTATTACCCAGAAGTCACATTTGTTTAACATTTTTTGCCTGTCGCAGTAACGTCCAGTCAAACTAACGACTTGTCGAACTAACTATCTGTCGACCTAAGAACATGTCGCACACTTGTTTATCAAACTTATGCCTACACTCTACTAACGTTGGCTGAAGGAGAGTGACCAAAATTGACTGAATCAATCGATCCGCATTTAAAGTCAGGGGACTTACATAAATGTTAAAACACTGACAATCATTATAAAATGACCGTAAAATCATTTCGATTCCGTAAGTTGTATTATAAAATGGCTATAATAGGACAGAATGATGAAGTGTCTCAATCTTCATGACAATCAAGTTTCTTATCTCTACTATCTGACGACGCGACACGTCCATCGGTTGTTCGTAAGATGGGTATTGCGACGTATGTCGTGATCATCCGAAAAGCAAACGTTTGTTGACCGATAATTTTAGGCTGGGGCCCAACAATCTTTAATTTACTTTTACAATTCGTCAACACTCATATTTTGAATGTTCATATGTAAAAATATCACACGTACTATTCCTACACATCGCCCTTTCTTTTTTTCTATGCCTAAGTATAAATAGAACGCAACCATTAATACTATTTGTCTACTATACTAAATGCATCGTTTAGGTTCTGTGGACTGAAAGCCATATTACTGTGCTTGTAATTCAAGTACGGTGAGTTATTCGCTGATAGCGCGCTGTCAGTATCTACATAGCCTTGGAGGGCAGGGAATATATCCTCGTCGTCATCATCCTCATACATCGGCGAATGCTGACGCATTTTCGCCACATGTCTCGCTGGAGGCTCGGCATATTGGCCACCCACGATTATCTCGTCATTAAACTCATCCTGTTTATTTGGTTTCCACGGCCTGTTAACAACTTTGGAGTCCGCGAAGTAGAATGGTCTCTTTTTCCGAATAAAAAATTTGTTTTCCTGCAACTTCTGGCTGTCGATGACAACTGGATCCAAAGCATCTATGTAGGTATGTTTAGGTGTTGGTGTCACGAAATTGGAATATGATGGCTCTATCTTTGTGAAAGCGAAATTGGTATCAGAGTTAGCATACTGACTTTTCCATTGATGTTCCTGCTTCTTGAAATCATTAATCTCGTCTTGTAGTGAGGTATCTTGGAAGCTATGGGGGGTTGAAAATCCGTCGTTAATGCTAGGTTTCAGAGGCGCACCGTAAGAGTCCACGGGTGGCTCACCATAACTTTGTTTGTGGGCCTGGTGTTCTGACACGCGTGCCGGTGGCTCACCAAAGCTTGTTTTATCAGGAGCAAAGAAGGAGTAATGTGGCATTTTCACAACATGTCCAAAACCTGGTCTGCCGTTAGGTCTGTACTTTGGAACACCGTATTTGGGTTTATTTTTTGATGCTCGCTTTTTGTTTAGATATGAGTTATGTTTAGACATGGGAGGTCCATAGTTCGGAGATGTCGATTTCGGCTTCGCTGTGCGGCGGCCCTTCTTTCCAGGTTTCCTGCCCCCTTTACGTGGCCTGTTTTTTGGCCTTGGTGGCCCATATTTTGACTGTCCAGATCCATATTGTGTATTTGGGGATCCAAATCTTGACATCGATAACCTCCTGTAGATAACTTTAGGTTTTTGGAATATTTTATCCATCTGGTTACCGTTAAAGTCCATTATTAAAGTTGCTTCTCTTTTCGTTATTCTTCTGCCATCTTGTGGGCCTTCTACTTCTTTGTTTTGTTCTTCTATTCTGGCACATGATGCTGTCACTGTTATCTGAAATTGAAATAAGGGGGACTTAAGTATTGAATGAAGATTTTCATATAACTTAATTTTAATAGGTGCCGGGTGTGTTGATACATTTCATGCACATTACGATTTGGAACAACTGATACTATTTTTAGACAGCAAAAATTGTTTGGTGATCGAATCGAATCTTAGAACAAAAACTTTACAGTAATTGTCTAACATACTTTCAATCACATTCATAATCCATTGCTTCATATATTTGGAAAATTTGTCTGCTCGACAACGCATATACCGCAATGAAATTTTGATACATTTTCTATATGATTGATATTGGATTGTATTACCTCACTAATCTTACAATACCTAAGTGCAATGATTAATAATTTTTTGCATCTTCTATTAAGACAGTCGGACATTTAAAACGTCTACTTAGCAATCGTATATCATTGTTTTTGTCTCAGTTTTTGCTACATTATTGCAACTAGGGGCTAGTTGCAATAATGTAGCAAAAACTGAGACAAAAATATGGTGGTAGAATGCCAGTTTTCACGTGACTGTA
Source organism: Aporophyla lueneburgensis (assembly GCA_932294355.1). NCBI lineage: Eukaryota > Metazoa > Arthropoda > Insecta > Lepidoptera > Noctuidae > Aporophyla > Aporophyla lueneburgensis. The sequence continues at coordinate 22,395,946 of OW028758.1, read as the reverse complement.
ATGATTTAAGAAAGTATGCATTTGTGCAGATTGCTGGCTATATGTTGATCTCGCGTTATAGACGATAGGATTAACCGTATTTATTAGGAATTATTTACCCAAAAAGGTACACACACATGAAACCTATGAAGCTACATCTATCTATCTCGGTCTCTTTGTCACACACAGGTCATCTTTAGAAACAATAAAAGTTTGACTGTTGAAATTTTCACATGAATATCATTTGTAGACAAATAATAGCGTTCATATAAGACTGGTAAGCCAATTGGACTCGTATTCTAAAACCCTTCTTCTCTTACTTCCTTATTAAAAATTTGGCATCGAAACTGAAACTCCTCCATCTAGTGTCAGACGTAAGAGGCGATTAAAGGACTTACTAGAGAATGGGCAGCAGCGTTCCCTATGCATTTTACCACCATACTGCGATCGTCAATCTGCTTGCCAAGCGTGGCGATTATGACAAATCTTCCACAATTGGGGAGGCGTATGTCCAGCAGTGGACGTCTTTCAGCTGAAATTGTGATGATGAATTGAAACTAGCCACTTTGGTAGGCGACAATATTTTCTAAACCTTTCTCCCAGTTCAAAACTATACCACGTATTAAATAAAAATTTGCATACAAACGATGTCCCATCATATTGTCAGTCACATATTGTCAGTAGGCAGTTCGTTCTATGCTAATCTTGATCCCTCAGGTCGAATACTACCGCATACAAATATACATGAAAGTATCAAGAACAGATGCGCCCGCGTCACTTTCTAGTGCGTGCTCAGATAATGTGCCGATAAATCCACTCCTGCGCCGTTTGCTAATGGCGATAGAATGTGGACAGATAGCTATTTTTTTGCAGTAAACGGTTTAATGAATGGGAGGAAAGTAAAATGGTTTGACTGCTTGTCATCATGTGCGTATCATGAGAATCGATGCCTCCCACTGTGTGTTGTGTTTACGACGCGTTTATAGGTCTTCAAGTCTTGTATACAATGCGAGGTAAATAGTGTTTTATGTGTTGGATATCTACATTTTAGATGCGATTTAGCTAGTTATATTAGACCTCAATCTCGCCTGATGGAAAGCGATTGATCAGGTCCCTGATGGAACCAACGTGCCCAAAAGTTGCCTGTTAACTTTTGCTTTGAAAGCAGCCGGGTTAAATGTGGAAGGAAACATAGTAACAAGTTTTAATAGCCTACACAGTCCCACTGCTGAGCAAATGCATCCTCCAAATCCAGGCATACATTTCAAGGGCTACCTCGATCCAACCATTGCAATACTTAGTAACAATATTTAGAGTGTAAAAATGGAATGCGATACAAATTGCTCTCAACTTCGTACAGTTATCCTCGAATGCAATAATCATGGGTGGATTTCATCAATGCTACGCGGTCAGATTTGTATGGAACAATTGACACTGACAGCTCTTAAACGCAGTTTAGATGTACTGATCGCGTTTAGTTTCATTGGGGAAATTGGCAATTATTGAATAAGATATCTTTTTTTCTCACGATATGTATCAAGGCCTCCCACAAGGTAGATCTGGTGAAGGCCGCTGGAATCCGTTAGATGCAAGAAGCACAGAACCGGTCAAAGTGCCGGTGCTTTGCGGAGGCCTGTGTCCAGCAGGGCACGTCTTTCGCCTGAGATGGTGACGATGATGTATCTAAGGAATTTCTCCCGATTTGTATTACGTCTGGTTTACGACAATAGGCTCTCGCTAGTTAGGCGATACATGCGTACCTACGTGGTGTGTAATTACAATTGTTAAAATAGTTAGGATGTCCAACTTTGAATAACTGTTAAAAAAGAACTCTCTGTAAAAGCTATTACACTTTTTTAGGTGTAATAGCATTTACAAAGAGTTCTTTTGATAAGATGAAATCATCATACACGAAACGGTACATTATACATTTGGCTGGCTCATCATCAGCCTCTACTGTTCCCACTGCTGGGACATAGGCCACCCCTCGGTGAGACGGAGTGGGCCGTAATCTACCAGGCGGGCCCAGTGCTGATTGGTAGATGTTACATGTCTTCAAATTTTTGGTTCTAGCACATCCTAACGATGTTTTCCTTCACCGTTTTGAGAGCACTGGTGATGTAATTATTTACACAAAGTAAAACGCCTGGTTTGAACCCTTGACCTAAAACTGCTAAGTTGGAGCCACCACTGCTTCTAAAAGCATTTGGCTGGCTCATAAATAAGTAATGTTTCAAATAGTAGGTCGGAAATAATATTAAAATTAACTGTTACTGTCTACTTTCCAGCCCAGACACAACAATGCTATGTGAGGTCAAGTTGAATTGTCAGTTTTCATTTCTAGAATATTTTAATATATTAATAATCTCATATGTATTTTCTTTCGTAGAGGTAGGCAGAGGTGTAGGTATAAGAAGTAGTAAGGAAATTCGTTCCGTGTGGTACCGGAAGTAAAGGATATCACCATCCCATTTCTTTCCATGGGTGTTGTAAAGGATGGACTAGAGAGTGAGCAGCAGCCTTCTCTAAATTTTTTACCACCATACTGCGATCGCCAATCCGCCTGCCAAGGGCGGTGACTATGGCAAACCCACCATATATAAATCCTTTTTGCAAACATTTTGTCAGTCTTTGAAAAACTTCAGGTTTCCTCAATATTCTATGTATTTTCATCATTTTACTTACAAACAAAATTATCTATATTTTTTGCAGTATATAAATTATTCCTTTACAGGTATTCCTATATTCATTTAAGTTTAGGGTGGTCTATTTCCACCAGTTAAAGGAAATTCATTACGTAAATTCACAGTTTGTTTCCCTACTTCAATTCACCGCGATACAGCCATTTCATAGAACCGTCTATGAATCTTTAGTTTTTATTGAGAAAATATTTTGTGTTTCCGTTCCATAAAAAGTTTTATATAAAATCATGTTAACTTTTACTAAACCTACTTCCTACATATTATAAACGCGAAAGTTTGTAAGTATGGATGTAAAGATGTATGGAAGTTTGTTCCTCTTTCACCCAAAAATTACTAACCCGATTTAGATGAAATTTGGCACACAGATAGTTTATAACCTGGAGTAACACATAAAACTTTTTATCCCGGTAGTATGTTCCCACGGGATAATTTCTGACCTCCACGCGGGCGAAGCCGCTGGCAAAGCTAGTTTTATTATGTGCCTATCTTGTTCTTACCAAAATAATTGAAGATAGAAAATTTTGGTTAGTAACCGCTCTGAAGATGTGTTCGTGGCTAAATAATAATAGCCACACGAATCGATCGATCAGGTTAAGCTACGATAACCGCGATCAGTTTCCAGATGGGTGACCATCTTTGCCTTGTGCTTCGGACAGCTCGTTAAGCCGTTGGTCTCGCCTGTCATTCGTGGATCTTGACAATTGTTACGGTAGCTAGAAGTCCGCAAGTCTGGCAATCAGTCTTACCAAGCTGCTTAGCTGTTTCCCATCAGAGTTCGGGTTGGCTTCTAATCTAACCGTATGCAGGTGAATACCAGTAATTTACATGCAGAAACTGTCTATTAGACCTCTAAAACCCTGGGTAACACGAAACTCCTTGGTAAGACTGGTTGTCAGTAGACTTTTGGGTCTGTAGTTCTCTGTAACGCCTGACCAAGATCGAAGAAATACAACCATAGGCACGGAAGAGTTATAAATTATGAATGGTCACCCATGCACGGACCGACCTAATCAAGAGTAGCATAACTTTCAATCGACTTGTGTGTTAATATAGCCAGGACTCTAGTTTTATCTTAATTAATTATTTTAGAAACTAAATTAAGTCAGTCTCTAGCCAAAATATTCCACAGCAAAACCACGTGAAGAAAGTATTTGCACGACCTTCAAAACAAGAGTGAAAAGGAATCTTTAGACACTATTAAAATAATTATGTTATTTACGGTGCAAACAAGTTTTTTTTTATTATTCATTCATATCTTTTTTTACCGGTTTTAAACTAGACGCACACTAAGTATCGCAAGTTATCATAATCTACATAATTATATACAATTCAAAGTCCTGAGTGACCGACTGACTGATATATCAACGCACAGCCTAAACCGCTGGTCCTAGAGACGTGAAATTTGGAGGGATTTTTTGAAATTCCATCCCTAAGAGGGTGAAATTGGGGGTTGAAATTGTGAATTTTTCGACATCCACGCGGGTGAAGCCGCGGGCAGAAGCTAGTTTGTAAATAAGGAACAACACAGCTTAACATCACGCCTATAATTCCTAAAGGGTTAGACAGTGGTGTACTTATAGTACACGCACATTTCGCCAGTTATGCTTAGGTCCCGTATAGTAGGGGGCGAGCCTATTACCATCAACCGGGACTGGCCTGAATTGCTACTGAAAAATTCTTAATGGACACTGGGACACTTAGACCTACCTTCGTAGATAAGCCCCAAAAAAATATCTAACAGACTTCAAAAACTACCCGAGCAAAGTTTAGGCCCCTGAGGCACAATTGTCCCTGCCAGGGTCGCGAGATTCCTCCGAAAGAGTTACCGTGTCCCTGGCATAGGGGTAACTGAAGGACCATGGGTGGGTTTTAGTCAGTAAAAGTCTGACACGGAAGCGGATGGGCGTGTTAGACTTTTACACATACAAATTATCAAATGACGTCTTCCGCTCTAGAGCGGAAGACATCATTTGATAATTAGTCACCCGAAAAAAAAGCACAATTGTCGGAGATATATATATTTACAAAATAGTTAATAAAAAAAAAACTATTGAATTGAGCACCTACTCCCTTTCGAAGTCAGTCAAAAATGACAATTGCTTATAAATCATCATCATCATTTCGTCATCAATCATTCGATCAGCCGAAAGTCGTTCCCTGCAGGACATCACCCTCCCCAAATGGGGACTTTGCCATAATCACCACACTTGTCAGGCGGGTTGGCGATTGCAGTATGGTGGTAAGATGCACAGAGAACGCTGCTGTCCATTCTCTAGTAAGTCCTTCCTTATTCCTTAGTCGCCTTCTACGACACCCACAGGAAGAAATGGGGTGGTGCTATTCTCCACGTTCGACAGCACACGGAAATACTTATCCATAAAATGTCTTAACTAAAAACATTTCAGACGTAAATATGACCGGCTGGGTTTTTACCCATGTATTGTGTTGCTTTCTTGTGAAATACAATTTTTAGTATTTCACGAGAAAACAACAATACAGTAACATTCTTGGCAGTTAATTAATTTCATACAACAACAATAATAAAAACGTTGAAATATTTAACAATCATGTTTATAAACTTCAGTGTAAAGTAAATAAAAATAAACAATATGGCGATTGATATCCTTCGCATGACGTGTCTCTTGACAATGGTCTTTGTCACTGTGTCATGTGAGATGGTACTGAATAATATACATCATCATCTCAGCTGAAAGACGTCCACTGCTGGACATAGGCCGCCCCCAATTAAGGGGGAGTTTGCCATAATCGCCACGCTTGGCAGGCGCGTTAACGATCGCAGTATGGTGGTAAAATGCATAGAGAACGCTACTGCTCATTCTCTAGTAAGTCCCTTAGTCGCCTCTTACGACACACACCACGGGACAAAAACATACATGCAAACAAACAAAACAATAATAATAGGATTCTTTACATGGTCTCATTAAGGGTCGGTTCACATCTGACGGTAGATGCGTCGCGTATCATCGGTCGCGTAACGCCAGAACAGACAATTATATGAAAAAACATTCAACCTTTCACACTTAACCGAAGATGCGTTAGTGCGTCGAGCGTACAGCGTCTGTTCCGTTTCCGTCAACGCATTGTCGGCGGACGTAAAGAGCGGCAACGTTCCGCCACGTGTATTTTGACTGATGCATTCAGACTAGGCGTAATATCAGCGGAGATCGTTTGGGTACAGACCGTTCGAAGTTTTTTTGCATTGAAAATGTTTGATACAGAACGATTTATCACGAAAGTACAAGTTACGCCCGACGCATCTTCCGTCAGATATGAAAACACACTATTAAACCGGTTGGTTCACATCTGACGGAAGATGCGTCGAGCGTATCATCGGTCGCATCTATTCGGTTTAATAGTGTGTTTTCATATCTGACGGAAGATGCGTCGGGCGTAATTTTGCATTTCCGTGATAAATCGTTCTGTATCAAACGTTCGACCATAGAGTTATGGGTTTTTTTGAATGACATCTCGTAGTTAGTCTATTAAGGCTGTCACTACTTAAACGGACTTTCCTGCGGATTCCTAAAAAGTTAATTTAAGGCCTCCAGCCGGGGCTTATATACTTAAAAACTAAAGCGACTAAGACCTTACGGCAACCCCAGGTGTGGTATGGACCTCGGCTTAGGCAGTCACTGGTAGAGGGGGCAGCAAGAGACAGGCGGGATCTGAGTTAAAATTATTTAGGGACTAATTTAAGACTACAGGCGCAGCATCGCAGTAGCAACAAGTTTTTAACCGACTTCAAAAAAAGGAGGAGGTTATCAATTCGACTGTATTTTTTTAATTTATTTTTTTTATGTTTGTTACGTCCTAACTTTTGACTGGGTGAACCGATTTTGATAATTCTTTTTTATTTGAAAGCTGGTGCTTCTCGAATGGTCTCATTTTAATTTGGTTCCATTCGGGCAATGCGATCCGTGTGAAAACCACATAAGTCTTAAATTTGCATTAAGTATTTACGCGAGAAATGAACGAATAACGCGATTAGATTAGTGCGGAGTATCTACCATAACTAAAAAGTGAAAAATAAAACTAACGGAAGTCGGTGGCAAAAAACCTTAAATACAATTGATAACCTTAAATCAAATTTAAAGTTATTTTTTTTGTAGTATTTTTTTTAAGGAAGTCGGTTGTTTTTTTTTGTAAAAAGTTTTATATTACGTGAAGCAAAACCTTTGTATCCCTTTTACAAAACTTACGCAGATCGAGGAGTAAGAAGTTTGGCACGGTTAAAGGTTATATATTTTTAACGGACTTCAAAAAAAGGAGGAGGTTATCAATTCGACTGTATTTTTTTATGTTTGTTACCTCATAACTTTTGACTGGGTGAACCGATTTTGATAATTCTTTTTTATTTGTAAGCTGGTGCTTTCCAAATGGTCCCATTTTAATTTGGTTCCATTCGAACAATGGGGTCCATGTGAAAACCATATAAGTCTTAAATTTGCATTAAGTTTTTACGCGACAAATGAACGAATAACGCGATTAGATAAGTGCGGAGTATCTACCATAACTAAAAAGTTAGTTATTTTTTTTATATAAAGTTGTTTTGTATACCTAATAATGCATTAGTTTAAACTAAAATTTAACTGAATTATGGTCGAATTTGGACCACTAGTTAGTATCTTTGGCAGTAACTGAAAAGTATATAATAGGCGGCGAGCTTATTCCCATCAACCAGGCCCTTATGCGGATTTCAGGCTGAAGCTGAGAAATATTAAATTAAAAACCCAATAATACTTTATACAACCCAGGAATTGAACCCGGACTTCAAGCTAAGAAGTAGCACTTACTACTATTAGACTAGCAAGGCAAGTTGTAGCGGGCAAATAAAACATTTTGTCTTAATTTCTGACGCAGTGTGCGTTCTTCCTAAACACGAGATAAGTTTCCGTTCACGACGAGACGGAAATAAACTCTCAAGTTCATTGACATTCTATAAAACCGCAAGTTGTTTGCAAGATTGAGAGAATATTAAATCGCAGATTAATTCCAAGGCTAGGTATTTATGTTTTACGTAAACACAAGTCTTTTTTCGTGACGGCACGCGCTAAGTTACTCGAGAGCTCTTGATTTGTACATTTTAGTGTTTTATCTAAGCTCTTCATGTAGAGAAAATATATTTGACAGCAAAATAGGGGTGATTGAGTCCTACCGTCTGTTCACAGTTAATTTTGACAACAGTCCAACAGTTACCTTATTAGATACAACCAACCAACCATATGAGATTTGAGCCTTTTGAGTCTCACACAGCTTTTCTTTTTGTTTTCACTAATTTGTCCATTTTTTATCTTTTTATTTAAAAGCGAGTTCCAAGAAAACAAATATTTCTTGTTTTTTTTTTCTACGTATAACGTCACGCATGTAAGCACATCTCATTTAGTATGTTTAGTGCGAAATTCCTAACGGAAAAACAACCATTTACCGAATGTTCGTGAGAAATTAGTTATGGAAAAACTCCTATTCACCTGCGATTTATGTATCTATGTTAGTTGGGTAACGACCTATGGATATAAGTCACCGATAAATTATTCTAACAAACAAATAAATCCCTACTTAATATTATTATTTCTACAGCAACTGCATCTGTTTGTCTGTTACTTTTTCACGTCACAATGGCTGAAAGGATGTGGCACACGGATACTTCTTGACCTAAGTTTCGACAAATTGTACTTTTTATCCCGACTTTTTTCCTGGATGAAACCTACAAAAGCAATGCCTATCTAGACGTAGTAGTTGTAATACAGGGACATACAATTTTCAAATATCCTACGAATTAATCTATTATTTTAGAATAGTCAGCATATATTCTTCCCACTGTAGGGACACATGCCTCCTCTGTTAGAGAGAGTGGGCCATAATCCACCAAATGGGCCCAGTGTAGGTTGGTGGATATCACATGTCTTTGAATGGTTGGTTTTAAGACTATCCTCATAATATTTTCCTTCACCGTTTTGAAAGCAGTAAAAACACAAAGTGCCTTCCTCTCATCTATTGTTTATAGAGAAAGAATTAAGCGGAAGGCGACTGTGACCAACAGCACAACTGCAGTGGTCTAAGTTGATTGATTTGTCTTTAATTTATTACAGCAAAAGAAAATGTACAAGTATTTCCTTCATTCATTCTAAATGAATGACGGAAAAACTTGCTATTTTCTTGTTTTAAATGTAAACATAGGATAACGGGTTGGTCAAGTTAAAAAGGCGTTGCTACTGGTCTTCTCATGCACTTTTACTTGCACATTACTACTGCATTCTTGATTAACTTAACATTCGTACCTTGTTCGTAAGTGGGCAAGTTTTTGCGACAAACATTAGTTGACAGTCTACTTCATCATCATAATTTCAGCTGAAAAACGTCCACTGCTGGACATAGGCCTCCCCCAAGCACCGCCACTTCGAATGGTTCTGTGTTACTTTCATCCACCGAATCCCTGTGGCCTTCACGGAATCAGGTCTAGAAGCATGTTAGCATTACGCGTAAGAGTTCCTTCATCAGCAGCCTACAATGTTCCCACTGTTGGAACACAGGCCTTCTCACGATGAGGAGTGGGCGAAAAGTGGGTTGGTTGATATCACATGTCTTCGAAAGTTTGGTTCTAAGAAATGCCGGTTTCCTCACAATGTTTTCCTTCACCGTTATGAGAGCCGTGGTGATGAAATAATTTACACAAAGTGCCTTTTTAAAGTGCTTTCATGAATTGGAGTTCCTTTAATAGGTTATAAAATAGCTAGCAAACCTCCACAGATGTGATGTGTATCGATATCTATCGTCGATTTTAAACAAATTGAAAACTGGTTTTAAAATATGGATTTTCGTTTAAAACAGTTTATTTACAAATTTAGTCATGGTGACACTAGTTTGGCTCTTAACCAGTGTGCAGATATGAGAAAACATAAGGAACTTCGTTTCTAATGTAGAATATCATCATTTCAGCCAAAAGAAATCCACTGCCGGACATATAAGCCTTCCCCAATGGGGGGTGGGGGTTTAATGGCCACGCTTGGCAGGCGGGTTGGCGATCGCAGTATGGTGGTAAGATGGATAGAGAACGCTGCTGCCGATTCTTTAGTTTTCTCCCCTAGTCGGTGCTATTCTTTACGTCCGGCAACACACAGAACCTAGATGTTAATGTAGAATAACCCATTACCCATATGAAATATCTACACAGGAGTAAATACGACCCTGTTTAGCAGCAGTAGCCATATGATAAATGACACTTCTTCTTGTTATGGTAAAAAACTTAACCAGTCAGATGGTTGGTTGAAAGTGAGGTTGTCTGACCAGGGTGCGCCGGAAGGAGGTACTTAAGTAACCTCTCTTGTTTACATTCTTTACATGCTTTATATTAGCTTCATTTGTATGTTTGTTTGTTTGTTTGAATGTTTGTTTGTAACCGACTCCGACGACCAGATTTCATTCAAACTTTGCAAACCTGTCAAAGACCGATGACAATACTATAATTTCATAAATTTGTGCCATTAGCCTTGCCAGGGTAACCAGAACAGCAAAAAAACTGTCTTCGAAAACTTCTATTTTTTTTAGGGTAATTTTGAAACGTATGTCAGCGTAGTTTTCGAAGACAGTTTTTTTCCGGTAAGATCTTAACCCTTCCAATTAGAAAATAAAATAAAATAGACTGGTATAACTTTTCTGCGCATGATTTGAAGTTAGAATAGTGGTGGCCTTGTGGTAATGCCACCACTGCGGGCCAGTTAGTCTAGTGGTTAGTGACCCTGACTGCTAAGACTGAGGTCGTGGGTTCGATTCCCACCCAGGACAAATCTTTGTGTGATGAGCACAATCATTTGTTCTGTGTCTGAGTGTAATATCTATAATATGTATGTATTTAGAAATATATAAGTATGTTTATCAGTTGTCTGGTTGCCATAGTACAGGCTCTGCCTAGTTTGGGATCAAATAACGTTGTGTTGGTTGTCCTAAGATTTATAATTATTATTAATGGTGACTTATAACTTGTAGGGCGTAGGTTCGGCTTTACTTTTCGTAAATGATTTTATCAACACTGCTCTCAAACCGGTGAAGGCAAACATAGTGAGAAAATCGGCATGTCTTAGAACTAAAAATTCGAAAACATATGACATCTATCATCCCGCACTGGGCCCGCGTGGTGGGTTACAACCCACTCCCTCTCGCGAAAAGGAGGCCTATATCCCAGCAGTGGGAACATTATAGGCTGATTATGATCTGAAGTGTGAAGTGTGGTTGATTGTGGCCAAAAAATAACCGTGTGAAATTACAAGCACTGAAAAAAATTAAAGGGACTTCCATACGACATTGGCAATTGAAATTACAAGCACTGAAAAAAATTAAAGGGACTTCCATACGACATTGGCAATTGAAATTACAAGCACTGAAAAAAATTAAAGGGACTTCCATACGACATTGACAATTGAAATTACAAGCACTGAAAAAAATTAAAGGGACTTCCATACGACATTGACAATTGAAATTACAAGCACTGAAAAAACTCAAAGGGACTTCCATACGACATTGACAATTGAAATTACAAGCACTGAAAAAAATAAAGGGACTTCCATACGACATTGACAATTGAAATTACAGGCACTGAAAAAAATTAAAGGGACTTCCATACGACATTGACAATTGAAATTACAAGCACTGAAAAAAATTAAAGGGACTTCCATACGACATTGACAATTGAAATTACAAGCACTGAAAAAAATTAAAGGGACTTCCATACGACATTGACAATTGAAATTACAAGCACTGAAAAAAATTAAAGGGACTTCCATACGACATTGACAATTGAAATTACAAGCACTGAAAAAAATTAAATAGACTTCCATACGACATTGACAATTTTTTTCATGGAAGAGGGATTAGCCAGTCATCGGGTTGGTAGAGCGGTGGTCTACGCAGGGTGCAACGGACGGTAGGTACCTACTTAAATATCCTCACTTGTCTATCTTTCTTAACGTTACTGTTTTTTTTTAATAGAAAGTAATTTAATATCACATAATATGTAGAATTATCGTAAAAACTATCTAGCTTGTTATCAGTCAGGAATTTCGTAACAAATATATCACAAAACTTTATTAGATAAAAAATTAATAAATAATTTTAATTAATAAATAAGTACAAAATTTGCTCTACGTAAGTGAATGAAAAATGGCGCAGTTAAGTTGCTTATTGTTTGCGTTATTTGTTGATGTTGATAGTGATCGGAGAGAAAATAGTTATTTGTAGCGGCTCTAGCCACATAACTGCTGAGTTTATGCCGAACTGGGTAGCTCTAAAGGGAAATGGCAGGATGAACTCTATTATTTTCCTTAAAGATTGGCCACAAACAGTAGTAGCTAAGGGTAAGTGGAAACACGGAAGCAGCCACAGGGCACAGGCCACAGGCCTCATTTCCCTGGTTCCATAAAAAAAATTGTGGGACGCAAAATAGTGATAGTAAATGATAGAAAGAAAGAAAGAAGAACATTACTGTCATAGAGAGGACCCAGCCCGGATTTATTAGTTCCAGGGAACATTATAGGGTGTGGAGGTGCCGCAGCCCTATAATGTACTTATATACGTATGTAACTGATTGGTCAAATGCTTCAAGTAAAACAAAAGTAGGTACTCATCACTAAATTTATGAAATCGAATGAAATGAACTCAACGAAGTGAAGGCAAATTGCACCATTCAAGATGAACGCAATCAGCATATTTTCGAACTAGGTTCAAAAGCAGTCTATATGCCACTGCTGCACTACTGTGGTGTTTAAAATTGTACTGATATTCATACTAATTGGATGGTTTTAAACTACAAACAATACCTTTCATTTTAAACGCCAGAGAGTACTGTTTTGAATACTCATTGCTTCTTCCGTAAATCTAAAACGTCTCACTGAGTCTTTCATTCTATTGTTGTTGCATTACACAATATCATAACGATTATCATTCCCAGATCGTCTAAATAACAGTTTTGTCATCTCGCTTCATGTGCATTGACACAGTTAAAACAGACCATTACCTAAAATGCCATAATGTAATCGTAAAAATAAATTGTTCCACATATCATCACAAGTACCGGAAGACATCTATTGTTCAAAATGAGTAACTTCCGAGTTTCGAGTGACAACCATTATTAGAAAAGCATTTATCTTTGTTATTTATGTAACATGATAATTTCGTATTATGGCTTTTTTATGCGAAATTTCACCAAACTCCGGTCAGCCGTTTTTTCATGATTAAGTAAAAATCATCCACACATACTAATTTTCACGTTTATAATATTAGTAGGATAAAAGGATCTAACATTAGTAAGACTAACTTTTGCCCGCTGAGCGTACTACCGGAATCTGCTTCTTAGCGTCGTCAATAGCAATCCATATACAGTCTGCCCAGAATTTAGCTAGGAGCCTGACACTTTCAGTAGCGTACATTAACTCCTGTAGCGTATAGATAACAGGACACGTTGGACATTATTTAATATCATGTCCACGTTGGTCAATTACCGGTATATTTCATCGGGCAACTACTTATCTGACCTCTATAATCTAGTTACAGGTTAATACCATACATCTTGGTAAGACTGGTTATCAGATTTTCGGGCCTCTGACGATCCGTATCGACTGTCAAAGACCTTGGTGAAGATGTCACCCATCCATGGATCCAACTTATTACTTAGATACCTACCAACTACGATAATATTATGACTGTTTCAGAAACCGACAGTAATTATCCTAAAATATCTTTCAAGTTATCTAACAACACTACTAAAATCAAACAATTCAATACAATGATATCACGCGACCGAAAATCGAAAGTAAAGAAGATGAGCTGAACGAATCGCGTTAACATATCATATACATGCGTTGTATCACGAACTGATGCTGTTTGTTCACGAAAAGCTTCTAATAAATCATTTGTGATTTATTACCTCAACGAGGGATAATCATTTTGAGGAGAATTATATGCTGTAACCAATACTGTATATATATTGACATTCATCATCATCACCATAATCATTTCACTATAAAGACGTCAACTGCTGGACATGGGTCTCAAGCCCCGGCTGGAGGCCTAAAAGGTAACTTTTTAGAACTCGCCGGGACACAATCCGTTTCAGTAGTAAAACTCTTTCAGGTTAACTACGAGATGTCCTACAAATAAAAAAATAAACATGGGTCTCCAACAACTGCTAACCTCCTCAACTATTTGGAACCTTGAACATAGGTTCTGACGTTTCAAGTGCTCATGTAGGTTTATGAGAAAAAAAAATATTTTGATTTGATTTGACCAAGCACCGCCATTTCGACCGGTTCTGTGCTTCTCGCATCCAGCGGATTCCTGAGGCTATGCATTTTTGACATTCGAGTGAAGTAAAACCTCGTGAGGAAAAAAGAATCCCGTTTATTTGACACAGTTCTTAAAACAGAAAATAAAGAAACATAAACATAAATAAACATCAACAGCGTGTGCCTTACGGCTGCGCCAAAAAGGTTCATTTCAGCATTAATACCAGACAGATGCTGTCTGACGCTGTCTTGTGACATCTACTAACTCACAGTGGGATCGCGTAGTGGATTACGGCCCACTCTCTCTCGCATAGAGAACCCGTGCTTATGCTTATGAGTGATAATGATTATTTTCATGTTCCAGAGTATCATCGCCTGAATAAGAGCTCAGTTTGAGTCCCGAACGTGTCAGGCTAGCCCCTAAACATAATCGTAATGGCTTGATACACATTTTTGACTACGCTCAGAGTTAAAAGAAGGATTTCTATCAATCTATTATAAAGGCTGGCAGGGGCAAGGACGTACATCCCGTTACCATAGATTCAGCACATGATTTAGAATCCGCTGTATTGAAATTTTTTGCAGGTTATTAAAAAAAATGCTGTTCCATACACTTTGAGTGCGCAGGTATAGCACTTTTGTATTGAAACAGGTGATTATCTTTTTGGATAACTCACGAATTCACGATACATTTCTACGCTAGAATTATAAACTGAATTTGTAGTTACAGTTGCGCGTCGATATCTTTGCCATTATAATAATATTATAATAATAATAATATCTTAAGACAACCAACACACTGTTATCTGATCCCAAACTAGGCAGAGCCTGTACTATGGCAACCAGAAAACTGATAAATATACTTATTTCTAAATACATACATTTATTATAGATAAATTATACCCAGACACAGAACAAATGATTGTGCTCATCACACAAAGATTTGTCCTGGGTGGGTCTCGAACCACTAGACTAACAGGCCAGTTGAATCTAGGTACCATGCGTGCCCTGTGCTGCTGAGAAGACATCCCATGGATATCCCAAGGAACACGGGTGGGTTTTAGTCAGTAAAATCTGACATGCCCTCCCGCTCCGTCCAGAGCGGGAGAGGTCATTTGATGATTTCCCATCCAAAAAAAAATGGTCACTAACTACTAGAACTAGACTAACAGGCCAGTCGTATGTATATCTCCAAGCGAAGTCACATGGATTAGGATGGTGTTTTCCGTGGTGGTGGTGGTGGTGGTGGTGGTGATATGGTGAATGGTTGGTGGTCCCATTAACCAGCCTAATCAACCGAAGGTTAAACATGTGTTGCTAGAGCAACCAGCGTGAAATGCTATCGGTTTCACTAATCGAAAGTGGAAATAATGGAGGCAGCTTAAATTAATTGTAGCTTCGAATAGGTACTATCTAATAGGATCCTGAATAATTATTATTATTAATCATTTATTTTCAAGTAACATAGACTCATTAGTTAAATATTAATACACACTCAGTCACATTAAATAATCAAATAAAAATACCGATTAATATACAAATGATTAAAGAATAATGGAAGCTGCTCCGTGAGTCCTGGGAATTTGGATACATTAAAGTAAGCAAAATCTGCGATCGCAAAATGGTGATGAAATGCATAAAGAACGCTGCTGCCCATTCTCTAGCAAGTCCCTTACTCGCCCCTTACGACACCCACAGGAAGAAATAGGACCCAGTATTTTATTATATGCGTATATAGAATAGCAATGGTGTCCAGTGGCAGTGAATAGGCCCTGACTTACGAGTTATAGGTCATAAGTTTGAACCCAGGCAGGCACTTTGCTATGTGTAGAATTATTTCGTCACCACTCTGCTCTCATAACAGTGAAAGCAGTTATGAAGATATAAGCAAGTTCAAGTAGGCATATAATCCACAATTAATACGATCCATTCCTAACCTACTTCACACAAAGATAATTCCTATCAACACGCTAATCGGATTGAATTATATAATTAACGCCATAGAACGCATGACAATGAAAACAATATGGCTGTCGTGTCGCGAAAGTGTTTGTGGTGACGCTATGCTGATAGGAAAGTGTTTGAAATAATGGTGGTGATTTGATTTGACATCATTATGCGCCATTTTCTTTGTTATATGTAAGTACGTTGTAAATTTATGACCTAATTGACGTGAAACCTAGCACTGCGCTTCTGGTAGCCAACAGGGGTAGGCTATTTATCAACAAATTTAGAGGACACAGATATGTTTTCAGTAAATTCCTGAACTTCCGTTCTTTACAATTTAAAGCGTCAAAAGTAGATCTATTTTGTATTCATAAAGTGATAGACATCAGAAATCAGAAGATTGAAACTCTAATATTTGATGTGACTGAAGGACTGAAGACTGAAATAAAGGTAATAATGCGGTTTTTTAAAGTAACTTAAAGCAGGGATTACATGAAAACTACCAGAGGGGTAATTTTGTAACACCACTAACAGTAGGAATGGCTTTTATTTTAACAGTCCCACAAACTTAATTGCGTTATTTATGTTAAGGAGCAGACAAATTTTCGAACGACGCAATGGATTTATCCTTCAAAATGATTTAGATTTTTATTGATACTGTGCTACGTATGATGGTGGAAATATCTTTAGCTTTCGATCATATGGGATTCTTCTTTAACTGTGTTTTGGTATTGCTAACATAATCATGTTAACATTATTGTCACTTCCTTCCAAATTACAGAATGTGTTGATGATTCCCCAGCAGTATATATTATATCATCATTATTATTTATTTTATCATCACCATCTCAATCTGTACAAACGTGATCATCATCATCGTCATCGATCATAATATCCGGCTGACCCAATTGTCGTATCAAAACTAAGACCATGAAATGGTATCGGTGTACCTAGGTACTAATAATTTTCTCTTAGTT
Organism: Aporophyla lueneburgensis; assembly: GCA_932294355.1. Taxonomy (NCBI): domain Eukaryota; kingdom Metazoa; phylum Arthropoda; class Insecta; order Lepidoptera; family Noctuidae; genus Aporophyla; species Aporophyla lueneburgensis. The sequence continues at coordinate 22,379,047 of OW028758.1, read as the reverse complement.
CAAGTAGTATCATGTGACAAAGGCAAAAGTTAGCTAGAATGGCTGCTATATCAAATGACTTAGCCTAGATTCTTACTATGTAGCCAAGTTAGTTACATACATACAATCACGCCTTTTTCTCATGGGAGTAGGCAGAAACCACGGAACGCCATCTGCTACGATCTCTACACACTCCTTTTGCCTCTTTAAGGTTCATACAATTGGTCATACATACACGCTGGTTGCGAGTACTACGCACCTGACCTTTCTGAAGAACATCACCAATAAGGTCACTATATGTCCTCTTAGGGCGTTCCCTCCCGGTGTTTCCACTCACATCTGCCTTGTAAATATGCCTTTTGTAAGCCGTCCTTCATTCATCCTCTCAACATGACCAAACCATCTAAGCATACTTTTTTCTATTTTTTCACTACATCTTCTTTTAAACCACACCGTTCTCTTATCACATTATTTCTCAGCCTACTATTCATAGTCACACCATACATGCTTAGTTTTATTATGATAATAATATATTGAGCCTACTGGCCTGATGGCTGTAACATCTGGTAAACCCAAAACATTACAATGTCACTGGGTTGAACTCGCAGGAGTACATAGTAATGTTTACACTATATTACAAACAATGATAGTTCTTAAGATTTGTTTTACGTTGTAGTTTTAATTTTGTGTGTGTGACTTGGCTATCGCGTTAGGTTAAGACCTGTAATGATAGTTTTAAGGTATTTAAATAAAATAAAAAAATACAATTTACACTCCGCCTTGGAGTGTTAATTTCATGCTGTTCCACAAACGACTGGACACTGTCATTTTGCGATTGAATTTTATTTGAAATGTTTTCGTGATATTAAAGTTTTTACTACAAAGAAGGTTTTGTATACACAATAGTATTCAGTTTCGTCCATATTGTGTTAAAAAAACAAAACCATAATTTACAAAAACCTTCGTCCAGGAATGACGAAAAATTTTTTGTTTTTTTTTTTCCATGTCCGATATTGATACCCAACACCTGGGAAAAGTATTGCCAGCTAATTAATTTTGACCCTGTATTGTGTATATGCTTACTGGGAAAAAATTCTTGAGGCTAGAGATCTACCTTTAACTAGATCCCTAGGAGACAATAACCCTTTTAAAAGCCGATTTCATATCTGGCCTCGTCAGCTGTCAATAAAAGAGAAAACTCCATAGTTATTATCAGTTTTTTTTAGATCCCCATAATTGCAATAGTGTCCTAAATGACCACAAGCATAAGTAAACAATAACAATAATATGTTAGACGATCATTGATGGGCATTCTTATGTAGGTAACACATAACCATTTAACTAACAATATGACGGTCTTTTTATTTCGATCACTAGCTTCTGTCTGCGACTTCGCCCGCATCTATTTTTTGCTCCCCTGACCCTTCCCGTCGCATCGGATTGCCTGCCAGTTTTCTTCTATTTTTAATTGCTGCTCCACTCTTTTTAATTCTAGCGTGATGTTATATAGCCTATAACTTTTCTCAATAAATAAGTTACCTAATTCAATAATATTTTTTCAATTCGGACCAGTAGTTCCTGAGATTACCGCGTTCAACCAAACAAACAAACTCACTCTTCAACTTTATAATATTAAGTATAGATAGTATGGTAACAAAAGTTTTCCTTCCCATTTTTTGCTGCTTAAATTGTACCTTATAGATTTGACCTTAAATGTATTAGCTAGAAAAGACTTTTCAATGGATTCCACTGGCAGAGAAAGTCTCAATCGTCCGTCTCTATGAATTAGTTATTTCTTTTATTTATTTTTTGGGAATATCATCCGGCAGGTCAACCTATGAGGTTGTCGGCTGCTTAACTGGACTTGTCTGTGGCGACTTTAACAATTAAGGCTTCCAGCCAGGGCTAAAAACTTAAAACAAAGCGACTACTCGCTAAGGACCTCGGCTTAGGGCATCGCTGATAGACAGGAAGGGACGGGCTGGATCGGAATGAGATAAACAAGTTATGTGTTTCCAGGAAATTGTTTTTTAAATTTTCACTCCAAATAAAATAACACTTTCAGGTCAATTTCTGCATTTTTCAATTTTGTATTTTCTTATTTATTTAAAATAAACATAATAATAGTTACGTTTTTTATATTTCCATAATTTGGCACTGTCCGCCACAGCGGACATGCAAATCTACACGTTTATCGTTGAGTCATTGGTAATGTCCGCTGTGACGGACACGAATTTGCCCAGCAGTGGGAAACTCAGGATTTATTTTTACATTTTTTCGGGGCTCTTTAGCACACCCCTAAAGCCTTACAATAATAAAATTTATGTATTTCTCACTTTTTTTTCGTTGCCAAATTAAGGGTTAAGGAAAATCGTGAATTCGTCGTATTTAAATGTATTTTTAACACGCTTTTATAAGCGTCATAAGTATGTTAGTATGTGCTTACACTGAGAAAAATGTCATTTTGGCATAATCTTAAAATATCGTGACGTTGGTTTAAAATAGATGCGTTGTCTTATAATATGTTGATAATAAGTAAATATTACGCTAGAAGTGAAATGTGTTAAGATGGAATCGAATTTTTTGGGTAAATAATGCAATATTATGATACTTGTCATCGTAAAAATTTGTAATTATGAAATAACATTGTCTTCTTCAAATAATAACACAATGTAATAGAAAATGGTCCACTGTCCCATAAATTAGTATGATAATTATAAATAAGATTCTAATTAAAAAACACAATGACAGTCACCGTAATATAAATAGATTTCATAGTTTAATATGAAGAAGTATCTCTAAAAATACGATGACCTCCCCCTAATGTACTATATTAAATGATAATGCTTTAAACTTATATTTTTAAAGTAAGCATCATTTTTTAATATTACAGTCATATTATTTTATGTGAATCCTATGATAATACGATTAAATAATCTCATATTTTTAGAGTAAGCATTAAAGTTCAATAATATAGTCATATTATTTTATGTGTATCCTACTAAATTATGATTACAGAGACCCATTTATGAGTAGCATTTGAATGATGTCCTACAAATTTAAGGTGACGGCATTATATAATGAGGTCTCCCTCTCTCACTTCATTCCGCCTAGAGATGTGTCAACTCGAGTTTCTAACTCGAGTTAACTCGAGTTGTGCTAAATTCGAGTTTACTCGAGTTGAATTCTCCCTAACTCGAGTTTGGGCTGGCCGTAATGAACAAATCAAGCGAAAGAGCAATCGTTTTCAGTATAGTAGTAGTATTGAATAATTGTTTTCTTCTTTATTTTTCAAACAAATTGACAAAACTTTTATTTATCTTTATTAAGTACATTTTTTATCTTACATTATTATTGTTACAAAATGTAACACCAAGAAGATACTTTACTTTTTTTTTTTTTTGAGAATATTTTATTTAACTTATGTATTACGTTAACTAACAAGAAGTTATGTTATATACTTTTCAGAACTAAGTTATGTACACAATAACGTGATGTTTATTTTTTGAGAATATTTATTGTTGAAAAACCTGAATATTAACTTACAGGAAAATATTTTTAATTTCTTGACTTTAGCATTGTATTTTTTTTGTGATAAATAATTTTATACTTCGAGTAGTATTATATTTGAATAAAAGTTGTTATTGCAACATTTGATTGTGGCAACCAATAAACAAAGTAAGCAAAAGTATTTTATAGTAGATCATTATATATTTAAAAAACTTTTTACACAAAAAAACAACCGACTTCCTTAAAAAAAAACACTACAAAGTCAAAAATAACTTTAATTTCGGAAGTCGGTGTCTTAGGCTCTGTATTTAAGGTTTTTGCCACCGACTTCCGAAATTAAAGTTATTTTTGACTTTGTAGTGTTTTTTTTTAAGGAAGTCGGTTGTTTTTTTGTGTAAAAAGTTTTTATTTTTTTACTTTTTAGTTGTGGTAGATACTCCGCACTAATCTAATCGCGTTATTCGTTCATTTGTCGCGCAAATACATAATGCAAATTTAAGACTTATATGGTTTTCACATGGACCCCATTGTCCAAATGGAACCAAATTAAAATGAGACCATTCGGAAAGCACCAGCTTTCAAATAAAAAAAGAATCATCAAAATCGGTTCACCCAGTCAAAAGTTATGAGGTAACAAACATAAAAAAAAAAAAAAAAAATACAGTCGAATTGATAACCTCCTCCTTTTTTTGAAATCGGTTAAAAATAACAAAGTTGTTTAAGAATATTTTCATTGTGATGATTAAGTTATTCATAGCCTAGTACCTGTATTATAAAGTCAGACTGATATTATTCTGTGAAGACTGCTAATAGGTACCTAACTTGTTTTAATGTTAAATATGAGTATTTACTATACCTAAGATAAGACTAAAACCAAAAATAAATGAGTAAAACTATAAAGACCTTTCTAATTGCTACCTACGAACTATGAAGTTTACCAATGATGTAAAAAAGTAATTTGTAACAAATCATACACTCAACTTCTTTTAGCTAACTCGAGTTAACTCGAATTAATTCGAGTTAGCTGAATTTCAACTCGAGCTAACTCGATTTGTGTTTTTTCCGAGTTGGCACATCTCTAATTCCGCCGCCGCGCCATTTCGGTCGGCCATTTGTATTTCACCGGCTACAGCCGGCAAGTCACGACTCACGACTCGTTTAATTAATAGCAATAACAATTCCATTAGTGCCAGTGAACGTGTTTGATCAGTGCAAAAATGGATATGGCTACGCGTGATCTTTTGAAGAAGTGGAATTTGGAACGCTACATCGATCGTTTTGAAAGTAAGTTGACAAACCTACCTAGTAAGTTGCTAGCATGAGCTCACACATTACATTCACACATTCTAATTTCTAGCAAGAATAGGGTCAGAGTGTCGTCTTAGAGGCACTATGAAAATATACTTAAAAAAATTTCGCGACCAATTTCAAGGTCACAGTTCTAACATAACCTTACCTATGGATCCCTTCGACATCGTTTTTACGACAAACGGTTGGTCGGAGACAAAAAACACCCAGACACTTTTAGCCTTTCTAGGTGTTACATAATATAGAATCGAGAAAATAAACGATTTGCGAAAATAACACTTTTTGGCCGCTGTACACTCCAACCAAGAATAGTCTTGTCGTATGGTACCTACCCACCTACCTAGATATACGTTCATATTTATATTATACACTAGATTCGATGTGCAACTGCAACCCAAAAAAAAACAAATAGGTAGAGTGCGTCTAAACTAAAATGACGCGCCCCACTACCGCATTTACCGTAGTGTACGTATACAAATTTAAGTATTGGGGCGCGTCATTTCAGCTTAGACGAGCTCTACCAACCTACATTTTATAAAGTCGATGCGACGTAGTGCATTTCACAGCTGCAATTAGGGCGCTGTTAAATTTACCTTTTTTTTCAGCTGAAAGAATTGATATCGCAACAATGCAGATGCTTAGTAAACAAGACATACATAGTATGTTCCCTCAAATAGGGGACAGACTCCGGTTTGAAGCAGCTCTGGCCATGTTAAAAAGCGACCAACCAAAAGATATGGTTTGTTTTCATGTTAAATTGTATTTCAAAAAAGTAAATTTTGTTTTAAACTTTTTGCTTACACATGCCCTGCGTCGCTTAAATGCACATTCTCCTACTTGCATGTAGGTAGGTAGGTACCTACTTATTAACTTTTATTATTTTAAAGTCTTCTTAAGATACCTAACAATTTAACCGGTGCAGTATTTATTTAAAAAGTGGAATAAAATCATAACTTTTCATCAGTCTTGTTAGTTTACCAACTAAGTACATTATTATTACCTTTTTAAATTTCTTGTTAAATTTCAGGATAACTCCTACAATTCATCACTCTTTGAAGAGGTCCTGAGGAATGACTTGTTAACTAGTCTACCTTGTAACTTAGAGCCTCTGCCACCGTGTGAAGGACTGCAAAGCTCAATCCTCAACCAAGACTGCGAAGCAGGACTTAACCAGGAAAATTTGGTAAGTTCTGCAAAATTGTAGAAAAGTACTCGTACTTACTGTTTTTTGGTTCAAGAGCAATATGTATTAATTTGTAATTACATCCATACTAATATTATAAATGCGAAAGTAAGTTTGTCTGTCTATCTGTCGGCTGGGGCAGGACCTTTTCACATTTTCATACCTAAGACACTGAACCGATGCAAAATTTGGTATAGACATTCTTTGAGACCAGGATCAGTCCTGATCTTGATCGATTAGTTTTTATCAGGGCCGGATCAAGGGACGAGGGCAGGACCGTTCACACCTGCAATGCTGAACCGATTACTAGTAAAAAAATATAACACTTCCCTTGAGTTATCTCCGGCTAGGGCTAGCTATAGCCTGTTAGTTAACGGTCGCACTCGGACACATTTAGTGATTATTTCAACGATTATTGAGGTTAATTGACCGTACATACTCATATTATCACACCTTTTTGTTACATGTACTATTATAACATTGTCTCAAAGTAAATATTATTTTAGGATGGTGACATACTGGTGATACCACTGGACTCGTCGTCGTCAGTGGGTGAAGCAGTTAGACAAGAGTCCACCGGGAGCAATTTAGTAAGTTATTGCCTATTATCCTGTACTTTTGATAAGGAATTTAAATTGACATTCAATATTGTTAACCCCCGGCGTAAACAGATAAGTTTAACGTCTGTACCTGTCCTGTCCTGTATGTGTGTACGGACGGCCGTTTAGGAGCTATACTATATGTCACAAAGATCAGTAATATATTTGGAGTTGGTGACAGCTATAACTAACAACTAAATGCATGATGCCTAGACTGGCACCGACTCCAACTGATCATTATACTGAATGGAAGGTAGGTATTGAACCTGTATTTTCAACATTTTAGTGACATTTTTTTTTTTACTTTTACCTTGCATATTTAGTTTGTAATGCCATACTTATACTATTTGTGTTTCAGGTGAATACCATACTGAATTCATCAGTCGAGGGAAAACAAATAATAGCAATTGGGCAGAAAACGGGCACCTTACCCTCAAACGTGCGTGGGCGTTTATGCAAGCTGCTTATGGAGAAGCTCATTACGGCCGAAAACCCGGTACTTCTGACAGATTCGCAGCTGCTTGCTCTATCCTACGACATTGGCAGATTATTTAAAGAGGAGTCACCACCCCTATACTACGCGCCGTACCTGCCGGCTGATGCTTACCAGGCTAAGCGCAATATCTCTGGCTGGTTAGTCACCGCCAGAAGGGCTCGACGGCAGCATTTAGTTTCGTTGGGCCTTATTGAAAAGCCCAAGTCACGTTCTCGCTCCAAGTCCAGTCCTAGGCTAGACACCCCTCCACTCGCTGGAATCGACCTGACCGGACTTAAAGAAGGTAACTCCTTTTCAAGAAATTTTATGTTTTCAGATTGAATTAAATTATCAAGAACAAAATTATTGAGAAAAATATCTGAATTAGTATAAATTTTCGTTACAAATTACAAAATATCTGAATCTAAGAACCGTTATTGTCATTGTACTAATTATTAATCGTTTTAATTTTTGTGTGCAGGTGAAGTGGAGGACGTAGCGTCAGCATTAGAGCAGCTGTCAAGTCCTTCAGCTGGTCCGTGGCAGGAGGTCAGTGCCCTGTGGCGGGAGACGGTGCGAGCTCGCCTCCGGTACTTGTACTACGAGGAAGGGACATTACAGGAGTACTTCAATAAGTATCCTATCCTGAAGTCAAGTGATGGATGGCGACTCCTGACTCATGACTACGAAGCACTGTTCCCTGATAAATCCGGGGGCCTCGACGCCTTGGATGCTTCATCGGAAAACATACTAAAAGCTGCTCAGCAGAAGCTTAACACCACAAAGGACTCGTTTCTTCGTCGAAAAATAGCTGATACATTGGCAATTTGTGACGGTAAGGAAATGATTCTGTTATATAGTTCTAGGTGCTCGACCTCCCTGGGTCGGTGAACCCGTTATAAAATATATAGACAAAAAAGAATTTAAAAATTATCTAACATGGTGCAGTCGTTCAGAAGTAACGGGCGGGCGGACACACATTTCGGCAATTCATTTTTACTTATATAGATAGATTTTATTTTGTTCTGATACTTTTCCCTATTTGCTCAGTTAATGATGATGTGTTGTGTCAAATATACTATTATTATTTTCTTTCCAGATGAACAACCGGAGACAAAATTAATAGCAGCGATATTGCTACTCGGCTGTCTCTTTAATATTCCTCCTGCCCGTCGATCTAGAAAAGACTGGCAAGCTTCACGAGCGGAGATATTGGATGGATTTGTGACCATCGTGGATGATGACGCAGACGTGCAAGTGGTAATTGAGGAGCGTCGCCAAAAGCTTCAAAACCTAGGTATTAGCCTCCAACCATTTATAATTTGGTGCCGCCAGTCAGGTGTCTCCTTCACAGTATGTGACAATACGTTTTACAAGTTCACAACACTAACTGAGGCTGTTGATGTGACTTTTAAAATATTTCATGCTACTGCGGCTAAATATCCTACTGAAAGCTATAACATTTGGCTTATTATCCAAATTGGTTTTTACAAAGTCAAAACATCGTACGATCGTATGTCACAATCTGTGAAGGAGATATTAGTTACTCTCGGAGTCACAATTTAAATTAAGATGAAGTGTCACAGTTGTAAAAGGACTTTTCCCACGTTTTCTTCACTTATTACCCACATAAGGAAAGAATGTGAAAAAATTGATATTACTGGAGTTTATAAATGTGGTGAAGACGCATGCTACCGGTATTTCACGGACGTTAGACAATTTAGAAAACATGTTAACTTAAAACATTTGAATAAAGTAAACACTCGTTATTTGCCATCCACCTCAAACGAGGCTTGCGTAGTTCCTATGTGTGAAACAGAGACTACCAAAGTAGCAACTGAGCACATATACATTGAAGCTGATAGTGAACCGGAAGTCCTTGATAATGCTGATAGTATTATTCATAAAGAAGTTTTGAAATTTATTTCAACGCTCTATGTAAATCCCTCTGTATCTCGATCGTCTGTACAAGCTATGGTTAGTCATTTGCAAACCCTTCTTGACAATATCGCACCGTCTTTAATGTCCGTATTCGGCCCTGTGCTAGCTGATGAGGAAAGCATGTCTGGAAGCGAAATTAATAAACGACTTCATAAGTTCAACACAGCTTTGAAGGGCATCTTTTTTCCGTTTCGTTCAGAATATTTGAGATTCCGAGAATTGAATTTATTAGGTTCTTTTATACCACCACATGAAGTAATCGTTGGTTATTGTCCTGACATTTCACAAAGGAGTAACACTTTAACATTACACACCAAGCCACGTACAATGCAAGTAATTCAACTTCGCCAGGTTTTGAAGAAATTTTTTTCCATTGACACTATTTGGAAAGATGTAACGGATTATTTGAACCACCTAAGGGGTAATTTAATAATCCGTGAAGAAAATCCGATGAGGCCAATGTGTCTAGAAAATGTAATGCAGGGATCTGTATGGCTGGCAATGTGTACACCGCAGGCGTCGGACATTATTCTTCCTTTAGTAGTATACTATGATGATTTTGAAATTGGAAATCCTTTGGGGAGCCACGCTGGGGTGCATAAGCTTGGTGGTGTATACGTTTCCTTGCCAGCACTCCCACCACATTTATTTTCATTGTTGAATAACATTTTGCTGTTAGCTATTTGCCATTCTGCTGACAAAACTAAATATGGAAACAAAGCTATTTTTGACCCTGTTATTGAGGAATTGAATTACTTGCAAAACAAAGGAATTTTTATAGAAAATAAGTTTTTTAAAGGAACCGTAAAATTGAAGGTTGTTGCTATAACTGGCGATAATTTAGGCCTGAATTCAATTCTCGGGTTTACTGAAAGTTTTTCAGCTAACAAGTGTTGCAGAATCTGTAACATTGACAAGAAAGGTTTGCAAACTGCTCTATATGAAAACAGTAACTTGCTTAGAAATATGACTTCATACCACGCTCAATTGCAAGAAAACGATACACCTAACACGGGCATTAAAGAATCATGCTGTTGGCTTAAGGTGACAGGATTTGATTTATTTCAAAATGTAGCAGTAGACCCAATGCATGATATATTAGAAGGTGTAGCTCGTTATGTAATGACCTTTGTCATAAACCACTTCCTTGCCGAAGGTCTTTTAAAGATCTCAGTATTGCAACAAAGAATAATTTCATTTGATTATGGACCAGATAGGAATTCAAAACCAAGTAATTGTTTAGTTGTCCAAGGTTCGAAAGTAAAATTGAAAACTTCAGCATCAGAAATGCTTACCCTTATTAGATACTTCAGCCTAATAGCCGGGTTTTACATTCCTTTAGAAAATAAAGTATGGAAATTATACATTATGTTGCGGCAAATCACCGACAGGTTATTAAGTCATAGGGTCTTCAGTGACACCAATATTCAACTCCGGGTTATAATAGCAGAATTTAATCAATTGTACACGGAGCTAACAAAATCACCCCTGCAGCCAAAGTTTCATTTTCTGACTCATTATCCTACCATGCTAATGAAGTTCGGCCCCGTACGTAACATGTGGGCTATGCGTTTTGAAGCCAAGCACAGGGTATCTAAGTTAGTGGCTAGATCATCTTTTAATCGAGTCAATGTTTGCAAGACTCTAGCAATAAAATGTCAACTTATGCTCAATGACTTGTTTGTGAAAAATACAATACCTACAACAAAAATACTAGGAAAAAAATCTGCATTAAATTCAGGAGACACTGTCAAGTTTTCTCTCGGCACTGGCGTTGTCCTCAAATATTCGGTTACTTCCGCTACAATAGCTGGTGTTATATGGCAGCGGAACTCTATTGTTACTGTAGATATAGATGATGAACAATTCTTACCCACTTTTGGCCAAATTGATGCAATTTTGGTGACAGATACTGAAGAGGTTTTTTTCCGTTGCTGTATGTTTGAAACTATTGAATTTAATTCTCATTACAATTCTTATGAAGTTAAACGTGGTAATGATTATCTGTGCTTTCCTTGCCAAAATGCCGTTTCTCCGTGTCCTAACACGCTCACTCTAATGCGAGGTAACACGTCATATATTACAAGTAGATGGTACCTAGAGTAAAAATTTCAAAATTCTGTAGGTATTCTAACGGCTTACGGTCGCTGCTATAATACCTTGAAAATGCGCAAACGAGTTAACTCGTTTGCTCATTTTTAAGGTGTTTTTATTTTGAATCCAGTAATATCAATTTTTTTTGGAAACGTTTACATAATTATTAATTATGTACTTATACCGTACGCGGCGTTGCTAGTTTGAGGCACTGCAGAGTCCAAGGGCAGTTATTTTTTTATAGCAGAGTGCGCTCAACTAGTAATCTACCCTTAGTTACGGTATTTATCGGATATCCCTTTAGGATATCCTATAAAGACGGCCCGATAACGGTGTCCGCATAAAGTAATGGTATGAGCCAGCACCAATAGCTGGTTTAAGGTGAACGCACACTTATCAGAGCCGAAGGAGGCGAAGGAATCAAATTTTAGAATTACTTAAATGAAGTCCAATGTAACTTCGCACACTTATCCGCACCGAATCGTACGACCTTATTCGTCCGATTCGGTAAGTGTGCGAGGTTCCATAAGATTTCATACAAGTAATTCTAAAATTCGATTCTTTCGCCTCCTTCGGCTCTGAAAAGTGTGCGTTCACCTTTAGTAATAGATTTTAAAGTAAAGTATTTGTATGAGGGATAGATTAATCTCATCGGAGTGTTTATGGTAGCACTTTACTTGAAAATAGATATTTACTATAATAATATACCTAACCAATTTATTGTATGCAGCTTTAAGGTGAAAGCGTCAGGGTAGCCCGCGAATTGATGCAATTTTGGTGACAGATACTGAAGAGGTTTTTTTCCGTTGCTGTATGTTTGAAACTATTGAATTTAATTCTCATTACAATTCTTATGAAGTTAAACGTGGTAATGATTATCTGTGCTTTCCTTGCCAAAATGCCGTTTCTCCGTGTCCTAACACGCTCACTCTAATGCGAGGTAACACGTCATATATTACAAGTAGATGGTACCTAGAGTAAAAATTTCAAAATTCTGTAGGTATTCTAACGGCTTACGGTCGCTGCTATAATACCTTGAAAATGCGCAAACGAGTTAACTCGTTTGCTCATTTTTAAGGTGTTTTTATTTTGAATCCAGTAATATCAATTTTTTTTGGAAACGTTTACATAATTATTAATTATGTACTTAAACCGTACGCGGCGTTGCTAGTTTGAGGCACTGCAGAGTCCAAGGGCAGTTATTTTTTTATAGCAGAGTGCGCTCAACTAGTAATCTACCCTTAGTTACGGTATTTATCGGATATCCCTTTAGGATATCCTATAAAGACGGCCCGATAACGGTGTCCGCATAAAGTAATGGTATGAGCCAGCACCAATAGCTGGTTTAAGGTGAACGCACACTTATCAGAGCCGAAGGAGGCGAAGGAATCAAATTTTAGAATTACTTAAATGAAGTCCAATGTAACTTCGCACACTTATCCGCACCGAATCGTACGACCTTATTCGTCCGATTCGGTAAGTGTGCGAGGTTCCATAAGATTTCATACAAGTAATTCTAAAATTCGATTCTTTCGCCTCCTTCGGCTCTGAAAAGTGTGCGTTCACCTTTAGTAATAGATTTTAAAGTAAAGTATTTGTATGAGGGATAGATTAGTCTCATCGGAGTGTTTATGGTAGCACTTTACTTGAAAATAGATATTTACTATAATAATATACCTAACCAATTTATTGTATGCAGCTTTAAGGTGAAAGCGTCAGGGTAGCCCGCGAAATTCAAATTTTCTTACGTTTTTTGCAATTTGCAGGCCAGTGCTAGGTTTTGATTGAAATGTTAGACGCGGGTGTAAGACGTATGTAGTACAACTTATGTACTTACACCCGCGTGCAACATTTAATTAACATACAACCTAGCACTGGCCTGCAAATTGCAAAAAACGGCTACCCTGAAGCAATCACCTTAAGGGCAAAAATGTTTTAGTTATAGGTACATTAATGTAAAGTTTGTTATTTTTTGTAAATTAAATTTCTACTCGTCTCAACCTTTATTTTAATTTGTAAAAACTAGAATTATTGAACATAATGTATATAATGATTCTTTATAATGACCGACAAATAGATACTGTAATCATTAAGGCGAGGATGTTTCTAAACAAAACAGTCTTCTTTTATACTGAATATAAATGTTTAGAGTATATAATAATTATTCATTCATACTATGGAAATAAAAATACCATTCAATTTTCTGTTTAATTTATACATACATCCCTTTTCACCTTCTTACCATTCTTGCCAAGGTACTTTTTTCTATTTTTTTTACTTACTCTCCATTTTTTTAAGGTTCAAGTTTAGGGTTCTTCAGTTTTTTTTAATGTTGAGCTCACACCTAATAATATTTAAAAGGAAAGAACCAATATTGGATACTTAAAAATAAGGGGATCATGTAAGTCCAGTGGCGCCCTCAATTATAGGAGGATTGTGATTTCTAATAATCCAAACAATTTCTGTGTAATCCACCAGTATTTAGTTGTAGTCCTACTGATGGAGAATGAGTAGAACTACAACTAATCACTGGTGTATTATAGAGATATTAATTGGTTTATTAAAAAACACAATCCTCCTATTGAGGGCGACCTCCGTAAGATAATAGGCTATAACCAGAGATATGAGGAAATAGTAGGAAAAGTAAGAGGACCTAACCTAAAATACGAGGAGGTTACCGAAAAATAGTAGGAAAAATAATAGGATATAACTGGATATATGAGGAAGGCACCGAAAAATAGTAGGAAAAATTGTATGACATAACTGAATATGTGAGGAAGTCACCGAAAAATAGTAGGAAAAATAATAGGATATAACTGGATATATGAGGAAGGCACCGAAAAATAGTAGGAAAAATTGTATGACATAACTGAATATGTGAGGAAGTCACCGAAAAATAGTAGAAAAAATAATAGGATATAACTGGATATATGAGGAAGGCACCGAAAAATAGTAGGAAAAATTGTATGACATAACTGAATATGTGAGGAAGTCACCGAAAAATTGTAGGAAAACTAATAGGATATAACTGGATATATGAGGAAGGCACCGAAAAATAGTAGGAAAAATTGTATGATATAACTGAATATGTGAGGAAGTCACCGAAAAATAGTAGGAAAAATAATAGGATATAACTGGATATATAAGGAAGGCACCGAAAAATAGTTGGAAAAATTGTATGACATAACTGAATATGTGAGGAAGTCACCGAAAAATTGTAGGAAAACTAATAGGATATAACTGGATATATGAGGAAGGCATCGAAAAATAGTAGGTAACTAAAACTAAATCCATGGTGACACATCATCTTAAATACTGTTATCATCAACATCAGTATTATCATCGTTCTTTTTGGTGAATCACTATGCTCCGTCCTTTGAGTGAATTCATCATACTTTAAGCTGAATTCACCTCTTTTATGATTGTCAGTTTTCTCAGTGTATGTAACGGACATGATTTTGACCCTCTTCAAAACGTCGGATTAACTCGAAATTTGGCATACTTTTTCAAGGACCGATAAGAATACAATAGTTTTATAAATTTGTGCCATTATCCTTGCCGAGGTTAACAGAAAAGCAAAAAAAAAAACACCGGCCAAGGGCAAGCCGAACTCGCGCACGAAGGGTTCCGTACCATTATTGGCAAAAAAATCACGTTTCTTGTATGGGAGCCCCCTTAAATAATTTGTTTTATTTTAATTATTTATTTTTAAAGTGAATAAATAACTAAATATTATGTGAATATTTCAAGCGTCTGCCTGTTACCGTTATCAATATCGAGCAAAAACACGTTTGTTGTATGGGAGCTCCCATACAACAAACGTGATTTTTTGCTCGTTAAATTACCCTTAAATATTTATTTTATTCTGTTTTCAAGTATTTGTTGTTATAGCGGAAAATGAAAATTTCAACTCTCTAACTATCACGGTTCATGAGAAACAGTCTGGTGACAGTCGGACGGACAGACGGAATGCGGAGTCTTAGTAACAGGGATCCGTTTTACCCTTTGGGTGCTTAACCCTAAAACCTGTCGTCGAAAACTACGCTGACATACGTCACAAAATTCGAAACACCCTAAAAATAGAAAATAAATAATAGTTTTAAAAAACTAACGACCGGGCGACCCGCCCTTGCTTCCTATGATTGTACGACTCGTCAAAATATCAAGATTTCTTTCTAAGATGCAAGTTTAAAATGTACTTCTATACACATAAAATTGAAATAAATTCTCTAAAAGATGTTTCCAAAGCATCAAAATTTGTT
Organism: Aporophyla lueneburgensis; assembly: GCA_932294355.1. Classification (NCBI taxonomy): domain Eukaryota; kingdom Metazoa; phylum Arthropoda; class Insecta; order Lepidoptera; family Noctuidae; genus Aporophyla; species Aporophyla lueneburgensis. Next base: position 22,363,696 of record OW028758.1, on the reverse strand, counting down.
GCCGTATTTAGAACAACGTGGAGTCGCTGACTGAGTTGAAAAACTACTGTGCGAACGCTGACGGAGTTCACATTCGTACGGGATGTTTTTTGTCGTAGAATTCTCAATGCTCGGTTAAACACCGAGAAATGAAAATCGAGTGCGCGATAAAATCCACCTGCCATACGTTTAGGCCTTCTAGCCTGTAGATTGTCGACCATTTTCTATTAAAGTAAGTACCTACTTGTTGACAGCCCTACACTGTCCTCCCATACCTATTAACACTGTCATTTGAAACCATTGTAAAAGCGAATGTATCAAAAGTGGAATTTCTTGGCCGCTTTTCTCCATGCGAATCAGGAAATTGCAACCTAGCTTCTGGCGTTTTATAAATGCCCTTGTAGGTTGGTGAAATGAAATATTTTGATTTTATGTGCGTCCTTGCAAACGTGGATAAGGTTTAAATTACTACAATTCTCGGCTTTTCCTTAAAAATGTATATCTAATATTACAGTTTTCCTATAGTCTTATGTTTGTCTAAAGCTATTTAATGTTATTTCTACGTTTCTAAAACAATTATCTCAGAATAAGACAAAACTTTCAAAACTGTTGGAACCGGTTTCAAACGTGATAACTGTGTAGAATTCTAATAATGACACGGATTTTATGAATTCGTTACCATTTCGGACTACATTTTTGTGTTTGTCTGACCGAGTATTTATGCACGTCATGGTAGGTAAGAGTTAGTAGGAGCAACGGTGGCCAAGTGGTGACGGCAGTGACTTACAACTTGTAGGTCGCTGGTTCGAACCCAGACAGGTACTTTGTGCAAATTATTGCATTACCAATACTCTCAAAACGGTGAAGGAAAACATCATGTGGAAAACGGCATGTCCTAGAATCAAAAATTTGAAGACATCTGACATCTACTAACCCGCACTGGGCCCGCGTGGTAGATTTCAGCCCACTCCCACTCGCCGAATGGAGGCCTCTGTCTCAGCAGTGGGAAGATTATAGACTTATTATGAATGGTAGGAAACTATACTCTACCTCGTAATTTCGTAACCCCCCTGCGGTTGGCAGGTAGGGCAATGAGACACGTTTCCGTTCTCAAATTTTGAGAGCTACCAGCTACCAACTTTTAAAGTTATGTAGCCATTATGAGGTTGACTGTTCGTAAAACATTACTTAAAATTGATGGATTAACCTTAAGTCTAACTTAACCAAAGAGGAGGCAGGGAAAGCTCATACAATAGATTACACCGCTTTATCGTGTGCTAGTGTAGCGTTTCCCAACTAAGTTTGGATCGGTTTTCAGGCTAACCAGATGCAACCAATAACTAGTATTTCACATGGAGCTTTTGTCTCTCTGACCTTCAAAACACCTTGCAGTTACTGGGTAATACGATAGCCCTTGTTAAAACTGGTAGTCAGAGTTCCAGAATTTGACGACCCGTAATGACCGTCAAAAATCCACACATGACAGCCGAGACCAACGGAGACACGGATGGATTTCGGTAAGTATAAACGTGGAGTTATAATCTAGACAAATAAATAAAATTGGAGTGTCTGTTTGTAATATTAAGATAACCACTTTTTACTAAGTGTATATGGATGTATACACGGTACATATACCAAAACATTTTTCTTTAATTTTTGCCTGTCTGTCTGTTCGTTCCGGCTAATCTCTGAAATGGCTGGACCAATTTTGACGGGACTTTCACTGTCAGATAGCTGATGTAATAAGGAGTAACTTAAGCTACTTTTATTTTAGAAAAAAAAATAGGATTTCACGAAAAAAAAAAACGAATGAAAGACTTTTTGTTAAATACCACGCGGACGAAGTCGCGGGTAACAGCTATTACCTATATAACCTGGATAAACATATTCTTACTGCGGTAGTACGTCCTCCTGCGTTAATTTCCGACATTCACGCGGGCGAAGCCGCGGGCAAAAGCTAGTATGGAATGTAAAGTAAAGTGCAATTGTTGAAGTTAGATAGATACCTAAGTAATTACATTGGTGTCCTTTTAAAACCTTCATTAATCGGTTATGTAATCTCGGGAAAAAGCTTGAAGTGTCACAGACACAAGGTGTTTGGCTGTGACACCTTATGGAAGAACCTGCTAAGATACAATCGTTTGATATATGTATTTGAAAGTTTGTATGTCGTTGAAATCATTAATAAATAATGTAAAAAAATAACAACCGACTTCCTTAAAAAACCATTAAAAGTGAAAAATAACTTTCATTTCGGAAGTCGCATGAATACAGACCCTAAGACACCGACTTCCGAAATTAAAGTTATTTTTCACTTTGTAGTGTTTTTAAGGAAGTCGGTTGTTATTTTTTTTTTACTTTTTATTTTTAACTAAGTATCTAATTGCGTTATTCGTCAAATTGTCGCGCACAAACTTAATGCCAATTTAAGACTTATATGGTTTTCACATGGATACCATTGTCAGAATGAAACCAAATGGGACCACACGGGAAGCACCAGCTTTCAAATAAAAAAAGAATCATCAAAATCAGTTCACCCAGTCAAAAGTTCTGAGATAACAAACATAAAAAAAAATATAGAAAAGTACAATCAAATTGAGAACTTCCTCCTTTTTTTGAAGTCGGTTAAAAATATGAACTCTATCTTCAGTATTGTGCTTTGGTAATCAATTTAGAATCAACAGTAACTCCCAAGCAATATCTTCATCATCTGCTTGCCGTTGTCCTACTTGGGGTCGACGCAACACATTTTCTTCTTTCATTCTCGCCTGTCAATCGCCGCGCTATCATTCACTTCTTTCTCTTTCACAACACACCATCTCTTCTACGCCGGGAGCAGGGTGCAAGAAGAAGCACTCGTACTATCCTGGCTTCTATAAAATCTAGTTGCAGAAACATTCATACCTGTTTCCTCGCTCCTCATCATAAGCCAAACGCTTTGCTTTCAACTGTATCTCCTAATAGCCCACAAAATTTCGCCACTACAAACAAAGCCGATTAACCGATGCGAATCGATATCAGAACCGAATTATACCGATTATTATTGATACACATAATATCTATCGTTCAATGACATCGTGCTAACGTGACAAATACTCGTAAATTGACCACTTTAGATTGACACCTTAAGTGACGCTACTTGTCACAGCAAAAGCAATCATGTGTATATTTATGTTAAGTGTTTTTTTCTTGTTTGCTTAATCAGTCTATACTATTTCCACTGCTAAGACACAGGTATCTTCTCTGGGAGAGGGAATGAGCTGTAAACGACCACGCGGGTTGGTAGATGTCACAAATCTTTGAATATTGCTTCTAGGGTATACCAGTTTCCTTACGATGTTCTCCTTCTGTTCTGTGTTTTCAACCGACGAAAAAAAACGGAGGAGGTTATCAATTCGACGCGTATATTTTTTTTTTTTTTGTTATGTATGACCACGCATAACTTTTTACATAGAGATCCGATTGTGACGATTCTTCTTCTATTGGAAAGGGTATACTCCCAAGGTGGTCCCATATCAATTTGGAAAACAAAATCGAACCCTAAGGGTCGGAAAACAGGGGATGATTGATTGTTCACTCACTGATTGTAATGTATAAACACGCATAACTTTATACAGGGTAGTCGGGATTTAGATAATTATTTTTGTGTTGGATAGGGTATATCTTGCCAAGTATTATTAGTACATTAAAGCCACAAAAAAATATAAAATAAAAACTTTTTAACAAAAAATTAAACCGCCGAAAAACTGAAAAGCATAAAATAATACTTAAACCTTAAAATTTTGAGTCGGCGCTGAAAAATCAATGAACAAGGATCACTCAAAGCGTCGACTCATAATTTTAAGGTTTAAGTATTATTTTATGCTTTTCAGTTTTTCGGCGGTTTAATTTTTTGTTAAAAAGTTTTTTATTTGCTTGGTTAAGAAATATTATGGCATACTGTGTTTATCAAAAAAATCTATGAATGCGTTTAGGGGAGAACGGGTAATTCGAAGCAGTTTTGTACGATAATCATACAATAAGTTTTTCTTTTAATAACATTATTATTATATATTATATTATATTATTACTGACAAAAGTTCCTCAAATAGTCATGTTCCAACATTGGTAGAATTATACCAAAGCGTTTGATATTTTCTATCGCAAGCAATAAGTATCTTCACATTTTACAATGTTTTTTTATCAGTTGACAATCGAGTTGTAATGTATGACTCTTTCAGATTTAATAGATGTATTTACTAAACATCGCCTGGGGTAACATTGGCATCCGTCTAGAGGATTGTTTATTTAATTACTATGCTCGCGTGGTTGTCGAATACAATATAATATCTCACGATAAAGTCCCACTAGGATTAAAATTATCTTATGGTTGTGTGCTAAATTAGATCCCTATCCGTTCAGCCGTGTTTAATCAAATCAAAACATATATGTTTGTCCGACTGTCTGGATATATTCTAAATTTATTTTTTTCAAAGTTTAATATTTATAAATTATTTGACGCACATAAGAAATACTGGTTCCTTCTTATTTTTTACGGCCCGAGACACCGCGGCCATGCTTGTGCCATCCGGTCGCCGCCCTCGCAGCGTCAGGCGGGCCATTCATAGAATTTTGAGTAAAATTTTATGCAAAACGTCTTAAGCAGTTTTAAAATTATAATAATTACGAAAATTCAAAAACGCTTAGATAAAAATTTTCTTTTTGCTTCTATAGCTTCTTTACCACCTACAGGTGTACCCCTTAAAATATTTCATGTATGAATAGATACACCTTATATATCCAGACAGTCGGACAATCCGGCCCTGGTCCAGACCATGGTATAAAGCAAGACTGCTGAGAAACCGTCACTGCCCTCTGCGAAGCAATAATATTCGCGAAGGAGGAGGTGGAGCGCGTGAAGGAGAGGCAATATTTGCGCCCTCACGCCGCTACCCGCCGAAGGAGACGTCCTGGTCGTCGGGAGTCCATAGCGGACTCCCGACCACTGCTGGCGCGGGTTTGCGGACGGCGAGCAATGATTATATAGCTCGCCGCCCGTTAAGGACCAGACCAGATGAGGACACAGGTAACTGAAGGAACACGGTCGAGTTGAAGTCAGTAAAAGTCTGACACGCCCTCCCGTTCCGCCCAGAACGGGAGAAGTCAATTAAAAAAATAGACAATGGGAAAAAGTTCTTCGTTTCTATTTTATTATATGTATATATAGAGAGTATAGTCTTGAGATCGTACCCAGGCAAGCACTTTACTTTGTGTGATTCATTTCATCACCGCCGCTCTCAAAACGGTAAAGGAAAACATCGTAGGGAAACGCAGAGTACGTCAAAGAACCAAAAATTCGAAGAGGTGTGGTATCTACGAACCCGCAAAGCCGGCCTGCTGGATTACAACCCGCACCTTCTCATTGAGAGCAGTGGGATCATTATAGTCTAATTATAATGATCATAGATGATGGCTGGGAGACAATTCCAGTTCGATGATATATAGAATGGTAGTTATTGTTGTCATGGAAAGATATTTATTTGTTTACTCACAGAAGAAATAAAGAGAGGAAGCACAATTATTGTTTGTTCGTTCATCGTATTTATATGCCAATTAAAACGGTATTATGTTAAATGAATGCTGAATTAGCTCAGGGAAACAGATATTTTCTGCGGAAAAATCCTACTGAAGAATTCTCATCGGGATTACCTTTTTATGCTCATTAGAACTGACTATGAAAAGTTCATTGCAATAACAAATAAGTATATTTAGAGAACTATTGGTCCTACAAGACTCAATTTAGTAAACGAAAATTTGTAACATCATAGCTAGACATTTACCTAATGTTTTACGAAACACATATTTGCAAAAAACCTTATTTTCGGAACCTCAAATTTATTGCACCTACCACTGTTTGTCTCTACATCATCCACAGATTGACTGGTAGAAAATGCCAATGGCAATAAGTCCACCTCTCCACGTTCATGTGCTTAACCCTTAAATGCGCTATGTTGCATCAGTGCAACAAACTGAAAATTGGTCCACTAAACAGACTCAAGTAGTGTGTATCCGAATTTCATCGATACAGATCCATAGACAATCTATTTTTCTATTTGATAGTTGCTGTCATGACGCAATATTAAATGTCAAAATTAAACGTTTCAAATTTTTGAATTAGCGGTACGTAACAGTTTGAAGAAGTGATTTGAGTTCAGTGTTTTTTTAGATTTTCTGAAAATTAGTCAGGTGAGTAGTGACTTTTTTTTCATTTTGCGTGTATTATAATATAATGATCAAGAGACAAAATTAGTTTCGTGGGAAATACAAGGTTTTCATAAACTTTTTCACCTAAATCTCTTTGTTGCTTATCTGCAACAGTGCGCATTTATGTACATAAATAATTTGATTTTACTATGATTTATTTACCGCGGATTTCGCACGTTTTTGTCTAGAATGCCGACAAGGTTGAATGATAGAAGTATTGAGGAATACCTCCAGAACCTGAACCAGTCTGAAGATGACATGGAGTCTTCAGGAGCGGAAGATGAAGATGAAGAACATTATTATAAGAATTATCGACAGTTACTGGGGGACTTGGAAGATGAAGAAGATGCTGTAGATGTGAATTTGTCTGTGGAGGATGCTGATGATGATGATGATCCACCACTTGTTTCTGACGTCGCTACTGATCGTGCAGTGGATAACGTCGCAAGTCGAGACCTGCCTTCAAATTGCCGAACTGCTTCTTTTCGTCAACGATACGGCCGTGTGACCTGGAGACGAACCAATCTCACTACTCTTCAAAACATCCAAGATTTTCCTCAAGATGTACCGTACTCCAACAATGTCATGGAATTAGATACACCCTACCAATTTTTTTCTTATTTTTTCACTCATGACTTGAAAGATAAAATTCGTTCAGAAAGTAATTTGTATGCAACTCAGAAAAATCTATCAAATCCGTTTTTTATCTCTGGCACAGATTTGAATAAGTTTCTAGGAATTATAATTTATTCTTCTATTGTAAAATTCCCTAATTTTCGGCTATACTGGTCAGATCAATATGGTTATGAACCTATAAAATCTACTATGACTCAAAAACATTTTGAGAAAATTTCTACTGTTCTGCATTTCAATGATAACACAACTCACTTACCTCAGGACCATCCAAACCATGATCGTTTGCACAAGATTCGGCCAGTGATCGATGAGCTAAATTCCAGATATGCTACCGTACCTTTGGAACAGCGATTATCTTTAGACGAACAAATGTGTGCGACTAAGATCGGTCACTATATGAAACAATATCTTCCGAATAAGCCTCACAAGTGGGGGGTTCAAGCTGTTTCTGATCTGCAGCATTTACGGATTTGCGCATAAGTTTGAGATTTACACTGGCAGCGAGAATCCTCCCCGTATAGGCGGTGAACCAGATTTGGGTCCTACGGGGAACACAGTTGTAAGACTGGCACGGATTGTTCCAAGACGTGCCAATCATATTATCTATTTTGATAACTATTATACTACTATCCCCTTGGTTACTTATCTAGCTAAAGACGGCATATATTGTCTAGGGACCATCCAATCAAACCGAATCCCAAATAACAAACTACCAGATAAGAAAACCTTGATGAAAAAGACAGTACCAAGGGGACACTATGAGGAGCAAGTTGCCACTTTTGACGGTGTTGACATCAGTGCTGTAGTATGGAAAGATAGTAAGCCAGTTACTCTAATTTCAACGTACACTGGAGCCTTGCCTGTTACTACTATTTCCCGATATGACAAAGTTACGAAACAAAGGGTACCAATCAATTGCCCGCAGGTAATAAAAGATTACAATACTCACATGGGGGGTGTGGATTTGTTGGACAGTTTGCCAAACTTCTTGGCAGTATATGGTTAGGTATAAATGAGACCAAAGATGTAGTATAGTCTGGTTATAATTATCCAAAGGTGCATCTTATATACTAACGACTACGTGTTGATAACAGATAGTAGAAACATTTAATAGATATTGAACGTGCGATAAAGAACATAAGATTGCGATGTAGATTGTAGATACAGCACAAAGATATTGTACTGTAACAGTACACCCCCCTTTAAAAGAAAAAAAGTAAATATTATGGTAATAGTGTTTACAATATAAATTTGATCTAGACCTTACTAGTTATTTGCTGATGTATATAAATAATAATGCTATTGTACGCGGTGGAATTTGATGACGCCTGTTGTGGTGCGATTTGCTGACGTCCGTAATTTTGACTTAGCTGTTGCACGAGTGTTTATTATTTTTTTCCGCTAAACTCTTCATTCTTCTGTCCAGTGTTTTCATTATGCCATAAATTAGGATCGCACCGATTGTTAAAATAATCTGTCCCATCGCAACATTTCTTGTCCACCGTAAGTCCTCCTGGATCAGGTTACGGAGTTTGTCCGCTTCGTTTTGATTGAGGCAACTGTCCGTATTGTATGTTATCTGGTCCTTAGAACTTTGATTTCCCATTTTAGATGTCTTGTTGTTACGAGTAGTTGTGAATTAATGGTATATGTTAAGATCTATGCTAATATATATACGAATAACTTGCTTCTATCAGCGATTTTTATAGACGTACCACTGGCTTTACCTTACGTCCCGATCGTGTAGTGTACGTGTGTGAATGTCTGTCGCAATCCTTTGAATCCGGCACGTAGTTTGATTCGTCATTGATCATGAAAGCTGGTTTCAATCTATCAATTGATATCACTGTCTCCTTATCCCTAATTCTAATGCAAAATGTTTTATCTGTTCTACTAATTACTGGGTAGGGTCCTTCATACGGCGGCGTCAGGGCTTTCTTTATTCTATCACACCGAACAAATACGTGTGAGCATTCTTTGAGTTCGGGATGCACAAATATAGCTTGGTTATGGTTTTTTCTTTTCGGAATTGACGTCATTTGTGTGATGTCCTTCTGAATTTGTTTTACAAATTCTTCGTACGTTGATAACTGTGCTGCTGATGACTCAAAAAACCCTCCAGGGAGTCGTATTGGCGTTCCATATGTCATCTCTGCTGAACTATAACCTGTGTCTTCTCGCAAGCTACTCCGCAACCCGAGTAAAACTGTTGGGATTTCTTTTAACCAATTTTCGTTGGATTCTCTTGTCATCAACGCTACCTTTAAAGTTCTATGAAATCTCTCTATCATTCCATTGGATTGCGGATGATAAGGTGTTGTCCTAATTTTATGTATTCCCAAAAATCGAGAGAGTGACTCAAATATTCTTGATTCAAACTGTCGGCCTTGATCCGTAGTAATGCGCAATGGACATCCAAAACGAGTAATCCATCCTTCGAAAAGCGTCTTGGCTACTGTTTCTGCAGTTATATCTTCTACCGGAAATATTTCGGGCCATGACGTACAACGATCTATGATTGTGATTAAATATCTCTTCCCTTGTGAAATCGGAAGTGGCCCGACGATGTCAATATGTAAATGCTCAAAACGTTGCGCTGTCATAAATGCACCAGGAGGTGATATCGTATGTCGTTGTATTTTTGATTTTTGGCAGGCTAAACATGATCTACACCAATTATTGATATCTTTGTTCATATACGGCCATAAATACCTTTGGGTTATCATTTTTCTCGTAGTTCTTTTTCCTGGATGGCTCATACCATGAATGGTATCGAAAATTTGTTTGCGAAAATGCTTTGGTAAGTAGGGGCGGCTTTTTCCAGTAGACGTGTCGCAGGTGATGTTTATTGTGGAACCCGGAAGCGTAATGTTTTTGAATTTTAATCTTTTATTGTCACGTAATTTACTAAGTTCATTATCTGTTGATTGACATTTTTCCAATTCAGCGTAATCGATAGGTGATGGCACGTATATTTCCTCTATTCGAGATAAGGCATCGGCGGTAATATTGTCACGTCCGTTTATGTGTTGGATGTTGGTACTGTACTGTGAAATGAAATCTAACTGCCGGACCCGTCGCGGTGTATCGTTTGATGATGGTTTTTGGGAGAATGCGTATGTCAAAGGTCGGTGATCCGTAAATATTGTAAATTCTCTTCCCTCGATTAATCTGTGAAAATGTTTGACGGCCATGTAAATTCCCAACAGCTCCCTGTCAAACGTAGAATATTTTTGTTGAGTTTCGCTCAATTTTTGTGAAAAAAAACCTAATGGTTCCCAATTGCGTCCGGATTTTTGTTGTAAAACTCCACCAACGCAAGTAGCACTAGCGTCGGTCATGAGCGCTAGTGATGCGTTGCGGGAAGGATGCGCTGTTAATACCGCGTTTTTCAAGCTTTCCTTGCATTTTTCGTAAGCTTGGTCTGCTTCCGTCGTCCAAGGAACAGGTGAATTATCGTTCTTTTTTGAACCATGTAGAAATTCGTTTAAAACTCTTTGATTTTCCGCTGCGCGTGGAATATTACTTCTGTAGAAATTGACCATGCCCAAAAATCTTCTTAATTCTTGAATCGTTTTCGGTTTGGGAAATTCCATGATTGCCTTGTAATTTTCCTCGGTAGGTTGTATTCCTTGGCTCGTTATATGATAACCTAAGAAATCTATTTCCCTTCTGTGAAATTCGCATTTTTCGAGATTAATGGTTATTCCATTCTCGTGTAAACGTTTGAAAACCGTTTCTAAATGCTGATAATGCAAATCTTCGCTGTCCGATGCGATGAGACAGTCGTCTACATATATAAATACGAAATTTAAATCTCTAAATAAGGAATCCATGAATCGCTGAAATGTTTGTGCCGCATTGCGTAATCCGAAAGGCATTCTTAAGTACTCAAAAAGTCCGAAAGGTGTGATGATGGCTGTTTTCTCTATATCCTTAACAGGAATACAGTGGTATGCTTTGCGTATATCTATCTTGCTTAGTATCTTCTTATTTTCTAATATGTATGTAAAGTCAGTTAATCTTGGTAGTGGGTATTTGTCCGGAACTGTCGTGCTATTGAGCATTCGATAGTCTCCGCACGGTCTCCATTCGCCATTTTTCTTTTTTACCATATGCAATGGGCTTGCCCATGGGCTATCTGACGGTCGGCAAATTCCGAGTTCTATCATACTTTGAAATTCCTTTTTGGCTATGTCGTATTTTTCTGGAGGTAATGGTCTTGCCCGAGCTGCGACGGGTGGTCCTATAGTGATAATGTGGTGTTCAATCTTATGTTTGGGCGCATTGCGTAGAGAGGACTCTTTCGTGATGTCTTCGTACTTGTTTAAAAGTTGCGTAATACGTGGATTCGTTCCCACTGCGATAGTACGAATTGTTTGTTGTGCCGCTTTTTCTGAAGTTACATGCGTTGTCAGCTCTGTAACTTTGTCGATAAGTTTGCGACCAGCTATGTCGACTAATAGTTTATAGTGCTCTAGAAAATCTGCTCCAATTATTGGTTGTGTAACATCGGCGATTATAAAATTCCATTTATAACATCGTTGTAGTCCTAAATTCAAGGTAAGCGTCTTCTCGCCGTAAGTCCTAATTTTAGTCCCATTTGCAGCGTATAGTGTGTATTGTTCATTTTGTAAAATTGAATATCTCTGTTGCTTGCTAATGACTGAGATATTTGCGCCCGTGTCAATCAAAAACTTCATACCACTTTTTCGGTCGGTAATGGTGAGGCGATTGGATGGGTGGATTGCACAGAGTTTCGCCGTTGTCTGTGCTCTTATTCGGTTCCCTGGTTCCGTACGTAAGTCATTGGTTTCCAACCGCATGGCTTAATGCAGTTCCTTGCATATTTTCCGAATCTTCCGTGGTAGTAACAAAATCGATTTGCCCCTCTATAGTTTGTTCTCGGCCTCGTAATCGGGAATTGTTGACGTTCCTTGAAATGATTGTGCGTGTTGGGTCGATAGCTATATCGACCTTGCTGAATTGCGTCAATATCTATCTGTAATTTTGCTAGCTGGGTTAAAATGCATGCTGTATTGTTGTCGTTTGAAGTGTCGTTGCTAACAGCTGATATTTCGGTTACTTTTGAATTCATTATTATTTTGTCTGCAATTAGGCTCAGTTTGTCAATTTCCATGTCTTCCGTAACTGCTAGAACCGTAGTAACTGATGTTGGTAAAAGCCTGAACCATAGTAGTTTAATTGTTTCGTCACTGATTTTTCCTCTCCCGAGGACTCGCATTTGACGTAATAACTGCGAAGGTTTTTGATCACCGAGTTCTGTCTCTGATATTAATTTTTGAAACTGCCGCTGTTCTGTTTCTTCGTAACAATCAATTAAACGTCCCTTGATGTTTTTGTATTTATCTGTAGTCGGTGGCGAAGTGATTAGGTCACTAACCTGTAGTATTTCTTCCTTGGATAACTTTGCTATTACCGTACAGTATTTGTATTCGTCTCCTTGCTTCTGTGGTGCTAATATGGCTTCTAGTTGCGTGAACCATAATCTGGGTTGGTCTTCCCAAAATTCCGGAATGCGGGATAAAACCGAGGTGCCAGCAGCTACTTCAAGTGTTCCTTGCTGATTTATGTTCGCCTTGCACGGTGGTTGCGCCATGTTTCTTGCTGCGTATTCGTTCGTCGGGGTCACCAATTTGCCAAACTTCTTGGCAGTATATGGTTAGGTATAAATGAGACCAAAGATGTAGTATAGTCTGGTTATAATTATCCAAAGGTGCATCTTATATACTAACGACTACGTGTTGATAACAGATAGTAGAAACATTTAATAGATATTGAACGTGCGATAAAGAACATAAGATTGCGATGTAGATTGTAGATACAGCACAAAGATATTGTACTGTAACAGACAGCTTTATTGGGAGGTATCATATTACACGAAAAAGCCGTAAATGGACAAACCGTCTGTTTTTTCATCTTTTAGACATGACCATCATAAACTCATGGTTATTATACAGAAGAACTCTCAAACGGACACACCCAACCAGAAAACCATTGAACCTGTGTAAGTACAGGCTAGAGTTGGCAAATGCCTTATGTAGTCTCGGTCCACAGACAAAAGGCAATAAAAGAGGCCGCCCTAGCTCTTCTTTGGAATCTGAGTTTGAGCTGAAAAAAAAACGTGGACCGGCACAAACTATGCCTCCAAAAGACGTGCGCCGAGATAAAATCGATCACTGGCAGAAATGGGGTGATCGATCAAGATGTAAATTTCCAAACTGCAAGGGTTACACATACACATATTGTGAAAAATGTAGAGTAAGTTTATGTTACAATAGAGATAATAACTGTTTTTATAAATTTCATCAGGAATAAATAGATAATAAATAAAAATACAACAATATTCAAATTTTATTTCATACATGATTTCCCTTATATAAGAATATGCAATGAGCGCGCATAGTTGCAGATATGCAACATAAGGTAATTTTCATTTTACCGGCTGTAATTGAATGCTTTAATTTTTTAACTATTTTTCCCTTACTTTATAGACCCTATTAAATGTAAAAATATATATTTAAAAATAAATCGAAAAATTGCGCATTTAAGGGTTAAAGAATAAAATAAAATAAATATATTTGTAAGATTCGGTACAATATTCATTTAAAGTAATTACCATCAATTCTGCCCAAACATTGTGAAATAAGAAAAGCTTAAAAATATGTTCGATGTTTTGTTACAGCTCATACCTACATATCCCATAAACAAAACTGAAATGTCTCATTTAGTATTAAATTCGTCCATAAGTAATAATTATTCCGGTCCAACCCGCCCTTTGCTGCCCTCTACCAGTAATGCTCTAAGCCGACTTCCGTACCCCATAGTGCCCTTAGCGAGTAGTTGCTCTAGTTTTAAATTCTTAGATATATTGTAAATGGAGAGGTTTAATCCACCCCGTTTTCTCTCATTGACGAATACGAAGCTTTTGGAGAGTTACGTAGTTTATGATATGTTTATACTTTTTATTTGCAGAATAATCAACTTTTTATTTTCTTTTTTGTCTAGCAATTATTGTCGTGCCCCAAAATCTCCATAGAAATAGTGTATTATTTATCATTACTATTTACTATTTAGTGACTATTTATCATTTGTACCAAGTGATTAAAAGCTCCATGTAATGTAGGTAATTTATGGTACTTATGGTATATTCTGACTAAAATATTTTACCCTAATAAGGCATTTACTTGTAGACCTAACGGTGTGTACAGTTGCATTTCTGATTTAAATAAACCATGCATGTTTTTTAAAAGCTGCATCCTTGCTACCAGTTCGATAATTACCCACTTACCGATCTACAAGAACAAAAAATCACAAGCATTGATTGATGAATTGAATTGATAAATTACTTTACAAAACTATCGAAAAAAATAAATCTTAAGTGACCATAATTTTAAGTCAAAAAAACCCATACAATAATAAATAAAAATCCATAAAAGATATACTTAAAAAACGCAAGTAATAAAAATGGAACCTCATAAATAAATAAGGACAAAATTTAAAAAAAGAACAGATAAATAAAAAAAAGTTTGGTACACTCACCGTCAAAACTAAATAACACAAAACGTCAGCTAACTGCATTTTCACAACACTGATACTTCTCTCTGCGGCAGTACTAACACGAGCGCTGCATGCGTCTGAGTCGAAAGCACGTCAAAGAATGGCTGAACGACGTCGGATTACTGCAGAGTATCCATCTGTGACGGATCCTATAGAGATGGTGACACCGCGTTTGTTTTTTTTTGGCCACGTTTGTTTTGTATTAGAGTGACCTAATGTTGATTTAAGTACAATAGTTTGGTTTCTATAGGGTTAGGACTATCGATGGTTAAATTAATTTAGAGGAATATGTTTTTTGACAGCCCTTCTAACAGTATAACTGTTAACGGTGATATTTTTAAATAAAACTTATCTAAAGTTAAAGACATACATTACTTAAAGTTCTCGACAAACTTATAGAACTTGAGATATTTTTTTGTATTCATAAACGTTCTTTAACTAAAATGTCATTTATAGATCAAAATGATGCCATTATAATGATGATATTGAATTTTATATCTCCGAACCCAAATTATTCTCGACTAGCTTCTGCCCGCGACTTCGTCCGCGTTGAATTTCTTGCTCCCCCGACCCTACCCGTCGCGTCGAATCGCCTACCCGTACGATTTCCCCCGTTTTTGCAACATTTTTCATTACTGCTCCGCTCTTCTTGGTTGTAACGTGATGTTATATAGCCTTTTTCGATAAATAGGCTACTCAACACAATAATAATTTTTCAATTTGAACCAGTAGTTCTTGAGATTAGCGCGTTCAAACAAACAAACAAACAAACAAACTCTTCAGCTTTATAATATTAAGTATAGATTTCGCCTTAGTTAAAATAATGCGTTTTATGTGTACTTTAAAAATATGTGATTAATACTAATGGCCGCAAAGAAAAAACAAACCCAAAATGGGTGATTGATGAAGAGCGTCGAGTCTTCTCATCACGGAGTCTGCAAAGCCTGAAGACTATATAGTCTTCAAACAGTGTGTCCTGCCTATAATGATTTGCTGAGATAAAATTTGGACAATCATGGTAAAGCTGGTCCATAAAGTCTCAAAAGGTCACTCGAACTCTGCTTGGAATCTCTCTGAGAGATCGATTCCAGAATGAGATGATCCAGCAGAGAACCAAAGTTGTCCGCTCACAGAATAAGCAAGCTGAAGTGGCAATGGGCTAGCCATATTAGCCGTAGGTAGATAAAATGACCATTGGGGTAGACGTGACCTTCCTCAAGCTGGGTGAAGTGACAGGGCTCGCAGGGTAGCTGGCAGCAGCTGGATGAGAGTTGCGGAAGATCGAGCTGAATGGCTTGCAAGTCAAGAGGCCTATGTCCAGTGGTGGACTGTTATAGGCCGAAGGTGATCACAGTAGAGAACACTAGCTTCCAGGAATCAAAAGATTATTGCTCATATACTATGCTATTTAGTCATGATGTTACTTTTGAAAATCCGTCCACAATTGGAGGAGATTTCGGTAATCAGAAAATTTAAAAAAATTCGAACAATCGAATATAGAAAATCCTACTTCTTTTGAAGTCGGTTCAAAAGGTCTGAGTTTATGTTTTATGTAAAAAATAAACACAACGTGTGATAATAACAACTCTATAACATTCCTCGTGAAAAGAACGCACGCGCAACTCTCACATTGGGTTTGTTTATTTATTATCTTTATAAACAATGTCTTTGAATGTGAAGGCTCAAATTGTATTTGTTGTGTTTCAATATTTGTTGGTTGACATTGTTGTGAATTGGGCAGTGACTCAATTTGCTAGGGATGCATTGTTGAAGCAGCATATTATTTTCCCACTGCAGGGCCATACGTGTATTTTCCTGTAGAGAAATCATACGCATTGATCGCCGCGCTTGTCAAGACGGGTACAGGTGTCCTCAAGATGGGCACGCTACAATTGCAGCGGTAAGTCCCCCCTTGAGGAGTGGCTGGAGAGGCGCCACAGCGTCCCCACCAGGCGCGTTGTGTTCCACTCTCGCCTCAAAGAGATGTCAGCACATTTTGAACAGGTTCGCTAGGGCCAATGCCTGCCGAGGTCGCGGATTTGTTCAAAAGAAACACCGTGGCCTTGGCACTGGCAACTGCAGGAACACGGGTGTATTTTAGTAAAGAAAAGTCTGTCACGCCCTCGCGCTCCACTCAGAGCGGGAGAAGCCATTTAATGATTTCCTACCCAAAAAATAAGGGGTTTCCAATCAGGCCACGGTATTTTGTGCCCGGGTGGGAGGCTCTTTGATGGTTCAGTGAAGAAATGAGGAGACTGCAGGAATTACTTTGAGTTTAGTCATTTATTTGAAGTGCAAAACTTTTCACTATACGGGAAGTCATTTGATCATTTCCCACCCACAAAAAAGTGTCCTCACGATTATTATGCCTTACGTAGTCTTAGGGATGAAATTGACATAAAACATCTTAAAATGGTATACTATAACTCTAATAGAATCAAGGTTGAGATATAGTGTCCAGTTTTTGGGAAATAGTTTTAAATATAACTGCCAGAGAGTCTTTGTACTCCAAAAGAGAGCCATACGAACCATGGTCCGAATATCACAAATAGGGAGCTGTAGGCCACATTTTATAAATTTAAAAATTCTTACTGTGCCCAGCCTCTATGTTTTAGTATTGTTGGTGAATTTCAAAAAATACCTGCATAATTATGAAACAGATGAGGAGAGACAGTTGAGGGAGAGTACGCGCAGGAAAGATTTTAAAAACAAAATAAAACTCCTACTTAACATTGCTTATCATAGTCTGTCTTGATAATATATTTAGTGATTGTGATGCCAATAATAAGTTAAGTGTTAAGTGACTTAACGTCTGACCACTGTGGATTATTAGCCAGCTTCCCTTTGCCATTACTAAAAAAGCCGCATAAAATAGAATGTAGGCCCTATACAGTTAGTCGTTGCAACAAATTTAAAAATAATATTGCTCATAGGATTACACCATCTATAGTAGAACACGAGAATCCTAATGAAATCTATGGAGCCCTTTTTGATATTGTGCAAAAAGAATACCAATCTACTTTCAAGACCAAAACTATTGACATTAATAGCACCTCTGTTAGCTTCAACCAATGGGCTACTCCAGGTATTTATAAAAGTAGAGCGAGACTATACGAGTTATATGGTTTAAAAAGATATATATTTGATACTCCTTTTCTAGAGTATATCAGAAATTATTCAAAGTTATTTAAAAAAATCTGTGCTTTCGCTAAATCTAAATTTTTAAGCGATCAAATTAAAAATTCAAACAATAAAATAAAAACCACTTGGAAAATCATTAATAATGAAACGGGTAAATCGGTTAAACAGGAAAAACAACTAGAGATTATGATTAACAACAAATTGGTAAATAAAGCTGCCGATGTAGCTGAGGCATTTAATGAGTTTTTTGCCAACATACCTATAACTACGACTTGCTCCTTAAATTCGTCCCCGTCTAAAGCTGAAAACCTTTTGCATAATAGCCCAGATGTAGTCGCTTATTTAGTTTCAAACATGTAACGCCTCGTGACGTGGTTAATATTTTTAAGACACTTAAGTCAAAAAACACTGGAGATTACTGGGGCATCTCCATTAAACTGTTAAGTAATATAATAGACATCATAGCCCCCTATCTAGCTGTAACTTTTAATAAATGTGTTGATTCGGGATCTTTTCCTGACCTCATGAAGAGTAGTAAAGTCATACCATTATTTAAAACAGGTAATAAAAATAACGTTGGCAATTTTAGGCCCATTTCTATCTTACCTGCATTTAGTAAAATATTTGAAAAGTTAATACTCAAGCAGTTGCTAAGACATTTTAATTTAAATAGCCTCCTTCATAATGAGCAATATGGCTTTACAAAAGGTCGTTCGACAACAGATGCGGGTGTTGCTCTGCTGAAACACATTTTCAACGCATGGGAGAACTCGCAAAATGCTATCGGAGTTTTCTGTGATCTCTCCAAAGCTTTTGATTGCGTTCACCATGACACACTTTTGCGTAAACTACGTCATTACGGTATTCAAAACGAAGCTCTCAATGTCATAAGTTCTTATTGACAAAATAGGCACCAATGTGTAGATGTCAATGGTGTAAAATCTTCCGGGCTACTAGTTCAGTTAGGTGTACCTCAAGGCTCAATACTGGCTCCATTCTTGTTCTTAGTGTATATTAATGACTTACTATTCTATTTAAAGAATATCTGTGACATTGTACTATTTGCTGATGATACCTCACTTATCTTTAAAGTAGACAGGAATAGAAAAGATTTTGACGACGTGAACAGCGCGCTCTCAATGGCTACGGATTGGTTTACCACAAATAACCTAGTTCTTAATGCTAAGAAAACGAAATGTATAAAGTTCGCCTTACCGAATGTTAGGAATCTGGGACCCAATGTCGTTTTAAATAATCAGGTGCTTGATACTGTACACTCGGCAGTTTTTCTGGGCATAACAGTAGACGCCAAACTTCAGTGGGGATTAATAGAAAACATAAGCCAATAACGAGCAGTGGTCTGATAATATAATTCGTATATTTCGTGGTCAATATTTTTACACAAGTGACAAGGCCCATAAAAAAACATATGCCGTAACAATATTAATTTGAATCGGTGACAGGCATGTGTAACAGGCCAGTGCATACATATATGCGACCTCTTCCAATAGGGATCACATATATCAAGCCTAGCGGGAAGGCTCAGTTCGGCCGCCTACGCCGTAAGGAAAGTTAGACAGTACACGGACGTTGATACAGCTCGATTAGTCTATTTTAGTTATTTTCATAGCATAATGTCCTACGGCATTCTGCTGTGGGGCAAAGCCGCGGACATTCAAAATATTTTTGTTCTCTAAAAACGAGCTGTTCGAGCGATTTACCAACTAGGTGCTAGAGTTTCTCTGAGAGATTTGTTTAAAGATATTGGTATTCTTACGGTGGCATCACAATTCATCTTCGCCAACATCTTATATATTAGGCAAAATATACACTTGTACACTAAAAACAGTGATATTCTTATTAATACTAGAAATAAGGACAAACTACGTGCTCCTTTTCACCGGCTTCATAAGGTTCATAATTCTTTTGTTGGTCTTGGTATTATCTTTTATAACAAGCTGCCCTCTGCTTTGCTAGATTTGCAGTTTAATGAGTTTAAAGCTAAAGTAAAATCCAACCTTTGTTCAAAGGCATACTATTCTATCAACGACTACTTAAACGATAAGAATAGTTGGTCGCTGTGATTAACTCAAGACAATGTTTATGTTCTTTCAATCCAGAATTAGCTTTCCTACTGACAGTTTATATGGGTAGTTCATATAATTGTTTTATTTTTATTTTATTCTTATTTAACTGATTTTGTTAATTTTTTTTTCTTCTTTTAATTTCACTTATTGTGGACATAATCTACTCATTACAATGATTTAAAATTAGTTGTATTGCAACATGTAGTTAGCTAGCGACCTCGTCAGCTGTTCATAATATTCTTGCCTGACCAACCGGCAGCAAGTTCGTCATGCTCCCTTAGATGTCACCGCTTGCGGTAGCGTCGGGGGTCGGGTTACCACCTTCCCTCAAATATGGCGAGGGGGGGTAATGGCTGACCTTTGCGTTATGCTCGTGAACGGGCGCTGCTTGTGGTGACTGGTCAACTTGCTGACCATGGTTTTTGTTATTGTTATTTGTATTAACTGTTATTTTATTTTTACTCCGGAGGTCCTAGACTAACTATTGTAACTTCAACTTAGCTATATGCATCAATGTATGTATATGTATAATTTTGCATCGTTGAATATGTAAGCGGGCACACCCTTTATGCCTGGAGGCTTTATTTAAGTTTTACGTTCTGTTTACGATTTTGTTTTATTATTTATTTCAGCTTGAGTTTAGTTTTCAATGTTTTGTTCGTATATTGGCGTGTGCTAGCTGACATATGGCGAATAATGTATGTTTTGTTTTGTTTTATAATATTAATTACTTACATGATATTGTATAGAATCAACTTCTTCTAACTTAACAGACAGCTGTGCTGCTGGGGAGTTTGTTCCGCCACTTCTTCTTCCCAGCTAAAGCACTAGGAAGTGTCGAAGGGCGGGCGTTTTGGGGGGACTGTCTTTTGTAACTTTGACGTTCAAAAAGTGCTGACTCTCAGCCTAGTTTTTATAAATGACTTTTGATTGATTTTTGAGTCCTCAATATCAAGCAGTGTGGATTCTTAACAGGATGCCATTGGACTTAAAAACTTTAATTTACAAGAGCTCATTTAAGTCAAAACTCAAAGTGTTCCTATATTGGAGAAATGTCTGTATTCGATAGACGATGACTTATCCACGTTTTATTATTTTTATATTAGTTAATGTGAGACTGGGTAATATTAGTATGTAATAGCAGCTGTAATGACATTGAATTTATTAAATTAATAATATTAATGATTTAATTGTATTATGAATGTGTTAGTTTATAATTTTAATGCCTGTTGTTTTGTTGTTTTTTTTATTTATTATGTATGTTTTCAAACACAATGTGAATTGTTCCTGAAATAAAAATTGAATTGAATTGAATTATTCCTTTATCGTACCATGTCAGTAATGTTCAAAACAAACTCAGAAAGGAGGATTGGACAAAATAGTCCCCACTACCAATAACAACCGCATATTATACGTCATTAGATAGGCATTTTCATACAGAGCAATAACTTCTATGGCGATTTGTTTCAAATCGCTGCAGTGTGAAAAAAGTTATGGCGATATTTTGCAGGACGTACTGGACGCTAGGTAAAGGAAAACTTGAATTCAATAGTTAATCACTTCTAGTGGTCTTTGTTTGAATTCTCCAAAATGTAATCATTCCAATGATAATAAAATAATATGATACCCTCCAGCTGGTCTGATGATGGATCTGAATGCTAGATAACGGAATAACTAGACCTGTTCATTTCCTCATTTCATTTCTGTCCTGGTGACCTGTATTACAGGTGTTACTACCTACCACAGGCACCAGCGATCCACAACCAATAACTGTTAGCTATTTCCTGTGTGTAAACATTTTTTGTATTTTTTGGCTTGTGGTGAGAAATTAACACATTTTTTTAAATTATTATTTGACCTGATGACGATGACCTGAACAGAATACAACGGAACCCTTGAATAGCTACTAGAAAAGTTATCGAGTGTGGGCATCTAGCGTCCTGGTCAGTTACCACGTCATTGTCATCAGGCAAAATGAACAGGACTCGTTAAGACACATCTAATGAGCCCAAACTCGATGGTATTACTAAAAGCTATTCAAGAGTTTCGTTATCCAGCGTCCAGGTCAGTCACCAGGTCATCGTCATTAGGTAAAATAAATAGGACTCGTTGAGACAAATCTGATAAGCTCACACTCGATAGGTTTATTAGTAGCTAAACCAAGAACCAACGAGAACCAAGGGTTCTGTTACGGAACTACCAGATCCATAATCAGACCACCTCGCTAGTACTATATTATTGTCTTATCATCAGAATTAGTACATTTCCAAATATACAAACCAAGACCAGCAAGAGTGATTTACTCCTCGACTGCTCCATTTCGTCGCCGTCCAAAACTTACGTTCTGCCAAACATGGCCACAACTTCTTCCACACAGTGAATTGATACCTATCTAATGGCATATGTGTTCGTGCGAGGCGGCGAGCCTCCTTGCCGGAGTGCCGCCATGGGATCTGGAGGCAAAGGTCCTCGCGCACATGTGGGAGTGGCGCGAGGAGGCGAAACGCCGGGGCGAAACTCCGCTGCCGCGACAAATCGCGGCACGGCGGACAGAGCGCCGGCAGGATCTCATGGCGACATGGCGGGTACGATTGTCGCAACCCAGCGCAGGAGAGGAAACGCCCGGGTGTTTCCATTGTGAGGATCGTCTAGAGGACACGCTGAAGCATACGGTGGAAGTGTGCCCTGTCGGAAGTCGATCGCAGACTCCCGGCCACCGTAGCCGTGGGCGGCGAGCTACCCATTGCTCGAAGCTCGGTAAGGACCGTGTCGACGGCGCGTAGTGTTCCACGCGCGCCTCAAAGAGATGTCAGCAGCATTGAAGGGGTCTACTAGGACCGATGCCTGCCAGGGTCGCGAGATTGTTCAAGCGAGATACCGTGACCCTGGCATATGGGTAACTGAAGGAACAAGGGTGGGTTTTAGTTAGTAAAAGTCTGATATGCCCTCCCGCTCCGCCCAGAGCGGGAGAAGTCATTTGATGATTTTCCATGCAGAAAAAAAAAATGCCATATCTGTGGTTGTTATTGGTGCTGGGACCAGTTTCCATACATCTTTGCCGATTCTCCTTAGATACGAATTTTTAAGAACATATAATTTTTTAGACGCGGTATGGCGCCCTTTTTGCTTAAGTGAAACTAGGTTCCGTAGTAGTAGATGAATTCGACAGTGGCGGAAAAATATCTTCGAATACCCGATTGCGCACAGGCCACAGCTCAATCGATCAGGTTAAGCTACGCTTCCCTCTGTTGGTTCGTGGATGGATGACCATTTTTCCATACCCTTCCGTGCCTCGGAAAGCTCGCTAAGTCTTTGGTCCCAGCTATCATTTGTGAATCTTTGCAGGCGTTACGGGTTGTCAGAAAGCCGAAAGTCTCACAACCTGTCCTGTCAAGGGGTATCGTATTACCCAGTAACTGGGTTGTGGAGATCAGATAGGCAGTCGCTCCATGATACTGGTATACAGCTGCATCCGGTTAGACTGGAAGCCGACCCCAACGTAATTGAGAAAAGGCTAGGCAGATCATGATGATGATGACCTGATTGCCAAAATATACAGGATACAAAACGTTCAGTCATATAATAACACTGTTTATCGTAAATAATAATGTTACTACTCATTACATCCCGATTCAAAATTCTAGTCTCCTGGTTTATTCCTTTAAACTATAGACCACTCAATCCGTACGCAAAATACGCGCTCAGACGTGGAGTTGCGGAAACCAGCCCGTTCTACCTATTAGACCGCTCAATTTGAACCACAAACGTGATGCGACTTTCATCTCAGAGTGGGGACCATAGATATACACAACAAAAAAGTTTGCGATTACTTTGAAACATCGAAATCATTTTGTTACGGTAGATTATACTATGATTTCTTCTTCTTTTTAGATTCTTTATTTAAAAATATAGATTTAGAATCCGTCCGTGTTGGTATCTGGAGAAGACCAGGAGACCGTGAAAGGCAAAGAACTACCACTAGAACAGTTCAGCAAGGCGGGAAATCGGTGTCTTTTTGGGGTGGTATTATGATTGGAGCTAGAACGCCTTTGATCTGGTATCGAGGCTTTATGACAGCAGACATGTATACTGGGTGTAAGGCACAGCTCTCCACAAACTGATGGATTCAGTATATCATACTAAGATGACCAGTACAAGAAATTATTTCAGGACCGTTATGGGAATCCAATAAACCTGATTTGTTTTATTTTCTCACACGCAATGTATCTCGGATCAATTCGGAAAGCCGCCTTTGTGCAATCGCCGACGACGAGTTCGATGAACTCTGTAGTTAGACGGGAAGTGAACAGCTGATTTTACGCGTCGTTCGTTAGATTATTTCAACATCCATTGCCCCTTTTATGATTTTAGCCGTATTGTTTACATAAATGGAGTGCTGTTTTCAGAAAATGTAATTTTACATTGAAATAAAACTGAAAAAGCTGAAAAACGTTTAAAAAAAATGCGGAGAAAAATTCCGGTGGAATATGATTCAAAATAAAGAGCTGAATGCACTCTGTCAGTTTGTGGAAGGCTGTCCCTTACACCCGGTAGAGAAGTTGCTATTGATCTAATTGTCAGACCATTTTGTACCAATTTGTACCAATTTGTACTGGTCGATGATAATGCGCCCGCCCATCGAGCTCAACGAGTCAACGCTGCTTACCGAGAAAACGACATCGCAAGGTTCGCCTGCCAGCTCGCCTGACTTAAGCCCAATAGAACACGCGTGGAATGTTCTTAAGCGAGCTGTTTGGAACCATCAGCCACTTCCCCAGATAGTGCCAGAGCTCAGGGAAGCCGCTATCCAAGATTGGGACAGGTCACCCCAAGAAATGCTGGATAACTTGATTCTCAGCATGCCCAAGAGGATCGACGCATGTGTTCCAGCCAGGGGAGGAGTTATATTATATTGAATATAAACTTTTTAATATCTGGATGACCGAGCTTTGCTCGGTATTTTTTGGTAAATTGTGTTTAAAATAATAAGTTTGTGTTCAAGTTGATTATCGATCAAGTTGGTCATTGAAAACATGAATAAAATGACATTTTATAAAAATTATTCTAGCTAGATCGATTTATCGCCCCCGAAACCCCCTGTATACAAAATTCATGAAAATCGTTGGAGCCGTTTCCGAGATTCAGATATATATACATATATACAAGAATTGCTAGTTTAAAGATATAAGATTAATAAATTGTTGTTTAAACTGTTACAATTACATTATGATTAAATGCAATTATTTTTAATAAAAATAGTTTTATTTTTTAATCTCAAATAGGGTATTTCTATTTAAAGAAAACACACAAAGATTTTTTCTTGATAAAGATCAATTTAAAAAATTATATCAGCTTATGCTAGTGATCACAAACTATTTTGTTCGGTAACATCATGACCTTTTATCTAGAACAAGAAATTATCAATGCACATTAGATCTGAAGAACCTTTCTCATTTAGAAAGATCAATAATAACCTAAAATTGACATTATTCATGGACAAAAAGATTTTCGTAAGATTTTCAATCTGCGGGCTAAGGACACTTGTAGCCACTTGCGAGCAATATGCCAGACTACATGGTCTGGCATATAATGTTAAGAAAAGTGTTGTCATGGTCTTTGGGGCCAGGGGTAAATGCCCAGAAGCAGTACCTTCAGTTAAAATAAACGGTATACCCCTTGTGAGGGTAGACCGATTTAAATATCTGGGTCACGTATTGACCACTGACTTCAAAGACGATGAGGATATTGATAGGGAGCGGAGGGCGCTGTGTGTGAGAGCAAACATGATTGCCTGCAGATTCAGACGTGCCTCGAAAGAGGTCAAGCGCACTATATTCAGTGCGTACTGCACGTCTTCTTACACTTGTAGTCTGTGGGTTCATTATACTCAAAATCATACAGCGCCCTTCGCGTCCAATACAATAACGCATTCAGGGTGCTGATGGGGATGCTCCGTTACTGCAGCGCATCAGGGATGTTTGCTGAAGCTCACGTGAATTGTTTCTACACGGTGATGCGGAAGCGGTGCGCATCCCCGGTCCGTAGGGTGCGGGGCAGCGCCAACAGCATCCTATCTATGGTAGCAAGTAGGCTGGATAGTGAGTTTGTGAACCACTGCTGCAAGGTTTCAGCTGGGCCTGTCATCTTGCAGCAGTGAGTTCATAATCTGTTTCTGTTTTTGTCTTTGTGATTGTGTTACTAACATAGTTTGTAAGCACTTGTTACTAACACTATGAGTCTTGTTGCTCGAGTTAAAGGATTAAATAAAATAAAATAAAATTTATTTTGTGTTGTATTTAACATTTCCCAGAAGAGTTAAGCAGAGGTGTACGTATATCAGGATTTGCCTACATTTAGTCAGATATGAGTAATAGGGGGCGAGCCTATTACCATCAACGAAGCACAAGTTTAAGCAAAGTTTAGCTACTGAGAAGTTCCTATTTGAAAATTCCAATAACACTTTGTCCAGTTAAATATTAACGATTATAATACCTAACATACCACAAGTAAAAATATAAAATCAAAATCAAAAGTTATTTATTCAAATAAAGCTGAGGATCAGCACTTTTCGAATGTCAAAATTACAAAAGACAGTCCCCCCAAAACGCCCACCCGACACCACTTCCTAGTGCTTTAGCTGGGAAGAAAAAGTAGCGCAACAAACTCCCCAGCAGCACAGCTGTCTGTCCAGTTAGAAGACCTTGATTCTATACAATGGTAAGAAGTAAAACATTAAGAGACACAAAAAAATAAATAAATATCTTAGGACAACCGACACACCGTTATCTGATCCCAAACTAGGCAGAGCCTGTACTATGGTAACCAGACAACTGATAAACATACTTATATATTTCTAAATAAAGATTCGTATATTATAGATAAATTACACCCAGACACAGAACAAATGATTGTGCTCATCACACAAAGATTTGTCCTGGGTGGGAATCGAACCCACGACCTCAGTCTTTGCAGTCAGGGTCACTAACCACTAGACTAACAGGCCAGAAAACAAAACAAAACATTTAATTAAATGATTTGCTAGATGCCACCTAGCCAACCCAATATTCCAAAAAATAAAATGATACCTAAGTATATTACGGCACTGTTGTGCCATTGCGGGCAAAATCTGGATGAGGATGGCACAGGAGCGTGGGAATTGGCCCAAGAAAAGACAGGCAAATGCCCAGCAGTGGGTGAAATCTGACTGTGGATGTATGATGATGATGACGACGATGTAATGAAAATATTCGCAACTTCCTTCAACTTTATAATTGCATAACAGCCTAATGCCTGTTTTTTTGTCTCTAGGGTGAAGCGGAAGAGCGTGTCAGACTTTTACTGACTAAAACCCACCCGTGTTCATTCAGTTGCCCATATGCCAGGGCCACGGTAACTCTTTCGAACAGATCTCGCGACCCTGGCAGAACAAGTAATGCCTCGCACTCCATTCCAACTTATAAAATTAAATTTTTGTCCCACCCAGAAATAACTACATTCTTGCCAGTATTTCTAAGTGTTGCCAAACTCCAATGAAATATTCAATTACCTGAGTTGTCATAACGATAACATTCCTAAAAATATTGTTACAAATCATCCTAATATCCTTAACAGTGCTGCCCCAGTGGACATGTAATTTGGTATTAAAATAATATTGTTTTTTCAAACTAAATCAATGAAATCACGACTGGATGATGATAATGATTCCACATCCACACACAAACCCCAACAGACCAGTTTAAATCCACAGAAAAAAAACCGGCCAAGTGCGAGTCGGACTCGCGCACCGAGGGTTCCGTACAAACCTGTAGGTATTCTCCGTTTATGCATAAGGTTGATGTTTATGAAAAAAAATGTTTTTTTTTTTAATTTTATATTTCAGTTGATTGAATGAAAGGTAAATTGTGGTTTACGATTTATGACGTTTTAAAAAAAAACGACTTACTCGATTTCGTTCAAACCAATTTTCGGGGGTAGTTTACATGGTAATGTACATCATATATTTTTTTTAGTTTTATCATTCTCTTATTTTAGGGCCCACCCTTTATGGCAGAATTTTTTTCGTCATAATATTATTTTGCATAACAGCGGATGGCATAAACTTCATTTTGCAGAAAATCGTTTGGCATACACTCATTTATCATACATTCACAACGCATAATTTTGTAAGTCAGAATCATCTATAGGCATAAATTTTATTCCATAATAATTACAAAGTAGAACCATCATATCGCAGAAAGTTCGCAGTCAGAATCATCTCTTGGCATAATTTCACATCGATAGTTATTAAAAGGCAGAACTATCATATCTCAGAAACTTTAAACTTAGAGTCATCTTTTGGCATACATTTCATATCGAAGAAGCATGCAGCATGCAAAAAAGCATGCAGCATGCAAAAAAGCATGCAGCATGCAAAAAAGTATGCAGCATGCAAGCAAGCATACAGCATGCAAGCAACCAAGCATGCAGCATGCAAGCAAGCATGCAGCATGTAAGCAAGCTTACAGCATGCAGGCGAGCATGCAACATGCAGCATGCATGGTTTCTGTCACGGCTTCGGCGCTGCGGGGCTCCGGCGGTCCCACGCGAGCTCATCGTCGCAGATGGTTTTACGCTCACCACCGCGGCTTCAGCTTGCTGGCCGGCTTAGCCGGCCAGCCTCAGCCGCGGCGGCGACCGTCAAAACCACCTGCTCCTCAGCTCGCGGGCCGCCTCGCCACTCCGCGCCTACGCAGGCTTAAATTACACTCTAGGGGTAGGGCAGATAAGACTACGTGGAGTCGGTTCTGCAGCGATTCGTTTCTGTCAATAATTTTTGTAGCACAACATATACTGACTTTTTGAGACACTATTTCATTTTATTTAAGGTTAAAATGCAATTTAATAGAAATGAAAATATGCCTAACAAAATTATTCTAAATGAAATTCTGCCATCTTCATAGTATGCCAAGTGAAATTATGCCAAATAATCATTGCTCTAAATAATTGTTATGCTAAACGAAATTATGCGGAATTTTAAGTCTGCCAAAGGTAATTATGCGAAATAAAATTCTGCCATCTTAAAAGTATGCCAGCGTAAAGTCGAGCATATAAACATTCGGCCAAACAATGATTATGCTAAACATTTTTTATGCCTTACAAATATTCGTTTAAATAAGATTATGCCAAGTGTGTTATGCCAAATAAAATTCGGAGCATCAAGTTTCTGCCAGATAGAGGGAACCACTTATTTTAGAAGTTACGGGGGGGGGCACATTTTACCACTTTGGAAGTGTCTCTCGCGCAAACTATTCAGTTTAGAAAAAAATGATATTAGAAACCTCAATACCATTTTTGAAGACCTATTCATAGATACCCCAGACGTATGGGTTTGATGAAAAGAAATTGAGTTTCATTTCTATGTATGGGGAACCCCAAAATTTATTGTTTTTTTTTTCTATTTTAGTATGAAAATCTTAATGCGGTTCACAGAATACATCTACTTACTAAGTTTCAACAGCATAGCTCTTATAGTTTCGAAAAAAAGTGGCTGTGACATATAGACGGACAGACAGACAGACAGACATGACGAATCTATAAGGGTTCCGTTTTTTGCCATTTGGCGACGGAACCCTAAAAATTTGCATTAAAATCGGAAACAATACCTACGTAATCAAAACATATTTTGTAAAGCGTGTCAAGCTAAAGTACAAAGTAAATTTTCTGCGATTTCGGCGATCTGTCCAGTTCTGGAGCCATAGCGCTTGATGGTGTGCTTCTCCCGGTCTGCTCCGACTTTCGGTATCTAAGTTCACTCGTGCAAAGCGATGGTGAAGTAGATCGTACGGTTAAGTACAGAATAAACATGAAATGGATGAAATAGCGGCAAGTCACAGGAACAATCTGCGAAAATATATAAAACCATGGTCAGACCTGCTGTCTTGTATGGGTCAGAATGCCCCGGCCACAAAAGGGATGAATGAAAGGCAATTTCATGCAGCCGAAAATGAGTTTTCTTCGTTACTCCTATTTAATAGCCATACTCCTCGTTGAAACAACACTGAAGTTACCCTGGCTAAGTCTTTTGGTAAAAATAAATTATTACTTTCAGATTACTTACATTATTTCATTACACAAATACAATTCTAATGGATGGCAACGCCTTCCATTTGAAAATATAGCCACATTCATTGCGATATAATATTTATGTTGTTGAGCACACAAATGTTTAAAAACAAAAGCTATGAAGCAATGTTATGTAATTTTAATGTTAAGGGTTTGTGGCTGAGAGCTCTATGAAATAACAGTCGCACGGATGCCGTTTGTCTCCGCTATCACGCGTGGATTTTTGGCACTCGCTACGGGTCATCATAAGCACAAAAGTCACATCAAGGTACCCGAAACTGTCAAATTTCCCTTAAGCCATAAAGTTGAAACCTATTAAAGAAAATTGACAGATGCAAGTGCTGGCGTCTGTATAAAGCGAAAATAACTTTTAAAAAAACTTAGGGTCTTTTATTATAATTTTTCACTCTTTAGTTGTGGTAAATACTACCCTACAAATATGTTTACCTTACCTTCACTTACTAACTAAATAAAAGTGACAGGAATCTATTATTATTACCCATAACATTATCAAGAAAGAAAGAAAAATACATTTATTTGTCACAGAAACACGTGGACGTGCAACAAGGAGTCAATTTTTTTTCAAATGACGGATTTGTATGGTAAAAATTATCAAAAAATACAACTGCATTTAGAACGTCCTCGTTTTTTAAGTCAGTTAAAAACATAATTACATCAAACCTGTATTCCCCAAAGTTTTAGACACAGCTAAATTATAATAAAATTGTACCCAACAGTATTTTATCAATTTGACTTTCTGCTCCATCTATGTATAACACCTAGAACTAAGAACTCTCTGTGGAACACCATTATGACAGTAGTTCGCGAAGTTGTTACTAGATAGCGCTAATGAGCATGGTATACAATTTTGGTTGGTGGTATACAAGTCTTTTGTGGTACAGACTATAAATAAAAATAAGAAATTCAAACAATTGCTTTTCCTGTTCGATATTTTCATATTGCCGGAGGGCTTGTGGCTAAGTAATAACAGCCGTACGGGGTGATCGTTCAGGTTAAGCTACGCTTGCCGCGGTTGGTACTGACTGTCTTTCGTAGATCTTAGACAGTCGTTGAGGGTCGTCAGAAGCCCGAAAGTCTCACAACTAGACTTACCAAGGGGTATCGTACTACCCAGTAACTGGGTTTTGGAGGTCAGATAGGCAGTCGCACCATGTAAAATACTGACATTCAGCTGTATCTGGTTAGACTGGAAGCCGACCCCAATATAGTTGGGAAAAGGCTAGGCAGATGATGATGATTTTTATATTGCCGAGATTATTAACGGTCCATGTCTCATCTGCTTAGGTGAGGAAAATATTAATAATTATGATTATAGATTTGTGCGAGTTTTTTTTCTGTTACCATTGGTATGTGAGGGTTAAAGGCCGCTATCCCATTAGGCGTTTTACGAGCGTCGGGTCTCTCGAACGTCTGCGCAGCGTCAACGTTGCGCAGACGCGACGTTGACGTCGCGTCGTCGCGTGACAAGCATTAACGTCCGCTGAACGCGACGTCAACGTCGCGTCTGCGCAACGTTAACTTCGCGTTTGTTGGCAACAGGTACAATCACTCCGTCCTGCTCTGTCCGTGTGGGTACGAGCGGGGGCTACGGCCGGTGGGCATTTGCACGTTGACGCGACGTTGACGTCGCGTTCAGCGGACGTTAATGCTTGTCACTCGACGACGCGACGTCAACGTCGCGTCTGCGCGGCGTCGACGCTGTGTTGACGCGACGTTGACGTCAACGCTCGTAAAACGCCTAGTGGGATAGCGGCCTAACTGTGTAAATAAGCTTAATTTTATCGAGTACCAACCTATGGAGTGAAGGAAAGGGCGGGAAAGTAGTAAAATGTAAATGAATAATAAATCAAGTCAGTGGCATGAAAAATTTATTTGATTTTCTTTTAATTACATTATGTATTACGATATGCTAAAATAAATACAGAAATTGTTCGGAGAAATCTTATTTATAATTATGTCCATTTAAATAATTATGAATAATTATACTTAATTCAATAATACACGGTTAAGCTTCTAAACCTAGTTATTTATTTACAATTTAATTAATAAATTAGAGTAAAATTATGGTGATTTTTAATTAATTGAAAATATGTTGGCTGAACACATATTTCGTTTAAGTATTGCCGTCTTTCTCTGTATTTTTTGTCCGAATGGGACATTAAG
Organism: Aporophyla lueneburgensis; assembly: GCA_932294355.1. Lineage (NCBI taxonomy): Eukaryota > Metazoa > Arthropoda > Insecta > Lepidoptera > Noctuidae > Aporophyla > Aporophyla lueneburgensis. The sequence continues at coordinate 22,331,744 of OW028758.1, read as the reverse complement.
ACACCACGTACAGTATTTTTATTCAAAGCTATTTGTCAAATATAAATTCTAATTGAAATTTTAAATTTTATTAGGTAGGACTTTTGCCCTATAAATCGACTTTTATAGTACCGAAATGGCTACAAAAGATGTCCAATAACCCATGATTGGATTTAAGAAAATTGGAAGTATGCATTATTTTCGTGTTAAATATAATAATGAGCAATAAGTGACATACTGTATGATAGTTCTTGAGAACCTCGTCATAACATTTTGTCACAGGACCTTAAATGTGACTTGCTTTTCATATTATTTGGCTAATTCGATTATAATTATTCAATTACGGTACGCCAAAAAGTCAGTATTATGTCGATTTAAAACAATTATACTTCCAATACAAATAATTGCTGGTTAATTATAATTTTAAATCGACATTATTTAAACAAAAAAATTGGTCCAAAACTTTGATATGTCATTGTTATTTGCCCTCAAAATGTGAATTTACATTTTTTTTATATTAATAAATTTGGGAACTGAAAGTCACACAATGGAAGATTAAATCGATTTAGACTCGATACAATACAAAACATATAGTCGAACGACCCGTATCGACAAAACTATTTTTATAATACAATAAGAAGACGAAATATTTTTGATACTGGTTCTGTTGTGAATAACACTGAAACTTAGGCATAAAATTACAAAAATAGGTAATTTAATTACTACCGGAAATACAACTGATATGATTCAATGTTTAATAAACGCAGTAGAATCTTTTTAAAGTTTTGAACAGACGTCCAAGACTCTATAAAGATGAACACAATTGTGTTACTTAAGAATAGTATCCCTTAAAGTTAAAAAACACTGAGTTTATATAAGATTGACTTAAAGTCAAGAATGGAATTTTCAGATGACGTCAGTGAATTAAATCATTTCTAAAATTCTGTACCAGCAGTTGATCATAAGTTTTTCATCTTACGTAAGTCCATTGTCCCATTTCATCCCTAAAATCCAGTGTACTCCACAACAGACCATCAAAATTTAAGCTATCTTAAATTCTAAGTCGACGGCAGAAGAGTCATTTGAACGCAAGGTCACCGATGCCGTACCAACGTCGGTCACTGTAGCACAATGAAATATTAAATAAATACTGACTGAAATTCTTAGGGGTTTTAAAAGTAACTATGCTTACTCTGTACAAGTAGTAATATCAAGAAACAAAAAGGCTTTAATCAAGAACAAAAAGTATTTTCAAAACTGGTGATAGTACCAGAACAAATAGTTTATCAACATTTTACTGGAGAAAGTTGAGCTTGCAATATTTTACCTAAGTGTAAGTGCACACGAGCCCCCGGTCACAATTACTGGTGGATGGCGGCTGGCGGATGAAAAGCACTGCTTGCGTAGTAGCGAGTAATAACTACCAGCCACACACGGGCGCCGAATCCACACAAAAAATAATGAAAATCATGTAAATTGCTTGGCACAGGGTCACCCGTAGCTGTGGCTGGTGGCTCGTTTGCACCTTTCCTTATAGTGGACCAAATCGAAATTTTGTTTTTTAAAAGACTTTAAAATTTTCTGAGCAGAGGCTACTAATGGAGTGAAGACATACAATTTGCAGATTAGAAAATAATATATTCGTACTCAAGTCTGCATTAAAGCAATCTATCTTTCGTTTAACTTCATAATAATACATACTTCTCGTAAAGAGCAAGATTCTAAAACCACCAAAATTTCAGCGTGTACAGTTAAAAATAATAGAAGTATAGTGAAAGGCACGACAAGTGTATTTACAATGCTACGTGGCGTTGGTTTGGCGGTGCTCGCAGTCGACCGTATGCTTGAAGACACAGTGCATAAGCAAGATCAAAAGGCTGATAATGGACACATTTCAGATATTATTACTAATAAGTTTCATATCAAAGTTTTTAGAGGAACATAAATGTAGATGATAGGATATTTGGTTAGGCAGGAAGAGAACAAAGAGATGGCGGCTGATATAGATGTAGGTATGGAAGAAAAAGCGGTTTGTATAAATACAAATAAATTAGGAGAAAAAAAGACTAAACATGGTAATAGAAATTAAATTGTGTCCAATATTAGCTTAAATGTATTGTGTATAGAAATCACATAAGACATTAAACTTCCAATATAGTTGTATTTGCTTTTCATAAAAGATTTCATTTTCCAGATGGTAACAAAAATATTTTTGCAACATAATCCTTAGATTATTTGCTAAGAATTTGTTATAAGTAATTCAATCAATTTGGCTTTCGTTCAAATTCTTATAATATTGAGCTTAATGTTTCATAAAATATTGGGTCGACTGCATAATTGAGTGATATGTGATCATAATATTGCGTGCTTAATATAAATGATATGTATTGCATAAACATTTCACTTTGATTTAAAACTGAGCGAAATTGTGATATAAAATAATATGTACCTTGTTTATACGAGGCTTGCCGCGTAACTTAAAGTACTGTGAAGTGCCTGCAATAATAGTAACACAAGTTAAAGTATTAAACATGTAATTTCAGATTGTGAAATGTGATTAATTTTAATTACAAAATATAAATTGAAACGTTTCGGAAAGAATTAAATAACAATAAAATTCATAACTGTAACACACTAAAATGTCAAGACAACTTTCAAGTCGAATACAAATGTAGTAAATACTATGAGGTTTCACCTAGTAACCTCTTATAAACAAGGCATTGAATTCAGAACAATCATGAGAATATTTAAATACAAAATCATTTTTACAAAACTGCAGATAATATTTTTCGCTCTAGTTTATCAGACTCTGAAGCTAACATTTCGAGAAACCTTCATTCAAAGTAAGCTATGTAATATAAAAAAAATATATTTACAAAGTAATCACAAAACCTATCGTGTGTAACATTACGTCGCGTGATTCGTACCATTTATACTACAAAACGACTATCTTTCATTATATTTGGATAAAATTTTCGAATTATAAATATACATCAAGACGTATCTACAAGAAGATACTGGAAGGACCCTGTTTAAGTCTTATAGAAGACCTAACTACCGATTCGGTCTCACCACCGAGCGAGGTATAAGAAAATAAAGTCTTGGTAACAAAGATTGCAATATTTTCTACAAAGTATATACGAACATCTACGCAAGAATTTTGACAAAAACCGATTAGAATGGAAATTCCAATCCGAAAATTCAAAACGTTCAATGATCATGTTTGGGAAGTCAAAAAAATATAAAGTTAAGTTCATTGTGTGGCTTCAGCGGTATGATAGTGTGATGGATGGTATCGCCAAACCTGAGGAGGGGAGTACTCGACCGGGACCTCTTGAGCCGCCCCTCCAGCGCCCCACATGAGCACCGTCTGGCGCGGCATCTCAGTGGCTTGCGGCTGCTGCATCCGCTCCTGCTCCGAGTTGCTCGACCCTGCAGGACTTGGTCCCGGCACCACAGAAGGCGACCTCCTCTCCTGTCCCGTCACTGGACTCATATATCTCCCACTACTGTCCACATAGGTATACTCTCTCGAAGGTGGTCGGTGATACGTTGGCGCTACTTCGTACCCAGGAGGAGGAGCTGGTTCGAGGAAGCCATTCGGCGCATATGGAGTATAATGATACGATAAAGGTTTATATTGATGGAAGAGGTTATCAGCTGTTAAAAATCTGTCGTCTAGAGGTGGCGGGGCATAGTGTAAGGTTGGAGCTGGAGGGTACTCTCCATAAGGAGCTGTGTAGGCGCCATTTAAATTCGTGTAAGCTGCCGCTACTGCGTCCGCTGCTAGGTAATCCACAGAAGGTGGCGCAGGAGTGGTGGGAGCTCTTCTTTTATTTCTGCAAGTTGATAGGAAGTCCCGCAGTTGTGTTTTGTATCTCCTGGCTGTTCTCGGAGGAGTTGTGACGTTGGTTTCGCAGCCCGAGAGTTGTTCTGACTCTGAGAAGTAGAGGCTTGTAAGACCAGTGTCGAGATAGCTAACTTTGAAGTCCATCGTTCTTTTCCCGAGTAGGTCTCTTCCTTCTTCTTCCCTGGAATTGATAAAACAACTTTAAATTTCCATCTTTAATATCAATGCACAAAAATTCTTTTCACGATACTTGTATGGAAATTAAAAAAAAACAGCCTTTCAGGGACAAGACCTTTAGCAATGAAGAACGCGACTTAGAAGAAGAAGTACGTAGATACACACTTGTATATAATAGAAAGAGACCGAGTGAGAGTTATAAAGAAAGCCGCATGGATGGATAAAGATTTTTGTTTACGTGACAAATTATATTATCAGTACCAGTCAACTCCTACCGCAGTTAAGAAAATACTTGAACATAAAAAAACTTGAGAGGTGTCAAGGGACACCCGGATGGAACGAAGTTCCTTTCGATTAATTAGTGAAGGAATTGTAATTTTTATTTTTTTATTATTTATTATGTACAAGAAACCTGTATACACTCAATAAAAATAATCGTCGCGACACCACACTGTTCAATGCAAAATAGAAAGACGAAACGAAAATAACTGGCTTGCTTTCTATGAGAGAGAGAGAGAGAGAGACAGACAGACAGAGAAACACGCGCACGCCGCACGGCTTACAACTATAGCAAAAGGTGTTGTTACAACTTTTGGTCTTAATTTTTCCCGTCTAGCCCCCTTTCACAACGCGCGATAAGGTACTTCGTTCCAAAAAAAAAAAAATGATATTAGATAGATGAACCAATGACGGTCAAAATATGTCACCAGTAGATCTAATTCGCAGGAGATAATTATAAACTTACATGAGCGGTCGATGCGTGCTGATCACAAAATCAGGTTTAGAATTCTTGTAGACTAGTCTAGAAGAGGTCTGAAGCCACTGCCACTGACCATCTTTTGTTTGGAAGCGGTAAGCGATCATTCCGGAAGCACCTGTTTTTAATACTGTAACAAAAATCGTTAAATTAGTAAGTTTAACCACGGGTTTAACTAATTTGTACAAATACAGTGACCGAAGAATATATAATGTTTTCATAATCAATAATGAGTATGAAACTTGACCACATTTTTTAATGAAAAGGATATGATTTTGTTAGATGAAAAAATAATAAAAGCATTGAAATTTTTTATTAAGGTACAAATGTATAAGCAAAAGTACTTACATTCTTGATGTGCACTAGCGACATAGGCCAAATCGTCGTAATGTACAAGATCATAGCCACCCATATTCGCCAGCTCAGCATCTGTGTAACCTAGCAGCATTTTACCCCTGGAACAAGAAACCGTTGATCAAAATTGTGTTCTAAAAATACTTATTATAAGAGCATCATCATTATATAAATCAATTCCAGAAGATTCAGTTCTTTAGTGCTATTGAATATTAGTTTTTTAATAGATGTAGGAAAAATTAAGCCTAAATTAATCCTCTTTGGATTACAGTAGAATAGTCATGAATATTTTAAAATGTTTTTTTTTAAGATTGCCTTTCAGAACTTAATTTTTCCCACCTATCTATTAAAAAACTCGTGCTTCCTACTGCATCAATTTAACATAATAGTTTAACAGGGCAGAGATGGTTTGATCTAACGATTTCCTTAACTTTAGATAAAAAGCCATTGTCTAAAAATCTATTTTTTGTTGAAGCCTTGCGGCATTCCCATTAATTAAGCCAACCATTGTTCAAGCAGTATTCGAGTGTCAATTACCAATTTATTATGGTTTATAAAATACTTCTGATCACTGATGATCTTTTATTGTTACTGTTTTTGCTAAAACTATCGTTTCACAAGACCTTGTGGTAGCTTTTAGTTTTAACTATTAATTATATCAAACGAGGTATTGTATGTTTGAAGTTTATTTACAGACGTATTTTCTTTTTAATTATAGATTAATGTTGAACTTAACGTAAAAATAATTACTAAACACTTCGTGGGAATTTATTTCTCTGTATGGTTGTGTATTCTAACAATGTTGACATGACATTATTATATAAGGGTTTTCGGGAAAAATTGAAAGAGTTTGCCCATATTCATCAGGTTAAACGAGTTAGCTGGATACAGTATAGCCAGCTGTCACTACCCGTCTAAATTCTGTTCTTTGAACTCCATCCTTCAGTCACCATTGTTTCATCAGCCCTCGGCACCACATATGGTGTTGGTAGTCGTGCGGAAATAAAGAAAAATTGTATAAGCTAATATTAATAATAATTTATCGGAGGTCACCCAGTCACGACTGATGCTGTATCTCTACGTTAACATTACAGCCAAATATATAGCATTTTTTTTTTCTGGGTGGGAAATCATCAAATGACTTCTCCCGCTCTGGGCGGGAGGGCGTGTCAGACTTTTACTGACTAAAACCCACCCGTGTTCCATCAGTTGCCCATGTGCCAGAGTCACGGTATCTCTTTCGAACAATCACGCGACCCTGGCAGGCATCGGTCCTAGTAGACCCCTACACTGCTGCTGACATCTCTTTGAGGCGCGCGTGGAACACTACACGCCGTCGACCCGAGCTTGGTCCTTACCGGGTGGCGAGCTACCCATTGCTCGCCGCCCGCAAGCTCGCGCCTACGGTGGCCGGGAGTCCGCTATCGACTCCCGACGCCCGGGGCGTCTCTTCCTACGGCGGCTAGGGACGTGAGGGCGCAGAGACTGCTTCTCCCTCACGCGCCCCGCCTCCTCCTTCGCGAGCATTACTGCTTCGCAGAAGGAGGTGACGGCTTACCATTCCCTCTCGCTCCGTACCATGGCTTGCACCAGGCCCGGACGCGAGAGGTCGCCGCCGCCGATTGCCTCCACGAGGACACGGCGGTGCTCCACCCAGGCAGGGCAAACTTCCACCGTATGCTCCACCGTGTCCTCTAGACGATCCTCACAATGGAAACACCCGGGCGTATCCTCCCGCTTTATCCTGAACAGGAACCCACCGAAGCACCCATGCCCGGTGAGAACTTGCGTCAGGCGGAAGGTGAGGACGCCGCCGTGGCGCCTCTCTATCCACTCCTCAAAGAGGGGACTTACCGCCGCAATTGTGGCATGCCCAGCACTGGGCTGCGACAATCGTACCCAAATATAAAGCATAAGGGCTCAATAGTGTTAACGGTATCAGTTGCGACCGTCAGATACAACATAGGTTGCTTCAGAGTATTTGTTTTTATCTTTATTATTTTCTTATGAGCTAAGTTTTGCTTACCGTTGATCCATAGAGACTAGAGATAGGTCGAGCTTGTGTTTGCTCTTAAACATGACTTCCTTCTGAGGGATCTCTAGAAGGCTGGGAGGTCCGAAGGGCGCACATATTGCAAACAGTGCTAAAGGCGGCTCTTCTGTTTTCTTGTTCTGCCCGTGGAGGACTTTGATGCGACCTCGGATGTCAAGCCTCTGTGAATGTACAAAAAGAAGATGATAATTGAGTTAATTTTGCATAATTGATTAAGTTTGTTTACATTGTTGATTAGTTTAGTTTGGTTATATATAAATGTTAAGTCAACAATAGATAAGATAAATAATTAAGTCATGCGATGGATTTTGTTTTTTCTTTTTAAAAATACATTTTTTTATATAAAAGTTTTAAATGTCATACCAATTTCGTTTGTTTCTGATAGCCATAAATGCATAGTAATTTGAAAAAAATTTATTTTTAGAAGGAATGAATAAACAGGGTGTCCGGTAATTAATGGCCAATCATGAAATTGCTGCTATAGGTATAAAGGAATGTCCGTTCAAAAAATCATAACCGACATCAAAGAGAAAATGTGTCTTATTATAAAGAACTCACCAAGAACCCGGAAGTATTATCAAGCAAACATCTAAATCTGACAGTGAAGCTCCTTTCCAATAGATGCGCCCGTTCCGGCCTTAGGACATCCTGAAGCGTCAGGTTGCTGACCTCTGGAGGCAGGAAAGAGTTCCATAGAATTTGACGCTGCAACTCCTCCCGGTCTTCGGAGTGGACGAGCTCGTAAACTGACTGGTGGACTATGTCCGACTGGAAATATAAAATGATAATTGTAATGTTAGGGTTAAAGTTAAATTTAGTCGATACATTTTCTAATAATGACAACTTCATCGCAATTTTAAGTTAGGAAGAGGAAATTAAAAAGAATATATTTATATTAATTTGACTAGGATACAAGAAACACTAACACCATCCCATTTCTTCCCGTGGGTGTCGTAAGAGGCGACTAAGGGACAAGGCGGACAGAGGTAGAGAATGGGTAGCAGCGTTTTCCACCCACCTGCCAAGCGTGGCGATTATGGCAAAACCCCCCAAATTGGGAGAGGCTTATGTCCAGTAGTGGACGTTTTTTAGTTGAAATGATGATGATGATGACAAGAAACACATTAGAGGTATATGTAATTTATTGCTTGGAGTTAAGACTCATTCGTATGATGCAAGATCTTGCCACGATGAAGATGCCTGTGGTATACAATCAAATTGTAACAACTTATGACTTGCACTTTATAAACACTGTTTAGATAGTGCAACTTTTATTATTGCATGAATTTATCGTGTGACGCTGCGTATTTAATCACGTCATGTACAACCACCAATAGAGTTAAGTAACCAGGGTTATCGGAAAAAGTTGAAGTATAATAAGAAGTTGATGGATGTTTTCGAATAACAACGACAATGACAATGTGGTTAGTGTACTATTTGTTTTATTTTTATCATCAGCGTCGTCATAATTTCAGTCGATAGAAGTCCACTGCTCAACGTAGACTTCCCCAAGCACCACCACATCGACTGATTCTGTGATTCTCGCATCCAGCGGTTTCCTGATTCATTTATTTTCTATTAATAAAATTAAATTCTATTCGAAAAATCCATCGGTTAATTACTAAACTTTAACTATATCCGATGAACCTGGTGCTTCTCTTTTTTGGTGACTGTAAGTACCTGCTTATTTACATCTCAAATTCTAACTCTTAATCCATAATAATGAAAGATATATTTAGTCTAAACACAAGGGATGACGAAAAAAGTAATTTTAAAAATTACATCTCAATACTTGAAATAGGCCCCTACCAAGTTTCAATAAACCAAAAGATAACAAGGTAATTAGAAAACAAATAAACGATCAACAATGGCAAAAAGAGCAAGTCACAACCAAACCGTGAATCAATAAACCACAGCGAGCGAGCCCTAGAAATCGATTCGAAGCTCAAACATTAAGGAATCATCTGTAACGAAGATGGACGTGTTAATTCCGGTCCTTTGCTAAGCTAATGACTACCTTAACCACCTAAAAATACGTTCCAAAATTATTTAAATGCTTTTCTAATTCATTTTACCACACGTCACACAACAAAAGACCGTATAAATAGTGTAGATAATGCAACAGCATATGATGCTAGTACAAAACTAATTGATAATCAATGGGGTTACCCAAGGCACGAACTTCGGCCCCCTCTAAACATATAAATGAATTTGTAAAATATGTATAGGGCTGGTATGAGTAACAACATATTGCGTTGGCATTAAACGTCAAAAGATGATTTGTTGGGTAATTGCTTTTTGTTCTCATTGGGTTGGGGGGTTGCTATGGTACGGAATCATGTTTTGTTGATAGACCTTTGTTTTGGCAATTTTTCGTCGTGGTTCAGTATTGATGAATGATATCATTTTTATGTACGTTTCGGAAAATATAGCCGTAATTTGTCTCTAGTTTATGAAAAGGGGGGATAGAGAGTTTTGATTAACTGTGACTTCACTACAGGGTCCACTTTTTATCTTGATGAAGCATTTTGATTGAATCATGAAAAGTTTTAAAACCTTTCGGTACACTATGGTTATGAATCATACACGTATAATATCTAATAATCTCTTACTAGACCAAAAAATTAAAAATCTCTAATTTTGCCACTGCTTGCTTATACTCTTAAAGTAAATGAGGATACCAATATGTTTGACCCCAGAAAGTTCCAGATATTAGCAAAGTTCAAACAAAAGACTTACTCTCACAAAAATAAAATAATGACTCAATTCAAGTCTAAACAAAAACGAAAAACTCAAACAGCATAAATTAAAACATGTTTTAATTTTTTTTGTTGTTTGAGTTGGGGCCATTTACGACGAAGCTCAGACCATTAGCGATCGATACTGCCCGGCACCCACCTGGCGCGGATTGAAGTTAATGTTGCTATTCAGACCACCCCTCCGAATAAAGATGCATTTGGATTTTGAGTTTGTATTTCGAATTGTTTAATGTGGAAGAGTACTTTGGTATCATTGGTCTTTACGATAAATGGGCCTGAACTACAAAATATCATTGTCCTATCTTGTTATTCTGATCTTGTTATTCTGTATTATGTAGTACATAATGAAGCAAATAGTCGTACAGTTTCATTAAGACGTGGATTCTTAAAAAAAAAAAAACACTACAAAGTGACTTTAATTTCGGAAGTAGTTATTTTTGGTTTTGGCTTCCGAAATAAAAATTAATTTTCACTTAGCAGTTTTATTTTTTTGAAAGTTGGTTCCCTTTTCTCAAAATGTAATTTATAGTTTTCAGTTTTTTGTTGTGGTACCTACCCCATATAAATGTGTTACATACTATTCGTATTCAGTAGCTAAGTAAATAACATTGACAGTAAGTTATTATAACATTATCAACATACACTAAGTGGCCAAAAATATGTATATGTATTATTGAAGCTAACTCAAAACCACTAATCAGAAGTTGACATATCCACACTATCCACACTAATATTATAAATGCAAAAGTAACTCTGTCTGTCTGTCTATCTGTCTGTTTAAATGAAATTAGGTGCACAGATAGTTTAGAGCCTGTGAAAGGACATAGGCTACTTTTTATCCCGATAGTATGTTCCCGCGGGATAATTTCCGACTTCCACGCGGGCGAAGCCGCTGGCAAAAGCTAGTTTTAGATATATGGGATCACTCTCTTTACTTCCCCTTTAAAAAAAAAGATGATTTTTTCAAATTGGTTTATAAATGACGAAGTTCTGAGGTAACATATAAAAAGGAGCTTTTACAGGTTCCAAGCAGCCCTTCAGTAACTGAGGGCTGAGGGCTGAGGGGATGTAAAGATGTTTGATGTATCTTAACGTTGTTGCATGACATGGTAGGTGGTTGATATTTGTATCCTACGCATTTTTTCTTGGCAACAAGCACAAACACACATTGCTCTGCGTTATATATTTATAAATATGTTTATATTGCTTCCGCCTCATAATGGTTTTCTCAGTTCACAATCAGTTCCAATTTCTTTATTACTTCCCAAAAAATAGTTGCCACTTAATTTTTAACAACCTCAACCACTGCCGATTTTTCACCTAAATTGTATGCTAATAATCGGATTTAATGTCCACAATATTATTTACACTGGCAATCTTTACTGCGTATAATCGCCCTCATTTAAGCGTGGCTTACTTTGCCACGTGCCACTATGCCAGGAAGTGGCAAGTACCCGGACCGATTTAATGATTTATAAATCGATTTGTTTTAATCGCGACCCACCCTACGCACTTTGATACTCATGGACTAGTTTGCAGATGGGGTTGTAGGTAGAAAACTTGTATGTATTTGCAGAGTATATGCAAGTTGACAGTTGTCTAGGTCATCTTAGACGGCCTCTTCAATCAAGAAGTTTATAGACACTAAATACTGTTCCATGAATATTTCCACACTAACTTTTCTTTTCTTTCGCACCTAGCTTCTGACGTTTTATAAGTGCTCATGTAGGTTTGTGTGAAATAAAATATTTTGACTTGATTTGTTCCAATAGTTCTACAAATACTGGAGACAGTTTCTTAGTTAATATCAGCAGCAGCAATAATGATAGTTTCAGGGTTTTGAGGGTCACAGTTATTTTGGAAGACTGTTGTTTTTTAAATATTTAAACAAATAAAAGAGTATTTTTTTAATGTATTTATAAATGACGGAGTTTAGAGGTCACAAATATGAAAAAAAAAACAATTGAGAACCTCCTTCTTTTTTTAATCAGTTTAAAAGTAAAAAAAAAATTAAATTAAAATTAAAATTTTAGCTTCAATCTTAATAAAGTTCAATAGGTATAAACAAAGTAGGTATAAAATCCGCAATATCATTACAGCATAATCAACCAATCCACTCTGCCCAGTATAATCTTTGTCCTACTAAAGTAACTCAGGTAACCGAATTACTCGCTCGCTTTGAGCATAAACAAAACAAAGAGGAGAATGGGGGGTTGGACGTAAAATTTATACGCATACGATCACTGCCAACTGAAAGTTTTATAGCGGGGGTCGAAAGGGGGTCGAAAACCGGGGTTTTACATTCTAATAGCAATATTTCATCGGGGACTTTATTAGCTGTAATGCGGAGGGCATTTGTTAACGAGCAATTTTAATATGCGATGTAGTTTTTTTGTTATAGAAGTTTTTTTTTTGGATTCCTTGGTTATGTTAATTTTTTTTGTGGTTTGAATGATATATGGAAATGATTTATTTCTGTGTGAGGATGTAGGATAAGTTATTGCTTGAGGAAAACTTAGAATGGGGAGGAAACCATTAAATTATGGAGATATATAGCTTCTGGAACGTTTTGTCAGTCTTTTTATTCATGTGGGGTTGTGAACTACCCTTTGAGTTACTGTATATTAAACAATGATCTACATACACTTAGTTTCAGGGAATCTCGCAAACATACAATACACCTGATGCACTTTGTAACGTAATTTATGTTTTACGTACATCATACATTTATATATATGTCTATTCCTACATATTTATTCTTTTTTAGATATACCTATGGGTGTAACCATATCGCTTTGTAGTTGTTTAATATAATCTTATATCTTTAAACGAGCAATTCTTGTATATATATGTATATATATAATCTGAGTCTCGGAAACGGCTCCAACGATTTTCATGAAATTTAGTATACAGGGGATTTCGGGGGCGATAAATCGATCTAGCTAGGATTAATTTTTATAAAATGTCGTTTTATTCGTGTTTTCAATGACCAACTTTATCGATAATCAACTTGAATATAAACTTATTATTTTAAACACAATTTACCAAAAAATACCGAGCAAAGCTCGGTCATCCAGATATTTATCTATTTATGATAAATATTGTAGAAAGTTATAATGCACACTTTACGGACATATAAATTTTCTTGTTTCGCTATAACTTTGTTAGCATCAAAATTTTAACTTAACACTTCATTTTAATAACTCGTAGCATTATTCCTAAAATCAGCATCCGTTATTCACTTATTTCATTAATCTATGGTCAGTCTTGTGGGTTTAACCATCTATCTTTAGAATCTCATTTCGCCTTAACGTATAACTGTTTGATTGTCTCTAATAAATAAAATAAAACCACCCTTACAATTATCATTACCTACAGCAAGTCAATTGTGTAAAAAACTCTCTGTGAAAACTTGGGTGAAATGAGCTTGAACTATTCGACCTGATGGTAAGAAATGACACTATTGACATATTACTTCAAACTCACTTCACCTTGATCTAAGTTTTCACGCCGAGGCGAGGTTCTTATAGAATGGATCGCAAGGTTTCATTTCCTTTGACATTAAATTTGAAGCACAGCTTCCTTATTATCGGAGGATGTCTTCATTTCAAAAGACAAAAGACGTTCCGAAAGGCATGACAGGTTTTCCATAATCGCCACGCTTGGCAGGCGATTTAGCGATCGCGGTATGGTGGTAACATGCGTAGAGAACGCTGCTGCCCATTCTCTAGTAAGTCTCTCAGTCGCCTTTAATGTCACCCACGGGAAAAATTGAGAGGATGTGTTAGCTCTGGCTTAACTGGCCAGTTAAACACTAAATATATTATGTAAAAAAATGTAGAGCTAATGGTTTTCTCTGCTTAGGTTTCATAGGTTTTTAGGTACCAACATAAATATAATTATTACGACTACGTTTTTTATTACCAATTATTTTTTGGAAAGTGTTATTACATACGTACTGTGAGTACGCACATAGCAACACATTTAACCAGTATTCTCAAGGGGAGGTGCCTAAATAATTCACACCGCGTTTACATAGTGGGGACTGAAAGAGCTAAAACGTGAAAATATTTAAATACCCTAGAGATTACAAAGCCATTCGTTGAAACTTCGATAAAAAGTGCCGCTGATAACACTACGGTGGCACTAACGGCACTAAGCTTACTTATCGCGTCTAATTAATATTTTTATAGTACACTTTTATATTTTATGAATAATTAAATTTTTGGTTCAAACCTTATCTTATTCTGACTGAGTAAGACTACGGTGGCACTAACGGCACTAAGCTTACTTATCGCGTCTAATTAATATTTTTATAGTACACTTTTATATTTTATGAATAATTAAATTTTTGGTTCAAACCTTATCTTATTCTGACTAAGTGATTAATAAGGTTAATGCGGCCTTTCATAAGGAAAATAGGGTAATTTTTATATGGAAATAATGTAATTAATTAAAGTGAATTTGTGGGTACAAAATGTCGTGTTATTGAACGGGGAGAATTTTGTTTTTTGCGTGTTGTGTTAACGCTGTTAAATATTTAAAAGTTTAGAATGTCGAATAAACTAACCAGTCGTTTGTTAGTGTCAAGTTAATGATTTATTTTGTGAAATTAAATCTTTTGGAAAATAAAGCACGACCTAATTTGTTCTTCTTAACAGGCTTTCAGGCTCTTAACTGCCATGGTGAAAATCAGAAAAAGTCAAAAAAATTACTTTCACTTTAAATAGTTTATTTATTCCATAAATACATATATATCACATTTATTACATGATATACAGCCTATTTTCATAATTTAATTCCTAACTTTAATTTTGACTTCATACTTTCCAAAACGTGTATGAGAGTAAATGTAAACAAAAGTTATATAGACACAGTGGTTTTTGCGCTCTACGGGACACTTAAAATCTGAAAGAATAATAAACATGGCCGCTAGGCAGCAACGACACGTTCAGATTTGGTATGTGTTGTCGGTCATATAGTCCGACAAGGCCTGAATGGAATAAAAAGTGTCGGACACATAGTCCCACATGACACTTAACGTGTTAATGGTAAGCAACATTGTGGCATGCCCAGACGAAAATGACGAGATGAGCTGAAATCTTTCTACTAAGACTAGAAAGACAGTAGTGAGGCCTGTAATTTGGGTCCTAAGATTGCATGCATAAGTAACTAAGCTCACATGCTAAAGCTGAGTTACAAATAAGTTGAACGTACCTGGTGGAAGCCCAAGTAACTCTCGATACTGTGTGTGGCGAAGAAGACCTCTCCCTCACACGTCAATATCATCAGGAAACCGTTGAGTGCCTGGAAAAGAGTAATAGATCATAATCAGAAAAGAAAGAAAGGAAGAAAAATATTTTATTTGGGACGCACAGGACATAAAAACAATAAAAAAAAGAACATAGAAACATTTACATTTAACATACAGCTAAACAGCAGCTATAGCTAATGCTGCGATATTTGTTATAACAACAACTACTGCAATGCTGGTAATCTAATAGGGCCCGAAAAATATAATTTCAAATATTTGTAGTCGTATATAACCCACACATGTACACAAACTTGTGAGCCCAAGAACCGATGACGTTGCACGTCTGCCGTTGATCGCATTATTCGTGTCATTTATCATGATCCTAATGTTACTTATTGTTTATAAGCTGTGTTTAGTTTTAGTCACTTCATGGTTAAATTTGTTTCGCAATACTGTTCAATAAATATTCCTATTTTTTCATCATACTACAGAACCAATTAAACCCACAAATTGAATTATTACAGCTAAAAATATGATAAAAAGTGAGAACTGTAACCAGTCTGTAAACTGTCTGTATGCTAGCTGTGTCTATGTCTATGATCAAAAGCACAAGGCCAATATTGATCTTGACACTGCAAATTAAATGTTGCTATGTTTTATTCAACTACTAGCTCCTGCTCGTGAGTTCATCTGTGTCAATTTATTTTTTTTGGAACTTCATTACTGGAATGCTAGATAGCGTTGAAGTAGCTAGATTTTGAGATGTTTTGACAAACAATTTTTGTTATCTTTCATATTTTTTTTTTCATAAAAGTATCCTATGTTACTTCTAATACCTCCAAGAATATGTTACGAAGTTTCGTGATGATTTAGTAGTTTTCGCGTAACAAACAAACTTACACTCACATTTATAATATTAGTAGGGAAGTAGGGATGATGGCGGCTGAAAGTGACGTATCTTACGTACGTGACGCACCTTTAAGCACGCGTTAGCATTACTTATCCAAAACTTAACATAATGTAGGAAACTAAAGTAAATTGCTAATAATCTTGTATGTTTTTCTTGTAGGCGCGAGCTTGCGGGTGGCGAGCAATGGGTAGCTCGCCGCCCGGTAAGGACCAGGCTCGGGTCGACGACGCGTAGTGTTCCACGCGCGCCTCAAAGAGATGTCAGCAGCAGTGTAGGGGTCTACTAGGACCGATGCCTGCCGGGGTCGCGTGATTGTTCGAAAGAGATACCGTGACCCTGGCACATGGGCAACTGATGGAACACGGGTGGGTTTTAGTCAGTAAAAGTCTGACACGCCCTCCCGCTCCGCCCAGAGCGGGAGAAGTCATTTGATAATTTCCCATCCTGAAAAAAAAAAAAAAAAATCTTGTATGTATATGTACACTTAGTTTTTCCGTCAAACATTGATACAAATTCCATTATAAAAAATAAAACAATCTATTCCGCCCTTCGCTACACCACTTTGCATAACACAACAGTACGGATAAGCCAAATTATTCAATAATTCATTCAAAACCCGTACACAGTGTTCTTTCCCCAACCCCATCAAAACAGAATAAAATAAACCGAACTTTTCCAAACCGATCCACGATTTCTAACAAAGAACTAAAGTTTTTCGGACTAAAACCAGCCCTGACATGGGGGACCGAAATTATTCGTTGACAATAAAGACTTTTGCCAAGTTTTTCGTCGGGTTTCGTAGCTATTTCCTTGGCCAGACACAAGGCTGAGTTACGAGCCAAGTTGGACGGAGAAATGTAGGGACGTGTTTCCATTGGCTTTTCTTGTGTTGGTGGCGGATTTGTTTTATTTTTCGGTCACTCGGTGAAGTGAAGGCCTAAGCGCAGACATTGTGACATTTTATCACTTATAACATATATTTCTTGCTCACATAATAATTTTTTTTCTAGTGCTGGCCAGAACTTTCCACAGAAATCAAGTAAGCTTGACCAACTGTCACTTTCGCCCCATTATCTTCGTTTTGGTGATGGCGTTATGCGTTTAGTGGAACCCAATCGGAAACATTGTGAGGAAATCTGAACCTAATTATGTAGTTTATATGAGTCTGAAGTAGGATAATAATAGGTTGTTGTAGGATGGACCGAATATTCGTTTTATCTATACTTCTATACTAATATTATAATATATATTTATTACCGTGTGGTGCCGGACGTAAAGAATAGCATCACTCCATTTCTTCCCTTTTACGACATAAAAGTCGACTAAGGGACATACTAGAGAATGGGCAGCAGCGTTTTCTATGCATTTTACCACCATACTGCGATGGCAAAGCCCCCCAAATTGGGGAAGGCCTATGTCCAGCAGTGGACGTCTTACGGCTGCAATGATGATGATGATGATGATGAATATTACAAAGCTGAAGAGTTTGTTTGTTTGATTGATTGAACGCGGTAATCTCAGGAACTACTGGTCCGAATTGAAAAATTCTTTTTGTGTTGGGTATCCTATTTATTGAGAAAGGCTATAGGCTATATAACATCACGCTATGATCAAAAGGAGTGGTGCAGCAACGAAAAATGGAAGAAAACTGGCAGGCAATTCGATGCGACGGGAAGGGTCACGGGAGCAAAAATTTGACACTGACGAAGTCGTGGGCAGAAGCTAGTGTTGCATATTCGGCAGGTTTGGAGAATTCTTTAATTTTGCATTCAATTATTCGGCAAAAATGACGAACATTCTGCCGAATCATAATGTCCTAAAAAAGTCTAAAGGCAAAAAGGCAGTAGCTCAATTATAACTGCATATGAAAATGAAATTTTGCTAATAGCAGGACTATTCCCTTCGTGGGTAGAAGCGTCAGTGCGCGGACCTGCTCTTCAACGCACACGACAAGCACAGACTGTATTTTTTTTCACGATAAGGCGCGTCAATTTCTGCCGAATATTCGGTTCAATAAACTTTTTACCGAATATTCGGCCAAATATTCGTATTCTGTAAAACCCGTATTCGGCTCAGCACTAGTTATTAA
This sequence comes from Aporophyla lueneburgensis, assembly GCA_932294355.1. Lineage (NCBI taxonomy): Eukaryota > Metazoa > Arthropoda > Insecta > Lepidoptera > Noctuidae > Aporophyla > Aporophyla lueneburgensis. The sequence goes on along the minus strand of OW028758.1, from coordinate 22,313,562 downwards.
GTATATCGTATCATCTTAAAAATCGTAACGCATGACAATGGAAACTCACAAAGCTAACTAGAGAACGTAAAATAAGCACATAGTACTGATTATTTATAGCATCGATACTTCCTATTGATTTATTTTGTTACAGACTAACTATTCATAATTTATAACAGCGTCATGTCTTTTCTATGGACTCTTGTTACTGCAAGGGCTGCAGAATTTAAAAACTAAGTTCGGATTTATTTCCCTGTTGTCAGATGAAATTATAGTGATTAAATTTATTTTATTTATTTAATTTCTCTCATCACAAAAGCTGTCGTGGATAGAAATTGCTTAATCTAAAACATTGGCTTACCATTTGTGAGAGACTGGTGCCCGAAAAAAGCACTGAATACCTGTGTTAAAGGTCATCAGGCCCTTGAATTTCTATGGTGAATAGACAGCTAGGTACCTACTCTTATAGGCCTCCCCCAATTTAGAAGGCTTTGCCATAATCGCCACGCTTGGGCGGCCGGGTTGGCGATCGCAGTATGTTGATAAAATGCATAGAGAACGCTGCTTTTTTTTTTGTTTTTTTCAGGATGGGAAATCATCAAATGACTTCTCCCGCTCTGGGCGGAGCGGGAGGGCGTGTCAGACTTTTACTGACTAAAACCCACCCGTGTTCCATCAGTTGCCAATGTGCCAGGGCTACGGTGTCTCTTTCGAACAAATCTCGCGACTCTGGCAGGATATGGCGGTGCTTGTAGGAGACCTATGTCCAGTAGTGGACGTTTTTCAGCTGAAATAATGATGATGGTGATGAATCAAAACTAAAACTGAAAAATAAAAAACATTTTTTCATAAAAAAAAACATAAGTGTGAAAAGGAAAAAGGTTTGCGTTATCACAGCATAAAAATGACTGACGCTTAAATATAGAAAGAAAGCTCTGCAAACAAAAATAGTCCAGTATAATCAATTTTGATTAGATTAGTATCTAAATCCGATCCGGAAAATATTACAAAAAAAAAAACACAATTTATAGTACATTACGATATCTATGATAAAAACAAATATTTATTTCTAGGCTGCCATTAATACCGAACTATTTTCCATTATCATAACATTATAGTAATCAATGTCTGAAATGACCTCTTCATTTGATGATTTCCCACCTCAAAAAAAAGCACTGCCACTTCGGCCGAATCTGTGCTTCTCACAACAAGCGAATTCCTGCGGCGTTCACCCTACACCAATTCGTATACAACTTCTTGCTATGTAAGCAACTGTGACAATAAATAAAAGTTCATCATCATCATCATCGTTTCAGCCGTAAGACGTCCACTGCTGGACTTAAGCCTCCCCCAATTTGGGGGGCTTTGCCATAATCGCCACGCTTGGCAGGCGGGTTGGCGATCGCAGTATGGTGGTAAAATGCATAGAGAATGCTGCTGCCCATTCTCTAGTAAGTCCCTTAGTCGCCTTGTACGACACCCACGGGAAGAAATGGGGTGGTGTTATTCTTTACGTCCGGCACCACACGGTACAATAAAAGTTAAAACAACAAAATATGGGACTATGCCTGAAGCATGACCTATCCATTAAAAAAATAATACATAATTTAGAAATCGACCCACAACTGCTGGAGATATTGCAGACCATAAATACAAAAAAAAAATGGATGTATTGAGAACCTCATCCTTTTAGTAGTCTGTAAAAAACTCAATAAAATTTTGCCCAACCTGGGACTCGAACCCATCATGCTCAGTAGTTGCGGTTGCGACCACTAAACCAACAAGGCCGCTGGCTTGGGTGCCAGAGTTCATCAAAACCACTAAGTCCCTTAATTGTAACATGCATAGTGTTTAGTTAAATGTTTTTGTACAACTGACGTTACTAAAAAAATATTTTTCCTTACTACATACGTACATACATAAACTCACGCCTTTTTCCCACGGGGGTAGGCAGAAACTACAGAACGCCACTTGATACGATCCTAACATAGTGTTTTTCCTCGGTTTATGTTCATACATCTGGTCATACACACACGCCGGTTACCAGTACTACGTACCTGACCTTTCTGAATAACATCACCAATTAGGCCACTATATGTTCTCATAGGGCGTCCTCTTCCGGCGTGTCTAGTCACATCTGCCTTGTAAATACCTTTTGTTAGCCACCATTCATTCATCCTCTCAATATGACCGAACCATCTAAGCTTATTCTTTTTTTAACCAATTAAATAAATAGTTCTGGTGTAACACTTACTTCTGCCTAGTGGTAACAGCTGTGACTTAGAGTAGCAGATCCTGAGTTCGAACCCAAGCAGGCACTTTAATTTATGTACATTATTTCATCAATACTGCTCTCAAAATGGTGAAGGAAAACATTGTATGGAAATCGGCATGTCTTAGAACCAAATATTCGAAGACATGTGACATTCACCAACCCGCACTGGGCCGCGTGGTGGATTATGGCCCACTCCTTCGCACCGAGGGGAGGCCTGTAACATTATAGGCTGCTGATGATTACTTACTTGTAAGAACATCTCTCCGTCCGGCATGGCGTGGTCGTATGGCGAGTGTTCTCTCCTATGTCCGTGGATATCTTCTTTTTCTTTGTGCATGACCACTGAAACAATACAGATAAATAGTTTTAAATCTTTGATAAACATAAAAGAGCATGACATGATGAATGATAGCCACATAAATCGTTCGATGAAGTTAATTTACAATTGCACTGGTTGATTCTTGGATGAAGACTCCTCCGTGATCAGAAAGCACGCTGTTAGCCCCGGCTGTCGTTCTTGGATCTACGACAGTTGTTACGGGTTGTCAGACGCCCAAGATTAAGGCCAAGATCAAGGTCTGACAACCAGCCTTACCAAAGGGTATCCAATTAGGCTGCCTGTCCATTGGAGTGGAGAAGAGCGGAGAGGAGCGGGGCTCTGCCTATATTAATCAATAGTATTTTTGCATCCATTCGGAACGGAGCGGTGTTTGAATTCTATTGACTTTTTTATTTTGGGGATTTGATTACTACTAACATTAGGTATATGGATTTGTATCTGAAATAAATAATTTGAATTTGAATTTTGAATGGTCAGGCAGCCTTAACTGGCTTGTGGAGCTTATAGGCAGGAACTCCATGTAAAATGCTGTTATTCAATTACGAAACAACCTCGTATAAAAGTCCTATATATATATTCAAAACAGCATTTTATTTCTCTCTTATCATCCTAGATATTTATAATAATTATAATTAAAATTTTATATAATTACAATTTTAACGTTATCTTTATCTGTGGCACCTTTAAGTGTCAATTGCCACCGCATTCTTAATATCAAGAGTTGTACTTTGTAAATATCACACCGTATTTCGATCAGTAATTAAAAATTACAATTATATATTTTTTAATTACTGGCTATAGGGACATTTGTTGGGACGCTGTATTGGCACCTGCGTTCGAGAAATGATAATATCTGGGATGTAAAATAAAAATGTAACAGAACAAATAAATACAGCGTGTTTCGGAGAAGTGTGATTATATTTAATTACCAAAAACAAACTAAAGGACAAACTGGACAAGTTTCTCCATAATCAGACTATAATGTTCTCACTGCTGGGAAACAGGCCTCCTCCCGGTGAGAAGGAGTGGACCGTAATCTACCACGCAGGCCTAGTGCGGGTTGGTATCTAGATGTCACATGCCTTCAAATTTTAGTTTTAGGACATGCCGTGTTCATCAACATGTTTTCCTTCACATTTTTGAAAGTAGTGGCGATGAAATAATTTTACACGAAGTAAAGTGCCGGTTTGGGTTCGAACCTACGGTCTGCAACTCGTAAGTCGCAGCCGTTATCACTTGGCTACCACAGCTCCTTTTTTTTGTGGATGGGAAATCATCACACGACGTCTTCCGCTCTGGGTGGAGTGGAAGGGCGTGTTAGATTTTTTCTGACTAAATCCCACCCGTGTTCCTTCAGTTGCCTATGCCAGGGCCTCGGTAACTCTTTTAAATAATCTTGCGATCCTCGCAGGCCATCACTGCTCCAAACATCGTTATCACGACAAAATTACCAACTGGTCCATACCAATTTTGAGTACCTACTCGACTATATGACGTACCTATGTACGGGATGGCTGAATATTTTTTCACGATTCCGATTTTCACCAACAGGTGGAGTCACATACTCCACAATAACAGCCGCACGTGGCGATCGATCAGGTTAAGCTACGCTTGCCGCACTTAGTTTGTAGATGGCTCCTAAGCATCTTAGTGTGCTGTTGTATAACCAATTGCCTTCCTCGATAAAAAGGGCTTTCCAACAATTACAAACAATTCGAACCAGTAGTTCCTGAGATTAGCGAACACCAAACAAACTCTCAGTTGTATAATATTTTATTTAAAAGTATAGATTACATCAAACAGTCTTCCAACCCCCTGTATATGCTTCACATAGGTTGCAAGAGCAGGATAGTATCAGAGTCGACGTATTGTGCTTATCAATTATTATAATATCTACACAAACGACTACTTTCGCGAGTGAACGAAGGGGGCGTGGCATGCGCGACAAATCAGAGAGATTTGTGCAGGGGATGCTGTGTGAGGGATGTTTTATGTGTTTTTGTCATAGGAAAATAGGCTTTGTTACAACCAAATGATACATGTGTAAAATATATCGTTAGATTACAATAAAATTTAATTATATAGCATAAAAATATTCAGGGACGGGCTAAATGACAAAGGCGTTCATAATTTAGTAAGCTTTTTGGTTTTTATTTTATGTTAAAAATGGGTTATCTTTAAAATTAGTAGTAGAAATTAGTTTATGGGAGGAAATCGATCTGTGTGCTGCCGGACATAAAGAATAGCACCCTTTTCCTCTCGTGGGTGTCGTAAATGACGACTAGCGGGCTTACTAGAGAATGGACAGCAGCGTCCTCTATGCATTTTACCACATACCACCGATCACCAACCGCCTGCCAAGCGTGGCGATTATGGCAAACCATCCCTAAAAATTACAAGCACTAAAAGGTCGAAGTGGCGGTGCTTAGGGGAGGCCTATGTCCAGCAGTGGACGTCTTCTGGCTGAAATGATGATGATGATGACAAACAGCTTCAATATTCCTTATAATTACATAATTTTAATACTTTTTAACCCCCGACGCAAAAAGAGGGGTGTTATAAGTTTGACCGCTTTGTGTGTCTGTCTGTTGCACTGGAGCTCTGAAACGGATTAACCGATCTGGGTGCGGTTTTTTTTATTAAAAATAGATTTTCTTGCGGTGATTCATAGACATGTAATATCATAATTGGCTCAGCCGTTTTAACACGACGATCTAAATATTACGTACAAATTCGTACAAAACGTAAAGGGTCAAAACGTTTTCGTTTTCTTTTTAGAGGTTTTTGGTTGGTTTGGGGGATTTTTAAATATTTTTTTTTAAATAAAATTTATTACTTTTTGTCACAATCTACATCTTTTGCCTAGCTACCATAGTAATTTAATTGATTATCTTTACTTGGGTAGTTTGTATATAATTATACGCAGTGTTATCCTACAATTCATACATTATCATACGCGTTATAATCACACCTGCACAATTGTGTAATTCCAACAGAAACAAAAGAGTATCGATTTCATTTGATAATACTGACTCAAATGTCATATCCAGCCATAATAACAATTGGTTAAGGGTTGAAAAAGTAGCTGTGTGAAGTTGTATAATTGTGAATTGGAAATATAATAACTGTATATTTAGTTATCGTGTTTTTATTAGTAAATCGATATTTAAGAGAAAATTGCAGCATTGCTTTGCAGCATTCAAAGTTGGCAGCATTGCCACGTCTTCTGGGCACGTTTCCGGATTACATTGATGCGGACGAGTACTTCGACGCCTAAGTGTCCTTTTGTTTCTGTATTTAATTGTATAGTTAGTAATTTATTTTAGTATCTTTTCTGTAAAAATGTTCATAATTAATCTTTTTCGTGATGTAACAATTTTATAAAACTGTCAAAAAATTAAAATTGTGAGTCGAGTATAGTGTAATACAATCTTAAAATTATAAAGAATTTTGTTGTTTGACAGTGCATTACTCAGTAAACTGTGTTTGTAGCTGTACAGCCATGTAGGTACAGCCAACAAAATACGTAAATATACAGGCAGTAAACTGCCAACGAGCCTCCGCTGTCCGTCCGTTCATCTGTCATCAGACTGTATCTCAAGAACCGTATTAGGTAGACAGTTCATATTAGACTTGTGTAAGTAATGCGTAAGTAATGTAAGTAATGTGATGCATTGCGCGTCATATATCTCGGCCGCGTACTGTAGCATTACACATGACTCAACTCAATCAACCATGGCACATGACACTAAAACATGACGCGCGGGCCACGGCGCGCTGTTCGGTGTTCGTAATTTCTCTGTAATCTTTGTTGTGTGTGCAAGCGAGAAGGAACATGCTCCAGTCGGTTGGCTGCGAGATAAGTGAACTATTATCTAGAACCATATTGTTATTGAAATAAGGTTTACGTTTTATTGAAACCGCGGACTGCCTACGTGATATTTCAAATCATGACTCGAATTCTATGACACTATGACAGTTCGAGTCATGGTCAATAATCACATGCAAATACTCATTGCAATCCATGTCTATCGTTTTAATTCAATTATTCCTTATATTGGGGGTTAAATATGAAAGAAAATCGACTATATGAATATGAAACAAAATCAAATGTACGTTCCGGCGAAGCGAGGGCGCATTGCGTTGGACCCATGTCACATCACATCACATTATAGGTAATGCGATATCTCATGTAATGATGTATATCTTTTACACCGCGGCATTTCATTACAAAAAGCATCGCGCGTGGTGTGTCATCTCGCGTCATGTTTGGAGTCATGGTGTAATGAAACATTACTCGGGACGAAATGTCATGCCATATGACATTACTTTAAAAGGCACTGTTTTGCGCATGTCTAGTTCATATGTATATACAGTGTTTATTGTAACTAAAACACCAAATAAATAAGATGAAATAAAGTAAGTGGATCTCCATGTAAGTGGATCTCCTTATGAAACGTATTTTTTGGCGTTTATTATTTTATGCTTTTCAGTTTTTCGGCGGTTTAATTTTTTGTTAAAAAGTTTTTATTTTATGTTTTTTTGTGGCTTTAATGTACTAATAATACTTGGCAAGGTCCCTATCCAACACAAAAAGAATTATCAAAATGGGACTACTCTGTATAAAGTTATGCGTGTTTATACATTACAATCAGTGAGTGAACAATCAATCATCCCCTGTTTTCCGACCCTTAGGGTTCGATTTTGTTTTCCAAATTTATATGGGACCACCTTAGAAGTATCCTTATATAACCTTTCCAATAGAAGAAGAATTGTCACAATCGGACCATTATGTAAAAAGTTATGCGTGGTCATAAATAAAAAAAAAAATATACATATATATATGCGTCGAATTGATAACCTCCTCCGTTTTTTTCGTCGGCTGAAAATGATGGTAAAACTAAAATAACAAGAGCAATTAATATGTTTTTGCTAAAAAGTTATAAGCGTACAAAGTTTACTGGTATTCGGTGTCCTTAGGTGGTAACTGTTATTTTATTCGTAAGTATCTTCATTTTACGTCTTTAAGGCGGCCCCTAAACGATCAATTAAATTGTGCAATATTACGAATTGTGCAATATTATTGACCGTATAGGGTTAATATTGAAGATTGTGCAATGATTGAATGAAAGTTTGAGCATGTTTAATTTTTATTGCACCATATTTTTCCATTGCATCGTGTAGGGTCAGTATTGCGCAATATTTTTAGTATGTGTTTTGTGTTGAACGAGGAGTACACGGGAATTTCTGGCGGGAAATCAGACGCGTCGCTTGGGTTTTTGTTATATTTTCCAAAAACCGAACTGTAATGAATTTTAAGGCAGAAAGTGGTGTAGTTTTGTGTTGTAAACTGTATTAATACTATTCTCAGATTGAACACGAAAACATTGTGCAGTTCGTATTATTGCGCAATATAATTGATCGTTTGGATTCAAAGCGCCTCTCAATGTTATTGTACAATAAAATGTATTGTACAATGTTATTGTAGGTCTAGGGGCCGCCTTAGATCAAATCTTGCAAGTAGTCAACATGTTCTATAAACTTAAATATTTACATTTCGTACTTAGAAAGTACTTAATAAATGGCATCCCCATTTTATGTTTGTAGTACTTAGCCATTTATACATTGCTTTAAAACCTTTTTTTCAAATGAATTCTACTACATTCTCGCCCATTTCATTGGGACTGTAAAATTCAGTTTTAGTATCATTGAAATAGAATAATATCAATTAAAAACTACGTGATAAGGACTTAATAAGTATTAAGGAGTACTAAAAATAATAGGCTTTGTACTATTGCAGTTTTGAAAAAGAAATAATAGTATGCACAGTTTCTCAAACTTTTTTTCTTGGGACTGTGATATTTTTGCATTATCGATAAATGATTGTATTCCTGTACGCACGTTTGTACAAATACTTTTACACGTCAGTAATATTTTAAAAAACAAGTTGAAGTCGGTAACGTAAACGTAATTTATTAAGTAACGGCCGCACAGTTCGATCGATTAGGTTAAACTACGCTTGCCGCGGTTGGTCAGTGGATGGGTGACCATCTTTACAAACCGAGACCCCTCCATGCCTCGGAAAGCACGTTAAGCCGTTCGTTACGGCTGTCATACGTGGATTTTTATCTTTCAGATGAACATAGTTTTACTCGACAAAGTATAATATAGTATTCTGTTAAACAAGGTGTAACAGAATAAATGCAAGTCCTGAAAGTAGTTTGTTCCTATTTTACTACTGAATCGATATCAGTGACTTTAGAATGGTTTTTTTATATACATTTTTGCATGCCAACCGCCAATTGAGCCAAAGAAAATTCAATCGGTAGGCGCCGTTAGTTCTGACAAAATACGTTATTAAAAAAAAAACAATATTCAAAATTACTGAAATCATACCGTAGTAAATTATGAAAAAAAAAAAACTAATTTCAGGACTTGCAAATTATCTATTACACCTTGTATTTACAGACGCCAGCACATAAAGCTACTACAATCTATCAATTTCTTTAATATGTCTTCATCATTATCGCTACAATATAAGGTTCAAGATTGATTGGGAAATTTTGACAGTTTCGGGTAGCTTGATGTGCTTGCGTCTGTACTTAAAAGTAAAAAAAAATAAACAACTGTCTGTAGTTTTGTCCCGGTAGCACGTTTCCGTGAGATAATTACCGACATCCACGCAGACAAAGCCATGGGCACAGCTAGTTTTTAATATCATCATGATCATTTCAGCCGAACGACGTCCACTGCTGGACATAGGCCTCCCCTAATTTGGGGGGGTTCGCGATAATCCCCACGCTTAGCATGCGGGTTGGCGATCGCAGTATGGTGGTAAAATGCATAGAGAACGCTGCTGCCCATTCTCTAGTAAGTCCCTTAGTCACCTCTTACGATACCCACGGGAAGAAATAGGATGGTGTTATTCTGTACGTCCGGCACAACTCGGTACATAATATAAGTGATTATTTTTTTTTGAGTCAGCTTTTGCCCGCGGCTTCGCCCGCGTGGATGTCGGAAATTATCGCAAGAGGACTTATTTCCTACTACTATTAATGTATTAAGAATGCATTAATCCAGGTTATATAAGTAATTACCCGCGACTTCGTCCGCGTGATATTTTTAACAAAAAAGTTTTTCGTTCGTTTTTTTTTTCATGAGATTCCATTTTTTTTTTCTAAAATAAAATCTTAAGTTACTCCTTGTTACATCAGCTATCTGCCAGTTAAAGTCCCGTCAAAATCGGCTTAGCCATTTCAGAGATTAGCTGGAACAAACAGACAGACAAAAATTGTAAAAAAAAATTGTTTTGGTATATGAACCATGTATACATCCATATACACTTAGTAAAAAGCGGTTATTTTAATATTACAAACAGACATTCCCATTTTATTTATTTGTCTAGATGATTTCTTCGTTCTTTCGCAATGGTAACAGAACTTTGAGTACCACTCCTTACTAGTTCAATGTAAAAGGTCAACCTGTTCTAATTACAGTTAACATTTGATCCAATCGTTAATGATATGGTATCAATGATAGTTAGTGAGAAGTTCTTGGTACGTATTGAATGTGACGGTCTAACTCTAATGGTATGATAGTCTACATTATTAGCCGTACGTCTAAGGTTATAATTGTTAAGGAGCGAGTTCTTTCTTAGAATATTATCTTATAATACACTAATCTTATCTATACTAATATTATAAAGCTGAAGAGTTTGTTTGTTTGGTTGAACGTTGTAATCTCAGGAACTACTGGTCCGAATTGAGAAATTCTTTTGTGTTGGGTAGTCTATTTATTTAATAGCCGATAGGTTATATAACATTACGCTAAAATCAAAAAGAGTGGAGCAGCAATGAAAAACAGACGAAAACTTGTAGGCAATTCGATGCGACGGGAAGGGTCAGGGGAGCAAAAATTTGACGTAGACGATGTCGCGGACAGAAGGTAGTAGGACATAAGGTTAAACATCGATCAGAGCAGTGATGGCCTAGTTGATTCACCTCCGACTTATGAGTTGCAGGTCGTGAGTCCCAACCTAGACCAGCGCTTTACTTTGTGTCAGTAATTTCTTGACCACTGCTCTCAAAATGATGGACAAAACCATCGGTAGGAAAACCGGCACGTATTTGAACCAAAACTTTTAAGACATGTGACATCTACCAACCCGTACTGGGTTTTGAGAGCAGTGGTGACGAAATTCCCGCACTGGGCCCGCGCGGTGAATTATGGCCCACTCTCTCACACCGAGAGGAGGCCTGTATCCCAGCAGTGGGAACATTATAGGCTGCTGATGGTGACAAAATTTAATACTCAAAGTAAATTGCTTGGCAGCTTGGAACTCACGACCAAGGGTAAGTCGGGGCCGATACCACTGGCCCAAACTTACTCTAATGAAAAAGAAAAGATTAACAAAAAGACAGTTATACCCGTTTTCACTAAATAGGCCAGATATTAATAAATGCCTATAAAAGTGCGATGTTGCAATTTCAACGCTCGGCTTATGCATTCATTTAGGTGTCGCGCACAGTAACTGGTATAATCGAAATTAAAATAAATAAATTCAAATTAGTTAAATAGCGCTAATATTTTTTTTCAGATTTTAAAGACAAATTTGGCATCATTTGACTAGTGTTCAATGTTTTTCATTTGAAATACCTACCTGTTAAAAGTTAATTTAACAATTATGGTTACAAAAAGCTTGCAGACATCAAACTAAAAAATGACCTTTAAGTATTAATTATAATGACTTAGTACAATTCAATATTTTTATTCTATATAAATTAATCGCAGCATCTTCTAGAATTTAGAACAGGCTGAGTGTTTCTAGGTTCTAGTCACTAACTTGCTTACATAATCGAAACATTGTTGACAGAACAGTACCTACCACCTCAAACCCATAATACACGTAATATAAAATAAATAATAATTCTCATGACAATGGCGCTGTCCCCGACAAACGGTACGGTACACTTTACGACCAGCCTGGCCAATTACTGCCTGGGAGACACCATGTGGAAGCCAGTGATGTGATACTATCGATAGATTTATGTCTATAGATCATAGTTTATCGACGTCCGTTTCAACTGGCTGCGAGTTATTACTGATCGTGTTTGGGTTTTGGGTTTTGTTTTGTGTTACCAATACTTCGTATTTAGTTACAATATTTCAGAACATAGAAAAGATCTGCGGTAAAGTAAATTCTACCCTACTCATACAGTAAATATACAAGATTGTATGTTTGGATGTTTTGCTATTCGAAAACGGCTGAACAAATTTGGATGAAATATGGGTAGTTTATTACCCAGGAGAACGTTGTCGTGGGCTAATTTTCGACCTATGCGCAGGGAAAGCCGCTGGCAAAAGCTAGTAATGTTATAATGCAGTTATTTGTTGCCATGTACCCATGTCACTGCTTCCTCACCCCTGGTTATAAAATGCAACTTAGCTTTTAAGTCTAATGATGAACAATCGCATAACCAAATTTTATCTCGGCACATAAAATTTGGTTAGGTTAGGTTACGAAACGATAGGCAAAATCTGGTTTCTTTGTATTGTCTTTGTTTAATAAATTGTTTTATTTTATCAATCAAACGACAAGGTTAACTCATTTGTAAGGGTTTAGTATAGTAGGTAGATCCATTAAAAGATAGCTCACCTATTTTTTAAATTGAAACAATTCGAAAGCAATAATGTTTACCGACATATTTATACTATTAAGTATACCGTGACTTGACCACAAACAGAAGAACAATAAAAATAAATTTAAAAATACTTTTAATATTGATAGTATCAGTAATTCTATAAACTTATTAATATCAATATAATATAAAACCATCAACGCCGCCATTGCAATTATTTTCACCAATTCTTATAAACAAACGACTCATTTAAATAATTATAACAACATTTCAATACCTCACACAATTATTTAAACACCGCAACATTAAGCCGTACACTTTATAAAAACAATTGCAATTATTTCACACAACAGCCTTCATTACTTTTCTTTGCACAACATTTTAACTTTTTAATAAAAAAAGGCTAAAGTTATTGTTTTGCGGCTCACAGATCAAGATAGCGCTCGCCGGCAATCGAATGGATTTACCGATTTATCGATAATGTCCGTGGGTACGTCACTAATCGAATGCGCGGTGGTTTATCACCCTCTATAATCGTCATTACACTATCGGGGGTTTCTTTTTTTGTTTTTATTATAAATTGAAAACGAAAATTGATGACAGTAGCCGTTAGTTTGGCGAAACTCGTTAATTTTGTATTTTAGCACTTTATAGATAGAGTTGATAATTACAGTATTTCTATTTATTTGTTTTGTGTTATAGGGTGTTTTTATTAATGAAGCGATAAAAGAACTTTCTGACTGTCTACAGAATGATTAGGTCAGCAAATGCTAGCTCCTGCAGCTAGCATTTGCTGACCTAATCATTCTGTACATTCTCATAATAAAGAAGAATGCTAAAGACGGTACCCCGCGAAATTTAAACTTTCTTCGTTTTGTTGCAATTTGCAGGCTGTATATTAAACAGACAACTTCATGAAAAACTTATTCTTCGGAATTAAATGAAGTTAGTGTTGTATTGATCATTTCAATTATTATAATTTTTAATCGACGAAAAAAAAACGGAGAAGGTACTCTCAATTCGACGCCTACATATGTTTTTTTTAATGTATAACCACGCATAACTTTTCACAGAGTGGTCTTTTATTGGAAAGGGTACATCCCGAAGGTGGTCTCATGTAAACTTGGAAAAAAATATCCAACCCTAAGGGTAGGTAAACAGGGGATAATTGATTGTTCACTCATTGATTGTAATGTATGACCACGCATAACTTCTTACAGAATAGTCCGATTATAGCCAGTAGATTATTGCCACAAAAAATTATAAAATACAAACTTTTTAACAAAAAATTCAACCGCCGAAAAAATTTAAAAGCAAAAAATTAGAAGCCTAAGTAATTTTGAGTCGCGCAAAAAATTAATAAACAAAGATCCCTAAATTACCATAAATTTATAGAAATAACTAAACCAAATTAATTAATTAATTAGCTTGTTTGGGGCTGACTCAAAATTACAGGTTGGGAACAGGTCAACCTATGAGGTTCTCGGCTGCTTAACCATAATTAACTGTCGCTACCTTATAAAATTAAGGCCTCCAGCCAGGGCTTTATAAACAAAAAAATAGAGTGACATCTTGCTGAGGGCACCCCCTGTGGGTTACGGACCTCGGCTTAGGGCATCGCTGGTAGAGGGCAGCAAGGACGGGCTGGATCTCAATGATTTATTATTTAGGGACAAATTTGGAGCTACAGGCTCAGTGGCGCGGGCTAGCTCGAGCAAGTGACGGTGCGGACATGGATAGAGACGTCACGGCGGGCCTTGGCGGCGAGGACGTAAGGACGACGGGCTGTGACGGTGTCTTGAGAGTGCTAGTGAGTTTACTGCTCTTCTGAAAAAAGGTTGTAGTGTAATTGGGAATGATTAGGGTATGCCTCGGTTGGCGGGCTTGTGTCCCAGCAGTGGGAACAATATAGGTTGATTATGTGTATATAAGTAAAAGTATACTTGAAAGATTGAAACTAATATTAGAATCCAACAACCCCTCTGATTTATGAATTCAAATAAATGACTTGTGAAATTATGTAAATAATTCAGTACCTGAACATGTTACAAATACTTATATTCCAAAACAAAAACTTGAATACTTTTTAAATCATTCCTCCAGGTCTGCTTACCCCGGAATAAGAAGTAACAACTATCAATTGACTGCCATATTAGAGCGATTATTAGAAATACTAATAATTTACTTACGGAAACGCAATGGTCTTGTTGTTAAAAAATGTTGCGTGCACGCAATTTGTCATATTGTTTCATTAGTAGCATTATTTTGCATTGATATACGATATATGGACAATAATGTTTACTTAATTATTTGCTATTTTTCGTTAATTATTCAAGGTTTCTAAGTCTAAAGCGTTCTGCTAACATCAGATGTGTTATGGAGAAATCAGTGAGGAAAAAAATTGCGAAGAAGAACAAGATATTAAATGCCTTTCAAAATGAAAGTCATTATTTCAACTAAGGCTGGGAATCAGCATTTTTAGAATGTCTAAAATACATTAAACAGTCCCCCAAAACGTCCGCTCTTCACCACTTCCTTGGGTTTTAGCTGGGAAGAAGAACTGGCGCAACAAACCCCAGCAGCACAGCTGTCTGTTAAGTTAAATAAACTTTAATCTATACGTAGTTATGCAAAGAAATTAACATTACGAGATACAGAACATTAAATCAAATCATTTGGCATATGTGAGCTATCCATGCCAATATACCAACAAATATAATGAAATTTCTTTATATTTGTTGTTATATTGGCACGGCTGTTTAGTCCAATTTTGATCATTCTTTTTGTATTGGAAAGGAATATCCTTTCAATTTAAAATTTAAAAACAAAATTCTCCCCTCAGTGTATAAAAAATGATCCTAAACAAAAAACATTAATTAAATATGAAGCTTAGTTGGACTATAAGGTTTATTTTTTGTTAAAAAGTTATTAACAAATATTTCTTGTGACAGTGTGTTGTGTTTTTCTACAGAAGTTTTTCAATTTTCACTTTAGACATAACTTCATATTTTTCCATTAAAATATTTATTTTATATATACTAAAAAACAAAACTAATTTAACTTCTTAATTAAGTCTTCAAGCAAATACTATGCGTACAAGTATTTTTACCACAAGTATGAATATTCATTCGAACGCAAAGGTGCAACGCAAATGTGTTCACAGCTGATTACCATAAGGGAGATAGCGTTATGTTATTGTAATTGCGTATGCGGCTTTATTATTGCGATTTTAGGCATGTACTTGTATTATAGTAAGTTATGTACGGGGAGTGGCTAGAAATATGATTTGTCAGCTGCTTCGGATTCGCATATTTTCTATAGTACCCATGCGTAAGCGCTGGAGTATGACTGAGGCATACATAAATCGAAGTACATCCAGTGCATCTTACTTGCGAGAGCTATTGTCTCTTTCTAGTCAATGCAGTACTGGCTTAAATACGAAGTAATAACATTTATTTGATTTTTTCCTATAATCTAGTGAGAAAATTTATAAAATCTGTGCCAATTTTCTAAGTGATCCCAAATAAATTTTTGCTCTAACTTTGAATGTGTGAGATATTTTGGGAATAATTAATCCGCTGGATGCGAAAAGTACAGAACAGGGTCGAAGTGGCGGTGGTTCGAAGAGGCCATGTCCAGCAGTGGACGTCTTTCGGCTGAAATGATGATGATGAGAATATGGGAATAAATAAGGATTATGTCATACCTTACAGCACAGTTACTCTCGAATATAATTCCAATAGATCGACATTGGATTTGTCAGTCAAACGTCAGTGATTGGCTGGACTCGCTGAGTCTAACCAATCCCTGACGTTTAACTCAACCAACTGACGTTTGACCAATGTCGATCTATTGGAATTATATTCGAGAGTAAGCAACCAGTTAAGAGTTTTATTTCACAAATAGGGCTACATCGAGTTAGATCATATATGTTTCCAAAATAAATTGGTATTCTTCTGCAATAAAAATAAAAATTCATTCCTAGTCAACTTTTAGAAGTCCTTAATCTAAAGTTCAGTTCACTTTAAACTCTAAACAACGTTATTTTGTCAAAGTAAAATGTATGTTAATTTTGAACTAACAACACTGGTTGGGTTACAGTGACCATAACAAGCGGTTCGTGTTGAACCACCATAAACTTGAGTTAAAGTTAACCGGATCAAGAGCGGCTTGCATTACATAATAGCCTTGTACGTGATTTTAGAACATGGATTTACAATATTTTTGTGTGGCTAGACCTACATTTTTGATTTAGTGTTAAATTACTTAGAAAATAAAAGCTTTTAATTAGGAAGCAAAGTCATAAAAGCGACGAAGTTAAAGGGCCACCAAATGTTTTAAATGTTGTGTTAAAAGCGGCTATTGCAACCCAAATTTTATTTAACTATAACTAGCATGTCATATCTTATAAACAGTATCCGCTTTTATCGTAAAATGCCAAAGTCGGTTACAGAACTTAGCGATGTTCAAAACCCATATCAAACGACCCGTGTGGCTGTTATTACTTTGTCACAAGCGCCTCAACCCCCTTACCTTTTAATCATAAGTTCATAACATAACATTATTGGTTACACTAGCCTCTTTTAAACTTTGACAAAGTAAGTGATGATCCTAATAGCCATTAGAACAACATCCCAAAAAAAAAACCCTTAAAAACAAAAACACAACACATCATAATTCACGTAAAACAATTAAAAACGTATAATTTAGGCCGAACATCTGTTGTAACCGTTTCACAATATGGCACGTGGTCGAACCCCACACAGGGGTAGCGCACCGTGACCTCTTAATGACTGGACATGTGGAGAATACCGTATGGGTGAGATACGTTAGGAGGTAAAAATACTGGTCCTTGTGGTTAGCTTGGTATTATTGTTTTTATGTTTAGTTTCGTGTGGTGCTGGACGTAAGTCTGCTACGATCCGTACATGTTCATTTTGCATGTTTACATGCACACCCTCTTCACTACACACACCACACACATTCACAACCTACACCCACACTACACACACCATACGTAATCACTTGTCACCCGTCAAGTTTTAGACATAAGCTACTATTGTATCTCCTTTCATAGTCTAAGTCATTTAATTGTGGAATTGTCTTATATGTGAAGTTATAGTTCTTACACCTATTTTACCACGGAAGAGCACTGATATCCAAGATACAGGTTTTGCCTAGTTTGGAATTCAGGAGTTCATATAGTTTTAGCCGTTTACTCACCCACATTATTTGTATCCTAGTTCTTAAGAATATTACTGTATTAGGCTATATTTTATTGAGTCCAAATAAACGTTATATTATTATTATTTTGCCTCATGCACACACGCCGATTGCGATTACTACGCACCTGATCTTTCTGTAGAACATCACCAATAAGGTCACTATATGTTTTCCTAGGGCGTCCCCTCCCGGAGCTTCCCGGTGCCTACCTACCTAATACACTGTTAAAATAATTATTTGATGAAAAAACTCTGTTCAAATTAAAAAAAAAAAAACGATATTATGAAATATCCTCAACACCAAATAATGTCTAGACTAGTTCAGAAATCGTGTACAGCCATCAAAACAAACAGAAACATGCAAATATACAGAGAATCGTTCGGAAATCTTAACACTTCAGTGCCGGACGGCGGCGTCACGCGCTCGCTCGCGTGACACGCTTCGTATTATAATATTGTCACGCCAATATTAAAGGATACTTCAGCCGTGTATATTTGCTTGTTGAGTTTGGCTCGCTTTTTATGTTGCTGTATTATATTTGCTCTATATTGTTGTCCCGTTTATTCTCTTTGATAACTAAGCTCGACTAAGAAATTCATGATTAAAAAAAAAAAGTATATTAGCTCTAAGCCATTGAAAGAACTTTAACATAATGGAATGCAAATACAGATATGAATACAATAAACCCCAAAATTAGTGTTTTTATTTGAGTAGTCAGCAGGGTAATTGCTTAAGGTAATTACAATGGCAAAACCTTTCATTTTAAAAGTTTCACAATATTCATTGCGGGGTAAACGTGGTCGAGCTGATGAACTTTTCAAACATGCGAATGAATGCATTACCAATTTTCTTCGAAACCGACGTATTTTGAGGAAATTTGTGATTGTAAGTGCTAATAATGATGATACTGGTCCTCATTAAATTGGATTATACAAATCGTAATAATGTTAATGAATTTGTAGTTGTTAAACTTTAATAACAATGTAAGTTTCTAAAACATAAGACATTAAATCAACATAAAAATCAAAAGAACAAGCCGGCTCTTAAATTACACGGCTATTACAAATACAATAGAAAGTAGTCCAAAAAAAGGTTTCCTAAAGCTTTTAAAACTATAAACATAAAGTGTGATATCAATACCGAATTAACATAGTAACATAAATCGCCAAACGTGACGTAGTTACCACTAATTCTTAAAGTAAACATATTGATAAAATTTCTTGCCGACCAACAATAAATCACGACAAACCAAGATGTCTCAATATACTACAAAGTAATTTCACTGTTAGCGGAAAAGGGATGGAGATACTAACCCATCGAAAATCAATACAAAGGAGAGAGACAACCGACATTACCACGTTTCGTATTAATTAAGGAGCAAATGGTTTTAAATCATTTGCCGTCGACGCTCCCTGTGGGAATCCAGAAGAGTTATAAGACCCTTTATTCTAAATTTAAAATTACAATTCTGTAAATGTTTCGAATATTTTAAATCTTGTGTACCTCGTTATTGGTCTCTTGGGCGAAAGAAAAAAAAGGTGGCCTAAATATCGATACTTTATGGTTAAAGGTTAATGGTCTTTAAGGGGAAGGAAAGAGGTCTTTGGTGTATTGTTGAACTGCATTTAGACTAAAATACAATTTTGGTAGGACTGTTATACAGTTCTCAGAGCCTAAACGCTTTTTTATTTAGAAAAAAAAAAGCTGGTACTAGAATACTCAGTTTTACGAATAACCAACTTTTTCCAGCCGCTTTGCCCGAGTAATATACCTATATATAAAAATTTCTCTTTAATCACTGTCCATAGATAAAAACTGCATTAAAATCCGCTAAAAGATCTAAGCGTACACATACAAAATGCGACTTCATTTTATACTATGTAAAGATTTGAAACACAAAGTTTGATCATTTATGTCATTATTTATGTACAGTAAATTATTCAACTACACAGTCCTACATTACAATTTACTACCAACAAACTCCATTACAATTTCACTACGAAATGATACCTCAATAAAATCATAATAAACATTCCATTACACACAAAATCAATATTCATAAGTACAGAACACCAATTAAAACCGTTGCCACATTATCTATGCGGCCAACTGTCCCGCGACAGTTGTGTGAAACGAAACGTCACGGGCACGGTAATCGCGAGATTGGCTCATTTGATATGTGAGTGTCACGCTGAGTAGACGTGTGGCGTTGAATGGGTTAATGTTAGGGGAGGAATGTGATATTGAAATTGGCATTGCGTTTTAGATGTTTAATCGTTTTTTAAATTGCATTATTCTTAGTGAAGTTATGTGTTTATTTTTGGTCGATAGTCATTTAGATTTCTCGGTTGGATGTCGTTGAAGATAAATTAGGCACTTATTGCATTAAAACGATAGGTATTAGCAGTTCCTATGTTGACAATAGCACTAAGCGATTTACAAGAGAATGGGCAGCAGCGTTCCTATGCATTTTATCACCATACTTCGATCGTCGACCCGCCTGCCAAGCATGGCGATTATGGCAAACCGCCCAAATTGGGGGACGCCTATGTCCTGCATTGGACGTCTTTCGACTGATATGAAGATTACGATAATGATGTTGATAATACTGTATACATTTAACATGATGTGATAACTAATATCCCAAAACAGTCCCAAAAAAAAACTCGAATTCCCAAGGAGGCAACTTACCTACGTCATTTATTCAGAGTTAGCGAAAACAAAACTGCATCAGATAGATGGCTTGACTTATATAATTGGTAGTACCAAGAACGCAGCCGCACCAAAATCCGTCTTCGACACCTATGTCCGTCCCATTGATCACAAGCAAATTAATTAAACTACCCGTTACGGGAGCAAAGTGTACCAATTTCGCTCTGGTTTAAATTTAAAACTGTTGAGATTGCTGCGTCCATTTAATTGATACAGCCGGCCAAGAATCCCGGTCCGCTCGGTCGTTAGCTTATCAATATACTGATTTCACACTCGTGTGTAGCAAGTTTACATGGTGTGGTTTATTTTGTCAATGGTTTTGTTGAGAAAAGTGGTGGTTTATGTTTGGCAAAAATGTTCTTCTACCGACAAATGTGTTGTCAAAAATCTTGATTTTAATAATTATTTTATTGTTTAGAGATGAGTGTCTTTATGCTAAAACTAACTTAATTAATTTACTGATTATTATGCTTCGTAAACTTTTCTTAAGACATGATATTACTTTTGTTGCAGTTCATTGAGACACCAGTAACTTTATTATCATTTGCTAACTGAAGAGCAGTGGTGGCCTAGTGATAACGGCTGCGACTTAGGAGTTCGAACCCAGACAGGCTTTGTATAAATTTCTTCATCACCACTGCTCTTAAAACTGTGAAGGTTCTAAGACATGTGACCATCTACCAACCTGCACTGAGCCCGCGTGGTGGATTACGGCCCATGCCCTCACACCGTGAAGAGGTCTGTGTCCCAAAAGTAGAATACGGTTCAGATTTACTAACTAACCGTGAAACAACTGCTCACAGGACTCGATTTCCAGTACATATGGAAACTTAAAAATAAATCAAAATCGAAAGTCATTTTTTCAAACTAGGCTGAGAGTCAGCACTTTTTGAACGCCAAGGTTACATAAGACAGTCCCCCAAAAACGCCCGCCCTTCACCACTTCCTAGTGCTTTAGCTGTGAAGAAGAAGTGGCGCAACAAACTCCCCAGCAGCACAGCTGTCTGTTAAGTTAGAAGAACTTGATTCTATACAATATTGTGTTAGTAATTAATATTATATAACAAAACATACATTATTCGCCATATGTCAGCTAGCACACACCAATGTACCAACAAAACATTGAAAATTAAACTCAAGCTGAAATAAATAATAAAACAAAATCGCAAACAGAACTTAAAACCTAAATAAAGCCTCCAGGTATAAAGAGCGTGCTCGCTTACATATACAACGATGCAAATGAGACATATACATACATTGATGCATTTAGCTAAGTTGAAGTTACAATAGTTAAACTAGGACCTCCGGAGTAAAATAAAATAACGTTTTTAATACAAAAAAACAGTAACAAAAACCATGGTCAGCAAGACGACCAGTCACCACATGCAGCACCCGTTCACGAGCATAACGCAAAGGACAGCCATTACCCCCCTCGCCATTTTTAAGGGAGGATGGTAATCCGACCGCCGACGCTACCGCAAGCAGTGACATCTAAGGGAGCATGACGAACTTGCTGCCGTTGCTCAGGCAAGAATATTATGAACAGCTGACAAGGTCGCTAGCTAACTACATGTTGCAATACAACGCATATAAAATCATTGTAATGTACTCATTACAATGATTTTATATGATCTACTGATTATGTCCACAATAAATGAAATTAAAAGAAAATAAAAATAAATTAACGAAAGCAGTTCAATAAAAAAAAAACAATTATTTAAACTACCCATATACACTATCAGTAGGAAAGCTAATTCTGGATTGAAAGAACATAAACATTGTCTTGAGTTAATCAAGACAATGGTGCCGATTCCCTTATTCACAAACTAAACTAAATTTAAGTTCAGTGCATCTTTTTCTTTCTATTTCATTAAGGAAAGGACAGAAGATAAATTTTAGTTTAGTCCTGTCAAATTAATCAGCGCTTGACGTAAATTGACGTAATTTTAGTAGGCAAGTTTTTAATCACGTCTAAACTTGTATGGAGTAGTGACAGGCGCTGATTAATTTGACATGACTAAACTAAAATTTTTCTTTTGTCCTCTTCTTAATGAAATACAAAGGAAAAGATGCACTGAACTTAAATTTAGATTAGTTTGTGAACAAGGGAATCGGTACCAATGTTTATGTAATAATTATGTTTCCTAATACGAAAATTAAATTTTTCTCTGAACACAAAATACAAATATACATTTTAATTCATAATATTAAACAGTATAAATAAAAATATCTTTTTAATCGCAGGCATGTGAGCCTGTCGCGTGCACAGGAGCCTACCGGTCACGATGCTCGAGGACCAAAAAAAAAGGAGCATATTATCACATCTCGGTATGTCCACGGCTTTGTGAGTCCACATTTATAAAACGCGTTTGTATTATTGCTTATTTAATATGCTTTTGATTCGTTTAAATGTGGGATTACGGTGTTTTAATGGGCAAGGGTGGGTAAGATTTGTAGTAGTTTGTTTTTGGAGTTTTTAAAGTCCTGTTATGGGTACTTTATTGTAATGGCTTGTTTAACAATTTGATTTAATATCTGTATCATATATTTTTGAGTGAAGTTATTTTATCAGTGAAAATAATACAAGGGCAAATCGATGCCTTTTGATGCAGTAACAAGAAAAAGGATACTTCCATTGCTTATATAAGGTCCAGTTTTTTTTAATTCATGATGCGTAGCAGCCCTGGTCTGGACGTTAGTCTACGAAAGTAATGAAATTGAATAATTCGTTTTCTTTATTTCGTTGTTTATGTACACACAGTAAAATCCAGAGGGATACGAAGTATCTAGCCATTTCTTAAGAAAGACAATAGTATGTGAAAACAAGAAGAATTTGTGAAGTCATAAACTAAAATATATCTACCTACACATCATTGTCATCTACCTAACCTTTTCCTAACTGTATTGGGGCTGGCTTCCAGTTAAACAACTGAATATCACTATTTTACATGCAGCGATTGTCTGTCTAACCTCTGCAACCCAGTTACTGGGTCAGACGACGATACCCCATGGTTTGACTGGCTGTCAGACTTTCAGGCTTCTGACGATCCGTTACGATGAATATAATAAACTAGCTTTTCCTGCGGCTTCGCCTGCGTATTATACATACATGCAGCGATTGTCTGTCTAACATCTGCATCCCAGTTACTGGGTCAGACGACCCCATGGTTTGACTGGCTGTCAGACTTTCAGGCTTCTGACGATCCGTTACAATGAATATAATAAAATAGCTTTTCCTGCGGCTTCGCCTGAGTATTATACATATAAACCTTGTTCTTTAACTACTCTGTCTATTGTTGAAAACAGCATTAAAATCCGCGTAATTTAAAAGACCTAAACGCACAAACGCAGGAAGCCTTTATTTAATACTAGTTTTTGCCAGCGGTTTCACCCGCGTATTATATGATACATATAACCATCCTCTTCAATCACTCTATCTATTAAAACACCGCATCAAAATCAGTTGTGTAGTTTTAAAGATCTAAGCATACATAGGGACAGACAGCGGGATGCAACTTTGTTTTATACTATGTAGTGACTATGTTAAGAAAAGATGCATAGTGCTAAATCTATTTGACTTAAAAGAAGCAGCCGATAGAAAGAAAAATTAAAAGACCACAAGTGTACCTACTACATCAAAATAGTGGTTCTTAATGAAACGGACACAATTCATCGTCGTTTGCCATTTAACATACGGAGGCAGCTTAAGAATGATATATCTCTTTTAAAGGTTGCATTAACGCATTTAAAGTGTACATAAATTACTTATTTCATGTATAAAATGATGGACTAGAAAAATAAGTATAATATATCATGCTCAGTGAATTTCTTATAAATTGCGCATCAATTTATTATGAATTATAATTTATTCTCTAAAGTTAGTTTATAACTTGGAGGAGCTTGTGGCTAAGTTACAACAGCCGCACGGGTCGATCGTTCAGGTTAAGCTACGTTTGCCGCGGTTGGTCCATGGATGGGTGACCATCTTTACATAACAAGACACTTCCGTGCTTCGGAAAGCACGTTAAGCCATTGGTCCCGGCTATCTTTCATAGATCTTAGACAGTCGGGTCGTCAGAAGCCCGAAAGTCTAACAATCAGTCTTACCAAGGGGTCGATACCCCTTAATAAGACTGGTTGTCAGACTATTACCCAGTAAGTGGGTTGTGGAGGTCAGATAGGCAGTCGCTTCATGTAAAATACTGGTACTCAGCTGCATCCGGTTAGACTGGAAGCTGACCTCAAGATAGTTGGGAAAAGGCTAGCAGATGATGAGTTAGTTTATAACTTAACCGTAGACGTAGATTATTTGCAGGTTAAAGACACTTTTTAATTACTGTTATAATATACATGTTCGTTGCCAGGCCAGACCCCTACCATAGGATTTTAATAGCGCAGTGGAAGTTATGGTGGGCCCTGGGTCAAGAGTGGCGTACGAACTTGTCCGCCGTGCGCGGAGCTAATCTATAATATATTTAAAGAACTCACCTGGTGGTAGACGAACACCTGCTCTGGAGCCTACCTGGATTTATGTATGTAAGCGAGTGTATATTGTATTGTGTAGTGACGTTATGAGTATTATCCAGGATATCAGCCGCTGCAACACGCCTGGTAGCAGGACATGCGGTCTCCAAATCACGCGTTTTCCAATAGCGTCACTTAACCTCCAAAATAATTCAATTTCAACAAACTTAACCCGTATTATTTCTTCAAATGGGGTTATTTAAACAAACAAGCAATTGGATCACGACTAATTGTCACAAACGAATCAATTTAAAGGGATTAATTTACAAACGCGTCGCGAGATCCCAAAACGGCGACGGACCTTTTTCCAAGCCAAAACCCAAGAGAAGTGTCAAAGTCAAACTTGACAAGTCAGATGTCACTCCGTTCGGGCGCGTTCCGTTAGGCGCATAGAGTAACCAATTTAAACGGGACGGAACAATACAGATTTACAGTCATCATAATTTCAGCCGAAAGCCGTCCACTGCTGGAAATAGGCCTCCTTCAATTTGGGGGGCTTTGCCATAATCGCCACGCTTGCAGGCGGGTCGGCGATCGCAGTATGGTGGTAAAATGCATAGAGAACGCTGCTGCCCATTCTCTAGTAAGTCCCTTAGTTGCCTTTTACGACACCCACCGGAAGAAATGTGGTGGTGCTATTCCTTATTTTTGTCACCATTTTTGGGACCGGATTTACAGTAGTTCCGAATAAGACACATATCTTTCTCGGTACTTATAGCTGTAAAATATGTTGATTTTCAGTTTAATAAACCTCAGGGTTTTATAAAAGACTAGCTTTTGCCAGCGGCTTCGCCCGCGTGGAGGTCGGAAATTATCCCGCGGGAACATACTATCGGGATAAAAAGTAGCCTATGTCCTTTCTCAGGCTCTAAACTATCTGTGTACCAAATTTCATTTAAATCGGTTCAGTAGTTTTAGCAGGAAAACGAGACAGACAGACAGACAGACAGACAGACAGACAGACAGACAGACAGACAGACAGACAGACAGACAGACAGACAGACAGACAGACAGACCGACAGACAGAGCTACTTTCGCATTTATAATATTAGTATGGATATATTATAATATTATATTATATTATAGTATATTATAGTATTGATATGGAATGATAATTTCATAGGTTTTTTTTACGATGGGTCATTAAGGCTGTGTTAATTGTAATTGCCTCTATTAAATTTATAATCGCATTTTATGATATAATTTTCAGATTTTATCGCTAATATGGTGGAAAATACAGAAATTTTCACGATATGCTAACATTAATCGGCTTCAGATTTTGGCATAACCTTGCATAACCTTTATGAAAATAAACGAAGCAAAAAAGTACGTAAATATTGTAGCAAATGGCGTCCTATAGTTTATTTTACCCCCATAAAAAGAAGGCTTGAGTATAATATGTGTACTAAACCTCATTTTACTAGCTTTAATACTGAAAATCAGCCAAGGATTGAAACGTCAACCCTTATGGTCAAAAAGCAGTCATTATAATCCATTTGTGAAGATGAGCTTTCAAACTATATTTAAGCAAAATAAATAGAAACAATAGTAGTTCCAAGAGTAGGGTACCAAAGAAAAGCTCATGTATATCTTTGGATATTTATGAACTAAATATGAACTACAATAAAATTAATGTTCACAGAATTATTATTTACTAGCTTCTGCCCGCGACTTCATCCGCGTTAAATTTCTTGCTCCCCCGACCCTTCCCGTCGCGTCGAATCGCCTATCCGTGCGATTTTCCCCGTTTTTGCAACATTTTTCATAACTGCTCCGCTCTTCTTAGTTGTAGCGCGATGTTATATAGCCTATAGCCTTTCTCGATAAAAAGGCTACCCAAAACAAAAATAATTTTTCAATTCGGATTAGTAGTTCCTGAGATTAGCGCGTTCAATCAAACAAACAAACAAACTCTTCAGCTTCATAATATTAGTATAGATTATGAAAAGTTAAAGAAAAACTAAATTACACTAAGGAATAAACATGAGAAAGAAAAACAAAACAAAATATGCAATAGTGCTAATGTAACGTATACATCTTTCTAAAACCACCTATCGCTATCTCGTTCTATTGTTTAGAAAAGGACAAGGATGGGTGTAACTTATTGTACATTTATGGATGACAAGTTTTTGTCCAAGGAGGTTAGTGTATAAAATAAGCATGAGTGGTCTTTCGAGTCCATAAAGGTATGAAAATGTTATTAACTACAAATTGCATAAATATATTCTTCATGCTTCAAATCCTGTTTTATTGGTGACACACTTTATTTATACATTGATGGGTTTTCATTATAATTGATAGAGTTTATTACATATATCGGGCAATGTGTGTGAACATGCATAATGTTTTGGTCAAAATTGGCCTCCAAGATGAAATCGACGCAAAAGACCACTTAAGTGCCGAAACTGCTAAAGTGAATTTGCCTGAAACATAATTTCAGACAGATTCACTTTAGCAGTTTGGCGTACTAACAAGAACTTTCCTTTAATAATAAGCACCATTGCTGCACAAGTACAAACAAATTCCTTTTAACCTGCATCTTAAAGAGCAATGTAAATAATCCCCAGCCTACGTGCCTCAGTCAACTCAGTAACAAATGGCAGTACTTTATCCCTCGCCCCACACTGAATACCCATTTAATAGTTTAATTTACAATCTATATTCATCGAAGAATATTTATAATCTGTCATCAAGTTATAATAACATCACGACTGATCTACAAGGTGATGAAAATTCAATCGAGATGGAAATAATATTTTATTTTGGACGTTAAAATGAAGGATAAAACTGACTGTAAGGGGTGGCAGTAAGCGGAGAGTATCGTTGTGAGGATTTTGCGTTGTACACACGGGGTAAAAAGTAAACGAACTGATGTAGAACTTTGTTAGTGTTGTGTGCTCAAAAAAAGGCACTTCTATACTAGTATTATAAAGAACTAGCTTTTGCTAGACACTTCGCCCTCGTGGAGTCTGTATATGATCCCACGGGAACGTACTACCTGGATAAATGTACCCGGTGTGATAATCCAGGTTATAAACTATCAGTGTGCCAAATTTCATCCAAATCGGTACTTACTCTTGATTTTAATTCCAATCGATTGACATTGGAATTTTGACGTCGCGTATTCTTGAGTTCGACGCTACCGCCAAAATGTGTTTAAATTGGGTGTCCATTTTGGAGAACTAAGTGGAATCGGGATCGGGCGTTGTTGTTGTTCCAATTTTGATACTATTGTTTTCAAGAGTACCGCAGCATCACGTGTATGCAAAATTAATATTGAAATCGTATTGGCTTTAGATCGGAATTAAAATTAGGTTGAAGAGTAAACCCCCTGTTCAGAGGTTTTTGCGTGAAAGAGTAACACAAATCCATATTCACAAACTTTCACGTTTATAATATTAGTAGGATTAAAATTTGTGAAGATTTAGCCCACGTAAGAATGGACGTAAAACTATCGCGGGGGATTGAATGGTTCGTCGAGCACACAGAATCCAAAAAACTGCATACCAGTGCACTGTAAAACACACACAGTGAGAGTCCGTGGGCCGTACAACCACTCGAGCACAGTGCGGGCTGATGATGTCACATGACTTCGAATTTTTAGTTTTAAAACATTGTTTTATCACGATGTTTTTCTTCACCGTTTTGAGAGCAGTTGTCGTGAAATAATTAACATAAAGCAATGCACCTATTTGGGATCGAACCTTCAACCCACAATTCGTAAGTCACTGCCGTTACTATTGGGCCAACACTGCTCAAAAGTAAGCATATTAGGCTAAATTTAGATTTGGAGAGTTAAATTATGTAAGTGAAAATCTGGTCCTTGCAACCGCAAGACAATTTATCAATTTATCAATAATTTAAGAAATCCATTCCATTACTAAAATAACTGCTGCCACTCGGCATGCTGCCACGTTTAAATGGGCTGGATACATTTGCCGTATGTTAGACATTATAAGGGTCAAACTTACGACCCTATGGGTCCTGCCAAGAGACATCGCGTCAGGCCCAGAAGGAGATGGCGGGATGAACTGAACTCTTTCAATAAAGATTGGTCCTTGACAGCTCTGGATAGAGAGACATAGAAAGAGATTAAGGAGGCCTTCAGCTTACAGTAGGACATCAACTCCTAATGTTAACTTCTTAATCTTAACTTCTTAACTAATATTATAAATGCAAAAGTAACTCTGTCTGTCCGTCTGTCTGTCTGTCTGTCTGTCTGTCTGTCTCGCTTTCCTGCTAAAACTACTGAACCGATTTAAATGAAATTTGGTACACAGATAGTTTAGAGCCTGAGAAAGGACATAGACTACTTTTTATCCCGGTAGTATGTTCCCGCGGGATAATTTCCGACCTCCACGCGGGTCAAGCCGCTGGCAAAAGCTAGTAAAAAATAAAAAAGTTCAAGAAAATAAATATTTCTTTGAAAAAGTTTATTAAACAATTCAAAAGCTAACTTACTCATCAAAACAATAAAGTCTAGCCAACCTACCCGTCTGTATAGAACCACAGCAACCGGCGAAATGGGAATAAGTTTTGGCGTGGTCCTCACATAAATCAGAAAGACCAGTGTAGCTCAATTAAAAGACTACTATCTGATGTGGTCAGAGCTCGGTGTCATTTATTTCACCACAGATATGTGTTATACGGGATGGAAAAGGTACATATGAAATTCTTGAGAGTAAGAAAGTATAGACTCTAAAACATTTAAGATTTCAAGACGTTAAAATTCGACGAATCATTGTTGCTATTTACATTACTTTCAATTTTTTGGCCCGCGTGGATGTCAATAAATTCACAATTTCACCCTCTTAACCTACACCTAAACTCACAAAGAATACATCCTCCAAATTTCATATCTCTAGGACCAGAGGTTTAGGCTGTGCGTTGATATATCAGTCACTCAGTCAGTCAAGACTTTGAATTATATATATACAGATTGATTCATTAGATCAAATTCAAACGTTGCTTTAGGAAAAAAACTTAACACCAGATTGTCAGTAAGTTTTCGGAGACTCATTTAATGATATCATCATTCCCCTGCCTCTATTTCAACTTATTCGGGGTTCGTGCAACATTGTCATAAACATCATCGTATACATCTCTTATTCATTAGTCGTCATCTCAGTAGACACTTTTCTATCCATATCATCTTACACACAGTTCATCCAAAGTTTCTGTAGTCTTTCCTAATAGCCATCCACATTCATACTCTGGACTATATACAGTATCAACCCTAGCTCTAAAATATGTAGGTACCTTTGTGATCAGCCTGTATATAGTTAACCAATTTAACAGACTACAGTTCAGAGTAGGTATTGATCGCTCATCGGATTTGGCGATACTGTACTGATATTTTTAAATGCTTTACAGTCCATTCTTTGTGGCAATTATTGGATTTCATATTGTTTTCTTGAAGATTAATCGATGGGTTGCCACAATGAAAATTCTGTGGATTATTTTGACTACTCACTGATCTTGATAAGTTTTTACTTCTTAAGATACTAAGAGTGGAGAAGAGACGGACATGACTCGATTTCAACTTGAGGCTCATAATGGACAAGTAACATAATGAAAATATCCCTAGAAATGAAATCAGCATCTTTTTACAAGCTAATGATGATAATTTGACTGGCCTGTTAGTCTAGTGGTTAGTGACCCTGACTGCAAAGACTGAGGTCGTGGGTTCGATTCCCACCCAGGACAAATCTTTGTGTGATAAGCATAATCATTTGTTCTGTGTCTGAGTGTAATTTATCTATAATATGTATGTATTTAGAAATATATAAGTATGTTTATCAGTTGTCTGATTACCATAGTACAGGCTCTGCCTAGTTTGGGATCAGATAACGGTGTGTTGATGTCCTAAGATATTTATTTATTTATTTATTTATATGGTGATGCATAGGAAGGAGGAAAATGTCGGCAGGATATTTTCAGTATGAATGTCGATGGCTATAAGAATAGGGGAAGACCAAAGAATATCGTTTCTTTGTCGATATGACTGGACTATGTGATAAGCAAGAAAAAGAATAAGTACCGAGAGATGACAACTAATAGAGAAGTATCGAATAAAAAGACATTGCGCCGACCTCTCATAAATTGGGGCATAGGAAAGATAAAAAAAAAAAAAAAAATATTCCACAACTACCACACAACGCCATCTAGTCCCAAGCTAAGCAGAGCTTGTGTTATGGGTACTAGACAACTGATAAACATACTTATACAAGTTTATTTTTAGTATATGCGAAACCTGAATATAGTTTGTTCAGAATCAGTAACTGAATCGATTCCAATAATTTTTACACCATGTTATATTTTGTACCAAAAATATTTAATTACGCTTCCAAGTCGCGGGCCTTAGTGTTTTGTTTCGATTTTAAAATTATCATGTCTTTCTCGTATTCAAACGTCCATTACACGGAGATGGTACGTACACTAGCTGTTTGTGGTGATCTGCATATGTTTTTGCGTGGACAACCAGGTAACTTATCAAGCTTATAACTTTGTGATTATTAATGATACAGTTTTGAATTTTTTTTCATAGATTCTTTACATAAAAATACTAGACCCGTGTTTCGGGTTTCGCATAAACAAAAATTAATGTTGTATATTTCTAAATACATACATATTATAGATAAATTACACCCAGACACAGAACAAATGATCGTGCTCATCACACAAACATTTGTCCTGGGTGGGAATCGAACCCACGACCTCCGGCATAGCAGTCAGGGTCACTAACCACTAGACCAACAGGTCTGTGTAATGATGATTTCACGACGATTCATTCTTCTGAGTTGCGTCTTAGTAAAGTAGTGCAAAGTCACACAAGTATACAGGCACACAAGCTAATATTATTCGTTTGACCAATCCATTTACATTAATAAAAAAGTGGGAATCGAACCCACGACCTCCGGCATAGCAGTCAGGGTCACTAACCACTAGACCAACAGGTCTGTGTAATGATGATTTCACGACGATTCATTCTTCTGAGTTGCGTCTTAGTAAAGTAGTGCAAAGTCACACAAGTATACAGGCACACAAGCTAATATTATTCGTTTGACCAATCCATTTACATTAATTAAAAAGACGGATATGCTACTGCAGCAATAAAATCACAGTATGCATCTAGACTTCACACTGTTTCCCGGATCTCTCCCTCCAAGACAATCATGAGGAAAATAGTCGAAAGTGAAGGCGGCTACTTTAAAGAGCACTCTTTATATACCTCGCTCTAAATACTAGATCATAAAACACCAGTTATGTCTACCGAAGAGTAACGATCGCTTTAGTGATTTTTTATCGATACGGTCGTGATTATAATCGACTTTCGGCTATTAACATTGATATTTTGATTGTCTCGATATTGTGGAGAATGTGAAAGATTTGGTCTGATTTATGATTTTGATTGATGTAGGATTATGTGCAATTTTTTGGTGAAATGACGTGTGAAAAACAGTTATGTTTGGTAAAATAGTTTTAATCGCAATTAAGACATTTTTGACACATAACGAAAAGCCTGCTTTCCGTGAAGAGTTAAGCAGAGGTGCACCTATAAACATAGCTGGAAATGATGGTGTCCACAGTGTAATATATCAAATTGTTCCAACTGGGCACAATTCCCGATTTCGAGGGGCTACTGAAAAATTCTGGCAACAAATACACAATTAGCACAAAATTTGAACAGACGTTAATTTTATTAATCAGGTACAATTGGCTTTTTGCACTAAGTACTTACTACCGGACTTTTACAATTTAATCTGCTATATTAATTTATTTGATACTAAGGTTCATTTGTCATGAATGCGTGTAGATTATGTAAGTAGACTTCATTCATCACACCCATGAATGCAAATACTGTAGATTGTATAAAAAAATAAGCCTGTGTAAACATAAAATCTATGCATTAGTCGATGATCTGATCTGATATTTTATGTAAACTGCTAAGTTTCAATGACTTCTAATTATTCACCGCTGCTACTATTTCAACTGAAGCAGGACTATTCTGTAAAAACCTCACCGTGACAAGATAAATGAATTGACTTGAAATGAGCTGTCACTTCATTTGAAACTAGGGATTGACACTATTGACAGCTCACGTCACCTAAGTTTTCACGGCGAGATTTTCACTAAATAGATTGACTGCATGCTCTTCTTAAACGTAAACCTGTTACCATACGCTTATACCCTGGAGTCGTTTACTTAAGAAAACAGATCATACACTCATTATGCATTCCCCACATAAGTTGCCAACAAAAATAATTTCTCAATGATATGGCAACACTGGCCATTACGCCGGTTACGGTATTTTGTGAGAATCGAGCGCCGTGCGCCGATCAATTATGATCGATATCGTTTTAATCGATTGTAATCGGTAATGACGCGAGACACCGCAGCTGTAAATTTTATTTATATCGGCGACTAGGTGAATTAGAAAAAATGCGATTTTTTTTGGTTAAACTTTTGAGTTTTGTTAAATTAACTAACTGTTGTAATTGGTTTGGTAAAACTTGGCAGGTAATTTTTTTATGCACTACTTTAGAATAGATTAGGGCGGGTCATATCTATGGGGGCATCAAAGCAGATGTCGATCACACAGTGGGCAGACCTAAGAAACGCTGCCGTGACGATTTGGACTCTAAAATATTCTGTCTAGCTGTCTTCTTATAATTGTCTAGTTTATTAAAATATCAAAATTGTGCAGACGGAACCAAAATAAATTAAAAACCATATTTGTGTTAAAAAAAATACATGAAACCATCAATTTTTTCATAAATCAAGTATTATCTTTAAACAACCGTTTCTTGGCCATTTCAGTAACTTTGTAACAAAACTAGATGGCGCCACTTGGTGAGCCTTTTTATTCACAACACAAGTTTATATATATTGACAGTTTTAAGCTTCCATTTTTAAACACCATCGATATAATGTGACCATTATTGTTACACAAATTAAGAGGCAAAGTAATGCCTTTGCAACTACCATAATAAAACCATTTAATATTTAAATAATGTTTACATTTTTCAATAGCTTTAGTCCTGAATCTAATTACACGCATCCCATTATAATAATTATAATGCACTATCTATCATGTAAGCCTTTATCGATACTGATAGGAATCGATTTTAAAATTCATCTATACTAATTAGGTATCGATATTATAGCAGCGTTCGAATAAAAAGCCCAACACTATTTACGCGAGACATGTCAAACATAATGCTGAATTTTAAAAAGGTCGATTAAAAAATAAAACCATCGCTTCCGCGGGTATGAGCTGTGCAACGGACATGATTATAAATCTTGCATTGTGATTGCAAGCACACATGAGAAAGTATTTGGAGATCTACGTTTAAACTATTAAACTAAAAATATAATAACATTTTAACTGTTGAAAATAAAATATGTTTTTATTTTAATAGTTCATTTATTATAAATTATTAATTTCAAAAATACTTAAATAGTGTTCTAATAATTATACTTTTATGTTAGTATAAAACTTAGCGTAATAGGGATTTAAAGTAATAAATACAATCTAAATAACTGGTTTTTCTTTCAATATCACAAAAATGACTTTTACGTTGTCCAATGAGTCAGCGAAATAAAGGACCAACTCTTATTATAAACAAGCCAATAAGTCCATATAAAATATAAACTCTTTCCATACAAACACGTCGTAAAGGTAATGTTAACAGCACCATAATGGCGCACATCCACACTAGTATTATAAATGCAAAAGTAACTCTGTCTGTCTGTTTGTCTCGCTTTCCTGCTAAAACTACTGAACCGATTTGAATGAAATTTGGTACACAGATAGTTTAGAGCCTGAGAAAGGACATAGGCTACTTTTTATCTCGGTAGTACGTTTCCGCGGGATATTTTCCAACCTAAACGCGGGCGAAGCGGCTGGTAAAAGCTAGTTTTAAATATTATAAAAAATCAATATTACATTATAATGTCCAAACAAAAATTATGATCACAATTTCATCGATACTTCAGAAAATTAATCGTGCAATCCTTATTTTATGTCTCATTTCACTCAAAAAATTGAACACGCAATTTTATTTCTTAACCCCACAAAAATAAAGACCAAAATTGCATGAAATTGAATAGGTCAGCAAAGAAGGTGATATTGTGTAAAGAGCCTAAAGGTACAGTCGGGCACATAAATAACTGCGCGCAAGATATGAAGATGTCGAGTGCTTTAATGAAACGTCAAAGTACCTCGCTCATTGATTGCTCGCGAGAAAGCATAAATCGTATGCGCTCACGGGTACTCGCGACGCTTAAATCATTTTGCGCCTGATTGTACGTGTTTGTTTATGTTCCTGATGGCCAGTGTGTGCCACGTGCACTGCGTTGCTTACTCATTATAGATAAATTGCGAAATGAGATTGGCGCGCGCGAAGGTTGGGATTGAGTCTTTTTCTGGACCAATTTCATGTACTCAATGTTCTTGAAACGTATCCCGCAAAATTCAAATGTTCTTATGTATTTTGCAATTTGCAGGTCAGTGACAATGACACCGATAGTTTCATGACGTAATCAGTCAATGGAATTAAATGAACTTAGAGGGCAAGTTTAATGATTTAATTTGTTGTAATTCTGTAAATATAAACGTGCTATTGATGTGAATCATATTTTAATCATCACACAACCTGACAATGAACTGCAAATAGCAAGAAACTAATGAATTTGAATTTATATATGAAAACCTGTTGTTATCACATTTTACAGGCTTTTTTCTGTAAAATAAGATTGAAATAGGATAGAATCTCGTGGCTGCATAATAAAACAACAGTCACACCGATCGCTGGACCAGCTTAAGCTACACTTCTCGCGGCTGATCTGTGGATGGGTAACTCTCTATACCTGCCAAGACCCCTCCATACGTCAGAAAACACGTTAAACCATTGGTCCCGGCTGTCATTTTTAGATCGTTGACAGGCGTTACGCGTTATTAGAAGCCCGAAAAACTGACAACCAGCTTAGCAAGGGGTATTACCCTGTAACTAGGTTGTAGAGAATGAAATGTTAAAATGGAATACTTAGAGTGAAACTTTATGCCTTCCTGTGTTTTTGTAATTTTTTTTGTATTTTTTATTGTTGTTGTGGTTGCACGCAACATAATTAAAAAAAAAAAATGCATCTACAGATCTACATAAATATTTACTCAATTTAAAAATACAATTGTGAATAATACATTTGACATAGCACACCTTGTCCTCTTCCATCCTTTGTGTTACTTTCTTTGTCCTTCAAGTTCTTCAAGCCTAGTGCGTGAATTAAAAGGTAAAAAAAGCTATTATGTTGTAGAATATATTTAATTGTTTTTGGTGATCCATAGCCAATGGGACCCTATCACTAAGGTTTTGCTGCCCGCCCGTTAGTCCGTTTGTCAGAGGGATGTATCTTTTAAGCCGTAATACCTATTAGACCACCATACCTATTACCATGTACCTAGATTCATCATTACTGCATAACCTTTTATAACCGACTTAAAAAAAAGGAGGAGGTTTCACAATTCGATTGTAATAGGTCTTTACCTATGAAAATGCCGTTTTGTATGAAAAAAATTAAACGATTTTTTTTCATGTATTTTTTATTTGTATTAATCGAAATAATCACCCATGCAGTCAATGCATCTTTGCCAACGCAGTGGCAGTTTATTGATGCCCTTCTTAAAAAATCAGCTGAACGGGAGGCAACAAATTCTTCAAAGGCATTTTGTACTGCCTCTCGGGTATTTAATTTTATTCCCGCCAAGAAGTTATCCAAATACTGGAAAAAGTAGTAGTCTGTAGGCGCAAAGTCTGGTGAGTAGGGCGGATGACGGAGAGCTTCCAACCCCAGTTCTTGCAACTCGGAGACCGTCTGCTGTGCAGTATGAGGTCGCGCGTTGTCGTGCAGGAGCAGCGGAGACGAGCGATTGACCAATGCTGGTTGGAGATGTGCCAGCTTCTCCATCATTGAGTTCAGTTCTTCACAGTACACATCTGCAGTAATGCTCAACCCGTTTGGTAAGAAGCTGTGATGAATCACACCGGCGCTAGACCACCAAACAGTGACCATCACTTTTCTAGGGGTAAGTTTTCGTTTAGGGCATTGTTTAGGTGCTGAACCAGGATCCAACCAACTTGTTGAGCGCTTGCGGTTATCAAACAGAATCCATTTTTCATCGCAGGCAACAATGCGGTTCAAAATTCCTTCATTTGTGTGTCTGTTGAGCAGTGCAAGGCACGTATCGACGCGTACTTCGCGCTGGCGATCATTGAGTTCGTGGGGCACTCATTTGTCAAGCTTTTTTACCTTGCCAATTTGACGCAAATAGACCAATATTGTTTTGACGCTAACGTCGAAAGCTGCTGCTAATTCAGCCGTAGATTGTGTATCATCAGCTTCCACAATCGCCTTTAATTCGTCATTGTCGACCAAAGTCTTAGGACGACCGCGAGGTTCATTTTTCAGGTCGAAATTTCCAGAACGGAAGCGAGCAAACCAATAACAGGTAGTGCGTTGGTTTGTAGTGTTAGCTCCGTAAACGTCGTTGATGCGTGCCGCTTGTGCCGCGTTGCTGCCACGACGGTACTCATATTCCATAATTACTCGAATTTTTAACGTATCTATGATGACGAAAAAGATTGAAATGCGATGAAAATGTAACACTAATCAATAAACAAATGACTACTTTTGGAAAAAGAATTCCATGTTTTTAAAATAAAATTAATTTGAAATTAGAATTCTTAGACAAACAAAAATTATTTTGATTTGAAATGGCCAGTACTGCAGAACGGCAATTTCATAGGTAAAGACCTAATATATATATATATATTTTTAATGTGTGTTCGTGGATAACTTCGTCGTTTATGAACCGATTTTGATAATTCTTTTTTTTTTCAAATATGTTGGGATCAGCTTTCAGTCTTACCGTCTTACTAATGTTAGTCGATGGCCGCAACAACAGCAAATAATTACGATAAAATAAAATAAAAATTAATGGGGGTAAAAAAAAATGTTAATTGCACGGCAGTATGAAGCCTTCTGCTCTTGGCTTGTTTTTTTTTTGTTGTCACTTCTTTTTGCTGTGGAATGTATCATATGTGCTTTTACCGTGTGAAAATTATTTACATATAACTTCTTTAGCAGTGAGCATCTTTGTTATTAATACTTTAATTGTGGCGTTCCGCGCATAAAAGTACCAGTAGGGAGGTATTGAGTTAAGGCCGGATGTAGAATCTAGAAGAGTCCCTTTATTATGATGATTACAAAAAAAAAAAAATCCTAACACTTTTTGTAACAGACATCCAAAGTTGAAATTCTGAAAAAACTAGTTTCGAGAAAATGGAGTTTGAAAGTTAAGGCTACAAATACAATGTTCTACTCGTTTGTTACATATATTTTTCCACATAGATCCCAACACATTATATACATCAATGTATTAGTTACATAACTGATACTGTACTGCCAATATACAAATAGTATTAAAATTCAAAAACTCAACATAATAATTATAAAAATATCGACATTTTATAAGACTTACCGACATCTGGTATCTTTTTACGAAACATTTCCTTTAAAAAAAATGTGCTTGGAAATGTTGTCTATAGATGTGAAGTGTAACAAATTTGTTGTAGAACAATAATCAATAAAAATCACAAAGTGGCATATTTTCACCCAGTTTACAAAAACGCAAATATATTGGAAACTCAATGCCGACATCTGGTACCTTTCTGCGCGGAACGCCACACTTAGTTATAAAATCATTTCTCCAGCAGCGCCATTTCATAGTACAACAAAGGGAAGCACTATCTGATCTCTGCCCTATAAAAGCAGGAGTTCCGCAGGGCAGCGTACTGGGCCCCATACTCTACTTACTCTTCACTGCGGATCTGCCGACGTCTAAATCCTTAATTACTGGAACCTTTGCTGATGATACCGCTATACTAGCTACACATAGCGACTCAAAAATAGCCTCACAAATACTCCAAAAAGGGCTAAATGACATATCCCACTGGCTCAAAAAGTGGCGGATTAAAGCAAATGAAACAAAATCAGTCAACGTAACATTCACCTTAAGAAGAGACACTTGTCCTCCAGTCACACTTAACAACATTGTAGTCCCACAGGCAGATCATGTTAGATACCTTGGATTACACTTGGACAAAAGACTTACCTGGCAAAAACATATTTTCACTAAGAGAAAGCAACTTGGTATTCAAACCCGAAAACTTTACTGGCTCATTGGACGAAAGTCTCAACTGTCTCTCGAAAACAAAATACTTCTGTACAAGGCAATACTGAAGCCCGTCTGGACGTATGGAATCCAACTGTGAAGTACTGCATCCCATTCCAACA
The DNA here is from genome assembly GCA_932294355.1 of Aporophyla lueneburgensis. NCBI lineage: Eukaryota > Metazoa > Arthropoda > Insecta > Lepidoptera > Noctuidae > Aporophyla > Aporophyla lueneburgensis. The sequence goes on along the minus strand of OW028758.1, from coordinate 22,274,516 downwards.
TTGAAATCATACAAAGATTTCAAAATAAAGCACTCCGCATGATAACCAATGCCCCTTGGTTCGTACCCAATGAATTATTACACCGTGATCTACGCCTGCCCACTGTGAAACAGGAAATTGTACGCCATACCAGAACCTACAAAGAGCGTATCGAACGACACCCAAATACTCTGGCCCGGCCACTTATGGCAGACCATAACAAAGCGCGACGTTTAAAGCGCAAAATACCTCAATATTTAATACAATCACAGTAATCACAACTACTGTTTTAACAATGAGGATGTGACATAGGCCACATACCAAGCGCGCCAGCGATAGCACCAACCAACATACTGCTGAATGTCCCACATAAAGGAGACAGATTGTAGTAAATACAGAATACAAAAAAAAAACCATTATAACGACCAGCTAACGGGGTAAAAGCGTTGTCTGCCTTGTTCTATTTTTAATATTTTTCCTCATCAGGCTGATGACTTATCAGGGTAGCCCGTAACAACATCAAAATAAAACTACACTATGTTGTATCGAGTCAAAAGCCTCACACGGCTCACCAAAAAAAAAAACCAAACAAATTCTCTCAACAAACTATTCTACATTCAAAACTCCAGCTGCACAACAACAACACTAACAAATATCAACACTGTCTCAAAAGACTCGGATCATCAGAAGCCCGGTGTTTGCAAATCCTTATAGCTAATTACAACCGCTTATAATTACTCCGTCCCTTTAGATAAGAATTTCTTTTATTTTTGCACGCGCACCTGTAAGCATAAGTGGCTCTTTCACCAGTTTTTTCGCTTATAAGTATAAGTTTACATGTTGATATGGTAACTAATGTTGACAGCTGTCACTTTTGACGGAAAGGGTTGTGCTATTCGGGTTTTTGGTCTGACTGTATATTTTTTTTACCGTTTAATTAAATTTTGGTTTATAAAAAGTCGATGGACGGTCATAAAATACTGGTTACGTAAATACATAGCGATTTTTGACACCGTAATGTCAAATTCTGGAGAATATTACAGATTTTAATGACAGCCATTATTATATGACGGAACCGTTTTTGTATGAAGTTAAGACTTAACTAATTAATGGAGACGCCTGCCTAATTATATTAAAAATAGCTGCAATATTCACTACAAAGTTTTCTTAATAGCTATTTTGCTATGCACGATGCAACGTTTCTAAATGAATGCCCATCATAATGTATGCCATCGATGCAAAAATAAACGATTAATCAAAACGTTTTACAGGCTCTAAACAATAAGCTTCTAAACTTGATGAAGCAATAAATTATAATATAGTCATGCCATTATTAACAGCTATTATAACGCTTCTATAGACGAAAAAATATCGTTCAAAGGATTAATCAAATACAAAGTTGCAGACCACTACCATTTAAAGATTTGACAACTACAAAATAGCCATAATGAAAATTTTATAGCGTTGTCCTACACAAAACCGATAATTAAAAATACTCATTTCTATTTTAAACAATTTCTTCATTTCATAATTCGCGTTCGAACTTCAAATTAATGATCGAACGCAACAGCTAGACCTGTCCCTTATTCGATTATTTAAATTCAAGAAGTGATAATTATCGAATAATTATTGTTATTTATCATCGTTTATTCGGTTCCTTTAAAGCATTATTGCTTACGCCTAGTAGTTTTTCGTAGTGTTGTCGTGTTATATTTGCATACAATGTCGATTATCGATTGTCGACACCACTCTTTATGATGAGTATTTTTTTTCTGTATTTATTTCACGAACACTAAGCGTTGGGTTTTAGTTATGGCAGCCAGAAACGATATGTCATCCTTATATGAAGAAGTATGCGAAGTTAATTTACATTGCACGTTTGTAATTAAAAACTATTGTAACTATTTGCATTTATTAGATATACTGCCTGACTCGTACTTTTATGGCTGGCAAGTACACATAACTTCTGTTTTAAAAGAATTATGAATGAAATATGCTACTGTTTATTTACTTTCGAATAAATGAATGAATAGTTTGTTATCAGACTATTTTTATTGTATTTCATTTCAGAATATAACGCGCTAGTTTTGTTTTAAGCGGTGCCTTGTTTTATAAACAACGATGGTTTATGCTTTCAAGTTATCCTCGGGCAAAACATGACTACCAACACAAAGATAATTCGTGAACTCTATACAAGGTGTTCTCAATAAAGCACTCATCCCATTCGGAGAGAAAATACATTTTGAAGTCCGAAGTTATCTATTGTAATGTAGAGAGAAAAGAAAAACGTTTGCAATCATAACGATTTCACTTTTCATCAATCAGTTCGGTCGTAACAGCACTCATTATATCAGTATTTATCATTACTACGTATTTTAATTGCGAACGATCGTATGCGAAAATTGCTTTTGCTACGAAAAAAAATTCTTTCAGATAAAAATTTGTAATTGATACGAATAGTTAATTATAGATACAATTAAAGTGCTTTATGCAATGCCCGTCACTATTTAGCTGTAATAGCTGTAATTCGAAACGTTACGCTGTACTGATCAATTATACGTTTATACCTCATTATAGTTACTTGGAAAAGCGTTTTTTCCTATTGAAGTAAAAAAAAGAAAGAAAGAAAATACGTTTATTTGCGGTAAATATGACGCAAAAAAAAAAAATAAACACAAAAAAAAATACAAAAAAAGCTGGGGAAAATATGCACTATTCGCATCTCTTTGAAGTTTCTTTTTGAAAACAATATTTTGTGATTGTAAAATATAGTTTAATACTTTATGAAAATTATTTCGAAGCCGACCCCAACTCGGTAGATAGCTAGGCAGATGATAATGACTTTGTGTAAATTATTTCATCACCATTGCTTTCAAGATGGTAACAGAAACTTCATATGGCGACGTCTTAGAACATAAAATTTGAAGTCATATAAACTTCACAATCAATGTCACCCCGCGTAGTGGCTTACGGCTGATTATAATGAATAAATATTTCCCTCTTGTTAGTAAGATAATGTCTTATCTAGTGATTATTATCAGTTTCCTTTAAGAATACTAAAAAGTACATATATAAATAATTTTAATGATCTTATAACTTTTTCATTTACACGTAAGCTCTAAATGCGTCTGGCCTAACCTTTGAAAAGAAAAATACAGATTACTTTAACACGTTGATCAATAAAAAACCTTTAGCAATTAGCTCGAATAAGGTCATTTATAAAGTGGTATTTATGACACTAGTTAATTACAAACTTTTCATAAACACGTAATAATTGCTCTACGTGGCTTTAAATTACATCAGCCTAATAGAAAGAGGCGGCAACCTTTAAAAGAATGGTGTGATGGACGCAAAAAAAATGCTTCTTCTCCCTTCAGTAAGTGTCATAAAAGGCTACATTACCAAAGTAAACTATATTAATTACCTGAACGTAGCAATATAATTATATACAACTCACATGACATAGCATAAACGCCTCTTTTCCTTAAAGAGTTCGACAGAGGTGTACAAACTACCCACATTTCGCCAGTTATTATGTTTAAGGGAGGGAAAAATTGATTCAGTCGGAATATCTTGGCGTTTCCGCCAAGATATTCCGACTGAATCAATTTTTCTGACGTCTTTTGCAATTTGCCGGTTAGCGTCAGGTTGTCTGCAAACAAAATATGATTTGCATAAATATATATCAACAGGATTATAATCATTAAAATCTTCAATAGTTACAACCATCTATGTTTATATATTCCCATAGAATGACTATTTCACGAAATAGTCAATCATATTTCGTGCAATCAAACCCAATGACACTTTGCAGGTTCCGGGCATCGAAACCAGGACCTCATACTCCGCAGTAGCGGCAACCATTAGTACATGAACGAGGCTATATGGAATACATATTATAGAATATTAATTTTTCAAGTCCAAAGATTTTCAAAAGTAATAATGACGTAATTCGACCAATGTTTTCGGCTGATAAAATCTTTCTGCGAAGACAAAGTGGATGGCCAAGATGGCCCACAGATGATTCCATTCATTCACAAACAAAACAAGGTATCCTGAAATTCCCAACTAAAAATTATCGCGGAACAATCTTAAAACATTAGTCAAGATCGACATTCAACCCGCACTCTTGTTCAACAATTAAAAACATTACACATACCCATAATTCTTTCAACACCGTATCACACCCAAAAATACTCAATTAAAACAACGGGAGCTGCGAGATAAAATTAAAACTTAATTAAAACTCAATAAAAGAAAAACGGGTTGGAACAGAACAGAGGTTGGAGCAAAAAGCGGTGGAACACAAAAAGACGGGCGTAAAAACATTTTGTCACTAATACAACGAGTTCGTGAGTCGTGCTGTTCGTTTGTTTTGTTCGGTGTGAAACATGGGATTGTGGCGGTTATCGGTGTTCACCTTAATGATCCATTAAGAGCTGAGAAGGCTTTACTTATAAAATACGGGGGCAGATTTGGTGCAGAAGCGTGAAAGTGTGAATTGTTTGCTTGTTAGATGTGCGACTTTTTTACACGCTTTATATTAGCTTCACTTGTATGTTTGTTTATAACCGACTCCTTATAGCGCGATTTTGACCCACTTTAAACGACCATATTTCATTCAAACTTTTCACACCTGTCAAAGACCGATGACAATACTATAATTTCATAAATTTGTGCCATTACCTTGCCAGGGTACCAGGACAGCAAAAAAACTGTCTTCGAAAACTACACTGACATACGTCACAAACTACGCTGACATACGTCTCAAAATTCGAAACACCCTAAAAAATAGAAAATAATAATAGTTTAAAAATCAATTAAAAAATACCTTAAAAAGCACCCCACGCTTTTTTTTCCATTATTTTCTACTTTTTAGTTTGGTTTTCTATGGAAGCGTGTTTTTTAGTTTTTTTCAAACTATTATTTTGTTAGGGTGTTCTGGTTTGTTACATTTCTGAAATTTCGTAGGTTTAGGTTTCTGTAGGGGGTTTGTAAAACATCATCATCTCAGCCAAAACAATCCAGTGCTGGGCATAGCCGTCCCCCAATTTGGAAGGCTTTTTCCATAATCATCACGCTTGGCAGGCGGGTTGCCGGTCTTCGTACAGTGGTAAAATGCATAGAGAACGCTGCTGCCCATTCTCTAACAGTCGCCTTGTACATATCTTTTACCACCTCTCGCTTTCTATCTGCTCCATTTCTAATTTCAGTGTCTGTCTAAGAAAGTTCCAAAGTTACCTCAATTTGTATACCAATTTCTAGAGTGTATATCGTACCAAGCGGTATAGTATTAACCAGTAACTGTGTTGTAGCGGTCAGATTGGCAGTCACTCCATTTAAAATACTGGTATTTAGCTTCATCCGGTTAAACTGGAAGACAACCTTGACATAGTTGGTAAATAATAATAGGCAGGTGATGATGACTTAATTTTTGAGAATGGTTACTGCAGAAACGACACGATGTGTAAGTAATTTTTCTTGAAAGACCAAATCTGAAATGCTGTGGAATTTGTTACACTACTTCTTCTTGGCAAAAACACTAGGAAGTGGAGATGGGCGGTCGTTTTCGGAGGTTGTCTTATAAAACTTTAAGGCAGAAAAGAAAGACCACAAACATCACGGTCTTTATGACACAATTTGGATGTATTCCACTCATCCAATAAGATGCTGTTCAGTTATCATTGCCCTTGTCCCAAGTTATTTGAGGTCGGCGCAACATGTTGTCTTCTTCTATACCTCTCTATTTGTCGTCATCTCAGAGCAATACCTACGTAGTATCCAAAATGCAATCGTATCTGTAATATGCATAAGAGAAAATTTACAATGACATTTTTACATTAATGGAAAAACCATTAAACAAGTGGTTTTATTGATGACGTTACTTTGGGCTTTCAAGCAGAAAAAACATTGAAGTTTGTGCTAACAATAGAATCGAAATGCTTCCCTTATAACCGATATTAATTATGTTGGTAAGGTTATATCTGAATACATACTTTAAACCAAAAAATACTGTCTCATTTATTTAAGTGGATATTGAACCTAGAATAAGCAATTATAGTCGTATTCGCGACTATTGCATATATCTCTATAAAACCTTAGTTTTCACCGAATTTCAATTAAAGGATGGTGGCATTGTATTTAACTTTTCCCGTGAGACGTTGTTAATATTTACTTAAAAATATTATTCAGGTAAAATATCAGTATAAGCTTAGGTGTATGGTTTTTCCACGTTTTTAAGTCTACTGGGAAAAATTATTTTAATTAAACAAATATCCGCCAACCCCTATGGCCCTACCATTTTAATGTGAAATAAATTAAATACTCGTCTAATGGCTACGTCTTAGACACATTCCGTGAGAAAGAAAATGTTATTCATCCTATTTTGATCTAAGAAAATACAAGCCCGCCGCCGTTCCCGTTTTCCATCGACACACACCACTACGTCAACTTCATACAACATTAACTCGCGGTTAGTTTTATTTCGACACAGTGCACGGTGGTGTGGCTGTGTTTAATTCCAGTTATCGGCTACAATGTCCACGCGGCTACCTGTTAAATATGGGATTCGGTTCAACTTCGAGTACGCGCAGAGTTAAGAACGGTTTAGAGGTGGACGAAGACATTTGTAATTTATTTATTTTCTTAATTGATAATCAGAGTATCTACCCGCTTTGGGTAAAAATTCTTTATATGTTTTGCTTCTTTGGTTTCCATCTACAGTTTATTTCCTACCCTCCAATATTCCTTAAGATAACGGTGAAAGAAATAAACCTTCCTCGAATTTGCAAGTTTTCATTTGTATAATATAATATATGTTTTTAAAAACTTACGGAACATAGCCGACTATAAACTAATTAAACAGGTTTATTTAGCTTTGTGCCAATCCATTCTTACCTATTGCATAACTTCATGGGGTGGTGCAGCAAAAACAATTTTACTTCCTCTAGAGCGTGCTCAAAGAGCATGTCTAAAAGTTGCTACCTTTCGCCCTTTTAGGTTTCCTACGCACCAACTCTACATAGCATGTAATGTACTAACAGTAAGGCAATTATTCATTTTAAGCATAGTATAACACCAGCACAGTGCTCTTCCTTTTGACCCAGTACCCTCTGACAAGAGAAGAAAGGATTTGGTTTGCATAAAGCCTCAAACAAGACATGCGTTTGCTAAGCGATTTTTTGTGTTCTTAGGACCTCTTCTGTATAATAGACTTAACAAGTTATTGAGCATCTATAGTTTAAGTTATAAAAAATGTAGTACAATATCATCAGAATACTTAGCGGTACTTAATTACACAGACACAGAAAAACTTCTAGAAATTATGTCATGATTATAATTTATTCCCTCGTAAGTATTTATTTTTGTAGTATTTACACTCACTTAGTTTTAGGAATTATTGTTTTATTGTGTTGTTTTACTAATGTGCTTTTTCTCATAGTTATTAATAGATTACTTTTATATAAATTATACTTAAAATATGATTGCACCAATTTAATTGAAATGTAAAGTGATGGCCCGAAACACAGGTTTCATTTAACCTAGATCGGGCGGGTCGCTACCTTACATTCTAATTCCGATGAATCATCTTCTGCACTTGTGATAAAAATACTTTAGAAATAGTTTATCTTTAGGCACTATAATTGTATGAGAATTTAATACTGTTTGCTAAATGTACTCTTTTTGTAATCGTTTTTATTAAATAAATTATTATTATTATTATTATTATTTCCACCATACCATTGAACTGTGCGATATAACGCACAAATTGGCATAAACACAAAGGGAGAAAAATATGGAAAGTATTTTTTCTACTACGGATATTTTGCACAATATGATTGGCCAAAACGAGGAGAGAGTGATGATTCCTTATACAGAGAGAATAAACAGAAATTGCTGTAACAATCCCAAATATGTTAAGTAGCTTTAGATATGGGTAGATGGATAACAATAGTAATATTCAAATCGGAGATGGATCAAATAATCTGATAGGAAATGGACGTTGCTATTTTGCATGACGTTTTTTCGTAATTCAGGAACTAACTGCAGTGAAACGCCATCGTTCTAAAAAAGTGATGTAAAGAAATGAAGAACTACAAGATGTGAAAGTGCTAGACTTTCACATCTTGTAGTTTTTCATTTCTTTACATCATTTTTTTGGAGACATCATATTCAAAATGTCAAAATCTCACTAAGTCACACTCAATACTTAAAAATCACACGAAGTAACAATTCAAATTTAAAAATCACACTGAATCACACTCAAAATTTTAAAATTACACAAAATCACCATCAACATTTTTAAATCACACGAAGTCACACTTGAAATTTTAAAATCACCAAATGTCGCACTCAATATTTTAAAATCAGAAGGTCACACTCAAAATGTTTTAATTAAAAAAAAAACCCACCTCTTTAACTCTTCATTCTTCTACCCAATTCCTGACTCTACAACAGAATGTCTTACTCATCGGGTGCCGAAGTCATAAATTCGGCCGGCAGCTCATTTGAATGCGACCGATTGTGATCGACGGCTGCGCCGGCGCACCAATTTATAGCTCACGCCCCATACGTAAGGACGGTAAATATTGAGAGAAATACATTGAGTGTTTATTTTGATAATTATTTAAATTGTTTGAGTTATTAAGAGTAATGTTATGTCTTTGGACTAATTACAGAAAAAGCCTTTATTTTTAAGTATTTCTAAGTGTTATCTCACGCTTCAATAAAATTATGGTCACTCTATGTTTTGAAGTAATTATAATATTAGTTATGGGATCTTAATGAATATTTAAAATATGTGTAACATACATTATCTTTTTAACATGACGATCAAAAAAATAACACAACATATACTTTTTTTTTATTTGTCAAAAATTTAGCTTCGCGAATAACGTGCGCTGACGCAGACATTTAGGGCCACGGTGGGAATTGTATTTTTTTATTAGATATGATAATACCGCTTCTTTGAAGTCCAAATGCAGAAAAACTTTTCGTACACTCACACCCCTTTTTTTTGTAGGACATCTTGTAGTTAACCTGTAAAAACAACTCACTTTCGTACGTTTATACGAACATTCACGATCTACTGTCTAACTAACATCAGTTGCATAGATACCTAAATAGAGCTAAACAAAATGACCAGTTTTTAACGTACTAAAGAGAATTCATCCTAATCTTTATTAGCTTTGTGCTTAGTTGTATTTTTCGTATGTCGAACATCATAAAATTGAAATCCGTGCGATTACCCTCACCCAACATTTTTCAGTCCTTTAACCAATTAGCCACAAACCGCTTTCTACAAAGAACTTCAGCCACTCAAGCGCACATCAATCATTTCCATCTAATTACTGAAATCGATCTCATTACAGCCGACATTTCTTTGTTTTTTCAACGACTTTCATTTTCCAGCCGCTGCAGCGCTGTTGTCCATAACTTTGCGTACAATAATTACGGGTATGTTAGAAAGCATAAAACAGCGCTGTAAGAGAAAACACTACGTTTTGCAGATGTTGCGACAATTATGCAATTAAGTTACAACTGTTATTTCTTTTGTAACGTTAATGTCTGTAAATAAGATTCAATTTTCAATGTACACGACGATACTTTTGGAAATTCATGTAATATTTACTCCAAGAAATCTACGGATTTTTGCAAAAATAAACAGATAGCAATGTGGGGTGTGGCAAATATACGTCTGGTGCCGGACATAAAGAATAGCATCATTCAATGTCTACCCGTGGGTGTCGAGAGACAACTAAGGGCTTGCTATAAGGCTGACTAGATCATGGGCAGCAGCGTTCTCTATGCATTTTCCCACCTTACTGCGATTGCCAATCCGTGTGCCAAGCGTGGCGATTATGGCTAACCCCCCCCCCCCCCCAAATTGGGGGAGGCCTATGTCCAGCAGTGGACGTCTTTAGACTGAAATTATGATGATGATAACAATCTGGGACGGATAAGAGAATGGGTAGCATCGTTCTCTATGTATTTTATCACTGTACTGCGTTCGCCAACCCGCCTGCTAAGCGTAGCTATTCAAACTCAAACTCAAAACAACCATTTCAGTTAAACCATTTACCTTTACCTTTTACTTTTACCATTTACCTTTTGAATTTTCAAGTCGATCAGTCAGAAATTTGAAGCTAGTGCCCATTTCAAAATATAGATCGGACGGACGGACAAGAAACTTCAAGGACACTCTTTTAAATCTAAATACATACAACACAATGTTGAGTACATAATCCTTGTTGCTTCTGTTTATGAGATTGTTCTCACACGGTAAAGAGTGTAGGCATTTTTGTTGCTTCTCGCAACAAAAATGCCTACACTCTTTACCGTATCTATCCCTCAGACAATCATGCAAAAATTCTCGATTTTTCCAGGAGTCACGCATATCTGTCAGCATCATCATCATTTCTCCACTGCTGGATGTAGGCACAGTCAAAATCACCTTAGCCTTCGCCGCTACTGTAAGGTTTGTAACTTTGAAGGAGTCAACATTTTTCTTTTTACATTGTTGTAAAGCAAAAAATTTTGACCAAAAATTATGATGATGCTGACAGTTATGCCTGACTCCCGGAAAAATCGAGGATTTCTGCATGATTGTCTGAGGGATAGATACGGTAAAGAGTGTGTAGGCATTACCGTCATATCATCTACGAACTGCAATCACAGTATGTACCTACAGTTCTTCTATGAATGATTAATTGATAAAACAATGTTCCGTTTCATTAGACAGTGGAACTAGTGAAATATTCTCCAATGTGCCTTTTAAGACATTAAAGATCACTTTGGGCAGAACAGAATATGAGCTTGATATCCTACTTACAAACGTAAGGATGCTGATGATTAAAAAAACAAAAAACCAAGCTACTTACGGGTCGGGGAGGAAGAAATTTGATAAATAAAGTTGAACATAAGCTTTATTTATCAAATTTCTTCCTCCCCGACTCACCTCGTCTCATTACCTGCCCGTGCGAAGTGTTTGTATTCATCACTTTCTTTCTATTAGCTCAGCTCCTAAGGGTATTTGCGTGATATTGTATAATTTGTAGCCTTCCTCGATAAATTGGCTACCTAATATCAAAATAAATTTTGAATTCGAACCAGTATTTCCTGAGATTCGTTCAACCAACCAAACAAACTCTTCAGCTTTATAATATTAATTAATAATAATTTAATTATAATAAAGATAAACTTAAACTTTCTATTAACACTTCTAGTATTTACCCAGTTCCTGCCTATCTTATAACGGAAAAAGAGCGTAAAGATACCACATCTATGTGTGGTAGTGGGTTAGTTGGTGATACCAGGTTACCGTGGCCGGCCTGCGTAAAATTGTTACTATTAGACGTCTCCTTGACACAGCAAGCATTGAATAATTGCGGTGTAGTACGCACAAAGTATGGTTGTAAAACTGTAGTTTCGTATTTGGATACAGTGGGCGTTATTCTGGTATTTATTCAGTCATATGATCTTGTGGCTAAGTAATAACAGTTACACGGGTCGATAGATCAGGTTAAGCAACGGATGCCGCGGTTGGTACGGGGATGGGTGACCATTTAACACACTGTGGTCCCAGTTGTCATTCGTGGATCTGTGAGACGTTACGGGTCATAAGCAGCCCGAGAGTCTGACAACCTGCAGTTTTAACAAGGGGTATCATGTTACCCAGTAAATTGGTTGTGGGGGTCAGATAAGCAGTCACTTCAAGTGAAATACTGCTATTCAGATGCATCCGGTTAGACTGGAAACCAACCCTAACATATTTGGGAAATGGCTAGGCAGATAATTATGATTCAGTCCTAGGATAATTGCTGGTTCTTAGTTTTCATACTTCAGTATGAGAAATTTCTTGGGATATTTAAAATAGCGTCCTCCAAAGACGTTATACTGGAAAGTCTGATAATTGACTTTAGAATGTCAGTATTGAGCAGCAATTGGGTTGCAAAGGTCAGCTGACAATCGTTCGTAACGTTTAAAATGTCGATATGGTCAGACTTGAAGTCGACCATCTCGTTGTAAAAGGTTAGGATTCTGATGTGTGTAGTGTATACAGCTAACAGGATTGTATAGTTTTATCGTTACAATTTTTAGTTTGTTATTGTGTTTCAATTTCTGGACTGTGTACAGTACCAAGCTATCATTCCGATACAGCCCATTCCTTACTGCTCTACTAGCGATGCCCTAAGCCGGGGACCGTATCCCACAGGAGGTGTCTTTAACGAGTACTCGCCCTGGCTGGAGGCTTTAGTTTATTAAGGTAGCCACAGGCAAGACCGGTTAAGCTGCCAATAACCTCATAGGTTGACCTGCGAGATGTAATTCCCAAAAAAAGTAATACAAAGTTACAGCCTAAATCAAAAATTGAATAGCTGACCTTTGCTAGTAGTACGTGTAAGATTCTCAATACTAAATACTTTTATTGCATTCCACGTTACCTGTCGGGCACAGCAAAATAAGTCAGTTAAGAAAGAGTCTTGTAAATTAATCAGTGGTCTAAAAGTGTTCTTCACTGAGGGAGGAGACTTAAATATTCAGGTTTAAGACAGAAAGTGGTGGACGGTGGTAATGTCCCCGACTGACCAGGTGTAGGTCGAAAGTTTGAACTTAGTCAAGCGCTTTAATTTGTGTAAATTCTCATCACCACTGTTCTCAAGACGTTGAAGGAAAAAATCGTGAGGAAAACAGCATGTCCTATGAATCAAAAGTTTAAGACATGTGACATCTACCAACCCTCACTGGGCCCGCATGGGTTATGGCTTACTCCCTCTTACGGAGAGCAAGCCAATGTCCCAGTAGTGGTAAATTATGCAAGACAGAAATAAATATTGTAACTTAAAATCGACCACCGTGGAGGCAAGGGTAAACCTACTACATTCCTAGAAAATACACCTTGAAGCTATCATAGACCAGTAACAGTGGCAATTGAACCAGTTTTTTAAACAGTTAACCCTATCTACCCTACAAAGAAGCCGCCACAAAGTCAACACATACAAAAAGCCTTTTTCCCTCGGTCTGACCGCATTTAACCTCAAGTTAATTATTTAAGGCTAAGAGCACATTTATCTTGGGCACGCCACTATTGCGGCGGTAAGTCCCCTCTTTGAGGAGTGGATAGAGAGGCGCCACGGCGTCCTCACCTTCCGCCTGACGCAGGTTCTCACCGGGCATGGGTGCTTCGGTGGGTTTCTGTTCAGGATAAAGCGGGAGGATACGTCCGGGTGTTTCCATTGCGAGGATCGTCTGGAGGACACGGTGGAGCATACGGTGGAGGTATGCCCTGCCTGGGCGGAGCACCGCCGTGTCCTCGTGGAGGCGATCGGCGGCGGCGACCTCTCGCGTCCGGCCCTGGTGCGAGCCATGGTACGGAGCGAGAGGGAATGGGAAGCCGTCACCTCCTTCTGCGAAGCAGTGATGCTCGCGAAGGAGGAGGCGGGGCGCGTGAGGGAGTGGCAGTCTCTGCGCCCTCATGCCCCTAGCCGCCGCAGGAGGAGACGCCCCGGGCGTCGGGAGTCAATTGCGGACTCCCGGCCACCGTAGGCGCGAGCTTGCGGGTGGCGAGCAATGGGTGGCTCGCCGCCCGGTAAGGACCAGGCTCGGGTCGACGGCGCGCAGTGTTCCACGCGCGCCTCAAAGAGATGTCAGCAGCAGTGTAGGGGTCTACTAGGACCGATGCCTGCCGGGGTCGCGTGATTGTTCGAAAGAGATACCGTGACCCTGGCACATGGGCAACTGATGGAACACGGGTGGGTTTTAGTCAGTAAAAGTCTGACACGCCCTCCCGCTCCGCCCAGAGCGGGAGAAGTCATTTGATGATTTCCCATCCTGAAAAAAAAAAAAAAAAAAAAAAAAAGAGCACATTTATCACACATCGGTGAGCGGTAGTGCGTTATTTATTGCTATGTATATGTATGTAGTATGTGCTTGTACTGCGACTTCGCTCGTAAATATATGAGAGTTATTGGTGATGAATTTAATACTGCTACTGCGATGCCTCTGTTTATGTTTATGTTTATATGAGTCCCGTGTGGTGCCGGACATAAAGCATAGCATCACCCCATTTCTTCCCGTGGGTGTCGTAAAAGGCGACTAAGGGATTTACTAGAGAATGGGCAGCAGCGTTCTCTACGCATTTTACCACCATACTGCGATCGCCAACCCGACTGCCAAGCGTGGCGATTATGGCAAATCCCCCCAATATGGGGGAGGCTTATGTCCAGCAGTGGGCGTCTTTTGTCTGAAATGATGATGATGATGATGTTTGGGAGAGATGAAGATTGTTGCTGATTACTTTTTTTTAGTTAATACTCTGGATATGATACATAGTGCCTGTGGGTATTTGACAGTCGTTACGGGTCGTCATAAAAGCCCGACAGTGTTACTAAGGGGCATTGTATTACCCACTGGGTTGTGGAGGTCAGATAGGCAGTCGCTCCACGTAAAATGCTGGTATTCAGCTGCATTTGGTAAGACTGGAAGCTGACTTCAACATAGTTGGGAAAAGACTAGCTTGACGATAAGATGAGATACAAATTCTTACTGCTTGTTTTTACTTATTACTTTGGACATGATACTTATGTTTTCGTGGATGGCAGTCGTTACGGGTCGACAGGAAAGCCCGAAAGTCTGACAACCTGTGTTATCAAGGGGTATTGTGTTACCGAGTAACTGGGTTGTGGAGGTGAGATAGACAGTCGCTATATGTAGAATACTGGTATTCAGCTGCATCCGGTTAGACTGGAAGCCGACCCTGACATAATATGGATAAAACTAGGAATGGGTTGAGATAAATAGTTGGAAAAAGGCTGGAATAGTTATTGCAAAAATGACAAGATGCATAAGATTTTGATTAAGGCGAAAACTGCTATACTGGAGAGTTGAATGATTGTTTTGAATTACTGAATTTGTTTCGCTACTTCTTATTCCCACCCAAAATACCAGGAAGTGGTGATGAGCAAAGACTAACTTCTGTAAATGTTGACGTTCAAGGAAATGCTGATTCTTAGTCCATTGAATAAATAATGTATGACTAATGACCTTATGATGTAGGTTATATTTTCCAAAAATGACAATTTTTTTTTTAATCAACGGGCTCGATTATGGTTTTAACTACGGGCACCAAATATTGCATAAATCAGCAATAATTGTCCAGTACTTATGGGAATACTTACAACCTATTTCAGTGGTAAATTCAACAATTACAGCAAAATCTGACTTCCTATACCAATAATCAAAAAGAAAAAACTTAAGTATCATTTGGATATCCAAGCTTTCATATACTTTTACTACGAAATAGTAATTAAATACCTACTCGAAACAGGGTTGAACATTTCAGAAAAATATAATTTTCCTTTTTCAGGGCTGTGTCATAAGACAACTAATTTATTATCAACAAACATGGTGTCAGTTACTATTAGCATAAAGTCATTAGGCGCAGTGTGTTATAAATTACATAAAATATGTTATAATTGTAATAAAACCGCGGCCAGCGCCCTCTAGGGAGTGTTTTTTTATGTGCCAGTTTGTTTTTTAGGTTATCATTATGTTTTAGATTATAGTTTTTTATTGCGACGTTTTGGGGTGCTGCGGGTATAAAAAAATACACAATTTAATGTATATTTTTCATCATCACAGTCAGCTCTTATATAATAATATAGACCGAGTGGTCCTGATCTACGGACACGCAAGATCCACTTCTAAAAAAATGTTGAATAGATTTTTTTCTCTGTTAGAGTAACCAAGACTCAATAAGATTGTTAGTAAAACATAAGACTACGTTAGTATGCACAGATGCAACTATAGCAATTAATATCTATACTATTATTAATATTATAAAGCTGAAGAGTTTGTTTGTTTGATTGAACGCGCTAATCTCAGGAACTACTGGTCCGAATTGAAAAATTATTTTTGTGTTGAGTAGCCTATTTATCGAAAGAGGCTATAAGCTATATAATATCACGCTACAACTAAGAGGAGCGGAGCAGTAATGAAAAATGTTGCAAAAACGGGGAAAATTTATTCCTTTTGAGAGTTTCCGTTGCGTGCGCTGCGTAAACGGTTAAAGTAACGCAAAAATCATGTATGACGGAATTGTTTCTTTTAAAAAGTTCTAAAAAAAAGTTCGCAAGAGCATATGTCTATCTTTTAAGGTTGACTCACTATAACTCAAAAGGAGCGAGCAGCAACGAAAAATGTACGTAAACTAGAAGGCAAATCGATGCGACGGGAAGGGTCAAGGGAGCAAAAATTTGACGCGGATGAAGTCGCGGGCAGAAGCTAGTGCTTTATATGTAGCATTAGTTACCGAATCCAAAACGATGTAATTAGAATATTTTAACCTGGCGTCAGAACGTCAGGGCAAAATGATACCCAGCTAAATTGAACGTAAGTACAGCAAAATGCAGGGCGCGTTAGTGCGTTTCAACACATGCATTTGTTTTGTTTAGTGACCGACCGAAGCTCCGTTTTAGCTTCGGCCAAGCCTAAAATCAGAAGTTTGTGAACTGCGCGTCATTCGGACTACTTCGTAAAGTTTGGTATTATCATGCGACTTTCGGCTAACTTCGGGGTGAATCGAGTCCGCTCGTGTTTTCACTCAGCTGACATAAACGGACACGATTTTGTTTTGAAATTGTAAACGGGTATGTTGTATCCGTAGGAGACACCCCGGGCGTCGGGAGTCCATAGCGGTCTCCCGGCAAACGTAGCCACGGAAATGCGGGCGGCGAGCAATGGGTGGCTCGCCACCCGGTAAGGATAAAGTCCGAGCCAACGCACAGTGGAACGAATGTATGGGAGCGGTTGGACGTAGACATGTCCGAAAAATAAGAGTAAAATTATGACAAACTAATGATGCCATCTTATTCGATTACTTAATGCCTTCATAAATTGTGGTGATGAATTTCTTCATAACTCCCATATTTCGGGAGTAATTTGAGAAAATGTGAAATTTTACTATGAAAATGAGTGTATCGAGCTCTCTCCCTCCTGATTCCGGGCTTGTTTCAAGTAGCGGTCTCTAATATCGTAATGCTATTACTAAGAGCTATATTTAATACTAAGACACATAGTGCGCCAAATGTGCACTTTCTGGGATAAAAGGAAATGAAAATTTAAAAAAAAAAAACGTTTTTTCCCCATTTGTATTTACTTTAAACCGCAGACAGACTTATTAAGAGGTCTATAAATATATTATATATATACAGAAATATATATTAACAAAAATATTCACAAGAACTGATGAGAGTATGACTTTTAAGTAAGTTGATAATAAATTACCTAGTTTCATTAAAAGTACAATAAATAATTAAGATGTAAGCTCTAATTTACTAAGTTACACATTTTAAAACAATAACATCATTTAATTATCTTCGTCATCATCATCATCATCAATTAATTCAAATTCAGAATCGATGTCCGCTAAATCATTTATGTTAACAAATTCGATATCACTTTTCTCAGAATCCGTAAGCTCATAAAATTCCTTAAAAGAAGATTTTTTTACAAACTTATTTCCTTTTGGACGGATACTTGTAACAAGTGGATCAGAAGACAGTAAAAGATTGTGCATAATATCTTCATTGCATGAGATACTGCTATGCTTTCGAGAATGCCCCTCTCTATATTTTCTAAAATCTTTATTTCTAGCCTCAGATGCCTCTTCGGATACAAAACCAATGGGCACAATTGACATGTTCTGAACTATGTCTGGCCCATGCATTAAAATTTTATGAAGTGAAGAAGGCATATAATACCATGGGTATAACTCCACGTAAAGCTTAGCAGTATCAAAGCAGAACTCTCGGAATTTAGTTACGTTGATCTTCTCTCCTGATGAAATACACTGCAAGATCACACAGATTTTTCTTAAAAGCATAGCATCTATTCCGGTCAGTTCAGCAGATTTAGTGTAGTTTTCAAAAAATCTCCTTGCCGAGTTGCCATTGTTGGTGGATCCACTGCCTTGTTTCACAACATCGAGAAGTAAGCCCGTTTCTCTTCTTACAGCCTCTTGAACTCTTTTCTTCCTGTCATCAACTTGCCTTTTTGCTATATCACCCCTTACTTGCCATGATTTTATGTCTAATTTGTAGGAAATGTGTAATAAGCATTCCATTGAGCGAATCCAAGCGTGAAGGGTGCTTAAGCTATATTTATACATGTCCTCGTTTGCGTGTTTATCTTTGATTAACTCTAAATTATTCATTTCTTTAGGACAAGCCTTGCATATGTCACACACTGAAGCTGCTGTATTGGATATAATGGAATGAATTTTACCATCAATCATTGTCAACAGCAGTTGGTGTTTGACACTAATTCCATCAGTGATGGTGGATGGAGTTAAGGCTTCAATCTCTGCTTCGATTTCAGCCATCTCTCTCTGCACATTTTCTTTGGTTTCCTTTATAAACTTAAACAATATTGGCCGGCAAAATGAAGTGGAAGATGGTCGCTCGTTTTCCCAAAATGTTACACCTTTTGAGACGAGCCGCAGTGGTACAAGACTAATCATAAAATTACTAGCAAGATCGATTTGCTCATCTTCACTCGTCCTTTGATGATAAATGCTTTGGCTAGATGATCCGTCAAAACCCCATTTGCTGGTCAATACGAGCTGTTGATTGGGATCAACAGGGGTTTCTAACGACCTAATAAGTCTTCTTGAGGTTAAATCCATCAAGGCTTGTAATTTGATTTTTGCAGAGCTCTCTGTAACTGTGAGATCTTCTTTGGCCGGATAGCACTTAATTTTTTCTTTAACCAACATGTAGTAACTCGGGTATTGAAGAGCTCCTTCTTGAGTGTTGAAATCCCGAAGAGTGTTATAGCGCCATTTCGATAAGTTCATCGATACATAAAGAGCCAATGCCTTCAAAGGGGATATTTCCCGTACCTGAATTGATTTACCTTCAATGAAGGCTTTGATTTTTGAGGCCTCTTCTGGATTCTCCGTCAAGTATTTCATAACATAAGCTGTATCGCTTTGTCCTGCCTTTTGAAGCGCCCTTTCGGCCGAAAACATAATTTCAGCGCTGCTACTGCTGCATGAAAGACTATCTTCAGTGCGTCTTCTTTTTTGCCGGTTACTAAGGTCCTCAAAAGATTTACGAGGACTAGGATGTGTACAAGTTGAAGCATCAGATTTAGCAGGAGAAATTATGGGCTCGATGACGTCACTTATATTTTCTGTAGAAGGTTCCATATTTTCATTCTGTAATTCCGGCCATTGAATTGCAGCCTGTAGCCAAATCTCATGTTTCTTCCGAAACTTATCTGTGCTTCTTCCAGACTGTGTCCATTTTGCATAAATGCGGTAGCAAAATCGACGACACCAGTCTTTTAAACTTGTTTCAGCACTTTCACATAACTGAACACAACTGTTATCTTTTAAAACACTGAACAAATAGTTAAAGTCGCGTAAATCTTTATGTGCGCGTGCGCATAAAGCAACGTGAATATCAAGATTTGTATTAAAATTTGGAAAATACATTGCGAGATTAGCTTGGATACAACGAGGTGTAAATCAACACTGATTTTAAAGTTACTAATAGTGACCTATTTATATAAAATCCAGGTATCCCAGGTATCCTTTGTTAAATATTGCAAGGTAATTAGTTATTGTGATAATTAGTAAATGATGCATGCTAAATTAGTGTATTAAGAGCCATTTAGTAATTAAATAATAGCAATGTTCTTATCAGTAATCATTAGTGCATCAGTTTTATATGTAAACCTTAAGTCCCTAATTATATATCCTAATTAGCTTATATCTTCTCTAATTGGCTGCTCAGAAATGTTATTGTAATAAGGTAAACCTTTAGAAAAACGGTTTTAATCAACAAAATAAACAAAAAATAAAAAAAATGTGTTATAAAATAAACATCACTCTTTATCCCAGAAAGTGCACATTTGGCGCACTATGTGTCTTAGTATTAAATATAGCTCTTAGTATTAGCATTATGATATTAGAGACCGCTACTTGAAACAAGCCCGGAATCAGGAGGGAGAGAGCTCGATACACTCATTTTCATAGTAAAATTTCACATTTTCTCAAATTACTCCCGAAATATGGGAGTTATGAAGAAATTCATCACCACAAGTTATGAAGGCATTAAGTAATCGAATAAGATGGCATCATTAGTTTGGCATAATTTTACTCTTTTTTTTCGGACATGTCTACGTCCAACCGCTCCCATACATTCGTTCCACTGTGCAACGGCGTGTTGGGTTCCACGCGCGCCTCAAAGAGATGTCAGCACATATTGAAGGTCTACTAGGGCCAAGGCATGCAAGACTAAAGCCGAAGTTTCATTTTAATTTTCGGCCTGACGCTGGTTGTGTTATGTGACGCGTTACGAACATGTTGCGTTACCATACCACATCGGTCTATACACAATCGTTACGCCTAATCCACAATTCGCATTCACACTTAGACATCCAACAATAAATCCAAACATACAAAAATAAATGCCATATTTATGCAAACGACGCTCATAAATTAGCGAACGATGTACAATGATTTATGACTTCGCCAACAAAATAT
The DNA here is from genome assembly GCA_932294355.1 of Aporophyla lueneburgensis. NCBI lineage: Eukaryota > Metazoa > Arthropoda > Insecta > Lepidoptera > Noctuidae > Aporophyla > Aporophyla lueneburgensis. The sequence goes on along the minus strand of OW028758.1, from coordinate 22,253,989 downwards.
TCACATTCCGACCGAATTTACATATTTACGTACAAAATCGTTTGATTCGAATCAATGATGTTTTAATAACTCTGTGTTTTGTTTTCTACGTTTCCGGGGGTTTTCTGTTAAGGATTAATTGGTGACAGTTGCGTGGTTAAGAGTGGGTAGGAAATGTGGGTTCGATTCCGGGGTTTTAGTTACGAATAACGCACTTACTTACGAAATAAGCATTTTTTTGCTGTATCGAATGCAAATGTTGAAACTACGTTTACGGGAATAATAAGTACTAACTTTTAAATTTTATTAATAGCTTTTAAAAATGAGACATACATATACCTACTAAGTGATAAGTAACAAGGGTCGTCGAATATACTTGAAGTTTAGTTTTCAACCTCATTGGTTGCAAACTAAACTGTTTCGAAAAAATGAAAATATAAATGTTTTCGAATAAAATTGAATTTAATTAATGGGAAACATACAGTTTCGCGTAATGCCGGACGTTATGACTAGAACCACCCCAATTCTTCTCGTGGGTGTAGTAAAAAGCGACTAAGGAACTTACTAGAGAATGTGTAGCAGCATTTTCTATGCGTTTTACTACAATACTGAGATCGCCAACCCGTCAGCTAAGCGTGGCGATTATGGTTAACCCCTCAAAAAATGAACGGGTCAAAGTGGCGGTTCTTGTAAACGCAGCGTATGTTGTATCCGCAAGAGACACCCCGGGCGCCGGTAGTCCATTGTGGTCTCCCGGTCACCGTAGGACGGAGAGCAATGGGTGGCTGTAGTCTTATGACCAGCAGTGGACGTTTTTCAGCTGAAATGATGATGATGTTGAAACAGTTCATTTATCAAAAAAAAAAAAAATCATTAGAAAACATTCATCGGGTTCAAGGTAAACATCAATTATATCCGACTACCCTGGTTACTTATCTATTTTACTGACTGCATATGTGCAAGTTATGTATATCTTATTGCATTCCGTATCTGTAGAAATCATACCTGAAACAACATTTACGTTGCAGAATAAGGATGCTGACATGCAATCTTTAGTGAAAGAGAAAATCGTATAGAAACCGGTATGTCCTTGATTAAAAAAATCGAAGACATATGACTTTTACCAATCAGTACTGGGTTCGTGTGGTAAATGGCCTACTCGCTCTCACAGAGAGGAGGCATATGCTCTCACATACACAGGCAGGTAGATACTTCGATTTCTTAGATTTATAAGAAAGGAAAAGCAGCTGATGATTTTAAAATCATCATCATCATCATTTCAGCTATAAGGCGTCCACTGCTGGATATAGATCTCCCCCAATTTGGAGGCTTTGCCATTATCGCCACGTTTGGCAGGCGGGTTGGCGATCGCAGAATGGTGTTTTTTTTATTACATCTCGCAGGTCAACCTATGAGGTTGTTGGCTGCTTAAGCAGACTTGCCTGTACCTATGATTATCGGTAGATGACCAGTCATGCGGAGCCGACAGATAGAGACCTCCAGGTGAGACGCAGTATGGTGGTAACACTGGTAACATGCATAGAGAATGCTGCTGCCCATTCTCTAGTAAGTCCCTTAGTCGCCTTTTACGACACTCATGGGAAGAAATGGGGTGGTGCTAATCTTTACGTCCGGCACCACTTTGACTCTTTCTGTAATATAATTTCCTAATTATGTACCTTCCTAAGTTAAAGCTTTAGGCACAATAAATTATAAAAAAAAATTAAGGCAAACAAAAAGTTAGTTTCTTTTATTCGCAAATGATCTCATAAATTAACGTTACAACTTATCTATCCATAAATTAAGTATTTACGTTGGTTTGTATACCGTACACAAACTGGTCTCGTTCCAAAATATTTACGAAAATATTGTTCACAATTTGGTTATAATAAAATTTACCGCGGCGCGCTGAAATGTTCGGAGTGTTTATAGAGCTGTTGATACCGTCTATGTTTTGTTAATTTTCCTTCATTCTAATGATTTTTTATACATTTTTGCCGTTTTAATGTGTTTTCTTAGTTTTTCGTATTTTTTTGCTGTTATAATGCGTTTTCTTAGATTTTCGTATTTTTATCTGTTGATCTAAATTAAATGAAGCTAATACTGGACCCGATAATTAACTAGCTCATATTATGACAAAAAAAAAATGTTGAGCATGATGAAGATGAAGTAAATATCAGAGGAAGATAAAGAAAACAATGGATGAAACGATAAAACAAAGTCACAAGTGTCACAAGTCTTCAAATTATTGGATCTAGGATATGCCGGTTTGCTCATGATGGTTTCTTTCACCGTTTAGAGAGCAGTGGGGATTAAATAAATATAAACAAGGTAAAGAGGGGTCTGGGTTCGAACCTACGACGTACAACTCGTAACTCGCGGCCAATACCACTAGGCCACTACTGCTCCCATGCTACATATCTCTAATTACTAAGTATTTGACAAATTACGAAGAGCGGTGGTGGCTCAGTGGTAACGGCCGCGACTTACGAGTTGTAGGTCGTGAGTTCGACCCCAAGCAGGCGTTTTACTTTGTGTAAATTATTTCATCACCTCTGCTCTCAAAACGGCGAATAAAAACATCGTGAGGAAACCGGCATGTCTTAGAACCAAAAAATTCGAAGACATGTGACATCTTCCAACCCGCACTGGGGTTGCGTGGTGGATTATAGGCTCACTAGGTGGAGAGGGATCTGTGTCCCAGCAGTGGGGACATTATAGGCTGCTGATAATGGCTAATTGACTTTGCTAAAAACTTACAAACAACGCACCACCATCGGTCTTCAATGTAAAACTAATTTGTTACATAAAGGTTATGTAAATTAACTGTCATAAAACAGAGCGTTGGTCTATTATTTTTTAATTGCTTCATTGAAATCGTTCCAGCCGCCAATTTCCATTGATGGTTCCCGTAAATAATAATTACCAAGATTGTTTATTCAATGAGAAGCGTAATTAAACATTGATAGTAAAAAGGTAAAAAAGGTTCTCAAGTGAAAATTAAGTATTAATTGTGGCTGGCAAAATGATGAGTTATTTTTATAAAATACGATAAAACTGGTAATAAAAGTGCGGTGTTCCTATGTAGTCTTAGGTATTTATTACCTACAATTAGGTACTTAATGTTTTTTTTTTTTTGAAGAATTAAAAGTAGTTGTACTTATAACAAAGAACGGTCACTCAAAGAGATAAGTAAACAGGGCCGTCGGATATGGTTGAAGTTTAATAAGAAACCGATTGATGTTTTCGAATAAAATTTAATTGAATTATTAGAAAATAAACAGGTAATTTACAAAATTAAATTTCATTTCGGAAATATCTGTCGGTTTTTGACTAAACGTCTGCTTTGTCTGCTTTATATGACAACCCTGGCTACTTATCTGTTTTGGTCATTACAACTGGAATTTTTTTTTGCTTTAACTGAATACATAGAAAAAGTGAAATTTGACGTGTTTTGCATTTAACGTCATCTGATTTGCATAGAAACGAAAAATGTTCTCGATTAAGCCATTAAAAGTATAATCACACACCGAAAAAAGAAAATGCAAATTTTATTTAAAAATCTACCCAGTATTATCAACTCTAGATAGATATTTTCACTTTCACAGGCCAACTCGGGTCACTGCCGAAATTCTGTCACGCAATTCCGCCATTAAGGGTTGTTTCGAACCCTCGTCGCCCCCCCCCTCCCCTCCCCTCCGTACTCCTCGAGCAGTCGGCAAATTTTACAAACTACCCACCGTAATTTCGTAGCTATATAAGGGCGCCCCCGTAAGGGGCTGCTTTTTATGCGACCCCCATTGGTTGGATATTCCATAAGGATTTTTTATGGTATGCAGTTTTTACCGTCGTGATTTTTAATGATGGCTTTTTTGGGGATGGCCAGGCGTAGACAGGAAGGAAAAATTTGGTATGGAGAAAAATTACCAAAAAATAAAAAATAAATGTTATTGAACTCTTCATCAGTTTTTGTATTCATTTATCTTTCTAATTCAGACAGGCTCAATATTATACAAAGGTATAAGAGAGAACTCTATGCCACTATGTATAATATTATAGATATGAAGGTTTGGATTTTTTACGAAATGACGCAAAAATATATGAAAGGATTTAGATGAAATTTGGCACACAGATCTAAACTAATAACAATAAATCTACACTGAATGTTGTTATATTATTATTATTTTGCTATTTTTTACTCTTTTTTTTACTATTTCACATGACATGAATATTAATTGTATGAATATTACTTTGATTATTGAGAATTTGAGGACTATGTGGGTCACTGTGTCACTTTTGACTATGGTCTGGCAGTTTGAGTAGTTAGTGGCAATATCTGTGTGGTTCTTTCATCAAAAGACCATTTCAGACACCGATCTACATGGTCATCAAATCATCTGACCAACAAAATTATATCCGTTTCTTTTTTTTTTATATACAAGATTATTTTTAGTATATGCGAAACCTGAATATAGTTTGTTCAGAATCAGTAACTGAATCGATTCCAATAATTTTTACACTATGTTATATTTTGTACCAAAAATATTTAATTACGCTTCCAAGTCGCGGGCCTTAGTGTTTTGTTTCGATTTTAAAATTATCATGTCTTTCTCGTATTCAAACGCCCATTACACGGAGATGGTACGTACACTAGCTGTTTGTGGTGATCTGCATATGTTTTTGCGTGGACAACCAGGTAACTTATCAAGCTTATAACTTTGTGATTATTAATGATACAGTTTTGAAATTTTTTTCATAGATTCTTTACATAAAAATAATAGACCCGTGTTTCAGGTTTCGCATAAACAAAAATTAATGTTGTATACACATTGACATTGATATTTTTTTATATATACAATGACATGAATATTTACTTTGTAAAGTATTGTATTGTTTTAATTATTGTGAATGTGAAGACTATGTGGGTCTTTTTTTAAATCTTATTTTTTCTTTCGTTCTCAGTAATCACGATCTGGCAGTTTGAGTAATTTATGTGGCCTACCCAAATGTCCTTTCTTTGGTACTGTTCGTCAAAGCGTTGGGCTCCTTATTTTCCGAGTTGAACTAAACGATTGACAGACGATTGACGTGACAAATGCTTGCACTGACTGGACAGGTCCACTCAATCTGTGTGGTTCTTTCTTCAAAAGACCATTTCAGACACCGATCTACATGGTCATCAAATGATCTGACCAACAAAATTATATACGTTTCTTTTTTTATATATACACATTGACATTGATAATTTTTTATATATACAATGACATGAATATTTACTTTGTAAAGTATCGTATTTTTTAATTATTGTGAATGTGAAAACTATGTGGGTCTTTTTTTAATTTTGTTTTCTTTCGTTCTTAGTAATCATGATCTGGCAGTTTGAGTAATTTATGTGGCCTACCCAAATGTCCTTTCTTTGGTACTGTTCGTCAAAGCGTTGGGCTCCTTATCTTCCGAGTTGAGCTAAACGATTAGTGACAAATGCTTGCACTGACTGGACAGGTCCACTCAATCTGTGTGGTTCTTTCTACAAAAGACCATTTCAGTCACCAATCTACATGATCTTCACATGATGTGAACAAGATTATGTCTGGACTTTAAAAGAGACTGTGACCTCTGAGTTTGTTTCGGCCTTTCTTCTCAGAGTAGTCAGTTAGGAAACGCCGAACTCATCTAGTTAAAAAAAATATCATTGACATGTAAAAGTGTTTGTACAAACCTACTTACAGAAATAAAATCATTTATCATTTATCAATATTGAAAAGAGGAAAGATTTGGTTTTTTGTATGTATGATTGTAATGGATAAACTCGAAAACTGCTGAACCGATTTAAAAATTCTTTCACTTATAGAAAGCTACATTATCACCAAGTAATATAAGGCTATATTTATCCCGTAAAATGCACAGTCCCTGTGAGTCATGCGGACGAAGTTGCGGGCGAAGTGCTAGTAGTTTATTATCCTAGATTAACACATAGGATACTAGTTTTATCCCCATAGTACGTTCCCATTGGATGATTTTCGACCTCCACGTGGATGAAGCCCCTGATAAGCTTGTTAATACACAAAAAAAAAATTCATTGAACCTTAAATCCAGTCCGAGACAAATATTTTCAATGGTTGCTTTATAAAAAGATTGAAATGATTATACATTATAACGTCTGCGGTGAAGGGTGAATGAATCAAAATTTGCAAGGTCATCGTAGGTCAAACACTTTCAGTCACAAAGTAGTAAAACTAATTGTGAGACTTCGTTTTGGCTTCAATTCTTTTTTCTACCCTTTATTTATTTACCACTAGGTGCACACCGCGCTGTCACCCGCATATGTCTCGATCGAGAGGAAATATGGAGATCTTCTTAGCGTGTCGATAGAGATCTAAATAGAGTTATCCCAGTATTTGGCTACGAGCTTAGCGTTTTCAGTAGCGTCCATCAACTCCTGTGGCGTGCAGACAACAGGACACGCTGGACAAGATATCAAGTGTCTCATTGTTTGTGGGACAGCACCACAATTACACAATATGGAGATAAAACGTATCTTAAATCCTGGTGATGGTCTACATATCTCTAGGTTTATGGTCTAGGTATCTTCTCAGGGTAGATAGGAAATGTTGACTAGTTAGCTTATTTTATCTTTACAATATGAGGTGTGAAAGTGAATTCATAGAATAAACCAATTCGTTTCATCTCATTTCTATATCGATCGATGTTACCTAATGACAAGAATGCTACATTGCATTGGAAATTAATATAACTAACTTTTTTTTGTGATTGGGAAATCATTTAGTGACGTCTCCCGCTCTGGGTGGAGCATAAAGAAGTTTTGAAATCGGCACAGTAGTTTTTGAGTTTATTCATTACAAATATACATACACACAAAAATACAAATCTTTCCTCTTTATAATATTAGTGGAGACGTCGTATAATTGTAAAAACCACTTTGTAGTCCCTTATCTAACCTACATATACTCAGATTTTTAAATTTGCTAGACCAAATTGACAGCTGTCATCATCGCTCTACTGCCATTTAAATAAAACAAAAAAACCGGCCAAGTGCGAGTCGGACTCGCCCACCGAGGGTTTCGTACAAATCTGTAGGTATTCATGCCTAAGGCTTATGTTTATGAAATTAAATGTTATTTTTTTATTTTTATATTTGAGTTGATTGAATGAAAGGTAAATTTCGGTTTACGATTAATGACGTATTAAAAAAAAACTACTAACTAGATCTTGTCAAACCAATTTTCCTTGGAAGTTTATATGGCAATGTACATCATATATTTTTTTTAGTTTTATCATTCTCTTATTTTAGAAGTTACGGGGGGGGGGGACAAATTTTACCACTTTGGAAGTGTCTCTCGCGCAAACTATACAGTTTAGAAAAAAATGATATTAGAAACCTCAATATCATTTTTGAAGACCTATCCATAGATACCCACACATATGGGTTTGATGAAAAAAATTTCTTTGAGTTTCAGTTCTAAGTATGAGGAACCCCAAAATGTATTGTCTTTTTTTCTATTTTTGTGTGAAAATCTTAATGCGGTTCACGGAATACATCTACTTACTAAGTTTCAACAGCATAGCTCTTATAGTTTCGGAAAAAAATGGCTGTGACATACACGGACAGACAGACAGACATGACGAATCTATAAGGGTTCCGTTTTTTGCCATTTGGCAACGGAACCCTAAAAGGTAGATTGCAGCTGTCATTTTAGTCTAGCAAATTAAAAGAAAGAGTAAACGTACTACGAAATATAAATATCTTAACTATACTATGTACTGTACTATAAACTGTAAATATCTTAGTAACTATCAACAGAATGGCTTACCACGTTGGTCGAGCCATAAAACTACGAATTTGAAATTAGATAGGTTAGTTGTTTATACAAAGAAAAGTAAGCATTTTATACATAAGGTTAGCTTTTTTTACTTTTGCCTAACCCTTTGGGAAATAAAGGCTTGATGATATGTGTTACTGATAAATTATTAAATTTTTATAAGATGGGTTGTTACAAACACTTTTACACGTCAATCATATTTTACAATCTAGATGAGGTCGGCGCTTCCTTATCTAATGACTCTGAGAAGAAGGCCGACATAAATTCATAGTTCAGTCTTTTGTAAGGTCCAGTCATAATCTTGGTCACTTCACGTGAATAAGTAGATTAGTGTTTTGAGGATAGTACCACACAGATTGAGTGGACCTGTCCAGGCAGTGCACGTATTTGTCACTAATCTTGCAACTCACCTCAGAACTTAAGTAGCTCAATGATTCAACGTCCTGTTTGGTAATTATTTTACTAAATTACGTTTCTAAGTGCAACCTTGAAGAGCAATTTTATTAATAGAGGCACCTAGTTTCCATAATGGATAGTTGACTCGAGAGTTGTAAAAGACTCATTATTGCTCTCTAGCACATAAAATAAACCACAGCAACATTCTTCTGTTTTCACTTACCTGAACTGCGTTCACCAATTTTCATTCCATTTCCTCAGTAAAATTACGACCCTATAGCAAAAAATCCAATCCAACATCGAAGGTTTTCCATCAGTCCTATAGATATATCCGGGTAATAAGTAAATATAGCCGGGCTATAGGTACATATAGCCAGGCTATAGGTACTTATACCCGCCCTTCAAGGCAACAATTTCCTTTGGCGCGGTGAGCGAGCATCGATGCATAGATTGTGTACAATGTAGGCTTATTTATATTTTATAAGTGCGAAGAGCAGGGCGGGCGGGCCCGTCGCCGCCCTACGGAGTATAGGGGGTTGCTTTTTGTGTTGTAAATATTTTTTTTGCTGTAATGAGTTTGTATCTACTTTTTCGTATGAATGAATTTGGTTCCTGTACTGATTTGAAATAATTCGACTGAATGCAAAAAATATTTTTATGTAAAAAACTATTTAAGCATTTTTAAATGGCGGGTGATATACCTACATTTGTCTTTATAAGCAAACCATTTTCCAAAGACACAGGACTTATTAGAACTAATCAACAAAGGTGATATTTAAAAATCTTTTTTTTTGAGGTTAACAAAACTTTTGTAGTTATAAGTAGGAGTGAAAGATGATTACATTATCTGCCAAGACGAAGTCAGAGAGTCAAAGGTAAAGTTAAAACATTGTTTTTTTTTTCCTGAATCTGTTGAGCCTACTGTGTTTCCATTTCTAAAATAAGTGTTATTTTAGATTCAAGATACAGACAAATACCCAGATTGGGGGTCACCATCTAATCAGTTCTTGTACAATCGTATTATAAATTAATAAATTTGAACTTGGATTTCAATTCAACAACAATTTCCTTCTCTTTTTCTTTCTTTCCTACACTCATTTCACCAACACCCTGTATCCCGCGTAGTGTTTACACTCCCCGACTGTACGGTAGTGTGCGTGCTCACCCTAGCAACGTTTTACGAGTTATTCCAACTCGTTAACTGTTTACTGGGTTTCATACAAAGTGCCTTTTAATTTCATTATTATGTACAAGTTAAAGTATAAGAGAGTTTATTTAAAACCTTTTCTTGTTTTTAGGTAATAATCATAATTTGGTGTTTAAAGCTCTTGGAATGGTTTTGAGTTTTGATACCTACCGTATATAGTATTTAGATAGAGATTTATATAGAAATAATCGAACTCCTTGTTAAAGTTTTCTGCGAAATCGTTAAAACAGAATTCTGTCAAGTACTATTTTGGGTAAGTACTCCATCTTTCAGGTTATCTCCGAAAATAGTAATAAAAATATCGTTTAATTACAGTCTCGATTTCCCCGGCAATTTAAAAATTAAGTTGCGAGATTAGTGCAACCATAGATTTTTTTTTAAAACTTATGTTGCATCTACTATTTTAGTTACTGTGCGAGTCACAATAAATATTTCCCTTTCTTTCCTCATTTATTATTATTTTATTTTTATTTACCTTTATATCAGGCATATAACCCATAATTTTGTTAGTATTACTTAAACTATGTTAGTAAAATTAATTAATAGAAAGGTACAAACAAATCAGGAACAATCAATTACACTTAAAAGTAGATATGTGTATCGTAAGTAGGTATAGTATTCCACAAGTTACACTGTTTTTAATGCAACTTATGGAACACTATATCTATTATTCCATCTTCTAGACACACCCGGCAACAGTACATGCACTCCGCACAGGTGCCCCATCATAGGTATGTCCCTCAGTTTTGCTAGCAACAATGCTCAGAAGACCGCTGTCGCTGTCTTGCATCCGACGCAGTAATGATGCGGATCTTTTACGTATGATCGCAAAGAAGTCATCTGTACGCGCTGCTGCGAACATTCTTGACGCGCTACAGAAACGTGACAGCGACAGCAGTATTCTAAAAGCATTGTTGTATTGCACACGCAGGGCATTGAACGTTTTTTGCGTGTATCTGGTCCACAGACTGCAGGTATAAAATGCCTGGCAGTATGCCCTAAACAGTGTTAATTTAACATTACTTCGCACTTTGCAAATCTGCGGGCCAGCATGTTGCATCGTACGGCCAATGCCCTGCGCTCTCTATCTATATCACAATTATCAGTGCCATCCTCTGTAACCCAGTGACCAAGGTATTTAAACTGTTTAACTCTGTTTAGAGTTGCACCACATAGCGAGACTGGTGGCACCACTTCATAGGTCTTGTTTTGTGCCATAAAGACTAACAGCTCACTTTTCTTTGCATTATACCTTAGTCCATGGGCTCCAGCATAGCGCTCACATATCTTCAATAGTTTTCTGAGGGCACTGATCGACGGACTCAGAAGCACCATATCGTCGGCATAACTGATGTTGTTGAAAGATACACCATCTATCGTGCATCCGATGCCAGTGCTGCTGAGTTCCTCGATCAGCTTATTTATATAAATATTAAATAACTTAGGTGAGGTCAGACCCCCCTGCCTCACCCCGCACTCTAACCTATATTCATCTGAGTAAGCGCCTGCCCACCTCACAATGTTATATTGGACACCGTACCAGAACTTGAAGATATTAATTAATTCTGGCGGCAGGTTAGCTTCGTTGGACAATTTTTCCCACAGGATGTCATATGAGACTAGGTCAAAAGCGCTGGATAAACCCAGGAAGCATGCATACACAGGTGTCCTCCTGCCAGTGTAATATTGCACTGTGCTCTTTAGAGTCATAATCGCAGTCTCCGTCGATAACCCATTCCTAAAACCAAACTGTCGGTCATTAATGTTTAATTGTTTACCTCGATATTTGTCAAGCAAACTATCCATAATTTTAGCTATAACCGTTGCTAAGGAAATCGGTCATTGCCCTGAATATTATTTTTAGGAACCAATTTGATACACATTATTTAATTTGTACTTTTACGTTATATTTGCAGAACAATATAGTGTTCTGCAAATATAACATCGTTTTTAGGAATGTTAGTAAGGCTGTTGCAGCGAAAATATGGAACCACTTTGTAGTCTGCGTCCATTAAGACCCACTTTCTCAGAAACGCCTGAACACATAGCCTTAAAAACGCTGAGCAATTTCTAGAGATTTCGGCTTAAGATTACAAGAAGTAAATGTAATACTATAAAAAATTCAACTAGCTTACTTTGTGAAAATTTTAAGTGCTTACTAGGTAGGTACCTACTGTTGTTATTAGTGCTTATTTCAAGATTAAAATCTTAAGATTAATGCTGAAATAACTTTGAAATATTTGAATGACTTTTGTTATATGTTTAACAAAAGAAATATTTAGTCTTACTTTGGAGCAAGATTTTCAGAGATATTTTATTTAGTGCTTTTTGCTTTTAGGCCAATAAAATTGCCGTTTTTAGAATAAAATAATTAGTAATATAAAAATTGAACGACGTAAACCTTTAATTATGAAAAAATAAATATGGTTTGAACTGATTTGAGAACCTCTTTCTGTTATCGTACGTAATATCGGAATATCGTGCGCAGTGCTCGAAAAACTCCAGCCTCGATATTATTCACACTTTGGATCTTCAATGCGTTGTTCAAAGAGTTTCCAAAAATCGAACTGAGTGCATTCCAGGACATCGAAAATACACTCAGTTTGATTTTCAACTGTTAGCGCTAAGCCGAACTTCTTGGGGACTTTTTACTACTCTGTGGACTAACAAGGACAGTACAAAACTTGGGAATCACAGATTCCGTTGATTTTTATATATGTTGTAGAGTAGTCTTCCCTCAATAAGTAGGTAAAATGGTAAGACGCACTTCACCCTCATTTTCGAGAAAAATAAATTTAAAATTCAAGTTCACACGACTCTTTTTTTTTCCAAAATGTATTTATTTTTATAAATAATTTGTTATTTTAATCAATTAGTAATTCAAATGCTGAAGTTATTTAATATAAAATTTATTATATATCTGATGTGTTTGTATATTTTTTTGTCAATTTTAATGGATTTTTATTTTATTTTTAAGCATAATAATATAATATTAAACATTTTAATTCTAAAAATACTCGTTATTATAATTGGGAATTTCTAACGTAAATAAATTTTGGTAGGTATATAAATTTTCAGTTATTATACGCTCCTGCTGTGCAAGACCCCACTCCCCCTAATTTTACCTGCTTTGACATCTACTACCTGGGGAAAGGGACGTACGTGTAAGAATACGATTGGCCAAAATTTGGCCTTGTCATGCGGCTGCTTTTAACTGCAGTCATTCGACTACGAGTTTTCATTAGTGTAACACGTAAAAATTGTTGAGTAGTTTACTCGACACATGTTTTTCCAAATTTATTCATTTATTTTTATTAATTTGTTGAGTCGAGTGGACATTTACATCGCAAGTCATGGTGCAGTCTGTTCAGATTATGATTTGGCTGGAAGAGGGAATCCAAAGAAGTAGACAATTCAAAAACATAGAAAAAACATTTTGAAAGTAACGAACGCAGATCACTATCACTTCTTTTACCCCTAACAAAGTTAACTAACTATCTTTCAGCCTTCAGTTGAACCAACATTGTTTTTTCAGCCAATAATTATGTCTGAACAAGCAAAGACAACCCCAGACGGCCATGATGTCATTCTATGCAAACTTTGTGACGTCATTAAAAGCAAACTTATGGGTCTGACTAACAACCTAGGTAACGATAGAATTTTCTTTGTCTTTTTAACATTTCAAGGTAACTTTTTTACCCTTGGAGGTTTATGAGGGTTTTGTACAATAAATGAAAGAACGGTGGTTCCGTTATCAGAAATTGTTACAAATTCAAACTAACCCCGATTTAAAAAAGAAAAACAAGCTTCCATAGAAAACCAAACTAAAAGTAGAAAATTGTGGAGAAAAGCGTTGGGTGCTTGATATCAATTAAAAAATACATCAAAAGCTATTAGGTATTTATTTTTTTAGGGTGTTTCGAATTTTACCCGTGTCAGCGTAGTTTTCGATGACAGTTTTTTTTTTGCTATTCTGGTAACCGTGGAAAGGATAATGGCTCTTTACAAAATTATTGTATTGTCATTGGTCTTTTATAAGTATGCCAAATTTTAAGTAAATCCGACGTTTTAAAGGTGGTCAAAATCATGTTCAAAGTTTCCGTTACATAAGCACATACTAACATACGTATGAAGCTAATAAAATCGTGTTAAAAACAAATTTCTTCCTAATTTTTCAGTAGTTTCAGGGGGTCTTGTGGTTAAGTAATATCTGCATGGATCGATTGATCAGGTTAAGCTACGCTTGCCGCGGTTGGTTCGTGGATTACCATCTTTATTTTTATCAACTGTCAAACACAAATTGTTGTTTTTAACAAGCTTGACAGATGGACAGTACTCTCACTCCTTCACCCTTTAATCCACCCAAAGTTATTTTTAAAAGGTCGGTCACCCTATTTAAAATTTCTATATTAATATCTGTAATTTATCTTTTTCCAGCAACTTCGCCCACGTCGGAGGTCAGAATTTATCCCTCGGGAATGTACCATCGGGATAAATTACAATATTTGTCTTAATTCTGGTCTGTGTGCCAAATTTCATCCAAAGCCGTTCAGAAGTTTTTGCGTGAAAGAGTAACAAACATCCGTATATCCTCACAAACTTTCACATCTATACTAATATTATAAAGCTGAATAGTTTATTTGTTTGAACGTGGTAATCTCAGGAACTACTAGTCCAAATTGAAATTTTTTTTTTTTTTTGGGTAGAATATTTATTGAGGCAGGCTATATAAAATCACGCTACAAACAAAAGGACCGGAGCAGCAACAAAAAAATTGACGAAAACTGGCAGACAAATCGATGCGACGGGAAGGGTCACGGGAGCAAAAAGAATATTGGCCACGGCCCATATATGCTGTGACCTGACTATAAAATACCACGAACATGAATAGTGTATGGATTAATTCGTTCATTTAGGCTCAATAATCAACCTTAAATTGAAAATATATTATTTAAAAGCCGAGGATCATAGAACTTTACACATAAGTATTTCGTAACTTTTGAGGTTATGATGTTAATATGTTTGCAACCTCAGTTAAAATCGCAAAAATGAATCAATAGCCTTTCTAATTTTTTCACTTATATGTATCTAAGACGCAGGTGCAGTGCAATTTACATGAATCAGGGTATGATTTAGGTAATGATGAAACCATTTCTCATTGTGTAGGTAACTATATCATTGTCTTACATATGACAGTTAAAAATAAATGATAACCATGCATTTACAATCCGATCGATGTTATCTTTGTCAGCTCTAATGTCAGATAATATATTTACGTTTCGTTCTACCTATTAGTGCATTCTACATTGCCTGTTAACCTATCATTTGCGACTCATTTCGGAATACTCAATTCATATACCCATCTAAAAATAATTGTATTCATAATACACTACAAAAATAAATAAAAATTGGCAATAATATCTAGAATTAAAAAAAATATATGTACCACAGATGAGAAAGGGACGGTTTTGGATGCGTTCAAAATCTATAAAAAGAAGTAAGAAAATGAGGATTTTATTAAAAGCCTGAATTATTTAACCGGCTCGAATAAAATAAGCTGGACCCCGTAATTTAATTTAGACTTAATTCTCAATTTTTGACGTATTAGTCATTGGTGGTCGTTTCATATTTTGGTCAGGTCGTATTTGACCGATGTTCTTTGACGCGGACGAAGTCGCGGTCAGAAGGATGGTGTACAATTATCATTACCACTGCTCTCAAAACGGCGAAGGATAACATCTTGAGGAATTCAGCATATCTTAGAACAAAAAAATTGAAGACATGTGATATCTACCAACCCCCACTGGGTATACATGGTAGATTACGGCCCTTACACTGAGATGAGGCCTGTATCCCAGCAGTGGGAACAGCATATATTATGCTAATTATGCTACATAATATAGAATATTCGATTCTATGCATACTGTAGATTTTAGAGGCATTTTACAGCTCCGACAATCGGGTTGGTATGGAGCCGTTCCAGCTAGCCAGCTCCTTGTTCAACATGAAAGCTAATTAAGTTTTAAAAATCCTGGCAACATTACCCACATTATGAAGGTAAAAGCACCACATACCCGGCCATAATTACCCTAACCGTCTTTAAGAAATCATAGTCACAATATTTATTAAGTTCCACCACAAATTAATTTCTTATCAAGATTTTTACATTTTCGAAATCAATTACGGTACGATAAGCTCGCTTTCGATGTGACAAATTAGCCTTTTTTCCTATGGAGTAGAGTGTTTTATGAAAAACAATGATCTCTGATAAGGTAGCTAATCAATCATGCGCTGAATAAAAGTAACGTTAGGAAAATGTGCTTACTACCTTAATATGATGTTGATGGCGCATTTTTTTTAAATAATAATCCCCTTTTTTACTGTTTTTTTTTTGCAGTAACATCTCGCAGGTCACCTTGTGAGGTTGTCGGCTGCTTAACCGGAATTGCTTGTGGCTACCTTAATAAATGTAGGCCTCCAGCCAGGGCTTAGAAACTTAAAACTAGAGCGACTTCTCGTTAAGAGCACCCCCTGTGGGGTACGGACCTCGGCTTAGGGTATCGCTGGAAGAGGGCAGCAAAAGATGGACTGGATTGGAATGATTATTATTAAGGGACAACTTTAAAGTGACAGGCTCAGCAGCACGGGCTGCCTCGTGTAAGGGTCGTGGGGGAAGAAGAAACTGTCGATAAATACAAGCATTTTTATTCACTTGCTTCGTTCGTATATCTCCGTTTCTCTGTTTGTCACCCATTTTTAGGGTTCCGTTGCCAAATGGCAAAAAACGGAACCCTTATAGATTCGTCATGTCCATCTTTTGCTGCCCTCTTCCAGCGATACCCTATCGCTGGAAGAGGGCAGCAAAAGATGGACTGGATTGGAATGATTATTATTAAGGGACAAATTTAAAGTGACAGGCTCAGCAGCACGGGCTGCCTCGTGTAAGGGTCGTGGGGGAAGAAGAAACTGTCGATAAATACAAGCATTTTTAGTCACTTGCTTCGTTCGTATATCTCCGTTTCTCTGTTTGTCACCCATTTTTAGGGTTCCGTTGCCAAATGGCAAAAAACGGAACCCTTATAGATTCGTCATGTCTGTCTGTCCATCATTCTGTCTGTCTGTCTGTCTGTCCGTCCGTATGTCGCAGCCACTTTTCTCCGAAACTATAAGAGCTATGCTGTTGAAACTTGGTAAGTAGATGTATTCTGTGAACCGCATTAAGATTTTTACACTAAAACAGAAAAAAAAACAATAAATTTTGGGGTTCCCCGTACTTAGAACTGAAACTCAAAAAAATTTTTTTCATCAAACCCACACGTGTGGGGTATCTATGAATAGGTCTTCAAAAATGGTATTGAGGTTTCTATTATCATTTTTTTCTAAACTGAATAGTTTGCGCGACAGACACTTCCAAAGTGGTAAAATGTGTCCCCCCCCCCGTAACTTCTAAAATAAGAGAATGATAAATCTAAAAAAAATATATGATGTACATTACCATATAAACTTCCACCGAAAATTGGTTTGAACGAGATCCAGTTAGAAGTTTTTTTTTAATACGTCATAAATCGTAAAACGCAATTTACCTTTAATTCAATCAACTCAAATATAAACATTAAAAAATAACATTTAATTTCATAAACATAAACCTTATGCATAAACCGAGGATACCTACAGGTTTGTACGGAACCCTTGGTGTGCGAGTCCGACTCGCACTTGGCCGGTTTTTTCATTTATGTAGAAGTAGCTTTTGCCAGTGGCTTCACCTACATATCTTCTAAGTATATATAAAATTCAAAGTCCTGAGTGACTGATTGACTGATATATCAACGCACAGCCTAAACTGTTGGTCGTAGATACGTGAAATTTGGACGGTGTGTTCATTGTGATGAGTAGGTATCCACTAGGAAAGGGTTTTTCGAAATTCTACCCCTAAGAGGGTGAAATGGGGGTTTGAAATGGTGAATTCTTCGACATCCACGCGGGCGAAGCCGCGATCAGAAGCTAGTTACATATAAATCTTCCTCTTGAATAACTCTGTCTGTTGGCGAATGCCGCATTAAAATCCGTGCGTAGTTTAAAAGCTCCAAGCGCACAGACGCGGACAGCTACTTTGCTTTATGTTATGTAAAGATCCTGTCTGTTAAAAAAAAATAGCTTATAACTGACATTGATCCCAACATAAGTACAACCATCTTCACAGTGAAAGTTAGCATAATCATGGTCTGATGACAGTATTTTGGGATCCTGTTTTTAATCCCCTACGAAAATCTACGGTCACCAGTCTATGCCCAAATGAGCCAAAGTCTAACGAAAACTCAAAAGAAAAACGAAGTAAAGAACAAAATATATTGTGACTAAACAAAACCAAAGGTTTTTAGCTTGCTTTTATCAGATCAATTATATACGTCGTTAGGACGAAGCAACCTTCAACTCGGTGCACGCCAAATTAGATTTTAATTCGTTTCTTATAAAGGTTAATTTACTTTATGAGCTTTATTTTAATGTGGTGATGGAAAATGTTGACGAAGAAAAAAGTAAGCCGGCAAGGAAAGAAAAGTAAATGTATTTTAAAAGGAAAAAGCGGCCGCTTAGAGTTCTGATTTGAATAATATAATTTTGAATAACAAGAACGTGTTTAAAGTACTATATTGTAATTTAACTTAGGTGCGAATATTGTGCTAGAAAGTTGCCTTGATTTTTCCGAGTTTTCTTTACTTGCGGGTTTAGTTGCCTTAGTCTAGTGGTCGTGTGCTCTACTGCTGAGCTTGAGTACCTGGGTACGTTTCCCGGGTCGGGAAAAGTGATTTTTATTTGGATTTTTATTGGGTGTGTACCCAACTGATGGCATTAACTTTATACTCCCTATTAGATGGGATATAAACTTAATTGGCGAAATGCGGGTGTTCTAAAGGTACACCTCTGCCTAACCCTTCGTGGAATACCAGCGTTAAATTATGTTATGTTCTTTAGTTACATCTAGCAATTTGAAAGTTACCTTTATCATGCATATTTAAAAAAGGGTGATTTAACCATTTTAATATTAAAGACGATTAACGAAGTTAATCTCAGGAAAGTTTTATTTTTCTGCAAAACTATGTGTAGAAAAAAACATTAAAATCCAGGTCTGGTCAAGTTCCTAATTCAGGTCATTTAGTTTAAAGGCATTTTCTTCCAAAACATAAACACACTACTGAGTTTGTCACTTATTTAAGTACCTGGTATAAATAGTTATTTGTGTTATATTTTGTGTAAGCATTATAATTCATACGAAAAAAATAATGCCTGATTAAAACTAGAAAAGAACACAAATAAAATAAACAGTACTCTAAAAACTATAAATAAAAGCTGAATGCCTTTAGCTTGCCAGAAATCCAAACCGAACTAAATTCCCTAATCTCAGACAACCTTTACGTTCCCAGTTCTCGATAAATACGTGCCTGGATTCCTGCCCAGCCCAGTAATTCCCGCGAATGAGCCACACTTTTGCCTCAACTAATGAACTTGGCTAGAAAATGTTACTTACAGTGTTCTTGGAAATGGCAAACGAATTTAATTATAGAATATAAAAATACGGCGAAAAAAATGTTCAAATATTTTTTTATTCTTGTTTTTTTTTTGTTTAGTATAAATATTAAAATTGAGTTTAGGGAGTGAAAAGTTTTGATGAAATATGAGTTTTAAATACAATTGGATATGAAAATTGACTAAGGTTTTAATGAACTGCAAAAGATAATAGTTTTTTTCTTAGAACCAGAAATATTTGCCAAAGATTATTGTCCTATCTTAACTAAAATATTATAAATGTAAAGTAAGTTTGTGTGTTTATGACGCTTTCAAAGCCGGCTTTACAGATTTGGATGAAATTTCTCGGATGAAATGACTTATGCGGGTGAAACTGCCGGGCGCAGCTTGTTTAAATCATAGAACTGGTTTTTCTGATTAGATTGGAATAAATAGTTATCGGATTGTTTTTGTCCATTTTCATGCATATTGATTGAATTAAATTAAATATTTTGTGGTAGTGGATTTTAATTGCCTCGCTTTTTTTCATTTTTAGGTCAAACTTTCGAATAAAAATGAAATCATAAGTTTTCTGGCAAAATGAAGGAATAGGTGGGCTATTATTTTAAATAAATTAATATTGTTCAAAATTCTTTGAAAATGATTGTTGCCTACATTACCAATAAAGGTATTTTAGGCCAGTTACACAAAAAACGACCTGTACTAAACCAATAAATCCTAAAAAATCCCCTAAAAGAAAAATCCAGCAACTTTTTTATTTAATGGCGGCTTTTATGGAAGCTATAGGAGCGATTTCCCATCAATAAAGTACCGTTACGGTGTTAAATTAGCATCGGATCGATATTCTCTTCCGGGCCGTGTACGGCGGTAGCAGGTACGGTGCGGCCCGATGTTTACTTTGACTAAATATATTGTTCGTTATGTATTGTGGCGAAGGAGTTTTGGTGGTAAGTGTACCTTGTCTATGTGCGGTGTATTTGGGTTTAAAACTCTGTGTAATTTCATAAATGGTAATTTGTAAAAAAAAAGTCGATGTGAAAACATATGTGAAGTAAACTGTCAATAGAGTTTGACAGGTCACTTCAATTTCTCTTCAGTTATGTTCAAACGGTCAAACGTGTTTGGCAGCTCACTTCAAGTTCTTTTCAATTGTGTTTTAAGGTGCGATCAATGCGATATAATCGTTAAATATTTCTTACTAATATGTATAGCTTTCTTTTTGTATATTAATACAAGTTCGTGTGGTGGAGGATGTAAAGAATAGTTCCATTACATTTCTTCCCTTGGATGTCGTAAAAGGCGACTAAAGGACTTACTAGAAAATGGGCAGCAGTGTTTTCTATACATTTTATCTCCATACTGCGATCACCAGCCTGCTTGCCAAGCGTGGCTATTATGGCAAATAATCGACCTGTGTTTGCAGTGGACGTCTTTCAGCAGAAATTATGACGATGATGATTAGTGAAAGAGTTTTATAAAGGAATCAAAGGAATAATGTTAGCTAAATGGACATATTCCACAAACTGAATGAAAATCGACGTAACAAGCAGTCTCTTTTTTGGACAAAGAATCTGCATTACCATCCAACGTGGCAAGCTGCCAACCTTTTGGGCACTTTTTTCACTGACACCGATGCTTACGAATTGTTTGATCCCCAATGAGTTCTTCCTTTATATACTTAGAAATAATATAATTATGTATATTTAAGTGTTCGATTCTATATTGTATTCAAAATTCTTGACACCTAATCTTTGAAGTGATTACGAAAAGGTTTGTGTACCTACCTACCTGTGTGTTTAGCTTCCAACTACAATATGAGTGCACTAAAAATAGTGTTTCAAAGTATCTTAAATATTTTCAGCTATCACTGGAGTTGAGCATGATGATCAAATCAAAAACCATGGCTTTATCAAAACCGCATTATTGGATGGTATGATTAAAAAAATAGATAATATTTCAATCTAAATATAACAGAATCCAAAACGAAACCCTTAAATAACTCAAAATTCACAATTACGCATCGTATTCCGAGAGAAAGCAAGATGGATGTCCCGATATAAAGTTACATGAAAAATTAACTTTTCAAAAACATTAATCAAGCATTATGATCGGTACTAAGAATACAACGATAATTTACATGCTACCGGTACTGAGCTGGGCCTTTTTTTTGTCCTATAGCTTAAGTATCCCGCGGTGTAGGTTGAAATCGTTTCGAATCGGAATAACCGTTGTAATCGATGCTTCAACAATCGATTTAATTAGAATTATCGGGACTTTTTTGAGTACTGTTACGGTCAATGGTGTTGTGAAGAAATTGTACCTTCATTTTTTTTGTGTTTAGATTTTTTTTCAAATAATTTGTTTTTGCAGTTTTATCTCACACTTTAGTCTAAAAATTAAGTGCATAGCTTTTCAGCAAACCAGTCCTTCATGATATTATCATGAAGGACTAGTTTTCCGTAAATGTTAGATGCATTGAGACAGTGTTTTCTTTCCACATCATCTTCTACACAGCTATTTTCTAACCACGTTGGGGTTGGCTTCCAATCTAAATGGTTACAGCTGAATTCCAGTATTTTCCATGGACCTACTGTCAATCTGCCCTCCACAACTTAGTATCTGGGTACTACGATATATCTTTGAAAGACTTTCGTGCTAATTACCACCCTTAAGAACTGTCAAAGATCACTGAAGACATGCCACTCACTGTTGACTGTCAGAGTTTCCTTCCACCGAAATATAAATGCTAGGTACCTATTTACTAATTGTGTAAGGCATACCTGTATAAATTTAGGAAATGTAACCAAACTGTCTTGGCACCGGCTAAACCTGCAGTCATAACGTGTCAGGTTTAAACACAGCAATATAATAATATGAAACACGTGAACTTCGCGGAGATATTTCCACGAAAATTATGTAAACCATTTCCTAGTGATTCTTACAACTTGCATGTGTAGAGTGTGTTTCGCGAATTATATATTTAATATTTTATGGAGTGAATATTGTGTGGTTTTGTGTAGAAAACAATATAGAACATAATCGAAAATAATAGGATTCTCCTTATTATGCACACAAGCTCAATCTTTTTAGAACTTTCCGGTTCCTGAATTGAAGCACGTCGAAACATACTGACTGTATTCGGTGGCGATGCCCCCAGTGCAACAACATGCAAGAGGTGCTTTGTTAGATTACGTTAGATAAACTACAGCCTTGAGGATAAGCAGAGGTCAAGTAGACTACCTGAACTGGATCTTGATCGATTACGTGCATTTGTTGGAGCTAAACCATATTGAAACACGCGTATATCAAGTAAGCTCAACTGCAGTCAGGCCACAGAGGCGTTCGCGGACTTAACACGGTAGAAAAACAAAAAAAAAATGGGAAATGGATACCAAATCTACTCAGCGTGGCTCAGTAGATTTTCAACCGATGAAAAAAAAAAACACGGAGGCGGAGGAGGTTCTCAATTCGACGCGTATATTTTTTTTATTTTTTTTTTTATTTATGGTCACGCATAACTTTTTACATAGTGGTCCGATTGTTACAGTTCTTCCAAGGTGGTCCCATATAAATTTGGAAAACAGAATCGAACCCTAAGGGTCGGAAAACAGGGGATGATTGATTGTTCACTCACTGATTGTAATGTATAACCACGCATAACTTTATACAGAGTAGTCCGATTTTCATAATTCTTTTTTTGTTTGATAGGGTATACCTTGCCAAGTATTATTAGTACATTAAAGCCACAAAAAATTATAAAATATTTTTTTTTTGTTAAAAAGTTTTTAATCAAGGTGATCTTTATTTATAAAGCACACCAACATCTTGTGTATGCATTGTACAGACGCCAACACATCAACTTACCCCAATCTGTCAAATTTCTTTAATAGATTTTCAACCTTATATCACAATAGTGGAAGGTTAATTTTCGATTGGTAAAATTTGACAGATTGGGGTAGCTTGACCTGGTGGCGTCTGTACCTTAAGCTATATGCCCACCTTTTAATAATTAATTATATTTATTTATGTAAATTGTTTAAATAAAAAAACCTCATAAATAAATATTATGTTTCTAAAACTAGTTCGTTCGGTGTTTTCTACCTATCCGACTACTTAAGAAGAAAAACCAAAAAATCTCACAGACACAGTCTTTTAAAGTACAATTCTTGTTACATATTTAACGCGACCAACCCTTGCTATAAATTGTTAGTAGAATTTATAATGTCATTACTTCGTCGTTAGAGCTTAACATTGGTAATTAAAACGTTGCCCTGTCTCTGTCGATTTCAAATGATTGAAAGAAATACATCGAAGTGTAATTTTCTCTATCACTCATTTTATTAATCACCTTAGACATTTCAATGTGTATTCGTGCAGTCTAATCCAAGTCAATACCAATAAAAATGTAAGCATTAAAATTTCTCTCAAACGCAAACTCAAAGCATATATTTCGAAAAAACAGGTACTTTTGAATTGTCAGGGAGCAGAGATCTGCCAGGGTTGCGAGATTTGTTCGAAAGAGATACGGTGGCCTTGGCATTATGGGTAATTGAAGGAACACGGGTGGGTTTTACTCAGTAATAGTCTGACACGCCCTCCGCTCCGCCCAGAGCGGGAGAAGTCATTTGATGATTTCCCAATAAATAAAAAAAAAAAGTTGCCCATTCCAATTCGTAGTAGGTACTCACCTATGGAGAGACGGAAGAAACTCCATAGACACTCTTTTCAATCAAATTTCAAATTTTGCCACAAAAAGTCACGTCATTCAAAGATTTTTTTTAATGATAATTGTGGATTTTTTTACCGCTAAAACCATTGTCACTACCAGTACAGCCTCGCAACATACTATACGCGTCGTCGATCCCTTAAATATACGACAGTTTACAATAAAACAGACCCACCAGCCCCCTACTGATTTTTATATCTCATCGGTACTGAATAAAATTATATGCAGTATTCATAATTTACACGCTGATATATGCATATGTTGGTAGCGGGAAGGCTTTTTGTTAAGATTTACGAGTCCAATTAACAAGTGGTATTGTATTGGTTTTTATCTTTGATTTTAAAGTGGGTTGGTATGTTTGGCCTGTAGTATAAGAACGATAGATCATTGGGGTTCGCTGAATTGTGTTACATTTGGGTTCAGGGTACCTACTAAGACGTGTAAAAGGAATAGATTGTTCCAGTGTGTGTGAGAGAAAGATGGAGATAGAGAGAACCTTTTTTGGAACAGAACAGTCATTCTTTTAACACGGATCGATCAATTAGGTTAAGCTACGCTTGCCGCGGTTGGTCCGCGGATGGGTGATAAAGTTTAAATACCGTGCCTTGGAAAGCATAGTCATAAAATGTCTGTCATTTGTGGATCTTTGACAGTCGTTACGGGTCGTCAGAAGCCCGAAAATCTGACAACCAGTCTTACCAAGGGGTGTCGTATTACCCAGTAACTGGGTTGTGGAGATCAGATAGGCAGTCGCTCCATGTACAATACAGGTATTCAGCTGCATTTGGTAAGACTGGAAGCCGACCCCAACATAGTTGGGAAAAGGCTAGACAGATGATGATGAACAGTGATGACTTAATGTAAGTCATGACTTAACACGTCACAGTGTGGCTCCAGATCAATTATTTGAATTGTTATCTAGACTTAGATATCTGAGTTCAATTCATATTCCAAGACGGTACTTTGGCATGCATCACGTAATAGTAGATTTCAATTCAAATTTTTGTGAAACTTGTTAAGTTTCAGTTACAGTAATTCAAGAAATAGTGAGCATAGTACAGATCTACTAACGTCTTATATGATGATGCACATGTGAAGACAACACCATATTACTATAGAAAAATAATGTTAGAACAACACTTACAGCTACAAAAAAAAACACGGCTCTAATATTGTATTATGTATATAAAATATTATGTATGCAAGGATTGGGTCGAGGTGGCCCTAGAAAAGGATGCCTGGAGGGTTTGCGGGAGGCCTTTTTTCTGCCTACGAGGCAATCAAGTGAGTTCAGAAATGTAGTAAAATAGCCCATATCCTTTTTTTAACTCGCTCAGAAAGTCGCGAATCTTTATGTCAGAGAAGCACCAATTAAACACACCAGTTGAATGTATAAAATATGCAAAACCAACTCTAATAATACAGAAACAAGATATTAAATTCCAAACTTAACCTCCTATTAAAATTACCGCAGGAGTCGACCTGTACTAGATTACTCGAAAGTACATCTAAACAACATCGATTACATCAAAATCGAATGCGGTATCGATTCCAGAGAATCGAGAACACGGAGAGACGGCACATATATTAATACGTTGTAGTCCGCAATAAAATTGGCTGACAGCGTTAAATAAGTGCCGGGAAAGGCATTTATAAGTAATCGATACATCGGTATGCAACCGATTCTAAGATTCGATTTATTAAATTTTGCGTCAGGTGTTGGGTTTAAAATGAGAATAGATTCGTTGTTTGTGGGTTTAGAGTTGAGCGGGCTCTTGTTTTTCATTGTTCTGGCGCCATTGTTACAATTCTTTTTTTAAATATATTTAAAAAAATGTTCCTGGTATGCTTGGTAAAGTTGAAATAACTGTATGATCAGTAACGATGACAAATCAGCAATACTTACTTATCTAAAAACAGCCGGAATAAATATTCTGACTAGTGAGGAAAACTGTTAACCGTGTAACACACTAAAAGTAGGCATGGCTTTCATTTTGGCAGTTCAACAACATTCATTGCGTAATTTACGCTGTTGACCAGACAAATTTTGCGAACACATAAAGCAATGGATTAGCAATAAATAACCTTCTAATTGATTTCGATTCTGATGAATAGTGTGTTAGGTACTTAGGGTGTTGGGATACGCAAATACAAGAATATAGTTGTCAAGTTTTCGTAACCGTACCTACATTATATTTTAATCCACATCCACACTTCCACACTATATATATATACTAGCTGACCCGGCAAACGTTGTTTTGCCATATAAATAATTTCCTAGGCGGGTATAGCTAATTAAATGACGATTGATCAGTTTTCGACCGGAGAGGAAAAATGATTAAATTACTAAAATGGCTATTAAAAAATAAGGGTTGATCGTAGAAGGGTGAAAGTTGAGTATTGTATGTATTTCTGTATGTTGTATCATAAAAAAATAAAAAATAAAAATTTTGTTTAAAAAATAAAAATAAAAATTTAGGGGTGGACTACCCCTAACATTTAGGGGGATGAAAAATAAATGTTGGCCGATTCTCATAGATACCGGATAAGCACAAAAAATTTCATCAAAATCGGTCAAGCCGTTTCGGAGGAGTATGGCAACGAAAACTGTGACACGAGAATTTTATATATTAGATATTATATATTAATATATTAATATTATAAATGCAAAAGTAACTCTGTCTGTCTGTCTGTGTGTACCGCTTTCCTACTAAAACAACTGAACCAATTTAAATGAAATTTGGTACACAGATAGCTTAGAGCCTGAGAAAGGACATAGACTACTTTTTATCCCGGTAGTATGTTCCGGCGGGATAATTTTCGACCTCCACGCGGGCGAAGCCGCTGGCAAAAGCTAGTAAGAAAATAAAACAAATCTTAATCCGTTAAGGGCTAACTTTCAGGATGCCAAGAACTACCAGAACTGTTTTTTGTTTTGCATAACATTTAGATGGGCATCAATATTGCTTTTTGGTGGCAGCAAGACTACCATTTTTTTTTTACCCATAACAAAAATAGGTGTCCTGAATTTGATTCCATAATAATCTACATCAAGTTATGGTATATTACTTAATAACCCTAAACTCTACAATAATATTTTTTTATGAAATATTTGTAAACCACAACACGATTCACGATTTATGCCTTGGCGAGGATCAAGCTTTACATAAAAAAGGTAACGAAAAGCAATAAAACAAACTTCGTACAATTTCCTGAAACTCGGGCAACTTATTACAGAACCAATCTCTATACCTAATTATATGAGTCAACCCTACTTACAGTGCATATGATTTTTCATTAGAATATGGGACTAGTTTCCATCACACTTCCCTTGATGTATTTTGTTAATTTGTACGCACGGCTTCACATCTAGCTATGCATTTCTAGTATAAACTGATCTCACATTGTATGGGATTTTTGTATACTGAGAGGTCAGCTCAAACTGGAATGAATAGCTTGATGTGTGTACAATGTTTTTTTTTGCAAAAAATCCGACGAAAAATAAAAAATATTACAGTTTTTTTTAGATTCTTATAATGAAGCTAATGCTGTTTTTTGATTTACATATATAGCCCACGTAAGCTAACGTGCTCTATCATAAAAAAAAAAATGCATTTCACGAGGGGACTCTTGTAGAATAATTTCCATGACATTTTCATCTTTAACACACTCCACTTTCTTCATTCAATATTTGGTACCACTTTCAAAACGTAAGCTGTCGCCAAAACGGAATTCCACGTCTATGTAGCAAAATCGCTGAACTATGCGCTAAAAGAATCGTGTTGACCACAAACACATGAATTTCCACTGACCTTGGAAGTAACTCTTGGTCCGAAGGTAGCTGACAGACAGCCGCAGGATGGACAGCCTGTCCAGCTTGCTGAGGATGTTCTGTTCGAAGGGCAGGAGGGAAGCCAGGGTATCCAGCTCAGCGTTGAGTCGCTCCCTGTGCCGCTTGCTCGGGTTGCTTTTGGTGACGCCGTCTTTTGATGGGGGTTTGATGCTGTGAAGAAAATAGTAGAGGTTAGGTTTTGTATATATTTAACTATTTATATACACACATAATTATATAAACAGACAAGAAGAAAGGAACAGAAAAATAGACATAACGATGATGCTTATTTCTAAAGAAATCTCTTCCGGCATACCAGTGACAGGAGGTATAATATCGAATTACGCTCTTTACTCTCCTAGATGTTGGTAGATTTATTTCCAATAAAACTGTGTAGGTAACAAATTTTCTCTATGGTTTTTACAGAATAATGGTTTTTAGATTACAGGAACGACACAAATCGTCTGCGTAAAATGTACTATTTCTAAGTCTTTTTATCAAGGAAAAGAGTATCCACATTTTATTTAAAAAAAAGTTTATTTTTCTCCGAAAATGGCATGCTACACGCAATTATAAAAAAAAAAATGTAATATTTAAGAAATGTCCAGCTTATTTTTAAGCGTCAATCATCAATCTTGAATGGAACTTATCAACACCATATGGTGTTGACGCAATTGGTTGTTCCAAGTTGAACAACAAAATGGAAATGGAATATTTTCCATTGTTGCTAAAAGCATCTAAGCGCTAATCAATGGAAATGTAATCAACGATACATCGGCGAAGAGAAGAGTTGGCCTACTAAACTACATAGATTCTACCTGTAACTACAAGCTGGGGTCAATAACTTACATAAGTAATTGAAAATAAAAAGTAACTTATGTCCAGTTAATGTGATAGGCTTGTCCATATCATAATGTTGGATATAATGCTATCATTACTTTGCAGTTGGTACTATGTATTCCTTTGGGAATTTGAGGCCGGAGGTAACGTATAGTGTTCACGAGGAAAGTATTATACTTCTTTGTGAAATAGATATTTTCGAATACTGTGCATTTATAAATATGTGTATTGGTACCTATTTTAGTAGAATCTATACATTCGTATATACATGATAAATATAAACATACATATGTACCTGCATATGAAAGTATAACGGTGCCTACTTATGAGGAAAAAAACAATTTATAAATATTTTGTCTGTCTGTTTATTTGTTCCGGCTAGTGTCCAAAACGGCTGGACTGATTTTGACGGAACTTTCACTGGCAGATAGGTGATATTTTAAGGAATAACATAATTATATGAAAGTGAATTCCAATACCTTATTTACAAATAAAACAAAAATCAAGCCCAATAAACCAAGCTCAAAAAAATATCCCACAAAACTCACAGCCACCCTACATTCGCTCATAACACCATTTTATTTCGGATCATTCATTTCTAAGAGGCTATTTAAAATGACACATCACATTACACAGCGGTGTAACGGTAGCATTCGGCCTGGCTGGGCTGACGAGGCTCGGGTCACGCAAACCAACTTGTTAGCATAACTTATGCCGACGGATAGGGGGTGAGCTTAGTGCATTATTGTGCTTAGTTTTTTAACAAAATTGCGCTTAGTTTTTTACTTTAGTTTGGCTGTAGCGGCGGCTTTTTGATGTTGCGCGAGTTTTGTTTTTAGTTGGGAGACTTTTTGTGGAACAAAGGAACGGTGGAAAAACTTTGCCGTATAGTTATAATATTTTTGCTAGACCAATTTATTTTAATAAAGCTCGAAAATATTTGCACGTTATTCTACGAATCTCCACAGCAGTGGTAGCCTATGAGTGGTATCAGCCCCGAATTACGAGTAGGTCGTGGGTTTGAACCTAGGCAAGCGTTTTACTTTATGTAAACAATTTCATCAACACTGCTCTCCAAACGGTGAAAGAAAACATCGTGAGGAAACCGACATGTTCTAGAACCAAACATTCGAAGACAGATGACATCTACCAACCCGTACTGGGCTCGCGTGGTAGATTACGGCCCACAAAGGTTTTTGAGAAAGGCTTATGCTGCAAAGATGACTGCTACGAAGTCTAGCATCATCCAAATGTAGATGTCAATCACTGCATCTAGAGACGCCAACACTTATAATATTAGTGGTGTATAAATTCGCACATCATACATTCATACAGACATACTATCAAATATACAATCCAAAATAGTGTTAAGTGTAGCAATTTTTATAAGTTTTTCATTCGTTTTTTCTTCTTTTTTATGGAAACTATAAATCTTAAGTTCTCACTTGTTTGTTATTCTACAGAAAGGAATGCTACTCTACTGTAATTCAGTATCAACTAGTACGTGGGATATTGTAATTGTTACTGGCGGCTTTATACATTACTAGGTACTGCCCGCGACCTCGTCCGTGAGAAATTTCTTGATCCCCCGACCCACCCCGTCGAATAGTTTCGCCTGCCCGGGAGAGTACTTCAACATTGTGACTTTTTTTTCTTTTTGATTGGCTCTTAAGGGCCCTAGCATAATATTACTATATTTTTATCCTTGCACAAACAGACAATTAAAAAAATATCCTAATCGTTAACTAGTGTCACGGACCGCCTTCAAAGCCGTCGTTTGTGTCTTAACGCACTACTACACAGACGATAACATGCTTAGATTGCATGGAAAGTGTTGACAGTACCACTTCTAGTAGCGGCGGCGAAGCGTATCCGTGTTCTGTGGTGTCAATCATTTATTATGTCGACTTGTAGTTTAAACGTAAAAAGTGTGACTGCTGTCAAGTACCAGAATTAATGTTTATTTTATTTATACTTAGATGTAAGATAGCATTTTACACAAGAATTGTAAACGTGAACTTTCAGTCCGATGTAATCGAAATACGATTGTGATTAATATGTCTTGCTAACTTTTTGTATGTTACTCTAAGAGTTTTACAAAGAGAAAGAAAGAAAAAAACGTTATTTGCGGTAAATGTGACGCAAAACAACATTGAATACAATCTACATCTACACTATCTACACTTCTACACTAATATTATAAATGCAAAAGTAACTCTGTCTGTCTGTCTCGGTTTCCTGCTAAAACCACTGAACCGATTTAAATGAAATTTGGTACACAGATAGTTTAGAGCCTGAGAAAGGACATAGGCTACTTTTTATCCCGGTAGTATGTTCCCGCGGGATAATTTCCGACCTCCACGCGGGCGAAGCCGCTGGCAAAAGCCAGTAAAAATATAAAAAAGGGAAAATGTGCGTCACATCCACGCAAAACGGCCATTGCAAAAGGAAAGAGAGTAATACAAGTTGTCTGTTTATAAGCATTATTATTCTATCTAATCATCATCATCATGATTTCAGCCGAAATATGATCACTGCTGGACATTAGCCTCCCTCAATTTGGGAGGATTTGCAATAATCGCCACGCTTGGCAGGCGGGTTGGCGATCGCAGTATGATGGTAAAATGCATAGAGAACGCTGCTGCCTCTAGTAAGTCCCTTAGTCGCCTTTTACGACACCCACGAGAAACAATGGGGTTATGCTATTCTTCACGTCCGGCTCCACACGGACGACATCTACAAATACTATAAATCAAGCTGCCGACACTTCTCCACAGAGTCACACATAGTCGCGTCGAATCGCCTACCCGTGCGATTTTCCCCGTTTTTGCAACATTTTTCATTACTGCTCCGCTCCTCTTAGTTCTAGCGTGATTTTATATAGCCTATAGCCTTCCTCGATAAATAGGCTACTCAACACAAAAAGAATTTTTCAATTCGGACCAGCAGTTCCTGAGATTAGCGCGTTTAATCAAACAAACATACAAACAAACAAACTCTTCAGCTTTATAATATTATATATATATATATACCTATAGTATATATAGTATTTTACATAATGGAGACTGACTTTCTGACTCCATAACCCAGTTACTAGGTAACAAGATACCCCTTGGTAAGACTGGCTGTCAATCTTTTAGGCTTCTATCAACCCGTTGCAACTGTCAAAGATCTACAAATAAAAATCGAGACCAAGGGCTTAACTTGCTTTCCGAGGCACTGAGAGGTGTTTATATATAACTAGCTTTTGCCCGCGGCTTCTCCCGCGTGGTTGCTAGATGGCGCTGATGAAGTAAACATCTAAAGTATAGTTCTCCGATATATTATTTACTTTAAAATTATAAAACAGATTAAATCTCATAATAAATTGTGTGTGATAAGTCCATTTCGACGTGAATTATGTGCACAAACGTTATCTAAATAAACTATGTGATATTTGTTTTTTTGGACTAAGTGAAGACAATTATATGAAGTGACGAAACAGAATATAACATTAATTAACATTATATAGTAATGTGATAAACAATTACTTGCGTGGAATACGCTACAAGCAAAGTGACAAGTGTATATTAACCGAAAAAAACTTATGTGGAAAGTTAAAACTGAACTCGGTCTTGTGTGGAAAAATTCTTAAGCGATGAATCATTTGTAACGACTCCTTAACTATTTGAAGTATGCTCTCAAAAGCACTTACAAATTTCAATGATGGAAGTAATGTTCTCATAGCCAAAGTATTTCATGTTGGATTGCTGTGTCACTGAGTGCCGGTTCGGATCTCACAAACTGTGGAACTTTTTGCGATTCACGTAATTTCTAATTATTCAAATTTAAATCAACATGAACTTCTTTGGAAACATCACGCAACGTCGTAATCGAAGAGTCTCGGAAACCAAAAGTGAAGATTTAAATTTAACAAATAGTGAACTAGATGGCACCACTAGTAACAGTCTACCGAACATATCAGACGATGAGGATTGCGAAGAAATTCTTCAACTTAAAAATAAAATAAAGGAATTGACCATGCAACTAGAGACCGCACACCGCGAAGTTGAATCCTTAAATATGGACAACACAAATCTCAAAAAAACCATCGAAAGTTTAACAAAAAAGGAACATATTTATAAAAAACTGACAACGGACATTATTAAAGACACTCCAAAAAAGAAAAAATCTTCTCAAACAGTTCCTACAATAGATCTCAGCATTACTCCTAAGTCGACGAAAAAAATTATGGAGCTTACTCCCAAAATGGCTAATAACTCAACGCCGGTAGCTATACCCCAGATGGTTGATAAGACAACTCAATGTGACAACCATGGATTAAAACACTCAATTCGTGAGGATTTCATCGACAAACGACACCTGACCCAAGTAAAAATTAAAAGTAAACTGAGTATAATAAGCGCTAACAACAGAAATGGCCTTTGCAGCATAATAGAAGATTCTTTTGCAACTGATTATGACTTCTGCCACTACTCGTATCCAAATGGTAGCATTGAACAACTTCTACTAGGTATAGAAAATAAGATCAAACATTATAATAAAACCGACTACTGTGTCATATTAATAGGAGAAAGTGACTTCTTACGAACTAAAAACTATCACGATTTGATCTAAAACATTAAAGATACCATCGAAAAACTAACCCATACCAATATAATTATATGTCTCCCATCCTATAGACAGCTCACAACAATACACAACTCACGGGTATACAACTCAATCAATCACAACAATATACAACTCACGGGTAGAAATGTTTAATAGTCTTTTACATCTGCATAACACAACATACGAATATGCTTACTTACTGGACTCAAACGCTGACTTACGTTATGATAAAACTATGTTTTCGGGTTGTCAAGGTCTCCTAAACGACACAGGCATGAAAAACGTATTTACGAATCTCAAAAATACTATTTATGGAATCCAAATGGAAAATAGTAGTAATACTGACACGAAGGACACATTTGAAGACACATCAAACCATTTTTTTCTATAAATACCTGTCAATAATGCATCAAAACATCGCTGGATTAATTAATAAGGCAGACCAGTTACTCTTGCACCTACTTGATTTTCAAAACCGCATTGACGTCATCTGTGTGACCGAACACTTCATGGAAGATGGATATGAAGAGTTTCTTACCATTCCAAATTATAAATTGGCAGCTTGCTACTCCAGGGATACAAAAAGAGGAGGAGCGTGCATACTGATAAAATACGACCACCAATATAGAGAGCTTGAAGATATCAAGAAACTTTCAACTAAGGGAGTTTTCGAGTGCTGCGCTATCGAATTAACACAGCATAACATTATCGTAGTATGTATTTATAGAATACCTAAATCGAATAATCTTGATACGTTTTACTCAAAATTAAATATTCTCTTACCAAAGATTTGTTACAAAGCGCGCAGAAATGTCATTATATGTGGTGACTTTAACATAGATATATTGAAAAAAAATAGAACTTCCATTGAGTTTACCAACTACCTCTTAAACTATAATCTAAAATTGCAAATTGACCAGCCTACTAGATTACAAAGCAACACATGTATAGATAATTTTGCGCACAATTTTAAGCAAAAGTGTGTCCACGATGTAATTGACCTTAACATGTCAGATCACACAGCCCAAATCTTAAAGGTCCCCGTTAAAAAGACTTATACAATAGACAACTGGAATGTTACGGTGCGTGATTACAATTGCGACAATCTTATGAAATTTAGATCATATTTATATCCTTTATCGTTTTGTGATGTTTATCAAGCTGATGATCCTAATGTAGCGTAAGATAATTTTTTGGAAGTATTCCAGCTGTTTTATGATCTATGTTTCCCCTTGATCAACAAAAAAATTAAGTTAAAAAGGAATCCGAAATGGTTAACACCCGGTATAAAACGCTGTAGCAAAAATAAACGACAACTTCTTTGGCAACTACGAGCAAAACCTAATAGTAATAACTTGACTAAATTTAAAAATTACTCACGAAGACTTAAGAAAATAATAAAACTGACACAAAAAGCAAAAATTAACCATAAGATATTGACTTCAACAAATAAATCAAAAGATACATGGAAGATCATAAATGAAAATAAACATTGCCCTCCCTTTGAACAGATAACAGAAATACAGAATAACGGGGTAACAATAACAAACCCCAGCGACATAGCGAACGCATTTAACGATCACTTTGTGAATCAAGCAGAGTTGCTTTCGAAAGGCTCAAAATCAACGACCTATGAGACCCCAAAATCATGCTGTGAATCAATATTCTTGGCCCCGACTACACCTAATGAAGTATATCGAATAATACAGGATCTTAAAAATAAAATTAGCGTAGGGTATGATGATATTTCAACAAAAGTATTGAAATTTGTTTCCGATGTGATATCTGGCCCTATTTGTCACATCATTAATGCTAGTATCTGCTCTGGAATCTATCCTGATAAGCTTAAATCTACTATAATTAAGCCCTTATTTAAAAAACATGACGAAACTGATATTAATAACTACAGACCCATTGCCCTAATACTAGTAATATCAAAAATATTTGAGAAGGCTATTTATCACCGTATAAATTCCTTTTTCATGAAACACAACATTTTGGTGAAGGAACAGAAGGGTTTCAGAAAAAACAAATCCATAAATTTGGCTATCTATGATTTTCTTAATGTTATAATGACAGGTATTAATGAAAGGATTCCTATTAGCGCTATATTTATGGACATGACGAAAGCCTTCGATCTAGTTGATCCTAATATCCTAATTCAGAAACTTAATGCATATGGAATAAGGGGTAATGCACTTTCTCTTATACAATCTTATTTAGACAATAGAACGCAGTGTACGGAAATTAGACGGATTTCTAAAAAGAATAAAAAAGAAGTTAAATATATATCAGGAAAACGTAAAATCTCTTTTGGCGTACCACAGGGTAGCGTATTGGGTCCGCCGTTGTTTTTAGCTTACATAAATGACTTTCCAAAACATGTCGCTTTTCCAATGGTTCTCTTTGCTGATGACAGCACGATAATTGTAAAAAGTAATAAAACTAGAAATTATGAATGTGATATCAAAGACGGATTGCAACAATCAATTAGCTGGCTTGAGAATAATAATCTAAAATTAAATTTAAATAAAACTTAAATTATGCAGTTTCGACAAAGATTGACCACTCCTGACCTAAATATAACGGTTGACAATAATATAATTGAAGAAGTAGAGCATATCAAATTTCTAGGCTTGACAATTGACTCTAAACTGACTTGGAAACAACATGCATCAAATCTTATAACAAAATTAAGTAGGTTCGCCTTTGCTCTATACAAACTTAAGAAAATAGTTAATCAGGCAGCTGTTGTAGCCGCTTATTATGGCTATGTAGATTCCATATTACGATACGGAGTAATTTTTTGGGCAAATTCCTGCGAAAAAAATAACATTTTTAAAGCACAGAAGAGGTGTATTAGATCGATGTGTAGTCTTAAACCAACGGAAAGTTGTAAACCGCATTTCAAATCTCTAAAATTACTAACGTTACCTTGCCTTTACATATACGAGACCGCATTGTTCGTCAAAAAAAAAACAATGAATTATTTAAAAAAGCTTCAGAGCAGCGCTATAGATCGACAAGACAAAAATATCGACACGAACTATGTTTAAGAGCCTCAAAAACCGCCCTTATGCACAAAAGCATCCTCTGCATGGCTCCTAAAATATTCAATAAAATACCAAATGACATTAAAGATCTAAACTTGACACAATTTAAACGGAAACTTAATATTTTTTTAATTGAAAAATGCTACTATACCATTGACGAATTCCTTCTTTACAAAATTTAGACAGCAAACTAAATGATGATTATGTATTTATGCGTGAAAACTAAATAATTTGACATTTTAATTGTATTCTAAATATTTATATTTCAATTTTTTTTTAATATTTAATAGTAATCTCTGTTATTTTGCATGTAAAATCGATTTAATTTTTTTATATTGTTAAATAGTGTATGCCCTAACGGGTAGTTTTTTGAGCTCACCTTACCTAACTATAAGACCTACTGTATCACCAAAAATCACACTAATAAATACTTTGACTTTGACTTTGACTTTGTTGTCGGAAATTAACGCAGGTATTTTTCTAAAATAATAGTTATTTCTTATACAAGAGTGCAAAGTTGCTTTTTAACCGCGTGTTCAATTTTGATGACCGAGCAAGCGAAGGATTCTAAAATTGAATCACGAGCGCAGCGAGTGATTCAAAATTAGAATCCTGAGCGTTAGCGAGGGAATCAAAAGAGCACGAGGTGAAAAATCTTTGCACTCGAGTGCAACACGTAACTTTTCATTCCACCTCAGCGAGGAAATGACTAAATGCAAAAAAAAAACCTTTACAATCACAAGATAGGTACACTTTTATTTCAGTTTAGGTATTAATTACTACATTATGACAGGTAAGTATTACAGAATAATCTTTAAATTATAACAAAATAATACTAAGGTATAATTAAGAAAATTTTAAAGTAACGTTGCTCCAGTTATTTAAATTGAGTGTAATATTTTTGTTTGGTACTGTAATATTGGTGTTAGTCACTTGTGTACTGTTTTTCGGTAAACTATCTGTCATACTTAATAGTTGTACCGATTCATCGGATTCCCTTGGCGTGAATGTTGGAGAGAGAGGGAGTTGGTTAGGTGTTTCATAACGGCTTATTTTTGATGTAGAAGGGCCAGTCCAAGGATCCGATTGAGGCTCTTTCAGTGTAATGGCTCCTACGATGCCTTCACATATTTTAGACTTATTTTGGATGGAATCCTCTATGTATCCCTCTACAACTGCATTGGACTTCCAGCCTCCGTGGCGCTTAAGGGACAGGAGATCAGCTCCGGAATCAGCCAAAAGTGTGGCTGAAGTTCGTCGGAAACAATGACCCGTGTACAACAGGGGTTCTGGAAGTTCAAGAAATGTTGCTATTTCTCGTGGGATACCGCCAATTTTATTAGTACCCATAGGCTGTCTAACACACTTTCCATTGCAATACTGTAGAAAAAATCGATTGATTGGAGTGTTAGGCGGGCGTAAGGCTAGATATTTCTCAACAATCGTTACGTATTCCTTGCGAATGACGAAGTTGCGGTCTCTTTTTGTCTTTGTATTAGGTAAATTAATTAATAGTAAGTCATCTGAATGTTTCTCAATGTTTTTGACATTAAGTTGTGTTAGTTCATTTTTCGACATGCTCCGTTTATTCCAATAATAAGAACAACCTGTAACGTAAAGAGTATTGTAGTAGATAAATGAATAAAATTGATATGAACGCATAATTATGCCTATCAACATCTACTAAGTATACTATTTAATTGAGATTAATATACTTAAGTAGATACTGAATGTGCAACTGACTTACTTTTGCCGCCAAATATACGGAATCGGGTGCTTCGTTAAGAAACTTTTCAATATCAGATATTGTGAAAACCTTCGATTTTTTTGGTTGATGACCAGATGAGGCTCTTTTTAAAAATGCCACTAATTTAGGATAGGTATCGATATGTTTGTCTTTTTTCATCTTTATTGTTGCTTTTAGCATCGAATACGTACTCCATAGAGTGCTTGCTTTCTTGTTCTCGGATAATTCTATAAAATATGCCAGCAAAACGTTTTCTGAGAAAGTTTTAGCTCCTTTTGCTAGTCGCCACGTGTTGAACATATCGTACAGTTTTAAATACTTCTCGCGTGATTGTTGAGGGAGAAAGCTCATTTGCGCATTATTAACAGTTTCAGTCAATTCTGTTGGCGTCAAGCAAACTTCCTCGTCGCTAGAATCACTCATTTTAGTTTTTTCACTTGTTTTCAAGTTTCTTGTTTTTAATATAAGGTTTAACAATGACGTGAAAAAATTCCGCGTAAAGAACCCCGTACAAAGCAAATTGAAAAAAGAACACCAAGAAGGTTCCGAGTCTGAGTTTTTAACAAATTAAAAAAAAGTTGTATGATATATTCGGCACCATAGAGGTAGCAGTAAATAGGTTTAATGTTTTTTTTAAATTCACAAACTTAGTGCACACGATGTTCTAAATTCAATTTACTTTATCCTCTAGAGAATAAAAACGGCTTTTCCACTCTGATATTGAAGATTAAAAATACTCTTTCCGAGATGGTGGGATGAAAAAGATTTTTTCTTAAATAAAAGTAGCCTAAGTTACTCCTTATGACCTCATCTACTTGCCAATAAAAGTCGCGTCAAAATTGGTCCAGCCATTTCAAAGATTAGCCGGAACAAACAGACAGACAAGAGTTTAAAAATATTTTTTTTTGGTGTAAGTACCGTATTTACTTTCATATGCATTTAGTGAAAAGCTGTTAATTGGAAATTACAAACAGACACTTCAGTTTTATTTATTTGTATGTATAGATGAATGGTCACTCATCCACAGACCGACCGCGCCAAGCGCAGCTTAACCATCGAAAGTCACAAGACTCTCTATTATTTTTCTTTATGCAAAGTTATAAGTGAATTATATTGACTGCCTTTGGCATTATTTTTCGTAGAAAAACACGTTGTAAAAGACAGTTTAGCTAGCTGTCACTACTAAAAGTGCAATTTATCAACTGTCAATCCTCCTACTCCAAAATGGAGTTCCTAGAAGCAATTGAACGTTCATTGAAATTCTGTTCACTAAGTTAGAAGTGTGAGGGTGTAACTAATGTTTGATGTTTTTACAGCACTAGTAATATTATTCAAGATGTTTACAAGATAAAATTGAAAACTTGCACCAACACGAAACAGAATATTTATTTGAAAAAAAAACACGTATAATTTTCGGTCTTAGACAGGTACTGAAAATTAAGTTATTACCTTTGTGTAAACACGAGTTATTATTGTTTTAGTAAAAAATAAAACTAGCTTAATGTATAAAATAAGAAAATAAAAGTATAAATTTTAGCTCGCCCCCCTTAGTAAAATAAATATTTTATTCCACATATTGTTTTTATAAGACTGGTTGTCAGCAGATCTTTAGGCCTCTGGTTACCTATAACGGTTAGCAAAGGCCTTCCATCGACCCGTGTGTCTTTTATTACTTCAGCACGAACCTCAAACGTGACGTGCTCGAGAGAACATAGCATAGCATTTTAATTTCTTACCCTCTACAAAGTAATATAGAAGCCAGCCAAAGAAACATGCTAAACGAGAAATATTGATGCGAACCAATCATCTACATTTACTGACGTAACTACTCATTACGAGAAATTCTTCGAAAGGCCTTATTATATCATTAAAGGACGGTGTATTAAGATTATAGTAGTTAACTTACCACTGTAGTTGTATTGGTATCTTCTATTCTACATAATTATAGTTTTTTGACACTAAATTTTTAGATTAGACTCGTTCTCAGACCTCGTACAAATTCCTTTTTAAAAATAAATACGGAACAGTTTTGACTTCGCTACTCTTTTACTAGCTTCTGCCCGCGATTTCATCCGCGTCAAATTTTTGCTCCCATGACCCTTCCCGTCACATTGAATTGCCTGCCAGTTCCCGTCCATGTTTAGGTGCTGCTCCGCTCCTTTTGATCGTAGCGTGATGTTATATGGCTCCGAAACTAACAGTACCACCAGTGGTTTCGGAGCCTATTCAATACAAACAAACAATCAAATCTTTCCTCTTTATAATATTAGTATAGATGTAGGATCATCAGCATCATCATCATCATCAGCTCATAATGTTCCCATTGCTGGGACACATGCCTCCCTTTTTTTAGAAGGAATGGGCTATAAATGCTATAACCCACCACGCCGGCCCAGTGCTGGACGGAAGATGTCACATGTCTTCGGATTTTTGGTTCTAGGACATGCCGATTTTCTCACGATATTTTTATTCATCGTTTTGAGAGCATTGGTGATGAAATTATTAACACTAAGTAAAGTGTCTACCTGGGTTCGAACCCACGACTTAGAGCTCGTAAGTCAAGGCCATCATGACAGCTCACCTATAATAAATTATGTATTATTTGTTTTAATTCAAAAGATCATCAGGTTAAATTATTAATTATAGTGTAATTTATTTAAATTACCGCATTGTTGATTCGTTAAATTTTATTTTGTTGTTCTGTTTGTTTTTCTATAATTTGTTTATGAGGCTCGCTCGTATTAGGTTAACTTAAATTAGATGAATGTGGAAAACTGTGGAGCCGACTTTAGTATATTTTTTCGTCAATAGGTAATTACAACTGTGTGACTGGCCTGTTAGTCTAGTTGTTA
This sequence comes from Aporophyla lueneburgensis, assembly GCA_932294355.1. NCBI lineage: Eukaryota > Metazoa > Arthropoda > Insecta > Lepidoptera > Noctuidae > Aporophyla > Aporophyla lueneburgensis. Next base: position 22,213,383 of record OW028758.1, on the reverse strand, counting down.
GTGACCCTGACTGCTAAAACTGAGGACGTTGGTTCGATTCCCACCCAGAACAAATCTTTGTGTGATGAGCACAATCATTTGTTCTGTGTCTGAATGTAATTTATCTATAATTATGTATGTATTTAGAAATATATAAGTATGTTTATCAGTTGTCTGGTTGCCATAGTACAGGCTCTGTCTAGTTTGGGATCAGATAACGTTGTGTTGGTTGTCCCAAGATATTATATTATATATATTATTATTTTATACTGTTTTGTTCAATTTTGTCTTGATGAGAATAAATTATAAATGGGATAATATGAGTTTTCGATTCTGGTTTCAAAGATTTTCTGTACATGTTAAATAAAAAAATTAAAAAAACTGCGACGTTACGCTGCCTTATTTAATTTAACCCTTAATATATTTATTTAACATTTATGCACATATTATAAATAGAAAAGAAAAAAGGAACAGAAAAATACGTACAAAGGTAATGCTTATTTCTTCAGAAATCTCTTACAGCTTTCTTATGATAGGTAAAAGAGATTATTATGGTAAATACGATTGAATGACTTATAACGTAAATAACTTTTAGCAATAACTTTTGGCAGTGGCCTAATTCACAGATTTTTTGTACATCTTTACATAGTATAAAACAAAGTCGCTTCCAGATGAATGTAGGACATTGTAGGATAAATAATATCCGTTGCGTAGTTAAAAGATCTTGCATGTACGCTTCTAGATTTTTTAACTACGCAACGGATATTATTTTTCCTACAATGTCTTACATCCATTTTGATATCTATATTAAGTAAAGCAGTTTGATCTATTCCAACCATTTCGGTGTCCAGCACAAATTATAAATAGTACATTAGTCATCGCCGCCCGTCGTTTTTGTTGATTTATTCAAACGTTAGTATCAAACGGCGCACGCGCAGCCCTTTGATATTACTACCATACAATTTGTATTCATACACCACTGTACCACCAAACAGAATTAAACTTTAACTTCATGTGGTTAGGTAGGGTTTTGATTGTGGTTTTAAAGTGCAAGTCTCATATAAATCAAGACCGATTATTTCTATAAATCGTAACTCGATTAAGTTATAATCGATTGGCGATTGTGATAGGTATCGTTATTATCGATGAGATATTTATTTTTGTATCGTTTCCTTTTTGTAGCGTTTCGGTTATTTTGTGTTGACAAATTATTATAACGAGGTTTATGTGAGAAGGGTGGGGGAATTTGTTCGGGAGTCAATTAAACAAGGTTCTAGAAAATTATCAAATTTAAAAATATCAATCACCTTAATATTTTGGACGGGAAAATTTAACTTGATTCTATACTGACTATTTCATGAAAAATATAATTTAATGGGATTGCTTATTATTGTAGCTACGTGGTACGTGTTAGTCATATTTGTTACGGTCGCGAATCATATTTTAACACGTTAACTACCATCCGACACTTTTTAATCAATAATCGACTTAAAGTCAAACAACACTTAATACATTTTTGATTTTTTCTGATTTTACCCATGGCAGATAACGTGTAATCAACATACAAGTTTGCCGGCAAATGGCAAAAAAAAAACGTAAAAAAAAAAGAATTTCGCAGACTACCGTGGCGCATCCTCCAATGCCTATGTTAAAATTAAATCCTATTTATAAATTGGTACTGATTTAATACCAATGTTAACAATTACATCATATTTATAAATTGGTGCTGATTTAATATTGGTATTAAATCAGTATCAATTTATAAATATGATTTGATTGTTAATATTGGTATTAAATCAGTACCAACTTATAAATAGAATTTAATTGTTAACAATTAAATCGCCAAACATGGGGAATTGTTAACAATTAAATCCTATTTATAAATTGGTACTGATTTAATACCAATGTTAACAATTACATCATATTTATAAATTGATACTGATTTAATATCAATTTTAACAATTAGATTCTATTTATAAATTGGTACTGATATAATACCAATGTTAATAAATAAATCCTATTTATAAATTGGTACTGAATTAATACCAATGTTAACAATAACATCCTATTTACAAATTGGTACTGATTTAATCTCACCCTGTTACTGTAAACTCTAATTGGCTGGTTGACCCCATGAGCCTTAGAACAATACGGCCCATTACTAAACTGTGATTTTTTTGATACAACAGTTATCTCCAAATTGATGGACCATGGGAACCACACAAGTATAGGAAACACTTATTAGACATATCGTATCGAATATATAATTGAAGAACTTTTGTATCAAAAACTAAAACAGGCATGAGGTGATTAAAAATTTCATTGCGAAATCATGGGCGTAGCATAGACAATGGATTTACGTTTTCAATTAAAAGGTTAAAAAAGTATTAAAAGTAAATATATTTTGTCTATTCGTTATATTTCTTTCTACTTTATACGGTTTGTGATTTTCGTTTAATTATAAATTAGCGTCGATTTGCTTCGCGATTGGTTTCTGGTGAAATTTTGTAATTTGCGTAAACAAGGAGTTGAATTTTCTCACATTTATTTTATTGTTATCTTCATTATGTTTTCGTCAAGGTTGTGAGTTCACAGCCGGACTCTGAAAACCTGACTACTCAGGGTGATTCTATAATCTTCTGTTTGGTCCCTTGATGTTGACTAGTTCATTATCTCCCTAGCCTTTTCCCAACTTTGTTGGGGTTGGCTTCCAGTCTAACCGGATACACCTGAGTACCAGTATTTTACATGAAGCTACTGCCTATCTGACCTCTACAACCCAGTTACTGGGTAAGGTTATCAGACTTTCAGGCTTCTGACGACCCGTAACGACTGTCTAAGTTCTACGAAAGACAGCCGGGACCAACGGCTTGACGTGCTTTCCGAGGCACGGAAGGTCTCATGGAACCATCCACGAACCAACCGCGGCAAGCGTAGCTTAACCTGAACGATCGACCCATGCGGCTGCTACTACTTAGCTACAAGCCCTTCTACCACCTTCAGAAAATCTGTGGATTCTTCATCAATCAAATTGCTACAAACTATGCAGGCCCTCAAAATTTTATCAGTTTGTTAACGTGTCTAGCTGGGGATGATCATATTTACAAATGAAGAGTCTTCCATTCAAAGAAATCTGGTCCCAGCTGTCGTTTGTAGATCTTTGCCAGTCGTTACAGGTCGTCAACAGCCCGAAAGTCTGCGCGACAACTCCTTTACCAAGTATGGTATTACCCAGTAAATCTGCTAGGTTCGCGAAATTTCTTCGAAAGAGATACCGTGGCCCTGGCATATGGGAAAATTAAAGAACACGGGTGGGTTTTAGTCAGTAAAAGTCTGACACGTTCTCCCGCTCTTCCCAGAGCGGGAGACGTCATTTGAAGATTTCCAACTCACAAAAAAAAAAAAAACAGCAAAACTGTATCCGGGAAGACCGGTAAGACCGACGCCAACAAAGATGGGAAAAATCTAGGCATATTAATATACATAGGTAAATTACTGAGTGACTGAAATTTAAACCCACCAATTTTTTTTAAACTGAAGCTACCACTTTTCCAAACATTTCATAACAAGTGAAATAACTAAAGTGCACATAAATGGCTCATATTAAACGATCGTTAGCCCAAACGTGGGGAATTACACATAAACATGTGAAATCGTTTCTTATACTGTTGTTTATAACAATTTAATGATTTCGAAGTGGGATAGATGTAATTTTAGTTTGGGTGTCTGTCTGACTTCTCATGTGTGAAAAAGGTGTAATGGCTGTTCAAAGTTTTATGATATAACCCGCTAGTTTTTGCCAGCGGCTCTACCCACGTGGAGGTCGGTAATTATCCCTCAGGAACATACTACCGGGATTAAAATGTCTTATTTGGTAATCCAGGTTTAAAAACTATTTCTTTTTCCCCCGACCCCTCCCGTCGCTTCGAATCGCCTACCCATGCGATTTTCCCCGTTTTTGCAAAATTTTTCATTACTGTTCCGCTCTTCTTAGTTGTAGCGTGATGTTATATAGCCTATAGCTTTCCTCGATAAATAGGCTACCCAACACAAAAAGAATTTTTCAATTCCGACCAGTAGTTCCTGAGATTAGCGCGTTCAATCAAACAAACAAACAAACTCTTCAGATTTATAATATTATAGTATAGATTTGTGTCCAAATTTCATCCAAATCCGTTCAGCCGTTTTTGCGTGATGGAGTAACAAATATAGAAAGCTCTCACATTTATAATATTAGTAAGAATTTGTTGAGTAAACTGGTGCTAGGAACAATTTACCAATTTACCTAATCATGACACTCCGTCGATTTTTATTTCGCGCTCATTTTGGTAACTTGAAATCTATATTTCTAAACAACTTATACCAAACTCGCTTATCTTTTGAATTTCCAGAAGGAAAATTGTTTTAGCCATCTTTCCACGACAATATCCCGTTTAACAAAAGTCATCTACACCGCCATATCCGAACTATGCGTCACACTGACGTCACGCAAAATCCTGCATCGTGCAAATACAGTTTACCGCGCAGCTAGCATATATACAACGTCCAGACATCAATCGTCCGTATTTATGCAAAATGGAACCACACGACAAATTTAGGTATTTACTTTTTTTGAAGATTACTAATTTAAAAGTGTCCGTATTTATCCAAAAACAAACCACCCAGCAAACACTGACTTCTGAGATATCAAAGGATTTACAAAAACATAGATGGACCACTTTTAAATTTAGTATTCTTCAAAAAAAGTAAAAAACAAAATTTGTCGTGTGGTTCCATTTTGCATAAATACGGACAATTGTCGGGCAGTTGCCCACCAGATACGACAGAGGTTTCTCCCTTTTTCTACGGAGGTTGAGTGAAATTTACACCCTGTTCTTCACACAGTATTATTATTCCAAACGCACTACTTTCCCTGCTGACCCCCAACAACAAAGATACACACAACCTCTAAAAATAGCACTCGTTCACTCGTTCACGTGACCCGTGAGTATCGTTTTCGTTCGATGCGTGACACTCGCTCGCATGTCAGCACGTAACGTAAAGACTCATTCACCTAGATGTCCCTACTGTTACAATACCGTTTTCTTGGCCTCACACTCGCGTAATTGTTCTGACGTCATTTGACACTGTGTGACGTCATGCTGTGGTTGTCTTTGAAGAGTTTTGTTAAGAAGGTAGTAGTGGTTTGTGTGGACAGAAATAGTTCATTGTATTGGACGACACGCACTTCTTTTTAAGGCTGAACCAACATAGAGAAAAGGTTGTCTAGTATATTTGTACTTGCATATTTTGACATGTATATTTATTTACTAGCTTCTGCCCGCGACTTCGTCCGCGTAAAATTTTCGCTCCCCTTCCCGTCGCATCGAATTGCCTGCCATTTTTCATTTGCTGCTCCACTTCTTTTGACCGTGGCGTGATGTTATATAGCCTTTCTCAATAAATGGGCTACCCAACACAAAATAAAATATTCAATTCCGAACAGTAGTTCCTGAGATTAGCGCGTTCAATCTTGTTTGATTGAACGCGCTAATCTCAGACTCTTCAGCTTTATAATATTAGTATCGATTTTTATATGACCGTGTCCAACTTTTGACCGAATTTTAACGACTTTTTTTTTCTACTTTTTAATGACTTAGTTACTCAAAAAACAAAAAGTTATGTATTCAAACTAGGCTTTTTTTTTTGGATGGGAAATCATCAAATGAATTCTCCCGCTCTGGGCGGAGCGGGAGGGCGTGTCAGACTTTTACTGACTAAAACCCACCCGTGTTCCATCAGTTGCCCATGTGCCAGGGTCACGGTATCTCTTTCGAACAATCACGCGACCCCGGTTCAAACTTGGCTGAGAGTCAATACTTTGAACGTCAAAAATATATATAAGACAGTCCCACAAAACGCCCACGCTTCACCACTTCCTTAGTGCTTTAGCTGAGAAGAAGTAGCGCAACTAACTCCCCAGCAGCACAACTGTCTGCTAAGTTAAAATAACGAAGACTCGTTCAAAACTCAAAGACATAATTATTTATTTAATGATTGTTTTCTAAAAATGTATACTTATTCTACGGCAACATTGTCCCAATAACGCGTACTACACTTCTCGTTCTTTCTGTTGTATAGCGACACGTCGTAGTTCGCGTTGTCGCGACAATATAGCCATAGCATTAGAGACTGAGACCATAATTTATTATATTATGACCTTATGCATTCCAAATAATAATCATATATGAACCTAGGTACTTATTATTATTATACTTTAATCTAATTTTAATGGCACATAATTTAATTTATACTTTCAAATTCGGACACCCATAATCTTGTATAGTATGCGTCAACCGGACATAAAAAAATTATCTTTTGTCTTTCCTGTACAATATATTCAATACTAGCTGCAGCCCGCGGTTTCCCTCGCTTGAATGTCGGACTTCATCCGAAGGAGACATGCCACCGGGACAAAAAGCCTATGAAAATACTCCTTATATAAACAGCTATCTGCTATTGAAAGTGTGATTAAAATTGGTCCAGCCGTTTCGAAGATTATTCGGTACAAACAGACAAAAATTAAAAAAAAAAGTTTTTTTTTTATAAACGTTCAGTATATTCTTTCATATGCATATAGAGAATATCAGTTATTTTGGCAGTACAAACAGACACATACATGAAATTTATTTGTGTGTTAAGATTATGTAGGTATTTGAATATTCGTCTGTATGTTAATTTATATTTGTATTTTTGGGTGAATTATGAGATTCACATAATTTTCCTCAAAATTCCGGTTTATTTGAATTCTAATCTGGTTCGGGTGACACTATTAGGTCTACTTATTCTGACTTTTTTAAGCAAAAAATTCTTCCAACTTTCGAGTCTTTAATAATGCCCCATAATTAAACATCAAACAAACAAAATTGATTTGCTATATAATTATATCGTTAGCAACTGTTGACAAGCAGCTGAAAACAAAACCTGCATTTGCCATCCATTTCATTTTGACAGCTGTCAAATTTTCGAAAAACGAACCTGCCCAAGCGCAGCCGCGATAAAGCTTAGTTTAGGACAATAATAACAATAAAAAACAATATATTGTTACGTCGTATCTATGTTTACAAATGTGGAGTGTTGTAGACTATAATTATAAATATATTAGAAAGGTCGACGGACGGGTTAAGGCCGACTGTGTCTTTGTTTTAAGAACGACTACTTTTTTTCTTGTCCGCGAGTGTAAGTTTAAAGTTCGTGGTAGCTTTTGTAGTGTTAAGATTATTGTACTGTTTTAAGAGGATGTGTACAATTTTTTTCCGATGTCATGATGATTCACGTGATTTTCAACCAACGAAAAAAACGGAGGAGGGTATCAATTCGACGCGTATATATTTTTTTTTGTTATATATGACCACGCATAACTTTTTACATAGTAGTCCGATTGTGATCATTTTTTTTTTATTGGAAAGGGTATACTCCGAAGGTGGTCTCATATAAATTTGGAAAACAAAATCGAACCCTAAGGGTTGGAAAACAGGGAATGATTGATTGTTCACTCGCTGATTGTAATGTATAACCACGCATAACTTTATACAGAGTAGTCCGATTTTGATAATTCTTTTTTTATTGGATAGACCTAGCCAAGTTTTATTAGTACATTAAAGTCGCAAAAAATATCAAATAAAAACTTTTTAACAAAAAATTAAACCGCCGAAAAACTGAAAAGCAAAAAATAATAACACTTAAAATTTTGAGTAGGCGCTGAAAAATTAGTGAACAAAGATCACTCAAAGCACCAACTCATAATTTAAAGGTTTATTATTTTTTGCTTTTCAGTTATTTCGGCGGTTTAATTTTTTGTTAAAAAGTTTTTACAGTAAAAAAATTTAACTGTCAGATCACTTTTTAATACTGTATTTCAATAAGTTTTAATGCACAACATGAAAGATAATTTCAATTACGATCTATTTAATTAATGACCTTATTTAATCTTGTTGTTTAATTTTGATTAATTGACCTCGACCGGTGACTATTTTGCGATTTTTTTGTAAGAGGCTTAGAATATTACATATTTAAAATCGTTTCGATTTGTCTACACGGCATAAAAAAATACAAAGTCACGTTGTGATAGTCATTTCCACAATGTATGAATTATTAAAAAAAAATTATAAAATGTTTCACTTAGTCTAATCTTAGAGAAAATGGGCGAAGAATTCCTTTTTGATTTCAAGTACTCAAAACTCTCGTTCATAAAAATTTAAAAAACTGGAACAGACTTTAGCTATTTTTTTTTTTCGCAATATTATAATTGTTTTTTATCTTCAACGCACCGTTTAGCACCAAAATTTTAAATTCGAACAGTGCGTTTTTCGACGAATTGGGATGCACTCCGACGAATCCTCAATTCAAAATCTAGTGCACGATAAATTGTCGCTGCGATATTTTACATCCAATCAAACGTGATCTTAAATTGTAAAACGGATGTTAACGGATGTTTGTTTGTTACGGACAATAATATTAACGTTCCTAAAACCGAGCGAAGAAAGTAGAGACACGTGTATTTTGCCGTATGTGGGGCGCTGTGCTACTAGGACGAAATATACGCGTCTGAAATAATAGAGAATCAGAAGAAATAATCTCCTCGTTTAACAATCAACTAAAATCGATTATCTCTTCTGTTCTTATAAACAATGTAATCGTTGATTACTACTAGAAGATTACACTGGTTCAACCACTAAAGAATAAATCATTCCTTGACTTATCAATAGGTACCTAGGTAGCTATACATTAACATAATAATTATTATCATAAACACAATAAGAAATAATTGACATCAATTATCATCTATAAAATACATCAATAAAAAATCTTACTTCTACCTCTAGTACTTATTTTTCTTAACAATCACTAATATGAAAACGTAAAAAAGATTTTTTCGCACAGCGAAACGGACATATTTATAATTGAATAATCGACAAAAGATTTAGGACGTACAAACAGTAATACTCATCTTTCTGTAGAAACAATCGAAATTCAACTTTAATTCTGAACATTAAATCTTAAATTTCCGAACTCAGTTCTGCGTATACGACTTTTTGTGCTATCAAAAAGTTTGGTGGCAAAACGGCGTAAGTACGTGCGGATCTGTAATTGAATTTCAGTCTTCAGTTGTAGAAGTTAGGGTCAAGTTTTGATTGGCAGTAGGTTGTATGTTAGAGTCGGATGAGCATATATGCCAAGTAAAATTAAGTATGCCAATACCATAGTTCGCGCATGATTGCGTACAGCCTTCGTCGAAATGAGCGTTTTCCTACGATTTTTCTCGTAATACCTCTGGTATGTTTTTCTATTTCTGTCAAGGCCAGGATGGGAAGTATACCTGGTAGGCGCGACAAGGTTATAACGAATTGTTATTACCTTACTGTTTCCACGTAAAAATAGCGTTGTACGTGCATACCTATGTGTTTATTTGACTGAGCCAATAACAGTCCACTTCTGGATATAGCCCTCTCGTAGGCTGCGTCACAACACCCTGTTCTCCACCTTCGTCCTCCATTCCGTCGTCTGCCATCTGTATTGCGTTGTCATCTCTGATCTTTATGTTTCGTGTGGTGTCGTACATAGAGAATAACACCATCTCATTTCTTCCTTTGACTGTCGTACAAGACGATTGAGGGAATTATTAGAAAATGGACAGCGGCGTCCTGTATCTTTTTACCACCATACTGCGATCACCATCCCGCCTGCCAAGCGTGGCGATTATGGCAAACTGGAAGGTAATTGGCGGAGGTCGCTATATCGAGCAGGGGATGTCTTTTACCTAAAATGATGATTAATGGTCTATGATACCCTATGCAATTTCAGAGTAGGTAGAACCCTACCTGACCTTTACCAACTAGGCTCAAAATGACGGCGAAAACTATATCAAAATACCGTTGCATAGTTTGACACCACGTTTGTACCGGAGTAAAAACCGCGGCGAGATGTCATAGCCCAATGGTTATTCGACTCTCGGTCTTGAAAATAGCATTGAGAATCCAATACAAGCATTCCTGGACGTCGAAAAAATACACTGTTCGATTTTCAACTTTCGGCGCTAAGCAATACTTTTAAATTCCAGTGCACGGGAAATCCTACCGCGACATTTGTACGTGTCTGCGAATTTGAACAACGCAGGCACAGAGACGGACGCGAAAACAGACTTTAATTTCTAATAACTAAAGATTCATCGTCTATCAAGCCGTTTCCCAATTATTTTGGGGTCTAAACGGATGTAGCTGAATACCAGTATTTTACCTAGAGCAACTGTCTATCTCCACAACACAGTGTCTGGTTAATACGATACCCCTTGGTAAGACTAGTAATTAGACTTTCGGGCTTCTGACGATCCGTAACGACTATCAAGGATCTACGAATGAAAGTTGGCATCAATTATCGAACTTTCTAGGCACGGAGGGTCTTGGTATTTCAAAATGGTCACCCATCCATGACTAACCTTGGCAACCGTAGCTTAACCTAATAGATCGACCCGCGTTGCTGTTGTTACTTAGCCACGAGCACTACTCGACCCACACCTAGGCCCACGAGCTGGCACAGATATCCTTGAATGATTGGTTCTAGGACATAACGGTTTCCTCACGATATTTTCTTTCACCATTTTTAGAACAGTGGTGTTGAATAAATTCACAGAAACAAACACCCAGAAAGGACACGTCAAAATAAAGAAACAGTTACATTTTTAACAAATTATACCACCATAGCAAATCCACATCCTTCCCCCATAATAATTTGTCATAACAGACCATCATGATTGTGGCAAATCATCGCAATTTACCGGACAATTGAAGTGGTCTACCATTCCAGGTTAACTGCGTAAACAGATTCGTTATTACTGGCATTTGATGCTAATAGATAACGGAAGGTTCGCTTTGAATTTGATGGGAAATTGTTAAGTGGTTCAGCGGGAATTTTTATCAAAGTAGACTTCAAGACTTAAAACCTATGTTTGCTACTATTCTGAAGTATCTTACTGCAAGATATCACAAATATCTTGAAGCGTACCCTTTTTTTTATGGTTGCGAAATCATTAAATGACGTCTCCCGCTCTGGGCAGAGCCAGTCACCCGTGTTCCTTGAGTTGCCTGTGTGACGGCATCTCTTTCGAACAAATCCGCGACCCCGGCAGTCATCGGTCCTAGAGGACCCCTTAAATGTTTGCTGACATCTCTTTGAGGCGCGCGTGGAACACTACGCGCCGTCAACCAAGCAATAGACGTCTCACAGTTGAAATGATGATGATGATGATGAAAGATGTGAGCAGAAATTCTGTTTAAAAAACTTATGATGCTATTTTAGGGTAACCAGTACAATTCCCTAATCAATGCCACTGTCCGACAAAATGTACAATATTTAAACATCCCCAATTTAACAAGTGCACTTACAATTTATTTCACCCTGCAAATACTCGCACAATACGGCACACGTCCCTTCCAGGGGGTCCATTGTACCATTCCCGTCAGGTAAAGATATCAGGACCCTACAACATTAACTCCTGTCAAAATACAAAGCGAGGTCTCTTTGTCCCCAGACATGATACGAGGGTTGGATGAAAAGGAACCGATCGCATTTGAGGGTTGGGCGTGAAAATCGGATTATTGCAGCCTATAATGGGGTAATGGTGATTGTATTGGATGAATTATTTTGCTATTACTTTTTGTAAAAAAAAAATGTATTTTTTATGCCGTTTCCCCCATCATAAGTGAATATTACTGTAGTTGGAAAATGTAAAGAGACCACCAACAAATTTATTAAGGAATGCAAACGTTTTCTGTTCTTTGGTAAAGATAAGGCTTGATAAGTATATAATACCTAATCTCATGGTAACTTACGAGAGACTAATCAGAATAATAGTATAAACAAGTTGGTCCTTCAGTTCTGAATTGAGCTGCAGGGTTACCTACTGATAAATGCGAGCACTGATTGAACAGGTCCATTTGATGTGGTTTTTTCCAAGAAAGATCATTCCAGACACCAATCTAGATGGTCTTCACTTGATCTGTGCAAGGTTATGTCTGGACTTTAGCAGGTTAACTGCCATGTCGGACTATGTGTCCGACACTTTTTGTTCCATTCAGGCCTTGTCGGAATCTGAACATGTCGTTGCTGCCTGGCGGCCATGTTTTTGGAATAAATAATGTATTTGTGGAATAAATAATCTATTTAAAGTGAAATAACACTCAATTAATTTTTTTACTTTTCTGATTTTCACCATGGCATTGTGTTAAAAACGACTGTGATCTCTGAGTTCGTTTCGACCTTTCTTCTCAGAGTAGTCAGATAGGAAACGCCGACCTCATCTAGGTTTTAAAATACGATTGACGTGTATATACGTGTTTGTGTAACTCACGGAAATAAAATCATTTGTCATTTCGCACATCCTCTAAAAAACTGTTATAACACATAAAAAGTAAGAACACAGATAAAACATAGTCAAAATATGACTGTGTTTTTATCTATGTTCTTACTTTTTTCCTCATTTCTCTCTTTCCTTCTCTGTGTTTTTTTAGAGGATGTGTGATTTATAACAATACCAAAATCAGTTTTCGAGATGTCAAATAACTACACCTATAATAATAATAATACAAAAGAAAGACGACCAATTTCGGAAAAAAAAACACCATAAAATCGGTGTTTTTGGAAATATTGTATCATGTATATTTTAGTTTTTGTCACTGACTTAATCGAACACTAGGAAACTAAAGTTATTTTTCATGTGTTTTTTTTTAGGAAGTCTTTTTGAAATCTATCCATAATTTTCAGAGATATCACGGACCATACATAGGTACAAAAAAAACATATGGACGAATTGAGAGCCTCCTTCTTTTTGAAATTGGCTGAAAGGAGACAAACAGTGTCCTTTTACAAACGTGTAAGTAACTACTAATAATCCTATCCCCGGAACATAATCTGCCCCACCGATGGCTTTATAATATCGATAACATTTCACTTCATGTAAAATAATAACGACTAAGAAATTATTAGCCAGTTAAACTGAGTTTAGCTAACCGTTCCATCCCACACGGCGAGTTAAACTTTATGAACGATAAAACAGTAACTGAGAATACAGTGATCCGTTATTTTTAATAACCAAGTAATTATACCTGGGTGTATTTCATTATGATTTATGTGTTGAATTGTTGGAAGCTTTTGCGGAAGACTGGCCATGTGGTCTCTAAACAGTAAGCCGGCCTCTGTCCTGGTTGTCTTTCATTGTTTTTTTGATAGTTCTTACTGGTAATCAGGCGCCCAAAATCCTGTCAACCGGTTATACCAAGGGTACCCAGAAACTGGGTTGCAGAGGTCAGAAAGGTGGGTTTTCATATAAAATACTGATATTCAGCTGCGTCCAAATAGAATAGAACTCGGCCCCAAATGCAGTTGGGAAAATAATTAGCAGCTTAAAGAGATTTCATTTTCGTAAAACTGAATTGAAAGTTTTAAAATCTGGGAGTAAATAAGTTAATGTCCTGATAGGTGACAAGGACAGTTAAACTTAACTATATTGATATAAAGCCCATTCTTTCAATAGCAAGCTGTATTAGATGAAACAAGATTTGTAGGAATATGGGATACAAACTAACCTACCCATTAATTTAGCCTACATAATATAATAGTATATGGAAAAAATATTTTAAGCAGGGGCATTTCCAAGAAAACATTTCAAATACCTTCAAAATCACCAAATCAAAAACTTAGATTTAATAAAAAGAAAGCTTTTTGTTACACAAACGACTTACATTCGAAACGAGTTTGAAAAAATGGTGTAGATACTCAAGCTGTGCACTCGAGGGGCTAACAGTGCCTATTAAAACTATATTAAGTGCGCTCCAGGCTTATGATCCGTAATGGCGCGTCATCAAACATTGTCCAAATCACGGCCATCTCACAAATATATCTATTACTCGTGTTTTTGTGAGGGTCTGTTGCTGTAATGGTGGATTTGGAGTGAATTAAGATGTTGTCATGGGTCTACTGGAATTTGGTCTGATAAAATCCAAGGAGTACTTCAACAGATTTAAGTCAAAATTATGATCTCATTTACAATTTTTTCTAATAATATAAATGTCTATTAATTGCTCCCAAATGACGACGTATTTTTTTTTTTCTATTTTTTTTACATACATTCTTGACATTATCTTTATCTTTATATTTAGCTTCTGCCCGCGACTTCATTCGCGTCAAATTTTTGTTCCCCTGACCCTTCCCGTCGCATCGATTTGCCTGCTAGTTTTCGTCTATTTTTCGTTGCTGCTCGCTCCTTTTGAGTTATAGTGAGTCAACCTTAAAAGATAGACATATGCTCTCGAGGACTTTTTTTTATAACTTTTTAAAAGAAACAATTCCGTCATACATGATTTTTGCGTTACTTTAACCGTTTACGCAGCGCACGCAACGGAAACTCTCAAAAGGAATAAATTTTCCCCGTTTTTGCAACATTTTTCATTACTGCTCCGCTTTTCTTAGTTGTAGCGTGATGTTATATAGCTTATAGCCTCCCTCGATAAATAGGCTACTCAACACAAAAATAATTTTTCAATTCGGACCAGTAGTTCCTGAGATTAGCGCGTTCAATCAAACAAACTCTTCAGCTTTATAATATTAGTATAGATTTTTCTAGTATTTAAATGATATAGTTTCGTTTATAGTTTGTGAATAGACTGTAAATTTTTCGACCATGTTCTATTTTAGTAAGTACCTGGTACTTGTTGACAGGCCTACACTGTTCTCCCAAACCAATAAACATTGTAATTTAAAACCATTGAAAATGACAATTATTTTTAAAAGAATAACCGTAGAGTTTCTTGCCAGCTATTCTCCATAGGAATCAACCAATTGGAACCATGCACCTAGCTTCTCAGTCATTTCATAAGTTCCCGTGTAGGTTTATGTGAAAAAATATATTTTAATATGATTTGACTGTATTCCTGTTTATTTTTGGTGTATCTGCACATGAGATTTGGGATATTTTGATTGTAAAAGGGAATTATTAACAGCTTGTTGCTGCTTCAAGGTCACTCAGCTAGCTGCGGCAAGAGCTATGCTTGGAGTCTCTTTGAGGAATAGAATCTGGTAGCAGGAACAGCTCACACACTGTGTAACTCTACCTATGTTTACAAATAAAGATTCTGATTCTGGAATGAGGTGATCCGGCAGTGAATCAAAGTTCGTCGACATAACCCACAGAATAAGCTAGCAGAAGTGGCAATGTACCGTCCATATAAACTGTACAACCAATGACCGTTGGAAATGACGTGTACTTGAGTGGAGACCGCAAATAAGAGGTAAGACGTCCTCAAGTTAGGTGAAGCGACGATCTTCGCAGGGTAGCTGCTAGCAGCTGGATGAGAGCTGCCGAGAATCGAGCTGATTGGCGGGCAATAGACGAACATCATCAAAATGTTCCCTGGATTTTCATACAATTGGCGTCAAGATTGGTATTATATTCTTGTTATTATAACTCAGTTCAAAGAGAAGAGGGTGATGGAAGCGGTGTTCCGTGGAAGGTGACCATCCTCATATACCAAGACCCCTCTGTGCCAAGGAAACCACGTTTAGCCGTTGATCTAGGTAGTCATTAGTGTATTTTTCACTGTCGTTACGGGTCATCAGTAGCCCGAAAACTCAGTTACCTGACCCTTAACTGGGCTGTAGAGGACAGATAGGCATGCGCTCCATGTAAAATATAGGAATGCAGCTACATCAGGTTAGCCTGGAGGCCGACTCCAACATAGTTGAAAAAGGCTAGGCATATGATGATAGATTAGTCGGTACAAAACATATACTCAACTTCAACAAAACTTGGTGACTTTAATCACCACTGCTCGTACAAATAAAATTAAAACCCCAATTGAAAGTAAACTCAAACCCATTAACTACGGCTATCATTTAACAGGTAAGCCAAATAACCCCCGCAGCGTCATTGTGATCGCACAATACGGTCTGTGTGACCACACGAGCGGAACTAATACCCTTTAAGTGCCGGCGTTCGGAGGGTTAGACTGGTAATCGGACGATTTTGGTTTTCGCTAATGGATATGGGATTGGTGGCGCAGTGAGGAGCTGCATGCTTAGCATGACCACCGTAGAAATGGGTTTTGTCGACGGAAGAATAGACAAAATTACAGATTGTAGAAAGATTAAAGACAAATTAAAGATTGTAGAAAGATTTGTATCGTTTTATGCTGGCGTAGCATGATAATTCTATCTCTATTTTACCAAGAATAGACAAAGTTCTTTCTATGGTGGTCATGCTACGCGTGCAGATGGGTTAAGTATGTGGTAGGGAAGGATATCGGCTTCTGGTTTTATAGAGAGAGAAGATTTTAGGGTTAGCAAAGTAAGATTTCTTTTGGCTCAGTTATAACACCGACACGGGTCATTAAATCAGGTTAAGCTATGCTTGTCGCGATTGGTCTGTGGATGGGTGACCATCTGTACATACTAAAGAACCCTCCGTGCCTCGGATGGCACGTTAAGCTTTGGTTCTGGTTGTCTTTCGTGAATCTTAGACGGTCGTTACGGCTTGTCATGCAGAAGCCCGAAAGTCTGACATCTAGTTTTACCAAGAGGTATACCCAGTAACTGGGTTGTGGAGGTCAGATAGGTCAGTCGCTCCATGTAACGATCTGGTATTTAGCTGCATACGGTTAGACTGAAAACCGTCCACAATGTAGTTGGGAAAAGACTAGGGCGAGTGATGGAATTTCAAAATACATTCTCTTAACGATGGTGAGATCTACACCGAAATCTGCTCAGTAGTTTAGAAGAATAACGTGGTCACATAGACAGATACGAAAAGTTACTTTCTGTACGCACGGCCACACATCAAGCTATACATTTCCAGTAGGTATAAGTTGACATCTCACTGTACAAAAAGTCTATACAGTGCGAGGTCAGCTAAAACTGGAAATTTATAGCTTGACCTTTAGCTATGTGTACACTACTTAAAGATGCTTGAGACTACTTCCAAAACTAGGTTTTCTCGTAGAGTTATTAAGTCTTTGTGTGAAATAGCGTCAATATAAACGCAATAAAACTAAAAGGTTATAATAATTCAACCATTGATTAATTGATGAAAAGAAAAATAATAAATTCAATGGTATTTAGCTCCACACCGCAAATAATACGCCATTACTCACGAATTTTATACGAAAAGGTGTCTTAAACAGGTTTTCTCTAGATTAAATACGATAAAAGTACTCATTAAAGGACGCATTACTACTTGATATATTAGATTTGAGAACGAACAAAGAGAGAAATAAATAATTCAAAATGAAAAAAAATAAACAATAAAAAAGTTGCAAGAATGTTAAAACTACTTTTGTGAAAACTACTTCGGTGAAACTTTTTTTTCTTAATTACCGTTTTTTTTTTCTTTACGGCTTATAAAATAAAGGTGTGATCATATTGAAGGTTGGAGTATAGATCATCAAACTGTTCTTCCTCCAAGGGACCAACATCATAACTGTGAAAATAATCAGACATATTGGGGAAAATATTATGTTACTAGCTTTTGCCCGCAGCTTCGCCCGTATGAACGTTGGAATGGAGGTGGGAAAAGTTTAGAAAATTTTTTGCCTATCATAGTCATGAAAATTCAAAGTATTTATTGACCTCATGTTATTGTTTTTATGTGAAGTTTATGTATCGACCTTTACGTCTATTCTAAAATAGTAAGAAAAAAAATAGCAAGTGATATTAAAAAATAATCATCAAACTTGGCAAATTCTTTAAAGTTTTGTTATTTTAAGCACTTTTTTTTTAAATTTCATGATAAAATAAACTGTTAAGCGCTTTATGCACCAAAACAAATTAATGCTAGTTAAAAAGCCTACTTACTGTAGTATTTGAGAGACTAAAAAATATTTTGGTGCATAAAGCGCTTAAAAGTTTATTTTGTAATGAAAGTAAAAAAAAAAGTGCTAAAAATAACAAAACTTCAACGAATTTGCCAAGTTTGATGATTTTATTATATGACTTGTAAATTTTTTTCTTACCATTTTAGAATAGATGTAAAGGTCGATACCTAAACTTCACATAAACACAATAACATGACGTCAATAAATACTTTGAATTTTCATGACCATGATAGGCAAAGAATGTTCTAAGCTTTACCCATCTCCTTTCATCGTGGCGGCAGCGAAGGCCTTTCGCTCTGGGCCTCCGGTGGTGGATGGGGTGGCAAAACTGCGGGCGGAGGTCGCCCGCGTGACTGCCGCCATGGAGCTCCTCCGAAAGGAGAATGAGGAGCTCCGCGCGGACCTGGCTGGGCTCCGAGGAGCCGGCCCCGAGGTGGCGTCGCAGGGAGAAGTGCGGCACGGGCAGGGCATGCCCCCGCCTGCCGAGGCCCAGGTGCTGGCCCTGGTGCAGCGAGAGCTCGCTGCCTTCCAGAGTAGGTTCTCTGCTCTGGAGGCTATTGTCCTGCGCCCCCCGCTGGCGGCAAGCCGGCCAGTTTCGGGCCAGCCTAGGGCAGCCTCGGGTCAGCCGAAGGCGGCCTCGGGCCATCCGAAGGCGGCCTCGGGCCAGCCGAAGGCAGCCTCGGCCCAGCCGACGGCAGCCTCGGGCCAGCCGAGGGCGGCTTCGTATGCCGCCTCCGCGTCTGCCCCAGCCAAAGGGTCGGGGCAGACAAAAGGCCGGCCCAAGCAGGCCCCCGCGAGGACCCCAGCGACAGAGGTGAGAGGGCCGCCCCCGCCTTCTAAATCTCCCCCTGCCAACGCCGAATGGCAAGTGGTTGGGGAGAAGAAGAAGGCAAGCAAGGCTGCAAGGGCGGCCAGAAACAAAAAGAGGCAGCAGCGGCGAAAAAAGAGCAGCGTCGCGGCTAGGCTTCGCGCCCCGAAGTCCGCAGCTGTAGTGGTCACGCTACAGCCGGAAGCGGAAAAGAAGGGCGTGACCTATCGCGACCTGCTCTCCAAGGCTAAGGCGGCAGTGGACCTCCAGGAGATCGGCATCTCCAACGGTCTCCGGGTGAAGGTCACCTTGACTGGAGCCCGGATGCTGGAGGTCCCCGGTGCGGCCAGTGGTCCGGCTGCTGACGCTCTGGCCGATAGGCTGAGAGCGTCCTTAGACGCGGACGAGGCCCGAGTGTCCAGGCCCACCAAGTGCGCTGACATGCGCATCCTGGGTCTGGACGACTGCGTGACGGAGGCTGAAGTGGTAGCCGCCATTGTTAGGACGGGGGGGTGCTCTGCCGATCAAGTGAGGGCTGGCACCATCCGTCCTGACAGCACGGGGATGAGCACCATAACGGTCAGCTGCCCCGTGTCGGCGGCTCAAAAAATAACCGCGGAGGGCCGAAGGCTCCTGGTGGGCTGGGTGTCGGCGCAGGTGAAACTGCTGGAGCCCAGACCTCTGAGGTGCTTCCGATGCCAGACTGGACACCACGTTTACGTGAAATGCACCTCAGAGGTGGACCGCAGCGGTCATTGCTTCCGTTGCGGTCAGCCCGGTCACAAGGCCGGCTCGTGCAATGCCACGCCGCACTGCTATGCATGTGCGGCGGCTGGCAAGCCGGCCGAACACCGGGCTGGGAGTAAGGCCTGCGCTTCATCCGCCAAGGCCAGGGGCAAGGGCAAGCCCTCCGCCACCGCCGTCACCGCCGTCGCCGCTGCTGCCTCGACCACTGTCGTGGCCGGCACCACTACGGCAGGGCCCTCACAGGGGGCTCAGGAGGGGGCTGAAATGGAGTGCCAATAATAGGTACCCCATTACGCCTCCTCCAAGCGAATATCAACCACTGCGCCTCCGCTCAGGATCTGTTACTCCAGAGCATGGCGCAGTGGTCGATTAACATCGCTGTGGTCGCTGAGCCGTACTTTGTCCCGCCCAGGGATGACTGGGTGGAGGACCTGAGCGGCTCAGTGACCCTCATTTCGTCGGCCGCCGCCGGAACCCCGACCCTCGAGGCCGTCAAGAGGGGACGGGGTTGCGTAGCAGCACGGTTCGGGGAGATTGTAGTGGTGGGAGTATACTTCTCCCCGAGCCGAACTCTCGCCGAGTTTCACAACTCCCTTGCGGAGTTGAGAGTCGTCGTCGTCGGGTTCCGTCCCCTCCCCGTGCTCGTACTCGGGGACTTCAACGCCAAGAATTTGGCTTGGGGTTCCCGGTATACGGACACACGGGGCAGGATGGTGGAGGACTGGGCTCTGGAGACAGGCCTGGTCGTCCTAAACCGGGGTTCTGTACCTACGTGTGTACGGATGCGGGGCGACTCAGTGGTGGACATTTCGTTTGCCAGCCCCGCTCTGTCACCGCAGGTTATTGATTGGCGCGTCATGGAGGGGGTGGAGACGTATTCCGACCACCGGTACATCCGGTTTGACGTCTCCGCCCAGACCTCGAGCGCGCCGATCCGGCAGACCCTGAGTGGTCCGCGGTGGGCGCTGAAGAAGTTGGACCGGGAGCTTCTCCTGGAAGCCTCGATCGTGCAGGCCTGGGTGTCACCACCGGACAGGCCTGCTGACACCAACGACGAGGCCGAGTGGTTCCGGGAGGCCATGTCCGAGATCTGTGACGTGGCTATGCCCCGAGTCCAGCCAGGACAGGCTTGGCGCCAGGTGTACTGGTGGTTGCCGCAGCTGACAACGTTGCGCGAAGCGTGCGTTGCGGCACGACGCCGGTATACCAGGCACCGCAGGCTCCGTATCCGCCCTCCGGATACGGAAGCCATTCAGGCGGAGCTATATGAGGGGTACAGAGCGGCGAAGACCGCCCTCTAAGAGGAGATCCTGCGGGCCAGAGGACTGGCCCGCAAGGAGTCGCTGGAGACTCTGAACAGGGACCCATGGGGACGGCCTTACAAGGCCGTCCGGGAGAAACTCCGCCCATGGGCTCCTCCGCTGACTCAGAGTCTCCGGCCCCAACTCGTGGAGGGCGTGGTGAGCGCTCTGTTCCCTTCTCGAGGGGAACATAGTCCCCCACCCATGGCTCCGCCTACTGCGGTGCCCGATGCGGACCACACCACTGACGACGACGACGGTGCTCCAGAAGTGACCGAGGTAGAGATGAGGGTGGCGGTACGAAGGCTTAATGCCAAGAATACCGCCCCAGGACCCGACGGCTTGCCTGGCAAAGCATGGGTCCTGGCCTCAGAGGCTCTCGGGCCTCGACTCAGGGGGCTCCTAAGCGCATGCTTGGAGAGGGGCCAGTTCCCACTTCGTTGGAAGACGGGGAAACTGGTCCTCATTAAGAAGCCTGGGCGCCCAGCGGACTCTCCGTCCGCTTACCGGCCCATCGTGCTGCTCGACGAGGTGGGCAAGCTCTTTGAAAGAGTGATTGCAGACCGCCTCGTCGGGTGGCTGGTGCGGGAGGGGCCGGACTTGTCGGACGGCCAGTACGGCTTCCGCAAGGGGCGCTCTACGGTGGACGCCATCATGCGCGTGCGAGCCCTCACGACGGGGGATGCAGTGGCCCGGGGTGGGGTCGTCTTGGCGGTGTCTCTAGACATCGCCAATGCCTTCAACACCCTGCCCTGGAGTTGCATTAGGGAGGCACTCCGGTATCACCGGATGCCGACCTACCTCTGTCGCGTGGTCGAGGCCTATCTGACGGATAGGGCCGTCATCTACCCCGGTCACGAGGGGGAATGGAACCGGCGAGAGATGTCGTGCGGTGTCCCACAGGGATCGGTCCTGGGGCCGACTCTGTGGGACATCGGTTACGACTGGGTGCTGCGCGCCGACCTCCCTAGCGGCGTCAGCGTAGTTTGCTACGCTGACGACACGCTGGTCCTTGCGCAGGGGAGGTCGTACGAGGCGGCGGCCGAATTAATGACACGCGGGGTTGCGACAATCGTCGATAGGATCCGGCAATTGGGACTCGAGGTGGCATTGCACAAGTCCGAGGCCATGGGTTTTCATGGTCCTCGGAACGCGCCACCTGCGGGTACCCAACTTACGGTAGGAGGGGTTCACATCGGCGTCGAGTCGACGATGAAGTACCTGGGACTTGTCCTCGACAGCCGGTGGAACTTCGTTGAGCATTTCCGACGTTTGGCTCCCAGATTGGAGCGGGCTGGGGCTGCATTAAAGCGGCTCCTGCCCAATCTGGGGGGTCCAAACGCCTCCTGCCGGAGGCTCTACACGGGGATCGTGCGGTCCATGGCCCTCTATGGGGCACCGGTGTGGGTGCCCTCATTGAGGCTGCGCCCAGCGCGCCGGTTGTTTGCGGCCCAGAGGGTCATGGCCATCCGGTTAATCCGGGGATACCGCACGGTCTCGTGCGAGGCGGCGAGCCTCCTTGCCGGAGTGCCGCCATGGGATCTGGAGGCAAAGGTCCTCGCGCACATGTGGGAGTGGCGCGAGGAGGCGAAACGCCGGGGCGAAACTCCGCTGCCGCGACAAATCGCGGCACGGCGGACAGAGCTCCGGTGTGATCTCATGGCGACATGGCGGGTACGATTGTCGCAACCCAGTGCTGGGCACGCCACTATTGCGGCGGTAAGTCCCCTCTTTGAGGAGTGGATAGAGAGGCGTCACGGCGTCCTCACCTTCCGCCTGACGCAGGTTCTCACCGGGCATGGGTGCTTCGGTGGGTTCCTGTTCAGGATAAAGCGGGAGGATACGTCCGGGTGTTTCCATTGCGAGGATCGTCTGGAGGACACGGTGGAGCATACGGTGGAGGTGTGCCCTGCCTGGGCGGAGCACCGCCGTGTCCTCGTGGAGGCGATCGGCGGCGGCGACCTCTCGCGTCCGGCCCTGGTGCGAGCCATGGTACGGAGCGAGAGGGAATGGGAAGCCGTCACCTCCTTCTGCGAAGCAGTAATGCTCGCGAAGGAGGAGGCGTGGCGCGTGAGGGAGTGGCAGTCTCTGCGCCCTCACGCCCCTAGCCGCCGCAGGAGGAGACGCCCCGGGCGTCGGGAGTCGATTGCGGACTCCCGGCCACCGTAGGCGCGAGCTTGCGGGTGGCGAGCAATGGGTAGCTCGCCGCCCGGTAAGGACCAGGCTCGGGTCGACGGCGCGCAGTGTTCCACGCGCGCCTCAAAGAGATGTCAGCAGCAGTGTAGGGGTCTACTAGGACCGATGCCTGCCGGGGTCGCGTGATTGTTCGAAAGAGATACCGTGACCCTGGCACATGGGCAACTGATGGAACACGGGTGGGTTTTAGTCAGTAAAAGTCTGACACGCCCTCCCGCTCCGCCCAGAGCGGGAGAAGTCATTTGATGATTTCCCATCCTGAAAAAAAAAAAAAAAAAAAAAAAAAACCCACCTCCTTTTGCTTTCAAAAACGCAAAAATACGTGCACATTCATATTAAATCGGAACCTAAACGCAAAATTTGAAGAACCTAGCTTCAATACAAAACAAAATAAAACCTAATTTCATACGTTCAGTCCAGTCCGTCAGTTTTCTACACCCTATTTCCCCCTTTTTCGAGAAAATGTTACTAAAATCTTTTCTTCGTCTTATAGGTACTCATAATCTAACTATGTGCCAAATTGGTTAGACTGCCTCGTTGGTCTAGTGGTAGCAAGCGCTACTGCTGAGCATGAGGCCCTGGGTTCGATTCCCAGGTCGGGTAAAGTGTAATTGGGTTTTTCCATCTGGAATTTCTTAGTAGCAGCCCGGAGTCTGGATTTGTGCCCGGTTGATGGCAATAGGCTCGCCCCCTATTACATGGGACTTAAACGTAACAGGCGAAATGTGGGTATACTATAGGTACACCTCTGCCTAACCCTTCGGGGAAGCAAGGCGTGATGTTATGTTATGTTTAGTTCGCCCGATTAGGGCAATCATATTGCGAATCGACTCGTGACCCCCTTTTTTTTTTCAGGGTGGGAAGTCATCAAATGACTTCTCCCGCTCTGGGCGGAGCGAGAGGGCGTGTCAGACTTTTACTGACTAAAACCCACCCGTGTTCCATCAGTTGCCCATGTGCCAGGGTCACGGTATCTCTTTCGAACAATAACGCGACCCCGGCAGGCATCGGTCCTAGTAGACCCCTACACTGCTGCTGACATCTCTTTGAGGCGCGCGTGGAACACTGCGCGCCGTCGACCCGAGCTTGGTCCTTACCGGGCGGCGAGCTACCCATTGCTCACCACCCGCAAGCCCGCGCCTATGGTGGCCGGGAGTCCGCAATCGACTCCCGACGCCCGGGGCGTCTCCTCCTGCGGCGGCTAGGGACGTGAGGGCGCAGAGACTGCCACTCCCTCACGCGCCCCGCCTTCTCCTTCGCGAGCATTACTGCTTCGCAGAAGGAGGTGACGGCGTCCCATTCCCTCTCGCTCCGTACCATGGCTCGCACCAGGGCCGGACGCGAGAGGTCGCCGCACTAGTGACCCCTTAATTCATAGTAAAGTGGCAAAAAATGAGTTCTAATTAATATTATCTTTTTATGAGGGCAAGTCCTAATTAGGTAGTAGGTGTAAACAAGTTTGTAACAATAAAACGCTCTTGGACGCTCCATCGTACACAGAAAGGTGTTATGAACAAATACATTATTAATAGGAGCACGACTACTGCATAATAATTATTAATATTGGCACATGAATGGTAATAGGAATATTGTTATTCAGTTGGCTTGGAGGACATTTGTCGTGAGAAAAGTTTGTAGTATCATCTGTGTATATAAAAAGCAACCGTTACTGACTGACTGATTTATCAACTCACAGCTAAACCATTGAATAGATTGCACTGAAATTTGACAAGCAGATTGTAATTATGAAGTAGAAATCCACTAAGAAAGGACTTTACAAAATTCGCCCCCTAAGGGGCCGAAACGGGGATTCAATGTTTATATTGTTACAAATCTGCACCCTAATTGCGAAACGCACAATTTATCAGAATCTGAATGGGATTGAAGATTATTTCTAAACCATTGCGTCATTTGTTCGAATAAATTGTAGCTCAGCAACGTAAATAACGCAATGAATGTTGTTTAACTATGAATATTAAACCAATTCCTACCGATAAAAAGTTCCGCAACTACCCCTCTGCTTAATCTTGTTAGAATGAAATGGATAAAGGCAGATCTATTACAATTTATTAAATGAAAATTAGAGTTGGGAAGTACAGCTAATATAAAAGACCCTGCCTGGCACGCACTCTTTGTTTTATGGTTCTGTCAGGCACGTAATTGACCTTCGATGATCGGAAGTGGAGGTCCCAGGTGAATCTTTAGCTGGATCCCCTAGGTTTGATGTTTTTCTTATCGGCTCCAAGAGTAGACTGGCTTCAGAATGGACTGACTTCAGAATGGACTGACTTCAGAGTGGAGTAGCTTCAAGAGTGCACTGGCTTCAGAGGAAAGGTTTCAAGAGTAGACTGGCTTCAGAGAGTAGTCGCTTCAAGAATAGACTGACTTCCAGAGTAGACTGGCTTCCAGAGTAGACTGGCTTCCAGAGTGGACTCTCAGCGGTTCGAACGCCCGCTTTTTATATCAAAGTCGTCTTCCCTTTCCAAACATTTTTCCAAAATATTAGTTTTCTTGTAGCCATCATCTCATCTGACAAGTGTAGTCGGCCAGGACATATCCATGAGTGCGTGTAGCTGGCCACATGAGTGCGTAAAGAATTTTATAAATATAAAAGTTATTTAGTAAACAATCGTAATAATTAATAAAATCAAATAGCTAGACATATTGATAAAAATAATTTAAATTATATAAACCAAAAAGTAGCCATTCATAGCCTAAGCAGAAAAGTAACTGACAGTTGACAATTTGGTTTGTCACAACATGAAAATTTGAGTTAATATTTTATTTCAGCTATTTTTTAAGTTAATAAATCGTATTTAGATCGATTTGCTGAGTGTAGACATATAAACAAATAAAAATAAGTAAAGCATGAATAGTGTAAACATAGAAACAAATAAAAAGGATGATAAATTGGTATTAGAAATCATGAATTGAAGTGTAAGTATAGCATGAACACTATAATATGGAGAAGCGAGATTAGATATAGGGTTTTTTATTAGGAGCGCTCGAACTTAGAAATGAAATAAAACAATCTGTTTAAATGATATTGCCACAATTATTTTGTTTTAAAGAATATTCAATGATATTATTTATGGAATATAATATAAGACAAATAGCTGCCGCGACTTCGCTATAGGTGATGTATCCTTTTTGTTGGATTGGTGGTTTATACCTACTTCATCAAAATGAAAAAAAAACATTGTAAAAGTAGGGTAATATCGTGGGTAATATCTTAGTTGCTGTAAGTGCCATTCGTTATAATTTATATGCAATTAACATTTCGACGGTTGAAAGGCTATTTGATCTAAGCGATATTTGCTGAAAGTTGCAGGAGAGTGAATCAAAGTTTTATTTTTCGAATAAAAAAATCATTATAAAAGAACTAGTGAGTGGATTTTGGAAAAAACTGTATTATAATTGCCAAAATCCACTCACTAGTTCTTTTATAATGATTTTTTCAAAAAGCCTTTCAACCGTCGATTTGTTGTATCTCCTTTGCCGGATAATTGTAGTCCCTAATAATACCTATGTTTAACATCTATGGGACATTTAGACTCATTTGACTACTAGTGCTATCACTTTTATCTTTTGATTTACTACTGTTGTTCTTTTTATCTTTTCACATACTTTAGTGTTGTTGAATTCCAGACTAAACTTATCTTTTAGTATAATTTAGTATTGTTATACTTATCTTTTGAGATACATTAGTAATGTATAATTTATTGAAGAGAAAGAGGTGTAGGACCGTTTGCATAATTTTTATGGCTCGATGAATGGATGCAATCGTCCAGGTTGATTACGCTTGAAATGTATGCTTTAGATTATTGGGTGCATTGGGTGCAGTTCCCATTTTCTCTTTTTTAATCGGAGATCCAAAATACGTTACTGAAAGTGTTGAAATACGTAAAGTTTTTCAATGGTTCTGTTACTTAGTCCATGTAATTGTAAATTTGAAAAATCGATCGCTATTAATTTTTTCAACGATTATTGTCTATACGATACCTTTACTAGAGAATGGGCAGCAGCGTTCTCTATGCATTTAACCACCATACTGCGATCGCCAACCCGCCTGCCAAGCGTGGCGATTACGGCAAATTCCCCCAAATTGGGGGAGGCTTATGTCCAGTAGTGGACGTCTTTGATGACACCTTACATAGTATAAAACGAAGTCGCTTTTCGTGTTTCCACGCTTAGATGATTTAAACTATGCAACGGAATTTAATGCGGGTTTCATGAATAGACAGAGTGATTCAAGAGGGAGGCTAATTTGTATGTTACGGGGGCAAATTCACTGGCAAAAGCCTGTTTTTATTTAGCCGTTGGTGTCTTACTGCAGGCCGAAGGCCTCCCAACTCCCTTTCTACATCTCTCAGTCCAAAACTGCCAGTCTTTTATAAAAGAGTCCAGCCCATTAAGTCAAAGCTAGTTATAAGTGTGTGTGTTTGAACACGCTTAGGGCTTCTTCACACGTACCACAACCACACCACGACCACAACTACAACTCAACCACACCACGTGGCCGGGCGTATATTTCGTAATGAAAATGAATAGGACTATTCACACGTACCACATTTTGCAGTCGTTATCGACCGTGTGTGTGATACCGACCACATCGCAACCACAACACAACCACCAGCTACACTGCGAACTAGTGGCCGACCACATCGCAAACACAACATTGCGTCTACGCAACGACAGTTTTCCAACAAAGGATGTACCCATTAAATTCTATTTCGACGACTACGCTCACATCGCCGCCGTCTTCTTCTTAATAATACCATAGCAAGGATAGCAATAACAAAGTGTCCTCTTCAAATTCCATGACTTTGGTCAGTCAACACGTGTTTCCGCTATGAAAACCGGAGTCGAACTGTGTCTGCACACACGTAACCGCATCGCAACTACTGGCGACAAAGCAACCACATCGACATTTTGTCGGTACCACAACGCAACTACAAAAAGCTGTAGCGATACTATTCACACGTAACTACTGATTGACAGCATTTTATCGTTGCGAGATGGTGTGGTTGTGGTACGTGTGAAGAAGCCCTTATCTATAGAAAAACAGTTATGTAGTAGACGACGAAATTTTGTATACTTACATGTGGCTGTTATTTTAGTATATTATGATGTCTTGTGAAGATGTGATGCCTGACGTAAAGAATAGCACCATCCCCTTTCATCCCCCCAAATTGGGGAAGGCCTATGTCCAACAATGGACGTCTTTCGGCTGAAATGATTATGATGTTGTTGTACGATTTCCATGCGGGTAGACCCTAGTATTGTTGTAAAGTGGCTTAATTACCAATTAATTGTTTACCAAAATAAAAGCTGCAAAAAACAGTAACAACCACAAGAAACCCTGCATCAATACTCAGATTTAAAGTCCTATATCTTAATTAATCCTCAATTTCGCGCGAATACGAAATACTAAAAACAAAAGAAAAACAAAATGGCGGCCACAAAACGAAGACATACCGTAACGCTCGATTTGCGATACAGGCAAAAAAGCTCGAGACGGACCGGCTCGAGCCGTGCTGGGGCAAAACAGTAGTCGGACAGAGCAACTCGATATGTAGATGTATTGGAGAGATTGCACACTACACGCCCGCGGTAAAATTGGATTTTAAAATTAAACGTTTGGGTTGAGTTCAGATTAGTGTGGTAAATGGTAGGTGTTAACTGTTTGATTTCGTTTCTCACTGGTGTGAAGTTCCACTTATGCCTTACTTATTAAGGACAAGGTGGTATAAGATACCTTGGTTTTCCTGAAGGGTTGGCCTCAGGTGTACCAATAGTAAACCCTTATTTTGCCAGTTGTGTCTAAGTTCCATGTAATAGGAGGTGAACCTTTTGCCATGAATCGGGCACAAACTCATCTACGGCCTTCAGCTGAGCACAAATCACAATTTGGTATTTGTATGTGTATATTTTTGCTTGATGCAGCTTTATTTAATTCTAGAAAATCAATGGCCGCTGTGATCCACTCTGAAATTCTTTTATAGCACATGAGGTTAATTATTACAGGAACTTTGGAATTGAATTTATCAATGAGTCAGTTACTTCGAGTTATGATGTGAATTTAGTTGCCTATTCCAAAACAAAAGCAGGTTCCATATGCTTATGAAAGGACAAGAAACTGTTAAATCAAAATATTATGTTACAGGAGTTTCTTTTTCGACAATTAAAATTTCAGTCGCTATCACCCTCCATTATAAACGTGACTCTCTCCAAAAATAGTTTTGTTTCTTGACATAGTATAAAGTCACATTTCATGATATATTTAGCAACCAATTTGTATTATATTTAACGTTGCCAAAACCGCAGCGACACGCGAAGCATTCTGAACGGTCCCTAACAATAAAATTGTTGGCATTCTCAGAATAAATTTTGCTCGAGTGAACATTTCTCTCTGAATCATAATAAAATGCTGCACTTTTTCGATAGAACCGATACTGAAATAATATATTGTTAATGGTCTATTTTATTTCGCTTCATTAAGTTGGACGTATAGGTCTCGCGGTTTCTCTATAAGGGTTAAGTAGAACACCAGGGTTGATATTATTACACACAAATAGGACCTTGTGGCTAAGTAATAACAGCCACACGTATCGATGGTTCAGGTTAAGCTACCCTTGCCGCGGTTGGTTCGTGGATGGGTGACCATCTTTACACACCAAGACGCCTCCGTGACTCGGAAAGCATACGTGGTGCGTGTGTTGGACCATTCGGTTCCCTGTAAAATGGTTGAGCTGAAGGGTGGTGATGCATACGTCATGTTTGTGAACAGGCGCCGTCAGTTGAGAGTGGTCATCTCCTATCTTCCAGGGTTAATTTTAATGTTTTATGTAGAACTAGCTTTTGCCAGCGGCTTTGCCCGCGTGGAGGTCGGAAATTATCCCGCGGGTACATACTACCGGAATAAAAAGTACCCTATGTATTATTCCAGGTTATAAACTATCTGTGTGCCAAATTTCATCTAAATCGGGTCAGTAGTTTTTGCGTGAAAGAGGAACAAACATCCATACATCAATACATACAAACTTTCGCATTTATAATATTAGTAGGAAGTAGGAGATTGTTCAAATTTTTTTTAACATTGTTCTTACA
Organism: Aporophyla lueneburgensis; assembly: GCA_932294355.1. Classification (NCBI taxonomy): domain Eukaryota; kingdom Metazoa; phylum Arthropoda; class Insecta; order Lepidoptera; family Noctuidae; genus Aporophyla; species Aporophyla lueneburgensis. Next base: position 22,183,345 of record OW028758.1, on the reverse strand, counting down.
TGACAAAGGCTCAAGACTGTTGTGACTGGTCACTACGGACGGGGACATCCTAGGAGAACAGATATAATGACCTTGTTGATGTTCTTCAGAAGGGTCAGTTGCGTAGTACTAGAAACCGGCGTGCGTGTATGACCAGAGGGGTAATTGCGGAACTTTTTATCGGTAGGAATTGGTTTAATATTCATAGTTAAACAACATTCATTGCGTTATTTACGTTGCTGAGCCGACAATTTATTTGAACAAATGACGCAATGGTTTAGAAATAATCTTCAATCCCATTCAGATTCTGATAAATTGTGCGTTTCGCAATTAGGGTGCAGATTTATAAACCTAAACGAGGCAAAAGGACTATGTAAGGATTGTTAGCAGGTGGCATTCTCTAGTTTCTGCCTACCCCCGTGGGAAAAAGGCGTGATTTTATGTATGTATGTATGTATGTTCTTACATATAGAAGCAACAAGAATAATGTACCCTGCATTTTGTAATAATTATATTAATTTTTATGACATACTAGCTTTTACCAGCGGCTTCGCCCGCGTGGAGGTCGGAAAATATCCCGCGGGAACGTACTACCGGGATAAAAAGTAGCCTATGTCCTTTCTCAGGCTCTAAACTATCTGTGTACCAAATTTCATTTAAATCGGTTCAGAGGTTTTAGCAGGAAAGCGAGACAGACAGACAGAGTTACTTTTGCATTTAACATATTAGTGTGGAAGTGTGGATTTGATTGATATTTGATGGACTGATAGATGTGGAAATAGAGTAGGGAGGTTTACCCTTTCCCCGGCAGTGGGACATCAACGGAAAACAAAAAAAAAAATGATTTCAAAGAATGTCCTTGGTGCTTCTTGCCCGTTCTTCTCTATAAAGATCTACTATTTAGATTGAGCAACTAACTTCAACTACCTATCTGAAAAAAACATCTATTTCTTACTAAACTTTAATAATATCCTACAACCCTTGCTACTTATTTATTTTAGTGTCCTCTACTAACTTAATTGTTTTATAAGTGATCAAGAAACTGACCGACTTTTTGAATATTCATAATTGCCTGTGAAAGGTATAATAATATAAATAGCATCTTGGGACAACCAACCACCATTATTTATTTGATACCAAACAAGGCAGAGCCGGTAAAATGGCAACTAGACAACTGATAAATATACTTATATATGTCTAAGTACATACATATTATAGATACATTACACCCAGACACAGAACGAATAATCGTGCTCATCACACGAGGATTTGTCCTGGGTGGGGAATCGAACCCACGACCTCCGTCTTAGCTGTCAGGATTGCTAACTACTAGGCTAACAGGTCAGTCTATAATAATCAAAGAAATGCTTCGATTTTGAGTTGAATGGTAAAATTCAATGCATGCCGATACAAACTTGTGTGTTATTCACCCTAACCCTGCGAGTGCAATCGTGAAAATGCGGTCACTATAATGGCCTGGGTCGGATCGATTACACCCCAGGAAAGAAAATTTTCACAGGACAAATTAAACCGTTTAACTTGAGTACTTATCTTCAAATTCATTTGGGATTTCTGGGAAATATGATAAGAAATTATTGCTGTAGTTTTTGTTATTCCATTTTTGAAAGATTTTCAAAAATCAATCCAAAATTTTCGGAGTTTTTCTATCAAATGACATTCCGTACGCAAAATACGCGCTCAGACGTGGAGTTGCGGAAACCAGCCCGTTCTACCTATCAAATGACATTTGAGGGAACACAATATCTACAGCGCAGACTCGGAAAGTTTCGGGGCGTTTCGTTACTATAGCAACGGTGTCATCTGAATTAACCCTGTGTCCGCGGAGGTGTGGTCTCTAACACGATTGTCTCACTAATCCTATTCGAACACACAATTATTTGTAAAAGGCGTCACGTTTTACACCTTTCCCTATGTTTTTATTTATTTTTTCTAGTACTGCTTGGCCTATGACGTGACAACCACGCCCTATTCGCAATGAGAGATCAGCAAATCGTGGTCATATGGAATGGTATGTCAAAATCAGTGTATGGTAAAATAGCCGTTAATATTTTGGGATAAGAGCTAATGTTACTTGTAGATAGATCTGTATGTACTAAATATAGGTATATCTATAGGCGTATAAGTCCTAGGTATCACTAGTACAGCTTAAAGATGGCTGAAACTACTTTTACTGGTTTTCTATTCGTTACAAACTGCAATATGTTGCAAATAAGCTTCTGACCTTCTCAATCTTGAGTTTTAACGCATATTTATGTGGGTAAACTTTCGACGCATCAATTTTCGCTCTTACTTTCCCCGTACTGACATGTAGGGCTGATTCATCGAGGGAAATACTAAAATACCTACTGTAAATATCAGCCGCAGCAGCGAAAATGGATTGCAAAAACCTGTCTACACAAGTTTTGGCGTTCATTTCTCGTTCTAAAATTAAAATATTTCAAATTAACCCTTTATATTGTGACAGGGGACCCTAAAGCACCATAGCCACAATACAAATAAAGTCTACATAATGCTAAGCCAGCGGACTATAAAGCCGGTAAATCTGAGGTAAGCCAATAAAAGGGTTTTATTAAATGAAAACCTATTGGATTTGCCGGCGGCGCGTCGTCGATGCATTTTGTGGTGGTTAGGCGTAACGGACACAAAAGCGGAATACCGGTGCAAAACGCACGTTTTTTTGTTGAAATTTTAAGAAAAAGTAGTCTTATCTGAGGGTGAATTTCACCAATAAAATCGCTATGCTAGGCTTTGTATAAATAACGATAAAGTGGTTGAACTGTTGAAGGAACAAGAATAATGTAGCCAGGATTTACAATGTCTTGACTTAAAAGAGTGTCCTTTTTTTGTGGGTAGGAAATCATCAAATGACGTCTCCCATTCTAGGGTGGAGCGGAAGGGCGTGTCAGACTTTTACTGACTAAAACCCACCCGTGTTCCTTCAGTTGCCCATATGCTAGGGCCGCGGTGTCCTTCGATTTTCCTTCCCGTTCCTTTCCATACAAATCCACTTTGTGGAAAGGATAACTAGCGTCAACTTCCAGTCTATCAGGCCGACACTCTTTGACAATTCAAAAATGCCAGAATTAATGATTTTATTGAAATAAATTGTTCCATTATGACTCCGCAAGACTCAACCACTGCTTGTCATATCATTAGCAAACAAATAAATAAAAAAAATAACTTTATTTAGATCATAATTGAAATCACAAAAACAACACCCTTGCCACATCAGTGCCTTAAAAGAGCTTATTATCACCAAATTAGCACACATTGCATTACAATCCACCATTTTGTAAGTCACCGTGACTCAGCGTTTCTGTCTCACGCTATGCGTCGCCCCTAACCCTCTCCCTGCGAAGTTGTAGCGGCTTATTCGATTAGTATACGGCGCTGATTGAATTAAGGTGAATGTACGGGATTAGTTTCTTATGTGTGATTTATTTATTTTAATTGTGTGTATATTTGTGGGGAATTTTAATTTGTTGGTTTCTGGTATCGGGTGGCGGGGATAGGGTTAAGTTTAGATGATGACAAATGTTGTGTAAAAATGATGGGTTAAAAGGTTAATAGTTGAATTAATAATAAGTATGATGATTAAAAGTTAGTTAGTCATACAGTCAGTAGGAATGGGGCTTGTACAGACGCCAGCACATCAACTTACCTCAATCTGTCAAATTTCTTTAATAGATTTTCAACCTTATATCACAATAGTGGAAGGTTAATTTTCGATTGGTAAAATTTGACAGATTAGGGTGGCTTGACCTGCTGGCGTCTGTACATACGACAGCACTTAAAGCTATTATTACAACCTGTCAAATTTCTTTAATAGATTTTAAACATTATCGCTAAAGTATTTGGTTCAAGATTGATCGAAAAAATCTGACAGTTTCAGGTAGATAGATGGATGTGCTGACGTCTGTACCAAGCGAGCGTTTTGTTCTTAGCTTTTCTAAATTAATTGAATATTCAGCTCGCCCGTTCTTGGAAATTTGTTCAACTGGAAATAATTTTATTTTTTGTAAGCTGCAGCTGTTTTCATGTACATATTTTCTCTTTTGTCTCTTTCTCTGTAAGTTTTAATGATAATCTGGCAATTTGAGTACTTTATAAAGCCTACCAAAATATACTTTCTTTGGTGTTGATCGTCGAATCGTTGAAGTCCTTAAGTTCCGAGTTGAGATGCACGATTGCTGACAAATGCGCACTGACTGCACAGGTCTACTAAATATTTGTTGTTCTTTCCTCAAAAGACTATTTCAGACACCAATCTACATGGCTTCATATGATGTGACCAAGATTATGTCTGGACTGTAAAAGGACTGCGACCTCTCAGTTTATTAGTTTTAAAAAATATCTTTGAGGTGTAAAAGTGTTTGTCTACCTACCTACTTACAGAAATAAAATAATTTAACATTTACTAGAGTCAAAAGTAGTTTGCGTTTGACTCCAGATTATAGTCTTTTTCTCACAAAGGGTCCTTGACATCCAACAAAATCCTATAAATCAGAACTTCAACTTTCTTTTTAATCCACAGTTTTTTCTTTCAAAAGAAGTTGTTTATCACTGGCCCATAGACACAACTCTAGCATGAAACCAAGTTTATCACTCTGCACTCACACACACACACATACACACACACGAAGCATCACTCATCTGCAAACACACACACACACACAATCACAGACAGACAGACGGAGAGAACACGGTTGCAAAAAGCAATTATTTTAATGAGTGCTAGCCGAAGCGTGGAGGGTGTATTTTTTCATAGCATCGCATCAACAATCTCTTGGATTGTTTAACATTTATAATTTACATAATTCATAATCATCCGACTGGTGGGGTTTGGTTTTATAGTAAGCGATTAAGTTATGTGGTAACATTCGCACGTACTATCCAATGGATAAATTGTGAAATTTTTTCTTTAAGAATGATTCAAATTTTATGGAAGACTAGCTTCTGCCCGCGACTTTGTCCGCGTCAAATTTTTGCTCCCCCAGGGGTCCCAGCCCTTCCCGTCGCATCGAATTGCCTGCCAGTTTTCGACTATTTTTCATTGCTGCTCCGCTCCTGTTGATTGCAGCGTGATGTTATGTAGCGTATAGCCTTTCTCAATAAATAAGCTACTCAACGCAAAAATATTTTTTCAATTCGGACCAGTAGTTCCTGAGATTAGCGCGTTCAAACAAACAAACTCTTCAGCTTTATAATATTAGTATAGAAAAGATGCCTAAGCTGACACGTTCTTTTAAATCTTCTTTTTCGTCGGTACAGTCTAGACTGAGTGGTCATGGTTGTCACATCTGGGGTGTTGGCGAGCTTCACAATCCTTCGCCATTCCTCCCGTATTACAGCCCTTCTCTTACATTCGTGAAATGGAACATTGAGTGCAGTTTTGAGTTGACCGGTCCACTGCATGGGTGACCTTTTTTTTTAAATAGCTACCCTAATAAAATTGAAGTGTTTGTTGGTAAAGTCAAAATAAGAGCATGTTACCAAATATATATTAAAGTATATACAATATTAACAAAAAAAAAATATGTATATCTATTCCGGCTAATCTCTCAATCGGCTAGATTGTCAGGACTTTCACTGGCAGATAGCGGATATTATGAGAAGTAACTTATGTTCTTTGTTGCATTCAGAAAATTATGTCACGCCAAAACCGCTCCACTATCCGCTACTCGCTCTGCTACCCTCCCCGCTACCAGCTCAGCTACCCTCCCCGCTAACAAAGCGACCACATCCCAGTACCTAATCATTATAATTGCTGACACAGTTGCATCGTCTTGATGCACAGTAAACTGAATAATACCTTTGTTGTTAGTTTTCAGAAAAAAAGTTAGATGACCTAGAATCTGAACAATGCCATTAGGCATTTATTAATTATTATTTATCAATCAATGACATTGTGTTAAAGTACTGTGAGGCTGTGAAAATTTACTTTTTGTTACATGGTGGGTTTTTGTAAGAGGTAGGCTTTAGTGTGGTATTCGGACTGTGGTGAAGGCTGGTGGAGCCATGACCCCCTGAGTGGGTTGTGGGCCCAAGGCTAGGACAAGATTATTTGTATTTTTTTTTCATGGAAGTCGGAAGCATGGATGAATCGGTGTGTGGGGAAGGGTATCTTTTTAATTTCTGATTTGTTTTATTTCAATACTAATAATATTATGGTGTTTGTCCCATTTAACTGTTGCAGTTTAAATTGTATACGCCTATGTGTTTTTAATTAATTCATTACTCTGAATAATCCTTCGAATTTTAATGATATTTTTTATAGAAATTAGGAACACGAGAAAAAAACTTTTGTCTTATTTCAACTCTATTTCTTTAAACAATGCTCTATTTTCCGCTTCTGTAAAGTGAAGAAAACTTCCCTCTACGACGTCTAAAAGATTATCTAGGTACTCAAATTGTAACCTAGAATGACCCTAAAATAGAAAAACAAGAACATTTCAATATCACCATCACAACTGAAAACCGCATACAACCGCACAACGTGACATCAAAAAAGTTTCTAACTCGTAAAAAAAAATTGATCCATTCTTCCAGTGACATGTGTTATCAGAACCGATGACATCAACTTCATGTGTCATGCTGTCCCATCACTAGACGCTACAATAACCCTCAAACGGCACGTGTTTTTCATCGCCAATAAAAAGTAACAAAAAACCGCGTAACAAAAGTGAAAAGTCGACAGTAACAGCAAAGTGATTGTGCAAAATGAGCTTAGACATTGTACACAAAGTGTATGCCAACAATATAGTCATAACTGACGTTAGTTAAGGCAAACACTCATTTGGGTGGTTTGAGTTGTGAGTGGTAGCGGTGACAATAGCGCGCTTTGTTTAAGGGCCTTAAACTACAAAGCTATGCAGTAAAGTTAGCGGCCAGTGTAGTCTTTTGTTTGTTAATTGGCTGTTTCTTTCATTAAAAAAATATTACTGTTTATTAAAGTACTAAGTCCCAATATAAATAGTTCTGACATACATGTACCATATCATCGGTATGTTTTCCATTAAAATTGAAATCATTATTATACATTAAAATTAACCGACAGTTAGTAAAAAAATCCAATAAAGTTATAAGAAATAATAAAAATAATAAAATCTTTATCACTTGTAGAATGGGTATTTTGTCATTTGCACTTAAGTGTAAAAGGAAAGAATAATAGAGAAAGCAAAATTAATGCCAAAACTGACGATGGGGTTGACTGAATTGTTATAAAGATCGGGCTATTAAAATTAACCAATCCTAAAGATTTGTGGAAAGCATTTATTTTTCCAATGTTCATAAAACTGCAAAATCCATACTCCATACTAATATTATAAATGCAAAAGTAACTCTGTCTGTCTGTCTGTCGGTCTGTCTGTCTGTCTGTCGGTCTGTCTGTCTGTCTGTCTCGCTTTCCTGCTAAAACTACTGAACCGATTTAAATGAAATTTCGTACACAGATAGTTTAGAGCCTGAGAAAGGACATATGCTACTTTTTATCCCGGTAGTATGTTCCCGCGGGATAATTTCCGACCTCCACGCGGGCGAAGCCGCTGGCAAAAGCTAGTACATTATAAATTCAAAAACGGAAACTAACATGACCCTACTTATCTTGAACAAAACACATGCCATTCAGTTTTATCGCTGTCACAACAACACAATCATTCTCCCTCACACTTATCGCTTCATCTCATGACTCGAGCCCAACATTATCGCTCGTAAAATCTCGATACGACTAATCGCATAAAGCATCGCGAATTCGCATACAAATTTGAATAATTAATAAACTAATTAATGGTAAAAAAGCGTTGTTTGTAATCATAGTGTGGGATTGGAACTTTTACTGGCCAGCGTTTTAGGGTTAGAGATATAAGAGGTTCTACTTATTAATTTTGAGAGTGTTTATTTAATAATACATGTTAAATTCCTACAACTTGTCAACTGACAGTGGTCTTTTGAGTCTTTAGGTGTCGTAAGAAATGACAAAGTAAGACGCAACAAAAATTAATTGAAGAAGGCAACTCTATTTCTTTTCGAACAGAATATCCTTTGACGCATTTTCGGTGCTGTGCTGGAAAATGAGCAATGGCAAACGTGGTGCAACCATAGGCTGTATGACGAACTTATTGTTACCAAGCCTATTAAATTAGGACGTCGTAGATAGACATGTCTCTAGAATGGACAAGACTGATGGTCGGAGAAGTTGAGCCCAGCCCGAGCTCAATATGGTTGAATAACGTAGATTTAGATTTAAGAACTGTTGCAGCCGGAAATATGTAAAAAAAAAATACAAATATACTTGACCAAGCCGCGACGATAAAATCTCTGATGATTATGATGACGAGTTAAAATAGAATAGCTCAATCCAAAGCTGTGTTGAAAAGATTCCTCAGTTACTAATGTGAGTGGGACTGACTGTTCAGGGTTGAAATGCTGGACGTACATACTTAAGTACCGTGGAAGCCCTCTTTAAAAATTAAATTTAACTTTACAGGTTAAATTATAATGATTGCAGTGAATATATGTTTGTCATAGACGCACAATTTTCGTGGTTTACATCATGAAGAAACGTAAAAGGAACTGGACTTAGCTTTGTACAAAAAAAAATGTAGTCGTTGTACTGAAAACTTAATAAACGATGCTGGACTGATTGTTAGAAATGTAATGACGGCTGATGCAGACGATATCTCAAATAATTTGGAAGAAACGCAGAACGATGATCAATCAATCTGCCTCGCCGTTTTCCAACTATGTTGAGGTCAATTTCCAGTTTGACCATAATTATGCAGCTAAATACCAGTATTTTACGTAAAGTGACTGCCTATCTGACCTCCACGATCCAGTTACTGGATAGTACGATGTCTCTTGGTAAGACTGGTTGTCAGACTTACCAAAGGCAGATCGATAGAGAAGACAGAGCTAGACAGCGCTGGGGTTCGGTCTCGCGACCCTATGTCGCCACATTATGCTGAGCGATGGCTGTTTTGCGTAGATGTGACGCATGTTTTCTCTCCTTTTATTTTTGTTGTGTTTGATCTTTCTTTGCCTCATGTTTACTACAAAAAAATAACTTTTTTCTTCCTTTCTTTTTATGATGAAATACAAAAAATAATGCATTTTAAAATAATATTAGGCGAACTAAACTAATCATGCACTTAACTATTGAACTCAATGCTGCTGCTAAATTCTTATTCGTAGTGCACTTTTGAGCGTGAATGAACTTTTCTGTCTAGAATTAAACAGTCTTTTAAATGGTAATCAGTTAAGGAAACCATCTATCAGAGGCTTATCTTCTTGAGTTGTAAGGAACCCGACCTAAATAAACGAATTAACTTGTGCCTTGTTATTTTGTAGTTAAGAGAAATGCTATTGATCTTTTTCGTTAGATGCTCTTGTACATGATCCATCTGCAATTTTAAGGATATTTCTCACTGACTGACTCTTCGATAATTCAAAAGTGTCTGTCATCATCATCATCATCATCATTTCAGCCGAAAGACGTCCACTGCTGGACATAGGCCTCCCCCAAGCTCCACCACTTCATCGGTTTTGTGCTTCCCACATCCAGCGTATTTCTGCGGCCTTCACAAGGTCGTCGGTCCACCTTGTGGGAGGCCTTCCAATTTTACGTCTTCCGGCAGTGTTAAATGTTTTAAGTGAAATACATACCTTGATTTTGAGTACCACGTGAATATTAATGGGATATTTTCTTAAATATTACTATTTTGTAAGGCATATCGTAAATAATTTCTTTTAATATGCCAATCTTTGTTCTCAGCTTATCGTGATGACTTTTTCCAAAGAAAAACGAGCGGTAATTGCGTAACTTACTACCAGTAGGAATCACTTTCATTTTGATAAATCAACAACATACATCGCGTTATTTACGTAGTTTAACTGACAATTGTTTAAAAAATATGACGCAATGGATTAGACATAATCTTCAAAAATAAATTTAATTAATAGTGCTTTACGCAATTAGGGTGCAGGTGTTATAACACTTTTATTTATATTTTGAAGTGAAAACTTCTTTAGCGGCGTTGTGCACTTTTTTTGTAATGGGTAAAAAATGTTAAACTCGCGTCAGGACACGTGACTTGATCGAAAATTCGTAAGACGGACGGAGAGTGATTTTTCTGAGAGATAAACTTTTTAATGTAATATAAATTGTCATGTTTGTGAACGATAGCGCAATAAATAAATATTGTGTTCTACCACATAAATTATAGTACTTTTATACTGATAATTAAAGCAATTCGTGCAAAATTATTCCCTAACCATTCTAAATATCAAAAATGCACAACGTTAATATTCAAGTTTTCACTTCTGCCGGCACTCTCGGAGTGCAACCCGTCGTTTTTTTTTTTTAGCAACAGAAATGTACTGGAGAAAATATTTATTTTGTTTTTTGTACCAAATGGAGGAAGCTCCTTTTAGAAATTCAACTAGTTGCAGATATACTCGTAAATTACACCCAGTAAACAGTCCACTGTCTATTATATAACGATGTTATTATCAGTACTATCTTCACCTACTTCTTGGCTATTAATTATTTATTTCAAACGTCCATGTACGGAATCCCCAGTGAGTAGCACGACCGCTTTTTCTTTACTCCGATGGAAAGCCACATTCCTGCCATCGCAAGAGAAATGTTATGATTTCATTATAATTATTGGGTGCTATCGTTTAGTTAATGAGAGTGACGTTACGACGTATTGTCATGATAGATGTTCTTTTAATTGATTGCTTTTTAATTTGTTTTATTGGCAAGGAAATTCGTTTTGCGTGTTGACTTTTTTATGGGGTTTTTCTGTAGCTGGAGTAGTAACATGGTTGAATTGTAACAGTGTTAAAAATACTGGTAAAAATTCGCGGGGAAACCTGAACGTTTAATTAATACTAGCTTCTGCCCGCGACTTCGTCCGCGTCAGATTTCTACCCTGACCCTTCCCGTCGCATCGAATTGCCTGCCAGTTTTTGTACATTTTTCGTTGCTGCTCCGCTCCTTTTGATTGCAGCGTAGTGATAACCTAAGGTCACCCGGGGCGAAAGCAACTAACAAAAATTATTTTGAAACTTTGCTTCCCTCCACCGTGAGCTACTTAAATAATAGGGATATTCTAATAAATGTACTTCATTGCACAGCTTTCGGTGAACAGTTTCGACATAAATTAAGTTACAAATAAACTATGGTTTTTCATTAATTTGCATTATTGTTGAATAAGACCAGTAAAAGTTACATTCACCCCACTTTGGGGTAAATGTGACTATTCGTTATATCTCTGTTGTAATCTGTTTCTAAATGTTGTTGTCAAGAGTACATGTAGATGCACACAGAATTATCTGTAAAAGCTACCTATAGTCGCTGAGATACAGTTCAGTTTCAAGCAAATTTACTTTTCTTTTTTTATGGGGAGAATGCGACTGTCTTCCATACTGACTAGTGTTGTGATGTAGTACCTACCTACTACTTATCGACTTATCGATAAATATTTGTGATCGATAATTAACAATAATGAAAGGTTTAAATATCTTACTGCAAAAACGCAAAATCGATCTGAGTGTTCATTAAGAATAAGATCAATAAAGTATATTATACTCAGCTAGAGTAATTTTATTTTATTTATGGAATTTAGCACATAAAATAAAAGCAAGAAAAGATTTCTTGTGACTTGTGTATGTAAAATGCTTTGACAAATATACGATAAGTACGCATTGTATTGATGACTAATGTAATATTTAGGAATTAGGTAAAAAAAAGCGATTTCTGTCTGTAATTTGAAAGTTTATTTAAAAATTCTCAGTCAAAATCAAATAAACTAAACTTGTTGAACGAGGAATATTAAAGCTTTCCGCAGCAGCATAACTGGTCAACTGGTTTTCCTTTACTAGTCGTACAGCTTCAAGAAGTGTTTCAGAGCAATAAGTTTTCTCCTTTTTTCTTTTATAGTTTTGGACCATCTGATAACAAAATTTACATTTTTTATTTATGCTATCTCTTTCATTTTGTTAAAACTACGCAAAATCTAAAACACTTCATACTAATTTCAGCTAATTATTTATGCAAATACGCAAAAAACATTTATCGAAATATCGACAGAACGTCACTAGTAATTTGCAGTTTTCGTACAAAAAGCATGGGGCGATTGTAACTGCAAAAATAGTTGCAATAACCCACGTGCATGAAAAGTTGAGGTTAATGTAACTATATCAATAAAATGTTAATTATAACACCTAGAGTTTAACGACATATACCAAAAACACTTACGTTTTTATCTTAGTTTTAGGATGCACTTCTATTTTTCCTTGCAACGACTTGAAATATTTCTAATGTCACAAAATAAAACACAGGACGCGGCAACACGTTGCTCCAAAATGGCGGCTGACAGAAAATGATCTTGCAGTGCTACAGTAGGTGAACTAGCGATGCCATCTGTACTTTATTTGAAAAAACTATGATTCCGCTTTAGTCCAATAGATAGAACTATCTACAAAAATGATTAGATTGAGAGAAAATTGAATTAGTTGCTTTAGCCTCATAGTTGCTTTCGCCCCGGGTGACCTTATAGCCTTTCTCAATAAATATGCTACCCAATATAAAAATATTTTTTCAATTTTGACCAGTAGTTCCTGAGATTAGCGCGTTCAAACAAACAAACTCTTCAGCTTTAAGGTTGAATCGCCAACCCGTCTTGACCAACCGTGGTAATCAATGCTGCCATCATCGTATGAGAAGAGGTTTTACCCTGCAGTTGGAAAATAAAAGCTGGAATAATAACTAAAATTATTATATTCAACTAAGCAAAACTTACCTACTATATTCAAGTATGTATTGAATGTATGTTTTATGGACTCTAAAGTAAACTTACAAAATTTCTTCTCTCTCATAAATAAAAGTAAAGAATCATAAAATATGTCTGCATCATTGTCAACAGGAAAAGTGGCAAAAGGATGTTAGCATTGCCAGGTGGTATGGAAATGCTGAACTAATAATTTATTTAGCCCCAATACAGTCGTAACTTATAAGAATAGTAAGGTATGAATTAATAAAGGAACAAGTCACTACAATAGTCACTCAAATATTCCGGTAGAAATAACTTGAAAGCTGCCCAATGACTCAACTTCAGCCAAATTTACCGACCCCCCAATTGTGAGCATTGTAACCTACAAAAAATCGAATGCGCAGTCCTGAAAAAAATTCAATAAATAGAGTGTAGTGAGAGCGAGATGGAAGATGCCACCCTAGACCGACCACGCCCCCTTTCTTACTGTAAGAGGGTAGTCTCGGGTTGTGCTTATTGCTATGTTTTGTAGGGTGAACGCACGAGGGGATTGTAATTGGCTTGCACGTGGTCCGACGTTTTCGGGTACGAAAATTGGGGTGGGCTTGTAAAAAATATCGGTGGTACCGGAATACTTTTTTTGGGGGTTCGTTTTGGTGAAAGTTTTGTGAGCTACATGACTGTAGGGATCGATTTCTAAATTCGGAATGAAACTTATACCCTACTGGAATAGTGATTTGTTATACGTAGTAACTGTTTGGTCTTGGATTGGGAATTAAAGTAATACTCGACTGGAATAGTGATTTTTTCATACTCAGTGTATCCACTTGAACATAAAAAGGATCCTGTATCCTTTTTATGTTCAAGTGAAAAAAAGTCATTAATTTCGTTTTCTTCTCAATTTTGCTTCTACCTAAAGCAAAACAAGTTAATAATAAACTTAATGTGAAATCAATAAATCTGTCTAGCTTTTTCGCAACTATGTTGGAGTTGGCTTCGAGTCTAACCGGATGCAACTGAATTTCAATATTTTACATGAAGCTACTGCGTACTCAGTCACTGGGTAATACGATACTCTTTGGGTGAGCCTGGTTTATCAGACTTTAAGGCTTCTGAGGACCCGTAACGACTGTCTAAGATATACGAACCACAGCCGGCCATCCACAGATCTTAATAGTAAATACTGGGGAAATTTACAGATTTCCAAGACGGTATATCATACTATGACAGAGCTGCTTTGCTAGAAAAAGCTTTGATATGGCCGTAACAAGCGTCTTTTAATAAGTCACAAAGAAAAACACCTAATTAAACGCAACATTTCAAAAACATAAACTAATTACAACCCAACCCTTCAAACGGCGTGCACTTTCGAAAATTTTATTTCCAACATCAGTCAACCCTCATCGGGCGACGTGTGGCCTTTAAGACCCCAACATAATGAAAGTTTCACCGATACACTGAATAATTACTAGTCACGCAATGGTGTCCGTTCACAATGTGATTCAGACCGCGATTATAATATTAGGTGAGTCATACTCAGATTAGTTCGATTTTGTGTCAAATTAGAATAGTTTATTGTTATTGAAATGTAACGAATTGTTTAGTTTAGTTTTTGGTTACAAATTGTATTATTTATGGTAATTGTGCTGTTCAGTCTTGAGACGGTTTGTGTTCTGAATTTCTATGGGATTTGATTTGATTTGTGTAGTTTTCTTGAATAGAATTTACAAAACAGCTGCAAATGTTTTCTGTTCTTTGGAACACTTAATTTGAAACAGAATATTATAGAAAACATTAATTTAATACCTAACCACCAATACCCAACCAATATGAATTTATTAATATATTATTAATATAAACTGTTAGAAAAGGAATAATGATTCAAATAATTAATGTTACTATATTATCTAGTGGTATCAGCCCCGACTTACGAGTTGTGGGTTGTGGGTTGGAACCCAGGCAGGCGCTTTAATTTGTGTAAATAATTTCATCACCACTGCTCTCAAAACGGTGAAAACATTGTGAGGAAACCGGCATCTCCTAGAACTAATAATTCAAAGTCATGTGACATCTACCAACCCGCACTGATTACGGGCCATTCCCTCTCGCCGGGAGGAGGCCTGTATCCCAACAATGGGAATAAAAAAGGCTTAATATTATATTATTTAGTAGATGTAATAATACTTGCGGTGCCCTAACAGAGTTATTTACTTTTAAATTTTAGCGTTTACCGGAGTGTAAATAAATAAAATAAAATAAAAGATCTTTAAGACCAGCATTTTTGTTTCAACGGAAAATCAAAAACGAATTAATATTATATTTGTAGAGGCTAAAAAAAACAACAGTAGTATTTTTAAAAACAAACACAGATATTATTTGTGTCGTTAATAAAACCTTAATAATAATAGTGATAATTCGTAGGTAATAGAACGTCAATCGTTAAATAATGACAAGACAATTAAAAGATCATCAATTTTTTTAAGCACACGTACTTTTCTAAAAGGTTAGGCCCAGGTGTACTCTTTTAAACTCACTATTAGTTAATAAAGGGGCTAAAGATTCAAAAGGGTTCTAGTTTGTTTTAAATATTAAATTTTCGATTGATGGGTTAGGCATTCGCGTAGTGAAGTGAAGCGAAAACACTAATCAAATTAAACATAATGTAATTAAGCTCGTAAATGTCTTCTTTGGTACGTGTTAAAAAGATGGGAATATAATTATTGTTAAAAATAAGTAAAGTAATAGTATCTTGTTTGGTAGATACGTTTGACACAGTCCCTATATGTATTCCACTGTCGATATGGAAAACCATATTTTTGCTAGATGGAAATATACACAACTTGTTCCGTGTGGCGCCGTACGTAAATAATACGGCTAAGGGACTTACTAGAGAATTGGCAACACTGTTCTCTATGCATTTCACCACCATTCTGCTATCGCCAACCTAAAATACTGGTACTCAGCTACATCTGGTTGACTGGAAGCCGATCTCAAGATAGTTGGGAAAAGGCTAGATGATGATGATGACTGCGATCGCCAACCCGCCTGCCAAGCGTGGCGATTATGACAACCAGGAGGGGTTTTGTTAAGGCCAATTTCCAGTAGTGGAGAGCCACGTGGTGGTAAATAATTTAAACTGAGCAACGGGAAATCGGAAAAACTAACTAAAGTTGGGTATAAGTAAATCAATGTCTTTTTATGAGACGTGAATTTACCCTTCGGTGGAAAAGTATCAATCAGATATTCTCATGAAACCAATTAAAAGAACATTTTGCTTCAAATATTATCGAAGGTTTAAAAGCTTATCAAATTGCACTATAGACCTTGTAACACTGACAGGTTAATCGCTCGGTCTGCCAATATTACTGTGACCTTTTCCTATATAAGTACTTTCACCGTTTACGTACATAGGTACTAGTATCTTCTGATTGACAGCAGATACAAATGCTATTTTTATCGAATTAAATTTTATTAAAAAATCATATATTTGTATTTATTATTCATTATTTAAATGATCAATTATTTTTTACTTTTTATATCTGAATAATGCATAATCTAGTGGCACTTTTTACCTTATCCTAATTTGTTAACATGTGTACAATGTAGTGGGCTGCAAAATTGTTAATACTATAATATAATATTCCACAACTATCACACAACGCCATCTAGTCCCAAGCTAAGCAGAGCTTGTGTTATGGGTACTAGACAACTGATAAACATACTTATATATTTCTAAATACATACATATTATAGATAAATTACACCCAGACACAGAACAAATGATCGTGCTCATCACACAAACATTTGTCCTGGGTGGGAATCGAACCCACGACCTCCGGCATAGCAGTCAGGCTCACTAACCACTAGACCAACAGGCCTGTCAAATACTGCTCATGAGGCTACGTTATTGTTATACGTAAACATTTTATACTGTTGCTGTTTATTGTCCAATAATTAATAAGTGGTAGAATTCAATGGACAATAATAATACAATTTTGAAAAAAATGTTTATTTAATTTAGGTACACTTAACAAATCTTACTTAAATATGCAATTATCATATGCTGAGCCTTTTCTTGAGTGGTTTCGACTGGTCGACATTTCACGTGACCAGAGTGCTGGGTCATTCTTTGACCAAATGAGCATAGCCATTCAATTTTGCAATGTTATTAGTCTTCTGGGCACGTTTTCAGATGACCGCGATGCGGACGAGTATTTCAACGTTTTAGTGTCCTTGTGTTTTTGTATTTATTTGTATAGTTAGTAATTATTTTACACTATAATTATAATGTACAAGTAAATTAAGGAAAAAAAGAGAAGAGCTCATTGTGCATCCAAAACTTCGTCCACGTCACTGTCAGTGTCTGTCATATTTTTATTCTAGCTTTTACTTAAGCAAAAGCTTCCGAAAACTGGTGTGTTGTACCTTATGGAACTATGAAAACTTTATGAAAATTGTTCCACTACGTTCTACTACTGAAGTCTTAATTGAATTAATATGACCTTATACAACTAGCATGATGAATGATGTCTTTGTTATGTTTTCTTCATTTAAAACATCCTACTAATATTATAAATGCGAAAGTTTGTGAGGATGGATGTATGTGTATGTGTATGTTTGTTACCCTTTCACGAAAAAACTACTGGACGGATTTGGATGAAATTTAGAATTCAGTTAGTTTATATCCTGGATTGACACATAGGCTACTTTTTATCCCGGTAGTACGTTCCCGCGGGATATTTTCCGACCTCCACGCTGGCAAAAGCTAGTTTTTCATATTTTGTGAGAAATTTATACATAACTCACGCCTTTTTCCCATGAGGTAGGCAAAAACTATAGAAAGCCACCTGCTATGTCCTTACATACTCAATGTCCAAAAATATACTAAAATAGGTAACGTATTTCTGACTGGCCTGTTAGTCTAGTGCAGTCTTTCCCAACGTGGGCGATAACGCCCCCTTGTGGGCACTGCAGGCCTAAAGGGGGGCGGTAAGAGACCCAGAAAAAAAAGGGGGCATTGTGTAGGGCTTTGGGGTCGATTTATAATTTCATCTACCTAGCTAGGAAGACTCTTAGACACCGACAAGACAAAAAGGGGGGCGTTAAAAAATAATTTATTCTTAAAGTGGGCAGTAGACAAAAAAAGGTTGGGAACCCCTGGTCTAGTGGTTAGTGACTCTGACTGCCAAGACTAAGGTCGTGGGTTCGATTCCCACCCAGGACAAATCGTTGTGTGATGAGCACAATCATTTGTAGTATCACTAGCAAAGATACAGGCCCACAACAAAAGCATCAAAACTCAAAGGTAAACACCCTAATGATTATCCCGGGAATCGAACCCCCTAACAGCTGACCGCAACGTACCGTATCTTCCGTGACAGCAACACATTTAGCTTCAGACATGAAAACTATTTAGTATAACACGGATAGATAGGCGAAGGTGGAATGAGTAAGAAAAGAAAGAGATAGAAGATGAATCGAAGATCTTTGGTTTGTTCCTACTTCCTATGTTCATGTCCACACGGGATTAAAAATACCGTGGCGGGAATTTCGTGCGCAATTGGTACTTCAACTGTCTGACGGTTTCAAGTATTTTGTATTTGGCTTACCCAAATGTACTGCAGATCTGGTAGCGTCTTGTAACGGGTCGTTGAGCTCCCTAAACTAGAGCTACACGTGGGTTGAGCTACACGATGACTTATACATACATGCCATCTGTTCGGACAGGTCAGCTCAAAGCTGCAATGGCTCTTCCAGACATTGCCCTGCATTGTCAGACTCACATAAAATTCTAATAATATTGTAGAATGTTTGGACTTCAAAAGAAACCATAACCTGTGAGTTTGTTTCGGCGTGCAGTCAGCTAGACTATGGCCGGCGTCATCTAGTTTGTAAGATGTTAAGCAAACAAATTGTCGTGTAAATGTGTCTTATAAGATCCACTTTTTTATGAAATTTATACAGCAGATTAATAATTCAGAAGCTTGATCAGGCTTTTAAAATTTAACACTTTTTACCATCGAAACTTAAAACAATTATATTAAAATCCCCAAAACCCCTACCCAATTGATTTAAAAACGTACACAAATAACCTGTAACTAATTAAAAAGATTAATACTTCCAGAACTCAGTACTCATTTGGAGTTACCAGTGAGCTCATTAAGTTCCTTATTTATTATTATCCGACAACTTATTTTACTGGAGGTGCACCCCGTCATTGCGAAGTGCAATAAACTCGGCTATCCACAGACTATTCACTCGTCAGCTGTGGGCAGACGGCGTGACGTTGGGTTTGCACTTTGAATGCACCTTGTGTTTTTGTGTGGATTTAATTTTGCTTTTTGATGGCGCTTTAAACTATAGTATTGGAAAAGAGTGTGATTTTAAACAGGTGAGGACAACGTACGCCTCTAATAAGGCATAGAAGTTATAACTAAATGACTCTGAAATTTGTACAAACACTTTTACAAGTCAATAATATTTTTATAAGCTAGATGAAGTCGGCGTTTCCTATCTGACTACTCTGAGAAGAAATGCCGAAACAAACTCAGAGGTCACAGTCTCCTTTAAAGTGCAGACATAATCATGGACCATCATGTGAAGACAATGTAGATAGCTGTCTGAAATGGTCTAATACCATTATATTCAAATATAAAAATGTAGTACTAACATCGTTATGGTATGGTGCAAGACGTAAAGAATAGCACCATCCTATTTCTTCTCGTGGGTGTCGTAAAAGGCGACTAAGGGAGTTACTAGAGAATGGGCAGTAGCGTTCTCTATGCATCTTACCACCATACTCTGATCGCCAACCCGCTTGCCAAGCGTGGCGATTATGGCAAAACCATTTTAACCATTTTAGTTTAGTATGTCTAGCAGTGGACGTTTTTTTTTTTTGCTGAAGTGATGATCATCGTTATATTCCAGTTGTGCACTTTGACATGCCAAAATGGTCTCCAAAATAATGCTATTGCAAATGTGGAAGGGGTAAATGCACGATACTTACATGTCTTAAATATCAACAAAACAGGTGTATGTTGAAATTACATTTTAACCCGAAGATACCACAGTATTCTTAGGCATAACTCTGGATGCCAAGCTTCAATGGGGCCCCCATATAGATAAATTGTCAAAAAAACTTAGCTCTGCAGCATACGCTGTTAGAAAAATTCGTGATTTAACTGATTTAGAGACAGCCCGTTTAGTTTACTTTAGTTATTTTCATAGCGTGATGTCGTACGGTATTCTGCTGTGGGGAAATGCCGCCGATATTCAGACAATTTTTGTTTTACAAAAAAGGGCAATTCGTTCGATTTATAAATTAAGTCCCAGATACTCACTCAGAGACAAATATAAAGAGATTAATATAATGACTGTGCCTTCTCAGTACATTTATGAAAATCTGCTGTTTGCACATAAAAATATTAATCTCTTTAAAAGATACAGTGATATCCATAAT
Source organism: Aporophyla lueneburgensis (assembly GCA_932294355.1). Taxonomy (NCBI): domain Eukaryota; kingdom Metazoa; phylum Arthropoda; class Insecta; order Lepidoptera; family Noctuidae; genus Aporophyla; species Aporophyla lueneburgensis. Next base: position 22,163,113 of record OW028758.1, on the reverse strand, counting down.
GTCAATACTAGAAACAAACAAAAATTTGTTGTTCCTAAGACCAGGCTCAAGAAAATAGGTGGCTCGTTTAGATGCCAATGTATTCGTTTTTATAATAAACTTCCTAGCCTCATTCAAGAACTAAGCCTAAATAAATTCAAATCTTTTATAAAGCGTAAATTATGTCAGAAAGCCTATTATACTGTTAAAGACTATATTGAGGATAAAACGGCCTGGGATTGAACTGCTCCAATAAATCTACACTGACTGTTGTTTTATTATTATTATTTTGCTATTTTTTACTCTTTTTTTATTATTTCACATGACATGAATATTAATTGTATGAATATTACTTTGATTATTGAGAATTTGAGGACTATGTGGGTCACTGTTTCACTTTTGACTATTGTCTGGCAGTTTGAGTAGTTATTGGCAATATCTGTGTGGTTCTTTCATCAAAAGACCATTTCAGACAACGATCTACATGGTCATCAAATGATCTGACCAACAAAATTATATCCGTTTCTTTTTTTTTTTTTATATACACATTGACATTGATAATTTTTATATATACAATGACATGATTATTTACTTTGTAAAGTATCGTATTGTTTTAATTATTGTGAATGTGAAGATTATGTGGGTCTTTTTTAATTTTTTTTTTCTTTCGTTCTCAGTAATCACGATCTGGCAGTTTGAGTAATTTATGTGGCCTACCCAAATGTCCTTTCTTTGGTACTGTTCGTCAAAGCGTTGGGCTCCTTATTTTCCGAGTTGAGCTAAACGATTAGTGACAAATGCTTGCACTGACTGGACAGGTCCACTCAATCTGTGTGGTTCTTTCTTCAAAAGACCATTTCAGACACCGATCTACATGGTCATCAAATGATCTGACCAACAAAATTATATCCGTTTCTTTTTTTTTATATACACATTGACATTGATAATTTTTATATATACAATGACATGATTATTTACTTTGTAAAGTATCGTATTGTTTTAATTATTGTGAATGTGAAGACTATGTGGGTCTTTTTTAATTTTTTTTTTTTTTTTCTTTCGTTCTCAGTAATCACGATCTGGCAGTTTGAGTAATTTATGTGGCCTACCCAAATGTCCTTTCTTTGGTACTGTTCGTCAAAGCGTTGGGCTCCTTATCTTCCGAGTTGAGCTAAACGATTAGTGACAAATGCTTGCACTGACTGGACAGGTCCACTCAATCTGTGTGGTTCTTTCTTCAAAAGACCATTTCAGTCACCAATCTACATGATCTTCACATGATGTGAACAAGATTATGTCTGGACTTTAAAAGAGACTGTGACCTCTGAGTTTGTTTCGGCCTTTCTTCTCAGAGTAGTCAGTTAGGAAACGCCGAACTCATCTAGTTAAAAAAAAAATATAATTGACATGTAAAAGTGTTTGTACAAACCTACTTACAGAAATAAAATCATTTATCATTTATCATTTATAAAAGAACTTTCACAAAATGTCGAATATAAAGAGTTAGGCACAATCTCGGTAGACATCAAATACTTTTAAAAGTATTATTATTTGACTAGTTTTAAAGATCATCATCAGAATTTCAGCCATAGGACATCCACTGCTAGACATAGGCCTTCCCCAATATAGAGGGCTTTACCTTTAGCGCCACGCTTGGCAGGCGGGTTGGCGATCGCAGTATGGTGGTAAAATGCAAATAGAACGCTGCTGCTCATTCTCTAATAAGTCCCTTGGTTGCTTTTTACGACACCCGTTGGAAGAAATGGAGTGATGGTATTCTTTAAATACGGCTTCACACAGACTAAAGATACCAGTGTGAATTTCCAGTTAATTTCCACCGCTTAGATTCTCAAGAAAAATTCGTCATTCCAATCCAATCCAATAGAATTTCACAAATCCAAGATTCAGATAAATAAAAGATATTTCAGTAACTATCTGCTACTAAAGATTGTTAGCCCCACATTCTGAGTCCGTGTGACGTGAAGATGAAAGTTTATTAACAATTTCTTTTATCCATTTACCTCGCATGGCTGACCGTAACCGTGCAGAGATAAGCCAAGCGCTGTTTATGTCCATTTTAAAACAATACAGACACATTAACGATTTCCTTTCCGTTGATGTGGGGTAAAAGAAAAATGTAGAATGTTTGTTTGTGAGAAAGAAAATGGCTGATAGTAGGTAGGTATTTGTGACGTTTTATGAGTTCTTATAGATGTAGGGAGGGGTTACTGAGGTATTCGTAGTTAGTAAATGATATGTCGGTGACTGGATTTCATTGATATGTATTGGAGATTTTGAGTTAGAACGTTACCAGCGAACAGCAGTCTATTTTGGCCAATGAAATTGGAAGTTTAGGCCTAATTATAACGCTATATTTATTTATATAAATATAGCGTTATAATTAGGCCTAATTATAACGCTATATACCTACATGTATATGCTAATAATCGCGTGAATTTGAGTAAATTTTTTTACCGTTTCACGTATTTATTCCGGTTTGTTTTTTGTATTATGAGAAGGTTTTTTATATAAGGAATTGTTTCTAACCTTAGTGCAACGGGTAGGGTTTGGAGCCATGACCACGCCATTCCGTCGCTCGACTTTAAACTCATTCCAAAGCGCAAATGTCTTAACATAATTTTACAGAACTGGCCATTGCACAAACTGGGAAAATTTCAAGTACAAAACCACCATTCAAAACACGAAACCAGCTCAAAAATCATCAAGCCATCATCGACCTTACCCAACGCGTTCACTGTCACGCAAAAGTACCATTCTTGGCCAGGTAGCCATGATTAAAAATCAGCACGCTATCCATTGACATAGCGTTATCACAGCGGTTGTACGTCGCGTCGGTTGCGTGCTCCGACCACGTGTTACATCACACGCAAAGAAAGCACGCGACTTGTACACGCATTGTAAGAGCTTGGACGAGCCCAAGCTTGCTGAGATTGCTGGTTTGTTTACGTTTGTGGATTCTAGGTTAAGTGGCGTTTCCGCGATCTCGGTTGTGAAGGACTGGCGGCTGTGTTACGTGTCAAACGAGAGGTGGCTACGAGGAAAGTCTACTGTAATCCTGAGGCGGACGTTATGGATCCACGTTACGTGTTTCCTGTGAGCTATTCCTCCAGGCGCATTTGTAGCGTAATGGTAACGACCACGACTTACGAGTGGATTCGAATTCGTGTAAATTTAGTAAAAACCAGTGCCCTCCAAATGGTGAAGAAAAACTTCGTGAGGAAACAGGCATTTCCTAGGATGCGACATCTACTAACCCACATTGCGCCCGTGTGGTAGATTACAGCAAACTCCCTTTTACTGAGTGGAGGCATTTGTCTTAGCAGAACTTTTTTGAACATTTTAGGTTGGATATGCTTATATTTAGATGCAAATAAGTGATGATCTCAAAATTGGAACTCATTTTGTAGCCTGAACGATTGGGATCTGCCTCAGATGTTTCTTCCAACACCTTGTATGACTATTTTCTGGGGTGAAAAGTCGACAGTATGGGTCATTCTATACTCGGGCGTCAAACTGACTTCTCTACACACTGGAAACGACCACTATTCGTAGTCGAAGACCGTCAGTTAAAGAAAGCGTCAGTTATAGTAGTTAACTTAATGAAGGTCAGGTTTCTTAAAAGTCTTAATAACTATCTTTATTAGAACAGCAACAATGCTATGGCCTCTGATTAAACTAGAAGTCAACCTACTTCAGAAAAATTCTGAAAAAACTGAAAAAGCTGAAACACCTATCATCGTGGACTGTATTCGTTCATAACTATCATTTCAATAGTTTAGGAGCATCTGCTGAAACCAGAAGTCAACTTTAAGAAGATACTAGATAAGAACGATGTTGAATGGACTAGACCTTCGTGAACGAAGTTCGTGCTATCAGTAATTTTGAGCAGTGCCAATGTTAAAGGTGAAGGGAGCACGCGAGACGGGCACGCATTGTAAGAACATGAAGGTATTTAGATTGATAAACCGATTTCGTTTGTTCTAGGTTACCTGCACCATAACTGTGAAATACACTTTCAATTAATAATTGCTTCGTTGGGTATTTGATACCGATCCAGCCCACCCCTTACTGCCTCCTACCAGCGATGCCTTAAGCCTAGGTCCGTATCCCTCAGAGGTTTTCGAGTTTGCATGTCAAAACTGTTTTAAGGTGAAGCTTCGGAACCTTCATGGAATAAATAGAATACAATGGTGTCACTTCTTGACAAATAATTTTCTATAGAAAATGTCGTAAATATAGTTAAACTTATTTTACGGATTTATGCTTCTGATTTTATGACTTTAACAACAGAGTGCCCTTAGCGAGTAGTCGTCCTAGTTTTAAGTTTTTTTAAGGCCTGGCTGGAGGTCTTAATTTATTTAGATAACCGCAGGCAAGTCTGGATAAGCAGCCGACTAACTCATAGATTGACCTGCGAGAGGTCATTAAAAAAAAAAAAACTAGTGGTAGAAGCGCTACTGTTGAGCATGAGGTCCTGGGTTAGATTTCTAGTTTGGGCAAAGTGTTATTGGAATTGTCCGTCAGAGATTTCTTAGTAGAAGCCCGGAGTCTAGATTTCTTCCAAAGGTAATGGCAATATGGTCGTCCCTATTCCTTACTCATATAACCATCTGCATTCATACTAAAAACGTTTTTCATGTGTTGTGACTTGAAAAAGTCAAGGTAGAGTAATACTACAATGATTTTGAACATCGGCGTGAGAGTGTCCCATCGTTGGGCAATTCCGTCCTTTCATACAAATTTGAACGAGGAATTAATATTTAAGCGAAATCACATATTGTTTGTCAAATCCTTTTGCTCTATCGCAAAAGCAACGATCAAAATATAAGCTTTATTATTGAGTAAAAATTAATCCACCGAGCTTTTTTCGGCTCTCATTCTAATCGAATGCAACTGAGTACCAGTATTTTACATAAAGCGACTGCCTATCTGACCTCTACAACCCAGTTACTGGGTACCCCAATACTTCTGGGTAAGACTGCTTGTCAAACTATTGGGTTCCTAACTCTCCGTAATGACTGCCAAGATCTACGAATATAACCTCCATTGATGTATGTACTTTCCGAGTCATGGAGGGGTCCAGATATGTAATGGATGGTCACCCATCCATGACTTGATCGCGACAGGTGTATCTTTACCTTCGATCGAACTGTACGTTTATCATTTCACGTCCTCATCATAATCAGCCTTTAATGTTCCCACTGCTGGGATATAGACCTCCTCTCCATGAGGGGGACGCATTGACTCACTACAAAGAAATACAACAATAAAATCAAAACGTTCGTAAAGTATCAAATCTTATCGGTTGTAGTAGGAGGGCTTGCTAACAAATGCATCTAAATCCCGATCAATCAGGCATTAACCTCTGAAAATCGACTAAACTCTATAATAATACCAAATGCTCGATGTCTTAGACGGCAGCTAATACCAGTACCAGGTTCGAATCCCCGGCCGATTTGCATACCTCATTGTTGGTTGCGGACCATAATTTTTGATACGAAAAAATATACGGAACCATGTAATAAACGGTTCGTAGTGGGTATTAAAGATTTATTTTGCTTTCTAATTTGGTTATCGATTTTAGGGTTCCATGAAATTTTTTGTTGAATGATAATATCAAATAAAAATCATTGTTTGTGTTGAATTAGTAATATCTTTGAAATGGAATAAGAAAATCGGCAACATTCGAATTTTTATAGTGAATACTATTAAAATTCTAATGTAACTGAGTTCCATAACAAATTGTATTTAAATTATATTATATTATTATCTTCTCTTAATAAAAAAATATATTTATCATAAGCTATTTTATCCACTGCAAAAGAAAAATTAAAATAGAAAAAAAAAATTGTGTAGATTTTTATGTAGGTACACATTTTTTTTTGTTTTTCTATTTGAATTTTACACATACCTTCATAAAACATTTATGAAGGTATTTATCTACACAAAACTATTTTGTTGGTTATTTTTTATAATTCCCGATCCAGAATTTAAATATAACAGTCAATTGAGAAGTCTAGTTGGCGTAAATTTCAAAGTCAGCATTCATAATAATTACATACAAAAATCACGCTTTTATCACCCGAACGGTTCATCAGGGAAGAAAGTCTTACCTATAATATTACACCACATTTCGCCAGTAATGTGTAAAAGTCCCATGTAATAAGGGGCGAGGCTATTGCCATTAACCGATCACAAATCTAGACTTCAGGCTACTAGGTACTAAGAACTCCATGCTCAATAGTAGCACTTGCGACCGCTAGACCAATGAGGCAATAATTATATTCATCAAGTAGCTGCGCCCGCGGCTTCGCCCGCGTGGTGTTCTGTAATCATCACACAAGGACGTGCTACTCAGACAAAACGTAGCCTATGCTACTCCTTATAATATCAGCTATCTGCCAGTGAAATTCCTTTTAAAATCAGTTCAGCAGTTTCAGAGATTAGCCGGAACAAAAAACAGACAGACAGACAAAAATTTAAAAAGAAATGATGTAAGTGCCGTATATACTTTAATAAGCAATATCTGGATGACCGAGCTTTGCTCGGTATTTTTTGGTAAATTGTGTTTAAAATAATAAGTTTATGTTCAAGTTGGTTATCGATAAAGTTGGCCATTGAAAACACGAATAAAACGACATTTTATAAAAATGAATCCTAGCTAGATCGATTTATCGCTCCCGAAACCTCCTGTATACTAAATTTCATGAAAATCGTTGGAGCCGTTTCGTTGGAGAATTGCTCGTTTAAAGGTATAAGATTTAGTGAAAAGCTGTTAATTTAAAATTACAAACAGACACTTCGTTTTTATTTATTTGTATAGATGTTTAGATAGCATTACTCTTTAATAACTTCTCCTTAAGAATTTCACTGTAAAAAAAAAACGGTAAGAAATAGGTGTCCATTAAAAGTACCTCAGATTTACTTAAGTCAAAAATATCACAACTAATAATTACTTATGTATTTCTTTCGGTTTATTCTTTGTTCATACTTTCATTTCAGTTATAACGAAGACATCTTTATTGTGAAGCGTTTTGAGAAAGTGGTTTAAGTCAGAAATAATTTTTCTTTTAGTTATTTCCTGTAAAATTATGTTTTACTTTTGTTATCGTCCATAAATGGTCAATTATGGAATAATTATTATGAAATAAATAATATTTAATTAAACTTTTTGTTTAATTTATGTGAAAAAGTTGTGAATCCAATAGTTATTGCTTTTGATGATTGCTATCGTTAATGAACAATCGATGTATGACTAAAGTATGTACTTTTTATAACTTTACTTATTAAGTAGCTTTTGCCGCGTAATATACATAAACCTTCCTCTTGCAACACTTCGTTTATTGATAATGAAAACTGCATTAAAATTATTGCGTAGTTTAAAAGATTTAGGCGTACAGACGCAGGAAGCGTCTGTGTTCTAAAACTATAAAATGTAAATTGATGATTACTATAATTTACTATAAAGTAGTTTCAAAGCTAACTGTAAGTATAATATTATTATTATCGCGAAAATTGACCTTTGTTTCTACCTTTTGCCTGCTTAATTTTACCTTTGTATCTATGTTAGTTCCTCAAGTTTGATTCAAGAAGATATTCCTTGTTACAAAAACCAAATCAATAATATAGTAAGTATTTAAAATGGCTGTGTCTTTCGTTATAAGTTGTTTGAAGGATGACAGGTAATCTTTTCTGCTGCATTATATATCGGCTTGAAACCACGCATCTTTTTACTAACCCATCTACTCCAGGCGCCAAATAAACCAAAAATAAGACAAAAATAAATCAAATTGCGATAATTTTATTACTAGACAAACGCAAATAGCCAGAAGCGTCAATTAATTATCAATATTTATGATATTCCCATTAATTTATAGACAAAAAAATTAAATTAATAAGAGTATTCTGCACTTGTACTGTTTTGCCTTGCGGCCCTGTCCGGCTAAACACACTTCGTTGATATATGTCTCAATTACTGCATTGGTATGCGCTGGCGCAGTGGGGGACTGTATTCAATATTGCGTTGTATTATTTCGCTTATTTGTCCCTAAGAGATGGGCAGAATTTTAGCCTCATTAGTTACATTATTATAGCAATTTTTGAAGACGGTTCTCGCCTTGAAATGAAATTAAATGGCAAAATTAACTTTTCTTATTATTGTGTCTAAAAATATGCTATGTAAGATTGATACCCCTGCTTGACTCTGTAATTATGGACCTTATTCATCACTATCTGTATTAAGAAGACTTTCCTTACTTTTCTGACCTTTTTTGAAAGGATCGTATAATTAAATCATGTTAATCATAATATGTAAAATTTTATTCTGATGGAAATTGCTCTACAGTGATTTTATCTATACATTTATATAAATGAATAAAATTGAAGTGTCTATCGGAAATGTCAGGATAACAGGTTTTTTAACCGACTTCAAAAAAAGGAGGAGGTTATCAATTCGACTGTATATTTTTTTTTTTTATGTTTGTTACCTCATAACTTTTGACTGGGTGAACCGATTTTGATGATACTTTTTTTATTTGAAAGCTGGTGCTTTCCGAATAGTCCCATTTTAATTTGGTTCTATTTGGACAATCGGGTCCATGTGAAAATCATATAAGTCTTAAATTTTCATTACGTATTTGCGCGACAAATGAACGAATAACGCGATTAGATTAGTGCGGAGTATCTACCCTACCACAACTAAAAAGTTAAAAAATAAAAACTTTTTACAAAAGAAAAAACAACCGACTTCCTTAAAAAAAACACTACAAAGTCAAAAATAACTTTAATTTCGGAAGTCGGTGGCCAAAACCTTAAATACAGAGCCTAAGACTTTCGAAATTAAAGTTATTTTTGACTTTGTAGTGTTTTTTTTTAAGAAAGTCGGTTGTTTTTTTTTTGTAAAAAGTTTTTTACTAAATGCATATGAAAGAACTAGCTGACCCAGCGAACTTCGTATCGCTTCAGACTCAATAAATGTTGTAATGAACTTACCAAGTTTGACAACCTGGTACACGGTGGTGGTCTGGTAAGCGTTTTCTTGCTGAAACTGATATGTTTAGTTAGCTCCTATCCTATTATGATAACCTGGTACTACGAAGGCATAAATCGTTTTCTGGATGACACTGCTGTTTGATAAGTTCATACCAAGTTATGACCACCTGGTACTTCGAAGGCAACGATTTTGTCATACCACGTTTTATAGAGACTTGTATTCTCTTTGACGTTTTATGTCACGGCACACAGGAACGCGATCGAACGGGATAAAAAGTATTCTATGTCCGTTTTCTGATTCTAAGCTACCTCCCCACCAATTTTCAGCCAAATCGGTTCAGCCGTTCTCGAGTTATAAATAGTGTAACTAGCACGACTTTCTTTTATATATACATATAATAGATATACAGTACCTATTTATTAAAAAAAATTGTCTATCTCTCTGTTACCAGTTTTGATGGGACTTTTACTGGCAAATAGTTGATGTTATAAGGATGTTGTCCAGCCGGCGTAGCATGACGAATTCTATATCTATTCTACCAAGAACTAATAAAGTTCCTTATGTATTTTAATTCTGTAAAAATGTTTCTATCTCATTAGAAAAATAGTCATCATACTTGACATCGTATTTTTGTCGACTGAAGAATAGAAACATCTCTTCTTTTCAGCTTTACACAATTTTTCTAGGATACAATCTATCATTTTGTCTTATCTTCCTTCGACAAATTCCGTTTCTATGGCGTTCATGCTACGCGTGCAGGTAGACAGTCATCAAAAGAAATAGAAAATCAGGGCTGCCTGATTTTCTATTTCTGCCAGGGTCGCGAGATTTGCTCGAAAGAGATACCCTGTCCCTGGCACATGGGCAACTGAAGGAACACGGATGGGCTTTAGTCAGTAAAAGTCTGACACGCCCTCCCGCTCTACCCAAGAGCGGGAGACGCCATTTGATGATTCCCCACACTCGAAAAAAAAGTGCTGCCGGGCATTGTTGAAGTGTTTCGTAAGAAACCATTGTTTTTTAAAATTTTAATAAACATTAATCTAGAGAATGGGCAGCAGTGTTCTCTGTGTATACAACATTAATTTTTGTTTATGCGAAACCCGAAACACGGGTCTAGTATTTTTATGTAAAGAATCTATGAAAAAAATTTCAAAACTGTATCATTAATAATCACAAAGTTATAAGCTTGATAAGTTACCTGGTTGTCCACGCAAAAACTTATGCAGATCACCACAAACAGCTAGTGTACGTACCATCTCCGTGTAACGGACGTTTGAGTACGAGAAAGATATGATAATTTTAAAATATACGTATTGTCGTTCGGTGTCCTACTTGGAAGCGTAATTAAATATTTTTGGTACAAAATATAACATGGTGTAAAAATTATTGGAATCGATTCAGTTACTGATTCTGAACAAACTATATTCAGGTTTCGCATATACTAAAAATAATCTTGTATTACCATCATATTGCGATCGCCAACCTTTCGGCTGTAATGATAATGATGATGAATAAAAATTCAAACTGTTAATTTATCTAATACTAGCTTCTGCCCGCGACTTCGTCCGCGTTAAATTTCTTGTTCCCCCGACCCTTCCCGAATCGCCTACCCGTGCAATTTTCCTCGTTTTTGCAACATTTTTCATTACTTCTCCGCTCCTCTTGGTTGTAGCGTGATGTTATATAACCTATAGCCTTCCTCGATAAATAGGCTACCCAATACAAAAAGAATTTTTCAATTCGGACCAGTAGTTCCTGAGATTACCGAGTTCAATCAAACAAACTCTTCAGCTTTATAATATTAATAATATATAGTATAGATATCGGATCTATACTATATATTATTAATATTATAAAGCTGAAGAGTTTGTATGTACCCTGGTAACATACTTCTTTTGGTGACTGAACGTCTCCATGAGATAATATCCGACACCAACGCAGGTGAAGCTGAGGGTACAACTAGTATCTATTAAATGATTATAGTCTTGGATTGTTATATTGTGAGTCTTTTCAATAATTTAAAAACGAGTTATCTCGGGACAAACTTGGGCCAACGACTTAAAAGACAATTTAAAAAACAATTTAAACAGATACAAATTCTCAAAAAAAGACTCGTCAAGTCGATAAGCCATGTCTACCGAATATGATAACATGTTTAATTGACCAAGAATCGAATTTTGGACATCGAAACTCAACGTACAAGTAAACTGACACTAAAACAGTAGCTTATTTACACTTCTTGAATAATCCCCTAAGTTATTCAAAGTCCAACTTTATGACACTAGCATTAAAGTCACAATCTCTTTAAAACTTCTCTACAAATTCCGGCAACAGAAATTGAATTTTATGTCATACGTTTTAAAGACTATTTTTGAGTGGTAAGAAAGTTCTGGAGGTGTAAAAGTATAAAGTTACAAAACCAAAGAGTTTTCCATGCCATTAATCAGTAAACATCTGTACGTCAAATCGTATCAGGGCACTTAACGAGACGAAAGGACGTGATTTCATGATCGAAGATTCGTATTCACGCGATTGCTTTTGATGCAAAAATTGGAGCGCTAGGTTAAAGGTTCATTGACCGCCTGCTTCTGAGAATATGGTGGGCCTATAATATTGTATGCAAAGGATGCCGAGACGGCTATCGTTAGACGGGCAGGCAGGAACCACGTGTAGAAGGTTTCATCAAACATGGTTTTATGGTTGCTGGGCGGGAATATACTAGACCGGTTTTTATAGGTAATTTAATTGATCTGGAACTGCCAATTAACTAAAAATAAGTGTTATTTCCTTTGTCTTGCTTCTTGATGCTCTCTGAAGCTTTGGTTTCCTTGGGGAGCATAATCAGTCTATAATATTCTCACTGCCGGAACACTGGTCTCCTTTTTGACAGAGAGAGTGGCCTGTAATCCACCACGTGGACCCAGTGCAGCCCGCATAACAATTTAAAGACATATGACAGTCAGACGACGTTGACGTTGTTGTTTTTAGTTTTATTATTTGTTGTTATAACAGCAATAGAAATACACATTTGTGAAGATTACAACTTTCTATCTTTTACGGATCCTGAGATAAAGCGTGCTGACGGACAGACACCGGAAGCTTAGTAATAGAGTCTCGTTGGTAACCCTTCGGGTACGGAATCCTAGGTAATTGTTTGAACGAGCTGGTGTCCACAACTCCTCGTCTGAGCGCGTATTTTGCGTACGGGACCTTAATGAAGATCACATAAAAAGACATGAAAACAAAACAGTTTAACTTACTTTTGTCGCAAATAATCTTGCTAGAAGATTTCTTTCCACAATTCCCTCCAGATTAATAGCTGCAACCCCTATTACCTAAACCCTTTATAAAATACAGCGGTAACTAAAAAACAGCTGCTCATTTAAAAGCCATTTTAACGAGAACCCTCGCGGCCGGACAATCGGGCCCGAACAGCGAAGCACGTAGAGCTGCTTTATCGCTAAATTCCTTTATCGTACGTCAAACTGTTTGCTGCTGGTTGGCTGCGGACAAACAGGGGTGGAGTGGAGTTGTATTGTATTATTGGAATTATTGATTGGTGGTTTTAATCGGTTTAATAAGGCATGTGTGGCTTATTTTTGTTTCAATTATTTCTATATATCTTTTTTGCAACTTTAAGTAACTGTTTGTTGGGATGAATCCAACGTATTTAAACAGGAAGACAAAAAGAGATTAAATGTTCACTATGTAAGAATAAGAAGTAAACTCAACATTTCAAAATGATGATGATAATAGTAAATAACCACAAGCCTCGTATCGACACGAGTATGTTTCTGCAACATATTGCATTGCACACGGCTAGGCAATCAAATACTTATTGATGATTTCTACTCGAAAAGTGACGCATAACGATAACACCAAAACGGTCTTTTAACGGTCACCAATACTATTGAGTCTGTTTTTGAAATAAGAATCCAATTTTGTAGAGAAATGCAAAAATAAAAGAAGTTCTTAATACAAAAATTGCAACTTTGTTTCGGACTAGTTGTAATTTTTGTATTAAGAACTTACGGAACTTTTGTATTTAGAATGTTTATTTTGCAGAACTGATAACTTTGCACCGGATTAAGTTGTGAGTTTTGTAGAAAAAAAATTACCCAAATCGAAATAAAGTTGGAAATTGCAAAAAACTGGCTCAGAAATACTGGCTAGAACAAAATTTACATCGCGATTTGTAATAAGACGGTAAGTGACATTCTATAACAGAACAGTTATAACTTTCACTCTTTTTACAGAGCAAAGCAAGCACAACATTCAGCGAGCTTTTGTAACAATTATCCTTTCCACACCATTCCCTGTTCTAAAACCCAAAGATAAGAGGACGTCCAGAGATAGCACAGTACAATACTTATCCAATTAAATTAGCCGACTGCGGCAAGAGGTGTAATGAGTTAGACCTTATTTATAATGGCCGTTCGCTTGGTATTTTAGTTGACATTTAAACGGCTACTTAAAGTTTTATTGATTTCGCACTTAAAAGAAATAAAGTTATTTTTGAGTTATTTTGTTTGGTGGTAGTTTATTTTATTGCTGGACTAGGTAAATAATGGGAGCTGCTTCTATAATAAGGAGGCTGTTTAACTGTGTTTTTTACTATAGTTAATTTACTATAGAAATATACAAGGTGTCGAAAGATATCGTTGCGCAACCTGTAATTAAGAATTCAGTTCATTATTCAGAATCTCTATGCATTAGGTTTTCGTCGGTTATTAAAAAAAATATTATTTGCTCCATACAGTTTGACTGCGTAGGTATTACAGTTCTATATGAAACAGTCAATTTTATAATTGACTACCCTTTGCCCGCGACTTCGCCCGCGTGGATGTAGGAAATTATCGCAGTTATTTTTCTAAAATAAAATATTTTTTCTAAAATAAAAGTAGCCTAAGTTACTCCTTATTACATCAGCTAACTGCCAATAAAAGTCCCATCAAAATTGGTACAGCCATTTCAGAGATAAGCCGGAACAAACAGACAGACAGACAGACAAAAGTTTAAAAAAATGATTTTTTTGGTGTAAGTGGGTCGATTTCAAATTTGGGGCCAAAAGCATATATTTTGATTTATTTCTCATGATGTAGAATTTATCGTAAGTTAAATTATTTTAAATCATGTAGTCTTATGAGACGCCCAAACGCCAGTTAGAACGAATCTTTTATGATTGTACATTAAAGAGATAGATCTAAAACTAGTACCTATTTCTCATTAGTGTTAATGCTCCAAAGTCTTATATTTTTCTTCATTTCTCTAAAAAACGAAAACTCGTTGAGGAAATTCAAATTTTAACGTATTACTGTTTAGTAGACACTTTAAAGATGAATAATTAGATATCAAAACCAATACTGGATAATAAAAAATAGGTTTTTTTTAGCATTCTAAAACTACTCGTTTTTAATGTATCATTTGTGTGACCGTTTCCAAATGCACCAGTAAACAGAATTTGTCCCTGATTTACCCTGCCCTTTGCCCCGCGCGTATCCCGTGTGCTCAGTCGTGGCCGAACGCGCGTGGTCGACGGTTGTGTGTGGCGTTATTTTAAGAGAAATTCCAAATTTTAGGTAAGATTTTGACTTTTGTAACAAATTTATATCATTAGTGTTTTGTCACATATAGTGCTTAGTTAAATGTGTTTGTTGTTTTTGATTTGGCTGCGTAGTAAACCATTGAGAGCATATTTCGTTTCTAATGTACGGTATATTCTAGAACGTTCCATTTACGAAATAAATTCGAATTACTACCAAAAATCTCATTCGTGTCACTCTCATTTGTGTCGATTCACGAGTCACACTAATTATATTGAAAGTCACACTAATGATATATTTTTTTAACTTCTAGATTAAGTATTAAAATGGCGAAACCAAAAAAACTAAAAAGTGAGGAAGAATTAGAGAGACGTAGAATAGCTAGAAGACAAAAATATCAAACTATTAAAAAAAATCCTGAGTTATATGCTGCCGAGCAAGAAAAAAAAGACAATATTACTTAAAAGCGAAGGAAAATAAAAAAATTAAAAGTATTAACGAAATGAGTCCACGCGAGCAAAGAATTCAAAGACGAAAATGGAAAGAGAGTGCCAAAAAGTTTTATAGAAAGAAAGTAAGTCAAAGAATGATAGAAAACGTTGCAGTAACTGAAGAAAGTTGTGATATTGAAAATGTAAACTTGAATACAGATCCCTTAAACATAGAAAAACAAGAAATAAAATCGAAACTAAGTATGCGTGAACAAAAACTAATTAAAAAATCAAAACAATGAAAATGCAGCACGAAAAAGAGAAACAAAAATATATATTACTATTAAACAGATACAGGTTCAGGGTAAATTATTTAAAAAGAAAAATATCTACACTAACAAGTGAAATAAGTAATGAATCAGAAAATACAAAAAATGAAGACAAGATACAATTATTTGATAAACTATAAGTGCTGAAATAACACGGAAATTTGCAACAACTAGAAACAGGAAGGACAAACGCGTTATCACTAAATTAATTGATAAAGAGAAGTTAAAAAAATTTAAAGTTGCTACTGACCTTCGCAAAGTTCATCTCCGGGAACGACTTAAGAAAAATGCACGAAATAGCATCAACGTTCAACAGTTAGTGCAAAAGTTTTACGAAGACGACATTAACAGTCGCATTACTTCAGGCAAGAAACAATATAAGAAGAAACATGGAACCGTTAAACAAGTCAGATATCTTTTAGATTCTATGAAAAACTTACACAAGAGATTTTTGGCTGAAAATACTAACATTAAAATTAGTTATACGACTTTTACAAGACTCAGACCATTTTGGGTCTCTCTTCCAACTGACGACCGTGATACATGTGCCTGCTTGTTGCACACAAATTTTAACTTATTAATAGCGGCTCTCAACAAGAATGATATTCTTCATGTAAAAGATAGTCAGAATTTGACAAAGGAAATCTGTTGTGATAAATATAGCCTAAATTGTCTTAATCGCAAATGCGCTTCATGTAAGGATAAAACAGTACCATATAAAGAATTCCGAAATGATAAATAAATACAGTACATGGTATGGGAAAGAGATACAAAGAGAGTAGACGCTAAAGAAATAAAAATAATCAAGAAGAAAGCAAAGAGATCTGATCCACGTAACCTGATAATTGAACTGGAAAATATGCTGCCAAAATTTTTATCACACACGAGTAACATTGTCAACCAGTACGCAACTATTAAATATTTGAAAGAAGCTCTAACTATCAATGAAGCCTTAATCCATATGGATTTTTCAGAAAACTATTCTTATAAATATGCGGAGGAAGTACAAAGCATGCATTTTGGTGGCAGCCGTGGTCAAGTCTCACTTCATACAGCAGTGGTTTATTTAAAAAATGATCCCAATGCTACTCAAGCCTACTCTATTTGCACAGCCAGTGAATGCACCCGTCATGATGCAGCGGCAGTCTGGGCTCATCTAAATTATTTAATTAAATTTGTGTTTAACAGATCATCGCAAATTTAATCGCATTCATATTTTAACAGATAGTCCCTCTAGCCAGTATAGAAATAAATATATATTTTAACCCAATTAAGGAATGACTTCCCAGAATTAAATCTTGTCACATGGAATTACCAAGAAGCTGGACACGGCAAGGGTGCTCCTGATGGCATTGGAGCAGTGATCAAAAGGACTGCGGATTATGAATTAAGGTGTCATCAGGATGTCGGAGACTTTGATGCCTTTGTTAACGTCATTCGAAGAAATATAAAAAACGTAGAAATGGGTATTATTCAGGAGAACGAAATCAAATTAAAGGAATTAATGTTGCCTAAAGATATTGCTACTTTCACGGGGACTATGACAGTTCATCAGGTATATTAAATACAAAAAAAATATATATATATATACTGACGTTACCATAAAAAAATGTAATAATAACATTTTTTTTTCTTTCAGGTCGTTTGGGCTGCCGATTCCGCTTATCTATAATTTAGAAAACAGAGCTGTTTCGAATATTTAAATGTTGCTTGTAAACATGGCAAACATATGAGATTTTTTAAAATATATAATACTCCCATTGAATCTACAATGGAAAATGTAAAGGTCATCCCGGAAAACAAAAGAATTAAGGTACTTAGTGATGTTACCATTCGCTATGTCAATACCAATCCAATGTTACATGACAGCGAGCCATCAACTTCAAGTCTCCGCAGTGTTCGACACTCCTGGACCAACAAATCTTTTATAAATAATCAAACAAAAGCGACAGGTCATGAAAAAGAATTCCTGGATTTTTTAAAGAAATGTGAAGATGATGAGGATGATCCCTTATCAGATTAATTAATTAAGTAGATATTAATAATATTGATATTGTTATTGTATCCGCAATGAAAAACGATTAGCGTTAACGAATTTTGAAGACTGAAATCAGAAATGTATGTATACCATTGATTAGCTTAGTTGATTAAGTTATTATTTTGTTTTGGAATTAAGTTTAAAATAATTAATATCTGTAGTACGGTGGTCAGCACATCAACCTAATCCAATTTACCAAAGTTTCCTAATGGAACTTGACACTTTTAACACTGTTGCAGTAAATTGTAAATTATTCAAAGAAAATTGACAGTAGGTTGAGGGTAGGTTGATGCGCTGGCCACTGCACCTGCTACAAATAACGTTAATGACAAATATTTTATGTTTTGTTGATTATTTAGTAACATAGAAAAATGAAAAAATATATACTTTCATTAGTGTAACCAGAGATCTCATTAGTAAATCACAAAACATCATTAGAGAAATTATGTTGCTCATTCGTGTCACTCAAAAAATTGTATTTTCCCTGTTATTGGAAGAAATTAAAGGTTTGTTTGATTAGCATGTGTTTTTTTAACTAATTAATGCACCTAAATATTTAAACATTAAAATTTTTAAAATTTTTCAAATATCATGCAATTCACACTTTTTTGGCCCCAAATTTGAAATCGACCCAAGTACCGTATTTAGTGTCATATGCATTAAGTGAAAAGCCGTTAATTTGAAATTATAAACAGGCACTTCAGTTTTATTTATTTGTATAGATGTACAATTAAGCAGAGATAACCGACGAAAAATTTTAACGCTGCCTTGCTAGGATCATGACGCTGAATTCATGGTTACAGTTTTCACATCGATATCCCTGCTACTCTGAATATACAGTGACGGGTTGCAAGCGCTACTGCAGAGCATGAGGTTCTGAGTTTGACTCCCAGGTCGAGCAAAGAGTTATTGGCATCTATCATAAGAAATTTCTCAGTATTAGGACGATATGAGACTGCACATGGTGTAAGCTAGAGGAGGTATAAAATCAAAATCAAAAGTCATTTTTAGTGTTCCGTTGCCAAATGGCAAAAAACGGAACCCTTATAGATTCGTCATGTCTGTCTGTCTGTCTGTCTGTCCGTCCGTATGTCACAGCCACTTTTCTCCGAAACTATAAGAGCTATGCTGTTAAAACTTGGTAAGTAGATGTAACCTGTGAACCGCATTAAGATTTTCACACTAAAATAGAAAAAAAAACAATAAATTTTGGGGTTCCCCATACTTAGAACTGAAACTCAAAAAAATTTTTTTCATCAAACCCATACGTGTGGGGTATCTATGAATAGGTCTTTAAAAATGGTATTGAGGTTTCTAATATCATTTTTTTCTAAACTGAATAGTTTGCGCGAGATACACTTCCAAAGTGGTAAAATGTGCCCCCCCCCGTAACTTCTAAAATAAGAGAATGATAAAACTACAAAAAATATATGATGTACATAACCATGTAAACTTCCACCGAAAATTAGTTTGAACGAGATCTAGTAAGTTGTTTTTTTTTTAATACGTCATAAATCGTAAACCGCAATTTACCTTTCATTCAATCAAATCAAATTTAAAAATTAAAAAAAAACATTTAATTTCATAAACATAAACCTTATGCATAAACCGAGAATACATACGGTTTTGTACGGAACCCTCGGGGCGCGAGTCCGACTCGCACTTGGCCAGTTTTTCAAACAAGGCGAAGAGTCAGCACTTTTTTAATGTCAACATTACATAAACAGTCATCCAAAACGCCCACCCTGCACGATTTAGATAGATGTTTACTATAGCCTAGCGTTTTGCAATTTATACATTACATAGTAAAAATCGAAATAGTATTTAGATGTGATGACTGACTGCAGAGTACAGTCAACGACCTAAAATACTTATAATCAACGGACTGTCACAAAGCAGTTGTAATGAGTTTGATTAAAGTTTATTCGTTTTCTGGGAAGCGGTCCAATGACTGACGCAAAGTTGTGCCACGGAAAAGACAAGATCAGAAGGTTAAGTGAACATGAACAAACAATCACATCTGCAATGCTGCATACGGTCTCGAGAATTGTAATAGATACCTTTATTATAAATTTTGTATCCCGTTATAGTAAGAAGCCTCCGTTTTGGCTTTTCTATTACCTATTTTATGTTGAAAAGAGAAAACAAGTTACCGAAATCAATTAATTGAAACAATTCAAGAAGATGTTTAAAAGAAAACACTTTAAACCTTAGAGCAGTGGGGGCTCATTAGTATCGGCTCCGACATACTCAGTAGGTCGTGACTTAAATTTAGGAAACACTTTACTATCCGTATTTTATTTCATCATCACTGCTCTTAAAAGGGTGAGAGAAAACATCGTGAGGAAACTGGCATGTGTTACAACGAAAAATTCAAAGACATGCGGTATCCGCCAACATGCGGGCCCACGTGGTGGGTTATGGCTCACTACTTCTGGGCTGCCTCGAGGCTGGTATCTCAGCAGTGGGAACATTATACGCCGATTATGATCGAAAAGCATAGTAATTTGGCAGCTACAGAGCATAGGCTGATGCGACTGCACTGACTGCGATTCGGCTGTCTAATGGAATTTAACAGACTGAAAAAATAAGGTATAGAACCAGGCATGAGACTTGTCGTAGTAATTCGTTTCACCATGGCACTTTTATACACGTGTGATTGTTGTACACACGGCCACAGGTCAAGCTATACATTTCCAGTATATGCTGACTTCTCACTGTATGAAAAGCCAATACAATGCGAGGTCAGCTAAAACTGGAGAACTATTGGTTGATGTGTAGCCGTGTGTACAAGTATTCGTTGGTATAATTGTATCACTACTCATTAAGAAAGATTTTTTTATTAAGTATTGTTTAGCATTAGAAACTCTTTAAAATTAGATGTACCAACTAAGCGATATTAAAAGTTTAAAACCAACTTAACTGTTAACTGGAACATTTAAACTGGGATTGTGTAGCTTGATTTGTAGCTGTGTGTACTAACGTGTCAATTTGTAAAGACTTGAACTTCTGGATTAAACATTGGCTGGTGATGTTGACTTCTGTGTAAAGTCAGTAATCTTGATTGTTAGATTTGATTCGGGAACCGTCAATTATATTGTTAAAGATATTACGTAGCTGAAATTTATGATACTATAGCTGTGCCAGGGACGATCGTTTCTATCTTTCTGGGAGGAAAATAACCTCTGTATCTGAGCTACACTGTACCCTAGTTGCGTACATTATCAATCAGAACCTGAATGAATGCAATGAATGTTATAGAACTGTTTAAGTGAAAGCCTCTTCACTCACACACATTTCTCTTATTCACCACTCATATGAACACACATACCCACATCCACACTTCATATGTTTAAGGTCACCAACAAACCCTCGCACTTTTAAAGGTACTCTATCTGTTTAGTAGTGACACACAAACGTCATGGATCAGAATGATAATAGCTGAACGGTAGACCCCTTATTTTTGTTTTGGTGGGAATCATCAAATGACGTCTCCCGTTCTGGGCGGAGCGGGAGGGCGTGTCACACTTTTACTGACTAAAACCCACCCGTGTTCTTTCAGTTGTCTATGCCAGGGCCATGGTAACTCTTTCGAACAAACCTCGCAACTCTGGTAGGGAACGATAGCCCCTGAGATACAGGTTCCCGTGTCACCATTATAACCACCGCAAAAAAACCTACTAAATTGTAAGGGTGAGAAATAAACAATTTTTTTACTTATTTATTTTTTCTTTTAGTGTGTTTAGATTCAAATTATTAGCATCTTAGCAATAAGATATACTGTTGAAATTGCCATTGCGAAATCGAACATTTAAGCTAAATTCTATCTACGTGACTTCTGAGTGAATTTAGAACAATAATTCGGTTAACTTTAAGTCAGCTATTAACACCCCAGCTGTTAGACACAGACATGTCTATTGACTCGATAAAATCTAGACTGAATTCTAGCCTTAAAACTAGTCAGATAATAATTTTATCTCAACAATTAATGTTTGTCACCGTAAGTTGGGCGTTAGTCGTGAATAGTTGAAAATTTTAAGATTTCTACTGACCAATTAAATTATTTTATTTGTTCGTTTGTCGAATCATTGGGCTGATTCGGGTTTTACCAATCAGATACTTTATTACGGGTAGTCAGAAGTCCAAAAGTGTAACAAACAGTCTTACCACGGGGTATACTGTTACCCAATATCTGGGTTGCAGATGTAAGATAGGCTATCGCTCTATGTAAAATTCTGAAATTTTGGAAGCCAAATTTTGGAGCCAAGAGGGTAGACAAATTGATTCAGATTCAATAGCATTGACGGCTAAAGCCTCAAATATAAACATACTAGCTTTTGCCAGCGGCTTCACCCGCGTGGAGTTTGGAAATTATCCCGCGGGAACATATTACCGGGATAAAAAGTACCCTATGTCCTTTCTCAGGCTCTAAACTATCTGTATACCAAATTTCATTTAAATCGGTTCAGTAGTTTTAGCAGGAAAGCGAGACAGACAGACAGACAGACAGACAGACCGACAGACAGACAGAGTTACTTTTGCATTTATAATATTAGTTTAGAAGTTTAGATTAGATGATATGTAGAAGCTCAAAATATTTGTATTTGTATTTTGAGCTAATGTTACTCAAAATGAACGTATGAAGGTATACAAAAATTGTATGACCATTTTATACAAAAGGAGAGCATTTTGCAAATAAGACTTTCAGATGCCCAAATCGGGCAGTTTACAGAGTCTGCTTTTTCAGTGCTATTGTTTCGATACAACGTGGAGTTTTATGGGGATTTTCTAAATAATTCAAATAAAAAGAGGCACTTTGATCTATCAAAGGTCACTGAAAGGGAAAGAGGAGAATACTAGCTACAAGTTTGCGGTAAAGTCTTTATTTAAAGGCGAGGCAGCACTAAAAACTAAGACAAAAAACTATACAACCCCTTCACAACTGCCGAAATACACACACACATATACCACAACAATAATCACCAACACACATTGTACATTCGAATTTCAAATGTGTGAACTTTACGCGCTTATTTACATGTGTGAGTCTATAGGGTGAGCTTGTGTGAGTTGTGTGTGTGAATGAGTGTGGTGTAAGTGTGTGAGCGGACAATGATAGTAATTACATAATGATAAGACATTTAAACGTTGCCCTGCGGTGCGGGTGTAGTGGACTTAATATTGATGTACGGTCAGCAGAGAGGTTCGTCTAAATAGATTATGATTTATGTGAGAAAATTTTGAGCTCATAAATCATTGGATGTTTTAGTGTTTCCTAGCACACGCTGTTTTGCAGGTGATGTTTGGGTTAAAATGTTAAATTATTGGTTGACGAGAGATGTCGGGGAGAAATAAACCCTAAAATTTTGTCATTTAAAATCAAAATAACTGAGTATTTTTCGATATCGAGCATTCGGCCACACCTAAAAATTACATTTTTAGTTACTTAGTAGGCTTAAGTTTACTTTTTTACTAGTTAAAAGATAAAATAAAAAATGTATTGATTAACAAGCGCTTTTCGCCATTGAACTACAAAGTTTGGCAAGTAAATTTTGAAGAAAGTGTATTGTATGTGAAATAAAAAAAATGCGATATATAAATTTCGAAGAAAAATAATGAGAGCTTTTTGTTTTGAAACTTAAAAAAATAACTATTAAGATAATTGGTGTTACTGAATTTACACTATCTCAAAAACGAATTAACTTCCTCGTTTATGTCTTTTTTATAGAATATAGGCATAATTTTAATAAGACAAGCAAATGTTACTAGATAATCAACAGTAATTATCTATTCCCGCATAAATTAAAAACAGAAAACAGTAGAAGCTCGCATTATTAGTCAAGAACACTTATCTTTAATATCAAAATAGCTGATTACATTAATACCAATCTAAACATAGCAAATAACATAATAGACGTTTAAATTATTCTTTCCGAAAAATAATAATACTATTTCGGTTAATAATTATTAATAATTGTCGTAATTACGCTAGTAATTTTGCTGCTGACCGTACAACAGTTTTCGTGGAACAAATTCCGAAGCATTTGTTTGATGCTCCATAATAAGGCTCAATTATGAAAAAAACTTACGTTTGTGCTATATATTGTATAGTTTTTGTTGTCATGTGTAGATTTATATAGGAAACCTTTGTTTTCAGCCTTCGAGCTTAGAATATATGATGGGATGAACAGAAGTACAGATTTGATCCTTACAAAAGTTTTTTTTTTTATTCCGAAAATATTTCTTTAACAAAACTATAGATGGCTGTAGCTGGACAAAGTTGGATTGATGAAAGCATTTTTTTTTGGTTTTCACTTGTTTTATTAGCTAAAGACATCATCGATACCCATCACGTGGGTAAAGTATTGCCAGCTAAATTAATTTGCCCTGTACGGTCACCAAAAGAAATAAGTTACCAGGGTCGACCAATACACGATCTCTCGCGGTCCAGGCCATGGTACGAAGCTAGAGGACATGGCAGGCAGACACCAGGATCGCGGAATTGTTCGAAACAGTTACCGTGGCCGCAGTTACCGGGAGGCAACTGAAAGAACACGGGTGGGTTTTAATCAGTAAAAGTCAGACACGCCCTTCCACTCCAGCCAGAACGAGAGAAGTCATTTGATGATTTCCCATCCAGAAAAAAAGGGGTCGACCGATACAGTTGAAGTTTAGTGAGAAACCGATGGATGTTTTCGAATTTATTTTGAGAGCTACAAGATCGTAATAGCAGTTTACCTACAGTGAACTTCAAATGTAAATAAAAGAAACTCAAAACAACAAACAAGCAGCTGACAAATAATCTGTACCGGTCTACCACCATAAATTCATGGACATTAATATGCTTAAACCGTAAAAAAAACTACATTTTACGCGTATCTGCGTAATTTCGCTACTCAGTTTAATTATTCGAATAAATTGTCGACAATTATATCATTATTAGACCACACACAGTAACATATTTAAAAAATAATTTTTAATCCAGGCGATTATGGGCAGATGTTACATGCCTCGTTTTTAAATGTTAAATAAAACTGCTTTGAAGACATTCTACTAATTTTAGTAGCTTAGTACGTACGTAGGTCATTATCTGCCTAGCCTTTTTCCTATGTCGGAGTTGGCTTCTAGTCTGACCGACTGAATATTTAACATAGAGCGACTGCATATCTGCCCTCCACGAGAAAGTTACTGTGTATCGCGATAACCGTTGGTAAGACTGGTGATCGTTTATGACCAGAGCGGTAGTTGCGGAACTTTTTATCGGTAGGAATTGGTTTAATATTCATAGTTAAACAACATTCATTGCGTTATTTACGTTGCTGAGCCACAATTTATTCGAACAAATGACGCAATGGTTTAGAAATAATCTTCAATCCCATTCAGATTCCGATAAATTGTGCGTATCGCAATTAGGGTGCAGATGTCTTAACTTAACCGAGGCAATAGGAGTATGTAGGTAAAGGTGGTGTTCTGTTGTGATTGCCTACTTTCATGGGAAAAAAACGTGAGTTTCTGTATGTATTTAAGACTGATTGTCAGACTTTCGGGCTTCTGACAACACCACCCATATCGAATGGCAGCCGGGATTTACGGGTTAACGTGCTTTCCGAGACACAGAGGAGTATGTAAAGATGGTTACTCATACACGGACCAAATGCAGAAAGCGTAGCTAAAGCTGATCGAACGAACCTTGTTAATATTACAATACAGGCTAATATTACTTAGCCACAAACCTCCTGTCAAATTACAAGAATATAAATTTGTAATTATGAGATTGATAACTATTGAATATCACGTTAAGGATGTGCTTATTTCCATAATCATACTCCTGCCTTTATCACCTTTTATTTGTCCTCTACATGTCTTATTCTTCCATATTTCTCTATTAGTCCGTCATCTCGATAGTTACTCCCTTTCTAGCTATATCATCTTTCACACAGCCCATTCATCGTTTCTTTGTGATGTCTAATAATTACGAAAGTCATTCGGCATTGCTCTATTAGGAATTTTTGCTCCATTGTTTTCTTGTATCAATTGAGGAATAATTATATTACTTATTTACTAAAAAGAATATTTAACAAAAAAAATATAACAATTGACTTGATTGGTTAAACAAAAATTAAAAAAAAAAAACACTGTGCAAAGTAATTTCTTTTAAGATCATCGGTCCTTCTAGCTGTGAAGCATACACACTACACCACACTAAACTTGCTGATACGCGGTCGCCACTACAGGACTCGTTTGCTCCACCGACCATCGGTCCTTCGACAAATATGGCCAGCCTATGCTTTCATCAGATTGGTAATTATGTCTATAGGACACTAAAGAGATATGGTATGCCATGACAAATTATTAAATAAACTAGAACAGTACGGTATAAGAGGCCCAGCCTACAATTGGTTTGAAAGCTATTTAAAGGGTCGAAAACAATGCACAGAGATTGTAAAAATGCATCCTGAGACCAACACTCAGGTAACCTATAGGTCGCCATATCTAACGAATCACTATGGCGTACCACAAGGGACTGTGCTAGCTCCGATATTATTTTTAATATATATAAACGAATTGCCGGAATCAACGGATCAGTACATTATATTATTCGCAGATGATACCACCGTTCTAACTAAAGAAACAACTATTGATCAGGCGATAAACGTCACCAACAAAGCTCTAAAGGGTATACATAATTGGTTAACTGACAACAACTTAGAAATAAATACCGATAAAACTAAATTCATGAGATACCTGACTTATAATAATACAAGAAATAAAAAAGACACAATAGAATTGCCAATTAAATATAATAATAAAACAATTGAAGAAGTTAATGAAATAAAATTTCTAGGAATAAACATTGACAGTTATTGTAACTGGAAATCTCATGTAGACCTTGTTTGCAAAAAAATTCACAAATTCGTTTACGCACTTCGTAGAATAAAAAAAATAACCAATAAAGAAACTGCATTAATGGTATACCATAGTCATGTATGTTCAGTATTGAGGTATGGGATAATTTTATGGGGTAATTCTACAGATGCCCAGAGAGCTTTCATAGCCCAAAAAAAATGCATAAGGTCAATCTATAGTCTCAAGTGGACTGATTCGTGCCGACCAATATTCATTGATAAACGTTTACTCACCATTCCATCCCTATACGTATTTGAAATGTGTAAATTCGTTAGAAACCACCTATCACTTTTTGAGCAGGATGATAAGGCCCAATTTAAAAGGAAAATAGTACAAAAACCCCTGGTAGTACCTCGAAGCAGATTACAGTTATGTAACAGAAACTGCTACAACATGGCGGTAAAAATCTATAATAAACTACCTGAGAAAATGAGAAAACTGAATGACTTAGAATTTAACAGAACTTTAAACAATTGGCTTTGTGACAGATGTTTTTATTCTATAGATGATTATTTAAATTTTAAACAGACATAATGTATAAGCTGCATACAACTATCTATTTACGAACACTTATTTAAATTATAATTATTGTCATTATTTATAAATATAATTATTACATTGACGCACTGTCTTAGCTGCGAGAAATAATCTAATAAAATAATTTAATATATTCTATAATTTAATGTGCCTAGGTCATACTAACGAAAAAAAAACCTGTAAATTTAATTGTGATTTTAATATGTATGACTAATGAATGACTTATGACTTGTATTTTCATAATAGTATTATGCATGTACGACAAATATATGCACGACTGATAAGTCGAGTATAGTGAAACTAAAATTATTTTACCACGCTATTATGTACCTATATTCTGGCAAATAAATTCATTTCATTTCATTTCATTTCATTTCAAGAATTGTAAAAACAAGAACAAAAATAAATGCATCTTATACGTAAAGGCTCCTCCTCCAGACACAATGGTGGTGGGACATAATTTTGGAATCAATTCCCTTGAAGGTTTCATAGAGAGTGTTCACCAAGAGTTGCATTGCGCCTATCTGCAGGAATATTTATTAGATGAATCCCCTTTAATGCTTCCGTAATGAAGACCCATTATCATCATTTTTGCCATTGCACCCTTCATGTCATCAATAGCGGTGATTAAAAGTTAATTCTTAAGATTAATCAATATAACAGTCTCTGTGCAGTCATAGAAATTAATAGGCTTTAATGTAATAATGTACCTTAACACGTAATACATAACTTTTTACTGAAACGGTACAGCTATATCTAAGTAGGTAACTAATATTGATCATAAACAATAATACCTCAATCTATTGAAATTGCGCGTTTTTTTACCTCTCTGTACCGTGCAATGGTCAGGCCTCATTAAATTTCATAGCGCTTCAGACCACTATACAAAGACTTCTCAACAGAGAGATGCATAAGGGAATCGAAGGCCTTTAAGAAATGGATAAAACCAGTTATTTTTAGACTACTGTTATACATTGTGGTAATTATGTCTTGTTATGGGATAAAAGCTAATTGATATGGGCAGATATTGTATGGATGGAAGCTAAAATTGAATAGTTTGAAGACATAAGTTGGCCTGATGAAGTTATTTCATTCGTTCGTGAAGAAAAAATTAGTATAGCTGATTATGGTCGGTACTCGTTGACTGGTGGTTGGGAGCTAAATTATAATTCCATTAAAGCTGCATTTGCTTCTCAGTATTAGTTACTGCAGTAAGTTGGTAATGTGTGACAATTGTAATCGTCAGTAACTTAAAAATAAAGTATCTTTTATATTATCACTAGCCAGCCACCAGCCTTGCCCGTATGGTGGTCGGAAATTATTCCACGGGGTTGTACCACCAGGACAAAAAATACTCTATTTATCAATCCAGATTATAAAGTAAATGTGTGCCAAAAATAATACAAATCTGTATGATTGATGTTGCATGATTCAAAATCAAAAGTCATTTATTCAATCTAAGCTGAGAGTCAGCAATTTTTGAACATCAAAATTACATAAAGACAGTCCCCCAACTCGCCCGCCATTCACAACTTCCTAGTTTTTTAGCTGGGAAAAAGAAGTGGCGCAGCAAACTCCCTACTGATTGAGATTAAGTAACAAACATCGAAACATACCACAACTTTCACATTAATAATTTAATTTAGTAGCATCTGTAACTAGAATGTCAGAAGTTTTGAAAATATATAAACACTAGCTTTTTCCCGCGACTATGTCTGCGAACATGACGATTATTGTGGACACAGACGAAGTCGCAGAATAAAAGTAGCCTGTGTCCTTTCTTGGGGTTCAAAATTACCCCGTACCAAATTTCTTCGAAATCGGTTCAGTAGTTTAGTCGTGAAAGTGTAACAGACAGAAAGAGTTACTTTCGCATTTATAATATTAGTATAGAGTATATATTAGTATAGATTATAAATTCTAGACACGGAAGTGAAACCGCTAGACCAGCAGCATCCAATAATTTTCCAGTAAACTGTTCTACACTTATATTTACGTCAAGTAGCTCTGTGTTTGCAACTTGGTGCCTTGTAACAGTATTTGTTCTATCTATATCTTTACACTTCATTAGTTCGTCGGAATGATCAGAATTCCTAGTATTGGCGCTTGCCTGCACGCATATGTTTCATTAGGCAAGAAACGGTGGTAAGTTTTCAATATTTTGCTACACTGGGGCTCGTGGCTAAGTATTAAAAGCCGCAGGATTAATAGATCAGGTTAAACTATGCTTGCCACGGTCAGTCCGGTGGATGGGTGATCATCTTAACATATTCTACCTCTCCGTGCTTCGGGAAAACCGTTAAGATGTTGGTCCCGGGTGTCAATTTTGGATTTTTGACTGTGTTACGGTTTATCAGAGGCCCAAATGAGTGGCGATTATGGTTTAGCGTTCAGCGTCCAGCGTTTTTCGGGTGAAATGACGAATACTTTACTAATTATAATTTCAAGACGAGAATCAGCATCTTTCTCTTGTACGATAACATGCAAATCGATATCTACTTTCTAAGGTATATTCAACAGTGTATTTCAATTAGCTTTGTACTGCGAATCCAGATTTAAACAATAGACCGGAAGCCAGGCAAACTAACAAGCTTCCAAAATCAAACTGTTTACGTTATCTCCCAAAATCTTTGTATGCGTCAGAGATTTCATCATTGATAGCCAGCTTCCCAAGAATAGTCCGCCAAAAACAACTAAATAACCGGAAATAACCAGTTTAGTAGCGACCGGGAGTCGACTAAACGACTAAAAAAACTATAACCATTACGTGAACCATCGCATCTACGTGGGAGACGCAATTATTTTCCAATTTTAATCAAAAATATCATTTTCTCAGCCTTTCACTTCCACTTAAGTATTTAAATGTCAATCTTTCGCTCTTACTGAGACCTTCGCCTTAAGTGGTCGGGAAAATACAAAAGAATTTGAACTTTATTCTAGGAAAATAAGATTGAAAATGGAAAAGCGGATCGGCTCAGATCTAAAACAATTTGGTTTCGAATGATTAATGTGAGTAACACTAGGTATTGTGTTGAATTTTTTATTGAAGATTTACTGCTATTGGATACGCAACTGTATACTCAAGCTTTTAAGACACAAATTTGACTGTATGGCAGTATTGTCTTGAAGCTAGAAAGTAAAAGAAAGAAATTGATAAAATAACAATTGCAATAATGACGATACATTATAAGATGCAGTGTTAATAAAAAGTTCACGTATTTGTTTCAAGTAAATCTCATTTTTTTATACGAAGAAATCTACGAAATAATCAGTCAATGTCATAACAGTACTGTTTATGTGTGTAAAAAAACATTGATTGTGGACGAAATCGTCTAGTATTGCGCTTTAAATAATAAATTACAAACCTACAAATGGAATTGTTTTTGTATTTGTAATCGGAAATTACTTCTCTATATAAATCTGCCTTGCGTTTTCCAAATAATAGTGGTATCAGTTGCCAGTCTAACCAGATGCAGCTTTAAACTAGTAGCTCAAATGGAACAACTGTCTATCTGACCTCTACAACTCAGTTACTGAGTAACAGGATACCCCTTGGGAAAACTGGTTGTCAGACTTTTGAGCTTCTGACTATGTATCGACTGTCTAAGATCTAGAGTAATTATGTGGCCTACCCAACTGTCCTTTCTTTGGTATTTCTTGTCAAAGCGTTTGGCTCCTTTTGTTCCGAGTTGAGCTAAACGATTAGTGACAAATGCTTGCACTGACTGGACAGGTCCACTCAATCTGTGTGGTTCTTTCCTCAGAAGACCATTTCAGTCACCAATCTACATGGTCTTCACATGATGTGAACAGGATTATGTCTGGACTTTAAAAGTGACTGTGACCTCTGAGTTTGTTTCGGCTTTTCTTCTCAGAGTAGTCAGTTAGGAAACGCCGAACTCTTATAGTTTAAAAAAATATCATTGACATGTAAAAGTGTTAGTTCAAACCTACTTACATAAATAAAATCTTTTATTTATTAATCATTTACGAATAACAACCAGGAGCAACAGATTAACGTCCTTTCCGAAGTACGGAGGGTGTCTTAGTTTGCGTCGGATGGTCACCCATCCACGAACCGGCCGTGGCAAGCATAGTGTTTCTTTCGCTCGACCCGTGCAACTATTACCCACAGGCATTAGGCCCCAGGCCCGTCTTATTGAACTTTAAATAATAAATTACAAGCCTACACAGTGAATTGTTTTTGTATTTGTAACCGGAAATACCGTCTCTACGTGGATTTTTTTTAAATTGTATACTCATTTTAATAAATTGCAAACTTTTTTAATTTTTCCGGGTATATAAATGGTTTTCCCTTCGCAATATTATCTTATAGGTACTGAAAGTTAATCTTGCTATAAAAAAAATCTTATTTATCTACTTCTCAATACGATGATACTTTTGGGTTTCAGTAACGAGGTTGTGGAGGTCAGATAGGCATTAATTCCGTTTAAAATACTGGTATTCAATTGCATCTGGTTAGACTGGAAGCCAACCTTAACATAGTTGAGAAATAGCTAGATATAATAAAGCTGAAGAGTTTGGTTGAACGCTGTAATCTCAGAAAATACTAGTCCGAATTGAAAAAATCTTTATCTGTTGAGTAACCTATTTATTGAGAAAGACTATAATCATAATATAACATCACGTTATAATCAAGAAGAGCGGAGCAGCAACGAAAAATGGACGAAAACTGGCAGGCAATTCGATGCGACGGGAAGGGTCAGGGGAGCAAAACTTTGACGCGGACGAAGTCGCGGGCAGAAGCTAGTTATACATACAGTTTAAAAAAACGGGTAGATATAATTTTTAAATATAATACTATAAATGTGAAAGTTTGTGATGATGGATATCGATCCGTAGATCCGTAGTTTGTTACTCTTTCACGCAAAAAATACTGAACGAATTTTGTATAAAATTTAGACCACAGATAGTTAACTGTGGTCTAAATTATCATTATCATAGGATACTTTTTATCCCGATAGTAAATTCCCGTGGCACTATTTCCGACATCAACGCGGGCGAAGCCGCTGACAAAACCTAGCACAGTCATAAATACACTAGCTAGCTCTTCGCAAAACAACAAAACATTATGGAATACAAACAAGCAAACATTGTTTTTTTTATACAAAACTCAATAAAAATAACAAAACTCGATCATGAATATTCCTATTTACTAGACAATGCTCATCAGACATAGCTGATACATGCATACGTCAAAGAAACGAATGTGGGCATATGAACCATTAATATCCGTACATGGATGTATATTAGCATAATACATGGCGCTGTATGTTGCGTGAATTACTAAGAAAGTAAAAATGGAAGTTTATTCTAGATTGCTTATAGAGATGTAAGTAAAAGAAGGTATCATAAATCAACAGTTCTATATAGAGTGCTCATTCAGCCCATTTTTTGTGTTTTTTTTTTTGTCAATAAGCCGATCGTTGGTATTTAAAATTATATTTACCGTTACTCATGAATAAAAATATTTAATCTTAAAAAGTACTGCAAATCTTTACATAGTACTAGCTTCTGCCCGCGACTTCATATCCGCGTTAAATTTCTTGTTCCCCCGACCCTTCCCGTCGCGTCGAATCGCGCGATTTTTCCCCGTTTTTGCAACATTTTTCATTACTGCTCCGCTCCTCTTGGTTGTAGCGTGATTTTATATAACTTATAGCCTTTCTCGATAAATAGGCTACTGAACACAAAAATATTTTTTCAATTCGAACCAGTAGTTCCTGAGATTAGCGCGGTCAATCAAACAAACAAACAAACTCTTCAGCTTTATAATATTAGTATAGATGAAACAAAGTAGCTTCCCGCATTTGTACGTTTAGATCTTTTAAACTACGCAACGGACTTTAACGTGGCTTTCATCAATAGACAGAGTGATTCAAGAGGAAAATTTATGTGTATAATACGAGGGCGAAATCGTTGGCACAAGCTAGTAGAATATAATTAAAAAAATAAATAAATATCTTAGGACAACCAACACACCATTATCTGATCCCAAACTAGGCAGAGCCTGTACTATGGCAACCAGACAACTGATAAATCCACATCCACACTATCCACATCCACACTATAATATTATAAATGCAAAAGTAACTCTGTCTGTCTGTCGGTCTGTCTGTCTGTCTGTCTGTCTGTCTGTCTGTCTGTCTCGCTTTCCTGCTAAAACTACTGAACCGATTTAAATGAAATTTGGTACACAGATAGTTTAGAGCCTGAAAAAGGACATAGGCTACTTTTTATCCCGGTAGTATGTTCCTGCGGGATAATTTCCGACTTCCACGCGGGCCAAGCCGCTAGACTAACAGGCCAGTAAATTTGACAATTATGTCGATTTTATTTAGTAATACCAAAATAACTGTAAAATATACCATACACACTTATAAATGCCAAAAAGGAGATGGCATTTTTTGGCATTACTTATTTTGAAAAGGTACAGAATTCAAAGCTATTTAAAAAAAAACGCATATTTTTTATGTATTTATAGCCAGATTAACTTTATTATTGACAATGGAGATATAATCTCGATAAATAAAAGTAACTTGATTTGATTAACACAGAGCGGAATAGTCTTCGTTTCTAAGTCCATGGATACAAGGCTTTTTGGCCTTGTCATGTTATAGTGTTGTTGTTATTGAAAAATATACAAAATCAAATAAATTATTATTATATTAGTTTACATAATGTTTTGATTGTTAGTGCATAATTTATAAAATAAAATCACAAAAAAATCAAAATATGTATAGAGTTTCCGAAGACTTGATGTAAGCTAGCTAATAAATCGAACGTATTTTTTGTTCAACATAATTGTTCCGATTTTATTTTTGTTGGCAACACTAACCCGTGGAATGAACGTTCTTAATAATATTATATGCTTATATTCCGATAAGTGAGTCTAAAGTGTCCAGAGGGGTATTGTGTAACTTGCTATCAGTAGGAATTGTTTTCATATTGATAGTTAAACAACATTCATTGCGTTATTTACGTTGCTGAGCCAACAATTTATTCGAACAAATAACGCAATGGCTAAGAAATAATCTTCAATCCGATTCAGATTCTGGTAGATAGTGCGTTTCGCAATTAGGGTGCTGAGTTTTCTTTGACTACTGGGTTTAATTAAAACAGACAGAGTACACTTAAACTGTCATCATTAGGTACATGATCAGCGGGCAAATCACTGAATCAAACAAACTTCAACAAGTAGTTATAATTTTTCAAGTCATTACAAATCATAATTAGCAATATATTATGCATACAATAAACATTTATGCGTTAAAATAGTAAAAGAGGTAAAAGAACCTATTAAAGTACAAACATTAATGCACTTAACCTCACTTTTACAAAAAATAAGATTTCTCTTTAACCCCATTGTTATTATTTTAGATTTTTTTTTTAAATAAAAGCTCATAATAATTTCTATCAAACCATGCTACTTTCATTTCTGTAGAAACTAAAAAAGTTAAATGCCAGCGTTCTATGAACTTCTGCCAGTCTCCTTTAGTGCTTGGCTGAGATAAAATTGTAATTTGATTGAAACGTAGTAAAATAATCACGAAAAATTACTAGACATACGTTGTTAGCCCGCGCGTGATGAACGCTCTTAACGTTGGTGGCATGGCAGTTATTAAAAAAATTGTGTAAAATTGCATTTTTCTGGAGAAATAGGTTGCAAGGTTGCCAAAATATCTTTTTGGCTTTACCGATACACATCTCATTGGAATAATAATTCAACACTTGTTGCTAATTACTACAGAAAAGAGTCGATTCCTTGGCATATTTTATTATTCTATCAAGTCACCCCATCAGCTTTTTTATTGAATTGCTGATTGATCATTCAACTAGAATTCTGTATTTTTAGACCCTCAAAATCACGATCCGTATTTTAGAACATTACTCAAGAAAGTTGCAATACCCACGCGGTCAAAATGTATGGCAGAGTATTTTTTTTGTAATATGGAACCAACTGTTAATTTCAATGCACTAAGCACATGGTAACATGCTGTGAATTGATGATCTTGCCACCCTGTTGAAAAAAAATATATACATCATATTCAGTCACTTTTAAATAGAGATTACAAATGAATATCCAATACGGATTTAATTCAAATAGCTTCCACTCGAAACTATCTCGAACATCTATGTTTACAATCAAATCCCAGTGTACGCCGATCCTAACGGCGCCAGCGACCGTAACGCAAACAGCTTATATCTACGGTGAAAATTGCAGAAAATTAATTAATTTATACAAGTATTTATACAACTGTTATAGATGATACGGTGTGTGCGTTGTGCGGTGGCCTTTATATGGGGACGGATTTGGGGAATGGGGTAACGTTTTGTTCTATTTGCTCTAGTACAACAATCAATCTGCTTAGCCTGTGATTTCAGCTGGATACCAGTATTTTACACAAATCAGTAACTGGGTACGACTGGTTTATCAGAATATCGTGCTTCTGACAACTCGTAATGCCTCTCACAGATCCTAGGCTATGCCAAAAACTTTCGTCTTTGAGGTGGTTAGTAGCTAGTTGGTCTTTGGCCCATATAAACCCGTAGCCGCGCTCAAATAATTTTTCTATTGCGCATAATACTATAGCTAAAGCGATTTGTTACTTGAATAATCTTTTGTTAACATTTTCTATTTTTAATCTACCGTGATTAAAAATTTCGAAGATTTACAAAACATATGAAACATAACTTCACGCCTTGTTTTTCTCGCAGGGTTAGGCAGAGGTGTACTGGACCAATATTACGCCCATATTTCACCAGTTATGTTTAAGTTCCATGTAAAAGACGGTGAGCTTATTGGCAAAAATTGAATCTGGAGTTTTTCCTTGACAATGCAAAGGGGTCTTAGTTATAAATAAGAGACTTGATTCCCAGTCTTACTGCAGCCTATACATAATATTATATACTATATCCAAAGAAAGCCTCATTACAATGTTCTACAAACACGAGCTAAATAAAATTGATAGCTCTATAAGTGCATCCCATTGAATACGTGTCAGGTTTATGCATGCGCATACGCACAAAAAGGCGTTTTATATTGCCGTGTGATCGGGCTACAATGGCTGTTAATAATCTTTATTAGTCGTTATAGAATCTATCTGAAACAGCGTTTAGAATAACGTGGTTAGGGTTCAGTGGGATTTGGGTTAGGTCTTTGGTTAGAATAAGTTACATTTTAAGATAATCAATAGGTCCTCCTCTCTACCTACTGTATTTTCCTTTGCTGTGCCCGACAGGGTCCACAATTGTTTCTAAATAAAATGTTTTACCACCTAAGCATATACATTGTGGAATGCAATAAAGTATTGAGTATTGAGTATTGTTTTAATTGCAGAAAGAAAATTTTCCTTGTTTACTGTATCGTGTGGTGCCGGACATAAAGAATAGCACCGTCCTATTTCTACCCGTTGGTGTCGTAAGAGGTGACTATGGGACTTACTAGCGAATGGGTAGCAGCGTCTATGCATTTTTCGACCTTACTGCGATCGCCAATCCGTAGCGCCAAGCGTGGTTGATTATGAATCCTTTTCCATTTTTTGTGGGAGGTCTATGCCCAGCAGTGGACGTCTTTCGGCTGATGATGATGATGACTGTTTATTGTGCGTGAGCCAATCTTATGTTCGCATACATTTTCTATGATTATTTTTCTTACTATGTTTGCAGAGAAATAAATTTTAGGTCTAATCTTTAAATCTTAGGTGGACATCTATAGACGCTATGAACGTTTCGCCTGCAATTGCTTTTTAAATAAGCTATCACGCTAAACACATTAATTATCACATTTCTGGACCTAGGCCTCCTCCAAAAGGCGGGGGATTGCCATAATCACTACGCTTGGCAGGCGGGTTGTCGATCGCAGTATGGTGGTAAAATTCATAGAGAACGCTGCTGCCCATTCTCTAGTAAGCCTCTTAGTCGTCTTTTACGACAGCGGTAAGAAATGGTATGTATGGTTCATTCTTTACGTCCAACACCACACAGTCACTTAGCTCAAGATTTTTAAGAACGAACGGAACCCTTATCTCAGCAATACGGTTCAATTTACCTCATCTATGTTCCGTTTCACGCCTCTATTACCATACATCGATAGTTTTCCATTGTCTTCAGTAATAAATGTCTAAGTAAAATGCGCGTGAAGCCATCAATAGTTAATAGGCATTCGAGACCGTTACACGAGTGTTTAAAAATCGCTGCGATTTTACGCGGGTCGTGTGCGAAAGTTGGTCGTTCATGGTAACTATATGGTTGTTAGAGTCGTATTATGTATGGTGATTCTTGTTGCTATGGCCAGATGGAATGGAAGCTGGGTTTATAGAAATATTTAGAACGTTCTTTGCAAAGATGTGCTTAATTAAATACTGATAGGCAGGGACATCGAAGCGCAAGCACTGTTCCCATAGATTCGGATTCACTACAAGATTCTACACCCGTAGCGCAAAAAAAAACCCGGATAAAAAAAACTCCGCTCCTTTAAAGCCAATACGATTCCAATGTTAATTTTGCATACACGTGATTCGGTACTCTTGAAAACAATAGTGTCAACATTGGAACAACCACAACGCCCGATGCCGATTCCACTTAGTTCTCCAAAATGGACCCCGCCAAAATTTAAATACATTTTGGTGATAGCGTTGAACTCAAGAATACGAAACGTCAAAATTTCAATGCCAATCGATTGGAATTAAAATCAAGAGTAAGCACCCTGATGTCTTTGCCAATTTGTATAACAAAAGTAAGCACTAAAGTAGAACATTTTGTTGGATAAAAATAAAAATTCGCTGTCCCATACATTACCGCGTAGGTAAAGCACTTCAATATGAAACAGCAGATTTATTTTTTGATAAATGACGGAAATTTTCTACGTAGGTTGTCTAGAATCATTTGACAATTTCATGGTTTCAGTTTTATGCGTCGATGTCCCAGCCACCATATTTATTATATTCCACATTGAGAACCGAGGTGGTTGGTTTTACAATGACGGCTGAACATTATGGATAAGATATAATGTTCCCACTGCTGGGATACAGGCCTCCTTTGTGTGGGAGAGGGCGGACTGTTATCTACCACGCGGGCCCAGTGCGGGTTGATATATGTCACATAGTCTTCTAATTTCTAATTCTAAGACATGAATGTTTTCTCGGTATGTTTTCCTTCCCCATTTTGAGAGCAGAGCTTAAGATTTTTAATGAATAAATATCATCTACCAATCAGTTTCCCATCTTCTTGGACAACCTATTAGACGGTTTTCAAACAAGGTTTACAAAAAAAGTACGTTAGCCTAGAATATCTTTTTCTACCTTGACAGCCATGTCACTTACAATAACAATTTTCCGTCAAACCCATAAATTAACCCTTTAAAACGCCTAAAGGTAAACGCTAACCATAAAAACCTACAATAATATGACGATCAAAGACAATAATGAGTCTAGAGTAGCCGATACTTGTCACATACAATTTTGATTAGACCATAACGAATGCCAGTCATCCATTGCTGGCAATTTTCATGCCATGACACTAGATCACTTAATACTGTACTAACATTTAACACCGCAACGATTATTGTTGTTAGTGTGAAGGTGGGTTTAAGGTTGTGTCTTTGGAATAGGCGGAAGCGGGAAAACTTAGTGATAGGAAAGAAAAGAAAGAAAAAACGACTTGCGTCGTAGACAAGTGAGTATTATTGTGATAACGCTGCCTATGCATGCCTATATAACTGCCCTGCAGTTTTTGTGTTGGTTGTTTTAATGTAGTTTCTATGAAATAGACATGGTTGGGTGCTATTATCAAGATTTGAAGTAGACGTAGAGGTGGAGGCGATCGGCGGCGGCGACCTCTCGCGTCCGGCCCTGGTGCGAGCCATGGTACGGAGCGAGAGGGAATGGGAAGCCGTCACCTCCTTCTGCGAAGCAGTAATGCTCGCGAAGGAGGAGGCGGGGCGCGTGAGGGAGTGGCAGTCTCTGCGCCCTCACGTCCCTAGCCGCCGCAGGAGGAGACGCCCCGGGCGTCGGGAGTCAATAGCGGACTCCCGGCCACCGTAGGCGCGAGCTTGCGGGTGGCGAGCAATGGGTAGCTCGCCGCCCGGTAAGGACCAAGCTCGGGTCGACGGCGCGCAGTGTTCCACGCGCGCCTCAAAGAGATGTCAGCAGCAGTGTAGGGGTCTACTAGGACCGATGCCTGCCGGGGTCGCGTGATTGTTCGAAAGAGATACCGTGACCCTGGCACATGGGCAACTGATGGAACACGGGTGGGTTTTAGTCAGTAAAAGTCTGACACGCCCTCCCGCTCCGCCCAGAGCGGGAGAAGTCATTTGATGATTTCCCATCCTGAAAAAAAAAAAAAAAAAAAAAAGTAGACGTAGAGGAGCAGAGGTCGTTTTATTTAAAACTAGCTTTTGCCCGCGGCTTCGCCCGCGTAGATGTCGGAAATTATCGCAAATCGCTTCGTAAATAAGCCATTATCATTACATATTACAAAATAAAGTCACTTCGCTGTCTGTCTGTCCCTATGTATGCTTATATCTTTAAAACTACGCAACGGATTTTGATGCGGGTTTTTTTAATAGATAGAATGATCCAACAGAAAGGTTTATATGTATATAACATGCATAATATAGTAAAGAAACACTGATCATTTTAGAGGTTTCTAATGTGATGTCATAAATAAATTCATTTTTTTGTGCTTACATTGCGAACGCTGGCTGAATCTTACGAAATAGATCAAAATAATGTAATACAGTATTGTACACCTTACAAAGTTCTACTAAAAAGTTCACGATGGTATATGTCTATCTCTTAGGGATAACCCACAATAACCATTTTTTATCCTTTAATTTTTATGAGAAATAATGGCTTATTTACGAAGCGATTTTAAGCAATACAGCATTAATTCTTATCCAATTAAATATATTAAATATGTTGTGCATTTCATGTAAATCAAAATTGTCTTTCACAGCATATCATTAAAATGAATATTTTAGAAGATATCAGACATTATAATAAAATAGCCGCAGAGCGGCTAGCGGGCCGTTCCGCGTCCGGCCATCTCGCTTGGTAGCGGTCGGGTAGTGCAGGATTAGTAGGATTGTAATTCATATTACTTGGGCTTCATAGTAAATGCATATCATCATGCGTGTTCGAAGTACTCAAAATAAAGCTAATTGTATTATTCCAAGTAAGAGACCGCGAAATATGGCTTAGATGTTTAGATTTTTGGATGGATTTGGATTTTTGGTTATCCTGGATACTTACCATATATAGTGTATCATAGATATTTTATCCCGGTAGTAGTTTCCCGGGTGATATTTTCCGACAGCTATACGGGCAAAGCCACTGGCCAAAGTACTATTCTTGTAACTATGTTTAATTTGGTGTCTGGTAAATAACTGAGTGTTTATATAGGTAGAATAGGAGCGTTAAGAAAAACCAGGAAGACTTATATTCAATTCAATCCAGCCCTATGTCGCAGTCTTCTTACTCTGAATACTATTAGTTTTATTTTAAGTACATCAAACACACAAGATATGTAAGGATCGTAGCAGGTGGCGTTCCGTAGTTTCTGCCTACCCCCATGGGAAAAAGGCGTAATTTTATGTATGTATAACATGGATTAATACATTCTTACCGCGGTAATACGTCCTCTTGCGATAATTTCCGACATCTATGCGGGCGAAGCCGCGGGCAAAAGCTAGGTTCTCATAAAAATTAAAGGATAAAAAATGGTTATTGTGGGTTATCCCTAAGAGATAGACATATACCATCGCGAACTTTTTAGTAGAACTTTGTAAGGTGTACAATACTGTAGTACATTATTTTGATCTATTTCATAAGATTCAGCCAGCGTTCGCAATGTAAGCGCAAAAAAATGAGTTTATTTATGACATCACATTAGAAACCTCTAAAATGATCAGTGTTTCTTTACTATATTATGCATGTTATATACATATAAACCTTTCTGTTGAATCACTCTATCTATTAAAAAAAAACCGCATCAAAATCCGTTGCGTAGTTTAAAGATATAAGCATACATAGGGACAGACAGACAGCGAAGTGACTTTATTTTATAATATGTAATGATGTAATGATAATGATTTTATTTTTACGATCTAGAAAATTTTGGTGTCTACAAAAGAGTGTGTGGCCGTGGAGCTAAGCAAAATATGATAATAATGCTGCAAAGTAAATGATGGTATTTAATCTCATAAATTATTAAGAGATTTGGAGAATTTTAATACCAATGAAAATGTAAGCAACGATCTAACAGTTCCATCAAAGCGATGTGCATAAATTTCTTAGTTGAATTTAAAACCGCACACTCACGACAAGACATGTAGAGAAAACTGCAAAAGGCTCAGCAGAATCCGCTACCGCCTCACCAAAAAGACCTCACCCTAACTCTCAAAAAACGTCTAAACTTCACGCCACGCGTAGCAAGTATAATCGCATGGGAGACTCGCCAGTTTTTATTGTAATTACGACAGGTGACAACCATGAGAGTTGATACCATTCCGCCATTGTTGCATGATGTTTCCTTTAGATACAGCCGCGGGTGGAATGTACGGGAATGTCGTTGGAGCGAGCGCGACGCAATTTGCGAAGTGCTGAAAAGACTAGGGGATGGACCATGAGAATGATGATATGGTTAGAAAGTAGGTGACTACCGAGATGACGACGAACAAAGACGTGTGGAAGAAAAAGACATGTTACGCCGACCCCATATATTGGGATAAGGGCAGAAGAATTATGATACCTAATTTAGAATGTTTCAGATACAATAAGTTTTATAAGTTTCGAAAAACCTTTTTTTTTAGGTACTAAATCTTACCGTATCCGGAATCTATTTGTGATTCCACACAAAATTGGCAAATGTGACCATTTTTACACTTCGTGAATTGTCTTCAACATCGTTGACAAATTGATCATCGTTGAGTGTGCTGCGTGTGTGTCCTAGTGTACGAGCTGGTGCAGCTGGTGTAACTACTATTTGTTATGAAAGAATCCTGTATTGTGTGATTATTACCAGTGATACGCTGGTACTATGGACAACTTTAATGAGCCTTGCTTAGAGAAACCGTAGCGCAAACGATCACATTTGGATCCCGTATGTTTCATCCAAGAATCGCTGATATTTTTATTGGATCTGCGCGCTATGAGTTCCATCATTAACGCGGATGAGCAGCTTTTTCTGATGCCTAGGAAATAACAGTTTATAGATTTATGTACTTAGCGATATGTGGAGAAATATAAGAACTGGATCATGAGGATTTGCGGGTAAAAACGGGATTCTTCAACGGTAAAAAAGGGATTAAACATGGATTTACAAAATGGTGTGAGAATTCGTGTTAGAAGTTATGTGATACGTGCTAGTTTTTCTTTGAAATCGCATTTTAATACATAATTTGAAAATTATTGATAGGTACAATACAAACAGTATATAGTACAGCGATCGACAACCCACTAGCCAAGCGTGCCGATTATTTACCGGGTTTGCCATATCAAACCCCTCCAAATTGGGGGAGCCCTATGTCTATCAGTGGACGTCTTTAGGCTGAAATTATGACAATGATGACCTAAAAATTTTTGTGAGCACTGGCTCTGTCTAGATCTAGTTAAAGTATTAAAAGTGGACCCAAATTTGAAAGGTTAGACTACGCTACGTTTTATAAATAGAATTGTTTTATTGCTTAATTCAAGATTTATGAGATTCCTAGAGAAGGAACAACCGACCTTTTTTGGGTGTGGAATCTTCAAATCATTCTCGAGCGTGTCAGACTTTTACTGACAAAAAATCACTCGTGTACCTTCAGTAGTCTAACTAAATCCGCGAACCTCGCAGGAGAATAACCTGGTGACAAAATTATAACGACCATAATACAGCCTCAACATGATCAAAAATGGCTGTATCTGAAACACACTTGTCTTCATTAATATTGATCTAAAAATAATTAAACAATAAC
The DNA here is from genome assembly GCA_932294355.1 of Aporophyla lueneburgensis. Taxonomy (NCBI): domain Eukaryota; kingdom Metazoa; phylum Arthropoda; class Insecta; order Lepidoptera; family Noctuidae; genus Aporophyla; species Aporophyla lueneburgensis. Next base: position 22,120,354 of record OW028758.1, on the reverse strand, counting down.
ACATGTCCACACCTTATTGAACAACTCAAGTAAATTGATACAGGCCACAGAGTAGAAAAAAGAAGTGCTAAAACTGTTAAAATGCATCATTATTGATCTGTCTATTTCTATCCTGTGGCGGAGCAAGTTATGAAAATTAGCGAATAGTTTCGTGTGTCCAATTAGCTAGGTACTTATTGAGTGCTAATTTGCTACATCTGTTTCTGATCAAGTTATCCTTTAAAGGATAAAAATGTGAGATATTCGTAACGAAGAAACTAGCTCATTTAAATGGCGTAATTGTCCCGTCTCATTACTAATGATATTTCTAGGGGATAGAGGCGTATTATCTTATTTACTGTTGGTAGCTTCATTAGCTAAGTGTTTAAGGTGTAATGTAGTTAGTGGTTATCTATGAATTTCTAGATCATTAGGGCACATCTGAGGTTCTGAAATATTTATTATTATTTTGGCGGTATAAGGAACAGCGTGTAAAATTAAGTAAAAGGAAGGATTCTCCGACGAGACGGATGTTGTGTCTGGTGGCAAACAAAAAACATTTCTGTTGCTGGTGGTATAGTATTATTACCGAGTACCCGGGTTGTGGAGGTCTGCCCTGCTGACTGATCTATATAAGGTGTATCTATTCATACACGAAATATTTTAAGAGGTACACCTGTAGGTGGTAAAGAAGCTATAGATGCAAAAAGAAAATTTTTATCTAAGCGTTTTTGAATTTTCGTAATTATTATAATTTTAAAACTGCTTGAGACGTTGTGCTTAAAACCTTTATTCCAAATTCTATGAATGGTCCGCCTGACGCTGCGAGGGCGGCGACCGGACGGCACGAGCGTGGCCGCGGTGTCTCGGGCCATAAAAAGTAAGAAGGAGCCAGTATTTCTTATGTGCGTCAAATAATTTATAAATATTAAATTTTGAAAAAAATACATTTAGAAAGCCGTAGCTTTTTTACCTTATATACAATAGAATAATTTCAGCTACATCTGCATACGTAGCATGACCACCGTAGAAAGGGGTTTTGTCGACGTATGAATAGACAAAGTGATAGTTCACACAATGTGAAAATTAACAACAATAAACTAAATTTATCCAAAGTTTCTTTATTTACTCTCGATTGTTGTTTTGTTTTAAATCTAAATCAACTCGATTAGTTATGGCTATTACAAAATCAAATTGTCTTCACTACCTTATACAACTAACAGTTGTCACTGCAATTTTCACAGTTTGGATAGAAAACTTTCTTCTAAAATAGTCTACGTCTAAAGGGACGTAGACAAAGATCGTGTGAAACGAACGAGAAGATAACAGATTACAGAAAGATTTCTACGGTGCGATATCACAATTACAGAAACGAACTGTGTCTATTCTTCGTAGAAATGAAAGCGCCATGCTTAGCCTGCATAAAACAGTATAAATCGTTCTACAATCCGTAATTTTGTCTAATCTTCCGTCGACAAAACCCGTTTCTATGCTCGCGTAGGATGACGTTCTATCTCTATTCTACAAAGAATAGACAAAGTTCTTTCTATAGTGGTCATGCTACGCGTGCAGGTTAGACTGCCAGTTGACCCTAACATAGTTGGGCAAAAGCAAAGCAATTTGAGCATTGGTGGCCCAGTGGTAACGACCGCGTTTTACTGCGTAGTAGTACGGGAGTTCGAACCCCAGCAGGTGCTTTACTTGGTGTACATTCATCACCACTGCTCTCAAAACGGTGAAGGATGCCTGTGTCCCAGCAGTGGGAATATCACAGGCAGATGATGATGAAAGGAATTTGAATCTTGTTTGTTGCACTTTGTGCTCTGAACCGGCAGAGGCAACTTTGGTTAAGTTCTCTATATAACATACAAAATTAGCAAGCTGAAATGGAAATGGGCGGGCATATTAGCCGTAGAACCGATGAACATTAGGGTGTTCATGTTCTTGAGAGGAGACCGTCAATAGGCAATGTAAGGTAAGACGCCTTCAGGCTAGATGGAGCGACGATCCTGCGCCGGGTAGCTGGTAGCAGCGGATGAGAGTTGCCGAGAATCAAGCTGAATCGAACATTGGTAGCCCTGTGGCAACGGCCGCGACTTATTAGTTGTAGTTTTGTAGGTACTTTACCTACTTTGTGTAAATTATTTCATCACCACTGCTCTCAAAACGGTGAAGCAAAATCGTGAGGAAACCGGTATGTCTAAAAACTAATAATTTGAAGACATGTGACATCTACCAACCCGCACTGGGCCCGCGTGGTGGATTATGGCCCGCTCCCTCTTACCGAAAGGAGGCTTGTGTCCCACCATTGGGAACGTTATAGGCTGCTGATGATGATGTCCAGCTGTGGGCAACTGTAAGCTGATGATTGTATACTGACGTCTAGAACAGTGTGTGCCTTAATCAGGGTCAAATAAATTCATTTAATTTTTTGCCTTCATTTGAAACTATGGCAGGTCCTTAAAGTTTCTTTAAGCCTCCTTTACATTACTTGACTGCTAAAATAAAAAGAAAAATTCCAGTCATTTTGCATTAGCATATTCAGTTACAGCAGCAGCAGCTTACTATTTTAGGCTCGAGCAACTGTCAGTGGTGTGAAATTAAAAATTCTTATCGTAACGGGTTTGCGTCGGTCACCTTTGATCTAATTAGGACAATCGACATGGCGGTCACGTGCGCACGCGCTTATAGCAAAAACGATGCCTCGTTTACGTGGGCGAGTTTGGAAGATAGTGTGTTTGTAATAAGCGGGTAGTTATGAATTTATGAATGTGGAAAAGACGAATTATCCAATAATAATAGCGAATATTGGGATAAAAGTATGTTTTGTCCTAATCCAGGTCATGGTCTACCCATGCGCTGAATCCTATTTACATCCGTTCAAGTGTTTTAGCGTAAAAACGTTACCAAACCAAAAACATACTAAAATCAAATATTTTCTCATGTTTTTCTTCATTCTTGTGTATATATGAAAGTTACTGATTAGATATTTTGTTAGAAATATTTCCTCATGATTAAGAAGATATTTGTCAAGATTCCTTGAGTGTAAACTGAAAATAGTGTGCACTTGTAAATAAAGAATAAGTTAATCTTAAAAACCTGAAATCAAAAGTTTACTTAATTTATTTATTTATCAATAAAAATACAGTAATCAATCAAACCTATCAATCCTTATTCAACACTTTTCCTACTACAAGTTGAGACTTGTTAAAGCAAGTAGTATATCAGGGCTCACCCTACTTGCGCACTCCACTGGCTCATTGAAACGCTCCACCAAAACACATCTGCCTCAAATTAACCAGCCTTGTTACCGGACATTTAAAAATCTTTAATACTGGCGCGATACGTTAAAAATGTAAACGGGCCATGTTTAATTACCTTAGTCTGATAATCGTCAGGACGATTATACCGTTGCATGTTTATATTTTATTTGTTTTTTCGTGTGAGCAGAGTTTGCAATATCATAACAGTTTTTAAATTTAACCTAATAATATAAAGACTTAGAAGAAATTTTTGTTTGTATGTATGTAGGGGTAGTGTAAACGCAAAGTGGAAACGAGGTAATAGCAAAGGCGGGCGATGTGATGAGACGCACAATTAGCCTTTCTCTGCTCAAGCCTTAAATGAAAAGGTTACATTTTAAAGTATTTTTGAACAGGGTTATTGCTTCTTGCACTATCAGTAGCAATGGCTTCCATTATGACAGTTAAACAATATTCATTACGTAATTTACGTTATTGAGTTGTTAAATTGTTTGAACGTATGAAGCAATGTATTAGTAATATCCTCATTTATTTATTTAAGCATTTATGTACACACTTAAATAGACAAGAAGAAAAGAACAGAAAATATGTACAAAAGTATGCTTATTTCTACAGAAATCCCTTCTAGCATATCTGCGATAGGAGAGAAGATAAAAAGAGATGTAGACAACGTGTGTAATAGTAGAAGGAAAAACACTGCTGGACATGGGCTTGCCAAAATTTGGGAGAGTTTCCCATAAAAATTGCTACACTTGGCAGGCGGGTTGGCGATCGCAGCATGGTGGTAAAATGCATAGGGAACGCTGCTGCCCATTCACTAGTAAGTCCCTTAGTTGCCTCTTACGACACACTTGAGAAGAAATGGGGTGGTGCTTTTCGTTACGTCCAGCACCATACTGTAGTGCTATTCTGTAAAATCTCACAGTGATAATTGGGGGAAGTGAGCTTCAAGTGAGCTGTCATTAGTGACAATTTCTAGCCATCGAATGGACTGACCGCTCACTTTTAGGTCACTTCACGTAAGATCTCACGGTGAGGTTTTTACACAATAGCGCTACTGAACAACGTCTTTCGGCTGAAATGACGATGGAGAGATAGTGTTCTTTCGCTCTTCTTTTAAATACTGCAACACGTTTGTCAGGCAGATGTGAACTCTAAATAGATTCAGGTTGAGATTTAAGTTGTAGGTCACCCACTACATTTTTATATTATTTTAATTAGATGTCATTTTATTTTTTGCATTTTCTGTCACAATAGCTGACCCAGCGAACTTCGTACCGCCTCAAAATCAATAAAACCCATGTTAGGTGAGCTCCTACCAAGTTATGCCAACCTGGTACTTCGAAGACATACTATTACAGCTTGGGTCCGAAAAACCCAAATATCTTACGGACCCCTATTTTTTTTTAATAAAATATAGCCTATGTTACTTGCAGATAATGTAGCTTTCTAATGGTGAAAGAATTTTTAAAATCGGTCCAGTGGTTTTTGAGTTTATCCATTACAAACAAATAAACAAACAAACAAAAATACAAACTTTTCCTCTTTATAATATTAGTATAGATTAAACGATTATGGACATGTTATCTTAAATTCCAGTTCTTCTAAGCTAATGAATGTAGTAACTTCATAAGATAATCAATGCATGGTAGACTCACTCATAATTTGTTTTTTTAACTAGGACATTTATTTGTTTCTTTTTGTACGCTTCCTGGCAAAACACAGAGAATCTAACTAAGTATCATATATTCTCACGCACCGTGTAACTACCTGTGTTTATAAATAAATTTTCTTATTCTTATTCATGTATAAGACTAGCTATGAAGGAAGCCATCTTGAATTCTTCGTTTTCCAGCTACTAAATGAAATGACCATGACCACACATAGAAACAAACATTATCTGCATCGGTCTAGTAGTTTTATTTGTTTCTCTAATCAAATATGCATAATACATAAATCATATTTCTTAATTGAATAAATGTGTTTGATTTAAATTAATATTATTTCTGGACTAATAACTAAAAGTTAAAATGGCTTTTATCTTACATCTTCCTTAATATACTGTACAACCCTAGGAGAAGATTTGATATATATACACATATATGTCGGAACAAGAAGCTGATTGGAGCTGGATTCATGACCGTTAAAAATTTGGTGTGTTGGGAGTGAGAAGAAAAATTCTGAACATGATAATTGATTTTAAGGTTATATTTGAACTCGCCAAACGAAACGCTGGACAGTTTCTAGACACTTGTTGCCCGCACGATGTCAGAAGGTCAAGAGAGCTACGCCACGCCGCCTATAGCCGCTCTTGTCAACTCGCACGAAACTCTCTCTCTTGGCAACTCGCTTGGCGCGCTTCGACAATATCTTGCCTGACGGGCAAGATACTGTCGAAGCGCGCCACACAGTGGAACGAATGTATGGGAGCGGTTGGACGTAGACATGTCCGAAAAATAAGAGTAAAATTATGACAAACTAATGATGCCATCTTATTCGATTACTTAATGCCTTCATAAATTGTGGTGATGAATTTCTTCATAACTCCCATATTTCGGGAGTAATTTGAGAAAATGTGAAATTTTACTATGAAAATGAGTGTATCGAGCTCTCTCCCTCCTGATTCCGGGCTTGTTTCAAGTAGCGGTCTCTAATATCGTAATGCTATTACTAAGAGCTATATTTAATACTAAGACACATAGTGCGCCAAATGTGCACTTTCTGGGATAATAGGAAATGAAAATTTAAAAAAAAAAACGTTTTTTCCCCATTTGTATTTACTTTAAACCGCAGACAGACTTATTAAGAGGTCTATAAATATATTATATATATACAGAAATATATATTAACAAAAATATTCACAAGAACTGATGAGAGTATGACTTTTAAGTAAGTTGATAATAAATTACCTAGTTTCATTAAAAGTACAATAAATAATTAAGATGTAAGCTCTAATTTACTAAGTTACACATTTTAAAACAATAACATCATTTAATTATCTTCGTCATCATCATCATCATCAATTAATTCAAATTCAGAATCGATGTCCGCTAAATCATTTATGTTAACAAATTCGATATCACTTTTCTCAGAATCCGTAAGCTCATAAAATTCCTTAAAAGAAGATTTTTTTACAAACTTATTTCCTTTTGGACGGATACTTGTAACAAGTGGATCAGAAGACAGTAAAAGATTGTGCATAATATCTTCATTGCATGAGATACTGCTATGCTTTCGAGAATGCCCCTCTCTATATTTTCTAAAATCTTTATTTCTAGCCTCAGATGCCTCTTCGGATAGAAAACCAATGGGCACAATTGACATGTTCTGAACTATGTCTGGCCCATGCATTAAAATTTTATGAAGTGAAGAAGGCATATAATACCATGGGTATAACTCCACGTAAAGCTTAGCAGTATCAAAGCAGAACTCTCGGAATTTAGTTACGTTGATCTTCTCTCCTGATGAAATACACTGCAAGATCACACAGATTTTTCTTAAAAGCATAGCATCTATTCCGGTCAGTTCAGCAGATTTAGTGTAGTTTTCAAAAAATCTCCTTGCCGAGTTGCCATTGTTGGTGGATCCACTGCCTTGTTTCACAACATCGAGAAGTAAGCCCGTTTCTCTTCTTACAGCCTCTTGAACTCTTTTCTTCCTGTCATCAACTTGCCTTTTTGCTATATCACCCCTTACTTGCCATGATTTTATGTCTAATTTGTAGGAAATGTGTAATAAGCATTCCATTGAGCGAATCCAAGCGTAAAGGGTGCTTAAGCTATATTTATACATGTCCTCGTTTGCGTGTTTATCTTTGATTAACTCTAAATTATTCATTTCTTTAGGACAAGCCTTGCATATGTCACACACTGAAGCTGCTGTATTGGATATAATGGAATGAATTTTACCATCAATCATTGTCAACAGCAGTTGGTGTTTGACACTAATTCCATCAGTGATGGTGGATGGAGTTAAGGCTTCAATCTCTGCTTCGATTTCAGCCATCTCTCTCTGCACATTTTCTTTGGTTTCCTTTATAAACTTAAACAATATTGGCCGGCAAAATGAAGTGGAAGATGGTCGCTCGTTTTCCCAAATTGTTACACCTTTTGAGACGAGCCGCAGTGGTACAAGACTAATCATAAAATTACTAGCAAGATCGATTTGCTCATCTTCACTCGTCCTTTGATGATAAATGCTTTGGCTAGATGATCCGTCAAAACCCCATTTGCTGGTCAATACGAGCTGTTGATTGGGATCAACAGGGGTTTCTAACGACCTAATAAGTCTTATTTATTTATTTATTTATTTATATACCTAATAAGTCTTCTTGAGGTTAAATCCATCAAGGCTTGTAATTTGATTTTTGCAGAGCTCTCTGTAACTGTGAGATCTTCTTTGGCCGGATAGCACTTAATTTTTTCTTTAACCAACATGTAGTAACTCGGTTATTGAAGAGCTCCTTCTTGAGTGTTGAAATCCCGAAGAGTGTTATAGCGCCATTTCGATAAGTTCATCGATACATAAAGAGCCAATGCCTTCAAAGGGGATATTTCCCGTACCTGAATTGATTTACCTTCAATGAAGGCTTTGATTTTTGAGGCCTCTTCTGGATTCTCCGTCAAGTATTTCATAACATAAGCTGTATCGCTTTGTCCTGCCTTTTGAAGCGCCCTTTCGGCCGAAAACATAATTTCAGCGCTGCTACTGCTGCATGAAAGACTATCTTCAGTGCGTCTTCTTTTTTGCCGGTTACTAAGGTCCTCAAAAGATTTACGAGGACTAGGATGTGTACAAGTTGAAGCATCAGATTTAGCAGGAGAAATTATGGGCTCGATGACGTCACTTATATTTTCTGTAGAAGGTTCCATATTTTCATTCTGTAATTCCGGCCATTGAATTGCAGCCTGTAGCCAAATCTCATGTTTCTTCCGAAACTTATCTGTGCTTCTTCCAGACTGTGTCCATTTTGCATAAATGCGGTAGCAAAATCGACGACACCAGTCTTTTAAACTTGTTTCAGCACTTTCACATAACTGAACACAACTGTTATCTTTTAAAACACTGAACAAATAGTTAAAGTCGCGTAAATCTTTATGTGCGCGTGCGCATAAAGCAACGTGAATATCAAGATTTGTATTAAAATTTGGAAAATACATTGCGAGATTAGCTTGGATACAACGAGGTGTAAATCAACACTGATTTTAAAGTTACTAATAGTGACCTATTTATATAAAATCCAGGTATCCCAGGTATCCTTTGTTAAATATTGCAAGGTAATTAGTTATTGTGATAATTAGTAAATGATGCATGCTAAATTAGTGTATTAAGAGCCATTTAGTAATTAAATAATAGCAATGTTCTTATCAGTAATCATTAGTGCATCAGTTTTATATGTAAACCTTAAGTCCCTAATTATATATCCTAATTAGCTTATATCTTCTCTAATTGGCTGCTCAGAAATGTTATTGTAATAAGGTAAACCTTTAGAAAAACGGTTTTAATCAACAAAATAAACAAAAAATAAAAAAAAAGTGTTATAAAATAAACATCACTCTTTATCCCAGAAAGTGCACATTTGGCGCACTATGTGTCTTAGTATTAAATATAGCTCTTAGTATTAGCATTATGATATTAGAGACCGCTACTTGAAACAAGCCCGGAATCAGGAGGGAGAGAGCTCGATACACTCATTTTCATAGTAAAATTTCACATTTTCTCAAATTACTCCCGAAATATGGGAGTTATGAAGAAATTCATCACCACAAGTTATGAAGGCATTAAGTAATCGAATAAGATGGCATCATTAGTTTGGCATAATTTTACTCTTTTTTTTCGGACATGTCTACGTCCAACCGCTCCCATACATTCGTTCCACTGTGCGCCAACTTCACGTTTGCGTTTCGTTGACTCCCAACATCCCGTATTCTTGTCTCTTCGGATATTTTTATGTACATATAACATTATATTATAATCTTGCGGTTAAAGACATTTAACAACAGCCTATCTTATCGTAAACACACATTATCGTAAACACGTTATCGATAAATAAAAACAATCGATAAGGGCACGCGACACGTTGCCGCGTCCGCGAAATTATAGGCGCATTTCGCCCGAAGCGATCTCGCCTCGATATCGTACAATAATCAAGGGTTAGCGCTCATTTAAACGTGATCTTTTATGAGAATCGCGATTCTTTGCGATTGTTTTTGTTATGGGTGGGCAGGCTGCTATTGTCTGAGTGTAAACGCTCCTTCATACGTGATTGAACGATCGAGTAAGGAGGAATAATTGGTCTTTGATAACTCTCTTTCTTCTGATTCTTGAACCCATTCTAACCTTACCTAATAAGTTCCACGAATGAGGATACTTTCATATACGTCAGCATCCAAAACAATGACACAGATAAGGTTTACAAAAAAATTAAATTTAAAATTTAAAAAACCCCCGACACTAAAACCTAATTTCCCTTTAAAAAGTAAAAAATAATAAAAAAAACTCAATCTTAAAGTACCTAAGTATGTATTAATAATTTAAAAAAAAATACGTCGCGTTGGGGGACCGCTCCAGACCTAACAATTTATTTGCAAATAGTTTATTACCTAAATAATGAAGAAAAGAAAACTTTTATAAAATTACTTCACAATATTGCATTTAGGATACGACCGTCAACGTCTGCCCTCGCGGAGCGGTCCCCCAACGTAACGTATTTTTTGGGTGGGTGCGGCTTGCCAAAATCACCACGCTCGGCGATCGCAGTGTCAGTTACAGTTTCCAACAAAGGTGTAATGACGATTTTTTGAATTAGATCTTTAGTTTTCGATATCGATACCCAACACATGGGTAAAGTTATGCCAACTAATCCAATTCAATCCTGTATCTCAGTGCTCATCTTCAGATTCCTAGCTGAAATAATATCATTTTCTATACAATACATCCAAAATTTGTTTGATCTGTCTCTTTTCTAACAGCTCTCACATGTCACTTGCACCTACAGCGCTACAAAGTTCTTATCTACACTCGCCAGTGTTCAAAATTGGAACGAACGGCGCCATCTTATGTTCATTTATTTGTTTTGCTAATACAATTTCTAAGCCACTTTTACAAATGGTTACCAACAACGTCCCCCTGTCAATGTCATTTAGGCGACAGAAGATAGTTATACATAAATTATTTCAGACGTCATCTAACTTCTTAGTTCTAGGCTAAAGCTCTGAGCCAGTTTTAGCATTTCTATCTTTAATTCGATGTGGGTAAAGTTCCTGGCAAAGTTGTTAGTTTTGTAAAACTGAACTGTATTTGGATATATGTTAGGTTCTTTTTTCAAAACCAAGGTCGATAGTATAAGAACCTTATTTTTTTTTTAAAAGAGGGAATAAGACTTTATCTTTTTGCGGATCAAATCTACTGACTATGGAAATGTCCCCAAATAAAATTAAAACTAAGCATTTGATTAGTGAAAACTAAGAAATAGCCCGACTTTAGCACGCTTTAAGGTTCAATCGGCAACCTTATTAATAAAGGTGTAAGCACCAATTTAACCCGCTAAAATAAAACATTCTTACGATTTTTGCAATTAATAGGTTAGTGCCAGGTTTTCTGTAGATTTTGTCGTGATTTTATTATTCGATATTTTTAAATCATCATCATCATCATTTCAGCCGTAAGACGTCCACTGCTGGACTTAGGCCTCCCCCAATTTGGGGGGCTTTGCCATAATCGCCACGCTTGGCAGGCGGGTTGGCGATCGCAGTATGGTGGTTAAATGCATAGAGAACGCTGCTGCCCATTCTCTAGTAAGTCCCTTAGTCGCCTTTTACGACACCCACGGGAAGAAATGGGGTGGTGTTATTCTTTACGTCCGGCACCACACGGTATTTTTAAATACTGAAATAATTTATTATATACAGAATTATATATTTTTTTTAATAATTGATCCAACTTTCTCAGACTAAATATCAGTATTGAGTGTCATCAGCATCACATCAGCAATAAAATGCCCACTGCAGGACATAGGCCTGCCTCAATTTGGGGGATGGTTGCCATAATCGCCACGCTTGGCAGGCGGGTTGACGATCGCAGTATGGTGGTAAAATCTTTATAGAACGCTGCTACCCATTCTCTAGTAAGTATTAAATGGCAATTCCTTGAAACATGACAATTGAGGTCAAGTCTAACTAAGATAATTATATAGGAGATTCAAATGATTATAATTATTTGCAAACATATTAGTTACGATCGCGAATTATATATTGACCAACATACGACTTCATACATACCTGCAAGTTACAAAAAAAAACGTTTCACATGTTTTTTTTTAATTTGAATTTCGCAGGTGTTACATCATCATCAGCCTATAATGTTCCCACTGCTGGGACACAGGCCTCCTCTCGGTGAGAGGGAGTGGGCCGTAATCCACCACGCGAGCCCAGTACGTGTTGGTAGATGTCACATGTCTTCGAATTTTTGGTTCTAGAACATGCCGGTTTCCTCACGATGTTTTCTTTCACCGGTTTGAGAGCAGTGGTGATGAAATGATTTACACAAAGTATAGGCGCCTGCCTGGGTTTGGACCTGCGACCTATAACTCGCAAGCCGGGGCTGGTACCACTGGGCCACCACTGCTCGCGGGCGCAACACATCCCCTTAATAAACTGACAGTGGGCCATCTGCGCGAGCAGGTGGCTCCGTGCGGTGCGCGCGCAATTTTGTATATTTCGCTCTTTTTTTTTTACAATTTCGACAGTTTTATTTGAATTTACGATTCTATGGTATGTTTAGTTGAGTTTTTAATTTATGGGGGTAAAGATCTATGTGTCCTGTATGTGAACAAGGGTGAAAGGGGAATGAGTTTTTGAATTTAATTTTAGATTCAAAAAATTGTTTTTATTAATTTAGTTGCCATATTTGTCTTGACATTTGTCACTTAGCAAATTAATTTATGAGACGTATGATTATTGAATGAATCGGCTGTTTAATGGTTTAGATATTTATTTGTAAATTAGAATAAAATGCGTAGCTCGCAACCTGGCAAATCAACCTAAGTCTTAAACTTACTATGATATTATTAACACAGGTTTGATAATAACATTGATAATCAGAAGACAGATAAAGCATTGATCAATACATTTGTTTTAATGAATAAATTGTAAAATTTGTAAACATTAAATAAGAAATTGGAGAAATAAACCTTTTTTTAAACGCGGCAAATTTTTATTCGAAGGTACTAACGCGACATTTTGCGAAAGATTCCAAGTCTGCGAAACTGACATTCTGCGAAATTGTGACAAAGAGACATTTTACGAAAGAGAAGTTTTGCAACTAGTCGTTGTGCACGATCGTTTTCTCCAATGTTGGCTAGTCAGTAGTCATGAGAGTAAACAAAGAAAGTAAATACAGTACTGTAAATATCACATATTGATAGATTCTAGAAACGATTTTCCACTCTCATTGGTGTAAAAATCTCAGTAATTATGAATTATAAAAGGTTGTCTTTCTGACTTTCAATACAAAACTCAAATACATAAAACTTTTGATACTAAATCTAACTTTAATATTTCTAAACTAGCTCCTGCCTGAGATTTCGTTCACGTGAAATTTTGGCCCCCGATCCATCCCATCTTATCTCATCGCTCGCCTGCGCTATAAGCTTCGTTTACACTTAACGTTCTTTACTACTTATTTTTTTTTTTCGGGTCCTAAGGGTCTAGCGTGATATTAAATAGCCTATAACCTTCATCAAAATTAGGCTACCAAATGCAAAAAGATTTTTTCTAGTACGAGTCGTAGTTCTGTGTGATGCCGAAAGTAAAAAACACCACCAACCCATTTCTTCCCGTGGGAGTCGTAAAAGGAGACTAAGGGGGTTACTTACGACTGCGCCTTAGTCGCCTTTTACGCACCCACAATGGGCAGCAGCGTTCTCTATGGATTTTAACCCCATACTGCTATCGGCAACCTGCCTGCTAAGCGTAGCGTACTCCGTTAAACAGACTTTCAAACTAGCTCTTTATAATGTTAGTTTAAATAAATCCAAAAGACACACTTTTAAGTATCTTTTTCTCCATGTTTTTCTCTCCAGCTGATATTGTATTTAAATAGTAAAATATTTTGCCTCCGCCTGTACTGCGTCCTGTTAAAATAAACAGCGTAACGTTGAATTGTGATCAATTTTTAGTTGAGCCAGCTGTCAACGTAACTGCGCCTTTTTGTTATAACTCATAATTATTAAACAAAACAAAGTAAAAACTCATAAAGCGTACACTAGAAATGTAATGTTTAATTCAAAAGATACCAATGTGGATGTCTTCGTAAAAAGATGCTGGAATTTCCTGGTAATTTTAATATGTTTTTCTTTTGTTTGTTAGTAAAAGAACAATCTTTTTATGGTCAGTTAGTGGTTATGATTGTCTTAATGATAAATTGTTGTTCAGTTTGGCGCAACGTGCAACGGGTTCAACTTAAATGACCGTAAAATATGATAGCATTTTAATCCAATTGCGGTACCGATAGTGTCTACCTCGTTATATGAGGTCCTGGGTGCGATTCTTAGGTCAGATAAAATTTAAAAAATCAAAAATAGACATGGTGTTAACAGACATGAATGGCGAATTATGTGTAAACTATAGGTATACCTCTTCTTATCCCTTTGGTGAAAACAGATGTGGTAATGTAATTGATAGATTTCGCAAATGTGGCCATTGTTGGGATAGGCCCATGTCCAGCAGTGAACGTCTTTCGGCTAAAATGATGGTGATGATGACGAGTGAGGAAGTAAGGCCATCAATACTCATTCCTTTATTTATAAAAAATAATCGTATATAATATCGTTGTTCCACAGAAATATAATTAAAAGTCCGATATTGATAAGTATAAAGCTATAATTACTTGAAGTCACTCTTTCATTCAAACGCCTGTTGCGGTGATCACTACAAAATGTCCTCCTTTTACTCAAAACGACGGAATAATGATATATTAATTTGGTAATTAAAAACTCAAGTTTAATTATAGCAACATCTTACAAAGTTGTAACACTCAATTTCAAAAAGTACCACCTTAAGAGTATACTCAGCAAAATAGCTTGGTGTACAACGTGACATAGTTGCGCTATGGTAGGCTATTGTTACATTATTAGCTACTAGGTGGTAATGAGCGTTTTGTTTGTCCAGAATAAACATATTTTCTCTGTCTCCATTTTTTCCTGCGACACAGGGTATCCTAGTGCGGGATCCAGTGTCACATCTAAATACTGTAAAACGTTTATGAACCAATAAATATATTACTATATTACTATTGCTACTCATCCGCTTAGATATTTTTACGTGATTGATTCATATTCATACGAACATACCAACTTTCACGATTATAAACAATAGTTGGATTTTAACGACAGACATTTAAGTAGATGAAAGTTGGTATAGATTTGAGTACTCAGTGTTAGGTACAATGAGTACTCAAATTTTTCATCTTTAATCTTAATCTTCATTAAAAATTGGTCTGCTCAACACTTTTGAAATTCCAATGAACGTGGCTGCACTATCAAAACCAATAAAGGAAGATAATATGTTTATTTGCGCTAGACATCCCACAAAAAAGAATAGTTTGGTGGAAAATATGTAACACAACCGCGCAAAACGACCATCCTTTAGTATAATGTTACGGCCCGTTAAGAGAAAGAGTCTCAGCGCTGGTTGCACAGCGACAGCCGGCGTTACTGCGTGCGATAGGATAAAAAATAACGAAATAGCACAAATACAGTATTAGCTCCAAATGTTGACATAAACATCAAAATCTTCATTTCATTGAAGAACATCCGCTGCTGGACACAGACCTCCCTTAAAGTGACGGGGCTTGTCAAAATCACCACGCTTGTGGTGATTTTGGCAAGCACGCGGGTTGGTGATTGTAGTATGGTGATGCACAGATAACGCTGCTACCCATTCTTTTGTAAGTCCTTTTTACGACACCTACTTGAAAAAATGGGATGGTGCTATTCTTTACGTCTGGCCCGGGCGTAAAGAATAGCAATCCCATTTGACGCGGAACAAGTACTTACATAAACATAATATTTATAAAAAACTTTTTAACAAAAAATTAAACCACCGAAAAAACTGAAAAGCAAAACATAATAAACCTTAAAATGATGAGTCGGCGCTTTGAATGGTCTTTGTTCATTGATTTTTCAGCGCCGACTCAAAATTTTATGGTTTATTATTTTTTGCTTTTCAGTTTTTTCGACGGTTTAATTTTTTGTTAAAAAGTTTTTATTTCATAAGTTTTTGTGGCTTTAATGTACTAATAAAACATGGCAAAGTATACCCTTCCCCATAAAAAAATAATTATCAAAATAGGACTACTCTGTATAAAGTTATGCGTAGTTAAACATTACAATCAGTGAGTGAACAATCAAACATCCCCTGTTTTTCGACCCTAAGGGTTTAATTTTGTTTTCCAAATTTATATGGGACCACCTTCGGTGTATAAAATTTCCAATAAAATAAGAATTATCACAATCGGACTACTATGTAAACAGTAATGCGTCGGTCAAAAATAAAAAAAAAACAAAATATACGCGTCGAATTGAGAACCTCCTCCGTTTTTTTCGTCGGTTATAAATGAAAATAATTGTAATCGATGGCCATTGTATTTATTTTACGCAACTGCCGTAGGCCGTGAGTTCGAATCCAAGCAGGCGCATTACTTTGTGTCAATTATTTTATCGCCACTGCTCTCAAACGGTGAAGGAAAACATTGTGAGGAAACCGGCATGTCTTAGATCCAAAAATTCGAAAACATGGGACATCTAACAACCCGCACTGGGCCCGCGTGGTATAGTATGGCCCACTCCCTCTCACCGAGAAGAGGTCTATGTCTTAGCAGTGGGTGGGTGGTGGTCCCGTAGTTTGCCGGACGTATCAACATATGTATCGCCACTCGCCACTCGTCGTGCTTGCACACTATTCCCTTTCGTTGTCTGTACTTGGATAAATTACACACCACGGATCCATGGTTTTCAAACACAATAGTTGTCTAATAAAGTATAGTTTGAGTGAAGATAATTACGTAATCATTATGTCACCGGCGGTGTTTCAAAAACGGTGAGGTGTGTGAAGTTTTTTGCCTCTTTGAACAGGAATAGATGTATCATATCTTTCTGCCTAACCTTTCTCCAACTCTGTTGGGGTCTTCACTCAGTCTGTCAGTGCTTGTGACGACCCGTAACGATTGTCAAGATCCACGTATGACAGACGGTACCAAACTGCTTAACGTGCTTTTCGAGATACACAGAGAGAGATCTCGATACGTTACGAATGGTCACCCATCCGCAAACCGACCTCGGCAAGCGTATTATTTAGCCACGAGTCCGTCCGACGGAGATGTTTAATAATGGCCATTATGGCAATAATATTAGGTCGTAGTTTAGCTCATAAGGTTTTTAGAAAAGGAATTGAGAGAACTACAAGAACATGCTACGACAACGACATCAGTTTTCTCCCAGTGACAAATTTCCGTCAAAATCGGTCAAGCGTTTTCGGAGATTAGCCGGAACAAACGGAGAGACAAAAATTAGAAAATCGTTTTTTTTTTCTAAGTAACGTATACATTTAGTGAAAAGCTGTTATTTTTATATTACAAAAAGACAACTGAATTTAATTTATTTGTATGTATAGATAAGAATATTTAGTCTTACTATTAAATACCTATTTCTGAAATAGAGTGTCTTGCGAGATCAACGGGAATACTTGAGTACAGATTTTAACATAGAACCTGATTTTCATGTATACAATATACAGTATTTCATAACGAACCACCTAGGTTCCCTTCTGTATTTTTGATGGCAAATAAATTTCATTTACTTATTTATTTTATGTAAACAGTTAATTAAAACACAAGCTATAAAAACATGGTTCTTATTCTTACAAAACCTCACAGAACATGAAGCACATTATCAGTTCATTATCACTCAGTAACCTTAAGACTTGAAGGCGTGTCGTGTGTATTTAAAACGCCCTGAAACTGAAGGCGGGGTGAGATGACGTCATTCTGAAACCCTTTATATAAAAGTACCTTTGTCTGTGTGAAAATTCTGCTTTATTTTTCATGAATTCGTGAAAATGGATTTTACTTGGCCATAAACTTAACTACCAGCATAATATTGTGAGATAAGTAAACAACTACATTACTATTGGTCACCATCTTTAACATAGGCCTGTGATATACGAAGGGTTTAGGCAGAGATGCACTTATAGTACACCCACGTATCGCCAGTTATCAGGGATGTTAAGGAGCTCCGTAACCGTAACCGAAACTGTCGGATATCCGATATAAAAATTTATCCGTAACCGTAACCGAATCCGAAATAAAAGTTTCGGATAATATCGGATTTGTATTACATTTTTATTTTAGGTATATTACAATAAATTAAGGCCTCCAGCCAGGGCTTAAAAACTTAAAACTAGAGCGACTATTCGCTAAGGGCATCCTCTGTGGGGTACGGACCTCGGCTTAAGGCATCGCTGGTAGAGGGCAGCAAGGATGGGCTGAATCGCAATGAATAATATTTAGGGACAAAAAAGTTACAGGCTCAGCGGCTCGAGCAAGAGTTGGGGCGGAGCTTCGGCCTAACCGGAGTCTAAAGTCTATTTAAATAGTTCCAGGTAACCCAAGGCAACTCATATCTTGGTGCGATGTTTAGTGGATTATAGAGTTGATTTGGTTAATTTTATTTCGATGGTGCAACTAATGTCTATGTAAGTACTTTATGTCCGTAAATATCAAAAAACGTGAAAGCTCAAGAACGAATTCTTTGACGGAAACATTGATCAGAATATTTAGTCTTGTTTTCCTTGACAAAATGTTATTTTAAGGAAAATTTTATGTATAGTGTCTATATGTTAAACAGCTCATTGAGCTAGTATCCAATCAAATTAGTTTCAGATATGCGTTAGATATATATACGTAAAGTCACAAGCAAAAACATATTATCTACACTGAAACAATCACCAAAAAATATCTGATTTTAAGATGAATTCACTAATATTTGCGCTCAAAAAGACAGCCAATATAATTATGTATGTGATCATCTGTGGGACGCATCATACAAGTAGCAGTACATACCTATATGTAACATGAAATAAACATTCAAAATCCCTGTCGAGACAAAAGACACAATATACTGGACTAATTTCTGCCTGCGACTTTGACCGCGTAAAATTTCTCCCTGACCCACCCCGTCGCGCCAAATTGCCCGTGCGAGTACCTACTTCGTATTTGTACATATATCCTAAGGATCCTAGCGCGATGATTTATAGGCCTTCCTCGATGAATCGGTTGACATAATCCAATACTAAAAGTTTTTTTTTTTATTCGACCCAGTAGTTCCTGAGATTATTTTGATTATATTAGCTTTATACTATAATAATATTTTACATATTAGTTATAGATATAAGTAGTAGATTGTACATAAAGATACTTGCAAAATATATCTAAACTTTACCTTACACACTTCTTTTGCAAAACAACAATTTTCCCGCCATCACCGTACCGACGAAATTCGAAATTTGAAATTGAACACATTCGAAATCCGTTAACCGAATCTATCGCCACGGTCATACCGAGTAGAATCGATTCAACTGTATCGATATATGGCTATTATTCACCTCATAAATTAATAATCGAATCAACCTAATAGGCCAGCACTGATTTTTGAACGGATCATTCGTAACGCTCTTGGTTTTATAGATGTCGAAATCTACTAGAAGTGATCGAATTAAATTTTATTGGCAGAAAAGTTTTGGAATAAATATAATTTTAATTTGTTGAGGTTATTGAGCTAAAATAACGGTGTTTTAGAATTGTAACGGGTGGTGCAATAAGTTCAGTGATAGTGTTGAAGTTGCATCATGCATTTGCAATTATTTATGGAGTAGTTAAAGTACTTTGGTCGGTATTTAAAAATTATACATTACTAGAATTGCATAATGCGTCATTCTTGTTTGTGTGAGAGGAATCATCAAATGATGTCTCCCGCTCTGGGTGGAGCAGGAGGGCGTGTCAGACTTTTACTGACTACAACCCACCCGTGTTCCTTTAGTTGCCTATGCCAGGGCCACAGTAATTCTTTCAAACAATTCCGCGACCCTGGCTGGCATCATGCGTTTTAAAAGTACGTTACGGAAATTCTAATTTTCTTTTGTTTTTATTATTTTTTTCTGCAAAGCCATGTTTTTACGTTCGCGAATTAACGAAAAGAAAAACAAAATTATTATTATAAATTATAAACAGTCATCACCTGCATGCCGTGACTGTGATAAGAAAGGTTTCCACTCAGCATGAAGCTATGCTATGGAATATATAGCATGGTGCTGATTGTCAGTGGTCACCCGAAAACAACGTACGAAAACCAAGTCAGGCTTTTTACATTTACAGAGAAAACAAAACAAGTTATAAAGTCAAATGCAACCTGTTTATCCCAAAAAATGTATGAAATTTTATATTACGCAAGGTATCCTGACGCTGGTTATCCCATTTCTTCTCGTGAATTTCGTAAAAGGTGACTAAGACCAAGAGAGACAAGGATATAAGTAAAAGAGACTGTGACCTCTGAGTTTTTTTCGGCCTTTCTTCTCAGAGTAGTCAGTTAGGAAACGCCGAACTCATCTAGTTAAAAAAAAATATCATTGACATGTAAAAGTGTTTGTACAAACCTACTTACAGAAATAAAATCATTTATCATTTAAGGGACTTACTAGAGCAGGGATGGCGAACCTCCAAACATGTAAGAGCCATTTTTTTCAAAATCAATATTTAAAATGGCCATGACGTGCCAACAAACAATTTTGACTTAGTGGCTATCGAAAAAAAAAACTTGTAAATAGAATACTTTCACAGTAATAGGTACCGGTTATTTGCAAACAAAAATATTTTACAGACTATCACAGTAATCAACATCTCACCACATTATTTAAATGAAAGAACAAATTAGTGCAACTTCTGCTTTTGCTAACTAGATATCAGGGTTTATATTTTATTACTTTTAGCAGAATGCAAGCTGTGCTGGAATCATATGGTGTACGATTTTGGAAAATCATTACTCACAGGTATAGGTAGATGAAAATATTGTGCTCAGAATTCTATGTTTGTTACTATGACTGAGGCTGCCGTGCCCACATTATTTTATCGCGTGCCACTAAGGGCACGCGTGCCATTGGTTCGCCATCCCTGTACTAGAGAATGGGCAGCAGCATTCTCTATGCATCTTACCACCATATTGCGATCGCCAACCCGCCTGCCAAGCGTGGCGATTATGGCAAACCCTCTCAAATTGGGGGAGGCATATGCCTAGCAGTAGATATGATGATGACGACCTTTTTTTTTTTTTTCAGGATGGGAAATCATCAAATGACTTCTCCCGCTCTGGGTGGAGCGGGAGGGCGTGTCAGACTTTTACTGACTAAAACCTACCCGTGTTCCATCAGTTGCCCATGTGCCAGGGTCACGGTATCTCTTTCGAACAATCACGCGACCCCGGCAGGCATCGGTCCTAGTAGACCCCTACACTGCTGCTGACATCTCTTTGAGGCGCGCGTGAAACACTGCGCGCCGTCGACCCGAGCTTGGTCCTTACCGGGCGGCGAGTTACCCATTGCTCGCCACCCGCAAGCTCGCGCCTACGGTGGCCGGGAGTCCGCTATGGACTCCCGACGCCCATGATGATGACCCTGACGCTTCCATTTAGACATAGGAATACTGGTACTAACAAAATGTGGGTGTACCTACTACAGGTACTCTATTGTACTCCCACATAACGTCAGTTATGTTAAAGTCCCATGTAATAGAGGGCGAGCTTATAGCCATCAACCGGGAACAAATCCAGACTCTGTGCTGCGAAAATCTTTATTTAATTTAAATTGATTTATGATTGAGTACACCTATGTTATATTATGGTTTGTATCAGGTCCGGATTTGGGAACTTGAATATTCAAAATAAAATTTCAGTTAGGTTATCGTTGACATTAAAATTAAATTATGGCCAACTACTTAAAGTCAAATTGTTATATTACCGTAAATAGGTGATTTGTTGCGCGTTAATAGATACAGTTTATGTTCCGGGAAGCTAAATTATTTTTAAGATTAATAACTTAATGGAAAACTGTAATAATTTTGTTTAATTTATTTGTTAAATAAAAAGGGTATTTACATTTTCTGTTATAGCTTTGAAGAGTAAGCCATCATTTTTACAAGTGCACCAGTGCGTTGCAATAAGAAAACGGGAACAACGTATCTACAATGCTTCGTATTCTAGTAAGAAAATAAACAAATAATATTTAAAAAAAGTAGAGATTGTACCTATTTAACGTTGTTAACATTAACAGATTCTGCCATTTTTTTATAATAAATTCAGATAATATAGATATGTAATAAGTTCAATGATAAAACCAAAACATAAACATTTTAAAAACGACGTTGATAAAACAGATATTGTGAAAATAGACGCCGCAAAAACAAAATCATTTCTTTATACAAGAAAAATATAATCATTAAGGACTCTTAATAACCATTAATTAAGTATCTGATGGACTCTTAAATCTATAATAATAAAATATATAATAACGCCATGTCATATTCTAGACACTTTTAGCAATTCAAATTCTATGGTAGGTTGAGCATAGCCGTCAAATTTTAACAGAACACAATACAATTCAAATTCTTACCCTATTCCAAGGGCAACACAGTACAAATTTGTAAAAATTCCAAGAAGCATAGGCGAAACGCGTTGAGAATTTTGATGTTTCCAAAATTATAAATTGTTTTGAATCGATTTGTTACGATTATTGAACTTTTTTTCTTATATATCACACATCCGGCACTAAGATAGACAAGTGTTAACGTTTTGTCTAAGTTATTGTCATTTATTGATTGATATTGTCTTAATTCACACCTTTTTGGTTAAACATTCTCGTTTTTTAATTATTAGATATGTTTAAATATAGGTAGGTACTGCTCTTTATAATTGTATGACGCAAATTTTATTTGATTTCGGAATGTTTCGAAACGAACCCAACCCCATCTATAAATTCGTAGTTAGAAGAAACAAAATCTACAATTTATATTTTTGAATTGCAACTTTTCTTGTTACTGAAGAAGAAAGTTACAATTTTACAAAGTTCAAACAAGTAACTTGATCATAAATATAAGTGAATAAAATATGATTCATATCCATGATATATTTCTTGTTACTTAAAATAGTTAGCCACTACGATAATGCCCACAACTCAACTAGTTTGAATTTAATTATTCAAATCCAATTATAGATAGTAAACAAAATATCTTCATTCAAGAACTAAATGCCTATTTTACAAACGCTACAATTTACGCGCTGTTTGAAATTAATATGACAAAATTATTCACTATTAATAAAATTGATAGTTTCAAAGAAAACCATAATGAGACATCAATTTATAACTTCATATTAGAATCTAAGGACATTGAATATACATATAACGCCTTTGCGGGACTTTTTTGGCATACACATAAAACATCTGCAAAAACCACACAATCATCTAAATATAATAACCAGCAAATAATCTTGATTGCCAGAATAAAGTTTGATTCTGAAGGATTATGTATACCTATTGTTCATATATATCCGTTATACTTCTATACATATGTATCTATGCCTGAATATTGGCGGCCACAAACCGTAGGTAAAAAGCCGTCGCCAACGCCATAGCCAAAATCACGAAAACAAAACACAAAGCTTACAACACCGTTATATATGTCAACAACTACAAAGTATGTCAGGACTTACCTTTTTCCATTCCTCCTCCTCCTTTTCGTGGCATAAACAGTACCGAGTTGACTGGAGTGCGGCTGCGGTGGTGGTCTGAGCAGGCCAGCGTCCACGCATCCATCCAGCGCGTAGCTAGCCTGCCCACTCCAGCCCCCGCACAGCTGCAGCTTCGACTCAGTGGCTATCTTGACGGATTGCAGCTCCACCCCAGATACGTGCACCCCCAGGTTAATGTGATTGGCGGGGTAACGACATATGGTCAATAATACATCTGGTGTGGTTGGTGGAGAGCACTCTTGTAATGATCTGGCTGGTGGTTTTGATCAACTGAGAGGTGCAGTTCACGAGGTTAATGTGGAGGATTATATTGTCAATAGTGTCAAAGATAAAGTTAACGCAACAGCATTTGGATGTGGTTTTGTTCGTAAGGACGCTCTTGATAATTCTCTGGATTTCACAATAAGCACACGAAGGTCAGATTCGATCGACGATAAAGAAGCTCCTAATCATAAAATTTGATATGTTTTCTATTTCAGTGATATGTAAATTGTTTATAATTGTGCTAAATTCGGTAATTTTGCATTGATTAAAATTTATGTGTTCGTCTTTAATATGTTTACTCCAATTTTAATTGTCGGTACTTAAAATCTTGATTGTATTGGAAACTCGTAAACAAAGACCTCGAATTAGATGTTCCTTGCAAAATTAACTGTTTGATAGCAATTAATTCATCCGGTTGTAAAGGTCGAACGTAAATTATAATAGTTCCTTTGTCTGTAACTATTATTCAATGTTCGAGATCTTCAATATCTCTTAGATCTTCTTTGTGTGTAACCTCCAATTTATCTAGACTTTCAAAATCATCATCACCAATATTCCGATCTTCATGGATAGTTAATTGACCTAATTTATTACTATAAACGAGCCTATTATTTACACTTAAAACAGATCTTAAATTCGATCTAGACTGAGCTTTTATTTACACTCGTTTTACACTAAGATATCTTTGTTTAAATATTGCACAAATAAAGCTTAAAACGGCTGTCAAGAATTTTTAAAAGGAAAAAGTAAAAAGAAATTCCAAAAATATGATCGAATTTGTTTTAGAAGTGGAACAAGAAATTTTGGAAAAATTTATTGAGCTTCACCAGAATGGAATCTTATTGGAATATTTTTTGGCTCAAACAGAAAAATTTCGTCGATCAACTGAACATATCACTCCACAAAATAGCTGTATTGTTACTGTTTTATGTAAGTCGGCCAATTTCAACCGCCAGAGGTCACTTTTCAGCCGATCGATTCCACAACACTAAACACAAAACATTAGTTTCCACAATTTTCATAACATCAGTTGTTTATATCATATTTTTAGCCCATAATACAGTTTGGGCCTGTTGCTTTTCTTGAGTCACATTAAAATTCACCACATTGTCACTGCACGGGTACATTCACCGTTTTTTTATATTTTTCTGATAGAGAGCACGTGTTTAAAGGTTATGCTATGTTGTGTGTGCACGCGTGGCGCAGCCGGCAAGCGCCCGATTACGTTTGGAGCCTCACAATCTAAGACCCTTAACGGAGGTGGGAGGAGCTCTAACAAACCACGCCCACCACTTCTTGAGAGCCAATCAAAACAACCCGGCATCATCAAAGCGCACACGGGGACGTACTGAGCGTACATTTTTATTTTTCTTAACAATTGCTGTCGACTTTTTCTTTTACATCTTTTTTTGTATAGTTTTGTTTTAAATTGAATAGGTTTTGTTTGCAATGTCAGTTGCAATGTCGACGTCCAAGAGAAAGGATAACTGGCATTTCTTAAGTGCATTAGTTTTTAAGTTTCGTGGAAAATTATTTTTCGTACACTGATATTAGTACTCTTCGAATTATTATGAACGTTGGAAACATCAAAAAGAGTTGTAAAAATAGTTAAGTGCTTTTATTAAGACAATTTTTTAATCTTTATCCTTAGATGTAACTATAGACCGGGTGGGTGAATTTTTGTTTTCAATATTGTACAGTTATTTACAAAGTTAATAACTACACTAACATTTAACTTTTTAAACATTAATTTCTTTACCTACAAAAAGCATCATCAAAACCTACAATAATATTTTGTTGGTGAAAAAATAACTTTACTTCCATAAAAAATACTTCGTCTAAATGCGTCCCCTGCGGCTAGCGGTGACGTCACAAAATGGCCGCCGGGTGAGGGCGAGTTTTCGCATTTTCCCCTCGACCGTGCACACAGGCGGACGACCCTATGTTTAAATTAACATTTTTTTACTAATTTGAACTCTAACTAGAGATAGTAACCGATATTTGATTTTATCTAGTTTAAGCGCAATGATCGAACTGTACCTATTTTAATTATGTCTTAAAAATAAATAAATAAGTAAAGCTAAGGGGAAGTCAGTACCAGCTGTTTCCAACTTGACCTAGTTTGTAAGGAAACTTGGTCCATAATGATTCTGTAGTAATCACATGTGCAAAAATACTTGTTATAAAACTACTTTTTAGAAGGGATGTAGATAATGCCCTAATTTCAGTTTATACAACAATGGTACCGATTCCCTTGTTCACAAACTAAACTAAATTTAAGTTCAGTGCATCTTTTTCTTTGTATTTCATTAAGAAGAGGACAAAAGAAAAATTTTAGTTTAGTCCTGTCAAATTAATCAGCGCATGTCACTACTCCATACAAGTTTAGACGTGATTAAAAACTTGCCTACTAAAATTACGTCAAGCGCTGATTAATTTGACAGGACTAAACTAAAATTTATCTTCTGTCCTTTCCTTAATGAAATAGAAAAAAAAAGATGCACTGAACTTAAATTAAGTTTAGTTTGTGAATAAGGGAATCGGCACCAATAGCTTTGGTTATATTTTTAAGTTAAGTTTGAATGAAAGGACATGCGTTTTGTTTTTACTTTTGCTTTTTTAGTAAGGAATTTGCCCAGCAGTGGGACAGTGTCTTACTAGAAGTAGTTTCATTATAGGTAATAACCTTATTTTCTATAAAAATTATAAGTATTATAATTAAATAAAAATAACATATCATCACGCCTGTATTTCTCCGAAGGGTTAGGCAGAAATTATTTATGCGGTTATGTCTAAGTCTGTGTAAAAGGGAGCGAGCCTGTTGCCCCCAACCGAGCACAAATACAGACGTTTTACAAATTTTTCAGTAACAGCCCACTGTTACTGAAAAATTTCAAATTGAAAAACCCAGTAATACTTTGACCAACCTGGGAACACAACCCAAGAAGTACAACAAAAATAAGTACGTAGTAATTGTTTTATATTTTGCTTCTGATTGTACGCTAATGATGTAGCTTAATTATTTAATTAAGGGATAATCACGAAGCTAGCCTCTGAAAGATTTTGTGACTAATTAATATTTTTTTTCATTTTTTTTAACTATTTGATATATGAAAGTTCATGGAAGAAATAGGTATATGAACTCAGAGGGTTGTAATAATGATTTATGGTTAAAGATTTTTTTTTCTCAATATCAATTGTTAAAAAACTTAAAATATTAACAGACACTTAAACCAAGCAGCTATTGTTTTTCTTTAGAACAAATTAAAAAAATGAGTAGTGATTATTTAATTATTACAATTCTGTAGAACCATATTTGTTATATCGCGAATTATATTTTAATCAGCATACACCCATTGACCAACAAATTGCAAAAAAACTTAAGAAACTTTTGGATTTTCGCGGACTACTAAGACCAACTCAAGTTATAGAAATAATTGAATTTAATTGGAGTCCTAACTTAAACTACAGAAATAACCAAAAATTTCTCTTCCCCATAGATTAGGTAAAACTCTTCGACTCATCGAATTTCTTTTTTGTTTCAAAGAATTATCATTTGAAAAAATCAAACCGAAAAGTTTCATTCCTTCATAAATCTCATTTAATTACAACACAATAAAAAGATAAAGTTGACATTATGACACAATAAACAATAAAGTTACTGGCTGAATAGTAAAAAATCTTTGCCAACTTTATTTTACTGTGCATTGTAAAAGGTAAAAAAATCAAAGGTTTTAATCGTTAGATTCGCCCTACCGCGTCAAAAGATAGTCACGATTCTGTTTCGTTTTGACACCTTTGTCACACAGTGACGTAGTGACTTGATTGCCATAGAAATGCTATTTAATAGTGTGATCTCAGTCTTCTCAGAATGGACACCCTTTCGGTCGACTAAGTACATACATAATCAGCTTGTAATTTATCGATTGGGGACACCCCCAGGGTACGAGCCGTAGTCCACCAGGGTGGTCCAGTAAGGGGTGGTAGATGTCACATGTCATCAAACTTTTGGTTCTATGAAATTCCGATTTTCTCAAGCTTTCCTTCACCGTTTTGAGGAAAGTGGTGATGAAATAATTTACACAGAGTAAAGCGCATTTCTGGGTTATCACTGCTGAATATTCAGTACACTTATTCTCTGCTAAATCAGTGAGGGCAAATCTAGCAATTTAAATCTTTGGTAAAAAGGTAAAAACTATAATATTTTTATGTCGTTTCTAGG
This sequence comes from Aporophyla lueneburgensis, assembly GCA_932294355.1. Classification (NCBI taxonomy): domain Eukaryota; kingdom Metazoa; phylum Arthropoda; class Insecta; order Lepidoptera; family Noctuidae; genus Aporophyla; species Aporophyla lueneburgensis. The sequence continues at coordinate 22,092,777 of OW028758.1, read as the reverse complement.
TTAGTTATGGGTATTTTTTCAGATAATTACGGCAAATTGTTATTAGCTGGTTATGGTAAAGTTTGACCTTTGGAAATGTGCTCGGGAGTGAGATTCGTACGTGGTTGAAATACCTGAATAATGTTTGCGATATGAAAAAAAATATTCGTGCTAAGACATACTGAGGAGCACTGGTGGCCCAGTGATAACGGCTGCGACTTACGAGTTTATATTTCGTGGGTTCGAACCTAGGCAGGCGCTTTATTTTGTGTGATTTTTTTAATCACCACTGCTGTCCAGAATGGTGAAAGTGAGTATCGTAAGGGAACCGGTGTGTCCTAAGACAAAAAATTCGTAGACATGTGACATTTGTGAACCCGTAGTGGGCTCGGGTGGCGGATAACAGTCTATTCTCTGTCACAGAGAGGAGGCCTGTTTCTTAGCAGTGAGACAATTATAAACTGATTATGCTAAAAAAGCAGGTAAGGTAGGCAGTAGGTAGACACCTAGGTAAGATAAACTTATACTGGAATATATTACAAACTAGCTTTTGCCAGCGGCTTCGCCCACGTGGCGGGCGGAGAACATCCCATGGGAACATACTACCGGGATAAAAAGTGCCCTATGTGTTAATCCAGGTTATAAACTAAACTGTGTTCCAAATTTCATCTAAATCCGTTTAGTAGTTTTTGCGTGAAAGAGTAACAAACAGCCATACTCACAAACTTTCACATTTATAATATATTATTATAAAGTAGGATTAATAGGACATTGCTGACGAGAGTGTAAGAAAGAGCTTCTGTAAAGAAAACCTTGTCTCTTAAATCTCCTTAAACTTGCAGAACATGACTTCATTTAAATTTTCAAAGAAATTGTAAACGTGAATTTAACAATCTTCCTACTAATATTATAATAATCATAAACACAAGATACATACCACAGACTGATGTAGATAGCACGGATTTTCAAACTCTACCCACTAAATATGCTAACTTCCTATTTCATGACACTAGCTGGTAAAACATAACACCTCGTTTTCCTTTAGGATTAGGCTAGTACACATTTCGTGTCGTAAGAGGATATTAAAGGACTTACTAGAGAATGGGCAGCAGCGTTCTCTATGCATTTTACTACCATACTGCGATCTCCAACCCGCCTGCCAAGAGTGGCGATTATGGCAAGTCCCGCCCAAATTCGGGCAGGAGGCCAGCAGTGGACGTCTTACGGCTGAAATAATGATGAAGTCACTTCTGACTCACTTCAAGTAAATTTCTAAGGTGAGATTTTTATAGAATAGACCAGCTTTTCTTATGAGTGTTATGCAACTGCGGCAAAGCCTTCAGGGTAAAAAGGGCGTTAATGTTTTATACTTAAGCTGTTTTTTTCCGTATAGATATTTTTATCCTCATACAAATGTCAGTTATTACGAGGCGTGTACTTTCAATAACTTTATAATTATGATCGTTACGAACAACACGTTATTGCCGCCATGATACCGTTCGTCCCCCCTTCCCCCCTTGCTTATCAACTTGTACGTGTACAAGTACCAAGGTGCAAAGCTAAACGTTATAATTATTATTATAAATTCATAAGTTCTTTAGAAAAAATGAGGGAAATGGTGAGGGAACACAAGCTCTAAAGTTTAAAAACTTCTTTTCGAAATTCGATCCGTGTCCAGGTTTTAATCTGTAAAAAATACAAATTAAAAAAAAAATGTTTAAAAGCTATGGCCTACTGCTTGCAGTGTATTTAATAACTAATGATCCACCGCGTATAGCACTTTTTCTCACAAATGCACTTTGCACAGTAAAAAAATCATCATTCATAAACACTATTTCATGTTCTTTCAACCAGTGTTCAGTCAAACATAATACCTGAACATCATGGTTTTCTATAAATAAACTTAACTCTAGTTCTTTGCCGGACAAACCCTGCATATTTTGATGAACAACATTCAACATATGCGGCTTACCTGTTGTCGCACCTAATAGTTTAAACTACTAGGTGTATCAAAAGTGGTGCTAGAACCACTACTAACAGTAATCGCTGGTACCCTACAAGTACCAGTGTCACGGTGTAAATTGTATGCTAAAAGATTAGCAATTTGTCTCCTACAACTAGGTGGCAAATACATAGTATAATTTGTTAATTTGTAATCAGTAATAAATTGATTACAATCAAAATATAAAATAGCGTCACTGTGACAACTAGTCCTATTATAAATTAACATATTTAAATTATAAATGTGCCTGTTTTGCTCCTCAGACAAGTATTGAGAATAAGGCAAGGCACAGAAAATAAATTTACAGTGATTGGTCTCATTGAGATGTAACATCAAATGGACACATTGAATTATTTCTTTTTTTCTAACATTTAAACTATCCCCATATAATAATATTACTGTAGAACCAGGGTTTATTTTTGACAATTTAATTTTACTTAATAATTGGCTAATACTGGCACCAGGTGAACAATTATTAATAACATACTGTTGTGAACACTGATTAAATATGCTACCATAACTTTGACCAAATTTGTCAGAAAAAATATAGGTTGTGTTAATATGGCTATTATCATCAGTAATACGGCTATTTACTGGCTGAGTTGCTGAGGGTGTGGGTGTATCAAGTTGAGGCTGAGGTGCCGCGGAGCAAGTGCAGCTAAAAGAGAGGTTATTTGTAAGAGACTCATACCTCTCTGCATTGCACTTGACCAGGTCTGCCAACTCACAGGCTTCCTGCATGCGCTTACTCAGGTCTTGTTGAGTAGCCTCATATTTACTAAAGATATCCTTTAGTGCAAATTCCCTAACAAACAATTCATCCCGAAGGTGCTGAGTGTCCGTATCATACAAAGTAGTACATAATTTCAAATCACTATAACACTTCTTCAATTCTTGTATTAAATTTAGATTTTTTTGCCTAAGTTTTGTGTTTAATTTATTTACTTTTTGGCATTTCAATGTTTTCTGATACTTTCTAATTAATCTATTAATTTTAATATATTTTTTTAACTTATTGTGGCTAGTAAACAATTCGTTTTTAGAAATGGTATCATTAGTTAAATCTATTGTTACAATTGGCTCAACACATGTAGGTTTGGACCTGATACCAACCAACTCATCATAGAGACTGCTGGTGATCGCAGACTCTTCACCGGCTTTGAGAGTTTCCAAATAGGTTACTGTGTTGTGGGCCCTGCTTAGTTCCAGTTCCAGTTCTGATATCCGTCTCAAATCCAGTTCGTAGGTGTCACTACAATGCTGGTAATTTGACACTAGTTCACGAAGGTGTTGATGCTGGTCAAGTATGTCCATATGCTGTACATGTAGTTCAGCCAACTGATTCTTAAGGTCAGTGTTCTAACAAAACATTAAATTCCATTTTTTCAATTCCATTGCCAATTTATTTGATGAGTGAGGTAACTGCAGCCTGCAATATCTGCAACAAAGACAATTGAAAGCCTCAAGTAGTTATTACTTTGAACTCATGGTTAAACCTCTGAAGTAGTGTCTACTATAAGGCAGTTGAGATACAGCAAAAGCAGAACAAGAACATGACACACTTTCCAAAGTTTAACTGCACTGCACCCGACCGTGGCACTTAGGACCAAATCGGAATTATACTGTCCCCGTTTGTGACACGCAGGACAAAAGCGTAACTCTAGTGCCTCCGACCAAACGGGGCCAAAACGTAACTATACTGCCCTCGATCGCAACACTCAGGACCAAAGCGTAAAAATACTAGCCCTGAACGTGACACCCAGGACAAAAGGGTAACTCTACTACCCCCGACCACCCAAGGCCAAAGCGTAACTGTAATGCCCTCATCGTGACACTCAGAATCAACACGTAACTGTACTGCCCCCGAACGTGATACTCAGGACCAAAGCGTATGTATCTGTTTTGCTTTCAATCGCGACATCCAAGACCAAAGCAAATACTCTCATACCGTTAACACCCCTAGCATGTCTTAAGCCTATGATGCAGACCTAGCCATCACATACGCCTATCAAGTAAACAAGCCATAGGAAAGAGGCCTAAATCGTTAAATATGAGCCAGTATGATTTACATCTGTGCCCCGCGCCCCTCTGACACTGCTGACGGTAAATCACGACAGAACTGCCGAAACTCACGCATTACGAATATCTGTGTCTTCTATGGTCTAAGTTAGGAGAGAGTGGTTCAAAATAGGGATAGTAGTTTTGGATGGAATGAATAGTTGCTGGTTTCAAGCGTATGATGGTATATTGCATTTAAAATACGGGTAACTATAAGATAATTTCATATAAATTCTGCAAAAAAAATACCTACCAATATGTTCAGTGCGCTTAGTGGAATAGCTTAGGTGCTGTTCGGTTGAGTGCCCTTGAAATCAGGGCTCTGATTGGAATACCTCCCTATTTGGATACAGCGTAGAATGTATCGGAAAATTTGCTACTTAGAATATAATCTTTGCTATTCGTAATTTCTTTCACTTTTTTGTGGAGAGAAAGAAACCACTCTCTAGCAATGATGATACAATCCGACATTCACGTACAAAAAACAGTAAAAAGTATTTTATTTAACAGAAGATTACAAGGAACTAATAATGAAGAATAGTAGAAGATAGGTCGATTAAAGTAAAACATAAAAATTTCAAAGTAAAGTGACTATAATTGCACCATTTTATGTTTTCTTAATCCCAGCATCTTTTTTTGCATTTTGCTAATGCTCGGTCAGCCTTTATTAAACATTTGATGAATAAGAAACAAGCAATAACATCTGACAGTAATTACTCCGTAAATTACCTGAGTTTACTAATTACGATATACATGTTGATTGCTTTGCCTGTCCAATTGCAATGAGGCAACAAATTATACAATTCAATTATATTTTGGCATCTAACCATGTTGCATGTTTTGTCCTAAGTGCACAGGTTTTTAACCTTATAATAAAGTAATGTGCCAAAGTGTAAAAAAAACGAATCCACGTTATTTTAGTGTTGTTTACTAATAATACCTACTTACATTTTGTAATTCTATTAGTCATTTGCATTGAGAAACAGATTTGAATGTAGTATATTTCAATATGGTTTTCACCGACTCCAATATAGTTGGAAAAAAGCTATGCAGATGATGAGGAATTTGAATGTACTTGCCACTACTTCAGCCAAAACAGTAGAATGTTAGCACTGTAACTACTTATCCAGAAATACGTGATTTTTTATTTAAATACGGCAATGGCTAACGAAGGCACATAGAAGGCACTTCTAATCGTCAACATTTACTTAAAAAAATATAATCGATTCCAGTCGCCTATTCCAAAAGATAGTTTCGTATAGAAAATAATGCAAGTAACTCCTCAAATAGGATAAAGATAGCCGTGTCACATAGGTTAGGGATATTTGCGAACAGTCTGTTAATGAACATATGTACTTTTAATGTCCGTCACCACTATCCTGCAGAAACTAAATAACAGGATAATTGCTTAACACACTCACAATCGCAATGATTTTTCTTTTGCCAATTTAGCAATATTCGTTATGTTATTAACGTTACTAAACAAATGAATTCATTCCAATGATGTATGGAAGAAATCTCAGTAAGCGATAGTAAGGCTCATAAGGCCATCCATTCTATGTTTTGTAGTTTCTACCGATCCCCACGGAAAGATAGTGAGTTTTCGTATGTGTGTAATGTAGTGCAAAGTGACTTACGTATTTAAACAAGTAAAAAATATGAAGCAGTAAGTTTGCTATTGCCTTCAAAATCATTCGGATTAAGATTGAAAGTGCGAATCATAATAAGGGTACCTACTGGTGTTGTTGATTTACTCGTAAAACGAATAAGGATTTCTAATAATTCGGTTTTCTTAGAATTTAATACAAAAACGCCACCAGTTACAACTTGGACCGCAGCCCAATAGTAAAATTTTAGGTTACAAGTGAGGTCATAAAAAGCGCGCATAATTTTTTTATTATTTGAATGTCGTATAAAAATAATATCTTCTGGTTAGCATGATGTCACCTTGGTGTTATGTTACATTTGACTTTGTTTTAGTTTGTTCAACTGTCTAACTGTTCACCTTTAGCATATTCAGCCTATAATGTTCCCACTGTTGGGGCACAAGCCTCATCTCTTAGAGAGATAGTGGGCCTTAATCTAACAAACGGGCTCAGTGCTGGTTGACGGGTATAACGTGTCTTCAATCTTTAGTTTTAGGACATGCCGGCCCTAAAACAAAAGAACCCTACCGTTTGCCCTTCATCGTTTTAAGGTTAGTGGTTTTAAAATTTAAATATTTATACAAAGTAAAATATCAGTTTAGGATTGAACCCACGACCAACTACTTGTCAGTTGTGGTGGTTACTACTGGGGCACCACTGCTCTGTATTCACCTTTAACCTCTAAGTCCCTGAGATACCACATTTGGTATGTAAACAATCGTTTTTTAATTGTGTCTGTAATTACGGTAGTTGACTGGTCCTTTCTTGTCTTTGTAGGTTTTAAAGGTAACAGAATTAAAAGCTTGATAATGGTTATTAGACTATATTTTCTCCTGTAAACTAAAGCGTCCGGTTTTTTCTTTATTTCTTACCTATAGGCTCGTAAAACGCTTAGTTTTTTGTCTCATAGTTAGGCATTTTGGAACATATTACAAGCCAAAAAAGAGAGTGTTATTAAATGTTTAAAGAAAAGATATACATTTAAAATAGAATCTTGATAAAGCAATCGTAAATCAGACGTCAGAAAAAAGAATTAAATATCGAGCGTAAACTATAATATTAGGTACATGTAATGATTATAATAAAGGGAATACTATAAAAAGTAAAAAAAAACAAAAACAACAAAATTTATTCACTGAGTTATGCGCATATTGTTTTATTTAGGTAACTAATTAAATTGCAAAATCACGTTTGTTTTGGTGGTCAACTAACATCAAACGCATCGCTATTTTCAACCTTATTTACTGCCGTGATGCGCTTTAGTCAACTACACAAAAAGCTCCTTAAAGCGCCTTAAGCTCCAGTCGATGTACAGCAAGTTTTTGCCATTGTATTTTTTCGTGACTCGCAGTGCCATCTGTCCGTAAAAGTGCGCACTTTATGCAGGAGAGGGTCGCTACTACGAGTGGCTACTACAGAGCTTTCGTAAGCTCAGAGGTGTAGGTAAAAATCAATACAAGCTTTATGATATTTTGGAATAGGACTGCTACATAAATTTAATGCCTTTGTACCTATACATATTATAACTATGTGGCTTTTGCCCGCGGCTTCGCCCACGTGCATGTCGGAAAACATTCCACGGGAACGGAGAATCGAGATTGGAAGTAGGTACTCTATGTGTTCATCTAGGTTTTAAACTATCTGTGTGCCAAATTTCACCCATTGTTACATGTTATCGTTTATCTTCAACAATCATCGTCATAGTACACAAACTCATAATTGATTATTCACTTAAACCATCCTTATGCAAATATGCATAATTCCGTTCATTGGTGATAACTGTATGAAAATCTGTTCTGAAGTTTTGAATTTATTGCGTTTAGACACATTGATGCGGTGGGGGTACTTTTAATTAGATCCCAGCCCTGCTCTCTACAATACAGATATTGCATCATCCATTAATTAAAGAGATGTATTGCTGGTTCTATTGATTATAGTTCTAAATATCTGTTAAGAAAGAAGAAATAAAATACTTTGATATAGCACAGAGTAAAAGATACAAAATATAAGGCATATAACAGAAAAAAGTGTAAATCAAAATCAAATCAATTTATTTCGGGCTACAAGGACTCATATCATAAATACCTTACAGAGTAACATACATACAAAGTGAGGAAGTAAAGATTCGTAGGAAACTGTGCCTCACGGATGCTCCAAAAAGGCCCAATTTCAACAAAAATGCCAGGCAACTGATGCCTGCAACAGGTTCTCAACTGCGCCTAACTGTAATCAGACAATATAGATGCCCACTGCTGGGACACAAGCCTCCTCTCGGTGAGAGGGAGAGTGCAATAATATACCACGCGGGCCCAGTGCGGGTTGGTAGATGTCACATGTCTTCGATTTTTTTGTTCTAGGACACGCCGGTTTCCACACGATGTTTTCCGTTCACCGATTTGGGAGCATTGTTGATTAAATAATTTACACAAAGTAAAGCGCCTGCCTAGGTTCGAACCCACGACCTACAACTCGAAAGTCGGGTCTGATACCACGAGGCCACCACGCACTGTGTACCTTACGCACAACTTTAATAGAAAATATTGAATCCTAAAATATTGCCTAGCTCTTCATAAAGAACTTAAGACGAAAATAACATCAATGCTTACGAAGTAGTAGGTATGAGCCTCATCTCGGCACACTGTACCCGAATTCTACCATCGCGTGACGAATGCGGTCTATCGTCAATTTACTTATTTAAACTGATTAGTTTCACGGAACCAAATCCGGCCGGTGGCTGTGTGTTGGAACCGAGAGAGATGTGGAGAGGTTTTCGTAATTTATATTTAGTATTTTTTTTATTTATGTCATTTATTGATTAATAAAAAAAATGTACTAACTTAATTAAAACTATACACGAACTAAACTAAACCGTTGAAAAATTCATTCACATCGTTGTCGACGGAGCAATATACTCAAGAGACTGGAGAAAATACCACGTTGTATGGCAATGCTTACCTGGTGGCCAAAATAAAAACCGGCCAAGTGCGAGTCCGACTCGCGCACCGAGGGTTCCGTACAAACCTGTAGGTATCCTTGTTTTATGTATAAGGTTTATGCTTATGAAATTAAATGTTTTTTTTTTTTATTTTTATATCTGAGTTGATTGAATGAAAGGTAAATTGCGGTTTACGATTTATGACGTATTAAAAAAAAACTACTTACTGGATCTCGTTCAAACCAGTTTTCGGTGGAAGTTTACATGGTTTTGTACATCATATATTTTTTTGAGTTTTATCATTCTCTTATTTTAGAAGTTACGGGGGGGGGGGGGGGACACTCATTTTACCACTTTGGAAGCGTCTCTCGCGCAAACTGTTCAGTTTAGAAAAAAATGATATTAGAAACCTCAATACCATTTTTGAAGACCTAGTCATAGATACCCCACACGTATGGGTTTGATGAAAATAAAATTTTTGAGTTTCAGTTCTAAGTATGGGGAACCCCAAAATTTAATATTTTTTTCTATTTTAGTGTAAAAATCTTGATGCGGTTCACAGAATACATCTACTTACCAAGTTTCAACAGCGTAGCTCTTATAGTTTCGGAGAAAAGTGGCTGTGACATACGGACGGACAGACAGACAGACAGACAGATGGACAGACAGACATGACGAATCTATAAGGGTTCCGTTTTTTGCCATTTGGCAACGGAACCCTAAAAACCAGCCGTTACGAGATTATTTTATTATTTATTTATTTCAGACTACAAATGAGGTCCATTGTGTTAGTAACAATCTTACTTCGCATATGTTAGTACTTAATAACTAAAACAGATCTATCTCGTCCGATTGGCTAACGCCCACACAAGCGGACTATCTGCCCGGGCGGCTATCGAGTGCAGAATGATGTTGGTACAGTCACGCAACCTGCGAAGTAGCGAAGCAGATTTCTTCCGCCATACTGCGCTAAAGCTGTCAGTGCGCGCGGCGGCAAACATCGCCGACGCACTGCAGTAGCGTGGCAGTCGCAACAGCACCCTGAACGCATTGTTATACTGGATACGCAGAGCATTGCCAGCCCTTTGAGTATATCTGAACCACACACGCGGGAGTCCCGCGTACAGTGTTGTGCAATATGCCTTAAAAAGGGCTATTTTAACTGCGACTGTACAACGAGAGAACCTGCGGGCCAGCATGTTCACCCGGACTGACAATGCTCTGCGCTCCCTCTCCAGATCTGCATCGTCATTCAGGGAATCTGTCACCAGGTGGCCCAAGTATTTAAACGTATACGCCCTGTTTATTGGGTGACCTTTGAGTAACAGAGGAGGGACCGTTGATGGACAGCTGGTACCAGACCTGAAGACGATATACACAGTCTTTTTCGTGTTGTATATCAACCCATGAGACTCTGCGTACGACTCACACACCGCCAGTAACCTTCGGAGAGTATTGATCGAAGGCGCCAGCAGCACCATGTCGTCCGCGTAGCTCAAATTATTAAAACAAACACCATCCACATAGCATCCGACACGCATGCTGCTGAGTCGCTCGACCAAGGCATTCACATAGAGACCGAAGAGCAAGGGCGAGGACAGTCCCCCCTGTCTTACCCCACACTCCGGCCTGCATGGCTCCGAAAGCTTCCCTGCCCATCTCACCCGAGTCTCTTGGTGAAGGTGCCAGAATTTGAGGAGAGATGCGAGCTCTGGTGGCAGTGTTGTGTCTCCTAGCTTCTGCTGTATTTAAGATTTGTTTATTGTCATTGCTAACGTTTTTGTGATTATTCGAATATATTCGATTCGAATAATTATATGAAAAATTTTAAAGGGATATATTCTTTTAAAGATCCTCTTTAGTGAGGATCTTGACAATAGACAACTTTTGTTCCACCCAAAAGTTGTTAACTTTACATTTAGTATCGAATACGAACGGTTGTATATTTCACTGATTTTCTTAACGACTCTGCGACTCCAATATTTTGCTTAAAAATGAAATCCCTCCAAATCACTAACTTGACATGAAACAAAATAAAGGACAACGTCCAAAATATTTTAGTCCTACATCGTCTCCATACTTTTCAAGACTAATCTTGGACGTTACAATATTTTGGTCTCATTACGGTGTCAATATAAGATTAGGGATAAGCCCAATTTCTGTAAGAACCTCCGGGGCCGATAAGTGAGTTTTTTACATCGGTCCACGATTGTGCCGCGAGACACAACACAATTAGCTTTTCGGTAAATAATACGGTCAAGTGTGTGTAGTATTAATGGTCGAAGTTCTGTAAAATAACCTTTTTCGGGTTCCGTAGGTACTCTTTACACATTTTGTTTTTTTTTTTTTAATTAAGTAGGTAAGTAGCAAAAGATTTTAAGTTACTCCTTAATTCTTTTTATTTGTTTAAAAAATCAAATTCTTTTAGTTTCTTACCTTAAATACAGTTCAAGATGACAAATGTAGAATGGCAGATGTCAAAATTGTAAATGTCAAGTTGACAAAAGAGTTCCAATGGAGATTTTTTGCGTGTTTTTCTCCATATGTACCTACTATGCGTTGAAATAGGCAACAAGCTTTATATTTTTGTCTCCTCGAATCTTCAAAAATCCCTGTAAATGGTTTACTTGAAATAAATGCTCCGAGATTGACGAAAATAATCGAGAAATCGCTAGATCGTCGGTAATATGAATATGATAATCCTAACAAATTATAAGAAAATTGCCTTTTTTTGCAAAAAGGATATGAAATTATACCTACTAATTTCATGATTTGATTTCGACAAAAAATCAAACAAGTGAGACCAATGCGGTTCTACTAGACGCTCATTATTTGAAATCGAGAACTCCAGAAAAAAAACAACGATCCGATGTTCGAAATTCCAAACTTTCTTTTATTTTCAAATTACAATACCTTAAATAATAATATGCAACGGTTTGATTGACAGTTTTCGGATCGCAGCGGCGTCGAACCGACGGCGAACGAAAAAAACCGGACAAATTCGGCAACAATTTAAAATTCGAATCGAATTAGTTGAACGATTATTGACGGAATTTTCACGTTCCATATGTTCGTTGAATTTGAATTTGCGGTCTCGAATTAATAGCCCCGGGAATTTTGAATAACGAATTTCGAATTTATTATAAGTACTTAATTTGAAAATACTTTAATTGATTCTAGCTGCTTATTATTTTTGTCTGTGGCTAGAGAATATACACAGATATGCCTAATACCTAGCCTATTTCATAACTATTTTTTATTGACACAAATATCTATCTCTGAAAGTATAAAAGTATAACTCGATAAACTAAATAAACTGTGTAAAGTCTAACTGGGTGCTTATAATAAAGATCTATTTCTTCCCGTGGGTGTCGTAAAAGGAGACTAAAGAACTTACTAGAGAATCGGCAGCAGCGTTTTCTATGCATTTTATCACCATACTGTGATCATCAACCCGCCTACTAAGCGTGGTGGTTATGGCAAAGTGCAAACCTCCCCAAATTGGGGGAAGCCTCTGTCCAATTAGTCTGTCCAACAGTGGACGGGTGGCCTATGTCCAACAGTGGCTGTAATGATGGAGATGATGATGAATTAAGTTCAAATAAATATGAAAAAAGTTCTTACTTATATAACAATAAATGTATTTCTATAAAACAGAACTTAATATTTTATTTCCTTTGTCCTTTATTTTTGTGCATAAAGTAATCAGTTTATTTTTTATCTATTAATACATTTTATTTATTTCTTCCGTTAACATGGTTTCTTTTATAAGTCTTCACGCCCTTTAACAAGAAGGGGTGGGCAGTAATTATAACTGTCACTGCTATTTTGTATTGTATCTACGAGTATGGTATAGACGTAGGCGAGTTAAATATTATAGTAATAATTATATAAAAGGTGTGAGGTTTAATCTATACTAATATTATAAAGAGGAAAAGTTTGTATTTTTGTTCGTTTGTTTGTTTGTAATGGATAAACTCAAAAACCACTGGACGGATTTTAAAAATTCTTTCACCATTAGAAAGCTACATTATCTGCGAGTAACATAGGCTAATATATTTTATTTAAAAAAAAAAATAGGGGTCCGTAAGATATTTGGGTTTTTCGGACCCAAGGTGTAAAAAATCATCCAAAATCGTTCCTTATTAATATGTCTTCGAAGTACCAGGTTGTCATAACTTGGTAGGAGCTCACCTAACATGGGTGTGTGATAGCTAGAAAACGCTTTATGTCTTCGAAGTACCAGGTTGGCATAACTTGGTAGGAGTTCACCTATCATGGGTTTTATTGATTCTGAGGCGGTACGAAGTTCGCTGGGTCAGCTAGTGGTCTATAAAAATGAATGTAGTAGATAATAATTATTTACTTTTTATAAATTTAATATTATTCAAATAAATTATTTAATTTCTCCTTATTTATAAACAAAAAATGATTTTAATTTTCAATGTGGGTTTGTAAACACACTTTAGTAAGTCAATCATATTTAAAAAACTAGATGACGTCGGCGTTTCCAATCTGACTACTCTGAGAAGAATGGCCGAAAAAAACCTCAGAAGTCATAGTCTCTTTTAAAATCCAGACATAATCTTAGTCAATGGTCAGATCATTTATGACGACCATGCTGGTAGCTGAAATGATCAATTTAGTTAGTGGACTTGTCCAGTCAATGCACGCATTAGTATTTATTGTGTAGTTAAACTAAGAACTCATGGAGCTCAACTTATTAATACTGTTGGTATCGAGCAAATACCCAAATTAAATTTAACAATTCCTACCAAAATTATAAATACAGAATTTTGTATGTTTGAATATTGGTTAACGTCACGCTAGATTGCCTGAACGGATTTTGATGAAATTTAGCACACACATAGTTCATAACCTGGATTAATACATAGGATATTTTTTGTTCCGGTAGTACGAGTAATAATTTTTAACCGACTTCAAAAAAGGAGGAGGTTATCAATTCGTCTGTATTTTTTTTTAATGTTTGTTACCTCATAACTTTTGACTGGGTGAACCGATTTTGATGATTCTTTTTTAATTTGAAAGCTGGTGCTTTCCGAATGGTCCCATTTTAATTTGGTTCCATTCGGACAAAGGGATCCATGTGAAAACCATATAAGTCTTAAATTAGCATTAAGTATTTGCGCGACAAATGAACGAATAACGCGATTAGATTAGTGCGGGGTATCGACCATAAATAAAAAGTTAAAAATAAAAACTTTTAACAAAAAAAATAAACAACCGACTTCCTTAAAAAAAACACTACAAAGTCAAAAATAACTTTAATTTCGGAAGTCGGTGGCAAAAAACCTTAAATACAAATTCTTAGACACCGACTTTCGAAATTAAAGTTATTTTTGACTTTGTAGTGTTTTTTTAAGGAAGTCGGTTGTTTTTCTTTTTGTTAAAAGTTTTTTAAACTCCACGCGGGTGAACATAACATAACATAACATCACGCCTTGTTTCCCCGAAGGGTTAGGCAGAGGTGTACCTATAGTACACCCACATTTCGCCTGTTATGTTTAAGTCCCATGGAATAGGGGGCGAGCCTATTGCCATCAACCGGGCACGAATCCAGACTCCGGGCTGCTACTGAGAAATTCCAGATGGAAAAACACAATAACACTTTGCCCGACCTGGGAATCGAACCCAGGACCTCATGCTCAGCAGTAGCGCTCGCTACCACTAGACCAACGAGGCAGACGAAGGCAGGCACGCGGGTGAAGTCACTGGCAAAAGCTTGTCCTTCATAAACATTTTATTAATACAAACGTCATCACTGTCATAATTTCAGCCAAAAGACGTCCACTGTTGGACATAGGCCTCCCCCAATTTGGAGAGTTTGCCATAATCGCCACGCTTGGCAGGCGGGTTGGCGATCGCAGTATGGTGGTAAAATGCATAGAGAACGCTGCTGCCCATTCTCTAGTAAGTCCATTAGTCGCTTCTTACGACACCCACGGGAAGAAAAGGGGTGGTGCTATTCTTTACGTCCGGTACCACACAGAATATGAACGTATTGATAACTAAAGACGACAAATTGTCGACAATATATGGAACATTTTTTTTCCATATCAATTTGTTTCGAACCCTGAATTTAAACCCTAAACAGTTCACAATAAACATTGTACTCGTAGCTACAATTATTATTACTACTAAATTATACCATAAAAACTACCAACTAGTTGTTTATAATTTCATAGTAATAATTAATTATTAATAATTCTCTCATACTATGTTGTGCTGAATACATATTACCTTATTAAACTTATAATACACGACCCAGGTGTATTTAAGCAGTTTTATTAAAGTGTATAATTCAAAATTACTTCATTTTTAAGTCAAATTTATAAAATATTCTTATCGCTCCTGGACTATAAAATAGTTTAAATACTTAAATGTTATTATAACTTTGTGTTTTATTTGAAAAAGGTGGTTGAAATAATGCTAGTATGTTTTTATATATATTTTTCGTAATACATAATTATTATTGATGTTTACTATGCAGCGGGCTTTATAGGGTTTGGTTAGCGATTGGTTTAAATAGCATATTGTCTTATTTATGAAATACCATTATTTATGTAGATTATTTTATACTTTGTGAATGTGAGAACATTGCAGGCCTCGTAGACTGTAGGCAATTTTCCATTTTATAAAGTACTTGGTACTTGTTGACAGTCCTACACTGTTCTTCCATATCTTTTAACACTGTTATGTAAAACTATTGTAAAACCCAATTATTTTTAAAAGAGTAACCGGGAACTTTCTTGCCGGCTCTTCTCCATAGGAATCAACAATTTGGAACCGTGCACCTAGCTTCTGACGTTTCATAAGTGACCATGTGTGTTTATGTAATTTTTTTTTTTTTTTGTGCATTTTTTATAATAATATTCCACAACTTTCACACAACGCCATCTAGTCCCAAGCTAAGCAGAGCTTGTGTTATGGGTACTAGACAACTGATAAACATACTTATATATTTCTAAATACATACATATCTATATATTAATACGTGAAGTGAAAACTTTGGATCCCTTTTTACGAAAATTGGGCAGACGGAGGAGTATGAAATTTCGCACACTTATAGTTTATACAGAGAAGAAGTGACGAATGCTAATATTTTTTTGTAAATTATGCGTTAAAATACATTATTTTCAATAAATAACACGTTACACACACTACTGTTCATTACCGTGTATCTAATACACACATGCATAGATATTCTTTTGTTTATGGTCCAAACCTGTCTTTATTATTTTGTGCAGTGTTACCAACACCCAGAAATATTTACCCCTAAAGCTTAAGTTAAAAACCCCTAAAATTGCCACAATTACTAAAAAAATCCCCTAAAAAATTATAATGAAAATAACCAACGAATGTTCAGTAATCATAGACCGGCACACAGTAGTAATATTTGTCTATATTTATTACGTGACATTTGTTAATCATTCACTCTGCATTCTTAGTACCGAGGAATCGTACTAGAAGTCGCTAATACTTTTATTGTAATCAAAAACACAATGAGAAATGTAAGATGGCAAAAAATCCCTAAGAATACCCCTAAAAATGGAACGCCCCTAAAAAATCTCAATCCTCGTATTTATCCCCTAAATTTGGGAAAACCCCTAAGTTGGTAAGCCTGATTTTGTGTCTATAGTCTTACTGAATGTCAAGTTTAACCATAGGTAATAAATTAATTTTATAGATATATAACCTATTTCATTTTTAAAATCTATGGTCATATCGAGAATATTTTTTGTCTTTAATATTATTTGTATTAGCGACGATAGGAATTTAGTTTAGAATATATAAGAAATATTTTTTGTGGGTTTATGGGGAGTGTCAAGTATGGCATTAGTAAGTTCCCCATAAACAACTTATTGTCGTGTGAAAACTGTAGAGGTTTTATGCCTCACGATTGTACAGGCTGGTCATAGATTGTACAGGTGGTTTTAATTATGACTGTTCCAAATGTCATAATTATAACAATAATTATGACATTTGGGACCGTCATAATTAATTAAAAGTAATAGGGAAAATTCTATAAAACAGAACAAATTTCTGTGATAATTCATTACATATTGTTCCATATCCAACAGTTAAGAAGTATAAAGAAAATAAAGAAGAGAGTCTTGAAGAAGTATTCTTTACTCATTACACCTACGTCCTGGTCCTGGCCATCACCATCCCGCCAGCGAACCCTCTCCACAGTAGTACAGCGTCAACAATTTGTCTATAGTGTTACTGAATGTCAAATATAATCATATTATTTTTTTATATTTATTATTATCTGAATTTTTTCATTTAATAATGTATTTCTATTCAAATGAAGTACGTTCGAATTTCGACCAATGGGCGATCACTAGTTATAGATAAAATTACACCCAGACACAGAACAAACTCTCTGTCTGTTTATGTGAAATAAAAATATTTTGATTTGATTTCATTTGATTGGACACTTCCAATCACTAAATCAGCTGGTCTATTATAAAAATTTGTCCTTTATACAATACAATATTTTGATTCAATTAATATTGAAAAGGGTGATATTTTATTCTTAAACATTATTATGTTTAAACATAGTAATATGATATGGTGAATTTAAGATGATTTTTTTATTCTTAAAAATTACTATGTTATCTGCAATTTAATATGTGTCACCCTTTTCAATATAAATTAATATTCAAAATACTGTGTTGTAACAAGGGAAGATTCACAGAACTTGCAGTGATTGAACTATTTAAAAAGCACTATTCAATTATTTATTTATTTATTTTGATACAATTATTTATTTATCTCGAGGAGAGTTAGGCAGGGCTGTGTAGCGTCACCGTGGCTATTCAACTTGTACATGGATAGTTATCTGACAGATTTGAAAGAGGGTGAGTGTGGATTGACAATGAGTGAGTTGCCTGTCAAATGCCTTCTCTATGCAGACGATCAAGTTCTACTTGCATCGTCAGCAGAACAGTTGCAAGACATGGTGACTGTAATGGATGAAGCATTTAAGATGAAGGGGATGAATATAAATGTGAATAAGACGAAGGTCATGGTGTTTGAAAGAGAAGAGAACGTATCGGTGTGTGATGTGAAAATAAATTATAAGAGTGTGGGGCAAGTAAGTGAGTTCGTACATTTGAGGAGTTTGTTACAAGGGATGGAAAGATTGATAAAGATGTGGCAAGAAGAGTGAATGCGGGAAATAAAGTAAATGGTGCTTTACATGCAATTGTGACCAACCAATTGATGTCCGATAAGGCTCGACGTATGGGAGTGAATGTTGGGTGTGGCAAAAGAAGCATGAAAGTAGAATAAATGCTGTGGAAATGCGTTCCTTGCGAAGCATGTGTGGTGTGACTATGAATGATAGGCTGAGGAATGATGTGATAAGAGAACGGTGTGGTTTAAAAGAAGATGTAGTGACAAGCATTTAAAAAAGTATGCTTAGATGGTTTGGTCATGTTAAGAGGATGAATGAAGGACGACTCACAAAAGGTATTTACAAGGCAGATGTGAGTGGAAACACCGGGAGGGGACGCCCTAGGAGGACATATAGTGACCTTATTGGTGATGTTCTTCAGAAAGGTCAGGTGCGTAGTACTCGCATCGGCGTGCGTGTATGACCAATTGTATGAACCTTAAAGAGGCAAAAAGAGTGTGTAGAGATCGTAGCAGGTGGCGTTCCGTGGTACCCCCATGGGAAAAAGGCGTGATTTTATGTATGTATGTATGTTTGATACACTTTATTGTACAACAGAAAATACATAACAATAAAAACATACAATAAGCGGCTATATCGCTTTCTAACTAGCCTGAGGGCGTCCTACCTTACGCCAGCTTATTTCCGATCTCCACGGCTCTCGGCAGAACGGCTAATATGGCCGGCCTATTGTTACTTCAGATTTGTTATTCTGTGAGCTATGTCAAAATCTATTTGGTACTCTGCCGGTTCGAAAAAATCACGATACAAAGAATAGATACATAAAAAAAGATTACTATGTTCTAAGATGTTATTTCCCGTGTAATCATTTAATCACCCCATTTCTTCCCGTGGGTGTCGTAAAAGGCGACTAAGGGACTTACTAGAGAATGGGCAGCAGCGTTCTCTATGCATTTTACCACCATACTGCGACCGCCAACCCGCCTGCCAAGCGTGGCAATTATGGCAAAGCCCCCCAAATTGGGGGAGGCCTAAGTCCAGCAGTGGACGTCTTACGGCTGAAATGATGATGATGATGAAGATGTTATTTATTATTCAAAGGCTTTTAAAGATTAAGTGGAAACATAGTATTTACAGTAGCAATTCCTCCAGCAATTACAATAAACCTAATTGAGACTGTCATCGAAATAAAAATCTCATTTTATTTTATTATTCACTAGCTTCTGCCCGCGACTTCGTCCGCGTTAAATTTCTTGTTCCCCGACCCTTCCCGTTGCGTCGAATCGCCTACCCGTGCGATTTTCCCCGTTTTTGCAACATTTTTCATTAATGCTCCGCTCTTCTTCGTTGTAGCGTGATATTATATAGCATATAGCCTTCCTCGATAAATAGGCTACCCAACACAAAAAGATTTTTTTAATTCGGACCAGGAGTTCCTGAGATTAGCGCGTTCTATCAAACAAACAAACAAACTCTTCGGCTTTATAATATTAAGTATAGATTTGATCTGACATGGCATTCAATCAGTCAATTACGTTGGGATCGACAGGTTCAGCCATCCCTTCTTCCTAGCTTAGATCGGAATGATTACCCCTGCACGCGTAGCATGACCACCATAGAAAGAACTTTGTCTATTCTTGATAGAATAGAAATAGAATTGTCATGCTACGCCAGCAGAAACGGTACAAATCTTTCTACAATCTTTAATTATGCCTTTAATCATTCTACAGTCTGTAATTTTGTCTATTCTTCCTTGACCAAAACCCCTTTCTACGGTGCTCATGCTACGCATGCAGGAATAATAATAATATTCCACAACTATCACACAACGCCATCTAGTCCCAAGCTAAGCAGAGCTTGTGTTATGGGTACTAGACAACTGATAAACATACTTATATATTTCTAAATACATACATATTATAGATAAATTACACCCAGACACAGAACAAATGATCGTGCTCATCACACAAACATTTGTCCTGGGTGGGAATCGAACCCACGACCTCCGTCATAGCAGTCAGGGTCACTAACCACTAGACCAACAGGCCTGTCGAAATACATTTTATAATGCGTCTTAAGCGGCTTAGAATGTAAGCGGATAGAATTGTCAACAGTTTGGTGTTACAGTCTCAACCGATCTTTTTGTAAAAATCTATCAGTGAAAACCTGGGTGAAAAGAACCCAAATGAGAACTATGAGGAACTAAAGCTCACTTCAGTGCTGTTATTCCACCTGATGTTAAGAATTTACACCATTGGTTCACCACAATTAGCCAATATTGTTCCCATTCCTGAGACCCAAGCATCGTCTCTTTTTAGAGGGAGGTATGCGGCGTCTCTCCTCAGGCAACGGCATACCTTCGATCTTGCGCCACATTTCACCTGTGCAACTTGAGTATCTTTAAGTAGCTGCGTCAGCGAATAGAATTTCAGTGGCTGAATTATGCCCTTATACATTATTAGATTTTGATAGCGGCTCCGCCCGCAAATTATAAATACAGTGGAATCTCTATAACTCGAAATCCTCAGTAAGTCGAACGACGCCAACACATCAAGCTACTACAATCTGTCAGATTTCTTTGATAGATTTTCGACTTTATTTCTAGAGCATTAGGTTCAAGGTTCATTGGGAAAAAGTGACAGTTTCGGGTAGCTTGACCTGGTGGCGTCTGTACTTAGTTTTACTCATTGTTTACTGTGCCGTTCGAAAACATCACGTCAGCTCCGCTGACGTGTAAATCCAATACACTGTAACTCGAGTTACAGTGTTTTGCCTTAATAGCGCTCATTTGATTATTTCGAGGCAGATACATATCCCTATATTGTTATTTTTTCATTTTATGGTATGTACAAGGAGATATGAGCAAATACTAAACACTGTATTTTAGTTACATTTATGATTTGTTATGCCATAACACTGTGATTGTAGTTACAGTGTTTTTGCTGAATAAGTTTACGCGAGATACGTTGAAACTCAGACATACTTACAGTGTTTTTGATAACCAAACAACCTGGAGACGTCGCGCGCGGCGACATGACCCAGTAGGTGTGAATTTTACAGGCATTTACAAAGTGTTTCAACTATACTGCTTAGAGAAAAATTTGAAAGTTTGTAGTTGGACACATTTTCACCATATGATAAAACATCTTAATCTTTCTACAGCAGAACCAGCTCAAGATATTTGCACAAAATGTAGAAACCATGAGTTAAAACATAAATTTAATAATTAATAATCCTATGGTCTGTAATTGTAATGACTGTATAGACTTAGGCAAACATTTCGAAAACAAAAGAGATTCAAGAAGAGATTTGATATCAATAGAAGAAATGTGTAAATATTGTGATGGGTGAGACATGCTATAATAAGCTGTATATATGCAAAAAGTTAGAAAATTAAGTATGCCACTGTTAACTACAAAAAAATACTTTTTCTCAAGAAAGTTCGTACTTTTCAACGAATATTTTATGCCCCCTGGAAAAAACCAAACAAGCTGTCTGTGCAGTTTGGCATGAGGGAGAAAGTGGTGGAAAAGCTTATAAGTAATATTGCTTCTACATAAACTCATTTTCTCAGAAAATATTGCAGAGATCTATAGTCTGTAAAAGTTTTCTTAGATAACTGTAATGCTCAAAATTAAAAACAAAATACTTTTGTCTGCTTCCATAAGAGTTATTAATGATAAAATGAAAAATTTAGACAAAATTACTCTGGAATACTTTGAGCCAGAACACACTTTTATGGCCACAGATGCTGTACATGCTGCACTTACAAAAAAAAAAAAATCTAAGGGCCAAGTCTACGATATAGAGGATTTTATTTTCAATATCATAAATTCACGAAAAAACATGCCAGTCGATTTATTAGGTCACAAACAAATGATCATATTCAGTAATGATCCCAAAGCAGCATTCCCCAAAGAGAATATACACAACCTGAAAGTCATAGAATTCAGAAGAAATAATCATTATTATACAATGCAGAATTTAAGGAGATATTTTTTTTTTTGAATAATAAAATAGAACTTGAATTGCGGAAAAAACTTACAAAGGGTGTAACTGATATTTTGGACGAGATACCTAAAGAGATTGAACCTAGAGGTATTAGCGAGACAAAAAAAAAGAGTTATTTGCACTGTGCAAATCAATGCCTCAAAGAAGAACAATTTTTATGAAAATCTTGTTGTCTCGGAATCACCCAATCTTGACGAAAACATTGACTTTGATTTAATATAATAGTAAACCTAAGACTTCAAAGTAATTCATAGACTGATTATTAACAAAACGTGGATGTCATGATTAAATTGTTCCATATTTTATTTGCATTGTTAGTTTTATAATGCCCTTTTAATTACGATTTGATTCGAAGAGAGAGATAATGATCGATTTGAAAAGAATTCATTCCTGGGGTAAGCTTTTTTTCATTTCGTATTTTTGTTTTATTTCACTAAATATTTTATTTGTTACTTACTAAATATTTTTGATCTTTCGTGTTATTGTGACTTGATTGATATTTTTTTAATTGTTTCAAGATTTGATTCGAAAAGAAAGATTCATTACTTTAGCTTTTTTTTGTTTATATTCTAATAAACATTTTTTTTTATTTTAAAACAGGATTTATAGTCTTTGACGTAAACAAAATTGAACAAGCAAAATATACGATGTTATTGCAAACTATGGCTACTATTGTTATTCTTTCTTCTTTCGGACGCCTTATTATTGATAAACTAATACATTGTATTTGAAAATACAGTATATTGTTGTATGATCCAGTAGTTCTTTTCTAATAAAATCTGTAACTAAAGATACAGTGTTTTGCTCAAACAATCGAGAACATTTATTTAAGTTTTATAGAGACAATACACGTTTACTTAGTTAATTCTAATTGTATAGATATCATGGTTGTAAACTGTACATGGCTAGATAAAACGTAAAATTACCTTGAATTTGATACCTGACACATAACATAATGTTATAATAATATTACCAAAACATGCTAAAAACCAAAAGAAGTTTTAAAAGCCCTTTTCTCGAAATGGGTATTGCTGAGATACAGTGTTTTGGATTCACACGTCAGTCCGGCTGTCACTAAAAACCAGCGCTGGGGTTTTGTCTCGCATAGGGTCGCTGCATTATGCTGAGCGATGGCCGTTTTGCGTGGATGTGACGCATTTTTTCCCCAGCTATTTATATTTTTGTTGTTTTCTGACTTTCTTTGCGTCATATTTATCGCAAAAATAAAAGTATTTTCTTTCTTTCTGAGCGTATATCCATAGGAAGCGATTTTTTTTATATTATGTAGGGCTGGATATATTTGAATTGTCACAACTTTCTTATTCACCATCGACACGCTAAGAAGACCTATAGCTGATCTCACACAAATGAACCTATACACCATTCCATTCTTATAACAGTACTATTTATCACTGATAAGCATCCCGTTAGTCAATTAACATACTAATGTTGCCAATTATACATTATTAATTATCGACACATCAGAAGTATTAGGTCGCCATCAACTATCATTAGGCAGGATTAAAGATATAAAGGGTAACACCTGCCACGGGAAAACAAGTCTTGTGTACGCTTTAATTATTTTTAAAACTTAAGTTAGGGGGATGAGGGGTGGTAGTCGTAAATGTTTTTTTTATATAATGGCGGCGCCAGCTTGAATGGCTTTGCCAGTAGTCAACTTTCGCGGTCTTCTAGAAAGATTAAGCCATAGGTTCCCAAATTATTTTTCATCCTACCATCTCGGAAAGAGTATTTTTAATCTTCAATATCTGAGTGGAAAAGCCGTTTTTATTCTCTAGAGGATAAAGTAAATTGAATTTAGAACATCGTGTGCACTAAGTTTGTGAATTAAAAAAACATTAAACCTATTTACTGCTAACTCTATGGTGCCGAATATATCATACAACTTTTTTTTAATTTGTTAAAAACTCAGACTCGGAACCTTCTTGATATACTTTTTTTTTAATTTGCTTTGCGCGCGCCATTTTACTTTTCACGTCACCAACATTACAGTACCTAATAAAAATATTACACTCGACTTAAGTAATTGTAGCAACGTTACTTTCAATTTTTCATAATTATACCTAAGTATCATTTGAAATAATTTAAAGATTATTCTGTAATACTTACCTATCATAATGTAGTAAATAATAAATGTTAATACCTTAACTGAAATAAAAGTATCTTGTGATTGAAATGCTTTTTTTTGCATATTTAGTCATTTCCTCGCTGAGGTGGGATGAAAAGTTACGTGTTGCACTCGAGTGCAAAGATTTTTCACCTCGTGCTCTTTTGATTCCCTCGCTAACGCTCAGGATTCTAATTTTTGAATCACTCGCTGCACTCGTGATTCAATTTTAGAATCCTTCGCTTGCTTGGTCATCAAAATTGAGCACGCGGTTAAAAAGCAACTTTGCACTCTTGTATAACAAATAACTATTAATGGCCTTTTTATCACACAGATAAAAAAAAAAGAAAAACTATGAGTTACTGAGCCTGTTCAAGATATATAAACTTATGCAAATAGAAACAAAAATAAAAGAATTAAATAGAAAGAAGTGATGTTGACAAAAAACAGAAATACTTATGTTTAATTATAATAACACTATTTACATATTATAATATAACGTGGGCATTTATGAAACATCAGACGCTAGGTGCACGATTGCAATTGGTCGTTACTATACATAGAGAAGAAACAGCAAGAAACACTGTGCTTACTCTTTAAAAAAATTGCATTTACAATGTTTTCAAATTACGGTGTAGGTTTGGTAAGACAGTGGAGGCCTGTCACCAGTCCACCCGGTAAGGACCAAGCTCGGGTCGACGGCGCGTAGTGTTCCACGCGCGCCTCAAAGAGATGTCAGCAGCACTGAAGGGGTCTGCTAGGACCGATGCTTGCCGGGGTCGCGTGATTGTTCGAAAGAGATACCGTGACCCTGGCACATGGGCAACTGAAGGAACACGGGTGGGCTTTAGTCAGTAAAAGTCTGACATGCCCTCCCGCTCCGCACAGAGCGGGAGAAGTCATTTCATGATTTCCCATCCAAAAAAAAGAAGGTCTGTCACCAAATACCAGTTACATAAAAAAGTCTACAAATCTACAGTCTACACGGCCTATAATGTTCTCACATTCACAAAATATTAAAAACTCTTAAATATAAAAGATAAATAAAATAAAAAAACCAAATGACATATGTAATTGCTATTGCGGCAACTTACAAAATCACCAATAGGTAGGTATTTTGGCTAGTCTCATCATTAGATTTTTTATGCTATCAATTTTTTGGCCGAACGAGCAAAATTTGCAAAAATCGTACAACTTCA
Source organism: Aporophyla lueneburgensis (assembly GCA_932294355.1). NCBI lineage: Eukaryota > Metazoa > Arthropoda > Insecta > Lepidoptera > Noctuidae > Aporophyla > Aporophyla lueneburgensis. The sequence goes on along the minus strand of OW028758.1, from coordinate 22,067,656 downwards.
TTTCTTTGGTTCGTGTGAGATAGACACATTTCCATAAAAGTAAATAGTCTGATGCTACATACAATCATGAAGAGGTATGCCAGACTGTTAGTTTTATAATTATTAATGTACCTACTTTTAATCCATCTAACGTTCACACACATCCTTTAATCATTCAGTTCTCTGCTAGTGCTGTGCAGTTTTGTAAGTACTCATTCACAATACGTAAAACTGTATGTGAAGTTTGTTTGTATACATACGTTTTAGTGATAAGTCGATGGAAGAGTAGTGTTGGCCCAGTGGTAACTGCCGCCATTTCGAGTTGTAAGCCATGGGTTTGAACCTAGACACGCGGTTTATTTTGTGAAAATGAATTCATCATTAGGTACTGCTCTCAAAACGGTGAATAAAATCTCATGAAGAAATCGGCAGGTGGCAATACATCTAACCTCCACCAATCCGCACTGGGCCCACGTGTTGGATTATAGCTTACTTCCTTTAACGCAGAGGAGGCCTGTTTTCCAGCAGTGGGAGTCGTAGAAGTGCCATATCAATAGGTAAATAAATACATTGGTAAAACAGAGAGTTCAATCGAAAAGTGACGTATGTCTTACTGAATCACTGGTAAAGTCTCTTTTAATATCCAAAATGAAGATAATAAAACACCCCATCAGTTCTCTCAGAAAATCGACCGTAACATTGATACAAAAAATTCCCACTAATATGTCATTTGCCAGCATAACTTAGTTTTAATTTATATGCTCCTGCGCGTGCCCACTATAAATCTGCAATGCCTCATGTAAATGTCATATTGGCTTGGAATATAGAATTATTAATTGCTCATGTTTCTCCGCGAGCAGTAACCGTGTTACAGGTTCTTGTGTGAAATTGGGATGTTTCTAAAATTCCCAGTTCGATGATCATAAAATGACATCATATCTTGTTTTCCCGAAGGTTTGGGCAGAGACGGCTAGCCTATTGCCATCAACTGGGCTGCTAGCTGCTACTGAGAAATTCCACAAAGAAAAACCCAATAACAATTTGCTTGATCCGGGAAACAGATCCAGGATCTCATGCTCAGCAGTGGCACTTGCAGCTACTAGACCAGCGAGGCAGATGTAAAAAAATGCAGTGTTTCTCGAACCTTTGTCATAGAGGTTCGTAAAATTGGTGATCACGCTCAGAAAATTTAAGACAAGATTAAACATAAAAAGATATGGTAAAACAGTTGCTAATCAAAACTTAAAGCAACGTTTGTTAAAGGAGTGACTGGACAAGTTAACTTGTGTGCTCCTTTCCTCAAAAGACCATGTCAGACACTAATCTACATGGTCCTCACATGATCTGACCAAGACTTGTTTGGACTTTAAAAGAGACTGTGATCTCTAAGTTTGTTTCGACTTTTTATTTTTTATTTATTTTCAGATTAGCCAGATAAGAATAGCCGACTTCATCCAGGAAAAAAAAAATATATTTGACGTGTTAAAAGTGTTTGTATAAACCTATTTGTATAAATAAAACTCATTTATCAGTTACATAACTCACTCTACCGTTATAATGTTGCTGTGACATTGACAGTTTCTGACAGGCAGTATAGCTACCAACCTTTGTGCCTAATCTTTTCATCTACCGACAGAAATCGTAACAAAAAATGTTCACATCAACATCTGTTAAGTCCATGTCTAGAAGCGCATATTTCGATATAACGTTAAGGCTCATTAGTCGGTTCGCACAAATTTACTCGCCCGAAACGGGCGAATGGACATTTTTAAATAAGTTATTTAGAAATTTCTATATTCAACACGCACGCAGTTAATTTGTTGGTGGGTGAATTGAAAACTTCAGAAATACTTATTAGGCAATTGGAACGTTTTGAATTTTATAAAATACAGTTAATAGAAAAACAATGTATTCTTCTTACTAGATATAAGGAGAAAATGGAGCTAATGTTTTTACTTAACTGCACAATTTTCAAAACGTGCCAAGTGCATAAAACATATTTCTGGCATGGGTGATACACATAATACCAACCAAATATTACCTATTTAAAAGTGTCCATGCTCCCGTGTCGGGCAAATTCGTAAGAATTGACTAATAACCCGAATCCAGTCAAAGAACACGTAAATTAACTTAGTGCAAATAGCGAAAGTAAAAAAAACGTGTTGATTGGCCTGTTTAGGTGAATTTGTGCAAATTGACTAGTACACCAGTATAACCCGAAGTTAAGGTCCATCTAGAGACTATGACAGTTTAACTAAGTAACAGTATTATTTATGCAGAACACGGTGTATACTTCACAGTTGTGCCCTGTCAAAGAACAGCTGACGTCTGATGTACAAGAACTTTTTATTTAAATTTATCATAATTAAAAGAAGCCAGCTTCCGTAAACTTTAAGACTGTCTAACAAAGATCAGAAGGCCAATCCTCGTAATTAAAAACGTTAAAAATTTAGTCGTATACTCATCTCAGTGACAGTAAAATGTCAAAAACTTGTCAAAAATGTAGAGAAAATCGAAGTATTTTTGTCAGATCGAGAATGACAAGATTGAACTTTCTTAAAATAACATAAACTATTATTAAAATTGTTGATTTGCCCAAACATAAATTAACTTAGCACAAATGGTGCAAAAAACACAAAAATGTTGATTTTCTCGTTCTGCGCGAGTTAATTCGTGCGAATCGACTAATAACCCGAAGTTGAATGCCAACAACTTGTCAAAAATGTATGGAAAATTGAGGTATTTTTGTCAGATCGAGACTGAATCATGACTATGAACTCTATTAAAATTACGTAAACTGCCACTCTGTCATTAAAGTTGTTGATTCACTCTAAATAAATTAACTTTGTGTGAATTGCATACAGAAAATAATGTATTATTTAATAGTGTCGATTCACCCATTTCGGGCCAATTCGTGCGAATCGACCAATAACCCGAAGTTAGGTCAATCTAGAGACTATGACAGTTTAACTAAATAACGCCATTATTTATGCAGAACACGGCGCATACTTCACAGTTGTGTCCTGTCAAAGAACAGCTGATGTACAAGACCTTTTTATTTACAATTATCATAATAAAAATACATACAGTCATCGTTCATGAACTTTCGAAGTGTCGAACAAAAATATGTTATTAAAATTTGATGTAAAACTATCGAATTGTCATTCGTGAAAGTATTATTTTGTGTTGTTTATTGTGCAAAGGTGTTTTTTGGTTTCGGGAGGATAAAGAGCGTTATTGTTTATTTTATTGTGGTGTGATAAAATTGGTCTTTATACACGTATGGTGTTCTTTATCATAATTAGGGAAATATTCGTGATCAATAATACATAGGTATTATCAAGACTTAAGTTTTAAATGGAGTTCTAAGACTGTTGATTCCTGAATCTTAATTATTCATCTAAAAATTAGATAAGATAAGATATTTTCCTATTTGTCTAAAACCTGATTATACAGACATGGCATGCAAGATGTTACATAAAATAAAATCTGTCATGATTTGCCTCAACAGGGCGTACGAATTTATATAGACAAACATCACATAATAATAATTGTTTCATTATTTATTGCAATGAATACCTAATACTAATTAAATCCATACTAATATTATAAATGGGAAAGTGTGTGTGTCTATTTGTCCGTCTTTCACGGCAAAACGGAGCGACGAATTGACGTGATTTTTTAATTGGAGATAGTTGAAGGGATGGAGAGTGACATAGGCTACTTTTTTTTCTTTCAATACTCAATATCTTTATTGCTTTACCATGTGAACTTAGGTGGTAACTATATAATTTAGATAATTATGGACCCTGTAGGGCACAGCAAAAGCATAGGATCTTTTTTAGGTGGCTGGGGTAAACTTAGAAAAGCCGGGCTTTTCCCATGGACAATTGTATGTAGCATGTTCGCGTGTGTCCAATGCCCAAAATCTTTACATTTAATCCCCAAATGGGAAGACATATAATATCGTCTACAGTAGTGTATTAAAATAACATTCTGTTCCGAGTTCTGTTCTGTGTTCTAAATCAGGAAAAGAGAACCGTGTTACCCCGAATTTAATCTTTCGGGCTTCTGATGACCCGTTGGTAATGAATGTCAAGGATCCACGAATAATAGCTGTTACCAACGGCTATTATCTCGACATGTGACATTTTTGTATTTTTTTAATTTTAACAATGTTGTTAGTTTTGTCATTTAGTTTATTAGTTTAAGTTCTTAGCTGTCGCATTAGGGTAAACCTTATAATGATAGTTTAAGCAGTTATAAATAAATAAATTTAATAGCAATGTATAGACGGTCACGGTCACGGTCGATCCACAAACGAGCCGCGGCAAGCATAGCTAAACTTGATCGACTCATGCGGTTGTTATTACTTAGCAACGAGCCCGCATCATAATAATAATTATTAAATAATTTAATAATCTAGAAAATTCACAATAATACCTACTTTTCCGATGCCTCGCTACATTACTCATCCTAGTTGACTAACTTTCATGAAAGTAAATGTTTGCTTTGTAATTAAACGCATTACTGCTTTTAAACGTCCAGTGTTGGGTATAAGAACGAACAGCGTACTTCTTTATTTACGACTAGCTTTTGCTCGCGACTTCGTCTGCGTGATATTTCTCATTTTAACATTAAATTATTAATCATATAGTTTTACGTTACTGAACTTATCTTACAACTTACTAGCAATATCCTTCAATATCCCTTGTTTTACGCAACTAGAGTGTAGTGCTATCTCTCCACTAAAATTATAAGTTATTTCTTTGGTATTTCAGACTATGTGTCTTTATGGGTTTAATAATTGCGTAAAATAAATGTTATTTAATTTAATTTAGATTCATGGAAATCTGTGCAACGGTTGTTTCTAAAAACAATACAAACACACAGAAGCACCTTGGAATTTATAGTTTAATGTAAACCAGTAAAAAGTCATAATGATAAATCGACAGTGCAATTGTAGGATTGGTCTCATAATGTAATTTTAGTAAAGTAATTGCTAACTGGTAGTTAGAGGTGAAATAGCAGTCATTTGTCTTGGGAATTGGATGGGTTGGGACTTCTGTGGTAGGTTGCTTGACCTTTGCGGCTGAGGTCATTGTCATTGTTGTGATGGGTCATAGATGCAATGTAGTCTTGTTAATTCCGTATTTAAGTTGACATTAAGTGAATTATGATGTAGATAGAGAGGAGATGACGACTTAAGAAGACTAGACTAGAGAAGTGTGGAAGAAAAAGACATGTTGCACCGACCACAAATGAACTGCGGTAAAATTGATGATGAATATGCCTTCACTGGCTCACCACCACATCAAGCGCTACCGTGCAGACCTGCTTCACCGTCTCTGTTTTCCGCCATTATTCCTCACTGAAAGATGACATTAGTGAAAGCAGCTGCCTCCGCTTGTGTGCATGAGACTGTGTTTACATTTCTATTAAATAGATACACTTCATGCGAAATTTATATTTTTGGTAAGTTTATAATTGCTACTAAAATAGAATGTAATATACATGGTGGCATTCCTTGACATGTAAACTGTAACTATGAATTCAGCACATGATTCTAAACTCAAATTTTTTGACACTAGTTTTTTTTGTACAAAATTAAATTGTTATTGGGAATTGCACCCTACTGTGTACAATAAAATACATTAAAATGTTAAAGCCCGACCATTTTAAATATAGAAAAGATTTGTTAAAAAGAAATAATTTTAAAAGTTATTGCTCTGTAGCTGGATTTTTGCCGATTTTTTTTAAATAGCTGTTGTTGCCGGGTGGCTGAATTACGAAATGCAGGTCGTAGTTTACAGGCAGGTTTACTTTCTTTAAATTATTTTCATCACTACTGTTCTCAAAACGATGAAGAAAAACATCGTAAGGAAAATTCTAAAACCAAAAATTCGATAACATGTGACATTTACCAACACGTACTGGGCCCGCGTGGTAGTTTATGACCTACTCCCTCTCACCGAGAAGAGACTTGATCGATTCGTTTTCGCTATCGCTACCCACCACGAGGGTTAAATATTAACAGCTAATTTAATTCTAAACTGTCTATCACATGTCTAGCCTATACTACACTATGACAATGTTATTCTTTATATTCGTTAAAACTGTATCTCAATTTATCTCCACTCTTTAAGCCTTGTTTAGTCAAAGCCATTATCTTTTAACAAGATTATGTGGTGCTTATAACAGTTGGTGTCGATTTCCGTTTTAACGACGCACAGTGTTTTATGAAGACGATTTTTCGGACATTGCTTTTTTATATAAACAACTGATAGTTTAAGTTATTTCAATGCAATATTTCGTATCCCCATTTCTCTAGTATGTTTAGTTTATGAGATATAATTTTTTGAAAATCGTCTTTTTTACAACCAGGTATTTAGAAAAAGAATCATATCTCTGAAACTAAATATGATACGCAATTGTGACATAAAAAAAATCGAAGGCGTTTTTTATGTTGCATATTTTAAAGTACAAATAAATTTCGGAACTTCGTTAGATTCAGACTTAAACGAGGTTTTCAGTTTTTAGTTTTTATTTTTTTTTCTCAGTAATTCCGTCGTATTTGGAAAAGTTATTTATACTAAAATTAGGCCCTTTATCCTCCCTACATACCACAAAAATAACACATCCTAATTGCGTGGAATCTAGAAACCACAACATTTTTAAGTTCGATCCGTATTCTACGTCGTTAGGGTTGTCACGCGATCATATTATATTAGTTCATATCCGGATCTGAAGTTATGTCTATATTTATACCAAAGTTATCCACACAATCAGAAGAATCGCCAAACTTAACGGGCAGTGGGCAGGGCACATTTACATTTTAATGTAATTTTTGATTTTCAGAACTACCTCCAATAGAACAATTCAGGGGTTTTTAAAGATCGTATGGAGGAATCTTATTTCTTAGGTTAATAAACTTAAAACTTAGCACAAATTAAAATCAAAATAATGATTGTCATTGCCGATTCTGTTGTACACCGAACTAAACTATCTCTAAAATTCCTTACTTTTGGATATGAGAATTGTAACGCTATTCTGCAAGACAAAATCTCTAAATTTAAAAATTATTTGGCACGACTAAAATCGAATTTGACAATCGCGACTCAACGTGGTATTTTTTTTTTCTTTTGGCTTCGCATCGTGGTACTTGTGCGCTAAGCAATGAATTTTTTGAGAGACGAAGGCGCGCGCTAGGAGGCAGCCTGGACGTGTTTTCAACCGACGAAAAAAACGGAGGAGGTTATCAATTCGACGCTTACATTTTTTTTTTTTTTATGTATGACCACGCGTAACTTTTTGCATAGTGATCCGATTGTGACAATTCTTCTTCTGTTGGAAAGGGTATACTCCCAAGGTGGTCTCATATAAATTTGGAAAACAAAATCGAACCCTAAGGGTCGGAAAACAGGGGATGATTGATTGTTCACTCACTGATTGTAATGTATAAACACGCATAACTTTATACAGAGTAGTCCGATTTTGATAATTCTTTTTGTGTTGGATAGGGTATACCTTGCCAAGTATTATTAGTACATTAAAGCCACAAAAAATATAAAATAAAAACTTTTTAACAAAAAATTAAACCGCCGAAAAACTGAAAAGCATAAAATAATAAACCTTAAAATTTTGAGTCGGCGCTGAAAAATCAATGAACAAGGATCACTCAAAGCGCCGACTCATAAATTTAAGGTTTATTATTTTATGCTTTTCAGTTTTTCGGCGGTTTAATTTTTTGTTAAAAAGTTTTTATATATAAAAATTTTCACTTTTTGTTTGAAAAATATAAAAAAATATTACCCACGTGTTGAGATTTAAATGTGCAGGGGTTTTAAAGGGGGTCGAAATTTTCATTATTTTTGTGATAGGACACGCCATCTTCGAGATATAAGCAAAAGAAAAGGAAAACAAAAAATACAGTACTATCTTTGCCCGTGAAGGCGAGGCCTTAGTGTGAATTTTAGTTCATGATCACTAGTCTTATTCCACACTTTTAATCGCGATTAAAAATAGTCAGATTTAGTTAAAATAAATGATTAAGTCAACATTTTTGGTGAAAACCGTCAAACTCAGAATAGCAAAATTGTCATTTTCATTAAACTAATAATTCAGTGCAATCTTGGTGCTATCAAACTAAAATATAGTTAAGTTGTGTCACTTTTAGTCTATTTCAGAATAGAAAATCGTTGTTTGACAGGGATAAACCAAATTTAAGTGATTTTTAGTTTAGTTTAGAGAATTTTGTGACAATAGAATCGGCCCGTTATTCGTTTGTCAAAACTACCGTCAAAATTCAGTTTTAAAGGGTGTTAAAGTTTTTATGCAAATATGCGCGAACGAAGTTGCTGGCCAAGTGTAGTTTCAGTATAAATAACTTATCCCAATACTACGGAATTATCGAAAACAATATAAATAAAAAACTAAAAACCTTTTATAAGTCTGGATATAACAAAGTTCCTAGGATTAATAGTCGAAATTTTAATAACCAATACGTACCATTAAATAAAAATTGAGTCATCAAAATTCAGATTAGAAAGTGACAACCCTAGGAAAAACAGTTAATTTGGAATAATTTCTAGATTCCACGCAATTAGGATCTGTTATTTTTGTGGTATGTAGGGAAGATAGAGGGCATAATTTCAATATAAATAACTTTTCCAAATACGGTGGAATAACCGAGAAAAAAAATAAAAACGAAAAACAAAAAACCTCGTATAAGTCAGAATCTAACGAAGTTCCAAGATTTTATTATACTGTAAAATATGCAACATAAAAAACGCCATCGATGTTTCTAAGATCACAATTGCGTATCATATTTAGTTTCAGAGATATGATATTTTTTCTTAATACCCGGTTGAAAAAAAGACGATTTTCAAAAAATTATATCTCAAAAACTAAACATACTAGTGAAATGGGGATACGAAATATTGCATTTAAATAACTTAAACTATCAGCTTTTTATATAAAAAAGCAATGTCCGAAAAATGGTCTTCATAAAACACTGTGCGACGATTATTTGATGTTGTCGATGGTTCGTTGTTTTTCGTCATTATTGCTCGTTGTTGTTGTTCATTCTTGTTGTTGGTCTTCGTTGTTGTTCGTTTGGTTGTTGTTTTTGTTGTTATTCGTTGTTGTTGTTGTTTGTTGTTGGTGAGTTCGTTTTGTTGACTTGCCTTTTTTTCTCTTTCTTTTTTTCTTTATCTCTTTATCGTAGCACGTAGCGTTCCGTAGTTTCTGTCTACCCCATGGGAAAAAGGCGTGAATTTATGTATGCATTATGTGTACCTCTTTGATACTTTTAATTTAAGAGCCCATTCTGCCTACCCCACAAAATTATAATAATTATTTCTACAAGCACCTCGACAATTAATTCTCTTAACTACTGTTACACGTTTACTCATAAAACTGTGTGTCTCGTAGTATTTTTTATTTTCCATTAAAAAATCGTCCCACGTCGCACACACCTGCGCGGGCGCAACAATCAACATTTTAATTATATCCATTTTTATACCTTTAACTCTTAATATTGCAAAAAATGTGCGACTTTTTGAGTTATCACTCTTTGGGAAGTTCGAACACCGTTTGTTCTTTTTTTCTAGGCTCTGATGGCCCAGTGGTTAAAAATAATAACAGCCGTACCGGTGGATCGAAGTTTAAGCTATAAAATGAAGTAAAATGTTTATTTCTATAAGTAGGTCTTATAATAAACTTTTACACGTCAATATTTTTTGGTCAATATTTTAAAAGGTAGATGCCTCCGATTTCCTGGTCGACTGCTCCCTGAGAAGGGACGCAGAATCAAACTCAGAAGTCACGGTTTCTTTGTAAATCCAAACCTTCTATTATTCGAATTTTATGTGAGTCTAACAAGGGCAATGTCTGGAAGAGCCTTAAGAAGAAAGAGCCATTGCAGCTTTGAGCTGACCTGTCCCAACAGACGGCATGTATGCATCGGTCATCGTGTAGCTCAACCCTACGTTTGCCACGGTCGATTTGTGTATGGGTGGCCGTACATTCCAGAGACACCTCCGTACCTCGGAAAGCATGTTAAGCCGTTGGTCCCGGCAGTAATTTGTAGATCTTTGTTAGAGGTTTCGGGTAGTCAGAGGCCATAAAGTCTGACAACCAGTCTAACCAGGGGTATCGTATTACCCAGTGATAGGGTTGTGGAGGTCAGGTATTATCTCGCTCCATGTAAAATAGTGGTATTCAACTGCATCCGTAGTGTGGTTTGGTGCCGGACGTAAAGAACAGCGCCATCACGTATCTTCCCGTGGGTGTCGAAAGAGGCGATTAAGGGACTTACTAGAGAATGGGTAGCAGCGTTTTTAATTTAGTTCACTACCAACCTCGGAACCAAAAGGTTGTCTTCAAGAAGTATATATTGTTTTTTTATTGAGTACGTAATTGTGGTGCCGTACATAAAGAATAGCCCCAACCCATTTCTTCTCGTGCGTGTTGTAAGAGGCGACAAGGGACTTACTAGAGAATGGGCAGCAACTTTCTCTATGCAAATGCATGTGTGTTAAAATTACCATCATACTGCGATCGTCAACCCGCCTGCCAAGCGTGACAATTATACAATACAACAACAATACAATCCTTTATTTCAGGCTGCTAAGGCCCATAAAAACAATACATGAATAATATAAAAACAATAACTATAAACTTATACATATTCTATAAAACTAAACTAAACTAAAACTATCACTAAACACGTAATGGTGACGGCGTCATGTTCCGCTGCGTGGTGTCGCGTAACCGTCCTCGGAAACGCCGATATACGACACCTTTCGGCCAAAAGTCCTCTCTTAAGCAGGTCTGTAGATGGTCGGTTGGAACTCGTACCACGAACTACTTAAAGTTGATGTTGTGGCGCGATTCCAACCTTTCGACCCTCAGAGTCCAGTCCAACCCCATCAAATTTAGGGCGGCCTATGTCCAGCAGTGGACATCTTTCGCCTGAAATGATGATGATGATGACGTAATTAGATAGTTTGTTAAATGCTGTTTTATACATTGTGTGCAAGAATTATAATTTCTAGATAAGGCGTGTGCATGTGAGGATGTAGGCACAGTTACCTACATCACACAAAAGTAGTCTAGCTTTTAGAGAAACTGGCCCTTATAGATATTTTCCAAAGTGATCACCAGTCCCTGACAGAGAACTGTCTTTACGACATTTGCATACATTAGTAGGTAACAGAAAAACATATGTACCCTACTATAATGTTGTAGTTAACAAACACCACATTATATATCTAAGGTTGAGATACTTTATATCCATAACGTAAAAGGAATTATTTGCAATACTTTGTCCACCAAGTATATTGACGATGCAATCAATTTCATCTAACTGAAGTCGTTATTCTAAATAGAGATAAATTGTCGTGTGTATGAAATTACGAACTTGACATAATATTCTAATAATACATGCCTGGCTAGGGATAAATTAATACAATGTCTATATTGCTAATTGTCCTATCATTCTGATTAGGCAACTCTATTGGATACCATGTATGTAAAAGACTATTGAAGAATAGCCCTGTGTTCCTGTTGTGTGATCAGAAGACTAGACATTCTATAAGAATAGACACCCCGGGTATTTGTCAATTCTTTATGGTTCCTTAGTCCTTAAGTCCTGTAAAAGTAACTGAAATGTATTTTTTTTTTCCTTCTCCTATCATAAATATTTTGCAGAACAAGACGGCAAGTTTTAACGTTCCTCCGTTAGTGAAGTTAGCATCCTATTGCTGTATTCAAAACCATATAAAGTAACAATTTAAACACCACTAAAAAGATTTTTTAACCGACTTCAAAAAGAAGGAGGTTATCAATTCGACTGTATTTTTTTTTATGTTTGTTACCTCATAACTTTTGACTGGGTGAACCAATTTTGATGATTCTATTTTATTTGAAAACTGGTGCTTCCCGAATGGTCCCATTTTAATTTGGTTTCATTTGGACAATGGGGTCTATGTGAAAACCATATAAGTCTTAAATTTGCATTACGTATTTGCGCAACAAAGGAACGAATAACGCGATTAAATTAGTGCGGAGTTTCACAACTAAAAAGTAAAAAAATGAAAACTGTTACAAAAAAAACAACCGACTTCATTAAAAAAAACACTACAAAATCAAAAATAACTTTAATTTCGGAAGTCGGTGGCAAAAACCTTAAACACAGATCCTTAGACACCGACTTTCGAAATTAAAGTTATTTTTGACTTTGTAGTGTTTTTTTTAAGGAAGTCGGTTGTTTTTTTTTTTGTAAAAGTTTTTTTATACAATTCTATTAAAATTATTTTTAGGTATCAGGAACAGCGTTCCTTTTTCTTCCTGTGGGTAGGTAAAAGGTAATCATAAGAGGCGCCTAAGGGACGTACCAGAGAATGGGCAACAGCATTCTTTATGCATATTAGCAGCATTCTACAATCGTCAAGCCGCATGTTACGGACTCCCGGCCACCGTAGGCACGAGCTTGCGGGCGGCGAGCAATGGGTAGCTCGCTGCCCGGTAAGGACCAGGCTCGGGTCGACGGCGCGTAGTGTTCCACGCGCGCCTCAAAGAGATGTCAGCAGCAGTGTAGGGGTCTACTAGGACCGATGCCTGCCGGGGTCGCGTGATTGTTCGAAAGAGATACCGTGACCCTGGCACAGTGGCAACTGATGGAACACGGGTGGGTTTTAGTCAGTAAAAGTCTGACACGCCCTCCCGCTCCACCCAGAGCGGGAGAAGTCATTTGATGATTTCCCATCGTGAAAAAAAAAAAAAAAAAGCCGCATGTTAGCCGGGGCGCGAATTTACAAAGGCTATACTATTTTAGTCACGAGTCAGACTCTAATCAGTGAGCTTTTGTTTCTGAATATTACTCGACAATACCTAGTCTATCTCAGTAAAAAAAATGACTCAAATAGACTAGCTTTTTGTTTTGATATTTTCAAAGAAAATGCACGTACAAAATCTAGTACCATTTCAGTCACGCGTGGACGAAATCCCATCCATGGTTAATACCCCGACTCAGAGTACCCCGACTCGGATAGGTTAGGTTAGAAGGCTAAGGCGGGAGCGAAGCGGAGCGGAGCTCCCGCCTTAGCCTTCGTGGTTATTTTTTTTTAAACCACCCAGAAATAGGAGCCCCGCTCCGCGGGGCTCCGTCAACCTATCTTAGCGCAGGTGGCAATCAGTTACATACATATTAATTTTGAATACATATTAATCAAATAGATAAGCTTCAATTATAGGTTGATAGTTACATGGCAACTGTTATCATTTTAATTGCTCGTTTCTATTATGTATTTGATAAACAAAAATAAAACGAATTAACAAACGAGAAGTACTTTTATTAGGTTAGTACTTTTAAAGAACACTACCGTAGGGTAGTACTTTTAAAGAACACTACCCACTTGTTGCGAGTATAAATTTAAAAATATCACGCCAAAAGCTTAGCTATTCGAGTGATATGTATTATATACGCCCTGCTCACGTGCCTCGCAGCCCCGCGCCCGTCAGCACCGCTCCTCTACGCAGCGCTGTCCGAACTCCTCGCCACGTCTCGCTGCCAGTGTCTGCAGCTCTGACGAAACCCTGCGTCACTGCGAGTGACCCAGGCGATCCAACTATGAAACGTAAGCCTGATGAAGAGGGTTTCGTGACGGTGCAAAGGAGGAAGCACCATTCGCGAACCAACAAGAATCGCTGCGGGAAAGCTACTGCAAAGTCCAATGTCAGCTTGCGCGCTGCTAAGCCGAACACTCCCGTGTACATTTCCCGCCTACACTACACCACTAAGGCGGAAGACATTGTGGAGTACGTACGCCAGAAGACGAAGTACATGCCGAGGGTACAGTTACTGGAGTCACACCGCAACGTCAACTTCAAGGCGTTTGTGGTGCGTGTACCAAATTGCTATCTGCCCGTCGTCATGGACGAAGACTTTTGGCCACAGGACGTGGTGTTCCGTCGCTTCCGCGGACAAGTGCCACAGGACATCTCACGGACAAGCTAACTTAATAGTGAAGTGCTACTAACATAGTTTATAGTACTATTATTAACACATGTTTTTGTATAATACTTATGTATGTTAGTTTGTAAGGTATTTGTCTATGGGTCTTTGTTACCTGAAAATAAATGTTTTGTTTTTTTTATTATTATTATTATATAGAACTAGATTTTGTCCGTGCATTTTCTTTGAACATATTAAAGCAAAAAGCTAGTCTATTTGAGTCAATTTTTTTACTGAGATAGACTAGGTATTGTTGAGTAATATGCATAAACAAAATCTCACTGATTAGAGTCTGGCTCGTGACTGAAATAGTATAGCCTTTGTAAATACGCAGCCGGGGCGATTATTACAAACCCCTCTTTCGGCTGAAATGACGATCATAATGTAAAACACGGTGTAAAGTTCCTCCGTAGAAAAGATAGGACCCTCCGACCAGACAGGTATCGTATCTGGTGACCAATGCGCGACAATGGATGTCGGGATGACGTATATTATGCTAGTAAACTATTTTGGATTTTACGTGACGTCAGTGTGATGCGTAGGTATGTGGCGATGTAGCTGCGACGCCACTTTATTTGGTTTGAGTACTGCAGCAACAGCTAAAGTCCTACTTAGATTTATTGATCATAAAAATAATCAAGATGAAAAACTTTTTAACAAAAACATAAACCGCCAAAAAAACTGAAAAGCATAAAATAATAAACCTTGTTCATTGATTTTTCAGCGCCGACTCAAAATTTTAAGGTTCATTATTTTATGCTTTTCAGTTTTTTTCGGCGGTTTAATTTTTTTTTAAAGTTTTTATTTTACAATTTTTTGTGACTTTAATGTACTAATAATACTTGGCAAGGTATTGCCTATCCAAAAAAAAAAAGAATTATGAAAATCGGACTACTCTGTATAAAGTTATTCGTGTTATACATTACAATCAGTGAGTGAACAATCAATCATCCCCTGTTTTCCGACCCTTAGGGTTCGATTTTGTTTTCCAAATTTATATGGGACCACCTTGGGAGTATACCCTTTCCAATAGAAGAAGAATTGTCACAATCGGACTACTATGTAAAAAGTTATGCGTGGTCATACATAAAAAAAAAATATTTACGCGTCGAATTGAGAACCTCCTCCGCTTTTTTTTTCGTCGGTTGAAAAGCAGTGGTAGCCCAGTGGTAAACTCCTGGGCGTACGTGTCGGTTCAAACCCAAGCAGGCATTTTATTTTGTGTAAGTAATTTCTTTGTTTAACACTGCTCACAAAAGGGGCGTGTGGCTAAGTAATACGAGCCGCATGGATCGGTCGATCAGGTTAAGCTACGCTTGCCGCGGTTGGTTCGTGGATGGGTGACCATCTTTACATACCAAGACTCCTCCGCGCTTCGGGAAGCAGCCTCAGCCGTTGGTCCCGACTGTCATTTGTGGATCTTTGACAGTATTTACGGGTCGTCAGAAGCCCGAAAGTCTGACAATCCGTCTTATCAAGGGGTATCGTATGACCCAGTAACTGAGTTGTGGGGGAAAAAGACAGGCAGTCACTCTTTATAAGGTGTATCTATTCATATACGAATTATTTTAAGGGGTACACCTGTAGGTGGTAAAGAAGCTATAGAAGCAAAAAAGAAATTTTTTATCTAAGCGTTTTTGAATTCTCGTAATTATTATAATTTTAAAACTACTTGAGACGTTTTGCGTAAAACCTTTACTCCAAATTCTATGAATGGTCCGCCTGACGCTGCGAGGGCGATGACCGGATGGCACAAGCATGGCCGCGGTGTCTCGGGCCGTAAAAAATAAGAAGGACCCAGTATTTCATATGTGCGTCAAATCATTTATAAATATTAAATTAAAAAAAAAACCCTTAGAATTTTTTCGTTTCTATAGCTTCTTTACCACCTACAGGTGTACCTCTTAAAATATTTCGTGTATGAATGGATACACCTTATGTAAAATATTGGTATTCAGTTGCATTTGGTTAGTCTGGTAGCCTAACCCAACATAGTTGGGAAAAGCCTAGGCAGATTATGATCACTACCCTCAAAACGGTAAACAAAAAGACTGTGAGGAAACCAGCCTGTTTCTACATCCAAAAATTAGATAAAACATCCACCATGATGCATTGGGCATGTGTCCTCCTAACAGTAGGAATTATAGACTGTTTATGCTAAGCTTCAAAGAAACTGAGGTTATACGGATGGTCGTCAGCGTCTAGCTATGACCAACGATTACGACCTACAAGCTAAATTATTATGTCATGTTTCCTTTAACCTTTTGAAGGACCATGATCAATAATCGTCATTTACGGGCCACTATAATATAAATATTAAAAACGACTTTCTTTGAAAATTATAGCACAATAAAACCTACGCGGACATCAATCGAAAACCAACATTGAAATGTTCAAACTATAAAACGACCGTTTTATTTTTTATTACTGGCAATAAAATCGTCAATGTTGCCATATTTAAAGTATAATTATCGAAATGTGATAAATATAAACGCATCATAAAGTTTAATTGGCTGATTACTGTT
Source organism: Aporophyla lueneburgensis (assembly GCA_932294355.1). Taxonomy (NCBI): domain Eukaryota; kingdom Metazoa; phylum Arthropoda; class Insecta; order Lepidoptera; family Noctuidae; genus Aporophyla; species Aporophyla lueneburgensis. The sequence continues at coordinate 22,051,135 of OW028758.1, read as the reverse complement.
TACAGTGAGGTCTTGAGCTAAAATTAGACCACCTAACATCTTTTTTCAAGCGGTAGGTTACAGGCAAAAAAATTGCCTTGAGAATAAGCCACCTGATAACGAGTAAAAGGGAAGTAACTATGGTCTAGTGGTCACAGGCGTAACTGGCCTGTGCCGGGTCTTGCGGTAGATCACCATGTCAAGTAATGTGGTTGGGTTCACCTCTTAGAAAAGCACAGAGTAGTCACCGAAACACATAGCGTTGAAAGATTTCACTCAAGGTGGACCGCACTGGATAAAGTGGGTGCTTAGATAAATCTAGACAAATAAATAAAATTGGAGTGTCTGTTTGTAATATTAAAATAACCGCTTTTTACTAAGTGTATATGGATGTACACACGGTACATATACCAAAACAACATTTTTTTTTAATTTTGTCTATCTGTCTGTCTGTCTGTTTGTTCCGGCTAATCTCTGAAATAGCTGGACCGATTTTGACGGAACTTTTATTGGCAGGTAGCTAATGTAATAAGGAGTAACTTAGGCTACTTTTATTTAAAAAAAACATCTTTTATTTTAGAAAAATACCTGCGTTAATTTCCGACATCCATGCGGGCGAAGCCGCGGGCAAAAGCTAGTGATAAATAATTCTGTAAGTAGGTTTGTACAAACACTTAACACGTTGGTCATATTTTTTTTAAACTAGATGAGGTCGCCGTTTACTAAATACTACGAGGAGGCCCACATCCAGTAGTGGTCTTCTTTTGGAATGAATATTAGTCCGGAACGGCCAATGGCTGGTGCAGCCCGACGAATGGCCAATGGCTTACCCCATATTCCATGAGTCTGATATGGTGAAGTGAGACTATACTTTACACAATTACCAAACCTTGTGGAGGAGATCAGCCTGCTGCTAGTGTTACAGTTTGAGGACATTACAGAAGAGCAAAATAATAATGTGAAAAGATAATCAGATACCTATTGTTACCTAGCTGTAACAAAACACGTAATCTTCGTTTATCTACACAGATTGTTCCCATCTTTAGACTGTTGCAATTATTCGTTCGTCTGCACCCTTGAAGAATGCATCTAATGCTGCAAGAAATTAACACAAAAAAGTATAAGCAACCTAAATGTACCAGAAACATAAAGAAAAAAAGATCTTCATTTAATTTGTATATACTTTAAAGTGTCTCTTTTCGGAACGTAATTATTAAGCGGAGTGTCATGGACAGAATAATATACATCCATTGATATTTTACAAAATCAATAGATGTGAATGATAGTCTTCCCATGTAACTGTACATTTTATTTTTATATATAATACTCACGTTTTTTTTAACCAAGGTGTCTTCTAATAATAGAAACGATGATCATCACTGATCATTGTGTCGATTCGTAACAGCCAATAGGCAGGAGCTTCACCACCAACATCTGAGGAAACTTTCGTTGGGCAGCTGGATCAAGGGCTTGATTTAGAATGCGGTACTTCTGGTCACGGCTCGCATTATTAGAAGGCTCCTCTATCTGGAGCCCTAAACACCGGTACCTTGGACACTGTTCCCTATACCGGTATGCTACTATTTTTTTGATATTATTTAATGTTTTTTACACTCTCTAACATAATTATTATGCGTTTATGGAAATAAAGGAGAAATAATACTAATGTAAAAGTTTATAAAAAAGGGAGAGGAACAAGTCATTCGCATCGCCGTCAATAGTAAAAGTACCCAAAATGCTGGCAGCATTGCCATGTTGTATGGCAAAATTCATTCTATATTCTTCCTATATTGTAATGAAAGACTATTTACGGCTATTCCTGTTACAGAGTTGCATATAAAGCAATAGCACTTCCTTTTAAGCCAACATTTTATTTATAATAAATTTGACTATCTAATCCTTTTTTATGCACATCCATATAACTTATATAGCAGTAAACTTAGTTAATGCCTTCATTATCATTTCCACATAGATTATTTATATCTACAATTAGAAGAACGCAAAATATTTACGATAATAGATACATAAACGGTTATAAGGTCATGTAACATTTTTATAGTGAGATAAGAATGAATTAAGTGACTGAATATTTTGTGCTTATTTATTTCAGCTTAATGTCAGTTTTATGGTGTTAAGTTTATTTAAATGAAGATGGTATATTTCGCAGAAAGACACTTATGAGAGTAAATGTAATGTCCTGTCGCGTAGCTATTCTAAATGTAACTTATTTTTTCAGACTAAGGAATAAATTAAAAAAGATGGCTACTTTTATTGTAGTTCCGTAAGTAGATTTCTGCAAACACTTTACACGACAATCATGTTTTAAAAACTACAATAGATGAGGTTAGCGTCAGTGATCCGGTAGAGACCAAAATTCGGCACAGCTCATAGAATTAGCAAGCTGAAGTGGCAATGGGCTGGCCACGTTAGCTGTAGAACAAATGACCGTTAGGGTAGACGTGTTTTCGAGTGGAGACCGCGAATCGGTAAACGTACGGTAGGACGCCCTCAGGCTAGGTGGAGCGACGATCTTCGCAGGATGGCCGGTAGCAGCTGGATGAGAGTTGGCAAGAATCGAGCTGAATGGTGTACAATTGGATAGGCTCATGTCCAGCAGTGGACTGTTATAGGCTGATGATGAGGTCGGCGTTTACTACTTTGAGAAGAAAGGATGAAACAAATTCAGAAGTCACAGTCTCTTTCAAAATCCAGACATAAAAATCTTGGTCAAATCATGTGAAAACTAAAATGGTATGGGTCGGTGTCTAAAATGGTGGTATGGGTCGGTGTCTAAAATGGTGGTATGGGTCGGTGTCTAAAATGGTGGTATGGGTCGGTGTCTAAAATGGTGGTATGGGTCGGTGTCTAAAATGGTGGTATGGGTCGGTGTCTAAAATGGTGGCATGGGTCGGTGTCTAAAATGGTATCTTAAGGAAAGAGTTGATTATACGTATTTGTAACTGCGCCATATAAGATTTGTTTTTTTAGCTTAAGACCCACAAAATAAACAACTGGATCTTAGCCTTAAATACAAAGAGGAAGTGATCTCGATGCAATTTCCAGTTCAGTGTGGTCAGGTTACATCTGACCTGCAAATACCAAAAAACGTATGATAATTTAAATTTCGTAAAAAAAAACCGTCCTTAAAGTAACTGTCTCTTCTTTTTTCTTTGTATTATAATGGCTAATTTTATGTTTATATATTTTAGGCTGTTCACAAGAAGAGCGTCGTTCCACCTTTTTTTTTTGATTTCGAGGTGGAAATCCTCATGAATGTCCTCCGCCCTGGGGTGGGTGGAGGGGTCTGTCAGACTGTCGAACTTTTAGTGACTATAACACCCCACTGTTCCGTCTCACACCTACGTCAGGGATCACGGGATCTAGTGCATCTTTCGACCCGCCTCTGTGGGCCTCCTCACGTTAGGGGAAGGAGGCACGGCACGGCACACGTGGAACACTACGCGCCTCCATCTAGGGTCTGAAGGACTAGAGGGCGACGGATGAGCATCACTCCACCTAGCCTAAGGCCCTACTTTACGTTGGTCGTTTTCCAGTCTGCACTCAAGAATTAGTCAAGCCATAAGCACAAGGCACATACTACTATTTTACGTTTTTTGTTTTTCTGTAACCCCTTGACATGGGTCAAATAAAATGTACTTTCTTTAGACCAGGGTATCTCAAAATTCTGGCTCCACATACGTACATTTTATCGCGAACCCCTTATCGTCGCATGGCGAACCCCTAGGGATTCGCGAACCCCACTTTGAGTAACCCTGCTTTAGGTCACGCCTCTGCCCCTTCAGCTTGCTTATTCTGTGAACTATATAGACAACTTTGGATCTCTGCTGGATCACCTCGTTTCGTATTCGATCCCTTAATCTGAGTGTTTTGAAGTCGCATACAAATTTCACCGCTCGCGGAAAATCACAAATTGCTTTATGGCTTCTTCAGATAGCGCGACGAGACTTTTGTAGAAAAATTTCGATGAAGTTTACATTGAAATTATTCTACGAGAACCGAGTTGCGCCTGTTTGTGGAAGCCTTTATCCCAACCACCACAATCTAATAAAATAACTACAAAGTAATACCTATAACCAACGATTCCTTGATCCATTATTTTACCATAAGTAATGGTATTTTTGCAATGAAAACGCAAAGCAAACGATAAAGTGGTATTAGCTTATGTAAATGTTGTAATTACTGTTTGTAAAATATCATGTTGCTTTTGTTAATGGCCGTTGTGCAAGACAAATCGATAATGTGAGGTCTGAAGGACTTAATATTGTGGGAAATTAGCCATTGCTAAGGGCTAGTCTTTTATCATAATCAGGAAACGATTCCAATAAAGTCGGGGTCGATTCTTGGAAATTCTAGCGCATAATTCGACCACCGCAGTAGCCATGATCTTTCACTCTTCTGGTAATTCGGTTGTAACTTATTCTATTGAAACTCTCTTTTATTTTTCCTAATATTTTCTATGTGTCAGTATCATGCTCAAGAAGTATTTAGCCATAATTTCTAAATTCTAGAACCATTTTTTTTTCTGTGTTATCACTTAACATATCACCTATTCCTGAGATTGGCGAATGTATGAGTCCGGGGCTATTATTACCTTTTAGTATGGTCTATGCATAGAAAGGTAGTTGCTGAAAATCAGCGCTGTTGACTATAGATTCATCTGAAGTCACAGCATAATGCTGAGCAACGACCTGTTCTTGCACAGATACGACGCACGGCTCCATTGTTCTTATTTTTAACCGACTTCAAAAAAAGGCTCCTCCTTTTTTTGAAGTCGGTTATCAATTCGACTGTATTTTTTTATGGTATGTTTATCACAAAAGTAGCCAATAATGTACTCTGCATTCGGCAATTTTTTTTTTGTTTTGTTTGTTATTAAGTAATAGCTAATTGTCAATGTCGTAACGCATATCTATCTGTATTGTCTTTGGTCCGTCGCCATGACATCAACAGCAATGGACAATATTGTACAACCTTTTTAAGCTTGAACACGGGGCTTTTGGCTACTTTGTACGTGTGTATTTTTTGTTTTTTATTCTTTTTTGTTACTCTTTTAAATTGTGCGTTTTGTTTGTGCAGAATAAACAATTTTTCTTTCTTTCTTCTTTCTTTTACTAAACAAAGTCCCTATCAGCGTCTCCACGCTTAGATCTTTTAAGCTACGCAACAGATTTTAATGCGGTTTCGGTCATCGATAGACAGAGTGATTAAGAGGGAGGTTATGTGTATAATACGCGGGTGAGGCAACTGGCAAAAAGTAGTATATTATACAGGGTGGTAAGGGTATTGATGTACAATCTGTAACCACGGATGCATTATATGATTCTGAACCTCCTTGCACGGAAATTATTGACCGGTGTTAAAACAAAATAAGCGCTGCAAAACGATTTGAATGAAATTTCACAGATCTACACTAATATTATAAATGCAAAAGTAACTCTGTCTGTCTGTCTCGCTTTCCTGCTAAAACTACTGAACCGATTTGAATGAAATTTGGTACACAGATAGTTTAGAGCCTGAAAAAGGACATAGGCTATACTTTTTATCCCGGTAGTACGTTCCCGCGGGATATTTTCCGACCTCCACGCGGGCGAAGCCGCTGGCAAAAGCTAGTAGATTATAAAAACGAAAGAAAGCACGGTCTCGGCTACCTGTTTGTGGATCTTCGACAATAGTTACGAATTGTCAGAAGCCCGAAAGTGTAACAGCCAGTCTTACCGAGGTATCGTATTACCCAGCAACTGGGTTGTGGAGGTCAGATAGGTAGTTGCTCCATGTAAATTACTGGTCACAATAATTCAAAATAACACAAATAAATAATTTAAAAAAAAAAGAAAAAAAAATATGAATGAAGATGAAATATGAATATGATGAATTATGAATCAATAATTCATAATTCTGGTCAATTACTGGTCTGGTGGGTGGTTACTGGTGGTAGCTGTATCCGGTTAGACTGGAAACTGACCCCAACATAGTTGGGGAAAGGTGATGAGATAGTTTATAACTTGGAATAACACTAGAAGATCTTTTTTGTCCCGGAAGTTGAGAACTTCCGGGACAAAAAAGATCTTCTATTATAATAGTAGGGTATAATTTTCCATCTCCACACGGGCAAATCCACGAGCAAAACCTAGTAAGTACATAAATACAATGATGGCTTGAGAAAAGCTATCGATTTCCGCAAACTAAAACAAACGTAATTTATTTCTAGTTTGTATTGACAAAAAAAAATAACCCACTTGATTTATAAGTATGTATAACGAACATAAAAACGTAATAAATAACAATTTTCAAAAGCTGCTATTTATTCAGAAAAGAAAAAAAATAACACAGGACGATGTCTAACTATATATTACAACTATGTGACATTTGAAAACGATCAGACCACAGTATATATCAGATATTGATCTCAAAATACGAATAAAACTCATAAATTGTAATTGGAATAGCTTTAAAGGCAATAATAAAAATATGATGGAATTATACAATGCGTTGTGTATGGGTTATGTATGAAGAGAAAGTTTATATTTGGCTTACGTTAGCACAACAAAATAAATAATTTTAGCCACATGGCACCCCAATTGTGTCACGACGCGACTGTAGAAGAATAATTTCCATGAAGTTTTCATAGAAGTTGTTCTACTAGAGTCTCACACTCAATCACGATCCAAAATATTGTTAAGGATATTTCTAATACACTGCTGCATATTTGTGACGGGTTGAAAAACAACATCCACCAGAGGTCAATTGAAGGTAAAGCTATGCTTCTTGTGGTAGGTTCGAGGATCGGTGATCAATATGATTACCCATTTCATATTGAGACTCCTCCGTTCCTTGGAAAGCACGTTGTTCGTATCCAAAATTCTGACAGCCAGTCTTAAGACCCTCTTGTAGTTGAAGACATCTCAGCGAGCACTGACCGGTCGTTGCTGCTTGAACTGCAAGTTTTTGAGTACATTTGTTTCTTAGAAAAAAAAAAGGAAATTGTATAATGTTTTCTCAGCATGTCCTAAAAAACAATAAGCCCTATATGTTGTTATAAGTTTTACATGGTTTAATCAAGGTATCTCTTAAAAGTACACGTTTTAAAGAGCGATTTTGTGTCATCTTTATGTTTTTTTTTTTCTATCGAGCCAATTGTTTTATTTCACGTTTCTGATTTCTAGCGCTTGACAATATTTGAAATTTTCCTAAAATATTTTTTTTTACGGAAACTTAGAACACGCCATTTTGCTAGGTTTACAGAGGTTTAAAACAGTTAAAAAGTACTCCAAACTCGCCTTAACGTGGTAACCAGGAACTGGGTTGTATAATTCAATTTGCCCCTGTATTTACTGCCCCTGTCTTCTTTATTTCAGATAAAGAAGACACGTCGTTTTGATGAATAAAATTAAGTCCATTTTTGGCGCACGTAAATATGACACGTTTCAATTATTTAAAACCTTTTATGAACTGACGGCTACTCAGCTGTACAATATTATCGTGTAAAATTATTGTCGCTTTAAATTCAATTAGAAACATAGAGGGTATCAATTACAAACGACGCCGGATCACGAGTTATATTGTAACCGCCACGCCTGCTATGCCGTGGGGCTTAAAACAAAGGTGTATTTTTACAGAATTATAGTTTTTCTTATCCAGTAGTTAGAGGTAGTGTAATCAATTAAACTTTACTATGATTGTATTTTTTTTTTGAGTGGTAAAATGTTTTGTAGAACTACATGAAATGACACCAAACGCAACTTCGTAATGTTTAAAGGTAATTTTTTCCGATTTTTTTTATTATTCTATTCTGCCGTTTGATCTCTCAAAATCTGTACACCAATTGCGCAATTAATTTTATTTTATAATCCTACTAATATTATAAATGCGAAAGTTTGTATGTATGGATGTGTGGATATGTGGATGTTTGTTACTCTTTCACGCAAAAACTACTGAACGGATTTGGATGAAATTTGGAACACAGTTAGTTTATAACCTGGATTAACACACAGGCTACTTTTTATCTTGGTAGAAGAAAATATCCCGCGGGAACGTATTCCCGCGGGATATTTTCTGACCTCCACGCGGACGAAGCCGCTGGCAAAAGCAAGTCTTTCATATATTTAAAATATTACGCAAATAACGCAATGAATGTTGTAGAATTGTCAAAATGAGAAATATTGCGATTGTCTGTGTGTTATGCAAGTAGCCCTCTGAAATTACAATACGTTCACGTTTCCAAAAATGTGTAAGTCATGATGTTGATTGGATCACTATCTTACTCTAGAAGATTGTGTTCTACTGAGGTATTGTCTAACAGCAAAGCAATTGTTCGCTTGGGTATCGTTTTGTTACCTCTGTGGTGTTACTTAATCAAGATAATATGAATGATTAAATTATTTATAAAAATATAAATTAAAAGTTCAATTCTTAAACTTAACAGCAAGAGGTACTTAAGTATGCTTTTAATATGTACTTAATTTTCAAAAAATATTTCTAAAATTATATATAAATTATAATAAATAAATAAATAAAAACATGAATAATAATTATTAATTATATTATTCGATTTTATTCGGTTTAATTTAATTAAATTGTGTGATTTTATCTGTTAAAGTTTCTGTTAATTTTTGTTTGGCAATGGGTGTTATTTACCTGAAATTAATAATAAATAAAATATTTTTCTCTCAGTTCAGTAATTACGTAATTCGGCATAACATAGCCTAAACATGTTTTTTCATCCGCCAAGACAGTATACATAGTCTAAATTGATGACACTGACCTTTGATTGGTCTTTCCTTCTCCACATAAATTCTTCCTCACTTTGAAGAATCGTGACTGATATGATGCTGATTGTCATCTACAGTTGATCAAAAAACGGTAATTAGCAGTGTGTGAGGTTATAACAAAGGTACTTAATTGTAAGTATTGTAAATTGTAAGCACAAATATGACAGGTATGGGACTTCGATTTATTTTATGGTTTTTATTAGGGTTCCGTTGCCAAATGGCAAAAAACGGAACCCTTATAGATTCGTCATGTCTGTCTGTCTGTCTGTCTGTCTGTCCGTGTATGTCACAGCCATTTTTTTCCGAAACTATAAGAGCTATGTTGTTGAAACTTGGTAAGTAGATGTATTCTGTAAACCGCATTAAGATTTTCATACAAAAATAGAAAAAAAACAATAAATTTTGGGGTTCCCCATACATAGAACTGAAACTCAAAAAAATTTTTTTCATCGTACCCATACGTGTGGGGTATCTATGGATAGGTGTTTAAAAATGATATTGAGGTTTCTAATATCATTTTTTTCTAAACTGTATAGTTTGCGCGAGAGACACTCCCAAAGTGGTAAAATGTGTGTCCCCCCCCCCCCCTGTAACTTATAAAATAAGAGAATGATAAAACTAAAAAAAATATATGATGTACATTGCTATATAAACTTCCAACGAAAATTGGTTTGAACAAGATCTAGTAAGTAGTTTTTTTTATACGTCATAAATCGTAAACCGCAATTTACCTTTCATTCAATAAACTCAAATATAAAAATTAAAAAAATAGGATTTAATTTCATAAACACAAGCCTTATGCATAAACCGTGAATACCTACAGGTTTGTACGGAACCCTCGGTGCGCGAGTCCGACTCGCACTTGACCGGTTTTTCTTTTTTGGAACTTTCTCTTTGAATAAAATATAATTATCATTTTTTAATCTGCACACTTTCTTTTCTCGCAGATAAAGAACATTCTTTGGCTTCTTAGGTTAAATAATAACACCTGCAAGGTTCGACTTTCAAGGTAGAGCAACACTTGCCAAGGTCGGTTCATGGAAGGGTAACCATACATTACATACAAAGACCGGAAAGTGCCTCGGATACTAGACAGTGGTGGGCGCGACTTGTGCCATGGAGAAGGTACGGATCCATGATAAAGCAGTTCATGCTGCATGAGCATGAGCAGTGGGGGCCCAGTGGTGTTTGCCCCGACTTACGAGTGTAGGGTTCGGTCACGAGTTCGTACTCAGGCAAGCACTTTACTTTGTGTATTTAGTTTCTTCACAACTGCTTTCAATCGGTGAAGGAAAACATTGTCAGAAAACCGGATTGTCATGCCAGCAATGGCAAAATTTTAGGCTGATCAAGATAGTTCATGCCACACCATTCATCATCCTTGACCCGTCCAAGTCTTGGTCCCTACAAATTGAGCAGACACGGACGCAGCTCGCGTAGCTTAAATCGTCCCGAAACCGTTGATCCCGTCTTTTATATGCAAATCTTTGGCAGTCGTTACGAGAAGTCTGAACCACGATGGTCGGAAATTATCTGCGAGGAATTTACTACATTGATAAAAAGTATCCTATGAGTTAATCCAGGTTATAAATTATCTTTTCGCCAAATGTCATGCAAATCCGTTCAGCCATTTTTGCGTAGGTAATTGAGTAACAAACACCCATCCTCACAAACGAATCCTCATATTTATACGTAATATTATTTAGCAGTAAGATATCTAAAAAGGTGGGGAATACCTTTAGACTGTTAATGCATTTACTGCAGCTAAGTTATTATCAGATTTTTATAACAGAAACTAAACATCGCGTGACGCTTCACATGTTGACGCACTTCCCTTGTTGTCACAAACTAAAGGTATTTGTGAAGAAAAATTACTAAAACGTTAAAAACAAGTAACAAGTACAAGCGCTCATAAAATCACCTGCTGCTAATAAAAACATACAGATGTCCTTTATTAATTAAATAAGAGATAATCCCAGTGTCATGGGGCGTATTATAAAAATAATCCTATTCGGAAATACGATTAAAATAACGAATTTTAAGTCGAAGTTGGCGAATGATGTAATTAAGACCGTTTGTTTGTTTGTTTCTTTTAAATAAAATGAGTTGTCTAGCTTATCAAGACATCTTTTAATTATGAAATAGTCCGTAATTTTATCCTTCAACGCAACTATGAAAATCTACCCAGTACCTAGCGGTCAGTAACGTGCATTGCATATAGAGATATAAGTAGTGCTTACCTTGAAAAACCACCATAAGTCTGTTAATTACATTTTAATGTGTGGCTCGAAACTATTAAGAAACTAACTAAATTATCAGACCTAAAAGAAACCCGCGTTTGTCTGCCTAGACAGGAGTGCCTTCCTACAATGCACGCCACTGCTAGATGTGTTTGAGAAACGAGCTCTCACGAGAAAACGCAACTGCGATTGATAGTTTGAGTAATTTATACAGCCTTCAAAATGTCCTTTCTATGGTATTGTTCGTCGAATCGTTGAGCTCTTTAAGTTCTGACTTGACCTGCACGATTACTAACAAATGCGTGCACTGACTGGACAGGTTCACTAAATTTGTGTGGTGTTTTCTTGTGTTACCATTTCAGACACCAATCTACACATGATCTGACCAATATTGGGTCTCTGGGTTTGTTTTGGCTGTTCTTTTTAGAGTAGGAATACAAACAGGGATCACCGACCTCATTTGGTTTTAAAAAAATGATTGACGTTTGCACAAACCTCACAGAATTAAAATCATTTATGTTTATGGAGCGATTGCTCAGACCTCTACAACCCAGTAGAGTAAAACGATACCCAGACTGAAGACCGCATACTGGTTGCCAGACTTTTGGGTTTGTGACCCCCTACTATATATATACGAATAACAGCCGATCCCAACGGCTTAACCCTTCTTTGCATGATTTTTTCTTTATTGGTGAAATAAATCAAGGCGATATAATTCATGTTCAAAATTAAAGGAAAATTGGTAAAAAAATCTTAGTATATATTTATAGTATACATTTAGCAAAAAATAATATGATGGAAATTTCTATCATCATGCAAAGTTTGATCATTAGCTTGGTATTACGTCTTCCAAGTGAGTCAAATAAGCTTCGATTTCTTTCTCATCTAGGGGTTTCTAGAATAATAACCAATAATAAACAATTAGTAAAATATTTTTTCCCTTACATTAGAAGATAATTAACTGCATGGTGATGTAAAATTCCATCATGTCGTATTTTTTTTTTAATTAAACATATTAATACTATTACATTCTAAGCAAACCCACAGTAAAAACTTACAAAGTTACATAAGTGAAAAACTCCATAAAAGGTCTCATATACTTAATATGATGGCAAGCGCAATAACGCGAGAATTTGCATGTTCATACGTTTGTAGGTAATGTTTCAATGCATATCATAGACTTTATTAACTTTTGCGGTAATAAATATAACTACCTCTAATATGAATTAACAAATTGTTATATGTGTGAATTAATCATGATGCCCTTTTCATTTCGTATTGGCAAAAACTATTCAAGAATAACTCGTGCCTTGAAAAAAAGTCAATCTATCTGTGAATCCTTTTTCGAGCTTTGATTTCGGCTTCCAGTAAACCGTTCGTTCGTTCGTTAGTTCGGCTTTCTAACCGGATACAGCTGAACACCAGGATTTAACATGGTCCGACTGCTCATCTGTACCCAGAGTCCAGTTACTGGATAACATTATAAATCAAATGTCATTTATTCAAACTAGGCTGAAGCAGCCGTCTTTTTGAGCGTCAAAATAGACTTCTGGCGTCCCGTAAAGACTGTCAAGAATCTACGAATGCTCACTACTACGAGTCAGCATAATCATTATTTTCCCCTTATTCCAATGAACTTAAGGTCAGAGCAACATTTCTTTCTTCCATACTTCTCTATTAGTCGTCATCCCGGTAGTCACCTCTTTTAGTCAGCATTCATATCATCTAGTAAGTCCCTTGTCGCCTCTTACGACCCCCAGGGGTAGAAATAAGATGGTGCTATTCTTTACGTCTGGCAACACTTAAAACGTAACGTGAAAATGTATGTATCGAAAAAAGAAAAAGAAAAAAGACAGTAAAGGTATCCCTTACTTACTAACTATTTAAGTAATTTGAAAAAGGTATTACAAACAATTTGCAAGTTGAGTCCATAAACAAAGCAACTACAAATAGTTTTATATTTATGCTACTGTAAATACTAACAATTTCTCATAGGCATAGTAATTGTCGTAGGACAAAGAAAAATACAAAGTACCAGGCTTATTGCAAATTCTAACAATACATTTCTAATACCTAGAACATTGATAGATGGCGCCACGAAAACATTACAAACATTATCTATAGAATACTGGACGTTTTCCATAATAACACCATTAATAGATGTACCTACCCTGCCAAGACAAAAGGACAATGATAACTTAAGGTACTTCCACACTACGTCGATTTGCGTACTTACACTATTCGCGGCTCGAAAGACTACTCAAATAGGATCGAATCCAATTTGAGCAATGGCATACATGTGTACATACATAAACTCACACCTTTTTCCCATGGGGGTAGGCAGAAACCACGGAACGCCATCTGCTACGATCTCTACACACTCCTTTTGCCTCGTTAAGGTTCATACAATTGCTCATATACACACGCCGGTTGCGAGTACTAAGCACCTGACCTTTCTGAAGAACATCACCAATAAGGTTACTATATTATGTCCTCCTAGGGCGTCCCCTCCCGGTCTTTCTACTCACAACTGCCTTATAAATATCTTTTGTAAGCCGTCCTCCATTCATCATCTCAACATGACCAAAACCATCAACGGCATATTTCTTCTTTATAATAATAAAAATATAAAGTTATAATTTTTAATCTCTTTCTCATTCGTATGCTATCAATCTACGGAAATCCATTGGCATGATCATACAAGAAGTAGTAGTGGCCCAGTGGGATTTAACCCAAGCAGGTTCTTCACTTCATGTAAATTATTTCATCACCACTGCTCTCAAAACGATGAAGGAAAACGTCGTAAGGAAGCCGTAAAACCAAAAATTCGAAGACATGTGACATCTACAAAACCGTGCTAAGCCTGCGTTGTGGATTATAGCCCACTCCTTCAAACCGAGATAAGGTCTGTATCCCAGCAGTGGGAACATTATAGGCTGCTAATGTGGACCATATAACGTGGCAGTTTTGTCAGTCTTTTGAGTGCTTTTCCTATTGATAACGATACGGGCAGATTTTTTGATGCCTCTTTTGATTTTTATGCAAAAAGGTAGTGTGCATAAAAAAAAGGAAACAAGAATTGGTGTGAAAATGTGATGGCATTGAGTTTGGTTAAAACTGCAGCAGAAAAACTTATTTATGAAGATTTGAAATTAAATGCAAAAATTCCTAGGTAATTGCTTTGACTTGTTTTATGTTTCAAGTCCGGTTTTTCGTGTGGAGCAACATAAAGAACAGCACTACCCCAATTCTTCCCGTTGCTGTGGTAAAAAGTGACTAAGGGACCTACTAGAGAATGGGCATCAGCGATCTCTATGCACTTTACCACCATACTACGATCGCCAAACCGCTTAATAAGCGTGATGGTTATGGCAACCCCCACAAATGGGAGGTCTATGTCGAGCATTTGGACGTGTCGGCTGAAACGATGTTGATGTTAGAAGTCCAGAACGCATAGGTGTACAAAGACCTTTTAAAAATAAAATATTCACCACAATAGGTTATCATTTAAAAACGTCGTAAGTCGCAAGCGCAACGCATTCTTAAGATAAATGTTCTATGCGTAGCGGTTTTTTTTAGTACGACATGAGTTAAATGATGCTTTTATCGGCCATGGATATATTATTGAAGTCGATGGTGAATTATAAAATAATTTCAATGAAATGTTCCTTTTGTTTTTTTTTTAGTGTAGTGTGAGCTATGCGATGCTAAAAGGTTTCTATGGTTGGTTTATTTACCAGCGGACTCACCCGCGTGGTAGTCGGATATTATATCACGGAAAGTATCAAATGTTATTTAATAAACTATCTGCGTGCAGTCATTCTTGGGACTGGATGGTTAGATAGGTACTGAAAAAAATTTGCAGAATGTGGGACGTAACAGTTTGACAGTGTGACACGGATATTTGTAGGCTAGGGTGAGATTAAAATGTACAAGAGGCAATCACGAAATCTACCCAGTCTTGTGCCAGATATCTTGGGGTTGGTTTCTAATCTAACCCACAGAACAGAATAAAGAGATTTAGATATATATCCAGAAACATCTGAACACCAGTATTTTACATGGAGTGAATACCTATCCGACCTCCACAACCCAGTTAATTGGGTAACACGGTTGTAAGACTGGTTTTCGTGCTTTTGGGCTTATAAATCCTAACGAATATCGTATAATAATATCGAATAACGGCTAATAACCCGTAACGACTGTCAAAGAATTTTGAAAGACGAAAGTTTTTCTCTTGTTCAATACAAATCAGCACCAAAAAACGCCAATATCACTCACATGGTATTAAAACGTTATCAGATCATTTATGTGATAACACATTTTTATTCGCCAGTAAATTATCTTTAAAGTAGCTACGGCACAACCCTTAAGCCAAAGATAAGAAAAAAAAAACACCGACAGAGGCAGAATGCAGCAGTTTGTATTGAAGTGTCAAAGTGACAAGTGTCTGTCGCACGCGCAGATGCGCGGCCAATCGCCACGCGCTCGGAATTTAAAAATTGGCCGTTCCACGCTCTTTTCGAATATCGAATTTTAAAGTGTCTTGTTTTTGTTAGTGAATAAACATGGTTTTGAGATGTTTGTTGAAGAATTTGATAGTTTATTATGTGTTATAGCAGTAATATGATAAATTGTATTGCAATGATTACCATTAATGTTAATTTTAACTTGTTTTGTGAGGAGAACAACTTGTTGAATGGACATTACATATTTCTTATTAAAGTTCACGGTCATATGAATCAATTTTATGTGAATTACTATGGGACAGTATACAATTAAGACTAGCATTGAGTTTTTACGAATTAAAAAGAAGAAAAAGACTCAGTGTGCAACGGATAACTTGCCGCCCGGTAAGAACCAGGCCCGGGTCGACGACGGAAAGCGCGTTGTGTTACGCGCACCTAAAAGAGATGTCAGCACGTACTGAATCGATAGCGGACTCCCGGCCACCGTAAGCGCGAGCTTGAGGGCAGGGAGGCAATGGGTAGCTCGCCGCCCGGTAAGGACCAAGCTCGGGTCGACGGCGCGTAGTGTTCCACGCGCGCCTCAAAGAGATGTCAGCAATACTGAAGGGGTCTGCTGGGACCGATGCCTGCTAGGGTCGTGGACTTGTTCGAAAGAGTTACCATAGCCCTGGCACAGGTAACTGAAGCAACAAGGGTGGGTTTTAGTCAGTAAAAGTCTGACACGCCCTCCCGCAGCGCCCAGAGCTGGAGACGTCATTTGATGAATTCACACCCAGAAAAAAATGGGTAGGTATAAGAAATTTGAAGCGTTCAAAGTCGCCGGCAGAAGCTAGTTCAATATTAAAGGCCAAAAGAAACAGTGACACACATAATAAAATAAATATAAGGAAATGTATACTAACATTACTGTTTGAGCGACAAAGTAATGAGTTTGAAAAATATGTTTTCTAGTAAATGCAGAATAAATATAGGTTAGATTTAATTGTGGTACTCTTTGCTTGTGGTTGTACAGTCTGTAGGAAAAGTTTATGAAACCGCTGGGGTAACTATGTAACACACTAGTAATGGGTATATATCTTTCATTTTTTCTTTCAAAACTGTTTCATGAAGTATGTAATGTGATGGTAAGTTTATTTATGCATTTCATTTAGTTCACTTTATGCAAAAATATAAAATACAAAAAAAGAATATAAAGTATTATGTGTATAAGGGGCCATCCATAAATTACGTCACACGTTAAGGGGGGGGGAGGGGGTCGACGAATTGTGACATAGTGTGACAAGGGGGTGGGAGGGGCCCTAAATTTTGTGACGTCACATTTCAAAATTGTATATACGTATTTAAAGTACTATTAAAACACGAAATATGAACTATGAATGAAAAAAAAATCATCGTCTAGATTTGTAATTGCAAAATATGTGACGTCACACTAGGGAGGGGGGGGGCCTTACAAATGTGACCAGCTGTGACAAGGACGGGGGGGGGGTTAAAAAAATTATGAAATATGTGTGACGTAATTTATGGATGGCCCCTAAAGGCGGACTTAATGACTAAGGTATTTTCTACATTCTGATCCAGTCCATCCCTTACTCCCCTCTTCCAGGGATGTCTTTAGCCGAGATCCGTACCCCACAGCGGGTGCCCTTAGCGAGTAGTCGCTTTGGTTTTAAGTTTTTCACTATATTTTCCTTGATCGTTTAGAGGGCAATGGTGGTATAATGAAATACAAGAAGTAATGTTCTTTTTCTGAGTTCAATCTCACAACCTCGTAACTCAGAGCCGATATCATTGGGCCAACACTGCTCTCAAACTTGGATTATCTAAATAACCGACCATAAAACAGTCCGAGTGGCTACAATAATTATAACGGACAATAAGAACAACTAGCATGGTCTAATAAAGCCCCTATTTAATCCCTAAACACCATATCTATCCGCCCATTATTTTCAGCAGGTGTTAACTCAGAGCTCTATTATTCCCTTCAAAACCGAGTAATTTAAAACTCCTTTTATTTACCGAAGTATATGTTACTGTCAAGATGTAATTGGTATATTAAACCTTGATCAAGTCAAGACAAATTATAATAAAAAAGTTGATCGGTCGATAATTGTTGGGTACGCGGATGATTGCCAACAATTGCAGTTTGCAATTGTCTTGTACTTCGTACTTTAATAATATAATTGTCTTTGGTTATCTGGTAGTACAGGATATATTGACATTCGTTTTAAAAGCCTGATACGAATTGGCTGTGATATTTGAACACAAATTAAGAGTTAAAATAATTGGTTGAAGGCATGTTACAACTGGATGTAGGACGGTTATGCATGAACTCTGGATGAATGATATGGCGGCAAGTCACGGAAATAATTTGCGACTTCCATATCCCCCTTAAAGTTAAAGAGAAGATAGATAAAACCATGTTCAGGCCTGCTGTCATGTATGGGTTAGAATGTTGGGCCACAAAAGGGATGAATGAAAAGCAATTGCATGCAGCTGAGATCAGAATGTTAACAGGGATATGTGATATATTACACAAATGGATATAATTAAAAATAAGTACATAAGAGGAAGTCTGAAAGTGGCACCGATGACTGGAAGATTATGTGGGAATCGGTTATCATGATATGGTCATGTGACACGGAAGAATGAAGAAAATGTCGTGAGGAAAACATTGCGTTTGAATATCGATGGCTATGGCTAGGCATCAGCGATTATACGCGAGCCTCAAAAAAATGTCAGCAGTATTGAAGGAGTCCGCTAGGACCGATGCCTGCCAGGTTCGCGAGATTTATTCGAAAGAGATACCATGGCCCATTTATACAAAGCGATTGCAATAACTCACCCAATCAATTGGAATAGATAATGTCTTTATCAACAATAAATATCTCGAGTCTTATTATGATGAATGTATTGTCCACTAATTCATTAATTTATTTATGAAAAACTCCATTTGCCAAAGCAACGATAAAACAATGAAAAATGTATTTTCTCAGTAGCTAAAAGTGTTACAAATGTAACCTAATTTGACGTTTAAAAGACACAGGCTTCATCAATCAATCATCCAGCTTGAAACATCAATTAAATTATTGATACAAAATTTATTATCCCCTTTATTAAAATTGAATATGCCATTAATATAAGCATTTATTTATGGCATATTAAATTAATGCTGGCAAAGTGATGTCAGATCTTTACACTCACTACCAGGCAGATATTTGTAAAGTCCAGTATTCATTCATTCATTTTAAGTGGTAAAACATATTTTTGAAGCCGATGTAGCATCCTATATTTTGGCGTCGCATGTCTCTTCAGTTATATTTGTGTTCCTTCGATTAGTGAAAAGTGCGTGCACTGACTAGACATGTCCACTCAATCTGTATGATTCTTTCCTCAAAAGACCATTTCAGTCACCAATCTACATGGCCTTCACATAATGTTATCAAGATTATGTCTAGACTTTATAAGATTTCGATTTTAAGAGACTGTGTGACCTCTGATTTTGTTTCTGCTTTTCTTCTCTTCTTACTCTGGGAAGAAAAGCTGAAACTAACGCCGAACTCATCTAGTTTTAAATAATATGATAGACGTGTAAACATTTCTGTATAAACCTACTTACAGAAAAAAAAAATCAATGAGGGCCCAATTGCAACGACGGCGATTACGAGTAGGTCGTAGGCACAAACCTAGAAAGACGCTGTACTTAGTGTTAATTATTTCCTCACCACAGCTCTCAAAAAGGTGAAGAAAAACATCATGAAGAAACCGGCATGTCTTAGAACTAAAAATTCAAACACATGTAACATTCATCAACCCACACTAAGCCCGTGTGGCGGATTATAGTCGATTTTTTCACAGAGTAGAGGCCTACTAGATATAATTTCCAAGCTGTCCGTCGCAATATATTTATGCTCGTGACTGTACTTCACCAACAATAATTATGCAAACCCCGTCAAATGGCAACTCGTGAAAATATGTCACTTAATTGCATGCAATTAAAGCTTATGAAACATGGCCATGTTATGTGGATGAAAGCCGATTATAATATGAAAGTTTGTTAAATTTTTTGAAGAGATTTTCGTAAGGATTTTCTTTAAGAGGCTTTAAAAACACATTTTTTTAACAGGTTAGGCAAAATTTATTCTAATCCTTCATGTAAAGCTTAGTTGTGGGGTAAATCAACTGACTGAAACAGAATAACTGAAATTATTTTGTCTAGTAGTCTGAGCATGAGGTCGGAGCACACTAAAAGTAGAAATGGAAAATGGAATAACTAAACGCTCTTATAGTTAAGTACCTACAACATTCAATTATTTGGACAAGGACTTTTAAGTAATGCCTTCAAGATCTAAAATTGTGAATAGCAGATTTTTTAATTATTTTTTTTTTAATTATATATATATATATATATAGTTAGGTATATATATTATGTTTATGATTTAAATAGGTTATACGTTTATATTTGAATATCTTCAAATTCATTGCACCTACCACTGGTTGTCTCTGCATCACCCAAAGGTTGACTGGTAGAAAATGCCTATGGCATTAAGTCCACCTCTGTACATTTATGTGCTTAAAGTGTTAAATAAATAAATAAATAAATAATTATAGCTCTTTTCCTATAAAACTCGTATTTAATAAAAAAATCTTATTTAGCTACACTTTATTGTTTTCTTTCTTTTCTTAATCGTTATGGATCATCAGCTGTCTGAAAACCAATCTTACCAAGAGATATTGTATTGTTGACCCAGTTACTGGGCTTAGCAGTTCCGATAGGCAGTCGCTCCATTTAAAATTCAGCTGTATCTGTTTAAACTGGGAAATCGACACCAACATAGTCTTCAAAAGGGTAAGCAGATGATGAAGAGACATCTTCATCATCATCATTTCAGCTGAAAAACGTCCACTGCTGGACATAGGCCCCCCACAATTTGGGTGGGTTTGCATTATCGCCACGCTTGGCAGGCGGGCTGCCGATCGCAGTATAGTGGTAAAATGCATAGAGAACGCTGCTACCCATTCTCTAGTAAGTCTCTTAGTTGGCTCTTACGACACTCACTTTAAGAAATTGGATGGTACTATTCTTTACGTCCGGCACCACACGGTATAGATGTCTCGTATGTTTAACTAAATCAACACTTTAAAGAATAATCATATCTCTTCCGTACGGTCTTCGGTTCAGTACAAACTTCAAACCGCTTGTACTAGGTACAACCAGCATTATGTCATTTTCTCTGCTACCTATTAGCACGGTAAATGACATAATAACTAAGCGGTTTTACATACAAATTACAGTTATATCTTTTGCATAACGAGACAGTTATGTAAAGATTGTAATTATACGTTGTTTTCTGCGAGTATGTCATAAAAATTACGTTTATATGATAATGATTTACTACCGCAAGAACTATAAGAGTTTATGAGATGACCCACTGGTTTATTGTAAAGGAAAACTTAGAACTTATGTTCTTAACAAGGATCTCTTGTGTGAACTTCATGTTTTAAGACCCAGCCGCCCAAAACCTTATCAAAGAATCAGTCAGGCCTTTTCCCAAGTAATGTTGGGGTCGGTTTCCTGTGTAACCTTATGCACTGAATACAAGTACTTTCCATGTACTGCTTATCTGACCTCAACAAAATGGACTGGCTAACGCGATACCCCTTGATAAGATTGGTTGTCAGATTTTGGGCTTTTGATACATTTCCGCATAAAATAAAAATCAGAAGTCATTTATTCAAATTAGGCTAAGAATCAACACTTTTCCAAAGTCAAATTTACAATAGAAGGTCCCGCAAAAACGCCCGCCCTTCACCACTTCCTAGTTCTTTAGCTGGGATGAACGAACTCAAAGCTCTGTTCGACCCCACAAAAACACATGAAAACTTCGCAAATCATTCATTACTATTGCCACCATAATAAAAGGTGGGTGGCAATTATAATTGTAACAAGCGATGCCTGTCGGACACACGAGCATTAACGGCACAGGTGTAAGCTCAGACCTTTATTTTAGAACGTTAAAACTTATTAGTTGAAACGTTATCGTAGTTTACTGACTGATGGCGCTACCGTCAAAGCGGCGACTTGAGAAATAATGCCGCCTAACTTGGTAGGGTTAGCAAAAACATATGAAGTAGGAAAGTATTTTTTTGGAGTTTACTCCTAAATATCGATTCTCATAAATCAACCCGGGGGCCCTGGCATATGGGCAACTGAAGGAACACGGGTGGGTTTTAGTCAGTAAAAGTCTGACACGCCCTTCCACTCCACCCTGAGCGGGAGACGTCATTTGATGATTTACCACCCACAAAAAATAAACCTCGGGGTATGAAAATGTACTCTTACAGTAGGTACAACTAAGTTCGTAAAAAGAAGTAAACAGAAAAGTTAATAACACCTGGTAAAGAAAAAAGTCTCTTAATTTTTTTTATGAAGTATACAAAAGTACCCACAAAAAAGGATGCTATAACATATCTGCATTCTTCCATGTGTCACGTACGGTTGCCAGACTTGGCCGGTATCACAAAAAAATTAACACAAGTTATGTTTATTTCAAAGAGGAATGGAGAGGAGCATGATTAATCTGAGACTGCTAGACAAAAGAAAAGCCACAAAAATTAGTAATATCAGCAAAGTGATAAACGTAAAATTAAAAAAAGAACACTGAAATGGAAATTGACAGGTCATATGGTAAGAGCCAAGATGGAAAAATGGACCAAAAAGGTCACAGATGGTACCTAAGGAATAGGAAAAGACAGAAGAAGATGAAAAGGTGAAAGGATGATCTGCCAAAAGATTGGTGGAGACAGTTTTAGACAGGAGTAATTGGAGGGAAATCGAAGAGGCCTATGCCGCAAGACAGCTTGACCTAAAAGCTGATAATAACAAATCTACTTAAATTTGGGTTAAGAACAAAAAATATTTAAAATTAATAGTAATTAGTTTATAAGAGGAATCATTTGTTTATAAGAAATTTTGTATGAAGGTCAAAGGAAATTAAAGCTATTTTTATTATATTTATTTATTAATACTAGTAACTTTTTACTATTAGTTACTACGTATATATTATACTTGTTAAGTATGAGAACAAAATAAACTTAAATGGAAACAAAATGGTATCATAACGCCTCATCCAAATCCATCCTCATTTAAAGTATGTAGTAAAAATTAATCGCACATTATAAAACCATTAGACAAACCACATTTTTTTTAAATTAATATAATACTAATAAATAATAAATACAATATTTTGAACTCACATTACAAGAAATAAGTTATTCTTGGAGCATTCTAAGCAAGTGACCTTTCAATAATTTTAACATAATAAACATATCAATAAAATATACGTTTTTTAATCATAATTAACATATCATTTATCCATATGTCCATTTGCGAAAAAAAACAAAACAAAAAATAAGAAAAATTGTTTGTTTTTTATTGTTTTGCAGTCGTTACGCGATAAGAGGTGCGTCGGCCAAACCGGACCGATTTCCTGCCGGCTTGCAGAACCGTTCATACAATAAACTTGCATCATTTACATTTAAAATTTCACCTTTAAAATTAATTTTATTGACTACTACCTTCTGCCTGTGACTTCGTCCACACATAATTTCTTGTTTGACACCGCGTCGCATCGCATCGCATCGCCTGCCTGCGCTTTTAATTTGTTTTCGAGGTAGAGTTCTCTCTGAATTTTTTATTTAAGCTCAGCTCCTAAGGGTCATAGCCTGATGTTAAAAAGCCTTCCTCAAGAATTAACCTAACAAATGAAAAAAGTTTTTTCCAAATATGGCTGCCAGTTCCAAAGGTTAGCACGTTCAAGCAAACAAACAAAGTGTTAATCTGGTGTTAGTATAGATTAATTTGAAAACTAAATATCTGTTTTCATGCTTTCAATGTACAGTATCTAATTTTGGTAGGAAGAAAGAATTGAAATTGGCTCTATGCATTTTACCAACATACTACGTTCGCCAACCCGCCTGCCCAGCATGGCGATTGCTGCAAAACCCCCTAAATTGGAGAAGGCATATGTCCAGCTATGGATATCCTACGGCTGGAACGATGATGATGATGAAATATTGACTATGAAGTTCTGTAAAATTTGTTTGAGTTATAGGAAACTACAGTTTTCGAGCCGTTTGGGGTTGAAATGCTCGAGTCATGGGGCCCGAGTGCACGTCTTTTTTCAAGGAAGCTTCTCATTGACTGGTTAGCACCGCCACGAGAGGGCTGGGTCATTCTAAGAACAAAGAATTAGCATTGCCATACAACGTGGCAATGCTGCCAGTTTTCTGAGCACATTTCCGGATGACAGTAATGCGGACGAGTACTTCGACGTCTAAGTGTCCTTTTATTTTTGTATACCTAGATAGAAATTAAATTTAGTATCTAAAACGAAATGTAATTTTACTAGTAGGTATCTAGTGTAAAATCGTGTTAAAAACATATTTTTCATGATAAACGTAAGATTACATCGAAAACACGTATTATTGTGCTGTAAATAATTATAACTAAAACAAAACCGTGCAAATTGGTGCACTTCTGGTACAAAAAAGGCAATTTTCAACGTGTAATCGAATTTATGATCTAATTTAAGTAAAATTAAAAATAAAATTACAGGTAATAATGTAGTAATTAAGATAAGAAGTGCTAACAGTTACAATGTACTTACACTTTTCTGTACCACATTACTTTTCTAAGTGTTTTCATGCAGACCTGCAATTAAGTTTAGATTTCTGTGGCTGTAGATTTAAGTCTAAGTTCTAATTATATTGTATTTTGTACTTTACAGCAGCAAGTAAGTTTTAACACCACCACACCGCTCCGTTTTTGTCGCACAGTAAGGCGTGTAGCGGCTGATTTGACAGGCCTGTTGGTCTAGTGGTTAGTGACCCTGACTGCTATGCCGGAGGTCGTGGGTTCGATTCCCACCCAGGACAAATGTTTGTGTGATGAGCACGATCATTTGTTCTGTGTCTGGGTGTAATTTATCTATGATATGTATGTATTTAGAAACATATAAGTTATCAGTTGTCTAGTACCCATAACACAAGCTCTGCTTAGCTTGGGACTAGATGGCGTTGTGTGATAGTTGTGGAATATTATTATTATTATTGATTATGCAATCATAATCGGCTTGTAATGATCAATGCTGCACCACAGGCTTCGTCTGTCCGAGTGGGCCGAAATCCACTATACGGTCCCAGTGAAAATTGATGGATACCTATCGCCTGTCTTGGAGTTTTGGTTCTAGAACATGCTGGTTTCTTTATGATGTTTTCCTTCACCGTTTTGAGACCATTGGTGATGACAGACAAACAGACAACGTTCTGAAAACGAGATAGCAAATATGTTTGTTTTGTTTCCAAAATAATACACAGTTTTGACTCTGTAACCGTTTTATTATACGCGGCAAAAAGATTATCAATGCTTATTACTTATTTACTTATCATACTAATATTATAAAGCTGAAGAGTTCGTTTGTATGGTTGAACGCGGTAATCTCACGAACAACCGGTCCGAATTAAAAATTATTTTTGTGTTGGGTAGCCTATTTATTGAGGAAGGCTATATAACATCACGCTACGATCAAAAGGAGCGGGGCAGCAACGAAAAATGGCCGAAAACTGGCAGGTAATTCGATGCAACGAGAACATTCAGGGGAGCAAAAACTTGACGCGAACGAAGTCGCGGGCAGAAGTTAGTATAATATATAACAATCGTTTATTTATAAAAAGGGGAGCATTAACAAAGTAACTTAAGGATTCAAATAGAGCATAGTTGCTTATTTGCCTGAACTAGGTTAAACTTGTGTTTCAGGGTACAGAGTAAATGTATAAAACAGCAATTTTTTTTATTAACAACCTTCCAAAAATTTGTTGTCTGCTTACAATTTTGTGCGACGATGTCACTGCCATCCTATACTTGTAGACCTAGGTTGTAAAAAAAAGAAAATTGCAATATATTGCCGGAACCATTACACTTTGCAGTTCACCAAAGCAATAAAAATAGAGACGCCAATTCGTTACTTTCATTCGAACAACAAGGAGCCACAATTCAACAAATACAAACTAAATAAAAATAAACTCTTGATCGATACTCGTATAAAACGGACATTATAGAAAAGTCAACATGATAGCAATCACTCGAATAAAAACTGTCACACTACGAATATCTATACCAATAAACGTAAAAGTTTGTATGTCTGTCTCTCTGTAGTGTTTTCAATGCTAGAACGTTCAATCCAATACTATTCCAATACAATAATTTCTTTATTTCAGAGAAATCTCGCTATAAGTACAGCTATATATATAAAAGAAAGTCGTGTTAGTTACACTATTTATAACTCAAGAACGGCTGAACTGATTTAGCTGGAAATTGGTGCGGAGGTAGCTTAGAACCAGGAAATGGACATAGAATACTTTACTATAGGCTATATAACATCACGCTACAATCAAAAGGAGCGGAGCAGCAACGATAAATGGAAGGAAACTGGCAGGCAATTCTATGCGACGGGAAGGGTCAAGGGAGCAAAAATTTGACGCGGACGAAGTCGCGGGCAAAAGCTAGTAATACATAAAAATCATAAAAAGTAACAAAAAATGGACGTAAAATGATGTTAATATTATTAATGACTATACCTAACTGATGCCCATGGTTGTCCTTATCGAATGATTTTGGAAAGCACAGTCAAAACGAGCAGCAATCACAACTGATACCTACGTTCAGACTCAAAGTATTTATTTCAAACTAGCTTTTACCAGCGGTTTCGCCCGCGTAGAGATTGGAAAGTATCCCGCGAGAACGTAGTACTACCGGGATGAAAAGACGTACTTTCTATGTCAATTTAGGTTATAAACTATCTGTGGGCCAAATTTCATCCAAGTCCGTTTCGTAATTTTTGCGTTAAAGAATAACAAACATCCGTACTTTCCCACAATTTGTAATATTAGTAGGAAGTCATCATCACTAATAGCAGTCCACTGCTGGACATAAGCTTCTCCAATTGCACGCTACTCAGCTCGATTTTCGGCAACTCTCATCCAGCTGCTACCAACCACCCTGCGAAGATCGGTGCTCCACCTCGCCTGAGGGCGTCCTACCTTACGTTTGCCGATTCGCGGTCTCCACTCAAGAACACGTCTACCTCAACGGTCATCGGTTCGACGGCTAATGTGGCCGGCCCATTGCCACTTCAGCTTGCTTATTCTATGAGCTATGTTGACTACTTTAGTTCTCTGCCGGATCACCTCATTCCGGATTCTATCTCTCAGAGATATGCCAAGCATAGCTCGTTCCATAGCTCGCTGAGCGATTTTATATTTATGGATCAGCCGCACCGTGAGTGTCCACGTCTCGACTCTGAAGGTCATAACAGACAGTAGGAAGAAGGATTAACCAATTACAGGCGCTTTTGATTTGTCAAGGGTCGGTTGGTCAGAAAGTTGAAGCTCATGGCCCATTCCAAAGCCTGGTAAATACCTATCGAGAAGACCAGGCAATAAACTCCCTGGAAACTCTTTGGAATCAAAATATTGTTACAAAAAAAAGGTTAAATCATTTATGCTGAAGTTATACATGTGACGTATATCTTTGACAGTCGTTATGGGTAGTCAAACGCTTATAGTCAAACGACCACAGAGAGTGGTTGTACTTTCCAAACCAATGTCTTACTAATGTAAGTAGGGTTTTGTGTTACCGGGCTAGCACTTCGTCGAGCAAAGGTTGGGGGAACTATTTTGTCGAGGTCGTCGTGGAACCTCGGTGGTAAGGTTCAGGGTGAGACCATATCTGTAGGTTCTAAAAACACCCCTCAGAAGGGGTGAAATGACATGAATTTGAAGTTTTTATAGCAAAATCAAAAATTTACGCAAAGAAGTCACGTTCAAAACCCAGTCTGGCAAAAACCCATCAAAATGAAAAGAATACAATATTAAATACGTCTTAGTTCTTCCATTAAATAACGGTTGGTGACGATACCCATCTTAATCGGTGACGCATGCTTCCAAGAACGCATGCGTATGCGCACATGCGCACGCGATTCGAACAGTTTTTTTTTCTGTACATTTTGAACTGGGACGGAACTAAAGGGTCAAAGTCATTTTGCCGTTCCTGTTTAGGTCTCTGATGAATGACGTCTTAATAAGGAGAAACATCTCTTCATGTGTCAGAAAGTAAAAGCCAGCAGAAATTCTGCTCTTTCCAGGGAATTTATTTTCTGCGATAAGTATTTCTTTTTTCATTTAATCCCTTTTGAGAAACGTATTTAAGTTTGGTTTTCAGTGAAACTAATTTAGCTAAATATTTGGGTTTTTTACGGCAATCTACTATGATAGACATGATGGACAGTCTTCTGAGCAGAGCATGCATGGAGATTGAGGAAAACGTCACGCGTGTGCTCCTTGTATGTACAGCATAAGACCCAATGGTATCATCCCCGACTTACGAGTGGGTCGTGATTTTTAACGCAGGAAACGGAAAACATCGTAAGAAAACCGCTATATCCGAACCAAAATTCGAAGACGTGTGACATCCACCAACCCATCGATGAATTACAGCCTAATCCCTTTTATACAATCCTTTATTTCAGGCTACCAAGGCCCATAAAAACAATGCATAAATAATATAAAATCAATAACTATAAACTAATACACATTCTATAAAACTAAATTAAACTCAAACTGTCTCTAAACACGTAATGAAGACGGCGTCGTGTTCCGCTGCGTGGTGTCGCGTAACCGTCCTCGGAAACGTCGAAATACGACACCTTTCGGCCAAAAGCCCTCTCTTAAGCAGGTCTGTAGATGGTCGGTTGGAACTCGTACCACAAACTACTTAAAGTTGATGTTGTGGTGCGACTCCAACCTTTCGACCCTCAGAGTCCAGTTGGTCTTCACTTTCAAATACTGCACTACTTCCTCAATCGTCGTGGAGTAGTGCAGGCGTGAAATGTACAGCTGCGTCGTAGGCACAGCAGGGCGCAGCAGCATGTTGGGTCCACTCGGAGCGGTACCACACTGGTTTCGTGAACAGGGCTTCTTCTTCTTCCTTTCCACTTTCGTGAAACCCTCTTCATCAATTTGGCCCGTTCTCGGCAAGGAGCTACGGACCGCAGTCAGGGCAGGTTGGGCACCCTTCTTCTGTTTTTCCCCTATTACAGTTGGTCGCTTAGGCTGCGACACACCTGATTCGCCGGTGGTGACAGTAGCAGCGTAGGCACGCTTAGGGGTCGACGTACCTACGTGTGACGTTTCCGCAGCCGGTGTTGTGGCGCAGGCGACGGCGGCGGCGGGCGGCGCTTGGTCAGCATTATCAGCTGGTGACGCACTTGTGTTCGCCGATGCAATACTGCCAATAGATGCATTTTGCGCCCCTCGACGTGTGTTCACCTTAGAGGCCTCAGGTGACTCAATTACTGAACCCACTTTGCGCAATAATGCTATTTCCGCTCGTAGTTCAGTATTTGTTTTTTCCGTAACCTCCATTCGGGACTGCATTTTGGTCATCTCCACTTTCAACGTAGTGATGTCCTTTAGCAGCCGTGTGACGGGAGGCAGCTTACCCAACTCCTTCGCCACGAAATCTGGCACGTCATCCGGGTCGGTCTTCTATAACATGTCCACAATGTCTTGAACACTCTTTTCAGTTCCATCTCTGCGGCGAGACGGCATCTGGTCCAGTTTTCCAAGTGACTGGAACAGTAGGTAACAGTTTACCACTGCTGATCTCGTCCTCCTTGAAATTGGACCGGCATATCTGCAGAATGCTCACATCGTCCATGTAGTCGATGGCATGGACCAGGAAAGCCAGCAATTCATTGACTATGAGTGGTTTGGAACTCATAGTGACAGTACGGGCAGCGGCTATGGCCGCGCTACACGTGAATAAAATTCGCTCCGTGCACAGTGGAAACATCCGTATTTGACCGCGCATCGCACTGCACTTTTACAGACAGGAAGCTAGTGTTCATTTACACTTGCAGTGGGTACATTTTAGACTGATTATATTGATGGTCGGCAATAGTCTTCAAGGGTTAGATCGAGGTGGCCCTGGAAAAAGATGCCTGGAGAGATTTCGGGGAGGCCTTTGCTCAGCCGTGGGACAGGGCAGGCAAATAGAAAAAAAAACAATGGTTTCAGGCATTTCATAATCAACAGTTTCAAAAGGTTACCCTTAGTTAATATCACTTAAGTGATGAGGTCTCATTGGTGATCAAAGATTTTCGGAATAAAATTCAGTTCACCGGATGTACTTCGTTTTTCCTACCAATATTTTATTTTTTGCCCATTTTCGCTTACACTTGGCGTTACTTAAATACAACCAGCTGTTGGATTATGAACTTTCTGCGCTGAGCCAAACGCCATAAGTCTTCCATAGAATGAGCTGTCTAAGGCCCCGACTAGTCATATCCTTATCGCGTTGCTAATGAGTCAATAAACAGTAATTTTAAACAGACAAACATAGGCTTTAACGAGAAAAACGGTACTTACTCACAAGTTCGTGTTTGAAGACTCTATCCAATATCGACGATCTTGAATATTCACTTACCCCCTGTGGGATAGAATTTTAATGCTATTCTGGCAAGATAAAATATTTTAGAGATCCCTCAAAATCTTTTGAAGTTTTCACTTTGTTAGCAATGTGTCGCATATTAATTTCTCGTGTAGGGAGAAGCCTTGGTAAAATATTCAGCCACCCAATGTCTCATATCGATCTAAATAAAATGTTTTCATCATCATCAGCCTACAGCAGTCCACTGCTGGACATAGGCCCCTCCAATTGCACGCTATTCAGCGCGATTCTCGGCAACTCTCGTCCAGTTGCTACCAGCCACCCTGCGAAGATCGTCGCTCCGCTAAGCCTTTTTTTTTGTTGGGAAATCATCAAATATCTCCCGCTCCAGAGCGGGGAGGAGTAACATACTTTTACTGAATAAAACCCACCTGTGTTCCTTCAGTTACCTGAGCCAGGGCCGTGGTAACTCTTTCGAACAAATCCGCGACCCTGGGAGGGCTCCACCTGAGGGCGTCCTACCTTACTTTAGCCGATGCACGGTCTCCACTCAAGAAAAAAGAAAAAAAGATCATCAGTTCTACGGCTAATATATCTGGCTCATTGCCACTTCAGCTTGCTAGTAAAAGTTTTGACTACATCAGAATCGTGTTTTTCTTTTTTGGGATAGTTTAAAGACATTTAAACCTCACTGTAATTAAGTTGATCCAAAAATATTTAAGAAACTGGTTGTCTTAGCTTCGTAGTCCAAAGTTCGTGTCCGACACACACTTGCCCAGTTTTTTTTTCTGTTACAACCGAAAGCCATAGAAAACGGCAATAATTAATGGTTTAACTCGTAAAGCCTACTGAATTTATAATTCCACCGCAGTTAAATTTAAAACTACAATAGTCCTGATGAAAACGACCTTTAAAACAATACTATTGGACACATCCAAATTTAGACCAGCCATAAATCCATTTTAGTCCACACATTTAGTTAGTAGGCTCTATATATTAATAATGCATCACAAATTCCAAGCATAACTAATAAATAAAGGACAGTACATAAAATAAATTTAAGGCAATTAACAAAAGTCAGAATTGAATGTAGACTTTTTGTTTTCCAATTTTAACACTTCAGAAAGCCATTTAAATTGATCAAAGTGCAATTCAATTATCATTGAACTTTTAAATAAAATGTCTTTTGTCTTCTGTTATCTGCGTTCGTATGTTGGTTTTTTATCAGTTTTTTTTTCTGTTGTTATCAGTTTTAAGTCACTTTGGCACCTTCGGGGTAAAAAGATGTTGCGCTTAACATTTGCCCTTTTCTATGAATACCAGTAATTAGCCGCTAATCTGAGAATGAAAGGGGCTTATCTTCATGTCTTACTGTGGAGAAATCAACTAGTAATAGCACAGACACACCTTTCGGCTTATTAGTGGCCTCGCCCAAATTGGGCGAATAAGCTTTAGAATACTATTAATTATATTTTTAAATATTAGAAAAACAGTATAAAAATAAATTAAAGAAAATATTACAATAGCAATCCCTAAAAAGAAAAGCCTGTATTGATTTTTTTGTCTTACGTAATCAAGTAATTTAATTTTTTATGTATTTATTTGGGTTTAATTTAATTTGATGTTTTTTTTCTTTTTTGTTTAAATTGATTTTTTGAGAAACAGTAAATCTGAGAAACTTCGATTTCTATTATTAATTTTAGTAAATGTGCATGCGCCTACCCATTTTATTGATTAACCATTACTACAGTACCCCTCTGTGTTGTACACTTACTGGCTCTTGAGCAATTTTTTTACTGATGAAAGGAATTAATGCATGTTTGAGGAAGGGGACATTTTGCGAAAGGGACATTTTGCAAAAGGGACATTTTGCGAAAGGAACATTTTGCGAAAGGGACATTTTGCGAAAAGGACATTCTGAGAAAGGGACATTTTGCTACCTGTAGTCATTTTGAGAAGTGGTCATTTTGCGACTGAGCCAAATATTTAAGTATAACATAGACAGTAATAGCTTACTTGCCCTTTATCCCATGTAATGCCAACACACCTCTCTGTACGTCTTTTAGAAGAACCATTTTGGGCACCAATTCACCTTTTGCAAGAATGTGTAAGGCAGTAAATGGTTACAGTGATGTTATTGATCTTCAATTTTGCTATCTTGCTAAACAAAAAGCCATCCTTAATCGTTTACCAAGCAACCCGTTATCGCAATCATATTTAATGTCCATTTTACCACTGTTATTAATTTTACGTTGTATGTTTAACAATTTATCAATATTAAAAATTTTATTAAATGAATTTTAGTTTTAAGTTATACACTTGCAACTGTTGATAATTTATTTAATTTACTATTGGTGCTTATTGCTAAGTAAGTTAGTTTATTAGTCAAATTTATTATTTTATGCATGTGGTGTTTACCTATAAGTAATTGTGGCACTGTAATTTCATTTTAAGAATAGGTTGAAGAATATGTTGAACAATTGTTGGTAAACCTAACAAAAATAAATAAAAGTGATGATCCGCCCAATTCGGGCAAGTTCATTCGTGCGAGTCGACTAATAAGCCCGCCTTTCAAATGAAAGGCTTATCGCGAACAAGCACCTATGAAATGCATTTATTTTCTTTAGAACTCCGCAATTAGCACCGACTGATATTATAATACTGATACTGATAATTTAAAATATCCGTGGAAAGAAAGAACATTGCACCTACTTCAGAATATAAAAGCAAAATGTAGGAAATGAAATAACATGATGGTTGTGTCTGTAAGTAGAGTGTCTTTTAAGACACTTTTGCATGTATTAATTGTTTTTAATACTACATAGCTGCCGCCGCCATGTCCTAGCTGACTGATCCGTTTGAAGAAATGCCGTAACAGCCTCAGAGGGCTCTTTCATAGTCCAAATAAAGTTTAAGATTGAGAGTAAAGGAGCAGTGAAGAGGAATGTGTGTGGTTGAGATTTAAGAGTATTTAGTATTGTATGTGAGTCTAACAATGCAAATCTATAAGTATCTGGTGCTGTGTGGCAAGTATTTGTAGTAGTAAACGTAAAACGTAGTTTTTGGACTTTATTATTATTATTTTTAACCAATGTATTTTTTTTGGAATATTTGTAATTTTAGTGACATTTTATTTTATTTCATATTTATTGACCAACTAATTTAATCACTACTTTGACATTGAATTGTAATATAAATATTAGGTATCTTTAATGAATAATTTAGAAATGTAATTTTGATGAATATTATAACGGTTTATGCACCATCTCTTCCTACCAATTTGTACGCCACGATATGCGGCTGAACATGTCTGATCCTTTATGTATTTCCATATTATCTTGCATGCAATGTATTTACACCATGTTTAAACAAATAAAATTTACTTACTTACTTACTTAAAATTATATAAACATTTTATAAAAAAAGACAAAGTGCCACTAAAAAGAGCACAAGTAATAAGAACATTAATACTAAGAGATGAGACAAAGCAATGGACCGATACAGTGGAAGATGAGATGTTTGTACAGAAAGTAATTCCTCACATGACAGTTGAAAATAAGGATCAAATAAAATACACGGAGCTCAATATCTAAGCATGAAGAAATGAAAAACTGATTCTTTCTAGCCATACTTCAAGAAACAACGCTATTTATAATTATAACAGTGGTTATAATCTAAACAATACTTATCACATCTGAGGATTTGCTGAGGTGGAAAAAAATACCTGTTTTTTTTTCTATTACACCGTTACCCTTGTCGGATAAGCCCTTGCTGTTCAGAAAGGATATAAATTCTTCAAAGTTAAGACGTTAATCTCTAAATGACATCAAATAACCCCCATTTACCAAAAAACCGTTACGTTCAAAACCGCCTCTTCCGTGTTTCGAAATTTAAAATCGCAAATCGTTCGTATAATTTGTTCGCATTGTCAGCTTGCGTCCGCGATCAGATAAAACATTGTTTTAAAACGTCGCACATGGTTTTAGTAATGAGATATTACGATTTATCAAGATTAATGAAGTGCCCTTTAATTGTTCTTGTGTTGATTTTGAAATTATATTGCCGCGTAATTCAGTAGTGGGTAACATTTTTGGGTTTTTATATGCCAAGTCGACGGTTGATATGATTCTTTGACCAATTTTATTTTTTTGATTAGGAATTCGATTGCAAAGAGAGCATTAGTTTCTCTATCATTTGGGCAATCACGGAATTAGTACCTAATCATCTTTTCGGAGTTTTGATTCATCATCATCATCATTTCAGCCAAAAGACGTCCACTGCTGGACATAGGCCTCCCCCAAGCTCCGCCACTTCGACTTGTGCTTCCCGTAGGCCGCAAGAATACGCTGTTCTTGCGGCCTTCACAAGGTCATCGGTCCACCTTGTGGGAGGCCTTCCAACTCTACGTCTTCCAGTACGCGGTCGCCACTCCAGAACCTATCGGCCCCATCGGCCATCTGTTCTGCGAGCAAAATGCCCTGCCCACTCGCAGTTCAGCGTCTTGATTACAAATAAAAAATTTGTTGCCCAAAATTCAGCCACGCGAATTCCGTTCGCTTACGTAGTCATAAGATCTTCAAGTGCACAGATGACAGAGGATGCGGCGCAAGATAAGAGATGGACCATTGTCTGTGGAGAGACACCATATATAAAACCAGGTCTGAGTCGTCTATACGTATGCCCAGATCTGCGTAAATTATCTTTGCAACGACCTACTTGGGTGCATAATTTATTTAAGGACTGTCAAGTCGGCTACGGATAACATGTGCACAAGCGCAAAGGTCTCTTTTTTGTATGGTAAATCTTCAAATGACGTCTCCCGCTCTGGATAGAGCGAGAGGGCGTGTCACACTTTCACTGACTAAAACCCACCCGTGTTCCTTCAGTTACCTACCTGTGCCAGGGCCACGGTAACTCCGTCGAACAAATCCGCGACTCCGACAAGTATCGGTCCCCGTCAATTTTGCTGACATATCTTTGAGGCGCGCGTGGAGCACAACTCGCCGTCGATCCGGGCGTGGTTCTTACCGACTGGCGAGCTACCCATGGCTCGCCGTCCGGCAGCCAGAAGGTCCCGCAAAGGTCTCATAGTGCTTGATAATTTGGACATTTAAAACAAAATCATGTAGTCTTCATTGCCATAGCCACTTATAATGTATATTTTCTCCAGAGCTCGTGTAATATTACTTTTGACATTATTTTATATTTTCTTACCAGAATATTAAAACTATTATCAGCTACATGGTACTTATAATAACACTATAAAATGACTACTAGGTATTCATTTAAAAATACTATGAATTTTTGTAGCAAATAATGGTATCTACTGCAAAGCAATTAATTATTATTATAGCGATCGCTTGTAGAGCAATTAAATAAGGGTTAATAAAATATATAAATAATTATTAAGATTAGATAACTGTTATTTTAATACCTTTTGGTGTGTTGCCGGCCAATCAGAAGGCAAATTCCCGTATTTAAAAAGGTTGAAAAAATTGCAATCTTAACTCGGTGACAATAAATATCAATATCGTGTCAAAAATGTAGGTCAGTTAGAAGTTTGACGGATTGACACTTAGATTGGAATGTGAACGTACTTAAAAATGAGATAATTTCCCTTCGTGGAGTCATTTTAATAGGTAACATTTGACAATTCATCAAAATTCAACAACGTAACCTTGTAACGGCGGGCATAAAATAATATATATTTTTGTTTTGTTAGAACTGTACAATTGCTTAACTTTTTTCAATTACGATTACTTACCTACATATTTATTGTAATAATGACCGATACGAGTAATTTTACGATTTGCTTTCATATGAACTGACAGACGTCAAATGTTACCTATTAAAGTGACTCCACATTAATTGTCTAAAGAAAATCCTGCTACCCTATTTCCTACTATAAAAGTGAAAGTTTATATTTTTCGACGTTAAAATGTATTTATGTTTGTTACTCTTTGACGCCAAAACTACTGAACGCATTTGGATGATATTTGGCACACGCGTAAATTTTAACTTAGATTAATAGGTATAATGAGTACTTTTATCCTGGTAGTAAGTTTTCGTGGGATAATTTCGGACTTTTATGTGGGCGTCAGCACCGGTTAGCTAACCAAAGCTATTTATAAGTATATATTTATTGGTTTTTGGAATAATTACCCACTTCATCAGTCAAAAGAGGTTTAACATTGTAACGCTACAGTGAGGTGTACTGTTTAAACTTCTTAGCACATAAAATTCCGATCAGTTAACAACAATAATTACAAAATAAAAACACCACATAAACATCATAAAAAACATCTACACCGGATAGAGAACCCACTAACCTTTTCATGCGGTACCCAAAACCGTCCACACCAATTACACGATTCCTTTGTATCACCCGCTTCGAACATCAAAGGGGCCGCACTGAACGATTCTTCATACTCATTTACTAAAATTAAAGCACTATAGCCCGACCAACACATCTTGAGCCATGACATTTCATACAAATTGAAATGGTCGAATGAAAAGTGTTGATGATTTCTGGAGCAGGGGTCTGATGCTGTGGTGGGTCTATCACAGTGTTGTAAGATGTCAAATAGTCAAAGATTCACCGACTTATTATCTTATTAACAGTGTGTACATTTTTTTATGAGCATTTAAATTGACCGTGTAATTTGTAGGTGTGTACTTACGTGTGTGTTCCTTAATTGTATTTTTTCTATGTAGTTTGAAATGGAGTGGAATTTTTGTAATTGTGGAAAGCCCTTGGTTTGGATCATGGATTTTATTACGTAAAAGATTGTGTTTTTAATGTGGTCTTCCAAGCGGATTTAGGGTGCGCATAATACCTATGAAGCAGAAATGACAAAAATGTGGTGAGGAGAGATTTGAGTAAGAATGTAGATATCTTTAAGTGTTAAGAAACAATGAATGGACTGTGTGAAAGATGATAAGACAAGTAAGTGGGTGACTACTGAGATGACTACTAATAGAGAAGTGGGAGACGAAGACACGGTGCGCCAACCTTCATACCCCAAAAAAAAAAAATGGGATGAGAGTAAGACATTGGATCATGCATACATGACATCAAGTCACACCTTTTTCCCATGGGGGTAGACAACTATAAAAGCTACTAAGTTAAGCTACTAAGATCCTTACATAGTCCTTATTTACATCGTGTACGTTCATACATCTATCCACTAGCTTCTGCCCGCGACTTCGTCCGCTTCAAATTTTTGCTCCCCTGACCCTTCCCGTCGCATCGATTTGCCTGCTAGTTTTCGTCCATTTTTAGTTGCTGCTCGCTCCTTTTGAGTTATAGTGAGTCAACCTTAAAAGATAGACATATGCTCTCCCAGATTTTTTTTTAGAACTTTTTAAAAGGAACAATTCCGTCATACATGATTTTTGCGTTACTTTAACCGTTTACGCAGCGCACGCAACGGAAACTCTCAAAAGGAATAAATTTTCCCCGTTTTTGCAACATTTTTCATTACTGCTCCGCTCCTCTTAGTTGTAGCGTGATTTTATATAACCTATAGCCTCCCTCGATAAATAGGCTACTCAACACAAAAATATTTTTTCAATTCGGACCAGTAGTTCTTGAGATTAGCGCGTTCAATCAAACAAGCAGACAAACAAACTCTTCAGCTTTATAATATTATTATATATTATATAAAGTATATAGATACACGCACGCCGGTCGCGAGTACTATGCACCTGACCTTTCTGAAGAACATCACCAAGGTCACTATATGTCTTCCTAGGACGTCTCATCTCAACGTCTCGATTCACATCTGCTTTATAAATAATAAATCAAAAATAGTTTATTCAAACTGAAAATTAGCACCTTTTGAACGTCAAAATTACATAAGACTGTAACCTAAACGCTCGCCCTTCATTTTAGCTTTAGCTGGGAAAAAGAAGTGGCGCAGCAAACTCTCCAGCAGCACAGCTGTCTGTTTAAACTCTCCTATCAATTATTAATTTGCATGAAGATTCTCGAAGTCCCGTTGTATTCCCCAGTCCATTGCGCAGACGCAAGATGTTTGCGATAACGTTCCACAATTAGTGTATGCAAACGCTGTAATTATATTCCTAGTATTGCATATGGTACTGCCAGTTTTTGTGTAGAGAAAATCTTGCGCACGTGCGCTGTTTTAGGGTTCTGTGAGTGTATTTTTTAAGTCTTTTGCTGACCACCCAGGTATATTCGTTTTACAATGTGACGAAAAGAAAGTTTGAGGAATTATTTTTGTGCACAGCAAGATCTCTTAGTAACATAGTTGTTACCACAGAATGAGTTTAGTAGGTGTAACTTTTTTTTGTTTATTGCTGGTGCAAACAGCGGGGCAATATAGGTAGAAAATATGTATATTTGCGGTAAACATGACGCAAAGAAACGGCTGCAAGAGACGGCCATCGCTCAGCATAATGTTCCGACCATATGCGAGACAAAGCCCAGCGCTGGTTTACCGCGACTGCCGGCGCTGCTGGTATGTATGTATGTGATTCAAAATTTCACATTACCTACATGTAAATAGGAATATTTACAATATACTCAAAGATATAATCAACGGCTGTAACTACATATATTCTGTAATTCTAACAACCTTTTTCCAAAATAAATAAGAAAGATAAATAGTAATTATCTAAAAGATGATCACTTGCCAAAAATTGGAGTGTAACACTGACGCACATTAAATAAAACGAACAGTCTAGGGAACCAGAAAACCTCTAGTGTACTTAAGAAATTAATACGGAACCCTCCAAATAAAAAACGTTCCACTGAAACCAAGTAAGCATGTAAGTAGCGAGCATGCGCCCGCGCCGTTGATCAAGCATGCGATTCAATCGTTTGGATATTTTTCACTGCGCCTGCGCAGCGTTAAAAACTAGCCCACACTCATTAATCGCAATAAAGTTTAACTAGTTATTGTTTTCTAATTGTAATTGAAAATAAAAACGAAGAGATTATTATGTACGGTTGTGGACTAAAATGTTTATACATCTTAAATTTGATTGCTTACTCCTATAATGTTGGTGAGCAATAGCAGCCAAACAGGTTGATCGATCTTCTTGACAATCACACCCATAAAACATTTATTTATTTTACAAGTTTTTGGGTTTGTGGATAAGTAATGACAGCTACTCGGGTCTATTGACCAAGTTAAGGTACGCTTGCCACGGTTGGGCCGTGAATGGGTGACTATTTTGCATACCAGGACCCGGATCGGTAGGGTCGCGAAAAAATGATGACATGATATTTTCTCATTCGTATGAATGTGGACTAATAATAAAAGTATAGAAGGATAGAGCTGCCAAGGACCAATCCTTAACAAAAGAGTCAAGCTCATTACATTAGCATCATTTAGTAAAAGCTACACTTTTTACAGCGTACTGTCAGTCGTTCTATACGTGCAGTCTGTGGGTCAACTACACGCAGAGGATATACAGCGCTCTGCGCGTTCAATATAATAATGCATTCAGGGTGTTGATGGGGCTGCCGCGCTCTGCAGTGCTTCCAGCATGTTCGCAGAGGCGGGAATAGATGGTTTCAACACCATCATGCGCAAGCGATGCGCCTCCATCATGCGCAGGGTACGCGCCAGCTCTAACAGCATCCTGAATGTTGTAGCAGATAGGTGGGACAGCCCCATACTGGGACATTGGATACGCCTACATGCCACTGTGGCGTAATAATATTTTAATTTAATTTATTGGTAGATATAAGTACTAACACTAGTTTTAAGTTCTTTGTATACTAACCAAATGGACTTTAAGGGTCTGAAATAAAAGATTTTTATTTTTTATTACGCCATCTCCGTCTGGGCCTGCCGCCATGTCACCTTCCATTTTTTTTTGTTGGTGGGAAATCATCAAATAACGTCTCCCGCTCTGGGAGAGTGGAAAAGCATGTCAGACTTTTACTGACTATAACTCACCCGTATTCCAACAGTTGCCTATATGCCAGGGCTACGGTAACTCTTTCAAATAAATCTCGCGACCCTGGCAGGCATCGGTCTTAATGGTCTCCTTCAGTTTGTCGACTGCAATTAAGCAGGATCCACTGGGTCATAATTTTTGCCCGCTGATCGTCTGACATACGGCAGATTGACAGAGAGACGAGGAAAGAGAGTAGGGAGGTCTTTGCCCAACAGTGGGACATTAAAGGCTAGTATAAAAAAACCGGCCAAGTGCGAGTCGGACTCGCGCACCGAGGGTTCCGTACAAACCTGTAGGTATTCTCGGTTTAAAAATATATATTTTTTTTTAATTTTTATATTTTAGTTGATTGAATGTAAGGTAAATTGCGGTTTACGATTTATGACGTTTTAAAAAAAACTACTCACTCGATCTCGTTCAAACCAATTTTCGGTGGTAGTTTACATGGTAATGTACATCATATATTTTTTTTAGTTTTATCATTCTCTTATTTTAGAAGTTACGGGGGGGGGGGGGAACACACATTTTACCACTTTGGAAGTGTCTCTCGCGCAAACTATTCAGTTTAGAAAAAAATGATATTAGAAACCTCATTACCATTTTTGAAGACCTATTCATAGATACCCCACACGTATGGTTTTGATGAAAAAAAACATTTTTGAGTTTCAGTTCTATGTATGGGGAACCCCAAAATTTATTGTTTTTTTTCTACTTTAGTGTGAAAATCTTAATGCGGTTCACAGAATACATCTACTTACCAAGTTTCAACAGCATAGCTCTTATAGTTTCGGAATAAAATGGCTGTGACATACGGACGGACGGACAGACAGACAGACAGACAGACAGACAGACAGACAGACAGACATGACGAATCTATAAGGGTTCCGTTTTTTTTGCCATTTGGCAACGGAACCCTAAAAAGAAGGAAAGAGGTATAAATCCTTTCGTCACAAGTTAAAGGCTACAATCGATTCCCAGTCAATCAACGTCAGTTGTTTAAAACGCACCATCTAACATTCTAGCTGTTTTAAATGTTAACCGTTGACATTGATCGAAAGACTTGAATTAAACTTTTGCTATAAACGACGGAAAACTTCGATTAACTATATGACCGGTCGCTGAATGTAAAATACTAGTACCTACTCAGCTGTATCCGGTTAGACTGGGAGCCAACCCCAACATAGTTGGGAAAAGGTTAGGCAGATGTTGATGATGTGCTCATGTTTTGTGAGGTCAATTATCACTAGTGGACCTCTCTAGAGTTAGCATCAGTTATATATATTTCCAGACCGAATTTCGGCCATGGCAGCCAACCTCTACGGAGACTAGCCATCGGCGCGGGAGATATTATATTGCACGTGTGTGCGCAGATACAGAGGCACTCAATCTTCCCTCACTCTCATAGTCCGATGGAACGGTAGTTCGACATGACCGGAGAGAGATCAGGCGCAAGACCAACGGCTTACACTAAAATAAATGGCATCTACATTATGTAGGTATATGCGCAAAATGTTTTATTACCTATATTTTATATTTTCACATTGATTTACTTTGGGAA
Source organism: Aporophyla lueneburgensis (assembly GCA_932294355.1). NCBI lineage: Eukaryota > Metazoa > Arthropoda > Insecta > Lepidoptera > Noctuidae > Aporophyla > Aporophyla lueneburgensis. The sequence continues at coordinate 22,009,661 of OW028758.1, read as the reverse complement.
TAAGGTCAGTACTGGTAATTTTGGACAGTTCTCTGGTTTATGGGAACCATAGTAATCAAATAAGTGTTTAAATAAAAACCAAAATTCGACAATATAGCTATGTACTAGTGTTGCCCAAATACAAGACGAGACTTAGCCAGTCTTGGTCTTGGTCTTGCGCCAATACACCTGGTCTTGGTCTTGGTCGTGGTCTTGCGCTCCCAGTCTTGGTCTTGGTCTTGGTCTTGCAGCAAGAGTCTTGCAAGTCTTGCAATTACCTATTAGTCTATTACTATTTATTAAAGTTTACTTTAAATCTTAGAAAAACGTATTAGAATTGGAACATTGTGAGCTTGAATTAACATAGCCATAGTAAAGATCAAGCAGATTAATAAATAACTGAAGATTTGATAAGAAATTCGAAAAATCAACTGACCTATATGTCGTTTTCCATGGAAGTAACTAATAAACATTTATGATTTATAAGCTTACATTTGCTAAAACATGTAAAAAAACAAATTAATTACAATAACTTGACTGTATTTTAAAGAACAATACTTATCTGTCTAGAAAGAGATTGAACCCTCAACTTATAAGAAATTTAATAAAAGAGTTTTACGATTTATCATTTATTTGAATAAAAAATAAAATACAACACAAATCAACAGCTTTATCATTAGGTTATGATACTTTATATCAATTTTTTTGACCAAGAATTAATACAAAGTAACCATCTGGCTGACTCATCACTTAACCTATTTCTATGTTTTCTAATTACTAATGATGCTTTAGAAAATAACCTCTCAGCAGGTACTGAAGTTGCAGGTATTGAGAGAAAATCACGGGCCATTTTCGATAAAATCGGATACTCTGTCTCATGCGTCCTCCACCAATCTAAAATGTCTTCCGAGCTGGCAGTTCTTGGTTTTCTCAGGTACTCCTCCAACTCGTCTATCACTAAGCCTTGAAGACAAGATCCAGATGACGTCGAGGGACATTCATAGAGTTTATCAAAGTCTATTACGTCTTCATCTTCATCACATACTTTATTTTCTTTTTCTGGTAATTCCAGAGATTTGTTCAGTGAGTGTAGACTTTTATATTCTTCATAAAGTTCATTGAACTTGCGCAGACTTTCTGTTTTAAGTTGCTTCCCCCACATTGTCAGGTCAAAAGTCTGAGCCTTATGCCTTGGGTCTAAAATTAAAGAAGTACAATAAATCCAGTTGCTCTTCTTGTACCTAATGTTTAAGCATTTTGTCTCGAGCTGCTTGGAAAGCTAGAATGAGCCTTTCATCCACTTCAGATCGATTAGGTTTCTCATCTAACTATTTTACCATGGATTCAATTTTATCTAGCAAGAGATTGAATGATACAATGACTAGCGGTAATGTAACATATTTGTCTCCACCAAGTTTTGTACTTAAAAGTTTAAAGTTTATTAGAAATTTATGTAATTTTTCGAGTACCTGCCATTCATTAGCTGTGAAAATCTTTTAATTCGGTGACAGAACTGCACAATATGTCAATGCCCGCTCTCACTTTTAAACCAAATCCAATCATATCATGTGTGGAATTCCATCTCGTTGGACAGTCAAGAATGGCATTTAGATTTGATGGCACGCCAGCTGCTTCACAAGCAGACTGAAACTTTTTCTTCACTATCTCACTTCTTTTTATTTTACTGGAAATACTGCGTAACTTTGTTACAGATGTACGCGAGTCAGCAATATTTGGTGCAGATTCTTCATCTTCCTCATCCTCAGTTTCGTCTGCATAGTCTTCGTACTGCTGATCTTGCGCGTTAGTGTCAGACTCACAGTGTAATGCTAAGGTCTTTAATAAATCTTGTACACCAAGGTTTAAAATGTGAGCAAAGCACCGGAAATGTTGATTGTCTGAATCAAAGTGTGGCGGCAGCTGTTTGCCCAGTTCATACATAAATTTGGTATTTGCAGTTGCGTTGTCGACCGTGATACCTTGTATTTTATCAATTATGCCATATTCCAATAAACATTCATGGAAAATCGTTGCAATATCTTCCCCAGTATGTCGACCGCGTGATGGTATAAAATCAAGAACTACAGATTGATACTTCCATTCGTTGTCTATATAATGAATAGTAACCCCGTAGTAACTCCTACCAGCAATTGACGTCCACCCATCAATGGTAAAAGACATTTTAGATGATAATTGTTGAAGTCGTTCCTTGAGATTCAATTGGAGCTCTTCAAATCGCTCTTTGACTTTCCTTCTAAGTGTAGACCTTTTAGGAAACACCATATTAGGGCAAATACGTCGAAAATATACTTGTGTAGCTTCGTCATCGAAAAATGAGAAGGGAAGATATTTTTTCACCACCCAATCAACTGTAGCTGTCGTGATGTTGTCACTGCTGTTTTCCGACTGAAACAAAACAATAAATCTTGTGTTATTATTTAAAACATACTAGGTTTGAGCGTATAAGAGGAGGAGGTTTGTTGTTGTTAAATCGAGAAAATCGTTAAATTGATATTTGTTATATTAAGGTTGCACTGTACTGTAATTTACCAAAATAAAGTACTTAGTTGTTACTGGCCGATTAAATGAAAATATGGGTGTTTATAAAAAAAATATTTAAGACGATAATTACATACTTAATATGTCGCACCCCTAGATGAAAACACCACTAACTCAAAAATACTTACGTAAGTTAATGGCGTTTTTGAAAGTATCGCATGAATAGCTACGCGGAGTTAAAATTCTTTTAACTGTTAAAAAAATATTCTTACCTGTCCACTTCTTCCAGCGGTTACTAAAAAGCTTGTGATATCTCCACTTAATTTTGGTTTAACAGGAAGAAATATTTCTGATTCCTTTTTGTGGAAAGATATTAGATGTTTCCTTAAGCCTAAAGTGTTTCTGTTTTTCATTTTTATTTCAATCTTTTTATGTTGGCACAATTTACAGAAGGCAGTTTGGGATGCATGAATTATTTCGAAAAACTCCTCAAATTTGCTTTTGGGTCTTTTAGATCTGTGACTCAAACTCTCGTTACTCGGACTAGAATAATTTGAATCTTCGTCACTCATATTAAATTGTACACGTGATACGTTTTTAGAAAACAACGAGAATTAGTAAAAACAATTATTAAGTTAGACTCGAAGCACAGCTCAATTGGAAATGACTGGAATTTTTTTTTTTTTTTTTTTTTTTGTGGGGCATCTCGTAGTTAATCCTGAAAAGATTGTGACTACTTAAACGGATTGTGGCCCGGCGAGTTCTAAAAAGTTACCTTTTTAGGCCTCCAGCCGGGGCTTATTATACTTAAAACTAAAGCGAAAGCTCTAAGGGTTACCCCGAGGGGGGTACGAACCTCGGCTTAGGCAATCGCTGATAGGGGGGCAGCAAGGGACTGGCTGGATCTGGGTTAAATTATTTAGGGACTAATTTAAAGCTAACGGCGCAGCATCGCGGGCTGGCTCTTGCAAGGGTCGGGAGGGACTGTTAAGTCGGGGTCGCGACGACGGACCTCGGCGGCGAGGTCGGTACGGTTTGTGTCTGTGTGCTGGTCTAGCTGTACTGGTCTCTTTTCGACTCTCCTGGAGGAGAGTAGTGGGATCATCAGGATCGGTAAGAACGTGCCGCGAGCGGCGGACTTTGCTAATACGGGAGGGGGTGTAAGTAGCTGCCGCCACAACCAGAGGGTTGCGGTGGGCTACGGCCCTATCGAAGAAACGCTTCGAAGCGCGTTTTATGTATTGATGGATAGTCGGGAGTTTCATGTCTAAATGAAGATTGATATTCCGAACAAACCAAGGCGAGCCTGTGGCTTGACGGAGAAAACGGTTCTGGAGAGTCTGCATCCTATGGATGAATCGGGGCTTGGCATGTGCCCAGACTGGGCTTGCGTATGTCATAATCGGCCTGATACAAGCGGTGTAAAGCCGCTTCTTACACAGAAGAGACAATTTACTCCGCTTGTTCAGGACGCAATGGAGCCTACTGAGAGCGAAAGCGGCCCGCGAGCGAGCCTGCTTTATGTGCTCGGAAAAGGTGAGGTGTTCGTCGAGGATGACACCTAGATATTTGGCTTGCTTCGCCCAAGGGATCTGCTTGCCGAACATTGAGATGGGTCGGGGAGGGGGGTGATTACGTCGCGGTCGGGTGTAAAAGACCGCCTGACTTTTATCGGGGTTGACCTCGATTCGCCACTTCCTGAACCAATCGCCGAGCTCGTCGACTGCGGTTTGGAGGTAGCGAACCAGCGCTGTGTCACTAAATCCCGAGAAGAAGATGGCAGTGTCGTCTGCGAACAGAGCTAACCTTGCCTTCTTGCTTCTGGGGATATCGCTAGTGAACAGCGTGAAAATGAGGGGGGCTAGTACAGAGCCTTGAGGGACTCCTGCACGGATCGGGTGAGGGGAGGAAAGTGCCCCTTCGATGCGATAGCGAAAGGTACGGTTCGCAAGAAAGTCTCGTAAGATGAGCACGAGACGGTCTGGCACTCCGAGTTGGTACAGCTTATATAATAAGCCGTTGTGCCAGACTTTGTCGAACGCTTTCGCTATATCGAAGTATACAGCGCCCGTGAACATACCACGCTGAAAACCAGCATTGATATGTTCGACGATGCGGTGTACCTGATGGACACACGAGTGTTGGGTTCGAAAACCGAACTGCTCGTTGGGGATGAGGCCCTTGGTTTCGGCATAATCCCTGAGTCGCTTATAAATAAGTCTCTCATAGATTTTGCCGAGAACTTTGAACAAACTAATGGGGCGGTAGCTCGTGGGCTCGGTTTTGGGCTTACCGGGCTTAGGGATGCCAATGACGGTGGCTTCCTTCCACGCTTGGGGGAAAATATTATTACTCAAGGCACCATTGAAGATGGTACACATGAGCATAATCAAGTGAGCGGGGAACAGCTTGATCACTCTGTTGGTGATGCCGTCTGATCCGGGGGCTTTACGAGACTTCAGACCCTTGATGATCTCGTGCACCTCGTCAGGTGTGACAGGGGGCAGGGGATCATCAGGGTCTTCAACGGGCGGGAGTGAGGCTTTGCGTTCGACTTCCGCGTTTACCTTATCGACAAACGCTTGGTCTACTGGCTGCGAACTGGGTGTGCATTGGGCTTCGAGGCTATCGGCTAGGCATTCAGCCCTGTCGATATCCTCGAATGCAATGGTCGCATCGGGGCGGGTCAGGGGGGGCATAGTGGAAAACTCAGAGGATTTCAGTTTCCTCTGAAGTTCCCAGAAGGCGAGATGAGTCGGCTCTAGTTCGCTCACCATCTTGTCCCAGTTAGCATCACGCAGCTCAGTCACACGTGTCCTTACAGCACGCTGTAAGTAACGCATGTGAGCTTTGTTAGCATCACAGGGAAAGATGCTGTAAGCACGAACGGCCGCGTTCTTCTCTGTCAGCAGATCACGTACATCGTCGGGGAGTTTCCATTTACGGTCACCCGTATCTGGAACCTCCCGTGAGCTTTCGCTCACGATCGATTGTACGTGTTCCGTGAGAGAGTCGATCGCGGCCGTTGTGGCGGCGACAGAGTCAAACTGATCTGGGATAGAGTCTAAGTGATGTGACGTGTTAGATTGTAAGCGTTCGCTTACTTTCTTCCAGTCAGTGATCACTTTAGTGGCGGGGGGTTGGGAGGGGTCGCGAATACCTAATCGGGGGGCCAGGTTCATGACTACTGGTCGATGGTCAGAATCGAGTTCGTGAATAGTCTCTATAGAATCCAACCTTAAGTTGATATTCTTAAAGAGCGCTATGTCAAGAACGTCGGGTAGCTGATCGACATCGAAGGGGAAGTGAGTGGGAGTCATCGGGGCGATGACATCGAAGTTCATGGTAGAACAGAGGTTGAAAAGTTGCCTACGTCTAGTCGAGGTCCTGGTGCTATTCCAGGCGGGATGTTTGGCGTTGAGATCGCCCGCTATGATAACGGAGTCACTCATGCCGAAGAGATCGGAAAGGTCGTTAGCGAGGAGTTGAGGGTCCTCTGACTCATGTGTGGGAGGAAGGTAAGCCGACACAATAGTGATCGGCTGGTGACCTGTCAGTGCTAACCGACAGGCCGAAACTTCTAATCGGGAGAGTTGGGGTGGATCCATAGGTATGCAGTACAGGGACTTCCTATAGTATATGAGGGTGCCGCCTCTGTGACAACGTGACCTGTCGTTGCGAACTAAACGATAGTTTGCAATTTTCGGGTCACGATGATGAGGCTTTAAGAACGACTCTTGTATGAGTAAAATGTCTACGTGATGGTCGCGGAGGAACGTGGCGATCTCATCACGTTGGCCGTGAATGCCGTTGGCATTAAAGAAGCCTAGCTTTAGGGAACGGGGTTTAAGTCTAGTTAATACTCCTCGACTATCCATAATAGGGGCGTTGGGAGTTCATAACGTGGAGTGCTTGCGTGATCTCTGGATACGCAGCATATATAGATTGGATACGGAACAGGTTGCCGCCGGCGGCAACTAGTTCCTGGGCCATCTGTTGGGCACGCGGGGAGAGGAACGTGCTATAGGTGTTAAAGGTCCCGGCAATGACGTTAAACGCATTGAGGGGAGCCTGACCTTTCCTCTGAACTGGGGTGGGTCCTGCCATAGGGGCAGTGGGAGGGGCCGCGGCGCGGGCGGGGGGAGCGGCCGCGGGAAAACCGGGGGGCGTAAGGGGCGCGGGGGCGCGGGTACGCGGGTCCACTAAGGGAGGGATGGGGGCGGGCTTTGGCCTGGAGGAGGCCAGTGCGGGGAACTCCTTCTGGGAACTCAAAAGAGGCCATTGGGAGGGACGTTGAGGGGCCAATCTCGCGGGGAGTTTGGCCGAGGGGGATTCCCTTTTCTGGCGAGCGTCGAAACGTTGCGCCAATTTAGGGGACGAGGACTTGGGGGCTTTCGGGCAGCCCCGGTAGTTTGCCGGATGACCGGACTCTTTGCAGAGCACACAACTAGGTGGCTCGGTGCAGAGAGTGCGGTCTTTGGGCCGGGTACAATCTGCTGTACCATGTTCTCCCAGGCACTTGACGCACCTGGGAGTGGCGTAGCAGTTGTACGCTGAGTGCCCGTAAAGTTGACATCTATGGCACTGGCCAATGATGTTCGACTTACGGGGCTTTTCTATGATGAGACCAGACAGATTACAGACTGCCTTGACCTTGAAAATGGGGTGGTGACCCTCCGTGGGAGGGCACACCACCAGGACCATATCAAAGGCAATGCCTTGTCTGGATCTGTGCATCCTATGGACCTCTGTGACAGGCACGTTCTGTCTTTCGAGGTCTGCTTTGATTTCGCTGGTGGGGATCTCGCAGGGGATCCTGCGGATCACCACCCTGGTCAGACGCTCCTCGGGCAAGGAATACGTGTGGAAGGACACGTTCCTGGCAGAGAGGAGCCTGGTCAGCTCGCGGTAATCGGTCGAGGTCGGTACCGATACCTTAATGCCCTGCTGGGTGGCACGGGCACTGGTATAGTTGACCCTCTGGTCAACGCACCATTTGGACACCTCTGTCCACTTGGCCTTGTCCTGTATAAATACAGGGGGCGGTGGAGGGAGTTTCCTGGCGGTGGTTGAGCCAGAGTTAGCGGTCGGGGCGCTACCGTTAGCGCGGGGCGCGGCAACCTTCGCGGAGGTTGAAGGCGAGGGACGGGAAGGGGACGCAGTGGCGGCGGTCGCCGGCGGCGTGGGGGGGATGGACGCGGTCGCGGTGGCGGGGGTCGCCTGCGTATCGGGGAGGGGGTCGGACGCGTTGGCGGAGGTCGCCTGCGGGGTGGGGGCGCGGGACGGAGGAGCGGAGTCCTCAGCCGCTATGATTTTAGCGGCTGGGGCTGAGCTGCTGTCCTTGCTCTTTTTCCTCTTGCTCCCTTTGCCCTTTGTATGGGAGACTAACTCATACGCCTCCGTGTCCGAGGACGAGGAGGGGTTTGAGTCAGCCTGGGGAGCGGTTGAGGCGGTATCGGGATGATCTTCCGTGTCCATGGACACCGGAAGATCGTCTACTGGGGCGATGGGGGAGGGGATAGCCGGAGTCTCAAGTGCGTCACTGAAAACAGTGACTAGCTTGTTGGCTCTGGCCTTCCTCTCCCTGTTCGCCTTCCAGCGTTTCTTAAAAGAGATGACGAACTCTCGGTCATCATCCACAAGCTCGAAGAAAGCCTCCGAGAGGGCTTCCCTCTCCTCGGGAGATATGGGTTTAACCATGTTTCCCGGGGAGAAAAACTAAGGGGTGGGGGGGACCTAATCACTCATGAGAGTGATCCTGATCAAAAACCCTACTCCTACGTAGCCTAATCCCCGGTGGGATGCCGGGGGTGAGTGTTACACTCCCTGTCGGGTATAGACAGGGAGGTGATCCTGGTGAGCCCTAAGAGTGACTCCCGTCGCCAATCTTATTGTGCGAACGGGTTCCTAACCGGTCATGCGATGGGTACTGAAGGTACCCGACCAGTCTAGTGCGGGGGGTATAGATATACCCGCGGCACTAGTACGCGGCTGTGGAGGGAAGACTGTCACCGGGGCTGACGAGGGAAGCCCCCAAGGCCAGCGATCCGGGACCCGTCCAACTTTCGTCTAGCCCTGAAGGGGATAGACGGGTGCGTTGGGTCTGCACCCACTCGGCTTCGTTGGCACCGTTAAGGTATCCACCGAGTGACCACGAAACTGTGGATTTGCCCTGAAGGGGCCACAACACAACACACGTTTTTGACGATGATTCTGACGAATCAAAATACCACTGTCTTGCGAACAAGACAGTACGGTATTAGACTGAATCCGACCGAGAAACAAGAAGTCCGAATTTTGCGATTTAAATAAATTTAAATCGCAAAATAGCGGAGAGTAGTCGGGGCGACTACGCAGCGTGGCGCACGGAGCACAACTGACGGGCGAGCGAGCGGCGAGCGGTGGAGGGGATACGCGCAGCGGAGCGGCAGCGTAACGACCTTCCAAGGCGGGCGTCGAGCGTAGAATGTTTTTAAATGACTGGAATTAAAATAATTCCTTTATTTATAGTACGTTTCCTTGCTTTCTACCACGCCGCCTCGCCACGTGCCGGCTCTATGAAAAGGATGCCGCCGCAAATCAAACAATGCCGCGTGCGGCGTACAAACACACACTAAATATTACCTACTTGTACAGACGCGACGCGTGAATAAAATAGAATTAGTGCCAATCACTATTCTTTACATATAAGTGAATGTTTTGGCGTACATCTATACTAATATTATAAAGCTGAAGAGTTCGTTTGTATGTTTGATGACAGAAGTTTTAAAATAAATAAATAAGTCCTGAACGTCACTATACCTCCAAAGTTACTATTCCTCGTGGACGAAGTCGCGGGCACAGCTAGTAAATACTTACTCTCATCATCTCTCTCAGAGATATTCGGGCTGGTAAGTAATACAAAACTCTTATCGCAGGCTTTTTATTTTATTAGTAGGTAAGTACCTACGCTTTTTATATTATTTTATTAGTTTTGTAGAATTTTTTTACACGTTTCAAGTATATTTAAAAGTGGCTACAATATTTATTAAACGGGTGATATTTGAACACTTTTTTGCTATTTTTTCTTGTAAAAACTTAAGAAATATAATGACTAAATGTACAATAATAGTACCTAAGTAATTAGTTTAAAACCATATAAGTAATCAATATTATAATATATACTTACTAGAATGAATTAATATGACATCTACTACCTATCCTTACCATTTTATCCTAATCATAATACTACTTGCGTGATCAGTATAATGTATTCATTTTCATTCTAAGCACTCTGAAACTTATTTATTCTTTGGAACACCTGTAGGTACTCTTAAAAAAATTCGAAATTATTTTGCATGAGTATACCTACGCCCTATGGCGGCAATCAAATAGTGTCACAAATGTTATGATTTCGGCGTGGCGGCAACGATTGTTTTAGATTTCAAAAGAAGCCGCCGGCGCGTGTATCATAACCATGTACTTTCGAAAAGCGGCAAATTTCTTTGAGAAGTAAGTACAAAACCTTTGATGCCGCATTATCAAAGTGCCGATGGTTAAAACATAACTATGCATGCACTCAGTTTGATTTTAATAGATATTTTTTTATTCGTTATGTTTATGGTATTAGTCGTAATGCGCATAGGTCCAGTTTTTCATATTCTTTGATACAGTTTTTTGCGTCTCATAGAATTCCTAAGCGTACCTAGGTACCTACCTATACACCGAACTGTTACACCTAACTACTCAGTGAAATACCGCTAAGTCCTAGCTGCAAGACGCAAGAGTCTTGCAGGCTATGTCTTGTTCTTGCTCAAGTCTTGCACGGTCAGTCTTGGTCTTGGTCTTGCTAAAAATACGCGGTCTTGTTCTTGGTCTTGGTCTTGCAAAAACGCAAGAACAAGACCAAGACTGCAAGACCAAGACTGAATTTGGGCAACACTACTATGTACTGACCAAAAACGTTCATATACTTAGATCAAGAGACAGAGTATCACTAAATCCATCGATCATCACTTTTGAATGCGTCAACAGGAGTGTAAGCACTCCTTTTAAGAGATTTATTTATTGACAAGGCACTTCGATGACTTATTCCCTAAAACAAAAACATACAAAAATCACAAACAGTTTTGGAAATTGTGAATTAGTCACTTACAGAAGTGCACAGCACTAGCAGAGTTATAAATAATACGTTCAAGATATCGTTAGTTGGATTACATAAAAGTTATAATATGAAATAGAGTTTAAAAAATGCTATGTTTACAACTATGATTGGAGGTACAAAATTAATTAAAAAATGAAACAACAAATAGGCTGACATAGTTTCGTACGCAGAAGTATGGCCGAGAAACTCCATAGTTGCTCTAATATATACTTGATTTTCTCTCAAGTCTTGCAAAAAATATGCCGCAGATTGACATGCTCCGAACTACACCTAACAAAAATCATTCTATGCATTATATTTGAAAGTGATATTTGCCACGACATAGATAACTCATCTATCTATGCAATAGTAAAAATAATAATAATCACTGTCGTAATTTATTGACATGGCTACCACAAGACTGCCCTTTTAATACCACTCGTGTTTTTCAAAGTACAAATGATGATTTATAAGCCATAGCATATTGTTGTTTATGTTGCTTTACGGTCATGGGCCTAAAGGGCGTCAATGTTACTTTATTACTGTTAGTACTGATCTTGTTATGGTTATAAACCAGTTCTGGAAGAAATAAAGTAACCGTCTTTTATGTTTACAATACATATAATATTTTTGGTTTTTAATCTGATTTTCTTTTACTCTTTTCTGAAAAAGCTACCCATCGTGATGATTTGAAGTATGTACCTAGTTATCTAATAAGCAAAACAATAAATATGTATTGACTGAGTAAACAGTGAAAGTGCATTTTAATTTTCTTTAATTTCAAGAATTGTATCGGCCTTGATGTATATTTTTTTTTTTTGGTTTGTAAATTAGGTAGAAAAATTGTACAAGCTTCATGTTCCATGGATTGTGTTACGATGATTTCTAAATTACCTTTCTTCTGACATTTTTACATTTTTATTGATCTAAAAACGATAGTAGATACCAGTCTATTTCTCTCTGAACCATCTTCTTTATTTTATTTATTTTTTGTCTGCTACTTCCGTGGCCCATTTGTAACATAGCCCATTTGTCCCTGAACCGCCTCCAAACCTCATAACTGATAAATTATTTTATTTATGTATGTTTGTTCTAACAATAAATAAAAAACTACATGAGGTCGGCGTTTCTTGTCTTAGTCAAATACGAATCGCCGCTCTCATCTAGTTTTTTCGGAGAAGAAAGGCGGCAGCAGCCTCGGAGGTCACAGTTTCTTTGAACTCCAGACATCATCCTGGTCGGATCATGTGAAGGCCTCATGATATAGACACCAAACTACATTGATTGGTACCTGAAATGGTCTTATGAAGAAAAAACCACACCATTGAGTGAACCAGTTCAGTCAGTGCACGCAAGTATCAGTAATCGGGCAACTCAACTCAGAACTTAAGTAGCTCGAGTGGGAAGTGGTAACTACAAACACGTAAATTGTGACTACCTCAAAGGTTACAGTAGGGTTTAAATGAGGAGCTGTGCCGCAAACTATATTCACCTCTTCCCCGAATTCCCCTGTTTTCCAAAAAATGCAGCCATAATGATCTCTACGCTGCCCCAGACAATGGCAGGGAAGTGACGAAATTTTCGACCAACAAAATCGAACTCACTGTTGACATGAGAGTGAATTATATTTTGCTGGCATCGACACCACAAAGAAAAGATGTCGGAACGATCTAAAGGAAAATAGTTTATGCTTATAGAAAAGGTTAAGCAGACAGCTATATTGGTAGCACGTAAGTAATTAAGCCGTCACCCTGAGAAGCTCTTAAAATACCCTTCATTGATCACAAGAATGACGGTTATTTCAAAACATAACTCAATCAAACGTAACATAACTATTAGTGACCATCCATTTGCTAAACAGATGCTCATTTAGCATTAATTAACAAAATGCCTCAAGTTCTTCGCAATTACAAACTCGTCCAATCCATCTTTCGTGTTGTTATTAATATTATACAAGTTCGCAACGGAAGGACACATCACTGTTACAAAGTATGTAAAAAATATATGAAAAAACAGGTTTTATCTAAAATCTAGATATGTGGATAATTACTAACACCCGTTCACGAGGTAACGTTCTCTGAATATTAAAAAAAATATACACAGCGGCCGCCATTACAAGTATAACGATTATACACCGTTTGGCGAAAAAAGTTTGTGTTAAAAATTATACCTGGATATTTCCATACCAAAACAGCGTAAGCGACAGTCACAATTCAAACGGAAATTGGTCTTAGTCCAAGTGTATTAGAATTGAATTTGTAATGCGTGGTTTAAGCATTAGAATGCCCTAAAAATTTATTACAGCGGACGCGTAGAAAAACATTAAGCCATCTGTAATTTGTATAGTACGTGAGACAGGGAGCTCCGATTGTTTCACTATAGAATTTAATACGCTAGAGCGAGATAGCTAGACTGCTGTTGATACTTTTCTAACAATGTTGCTGGTAGCCAATCCGGGAGTACTTATGGGCGGGTCGGCTCCTGTGTTCAAATAGATTGATGAAAATTGGTTCCTTATGTTGGGTTCAGCAGGATTATAGTGATAAAAAAACAGGTATTTTTTGGAACTGTATTTCGAAGTGTTCTTCGAATTCGAATTTAGTTAGGTTGTTAGAAATTAAAATTGGTTGAATGGTAGACAAGGTTAGCCGTTTCTGTAGTTTTTTGCTAAGTAACTTATTTAGTTAGGTATTTGGATGTAAGTATAACGCTGTATTTGATAGGTATTGGTGTTATCAGAAGGTGATTTTTTTAATTACCATAAATATCACGTAAATTGAAATCGTGAATATCATCATCATTTCAGCCGAAAGAAGTCCACTGCTGGACATATCGGCCTCCCCCAATTCAAGGGGGGTTTGCCATAATAGACACGCTTGGCCGCTGCCAACCGTGGCGATTATGGATTAATCTGGCTGGATTGGTGATCGTAGTACCTACCTATATTGGTAAAATGCATAGAGCACACTGCTGCCCATTCTCTGAACATGTGTCTCAACAATGAAGCTGTCCAAAAATTAGAGATTAATCAGAATTCGATTATTGTTATTTTATTATTTCAAATCATTCAAGACGTATAGAGACAATTTAGCAGTTGATGTTTACATTCTAATAAATACATATATTGATGACCTAACTACGTACCGCAGTTCCACCCACATACGTTTCGATCCCGTAAGAATAATGGGATAATAAAAGGGTGTTAAAAAATATCCTATGTCCTAATCCAGGTCATAGCCTACACATTTCTTATTTCATTTAAATCCCTTTTGCCGTTTTAGCGTGAAAGCAAAACAAATAAACATAGAAACAATCAAATCTTTTATCTCTTTACCTAATGTTAGTTTAAATGATAAATTTATAACCTAATTACAATAGGACTAATAATATGTCCTGAATATATTTTTTTTCGCGTTGTAACCCGTAACTTTATGTATCTATGGGTTTTACCTGCCTTTCAGTAAAAGAGTTTTAATTCTTCTGCCGGTTAGAAAAATAATATCAGTATAGTCTTTTTAGGGTTCCGTTGCCAAATGGCAAAAAACGGAACCCTTATAGATTCGTCATGTCTGTCTGTCTGTCTGTCTGTCTGTCTGTCTGTCTGTCTGTCTGTCCGTCCGTCCGTATGTCACAGCCATTTTATTCCGAAACTATAAGAGCTATGCTGTTGAAACTTGGTAAGTAGATGTATTCTGTGAACCGCATTAAGATTTTCACACAAAAGTAGAAAAAAAAACAATAAATTTTGGGGTTCCCCATACATAGAACTGAAACTCAAAAATGTTTTTTTTCATCAAACCCATACGTGTGGGGTATCTACGAATAGGTCTTCAAAAATGGTAATGAGGTTTCTAATATCATTTTTTTCTAAACTGAATAGTTTGCGCGAGAGACACTTCCAAAGTGGTAAAATGTGTGTCCCCCCCCCCCCCCCGTAACTTCTAAAATAAGAGAATGATAAAACTAAAAAAAATATATGATGTACATTACTATGTAAACTACCACCGAAAATTGGTTTGAACGAGATCGAGTGAGTAGTTTTTTTTTAAAACGTCATAAATCGTAAACCGCAATTTACCTTACATTCAATCAACTAAAATATAAAAATTAAAAAAAAAAAATATTTTTAAACCGAGAATACCTACAGGTTTGTACGGAACCCTCGGTGCGCGAGTCCGACTCGCACTTGGCCGGTTTTTTTTTTATTTTTGCGTATTTGCAGTAAGGCAACGAACAAAAAAGATTACTCTGGTTGCAACGAAAACAAATACTTGAGAAAAACGTTCTGAATAAAACATAATAACGGGCACAATGAAATTTACTTAACTTTTGAGAGAAACAAGAAGACAAATGGCAAAAGTGACGTGACACTGCAAATGTTAAACTTTTTTCGATCTAGCTCTAATTCACATAAAGTGCCATAAGGAACATTTTTCTAAAATAAATAAATACAGAAAGAATCACTATCGCGTTACCACGTGTACGTTCTAGCGTGAGTGAGTCCAATTCTGATAGATCACATATTGAAACAAAAACGAAGACAGATCTTTTTGCTGATCTTCGTAATTCATGTTTACTAGTTAAACCGTGGTCCGTTTAAAACGGCTGGGTGAATTTTGATGAGACTTTCATTCATACATATTATCTTACAACCGAATCGAAAACATTGCTCCGCACGCAAACCCAAAAGAAATTTGTAACGCATAAAGAGAAATGTTTTAATAAACATACGTGGAAATATGTCTGAAACAGGGTTAGGTGGATTGTTACAAAATGTGCTTGAGTTAATTTAAAATGCTGTTATAAAATAAATTACACTGATTTTGTAAAATAAATAAAATACTGAATATTAATCAATACGTAAATCATCATCAATGATCGTATTTGTTTGTCATCATTACATACACATTTACATTGGTGAATTTTATTTATGCAATGACATGAATATGTACTTTTAAAGTATTATATTGTTTTTCTCTCATTAAATTTGTATTGGCATGTATTGGCATGGCAGTTTGAATAATTTATGCAGCCTACCCAATGATCTCTCTTTGGTATTGTTCATCAAATCATTGAGCTCCTTAAGTTCTGAATTGAACTGCATGATTACATCAGTAAAGTACGTATATGTGCGTATTTATCAAAATGCGTGCACTCGTCGGACATATCCACTCAATTTGTGTGGTTCCTTTCTCAAACGACCATTTCAGAGACCAATCTATATGTACATGGCTTTCACATGCTCTGACCAAGATTCTGTCTGGTCTTTAAAAGAGACAGTGACCTCTGAGTTTGTTTCGGCTTTGCTTATCAGAGTAGTCAGATAGGAAACTCCGACCTCACCTAGTTTAAAAAAATTGATTGACGTGTAAAAGTGTTTATAAAGAAACTCCATAGTTACTCTAGGATAGATTTGATGGAGGGTAACAGTTTCATGTACGAAAAAGGTAAAAAAGTCGGTCACATTCATCTTAAATCGACAAATGTCGAACTTTCCATACTTGTTTCAAAAGTAAACGCCAGAAGTAATAGGTACGTCAACGAAATTGTTCCTGATATTTTCCTCTATTGTAATAACATCAGTTTTGCAACAAATTACAGCTATTAGGTGGCAACAATAACTAAAATGAGGTAACTTTTAATAAATCTAGCGGCCATGATAAACATACCTATTAGGTTTTGTGAAATACACAGTTTTTGCATCGCTTACGATGATATGTATCGATATGTTGTCGGGCTCCCCGACTATTTACGTTGCAGTCAAAGTTCGAACAACCGACGTTCTGAACTATTGTTTTTTTTTTAAAGACCTCTCGCAGTTCAACCTATGAAATTGTCGGCTGCTTAACCGGACTTGCCTGTGGCTACCTTAATAAATTAAGGCCTCCAGCCAGGGCTCAAAAACTTGAAACTAGAGCGATTACTCGCTAAGGGCACCCCTTGTGGGGTACGGACCTCGGCTTAGGGCATCGCTGGTAGAGGGCGGCAAGGGATGGCCTGGAACCTGAACCATTGTTTAATTCGATGTCATTTATATTAATTTCCTACCACTTGTTGTCAGATATACGTTGGTTTCCGAAGAAAGCGGTGAACGGTCATACACATATAAGGTATATCTATTCATACACGAAATATTTTAAGAGGTAGGTACACCTGTAGGTGGTAAAGAAGCTACAGCAACGAAAAAATTTTTTTTCTAAATGTATTTTTTTCAAAATTTAATATTTATAAATTATTTGACGCACATAAGAAATACTGGCTCCTTCTTATTTTTTACGGCCCCAGACACCGCGGCCATGCTCGTACCGTTCGGTCGCCGCCCTCGCAGCGTCAGTCGGGCCATTCATAGAATTTGGAGTAAAGGTTTTATGCAAAACGTCTCAAGCAGTTTTAAAATTATAATAATTACGAAAATTCAAAAACGCTTAGATAAAAATTTTCTTTTTGCTTCTAATGCTTCTTTACCACCTACAGGTGTACCTCTTAAAATATTTCGTGTATGAATAGATACACCTTATATACACGGCTATCCAAAATACAGAGGGTTTTAATAAATATAATGTTAAATACAGGTAAAAAAGGCGGTCATTTGAAAAGAAAAATGATTAGGTATGTTAATTTATTTTCAAAGACCTAATACCCCACTCGACATAGTACGTAGGCTTTCCAGTCTAAGCGGATACAGCTAAATACCAATATTTAACAGGGAACGACTGCCTATCTGACCTCCACAACCCAGTAACTGGGATTATACGTTTGATTAGTAATACTGGTTATACTGGCTACTTAGCTATCATCATTTCAGCCAAAGACATTCACTACTAGACAGAGGCTTTCCCAATTGTCATAATTGCCACGCATTGCAGGTGGGTTGGCGATCGCAGTGTGGTGGTAAAATGCACAGAGAACGCTGACGCACATTCTCTAACAAGCCCCTAGTTGCCTTTTAGGACACCCACGGGAAGAAATGCGATGGTGTTATTGTTTACACTCGGCACCACAAGGAACACGTCCGGCACCACTCAATATCGTTATTAATGTGACTTAGTTAGTTTGAAATATTCGATTTTAAGTGTTTTTTTGGCCCAGGACGATGCTAAAAAAGTAGGACGGTCAATTAATAAATGGAATCCTAAATCCGCCTTCAAACACTAGTCGTACCAGACAATCCTAAAAGTATACATTGACAGCAACACATAAATAAATAACAATTTAATATCCATCATAGTTGTGTAGCGATATTATTGTACACACACACACACAACTGAAAATACAATACAACACCATGAAACACCATACAAAGCCGATCGTAGTTTAGATTGTCGGTAATTGTTCCGACCTGGTTAAAAAAATATTACCTACCTACTGCCTATCTATGGGTTTATGTAGAATCACATATTTACCTACTATTGTTTATGTATTTTACCAATTTTTTAATGCATGTATTATCTAGATGCAGATTGCAACGGGATTGTTACTGAAATTTAACTTCTAAGTAACGAACGCCTGTTGGTTTTCCATATTTTATATTTAGGCATTTAGTGCAATATTACGTGAAATAAAAACTACTTACTATCTTTACGAAAATGAATATGCGGCCGACGGTGAATGTTGTTTGACACAGCTTAAGTTTATATGGAGAAAGTGTGCGGAAAGCTTATATTTTAAAATTTTTAATATTATAAGCATTAGAAACACATTCAGTTGGTCACAAAAACGTGGTCAAATTTTGACCACTAGCCCACCAGTAGTGGCAATAATTATGTAAGATTTATTCCTAGTAGCATCTTGTAATTTTTATATTTACGTCATTACCAATATTTTGAATGAAAATAACAGTTCGAATCACCTTCACTTCCATGGAATTTACTAAAACTTGCTTAGCATAACTGAGTAGATTTGGCCTAGTAATAACAGCCTCAACCTACGAGATGTAGGTCGTGGAATCGAATCCAAGCAGGTGGTTTACTTTATGTGAACTATATCATCACCAATGCTTTCATAATAATGGAGGATAACATCGTGATGCCGATGCCAGTACCAAAGATTCAAGGATATGTGATATCCACCAAGCAGCACAGAATCCGGCGTGGTAGATTACAGCCTTTCGAACGGAGATGGCCTGCGTCCCAGTAGTGGGAACATTATAGGCTACGAATGCTTAACATTATAAAAAAAAAAAAAAAAAAAAAAAAATTGCAAATATTGTTAAGACCTGTAACTTACATGTGCCCACAATAAAGATACTTTGACTTTGACTTTGACTTTGACTTTGATTATTGTTCCTTAATCGTAATTAGAAAGGTTACCTAAGATGTCATTCATTTTGAAAAACTATGGTGTCCTGCCAGTTTCTACATATTAATAACTTATTCTATCTGTTATTTGTAGCCGTGTAGACTTTTTAGTTCTGAATAAAAAAATAGATTTAGAAGCCTCAGCGTAATAGAACTTTTCGGTATCTCACTTTACTCCTATCATCTGAAATGATTTCTATAGGAATCAATAGTAACAATTCTAGCTCTATCTGCATGCCTTCTTACTCTAAGCTTACCTTCTAATTCTGATTCAAAGAAGTCAAAGGTTTGAATAACAGCGGGCAATTGCTTCCATTTTGGCAGTTCAACAACATTCATTACGGTATTTATTTTGTTGAGCAGACAAATATTTCGTACAAATGAAGCAATGTATTAGTAACATCCTTCACATTGATTCAGACTGTGATTGAAAATATGTATAACAAACTCTCTGTTTATTATAATTACTGTAACAATATAAGTTATAAGTTATTTATTGTTCACTTCAGGTTACAGACATCATTGTAGCCCAGGCTTTTGTACTAGGAATTCTTGTATCACAAGAGACACCAATATACTTAAGTTATTATATACTAGGTATATGTGAAACTGCTCCCTAGAAACTAAAGGTCAGTAGAACCTTCACCGGTCTCTGAATGCCGGAAGACCGTTTTGAGAAGCTTGTAGAGGCTTATTATAATAATTATTGCATTATTATAATGTTTGAGCAATTTGCCTACCTATCGGTAAGACACAAAAAACTACTACTTATTTAATTAATGACTCGGTTGTAATCATAAGTTACAGATCAAACTTAAAATCGGTTCTATCTATAAATGAGGGTTAGAGTTTCGGATATTTTGTATTGTGTTTTTTTAGGTTCAGGTAAGTTTGTTGTGATTATTTAATTTTTAACCGACTTCAAAAGAGAAGGAGTTTCTCAATTTGATAGATTTTTTTTCATGTTTGTGTGCCTCAGAACTTTGTCATTTATAAACTTACTGAACGAAATCTTCTTTTGTGTTAAAGAATGGCCGCATTTTAAGCTTGGATAAAATCTGATTTATGGTTTTTGAGTTATCTTCACTAATAGATAGGTTTCCTGTCACTGTTATTTGTTTAGCAAACGCAGGTATACGAATTTGTGTGACGTAGATACTTAAAAGTGAAAATATGAAATTTATTAAAAAACAACCGCCATCCTAAAAACAGTCCGGTATTAATATAGTATAATAGTATAATTACTAATATAGTATTCACTCACCCGATTCGGGCAGTTTTCAATTCACACGAATTTACTCTCGCCTCGAAGAATCGGGCGAATCCTCAGTTTTAAATCGTATAATATTTTCTCTAAGCGACTCGCTCGATGTGCATTTATTTCTGGGTGAATTGCGAATCAACTAATAAGTCATATAACCATTTGTGTAGGCCATTTTATACTTTTCTCCTTCTGATAATAATCACAAAACGTTTTTAAAGTTATCCAATCTTCAACAAACCGCCATCAGTGGCAAGAATCTAACAATAAACAACAAGAAGCAACTGAATCAGCCAGTTCAGCCCCCCTAGCCAACTCACAAACGTTTACCGTTCTACAATCGCTAACGCCTCAGTGTCAGCGATTGTAGAAAACGATAAGTTGGTAGCCATGTTGAAGCGCCTGAGTCGGCCGCTCGTTCTACAATGTCTTTAGAAAAACGACACATTATAACAAAGGATTTAGCGTTGAACATTAAAGAAACGATAAAAAATCATTCTATCATTTTGAACGATGTGAATTTGGCTGCGAATTTTCTGTTCGTTTGTTCTAACCACGTGACTTAACGTTGAGCGACTAGCGTTAACGATTGCAGATTATCAAGTTGGCTAGGGGTGCTGATCTTTAAATTGATTTATAACAACCGGCGTGTATGTTAATGCTAATTCTGAATAGACAAACACCTCCTAACAATGGAGTGTGGGTTATGATAGCAAAAACTGGTGTCTGCAATTACGAGTTCTGGTTTAAAAGTACATTTACCGCTATGTGGGGTTCCGTGGGGAAATCGGAGAGCCAAGGATTGGACAAATATTTCTTTTTTGGGTTCCGTAGTCAACAAGAAACTCTTATAGTATCGCCATGTTTGCCCGTCCGTCTCTACGCAGCGTAGCTCCAAGAGTCTTAGTACTAGAAAGCTTTAATTTGACACAGATATACATAATAGTCTTGCCGGCAAAAAGTTAATAAAATGTTGAAAAATCTAAATCAAGTCATTTATTCAAATTAGGCTGAGAATAAGCACTTTTTGAACGTCAAAATTACATTGGAGGGTCCTTCTAAAACGCCCGCCCTTCAACACTTCTTAGTGCTTTAGCTGGGAAGAAGTCGTGGCGCAACAAACTCCCCAGCAGCACAGCTGTCTGTTTAATTAGATGCACTTGATTCTATACAATAGTAGCATAACGAGACACAGAAGATTAAATTAAATGATTTGTTGTATATCAGCTAGCAATGCCAATATACCAACAAATAAAATGAAAACTGTACTCAAGCTCAAAAATTATTAAAAATGTAAACAAAGCACGGTACCAAAATAAAAGCCTCCTGGCATAAAGGGCGTGATAGTTTACATACAATGCTGGATTATGTTCACATGGCTGTTACGACACGAGTAAAAAAAAAATTGTGGCCTCGAGTTGTTCGTGGCAACATTTTTTTTTTTGGGTAGTTGTCTACACTTGAAGTTGGGATGTTTTTTTTCTCGTCTACCTCATGGTGTGGGGAGTCCTGAGATAGGGCTTAAAAGTTATTAATACAATTGCTCGATTAACAAATCTGTTTTGTTTATCGTTATTATATTAAGCTTTAAAGTCAATTTTTTTATTATAGCCAAGTGTCCCCCCCTGCCAACCGATATGCGAAATATTCACAGTAGCAGTTTATATAACGAAGTTAAAAGGAAAACTATAACAGCTAAGAATGCTTATAATATGATTATAATAGTCCATCAACTTACATTTGCAGTTGGATTGTATGGTAGAACAAGTGTTTTGACCACAATGTTAAGTTTGTGCTTGGGATGAATTCTTCACAATTACGGAACCCTTCATTGTGCGTGGTCCAACATGCACATTATTTTTTCGCCACTACACTACCTGCCTTCGGTTTTGCAGGCATTGAAGCTAAGTAAACGAAATCCTTGACGTCCACTTTGTATGTCTATAATTTTCCTCTGCTATAGGACCTAGATATCGGGCCTCCTATTTGTGAACTGTGTGATTCCTCTCACAAAGATGTCGAAGATATAAAATCTCACGGGTCTGTAGGTCGGGTAAGTAGTCTGTAGGAAGTTATCGTGACACCTAAAATTGGGTACATTGTCGGAAGTCGGAAGCCGGCATGTCCTACAACCAAAAATTGCGGGCATGTAACATCCATAAACCCGCACTGGGGCAGCTTGATAGATTATGGCCTCTCACAGGGAGGAGCCCTTTGTCCCAAGAGTGGGAACAGTAGGTAGGTACAGACTGTGATCGTAAATTATGTAGGAACTTGTGTTTAAAATTCAATTTGTGGTTAGTACGCTTAAGGGCGCTTAAGAGCAGTGGTGGCCCAGTGGTAATGGCCGCGACTTACGAGTAGTAGGTCGTGAGTTCAAACCCAAGCAGGCGCATTACTTTGTGTAAATTATTTCATCGCCACTGCTCTCAAAACGGTGAAGGAAAACATCGTGAGGAAACCGGCATGTGTTAGAACCAAAAATTCGAAGACATGTGACATCTACCAACCCGCACTGGGCCCGCGTGGTGGATTATGGCCCACTCCCTCTCACCGAGAGGAGGCCTGTGTCCCAGCAGTGGGAACATTATAGGCTGATGATGATGATGACGCTTAAGGGGATCCCAAAATTAAAATGTTCTTATTCTCTCGCAAGAAACGCGAGAGAGTTGTATTACGAATGGTTTTTTTTTATAAAAATATTTCTTTAGGGATAACCTAAAATTTTTTGTGTAAATATTTTTTTTATTAATGGTTTATGTTAAAAATATTTTTAATCAGTTATAGGTTCTACTAAACTCGTATTTTACGGCTGCGAATCATAATTTTATGGCGATAAAACTTGATACCGACCTGCAATTTACAAAAAACTTAAGAATATTTTATTTTCGCGTTCTTCGTTGGCGCTGTTGCCTTAACGGTTTATAATTATGTCAATCACCAGTGTTTTAATGCGCATTACATATCTTAACAACATGCCCGTGATGTGCAAATTAACGAAAACATCTGCCTTATTACTAACGTATGTACTTATTATTATTTTGGCTTATTTTAATAAGCTTATTGTCTTGTGATATCATAAAATTGTCACTTGCGGATATTGCGGAAGGAATTAACGTAGAAACCTACATATTTGTTTATTAACACGCCTTTATTGTTTGTTTGCTTCACTTGTATTTTTGTATGTAACTATGTTTTTAACCAACTCCTTTGGACTTGTTTTTGACCCACTTCAAACGGTCAGTTCAGTTCAACTTTGCAGGCTTATCGGGAACCGATGACAATACTATATTTCATAAATTTGTCCCATTATCTTTGTCAAGGTTACCGGGATAGCTGAACTAAATAATGTTTAAAAAACTAAAATACATGCATCCATAGAAAACCAAACTAAAAAGGTAGAAAATAAAATTGTTGGGTGCTTTTTGAGGTATTTTAATTGGTATCAAGCACCCCACCCTTTAATTTTCAATTATTTTAATTTTTTTATTTTTGTTTTTAGGTGTAAGTATAAACAGTTTTTAAGCTATTACATAGCTTTTATCGCGGGCTTTGAGCGCGGCGACCGAATCAAGAAATTCCGTAACGAAAAAACCTAACACAAGTCACTTCCCGGTCTGTCTGTCTGTATGTAGGTAGGTATGCTTAGATCTTTAAAACTGTGCAACGGATTTTGATGCGGGTTTTTATGAGGAAGGTTTATATTTATATAACATGCTTAATATAGTAAAGAAACGCTGATAATTTTAAGGGTTTCTAATGTGATGTCATAAATAAACACATTTGTTTCCGCTTTTTAGGGTTCCGTTGCCAAATGGCAAAAAACGGAACCCTTATAGATGCGTCATGTCTGTCTGTCTGTCTGTCCGTCTGTCTGTCTGTTTGTCTGTCTGTCTGTCCGTCCGTATGTCACAGCCACTTTTTTCCGAAACTATAAGAGCTAGGCTGTTGAAACTTGGTAAGTAGATGTATTCTGTGAACCGCATTAAGATTTTCACACTAAAATAGAAAAAAAAAAACAATAAATTTTGGGGTTCCCCATACATAGAAGTGAAACTCAAACTTGCACTTGGCCGGTTTTTTGCATTGCGAACACTGGCTGAACCCTACGAAATAGATCAATAATGTACTACAGTACTGTACACCTTAAGGTGACGTAGCGAGATAAACGTGCTTTTTCTTTTTAGCGTACCTTTCTTACCGTATGGCATCCGTACTTAATCTTTAAGTGTATGTTTTTTGACTATATGATCTAGTATCCTGTAAAAGGAAAACACGATACGATGAAATTTTCTCGATACAAAAAAATCGCAAAGTTCAATCTATGATTATGATTTTTTTAGCCTCAAGGCGCGATGCGTATGAATTATTAAACATAGTTTACTTTAAAACATTGATTATTATTGTATCTAAGTTTTTGTAAAACAGTTTTCGTTTTAATAATACTTTTCATTCATAAAAAACGGCGATTCGTTTTGGCACATACGTTATTTTATTCCAAGAGCATACACATTATCGCCATCTCTTCTTTTGCCTATCATAAGTAGTGTCATCACTCTCGTTCGTTCATAAATCAGTCGCCCAGCTCATCGACGTCGAACCTATGTCACTTTTTTACAAATCGGTGCGATCAAAATTACGTTTTTGAAATATTTATGTTCACAGAAAAAAGTAGTAGTTAAGCATTTTGCTGTAATCATTTAATATAATAAGTGTTGGCTTTCCAAATAACTTTGTATTTGGACTGTATATTTGTCTTTTTTTGTGACTGTGAACAATATAAAATTCTTTTTCTATTACCATTTAGAGACGACCTAAATTATGTATGAAAATGGGAAGAACCATAAACCAAAACTGAACAGTACGTTCAAGGTTAGGAGTGCCTGCACAGGGCAATTAATTTATTCATTTTGCAAGAATGAAATACCAATAAGATGATCATAACAGTGAATCGAATTCACCACCTTCACTAAGGCATTACAGCAACAATCTTTTCTCCTTTTGTAAAGTAATATTGAGTAAACACCTTATTTTCTAGAGAAGAACGTCTGTTTTATCCCAAAAACTTATAATAATCATTCATTTAGAAATAAAATAAAATATTTAATTTGTTTTTAGGTTTGAAGTATGTCAACAATATATCAATATGTCAAGTACTGTCACTTCAAATGCAAGAGCACAACGAATGAATGGAGTAGCATTAGAATTGTAAAAAAGGTGAGGTTTTACTTGACAGCAGCCCAAAGAAGGGTAATGATTTAAACAGTCTGTGTCAAACGCCGAATTACTTAGTTTAAAAAAATATCATTGGCATGTAAAAGTGTTTGTACAAACCTACTTACAGAAATAAAATCATTTATCATTTATAGCAGATGTGAAGTTTTATTGAAAATATAAATTTTAATTTCATGTATCAATCTAACGCAGAGATCCCACAATCAGATGACGCCAAATACTTAGGTATGCATCTCGACCGTCGGCTCACCTGGCGCAAACACATTTGGACTAAAAGGAAACAACTGGACTGCAAACTCCGTAGCATGTACTGGCTCATCGGCCGTAAGTCGCAGCTGACAGATACCAGTAAAATGGCTATATATAAATCAATACTAAAACCTGTATGGACCTATGGCATTCAGCTTTGGGGCACAGCCAGCCATAGTAATATCGAAATACTTGAAAGGTTTCAAAGCAAAACAATGAGAGCCATGTTTAATATTCCACCACACATAAGCAATAAATATATTAACCTGGATTTCAACCAGCGAACTGTGAAGGAAGAAATAAATTCAAACAGCAAGAAATATCAAGCCAGATTGGACCATCACATAAACGAGCTAGCCGCCCAACTACAGGGAGAGGGCAGCCTAAGATTCTCTCGCCTTAAGAGGAATAGTATACCACAACTAGCAACAAGATTTGCAGACAAAAGATGAGGAGTGCACCGCTGGGTGTACGCCCCAGCTGAAGATAAATTTGCTGATAAAAATCTGACCTCATATTAGATTATTGTTTGGAAAAACAGATTGCTAAGTAGCAGGATATATAAGAAAAAAAAAAAAAAAAAAATGTATCAATCAATCAATCAAATCAGTTTATTTCGGGCTACAAAGACCCAAATCATAATACCATACAGAGTATCATACATACAAAAAAACCACGTAAACATAACTATTGTACACGAAGTGACGGCGACGTGTTGCGCTGCGTAGTATCGCGTAGCCTTCCGCGGAATCGCCGATACACGACACCCTTCGGCCAAAACTCTTCCTTGAGGAAGGTCTCGATTTGATGAGTTGGAACTTGGACCACGAATGACTTGAAGTTCGTGTTGTGGCACGGTTCCAACTTCTCGACCCTCAAGGTCCAGTTGGACCTAACACGTACAAACTCCACGATCTCCTCAACCTTCGTGGTGTAATGTAGACGGGACACATAGACCTGCGTCGTTAGTGTAGCTGGACGCAGCAGCATATTGAGTCCTGCTAGCGCGGTCCCACACTGGTTCCGACTACGAAGCTTCTTCCTGTTCTTCCTCTCTACCTTCACGAAGCCATTCGTGTCAGGCACGTGCCCTGAAGCCGGGCCTAGCTGTTTCGAACCCTATATGTACCGTGTTTGATACCTAATCATTAGCAGCCTATAACGTTCCCACTGCTGGGACACAGGCCTCCTCTCGGTGAGAGAGAGTGGGACATAATCCACCACGAGGGCCCAGTGCGGGTTGGTAGATGTCACATGTCTTCGATTTTTTGGTTCTAAGACATGCCGGTTTACTCACGATGTTTTCCTTCACAGTTTTGAGAGCAGTGGTATTGAAATGATTTACACAGAGTAAAGCGCCTGCTCGGGTTCAAACTTGTAAGTAGTAGCCGTTGCCACTGAGCCACCACTGCTTCTCGATATCTAATTGATATCTAATCAAAGGTCTACAAGAATGCTTTCTGAAAACATATTGGCTATTTATAATTTTTCATTCCTACAAGATTTTATGGATGATCAAAACAATGGTGTTTTACTCTGTTTTGAATAACACTAAACGTACTTCTATAATCTTATGAAGACTGTTTAGCAAATTATTTGTGTACTCCATCTCTGAATTACCCCTAACCCCAAAATAACTGTAATGAAAAATAAAATTAATAAAAGAACAAATATACATACGAGTTAATAGGCTGATAAACACATTGCCCTCTGCACTCGGGTAAAACACCCAAATAAAAAGGTATAATCTAGACATAGTTACAAAATATCGGCAATAATATCGGTTTTGGTTTTCTAAACGCAGTCACACGTAATTACTAAAATATGTATGTATAAGTCAAGTAATTTAGACATTTATCATACACATTGCCATACGAAATTGACCTTGAAGGAAATATAAATGACTTGTAAAATAAGGTGAAAAAAATACTCATAACTAGTATTACGTAATGGACGAAGTCTATGTAAAATATTGTAATTCTCATTTACCAAATAAATGTATAATAATCGGTGAAACGAAATTGAAGTTTATTAATCTCTTAAACACCATCATATATTTTATTTATAGACCTCTAGAAGATTAATTCGTTATTTTTAATTTCATGTTGTAAATCTATATATTATTACGTGAAGCGAAAATTTTGGAACCCTTTGTACGAAAATTGGGTGGACGGAGGAGTATGAAATTTCGCACACATATAGTTTATACAGAGAAGAAGTGACGAATGCTAATTTTTTTTTTAATTATGCGTAAAAATACATTATTTTCATTATTTTCAATATTAATACCATATTATTTTTTATATTCTTTTATTTCATTGTACAAACATATAAATTATATTTTTAAATATTAAAATAATAAAAATTATAAAAATATAAAAAATAGTAGTCCAAGCTACCGGCGGTCAGGGCTCCAGAGAGAGGAACCTCCTGACAATACGAGCCGTATCCAGAAGTACCGCTTTCTGAATCAAGCCCTTGATCCAGCTGCCTAACGAGAGCCTCCTTAGATGTTGGTCGAGCTCTTGGCTATCAAGCCGTTGACTATCGGCACAATGATCGCTGAATCCACATCCCACATTTCGACAACCTCGCGAGCTAAGTCAAGATACTTGATCTGTTTATCTTTCTCAGCTTTCACGAGGTTCTCGTCATGTGGGACCGTTATGTTAACAATCATTGTGCGCCGCTCTACTCGATCCACCACCACTATATCAGGCTTATTTGCAACAATAGTCCTGTCAGTGATGATGGATCGATCCCAGTACAATGTGATATTTCCATTTTCGAGAACTGGGTCGGGCACATACCTGTAGTACGGCACCTCTGATTCCAAAAGACTGTATTTCAGAGCAAGTTGCTGGTGGATAATCCTAGCTACTAGGTTGTGCCTATGCAAGTATTCTTCGTTAGCTAGTCGAGAACACCCAGAAATTATGTGTCTAATTGATTCTCCTGCACGGTGGCATACCCGACAGATGTCAACCGTGCCATCTTTCACAATAAATCTCCGATAGTTGTTCGTCATCATAACTTCGTCCATATTTGCACAGACAAAACCTTCGGTTTCCCCAAAGAGGTGACTGAAACGCAGCCAGGCTACGGACGCTAGTAGATCTACATCGGATCCATGTAAGGCCCGGAAATAGCGTCCGTGGAGCTCCTTACTCTGCCATACCTTCATGCGGTCATTAGTGTCGAGTATTACAGGTTTACGCCAGTTCTCGTTAGCCATGGAGAGCGAGGTGAGACCCTTGTCAACCGCGACCACATCTCGATGCATCCCCACGTCGGTTTCTAGGAAATATTCCCTGAGGCTGCATATCTCGCGATTGTGGAGAGTCTTAGCGTTTAAAAAACCTCGACATCCACACTTTCGCGGGATATACAGTCTCATTACCGATGACCGTGGGTGATGCATTCGATATGCAGTCAACAGCGTACGGACCCTCCTGTCCAGGGCGTTGAGTTCGGTTTGAGTCCATTTGAGTATGTCGACAGAGTACATCAAAACCGGCATGACCCAACCGTTGAAGGCGCGCACCTTGTTTCCACATGATAGAAGACTATTAAAAACTTTCTTCAGGTGGCCAAAGAAGCGCTCCTTCAACGATTGCTTCATGTCAGTAACATTGATGCCCAACGCTTCCGACATACCCAAATACTTATAGGTTTTGGCTGCGGAGAGGGCTCGGAGGTTTATGGAATCCGAGAGTTGGGTTCCCACGGATTCCACAATCTCCCCTCGCTTTACATGCATGACCGTACATTTGTCCACACCAAATTCCATTCTGATGGCGCTACTGAAGGTTTCAACTACTTTCAGTAGCTCCATCAGTTGAAAATTGTTGGGGGCAAAGAGTTTTAAAATCATCCATGTAAAGGAGGTGGGATATAACCTGACCACCTCTCCTCATCCGATAGCCTATGCGTGAATCCTCCAGCAGTGTGCTTAGAGGATTCAGGGCTAAGCAGAACCAAAGTGGACTCAAACTATCACCCTGAAATATGCCTCGCTCGATCCTTATCGGTTCGCTGTTCCCTTGGATATTTCAACATCCTGGATAGCGAAGGACCGTCCTCCACTGCCTCATACATGAAATCAGGAAGGTGCGAAGAGATGCATCGAGTTTATACAACTCCAGCACCCTCATGAGCCATGTATGTGGCACCGAGTCATAGGCCTTCTTATAGTCTATCCAACATGTCGAGGTCATATTAATGAGGAGCAGCTCCTTAGTACCTTATATACTTATTATTATTACCTCCTTTATATTTATTATTATATATTTTTTTCACTTAATAATGTATTTCTATTCAAATGAAGCACGGTCGAATTTCGACCAATGGGCGATGACTAGTAATATAAATACTTAAATTTTTTATTATATATTTTTTATTATTTTGAGTTAAACAATCTCGTATTACCCAACATCGGTACATAAATATTAGCTAGCTTTTTCCCGCGACTTCGTCTGCGTAAATCTTACGTTACGCGGACGCAGGTGAAGTCGCGGAATTAATAGGGTTAATGGGTAACGAATAAGGTTTAGTCGTGAAAGCGTGACAGACAGACAGAGTTAGTTTCGCATTTATAATATTACGTATAGATAAAGAAGATAATTTATTGCTGTAAGATAGTTTTATTGCTTATAATTAAATATTTGTATTATTTGTCTACTCCATAGCACGCTATGTGCAAAAATTTCATAGACCGACTAAATTTATGCTACTTTCACGTACTTTTTTCTAAGATGTTTCCGTCTCTACCTTGCTATTGTAGTTTGACAGATGTGTAACAGTGACAGGAATAGTGCTTACAGCAAGGCTATGCTAAATTAGTAACGGTTTTTTATTTCGAGACATTTTCTGTCATTAGTTCAACTTTTGGCCGCTGGTTTTCCTATTCTCTATAAACGGTTCAGATATAAGTTTGTGGCGGCCGGCCACTTTAGGTTGACCCGTCATAAACCACGCCCATCCTACTATCATTCACTTTGAAGGTGGGCCCTCCACGATGTCTATCTCTTAGGGATAACCCACAATAACCATTTTTTATCCCTTACTTTTTACGAGAAATAAGGGCTTATTTACGAAGCGATTTTAAGCAATACAGCATTAATCCTTATCCAATTAAGTAACTTAAATACATTGTGCATTTAATATAGATCAATATGGCCCTTTACAGCGTGTAATTTAAATGAAGATCTTAGAAGATATCAGAGATTTAAAAAGCAGGGGCAGAGAAAAAATGCTATGCAACAGGTTTACTGCGGCAGTTCCCGAGTGCCACATGTCAATTTTTCTTTATCGTCTGGTTGACATTTCTCGTGACCCAAGGGCTGGTTTTTGCCTTAGCCAGAGACTAAGCACTGTTAAACATGGTAGGTAGTGCCGCCAGTCTCTTAGGTACATTTTTTTTTTTTTTTTTCAGGATGGGAAATCATCAAATGACTTCTCCCGCTCTGGGCGGAGCGGGAGGGCGTGTCAGACTTTTACTGACTAAAACCCACCCGTGTTCCATCAGTTGCCCATGTGCCAGGGTCACGGTATCTCTTTCGAACAATCACGCGACCCCGGCAAGCTCTTAGGTACATTAGGTGACAGTCGACAGCGATGCGGAGGAATTATTCGACGCCATATTTTGATTTGCTAATAGTTTTAGTCAGTGTAGGTTCACTTTTAGTTTTAATTTGAATAGTTTGTTAGTTATTTTAGTTAGTTTACCCCCAGTTTGGTCTTTTTTTTTGTATGTTCTGGTTTTTCTGTGCGTCACGTTTGCCACAAAATAAACGTATTTTCTATCTTTTCCTTTCTCTATTTAGTATTTGAAGGTAAGTAATGTAATATGGATAAAAATAATAAATATTTGTGTGTTTTTTTAGGCTGTCGTTGTCTATCAGTGAGCGAATTTTGTGGCTTAATTTTTAACTCAAAGGTATAAAATAAAAGTCGTCAAATTTACATCCTTTGTGTTTATTATTTGGGTCAAAATCACCAAGGTGGTAAATTCCAAATTCTGTTTTATCAAAAATATACCTAGCTGCTATTACTTTGACGATCAGCCTAAATGATCATTCAACGTGTTTTTAAACGATATTTACGTTGGCAGAGCATAGAATTGATTATACTCTTGTAATTTCATTTTGAAAGTGAGCTAGCCCTGAAAACAATCATTCCGGGAACGTTTTTGCGAGGCTTAAAATTAAATTAAAATATAACATAAGTATTTCTTTTTTACCCTCTACAATAGTGTAAGTGTATAAATAATAATGAGAAATTAAAAAAGTCGGAAGAAAATGCTAATAAAATAGTAAAGAATTAAAACATCGTTTCAAATAGAGCCAGACAGACTATTTCTTGGTATTGAATTATCTAAATATGCCAATATCGCGGACTTACAAATAAATAATTAAGCTGTGGGTATAAGAAGTCCGGCTTATTTTAATTTTACCAGGGCCTGTTTTAAATATCTAAAATAATAATGTGTTTTATCTATGATTTTAGTGATGTTCCCGGAAATGATGAGCTGTTCACGGAATGATGCGTGTGTTCTCTAATTTAGGTTTATAAAATCAAAAGAGAATTATTAGATGTCGTAATTATTTATTTATTTGGCTTAGGTTTATTCTTAACAACAATGTAACTTAAATCACTTCTTCACAGTCTTTAATCGATATACACAGCTAAGTAAAAATTCTTAATAATCGTATTAAACTTTTATCTTGATAGGAATAATCAAACCATCTAAACATGTTTATAGTTCTAATGTAAATTTAAATTAAACTTTCAGTCAAAAACGAGCGCTCTTATTTATAGTATTTAAACACAAGAATATGTAATTATTACATAAAAAGAAACAAACATTAGATTTTTTCGTAAACATCAATATCAGTATCAAAGTAATAAAAATATTGATTCTTTCCTTTTTTTCAGCAATGGTGTTGGAATAATACTAATTATGTGCTCAAATGCAATGTACGATACATCATTTGAATCAAATTTGAATTTCTTGGCACTATTACGCACCGAATTCAAGAAAGTTACTAAGATTTCTCCATCATCTTTATCAACACCTGTCATACAGGTGGCAATATATCTGTAATTGACAGTTTTCTTTTGTGTAGATACTTTAATTAATACAAATGTTCCAGGGGATATTAAATTTGGGTGTAGGTAATTTTTTAACAATGTGTGAACTTTGCTGTTAGGAGTTGTTAGTAGGTACTTGAGCTTTCTTCTGTTCTGATTTTTCTATTCTTCTTAGCCTTTTTTTTAAAGTTTAATATTTACGTTTAATTGTAGCAATTGTTTTGTCCCGTTATTTTACTATACGGTATGCTTTGGTTCTATCCTTACGTACAATTTTTCTTCCCACTGTTCTTTTTATTGAAGGTGTTGCAGCTAAATCACCATCGGAATTTGGCGGAGTATTATTTACTATGTTTAATAATGTCTTCTTTTCTCTGTATTTTTTTTATGCATCCTTTCCAAATTTTTCTCTGCCTTCGCTTTTCTCTCTCAGTCATTTTAGCAATAATTTTAACTTTCCTTTTAGCTTTTTTTTCTGATAGTACGCCCCCTCTTTAGCCCTTTTGATCCCTCTCTCTTCCTCTGTCATCTTATCTGTTTTTTTTATTTTTCTAGCATTAGCTTTTTCTCGTTGCCGCAAGTAAGCTGAACTATTTTTATTAATTTGCTTTTTCGATCGTTTTTTATTTTTGTCAGCCTCATGAGACTCCATATTGCTAAAAAAATAAACAATTTCTTAAAAACTATGTTAGCACAACATATATACTAAATTACTTAACTAATAGTTATAATAGATATAACTTTGGTAATTAAATAGTCAACTTGGGAACGTCATCATCATTTCGAGAACACACCGTCAATTCCGAAAACGTTTCCGAAATGACCGTTCCCGAAATGACTTTTTTAAATAAACGCGCTCTTTATAGACGGCAGCCATCTTAGACGTCATGTTTTTATTGGTTAATTTAAAAACATTGAGGTTACTATCCATAATTATTTAATTAATAAACACGTTCCCGGTATGATGACCTATTGATGTACGCTCTGTAAATAATGAATCGAAAAGCACTTACCACTTATTTTTAATAACTTTGGCGGGAAACTTTCTTGTCAGCGACTTTGTATAGATCGTCCACTACACTGTACCATAGACATCTGAAGGATGCGTTCAAAAATACATTTTTTTCGGTCTATCAAAACTGCGTTCACTCAAATGACGCTTACATTGTCGGACATCATATTTTGACTTGATTGACTTTAATTTATTTTCTTTCTTCAATAATGCAATTAATTACTTGATATTAGATAAAATTAAAGGACAATTAGTAAGGAAAACTGTTCAATTTATTTTATTTTATGAATATTTCTGGTGTTAGTTTCTAAAGATTGCTACTTAGGACGCGTTCTCGAAATGATTTTTTGTAGTTATTTTTCAAATAATGACGAATATATGTTACTTTTGAAGTTTAAGACATTATGTATAGTTGATATAAACACAGTTAAGCATTTACAAATGATAATTTGTTTAAAAAATAACTTAATTGAGGCACTTATTTGCCGAGTAAGCTAATTTTCCACCTTGGTGATTTTGACCCATTTAATAAACAAGTTTTCTGACCATTGATCTACAATCAATGTGTAGTCGAGATACAAATTTTTCACCTAGTTCGGCTACAGAAGCACCCATGTTATATTATTTTCAATATCTGGATGACCGAGCTTTGCTCGGTATTTTATGGTAAAACGTGTTTAAAATAATAAGTTTATGTTCAAGTTGATTATCGGTAAAGTTGGTCATTGAAAACACGAATAAAACGACATTTTATAAAAATGAATCCTAGCTAGATCGATTTATCGCCCCCGAAACCCCCTGTATACTAAATTTCATGAAAATCGTTGGAGCCGTTTCCGAGATTCAGATTATATATATACAAGAATTGCTCGTTTAAAGGTATAAGATAAGATTATAGCCTACATTTTTTCTGTCTACGCAAAATGATTTTTGTAATGTTAATATTTTTGGTGTTAATAAATAAATAAATAAAAATATAATAGATAAATATTCTAAATTGCAAAAGAAGAAAACAAGCTAGGTATATAATAGGTCTTTACATATGAAAATGCCGTTTTGTATGAAAAAAATTAAATGAATTTTTTTCATGTATTTTTTATTTGTATTAATCGAAATAATCACCCATGCAATCAATGCATCTTTGCCAACGCAGTGGCAGTTTATTGATGCCCTTCTTAAAAAAATCAGCTGGGCGGGAGGCAACAAATTCTTCAAAGGCATTTTGTACTGCCTCTCGGGTATTGAATTTTTTTCCCGCCAAGAAGTTATCCAAATTCTGGAAAAAGTAGTAGTCTGTAGGCGCAAGGTCTGGTGAGTAGGGTGGATGACGGAGAGCTTCCAACCCCAGTTCTTGCAAGTTGGAGACCGTCTGCTGTGCAGTATGAAGTCGCGCGTTGTCAGGAGCAGCGGAGACGAGCGATTGACCAATGCTGGTTGGAGGTGTGCCAGCCTCTCCATCATTGAGTTCAGTTCTTCACAGTACACATCTGCAGTAATGCTCACCCCGTTTGGTAAGAAGCTGTGATGAATCACACCGGCGCTAGACCACCAAACAGTGACCATCACTTTTCTAGGGGTAAGTTTTCGTTTAGGGCATCGTTTAGGTGCTGAACCAGGATCCAACCAACTTGCTGAGCGCTTGCGGTTATCAAACAGAATCCATTTTTTATCGCAGGTAACAATGCGGTTCAAAATTCCTTCATTTGTGTGTCTGTTGAGCAGTGCAAGGCACGTCTCGACGCGTACTTCGCGCTGGCAATCATTGAGTTCGTGGGGCACCCATTTGTCAAGCTATTTAACCTTGCCAATTTGACGCAAATGGACCAATATTGTTTTGACGCTAATGTCGAAAGCTGCTGCTAATTCAGCCGTAGATTGTGTATCATCAGCTTCCACAATCACCTTTAGTTCGGCATTGTCGACCAAAGTCTTCGGACGACCGCGAGGTTCATTTTTCAGGTCGAAATTTTCAGAACGGAAGGGAGCAAACTAATAACAGGTGGTGCGTTGGTTTGTAGTGTTAGCTCCGTAAACGTCGTTGATGTTGCGTGCCGCTTGTGCCGCGTTGCTGCCACGATGGTACTCATCCACACTATCCACACTAATATTATAAATGCAAAAGTAACTCTGTCTGTCTGTCTGTCTGTCTCGCTTTCCTGCTAAAACTACTGAACCGATTTAAATGAAATTTGGTACACAGATAGTTTAGAGCATGAGAAAGGACATAGGCTACTTTTTATCCCGGAAGTATGATTCCGCGGGATAATTTCCGACCTCCACGCGGGCGAAGCCGCTGTATTCCATAATTACTCGAATTTTTAACGTATCCATGATGACGAAAAAGATTGAAATACGATGAAAATGTAACACTAATCAATAAACAAATGACTACTTTTGGAAAAAGAATTCCATGTTTTTAAAATAAAATTAATTTGAAATTATAATTCTTAGACAAACAAAAATTATTTTGATTTGAAATGGCCAGTACTGCAGAACGGCAATTTCATAGGTAAAGACCTAATAATATATTTAATCTTACTCAAAATTTACTTAAATATTCGGTGTCAATAGGTTAGTAAGTTCCGTGTGGTGCAGGACGTAAAGAACGGCATCACCCCATTTCTTCCCGTGGGTGGTTGTGAATGAACAGCAGCGTTCTCTATGCATTTTACCACCATACTGCGATCACCAAGCCGCCTGCCAAGCGTGGCGATTATAGCAAAACATAGGCCTATGTCCAGCAGTAGACGTCTTAGGGTAGGGGTCCCCAAGATTGCGCGCTTAATATTAGATTGGCTATAAATCAACAAAAACACAAATTGTCATAATCATCTTTATTAAGTTTAATGAACACGTTATTGAAGTTACTTAACGTTATGCTTAATCAAAACTTTGGCACCATTTTTTTGGTTTATAAAAGAAAAAAGAAAAATGGGAAATGCGCAGTCTTATAGTCACATGGGGGTAAAATTGCGCACTAAGGTTGGTAAGATTACGCATATCCATCAAAGGCTTTTTAGTCACAATATCAAATTGCAAAATTATTTTGACAAACAAATATCACATTTGAAAGCACCAATGCCAATGTACGCTGTAGAATATTCATGCCACTATTCTCCACGATCGGAACAACCGATCCAGTCCTCAGTAATTGGTTCCTTGTACATTTCATTGCAACCGACACATGACCATTGGAACGAAGTTCTTTATGGCGCGTTGCGAAAGGAGGCTAGACGGAATTAAGAGAAAAAGTTGTAACTACACTTTTTAACCGACTTAAAAAATATACAGGTTTTTTGTACATAATAAATAATAACAAAAAAAAAACAATAATGAATCCTAGAAAGGAACTTTGTTACATCCGGGTGTCCCTTGACACCTCTCAAGTTTTCTTTTTAGTTTTGGGCTGCTTTACTGGTATTTTTGCAGGTTTTTTTGTGGTCTTACTATCCTTCTTAATCTTTTTTTTTTTTGGTATATTTTTTTCTTCATTCTTCTTTTCAAGTTGCAGTTTATAGGGTGAACTGCTTAGTATTTCCGACTTTTTGTCCTTCCTCTTATTATTTCCCACTTGTCTTATGTCTGATTTAGGAAATGGAGATATGTCTGTTATTTTAATGATATTAGTATCATGTTGTTTATAGCTACAGGATGGAATAGGTGAAGGAGCTGGAAGAGTTTCTGTCTGTATGAAAATAATAATACAATTGTAATGCAACTAGTATTAGGACAAACGTGAAAGAATGCTTTTTACAAATACATGGAAGTTAAGATTGCGCGCGCAATGTTACCTGGCATAGCTCCGCGCAGTCTTACCACTTTGCTCTCAGTCCACTGACATGCTATTTAACGCCATCTATTAACAGTCAGCTGAAAAACGGCCACCAGGCGATATTTAGGTTAGTTAAGCCGGCAAAATCTGGGGTTAGATAATAAAAAGTACATCACTATTTCGAATAAACATAGTTTCAAAAAGTCAAAAAATTGCATCAAAATTGATATTAAAGAACAAACTTACCTGGCACTTCCGTTTATAAGCTGTTTTTAATTTTTCTCTCGCAGTTAATTGTCACACGCTAGCGCACCAAAACACGGCTGCAGTTAGTCGCAAGTGTAATTAGTGTTTCAACTTACCAAGTTTGCGCAGTTTTAACTCCTGCGCAATCTTGGGTAACCCTACCCTATAACTGAAACGATGATGATGATGAAGAGGTAAGAAATGTATCTTCGAAAAATACAAGAAACGAAAATGAATGTATATTTCAGTAAAATTTTAGACGTAGGTACTGCATTTTGTTATTCCAGAGAAGGAAGCTAGCTGGTCATTATTTTAATGATTAGAATCATTCGAAGTGCAATCACCAAAGAGTCGAAATATAAGCCATGAGCCAAATTTTCAGATGAATATTATAAATAATGAATGGTTTTATGGTTATAAAGAAACACAACACGCATGTCTTTAAAAATATTTGATAGAAATACTTAAAAAGTACAACTTAATTACAGCGCCATCTAAACATTAACTATGAAACAAAACTGCCAATAATGCAAACTTGACATGGAGTAGTTACACTAAAATCCGCTAGATGGCACTTTATACAGTTCACAAATATTTCACTAGATGTCACTGTTGAAATATATAATAGTCCACCACTTTATTAATAGGTGGCGTTGATCTAAAATATTTAAAAAGCGGACACAAACGTGGAGTGGTTCGATCTCGATTCTTGAAAGCATCTAATATATTTAAACGCAATTTCCGGCGCTGGGATCGCTTTTGTACTGAGACATTTGTCTATTTGCTTCTCAGTATCTTCTCTATCTGAAATAAAAACAAAATAATTAAGCACATAATGCACAATGAAATGTGAAAGGGTGTTTCTGTACTATAAATGCACTTCTGCCTAACCCTTTGGAGATTAGAGGCACGATGTTATTATACTGATATTATGCATTGCTATACATTATTATATTATGTGTTGATATTTGTTGTTACCTACCTAACTATAATGTTGTCAAAAATGTTAATAAACTTTATGATTATCTCTCAGACATTCGCTTATCCAATAATTCCTTAGCATTGTATGCTACTTGGTTACCCTGAGTTATACCTAGACGGGGTCCAACTCAATTCTTCACCACAAAACTCACCTGCAGTAGATTTGAGACTGACAATGAGTTGTTTTTGCATGATTGAGTAACAAACTTTCACATCTAAAGGTCTAATATTATAAAGCTGAAGAGTTTGTTTGTTAGTAATCTCAGAAACTTCTGGTCCGAATTGATAAAATATTTTTGTGTTATTTATTGAGGAAGGCTATCCACACTAATATTATAAATGCAAAAGTAACTCTGTCTGTCTCGCTTTCCTGCTAAAACTACTGAACCAATTTAAATGAAATTTGGTACACAGATAGTTTAGAGCCTGAGAAAGGAAATAGGCTACTTTCTATCCCGGTAGTATGTTCCCGCGGGATAATTTCTGACCTCCAAGCGGGCGAAGCCGCTGGCAAAAGCTAGTAGGGTATAAAACAATACGCTACGATCAAAAGGAGCGGAGCAGCGACAAGAAATGGACGAAAACTGGCAGGCAGTTCGATGCAACGGGAAGGGTCAGGGGAGCAAAAATTTGACGCGGACGAAGTCGTGGGCAGAAGCTATTACCTAATAATATTAGTGAATGAATAAAATATAACGTCATTATTCTTACCACTCAAAGGTACCCTTTGCAAAGCAACGTCCATCTTATAAACTCCTTGTTTTGTCATAACTCCAGATTTCATTAAGACGCAGAGAGCCCATTCCTTTACTAGTGGTGTTTGCTCCTGAAATAATTGGAATACTTTATAAAACATAAGCCCCCATTTCTCCCCGTGTGTCTCGTAAGAGGCGACTAAGGGGCTTCCTAGACGATGGGCAGCAGAGTTTCTATGCATTTCTCTACCATACTACGATCGCCAACCCACCTGCAAAGCGTGGCGATTATGGCAAAACTCTTGTAATTGGGGAAGGCCTATGGATAAAACATAGGTAATAATTAATACTTATAATATTTGTATAGTATTAAAAACTTTCCTAGATGGT
Organism: Aporophyla lueneburgensis; assembly: GCA_932294355.1. NCBI lineage: Eukaryota > Metazoa > Arthropoda > Insecta > Lepidoptera > Noctuidae > Aporophyla > Aporophyla lueneburgensis. The sequence goes on along the minus strand of OW028758.1, from coordinate 21,969,831 downwards.
CCGGAGTCAGTTCATGTCATTTGTCATACAGGGTAATCCTAGTACGAGTGCCAAAGTACACCTTTAACACTTAAGTGCACATTACAATAGACTATTTTTATAAAGGAGATTTACTGTACCCATTATTTTAGTAAGAAAGATTTTTGAAGTGAAACTTCTAAATCGACTTCGAACAAGGTTGCGTTAAACGTTTAACGCTACTATGGAGGGGGTATGAAAGCACTGTTGCTGTTATATTATGGCATTATAAAACAAGGTGCAGTTTTGGATCTGCAAAACATTTTAGGAGGTAATTATGTTAGTGATTCTCGACCCGAATCAACAATAAAATGGTCAGGTATTTTTTTTTTTTTCATTTTATTCTTATTTACGGAAATCGGTAAGTGTGAACTCCCTTTTTTAAAACTTTGCCAGTCTGTACGTGTCCTTAAACTGCGCTTTCACACACACAGACAAACGCAACCGACATTTCTTTCATAGATATTTTGAAGAGGGTTATAAAGAGAGTTATTCTGAAGAACAATAAAATTGAAAAATCTAAAATAAAAGGTATTATTGATTATTGACTTGGTATCGTATTGTAATATGATTATTTACGAGTCTCATAACAACCTCCTGAAATGTTTTGCAGGTTCAAAACTGCATCTTGTATAAATATAAAACATTAATCTTAACAACTATTTGTCCTGAGTCAATTTGATAGTTAGCAACATTAATTTATTTTTGTGGATGGGAAATCATCAAATGACGTCTCCCGCTCTGAGTGGAGCGGAAGGGCGTGTCAGACTTTTACGGACTAAAACTCTCCCGTGTTCCTTCAATTGCCTATATGCCAGAGCCACGGTAACCATTTCGAACAAATCTCGCGACCCTGGCAGTCTTGCGACCATGGCAGATCGTTAGCAACATGGAGTGTAGATTCTTCGATCTTCATGAGAGTACATGTCACATGGACGTAGACGTTTGACTTAAGGTCAAGTTTAGATTCTTTATCATCATCTTTTCAGCTGAAAGACTGGGCTGGGCATATGCCCCGAACACTGCCGCTTCAACCAGTTCTGTGTTTTTTTGCATCCAACGGATTCCTGCGGCCTTCGCCTTGTTACGGTTAACCTTATCGGACGCCTTCCAACATAAGATCTACATCTAAGTTTAGATTACTATGTGATTTTTACAATAGGATGAAACCCATCGTGTTAAACCATCAAGTTTATCGATGACGCGGCTATGATTGAAATGCAATCCACCGCAATGCAAGTGAGTGAGAACGCGATCCCATCTTCTCCATACAAGTTTTTGGTAAAACATGTTCGTCATTTAGAATTTCCAGATGTTTTCATTACTTTTGAACTTGATTTTGACCCATTTCAAACGGTCAGATTTCATCTAACCTTTGTAGACTTATCGAGGACCGACGACAATACAATCATTTCAATTTTTGCCATTATCCTTGCCAGGGCATGCGCGCCTCATAAAGATGTCATCTGTAATGAAGGGGTTTGCTAGGATCCATGCTTGCCAGGGTCGCGAGATTTGTCCGAAAGAGATACTGTGACCCTGGCATATAGGCAACTGAAGGAACACGGGTGGGTTTTAGTTAGTAAAAATCTGACACGCCTTCCTGCTCCGCCCAGAGCGGGAGACGTTATTTGACGATTACCCACCCACAAAAAAAAAAACGGTTACCAGAACAGCAAAAAACTAAAAAAATACTCTTTTGTAGCCGAATGAAAAAATAGAAAACAAATAATAGATAAAAACTGATAAACACGCTTCCATAGAAAACCAACCTTAAAAGTAAAAGTACTTAGTAATTTTCTTTGCAAGCGTGTTTTTTCAGATTTTTAAACTATTATTTTTTTATTACACAGAAGCCTACTTTGGTATCGCGAAGCTTAGTTTCAGAAATTTCTCAGTAACGTACAGAACGCCAGCACTTAAAGCTACTACAATCTGTCAAATTTCTTTAATAGGTTTTCAACTTTTACGCTACCGTATTAGGTTCAAAATTGATTGGGAAAATTTGACAGGTTCAGGTAACTTCATGTGCTGACGTCTGTACATCGCGGTAATGAACTTCGCCATTATGATTTACACCCAGCCTTTGCCTTGCAGTGGTACAATAACAGGCTGTATGACAAACTAGCTAGTTATGTGTAAACTGAGTGTACCCAGGGTAGCCACCAATTGCGGCGCTTGATCTGAACGATGACGTCCGCATTCACTCGTGTTTCTTCCACGCACTCCATCTGATATCTCGTAATTAATGTCGCTGGGTCAATCGTAGTTTCCTGGAACCAAGAAAAACTAATTATATCAAGGAACTTGTAGTATTTTTGATGCTGTAGTGACAACACTGTGATCAACACCAGAGGAAAAACGTCATCATGATCTGGTCAATAAAATGTAATGTTATCACCATCATCATTTCAGCCGGAAGACGTCCACTGCTGGACATATGCCCCCCAAGCTCCGCCACTTCGACCGGTTTTGTGCTTCCCGCATCCAGCGGATTTCTGCAGCCTTCACAAGGACATCAGCCCACTTTGAGGGAGGCCTTCCAGCTCTGCGGCTTCTGGGACGCGGTCGCCACTCCAAAACCTTTCGGCCCCATCAGCCATCTGTTCTGCGAGCAATGTGCACTGCCACCGCAGTTAAGCTATTCATCGAGCTATGTCGGTTACCTTAGTTCTCCTATGAATCTCTTCAATGTAATATGCATGGACTCTAAAAGAAACTAGGATCTTTAAGTTTGTTTCGGTGTTTCTTCTTAAACCTGTGCGATACTACTTCAAGAAGTTGGTAGGAATTAAACGAATATGAGAGTCGTTCGGTTCGCTTCGTATAACCTCGGCTCGTTTCGGACAACTTCCAATCGAAAACCATTCAGGGACCCACTCAAATACGCACACACACCACACATTTTTTCACCAGAATCTAAGTATCATTTAGCAAGAGTTCAATGACATACATACTCGTATATACGTACTGAAAAATTATTTATACTAGTCGTCGCCCGGTGGGTGTTCGAAATTCGACCATAAATAAATTTATTTTTAAGGCTAATGTTTGTATTATTGTATAAAATATTAGCTTTCTGCACTCCTTCCCCATATACAATTTAACCGTGCCAAATTTCATACTCCTCAGTCCGCGATTTTTGTAAAAAGGTGTAGAGAATTTTACTTTACGTACTAATATAGAGATAAAAATAACAAACACAATATATTTACCTCGACCTTCTCATTGAAACTAGTAGCCAGACAAGCGAATAAAATTGTTATCCTGATCATCTTTAAAAAGATCAAATACTACTTAACGCACGGTCAGAAGTAGCACAAATGAAAGACAACTGCCTAACAAGCCCTTTTATGGCGTACTCTGTATGAAAACAATTTTAATAGTATCAAAATATTATCATAGATAACGTCTTTGTAAGAGCTTGTTTGTATGAAGAATCTTTAACGTTTAAGAGAACTGTTTTATTTAATTTTGACGTTTAATAAGAGCTGATTGTTCACCTATTTGAATTAATGACTTTTGACAGAAAGAAAGAAAATACGTTTATTTGCGATGAACATAACGCAAAGAAACACTAACACACAAAAAGAAAGATAAAACGGAGGGACATCATGCGTCACATCTAGGCAAAACGAGCATCGCTAAGGTAATATAATGCGGTGTATCGCGAGCAGACTGAACTGCTTCTGCGTGAATCGCTGCTTCAAACTCTCCACTTCTGTGTTGAGCTTGTAGCAGGGATTCGCACTTAACTAGTAAACACACAGTGTGTAGGTTAATTATATATATATCATATTGTTATCTACTAACACATTTGAGTCATTTGTTACTTGAATAGAATATAATTATTGTATTTTGCAAATATTATGGGTAATACACAATAGTTATTATGGTACCTCAAAGCTCAGCTATATTTTACCATGTGGCATGCAAAAATTTTAATTATTTAAATAACTTTGACTTACATTATGTATCTTTAAATATAAATAAATAATGCTGCGATAGTGATAATGATATTGTTTTTGGCTCACCAGCGCTACGAAACGTTCAAGATAAATACAGTATTGAGTTTTATGGGTCTTCTATAATGCAGAAAACTTTTTACACAAAATGAAAGGGGTCGCTGCATTTATAGCGGCCTGTAAGTTCCATCATGAAGTGCCTCGAACTTCAGCTGGCACAGTTTCTCTCCAGACACGAGTATTTTGTGAAGAATCTGTGCCTACAATCTCTCTTTACAAGTGTGCTATGACCACTCTCTTTTCCGAAGCAGTCACACCTAGCGCGGCCTGTAGGATATGGCCTGTGAACAAATCACGTGGGTAGTATGTCGCCTTACCAATCACTAGATTATCAGCCGAAGAAGCAGTGGTGGCCCAGCGGTAATGGCTGCAACTTAAGATTTGTTAGTTGATCACAGATTTGAACCTCGAAATGCGCTTTACTTTGTGTAAAATAATTTTATCACCACTGCTCTCAAAACGGTGAAGGAAAACATCGTGAGGGAATCAGCATGTCCTAGAAACGAAAATTCGAAGATATGTGACATCTACCAATTTGCACTGGGGTCGCATAGTGGATTACAGCTCAATCCCTCTCTCCCGAGAGGAGGCTAGAGTCCCTGCAGTGGGAACAATATAGGCCGATTATGCTAAGTAAGAAGCAGCTGAAGAAGACCGTATGGTTTTATCAATAACAGTCTGAGAGAGCCCTCCACGTGACGAAGTGTAGAAAATTTAAAGATACTATAAACGCTACGATAGATTTATGACTAAATCATCACAAAGAGAAAGACGGAGGATCAGAAATATTTGAACATCATAAGGATTATGGATAAAGTAAAGCCAGTATACCGAGATACCGCTCCATGTGCAAAAATCTTACAAAACCTTAGCCTTGAAAATGATAGTCAAATATTATTATACTGTACTAATAGTTATTGAAAACATGATTGGAATTTGCTAGGTAGTATGTCTCCTATTGAATGGAACGGATGTGTCACATCCTCTGTTATCGTTGGATGTGTAACTTATATACTGCATCCCGAGTAGTATTGTGACATAATATTATGTCTTGAATAGTCTCGACCTGTGTCATTGCTTTGTATAAGCGACTATCTATCTTATTGTGAGTATCGTGAGACGAGATAATTTTGTCTAGACTGATCAAAGTTCACCAGGACAGTTTTAATTGAACATTATTCATTGTTTCTTTAAGTAACCACATTTCTTGTTCTTCAATTATCATTATTTTACATTATGCAAACCTAACTGAGGGAACTTTTTTTTCTGGGAAATCATCAAATGACGTCTCGCGCTCTGGGTACAGCGGGAGGGCGTGTCAGACTTTTACTGACTATAACCCACCCGTGTTCCTTCAGTTGTCTGTGCCAGGGCCACGTAACTCTTTCGATCAAATCCGCGACCCTGGCAGGCATCGGTCGTAGCGGGCCCCTTCAATACGAGTTAACATCTCTTTGAGGCGCGCGTTAAACACTACGCGCGTCAACTGTTCTTGTTTATCTATTATCTTAATTTCTAATTTTTTGCTAACCTAACTGAGGCATTTTATAGAGATTAAGATACTATTTGGGATTAGACTATCTGTACGCTGCCAGGCTAGGCCTCCCAATACGATTTCAAGTGCGCAGTGGAAGAGTTATAATCGTGGGGCTCTAGAGACAAGAGTGGCTAGCGTACTGTCCGCCGTACGCGGAGCAGACAATACAAGTGAACAATTACAAATACAACAAAAGCACTTACCTCATGGTTGAAGGACACTGCTCTGGTGCCAACCTGGAGATATGTATGTAAGTGAGTGTATGTGTATCGTGTCGTGACGTTATGAGTATTCTTCAGGTTAGATTCCGCTTCCAATTAGGCTGGAGGAGGTCACAGCATGCGGTCTTCAAATCACTCATTCACAATAGCGTCACTTTGGTTTGACCTTCAAACTATTTATCCAAAATATGTCCAAAACCCGTGTTATCAAACGTCAAATTAGGGGTTATCAACAATCAAACAACTGGATCATGACTAATTGTCACAAGCAGATCGATTTTAAGGATTAATTTCAACAAAACGCGTCGCGGAACTCAACACGGCGACCGGGGCTATTTTAGCGGCAAATCAAGAGAGCTGTCAAGTGTCAACGTCAAAAAATGACAAGTCAGATGTCACTTCGTTACACGCGCATTCCATTAGGCGCACAGATAATAAACGGTACGCAACATCTACCCCCCCCCCCCCCGGACGGGCCTTCCCGTCCGCTAATCACTTGGCAATCCCGACAAGGTTGCGTTTTATCAGTCCACCTGACGCGCTGCTGGAGGATGTGCAAATACTCCAAGCTCAAACGCTTCCAAAACTCTGAGCGAGCTGCTGCACCAACTGAAACCGCGATAGCCAATTTTGGCTCACATCGACAAAAGGGTGCTCCGGCAGGGCGACAAGTGGCTGTCCAATCAAAAAATGGCCCGGGGTCAGGGCCTCCAAGACGTTCGGGTCCGAAGACAGCGGGCACAATGGACGCGAGTTCAACACAGCTTCAATGCGGCAAAATACCGTAGCTAACTCTTTAAAGGTGAGAACGGTGTCTCCCAACAATCTGCGCCAGAGTCCCTAACCGCCCTCACCGCGGCCCCAAAATAACCCCCCAATGGGGGCAGGCTGGCGGGTCAAAACAATAACAAACAACAAAACAACCAAACAACAATAACAACAACAACCAAATGGCCCTCCTTAGGCAACAAAAGGGGGTGACGGACCCCATAAGGAAGGCTAGAGTGACTCAACCGTCAACAACCAAACAACAAAAGACCCGTATCGACCAAAAGGGGTTCAACTTACTAACGGCTCCCGACAATATCCAAAACTCTCGCTGCAGAATGGCCAACAGCGCATTGCAACCGGCATGCGAGTTCATAATGTGACGATCAGTCACCAACAATTCAACAACAAAACAACAACTCAACAATTTGTTGAGGGAGCTTTATCGACTCAACAAAACTCAGGGTCCTTTGTTCCAACAGCGAGCACCTTGAGCCCGGGCAAAGGACCCGACATCAAGACTGGCGATCGAGGCCAATCATCCTCGGGATGAGTCAGCCAGTCTGGTCCCCACCATAGGGGGTAAGCAAACAAGCGGGGTGCCATGCACCCACGTGAGGCCACGGCGCCTGGGTCAAATCTCCAGGCACGTGCCTCCAAATCAAAGGCGTTTCAAAATTGTGAATCTGGGACACTCGGTACGCAACAAAGACCTCCAAAGAGTGGACGGACGTCTTCAACCAACACAAAGCAATTTGACTGTCCGTCCAGGCGTAAGAAGCCCGATTGTCCACAGTTCCACCCAAAGTGTGAGCAACGTGGTTCAATAGACGCACAAGACGCGCCGCCCCTGACAATTCAACTTAGGGATGGTCAGTGCCGTCCGGAGGGGGGCCACCTTGCTCTTGACCAAGACCAGTGACAAATTCACCTGGCCTGTTGCGCAGACGGTGCGCAGACAAACAACAGCTGCATAACCGTGCGAAGACGCATCACAAACAAGGGTAGCAGTGTAGCTCCCAGGGGGGAGGATAGCGCGGGGTAACACGACCTCGTTGACTGCAGGGAGTGCGGATACAAATTGGAGCCACTCTTCCAACAGGGTTTCCCAAATTGGCTCGGGCCCAGCCAAGTCCCGCAGTCCAAAGGCGCTCAAGAAAACAATTTTGCCCAAAAAAATACAAACAAAACAACAAAACAATAGACAAAAGGCAACCCTGGGCTCCCATGTCCAAACTGGCACGGACCACAACAGAGTCCCCCGTGGGCCCCCAGACCTGACCGATGCCGTTGGCAACAAAACCGTGTCGATCTGAGAGGTACCTTAGCGGGGCAGGCGCCAATGTCCTAACAATGCCTGGGCGGCGACCGATCGCCACACCCAGACCCAAGTCTTTCCCGACGAGGATGCAATTCAAATTCCTCGTCCGCGCGGTGTCCCGAGCCACGCGCCATCGCTGGAAGGGCATATCCCACCGGAGGCCTGAATGGCGGGGGGCGTGACTCCAACCGGGGACGTTCCGCCAAAGGAGGGGAGGGAAGGCGGTGCTGGTCTGGCCAGCGGTGCCTAGCAACAATTGCGTAATCGCCTTTACGCGGGGAGAGCAAATGGCGGTCGCGCGGCTCCCGATCAACTTGCGCGGGGGGTGGAGTGTGGCGCTCAAAATTGCGGGCCTCTCCCCGGTTCTGAACCGGCGAGGCAGAAGCCCGGTGACCAACTCCATGGTACCCCCCCGTGCGCGAACCTTCATCAGAGGCTGGTCTGCCAGCGTGGTTCGCGTTAGCGCACAATATGTCCAAATGGGGCCCCCCACAAATTCTACAAGGGCGGGGGTTGGGGCAGTCCCGATGGAAGTGAGCCCCCAAACAAGAGAAGCACATGCGGCGTGCATTGGCAATTCGGCGGCGGGCACTCACGTGCAACTTCAAAAAGGCCGCGCAAGTTGCCATGCCATGCCCCGTGTCCCTACAAACTCACAACCAGGACGACTCTGGGTGCCAGCAAAACGAGCGGCGGGGCGACCATCAACAGGCCCGCGAGCCCTAGTCCGTCCCTGGTCTCGTGGCCGGGAAGACGGCTGGCATGACTCAGTGGCAACGCCAGAGTTGTCCACAAACCGACACTCATCCTCCAAAAATTGGACGAGGTCACCAAATGGGGGGAGATGTGTAACACTATCCCCACCATACCTTTGCTCGAAATGAGCCCTCAAATCGGCAAGAAGCCGCAGCACAACATGCACCAAAGGGTAAGACCATTGGTCCACCGGCAAGTCCAATCGCTTTAAAGCGTTGGTCGCTACCACCAACGGGTTCAACAGGTCAGTACGCAATGCTGACAAACCAGTAATGACCGGTAACCCCAAAATCAATGCAATATGAACATCAGCCAAACAACGTTCATTTGGTACCGCTGGGTGAGTAGTCCCAAAGCGGTAGGGTAGGCTGAGTCAGTCAACGACAGATGCTGTACCAAGGCTCGGGCCTCACCTTCCAGGACAGACAACAAATAGGCCAACTTTAGGGCGGGTCTGAGGTCCGAGCGTGCATCAACCAAACTTGCAAACAGGTTGTGGAAACCGTACCAGTGGTCCCAGCGACCGTCAAGTGTGGCAGTTCCAAAGCAGGCAATCTACTCAATAGTCCGGGACCTGAAACAACCGAGGTCTCCGGCTTGACCTGGACAGGTGTCCGGCACTGCAATATTTCCATCTGTATGCCATTGCACAAACAAAACCATTCAAATAAACAAAACAATTAAATTATCAAATAACAAACTTCAATCAATAAATAACAAGGAAATCCAACGCAAACAATCAAATAAAATAAACCAAGCAAAAGGTAATTAAGTAACAAAGTTCAAACAATATATTACAAAATAACTACAATCAAACTACCAAACTGACTAATCAGCAACTCAAGAAATAACATTAAATTGTTTCAATTCAATTCAACAATAAACTTTTATTTTAATTCAAAATCAATATCAACGTTCAAAATTCTATATCATATTCAATTCAAATATTCAAATTCTATCCAATTCCAAATGTTAAGTTCACAAACCACTGTGTCAATGGTAAAACAATAATAATCCTTTATTCCAACTCAAAACAATGGTAATACTCAAAATGCCAATTTCAAATATTAATTTTCTCAAACAACCATATCAATGGTACAAACTCAATATTTAATGTCTTCCTGACATTCAATACAACACAGATCAGACACAAAAAGGGGCTACAACAAGGGGCTGCAGCACAGCCCAATCCAATCCACTTCATTAGCCCGGCTGACCTTGGCAACATCAGGTTACCCGTCTCAATAAATTTAAACAAATTATTTCAAATACCAATTAATTACCATTAACAAACATTTACAGCGAATTACTACTTCCCTTATAGAGACTGCCAAGTAATTAGCCTACTGTAAATTACCAATTTGGTGGTTTTATAGGTTAGAACCACGCTCTGCTACCAAAATGTACGCTGCCAGGCTAGGCCTCCCAATACGATTTCAAGTGCGCAGTGGAAGAGTTATAATCGTGGGGCTCTAGAGACAAGAGTGGCTAGCGTACTGTCCGCCGTACGCGGAGCAGACAATACAAGTGAACAATTACAAATACAACAAAAGCACTTACCTCATGGTTGAAGGACACTGCTCTGGTGCCAACCTGGAGATATGTATGTAAGTGAGTGTATGTGTATCGTGTCGTGACGTTATGAGTATTCTTCAGGTTAGATTCCGCTTCCAATTAGGCTGGAGGAGGTCACAGCATGCGGTCTTCAAATCACTCATTCACAATAGCGTCACTTTGGTTTGACCTTCAAACTATTTATCCAAAATATGTCCAAAACCCGTGTTATCAAACGTCAAATTAGGGGTTATCAACAATCAAACAACTGGATCATGACTAATTGTCACAAGCGGATCGATTTTAAGGATTAATTTCAACAAAACTAATCCTTAAAATCGATCCGCGGGGCTATTTTAGCGGCAAATCAAGAGAGCTGTCAAGTGTCAACGTCAAAAAATGACAAGTCAGATGTCACTTCGTTACACGCGCATTCCATTAGGCGCACAGATAATAAACGGTACGCAACACTATCCATGATAAATTTTGTTATTAATTTAGTTCGTCTTGGTGTCCAATTTGATGGTGTCTTGGTGTACATTCACGTTTGATTGAAAACAATCTTAGAAAGAGCTCAGAAACATTGTTATGTTTCTGAGCTCTTAGCTTTAATGGTGTTTCATTACGCCTGTAATCGCTAGAGAGTTAGGCAGAGGTTTACCATTAGTACAACCAGATTTCGTCAGTAATGTTTAAGTATGCAATAGGTGGCTAGCCTATTGCCATCAACCGGGCATTAATTCAGACTCCATGCTGCTGTTGATAAATCTTTAAATCACTTTGCCCAACCTGGGAATCGAGCCCTAGACCTCAGGCTCAATAGTAGCGCTTACCTCCACTAGACCAACGAAGCAGCTCAAAAAAGTCCCCGTTTAAGGTAAGTTTTTGGAATGTCCATTCCAATAAGGTAAGTTTTTGGAATGTAAACCCCAACATAATTGGGAAAAGGCTAGGCAGATTGATCGATATTTTGAAAAGGCATTGTAACGCCAAAACCGAAGTAATTGAAAGGGTCTGATCAGCTACTTATTAGTTTGACCAGCTAAAGGATGATGATGATATCCTGGAAAGGAAGAATCCACAAATAGTACAGTACTGAATAAAATTCAACAAATTCTACTAATGTTCTTCTTTATTGATGATTTAATAAATTCGTATAGGCAGTTTTACAAATAAGTCTATTTCTTACTTCAAATAAATTGGTCCCTGTACTCCGAATTATTCTTAACCAGTGCTTTTGTACTAAATAATATTTTAGAATACTTTTTTTTTCAATGTGAGGGTAGGAAGAAAAATTCATAAAAAAAGACATCTATCTGCGTTGAAATACAATTTTTTCAGTTGCAAGTTGAGTGTAGCAGAATGCAGACGTTTGAGCGATCTAATTCCATATTCAAATGTAATCAAAAATCTGTTCAAAAATAATGACTGTAACAGAAAATTCTTAGGAAGAATCCAAATGCTGATGCTGTTCTGCAATTACAAAAAAATCGCGTGCTTGGGATCTTTTTCATGGTAGCACTTTACGTAGTTCCAGGCAGTCTGGTGAGGTGTGTTGCCCTTGTTGGCCAGGCAGGCTTCTATCAGCTTCTCCACTGTAGGCTTGTCAGCTGGAAAGAAGAAATACATGATAAAAAACGTCAACCTAACTTACAATATGGTTTGATGATCCGACAGATATATTTGGAAGCTAGCAATAGAATATCTCTGCTACTGTACTGCGTTGTTACCGTAGCCATCTACGTAATGTGGTAATTTTGCCTATTAATTGTAGGCATGAAAGTCAAAGTATATGTAAATAAATGCTTTAGCATTTATTTTAAATAGGCTCAAAAATGGCACTTTTGAACGTAAACAGTTACATGAAAGAAGAACTTCAACAGTTACCTACATGATTACAAGTGAACCAAAATGGACCAACAGCAGCGTGGTCAATTAATAGAATAAACCCCAAGATTTGCACTAGCCCCTGAAGTCTCATGTTTCATGGTGCTCCAGAAACCAAATATCAAAGGTGTACCCTTTGATATTTGGTTTGGTTACAAGTGAACCAAAATGGACCAACAGCAGCGTGGTCAATTAATAGAATAAACCCCAAGATTTGCACTAGCCCCTGAAGCCTCATGTTTCATGGTGCTCCAGAAACCAAATATCAAAGGGTACACTGGAGGTTACCAAAATGGGAAGGAAGGCGTGTTCATTGGCTAGTGATACGTATAATTAAATGTTTGGTTCATATTATATTAATCGGATTTCAAAATATCCAGATAATAACTGTATAGACTGTAAGTGCACAAGCACATATCGTTAGGTTGGATACATTCAGCTGTGTGTCTGTCATATTTTCATGTAATGTCGTACTCTAAACTAATCTATTTTACAAAAGTTAGGAGCATACGGGTCTTACCTGCGTTAAGAACCTTAGCCAGAGCAACATCCTTCTTGAATTTGCCGTCCTTGGTCATCAGCTCCGACTTCATCATCATGCAGAGTGCATACTTCTTCAAGGCCTCGCTGTCAGTCTGGAATTTCGTTGATAGATATTTAACTGCTTTTTATCTGTAGTGAAGTACTCTAGCTCATGTGTAATGTTAATGATATTTGATTTATAGATGATTATTTACTTAGTTAAGTATAACATTATTTTTATTATAGTGTACTAGCTTTTGCCAGCGGCTTCGCCCGCGTGGAGGTCGGAAAATATCCAGCGGGAACATAATACCGGAATAAAAAGTAGCTTATGTCCTTTCTCAGGCTCTAAACTATCTGTGTACCAAATTTCATTTAAATCGGTTCAGTAGTTTTCGCAGGAAAGCGAGACAGATAGACAGACAGACAGACAGAGTTACTTTTGCATTTATAATATATATATATATAAATATATATATAGTGTGGATTATATTATAAATAATATAATTACAATATAAGTGTGGATGTAAGGACTATGTGAGTCATTCCTTTAATTCTTATTTCGTTTTTATGCGGCCTACCCAAATGTTCTATCTTTGGTTTTACTTGATGAAACTTCGAGCGCATTAAGTTTTGAGTTTTCTGCGTACCAGCTGACTGGACTGGTTCACTCAATCAGTGAGTTTCTTTCTTCAAAAGACAATTTTAGACAGCAATATACTTGGCTTCCATATCATCCGACCAAGATTATGTCTGAATTTTAAAAGAGACTGTGATCTTGGATACGAAACGTCGATCTCATCTAGTTTAAAAATTATGTCCGTAAAACTTACTGAATTAACTCATCATTCAAAAAGATTCGCTGGTTTGAATATTGCTTGTTTTTGGTTGACAACGACGGTTATCGTTCCGTAGAGCTGTTTTCTTAGAAAATTACTATACCGACTTAAAAACGTGGTTCGTTGCTAATAAGTACATTTTTATTCCGTCTGCTACAGACTGCTGTATATTTTTAATAAACGTTTTTGTCGCTCGATATCCTGTATTTATGCAATCAATTAGAATTGACATCGATTTTATCGATTGTTACTATCGCTAGTTAACAATCGATAAATGTCAAAATTAACAATTATTCGGTAGAGATCATATTTTGATTTAACAATTGACAGAAACAATCGAATACAATGTCGATAGTCTGTTGTTCACACATTTACTCGATTTTCTGTAGGCACCTCCACGATCTAAGGAAAAGCTCATTTTAATTCTTACCTTGTAGTCACCACCCTTCAGCTTGTTGACTAGTTGCTCATCAACCTGGGTCTCATTCATGCATTCTGTGCGATGCTTCTTAAGCTTTTCCTTCTGTTCGTCTGTGAGAGCCTGGACAAAAGGTTACCTAGGTTAGTTTGGTACTTTATTTCATTGCAATGTGAAAAGTGGAGGAGCTTTTTGAGCTTTATCGCTCTTTGAAATACCGTCTGAAAGCTGAAATGCTGACTCTGCATTGCTTTCTCACATTATATCGTAATATTTTTATGCATGGATTTCAAAACAAGGCCACTGAGTTTGTTTATTTCGGCATTTCTTCTATGGAAGTGACCTAGGAAATGTCGACACTATTCCGTTTTAAAATAAAGACCATAAAATTCACATGTGGTTTTTTTTTTTAAACAGATCGACGTACAGAACAAAATATCGTTTCAAGACACGTTTAACAAGTAACTAGAAAATTTAAAAACCTGTATTTGTATGTAACTAATGCCATTATTCAATTTGATTCATCATCACACAGCGTAGAGAGGCATCAGACAAATGCTTAACCAATCAGCAATATCAATTGAGTCGTTAGAAGTAAGCAAAGTGTTCAATAAACCAACTAAATGACCGACTTCCTCATTGGAGAGCCAGAATTAGGTCAACTGAAATTAAATTTCAAAATCTACTGTGCAATCTAAAACGATTTCAAATTTTTCAAATGCTATAAAAACATGAATTGGAAAAACTGGTCCATTCCAAATATGAATTCAATTTATTTCCAATTGTATTAAAAACACACACAGTATCAAAACTGTAAAATAGCGTAGTAAAATGAAATAATTAGGTCAAATTGGTTCACTAACCTGTGCTAACAGGATGCAGGCGGCGAATACTAGTATAGTCTTCATCTTGATACTTGTTGTAGTACGAGCAGCGTATTGTCTTGAATGCGCAGGAGTTCTGTGGCAGGTCCCGAGGGCATTAAGCTTATATACTAGCCACAGCCATATTCATCGCATTGATCATAATCGCCGGTGGATTTAGTATGTGAGATCGTCAACATTTTGAGGATTTACAATTCAAGAACCGAGAGGAAAGTTTTCAGTTAGAATTTGGTTAAAAATAGGTGAGAAGTAAACTTACGATAAGTAGTGTGGTAGTAGTAGGTGTGAATGAATGCGTGGATGGTTTTTTTTGTTCAAGCTAAGCAATCAACTGCGTGAACATCCTTCTTACGCTTAAAATAATCCTCAGTACCCTAAATATCTTCCTACATTTACGGAAATTTCATTCGGAACATTTTGGCTCATAAAAAGCTTCATAAAAATATATATGTATATCTATATATTAATACGTGAAGCGAAAAGTTTGGATCCCTTTTTACGAAAATTGGGCGGGCGGAGGAGTATGAAATTTCGCACACTATAGTTTATACAGAGAAGAAGTGATGAATGCTAATTTTTTTTTTAAAATTATGCGTAAAAATACATTATTTTCAATAAATAACACGTTACACACACTACTATTATTTACCGTGTACTTAATACACACATGTACAAATCGAGTACATATTTGTTTTTGGTATTATTTGTCTATAGCCATAATGAATGTCAAATATAATTATGGATTACGAACGTTTATTGTCGAAATCTGTGGTCCAATCGAGAATATCTGTGTTTAATATTTTGTGTCTATGGTCTTACTGAATGTCAAGTATAACCATAAGTAATAAATATGACAACATGAAGTAAATGCTATTCTGTCACCTATCAAAACTGTAATCTTATTTAATCTTAACTAACTAACTAACTTTGAAATAATCTATTATAATATTAATACGTGAAGCAAAAACTTTGCACATCGTTCTACGAACATTGTGCGAACGGCGGTGTATGACATTTGGCACATTTAAAGTTTATTTGGAGAAATAGTGCTGAAAACTAATATTTGTATTTATTAACTTTTAAATGAATACTGGTTGAGTTTCAACCTCTGGGCGACCACTAGTATTTTTTAATTATGTTACTCTTAATAGTATTTATGACACTAAATCACTAGTTTTAGTAATTTCTATCGCATTTACATATTTAAATTTAGAACCAGAGTATTTGTGAATACGAACCAAACGAGGCCAGCGTAGCTGTATCCCAGGGAACCTTCTGTCTCCATTATCAGACTCTATAAGTTTATTTAATTTGTTGTAGATGGAAGCGGATTGTCTGGTGAACTGTCTTTTCGCATAGCAAAGGATTTTATGTAATTTTAAAGTAGCATGCAGTACGTATAATTTCCTGACTGAAAGAAGGCAATTTAGTGAGTATAGGATTTCAGTAGAGAATCTATATGGTTTAAAATATATGACTTTCAAGAGAGACCTTTGCGCTCTTTCTAGTTTTATGAATTTTATTTTAATGGCTCCGCTAAATTCAGGTATACAATACATTAGAACCAACTGGGCCAGTGAAACGTATATTTGGTTTAATAGAGTCTTTGAGATAACATATCTTAAATAAAGTCTTGAAAATCCAAATGAATTTTCTGGATCGAGACATGATCATATCAGTGTGCAGATGCCAAGATAATCGTTGGTCTACCATAATACTTATACCATAATACTTTATATTAGTCACTTTTGCTATTTTATTGCATGAACAATTTGTATTAATAGGATTATTACAGCTATGTATTCTAAGATTAGATTAGGTCCAGGTTGACTATTGTTATAGTTTATGAATGCAATACATTTAGGTTTAGAGGTGTTTAGTGTCACTAAAACGCATTTAACCATTTATTTAAACACCAAAAAGGTCTCATTAAGGTTGCGAACTTTAATGACACTCTTTTTAGCATATTCATATGCAGATTCCCAGGTGCCTCCAGTGAAAACAATAGCTGTGTCACCTGCATAGGACACGTCCATTTTCAAGCTTGATATCGCAGAGGTTATTTATATAAATTAAAAAAAGCGTTGAACCCAGAACACTGCCTTGTAGGACACCGAAGCATACCTATAACTCATTGCTAACGTAGTTTCCTATTTTTACACGTTATTTTTTGCCCTGTAAACAATCTGATAGCAGAGCCAGAGGGACTCCTCTTATGCCTATGTATTCCAGACTGCGCACAAGGATGGGAACAGAAACGGTGTCGAAGGCTTTTCTTAGATCCAGGAAAATAGTGAGATACCTTTTTCCTGCATCCACATTTTTAACGATTTGTGAGGCTAATCCTGAAACTGCATCTTCTGTCGATAATCCTTGCCTAAATCCGTATTGAGAGCCAAATATTATGTTATATTTATTAAAGTAATTTATTAGTCTATTAGTAATTTGTTAGTATTAAAGTAAGTTATTAGCTTTGCAGATAAGACCAAGATGGGTCTGTAATTGCTCACTTCGTCCTTGTCACCACCCTTGTGCACAGGTGTAATAATGGCTTGTTTCAGGACAGGTGGAAAAATACCTTGCTTGAAGCACAGATTCGCAAGATGTGTAATAATTGGTACTACCACGTCATGGACAGACTTAAGAAAAATGGTAGGTATGTTGTCCCACCCAGGTGCACTCTCTGTTTTAAGACTCATCAGTACGCCATAGACTTCATCAGGATCAGTTTCTAAAAGCACAAGAGATGAGGCTTGTGTTTGTGTATCCGTTGAGTTATTAGCCTCACAATATTGCAATAGATTGGTAGAGATGGTTTCCTCAGCCAAAATCTTACCAATGTTAGAAAAGTAGTCATTAACGTGATTCACTGACTCGTGAGAGGTATCCTTTATCTCTATTAAATTTAGATTTTGAGTTTTGGTTTGTTTGCGATGCATGATATTGTTTATTGTTTTCCACATTTTTTTTAGAGTCTTTATCTGCTTTGTCTATCTGTTCCCTATCGGATTTTCTTTTAAGTTTTTAATAAGGTTATTGCACTGATTACGATACCTTCTGTATGTTATTTTTCAAATATCGTTATTCGGATCTAAGCTTAGTTTTCTCTGCATATTGTTCCTGTTCTGTAACACTCCTATACTAATCCATAGTTTAATTATGCGGTTATTTCTCGGGATTAAGATCATCATCATTTCAGCCGAAAGACGTCCAGTGCTGGACACAGGCCTCCCCCAAGCACCGCCACTTCGACCTGTTCTGTGCCTCCCGCATTCAACGCATTCCTGCGGCCTTCACCAGGTCATCGGTCCATTTTGTGGGAGGCCTTCCAACGCTCCGTCTTCCAGTACGCTGTCACCACTCCAGAACCTTCCGGCCCCATCGGCCATCCGTTCTGCGAGCAATGTGCCCTGCCCACTGCCACTTAAGTTTGGCAATTCTTCGGGCGATGTCGGTAACCTTAGTTCTCCTACGGATCTCTTCACTTCTAATTCGATCGCGTAGGGAAACTCCAAGCATAGCCCTCTCCATTGCTCTTTGGGTAACTTTGAGCCTTCGTATGAGGCCCATTGTGAGCGACCACGTCTCAGTGCCATATGTCATCACTGGCAACACACACTGGTCAAAGACTTTTGTCTCGAGACACTGCGGTAAGTGGGACGAGAAGATATTGCGTAGCTTCCCGAACGCTGCCCAGCCGAGTTGGATTCGGGGATTAAGGTTGTTATGGTATTTTGTAAAAGGCAATTTCGGAGTTTATCAATCAGAAGTTCAGTAAGTGCAACAGGATCATCAATTAAATTCAGTTCGAAAATGGTACTTTCCTTAACGGTAACCATCGTTTTCCCAAAATCAACAACTGTTTTTGTTTTAGAGAATTTATCTAGGACCAAAGACCTTGTCATGACGAAACAAACGAACCCAAACTCGATGGGGTTGCGCCGTTCAATTCCAGATTTTTCAGTAGACTGGTTGGAATAATCACCAGCAATCGCAATGGCCCACGCACAATGGTCTAACTTGGACTAAGTGCGGAAATCAAACCCCTCTACTGAAGATAAAGTCTTCACACTATTCAGACCAGCAGTTTGTTAAATTCTCTTGGCTTTGAAGAAAATCCACGCTATCCACACTTTAATATTATAAATGCAAAAGTAACTCTGTCTGTCCTAAAACTACTGAACCAATTTAAATGAAATTTGGTACACAGATAGTTTAGAGCCTGAGAAAGGACACTTTTTATCCCGGTAGTATGTTCCCGCGGGATAATTTCCGACTTCCACGCGGGCGAAGCCACTGGCAAAAGCTAGTACTTTATATGAGCAGAAAGAAGTTGAAATAATGAAGTAATTGTGCTATGATTTGAAACTATGTATTTATTTATCTCGATCTCCTACAAAGGATACACAGGTACTACGGAGATCACTATAATACGAAAGGTTACAGAAGTTTTTCTTGCATTTTACGTATACTCTTTCAATTACTGCAGAAAACAGCCTGCGTATATAGATGAAACTACTATTGTATAAGAATATAGCAAGGAAAACCTCGACAAATGGGAGTTCAGGGACGGCTCAGACATCCAGTGCGTATGCGGCGTCTCTCCACAAACAATGGCTCACTCCCATCCTGCACCGCATGCCCTGTCACTGCACCGAATGGTATTCGTGTTGTTGAATTTGGGGTCAAAGTAATGTAGAAAACTATTTAACAATACAGTGGACTCCCGGTAATCTGGCCCCTGTCTAATCCGGCGCCCCCTGTTATCCGACATGTCTATTATTATTGAATATTTTTACATTGTCTTGGAAAAAGTTATGGGCAGATATAGTCGCCACTTCAAGCAACGATCCACAAATCAGTGTAACTTCGGAAGTAAAAGAGCAAGTTGCTGCTGAAAAAGAATAGACTAAATTTGACATTCATAATGAAGTATGATTTATACTTCAGAGTATAACATTATAGAATCCTATCATTGGATCTTGAATTTGTCGGATTACAAGGTACTCTTTTGTAAAAAAAGGGGGTCTTAGGCAATTTTCGATAATCCGACAAATTCGATAGTTCGACACTGCCCTGCAAAACGTTTGTCGAATTACCAGGAGTCCACTGTATATGTTGTACATACATTTTTTCGAGTCATTTAAGAAGATAAGTGTATGTATTACTTTCATTTCAACAAAAAATCATGTCAAAAGTTCTCAACTCCTGGCAAATCGTGGGTAGGTCTGGAAAGATCCTGGCGTGCCTCGTGTATATGTACATATGTAACTATAGCGACTCGGTCACAAGGACGACATCTTTGTTTTACTATTTTTTCTTTAGGTATTTTAACTCGATTAAAACTTAATGGAGCCTGCACTTGGCCGGCTCCATTAGGTTTGAACTTTATTACCCTTTTAATGCGAGTAAATATTACATGACTTTTTATTGAGTTGATAAAATTAATATAATTCTAGGTACTTAATGGTGCGGTTTAAAAGATGATCTAGTGATAAAAATTGATAACAGTATTCTAAGATGGTTTGGTCACGTTGAGAGGATGAATGAAAGGCGAAAAAAAAGAAAAATGGGGACGCCCCAGAAAGATAATGACCTTATTGGTGATGTTCTTCAGAAAAGTCACGCCCGTGGTACTCGGTGATTGACCAGATGTATGAAGTAAACGTGGCACAGAAGAAGCTACAGAACACCACCTTCTATGATCTTACATATTCCTTTCTGTAGCTTCTTTCTACCATGGGATGAAGGCGTGAGTTAATATATGAATGTTAATTGAGTCACTAGCTCCATATACAAGGTGCAGTTTTGGATCTGCAATACATTTTAGGAGGTAATTTTATTAGTGATTCTCGACCCGAATTAACAATAAAATGGGCAGGTTTTTTTTTCATTTTATTCTTATTTACGGAAATCGGTAAGTGTGAACTCCCTTTTTTAAAACGCGGCCAGTCTGTACGTGTCCTTAAACTGCACTTTCACATACACACTAACAAACGCAACCAACATTTCTTTCATAGATTTTTTGAAGAGGGTTATTTCGAGAGTTATTCTGAAAAACAATAAAACTGAAAAATCTAAAATAAAAAGTATTATTGATTATTGACTTGGTATCGTATTGTTATATGATTATTTACGAGTCTCATAACAACCTCCTGAAATGTTTTGCAGGTTCAAAACTGCGTCTTGTATACTTGTTTTTATTGTATTTTTCTAACTCCATCTTGCAGAATTTTGAATTTTTTATTGAGGCCTTTTCTGTAATGCCCGGGCTACACGGAACTAGGATAGCAAACAAGGAATATCTACACTCAGTACATGCTAGAGCTGTTTACACGATTCTAGGAAATTCTAAGCCAGTAGCACTGCAATAAGTCCATAAAGTAATTTGAGCCGATAGGATAGCTTCACCGGTCAAATGAGGCTAGAACAAAAGACAGGATAGTAAAATCAGTGGTGTCACTAGCTCACTATCTTTTTCACTAGCTCACTAGCCTGAAATTGCAGATAATTCTGTCAACAACGACAATCTTGATATCTGGCTTGAAAAACGAACTTTGTGTAATGCCCGAGATACACGAGACTAGTTTTATAAAAAAACAAACAACCGACTTCCTTAAAAACACTACAAAATGAAAAATAACTTTAATTTCGGAAGTCGGTATCTTAGGATTTTTATTTGAGGTTTTTGCCACCGACTTCCGAAATTAAAGTTATTTTTCATTTTGTAGTGTTTTTAAGGAAGTCGGTTGTTTGTTTTTTGTAAAAAAGTTTTTTATTTTAAAATTTTTAGTTATAGTATCTACCCCGCACTAATTCCAAACAAACAGTGCATATTTATGCGTTAGCAGAAATCGCGGTTGATTTACTGTCATTTTTTAAAGAGTTCCGGTGTCTGTCTCCGGAAGTCATCATCAGATCTATATGAAACTTATATGGGACCATTTCGGAATAAACCCCTTTCGAACAAAAAAAGAATTTTGCAAATCGGTTTATATATGACGGAGTTATGGCCGAACATACATAAAAAAAAAAAAATATATAAACATCCGAATTGATAACCTCCTCCTTTTTGAAGTCGGTTAAAAATTAGCATAGCAAGCTAAAATCTCGGTATAATATCCTGGCTTGCCAACGATATGCTAGTGCTGTTTACATGATGCCAATTAACTTTAAGCCAGTATAATAGAACACGTGGTTGTGGTCAGAAGAACGAAACGCGTAGTCATGCCCGGGCTACACGAGGCTAGTTTTTCAAGCTAGGATAGCAAACTAGTGTCAGTAAGCTAGCAAGCTAGTACAGTAAGCTAGCGAGCTTATCTACACGAAGCCAGAAGGCTTCGAAGACAAAACTAGCTTCATTTATAAGCTAGTAAACTAGTAAGCTAGTTGACAAACCAGGACAGTTTTTAATAGGTTGGAGTTCTATTTTTTAGGCTAGTAGCG
Source organism: Aporophyla lueneburgensis (assembly GCA_932294355.1). Classification (NCBI taxonomy): domain Eukaryota; kingdom Metazoa; phylum Arthropoda; class Insecta; order Lepidoptera; family Noctuidae; genus Aporophyla; species Aporophyla lueneburgensis. The sequence goes on along the minus strand of OW028758.1, from coordinate 21,947,635 downwards.
CCCCCCACCACTGATTTTACTATCCTGGCTTGTGTACTAGCTTCATGTGGCCGGCGAAGCTAGTTTTCAGTTGACTCGTAAGCAATAACCACGCGTTTTGTTTGTTTTTCTCAGCTATGTGTTTTTGAGATTTTAAGATGCCCAAACTAAGTACGGAGATTAATTTAAAGTTCGTACAACTGTACCGTGACCATGAATGTCTGTGGAACGCCACCCTTCCAAGTTACAAAGACAAGTGTAAACGAGATTCAGCGCTACAAAAAAGTGTGACGAATTAAAGACGATGGGTATTGATAACTACCAAAGAGGTAAAAAGTAAAATTTAAAATTTAAGAGCAAGTATTCTCAAGAACTGACAAAAATTGATAAATCAACGCGGTCTGGAGCAGGTTCTTAAGAAGAATATAAGTCGAAGCTGCATTGGTTCCAGGAAATGTTTTATTAAAAATGTACATATGTAGAGAAAAACAACGGTAAGATATTTGTAATCGTTTATTGTTTAGTTTTAAGTTTCGAATAAGAAAATATTATGTAAACAATGGTGTGACCACTGTAAAAAATATTTGCATATGAATATTAAAAAAAATGTACATACAACTACAATTTTAGAAGTATAAACTAATTTAAAACCGGCCAAGTGCGAGTCGGACTCGCGCACCGAGGGTTCCGCACAATTCTTTAGGTATTCACGGTTTATGCATAAGGCTTATGTTTATGAAATTAAATGTAATTTTTTTAATTTTTATATTTGAGTTGATTGAATGAAAGGTAAATTGCGGTTTACGATTTATGATGTTTTAAAAAAAAACTACTAACTAGATCTTGTTCAAACCAATTTTCGTTGGAAGTTTATATGGCAATGTACATAATATATTTTTTTTAGTTTTATCATTCTCTTATTTTAGAAGTTACAGGGGGGGGGGGGACTCACATTTTACCACTTTGGAAGTGTCTCTCGCGCAAACTATACAGTTTAGAAAAAAATGATATTAGAAACCTCAATATCATTTTTGAAGACCTATCCATAAATACCCCACACGTATGGGTTTGATGAAAAAAAAATTTTTGAGTTACAGTTCTATGTATGGGGAACCCCAAAATTTATTGTTATTTTTCTATTTTTGTGTGAAAATCTTAATGCGGTTTACAGAATACATCTACGTACCAAGTTTCAACAGCATAGCTCTTATAGTTTCGAAAAAAAATGGCTGCACTGCAATAAGTCTGTTGTGTACCTATTTGTCTGTTTTGTTAATTTTGTTCGAATAATTTCTATTTTAATTTGTATTTATATTTGATTAGTTAATGTGACTGAGTCTGTATTAATATTTAATTTAATGAGTCTATGTAACTTGATAATAAATGATTAATAATAATAATAATACACGGACAGACAGACAGACAGACATGACGAATCTATAAGGGTTCCGTTTGTTGCCATTTGGCAACGGAACCCTAAAAAGTACAGTGTGTGTGTGTGTGTGTGGGTATGTGTGTGTGTGCGTGGTTGGGTGTGTGTGGGTGTGTGTGTGTGGGTTTATCTATTATCCGTCAGTCTGTCTGTCCGTTTAAAGTATAAAATTGGTGTTTACTACATTTTTTTTGAGATCCGAACGTTCAGAAGACTTGCAGTAAACATGAAATCATTCTTGATTGCCACGGCCTGTACCTTCATCTTCATTGTTAAAGTGGTTCTTAAGGGTTTCTCGTTTCTGGATTGCTGAAACCGAAAAATGGTTACTTCCTTGGTGACATAAACTTTGTAAATCTCTAGTTTCTGCTCTCCAGGAACCAGAATAGACATTTCCTGTTTCGATATCTTCACGGTCTATATCAGAGCTGGTTATATAAGTTTTTCGATTTTTACTTCTCAACCAATAATGCAAAGCACATGTTGCTAATACAACTTTATCCACTGTATTTACATTAGCTGTTATTGGTTTTTGAAATACGCAAAATCGGTTAGCCAATATCCCAAAGGCATTCTCCACTACACATCTGGCTCTAGATAGTCGGTAATTGAAGACTTTCTGTGACCATTCTAAATTGTCACCCGGATAAAGTTTTAAAAGGTACGGTTTTAAAGGAAATGCGGCATCAGCAACAATGACTCCGCCATGTGGTAAAAGGTTATTTTCCAGTTTATTGTATATGGAGCAATTTCTAAATACACTTCCATCTGATGACATTCCACAAGCTCCGACATCTATGTACCGAAAGCAATAGTCGTAATCCACTATTGCCATAAGCACAATACTGAACACTTTTTTATAATTGACATACATAGTTTCACTGTTATCAGGTGCTACAACCTGAATATGATTGTCATCAATGGCACCGTAGCAAAATGGAAAGTTCCATCTGTTTTTAAATCCCTTTTCTATTTTCCTTCAGTCTTCATCGTTAGTTGGGACCTGTGAAAATAAATAAATATTTAAAAAATAAAAATAAATAAATAAAATATATTTTGTTTATACAATAAGTAAAATGATTGTTATTTTCTTTTAGGATAGCCAAGAATCAGAAGAACAAACCAATACTGAAAATACTGGAGATATTATTGACATAAGTAGTTGTAGTTGTTGTTCATAAGTTTTCACTGTTACTAACACTTATGGAAGAAATTCTGAAAATAAATGTTGTTCTGTTATTATTGACAACTGTAAAGAGAATACTGATAATGTTAACAATAATAACAATGTTGAAAATTCTGATTTGTCAACACAACCATCTACGACTACATCAAATGATATGATGCAACGCAACGAGTCCGAGGCAATATCCGCAAAAAATAGAGCACCATTGGCAAAATTGTCTACCGAAATGTCTAGTGCATCAGAACCAAAAAAGAAAAAAAAATACCCAATTAGCAACATTGGTCAACGAAATTCGGTCGATAAAGAATGATTTAAATAGTACACCCACATCTGGTTCAGTGTCACAACAAAATGAGAATGATATTTTTGGAGCTTTTGTAACTAGCCAACTTAAAATATTATCACCTCTACAGGCTATTATTGCTCGGGACGGAATCAATAGTGTACTATCTGGTTGTCGAATGGCAGATTTAAATTTAAGTAATATGTAGGCCCGTGTGGCGCCGGACGTAAAGAATAGCACCATCCCATTTCTTCCCGTGGGTGTCGTAAGAGGCGACTACGAGACTTACTAGAGAATGGGCAGCAGCGTTCTCTGTGCATTTTACCACCATACTGCAATCGCCAATCCGCCTGCCAAGCGTGGCGATTATGGCAAAGCCCCCCAAATTGGGGGAGGTCATGTCCAGTAGTGGACGTATTACGGCTGAAATGATGATGATGATGATCTGTAGGCATTACCTAGACGGTACCTACAGTTCACCTGCTCTGCCAAACAATATCTCCGAAGAACAACGAAGTTTCCGAACTGTGCGTCGAACGGCTCAACGCGCCGCCTCCTCCCGCGCTCCTGATGTGCCCCTCAGTCGCCCACGGCAGTCTGCGCTTCCACGTATCGAACAACATTATCGACTCGAGCCGCGTATCAGTGTTTAACTTTAAATTGCTTCTATTGTGTTATAATAAAGTATTGATCGTTAGAGCTTGTGTTTATTTGAAGAGTTCCTAAATCACCAATACACACAAAACTCGAGTTTTTAATATTACTACTCAATATTACTCGAGTTATTAATCTTAAAGAATTTTACAACAACCGAATATGACGCACAACAAGCTTCTGCGGATGAATTTGATATGCACAGCATTCAAAAATGCTTAATTATGCCAATTGGCCTCGTTGAATAAGATTTTTAATTTTACTTACGTGTTACTTGTCTAATGATGTTGCTTGATTTCATAATAAACGTAATACAAACCTCAATGTATTTTTTCAATGCCTTGTAGATTTCAACACAGACTTCTGGTATAAATTTTGGTATGGAACATCTTGCAACTCGATAAAAGTGACTGAGCCTCCTATAACTAATGCCGAACGAAAGAAAATCTAGTGTAATCTCCAGTTTTACTTTTGCTGGTAGCGCCTGTCTCATACTTGTATCCATTCGTTGTATTTTTGGCATCACAAGACTCAACAGGATATCAAACAAATCAGGCGTCATTTGCAAAATACTCTTATATTCGCCAAATCTTCGTTGCGAAATTCTTCCAAAAGTAAAGCAGATGATCCACGTTCATCTCTTCTTAAAATCTACGGTCTTGTCCACACCAGTTTTTGTAATTAATCTTTTAGTTCGTCTAGTGCGAATTGGCACAGTTTTTGAAGTGATTGTTTCAGTCGAATAGTGATTTTTTTTTTCGTGTGCAGTTCATTTTGGACGTGTGGTCACTTCGGTCACAGCAATAATACTAGTTTAAAATAATATAGCCTCATGTAAACAGAACTAGCATATTCCAAGCCAGGTCAGCTAGCCAAGACAGTTTAAAAGAGAACTAGCTTGCTATCCTAGCTTGAAAAACTAGCCTCGTGTAGCCCGGACATTAGAGTTACTATCTTGCTAGCTAACACTAGCTTACTATCCTGGCTTGTGATACCAGTCTCATGAATCTTGGGCATTATAGATTTATGACGTTTTTCAATGTTAGTCATTCTGTCGACAATTCTCAGAACAATGCCATTAGAATACTGATAAAATCAATAGTCATTCATTTGATTGTCGTGTTTTATTTGATTTTTATTCTTCCAATATAGTTTGTACTGGTTTATGACGGTTGGTAGCTTTAAGGGGGTATTCTAGTAGTTGGTACAGTTTTTGGACTTATTCGTAGGAAGGCCTTTTAAGTAAGTTATTGATTCGCCACCAGTAAGTAGTTTGACCATATTTTCATACGAAAACCCCTCCATGCCTAGGAAAGCACGTTAAACCGCTAGTCCCGGCAGTCATTAGTGGATCTTTGACAGCTGTTCGGGTCATCAGCAGCTCGGAAGTCTGACAACAACTGGGTTGTGGAGGTTGTTGAAGTAATGTAATCGTACTGGCTGTACGTTCATAGAAATAAGATAATTATATATATGAATGTTTAAAAAAATTAATGACGTGTTCTTCCGTGTGACATTGTCTTTCAATAAATAAAATTTTTGCTTCCACGAAAATACAACAAACGGTCATGGGCCCAGAATAGATAATTTTATTACGTTTTTAGTGCTCGTAAATATATTTTAAATAGAGTAAAATATTTTGTTGCACTGTAATACAATGTCTGTGGGTGACATTAACGTGCCTTCGACCTACGCGGGTTCAGGGGCTTCCCTTGCTTCCATCAAACAGTTGCATGGAAAAGATGGATACAGTCAGTGGAAGTTCAAAATGCGTATGTACCTGCTGCACGAGGACTTGTGGTCTACAGTTGTGGGGTATGATATCGAAGACAGTACATCGGTAGCGGTAAGAAAAAATAGAGAACTTAAAGCTTATACCAAGATGTGTCTGACTTTGGAAGGTGGAGCGATTACCCATGTACGGGCTTGTAAAACTGCAAAGGAGGTCTGGGACGCCTTAGCAAATGCCTATGAGGATAAAGGTATGGGTAGAAAGTTGGCGTTAGAACGAAAGCTGTATAGATACCAATTACTTGATTTTGGTTCGATTGAAGACTATATCAATGCTGTCATTAGCACTGCTCAAGACTTGGCAGACATAGGGCGATGCATTGATGATACGTCTATAGGAGCAATTTTACTTGGAGGTTTACCACCAGAGTTTGATCCCTTAGTAATGGCCCTAGAGAACTCAAACATTCAGGTAACATCTGAATTAGTAAAGCAGAAATTACTAAACGAAAGTGCCAAACGAGAGTCAAAGGAATTGGTTCTTGCAACAAATGAAAAAATGAAGCCGCTTAAAGCTGCAGAAAGAAAAGTTATTTGTTACGAATGTAAAGAACCGGGACACAAACGTCCAGATTGCCCAACCAGGAAGAAAGGAAAACAGGAAAGGCAGAGAAAAAGTAAAAATAATAGTAAGGAGACAACACTTATTTCGGCCTTGGGTGTTGGAGGTAATCTAGTTCAAACCGACTGGTATGTAGATTCTGGAGCCTCTTCACATATGTCCTGTATGAAAGAATGGTTTACCAATTTAAACACGTCTGAAAGCAAGAACATAACTCTAGCAAATAATAGAGAGATAATTTCAGCTGGCGTCGGTGAAGTGTTACTTGTAAAAGACAGTAAGTTAAAATTAAATGGTATCAAAGATGTTCTTTACGTTCCTGAGTTGCGTACGAACTTAATTTCAGTTAGTAAGGCTGTTGAAAAGGGTTTAACTATTGTTTTTGATAAGAAAGGTTGTTCTATGTACAGACGCAATGAAGTAAAAGTAGTCGGCAAATCAGTAGGTCATGCGACATGCAACGTTGGTGGCTTGTATAGATTGGATCATCAAGTAATTCACTCGGAGCATGCTATGGCTTCTAAAGAACACACTACTTCAAGTTTGTGGCATCGCAGACTTGGTCATCTGTGCCGCGTTGCATTAGAACATCTACGTCGTGGCAAAGCTAAAGGTATTGAATATTCTTCTTTAGATAAAAACCCTTGTATAGCCTGTATTGAAGGAAAACAAAGTAGAAAACCCTTCAAAATTATTGATTATAAGAAAGGCAGCAGAATTTTAGAAACTATACATTCTGATGTCTGTGGCCCTTTTGACGTAATGTCATTAGGTTCAAATCGGTATTTGGTTACTTTTATCGACGATTTTTCTAGAATGATTTTTTCTTACTTTATACCGTCTAAAGCGCATGTTAAGAAAAAGTTTTTAGAATTCGAAGCTCTGGTTGAAAGGGAAACTTCTTTTAAGATAAGAAACTTGCGTACCGACAACGGGGGTGAGTATGTTAATGGTGAATTCGAAGCATATTTAACTTCAAGGGGAATTAAACATCAGACTACTGTCCCGTATTGTCCTGAATCCAACGGTGTTGCTGAAAGGACAAATAGGTCCTTAGTGGAGAAAGCTAGGTGCATGTTACAAGATAGTAACCTACCAAAGACTTTCTGGGAGGATGCGGTACGCACTGCTACTTATTTGAAAAATAGATGTCCACATAGAGCTTTAGATAATCGTACTCCGTATGAGATATGGTTCAACAGAAAACCCGATATCTCCCATCTACGAATATTTGGTTGCCGTGCATACGTTCATGTGCCGTCTTGCGATCGCCAAAAATTAGATGCGAAAGCGAAACAGTACATATTTGTTGGTTATTGCAATAGCAACAAGTCGTATAGGTTTCGTGATCCCACCAATATAAGAAAAAGTATCAAAGGGCGGGATGTAGTGTTTTTAGAGAATTGTTTCACAAACGCTGAGATAGGGGACGAGTCACATCGTCATAGCATTATTCTCTCCTCTGATAACAATGATTTACAGGTACAAAGTGGGTCAGCTGATCCTGTAGCAAGTACAAGCACTGCTGCTGCTGAACCATCCCTACCTATGGCCTATCCTCTTCCTGCAACTCCAGTAGTACCTGTTGAGGAAGAAGAGACGCACATGGAACCTGAAAGGAGGTACAAATTAAGGGATAGAAAGCCTGTAAATTACTGTTCCGTCTGTTGTTGTTCAGCGATGCAAAGTGGTGAGTTGAAAGATGAACCTTGTTCTTATTCTGATTCTCTTTTACGTCCAGACAAGGACATGTGGATTGCTGCAATGGAAGACGAATATAATTCCTTAATTTCTAGCGGTACTTGGACCTTAGTAGAAAATACAGGACAAAAAATCATACCGTGTAAATGGGTATACAAGCTAAAACGTGATTCTGAAGGTAAAGTGAGTAGATACAAAGCACGTTTAGTCGCAAAAGGTTTTCGTCAAAGCTACGGAATAGATTACGAGGAAACTTTTTCGCCGGTAGTTCGTTACTCGTCGTTAAGGGTTTTGATTGCACTAGCCACTGAACAGAATTTAAAAATGCATCATTTAGACATAGACACAGCTTTCCTTCACGGAAAACTGGAGGAGAAGGTTTTTATGGCACAACCTGAAGGTTTTGTAGCTGAAGGTCAGGAGACCAAAGTATGTCAATTACATAAGTCTCTTTATGGTCTTAAACAGGCTGCCAGAGCCTGGAACAAAAGGTTAGATGAGGTGCTTCATAATTTAGGCTATAATAGATTAGAGTCTGAGCCCTGCGTCTACATAAAAAGGAGTAATAGTATCGCTATACTAGCAGTTTACGTAGACGATTTGATCTTGATTTATAACAAAGAAAATGAATTGTCTTTCTTGAAGAACGGCCTAAAGGATTTTTTTGGTGTCAAGGATCTAGGTGAACTTAGTTATTGCCTTGGTTTGCATGTCGTTAGGGAAAAGGGAACTAATGATGTGAAGGTAAATCAGAATCGTTACATATTAGAAACGTTGGACCGTTTTAATATGGCGGAGTGCAAAACTGTTCCTACTCCTATGGACATTAGTGTTGACCTGCGTTCTCAGACTGAACCAGCTGTCAATGTCCCTTACCAAAACTTAATCGGTTGCTTGATGTTTTTAGCTATCAATACAAGACCCGACATTTTGTTTGCCGTTAGTTTCTTAAGTCAGTTCAATAAGAATCCTATGCAGGCGCATTGGACTGCTGCTAAACGTGTCCTGCAGTATTTAAAAGGTACGTTGGACTACGGTCTTAGATTTAAAAAGACTGGAGAACCCTTACGTGGTTTTGTCGATGCCGACTGGGCCAACGGTGGTGACAGGAGATCGTATACAGGTTACGTATTCAAATTAGCGAATGCACCAGTATCGTGGGAGTGTAAAAAACAACCCACGGTTGCCTTGTCGTCCACAGAGGCTGAGTACATGGCGTTGTCCAGTGCTTCTAAAGAAGCTGTTTATTTACAGCGTCTTATATCTGAAATAACAGGTGAGTCTTTTCCGGTAACTATCTATAATGATAACCAAAGTGCGCAAAAATTGGCACAAAATCCGGTTCATCATAATAGGACTAAACATATAGATGTCCGTTACCATTTTGTTAGGGAGTTAGTCGAAAATAATAAAATAAAATTAGCTTATTTGTCTACGGATAAGATGTTGGCGGATGTTTTAACCAAAGGGTTGAGTCGATGCAAACACCAACGTTGCGTGTCTGATATAGGCTTAATGATATCTTAAGATGTTTTATTTGCTATTATTTGTATTATTTTTGATTTGTTTAGTGCTCTATGTTTTTTTTTTTTTTTTTTTTTTTTTTTTTATAAATTAATGTCACTGTCATTGTAAAGTACAGTCAGGTTGATTTACATGTGTGTGCCTGTTTGTACAGTCATCAGATGAAATTTGTAGCCTTGTCCGATTAAGGGGAGGATGTTGAAGTAATGTAATCGTACTGGCTGTACGTTCATAGAAATAAGATAATTATATATATGAATGTTTAAAAAAATTAATGACGTGTTCTTCCGTGTGACATTGTCTTTCAATAAATAAAATTTTTGCTTCCACGAAAATACAACAGAGGTCAGGTCAAATACTGGAGTTCATCTGTATCTGGTTAGACTGGATGGCGATTCCAACATATATTGTTGGGAAAATGCCAGGCAGGATGGTGATGCAAGTGTAAGAATACACGCAGTATGTCCACGTCCTAAGCCCCTAACTGATAAATTGCGAGTGAACAATCACACTAACGACATAATGCAATAAACGACGGAGAGCTGATTTATTGTTGTACGTTGACCCTATGCCCTCTGGTGACCACATACTTCTTTAAAATTAAGACCCTTTTTATTATTATATTTACGCAACTGCGGAGAGTAATGTGTTTATCAGTCTATGTTGTATGTTTGTTCTTTTGTGGCTCTCTAGAGACCAGAATAGCGAGCTAAATGGCGTGCAATTGGAGAGGCCTATGTCCAACAGTGGACTGCTATAGACTGATGATGATGATGATGATGATGATGAAGAGAGACCAAACGCGTTGGCCAATTTTGATGATTGTTACGTCAATCGATTTGTCTTAATCTTGTGAGTGTCATGACATGACAGTAATCAACATTCGAAATGACGACAAACAGACGTCATATTATGGAAAAACAAAAATTAAAGTCGATGAACTACGTCAATTGGGGTCAATAAAAATCTGAATTGGACATTGAAAATCATCTTTAGTTTTCAGTAATCAATTTTCATTTTGAACAACCGTTTAAGATCTATTACGATAACGATTTGGTTTATTTTTTTTTTCATTATCACTCAAAACTTTTACTAAAGCAAGTTATTTAATCGTATAATTCTTATTAACGTGAAAAACCATTACTATTAATCAAAAAGTGAATATCAAAAATCTGACTGCATAAAAAGTGAAGTTAAAAAAGATGGAAACAAGAAAATTTTAACAGGTTCACTATTAAACATAATAAATAGGCTTAATATGCCTCTTCTTAAATTTAACAAAAAAGATAACTATAATGTCTCTGATTGCATACAGATTGCAGACCTACCTAATCCTGCCAGGGTCGCGAAATTGTTCAAACGAGATACCGTGGCCCTGGCAGATGGGTAACTGAAGGAACACGGGTGGGTTTTATTCATTAAAAGTCTGATACACCCTCCCACTCCTCCCAGAGCGGGAGAAGTCATTTGATGATTTCCCATCCAGAAAAAAAAAGTCCTACCTAATACTACCTATTCAGTTTTAGAGTCAACCACTTAAAACAGAATTTTCTTTTTCCCATCTTTTTTAAAGTTCACTTTTTGCGCAATCAGATTTTTCGATTTTTCTTTGAGTTATCTAATATATTCTATATATTTTTTTTTTCTAATAAGTGCCAACCTGTGAACTGCTGAACAAAATCAACCTATCAATTAATCATTTCAAACAATATTTTATACGAAGGAGCGGTACTGTACAATAGTGGCCAGATAATAACATTACCTAATGCAAAAAATGTTAACATTTTTAAAACAATGTTAGAACTTTATGTTCAGACACAAAGCTATACTCCTAAATAGAGCGAAAAAAAAATATAACAAAGATTACTCGCATAAAACGAAAAATAAAGTTTTAATTAATTTACAATCTTTCGAAGCCTCGTTTTAAAAATATTCTGTTTTTATTTTATCGACTCGTGAACTCTGTAAAACTGCATGATTCATTTTCACATCTAACATTTTAAGTAAACTATTTTGTGTTCTTTACAGAGGTCGGAATTAGGTACAGTTATTTATGTACAGACGCCAACACATCAAGCTACTACAATGTGTCAGATTTCTTTGATAGATTTTCGACTTTATTTCTAGAGCATTAGGTTCAAGGTTCATTGGGAAAAATTTACAGTTTCGGGTAGCTTGACCTGGTGGCGTCTGTACTTGCATCGAAATGTTGATATTAATATGGATCTTCCCGGGGTTTCTAATAGACAATCCCGTGTGACCAACAATATTACAAATAAATAATAATAAAAACCTCAGAGATAGATGAGACAAATAAAGCAAAGATAATAATCAACATACAATTTATATCTATATATTAATACGTGAAACGAAAACTTTGGATCCCTTTTTACGAAAATTGGGCGGACGGAGGAGTATGAAATTTCGCACACTTATAGTTTATACAGAGAAGAAGTGACGAATGCTAATATTTTTTTAAATTATGCGTAAAAATATTTTCAATAAATAACACATTACGCACACTACTATTCACCACCGTGTATTTAATACACATATGCACAAATCGAGTCTGTATTTGTTTTTGGTATTATTTGTCTATAGCCTTACTGAATGTCAAATATAATTATGGATTACGCAAGTTTATTGACGAAATCTGTGGTCCAATCGAGAATATCTGTCTATAATATTTTGTGTCTATAGTCTTACTGAATGTCAAGTATAACCATAGATAATAAATTAATTTTCATTTTTAAAATCTATGGTCATATCGAGAATATTTGTCTATAGTGTTACTGAATGTCAAATATATAACTATATTATTTTTTTATTTAGTTTTAATGGATATGCATACATGATATGAAATGAAATGAATTGCACCGATCCCAGCGTGGTTTGACCAGACTCGATTAATCGAATGAACCCCAAGATATGCACTAGCCTTTGAAGCCTCATGTTTCATGGTGCTACATAGGCCATTGCATATCAAGAAGTAGACCGGGGGGCGCTGTAATGGTTGGGAAGACGTGCCCATAGGATAGGAAAGGATTATGAGCCTACCGACTATGCAGCCTTAAGTAAGCATTGGACTAGTGGAGAGAAGGGTGATATTTGTCTATAGGAGGGCATCTTTTCACATCGTCGCTGGCATGTTGATCCAGGTCGAGCTTCACCGATGCATGTTTTGGTGGGGTTAACCGTTTGCTGGCTCTTTTCTATGTCAAGGGTTCGCTATGTTCCGTGTTGTTGTTTTCTTGGTCGTCTTCTGCGTTTTCGCTGCTATCAGTTTCTGGTTTTTTGTAAATATCACGAGCCGCTTTCTTGATCTTATTTCTGTCTCCAGCCGTGCCCCTTCAAAACTGGAGTTCCTTTTCGAAGTATTTCATGTCCTGTTTTAGGTTGTCATTCCATGTGTAAATAGGTCATCCGACCTACTTAGGTTTTGCCCTGTACTGCATTGCTGCTTGTAACAGGTGTGGTTCAGAGCGTCTGAAAATGTGTGCCAGGTAGCAAATCCTGTGGTTGTCCTAACGAAACGAAAATATAAATACTAATTAAAGACCCCCTCTCCAATTAGAATTTTCATCCTTGTATCGTTTATCCGGAGGCTTACATTATTTAGCGAGGTTTTAATTTGGTACTGGATGCATTCTAGTCCTTCTAGCTCAACAAAGGGAGTGAAATGTTGCAGTCCCAATTGATGCTTTCCATTATTTCCTTTACCGTCGGTCTATTATCCAGTTGCCAGCTTTGGCCTTTTGTAGGTTAGCGAGGGCTATTCGATGGTCCCTTGAGTAAATTGGCTGAAGACTCGAGATTTTCCTGGGCAGCGGCTTTTAATACCTCCGTTATGTTGTTCCATGTTATTTCGGTGTTTTCATTCGTTGGGATGATACCTATATTTGTTAGTTGTTTTATTTTTTATTTTTATATGCGATCTTGATATTTTATTTTGATATGTTTTCGATTGAGAGCGGTATAGTTGCATTGTTTATGATTGAAATAATTAGCATCCATTGATGTTTCCTTCGTTCCTTTTTGTTGCTTTTGTGTCTGGTTTTTTTTTTTTTTTTTTCGTTTTTGTTTACAATTCTGTTTGATCTTATAGTCCCGTCTCGTCAACGTGGACGAGTTTTTCTGTTGCCTGTGGCATGATAATATAGTCCAATTGCGATTTTTGAGTGCCTTTTGGCCATATTATTCTAATGGATGATCAACCTTTTGTCATTTCTGTTTGAAGTTTTTCTCTGTAGGCTTTATCCTTTAATAGTTCGCCTTGTAGTTGGGAAATTTATGCTGAAAGTTTTGTTGGATCCTTTGCGTTTTCTTTTGGTTAGAGTATCTTGTCGATCAATATGGACGTTGAAGTTTCCGAGTATTATTAGCGTACTTTTTGTCTAATCAAGTTTAATAAGACTGTGAAGGGTCTGGTTGCTTGGGCACGCCACAATTGCGGCGGTAAGTCCCCTCTTTGAGGAGTGGATAGAGAGGCGCCACGGCGTCCTCACCTTCCGCCTGACGCAGGTTCTCACCGGGCATGGGTGCTTCGGTGGGTTCCTGTTCAGGATAAAGCGGGAGGATACGTCCGGTTGTTTCCATTGCGAGGATCGTCTGGAGGACACGGTGGAACATACGGTGGAGGTGTGCCCTGCCTGGGCGGAGCACCACCGTGTCCTCGTGGAGGCGATCGGCGGCGGCGACCTCTCGCGTCCAGCCCTGGTGCGAGCCATGATACGGAGCGAGAGGGAATGGGAAGCCGTCACCTCCTTCTGCGAAGCAGTAATGCTCGCGAAGGAGGAGGCGGGGCGTGTGAGGGAGTGGCAGTCTCTGCGCCCTCACGTCCCTAGCCGCCGCAGGAGGAGACGCCCCGGGCGTCGGGAGTCGATTGCGGACTCCCGGCCACCGTAGGCGCGAGCTTGCGGGTGGCGAGCAATGGGTAGCTCGCCGCCCGGTAAGGACCAAGCTCGGGTCGACGGCGCGTAGTGTTCCATGCGCGCCTCAAAGAGATGTCAGCAAAACTGAAGGGGTCTGCTAGGACCGATGCCTGCCGGGGTCGCGTGATTGTTCAAAAGAGATACCGTGACCCTGGCACATGGGCAATTGAAGGAACACGGGTGGGTTTTAGTCAGTAAAAGTCTGACATGCCCTCCCGCTCCGCCCAGAGCGGGAGAAGTCATTTGATGATTTCCCATCCAAAAAAAAAAAAAAAAAAAGGGTCTGGTTGCTTTCGGGGAACAACTGTTGAAGTGGGAGTTGAATAAGTGCAGAGGAGTTGGCTAGTCTTTTCCCATGCCAATAGTTGACCTAGTATCCTTGTATTACTAACTGTAGCTAATTCACTTGTACTATTAACTAATTCAATTTGGGAATACGTTCTTAATAAAATTGCAAGATCCTGGTGCGTGTTACCTACCGGTTCGGAGAGATGCCAATCGTGGTATGTGTAGTGTAGCTGAATGTTCCTAAGTGCATCCCTGTTTCTTGGCTTGAATTCCTGTACGTGGCAGTGCCGCGTCAATTCGTTTGTTTAGCTGGTTTTTCTGTGCAAGTTTACTTAATTGGGTAGACTTCGGCTTTCTCATTATTGCGTATCCCGTGTCGTCCGCGATTACGTTTGATACAAGTATAAGTAGTGTTTGTTCTTATTTTATTTAGTTTTAATGGATATGCATACATACTTAATATTATGGTCGAATGTCGACCACTAGGCGACCACTAGTTAGTATTAAATTCACAATACAAATTATTAATAGTCTTAAGCAAATTCTCATACTTATACTTCGCCTATTTATAAATAGATCACGGGATTTTTCTGCTCTTCAAAATGAATGCCGGGATTTGGGGCGTATCTACTTTATTCATAATAAATCAGTGTAAGTACATAAATAACTCTAACTAATTCCGACCTCTGGTTCTTTAAGAGAAAAACAATATTTAAACCGAAACCAAATGTTTTATTTCACATAAACTTACAGGGGCACTTCATCATCATTACAACCGTAATAGGTCCACTGCTGGACACATGCCTCCCCTTATTTGAGGGGATTTGCTATAATCGCCACTCTTGGCAGGCGGATAGACAATCACAATATACATATTTGTAAAATGCATCCCATCAAAAACATAAATGTAAAATGAGAGCCAAGTTCAATATAATGATATATGCCTTGTGTTGAGTCCCGAACGATTTGTTTACTCTATGCGCCTACGTTTCTAAACGAGTAACAGAGTGACATCTCTCTTGACAGTTTGACGTTGACACTTGACAGCTCTCCTCTTGATTTTGCCGCTAAAATGGGCCCGTCGCGTTTTGAGACGCCCGCGACGCTTTTGTTGAAATTAATCCTTAAAATCGATCCGCTTGTGACAATTAGTCGTGATCCAGTTGTTTGATTGTTGATAACCCCTAATTTGACGTTTGATAACACGGGTTTTGGACATATTTTGGATAAATAGTTTGAAGGTCAAACCAAAGTGACGCTATTGTGAATGAGTGATTTGAAGACCGCATGCTGTGACCTCCTCCAGCCTAATTGGAAGCGGAATCTAACCTGAAGAATACTCATAACGTCACGACACGATACACATACACTCACTTACATACATATCTCCAGGTTGGCACCAGAGCAGTGTCCTTCAACCATGAGGTAAGTGCTTTTGTTGTATTTGTAATTGTTCACTTGTATTGTCTGCTCCGCGTAAGGCGGACAGTACGCTAGCCACTTCTTGTCTCTAGAGCCCCACGATTATAACTCTTCCACTGCGCACTTGAGATCGTATTGGGAGGCCTAGCCTGGCAGCGTACATTTTGGAAGCAGAGGCGTGGTTCTAACCTATAAAACCACCAAATTGGTAATTTACAGTAGGCTAATTACTTGGCAGTCTCTATAAGGGAAGTAGTAATGCGCTGTAAATGTTTGTTAACTATGATTGCTAGTTTATTTGAAATAATTTGTAAATTTGTTGAGACGGGTAACCTGATGTTGCCAAGGTCAGCCGGGCTAATAAAGTGGATTGGATTGGGCTGTGGTGCAGCCCCTTGTTGTAGCCCCTTTTTGTGTCTGATCTGTGTTGTATTGAATGTCAGGAAGACATTACAATATTGAGTTTGTACCATTGATATGGTTATTTGTGAAAATTAATATTTGAAAAATTATTGGCATTTTTGAGTATTACCATTGTTTTGAGTTGGAATAAAGGTTCATTATTGTTGTACCATTGACACAGTGGTTTGTGAACTTAACATTTGGAATTGGATAGAATTTGAATATTTGAATTGAATATGATATAGAATTTTGAACGTTGATATTGATTTTGAATTAAAATAAAAGTTTATTGTTGAATTGAATTGAAACAATTTAATGTTATTTCTTGAGTTGCTGATTAGTCAGTTTGGTAGTTTGATTGTAGTTATTTTGTAATATATTGTTTGAACTTTGTTACTTAATTACCTTTTGCTTGGTTTATTTTATTTGATTGTTTGCGTTGGATTTCCTTGTTATTTATTGATTGAACTTTGTTATTTGATAATTTAATTGTTTTGTTTATTTGAATGGTTTTGTTTGTGCAATGGCATACAATTGGAAATATTGCAGTGCCGGACACCTGTCCAGGTCAAGCCGGAGACCTCGGTTGTTTCAGGTCCCGGACTATTGAGTAGATTGCCTGCTTTGGAACTGCCACACTTGACGGTCGCTGGGACCACTGGTACGGTTTCCACAACCTGTTTGCAAGTTTGGTTGATGCACGCTCGGACCTCAGACCCGCCCAAAAGTTGGCCTATTTGTTGTCCGTCCTGGAAGGTGAGGCCCGAGCCTTGGTGCAGCATCTGTCTTTGACTGACTCAGCCTACCCTACCGCTGTGGAACTACTCACCCGGCGGTACCAAAACAAACGTTGTTTGGCTGACGTTCATATTGAGTTGATTTTGGGGTTACCGGTCATTACTAGTTTGTCAGCATTGCGTACTGACCTGTTGAACCCGTTGGTGGCAGCGACCAACGCTTTAAAGCAATTGGACTTGCCGGTGGACCAATGGTCTTACCCTTTGGTGCATGTTGTGCTGCAACGGCTTCCTGCCGATTTGAGGGCTCGTTTCGAGCAAAAGTATGGTGGGGATAGTGTCACACATCTCCCCCCATTTGATGACCTCGTCCAATTTTTGGAGGATGAGTGTCGGTTTGTGGACAACTCTGGCGTTGCCACTGAGTCTTGCCAGCCGTCTTCCCGGCCACGAGACCAGGGACGGGCTAGGGCTCGCGGGCCTGTTGATGGTCGCCCCGCCGCTCGTTTTGCTGGCACCCAGAGTCGTCCTGGTTGTGAGTTTTGTAGGGACACGGGGCATGGCATGGCAACTTGCGCGGCCTTTTTGAAATTGCACGTGAGTGCCCGCCGCCGAATTGCCAATGCACGCCGCATGTGCTTCTCTTGTTTGGGGGCTCACTTCCATCGGGACTGCCCCAACCCCCGCCTTTGTAGAATTTGTGGGGGGTCCCATTTGGACATATTGTGCGCTAACGCGAACCACGCTGGCAGACCAGCCTCTGATGAGGGTTCGCGTACGGGGGGGTACCATGGAGTTGGTCACCGGGCTTCTGCCTCGCCGGTTCAGAACCGGGGAGAGGCCCGCAATTTTGAGCGCCGCACTCCACCCCCCCGCGCAAGTTGATCGGGAGCCGCGCGACCGCCATTTGGTCTCCCCGCGTAAAGGCGATTACGCAGTTGTTGCTAGGCAGCGCTGGCCAGACCAGCACCGCCTTCCCTCCCCTCCTTTGGCGGAACGTCCCCGGTTGGAGTCACGCCCCCCGCCATTCAGGCCTCCGGTGGGATATGCCCATCCAGCGATGGCGCGTGGCTCGGGACACCGCGCGTACGAGGAATTTGAATTCCATCCTCGTCGGGAAAGACTTGGGCCTGGGTGCGGCGATCGGTCGCCGCCCAGGCATTGTTAGGACATTGGCGCCTGCCCCGCTAAGGTACCCCTCAGATCGACACGGTTTTGTTGCCAATGGCATCGGTCAGGTCTGGGGGCCCACGGGGGACTCTGTTGTGGTCCGTGTCATTTTGGACATGGGAGCCCAGGGTTGCCTTTTGTCTATTGTTTTGTTGTTTGTTTGTATTGTTTTGGGCAAAATTGTTTTCTTGAGCGCCTTTGGACTGCGGGACTTGGCTGGGACGAGCCAATTCGGGAAAACCTGTTGGAAGATTGGCTCCAATTTGTATCCGCACTCCCTGCAGTCAATGAGGTCGTGTTACCCCGCGCTATCCTCCCCCCTGGGAGCTACACTGCTACCCTTGTTTGTGATGCGTCATCGCACGGTTATGCAGCTGTTGTTTGTCTGCGCACCGTCTGCGCAACAGGCCAGGTGAATTTGTCACTGGTCTTGGTCAAGAGCAAGGTGGCCCCCCTCCGGACGGCACTGACCATCCCTAAGTTGAATTGTCAGGGGCGGCGCGTCTTGTGCGTCTATTGAACCACGTTGCTCACACTTTGGGTGGAACTGTGGACATTCGGGCTTCTTACGCCTGGACGGACAGTCAAATTGGTTTGTGTTGGTTGAAGACGTCCGTCCACTCTTTGGAGGTCTTTGTTGCGTACCGAGTGTCCCAGATTCAAAATTTTGATACGCCTTTGATTTGGAGGCACTTGCCTGGAGATTTGAACCCAGGCGCCGTGGCCTCACGTGGGTGCATGGCACCCCGCTTGTTTGCTTGACCCTATGGTGGGGTCCAGACTGGTTGACTCACCCCGAGGATGATTGGCCTCGATCGCCAGTCTTGATGTCGGGTCCTTTGCCCGGGCTCAAGGTGCTCGTTGTAGGAACAAACGACCCTGAGTTTTGTTGAGTCGATATAGCTCCCTCGACAAATTGTTGAATTGTTGTTTTGTTGTTGAATTGTTGGTGACTGATCGTCACATTAAGAACTCGCATGCCGGTTGCAATGCGCTGTTGGCCATTCTGCAGCGAGAGTTTTGGATATTGTCGGGAGCCGTTATTAAGTTGAACCCCTTTTTTGGACGATACGGGTCTTTTGTTGTTTGGTTGTTGACGGTTGAGGCACTCTAGCCTTCCTTATGGGGCCCGTCACCCCCTTTTGTTGCCTAAGGAGGGCCATTTGGTTAAATTGTTGTTGTTGTTGTTGTTGTTTGGTTGTTATTGATGTTTGGTTGTTTTTGTTGTTTGTTGTTGTTTGACCCGCCAGCCTGCCCCCATTGGGGGGGTATTTTGAGGCCGCGGTGAAGGCGGTTAGGGACTCTGGCGCAGATTGTTGGGAGACACCGTTCTCACCTTTAAGGAGTTAGCTACGGTATTTTGCCGCATTGAAGCTGTGTTGAACTCGCGTCCATTGTGCCCGCTGTCTTCGGACCTGAACGTCTTGGAGGCCCTGACCCCGGGCCATTTTTTGATTTGACAGCCACTTGTCGCCCTGCCGGAGCACCCTTTTGTCGATGTGAGCCAAAATTGGCTATCGCGGTTTCAGTTGGTGCAGCAGCTCGCTCAGAGTTTTGGAAGCGTTGGAGCTTGCGAGTATTTGCACATCCTCCAGCAGCGCGTCAGGTGGACTGATAACGCGCAACCTTGTCGGGATTGCCAAGTGATTAGCGGACGGGAAGGCCCGTCCGGGGGGGGGGGTAGATGTTGAGTCCCGAACGATTTGTTTACTCTATGCGCCTACGTTTCTAAACGAGTAACAGAGTGACATCTCTCTTGACAGTTTGACGTTGACACTTGACAGCTCTCCTCTTGATTTTGCCACTAAAATGGGCCCGTCGCGTTTTGAGACGCCCGCGACGCTTTTGTTGAAATTAATCTTTTTGAATCGATCCGTTTGTGACAATTAGTCGTGATCCAATTGTATTAATTAACCGGTCGTTTTGTGGACAATCTGTCATGACCCGATGGTTGAGTGTGACGCTGTTGGGAGCGAGTGATTTGAAGACCGCATGCTGTGACCTCCTCCAGCCTAATTGGAAGCGGAATCTAACCTGAAGAATACTCGTAACGTCACGACACGATACACATACACTCACTTACATACAGAACTCCAGGTTGGCACCAGAGCAGTGTCCTTCAACCACCAGGTAAGTGCTTTTGTTGTATTGTAAGTGTTTGATTTGATTGTCTGCTCCGCGTACGGCGGACAGTACGCTAGCCACTCTTGTCTCTAGAGCCCCACGATTATAACTCTTCCACTGCGCACTTGAAATCGTATTGGGAGGCCTAGCCTGGCAGCGTACACCTTGGTTGTTGACTTCAACGACAAAAGAAGTGAGATCTAAATGGGTGCCAAGTTCAATGATCAATCTTGAAATTTATTTATAACTAAATAAAATATCATTTCTACTTATAACTTAGGATAATATATAATAGCCTAAGGTCTGACTTGGCTAGTTTTCATACACGAATGATTATGTCCGATGGCTAGTTTCTACCATCAAGCCAAATTTTCGGAATAATAAAATAAGAACCGACAAGTAACAGGTTTAGAACTTGCGAAGGCTATAATATAATTCGTATATGAAAACTAGCCAAGTCAGACCTTAGGCTACAATATATTATCCTAAGTTATAAGTAGAAATGATATTTTATGTAGTTCTAAATAAATTTCAGGATTGATCATTGAACTTGGCACCCATTTAGATCTCACTTCTTTTGTCGTTGAAGTCAACAACCAAGGCATATATCATTATATTGAACTTGGCTCTCATTTTACATTTATGTTTTTGATGGGATATCATTACTTTTTGTACATAAAGTATTAGTAGGTACTTATTTATAACAAATTTATAACAAAAAAATAATACCAAATGATTGTTGTTATAAGTGTTCCTAATAGAATCAATTAAGTGAAAAATTATAACAAAATGATAAAAATTTACGAGTTTCTGATTTATTCCTTTGTATTCACCTAATTACCTATCTGCATGCCAAATTTGAACTTTCTATGTTATCTGGAACTGGGTTAGAGTTTTGATCTATAGGTCAGTCAGTGATAAAAATGACGATTTTTGGACGTTAATATCTAAATAACCGTTTGAGATGTGTTTATGAAATTTAGAGCACATATGTATCTCGTAAGTTTCACTATATGAGCCAAATTTGAGACGTTTATGTGAAATAGTTTTTGAGTTATGAGGGGGTCAAAAGTGGCTCCAAATGGTTCGTGTAATATTACACACGGTGCTGCTCGCCAGTTCTGTTACTTGAACTTGGCTTGACACGCTACCGCGTGTCTAGATAGAGAACACTGTGCAGTGCTGGCCCAGAGGTATCGGCCCCGAATTACGAGTTGTAGGTCGTGCGTTCGAACCTAGGCAGGCGCTTTACTTTGTGTAAATTATTTCATCACCACTGCTCTCCAAACGGTGAAGGAAAACATCGTGAGGAAACCGGCATGTCCTAGAACCAAAAATTCGGAGACGTGTGACATGTACCAACTCGCACTGGGCCCGCGTGGTAGATTACGGCCCACTCCCTGTCACTGAGAGGTCTGTGTCCCAACAGTGGAGTCAATACG
Source organism: Aporophyla lueneburgensis (assembly GCA_932294355.1). Taxonomy (NCBI): domain Eukaryota; kingdom Metazoa; phylum Arthropoda; class Insecta; order Lepidoptera; family Noctuidae; genus Aporophyla; species Aporophyla lueneburgensis. The sequence continues at coordinate 21,926,007 of OW028758.1, read as the reverse complement.
TGCTGATTGTGATAGAAAATACTGATACCCAATCTCTGGCTGACTAGAGAATGGGCAAGAACGACTCAGGGGATCCCTTAGTCGCTTTTTACGACACTCACAGGAAGAAATACGCACTTATAAAACGCCAAAATGGACAGCTTCAATTGGACGTTTCTCATGGAGAAGAGCCGAGTAGAAACTGTACGGTACCCCGCACCAATTCCTATACCACTGCTGACCAGGTGAATAGCTGTGACAGGACTATTACAATATCATCACGTTAAACAAAGTGGATTAAACTCGTATTATCGAAGGTAGTGCAAAAACTACCAAAGGAAAGTCAATAAAATTTAAATGAGACTACAGGGAAAGCACCAGCTTTCAAATAAAAAATAACTTTTTTACAAAAAAAAAAAAACTACCGACTTCCTTAAAAACACTTCAAAGTGAAAAATAACTTTAATTTTGGAAGTCGGTGGCAAAAACCTTAAATACAAATCAAAGTTTTTATTTTCACATTTTTAGTTATGGTATATACCCCGCACTAATTCCAAACAAACAATGCATATTTGTGCGATACCAGAAATCGTGGTTGATTTGCTGTCATTTTTTAAAGAGTTCCGGTGTCTTTCTCCGGAACTCATCATCAGATCTATATGAAATTTATATGGGACCATTTCGGAATAAGCCCCTTTCGAACAAAAAATATAATAATTTTGCAAATCCGTCTATATAAGGTGTATCTATTCATACGCGAAATATTTTAAGGGGTACACCTGTAGGTGGTAAAGAAGCTATAGAAGCAAAAAGAAAATTTTTATATATGCGTTTTTTAATTTTCGTAATTATTATAATTTTAAAACTACTTGAGACGTTTTGCATAAAACCTTTACTCCAAATTCTATGAATGGCCTGCTTGACGCTGCGAAGGCGACGACCGGACGGCACGAGCATGGCAGCGGTGTCTCGGGCCGTAAAAAATAAGAAGGAGCCAGTATTTCTTATGTGCGTCAAATAATTTATAAATATTAAATTTTTAAAAAACCCTTAGAAAAATTATTTGTTCGTTGCTATAGCTTCTTTACCACCTACAGGTGTACCTCTTAAAATATTTCGTGTATGAATAGATACACCTTATATATGATGGAGTTATGGCCGACAAACATAAAAAAATATATATAAACATCCGAATTGATAACCTCCTCCTTTTTGAAGTCGGTTAAAAAAGAATCATCAAATCGGTTCACTCAGTCAAAAGTTCTGAGGTAATAAACATTTTAAAAAAACAGTCGAATTGAGAAACTCCTCCTTTTTTTGAAGTTTAGACATTGAGTGTTTGGCAATCATTGGTGTTCGGAGAATATTGTTATTGGCAGACAAACTCCACTGCTATCCAGCTAAACAAAATATTTTGTTTATTAATAATATTCCCTTTGCTGGGAATTAAGTCTCCACGCAGTGAAGCAGTCAAGGTTTATCACATAAATGATAAATGATAAATGATAAATGACTTTATTTTTGCAAGTAGGTTTGTACAGACACTTTTACACGTCAATCATATTTTTTTAAACTAGATGAGGTCGGCGTTTCCTATCTGACTACTCTGAGAAGAAAGGCCGAAACAAACTCAGAGGTCACAGTCTCTTTTAAAGTCCAGACATAATTTGGTTAGATCATGTGAAGACCATGTGGATTGGTGTCTGAAGTGGTCTTTTAAGGAAAGAACCACACAGATTGAGTGGACCTGTCCAATCAGTGCACGCATTTGTCAGTAATCATGCAGCTCAACTCAGAACTTAAGGAGGTAAATGATTCGACGAACAATACCAAAGAAGGGACATTTGTGTAGGTCGCATAAATTACTCAAACTGCCAGACTGTGATAAAAAATAAATGAGAAGAAAAGGAATCTAGAAAAAAAAATGAACACCCACCTAATCTTCACATTTACAATAATAAAAAACAATATAATACTTTAAAAGTAAATATTAATGTTATTGTAAATGTAAAATTCATCAATGTCAATGTGTATATAAAATCAGGAGATAGTCGCTGTCTGATAATTTGAGGATCATGTACATGGAGGTGTCTGAAATGGTCTTTTGAGGAAAGAACCATACAGATTGAGTTGACCTGTCCAGTCAATGCACGCATTTGTCAGTAATCTTTCAGCTCAACTCAGAACATAAGGAGCACAACGATTCGACGAACAATACCAAAGAAAGGACATTTTGGTAGGCCGCATTAAGTACTCAAACTGCCAGATTATCATTAAAATGAAATGAGTAAGTATAAAAAAAAAACAAACATCTACATAGTCCTCACATTCAAAATTATTAAAATAATAATAATAGTATACTCCTCAGAGTAGAATTCAAATTCATGTCATAGTTAAGCAATAATCAAAATGTCAAAGTGTATAAGCAATAATCAAAATGTCAAAGTGTATTTTCCCAATAAATAATTAATAAAAAAAGGAAAGTAATTAATAATAAAAAAATAAAAAATATAATTCTGTACAATAATATTTTAAAAATAAAAATTGGAGCAGCTTAATCCGAAGCTTCTTTGTCCTCAATATAATCTTTAACAGTGTAAAAGGCTTTCTGGCACAACTTACGTTTAATGAATGATTTAAATTTATTGAGACTTAGATCTTGAACATGGCTTGGAAGTCTATTATAAAAGCGTATACATTGACATCTGAATGAGCCACCTATTTTCTTGAGCCTTGTTGAAGGTACAACAAATTTGTGTTTGTTCCTAGTATTTATACTATGGATATCACTGTATTTTTTAAACAATTTAATATTCTTATGGGCATATAAAAGATTTTCAAAAATATACTGTGAAGGCACAGTCATTACATTAATTTCTTTAAATTTCTCTCTGAGTGTGTGTCTCGGGCTTAATTTATAAATTGATCGAATAGCCCTTTTTTGCAAGACAAAGATAGTCTGAATGTCGGCGGCATTTCCCCACAACAGAATACCGTACGACATTACACTATGAAAATAGGCAAAGTACACTAAACGGGCTGTCTCTATGTCAGTTAAATTCCGAATTTTTCTAACAGCATATGCAGCGGAGCTTAGCTTAGCATAGTTTAGTGTTTAGTCCTAGAACATTTTTTTTTTTGAAAGTTTTTTGGGTGTTTAGATGTTTGTTACTCAATGACGCTAAAACGGCTGAATGGATTGGGATGAAATTTGGCTCACACCTAGATTAACACACAAAATACTTTTATCCCTATAGTACGTACCTGTGACATAAATTTCGACATCCATGCGAGCGAAGCAGCTGGAAAAAAAAGTATGTTTTTTGTAGTGTGTGTGTTTTTTTTTATTCACCTATAATAATAGTTACATTGAAAAGGTTGTCATAACACTAACTTTCATAATGCTGCTTGGGTAAAGAGAAACAGGTTGTTCAGTAATTGAACTTTATGTTTCATCATCATCATCAGGCTATAATGTTCCCACTGCTGGGACACAGGCCTCCTCTCGGTGAGAGGGAGTGGGCCATAATCCACCACGAGCCCAGTGCGGGTTGGTAGATGTCACATGTGTTCGAATTTTTGGTTCTAAGACATACTGGTTTCCTCACGATGTTTTCCTTCACCGTTTTGAGAGCAGTGGCGATGAAATAATTTACACAAAGTAATGCGCTTACTTGGGTTTGAACTCACGACTCGTAAGTCGCGACCGTTACCACTGGGCCACCACTGCTCTTTAACTTTATGTTTATTTTACACATATTTTAAGCCTTAGATTAACTACAATCTGCTGAAGCTGAAAAAAAAAGATAATGAAAATTCACTAAAACGGACGAAAATGGTTATTCTAATTATTTGAATGAATATTAAAACGATTGATATTTTTTTTTATTATAATTACCCTAAAAAATTAGTTAACTGGTAGAAAAATACATAAAATGAAAGTATGAATAATGTTCCCAAACACGACATCAAATACTATTTCTGCCAACTGCAATATATTTGAGAAAGTCGATGAAAACGTTGCAAACCGTGGAACTATCACCGTAGACATTTTTGGCAGTACTTTTCGCATGCGCGGACTAAAGCAAGCTTAACCTAAAACATAAAGTTTTGGACACCGCGGCAAAACAGCTTGTTCCACCGGCCTGCGGTATAATGTAAACAAATGAATTTCGAAAACGGTGAAACGGATTTCAAAAACATTCAAAATTGGAAAAATACAATTGGATATTTTGTTTGACGAATTGGAAATTTTTGAAATGGATTCAAAAGTGTTCGTTGTAGTACAAATGAGTGGTAAGTGTCAATTATTTTGTAAATATTTATTGACAAGTATTTTACCGTATTTACCTATTTGCTTTCTGCTAGTGCTCCCTGTCTGTACTTTTCTACTACATAGATAATGTACTTTTCTATTCTTTTATTTTATTTAGAACACGCATTAAAACAATTATGTGATTATCTGTATGATTTTATAAAATCGAATGTTTCTTGTTTCTACAAACTAATTCAATCATAATACATAAAATCTTACAATATGAGTAATTTGCCAAATTAGTGTGTTATTTTGTTATCATAAATGATTGCTCATTAAAATTGAAAATACATTTTTTTTAATCACATTTCTTTCTGCTGTTTAATAAATATTCCAATATCATTTAAAATGATAGTTTCTGTTTTACCATGTCAATTAATCGTTGTTAATCACACATAATAATGTCATTGAAAAATAACAAATGAAACGCAACATAATCACTCCAATTGTTATTTCGCGTTTTATTCTTGCCCTGATATTTATTTCAAACCTCGGCTTTTAAAGGGTCAATATTGTTCCATGGTTCAAAAAACTTTAAGGAAACTTTAAAAAAGTCATAGTCAACTAAGCTTGTATGCAGTAAACAGACAACCAACGTCAGGCTGATACAGAAACTCCGCATTGCGCAGGACAACCCCGAGCGTACTTCACACTAGTAGAAAATAATACACATCAACTCGAATATTGTTCATTTAAAACGATAAGAAACAAATACTCCACATCTGTGATAAAACAATAAACACTGTGTTATACAATTCATTTTTTATATTGGAAAGTTAGTGGTTTCTCTAGTGGAAAACGTATTTCTATTGATTGTTTTGATACTGGAAAACGGAGGCGTGTGTGGCTGGTAAGTCCGATTTTCGTATGTTTCTCTAGTGTCGATTCAATTCGTTTCAATTATTTCTATATGTTTAATTGTACTAGAAATGAAATACGCAAAACCTTGATGAAATTCGGTGTATAAATGAAATGAACATTTGTAGTACTTTTCATGGTATAATCATGAAACTGATGGGGTTATCGCAGTATGTCCATAGAAATGTCAGTCGTTTTATGCTAAAACTGTAACATTCTAATTTAAGTGAATTATATAGCGTTGCGTGTAAAGTAATATACAATATTTTAAACCTGTTGAATGATACTTCTAATATCGAAGATTACTAAAAAGCTACTCTATTACATCAGAATAACAATTAAACCTCATTATAATTTAGTATTATAATTTCCAAAAATGTTAGGCACTTAACAATTTCTATCATGCCGCATGCTTTGTTTACGTGTCCCTTTTATGAACAAAACTATTGCTCCTACCAATCATAACATCCGTTCTAAAATTAGACCGTTATCAACATCATTACTTCCATTATAAATATCACATGACAAATCCTCATTCATTAGGCATTGCGTGTAGGTACATATTTTATACTTGTACCTTCCGGACATTGACATGTTTATAAAAAAAGTGTCTCTACCACCGAAGTTGCCCGCACTGCAGCGTCCGATCGATCGCGGCACCACGCATGCGCAAATAAGCTAAGTTTACGTCAGTGGTCCTAGAACGCGGCTGGGAAGTCGACGACATGCCGAAACCGACACCCGTCGAAGATCTCGTAGTCCCTCCACAGGACACGAAAATATGTGGAACAATCTGCATCTGCCAGATGACAGCAGTACTCAGTGCGGTATCCTTGGTGTACCTTACCGTCGCGATATACATGCCGTATACTAGAGCCATCGCTTCTGGAATCGACCCTACCCCGATTATGTGTACGACAACAAGAGCCATCAACAAAGACAACTGTGACTGGGGATCCTGTGGGGAATGGTGCCTCAGCAAGACCTCTGGTGCGTGCATCCAAATCTACGTCAACGTCAGGAAGAATGGAACGTCTTTACTATTGTCTGAATGTGGAAGTGCTGCCAACAAAACTTGCTTCGGTATCGACCAAGAGAACGCTAAGAAGTACCACTGCATCAGAGATGAATGTAAAAACTTGACGGGAACATTTAACTGTACTGAAGGAAAATGTATCAACATAACAGACGCTTTCGAGTGTGCCTTTCGAGAAACGGATCCACCATTAAAATGTTCTGGAAGAAGAGGAAAAATAACTTGTATAGACGTGCATGGACTATTTTCTTGTAACAGAGGCACTTGTCGCAGAATAAGAACGCCTTATAATTGTGATCGTAGATGCGTCGATATCCCTACCCGTAACAAAAACGTGATAGTGTTAAGTGGGGACAGAGTGTTTTTAGCAAGATGTGCAAAGTTAGTACAAGAAGAAAACAGTACAATAGTGTGGACTGATTCTGGGGAAGAAGTTCTAATGTTGTCGTGTCACGCTGTTCACAATGGAACTCAAGGAGTTGTTGCTGTTGACTGTATTAATGCTGCCTTACTTCCACGCACAGATATAGCTGACCTCACGAATTTCACATACCTACAATATTTGTATCAATCTAGAGCAGTCCCGAATCGTTACATTGCGCCGTCTGAAGTAGAACTGACTTTAGCAAATGACAGCCGTCTGATGATAAATCTAGAAGGATGTGTGAATACTTTGGCTGACGAATGCAAAGAGTTCTTGAAAGATTACGGCCGTGATGGTGCTGACCACAACGCTAAAGCTAGATTCCCTTGCTTCTATATGGAAAATAGCCCTGACACGGTTGTGGCCCGATTTGATCTAGAAAATACATACCGTCAGTTCTTAGTCGCCTTGGTATTGCCGACAGTACTGGTTGTTATCTCTTGTGTAACTCTTGTGTTCTGCCAACGGACCATTGAAGTTGGTGATGATGCAAAGATGAGATTTAAAGGGTGCGCTGCTGGACAGGCTGATATGCAGTTGCATCCAAACGATCCTGTTTCTCCACTCTGAGATCAGTCACGTGAGATAACTCTCTTTCATAATATCGTTTATGTTTTACTTTATATTTTTTCATTTTTTATTTTTATTGAAATTTTAACTGGTAAATCATTATGTTGAGTAATAATCACGTGGAAAAAAATACGTCCCTATTTAACATACAATAAGGGCTAACGCAGTCGCTCATTTCGTTATACATACATGGGTACATTTTTAGGGTTCCGTTGCCAAATGGCAAAAAACGGAACCCTTATAGATTCGTCATGTCTGTCTGTCTGTCTGTCGGTCTGTCTGTCTGTCTGTCTGTCTGTCTGTCTGTCTGTCTGTCCGTGTATGTCACAGCCACTTTTCTCCGAAACTATAAGAGATATGTTGTTGAAACTTGGTAAGTAGATGTATTCTGTATACCGCATTAAGATTTTTACACAACAATAGAAAAAAAACAATAAATTTTGGGGTTCCCCATACATAGAACTGAAACTCAAAAAAATTTTTTTCATCAAACCCATACGTGTAGGGTATCTATGAATAGGTCTTTAAAAATGGTATTGAGGTTTCTAACATCATTTCTTTCTAAACTGAATAGTTTGCGCGAGAGACACTTCCAAAGTGGTAAAATGTGTGCCCCCCCCCCGTAACTTCTAAAGTAAGAGAATGATAAAACTAAAAAAAATATATGATGTACGTAACCATGTAAACTTCCAACGAAAATTGGTTTGAACGAAATCCAGTAAGTAGTTTTTTTAATACGTCATAAATCGTAAATCGCAATTTACCTTCCATTCAATCAACTCAAATATATAAAAAACATTTAATTTCATAAACATAAACCTTACGAATAAACTGAGGATACCTACAGGTTTGTACGGAACCCTCGGTGCGCGAGTCCGACTCGCACTTGGCCGGTTTTTACAATTCTGTCTTACCCTAACATTCACTCATAGGCACTTACATAATTCAACCTAAGTTCAACTAACACTTTAGTGAAGGATAAAACACGAAAAGGATGCATGCATACTTCATAGCATCAAGTCCGCTTACTCGGTTTAGCTTAATCAATAGTAACAACGGTGAAATACGTTCTGCCCTTGACATAGTTTCGTGACTCAGGGGTGTTTTTGTACAGAACATTTTTGAAGGCACTGATTTAATGCGATAATTTGAAAGATTTGCGTCAAACAGTTCCAGTTAAGCATCTATGAATTAGTAATAGGTCTGCTTTTTGATAGCCTTTTTGTAGGTGGAGGCTAGTTTTTATCCACTAGTTGTGAAGAGTAGTCGTTTTGTGATCAATTTTAGCCTTGTTGATCAAAATCTGCAAATAAGTGACGAAAATTAAAAACGTAATCTAGGTCTCAAATATCTATCTCGTGATAAGATAGCATAATTATTGTTGAAAAGCCAAAAAAAATATATATAAAAAAAAATGAATGAACACTAAGTTGTCTGTTGAGAGAGAAAAACTATTCCTTAAATATTGATTGTGATTTTGACTATTAAATAATTAATAGTTTATTTGTCTGTTCCAGGCGTTCCCCTCCTTTGTGAGGGTCCGGCTAGTTCACTAAGAGACGATTAACCTGCTTGCAATGCTTTCTACTGGCTGACACTCCCTCCAGATGTCTACTATGAGCAGATCCAGGGCGAGCCTCTCACCAGCAGCCTCAGAAAGGTCGACGTTACCTATGGGAGCGTCTGCCGAACCAGGCAGCCCAGACTGCAAGTCATTGGAACCACCGACGAGGGAGCAGCTTCTAACACACTTTTTTGAAAGATTTAAATTCTACACATCGCTCTGTCTCGGAACATCAGCCATACTCGCAGTCTTTGCTTTCCTCTTCCTGATACCGTTCGTCGTCGAGCCTGCTGTACAGACAATACTAGCAGAGTTCGTGCCAGAAGCCGGTATCTGCTCCGTTTCTGAACATGTGCACGCGGAAACTTTGACAAATTGCACCTGGGCGTCGTGCAGGGAAGGTTGTACGACCGCTCACACTAAATGTCATAAGATACGTGTAAATTTAGCTAGACAACCGTTTGTAGAGAATGCACCAGTTCCAACTGAATGGGATGAGACTGACTTGAAGTTTTTGATCAACCCTGAAGGTTGTGGGTATCCTCCGCGGGTAAATTGCTCGGTTTTTGCGATTGACTACGCAGGACCGAGGGCTCCGAAGATTTTTCCTTGCTACTACAGTTTGACGAGGTCGGACTTGGTGGTGGCGAGGTACTCTTGGGACACGACGGTGCGAGGGTTGATCCTGGCTCTGGTGCTGCCGACGACGGTGTTCGTGTTCAGTCTAAGCGTGCTCGCGTACTGGCACTGTCGTTGCTGCGACAGGGCGTGTAACAGACGGGTGCACGCCGAATCGTTCGCGAGTAAAGAAGAGTAAGTATTTTTAGCCTTCTTTTTTGATGTTTTATGTTTTGGTAGTAATTTTATTGTCAGAAGTCAATTGCAATTTACCTACTTTTTTCTTAGCCGTCATTGATTTTAAAATCAACTCAAAAATTAACGTATTTTTACAATGTTCTTTTTTGTGATTTCTGACAGTTGAATGTAGTTTTTTTTTTCTAATTTGAGTAATTATAACATATAGTGCAAATTACTGGACTTTCAGGTCCTATCTCAAGTATGGTGTTGGAACATCGTAGTTTTAATGGATTATAGTTTTGACAAGTACGTTTTCTATTAGAGTTTTGCACTGTGCTGTGTGGACTTTAAATAATATTGTAGATAAAATTCGTAAATGATCACCGTAGGTACTGAGATGTTTTGCTATCATTATTTGCTCACAAAATCTTTTGAGTAAAATGTTTCTGCTTTATCCACGATTGAATACACTGTGAAATAGGTAAACAATAATTTTATTGCAAAATTAGCACATACAAAGTATTTACGCTACATTGTAGAAACAAATCTTAGTTAATAAATACGATAGTTTGATCAGTCTACATTTTCACAAAATTCAAATTCCTATCGAATTTTTATTGATATTTCCAATTCAATTTGTTTTCACAAAATTCATAAACATGTTATAATACATTTTTTTTTAATCAGAACTTGAATCAGCACTTCCCTCAAAACAAAAGAAGAGAAACAAAATATTATTAAAATTGTTAAATCATTTTTTTTTTAAATTAACAACGTTTTAACTTTTTTCTTTTTTCTATTTTTCCAGTAGTAAATTGTTATGCGAGTTGGATGATGACCCGAGTGATGATGTGTTCTGACGCCGAGCTTCAGCCGCCCGCCGCCGCGCCTCTCCACGGCACCCTGATGGCTACGTACAGCTGTAAACCTACGTGTCTGTTGCGTGGTTGCTGCGTAGTCACTGCGTGATTACAGCGTGGCTACTGCGGCATCTTCCCGTAGCGTATTCAGACCTATATTCAAAACTAAATGACCAGAAAATTATTAATTCAATATCCGAATCGGTTGAAAAGTTTACCTCAATTTGGAAGGTTGTGACATTTAAGTAACGTCATTGAAATTCATATTTGACCATAGACCTGTTAGATTCTATCAAAAATAAACTTGCATATTGTATTTTCATTTAGTTGGTTTTTATAAAAAATCAAAGCTATTGATATTACATTTTTCACTTTTCAACCGATAGGTTTCCCAATAAATTCTTGTCTAATGTCATTTTCATAGAGCATTTGCAGAAAAGGAAAGTGCAATTAATTATCTTTGCAAAAGGCTGCAATTTTTTTGGGGGAGGTGTTCAAATCAGAACAGTATTAATATATTACGACTTTAATGGCGGGCAAAAAGGCTTACGCTTTAAACATTTATGAAAATTTAAGAAAAATACTATTATATAATGAAAACGTCTCTATTCTAAAACTGAGCTATGCCGGATAGTATTAAGTCTTTTTTTTTATATTTTTTGCTTCCGGAAACGCGTGATTATTATTTTTGTTTTTTACTTATTACTTATTATAATATTTAACATAGATAGAAAAATTAATATCATTCAAATATCATATTCAAACTTGTGTACCTTAATAAAATAGTGGATCATAAATATTTTCGTCAACATTTTTGAAAATATTCAATATTATTACATTGGAAACGACAATATCATGAAGTCATTTGAAATATTTGAAATATTAACGTAGGACACACTTTCTCAACTTTCCTCACATGCCTAATGTAGCAAATACAATTATTGTAAATAATATAACAATTTAATTATTAATAATTGCGTTTAATTTTAATTCTTAGCAATTGACTTGGTTATTTTGAAATTACTTCATTTAATTAGTGGAGTTTATTGTAAAGAAATTATAGTAGCTTTATAAGTGTCGTAATTACTTTAACAGCTGTCCAGGTGGTAGAATTAATTTTTTATTAAGTATCAGAATTATAAATGGGTGTGGCACAACTGTTATTGAAAATTAGCTTTCTCGTCTATTATTTTTATGGTTCTAAATGTAAAAATTATCCAGTAATATGAAAAAAAGTTAAATTTCATTTGAAGTTCAGTATACAAACAGATAACGAATTAAATAATTGGTTTTCTGATAACTTCATGGGATTTTTAGTGGCCATAGGTGTTTTTCCAATAATTTAATTTCTTCAAAGAGAGCCATTTTTAAGTAACTTTCCAAAATAATAAAAGTATTTTTTTAAACTTTAGCTTCTATTAGACAGAATTATAATAAGTTAAAAATTAAATAAAAATATTGTTGTACATAATCTGCCACGTTTTGTGATATTACATTTAATATATTATTCAAGCTTTAAATTTAAATCAAGCTCTACTTGTGTGTTGTAAATGTGTTATTAATTATTCGTAAAAATTAATTTATTAAATGTAATTGTTCAAAAATTAATAAAACTTATTAATGATTGGTGTCTTCTGTTTTTCAAATATCCTTTAAAATATTGCATATAATCAGATATTCAAATAAATTGTATTTGTAAAATATATTCAGAAAGTTATTCGCTGTGAATTGTAAATAATTATAATTATGGATGTTTTGTTTGAGTCTAACGATTAGATTTTAGGTAATAATAATACGCAAGTGATGCATCAAACTGCAACCAACACAAAGTGTAATGACAAATAAAGCTTGTTTTGTAAATTGGTTTTATTTTATAAACGAGAATGATTGTGACTGCTACCTACCTCATTTTGGATACCAAGGAGAATAGTTTGCCCAGCAGCTATCAAAAACTTGGAAAAAACAAAAGACGAAACACAATTTTGTACATGTACACCTTGTGTACCATGTAGAAGCAATGTAGAAATATAAATCGAATTGCCATTGCTTGTATAGCTTGGTTTCCAATCGTTTATTGCCTTTGTGCAAAGAAATATTAAATATTCGATCAATGATTGCTACGCCTTTTTCATAGCCTGTTCTTAACAAATCTGTTGTTTCTGGGGGTTTCTAGAGTATTCAGTCCAGAGTTTATTGTATAGTATATGCTCATGCTGCCCCAGAGCCGGTTGCTGGGGCTCTGTCTCGCATAGGGCCGTGGCATTATGGTCACTGATGGCCATTTTGCGTGGATGTGATGCATATTTGCCCTCAACTTGTTTGTGTTCTTTCTCTGCGTCATTTTTACTGCAAATAAACATAGTTTTCTTTCTTCTTCTTTTCATGGTAGGTATTTGTTCGAACATCTGATCTATTCTATTAAATATCACCTTGAAAGCGTAGGAGAAGGAAGCTGTGAATAGCATCAATCCTTAGGGACTGCTAGGGGATGGTAGCATCAGGTGAAAGACAGCTCACTTCGAGCTAACTTCATCTATGTTTTCACACTGATATTTTTACAGAATATAACACTCTTACAAATCAATTTCGAGCTCACTTCATCTATGTTTTCACAGTGACCTGTGAACAGCCGACCTGTGAAAAGACTATGCAATTTCACAGGTCGGCTGTTTGAGGTGTGAATAAATTAGAGTGCTTTTATACAGTGGTGGCATCTACTGGTATTGTGGTGAACTATTAACACGTTAGCTGCCATGTCGGACTATGTGTCCGACACGTTTTGTTCCATTCAGGCCTTGTCGGACTATATGACCGACAACACATACCAAATCTGAACGTGTCGTTGCTGCCTGGCAGCCATGTTTTTGGAATAAATAATGTATTTATGGTATAAATAATCTATGTAAAGTGAAATAACACTAAGTACATTTTTTTACTATTTCTGATTTTAGCTATGGCAGTTTACGTGTTAAGTACGGGTTGTATTACCTCTAACTGAATAATAAAGCAACCAGATGACGGTTTCCTTTCACTGCTAATCTCTGTTGTACATCTTTCAGGAACAGAACTGTAGGTTTTACTTCTATTTAGGATGCACTGTACAGGTTGTATTTTAAGGGATTCCATGTAATTTGAGTACGGAACTGTAAAAATACTTAAACTATGCCTAGGCTATCTTGCCTTCTGCAATTTAAATTTTCACAGATGTGTATTTCTATTTACCAATATGCAAAAAAAGAAATTAAGATTCAAATTACAGGGGGTGATCAAACAAGAAACGTGTTTTGTTTTCGACTTTTTTGTGTTTTGGTAACCCTTGGTGTGCGAGTCCGACCTCCATTTACCTATAGTCTGTGCCAGATGTGAAAAAAATAAAAGTCGTTGACACCTGCCTACCAATGTATTCAAATTACCGTTTTGACCGTGCTAGCGACACTTTCTTTACATTTTTTTCTTGGTATCGTTTTGAAATATTTGAAAACATTGGAAGGCGGGTGTCAACGACTTTTATTTTTTTCATATCTGGCACAGACTATAGCTTAGTTTTTAAAGAACAGTGGCGAACTCCCAAACAATTTTTCTTGACATTTTTTTTTAGCTATACTTTTTTTTTTCTATACTTTTACATATTTTTCATAGGCAAACGCCTTTGAACTGAGATTGAATTGCTGAACAGTTTTGTCTTTATTTATACTTTTATAGGAAGTCAGGAATTTAAGATATTTCAGGTTGAAGTTTTAGAGGTTATGTCCCATCAACAACGGACTTATCGAAAAAGATATATAGAAATACCTACTTATTGCTCAAAATATCATTGATAGAAATGCATTTTAAATATAAAATAAACTACGGACTACGTATTCAGAATATTAAGTCCAACCAACGTGCGTAGGTCTGCCACATGGTCCACGTAAGTAAGTAGGCAGGTACTTACCTACTTAATTATATGTTCAGAAGACTATTTATTTAATAATCTTAGTCAACTATATTTATAGCAGTTAGTTATAGTATGATTCATTACATGGTAAGGGTAGGTCATTGGTAGGTATAGAAAAAAACAACTTATTTTTTAAATATTTATTCCTCATCTTCTCTAACCACAATGTCATCAAGAAAACCTGCGGGTGCTGTGATATATGGTTGATGTCTGGCCAATTCTAGATATCATACTACAGTCATTGTATGAGCGCAACATCCAACTCTCGAGTTAAGTGCCAATGCCGGGTATCGGCGCATTTTATTGACACACATAATATGTTGCAGTTGACGCACATGATACGTGTAGGCCTTACACGAAACAAATCGATGCACACACAACAAAATCCATCCGTATCAGGCAGAATCGGAATCCAGAGTCACAGAAAAATGTCGTCGTATAGGCAAACAATCAGAATCCTTAGGCAAGCACTAGTCACACAAGGAACCGTAAATGTCAGAGTCCATAAGCAGAAGCAGTCGATGTAGTAGAAAATCACGGAAAATCGATGGAAAACAAAATAACGAGACGCACGCGAAGACAACGACAAGTTATCAGTGCCGGCCGATTGTCAATTGAAATGTCACGTTTTTTTTTTGCGATGTTGCCATACTCGAATTGCACCGCAAGTTTATCATCACTTGCGGTAATTTTAATGTTAACTTGTTAGAAACTTCTGGGTTAAGTACTAAAATTATAAGTTTGTTTCAGTCATGCAATCTTGCTTCTTGGAGCCATCTAGAATAACTCCCACTAGTGCCACATGCTTAGATAACATTTATACAGATGTTAAAGCAATCCATAAAGAAATTATTAATTTATTAGACTCAGATCATTGTGGTCAATTGATCACTATTCCAAATGTAAATATAAAAAAAAAAAAACTAAAAAAGATATCAAAAACCCAAAAACTGTTAATCGCTTGGAAATGTTTAGAACTAAACTTTCGAATAATCTACCACTTGTGTTGCCAAATGATGACCCTAATGGACAATATAATGATTTTTTTTAAATGTATTGCACACAATTTGATAACATATTTATTCCAAAGACTTTTTCGGTTAGTATTAACGCTTCTTTTAGTGATTGGGCCACCACTGGTATACATAAAAGTAGAAAACGACTTTATGAATTATATGATGCACGGATTTGTATAAACACTGCTGAATTTAATTTGTATGTTAAAAATTATTCTAAATTATTTAAAAAAGTTTGTAGCATAGCCAAGTCACGTTATTTGAGTTTAAAAATAGCAGTAATGTAATTAAAACGACTTGGACTATCATTAATAGCGAAGCAGGAAGGTCATGCGACCGAAGTAGTGACTACAGTCTAGCTATTGAGGATAAAATAATTAAATCAGATTCTCAAGTCGCCGCGGTCTTTGAAAATTTCTTTGCAGAGATTCCAGTATCTACTACCAAATCTTTGAACTCATCACCCACTGCTGCAGAGTCTCTACTTAAAGAAAACGTTCCTGTTTGTGATAGTGAATTTCATTTCCAATATGTAACCTGTAACGATATCGTTAAAACTTTTCACTCTTTGAATGTAAAAAAGACCGCCGATTTATGGGGTAATTCTGTGGATACTGCTAAGTCGATCATAAACATTGTAGCACCAACTTTAGCTGTTATTTTTAATAATTGTATTGACCGTGGCGAGTATCCTGATCTTATGAAAAACAGTAAAATAATACCGTTGTTTAAATCGGGTAGCACATCAGACCCTACTAACTATAGACCAATTTCAGTGCTACCTACCTTCAGTAAATTTTTTGAAAAACTTATTCTAAATCAATTGCAACGATTTTTTAATAAACATAACTTATTACACAACAAACAGTTTGGTTTCGCAAAGGGTCGTTTAACTACCGATGCCGGAGTTGAACTTTTAGGTCATATATATAATGCGTGGGAGGACAAATGCGATGCTTTGGGTATTTTTTGCGATTTGTCCAAGGCATTCGATTGTGTTCTTCATGAAACATTGATCAGGAAACTTCACCACTACGGAATCCGGAACGCCTCTCTGGATCTTCTTACTTCATACCTGAGTGATAGGATTCAGAGAGTTGACGTCAACGGAAAGGATCTAAAGTTAGAATGGGGGTCCCCCAGGGCTCAATTTTAGGCCCATTTTTATTTCTTATTTATATAAATGACTTGCCTTACCTCATAAAGGATAAACATGATATAGTGCTGTTTGCAGACGACACTTCACTTTTATTCAAACTCAGACGTCAGCAGCTGGTTACTGACAATGTAAATAGAGCTCTTGCTAATGTAGTTAACTGGTTTAATGTTAATAACCTACTTCTTAACGAGAAAAAAACTAAATGTATTAAGTTTACGATACCTCATGTTAGACAAGTAGAAACTAGTGTCCTCATAAAGGGTGAAGTGTTGAAACCCGAAGATACCACAGTATTCTTAGGCATAACCCTGGATGCCAAGCTTCAATGGGGCCCCCATATAGATAAATTGTCAAAAAAGCTTAGCTTTGCAGCATACGCTGTTAGAAAAATTCGTGATTTAACTGATTTAGAGACAGCCCGTTTAGTTTAGTTATTTTCATAGCGTGATGTCGTACGGTATTCTGCTGTGGGGAAATGCCGCCGATATTCAGACAATTTTTGTTTTACAAAAAAGGGCAATTCGTTCGATTTATAAATTAAGTCCCAGATACTCCCTCAGAGACAAATATAAAGAGATTAATATAATGACTGTGCCTTCTCAGTATATTTATTCAAATCTGCTGTATGCACATAAAAATATTAATCTCTTTAAAAGATACAGTGATATCCATAATGTCAATACTAGAAACAAACAAAAATTTGTTGTTCCTAAGACCAGGCTCAAGAAAATAGGTGGCTCGTTTAGATGCCAATGTATTCGTTTTTATAATAAACTTCCTAGCCTCATTCAAGAACTAAGCCTAAATAAATTCATATCTTTTATAAAGCGTAAATTATGTCAGTAAGCCTATTATACTGTTAAAGACTATATTGAGGATAAAACGGCCTGGGATTGAGTTGATCCAATAAATCTACACTGAATGTTGTTTTTTATTATTATTATTATTTTGCTATTTTTACTCTTTTTTTTATTATTTCACATGACATGAATATTAATTGTATGAATATTACTTTTATTATTGAGAATTTGAGGACTATGTGGGTCATTGTTTCACTTTTGATTATGGTTTGGCAGTTTGAGTAGTTAGTGGCAATTTCTGTGTGGTTCTTTCATCAAAAGACCATTTCAGACACCGATCTACATGGTCATCAAATGATCTGACCAACAAAATTATAACCGTTTCTTTTTTTTTAATATACACATTGACATTGATATTTTTTTATATATACGATGACATGAATATTTACTTTGTAAAGTATCGTATTGTTTTAATTATTGTGAATGTGAAGACTATGTGGGTCTTTTTTTAATTTTGTTTTCTTTCGTTCCGTATTGTTTTAATTATTGTGAATGTGATTTTCTTTCGTTCTCAGTAATCACGATCTGACAGTTTGAGTAATTTATGTGGCCTACCCAAATGTCCTTTCTTTGGTACTGTTCGTCAAAGCGTTGGGCTCCTTATTTTCCGAGTTGAGCTAAACGATTAGTGACAAATGCTTGCACTGACTGGACAGGTCCACTCAATCTGTGTGGTTCTTTCTTCAAAAGACCATTTCAGACACCGATCTACTTGGTCATCAAATGATCTGACCAACAAAATTATATCCGTTTCTTTTTTTTTATATACACATTGACATTGATAATTTTTTTATATATACAATGACATGAATATTTACTTTGTAAAGTATCGTATTTTTTTTATTTTTTTTATTATTGTGAATGTGAAGACTTTAGCTGCCGGGGTCGCGTGATTGTTCGAAAGAGATACCGTGACCCTGGCACATGGGCAACTGATGGAACACGGGTGGGTTTTAGTCAGTAAAAGTCTGACACGCCCTCCCGCTCCGCCCAGAGCGGGAGAAGTCATTTGATGATTTCCCATCCTGAAAAAATAAAAAAAATGTGAAAACTATGTGGGTCTTTTTTTAATTTTGTTTTCTTTCGTTCTTAGTAATCATGATCTGGCAGTTTGAGTAATTTATGTGGCTTACCCGAATGTCCTTTCTTTGGTACTGTTCGTCAAAGGTTGGGCTCCTTATCTTCCGAGTTGAGCTAAACGATTAGTGACAAATGCTTGCACTGACTGGACAGGTCCACTCAATTTGTGTGGTTCTTTCTTCAAAAGACCATTTCAGTCACCAATCTACATGATCTTCACATGATGTGAACAAGATTATGTCTGGACTTTAAAAGAGACTGTGACCTCTGAGTTTGTTTCGGCCTTTCTTCTCAGAGTAGTCAGTTAGGAAACGCCGAAATCATCTAGTTTAAAAAAATATCATTGACATGTAAAAGTGTTTGTACAAACCTACTTACAGAAATAAAATCATTTATTATTTATCATTTAAAAACGAGCTGAGAGTAGTGGTGGCCCAGTGGTAACGGCCCCAACTTACGAGTTGCAGGTCGTGGGTTCGATCCTAGACAGGCGTTTTACTTTGTGTAAATAATTTCATCACCACTGCTCTCAAAACGGTGAAGAAAAACATAGTGTGCAAACCGGCATGTCCTAGTACAAAAAATCCAAGACATGTGACATCTACCAACCCGCACTGGGCCCGCGTGGTGGATTACGGCCCACTCCCTCTCACTGAGAGGAGGCCTGTGTCCCAGCAATGGGACAAATATAGGCTGATTATGATGAAACGAGCTACCTATCTAATCCTCTGCTTCTGCCTCATCATCTGCCTTTTCCAAACTAGGGATTTTGGTGTCTCAGCTTCCAATCTAACCGAATGCAGTTGAGTACCAGTATTTTTCATAGAGCGACTGCTTATCTGACTTCCGTAACGACTGTCCAAGTCCAAAGATCCACGTAAGACAGCCGGGATCAACAGCTTATCGTGCTATTTGAGGCATCGGTCGTGGCATATGAAAATGGTCACCCATCCACGGACCAACTGTGGTCTGCCTCTCTCTGCTTCTGACAAATCCTTCTAAAATACAAAAGCAATTAACGTATTACTGCGTAAGCAATAGAAATCAATCTCCCTAAATAAATATTAAAGTCTTTAAGCATTCACCCGCATTTATTATTTATTTCTAAAGATATACATCAAACAATTTACTACGTTTGCCAGTCTAAGCACAACTAGGCATAGTAAAAATGCTTGCCAGGGATCAATAAAAAGTAATAATTTAGCACCTTAGAGGTTGAGGCAAGGTGATGAGCGGAGCGAGCTACTTTTGTCAACCCGCTAACCAAAAACGTAGAACTCTTTTTCCGAATGTCCCTAAATCTCAGGGGTAATTCATAAAAGGACGGACGGACGGTAGGAAAGGCTTTTATTATTGTAGTTCAACAAAATTAATTTCATACGAAAAAATTCAAGTGCAGAAAAAAAGGGACGGTATGATCATTTGAATTGCTACCTTAACGTATCCTCTCTGCCTTGGGTAGCTCGCCACCCGATAAGGACCAGGCCTAGGTCGACGGTGCATTGTGTTTCACGCGCAACTCAAACACATGTCAGCAGCCAGCCAGGGTCGCGGTTTTTTCGAAAGAGTTACCTTGGCCCTGGCAAAGGCAACTGAAGAAATACAGGTAGGTTTTAGTCAGTAAAAGTCTGACACCTCCTGCTTCGCCCAGATCAGGAGAAGTAATTTGAAGAGTTCCTACCCATAGAAACAAAAACAAAAGGTTATTTTCCTTGTTGCGATTTACACGACTTACATCAAGCGAAACGCGCGCGCGAGTCTTATTTCTGTTCATCGCTTCGCTTATCGCGTCGTCTAAGCAAGTTCTTTCATTTGTATTTTTCGTACTTGTGGTCGCAAGACTCATGGCGTTTGAGCGTGTAACTCGTGGCCATGAGGCTAATTCGCAGCAATTATGGGAAAAGAGTGTCAGCAGAGAACATAAACAAACTGGTTGATTATAACTAAGTCGAGCACGGATCGGGTGGGAGGCACCCACCCCAACTATAGAAGCGTCAAGTCGGCACCCTCATAGGCGGTTGTCTTTTGCCGGGCCTCTCCCAGGTAATTACAGGTCTCACCAGACGGGGTCAGACCGAGGTGTCGTGAAGAAAGCGACGTTGTCAGTCAACGTCGTGGCACGCCTACAATTAACAAATAGCAACCACACACATAGGTGCACGTTGCAATGAACATGCAATTTTTTACATTTTATATTCTAGGTTTTGGAAAAAAAATCACTGCTGAAAAAACTCTCTCTTCGAATCGCTCTGCTACTCTACTGAACACCCACCTTAAAACAGAATTGCTAGTATTTTAAAAGGGTTGAACGACCGCCTATGGCACGGTACCTTGCGTTTGACTGCATTGCCGTGGGTCTACGGCACACCATCACATTATGTGGAAATATTCAGTACATATCCCATACTTGTGTGTAGTTGTACGTGACATAAGAAACATGGTTTATTTCCAGCGTTATTTACGGCGAGAACTTTGAATAGCTTGAAAGAGATTGGTGTTTTTGGCAGCATTTGTGATATTTCCTTTTACTGAAAGGAATGACTCATCAGTTACATGGTCAACTACTACTGCAACTAAGGTTCATTTGTGGACTATGTTAGAAGTCCAAAAGTCTAACAATCAATCTTACCATCGGGTATCATGTTAATCAGTTCCTGGGTTGTGGAGGTCAGATACCGACTACCTAGTCACTCCTTTTAAAATACTGGTCAGCTGCATTCGGCTAGAGTGGAAGCCGGCACCAACATAGGTGGGGAAATGGCTAGGTATATGACGGGATACATGGTAAAATTTATTCACTATAATTACAGACAATAACGTTCAATTGGTTCCATTACTGATCAGAAGGGCGAGCAATGAGCTGAGGGCTGATAAAAATAAATAAAAGGCAGGTGAATACTGGGCTTTTCTACTTATGGGTTGTCCAATCATTTGAGGGTTTTTGCAGATGATGTGATCAAAAAGCTAACATGAGATTAAACAGCATGAATCTATAGCTGGAACTGGGAACTAGGAGATAGGAATAAGTAATTGTGATGTCTTCGAATTTTCGGTTCTATTGTAGAACGTACCTGTTACCTCACGATATTTTCCTTCAGAGTTTTGAGAGTTGTAACCAAATTTTTACACAAATTATTTGCGTGGGTTCCAACCCCTGTTAGCATTTAGTTCATTTAAACCGTATAACAGATAGCTACTATTGAATTCTCGAAGAGACGATCACGTTTTTCGAAAACTTAAACTCCTTTGTTCTAGAGAGCAAATTCTTATGGAGAAGTTTGATCAAGATACGTGGGACACTCAGAAAGTTTTGCGAAAATAAAAAGAAGTGTTCTATAGGTAAATATTTTTTCAAAATACTCTCCACTAGCCTCTATGCAGTTTCATGCGTCTGAACCAGTTTTTGAAACACTTTTTCCAGTCCGCCGCAGACACATCGTTTACAGCCTGCTCGAACGCTAACAGCGCATCTTCCGGCGCCGAAAATTGTATCCCTTTGAGCTGATATTTAATTTTTGGGAATAAAAAGAAGTCACACGGTGCTAGATCACGGCTGTAAGGAGGGTGACCCAGAAGTTTGACCGGAGTGCTGTCCAAGAAGTCCCTCGTTTTGAGCGCGGTGTGCGTGGGTGCGTTGTCGTGGTGGAGCAGTAGCCCGCGGAGCTCTGTGTTTGATCGCTTGTTGCTCACAACAGAGAAAACTTCTGCCAAGCATTTGGTAGTATACCATTCGGCGTTGATGCTTCTTTGGTTCCGTAAAGGGATCGACACCAAGTAGCCAGTCAAATTGAAAAAGCTCGCGATCAAAATCTTCCCCCGCTTCTAGATCGCTTCACTTTGGTAGGCGTTGATTCGTTTTGAAACACCCAAACCGTCGACTGGCGCTTCGTTTCTGGATCGTATTGATAAATCCAGGACTCATCACATGAAATAATTTCGTAAACACGCCGAGACGAGCCTGCTTCAAATTTGTTTATCACGGCACCATTCCACCCGGGCCTGCTTCTGGGCATCGGTGAGGTTGTGCGGCACCTAGCGTGAAACTTTCCTCCTCACGCGAAGATGCATGTATAGAATCTCGTGAAGGCTTCCCGATCCAATCTGCAGCACCTATGTGTTGAATCTCCTGATACGTAATCCGCCTATTGTCTTGGATTAAATTTTTCACTTTAGCTGGGAAGAAGAAGTGGTGGAACAAACTCCCCAGCAGCACAGCTGTCTGTTAAGTTAGAAGAACTTGATTCTATACCATATCGTGTAAGTAATCTATACTAATATTATAAAGAGGTAGGTAACATTTGTTTGTAAGTTTGTAAGTTTGTATGTAGGGGGTAATCTCCGGAAGTAATGAACCAATTTTAAAAATTGTTTCACTGGTAGAAAGCTACATTATTCGTGAGTGCTATAGGTTATAAATTATAAAGATATCATGCATATTAGCCGAACTATCTCAATTTTTGTCTAGCCAGGCGGAAAAAAATTGCTCTTACAACAGAGTTATTTGCATGCGCTGCCTTAACGGCTGTATATAATTCAAAACAATGTATCGCAACCTAGTCCGCTTTGAATAGTTCTACAAAAGAGTCTGCAACACCATATATCTATCTTTCATAATTTAGCAGATATAGTAGCTTTTATGTGTTAAAAAAAGTATTTTTCGACGTACTTACCTTTGGACTATTTTTTAAACAACAAAATATTAGACCTTATCGAAAAAAATATTATTATGATCTCAAGAACATCATAGAGATACGATTTTCCCGAAACAGTATGTCAATTGTTTAAATGGTTTCGAAGATAATACAAAATTAACTAAATCGCAAAATGCCGCCGTCCATTTACGAACCGCATTAGAACATGCTTTGTACGGACGTTTTATCCATTTACCATAGATGACAAGCTTTTGATGCTATTAGGACAGTATTATAAATAACAGGGGTAAAATATTTTTTTCTAGATGCCCCAGGAGGCACTGGGAAAACATTCCTCGCAAATTTGGTATTGGCAAAAGTCAGACAATCCGGGAAAAATGGGCTAGCTGTTGCCTCTTCAGGGATTGCCGCAACTCTAGTAAATGATGGGAAAACAGCACACTCCACCTTTAAGCTACCATTGACAGTATCATTGGAACAACAGTCAGTATGCTCCATACTTAAAAATGGACCGCTCGGGAAACTGTTACAAGAAAGAAAGAAAGAAGAAAAGAAAGAAAATACATTTATTTAGCACAGTTGAAAGGCACATAACAGTTAGTTATACAGCAGGAAAGAATAAAAAATAAAATAAAAAAAGTGTAAGGTGAGATGTCAGAAACTAGCATTACAGTGTGCCTCACGGCTGCGCCAAAAAGGCCCAGTTCAGCAAAAAAGCCAGACAACTAGTGCCTGACGCTGGTTTTCAACTGGACCTGAAGTGTGAGCGGACGGATGTAAATCAGTTTTATATCAAAGCTGCAACGTGATATGTGTATGCATTTATAAATGAAATAAATTTGAATCGACAAACAAATAAACACATATAATTAAAATAAAATACATAGTAACGATACGATATGTACATATTGATATAGTTAGTTAGTTAGTCAATCAATTTATTATCTAGTGTAAATAGTTGTATGAAGTATTGTAAAAAAATTATGTAAGTAAGCAAATAAACATTTGAATGCACAGAGTAACACTGAATAAGACTGCAAATAATCGGCTGGTAAATAAATAAGCAAAGCGGATGCACGATAGGCCTCAACATGTAAAATTTAAAATTTATTTTTCGAAAAGAGTCAGAAAGCAAACTGCTTTAACCTCTAAGTCCCTGAGATACCACATTTGGTATCTACACAAGAGACATCTTTATTTTGGGACGAATGTACCATGAGTCATAGAGCTCATGTTGAAGCAGTAAACCGAACGCTTAAAGACCTCAGAAACTCAGATGCTGTTATGGGTGGTTTTAGTTTTGTTTTTGCGGGTGATTTTCGGCAAACACTGGCTGTATTAACAAAAGGAACACGCGCCGATGTTCAGGGCATGCTTAAAATCATCTTACTTATGGAGTTTCGTCGTAACTCTCAATTTACGAACAAACATGAGAGCTTATTTGAGCGACAACTACGATAACGACTTTCCGCATCAACTACTAAATCTTGGAGAAGGAAAAATTATTACTGTTGGTAGCACCAACAGCACTAGCGTCTAGCGATGACATTAACCTTGACGATAGATTAGGTCACATATTACATAGGTTAGAACATCCGATAGACGCTATTTATCCCGGTCTTGAAAATTTATTGGAAAGAGATTATCATTGGCTTTGTTCCAGGGCAATAGTGTCTCCTAGAAACGATATAGTGAATGAGATAAATAAACTGATTTTAGAGAAAATTCCCGGTCAAATCAAACACTATAAGTCCATTGATACGGTGTGTAATATTGAGGATACAGTGCACTATCCTCAAGAATTTTTAAATTCTTTGAGCTCTTCTGGCCTACCTCCTCATGACCTTATGTTAAAAGTTGGCATTCCTATCATGCTATTAAGAAACTTGAGCCCCCCAACATGTGTAATGGCTGCTGGCTGCTATGTAATGACTGCTTATAAAAGAGTTGTGGGAGAATATAATCGTGGCGACCATTCTCACAGGGCCAGCAGTGGGACAACTGGCTTATATTCCGCGGATACCCATGATTCCGACGGATTTACCCATACCGTTTAAAAGGCTACAGTATCCCGTCAAAATCTCTTTTGCCCTCACTATAAATAAGTCCTAGGGTCAAACATTCTCTCTGGTGGGCATTGATCTGAAAAAGTAGTGTTTTTCCCATGGACATATGTTGGCTTATCTTGGGTTGGAACTCCTGAAAGACAATATATTATATTTTGGTACCAAATAATAGCATTACATCTAATATAGTATACAGAAATGTTTTGAATAATTAAATTTAACATAATTTATTCAATCATAATCATTTCATTCACTCATTTGAAATCCGGTTATATAGCCAACGTGGCATGCAAATACATACATACATACATATGCAATAAAAACAAAACCCTCCTTTTGGCAGTCAGGAAATAAATCATAGAACTCACAAGTAACCCTATCCAACTGTTACCCACCGATCAGAATGAAACTTTGCACATCGATATAACACTAAAAAATATTGAACCCGTGTTTTTTATTTTTCTGGAATCCACTTTTTAGGGGTAGAAACCACCCCTAATAACCCCTAAGTAGGCTAACCCACGTAACTCTGGGTAGAGTGAGTTTATTCGACTGCTTTTCATCAGCACATTACGACCTTGACCACAAATAGGCTAACCCACCTTAACCCTAATATAACTTATCCACAAACCGTTACAACCCTTATAAACCTAGGGGGTGGTTTCTACCCCTAAAAATTGGATTCCGGAAAAGTAAAAAAACACGGGTTCAATATTTTTTAGTGTTATATCGATGTGCAAAGTTTCATTCTGATCGGTGGGTGACAGTTGGGTTGGGTTACGTGTCAGTACTAACCAAACCACACTCATAATTTCATCACAAGTTAAAATATTTACCGCCCAACGAAGTGGGCACGGGCTCAGCTAGTTAATATTATAAAACAAAACAAAACATATATTATTCGCCATATGTCAGCTAGCACACGCCAATATACGAACAAAACATTGAAAACTAAACTCAAGCTGAAATAAATAATAAAACAAAATCGTAAACAGAACGTAAAACTTAAATAAAGCCTCCAGGTATAAAGGGCGTGCCCGCTTACATATTCAACGATGCAAAATGATACATACAACATTAATTTTTGTTTATGCGAAACCCGAAACACGGGTCTAGTATTTTTATGTAAAGAATCTATGAAAAAAATTTCAAAACTGTATCATTAATAATCACAAAGTTATAAGCTTGATAAGTTACCTGGTTGTCCACGCAAAAACATATGCAGATCACCACAAACAGCTAGTGTACGTACCATCTCCGTGTAATGGACGTTTGAATACGAGAAAGACATGATAATTTTAAAATCGAAACAAAACACTAAGGCCCGCGACTTGGAAGCATAATTAAATATTTTTGGTACAAAATATAACATGGTGTAAAAATTATTGGAATCGATTCAGTTACTGATTCTGAACAAACTATATTCAGGTTTCGCATATACTAAAAATAATCTTGTATACATACATTGATGCATATAGCTAAGTTGAAGTTACAATAGTTAAACTAAGACCTCCGGAGTAAAAATAAAATAACAGTTAATACAAATAACAATAACAAAAACCATGGTCAGCAAGTCGACCAGTCACCACAAGCAGCACCCGTTCACGAGCATAACGCAAAGGTCAGCCATTACCCCCCTCGCCATATTATACCATTAAGGTGGTAACCCGACCCCCGATGCTACCGCAAGCAGTGACATCTAAGGGAGCATGAAATTGGAACGTACCTATTTTTACTTATAAATAATCATTATTTTTATAATAGTTTATAACTGGCCAGTCTCTCATACAAAAAAACTGTTTTTCGCAATATTTTCTTAGTGGCCTGGTATATCTATGTTTACTTTTATGAAATAGTATTATTATTACCTTTATGAGTAATTTTGACTGGACCAACGTCTACACTGGTCGGAGTTATTATGGTATTTGTTCAGTTAGGCTGTTCAACAAATTCAAGGTTGCTCAGCACGCTATAGAGCGGGCTATTTTCGGAGTTTCTTTGAAGGATAAAATCAGAAACGAAATTATTTGGAAAAAACACCGGAGTTCCCGACGTAGCTTGCAGAGTGAGCAGATTAAAGTGACAGTGGCCTGGCCATGTCTATTGAAGGACGATGGCCAGTGTAGCGTGAGAACGGTGCTGTGGTCCTGTCAGGGTCGCGAGATTTGTTCGAAAGAGTTACCGTGGCCTTGCAATATAGGCAACTGAAGGAACACGGGTGGGTTTTAGTCAATAAAAGTCTGACACGCCCTCCCGGTCCTCCCAGAGCGGGAGACGTCATTTCATGATTTTCCACCCACAAAAAAAAAAAAACATTTTGATAATTCTTTTTTCATTGGATAGGGTATACCTTGCCAAGTATTATTAGTACATTACCTACAAAAAAAAAACTTTTTGACACAAATTGAAACCGCCGAAAAAACTGAAAAACAAAAAATAATAAACCTTAAAATTTTGAGTCGGCGCTGAAAAGTCAATGAGCAAAGATCACTCATAGCGCCGACTCATAATTTTAAGGTTATTTACTTTTTGCTTATTAAAAAAGAATGATTAAAATCGGACTACTCTGTATAAAGTTATGCGTGGTTATACATTACAATCAGTGAGTGAACAATCAATCATCCCCTGTTTTTTGACCCTTAGGGTTCGATTTTGTTTTCCAAATTTATATGGAACTACCTCCGGAGTATACTCTTTCCAATAACAAAAAGAATTATCTCGGATTACTATGTAAAAAGTTATGCGTCATACATAAAAAAAAAATATACGCGTCGAATTGATAACGTCCTCCGTTTTTTTCGTCGGTTAAAAATGTGATGTGGTGCAGTCTGGGTGAGGCCTATCTCCAACTATCAACTCAGCCTATCGCAGTCTGGGGTAATTAGTATTTTCAGAACCTTTAATAAAAAAAATGAGATTCGTATAGTGAAAGATTAATTTTATTAGCGTTCACTAAATTTTTAGAAGTGAAATATTGTAAGTTTCTCACAATATTTTACTCTGATCGTTTCGCAAATACAGCACAACATCAATAGACAGATACATCTTTAATAACCATTGGTTGTTATCTACTTAAACATTTAGAAATCGAAATCGAAAAAGGTTTCCGAAAAGTATTAAAACTAAATAAAATTCATGGCTTCCACAGAAAGGGCGAGTTGATAGCCGATAAATAATTGATTACACGGGGATGTGGCCTTGACAATTGAAAAGGAAACAATTTCCCATTTAAAACGGTTTAGTTTCTTGTATTTGAAACATTTGAAGTTACATTTTCTAACAGGAAAATTTTAATTTCCAAATTATTGAGAAAATCGTCGTCGGAGAATTGTATTACCCAGTAACCGGGTTCTGGAGGTCAGGTAGGCAGTCATTCCATGTAAAATACTGGTACTCAGCTGTATCTCTGGTTAGAATAAATACAATTAAGATAACATAACATCACGCTTTGTTTCCCCGAAGGGTTGGGCACAGGTGTAGGTACCTATAGTACACCCACATTTCGCCTGTTATATTTAAGTCCCATGTAATAAGGGGCGAGCCTATTGCCATCAACCGGGCACAAATCTAAACTGCGGGCTGCTACTAAGAAATTCCAGATGGAAAAACCCAATAACGCTTTGCTTGACCTGGGAATCGAACCCAGGACCTCAAGCTCAGCAGTAGCGCTTGCTACCACTAGACCAACGAGGCAGTCAAATTAAATGTTTATTTATTTATGTATATTGCAATTTCTCCCCAATCAGTGCAACGCCACTTCAACTGGTTAAGAGCTTCTCGCATCCAGCAGATTCCTGCGACCTTATTTTTTTTTTTTTTTTTTTTTCAGGATGGGAAATCATCAAATGGCTTCTCCCGCTCTGGGCGGAGCGGGAGGGCGTGTCAGACTTTTACTGACTAAAACCCACCCGTGTTCCATCAGTTGCCCATGTGCCAGGGTCACGGTATCTCTTTCGAACAATCACGCGACCCCGGCAGATTCCTGCGACCTTTACATGTTCATCGATCCACCTTGTGGAAGGCCTTCCAATGCTGCGCCTTCCGGTCCATTGGCCATCCATTCTGCGAAAAATGTCCAGTCAGTTACCTCCTACGGATATGTTATGAATCTCTTCATTTATGTTTCAATCTAAGAGAGAGGGAATAGGCGGGAGAGAGAGTAGACGAGAGAGAGAAAGCCTTAAGTTAGAGAAACTCCAAGCAAAACCGCCCCATTGCGCTTTTGGCAACATTTAGCCTTCCATGAGACCAATTCTGAGCGACCACATTTCAGTGCCCTAAGTTTATCACTGGCAACTTGCACTGATACAAAGACTTTCATCTTTGGACTCTATAGTTTGTGAGACGAGAAGATATTACATCGGTAAGCGCTGCCCAGGCAAGTCGAATTCTACGATGGACTTGTTTCTCGAACTTGGACCTACTGGACAGTTTGTCCTAGGTAACATTTTCGTCCACACCTTTGAGTGTAAATGATAAATGACTTTATTTTTGCAAGTAGGTTTGTACAAACACTTTTACACGTCAATCAATTTTTTTTTTAAACTAGATGAGGTCGGCATTTCCTATCTGACTACTCTGAGAAGAAACGTCGAAACAAACTCAGAGGTCACAGTCTCTTTTAAAGTCCAGACATAATCTTGATCAGATCATGTGAAGACCATGTCTGAAGTGGTCTTTTAAGGAAAGAACACACAGCTTGAGTGGACCTGTCCAATCAGTGCACGCATTTGTAGAAACATCTCTATTCGCTGTTGCTCCGTTAACGTGGTCACAAGCGCGACAGCTGAGCGTGAGGTCCGTGGGGTTCAATTCCCAGGTCGGGCAAAGTGTTCTTAGGTTTTTTCAATAGGAATTTCTTTGTAATAGCCCAGAGTTTTGGCAGTTGGCGGTGTGATACTCCCGTGCCTCAGAAAGCACGTTAAGCCGTTGGTCCTACGCCTGATCTCTCTCCGGTCGTGTCGGATTGCCGTCCCATCAGACTATGGGAGTAAGGGAAGAGTGAGTGCCCCTGTGTCTGCGCACTCACTTTTGCACTATAGTATCTCCCGCGCCGATTGCTAGTCTTCATTGAGATTGGCCGCCTTGGCCAAAATACGGTCTGGAGGATATATTAGCTGTTAAATCTCAAACAAAGCCAAAAACTCCGATTTTGCTTTAACGTTATTTTTATCACTAAGATGGTAGATATTTTATCAATTTCGGGGGGGGGGGGGGATTGCCATAATCGCCACGCTTGGCAGGCTAGTTGGAGTTCGCAGTATCTTGATAAAATGCATAGAAAACGCGTTGCCCATTCTCTAGTAAATCCTTTAATCGCCCCTTACGACACCCACGGGATGAAATGTAATGATGCTATTCTTTAAGTCCAGCACCATACAGAAGTATAATTTGTGGTTATCAAGGTTGTAAATGATCTTTGTGCCAAATTTCATCCTAATCTGTAAGAACGTAATGCGTGGTGCGTAAAAGTGAAAACTGCCAGCCCTCTTCCTCTCTCCTAATTTTTGCGTGTCCGACAGGGTCCATATTTGATCTTGTACCATTTTTATTTTTAACCATCTATGTAGCATATGGAATGCAATAAAGAATTGAGTATTGAGTAAGATATCAAAATGTTCACATATGATAATAGTAAGATTAAAAGGATTGTTTTTACCTTGCATATAAAACCCTGTAGTCAAAAAATTCTTGCACAGTGAAACAAATACCATCTCATGAATGAGGTAATCCTTGGACAACTCCACTAATGAGACAGAAATACCTTCCTTTTCCACCAAACATGAGTAAGTCCTCAGTAGGTACTGGCTAAACGTTTTCCAGTTTTCAGTTGCATGTAATTCAGAAATGGGTCAGAGCTGTAATTATAGCTTTTCAGCAGTCACGGCAATGCAATTACTGGAAACAGAGCTTGCAGGCTGTTGAACTTTTCAGAACTCGCCGTTAATGATAAACTGGATTTAAAGTTGAATAATTTGTAAACGCTTCATTAAGGCGCACATCCTAGTTAATAACTTCAGCGCCCCAATTTCTTGACACACTTTCAATCAAAATCTAAATAATTTTAAAGGACAGTGTTTATTCATTGCTTCATTTGATCAAAAAAATTGTCAACGCAACAACGTAAATCGTATTTTTTTTTTAATTATTTTAATATTATCGTCATCATTTCAGCCGAAAGATGTCCACTGCTGGACATGGCCTCCCCTACAATCGCCACGATTGGCAGGCGGGTTGGCGATCGTAGTGTGGTGGTAAAATACATAGAAAGAATGGACAGCAGCCCATTCTTTTGTATGTTGCCTTTTATGACATATTCTCTGGGAAAACAGATAGGGAATGCTTAGTTTGATTGACGTGTAGAAGTTTTTATACAAACGTAATAATGACAGAAATAAAATCGTTTATCGAAACATAACATTGCAACATTAACAGAATTTATCTTTACTATCTATACTTCTATACTTTAATGTTAACTCTGTCTGTATGTTACGATTTCACGACTAAACTACTGAACCGATTTTCATGAAATTCGGTACGGGTAAAGTTTGAAGCCCAAGAAAGGACATAGGCTATTTTTATTCCGTAACTTTATCTGCGTCCGTGATAAACGACATTTACGCCGACGAAGTCGCGGGCAAAAACTAGTTAAAAATATATCAAAATATAATAGAGAAACAACTTACTCAAGATATTTCTGTTCAAGATTTTGCAATTCCACAACAAAAAACCCAAGCAATTTGCAACAGCTGCATTTCTAAACGTTCTGAGCGAAATTAAAGTACGCTTTACGAGCTATATAAAATGTCTTATGATGGGTTTATGAGCTATCCTGGTAGAGGTTTATTTAGAGACATGATATATTGGGCTTATATCGTCGTTGTAATAATCATAAAAAGGGTATTCTCTTCGTGAGTGGTTTGCGATGAGGCGATTGATGAGAATCGAGTGTCGGGACATCCTCATCCGAATCTTTCCCTCTGCTTTTGCTTCTTCCTGTTACCATGGGTCGGCCTTCTTAATCATATGGCCATACGGCCGTGGACCGATTTCAAGAAATATTTTTGAATGAATAGGTTCTTCAGGGGTCGGCTTTATTGTAAGTAATCAGCAAAAGATATGAAATTCATTCTTAAAAATCTACCAAAGCAAATTCAATAAAATTTATATGGGTGGTCCCATATGAATTTCATATCTTTTGCTGCGTCTTACAGAGACAGTAATTGTACCATAGCTTTAGGACATTGTAAGCTTACAGAGACAGTAATTGTACCATAGCTTTAGGACATTGTAAGAAGTTTAAAAAATATGGAAAGAAAATTGAGAAATAAATATGAATAGCACCCTAATTGCGTAAAATACTATCATTCGGAATATGAATCATTTTGACAGATATTGTTAATCCATTACTTCAAATGTTCGCAAAATTTGTCTGCTCAGCAACGTAAATACCGCAATGAATGTTGTTGAACTGTCAAAATGGAAGCCATACCCACTGTTAGTGAGAGACGTAACTATCCTTCTGGAGAAGAACAAAGGCTACTTTACAACCTTTACAATTGTATTAAAAAAATATAAAATACGTAATACAGGAAAATTCAAATTCAAAATTTTATTTCAGACCAGGGATCCATAGAGTGTTAGTAAGAACATAGCCTATTTTAGTAAACTCAATAATTAAAAAATACAGTAATAATACATTAATTGGCTACATGAACATATGCGCGCACATGCCTGCCAGCCCAGAGCCTGATGAATGGTACAACAACCTTATCTGCCAGTTTCGCTAATATATTGTCAAAGCCACAAAGTCAAAAAAACAAACAAAGTTACAAAAAAAGTCTCGGACTAGTAAATTATGAGTAATTTTTCTGAAATTGCAAACCATTCGATCTTCTAAATTTAATAATATACGTTTTATTCTAGAACACCTATATAGAAAACCAGGTATCCCTGTAGGTTAAAACAGTCAGAAACTCCCTCTACAAAAGCTGGACTGGTCGTAATCTCTCAAAAGAACGCATGACTCACTCCTTAAGAACACAAGCTGGCACAAAGCCAAATAATTCCAGGATAAAGAAGAGCTTTCCAGTATTTTTAATGGGTCAGATTAAATTCTTGTACATTCTTTATTGTAATTTTGTTGCAAGTCCAAAAATAACTCTACTTCTAAGCTAACTTTGGATTTGGTTAATAGTGTCAAAATTGAGTTCCATACAAAATTGTAAAAAAATTAACTACCTAGTTCTTACCTCTTAACAATAAAAATGAGACGTGATTTTCATAATTAAAAAAGAATCTTTATAATTTTATTTATATTTCTCGTAACTACCAACCTACCCCAAACAGAAGTCATTAACCCATAAAACGTAAAAGCGTCATTCATTGCATCCGAAACTCTATCAAGTAGACAAAGTAACCGAACATTCCCAGCGCTGTTCCCAAAACATCCAGCTATGAATATAACGTCCATATTTGTATACCATACATTCACGTTTCCTCTTAAAATTCTATACAAGTAGCCGTAAAGAGTGCAAGGAAAAGTAATCTTAATAACATTCAGCAATGCGACCTCAGAATTGTAAAACAAGACTGTCTGTCGCCGTACAATGTTGGAACACATGATACCGCTGTATCGACCCGACAAAGCGACGCGCGCACTCAAAAACCTACGACAGAGCGCCAAAATATTTCAAAAATGGAATAAAAATACAAAATACTAATCGGCCAATAAATAAAAATATTAAATGATAATTGAGAAATTAAATGAAAACCATTTTTGTGCATTTAAATTGTGGAACAAAGTGAGTCATCGAATTTAAATTTTTGAAAATGTTTGTCGATTTTTTTGGATTTTTAGTTAAACTCAAGCTATGTTTTATTGAGGCTTTTTTATGAGTTTTTTATGTGTTACGTAGAGTTTTGAGGTGGCTACGAGGCCGACAGGGACGGCCTGCGCCCAGTAGTATTCGAGTCGCGGGAACGCGTCGACGTCTGGCGAAAAACAGACGTCAAAGAAAAAATAATTTTCCAAAATAAACGTTTTTCAACCCAGAACATAATGAAATAGTGTCAAAATACCGCAGTGTTTTACAAAATATTGTTTTCTTCAACGTGTTTTGTTTTAAATGGTAACAGTGAGATACGAGCTTTAATGAGGCTGGTTAAATGAATATCTAGACCTTTATTTATAGTCTACACGATACATTTAATTACCGTTTGCAACCCATTAAGTGTTTCAGTCGATATTCCAATAAATAACTTGTTATTTCATAAGAAAAACGTCAAAAGAATACCGTCAAGTCATTACTGCATTATGTCAATCCGCGTAAGGTATTTTTTTTCGCCTATTTTATTTTAATTCTGTATTAAATTTACTAAAATTATTTTCAATTAAAATGAAAATGTTTTCACATGATTATGTAACTTGAAATGTTTATTTCATTCGAGTTATAATTGAAATATCACAACAGAATTGTTCGAATTTTCTTTGATTGCATGTTTGTTATACATTTTCGTGTTTCTACTCGAATGTGTTCCGTTGTTTTAGTGGTTTGTGACGTCAAGACTTATAGTTTGAGGTTAGGTTATGTAATAGTGCTTTTAACGTACAAAAAAGGTCTAAGTTTTCAGGGATCATTTTGTTCTAGTTACTTCTTATAGTTATATTGACAGGCCAGTGTAAGTTGGTGTGAAGCGTTCGATCAGCGTAAAACTACGCGTGAGTGAAATAAAGGGTTATGCGTTAAAATATCATGTTAGATTAGCTTTATATGCTCGCTTTTAAGACTGTTGGCTGAACAGTTATACTACAAAGCTCTATTAAAATAATTATTATTACCATTTTATCCGCTTATGAAATCTGTTTAGGTGGTATATTGGTGGTTTTGTATACAGTAAATTCGTAGGTAGCTTGATAACAATGTATTATGTAAATTAGAGTACCTTCTAGTCTTACCAATGGGTATTGTACTACCCAGTGATGCGATTGTGGAGGTCAGATAGTCATTCGCTCTTTGTAAAATACTGATATACGGAATCCGGGTGGACTGAAAGCTGACTGCATCATAGTTGGGAAAATGCTATATAAATAACAGTACCCACTAGTCTTACCAATGGGTACCGTGTTACCCAGTAAATGGGTTGCGGAGGTCAGATAGGCAGTCACTCTATGTAAAATACTGGTACACGAAATTCGGGTAGACTGGAAGTCGACCCCATCATAGTTGGGAAAAAGCTATATCAATTAGAGTACCCACTAATCTAACCAATGGGTACCGTTTTACCCAGTAAATGGGTTGCAGAGGAGGAATACGGGTAGACTGGAAGTTGACCAAATCATAGTTGGAAAAAGGCTAAGAAAGTTGAAT
This sequence comes from Aporophyla lueneburgensis, assembly GCA_932294355.1. Taxonomy (NCBI): domain Eukaryota; kingdom Metazoa; phylum Arthropoda; class Insecta; order Lepidoptera; family Noctuidae; genus Aporophyla; species Aporophyla lueneburgensis. The sequence goes on along the minus strand of OW028758.1, from coordinate 21,890,463 downwards.
TTTGATTAGGTACCTATTTCAGGTAATTAAATCTAAACAAAAGCTATGTGGCTCCTGACACGTGCTAACATAAATTTATCAGCAGCTTTACATTCATAATATTATTAAATCAATGTGTATCATGTAACTATTGATGGGGTTGTGGCAAAATAACAAAAACCGCACGGGGCGGTTGATCAGGTTAAGCTACTCTTGCTGTGGTTTGACTTTGGATGGGTGACCATCTATATACTAAAAGCCCTCCGTGCTTTGGAAAGCAGATTGAGCCAGTGGTCCCGGCTGTCATCCTGGATCTTTGGCAGTCGTTACGAGACGTCAAAATCCCAAAACTGTGAAAACCAGTCTAACCAAAGAATACCAGAAACTGGGTTGCCGAAGTCCAATAGACAGTTGCTTTATGTAAAACTAGCTTCTGCCCGTGACTTCGTCCACGTCAAATTTTTGCTCCCCTGACCCTTCCCGTCGTATCGAATTGCCTGCCAGTTCTCGTGCATTTTACATTGCTGCTCCGCTCCTATTAATTGTAGCGTGATGTTATTTAATTTATCGCCTTCCTCAATAAATACGCTACCTAACACAAAAATAATTTTTCAATTCAGACCAGTAATTTCTGAGATTACCGCGTTCAAACAAACAAACAAACGAACAACAAACAAACTTTTCAGCTTTATAATATTATGGTATAGATTTATTACATTTGAATTATTATGGCTAAGTCATTACAGCCACATGGGTCGACCGATCAGGTGAAACAAGTGCCGTGGTTGGACCTTGGTAACGATCTTTATATACCAAGACCCCTCATTGTAAAGCACGAGGAGCTGTTGGTCCCGGTTTTCATTCAGGCATCTTTGATAGCTGTTACGAAGCCCGAAAGTCTAATATATCAGTCTTACCAAAGAGTATCATTTTACTCAATAATTGAGTTGTGGACGTCCGATAGGCAGTCACTTTATGTAAAACTAGCCGCCGACTTTGTCTGCGTTAAATTTCTTGTTCCCCCGACCCTTCCCGTCGCGTCGAATCGCCTACCCATGCGATTTTCCCCGCATTTGCAACATTTTTTATTACTGCTCCGCTCCTCTTCGTTGTAGCGTGATGTTATATAATTTATAGCCTTCCTCAATAAATACGCTACCCAATACGAAAATATTTTTTCAATTCGGGCTAGTAGTTCCTGAGATTACCGCGTTCAACCAAACAAACAAACAAACTCTTCAGCTTTATAATATTAAGTATAGATAGTATATAATATTGGTTTTCAGCAGCATTTGGGTAGACTGAAAGTTGGCCTTACATGGTTGGAAAAACGCTACGCAATGTACCATAGACATTTACATAGTAATATGGGCCTGTAGCGTCCCACGGCAGGGCAAAAACCTCTTCCTATGCATAAAGAGCGCAGGCGTTGATTGCTCTTGCTTGCTACGTACGAGCTACTTCATAACATTTACATCATTGCGATAGGTATTACTTTAAAAGTGGCGTTCCGCGCATAAAGGTACCAGTAGGGAGGTATTGAGTTAAGGCCGGATGTAGAATCTAGAAGAGTCCCTTTATTATGCTGATTACAAAAAAAAAACCTAATACTTTTTTTTTGTAACAGACATCCAAAGTCGAAATTCTGAAAAAACTAGTTCAGAGAAAATGGAGTTTGAAAGTTAAGGTTACAAAAAAACAATGTTGTCTATAGAAGTTAATCTTATCTTATCTTATCTTAGCGATAAATCGATCTAGCTAGGATTCATTTTTATAAAATGTCGTTTTATTCATGTTTTCAATGATCAACTTTATCGATAATCAACTTGAACATAAACTTATTATTTTAAACACAATTTACCAAAAAATACCGAGCGAAACTCGGTCAACCAGATATTTATGTCAAATTGTAGCAAATTTGCTGTAGAACAATAATCAGTAAAAATCACGAAATGCCATATTTTCACCCGATTTTTACAAAAAAACGCAAATAACTTGGAAACTAAATGCCGACATCTGGTACCTTTATGCGCGGAACGCCACAAATAGTCAAGTGACACAATCAATTTGTCATCATCATAATCATCGTTTCAATCGAAAGACGTCCACTGTTGGACATAGGCCTCTCCCAATTTAGGGGGCTTTGCCATAATCGCCACGCTTGGCAGGCGGGTTGGCGATCGCAGTATGGTGGTAAAATGCGCAGAGAACGCTGCTTCCCAGGCTCTAGTAAGTAATGTGTTCTAGTATCTATTTAGTATACAGGCGGAAATTATTATGGACCTTGTCGTTAAATTATAACAGCTGTATGACTCGATCGAAGGGTACACTACCCTTGCCGCAGTCGGTTCTTATATGGCTTTTTTTTGTATGGGATCAATCAAATGACTTCTCCCGCTCTGGGCGGAGCGAGCGGAGCGGGAGGATGTCAGACTTTTACTGACTAAAACCCACCCGTGTTCCTTCAGTTACCCATATGCCAGGACCACGGTATCTCGTTTGAACAATCTCGCGACCCTGGCAGGCATCGGTTCTAGCAGACCCCTTCAGTGCTGCTGATATCTCTTTGAGGCGCGGGTGGAACACTACGCGCCGTCGACACGGGCCTGGGTACTTACTCTCGAATTTAATTCCAATAGATCGACATTGGAATTGTCAGTCAAACGTCAGTGATTGGCTGGACTCACTGAGTCTAGCCAATCCCTGACGTTTAACTCAACCAACTGACGTTTGACCAATGTCGATCTATTGGAATTATATTCGAGAGTAAGCACCCATGTCCTTACTGGGCGGCGAGCTACCCATTGCTCGCCACTCGCAAGCCCGCGCCTACGGTGGCCGGGAGTCTGCGTTCGACTCCCGACGCCCGGGGCATCTTTTCCTAGTCTTATATGGCTGACCATTCATTACATATATGTACCTATCGAGACCTTTGGTCTCACCAGTCGTTAGTAGATCTTTGATAGTATGTAGTTTCGCGTCGACAGAAGACCAAAAATTCTGACAACTAGTATTTCCAATGGTATCGTGTTACCATTGTTGTGGAGGTCAGATATGCAGTCGCTTTATGTAAAAAACCTGGTATTCAGCTGCATCTGGTTGGATTGGAAGCTGACCCCAACATATTTCGGAAAAGGCTATGCAGATGATGATGCGAGATTTTCTGCAATTAACGTAGATACTTTTATTAAATAGTACCTATAATTGACCAAGCTGTTTGGCATATAGGCCACAATATTCAATTTTTCACTCAATCTACCCAGCCTTGTCCCAACTATTTTGGGTTCGGGTTCTAGTCAAACTGAGTACAGCTAACAGTGTATTAGGGGCCGTCCATTAATCACGTGATGTTTTTTTTGGTATTTTTTAACCCCCCCTTCCCCTATATCACGTGTATTTTTAGTACCTACACAGAATTACTTTTATTTTAATATTTATAAAGTACAGGTAAAAGTATCATCTTTATTATAAAAAATAAATATAATATAATATCATCTTTTTTATAATTTTATTATAAAAAATAAATACACGTGATATATTACGACACACCCCTCCCCTTTTGTGATATTTCGTGTTTTTTTATGGACCCCTTTCGAGCTTCACGTGATTAATGGACAGCCTCTTACATGGAGTGACAGCCTATTCGATCTCCACAATTTGGCCACTGGGTACCACGTTACCCTTAAGCAAGACTGTTTGGCAGACTTTTGGGTATTTGGGTACACGTAACGACTGTCAAAGATCTATGAACGAAAACCGAGACCTTCGACTTAACGTGTTTTCCGAGACTCGGACGGGTCACGATATGGAGTGGATGGTCACCTCTCCACGAACTGACTACAGCTCACGGAACGTAACCTTCGGGCGATTGTTTAAGGTAACAATAAGTTTAAGGCTTAAGATAACTTTTAAGCTTCTGAGGTTTTGACATACTAACATACGAGAGGTGTGTAAAAGAATTCAGCATACTCGATATAAGGTGTATCAATTCATACACGAAATATTTTAAGAGGTACACCTGTAGGTGGTAAAGAAGCGACAGCAACGAAAAAATTTTTTTTCTAAATGTATTTTTTTCAAAATTTAATATTTATAAATTATTTGACGCACATAAGAAATACTGGCTCCTTATTATTTTTTACGGCCCAGGACACCGCAGCCATGCTCGTGCCGTCCGGTCGCTGCCCTCGCAGCGTCAGGCGGGCCATTCATTGAATTTGGAGTAAAGGTTTTATGCAAAACGTCTCAAGCAGTTTTAAAATTATAATAATTACGAAAATTCAAACACGCTTAGATAAAAAAAAATAATTTTGCTTCTATAGCTTCTTGACCACCTACAAGTGAACCTCTTAAAATATTTCGTGTATGAATAGATACACCTTATATATAGATTTTTCTCGTGGTCGCAAGCGCAATTGCTGAGTGTGGGGTCCTGGGTTCGATTCCCGGGTCGGGCAAAGTGTTACTGAGTTTTTCCATTAGGAATTTCTTAGCCTGGAGTTTGGAAGCTGGCGGTATGATACCCCCGTGCCTCTAAAAGCACGTTAAGCCGTTGGTCCTACGCCTGATCTCTCTCCGGTCGTGTCGGATTGCCGTCCCATCGGACTATGAGAGTGAGGGAAGAGTGAGTGCTCCTGTGTCTGCGCACACATTTATGCACTATAACATCTCTCGCGCCGATGGCTAGTCTCCGTTGAGATTGGCCACCGTGACCGAAATACGATCTGGAGGACTATATATATAGTTTAAGTTGTCCTGAGTTTATCATCAGCAGCCTATAATGTTCCAACTGCTGGAACACAGGCGCTCCTCGCTGAGAAGGAGTGGGCCATAAACCACCACGCCGGCCTTCATTGATTCAAAGACTTGCCGGTTTCTTCACGATGTTTTCGTTCACCGACTAGAGAGCAGTAGTGATGTAAAAATATACAAACACATACACATACACACACACACACACACATACATACACATACACACATACACACACACACACACACACACACACACACACACACACACATACACACATACACACACACATTACACATTTACATTTTTTACATTTTTTTGGGTTCTAACCTACCAACCTACTACCTAACCGACTACTTGTAAGTCGCGACTGTTACCGCTGGGCTACTAGTGCTCTTAGTTTAGAATTAGTTGCCTAAGAGCTTTTAAAATTATTTATTCCCAGTATGATCAATCTTCATTCCGTCTTCTGATGAAAAGGGGTTGATGGCATGCACTAAGGTCTGATATCTTTGTTTATCTTAACTTATCACCCTCTTTTCACCCTGTTATGTCTTTACTTTTAATTATTTTTAATGTGCCTGTTAGTCTAGTGGTTAGTGACCCTGACTGCTAAGACTGAGGTCCAGGACAAATCTTTGTGTGATGAGCACAATCATTTGTTCTGTGTCTGGGTGTATTTTATCTATTACTAGCTGACCCAGCGAACTTCGTACCGCCTCAGAATCAATAAATGTTGTGTTAACTTATCAGATCCCACCAACACAAAGCAAAGAGCACCAAGTATACCCATGTTAGACCAAGTTATGACAAACTGGTACTTTGAAGGCATAAATCGTTTTCTAGCTACCACACACCCATGAAAGGTGAGCTCCTACCAAATGATGCCAACCTAGTACTTCTAAGACATAAAGCGTTTTCTAGCTACCACACACCCATGATAGGTGAGCTCCTACCAAATTATGCCAACCTAGTACTTCCAAGACATAAAGCGTTTTCTAGCTACCATACACCCATGTTAGGTGAGCTCCTACCAAGTTACGCCAACCTGGTACTTCGAAGACATAAAGCGTTTTCTAGCTACCACACACCCATGTTAGTTGAGCTCCTACCAAGTTATGCCACCCTGGTACTTCGAAGACATAAAGCGTTTTCTAGCTATCAAACATCCATGTTATGTGACTTTGTATTCTTTAAATAAGTGTTCTTAAATTTTCTAATTTTCCGCGCAATTTTTTATTTTTTTTCTTTCATAAGAACCTTCTCCTGACAATAACAAACACAACAAAAAAAAAAAGAAATAGAAATCGGTCCAGCCGTTCACGCGTGATGGCGTGACCAAGGGAAATAGGGATTCATTTTTATATATATAGATATGAATGTATTTAGAAATATATAAGTATATTTAATAGCTGTCTGGTTCCCATAGTACAGGCTATGGCTAGTTTGGGATCAGATAACGGTGTGTTGGTTGTCCTATCCTAAGATATTATTTATTTATTATATACAAGATTATTTTTAGTATATGCGAAACCTGAATATAGTTTGTTCAGAATCAGTAACTGAATCGATTCCAATAATTTTTACACCATGTTATATTTTGTACCAAAAATATTTAATTACGCTTCCAAGTCGCGGGCCTTAGTGTTTTGTTTCGATTTTAAAATTATCATGTCTTTCTCGTATTCAAACGTCCATTACACGGAGATGGTACGTACACTAGCTGTTTGTGGTGATCTGCATATGTTTTTGCGTGGACAACCAGGTAACTTATCAAGCTTATAACTTTGTGATTATTAATGATACAGTTTTGAAATTTTTTTCATAGATTCTTTACATAAAAATACTAGACCCGTGTTTCGGGTTTCGCATAAACAAAAATTAATGTTGTATAGCAATTTTCTAGGTTCATCGACTTCACATAATAATATGTATACAAAACATTTGAGTAACAGAAGAGTTTCTTGCCCATTCTTCTCCACACAAAACTACCATTTAGAAGGGATGACTAGAGTCAACTATTTTTTTATTTTGTAAATTAGGACGTTACATCGTCCCTTTTATGTGCCTATTTGAAATAATGGATTTGACTTTGACTAAAGGTACACCTCTGCCAAACATATTGGTGAGAACAGGTGTAATGTTTCTTAAATAAATACAGGTTTTTTTTTAACCAGTCCGCATATTTTTTTGGTGGTTCAGTATCAGTAATAGAACACATTTTAACTATGTTTTCAATACTTTTTTAAGTTTTATCCAATCTTAAATCAGTAAACTGTGGAGACCCTACATATTTCGTAATATGATATCGAAATAGTAATAGGTCAGTAACCGCGCGCCGGCGTAGGTACTTCGAACTTCTTAGAATTTTGACCAATGGAACAGCTGGTAGGTACTAGTAGCTACGCTCGATCGTTCACCTTTGCCACCGCGCCGGCGCCGTGAGCAAGTTACCATAAAAACCAGTTTCAAAATAAACATATTTCGTTAACGATAACTTATTTTTTTTTGTAATAAGATGTATCAAAATAAAAATTGCATGGTTATTATAACTCGTTTAAGTTTAATTTGTTAAATATTGCGCACTGGTTAAAAACTTATCTATACTTAATATTATAAAGCTGAAGAGTTTGTTTGTTTGTTTGTTTGATTGAACGCGCTAATCTCAAGAACTACGTCGGAATTGAAAAAATCTTTTTGTGTTGGGTAGCCTATTTATCGAGGAAGGCTATAGGCTATATAACATCACGCTACAACTAAGAGGAGCGGAGCAGTAATGAAAAATGTTGCAAAAACGGGGAAAATCGCACGGGTAGGCGATTCGAAGCGACGGGAAGGGTCGGGGGTAAAAGAAATTTAACGCGGACGAAGTCGCGGGCAGAAGCTAGTCCTGTATAAATCTCGAGTGTACATATTTTCACTACGTGGGTACCAGCGGTAGCTAATTCAGCGCCTTCTAAAAAACGCATCACATTGGGATGCAGTCAATCCAAACCAATATTGCTGTTTTTCAACACCTATAAAGGCGGATTAGAAAATATTTGAACTAAACGACAACATAAGTTTTGCCCTTACCAAAAATCGCTCAATGCAGCTAAAGAAGCTTTAACATTAAAAAAAAAAAAAAACTAGACAGACTCGATCACTCGACATTTCTTATCGTACCTTTGAGAAATCTCTTTGAAAGTGTGAAGACAATGCACATTAGCGTCAGACATGGTATTTTGAGAAAACAGTGTTGAGTGACACAGATTTGAGTGTACTTGTTCAGTCAGTGGCAGCATTTGTCAGTAATCGTGTGGTTTAACTCAAAATGAAAGAAGCTAAATTTGCATAGCAATGAGCAGTGGTGGCTAAGTGGTAATGGTCGCGATTTACGAGTTGTACAGACGCCAACACATCAACTTACCCCAATCTGTCAAATTTCTTTAATAGATTTTCAACCTTATATCACAATCCTGGAAGGTTAATTTTCGATTGGGAAAATTTGACAGATTGGGGTAGCTTGACCTGGTGGCGTCTGTACATACGTCGGGGGTTCGAAACCTGCCAGGCGCTCCCAGAGCGGGAGAAGTAATATGATGATATCCCAACCAAAAAAAAAGGGTTGCTAGAAAATTTGCCTGACGGTGTTCGCTAACCTCCTAAATTATTTTATCACTCCTTTATTGCGCTTAACTTTGTGTAAATAATTTCATCACCACTGCTCTCAAAACGGTGAAGGAAATCATCGTATAGAAACCGGCATGTCCTAGAACCGAAATTTCTAAGACATCATGTGACGTCTACCTGCACTGGGCTGCGTGGTAGATTATGGCCCACTCCCTCTGTCCTGGGCCAGAGGCCTAGCAATAAACTATGATTTTTTTTTAGAACAATTTACATACACAGTTACTGCTTTTTACCATTAAGATAAACAAAACCACTTCACCTTTGAGAAATATCTGATAGAGGGTGAAATTAAATTACAATTTTCACCCTTCATTGTACTCGTAACAATAGATCGACTTCCCCACGGAAGTCGGTACAAGTTCGGATCTATTTTTAGACGGATGTCATTTGTGGTGTGTTAATTGTTGGTTCATTCGAATATTTGTTCCATTGTAGCCTAAAATGAGATGACATCATACTGTAAGTTAAAGAGTGCCTACATAATTATTTAGGTGCATCCTTTGTTCTAGTAGACATATATTACTAGCTTTTGTCAGTAGCTTCGCCCGCGTGGAGGTCGGAAATTATCCTACGGAAATGTGTTATCAAGATAAAGTTAACAGATGATATAGTTCATCTGTTAATCCATGTTATAAACTATATGTATGATAAAAATTATCCAAATCCGTTTGGCCGTTTTTGCGTGATTGCGTAACAAACATCCAAACACACCAACTTTCACATCCTACTTATAATATGTATAATATAATCCTACTAATATTATAAATGCGAAAGTTTGTATGTATGGATGTGTGGATGTGTGGATGTTTGTTACTCTTTCACGCAAAAACTACTGAACGGACTTGGATGAAATTTCGAACACAGTTTGTTTATAACCTGGATTAACACATAGGCTACCGGCTTTTTATCCCGGTAGTACATTCACGCAGGATATTTTTCGACCTCCACGCGGGCGAAGCCGCTGGCAAAAGCTAGTTTTAAATATATTGTAATATGTAAGTAGGAAGTAGGATCTACCCTTAGTACCTACCCTAAGTACCTTTTTTTTTTTTTTTTTTTTTTCTTTATTATTATAAGGGGTTTTTATCCACACGGATACGCCAACCCCATACCCTAAGTACCTAATTGTTTTCAATTAAACCAATATTACAGGCAATTTTAAACTAAGTATCAAGCAGTTGGCTAGTCAGAAAAGGGAAGCTAGTTGCCCGATCCAAAGCGGAGCATGTTCCTAAAGGGAAGAACGGGAAACTCCAAGGACACTATGTTAAAATCAAATTATATTGATATTCATGTTCTTTCCTATAGGAGATCCATTATGATCTTAAAAGGATGCGACTATGATTTGGATATCAGCCGTGAAAATAATGAGCGAGTTAGGATGTTTGATAGTCGAAGCTGTCTGCCCAGCCCCTATTTTATTCCTCATTGGGAACTTCTCATTGATACCCTCCGTCTGAAGAAAATGGAGGGTTATGTCGGGCTCCTATCGACTAAAATCCCACTATTCCTTCTACTAATCGTACTATCTTAGAGTTGGGGGCCCGGAAGATACTTGTGAGTCCACCGCAACCCCGACTATTATCAGCCCGCCATACCTAGCGAGCCCCATCACCAAGTGCGGTGTGGTGGTATGGTGGTAATAAAAGTGTGCATGAAGCCTCTTCGTCGCCTCTTTACTCAACGCAATTAATGTTTTTTAGGGTTCCATTGCCAAATGGTAAAAAACGGAACCCTTATAGATTCGTCATGTCTGTCTGTTTATCCGTCCGTATGTCACAGCCACTTTTTTCCGAAACTATAAGAGCTATGCTGTTGAAACTTGGTAAGTAGATGCATTCTGGAAACCGTATTAAGATTTTTACACAAAAATAGAAAAAAAAAAAACAATAATTTTTGGGGTTCCCCATACTCAGAACTGAAACTCAATTTTTTTTTTCATTAAACCCTCACGTGTGGGGTATTGATGGATAGGTCTTCAAAAATGGTATTGAGGATTCTAATATAAATTTTTTCTAAAGTGAATAGTTTGCGCGAGAGACATTTCCCAAGTGGTAAAATGTGTGCCCCCCCCCCCCCCCCCCGCCGTAACTTCTAAAATAAGAGAATGATAAAACTAAAAAAAATATATGATATACATTACCATGTAAACTACCACCGAAAATTGGTTTGAACGAGATTGAGTAAGTAGTTTTTTTTGGGATTAAATATAATGACCACCATAAAATGCTTTGATACCCTAAGTTCTTTTACCAAAAATAGATACTTAACACCAGAAAAATAAAGTCTAAAATTACAATAGTACTAGTTATTTTAGTCACGACTGTACTTCAAATTGTATTCGAACACCAAATGTAGTAAATGATCACCAAATCTTAATAATTGGGTATACTACGTGTGCTCGACAAATGAATGTGCGAATAGCACTTGTGCGACAAAACTGTACTGCGACTCACAATAGTTTTGAATGCACGCTTGTGCGACACACTCGAACTCACATAGTACACTAGGTTAGGTTAGGTTAAAACTGTGACCTTCTACGCACGAGCCGAGCGAGCGAAGCGAGCGGTGCTGCGGCAGCAGTCGGCGAGTGCTAAAAACGACTAGATTCAGTGTGTCGCACAAGCGTGCATTCGAACTATGGTGAGTCGCAATAATTTGGTGTTCACTAACTATTTTTGGGTTAACAATGATTTTTTTTGGAGTTAGTTTGCTCAAATAGGATAGCAAGATGTAAAAACTTTGGTTATAATTTTACATTGGATTTTGGTTTAATTTTGGTGATCGTTTACTACTTTTGGATTAACAATGATTTATTTGGAGTAATTTTGCTTAAATAGGCTAACGAGATGTTAAAACTTTGGTTATAATTTAACATTAAAATGCGGGTTTAATTTTGGTGATCATTTACTATTTTTGTCTGTTATATGTTATTATATCTGGTGGTAAGTTAAACATAAGCCGTTTTTTTAATACGTCATAAATCGTAAACCGCAATTTACCTTTCATTCAATCAAATCAAATATAAAAAAAAAAAAAACATTTAATTTCATAAACATAAGCCTTATGCATAAACCGTGAATATCCATAGATTTGTACGGAACCCTCGGTGTGCGAGTCTGACTCGCACTTGGCCAGTTTTTTTATATCTGTAAAAATGAAAGGGAATGCCATTTTAAGTTTGTTACGTAAGAACCTGTCTGGATGTACCGAGTGACGTTGCACATGTGCAGTGCTTAAGGTTCTCATAAAGATCCCGTTTAAAAACTACCCTAGCATACGTCTCAAAATTCGAAACACCCTAAAAAATAGAAAATAAATAATAACTAAAAAAAACTAAAAACACGCTTCCATAGACAACCAAACTAAAAAATAGAAAATAATGGAAAAAAAGCGTGGGGTGCCTGATATCAATAAAAAAATACCTTAAAAAGCACCCCACGCTTTTTTTCCATTATTTTCTACTTTTTGGTTTGTTTTTATTTTTTTATTCTAAGACATGCCGGTTTCCTGACGATGTTTTCCTGGGTTAGTAGTCGATTCGCACGAAAATTATTCGCACGATCGTGCGAATAATTTTCGTGCGAATCGACTACTAACCCGTTTTCCTTCACCGTTTTGCGATCAGTGGTGATGAAATTATTTACACAAAGTAAAGCGCCTGGTTTCACCATTCGTAAGTTGGGGTCTTTGCCACTGGGCCACCACTGCTTTTACAACTGATCTAATAATTTTATTAGTTACAATTTCAAAGATAACAAAAACATTTTTTTGGTATTTATTCAAATTCAACTAATTTTATCATTCATTCTTTTTGCAAATTAAGGGCTATTGAGGGTTAAGTAACGCTGGCTGCGGTCAGTTCTCGGGACCATCCATTGTATATGGATATCCTCGATGGAAGGAGACGCCTCCGTGCCTTGGAAAGCACGATAAGCGGTTGGTCTTGGCTGTCATTTTTAGATCTTTGGCCGTCGGTACGGTTAGTCAGAGTCCAAATAACTGACAACCGGTCTTACTGACGGGTATCCAGTTACTCAGTTACTGGGTTGTGGAGGTCAGAAAGGCAGTCTGTCCATGCATAATACTGGCAATCAGCTGCATCAAGTCAGACAGGAAGCTGACCCCAACAAAGTCGGAAAAAGTCTAAACAGATAGATTCATTTCGCAAATCCGTTCAGTATTATTCTAATACAATAGTATAGCTATAGGTTCGAACTGTCAGGATACTAATAGAACTTCAAAAACTCCAATTATGACATGAGACAGATTAAATCCTTCCCTTGTTTATGGTAATTTCTATTCTCTCTTGCATGTGTTTAATATCTCAATTATCTCAACATTTCCATTCCCATTAAGTCCGGACACGCTAATAGGAATCGTATGTTGATAGACAGAAAATCGATATTGATTTACTGAAGACACATTGTGGTAGAGAATATTATAAATTATAAACTACACATTATTATTATTATCTTTTAAAGTGAAACTTTTAATACATCGTCTCACACTTTTTCGTCTGTGTGTTGCATGTCACGTGACGGTCGGCCGCGGAGTAGGGATAAAGTGAAAGGCGCTCGCTGGTGCATGTTGTTGTTTATGGATTTGTTTCAATTTTGAGTGCTTGAATTCATAATTTAACTTATTTCGTATGAATATTAAATTAAGTCTTTTTATTAAGCTATTGCATATATTCCGAAAATTTTTAGTTAAATATCCAAAATGTGAAAAAAAATCACTTTTACCGTGGTTTCATAAAAACCACACAATCCTTTTTTTATTGTTTTTATTTTTGCCTATAAGAATATCTACCCAGCAATTTTTCCACTAAGTTGGGATCAGTGTCCAGTCTAACAGGATACAGCTGAATGACAGTATTTTATATGTAGTAGTTGCGTCAAATTCACCCTTGTAGGCAGTTGCTTAACTCTATAACCCACCCAGTTACTAGGTAGCACGTTACCCCTTAGTACGACTGGTTGGCAAACTTTGGGCTTCTAACTGCTATCAAAGATCTGCGGGTAACCAATGGCTTAACGTGCTTTCCAAGGCACGAGAGGTCTCGATATGTAATGGATGGTTATACATCCAAGAGCCACAAAACTGCGATGGAATCGTGCCCCAGTTATAACTTAGCCACGAGTCCCTCCTACTTATGTATTAGTGTGTATCGGTTTTGAGAAAACTGTTCCATATTGACATCTTGCATTTAGCATAATTGTCCGTATTTATGCAAAAAGGAACGCACTTCTGAGATATCAAAGGATTTACAAAAACATGTGCAGCTCTGTTAGATGAAGTATAATTACTATTTTTTTTTTTAAATTTATTGATAAGTTACTTATTTAAGTATGCTTATATAAATTTGCTCTAAATACTCTTGAACGTACTAGATAATTAAGAAAATGTGCATGTGGTTCCTTTTAACATTTACTAATTGATAGGTTTTCACAAACAAAAAAATTTGTAGTTTAAAAAATCACTAGAAAAACACGCTTTTATAACACGTAAAAACCAAAAACCCTATCGTGGTCTAAGTTCATTACAAGACCTTTCTAACAAGTCCAACACGGCTATGATACGATATTCCATCATGGAATGCCAGTGCCTATCTTCGGGCTTCATTATCAGACCTTGAAACCTAATCGTGGTCAAAGTTCATTACAAAACTTTTCTAACAATTTCAAACACAGCTATGATACGATGTTCTATCATGTAGTTCCCGTTCATATCTTCTGGCTCCATCATCAGATCAGTTCGACAGTACCATATTGTATTGTCATCAAAACTACACACAGCTGCCAATTTTCATGACGCTACGATCCTTGGAAGATATTTAAATTAGTTACCTTAGATTCCATTACATAGTTACTTACATACAGGTCGGCCTAATAAAAGCGTGTTAAAAAACCGGCCAAGTGCGAGTCGGACTCGCGCACCGAGGGTTCCGTACAAACCTGTAGGTATTCTCGGTTTATGCATAAGGTTTATGGTTATGAAAATAAATGTTTTTTTTTATTTTTATATTTCAGCTGATTGAATGAACGGTAAATTGCAGTTTACGATTTATGACGTTTTAAAAAAAAACTACTTGCTCGATCTCGTTCAAACCAATTTTCAGTGGTAGTTTATATGGTAATTTACATCATATATTTTTTTAAGTTTTGTCATTCTCTTATTTTAGAAGTAACGGGGGGGGGGGGGGTGGCACACATTTTACCACTTTGGAAGCGTCTCTTGCGCAAACTATTCAGTTTAGAAAAAAATGATATTAAAAACCTCAATACCATTTTTGAAGACCTATTCATAGATACCCCACACGTATGGGTTTGATGAAAAACAACATTTTGAGTTTCAGTTCTATGTATGGGGAACCCCTAAATTTATTGTTTTTTTTCTATTTTAGTGTAAAAATCTTGATGCGGTTCACAGAATACATCTACTTACCAAGTTTCAACAGTGTAGCTCTTATAGTTTCGGAGAAAAGTGGCTGTGACATACGGACGGACAGACAGACAGACAGACAGACGGACAGACAGACATGACGAATCTATAAGGGTTCCGTTTTTTGCCATTTGGCAACGGAACCCTAAAAAGAACCACAACCCAGGGATTTACTGATATCAATGAAACTATGTAACTTGGTTCCATTTGCTGTATTAAAAATAATTGTTGATAATAGAAATATGTGTAATTTATAATAGTACCAAGTATGTGTGGATCTGTTTTGTATAAAATGACATAGTAGTAATATCGTTTATTTGTTTGAACAATCGAGTCCCGTTGTGCTGTGGTTCGGTTTTGCTTTATATGTAATATTTATTGTTGCTGTTGGTTCCATTCTGCTTTTAGTATACCTTGTTTCCAAGGGAAAAATCATGTGTTTTTTTTATAAGAATTTAGACCACTTTTAAATTAGTAGATATTCTTCAAAAAAAGTAAAAAACTAAATTTGTCGTGTGGTTCCATTTTGCATAAATACGGACAATTAGACAATAATGCGCCCACTGCTGGGACTCAGGCTTCCTCTTGGTGATAAGTGGGCTGTAATTCATCACTAGGCCCGGTGAGCTTGATAGATATCACATGACTTCGAACTTTTTGGTTCTTGGACTTGCTGGTTTCCTTATATTTTTCTTCACTGTTTTGAAAGCAGTGCTGATTAAATATTTTTCTGTAAATTCTAAAATAAAAGAAAGATAAAACTAAAAAAAAATATATGATGTACTTTACCATGTAAACTTCCACCAAAAATTGATCTAGTAAGTAGTTTTTTTTTAATACGTCATAAATCGTAAACCGCAATTTTTATATATAATGGTACGGAATCCTACGTGCGCGAGTTCAACTCGCACTTAGCCGCTTTTTTAACCGAATAGTGGTCAGACATCATAAATGCTTAGAGCCCTATCGTTTAACCGGGTGGCTAATACTCTCTTCACTGTGAAAAATAACTTCATAAACATCATTTTAACCGAAAGATGTCCACTACTAAAAAAAACCTCTCCAACCAAGCTCAGCCACTTCAAATTCGACGAAAAGGTAGACTGATTTTGAGAAAATAATGGCAAATATACATATATAAAACTATTGCTTTACTGACAACACCATATCCATATCGTTACCACCGCCACTCTCATAGAGATTTTCACACAAAAAGAAACTATTCTAAACAATACCACCACGTCTACCTACCCCGCGATGATGCAGATACAAAATAAACAATAGCAGACCACCGTTCCATTCGCTTCAATGACACTATGACGTCAGTGTTTCTGCTTTACAAATGGCGTCCCCGTTCCATTTCTACGCTATTCTTAAGGCTTTTTATATTCAGGGTTTTTTTTTGCTATAGGTGTCTCAAGGGTGGTTGCTTTTTTCTAGTTATAGTCATTTCGCGTTAAGAAAATAGTGAGTCATCGTTATCACACAGCTAAACCCCGCCCCTTGACCAATTAGATCATAGTAAATTAGAACGCCGTGTTCACATTGACCACTCTAAGTAAACTCTTCAAATAGTAAGTTCTAATTTACTATGATCCAATTGGTCAAGGGGTGTGGTTAAGCCAGGTGACAACGATGAGTCACTATTTTCTTTTCAAAAGCCTTTTGATAATTTAAGTACCGAGGTCCAACTCGATACTTGAGCTACGGACCAGGTTATCTAGACAATTTAACTTTTCCCCACCTTATAATTTACTGTATCATATCGATGCAAGAAGAAGTGATTATTTTCTTAATACACGCTTTTATTCAATTCAATTCAATTTATTTACATCAGAGAAAATTTCCATAAAAGTACATAGTACACAAAAAGTTACAATCATAAAAAAGTTAGTGTGTTAATAACAAAAATTAGACTTAAAATTATGTTAGTACTGTTATTACCTATACCTATCTTATACCTATGGCTGTCCTTATCCAATGATTTTAGAAAGGGAAGTCAAAACGGGCAGCAATTAGGATGCTGTTGCTGCTACTTCGTAGACGCAGCAGCAACGAGTTAGCTTTCTTGCGCATGATAGCTTGAAAGCCATCCGTACGCGCTTCAGCAAACATGCCAGACGCACTGCAACGCCACGGCAGCCCCAATAGCATTCTAAAAGCGTTGTTATATTGGGTGCGCAGGGCTGTGTAGTTTCGCTGCGTACGCTTCACCCACAGGCCGCTCGAGTAAAATGATTGGCAAAATGCCTTAACCTTTTGAATGTCTTAAGTTACACAGTTCGACATAAGCAATTGTCTTTCTATTGTATCTCTAATTACGGCATTCGATGAGTTAAAAAGAGTTATTTTCACCTCTTTATTAGCTTCATCTGTATCTATATCTATCTATGTAACGGAATCTTTGAACGTGATTTCCACCCACAAAACGTCAGATCAAATTCGAGTTTAGCACAATCCTCAAGGACTAATTACGATATTATAATTTAATAATTTTGTCCCATTATCCTGACCAGGATTTTCAGGATTAGTGATTTTTATAATAAATCCGAAGGCAGTAGGCGCGCAAATTACCCACTCCCAGATATTCTAAGAAATAAAAAAACAATTCAATAGTTAATCGAACTAAAAAGTCAAAAGTAAAAATAATAGTTGATAAACTAAAAACACGCCTTAATAGAAAAGCAAACTACAAAGTAGAAAATAATCTTCAAAAAATTTAAAATAAAAATAGAAAAATTATCAAAAAAAAAATGTTTTTTTTTCATTGATATTGATAAAAGTAGTAATTTTAAAGGCACCCACACAGCACAGTACATTTTTAAACTATGGAACGTATTTTTTGTTTTTTGCTATACTCTGTATTTTTCTTTTAAACTAAGTGCTATTTTTACTTAGTGCTTAATTCATCGCTATAATACAATGACGTAAATACAGTTCCAGAAAATGAGTTTACTTTTCCAGTGTACCTACGAATTTATACTTCAAAAAATTTATTATCGCCAAAATCAAACTTAGCCCATAAACTAACCTTGTGCAAGTATTATATTACAGAAATCCAAGAACTATGTTAATAATGAGCTTGTGAGCTTTAAGCGAAGCCTTAGAAACTTAACCTGTCCGGCTTAACTTGTCAGAGTAAACGGAGGTATGACGTACTTAAGTTAACTTCGACTTAACTTTATTATTCTTAAGGTTACTTTCGTAATAGACTTTAAAGATTATCAATTTTTTGTTGGTTGGCAATTTTTCTATTATTTTTTTATTCCGAATTTGAGGTTTCGTTTTAAAAACTTAAGTCAAATCAGAGTCAATGTCAATACAAAGTCATTATTGGAATTCAAAATTTATACAAAACTAGAATCGAATTTAGTGATGAATTATATGGGTTAAGCTGCTTATTTATTAAACTTTTATGTATGTACCATCATAATCCTTTCATTTTAACTAAAACTGCTTCATAGTGAGAAAAAAATTAAAAGTATTTTGATTGTTATTATTATTTCAGAAAAATGGTGTAAACTGCAATTTTAATTGGCATGGATCAATAAATATTTTAAATTTAATTGCCAGTGATTAAATTATTGAAATATTTGTTTATTTATTATCAAAAATAACTTTGTTGTTATCTGGCCTCAGATTTAATTAATTCTGTAATTAACTATTTTGTTTACGTTTTGATTTGATGTGAAACATTCATTTGTTATTATAATATTGTACCAATGATTACGTAATTTTAGCGTTTCACAAATAGCTCTGCATTTACCTAATGCATAATGTCGTAAACACTCACACAGCTTTAATCTCGATTTTGATATTCCCGGTAGCTTTAGTTATACAGGGTGATTGGAAGATGGGTGCAAAGCTTTAAGGCGAAGATAGTACAGACAATTTAGAACCATTTAAGCCATGGTTGTCTTAGACGAAGTCTTACCAAATTTTTTTAACCAAATTTTTAAGTTTTTTTTCGGAAATTCTCAAAATTTAATGTAAACTGCATAATTATGGCCAAATTGAATGATAAATGAATTCATTTTTTATTTTTTAATTAAAGTAATGTGTAAGCAATCAAGCAAAACATGTTTTAGGCGTCTGTGTCATTAGACATTTCTTTTACAGATATTTAAAGCTCAGAAAAAATAAAAAAATTGTACAATACGTCTTTTAAACCTTATTTAAAAAAAAAGGAGAGTGCTTTTTTTGTTCAAACCTTTTTGAAGACATGCTTGATAATCGTTCTTTCTTTTGAGGTATCATTTATGCGGATATCTTACAAATTATTGAAATTAGGACCTACAAACCAATTCGAGGGAGAAATTTTAAATTTTAGGCAGTCTAACAAAACAACATTTGAATTAAAATTATTTATTTTTCATGTTCAAAATGATGGCCGTGATTCCTAATACAAGCACGGCCCCGTCTTCTAACTTCTGTAGTCGTTATTTTCAACATCATCTCCTGCTTCATTGTCTCAAACGCTGAATTTATTCTTTGTATCAATTCTTCTCTAGTGTTTATTTCTATGTTGTTATACACCAGTTCCTTGGCCCGGCCCCACACGAAAAAGTCCAACGGGGTCAGATCTGGAGAGCGAGCGGGCCAAGGGATGGGTCCATCCCTGCCGATCCAGCTATCAGGAAAGCAATTGTTGAGGTGTTCCCTTACATTTAAAGTCCAATGCGCTGGACAGCCGTCTTGCTGATAGATGACTGTTCGGTCTCTTTCGAAGATCGGGACACCTGATTACTCTACCAGCAGTGGTAAATCAATTTGCAGAAATTGAAAATAATTTTCGCCATTCAATGGATCAAAAAGTGGGGCCCAATCAATGTTCTGCCAATTATTCCAGCCCATACATTCACAGAGAATTTCATCTGAAATGACACCTGCTTCTTAAAATGTGGATTGTTGTCTGCGTCGGCCCATTCATGGATGTTGTGAAAGTTTGTAATACCTTCCCTTGAAAATTTACTTTCATCCGTCCACAAGATTGATTTCAGAAACCACGCATCTTCGATGTCTCTGTTGAGGAGGAAACGGCAGAACTGAATTCTTCTTTGAGGATCTTGCTCTACTAGACCTTGCACACTCCTGCCATGGAACGGATACTTATCATTTTGGTGCATTGTATGCCACACCTTCCATTGAGAAATGTTTAAATTTCGAGCTACTGCTCTAGTACTGGTAGTAGGATCCGCTTGAAATGCTGCTAAAATGTCTTCGTCGACGGCAGTTTCGTGTCTGCCCGGGTTGACTCCAGGTTCCACGCGGTGAAACCCATCTTGGGCAAAACGACGAAACGTGTTGTAAAACACTCGGACATTCGGTATCCTGCGATTCGGATAGCGCTCTTGATACATCCGTCGCGCCAAAGATCCATTGCCGTCTGCTCTACCGTACATAAATACGATATCCGCATATTCTTGATTGGAAAAAGTAGCCATAGTCACTTAACAATTAAGAAAAACGGCGTAGGAGCGCACTAAATGTCAACTCAACACAATTAAGTCAAAAATCAACACGTGCAGGAGCGCGAGGCTACGACTAGACACGGTGAAACAAAAAAGTTCAAAACTAACGCAAACAACACGTGCAGGAACGCAAAGGGCTACAACTGAACACGATAAATTGTGAATCAACACGACAACGTCCACTCACAAGAGCAGTAGTTTGACTAATAAGTAAAAGATGTAACGGCTTCATCACAGACCGACTGACCCTGACTAAAGAAAAACGACTTTGTTGCCTCAGTAACTAAGACCATTTTGCTGTAAAAACCAACTCTTATCGCTTTTTGCTATTCATTGGGCGGTTTAATTGGAAATGCCGTCGCACCGCGTTCGGTGGCCATTGTTTAGAAAATCCCCTCAATTGGTTCCTGCATGTGCCAAAAATTCTTAGAATTGAACAATGTTATCATTTCGAGCACATAAAGTATTCTTTTAAGCAAAAATTTTGTGTTTTCTTAGACTGCCTAAAATTTAAAATTTCTCCCTCGAATTGGTTTGTAGGTCCTAATTTCAATAATTTGTAAGATATCCGCATAAATGATACCTCAAAAGAAAGAACGATTATCAAGCATGTCTTCAAAAGGGTTTGAACAAAAAAAGCACCCTCCGTTTTTTTTTTAAATAAGGTTTAAAAGACGTATTGTACAATTTTTTTATTTTTTCTGAGCTTTATATCTGTAAAAAAAATGTCTAATGACACAGAAGCCTAAAACATATTTTGCTTGGTTGCTTACACATTACTTTAATTTAATAAATAAAAAAATAATTCATTTATCATTCAATTTGGCCATAATTATGCAGTTTACATTAAATTTTGAGAATTTCCGAAAAAAAAACTTAAAAATTTGGTTAAAAAAATTTGGTAAGACTTCGTCTAAGACAACCATGGCTTAAATGGTTCTAAATTGTCTACACTATTTTCACCTTAAAGCTTTGCACCCATCTTCCAATCACCCTATTTCCGACAAAGGGTTTACTACCCCTGCTGCAATATGTTTGTACCGCAGTCTGAACCTTATTTCTTACAAGTATTCGTTTCTTTTGTAACCAGACGAGTAGTTTCATAATAATTATAATTACAATCTAACACAATTTTAATAATTAGAATATTTTCCTATAATTATTTTTAACGACCTCTTCCATTTTCCATTTTAGGGTTCCGCACGCAAATGGTGCCCTATAACTAAGGCTCTGTTGCGCATTCGTCCGTCTGTCTAACATCGTGCTGAATCATTTCTGTTGCCACTTTATTAACAAATAATAAAAATAAAATAAAGTTATAGTGTACAGAATCTTTCGAGTGCGCGTCCGACTCAGACTTGCCCGGTTTTTTTTTATTAAAGATAAATTTTGTACTTCAAATAATATTTTAGTTTTAGCTTGTTTTTCTTGATTAGTTTAAATATGAACTCAGTGGCTAAACATAAGGTTGGACCAAAAAAAAAAATTCGAAAAGCAAGGCCACGAACCTAATACCTATTACTTCCGGCAAAATCGATTGTCATCGATATATAGATGGGTAGTTTATTTATAGAGTGTCTTCCGGTCGCGCCTAAGTGCCATCAATCAGCCTATCAAATTCTGTTGTTTGACATTAAGCCTCTCCATGCCGGATTACTTGTTATACCTACATGTTTTTCGTACCGAAAGTATAATAATAAAATCAAAATAATAGGTATCAAAAGATTATTTGGGAATAATAATGATAAATTATTACATAATAGGTATAATTTTATAAACCAAAATAATAATAATGTTATCGAATTATAGGTAGGTATAATTTGATAACATTATTATTATTTTGGTTTGACATTACATATAATTCGTATTTATTATTCTATAAAATAAAATTATATTTTCGTAAAATAATTGGCTTAATAATTATTCATGAATAATAAATTATTATTCAGTTATATTGAACACGAAATCAACCCTGAAATATTACATTTATTTTCGTATACAATTTGACACGGAATCTTGACACGCACTGACATGATAATATAAAATTCATAATCTAATGGTAGCGATAAGTTCAGAGTATCTTCATGAATAATAAAATCAAATGTCTGGATTGAATTTAAAAGTATTTTAAACCTAAAGGTCACAAAAAAAAGTCATAATACCCTTTGCTGGCGAGCAGAATATACGTGCTCGCTTATGGTCACTGTTTTTTCAAGGTATTTGCAAGATGTCATTTATAGCAATCGATTTGTCATTTGTTGATATACATTTAGACAATGTTTAGTTTTTTACTGTAACTCTTGTGAATAGTTTGCCTCAGCTGCAGCTGGTTTATGTAGTAAGTTTTGGATTAGGTTTGGATAATTTTATGTAATTTTTTTTTGTGATAACTTGAGAGTTTTTGAAGCCTCGGTAAGCACGTTGTGCCGTTCGTTGGCTGTCATTTATCGATATTTGACAGTCGTCACAGGTCGTCAGAAGCTCGAAAGTCGGACAACCAGTCTTACCAAGGGGTATCGTATTACCCAGTAACTGGGTTGTGGAGGTCAGATAGGCAGTCGCTCCATGTAAAATACAGGTATTCAGCTGCATCTGGTTAGACTGGAAACCGACCTCAGTTTAGTTGGAAAAAGGCTGGGCAGATGAAGAACTCGATAAACTTTGGTGTTGTTAAAATTAAATAATTTGATTTAATTTTTTTATTTAATTCAAGACAACATGGTCGCTATGTGCATTTTAAGGTTGAATGTATGTAAATGAGTGAATACTAAGTGACACTCATTTTTATTACCTCCTAATGACACCGTAACTGTCTGTTATGTAGCCCATGGGAAGTGAAATTTACCGGTAAAGCATTTTATAAATTGATTAAATGAGCAGCCTTAAATGGAACAGGCGAATCGAAACTTTTTAATCTTTAGACTAAAACGTGAAGAAAAAACTTTGTACTGTTTTTTTTTTAAATTACGAGGACTGGGGAGAATAAAATTCGGCAGAGTGAAAGTTTATATGGAGGAGTGCAGAAACCTATTTTTTTAAATTAATGAATTTATGATCGAGTTTCGACTACTAGGCGACCTCTAGTGATATATAATTTTCTTTGAACGATTCGCACGAAGTTAATTAATTTGTGGGCAAATGGACAATTCCAGAAATACGTATTAGTCAATTGGCACATCTCTACGTAGTATTAAACAAAGCTATGCAACGTATTTCAATGCGGTTTTCATCAATAGATAGAGAGATGAAGAGAAAGGTTCATATATGTATAATACGCGGGAAGCCGCTGGCAAAAGCAAGTTTTGATTTAAACGTTGGGAAATAACGAAATGTTTAAGCAAAGTACACTAACTTTATAACATAAAATACGAAACGTATCAATTGTCTAATAGGTATTTCTGGAATTGTTGATACGCCAACTAATAAATCTAATTCAGGCAAATCGCCTGCAGCAAATAATATATTATTTAAAACTGTCGATTTACCCAGTTCAGGTGCATAAAGTCATACAAATCGACTAATAATTAGCTGTTGAAAGTTTCTCACTAAAACCCAATAAAGAAATCAGAAACAACAGCAAGATATTATCCCTCTTCCGGGCAAACGCCTCTCCTCACACCGAGGAGACACGAGCATTGATCACAGTTCACTTTATCAAGACGTGTTGGTGATTCCAGAATTTTATTTAAAGCTAATTAATCTTAGGTTTATAACTAGCTCCAGTCTATTCATAAGTGTAGGTTGATATCTCGAAAAATCTTTTGCCTTAACTAAATATTGTGAATGCTAATTCTAGAACAAATCGATATCTAGAAACTGGATTGCTGGCCAGACAGTCTGGCGTCCCCGTTTAAGTATGTGTGTGGTGCCAGTTGTCGCGCCTCATTTGTTTAATGTTCACCAAGATTTTTCCTGGGCCATTGATTTTTTATTTATTTGAGCTATAAACTTTGAAGCTACTCGAGAAATAAATGTTTTTGATGAAAGTTTTTAAATATCTTTCTGAAATGTTCAACTTACAAGCTTGATTAATAATTTTAGACCTTTAAGTGACCTACATTGTTATGCGATTATATTGTCTTTTGTAAATTACTTCCGAAAGTGGAAATATTGAGCCTTAAATTTTTCATTTTTTATTTTTTACTTAAAAGTTGTATCATGATTTGGTTTTAGAATCAAAACATACTTTCGCAAGGTTAAAAATTAGCAATAAAATAATCCTCAAAATCCACACTTGCATTGTAATCGGCCAGTCGAGTCACTTGTTTATTTAAATTCAGTTCTTCATTCACAGCTGTCAGTCAGACCATACCTAGGCGACGTTATTGTCGTCTGTCAGTCTAGACCGCATCGTAGTTATGCCTTACGTTGTTCGGAATGTTCTGCCGACTATGTCAAATGCCAATCACGTTATTTGGTTTGCCTACATTCTAGGAATAGATGAGTGGATGTTTTTGTAGTTTAGTTTACATAAATTGTAGGGTAAAGATCATAAATGTCAGTAGATTGTCGAAATGGGATCTTTATTTTAAATGTGTTCCCTTAACGCTTAATTTAGACTCAAATTGAAGTGCTAATGCTAAATATTGTAATTTTAGTCGAAACGAGTTAGACATTTACAAAATAGTACGGTTTTTTCATCACATCTTAAACAACATCAGGTGATCTAAATTGTTTTAGAAGATCATAACCAAGCCTCATCAAAGCTCTCTCAGTCATACCAACAGATATGTAAATAAATACTAAAAATCCAAAAAAAAAACGTTTAAAGACTGAATCGGGATGTAAAATGATATGACACAAGCGAGCTGAGACAGCGCTATGGTCGCCCGTAGCGCTCCCACACCATGACAGACGAAGAAATTGTACCCCCAACCTTCGCTGAGAAACTTCTATTTTACACAACAGCCACTTTCGTTCTACTTGGGACGTTCAGCCTCTTTGCGTTTCTCTTCCTCGTACCATTCGTTATAGAACCAGCATTCACTACAATATTCATGCAATTCGATCCAGTCGCAGCATTATGCGTCACGACAGGGGTGCAGCATCTCGTTGGCGCCAGCAACTGCTCCTGGGCATCTTGCAGGGAAGGCTGCACCAAAGACCTGTTTGAGTGCACCCAAATTCGTGTCAACTACAAATTGGGCATATACCCTAATGTAACTCCTACTGACATGGACAATTTAATCAGAGCCGAGAGGGCTTTAAGAAAAGACTACGAATACGAAAATTACGAAGTAACGGCTGATAAAGCGTATCCAGAAATGATGGATGAGGATCTACCTGATGCTATACCAACTGGATTGCAAGGAAACGACTCCGAATGGTACTTTACTGGTGCCCGACTGTTTCCAAACGTGAAAGGCTGTGGGTACCCGCCTATCCTCAACTGCACGGTCTTCTACGCGAAGCACAAACCTATTGGAAACAATTATACTTGCTACTACAGCCGTGTCGACCCAGGGTTGGTGATCACTGAGCTGGACATGTGGCAGAATACTTTAAACCTGGTATATGCCATGGCAATACCAATACCGTCGTTCATAATTTCGGTTATATATTTGACGTTTGCGTACTTTAAGATATATAATACTGAGGAAGAGTCTGAACAAGCGCCGTTGAAGAGTGATGCTGAAGCGATGGCTACAGGAGACGATGAGAAGCCAACGACTCCTGGGTCTGATACGTTCAGGGAGGATCTGGCGTGTTTCGGACATCAACTGAAGATGCAACTTGCTAATGAGAAGCCTAAAGAGGGCTTCGAGTCCAATAGTCCGCCGATTTCCAATTCTGCTTCTTTGTCTGGGTAAGTGTGCTACTTATTTAATTGGTAGTTTCATAACGAACAGACTTACCTATTTCATTTTCTATCTTTTTTTTTCTTATCAAATATTCTGTTTAATTTCATCTCAGG
The DNA here is from genome assembly GCA_932294355.1 of Aporophyla lueneburgensis. Lineage (NCBI taxonomy): Eukaryota > Metazoa > Arthropoda > Insecta > Lepidoptera > Noctuidae > Aporophyla > Aporophyla lueneburgensis. The sequence goes on along the minus strand of OW028758.1, from coordinate 21,864,231 downwards.
GTTATGATATGAAAAGTTATATATAGGTACATACTAAATTGTTTGACACTGTTTATATTTGATATGTTAGGACGAAAACAGCTAAACAATTGATTTTTGGGATCAAACACTACTAAAAAATTAGGTTCCAATAGTAAATTGAAAAGAAAAATAACATCTTTTGGTAAAATCCCAAGTTAAAAAGTGTTCTTTAGATTTTCATAAAATTCTCTACATTCGACAGGACCAAGTCATCGTTCGTGAACGCCTAACGTGACTAACAACAATATTACACATAGGTACGTCTCTGGTGGCTTGTGCTTTATAAACTTACGCTTAAGGCACAAAATGGTACAACTCGCTCGCGCACTTGCACATAATTAAAATATTATTATTCAAAGCAAAAAAAAAATATCATACATTACAGCTTAATGCTTATCACTAATATTCAAATGAAAATAATTATTATTTTTGAATAATTATTCGAATTTTCTCTTTTCATTTTAATTATTGTAATGTTTAAACCGCTGAGCTTTAAAATAAAAAATAGGTATGTTGCCAATTCTTAATATATCCAGTAAAGAAACATAGCAAAAATATATTTTTTATTTAAGTATTGTAAATCAGCTATTTTTTAGTCAAATTATTATAAAACTCTTTCGTTGTTTTTGTTTTTGCATACTTATTAAAAAACGTAGTAAAGTATTTACCTCTATCAGATAGTCCCCACCCTCTTTCACCCATTTTGTACAAATCAATACCTGCCACATGGTTAAGAATAAGTGGAAAGTTTTGCCCAAACTTTACTTGTGTCATTCCCTCCGAACGCATTAGGTTATTTATGTAGAAAATACCGAAAATTTATGGAAGAAACTCGCAAAGTCTCCCTAGTCCCTAATGGCTGGAATATATACGCAATTTGAACATCTCACAACTGCTTATACCTTTTAAAGTATAGACGCCAGTATATCAAAGTACCTGAAACTGTCAAAATTTCCCAATCAATCTTGAACCTTAGCTAAAGCTTTAGCATTAAAGTTGAAAATCTATTAAATAAATTTTACAGATTGTAGCAGCTTCAAGTGCTGGCGTCTGTACCTACGGACTTATAGTTATTATGAAAGTACACACAAGTATTGATAATTAAAACAATTCACCAAAAAAAACCCCAAAATTTGTGCCTATATGTCTTGCTTTATCATTGGATTTTTGAATTCACCAAATTCAGCTGCTTTGCTTTAAAAACACAAAGAAAAAATATATATGTCCGCCATATTACAAAAGGAGCTTGCAATTAAATTATTTTTTTCTAAATTGTCCCAAGAGTCCGTAATTTATAAAAATATTTCAGGACTCCAAAAGTAAAACAGTTTATTATTTAATGAAATTTAAAGTTACTTTTACTTTGTTTTCAGATGACAGGATTCCTGAAGAGGCGGCATCGGATACAGAGTGCATCACGAGATGAGCTGAGCAATATGAACAAACTCTATGATCTATATTGTGCTCGATATGTGATTTAAACACGCTTGAGTATTGCTGTTCCTCTCATTCTATTCTGTAAGAGTGCAAGAGTGAGAAGGTAGGATAGACACAGTATGAAAGCACGACTTTGAAAAGGTCGAAAACGGGCGAAAGATTTTTTTTATAACGCGTTGTGAAATAAAAAAAAAATAATACTGAATATTTGGCGGTGAGGTCTTCTGTTTTGGTTAGTTTAATTATTTTTAATAATTGAAATGAAAAAGTCCCGACAAATTTTTTCAAAACATAATTATAATTAATTAAATCCCATCTACCTACCTTCAATGACAATAATTCTTTCAAAATATTTAAAATGCCGAATTTTTTTGAGCACCAATAAAGACTATGTAACATTTTCTTCTTATAATTAAGTTTTAAATTACCTTCCACGGAGAATTATTGCTCAATACAGAAGGATTTTAACAGGACAGAAGATGACACCGCGACAAATGATTTATATTAGTAATAAAAGAATTTTATCTCCTAATAGTAATTATAAATAAGGTTTTAATGCTCGTACGCTAATGTGTCAAAATGCACGCGTGCTGTTAAAATATATTGAAAATATAAAAAATATTGTATATTATAAAAAATATGTATAAAAGCAAGCTGTTTGAAAATAGTGAAATAATTTTATTAAATTGTTGATTTTGAGAAAAATTAGTTACGACAAAAATCGGTCGAGAAATAGAAAATATTTAGAAGAAAAAAGTATATTGATGAAAAAAAAAAATGTTTAAATACATCGACTAAAAGTTATAAATAGTGTTTTCCCACCAGTACAATTCATTAATATCATTTAGTTGTAAGCTAAATTAGTTTATTTGAGATTAATAATGCACATTACATTTTAGTTTTAGTTAGCAAATTTACCCAAGCTTGACTGAAGGTTTGATATCAGTTTAGACAAAATCTCGAATAAAATTAGGTCAAACGTGTATGTATAATACGATCATAATGTACGTACGTTGAGATTATTGAATTCCTTGCCACGCGCTACGCGATATCGATTCTCCGTCCCGTGCCTCGACTATTCAAAAATTCATTAACACTGTCCATACCGATCCGAACCGACATTGTACCATTATACTCACAGAAATAGAATACATTAATCAATTATATCGAAATTAGTTTCTTTACGTCATTGAAACGTTTCATTTTTGACCGAAATTTTGAACAGCCCGAGCGTTGCATTTATTTATCCGAAAATTTCGAATAACCCATGGTTGTAAGTGATGCATAAGTTTCTTCGTAATTATATAATACTATAAAACAAAAAGGCTTGTGAATATTGCGTAAACTCTAGAGTGATAAATACGCCAGTCGAGTTCTATTGTTTAATTCTGAGCCCTGAAACTTTTTATTTATTTTTTTCTGGTACACAAATATGTAAGCTTCTTTTGAAAATTTTACCCATTATTTGAGATATCTGAGTGATTCCAGGGCTATTGCCAGGATCCACTTTATTAAGAGAAACTGATCGTGTTTTCATCACAAATGCACGACCATTTCCTCCGGCAATTATGTGACCTACCAATATGTTTTCGAACAAAATGTTTTATTTATACACTTAATTGTATTTGAAAAATTCACGTAGACTGGATGAATATGTTAGATATCGCTAAAATCTACGCACATTGTCTAGTATATTAAATTCGATGAATTATTATAAATAAGTGTTTGTATAATTTTGAAATCTGATAGTTAGATACGCCTTTATAGTTTTAATATGTGTTGTATGGTGGTTTTATCCCAAGTACCTAATTGTAAAAATAAAATACCTATTACTTTTTATGGTAATAAATGGAACCCATTGCATTATTTAATAGAATAATTAATAGTAAATGATAACGAAATTAACATAGCAGATTATTGTATTAAAATATATATTTACTTCAATAATATTAATTATTTTCAAATTCTTATATTTATAAATGTTTTTGTCAATTTGAAGCCGCAATTGTTGTAACCAAAAAAAGAAAAACAAAAAGGCACTCTGTATTACAATATTTATTATCTTAAGCCAAAGTTTATTTGTTACGTATTCATGACACAATAATTTTATGAATTAAAGTTTTACGCAAGATAATATTTTTTTTAATTATTCATTAAATAAAAAATAATGTAATACTTACTTCAAATAAAAATTAGTGTTAGCACAAAAGCAATTGGTAAATAATATCACACAATGTAAACCGAAGTCAAATTATTTTTTAGTCATAATTTTTTGCGTTTCCCTTTTGAAACTTCTGAATTTCGGTTGTGTATAGTTTTTTAGTGATTTTAGTGTTAGCAATACGTATTTCTAATAATTCCAATGATATTGTTGTATTGCAATTGTATGTTAAATGCTTTAATGTGATGGTAAAGTTAATTAAGGCACTTCGGATAGGTTCTCACGTCGATACCATTTCTTCCAGTAAATTGTTGTAAAGAAAAGATGAGGTTATATTTCTATTTTTTTATTTTATTGTTATTCTATATTTAAATATTATGACTGAATGTTTTATGAAAATCTTTAAATATTATGAGATAAAATAACTACTGTTGTAACATGGGTTTTTATTTTGGATTTCGAATAATTTATTGTATTGACGTAGAAATATGACCTCGCCTTATTATATTTCTCATATAAAACACGTCTATTACACTTTTTTAACACCCTTACACTATTATTATTACTTTCGAATATTTTTCCGTGTAATTTACACCTGTCTATGATAAAATCAATCAATATTAATTTTATAAAAAGTATATTGATATAATAAAATTGCTTGATGTTTTGTGTATTTTGTTAAACTGTTTAATGAGAGCGATCGCTATTTCAATGCTTTTTGGCTTGAAACAAAACACTTATATGTATATAAGAATGATATATTAATAATGAACATTATCATCAATCTATCGACTCGTGAAAGTGGTCAGCAGACGATGTAAAAGTCCACCTAGAGGTATTTTATAAAAATCGATGAAATTGGTTTCAGAAATTTAGATAATTATAAAAAAATTAGACGTTAAGAGCATAACTATTAGTAGTTACGCGGCTTGAGTCGGTTACGCACATTCTTAACATTTTGTTCCAGTTATGTAACGATGCGTCAAAAACTTGACAACTTCGAACACAATTTCAGTTGAAATGACCAAATTAATAAAATTGACTGATACCAAATAATTATTTAAGTAACTGTAGGTAAAAATGTGATGCTAACAATTTCGAACATTAAAATATTCAGACTATTAGAAAAGCCGGAAATTCAATATTCAGAGGCATTATTATTCCAAAGGTTAATTGTTCCTGGCCGTTTTCCAGAAAACCTTGGATTTTGTCCAATTCCAAAGGTTTTTAGGTTTTAATAGGTTACACAATAAATTCTAAAGTTGTAGCAGATGGTAGCAAGTTCGTTGGTTATGCCGTGATTAAGCTTCCTAATATTTTAAGTTTGATTTATGTAAACTAAATCAAACTAACTTAGTTTTGTCACCTACTTAGTAGCTTGAAACCCGTGTTTACATAATCTGTCTATAGTAATAAATATAGATACCCACGTAGGTACTGCTCGGTGCCTGGCACGAAAATAACTAACTACAATTAAAAGTTTGATCAGTTTCTTCGAAAACTTAATCAAGACATTACTGCAGTTTTTAGTCAATTCCGTAATAATATTATTCGAATAAATAAAAACTCCTTGATAATTTATTTGAATAAAATAATTATTATTCGAATAAAATAACTATTATTATTCGAAAAATGTTGTTGTTATGTGTGTAACCGGCTCAACATTTTGAAGTGGCGCAAAATTGTCTTGCTATTAAAAAAAACTAACAAAGCGAAAATGTTTGAATTATTAATATTCATCGTAAAGTGCGTTTTCATTCATTTGGAACTGTTGCCTTATAACCGTTTTGTACATAAAGAAATAAATAAAAAATCGTTAGTAGGAAATAAAGTACACTCATTGGCTTCGACTGTTTGTTTTATTTATTTAATCCTTTGATATTCAACTCTATTTAACCCGTAAAAAATATTTTTGTTGGTAGGTAGAAATTGCTTAAATTTACTTTTTATTTTGGTGACTTTACAGTAAGCTAGCCAGTAAATCCGAGAAACTATTACACAGTGTCAAACTTTTTAGTTTATGTTCGAACATAGTGACACATAGTGATAGCGAGTGAATTTCGCATTTTACATGCTGTTTGATGCATATATTTTAATCATAAAAAACACTAGCTAAGTTTTTTTTGACATTATATAATAGTTACAAATAGACCCTATAGCGCCTACTAGTTAAAAGTTGTGTATTTTATGCTTTTCATGAATAAAGCTGTTCATTCAGAACCACAAGCAGGTTACACAGAATTAATCGAGAATTTGAATCATATAAAAATAGGTTTATTTTGCATAATTACATTACATACAAGGTAAATCAATTGATATAAAGTTTGATTAAAATACAACATTATCATGAGATGATTAGATAGGTACTCTACCTACATCATGTTTGTAAAAATGAACAATATTAGACAAAGTAGTTTTCTCATTACTGGTCTTTAGTTACTAATCCAGCCGGCCCTTGGCCTATTACCGGTGCCAATCCAGCCACGGCCACCGCTTTCAGGGGTCTGAAAATGCAAAATTATTTTAAGAATAGCGCCATCTATACTCCTCAATAAAAACAAACACCGAAAGTTTGCATACAGGTTCAATTTTGTTTGCCTAGATGGCGCTGTTTGCAAAATTGAATATGTAGTACGACGATATTTTACTAGATGGCGTTAAATGAAAATTCATAACATTCTTACTTGAATCCAAGTTCTTCTTTCGGTACTCCGAGTCTTGCTAGTTTAGCTTCATAGGTTGCCAGAAGATCATCATGAGCTTTACGTAGACGAGCTGCTTCGTATCGCAAATCATCAATCTGTGTGTCTTTCAGCTTTAGAAGTTGCTGCAAAAGTAACAAAAGTCTCATATAGTAATCGACTAATTAGCCTAACCGTCTTAACCCTTTGACGTAAATGGGACACCGGTGTCCCTAAAATTAAATTTGTATTTATTCCTAAACAAAACATTATTTGGAACTAAACTCAACGCATATCGATCGTTTCCGAACGTATTTTGTTTTTTCCTTAGGGTAGGTAGAAAGGCGCGCGAAAAAAAAAAACCACAAACTTCATAATATTTGTTTTGGGTAATTTGGCGCGCTTCTTGGGCTGTTTTTATAAGTGGTTATTATTACATTTTTGCAGCATTCAGTGATTGTTTATTGAATAATTTATGAGAATGGTAAGTAATAATTATGTTAACTTATTTGTAATTTGTCGTAATTAATAACATTTAAGTTACTAAAATATGAAATTATATGCAGGGGACGCGGTTGTCCCAATATGCGTAAAAGGACAATTTTATTAATATTTTACAAATAATATCAAATACGTTCTATGCATGTTTTGTGATTTTACACACAGTATAAGCACTTATTTTCATTGTTTTAGGTGCGCAAAGGAAACGAGATTTTTTATTGGACTGATTCCGAAGTCGAGGAATTTCTTATGGTTGAGACTAGTGACACTGACGATATGCTGCTGGGGAGTTTGTTGCGCTACTTCTTCCCAGCTAAAGCACTAGGAAATGGTGAAGGGCGGGCGTTTTGGGGGACTGTCTTTTGTAAATTTGACGTTCAAAAAGTGCTGACTCTCAGCCTAGTTTGAATAAATTACTTTTGATTTTAATTTTGATTTTGCACTCACGACGACGAAGATGACCAAGACCAGTCATTCTTATTAGAGGACATGCTAGCTGAAGTTTCCGAAGCTATAATTAAGCCACCTGCTCTATTAGTCTACTCAAAATCCAGGGCCATCTTCAGACTCTTCATCTATGTACTATCCCCATTTATTCATCATCGCGTGATCCGGTTCCCGAGTTCAAGTGGAAAAATAATATTTATCGCCAGTGTGTTTTTTCTGTCAACACCAAAATATTATCTGAGGCTTTGTTTTTATTTTATTGGACATCGCTATGAACTATATTCTTACACTGTTTATGAAAAACTGCAAGCACAAAATCGCATAGAAAGGCATTTACTCTCATCACTTGAATACCGTCAAGTTGTTGCTAGGGCTATGATTGGCAATTGTTCTATACGAAAACATGCCATCCACTTCTATGACCAAAAAACCGATTCAAAATATAGGACACAAACAATCTTTACCTCCTTCACATGTGTGCAGTGTGCAAAGAGTGAAGTGGAAAATCGTACCAGCAATATATTTGACATTTGCAATGTAAATTTATGTTTCACAGCAACAAGAAATTGTTTTGCATATATCATTCATTAAATTATTAATTAAATTGTAATATTTTTTTTGAATTTAGTTTTTTATTATCCGAAAAACACTTTTATTTGCTATTATAGTTGGTACCTCACAATATAATAAATGACGCCCTTTATCGCATATTGGGACACATTTGTCCCAAGTAATTTCTAAAAATCTATGGGGTTTTTTTATTTTTTTAGTATACATCTTATGTTTAAATTACCTTATAAGACACTAAATAACATAATCATAATTATAAAAAACTTACGTGTACTTATTTTGTGCGTGAAAGGGTTAACGGAGTCTAATACATATTTATATTATTGACTATTTGTCTAAGATCACTGATCTCACAACAGCATCTAATAAAATTATTTAATAAAATATTAGTTACTAGGATTGTTTTATACGATTGTTACTAGAGCATGCGGCCTTACAAGCACATGCCATAAAACGAATTAGACCATACAATAGTCACTAGGTCCGACAATGAAGCAACTATTAAATTGATAATATTTAAATCTTACGTGAATCTCCCCAGGCCCCGCATCCCGACCTTCCATGTTCTTCAGCTTGGCTTCAAGCAGGGCAGTTTTTAGGGATGCTTTCTGCTGTACTTCTAGAACAGCTCTTGAAAACCTGGATTTTAGCTCATCTCTTTCTCCTAGGATCCTGTCGAAACGAACTTGAAGAACTTCGTACTCCCATTTCAGAACATCAAATTGTTTTTCTAGCGACGTCAGCTGTTTTGATTTGGCCTGAAATTATGAATCATTTCAATTATTATTTTGTGTAGGTTCTTATTAGAAGTATTAGTAAGTTCTTTTTACCGGCTAATACACAAAAATATACACCTACAACATAATACCTGTAATCCCAAAAGGGCTAGAGATAGGAACACTTATGGTACCTCCACATTTTGCTAGCTAGTTTTATGACCTAAATAATAAGGGGCGGGTAGACATCCAGAAATCGAACCTTACTACCGTATACTCAGCAGCAGCACTTGATCACTTGGCCAACGATGGCAGTTCTGAACGTCATTTAAATAAACTCTTTTTGAAATGAGTCTGGTACTCACCGCTAATGCAGCTTTATCCCTGTCATAGTTGGACATTTGCCTCTTAAGTTCTTTGTTTTCCATAATAGCCACTTCCAGTGGTTCTCTGATACTTTTGGTTTCCGCAACAGCATCTCTTGCTATCTTCTCTGCTCTCTCTTTTACTTTTTGCATCTCCTCCATTTGTTGTTTGAGACTACTTATTAGACCTGAAAGTTTAAGTACAATTATTTTTTTTTTTCATAAGCTACTTAGTGGACATTCACACGTGGACTTATTAATAATATTAAGCAATTATACTAACCCAAATTATTCAAAGTAATGTCATTGTAATAGTTCTTCAAATCTGCGAACGCTCGCTCATGAAAATGAATTAATTCTGACAACTGCTTATTTTTCCTCTCTTCAACCTCGGCTATTTCTGTTCTATGCTTTACTGTCAACTCTATTTTAGTCTCGTTTAGTTTTTTATCAGCCTTATCTTCTATCTGACGAGCCCTTTCATCAAATTCTTCTCGTACTTTTGATACTTCTTCTGCGTGAACTAATTTAGCTCTTCTTAACTCATCCTGAGCTGCTAGCATTTTCTCTCTTATTTCTTGCCTTAGCATTCTTTTATCATTAAGTAATTCCAGTTCCTGTTCAGCATGCTCTTCTTTGGCAGCTTTTAGTGCTACCAAGTTTTCTGCTCTCAAAGCTGCCGCTGCAGCTGCCTGCTCATATTTCAAATGCTTTATCTTCTGCTTTTCAGTCTCCAAAAGTGCTTCATTTTCTTCTTGTGCTTCTTCTGTTGCCCTTTCTCTGTTTCGCAATTCTGCTTTTGCTTCTTCCAACTGTTGTCTAGTAATCTCCCAGAATGTTCTAATTTTATCTCTTTCGAGTTGGAAGTAGTTACGTTCTTCTCTTTCTTTGTCCAGTTCCTCTTTAACCTTGAGAGTGAACTGCTCGAGCTTTTCTCGAGACATTTCTGATGTGTCCACTCCATCGATGATGATTGCTGTAAATACAACAACATTTTATTGTAGTGTTTAGAATTAATTTATTGTAAGAATGTCTAGACACTAAAGGCGCACTGAAAGTTATGTCAAATTTTTACATTGTTAAGGAGCATAACTTGTTGTGATCCTATTCTTGTAGCTGAAATCTGTAGTCATCATTTATTTTCGTTGCGTGTATATTTAGTGTGCTTATAAATATCTGTTGTAGTAGACTGTGTATATGTATATTTATTATTTTGCGCTATTGATAACCCCATTTTTATGTCCACTCAATCACTGTTACCTGTTACCTGTGTAATCAAGGTTACCTGGATTTGTTCGCCAAAAGCGATTTGGCCGCACATTGTATGTTTTCTAGTCTTATTTTTTCTTTCGTTACATATTTTGGTGTACAATAAAGTATACATGAATAAATTATCACTGCAACAATACTCTCTAGTGCTAATTTACTTTAGTTATCAGAAATTGCAAATATTTCATTATTTTTACGCACCTGGTGCCTTTTTGGGCTTTCCTCCTTCTTTTGCTTTGGGCGGCTGAAAAGAAAGCAAGTTGTATAAAGACACATGTGGGGCTCATGGTTAAATAATAACAGCCACACGAATCAACTGAAGGTTAAGCTATGATTGCCACGATCGGATCGTGGTGGGTGACTCCATCACATATCGAGACCCCTCCATGCCTCGGAAAGCTCGTTAACTCTGTCAGTCTTGGTGGTTAGTGTCACTAACCACCTCTTTCCAATTTTTTTAAATTAAAATCTGTGCCATGTAGCCACAATCGGTTGAATCATCATAAAAGCTTGAATCATCCGATTGGTGGTTTAATGAATTTATGATAGTTTTAGTTTCAAAATATTCTTAATTTAAAAGCGTGACTGAAAGAGTTAAGCCGTTGGTCCCGACTATTATTCGTAGATCTGTAACATTTGTTACGAGTAGCCAAAGTTTCAAATTCTGACAAACAGTCTTACACAGTTACTGGGTTGTGGAGCTCAGATAGAAAGTTGCTACATGTAAAATACTAGTAATTAGCTACATCTGGCTAGACTGAAACCCAAACCTAAATTAGTTGAGAAAAGACGAGGCAGATAAATAGAAAAAAATAACACAAACTTGCTCAAACCAATAAATACTTATAGAACATTTCCAACACACAACACATATAAAATGTTCACTGTAATAAAAAAAAAATACGTACCATTTTGTATTATATAAAACGGGTAGCAGAAAATATAATAATATTTACAAAAAAATATTCACGAACAGTTTCGTTCGTTTGTTGCGGTTACACATTTACGTTGTCAGGTTCAACAAATCCGTTGTCATGGTGATTTGAATTATTGTTTTTACTGGTTTTTACACTATCCCATGGATTTTGTATGTACTTTATTGCATTATCTATGTGATAAATATGACTATGATAAGTCTTATCTTTATTAGCAAGTTATTAGCGATATATTAATAAATCTTTATAATTAAATAAAATGGATGTGTGAGTTTGTATTGTAAAAAAAGCTTGAAAATTAATGCATATGAAAGTGTATGCGGAATTATTACGTGGGATAAGTAGTAGTATTTGAAGCCGGAGGTTGTACCAGCGAGTCGCTCATATTTTTGTAATATTTATTTTCTTTAATTGTAAGGTTTTTCTCTCACATAATTTAATTACATCTTATTGAATTACTTACACAAAAATAAATGCTTTCATTTGAGGTAAAAATAAGCTAATTAACCAGCCGGCGTATGTTAGCATGACCAATTCTATGTCTATTCTACCAAGAACAAAACAAGTTCCTTATGTATTTTAATATTGTAAAAATGTTTCTATCTCATCAGAAAAATAGTCATCATACTTTTTTTTTTTTTTTTTTCAGGATGGGAAATCATCAAATGACTTCTCCCGCTCTGGACGGAGCGGGAGGGCGTGTCAGACTTTTACTGACTAAAACCCACCCGTGTTCCATCAGTTGCCCATGTGCCAGGGTCACGGTATCTCTTTCGAACAATCACGCGACCCCGGCAGGCATCGGTCCTAGTAGACCCCTACACTGCTGCTGACATCTCTTTGAGGCGCGCGTGGAACACTGCGCGCCGTCGACCCGAGCCTGGTCCTTACCGGGCGGCGAGCTACCCATTGCTCGCCACCCGCAAGCTCGCGCCTACGGTGGCCGGGAGTCCGCAATCGACTCCCGACGCCCGGGGCGTCTCCTCCTGCGGCGGCTAGGGGCGTGAGGGCGCAGAGACTGCCACTCCCTCACGCGCCCCGCCTCCTCCTTCACGAGCATTACTGCTTCGCAGAAGGAGGTGACGGCTTCCCATTCCCTCTCCCTCCCGGACGCGAGAGGTCACCGCCGCCGATCGCCTCCACGAGGACACGGCGGTGCTCCGCCCAGGCTGGGCACATAGTCATCATACTAGACATCGTACTCTTGTCGACTGAAGAATAGAAACACCTCTTCTTTTCAGTTTTACACAATTTTTCTACGATACAATCTATCATTTTATCTTCTCTTCCGTCGACAAATTCCGTTTCTGTGGCGGTCATGCTACGCGTGTTGGATTGAATAAAGTGTCCTTATCATTAATACTTTTCCGTAATACCTGTTATTGCTGATACTATTTCAAATATCTTCAGAATAGTATTATGTACGTGGACTGACGAGTGAAACTACTGCTTGCAACGCGCTGAAGTTTATTCGCTCGCTTACGTATGTACTTATCGGAGCAAAGGTATACACGATTCTCAACAAATACATACATCAGAATAAACAGAATATTATCTAAACTGATGGAAATAACCCCATTGCATAAAAAATCCTGCAGACAAGCGCGATTCTAATAGAACTGTTAGCGCCATCTATTTTTATTTTGTTAAACTATTACGCAAGATGTCAAGCTAGTCCTTTTCCCTGCCATCTGCCAATTATATCGTGCACCTCGTGAATTTCTCCTTGACGAGTGTCGCCCACTTTATGGCTCGCTCGAGAAAGACATTATAACAGTCCAATATGGATTCCCGCCGTGATCGCATCTCCGCTGTGTTTTTTTTATCCGCTGTACTTTTATCGCAGAACGATATAATATGAATATTATAAGTTCATAGCAGTCCCGCTGTTTCTATAGTGGTGTAGTAGTGCTGTGTTGTGCCTCTGGACTTTGCCGACACGTGGTGAGCCGAACTGTGAAGACTCCGGACCAACTCTAGATTCTGCTGGTAGATCGAGCGGCTTCCCGAGGAGTAAGGTGCACGATTCCCTCACCCCTGGCCCTAGGCGAGACACTTGCGTTCATCAGTTTTTCGGTCCGCGTCGAAGGTACCTAATTCGCCTTCCGTCGGAGCCCCACCATTAATGTGGTCCTTCGAACCGTATTGATACAGTTTCCGCCCCTTTTAGGTCACCTAATAGGAGATTTAGTGTTAAAACCCGCCGTTTTTAGGTTTTCGTTAGCCTAGAAAACGTACCTCCGCCATTACGCGCTGCGTACCGCGAAGGTATTTATTTCATTTTGTTACCGCTTAACACTAAATACTTATTTACCCGCTGTCATACTAATATTTCATCTTATTATTCGCTGTAATATTCATATTCTCAGTGGTATTCGCGAAATAAGGTTCTATTTCGATAATTTTCGCTGAGATTTGGTAGATACCTACCTACAAGTCGGTACGTGTCGTCGAGCCGCGCTCGGCGCTCGCCACGCACGATTCTCGAAGTACCCACTTGTGGTCACCTTTGTATTATTCGCAAATTCACAAATAAATTATTTGTATACTTTTTAATTTAAAATTCTCATTACATAATGAAGAAAGCTATTAAGTCTGATAGTACGGAGTTATCGTTGTTGGCGTTGGAAGCCAAACGGAATGCTTTATTCGAGTGTTTACAGTCTGCCTACGATTTATCTAAAGACATAGGCACGGGAGATGATGCGAAAGAGGCTTTACTGGACGCTAGCTCAAACATTGACGCTATTCGTTCCGAATTTCATGAAGTTATGGATCAGTATAATAACTGTCTACTGACAGCTGATGCCACCGCGCGCGCTGATTACAAGGCGCTGGTTTCGTTTGAACAGTTATATAGTCGCTTAAAACGTTTGGTTGCTTCCAATACCAATGCAGACGTCGTTCCGTCCATCTTAGAGAAAAAATCTTCTATCATTAAGTTACCGCCGATTGAATTAATGAGTTTTAACGGTGACATTCGTCCATGGCCATTGTTTTACTCAAATTATAAATCCGCTGTTCATGATAATCCATCTCTCTCGGATCATCAAAAATTACATTATTTACAGGGCAAATTGACCGGTAAAGCGCTAGCCGCATGCGCCGGCATTGTACCTACTGCTGAGAATTACGAACTCATTTTCAATACGCTAGTGAATAGGTATGAAGACAAACGCACACTAGCGGCCACTTATTTAAAGCAGATCATAGATTTTAGACCGTTAACTTCCGTTACTTCCGATAATTTGGACATTTATAATGATAAGTTTGTTAACGCCGTCCGTGCCTTACAACATTTAAAAATTCCAGATTTATTGAATTTAATTTTCGTACAAATAGCTATTACCAAGTTAGACAGTGAAACTGTTCGTAACTTTGAAAACAGTCAGGATCAGTCTGATATGCCTTTATTTGATGATTTAGTCGATTTCGTTAATAAACAGAGTAAAATATTGTATCGCGCTCACGCTTTAACAGCCGGCGCGCAAGTACATAAATCCGCAAACTCAGCTGATCGCTCCCGCAGTTCTAATGATAGTAAAAAACCGCAGTCCTCCCCGCGTTATAACACGAATGTAAGCACGGTCGAATCTGATTCAACAGATAAATGTTTGTGTACTAATGTCACACATCAACACTTATTTAAATCTCCTGATTTTCATAAATCAACTCCGTATGAACGCTTACAGGTTGTTAGGAAAATTAACGGTTGCGTTAATTGTTTAAGTATTAAACATAAAATATCGAGTTGTCAATCCGCATCTAGCTGTAGAGCGTGTAAACAACGTCACCATTCACTATTACATTTTACTCGGGATTCTAACACACGGACCGCGGAAGCGGCGAGTTCCACTATACCTACGCCGCAGCGCGAGGCGCCCAATCCGGTGACGTCAACGCAAGCGAACGTTGCTGTCGTCCCTTTCGCACCCGTGCCCGCGTCCGAGCCGGTGCACTCCGCCACGCAGCCTGATGTAGCTTTGTGTTCGATGTCCGTTGACGCTCCGCGTTCTGTTTCCTTTAATGCCCCTTGCAGCGAGACGCCGCAATGTAATCCGCATACTACTGTTTTACTCGCTACAGCGCAAGTCGTGGCGTACGATAATACTGGACGTGAACATTTAATAAGAATTTTACTTGATTCCGCTTCGCAAAGTCACTTCTTACTAGGGAATGTTGTGAATGTTTACGTTTACGTCAACACAATACACGGTCTACGACTGTAAAAGGTTTTGGAGGCACAGAGAGGACGTCGTTCGGGACAATAAATTTACGTATATTTTCACGCTTTAACAAAAATATCCGATTTGATATTGACTCGTTAGTAGTTGATCAAATTACGGACAACTTACCTTCCGCTTTTGTTGATATTAAGGCCCTACCTTACTCGAATAAACTTCAGTTCGCTGATGATAGTTTCGCTATTCCGAGTAAAATTGATATTTTAATTGGAGCATCGCTGTTCCCGCATTTACTTTTGCCTGACGTGGTTCCTGGTGGCCCGTCAGTGCCCGCCGCTGTCAATACGGTGTTAGGCTACGTACTCATGGGGGTCGTACCTACACTCAGTAACCGCCCAACATGTGTGACATCGTGCTGCGCCATAGTCCCTTCGCCTATGGATAACAATTTGATTTCCCGCTTCTGGGAACTTGAAGAAGTTCCTGGCCCGCCCGTTCAGCATCCTGCTGATGCTGAATGTGAATATTTTTATTGTTCAACTACGCAACACAGGGCCCAACCTACAGGGTAATTTATTCAAAATTATTTTAAATTTTCGTCTACACTCTGTAGCGATGACCGCTGATTGTAAACAAATATTTTTACAAATTATGATTCGCGAATCTGATCGACGTTATCATAGAATTCTTTATCGTTTTAATCCTAACGACCCGCTTCGCTTATATGAATTTAGTAGAGTTTGTTTTGGCTTAAAGTCCAGTCCTTACCACGCTCTGCGCACTGTGCAGCAACTCATCGCTGACGATGGCGCTGAGCATCCCCGCGCTGCTACCGTCGCCTCCTCGTGCCTGTATATGGATGATGTTGCATTTTCTGTCAATACCGAAGATGAGGCGATTGACACCGCTAAAGATTTAATTGCTCTTTTTAAGGGCGCTCAATGGGACCTTGTGAAGTGGAACAGTAATTCAAAGTCTGTTCTTAATGAACTTCCCGCCTCTCATAAGGTGACGACTGAGGTTGAATTTGACAAAACCGCTGACCATAAAATCTTGGGTCTTCGCTGGTCTATAGACCAAGATATTTTCTATTTTAAAATCAACCCGCCAAGTTCGAATATCACGTGCACTAAGCGCACCATACTGTCAACCGTCGCGAGACTGTGGGATATCATGGGATTCGTCGCTCCTTCTATTTTAGTAGCTAAACTTCTTGTAAAGCAGTTGTGGCAGTTGAAGGTGGATTGGGACGTCCCTGCTTCTACTCATATTGTCAAGGCTTGGCAACAATTTACTTCAGAGTTACCAACTCTAAACGAAATTAAAATACCGAGTTGTTTAGAAGTGAAGAACGACTGTGAATTGACATTGGTCGGGTTCGCTGACGCCAGTGGCGAAGCATATGGTGGCGTAGTATACCTACACGTTGGCTCTGCCTCCGGCAATATTGTCCGCTTTTTATGTTCCAAGTCAAAGATCGCGCCTTCTTCGCCCATTGCGATTGCTCGTATGGAACTTTGTGCAGCACTTTTGCTGTCAAAATTGCTTCGGACTGTTCTTGAGACTTATGACAACCGTTTTGCAATTAAAATTTACGCCTTTACCGATTCAAAAGTCGCACTCTATTGGATTAAAGGTTCACCGCATCGTTGGCAAACGTTCGTTGCCAATCGAGTTATTAAAATTACTGATAATATCTCCGCAGATAACTTTTATCACGTTGCAGGGGTTGAGAACCCGGCAGACTGTCTGTCACGTGGTGTCTCTCCTGCTAAGTTAAAAGACCACCCTCTGTGGTCCCAAGGGACCCCCTGGCTAACATTACATCCGTCGCAGTGGCCTATTACTGAAGGTACGGAACCGCTCACGTTGGACGAGATACCTGAACAAAAGAAACTCGTTCACGCTGTTTTAATTCCCGCTGACGATTCTTATGTTTATGATACTCTTTGCCGCCTTTCGTCATGGAGTAAAATACTCCGTACGATTGTTTACATTTATAGATTCGCTAATTTTTTACCACGTCGCGATTCCGTACATATAACCGCAGCTGATTTGAGTTTTGCAGAAAACAAATTTCTGAAACTTATCCAAAATAAGTTTCAATAAAGAAATTTTAAATTTAAAACTGAACACGCAGGTTTCATCATCTCTTAATAAATTAAGACCGTTTTTACATAACGATTTAATCAGAGTTGGTGGACGTCTCATCCATTCTGATCTAAGTTACGCACAGCAGCACCCGGTACTTCTGCCAAGCCATGACTTTTTTGTTGACTTATTAATTGAATATTATCATAAGAAATATTTACACGCTGGGCCTGAACAGCTCATTTCATTATTACGGCAGAAATACTGGATACTGTCTGCTCGTCGTGCTATTCGTAAGGTAGTTCACGATTGTAATATTTGTTACCGCGCTCGACCGCGTCCCGTCTTCCCGCTCATGGCTGACTTGCCGGACTGTCGGACGCGTCTGGTTATTAAGCCGTTTACTCACACGGGCTGTGATTACGCAGGTCCTATATCTTACACTCCCATTCGCCGTCGGGGTGCAAAGGCTTTGAAAGCATATTTTTGCGTGTTCACTTGTCTCACAACTCGCGCGCTACATATTGAAGTAGCCACTGATCTTAGCACCGCCAGTTTTTTAGCTGCACTTAAACGGTTCTAGTCTCGAAGGGGCCCTGTCCAAGTAATGCACTCGGACAGAGGCACTAATTTTGTAGGCGCTAATTCTTATTTACACGACTTATATAAATTTCTTAATAATGTCGAGTTCCGCTCTCGCTTCGAAGAAGAGCTTGCTGAAAACCGTATCACATGGAAGTTTAACTGTCCGGCCGCCCCACATTTTGGCGGATGTTGGGAGAGTATGGTGAAGGTCGTCAAGACGCACCTTTTCAAGGTAATCGGTCAACAGCTTCTCTCTTACGAAGAGCTAGTTACAGTGCTCGTTCAGATCGAGTGTTTGTTAAATTCTCGGCCTCTTACGGTCCTGAGTGCCGATCCCGCAGAACCTACCGCGTTAACGCCAGGTCATTTTTTGCATACCGCTCCTTTACTCTCATTGCCCGCGCCTGAAGTAGAATCAGATAATCTCAACTTGCTTCAGAGACATTCTCTGCTTGATAAATTAGTGCAATCTTTTTGGAAGAGATGGAGAATGGAATATTTACATAGTTTACAAACCCGAGAGAAATGGAATACTCCGTCTGTGCCAATCAAGCCTGGCACGGTTGTTGTTATTATAACTGACAATTCACCTCCTTTATCGTGGCCATTAGCGATAGTAGAGAAGATTCTTCCTTCCAACGATGGTATAACGCGTGTAATTTCTGTAAGAACAGCTAAAGGTACATACGTGCGTCCGGTCGTACGTTTGTGCCCATTACCTACGCAATAAGATTGTTATTTTTTTTTGTAACCACAGTAGTTTAAGTGCTATCAGTTAGTTAGTTTCAGATTGTCGCAGTTTATATTATATAAATCGCAGTTTCAACATTATATTTTCGCAGTTCTTTATTACACTTTATGATTGGGTTTAAAGGTGACCCTTTAAAAGGGGGAGGAAATGTTAGCGCCATCTATTTTTATTTCGTTAAACTATCACGCAAGATGTCAAGCTAGTCCTTTTCCCTGCCATCTGCCAATTATATCGTGCATCTCGTGAATTTCTCCTTGACGAGTGTCGCCCACTTTATGGCTCGCTCGAGAAAGACATTATAACAGTCCAATATGGATTCCCGCCGTGATCGCATCTCCGCTGTGTTTTTTTTATCCGCTGTACTTTTATCGCAGAACGATATAATATGAATATTATAAGTTCATAGCAGTCCCGCTGTTTCTATAGTGGTGTACTTTGTGGCTTTGACGGTTGAACTGAAGTGCTGTGTTGAGCCTCTGGACTTTGCCGACACGTGGTGAGCCGAACTGTGAAGACTCCGGAGCAACTCTAGATTCTGCTGGTAGATCGAGCGGCTTCCCGAGGAGGTAGGTGCACGATTCCCTCACCCCGGGCCCTAGGCGAGACACTTGCGTGCTTCAGTTTTTCGGTCCACGTCGAAGGTACCTAATTCGCCTTCCGTCGGAGCCCCACCAAGAACAATTTCTATGAAAACATCATGAAAAATGAGCCACAAGAATTTCGTTACGCTGTCGAGTTGCGTCGCGCTATCGTGTCGCTCTACTGGCAAAAAACTATTTTAGGCTTAAAGTTGTCAATACTTTTTCAAAACGTTTGACATTATTACTTTTTCAATGTCACGTAAAAAACAAAGCCAAATGTCGGCCCGTCAATCAAAACCGGAAAATTTGTGAAATTTAATGTGATACAATAAATTATGTGATTAATTACGGCAAAACAACTCACACACCTTCGCTAACATGTTGGTCGAAGCAGTCAGTGCTGTAGTCTACGGGGCAGTGTTCCTAAGCCTGATTCTGGTCGACTACGTCCTTGGCCATGGATTCGTGGACATGTTCCAAAAGGTGTTCTGCAGAATCGCCTGCTTCGTCAAGAAGACGGTGAGGGAAGAAGCGAAGCAGGTGGTGGTAATCCCGGAGAATCCCATCAGTTTACCCGTGCTGTTCATGGAGATTTTGGTGCTGAGTTTGACTATCGCTGTGGGTATCTATAACCAGTTATCAATCATCATGATCTTACAAAGAAAGAAATGTGCAAAACACGTTAAATACCTTACAAGTAATGGTGTAAATTCTTACTGTTTACACCAAGACATGATCCATGAAAAAATAAGAATTAATTAAAGTAAGAAAGTTAACAAACCCCAAAAAACAGTCTACATTCTGATTAGCCATACTGTCGTGAAATCGAAAACTTTTTCTGTGTAGTCCGTTAATATCATTTGCTGGATGTAGAGTTTTTTACATTTGATCTTACAGTTAGCTATATTTCTTCTGCCAGGGTCGTGAAATTTGTTCGAAAGAGTTACCGTGGCTTTGATATATAGGCAACTGAAGGAAAACGGGTGGATTTTATTCAGTAAAGGTCTATCACGCCCTTCCACTCCACCCAGAACGGAAGACGTTATTTAATGTCTTCCAACCCATAAACAAAAAGCTATTATATACAAAAAATCTATCTACTTTGTTGAAGTCTGTTGTAAATTGGTGTACTAAAGGGAGCTAAACGACAGAGTTAACACGCAGTTGGTTTTAAATATTATCATTGTATTTTATTAAGACATCACACTGACACAGAAAATTATAAACAAGTTGTTACCTAGTAACAAAACCAAAAACTAACTCTATGGGACGCATGATGATTCCAACCTATTTTCAACACCCCCACTGAATCCCCATGCGCTCCATGCAATACTTTAGCTTAATGCGAGCCAGGCTTTTAGTAAGACAGTCAGCTGGCATCTGGTTTGTATCACAATATTCTATACGAATCACACCGGCTTCAGCCAACTCTCTTATGAAATGATAGCGTATGTTGATGTGCTTCGACCTTCTACCAATCGCAGAAGAGTACACTAATTTACTTGCACTCTGACTGTCGCTGAACACTGTAACGCAGTCGTTGAATCCAGCTAGCTCTTCTAACAAGCCTTTAACGCAGACTAGTTCTTTTGCGGTTTCGCAGATGGCTATATATTCAGCCTCAGCTGTGCTTAAGGCTACGCATCGCTGTTTGCGAGCTTGCCAGGAAACAGCACCTCTACCGAAACTAAGGGCATAACCGGTAAATGAGTGCCCATCGGCGTTGGCTCCCCAATCGGCGTCTGAGTATGCAACCAGGGGTTTGCCTGTTCTTTCATAGACTAGTTTATAGTCCACGGTGCCCTTTAAGTACCTGAGCACCCGCTTGAGCGCAGTCATGTGCTGTTCATTCCAGCATGTATTAAACTGGCTCAAATAGCTGACCGCAAATGTCAAATCAGGCCTTGTGCCGCAGGATAGATACATGAGCGATCCTATTACTTCTTGGAAAGAAAAATCCTCACGCCTCTCCCCCTTTGCAAGTCGTAGATTCAATTCCATCGGAGAAGCTACAGGCTTGCAGTCTTGCATTCCATATTTTTCTAGAATCTTTTTGGCGAAGCTTGCCTGTGATAGGGATATCTGCCCATTGGATCGCGTGATATGGATCCCTAGACAATCCTTGGCCTCACCTAAATCTTTAATTTTGAACGCTTTGGCGATTGTCTTTTTCTATGTCCCCCACTGAACTTCCAAAAATATAGAAGTCGTCGACATAAAGTGCTATTGCAATCACGGTATTATCTTTCCCTCTTTTAATGTACACGCACGGATCATACTTCGATCTTGTAAAACCACTTTTAGTGATGTGATCATGTACTTTGACGTTCCAGCAACGTGCAGCTTGTTTGAGGCCATAGATGGCTCTCTTCAGCTTGCATACTTTCTTTTCATTTCCCTTCTTTATGAAAGATTCAGGTTGCTCCATATACAGATCCTGATCTAAATCACCATTTAAAAATGCTGTGGTGACGTCAATATGGTGTACATTTAAATCCAATTCTGCTGATAATCCCAGCAGAAGCCTAATGGAAGAAAGCTTGACTACAGGAGCAAAAGTCTCGGTAAAATCTTCTCCAAACTTTTGAGAGTACCCCTTGGCGACAAGGCGAGCCTTATGTCGTTGAACCTTTCCATCTGCCCCGATTTTCAACTTAAAAATCCATTTATTTTTGACGACATTAGCGTCTCTGGGACGATCGACGAGCTCCCAAGTCTGATTCTCCATAAGAGAGTCGTATTCCTCCTTCATAGCCTTCATCCACAGGTCTTTATCAGAACGCTTCATAGCGTCCATAACTGAAATCGGGTCAGTAGCATTCATGACATGGAAGTTGTATACCATGTCTTCATCTATTCTTCTGACTCTATTTCTTAGAGGATAACGCCGTTCCTCAGGCTCCTCTACAGCTTGAACCGGCTCTGTTGACGGTTCTTCAAAAGAGTCGTGAAACTCTTCTTCAGCACTAGTGGGCGATGAACTTGGTGACATAACCATGTTACTCTGGCTTGGGCCATCCTCAGGCGCCACAGCCCTAGAAGTGCCTTGAGCAGTATCTGGCTCAGTAAAAATTGGTACCTCTATATATTCTCGCCTTTGTTTCTCCCTCGAAACCTGTACACTGCGCTCAGGGGGTTTAATCTCCTTGATTACTTTTGACCGCTCGTCAAACACGGCGTCGCGAGCAACTATTATGCGGCGCGGATTGACCGGGTTGACAAATCTGTACCCCTTTTGTACTTCACTGTATCCAACGAAGACAAGCTCACGGGTCTTGGAGTCGAATTTCCTTCGGCTATTATCTTTCACCTAAACCTGAGCTGTGGACCCAAAAACTTTTAAATTGGTAAAATCCACCTCATGATTTGTCCAAACTTCTTCGGGAACTTTCCCGGCGATTGCTAATGTGGGTGAGCGATTTTTCAAATAGATCGCAGTCCCCACCGCTTCTCCCCAGTACCGTTTACTTAGGTTACTGTCATGGAGCATGCATCTCGCCTTTTCAGTAATGGTGCGGATCGTCCTTTCCGCAACTCCATTCTGTTGAGGAGTATGAGTAACGCTCGTCTGATGCGTAATTCCATATTTGGCCAAATAAGCCTGGAACTCCTTATTGGTATACTCAGTACCATTATCGCTTCTAAACCGTTTAATTTTTCTTTCGGTTTGGTTCTCTACCAGACGCTTAAACTCCTTGAACTTCTCTAACACCTCAGTCTTTTGCTTCATGACGTAACCGAAAACCTTTCGGCTGAAGTCGTCAATGAACAGGAGGAGATATCTGTTTCCTCCCCAAGTCTCTACATCTATTGGACCAGCTACGTCGCTATGTATTAAGTCCAGCATGCCGGAGGCTCTAAAAGACTTCTTCCGTTTAGGAAACTTTTTTACGCACTGCTTTCCTTGACTACAAGGAACACAAGGGGCTCCATCACCCTTTTTGCCGTAATCTGGGCCCATAACCTGTTGTAAATTGGTGTACTAAAGGGAGCTAAACGACAGAGTTAACACGCAGTTGGTTTTAAATATTATCATTGTATTTTATTAAGACATCACACTGACACAGAAAATTATAAACAAGTTGTTACCTAGTAACAAAACCAAAAACTAACTCTATGGGACGCATGATGATTCCAACCTATTTTCAACAAAGTCATTAATATGCATACGCCAAATCAGCCATATTCATGAGCATGGTGATTTTTTTATTAAGAAACTAGTTATTATATTGTAGACTAACTGTTATTCAACAAGACAAATCCTCTTTCAGTTCCTGAACAAATACAAGAAGTTACGTACTAAAGACCGCCTTGATGACCTACTTCACGAAAGCAAGGAAGCATTGAGACAGACCAACGAGTTTCTGGAGAAGTGGAGATTAAGACGGGTTAGAGTTAGATAATGTTCTTGTAAGCTTTTTTCATTGATATTAAAGCCTTGTTTACGTTTTGAGAGCAGTGCTAGCCACTGGACCACTACTGCTCTGAAAACGGTGATGGTAAACTTCTTGAGGTAACCGGCATGTCCTAAAACCAAAAAATTAAAGACTTGTGACATTTACCAACCCGCACTGGGCCCGTGTAGTAGATTTCGGTCTACTCCTTCTCACAGAGAAAAGGCCTGTGTCCCAACTATGGGAATAGTGTAGGCTGATTATGCTTAGTGTCAGATTTCGTTTCTTTATTTTGATTATACACGAAATATTTTAAGAGGTACACCTGTAGGTGGTAAAGAAGCTATAGAAGCAAAAAGAAAAATTTTATGTAAGCGTTTTTGAATTTTCGTAATTATTATAATTTTAAAACTGCTTGAGACGTTTTGCATACAACCTTTACTCCAAATTCTATGATTGGCCCGCCTGACGCTGCGAGGGCGGCGACCGGACGGCACGAGCATAGCCGCGGTGTCTCGGGCCGTAAATAATAAGAAGGAGCCAGTATTTCTTACGTGCGTGAAATAATTTATAATTATTAAATTTTGAAAAAATAATACATTTAGACATTTTTTTTTCGTTGCTGTAGCTTCTTTACCACTTACAGGTGTACCTCTTAAAATATTTCGTGTATGAATAGATACACCTTATATGTCTTATTCTATACAATGTTGGAAACAATTTTAACTTTCATATATCACTTCAAATTGGCAGGTGCCTACTGAGTATTCCTACTTGGATGAAGAGCCGCAGGAGATCAAACCTCTAAAGATTGAAGTGCCCATCTTACACATGGCCATCATTGACGTAAGCTATTTTGTGATATCTTACTCTAGATAGTTTAGCTTCGTTAAAAAGATTTTTATTCATGTAGAAAATTTACAGAAGGTGGAAAAGAATAGACTACACCGTGATCCGGAAAGGCTTTGCATTCAAGAACAATTGGTAAGTACATACATACATAAAATTACGCCTTTTTCCCATGGGGGTAGGCAGAAACTACGGAACGCTGTAAGTTCATACATCTGGTCATACATGCACGCCAGTTACTAGTGCTACGCACCTGACCCTTCTGAAGAACATCTACAACAAGGTCACTATATGTTCTCCTAGAGCGTCCCCTTCCGGCGTGACCAGTCACATCTGCCTTGTAAATATTTTTTGTTAGCCGCTCTTCATTCATCCTCTCAACATGACCAAGCCAACTAAGCATACTCTTTTCAATTTTTGTCACTACATCTTCTTTTAAACTGCATCGTTGTGTTATCACATCATTCCTCAGCCTATCATTCACAGTCACACAACACATTGGTAAGTATTTTTCAAATATTGTTAAAATAATTTCCCATGTTAAAGAAGCTTTGTGAAAGAAGAGAGCACGAAATCGCAAAAGATGGGAAGATTGTCAGAAACTTCAGGAATGGAAGCTATATGACATGCAAGCAAATAAATATATACTCTATACTCATTATCTTTATTGCTTTATCATAATGTGTACTTAGGTGGTACCTATAAAATTTGGATCATTATAGACCCTGTAGGCACATCAAAAGGATAGGAGAGAGGAAGCTCTGTTTTTGAAGATCATTTGGTCAGGAGATTGCGTAACGCTTATTTATCAAAAAAAAATCTTCTAACATTATAATGCTATATAATGCTGTCATATAATGCTTTGTTAAGAATACTGAACAGAATCGCTATATTTTGAGGTGACAATACCCGTATTAACGGTGACAATTACCGACAAAAAAGCCATTATAATAATAATAATAAACTATTTTGATGACTGCGAAGACCTCACTGATACTCATGCAATTCTGTACTGCGCGGCTGTAGCGGCATGTCGTGTAGCTCACGTCAAATTTGCTAGTGACTCTAGAGCTACACGACCAAAACCAGCCGTACCAGCACCGCCGTGCCGTGTAGCAGTGCAGAATTGAGCGTCGTATTAGTGGGGCCAGAGCGCTCATCGGCAAACTAATCTGTTTCAGGGAGGGCAACACTCGCCCTACAGTGATGCGCTTTGTGAGACGGGCGTTCTCAGGGACTGATAATACCAGCCCTCAGGATTTTATGTCCCGTGTCACAAAGCGCATAGACTTCCTGAAGCAGAAAGTTTATGCATGGGCAAGCCGTATTCGAAGGTATAAGCGGCGAGTGGACCGATACACTCAGAATCGCGCCTTCCAGAGTGATGAAAGGTGGGTTTATAGGGCTTGGGAGCTACCGATCCAAGATGTGGCTGATACGCATCTGCCGGATAATGACGCCATGTGTTCTATTTGGCGCAGTATCTGGTCGGTGCCTGTCAGTCACACCGAAGGGGATTGGGCTAGAGAAGTCGAGCGGGCCTGCGATCCTATACCAGAAATGGGGGCTATTACTATCTGCCCCCAAGATGTAGCTCGTGCAGTCCGTCCGTTGCCCAACTGGAAGTCTCCAGGGCCGGACGGGCTGCACAACTTCTGGATAAAATGGTTTGTAGGATCGCACGCTCGGTTGGCGGCTCAGTACCAGACTGCTTTGGAGTCTGGTTCGCTACCCCAGTTTCTTACAACAGGAGTTACCCACCTGCTCCATAAATCAGGTAGCACTGCGGAACCCAAAAATTATAGACCGATCACGTGTTTACTGACGGTCTATGAAGTTGTTACATCCATTTTGAGAACTAAAATTTACAATCATATAGACACTAACTCCATCATGTCTGTCTCTCAAAATGGTTGTAGGAACGGGTCCCGCGGTACTAAGGAGCTGCTCCTCATTGATATGACCATTAGCCCACAGGTTCGTCGTTCCCGTAAGGATCTGTCGACATGTTGGATAGATTACAAGAAGGCCTATGACTCGGTGCCACATACATGGCTCATGAGGGTGCTGGAGTTGTATAAAGTAGATGCAACTCTGCGCGCCTTCCTGATGTCATGTAAGGGGCAATGGAGAACGGTCCTTTGCTATCCAGGATGTCGAAATATCCAGAGGAATAGCGAGCCGATAAGGATTGAGCGAGGCATATTTCAGGGTGATAGTTTGAGTCCGCTTTGGTTCTGCTTAGCCCTGAATCCTCTGAGCACACTGCTTGAGGATTCAGGTATAGGCTATCGGTTGAGGAGAGGTGGTCAGGTTATATCTCACCTCCTTTACATGGATGACCTTAAACTCTTTGCCCACAACAATTTGCAACTGATGGAACTACTGAAGGTAACTGAAACCTTCAGTAGCGCCATCAGGATGGAATTTGGTGTGAACAAATGTGCAGTCATGCATGTGAAGCGAGGGGAGATTGTGGAATCCGTGGGAACCCAACTCTCGGATTCCATAAACTTTCGAGCCCTCTCCACATCCGAAACCTATAAGTATTTGGGTATGTCGGAAGCTTTGGGAATCAATGTTACTGACATGAAGCAATCGTTGAGGGAGCGCTTCTTTGGCCGCCTGAAGAAAGCTTTTTAAACGCTAAGAGCGCTTGTAGACGTCCGTTTTTTTCACCGGATAACGGACCGTGTTTTTTGCCGGATTCGCGGTGGTGTATGAATTATAAGAGCGCTTGTAGACGTCCGTTTTTTTCACCGGATAACGGACCGTCAATAAACGGCTATCCTTGTATACATATTTTTTTTACCGGATGGATGGACTGCCGTCTATATGCGTTAGTTTTGAACTGATAGTCAGAGATTACATACTCAATTAACAGAAAACAGGCAATACGTCCGGCAGCGTCAACACGCACCAGTACACTGGCGTGGATGACCGCCCTTTCTTACACCGGACCGGTGTCCGTCGCGCCGAGGGGAAGCGGTGGTGCATCCGGCGTAAATTGTTCGCCGGACCGATGTCCGGTGCATGTACACACATTCATTATAATTCATACACCACCGCGAATCCGGCAAAAAACACGGTCCGTTATCCGGTGAAAAAAACGGACGTCTACAAGCGCTCTAATGAATGTGTGTACATGCACCGGACATCGGTCCGGCGAACAATTTACGCCGGATGCACCACCGCTTCCCCTCGGCGCGACGGACACCGGTCCGGTGTAAGAAAGGGCGGTCATCCACGCCAGTGTATTGGTGCGTGTTGACGCTGCCGGACGTATTGCCTGTTTTCTGTTAATTGAGTATGTAATCTCTGACTATCAGTTCAAAACTAACGCATATAGACGGCAGTCCATCCATCCGGTAAAAAAAATATGTATACAAGGATAGCCGTTTATTGACGGTCCGTTATCCGGTGAAAAAAACGGACGTCTACAAGTGCTCTAAGACTCTCCAAAATCGCGAGATATGCAGTCTCAGGGAATATTTCCTGGAAGCCAACGTGGGGGTGCATCGAGACGTGGTCGCGGTGGACAAGGGCCTCACCCCACTCTCCTTGGCTAACGAGAACTGGCGCAAGCCTGTAGTACTTGACACTAATGACCACATGCAGGTATGGCAAAGTAAGGAGTTCCACGGACGCTTTTTCCGGGCCCTACACGGACCCGACGTAGATTTTCTAGCATCCGTAGCCTGGCTGCGATTCGGTGATCTCTTTGGGGAAACCGAAGGTTTTGTTTGTGCAATTATGGACGAAGTTATGATGACGAACAATTACCGGAGATTTATTGTGAAAGATGGCACGGTGGACATCTGTCGGGCATGCCACCGTCCCGGGGAATCAATTAGACACATTATCTCTGGGTGTTCTCGTCTAGCTAACGAAGAGTACTTGCACAGACACAATCTTGTAGCCAGGATTATCCACCAGCAACTTGCTCTGAAATACCGCCTTGTGGAATCAGAAGTGCCGTACTACAGGTATGTGCCCGACCCCGATCCATCATCACTGACAGGACTGTTGTTGCAAACAAGCCTGATATAGTGGTGGTGGATCGACTAGAAAGGCGCACAATGATTGTTGACATAACGGTTCCGCATGACGAGAACCTCGTGAAAGCCGAGAAAGATAAACAAATCAAGTATCTTGACTTGGCTCGCGAGGTTGTCGACATGTGGGATGTGGACTCAGCGATTATTGTGCCGATAGTCGTCACAGCCAATGGGTTGATAGCCAAGAGCCTCGACCAACACCTGAAGAGGCTCTCGTTAAGCAGTTGGGTCAAGGGCTTGATGCAGAAAGCGGTACTTCTGGACACGGCTCGCATTGTCAGGAGGTTCCTCTCTCTGGAGCCCTGACCGCCGGTAGCTTAGACCTTGTTCCCGATACCGGTGGGCTACTATTTTTTATATTTTTAAATGTTTTTATTTTATATTCTAATATTTAAAAATATAATTTATAAGTTTTTACAAATGAATAAAGGGAATAATAATAATAATATTCCACAACTATCACACAAAGCCATCTAGTCCCAAGCTAAGCAGAGCTTGTGTTATGGGTACTAGACAAGTGATAATAATCTATATATATAAAAGAAAGTCGTGTTAGTTACTTCACTTATAACTCAAGAACGGCTGAACCGATTTAGCTGAAAATTGGCAGGGAGGTAGTTTAGAGCCAGGAGAAGGACATAGGATACTTTTTATCCCGTTTTTTTTTTTTTTTTTTTTTCCCCTTTTTACGACCGCGTTCCCGTGAGACGTCACATAAAACGTCAAAGAGAATACAAGTCACTATAAAACGTGGTACTATGACAAAAACGTTGCCTTCGAAGTACCAGGTTATCATAACTTGACAGGAGCTTACCAAACAAAGGAGTGTCAGCTAGAAAACGCTTTATGCCTTCGAAGTACCAGGTCATCATAACTGGGTAGGAGCTAACCTAACATATGAGTGTCAGCTAGAAAACGCTTACCAGATCACCACCGCGTACCAGGTTGTCAAACTTGGTACGTTTATAACAACATTTATTGAATCTGAGGCGATACGAAGTTCGCTGGGTCAACTAATTATCTATACTAATATTATAAAGCTGAAGAGTTTGTTTGTTTGATTGAACGCGCTAATCTCCGAATCGAATCCGGTCCGAATTGAAAAATTCTTTTTGTGTTAGGTAGCCTATTTATCGAGGGAGGCTATAGGCTATATAACATCACGCTACACCTCAGAGGAGCGGAACAGTAATGAAAAATGTTGCAAAAACGGGGAAAATTTATTCCTTCTGAGAGTTTCCGTTGCGTGCGCTGCGTAAACGGTTAAAGTAACGCAAAAATCATGTATGACGGGATTGTTATTTTTAAAAAGTTCAAAAAAAAAGTCCCAAGAGCATATGTCTATCTTTTAAGGTTGACTCACTATAACTCAAGGAGCGAAAATGGACGAAAACTAGCAGGCAAATCGATGCGACGGGAAGGGTAAGGGGAGCAAAAATTTGACGCGGACGAAGTCGCGGGCAGAAGCTAGTACTTATACTTATATATTTCTAAATACATACATATTATAGATAAATTACACCCAGACACAGAACAAATGATCTTGCTCATCACACAAACATTTGTCCTGGGTGGGAATCGAACCCACGACCTCCGGCATATCAGTCAGGGTCACTAACCACTAGACCAACAGGCCTGTCATGTCATTAAAACTGCGTGGAAGTAAAAGATAAAATCTGTACTTAATCAGATAACTTACAAATAAAGAAAGCGATTAAAAGCTCCTGAAATAAAAGCTGATAGCAACAAATCCTCATAAAACATTATCTATCTTTCCAGACCTTAGGAACAACGCGAAGTCAACCAGGAAGGGGAGATGCTGGTGATGCAGTCAACATCGCAGACTCGACGGTGCTGTCAGTAACATCACTCCTAGATGATGACTTAGAATCCATATCAGAACTACCAGCTACTGAAGAGACAGTAGCGGCAGTAGCTGAAGAGCAACATGTTGAGTTCAAAAATCGAACACTATGGGATGTTATGGAAGAGGACGCAAATGCTTTAGAAGACTAAATTAAAGCAAGGTGTAGTGGGTTGGTCAACTTAAATGTCAGTTGTTTATTCAAGTGTGTTGTTCAGTTTCATTTAAAAAATATGAAAAATAAAAATAATAAAATCAATGTTCGTTTTTCAAATTTTTGAGGGCTCGGGCTTGATCATCAGCCACTGAGGTGAAAGTAGTAGTATTAGTTGACGAGGCACATGTTGAGTTCAAAAATTGTACACTGTAATTGTACTATATAAGGTGTATCTATTCATACACAAAATATTTTAAGAGGTACACCTGTAGGTGGTAAAGAAGCTATAGAAGCAAAAAGAAAATTTTTATCTAAGCGTTTTTGAATTTTCGTAATTATTATAATTTTAAAACTGCTTGAGACGTTTTGCATAAAACCGACAATTCGACAGGCCTGTTGGTCTAGTGGTTAGTGACCCTGACTGCTATGCCGGAGGTCGTGGGTTCGATTCCCACCCAGGACAAATGTTTGTGTGATGAGCACGATCATTTGTTCTGTGTCTGGGTGTAATTTATCTATAATATGTATGTATTTAGAAATATATAAGTATGTTTATTAGTTGTCTAGTACCCATAACACAAGCTCTGCTTAACTTGGGACTAGATGGCGTTGTGTGATAGTCGTGGAATATTATTATTATTATTATATTATAACCTTTACTCCAAATTCTATGAATGGCCCGCCTGACACTGCGAGGGAGGCGACCAGACGGCACGAGCATGGCTGCGGGCCCGCGGTGTCTCGGGCCGTAAAAAATAAGAAGGAGCCAGTATTTCTCCTGTGCGTCAAATTATTTATAAATATTAAATATTGAAAAAAATACATTTAAAAAACTTTTTTTTCGTTGCTATAGCTTCTTTACCACCTACAGGTGTACCTCTTAAAATATTTCGTGTATGAATGGATACACCATAAATAAAAAGGCGAAATAGATTAGTTAATTTAAATGCCAGTTGTTTATTGAAGTGTGTTGTTTAGTATCATTTAAAAAATATGAAAAATAATAGAATTAGTGTTCGTTGATTTTGCAAATGCTTTAGAAAACTGAATATAAAAAAAAACATGTAATCATTTGCTTAACTTAAATACCAGTTCTTTATTCAAGTGTGTTGTTCAGTATCATTTAAAATGTATTATGAAAAATAAGAATGGTGGTTTCTGGAATGTAAGAGGCCTCGGATTAGATTTCTTAGGAATCAGGTGGAAGTTAGAATTTTGTATAAGAAATGGGTCTCAGGCTTTACTATGTAAGGCCAGCTCCCACCATAAATGACAAGCTTTTATGTTTAAAGCTTTTGGATCTGTTAGCATGAAACGATCGACAGAAGTAGAAGAACGATGTTATAAAATCGTTTGGTTCGTGCGAGTGGGGCCTTAGTATCCAACCAGAACCTTAATATTAAATACTGCTACTACTTTTAACTGACTTCTGGAATCCGTTGTCTGGTCGGTAATTCTTGCTCAATCTTTGTCTACTTTAAATTATGTCAAAAAAACACTTCCTCTTCCTTTAAACATCGTCATTATGTTTCTTTGTAATTGATTATATTTAATGTTTTTAGTTTTATTAAAAGTTTTTATAAAAGTGTTTGTACAAACCTACTTTCAAAAATAATTCAGTCACTTATCATTAATAGATTTGTAAATTAGTTATGTATTGCGATATCACAGACTACCTAAATAACAGCATTTTCTCTCTTTCTCCTTTTTTATCCATCACTTTAAGTTTGTCTTTTAAAGAGTGTAATTTATTTGGTTAACATACTAAAGAGTATTATATTCTATTATTATATTCTATTATATGTTTTGGGAGGCAAATATTTAATTCTCAAGTCTTACAAGAATAAATTAGAACCAGATAATTACTCACCCAAGTACGGAAAACATTGTCTCCCTAGCTCATTTGTCCTTTAATCCCTACAAAGGTCTTTCTTCATATCGCACACTTATAGTGTCAAATGCTCATAATACTGTTCAAAGAGCCTAAAAGCTGACAGATATTAATTCCAAACCTCAATACTAACTTAGTATTGCATCCGAAAAAGTTGCACTGTCATAATTTTAAACTCAATGTCGAAAGTACCAAGGTTGAAAGTGAAGAGGGTAAGGTTGTAGAAGTGGATGAGTGAATTGGTTCAGGGGTGACTATCCGCATTTGCTTTGATGTCATATTATCAGCAGGGTGTCTGGAATGATGGGATGTAATTAAAATTTGCAAATAGCAGAGTAGTTCTGACGTAACCCTAAAAGTTATAGTACTACTAATCCGAGAATTTCTACCTATAACCTTATTAATTATTGATGATAACTTATCGTTATTATATGTACTATTCAATGTCCTACCCAAATATCTTTTCTTTTGTATTGATCGTTGAATCCATGAGCTTCTTAAGTTCTGAGTTGAGCTGCACGATTAGTGACAAATGCGGGCACTGACTGGACAGGTCAAATAAATCTCTGTTTCTTTCTTCTAAAGACCATTTCAGACAGCAATCTACTACAGCCTTTTTTCCAAACTCAGAGGTCACAGTCTCTTTTAAACTCTAGACATAATCTTGGTCACATCATGTGCAGACTATGTTGATTGCTGCCTGAAATGGTCTTTAGAAGAAAGAAACAGAGATTTATAGGTCGGCGTTTCCTATCCGACTACTCTGAAGTAGTCGGATAGGAAACGCCGACCTCATCTAGTTTTTAAAATACGATTGACGTGTAAAAGTGTTTGCATAAACCTACTTACAGAAATAAAATCATTTATCATTAATTAATCAATGTTTATCAGACAACTTTTGCACCTAAAAAATCTAGACTGTGGTTTTTATTTTACATAGAAGTTATTTATATTTTTATTATTTTTTATATTTTTTATTATTATTTTTAATCAACACCATAGCCACACGTTTAATTAAACCAAACGAAATACAGAAAGAAACAATAAATAAAAACAAATCCCCCTTCTTTCCTCTCTCATAGGGATTATATCAAATAAGTGTCTTCTTTGAAGGATCAAGAGATTTTCGCGGGAATCACCGCGTCTGTTCCTGGTAGTAGGGATAACTTATGCGACAGTGATATTAAGTAGCTGGCTTTACTTACTTATTTCATTTGCTTTTGTAATGGGTATAGTGTTAATGGTTTTATTGATTAGGAGGACACTTTGTTTCGTACATTTTTAGTGATCGATAGTGTATTGCTTCAATTTTGACTGTTGTGTCGTTATTTGTACTGGAACTATCTAACTCTTCATGTGGAAATAATTACTTAGAAATCCTGCACAAAAAATGTGTCACATACTCAAGCCTTCTTTTAATTGGAGTAGGTAGAAACTACAGAACGTCACTTTGCTGCGCTCTATAATACTTCATGTGACACACTAAAAGAATCGGCAACGGAGCCCCAAAGTTTGTTCCCTGACAGCTGATATTCGCCAGTAATTATTTTTAAAAACTAAAATGTACATAAAATTACAAAAAAAATGTATGTACATTAATTTCACGCCTTAAGAGTAGGTAGTAACTACAGAACGCCACCTGGTGCGATCCTCCATAGTCTTTTTGTTTCGTCCATGAATCTTTTTAACACGCTTTTATTAGGTCGACCTGTATGTAACTAACTATGTAATGGAATCTAAGGTAACTAATTTAACTATCTTCCAAGGGTCGTAGCGTCATGAAAATTGGCAGCTGTATGTCGTTCTGATGACAATACAATAATATGGTACTGTCGAACTGATCTGATGATGGAGCCGGAAGATATGAACTGGAACTTCATGATGGATCATCGTATCATAGCTGTGTTTGGACTTGTTAGAAAGGTCTTGTAATGAACTTTGACCACGATAAAGTTTTTGGTTTTTACGTGCATTTATAAAAGCGTTTTTTTCTAGTGTATTTTAAACTATAAATTTATTATTCATGTTTTAATTTTGTTCATAATTTAATGCAATAAATTAAATTCAACAGAATGAACAATTTTGCTTTCCTTCTTTTTCTTTACGCTCTGTTCCTTATTTACCAAGTAAAATTTTACAAGTTGGTGGAAAATGTTGTTGGTTTCACATTTGGCCGCATGTTTTTGTGTTTCTTCATACAATATGTTATTATTATTTATTAATGTTTTATTATCTACTAGCTTTTGCCCGCGGCTTCGCCCGCGTGTATGTCGGAAATTATCGCAAGAGGACGTATTACCGCGGTAAGAATGTATTAATCCATGTTATACATACATAAAATTACGCCTTTTTCCCATGGGGGTAGGCAGAAACTACGGAACGCCACCTGCTACGATCCTTACATATATTGTGTGTTTGATGTACTTAAAATAAAACTAATAGTATTCAGAGTAAGAAGACTGCGACGTAGGGCTGGATTGAATTGAATATAAGTCTTACTGGTTTTTCTTAACGCTCCTATTCTACCTATACAGACACTCAATTATTTACCAGACACCAAATTAAACATAGTTATAAGAATAGTACTTTGGCCAGTGGCTTCGCCCGTATAGCTTTCGGAAAATATCACTCGGAAACCTACTACCGGGATAAAGTATCCTATATATATGGTAAGTATCCAGGACAACCAAAAATTCAAATTCATCCAAAAATCTAAACATCTAAGCCATATTTCGCGGTCTCTTACTTGGAATAATACAATTAGGTTTATTTTTAGTACTTCGAACACACATGATATTCGCATTTACTATGAAGCCAAAGTAATATGAATTAAAATACATATTATTACAATCCTATTAATCCTGCACTACCCGACCGCTACCAAGCGAGATGGCCGGATGCGGGAAGGCCCGCTAGCCGCTCTGCGGCGATTTTATTATAATCTCTGATGTCTTCTAAAATATTAATTTTAATGATATGCTGTAAAGGGCAATTTTGATCTACATAAAATGCACAATTTATTTAAGGTACTTAATTGCATAAGGATTAATGCTGTATTGCTTAAAATCGCATTCATAAATAAGCCTTTATTTCTCGTAAAAAGTAAAGGATAAAAATGGTTATTATGGGTTATCCTTAAGAGTTAGACATATACCATCGCGAATTTTTTTGTAGAACTTTTTAAGGTGTACAATACTGTACTACATTATTTTGAGCTATTTCGTAGGGTTCAGCCAGCGTTCGCAATGTAAGCGCAAAAAAATGTGTTTATTTATGACATCACATTAGAAACCTCTAAAGTTATCAGCGTTTCTTTACTATATTATGCATGTTATATACATATAAACCTTCCTCTTGAATCACTCTGTCTATTAAAACCTGCATCAAAATCCGTTGCGTTGTTTTAAAGATATAAGCATACATAGGGACAGACAGACAGACAGCGAAGTGACTTTATTTTATAATATGTAAAGATAATATGGTGACAAATCAATTGTACAATAATTTGGTACGTAGATGTGAAACTAATTTATCTACTGGCTCCCAAACTAGGTTTATTGCCTGTGACTTGGGAGTCAGTGATTTCGAAAACTTATGCTAACATAAACTACGTACAATACACCAATAGACGTCTTACATAGTAATGGTTACATATTGACTCATTTACAAAAGCATTAGGAAATATAAGATAGGAGAAGATAAATTTGTGTGTGTGTGTGTGTGTGTATATGCGTGTGTGTGTACATGTGTGTGTGTAATGTGTCACTGTTTGTTTTCCCCAATAAATAAAATAAAATAAACCAAACTTCTTCGCAGAAAGCTTCAACCCAAATTCTATATGCACAATATTCTAAACAAAACGACCGTAAATCGTCTGTACCTAATACGAATTCATCCAAGTATACTTAAACCGTAATTTGGTGAAAACCAAACAATGGTCACGTGTCTGATGCTCGATGGTTTTCAACCCTTGTTCTGTGATATAATTATGGTGTAATGATGGTAAAATATGATGGATTGGGACACGCCTTACTGTTTTGTTTGAATTTTAAGGTTAGATGGTGTTATGGGAAAAGATTTTTTACTTCAGTAAGTCATAATTTGCCTAGACTTTCCCAATTATATTGGAATCGGTTTTCGGTCAAAACGGATGTAGCTAAATATCACTTTCTTATATGAATGTACTGCCTATCTGATCTTCAGCACCTAGTAATTGGGTATAGCCCTTGATAAGACTGGCTGTCACACTTTTCAGATACGACTGCCAAAGATCTATAAATGACAATCGGGAGAAACGGCTTCATATACTTTCCGAAGCACGGAGGGGCCTTGATTTGTACCTAAAGATGGTTACTGGCACATGGGCAACTGAAGGAACACGGGTGGGTTTTATTTAGACAGTAAAAGTCTGACACGAAAGAGCGGGAGACGTCATTTGATGATTTCCCACCCACAAAAAAAGGCGACCACTAAACCACCAGGTCAAGCTACCCGAAACTGTCAATTTTTCCCAATGAACTTTGAACCTAATGTTCTAGAAATAAAGTCGAAAATCTATCAAAGAAATCTGACAGATTGTAGTAGCTTGATGTGTTGGCGTCTGTACATGATGAAAAATATACAAAAAAAAAGAAGAGTTGATGGCACTTGATATTTAAGTGCACGGTTTGATTGAGTCTTATTCCTCTAACATGTTTCAAGTGTATTGCCCTCCTCCATATAACGTTTACCCTTTACGATACCAAAACAAACTTGATTACCTCCAAATTCATTTTCAATCCACACCACTATCATGTTTCCAGTCCAGGAAGTAGCATTTCGTTCACAACACAGACAGAATTGACGGCTCCATCATTTATCATTATTGTGGATGGCTTCAACTTTGCCGTGTGAAGTTCTGATACCTTTGTGTTTGTTTGTAGTTCACTCTGTTTGTTCGTCTTTTGATACTGAACATTGCATGGGTGGTGCTTTTTTAGATCTGTTCTACTTTGACGTATGTTGCTACAACTGAACAAAAAAATTATGTTGAATCTTTCCTATTCTCCATCCAAACCTTTCTACGATTTGCCAATTTACTTCAGTAAATGAACCATCAGGTTGTGAAATAATTATTATACTTGTTCCGTCCCATTTGACTTGTTTAATCTGTGCGTTTAACGGAGCGTACCGAATGGAGTGACATCTGTCACTTGTCAGTTTGATTTTTCTCTTTGGTTTGGTCTTTGGAAAATGGAGGATCGTCGCCGCTTGGACTTTGCGACCGTTTGAAAGTAATCCGTTTGAACCGGTCGATTTGTGGACAATTTATCGTGACCCAATTGTTTTGTGTGTAAACAATCCCTTTTGACGAAATAATACGGGTTCAGTTTATTTGATTGAAATACTTTGATGTGATAGTGATTGGGACCGCATGTCTTGGTAGCAGAGCCTCTTGGAGCCCCTTGTTGTCTGTCCTGGAATACTGACAGCGTCACTACACAATACAATATACACTCATTTACATACATAAATCCAGGTAGGCTCCAGAGCAGGTGTTCTTCAACCAGGTGAGTCTTTTGAATATTGTATTGATCAGCTCCGCGCACGGCGGACAGTTCGCTTCGCCACTCTTGTCCCAAGGCCCACGATTATGTTTCCACTGCGCTTATTAAAATCCTATGGCCAGGGCCTTGGCTTGGCGTCGAACAATACTACTTAATAGTCCTACTAGCACAATAAATGTAAGAACTTGAATGTGCGTTCTTGTATCGATGATGTTTGTTACTCAGTCACGCAAAAACGGTCAAAGGGATTTGGATGGAATTTAACTTATATATAGTTTATAACCTGGACATACGATATTGTTTATTCCGGTATTATGTTCCCGTGGGATAATTTCCAACCTCCACCCGGGCGAAGCAATTGCCAAAATATAGTTTAATATTTTATTTTAAGTATCTAGCTTTTGTTCGGTTTTTCTGCTTTATATCGGCTCTTAGTTGACATTTCAAACTTTGTTCCTGTATTTTGCAATGTCATCCTCTTGCCGTTATTTAGCTTTATTTTGAGAGCTTACGTAAAGGTGTCTTATCAAGTGGAAACCCACCAATATGAATGAAGTAATTGTAAGTTGCTAACAAAGATTGGCATGTAAAAAGTTTAAAAAAACTAAATCAAGAATTGTACCATCTTTTTACACCTCTCAATCCAAAAGGAAATTAATTAGCAAAAGCCCAAGAAACTAAAACCAAAACGCAAGGCGACGGTGATCAGCATCCATTTATCACTTCAAGTCTTTTTGTCCCTCTCTATTCAATACTTTTTGCGCGGAAGATTAAATTTCGCGTCTCACCCGAGGTCCAAAACCATTAATACTCCTCCACCATTTTAATAAGACCTTCCCTGCTTCCCTTTCACATCTAAAACCAGATGCTTCAACGGATTTTCTTGAAATTTCTGAGGTCTAGTTACAATGGTCTGGGTCCGTCCCCATCTTGTCATTGAATTTTTTATTCTATTTGCTTCACCACGTCTGGTCGCTGTAACACTTTGATTATGATTTTTGCGGGTACCTAAATTACTGAAGGCTAGAACTGATATTTGATGACATGCGAATTTTTTAGTTGGTTATTTCAATTTGGTTGATTGAAAAAAAGTTGTGTGTCGTGTTGAAATTGTAACGGTCCTCAACACCGTTTTGTGTTCGCTGAATTTAAATTTATTATTTGCGAAATTTACCAGATGTAGGTTTAACTTTTACCGAAAAAAATAAATTTAAAAGACTAATTAAAACAAATATCGAAGTATTATGCTGAGATAAGAGCTTTATTGGCCATGCACAGGCCTTCCTATTTTGCATTTTTTTTTGTTTTTATGATTTTGTATAGTTAATTTTCTTTTTTATTAGTTGTAGGTTTTCTGCATGGCTATATATTTTTTCCATCTTTAGTATTTATTTGACTACTAGAACTTTAGCCAAAAACGGCTACGAGTCAAAGTGAGTGCATCTTTTCTTTGTTCAATTGTTCGGTTATACCAAATCAAACCCACAAGGAAAAACCACATAATTATTGCGTACAAACAATCATCAATTCAATTCTTTATTTAAAATTCAGTGGCCAGATATAATAGCAACTTAAATCCAAAATTGCCCATTATTAACACCTACACAACGAAGCCACGCGGCCAACAAACAATGGCCAACAAAATAACTAGAATCATCGCTCGGAAACCGCCTAAACATTTTACAACTACCGCACATATTTGTACTAGCTTCCATACAATCAAATTGCTTAAAACTTCACCAAGAAATAATGCTTTTCGAAACCCCTTAACACAACAGCTTAAAACCTAATCTCCGATAACAGAACCACTTTTCGAAATTCAAATCGAATTTCTAATTCGAATGGTTGAAATAATGACCGTTAATACAACCAGTGTTCCAAGACCTATCAATACAGACATTTTCTTATCTATGAAGGGCCGAAGTAGATTGGTTTTGAATCCAAGATGGCCGGCGGTTTAGGTCGCCACGTGCAAGTCACGTGACCAGTAAGAAAAGCAAACGCGTTGGTTCGGAATAACAGCGTAAATGCCATCATTAGCGATTTGATTATATTTTTTGTGTGCATTGTTTGAAATGATAGGATTTGTAATAGATAGGGGTATGACTAGACCGTGGGCTATGTGTTTCTTTATTTACTATACACGCTTTATTTACCAGAAAGTTGAAGAAATTGTTGTACGATTTAAAATATAGCATCATGCCTGTATTCCTCGAAGAAGGGTAAGGCAGAGGTGTATCCACATTTTGTGAGCTATATTGGAGTCCTATGTAACAGAGTGTGACCCTATTTCCACCCACTGAGCGGAAATCCAGACTACAGGCTGCTAATGAGGGATTGAGAGAAACTAATAACACTTGGCCCACTGATCGACTCCAAAACATCCCTAAATTATTTAACAATTTTAGGAAAAGTTTAAAACTTTTGTACTTTGTTGGTCTAGGTGGAAAGCATTAATGCTGAGCATGAGGTCTTGAATGCGATTCCAGGTTTGCGAAAAGCGATAGTGGGTTTTACTCAATTTGCTGTACGAGAAGAGGACTTTTCTCTGCAATGGGCCCATAACAAGGTGGTATTATTGTAGCATACTAGCTTTTGCCCGTGACTGTTTCCGCGTCAATAACAGTTATCACGGACGCAGACGAAGTCGCGGAATTAAATGTAGCCTATATCCTTTCTTGGGGTTCAAACTTACCCCTTACTAAATTTCACCAAAATCAGTTCAGTGGTTTAGTCGTGAAAGCGTAATAGACAGAGTTAATTTCGCATATTTTTTTATTTATATATTGTGTTAGGACAACCAACACAGCGTCATCTGATCCCAAACTAGGCAAAGCCTGTACTATGGTAACCAGACAACTGATAAATATACTTATATATGTCTAAATACATACATATTATACATAAATTACACCCAGACACAGAACTTGTGCTCATCACACAACATTTGTCCTGGGTGGGAATCGAACTCACGACCTCAGTCATAGCAGTCAGGGTCACTAACCACTAGACTAACAGGTTGGTCATTTATACTATTAGCATTTATTATGGAACAAAGTTGTATTTCAGAGCTTTGTACAAAATTAACTACATGTAGTTTTAAAAATCTGCCTACCCAAAGCAAATTCACTCATTCCTAGCGCACCCTTAATTACCACCTACTGAGACCAACCTCTGTTGTACCAAATAACTAATATCTCATCACCATAAATTCCCACAACCAATGACTAAGTAGAAAATTATTAAATATTTACGACACGTGTCTAAAAATTAGCCCTTTTTATCATTTTACTAATAATGGTTATGAACCGCACCTTTGTAGGTCGCCATTGTGATTTTATCCGTACGCTGCGCAAGAGTTGAAAGGATATTCATTTTAATATTGTAATCGGCATGTAATGGGATTAATCGTTGATCTTTTTAGTTGTCTATGGATGATTTATTAATGTAGGTAGGAGTAGGTGCCCCTTGTAATATGTAATTTTATATTTTATTGAAACTTTATAGTTTTTCTCACATTTGGTTGAACTCTAAAAAAATGGGGCTCGTGGCTAAATAATAGCCCGGCCGCACGGGTGATCGAAGGTTAAGCTATGCTTGCTGTGGTCAGTTCGTGGATGGGTGACCATCTATAAATTCCCCGAAAAGCACGTGAAGCTGTTGGTCCCGGTTGTCATTCGTAGAGCTTTGGAAGTCGTTACTGGTAGTTAGAACCTCAAAGTCTGGGTATCGTGTTAGATACCCAGTAACTTGGTTGTGGACGTCAGATAGACAGTCGTCCTATGTTGGATTTGTCTTTTTTTGTGTCACTCTCTTTTTTTTCAATAATCGCATCTTTCTTTCTAAAATATGGGTATGCAGCTGCTATGGGTATGCATCCAATTTGCCTACTAGCCAACTAATGTGAGAGAAGGAGACGCATATTGATGAGTAAAAAAAATTGCCAAATATTTTTAGTCGTTACAACTTGATTTTGGCTTTTATTTGGATATATTTCATATTCTAAAATGTAATTGTCTGCGTTCATAAAACTGATTACAAATTATTGGTACTGTTCCCCAGACAAATATAAAACTTAATAGGTAGATATGTGAACAGCAAGTGCACCCTAAGCGAGACATTTGCATTGATATTGGATGTCCGGCCGCAGCCACTGCTGCCGACAATCAAGGGATGATTTTACAAAACAAAGAGTAAGAATTAGCAGAGGAGTTTGTTGAAGTTTTTCAAAGGCTAACTTCGACAAGCTAAACTTGTTTAGCTAAGCGAGTGGGTGGCCTATTCTAGACTCCAGAGCTAGTCTTGGTTAGTCATATTTGCATTTTTATTAGATGCTTAACCTGAAAATTTAACATTTCGTCACCTTCTAGTGTTTAATAGGAATAATAGGACTTAGTTTAGCAGAAAGGACCCAAACCACACATACTACAGTCAGTAAAAACGACCTAGCTAAAAACAGCTTTATGTTTCATATACTTAAACATTAGAACCAATGGTATGGCACTTCTTTTTTTCAGCATAAACAATTCGGACATTCTAGTTTTTAACTAGTACTTCTAACAGAATATGTTAATATACCATTACTAATTAAAAAAAACATGTTAATATTTCACTGACAAAAAAATAAACCTCTTGAACTACAAAGGTCGATATTTCAAAAGCAACTGAGTGTGGATTGAGTTCTTTCTGTTTAACTATTTCTAATTTTGAAAGCTCGTGATTTTTGTTTTAAATCTTCTTCCATCCGATATTAAACTTATTCCACTGTAATTAGTTAAAAACGATTTAACGATAATATATTCCAAAAAATAATATTTAATTTTATAAACAGCCTCCTTGAGAGTCAGCTTCGTTGGTCTAGTGGTCGCAAGAGCTACTGCTGAGCATATGGTCCTGGGTTCGATTCCCAGGTCGGACAAAGTGTTATTGGGTTTTTCTATCTCAAATTTGTCAGTAGCAGCCTGAAGTTTGTATATGTGCCCGGGCTTAGCAATATCCTGCAGATCTAGTAGCGTCTTGTGACGGATCGTTGAGCTCACTAAAATAGGGTTGAGCTACACAATGACTGATAAATACATGTCGGCGGTTGGGACAGGTCAGCTCCGGGCTGATAGCGGAAACCAGCGCCGCATGTCATGCGGTCATGCCGTCAGAGTCATCAGGAGATAACGCACGATCTCCTACTAGGTGGCCTGTGTACTGGCTGGATCCCCACCGTGGGACCTCGAGGTGAAAGTACTCGCATCACTGTATCGGTGGCGCGAGGAAGCGCGGGAGCGAGGCGAGCGACTGACGGAGCGACACACGGAGCTTCGTCGGTCGCAGCTCCGCGCATTCCTGATGGCGGGCTGGCAGGATAGGCTTTCACACCCTACCGGGCCGGGGCCGGCCTCGCCACCGTCGAGGCGGTCCAGCCAGTACTCGGGCACTGGCTCGGGAGGAGGCACGGCTCCCTGTCGTTTCGGACAATGCAGGTGCTCTCGGGGCATGGTCGCTTCGGGAAGTACCTGTGTTGCATAAACAGAGAGCCGGACGCCCGGTGTCACCACTGTGTCGACTGCCGGGAGGACACGGCGTGGCACACGCTGGCAGAGTGTGCCGCTTGGGTGGAGCCG
This sequence comes from Aporophyla lueneburgensis, assembly GCA_932294355.1. Classification (NCBI taxonomy): domain Eukaryota; kingdom Metazoa; phylum Arthropoda; class Insecta; order Lepidoptera; family Noctuidae; genus Aporophyla; species Aporophyla lueneburgensis. Next base: position 21,820,562 of record OW028758.1, on the reverse strand, counting down.
CGTCGTGCCTTCGTCTCAGGAGTAGGTAGTGACCTGTCGCTGCTGGCCGTGATCGAGTCGATGGTCGGCAGCGAGGAGTCCTGGGACGCGGTGTTATCCTTCTGCGAAACAATTATGTCGCAGAAGGAGGCTGTGGAAAGGGAGCGGGAGATATCTTCCGCTCACCCAACCCACAGCAGGCGCACCGGGCGTCGGCGGAGGGCGGATAACGCCCTCTTCCAGCCCCCCTAAATGGGTCCAGGGGCAACGGATCCGGGGACATCCATCGCCCCCTATTCCTTAGGACCCGAGATGGTGGCGCGTAGTGCTACACGCGCGCCTCTCTGTGATGTATGGGGGAGAGTTTAACACCTCACTCCTCCCCAACTTGAGGAGGCCCGCAAAGGCGGGCCGGCAATAGTCGGGGATCGCGGAAGACATATTGGTTCCCGTGGTCCCCGACGTAGGTGTGGGACGGAACACCAGGGTGGTTTAGTCAGTTAGAGTCTGGCCGACACCTCCGCCCACCCCAGCGTGGAGGACATCCATGAGGAATTCCACATCGAGATCAAAAAAAAAGTTATCTCCGGGCTGCAAGGGCTCTTTCTTCAAAAGGCCCTTCCAATCATAACCCTACATTGTTAGCCTCACATAAAATTCTAATAATATAATGTTTGGACTTTAAAAGAGACCATGACCTCTGAGTTTGTTTCAGCATTTCTTCTCAGGGATCAGTCAGCTAGGATATGCTGGCACCATATCGTTTTTAAAATTTTGACCACTAAAATTTTGACGTGTATACGATCTACTTTATTATCATCATCATCATTTCAGCCGAAAGACGTCCACTGTTGGATATAGGCCTCTCCCCAAGCTCCGCCACTTCGACCGGTTTTGTGCTTCGCGCATCCAGCAGATTCCTGCGACCTTCACAAGGTTATCGGTCCACCTTCTGGGAAGCCTTCCAACTCTACGTCTTCCGATACGCGGTAGATCTACTTACATATAAACTAAACATCTCATTTCAATGCCAAATCCTACCCACAGACACCTACTCTATGCCACAACACGAATATTATTAAGGCTTCCCATTTGTAGCGCAGCGTGTTTAAGTGATATTAGACGTGAATGTCTGCGTGTCATGATTGATTCCACACAAACGTCACGCTGGTGACTACCGGGCTTGTATTACACACTGTTTTAGGGTTTGATTATGTTAGATAGACAGGAGCGTGATTAGATTTAGAACACGTCAATGGCTTAGTGATGACTGGTGAAACGTTAGATTAGTAGCAGATAAATGCGTTTGTGCATCTATTAATAGTCTGGATATTGCGCTTGTTTGTAATTTAATTCTAGGGTTGGTTGTTTCTATTGAAGTTAATACATCTTTGACGCATTGTGAACTCTTTCTGAACAGTGAAGGAGGCTTAGTCGTCACTCTCGTGTCATTGACGCGTCTTCTTAACATACATTGTCAACCTATAATGATCCTATTGCTGGGAAACAGGCCTCCTCTCGGTGAGGCCTCCTCTCGGTGAGAGGGAGTGGGCTATAATCCACCAAGCAGGCCCAGTACAAGTCGGTAGGTGTCACATGTCTTCGAATTTTTTATTCTAGTACATGCCGGTTTCCTCACAATGATTTCTTTTACCGTTGCTCACCACCGTTCAGTCCACATGAATGCATAAAGATGGCCTATAAACTAGATTGGAGGGCCTTCATCGCCAACATAGGCATCACTTGTAGGGAAACATCTTAGTTGCAAGGCGCAAAACTCTAAGAGGCTCGTAACAAAACAAACCAAATGTTTCAGATTGCGCCTAAAAGCTGCTTACTCAGTTCAAAGCTTAGCACAAAACCATATAAGTAAACATCTACATAGCAAAACACAATAACCCACAGAAACAAAAAAATGAGACATTCGTTCTGCATATAATGCTACGTAATGAAGTAATACGACGCGCCGATGTTGGACACAACCCCTTTATTTTGATGGATGCGTATTCCGGAATTGGGAATATTTTCATTTTTTTTTCTAATAATAAATTAATTGTGGAAGTAAAATGAAGGCAATTTTCGGTCTTACAGAAAGTGTAAGCAGTTTGAATTTCAGATTACTTTAGTGTGCTTTCTTTGGAAATTAATTATGTTAATGAAATTATAAAAATAATACCTCAGTTTTCTCCTTCGAAATCCATCACATGATAAAATTAATTGTATTGTGAATTACAAAAATATAGTGCGATTGTAAAAAATAAAAACTTAAGTACTGATGTGTAAAGTATCAATAAAAGCACATGCTTTGGTATTTCATTCAATCAAACATCAGCATAGAAATGGAAAACATAAAAAAACATCTTTTAGAATAAGCCCGTATCACCCAGTCAAAAAAGCAATATGTAACAAATTTGTTTTTCAATTTCGTACCAATTTTGCATACGGGACCCCGTCGTATTGAGCAAATAAAATGCGGTATTGTGGTTTTTACGATGCGTAAATATTTTTTCTTCGTTTTTTTCTACTTTTATTGGTCGAGGTGGGAATGAAAAGCGGATTTCGTGTTATGTTATATTATAACTGTATATTATTGTCGCCAAAATTCTGTAATAGCTTGTCTGGGCGATATATTTTTTCTTTTTTGTACCCGCTTTGGTGAACTTGATACCCTTGATGAGCTTCGGCGCGACGTGCGATTAATTTATTATTCTGAGAACGAGAATTTCATGTTCATATTTTTGATATTGATATTAACAGTATCTCGGATTACGTATTTATGTTTACTTCGCTTTGCAATAATGAAAGTGTTTTCTCGTATGTGATGTGCTTGAATGCAGTTTTATAGTTTTCAAGTAGGTAAGTAGCCAAATCTAAACAACACCACCAAAGTTATATAAGAAATACAAGATTAAGATATTTTTGCAAAGCAAATTACATGCTCACTTTGTTTAATGAGAACAGATAAAAACTTTTCACAAAAAAATACAAGTCGATTGTGAAAATGTTTTTTTTCTCACTATTTATTTATGGCACCTAACCCACACCAAGACATATACCACTATTTGTTTTATAAACATTGGTGACAGGAAATATTAGAATATCATCAAGATCGAAACTGATGCAAAAACTACCCAAGTAAAGGTAATAAAATGTATAGTTATCGGACTGCCTCCCACACATAACAAAAATCTGTAATCGATCCACATTTACCGGAGATAGCGCGGAACATTTATTATGTATAAAAATAAAAAGAAACAGACGAATGAAGAATTTCCTCCTGAAACGAAGTTTTTAGTCAAATTTCAGAAGTGCAATAAAATTACACATAATTATGTCCAAAATAACCTTATAACAAAGCAACTCAGTACAAACACTTTTGTTTATTAGTACTTAATAACAAGACAGCAAAAGCCATCCACAAAACGCATATTAAACTCCTAATGGCTCCCGTTTGACACATATTGACTGCCATAACACATCTGCGCCATAATTGGATGTAGTTAAGCAAAAAGGATCCAATCCACAACTTGGTCATAAATTAGTTAAGTGTACCTAAACTGATCCAAATTATACATACTACGGGTCAATAAAAACGCTAAAAATAACTTAAACCGTATAATTAAACTTTTGAACCAATGGCATAGCGCTTCTTATTTAAATACTAGCTTCTACCCGCGACTTCGTCTGCGTAAATGTCGGTTATCGCGGACGTAGACAAATTCACGGAAAAAAGTATGCCTATGTCCTTTCTCAGGCTTTAAACTATCTGTGTACAAAATTTCATTTAAATCGGTTCAGTAGTTTTAGCAGGAAAGCGAGACAGACAGACAGACAGAGTTACTTTTGCATTTATAATATTAGTGTTGTTTTTTTTTTTCAGAAATGAAATGAAATATTTATTTCTGTTAGTAGATCTTATAAGACACTTTTACACGTCAACATTATTTGGTCAATGTTTTTTAAAACTAGATGGTGCCGGCATTTCCTAGCTGACTGTTCCCTGAGAAGAAACGCCAAAACAAATTCAGAGGTCATAGTCTTCTTTAAAGTCGAAACATTATATTATTAGAATTTTATGTGAGTCTAACAATGCAGGGCAATATCTGGAAGAGCCTTTTGAAGAAAGAGCCATTGCAGCTTTGAGCTGACCTGTCCCAACAGATGGCATGTACGTATCAGTCATCGTGTAGCTCAACCCTATTTTAGGGAGCTCAACGACCCGTCACAAGATGCTACCAGATTTGCGTATGCCATATACAAAATACTCAAAGCCACCTGACAGTTATGTTATAATAACACTTTACACACTAACACGCAGAAAAAACATTTCAAGATTTCTGATTCTTAACTAGTATTTCTAACAAAATATGTTAATATACATATGTATACCATTACCAATAAAAAGTGTTGATATTCCACTGACAAAATTAAATGAAAGAATACCTCTTGGACCTTTTTTTTTGTGGGTGAGAAATCATCAAATGACATCTCCCGCTCTGAGCGCAGCGTGTCAGACTTTTACTGACTAAAACCCACCCGTGTTCCTGCTTTTGCCTATATGCCAGAGTTACGGAAACCCTTTCGAACAAATCTCGCGACCTTGGCAAGACCTCTTGGACTTTAAACGTCAATCTCAAAAGCAACTGGGTGTTGATTGGATCCCTTTCGCTTAACCATGTCCAATTATGTTTCGATTAGCGCCATGTCAGACGGTACGTACTCATTGATTACAGGAAGCGCCATTACATTATAGGAGGCGGCCATTATTTATGTAATATGTGGAGTGATTAGACTGCTTGTTGATGTTCCATGTTGATTAGGAAGGTTTAGTACCAATGTTGGTGGTGGATAATTAGAGAATTGCTTATAGGTGGTATGTTGCGGTGTTGTATAAGTTAGTACCGATTCAGAAAGACGTAAGTTCCGTGAGGCTGATTTGATGAAGAATGATTAATTTTGTATCCGACGCAATGGAAAATAAAAATGAAAAGAAATGTGTGAAGATGAGTGCGTGTGCGTGTGTGTATGTGTGTGTGTGTGTGTGTGTGTAGTGATATCTCACATCGGTTTGTGATATTTCTTTTTCCTGTCGTCATATCTCACTTTGTTAATTTTTGAAATCAAACGATTGATTTAAAATAACTATTTTATAGTTATTTAAAAAAAGGCATGAAAATAGAACTGATTCTAGTTACCCTTTATAGGCAATTTTGAATGGTTAATAATGGAAAAGCTACTCCATACTTGCACTTTTAAAATGTTTCTCAATATTTTCCATTTGCAATGAAATGATTCGGTCCAAAAATTATAGTCTCGCACATACCGCGTTTTATCGAAGAAAGTCAAATTTAATCCTGACATGCAGAACCAACTGATCAATCACACGCCGCAGTTTTGATTTCATTCAAATAAATTTAAACTACCAACATGCAACGTCCATTACAATATAAATTGCAAATCAAAAAGTTTTCATTGTTAAAAATGTGTGAAAATAACGACCCCAAAGGATTTAATCATTTCGACGACCCTAGTATTAAAATTATCGGTGATCGACGATCGTTCTTGTCTATATGCAAATCTCGATTCAGAATATTTGAATTTCAAATAAAACATATATTTGTTTATTTTTCCGATACGCCACCTAATAGTGCGTACTATTGCGATTTCGTATTCAAAAAATGTTATTTGTGGGGTATGCCACTTTGCATGCCAGCGAAATTGGGGTTCACTACGATTTTTGATGGATGCCAATCATTGTCAGTTTTTTTGGTGACAAATTGATTGTTGTATTGAAATTAATAATAGAATGATTTGGATAGAATGGTAATTTTGGGTTTTGTATAAAGCTTATTAGCAGAAAATCAATCAATCATACAGAATTGCGTTATTTTTCGTCATGCTGATTTTAATAGGTAAATAGTATTCTTTAACGGGCAATAAAGGAAGAATGAAAGAAAAGCAGAATAGTTGTTAAGCGTCCAGACCGCGTTAGAAACTCCACCCTGCATTCCATAACTCAAGTAACGGATGTTGTAGTAAAAACAGCCAGGCTGAATTAGGAATAGCTCGACAAGTCGTGCAGTTGTACCCGGAGAGATGGGCGAAGATCGTCACTTACTGGACGCCTGATGAAGGACATCCAGGTCCACGTACACCACGGCGAAGGTGTTCTGATCTGATAAGGTTTGTAGCGGTAACATAGCCAGGGAACGCACAACACAGGGACGTTTGTGTGACAAAAGGAGAGAGGAGGAGAAGGAAGACAAAAAAACTACCAAGTGTGGATGAAACTCCTTTTATAAATAGGTAACATTATGCCGATCTGTTCTGGAAAATCTCACCATAAAACCTAAATTAAAGTGAACTGTCAATTCCTATCATTCGATGAAATAAAGGAACCAGTTTTTTCTTGCAACAAACTTAACGTAGAAACAGAATACAAACACAAACTGGTAACTAGTTAGGGGAAAATATGCGTTACATCCACACAAAACGGCCATCACTCAACATAATGCTACGACCCTATTCGAGACAGAGCCCCAACACTCGTTTTTAGCAACAGCCTACTTCACATGTCATGACCGTTTACTTTACCTAAGTTTTCATGATGAGACTGGCCATTGGTCTACTAATCACGAGCGCTAATGCTGACCATGAGCTCTTGGGTTCGAGTCGCGGGTCGTGCAAAGTTTTATTGGGTTTTTCCATCTGGAATTTGTCCCCTAGTCTGGATGTGTGCCCCGCAGGTGTAGCATGACCGATTCTATCTCTATTCTACCAAGAATAGACAAAGTTCTTTCTATTCAATTCAACATCTCTTCGGCCCGAGCACGGGGCGACCCGTAGACTCGGGTTTCTATGAAGACAAAGGCAGTTATTCTTTCCATAGCAAGAGATTGGTATCTAATGTAATTAAGGTGGATCCGCTAAGGACTTTTTCGTTGAATAGTCATACAGTGGGATTAAACGATTTCAGAGTATTGTATTGATGATTATAATGAATATAATCCTGTTATAAAAATATACTCCCAACTAAAACTCCAACTCAAAAGTAGAGAAAAATTAGTCGCCATGCTCGACATCGTAGAATTTGACGACTGAAGAATAGAAATATTTTCTCTCTTCAGTTTTAACATCGCCGTGCCATTTTGTCTAATATTCCGTCGATAAAACTCGTTTCTATGGTGGTCATGCTACGCGTGCAGTTGATGGCATTAGGTTCGCCCTCTATTACAAGGGACTTAAGAATAACTGGCGAAATGTGGGTGTAGTAAATACCTACCTATCCTACCTATCCACCTAATCCTTCGAGGAAGACAGCCGTATCCCGTGATATTATGTGATTATTACTGACTACATTTTGCCGGTACCTTCGCCCGCGAATCATACACATAAACTTTCCTCTTGAATCACTCTTACTATTGATGAAAACCGCGCGACTTCGTTTTATACTATGTAAAGATAACACCGGCTGATGTATGTCTAAACATTTGCGACTACAATTTTTATTCTCACATTCAGAATAACCTGTCCCATACATTTCACAAACTTATTAAATACGTGATTATCTCTGTGAACAGCTAATAAATAATATCCACTTAAAGCCCTTATTATCACACAAAAAACATTAATAGTTTCTAAATATTATGCGCACGCACATCTATGTTCTATGAAGATTCAACCCTTAACAAAATGGCGACTGTGTGCTTAATCTATACTTTGATTTGAATCGACACGCTTTAGATACCTGCTGAGATTTTTGTATGTTTTCCCACGATAGTTTCTACATATTTTAATATTTATTTTAAAAACTTGTTTCTGTAATACATTTGCTTACATTTTACCCGACTACGACAAAGCCAAAGGAAGATTATGATTCTAACTTTTTTTTTTGGAATGTCGTGTCGCTGGTGAACCTTTGAGGATCTCGGCTGCTTAATTTGACTTACCTGTGGGTATCTTAATAAATTAAGGCCAGTGCTTAAAAAACTTAAAACTGGAGCGACTACTCGCTAAGGGCACCCCCTGTAGGTTCTCCTGTGGGATCTCCGCTTAGGGCATCGCTGGAAGAGGCTAGATCGGAATTATATGATTTTAACAATCTTTACCTATTTATATGCACGTATCATGTGTTCATCTGGAAGCAGTGGTGGCCCAGTAGTAAACACTGGCAATAGTGGCAATTACGAGTGGGTCGTGAGTTCAAACCCAAGCAGGCGCATTACTTTGTGTAAATTATTTCATTGCCACTACTCTCAAACCGGTGAAGTGAAGCATCGTGAAGAAACCAGTATGTCTTAGATTCAAAAATTCGAAGACATGTACCAACCCGCACTGGGCCCGCGTGGTGGATTACGGCCCACTCCCTCTCACCGAGAGGAGGCTTGTGTCCCAGCAGTGGGAACAATATAGGCTAATGATGATGTGTTCATCTGTTCTGTTCTTAACCTACACATTATATCGCAGGATATAGGTTATGGTATTCCAAAAAATTCAACATGGTGCATTAAAAGAATTGCCTTGTGTACCTATAGTTTACCTACATTTCACTATCTAAGTTTGAGTTCCATGCAAAAGAGGACGAACCTATTACCTTCCAGCGGGCACAAATTCAGACACCACGCTACTATTGAGAAAATACATATTGAACCCAATAACACTGCCAGACCTGAGAATCAAAACCAGGACCTTAAGGTCAGCAGTTTTGCTTGCGACCAGTAAATCAACGAAAAGTAGTCAGCTTGTTTTTAATTCTGTGGCCTGGTGCTAAAAGGGCTAAACTGCAGCCATTTAATCATTTTTTTTTTACTTATCTGTATGAAAGAACACACTACATTGCCCTTTTTTACATAGTAACTTTTGAAAGATTGTTGGTAAACTAAAGCCCTTTTAGCACAAAAAATATCATAGTTTTTCAATAACTGGCAATTTCTATGAAGATCTCGTTTCATACAAAACCGTACTTTGGCCCTTTTAGCACCAGGCCACAGACATAATTTTTCTAAAAATAAATCTTCTTCTATATTATCTTCTTCTTCTTTATTCTTATCATCTGTCTAGCCTTTTCTCAATTATGTTGGGGTTTTTTTTTTTTTTTCAGGATGGGAAATCATCAAATGACTTCTCCCGCTCTGGGCGGAGCGGGAGGGCGTGTCAGACTTTTACTGACTAAAACCCACCCGTGTTCCATCAGTTGCCCATGTGCCAGGGTTTTTTTTTTTTTTTCAGGATGGGAAATCATCAAATGACTTCTCCCGCTCTGGGCGGAGCAGGAGGGCGTGTCAGACTTTTACTGACTAAAACCTACCCATGTTCCATCAGTTGCCCATGTGCCAGGGCCACCGTAGGCGCGAGCTTGCGGGTGGCGAGCAATGGGTAGCTCGCCACCCGCAAGCTCGCGCCTACGGTGGCCGGGAGTCCGCTATTGACTCCCGACGCCCGGGGCGTCTCCTCCTGCGGCGGCTAGGGACGTGAGGGCGCAGAGACTGCCACTCCCTCACGCGCCCCGCCTCCTCCTTCGCGAGCATTACTGCTTCGCAGAAGGAGGTGACGGCTTCCCATTCCCTCTCGCTCCGTACCATGGCTCGCACCAGGGCCGGACGCGAGAGGTCGCCGCCGCCGATCGCCTCCACGAGGACACGGCGGTGCTCCGCCCAGGCAGGGCACACCTCCACCGTATGCTCCACCGTGTCCTCCAGACGATCCTCGCAATGTGCCAGGGTCACAGTATCTCTTTCGAACAATCACGCGACCCCGGCAGGCATCGGTCCTAGTAGACCCCTACACCGCTGCTGACATCTCTTTGAGGCGCGCGTGGAACACTGCGCGCCGTCGACCCGAGCCTGGTCCTTACCGGGCGGCGAGCTACCCATTGCTCGCCACCCGCAAGCTCGCGCCTACGGTGGCCGGGAGTCCGCTATTGACTCCCGACGCCCGGGGCGTCTCCTCCTATTATGTTGGGGTTGGCTTCCAGTATAACCGGATGCAGCAGAATATCGTATTTTACATGGAGTGACTGCCTATCTGAGCTCCACAACCCAGATACTGGGTAATGAGATACCCCTTGGTAAGACTAGTTGTCACACTTTCGGGCTTCTGACGACACCTATCCAAGATCCAAAAATGACAGCCGGGACCAACGGATTAACGTGCTTTCCAAGGCACGGAGGGGTTTTCGTATGTAAAGATGGTCACCCATCCACCAACAACCGCGGCAAGCGGAGCTTAACCTGAACGATTGATCCGTGCTGTTATTAGCCACAAGCTTATCTACATAATTATCCCATATAAAATAAATAGTACAACGAAAAACAAACGCAGAACAAATAATGAGGTGATTAATTTCTCGAATCGTCCTCATTTTCCCCCACACCACAAATTCTTGTCGTTGTTCAGTGTGACACTATAAATTGCTTTAATTGTTTGTACAATCAATTAGTGGGACATTTTCAAAATTAGCTGCTCCTACAATGTCGTCTTTATTTTGAGTATAATTCCTATTGTTAGACTATAACTTACATGGGTGGTATATTGCTTTAGTGTCGTTTAAATGAAGTGTAATTGCTTTTTTGGGAGTATACCTAAGTTAAGTTCCTTTCTAACCGTTTTGTAAGAAGATGGATGAATGATATACTTAGATATTGTTTTTTATATCGCTTGATTGCGTTTTCTTTATTTAAGAATTGTTATTGTTTTTTTTTTTATTGTTAATTTTGATATGTTTTCGTAGTTTCAGCCTACTTATATCAGTCCCAGCTGGACATAGGCTTCTCCAATATTGGTATTTTTATAACTCGATTCTTGCCAACTGTCATCCAGCTGCAACCAGCCACCCTGCGAAGATCGTCGCTGCATCTATCCTGAGTGCGTCTCACCTGACGTTTGTCGTTTTGTGGTCTCCACTTCACTACTTGAATACGTAGAGTCTACCCTATTGGACATTAGTTCTACGACTAATATGGCCGGCCCACTTCATCTTACTTATTCTGTGAGCTGTTTTATATAATTCTGTGTGTAAATTTAATTAACTTTCGTGTTTTTTTTTATCTATTGTTTTCATTATTTGAAAATAACTGGATGTCTTTCAAAAAAAAAAAAAAAAACTTGTGATCAAGAAAAAAGGAGTGCATCCCATCCACCCCGGTCGTCTCGACCCGTTAACGGGGCCGTTGGGAAAAATTGTTGCATCGACCCCGGTTGAGCCGACCCTGTCGTTTAACGGGGTGGACGGCACAGATCTAGTCGCATCTACCCCGGTGTGTTTTAACGAAGCGGACAGCACAGATTGAGTAGCATACGCCCCGGTAGTGTTTAAAGAGGGGAGAATAGGAGTATTGTGTTTAGCAAAAAATTACATCTTATAAATAAAAAAGTACGAAACGCGAAATGTGTTATTATCAAACCAAAATCCACGCGGTGACGCAGACAAAGCTAGAGTAATAAAAAACCGAACATTGTGGAAATTCTTAAGGCACTGCATATACTGCGGTGACGCCTCTTAATACGAAATTATATCGCAACAAGTTCAAAGCTTATGGGAATCAACCCAGTGTAATCGTTTACAGAAATCTTTACTAGCTGACCCAGTGAACTTCGTACCGCCTCAGAATCAATAAATGTTGTAATGAACCTACCAAGTTTGACAACCATATACTTTGAAAGGATAAAGCGTTTTCTAGCACACCTTCCTTTGTTTGGTAAGCTCCTGCCAAGTTATGATAACCTGGTACGTTGAAGGCTTAAAGCGTTTTCTAGCTGACACTCCTTTGCCTGGTAAGCTCCTGACAAATTATGACTACTTGGTACTTCGAAGGCATACAGCTCTTTCTACCTGACACTCCTATGTTTAGCAAGCTCCTACCCAGTTATGACAACCTGGTACTTCGAAGGCATATCTAAGGTGTGTTTTAGCTGACACAACGGGTTAGGTGAGCTCCTACAGAGTTATGACCACCTGGTACTTCAAACACATAAAGCGTTTTCTAGCTGACATAAAAAATGTAGAAAATGAAAAATCTCTTTAAACACTACCGGAGCGTATGCTACTCAATCTGTGCTGTCCGCTTCAATAAAAACACACCGGGGTAGATGAGACTAGATCTGTGCCATCCACCCCGTTAAACGATCGGGTTGGCACTACCGGGGTCGATGCAACAACTTTTCCCAACCACCCCGTGAACGGGACGGGACGACCGGGGTGGATGGGATGCACTCGAAAAAAGTATTGCAACATTTCCTTCAGTTTTTTTTTGTTTATTTTAGTTCAGGATTATAATACTTGTAACACTTATATACCCGATGTCTGTTACCTATCTTGCGTTACTGTCGGGATAATAAAACGTAAAGGATATCTAAGGTAGAATAATATTATTTGCTAATAGCTAGCGTAGATCCGGAAACTTGTAACTTTTGTATAGATTCTTAAATCTACATACTGTGTATCAAGCAGAAGCAGAGTTATTTGTATCAATTTATAAATGACGGGGTGCTGACTGAGGTAGTAACATTAAAAAAAAAAAAAACAAAATAGGTAATATATGATATATTTTTTTTTTGTGAAAAACGAGTTTTTCAATGCTGTTAAATATAAATCATTTTTTTAACGACTCTAAAAAAAAAGAGGAATTGCTCTATCCTGTACTTCGTGAACACCGTCATTTATAAAAGGACATAAAAAGATCTGCTTCTTTTTCAAACAGTCTACTTAAAGAGCGAAACTTATGAAATTATCCAGATTAAAATTTTGGTCAAGTTCTGATCAGTGGTTTTTCATTACGCTTACGTAGTACGTTTTTTTTTTTGCAACGAATGACCACCTTTACCCAACGATAAGAACATTTTCAGGGTGCACTCCTCCACAATTTCCTAGACAAACTTTCACCTCACTCCTTTATACCCATATTAGCGAGGAACATACGAAGCACCCACTTTAAAAATCTAACTTTTATCGGAACCATAAACCTTCCAAAGTTACATCTAAGTGAAATACATCAAGTTTAACTGACCGCATTAAGTTAACCGCAACTCTACCGGATAATGTTTTCTAAGTTAACGTACATAAACTTAGATGGATGGTGCTCAGACACACATGAGTTTTAAAACTTAAAACTTTAGATAGTGTAACTTATTTTTCAAAACGGCGGTTGGTAGCTTCACGGGGTGTTAAAAGTTTTAAATGGCTTTATTTTATAACAACCAATTTAAAATTTACTATTACCCGTTTTAACACATTATGCTGGTGTTTCCAAGTAGGCCTATGCATATTTCTAAATCCTCTCTCAAACCCACAATTTATTAATATTATTACGGACAATTTTGAATTGTCAAGGATTCGGTTAGTCCGAAATATGAATCTAGTTACACATCTATAGAGAGAAACGAGTAAGAAATTCCAAGGTCACTCTTTTAAATTATTATTGTTACATAATATTATTCGTTTATTATTAGCATTGGGGTATCTAAAATTTCTATAGTTGTAAAAATAAATTCAACTGTATTTATAAAAAGTATATTTTCAAATAAAGAAATATCAAAACACAGAATAATAATATAATTCTTGGCAGTTGGTCTGAAAGTAATTACATAAAGAACTTAATTAAAGTCAATTGGTATGACTGTTATATAAAAAACATGCTAAATAAAAATGTCTAAGAACTAAAATTTAATTCACTAAAATCTTAAATTAGCTAAAATATACAGGCCATTTTTATACACAGTGTAGATCACACGATTTTTACTAAAAATAAACTACAAAAACAAAATTGTTTTTTTACTAAACAATTTTTTGTTTAATTATTCTTCGTAAAATAATAATTAAGAAAGACTTGGTAGTGAGATAATTCTTACACACTATGAGTAATTACAATTATATTGCTTAAGGTTTTATAATTATTATATCATTACAATTATAATTATAATGTGATTATGGCAGTAAGCATGTTTTTTTAATGAATAATCTGTATGGAAGTTGCAAAAATATTGACTACAACAGTTTCTTTAAAAAAATCAGTAGTTTTACTACTTTTTATCGCAAATTACTTAATAACTTTAATTTTAGGATACCACAGTTTTCCCTTTGTGCTATTTAATAAAAATAATTTATAGATAATTTTTGCATCTTCCATACAAATTCAGTTTGTTCTCGTTTCAAGCATTATCACTATTGAAATTTAGAAATTTTCGCGACTACAGATTATATTCTTATAAAAAGAGCACTAAGCATACCAATTTTAATTTATGTACAGAACTCTTAAATGCGTTTTTTCTGTAATATTTTCATATTTCTTGCTGACAAACATTACACGTAGGACTTTTTTAACCTACTATGTTTTTTTACAAATTTTCGCCCTTTGAATATTACTTAATTGAATTTAAAAACAGCTATTCAACAGTTTTTTAAATGTATGTCAACAAAAACAAATGAAAATCTGATCAGCAGATAAGAGTTTCCAAGAGATCATTAGGAAAACTTCTTTTTTTTTACTTTAATCGTTTCCTTAAATAAATACATATCACATTTGAACACATTCTTCCGTATATTTTGTAACCTTAAAATAAAATTATTGTAATAAAAATCATGGTGTCAATAAACGTAACTTATGAATTGTTCCCAAAACGTTTTTGTTCCCTTTTTTTTGTAAAAAAAAACCAATTAAACATAAAAATGCAAAACTGGAGAAATAAAAAATCTGGAAACAAAACATTGCTTTTTAAGTCCAAAGCCTCGTATGTTACTAAACAGTATGACTTATCAACTAGCAGAACTAATGGAGTATTACAAATCTATTTGATAAAAGCTTAAAAATATAATTTTATGTGCTCGTCATTTTCTGGTCAGTTGTGACAAAAATACCACTGGTGTAACCCATTACCCTCAATTTGATCTTTATTACTTGATGATTTAATATATGTAATTCAGACTGATTTCGTAGTATTTTTTATTGAATTCATTTTGGATTTATCTTTTAAATTAAATGTCCATTTTATTCAAAATACATGTGTTCAAATTCTTATTTTAAAATAATTTTCTTAGATTATCCAAGCTAAATCATAAATTACCCATCAATTTTGTAACAATTTTAATACAAATTGATAGTACAAATTTGATATTAACAAATTGCTTTACGATCAGACATGACAGAGCTTATCAATCAATCTTAACTAACTTATATACAATTAATGATAATAATTATCAAAATATACCATCTCATAAAATCTCCATTGAAATAACTTGGCACTCACCATACAATGGTCTAACCCTAAAATATTTAAAAAATAAACATTTTTATTACACAAAAAATTAAAAAATGAGATCAATCGATAATAATTTTTAGGCTGCTCTCTTTGGAACAATTTATGGGAAAACGGACTTTATCGTGTTTTAAATAAAATCTATTTTTCTATAACATCGCTGGTCCATTCTTCTGAATACTTCGAAATTCCTTAAATAAGTATGTATATTATTTATAACTATAGTTACGAAATATTAATGGATATATCAACATCGAAAGCGGAATGTAAATTGACACTTCAATATAAGAATTTATTTTTATAAAATACGGTATTTTTTTTGGATTTTTCTCTTTATGAGATCTTTTCAAACGTGAACATTTTGATTCTACAACAGCAATTTTAATAAACCGGTATAATATTTTTATAATAATTTTGTGCAATTAATTTTAAGCCGGTTAATATTAATAATGTTCTACGTAACCAGAAAAAACTGTCATAAAAACGGTGACTTTCTTTTGACAATGATGTAAAATATTTTTGGACTTTTATGCTATTTTTGTAAAAACGTTTTTTTTTATTAATTTTATAAAAATATTTTCCCCTAATTATAAGTAGATATAAAATCAAATTCACCCTTTCAAACGTGAACATTTTGATTCTACAACAGCAATTTTAATAAACCGGTATAATATTTTTATAATAATTTTGTGCAATTAATTTTAAGCCGGTTAGTATAAATAATGTTCTACGTAACCAGAAAAAACTGTCATAAAAACGGTGACTTACTTTTGACAATGATGTAAAATATTTTTGGACTTTTATGCTGTTTTTGTAAAAAGGTTTTTTTTATTAATTTTTAAAAATATTTTCCCCTAATTATAAGTAGATATAAAATCAAATTCACCCTTTATTATAAAAAAAATAAAATCCTTTCACTACCGATTTCTTTTTATAATTTTTTTTTTGCAGCAAGTATATATTTTGCCATGGACCAAACATTTTAATTTATTAAAATCACTACGTATTATTATAAAATATACAATATGTGTGCGTTCGACAGACGATACACAAACACACAACTTTATATTAAAGCCGTGTATTATTACGTCTAAGAATTATACAAAAATTGGATTATTTTAATAACCCTCAATAAATGTACAAATTGCAAAAAGCGTAGCGCAGCGAATAACATTTCAATTTATTCATCGTACGCTTATAAATATAGTAGAAATGTTTTATTAAAATATGTGTCATTTAATGTGTTTTAAACGTCATGCCATGAAAAGTTTTATACTATGCCAAATTTTTACAAACTTACGCCTTTTTCCATGGGGGTAGGCAAATTTTTATTATTAATTTAAAGCAATCAAATAAAAGGAAATATTCTCAATTTTTATTACGTTTATTATACCACTTTTTCCTTTGATTATAAACATTAAAATGTAAAAACAAAATTAAAATTTTTGACGACACTATTCAATCATATTCGAATGCATGACATAAAACGACACCGAAAAAACACATTTAAACGTCACATATTTCAATAAAACATAGTCCACAATAGAATCCCATCACAGCGTCTTCAGTACAAATAGTTCACCGTTTATTTGAGAACAGTTTCCATCCCAGCATGAACAGGACTGCGGTGCAGATGGATCCAGAAAGTTTGTCAGGAATTATTGAAGAGAATATCGATCCTTCTGGCTCTTTCTCAGCGGCTGATGGGGCGTCCGTCTGGAATGAGAGAATTTTGTATGTTAATTTTTATGAATCCATCAGTCTAGGTTAATATGAGGGTAGTTGGTTTTGGGATCATCATTATCATTTCAGGCGAAAAACGTCCATTGTTAGACATGGGCATCCCCCTATTTGGGGGGGAGGGAGTGACCATAATCGCCACGCTAGGCAGGCGGGTTGGCGATCGCAGTATGGTGGTAAAATACATAGAGAACGCTGGTGAAATTTTTAATTTTGTAAAATTGGCAGAATTCGATTACCATTTGTCCAGTTAGGTATACTTCGGTGAAACGGCAATATAAAATGCGTTCATATGACTAATACCTTGTTCCTAATAGAGACAAAAATATTGGTCGCGTTGTATAAGACCATAGACATTTAAACCTTCTTAAAACTAACAAGTTGTAAGTCGTGGGTTTGAAGTCAGGTAGACGCTTAGAGGGTTTTTTTTGGATGGGAAATCATCAAATGACCTCACCCGCTCTGCGTGGAGCGGAAGGGCGTCTCAGACTTTTACTGACTAAAACCCACCCGTGTTCCTTCAGTTGCCCATATGACAGGGCGACGTTATCTCTTTCGAACAATTCTCGCGACTCTGGCAGGGCGCTTAGAGGGTTAGTGGGTAGGTTCTATAGACAGGCGTGATATGCACTTTATATCTGATAGCCTCTATCATCATCATCGTCATCAGTCTCTCTGTAATCTCTATACTTATAATGAATGAATGAATGAATTTGATGAATTTGTGATTTAGTTATTGGGACTTTATGCCTTAGCAAATAAAAAAATAATAATAATAATATGAAAATCTATTTGAAAAAACCTTTTTAACAAAAAATTCAACCGCCGAAAAAACTGAAAAGCACAAAATAATAAACCTTAAAACTATGAGTGCCCGCTTTGAGTGATTTTTGTTCATTGATTTTTCAGCGCCGACTCAAAATTTTAAGGTTTATTATTTTTTGCTTTTCAGTTTTTTCAGTGATTGAATTTTTTGTTAAAAAGCTTTTATTTATTTTTTGTGACTTTAATGTACTAATAATACTTGGCAAGTTATACTCTATCCAATAAAAAAAGAATTATCAAAATCAGACTACTCAGTATAAAGTTATGCGTGGTTATACATTACAATCAGTGAGTCAATCAGCCCCTATTTTCCGACCCTTAGGGTTCGATTTTGTTTTCCAAATTTATAGGTGGTCCCAACCACCTTTGGAGTATACCCTAGCCATTAAAAAAATCACAGTGGGACTACTATATAAAAATTTATGCATGGTCATGCATAAAAAAAAAACTAAAAAAAAATATACGCGTCGAATTGAGAACCTCCTCCGTTTTTTTCGTCGGTTAAAAAATAATAAAAAATATATATCCATGTATCACTCTAAAATAAATTACAGAGAAAACAATACAAACAGCGCCCCTAAACAACAATAAACTTAGCGTGTTCATAAAGATCGCAAACACTGAAAGCTATAAGAAGTTCTCAGTAAAGCTAAAGTGGTAGCACTTTTTATAGATATTAATAAAACAATACTGCAATAAAGTTTAGTATGTATGGCATTTAGATTATACGACACGACTCCGATACGACTGCAGTCAGCATCTGCTTACAGGCTTTTTGACCGATTTTTATGTATGAACACGCATAACTTTTTACTGAGTAGATTGATATAAAACAAAACAATTTTTTTTTTATTGGAAAGGGTATTCTTCGAACTTGGTCTCATTTAAAATTGAAAAGCAACATCCATCCCAAATTTTCGAATAAAACAAAAAAATAATACCTATCCCAAAAAAACCAACTTATTTACAAACTAAAGGCACCAAATGGCAGCTTGATTTATTTGCGTTGTTTGTTTGGCGTCAACTCAAAATTAGTGTACTGTAACTGACACTAAATTAGGAGCTTGGTTAGACTATAAATTTATTTTTTACTGTTCAGCTTATTTTTTTGTCAGTTTAATATTTTGCTAACAAAAAATCTTAACTATTTTAGGGTCGACACCCAGTCTAACCGGATACAACTGAATACCAGTATTTTACATGAAGCGACTGCTTATCTGACTTCCACAATTCAGTTCCTGGGTTATGCGATACCCCTAACTAAGACTGGTGGTCAAACTACGGAACGATGGCAGTATTAGACTTATTTCATCAATTTACTAGAGCAGGAATTTATCTGCTTAATTACTGATGAATTAGATTTCCTATAATTAGGAACTTTGATTATTGGTTGTAAAGCATTAGATTTGTTTATAGTTTATGAATGGTAGATCACAGGAATTCTGGTGAATTAATCTATAAAAGTAATTGTGTCTATATTCGTCTATAAATATAGTTATTATGCTAATAAATTGTTGTGTTTATTTTACTACCCTCACTTTATAGATTTGAAAGAGAGGAATTTGAAGTGTTTTACGTTTAGAACTTTGCAGCTACTATATATGAATTTAGACAAGCGTTAAAATTATGGTTTAAAAAACCCAAAAGCTGAATAACGAAAACAGTGATTAATAAAATAAATATTTTATATTTATGTAAAAAAGCGTGGGGTGCTTTTCAGGTAATTTACAATGACTCTACTTTTATGAGTCGATAAAAGTCGATAATTCAATTCAATTTTATTGACCTCAAAAAGCACCTCACGCTGTTAAAAAAGATGTTTTTCAATATTATATCAATTTTCAGCATATAATGGGGCTTGTGGCTAAGTAATAATAGCAGCACGGGTCGATCGATCGATCCTTGGTTTTATTCCCGGGTCGTGAAAATGTTATTAGGTTTTTTCGTTAGGAATTTCTTAGTAACAGCCACTAAGCCAAACGTTCACATTTACAATATTAGTAGGATATCCTTAATAGCGTATTATAAACGACTCTAAGATAATTCAAGTGAGTGATACACTCGGCTATTTTATTGTTAGGATAATTTGAATTGCCTTTTTATTTGGAGGGTAGAAGCGATGCGCGTTATGACAGTATTAAACCTGTGCGAATCTGTTGCACGAAGACTTTCGTCTATTCGTATTATCATTTTATTGATTTGAGTATGGAGTACCGTTTTGCATCTTTTTGCTGATTTTGTACCTGTAAATATTCATTTTTACTGTATTTAGTATTTCTTGTGATCCGGAGGCAATGGCCGCGACTTACGAGTTGTAAAGTCGTGAGTTCGAAAACAAGCGGGCACTTTACTTTGTGTAAATTATTTCATCACCACTTCTCTCAAAACGGTGAAGGAAACATTGTGAGGAAACCGGAATGTCTTAGAAACAAAATTTAAAAGACATGCGACATCTACCAACCCGCACTGGGCCCGCGTGGTGGATTATGGGCCACTCCCTCTCACCTAGAGGAGGCCTGTGTCCCAACAGTGGGAATAATATACGGAGATTATGATGCACTTGTCTCTGTGACAAATATGCCTAGTTTTGTTTCTTCTTTATTTTTACCCGTCTGCGGAGGGCTGTATTTATTGTGTAAGTTTTACTGTATAGGCTCAATTCTGAACCCTTCGTAACGTGAGGTTTCTATAAATATAATTACTGGAATAATAATAGATTTAAAGGTATCTAAATTAAATCCTCAAACAAAGGCAGGATGCTTCATTTCTCCCTAATGTAAGAAGATTACCAACCACAGGTAAAGCGCACCCCAATGCATACAAAATTAGAAAAAATAAAATTCTCTTACAATAGGTTTACATTTATACACAACGTTAGCGAAAATCTGTATAATTTTATTATACCTAATTTTACTTTGCCAAATTGAATACGGGACCAACAAATTGCTTTCATTATTACAAGACTGTGAAAAAGAGAGGCAAATATAAATCCTTGAAAGGAAGAAAGGGACGGGTATACAGCTACCTGATAA
This sequence comes from Aporophyla lueneburgensis, assembly GCA_932294355.1. NCBI lineage: Eukaryota > Metazoa > Arthropoda > Insecta > Lepidoptera > Noctuidae > Aporophyla > Aporophyla lueneburgensis. The sequence continues at coordinate 21,799,737 of OW028758.1, read as the reverse complement.
TCTAGCGACAAAGCATCAATCGCAAGGAATCATTTGAATTTGCATACATTTTAAGAAGTAAATAAAAAAATAAATTGGGATAGCGGGAAATGGTGGCTTGCACCCTTGTTATTTGTTCGGCAATCAACTTTGATACTTCTCTTTTAAGAAACAAGGCTCAATTCCAAATGCATAAATAACGATACTACAATCAAATCCAATATAAAGTCTTTGAAAGAAATTGTAACTTATTTATTAGATCTTAGATTGAAATTCCGATAGCAGATTTTGGATTAGTTGTTCAAAGGTAACAAAAAAGCAGCCAAGTGCGAGTCGGACTGACACACAAAGAGTACCACCGAACAATATTTAACACAATATATAGAGAAAACACGTTTCTGGTACGGCGGGAACTTTCTTTAATTTTAACTTATTTAAATCTATTACTATCGTTTGCCAGCGGCTTTGCCCGCGTATTGGACATATAAACCTTCCTCTTCAATAACTTTGTCTAGTGATAGAAACAACATTAAAATCCGATGCGTAGCGCGAGAAGCGACTTTGTTTTATACTATGGAAAGAAAAAGTTCTATTGTCATTATAGTAGACGCTCTGTGAAAATTTCAAGTACAAACATGTTACGATTATTAAAAAAATTGTTGTGTGATAGACGAACGGACAGCGGAGCCTTAGTAATAGGGTCCCGTTGCCACCCTTTGGATACGGAACCCTAAAAAAGGTATTATTTGTAAAACTTTGTAAAATTTCCTGTGTTTGTTAAACAAATATTATTGTAGGATACGTAGACGGTTTTTAATGGTATTGGTAATATTGAGTAAACATTTGTCAATATCCTTTAGTTTTGCTTTGATGTTTTGTTTATCAAAGCTATAAGTTGCTACTTATTTGTACTTTACCTATTGGTATTCCAATCTTCTGTCTTTATTTTGCTTTTTGGAACGTTTTCTATCGTTGGTTCCTCTACACACTTGACGGCTATGATCTAGACCGAAAAATGTGTGATATTTTGTTAGATTATAAAAATGTCGTGACGTCACTTTTGTTCGCCAAGTCTGCATAAGCAAATGGAACTTGCTACGATCGGATATCCCACGGTACCTATAGTTTTTATTGTCCCTTAAGCTATCAAAATTAATAAGGAAAAGCCGTGGATGTTCAGAGAAACCTATATAAGTATTAATAGTTAGTACCTCTTTTTACAAAAATTACGCGAGCGTTGGAGTTGAAATTTGGCGCAGTTCACGTTTATATAGAACGCAGCAAGCACATATTTTAAACCGACTTAAAAAAAGGAGGAGATTCTCAATTCGACTGTATTTTTTTTTAAATGTTTATTCCCTCAGTACTTTTGACTGGGTGAACCGATTTTGATGATTCTTTTTTTATTTGAAAGCTGGTGCTTCCCGTATGGTCCCACATTTGTTTTAAATTAATAATGCATTAGAATTAAGTTTTCGTTTGAACGCATTTCGAACACTGGGTGACTGGCTACTAGTAAAAATGAATGATCGAATTTGAATCGAACACTCAGCGAAAATTGATAATGGCATTGAACATAAGTATGCACATTCACTCGTCCACCATAATGTAGCCCACTTCACGTGTTGAAAGGTCAATTCTCGTTATTAAAAACGTTCAAAATATAGTAGCTATCTCATCTCGTCGACAATCAAATGTCAAAAACGAGTAAAAAATATATGGAAATTCGAGGTATTTTTCACAGATTAATTCTGAGATCAGACTGGGAACAATCGGCGACCTCTCGCGTCCGGCCCTGGTGCGAGCCATGGTACGGAGCGAGAGGGAATGGGAAGCCGTCACCTCCTTCTGCGAAGCAGTAATGCTTGCGAAGGAGGAGGCGGGGCGCGTGAGGGAGTGGCAGTCTCTGCGCCCCCACGTCCCTAGCCGCCGCAGGAGGAGACGCCCCGGGCGTCGGGAGTCAATAGCGGACTCCCGGCCACCGTAGGCGCGAGCTTGCGGGTGGCGAGCAATGGGTAGCTCGCCGCCCGGTAAGGACCAAGCTCTGGTCGACGGCGCGCAGTGTTCCACGCGCGCCTCAAAGAGATGTCAGCAGCAGTGTAGGGGTCTACTAGGACCGATGCCTGCCGGGGTCGCGTGATTGTTCGAAAGAGATACCGTGACCCTGGCACATGGGCAACTGATGGAACACGGGTGGGTTTTAGTCAGTAAAAGTCTGACACGCCCTCCTGCTCCGCCCAGAGCGGGAGAAGTCATTGGATGATTTCCCATCCTGAAAAAAAAAAAAAAAAAGACTGGGAACAATAGATCAACACGAAATCAAACTACAAACGTTCTTAAAATTACGATAATTACCACTCAGATCTGATTACCGATACCACATACTCAAAACTTTTACCATAGCCATTGTACTAATAAGTTAGTTTTTTAGTTTTACAATTTCTTGTAACTAAATGTTATAGTTATTCAATAGCTATTTCCCTTGGAATTTAAGACATTAACTTTATCATATCCTAGCTTCTGGCCGCGACTTCGTCCGCGGCAATTTCTTAATGGAGGACCATTAGGAATTTGACGCGGACAAAGTCGCAGGCAGAAGGGTGATGGTATAATAGTCTATAGCCTTCCTCGATAAATGGGTTATCCAAAACTAAAATTGTTTTCAATTCTAATCAGCATTTCCTTTCATTGATATAAGCACGAACAACCAAACAAACAAACTCTTCAGCTTAATAATATTATTCGTATAAATAACATATCTTATCAATACAAAAAAGGTGTATTAGGTCATCATAGCGCACAAACACTACTTTCTATAATAAACGCAATTTAAAAAAATCCAAAAACCAATCTGTTCCCTAATAAAGTGAAATTCAATATAATCTATCTAAACACAAATAACAATCGTATTACAACCTCCGACTCGTGAAGCGTAATAATAAAGTAGAAAAAAAAGTCTTTTGAAGATGAACAATACAATGGTTCAACATCTCACGACAAATCCGTTCAAAAGGATTCGAGCATATAATTTTCACTCGATACCGATCCTGCTACTTGAAAAAACCTTTCTTTTATCAAGGGAAATTAAACTCTATCACTGTATAACAAAGTTGACATTCAAGTTAGAAAGTTCAGTCAGGATATCGATACAGCTACTGGAATTACGCTTCTCTAAAACAAGCAAATTTCAACTTTAGAACTCGGAACTCAAAATTGAATTCAGAATGTTCACATTTCAGTAATCCATCAGGTTATTTACATTGTCGCATAAGAAGAGATTCTTGTGAAAGGAGTTCTGAAATGAATTTTTATTTAATTTTGCTTTTTTTTTTTTGTTTAGCGAAAGGATGCTCATTGATGTTTGCAAATTGGAAAGGGTGTGTCTGTTTCATTTGAGTTTTTAATATTGATGAATGGATATGAAGTACAATATTATTTTCAATTTCTTCACTTATTTTGCATAAGTTAGATCAAAAAGGTAAAGAAATGATGATGATGTTTTTTGACGCATTTTTTTGAGAATATCGTCTCACCGGTCACTCTAGGAGTTGTCTATGAGGTTGTCGGCTTCTTAACCGGACTTGTCTGTGGCTGCCTCAAAACATTAAGCCAGGGCTTAAAAACTAAAAATTAAATGACTACACGCTATGGGATACAGGTGGACCTCGGTTTAACGTGTCGCTGGAAGAGCAAGGAACGAGCTAAATCGGAGTGACTTTTTGACCCATTGACAAACTTTGCTTTTATGTTTGTACGTTTAATATATGTGTATTATTTACATAATCTTCCCGGAATTAATTCTCTGAATGATTTTATAAACTGTAATAAAATCGGTTTTCTAGTTTAAACGGACAATGTGATCATAAAGACAGACTTATAAAGCGACTAAAAGCTTTCGTCTAATATCATCATCGTCATCATCATTTCAACCGAAAGAAGTCCACCGCTGGACATAGGCCTCCCCAAATTTGGGGACTTTGCCATAATCGCCACGCTTGGCAAACAGTTTTGGCTGTCGCAGAATGAAGATAAAATGCATAGGGAACACTGCTGCCCATTCTTTAGTAAGTCCCTTAAATTAGTCGCCTCTTACAACACCCAGGGGAAGAAATTAAGTGGTGCGATTCTTTTCGTCTGGTAACGTACGGAGCGAATGTATAGATATAGAAGTCAGGTAGTGGTCAACAATAACACTTAACATGAAGACGAAGACACAAAGGCAATGCTTAAGTCCGACTTGTCCATATTTTCTATAATTCATAGAGTTACCCTATAAAGTGACAATGTAGGAAAACTGAGATAGTTTCGATATAACTTTTGAAATAAAACTTTTCATATCGATAAACGCGATCGTAGTAAGAAGTATTATTATATTGTTTTACAGTTCGACGGTTAAAGTTATGACTTCTGAAGTTGGTCGTTTACAACGTTGAATATTTAGTGATATTCTGCTTATTAACATTGCAATAGTGACCGCAACAAAATCTTTATATCACTGACAAAGTGAACATTGATTTAGGGAAAACCCAATAAGTATTGATTTTTTGAATTTTATGGACATCATAATCAGTCTTCAGCAGTCCACTGCTGGTAAAAGGCCTCTCCAATTGCACGCCATTCCACTCGATTTTCGGCAACTCTCATTCAGCTGCTACCAGCCACCCTGCGAAGATCGTCGCTCCACTTAGCCTGAGGGGGTCCTACCTTACGTTTGTCGATTCGCGGTCTCTACTTTAGAACACATCTACCACAACAGTCATCGATTCTACGGTCGTCGATTCTACGGCTCATTGCCATTTCAGCTTGCATATTTGCTGATAACTTTTGTTCTCGGCTGGAACATCTCCTTTTCCATTTTGAATTTAATTTGAGGTACATAATATTTTAACGTAACTAAGAAAGTAAGATAATTGAAAATAATTAAAACCAAAGAATAAAACGTTTTTAGTCTCTCGCCAAAAAAAATACTGCTCAAAGGTTGAAATATGTAACCATATTATATAATAAAGTATTGCGTGGTTTTTAATGATTTCGTTTCGACTTGTGAATACCCGGCATAATCCCGGTTGTCATTTGTAAATCTTAGACTGTCGTTACGTGTAGTCGGAAACCCCAGTCTGAAAACCAATTTTACCAAGGGGTATCGTAATATCCAGTAACTGGATTGTGCATTAGAGGTCAGATATGCACCTGTAAACTCCTGATACTCAGCAGCATCCGATTAGAATGGATGCTGAGTACAGAGCCCTTACAGTACGGCCCACTCAAAGAGAGAAGACTTGTGTCTTCGCAGTGGGTATATTACAGGCTGATTTTGCTTAATTATGTTATAGTATTATAAATTATGATTTTTATTTCTGTAAGTCTGTTTGTAAAAACACTTTTACACGTCAATGATATTTTTTTTTAAACTAGTTGAGGTCGGCGTTTCTTATCTGACTACTCAAGAGGAAAGGCCGAAACAAACTCATAGGTCACAGTTTCTTTTAAAGTCCTAACATAATCTTGGTCAAATCAAGTGAAGACCGTGTAGAGAGCTGTCTGAAATGTTCTTTAGAGAAGAACCACATAGATTGAGTGGGCCTGTCCAGTCAGAGCACGCATTTATCACTAATCGTGAAGCTCAATTCAGAACTTAAGAAGCTCAACTTACTTACTTCTTTTATACAATTTTTATCAAATCACCTCTTCTTAAATCACCTCTTTATCTAAACAAGGTTGCACAAAAGCACGCAATAAAGCAACAATGTGTGTTCAATCGCACACTGCGTTCGAATCACCACTAAAGTGTAATGCCAATCGTCTACTACCTCATTTTACCAACGTCATTGAAAATTTTATTGTCCCACAGTGAAGATTTAATACGATTGATAGATTTAGCTGATACTGACTCAATTTTAAAGGGGTTAATACTAGTAATATACCAATGGTTTTGACCGTTGTTTTAAAATTTCTGGCGGCAAGATAATGATCCCGCGAATACGAGCCAAGCGAAACGCAAGGACACTACCTAGCATTTTTCAAAGCGCTTTGTCATTTTTTTAACCCTCATATCTTGGGTTTGGATTATCTTGGCCATTTCGGTACCGACATATGGGCGTAAGGCGAAAATTTTTGTCATTCCTCTTATACTATAGTTCTTGTAGTAACGAAGCAGCCAAGCCACATATTTTGATGAAGGTGTAGAGTTTGTCAAATTAGGGCTTGCAGAATTAGGGCGTGCAGAGTTAGGGTGTGTAGAGTTAGAAGCTTGGCTATACATGAGATCTGATAACTTTTTGACAGTGCGAGCCATATGGTCGCGTCATGGCAACATTTTACATGAAAATGAATTTTGGTGGAATCTTTTTTACAAAAATCGTCATTCCACCGCACTGCAGTGATGAATGAAAATTTATGTGGAAATCGGCTGTCATGTAAGTAAACTTGAGGAATGAGGAACAAGTCGTGATGAAAATATTAAGTATGAATTTGATGGCTAAAAGAATAGGAGAACTAAATAAACGTTGGATGGTCTGTGTGGACGATGATACGGCTAGAAAGGAAGTGGCTACGAAGATAACGCGTTATAGTGAAGTTTTGACAAAAAAAAAGACATGTCGCGCCGACCTCAAATAAAATGAGATATGGGACATGTCCCATATGATGTCCGTGTTTTATAGCATATCAACGTAGATTTGTTAAAACCCAGAAAAATAAAAATCTTACGGCAATTCCTTTAAACGCAAAAGATTTTGAATTAGTACCTAAACTTTAGTAATTCTCATTTATCCTATAGGTACAAGCCTGAATGGAGTAACAGTTCTGTTTTGAATCTTACTGAATTTTACCATTTACGCTTCGCGATGTCTTATGATTTCCAAAGGGCAGCCAAGGTGGTCAAGTCCAGGACATAAAAAAAAACATGTCAAGCACAAACATTTTTAAGACTTTTTAACATTTTACCACCAACAAAAAACATCTTTGTCAAAGCCAAGCCCTCTTAAATGTCACATATATTTCACCATTTTGCTAATAACCAACGTAAAAGATCGTCCAAAAAATGCCATTTGCAATCAAGTAAGAGCGTCGTTAAAAACCGCGTGCGCAACATGTAATAATATCAAACGTATACGTCAGTTGACATTTACGAGGACAGATATAAATTAGAGTCGAACATAAAAATACGTATCGAACCGTATCGAAGCGTGGCGCGTGATCATTAAAAGTGATTTGGATTCTTTTGAGGTTCCGTTCTGAGTTCTTTTTTGGTTTCGTTATCGGTTTTTTACTTATATAATATTTTGAACAATATAATCGCTTGCTTCATTTTGAGTCTACGGTTTGTCAATAGTTGTATCATTAGTTTGTCTGTATTGATGTGAGGGTAGTTTTTCCGATTTATCTAAATTAAAATGATTTAAAACAGCTTATTTAAAAAAGAAAAAAAAACTGTAAAATAGAGAATGGTGGCTACTTATTTTTATTGCTTTTTTAATTCTTATCTTTGTATTTCCAAAATTATATATATTTTTTTTTTATTGAAATAGTATTTTTACATTACGTTAGTTTCATATTTTTACTGCAGTACCACAAAACTCCTCAAAAGTACAGTCGCGCACATAAATGCGACACAATGAAAAAATGCAATCATTCTTTTTGTCAGTTATGTTTTTTTACTCGCATTATTTACGGTCAGTCGTAAGCATCCCGGCTAATCGCTGCTTCGTCATATCGAATTGTGTAATAAAATTACATGTAGGGTTGTGTGTTTTTAGCAGTCTAATAGATCCGATTAAAATTTCCGATTGTTGACAGTTCTAAGTTTTACATACCGCGATATCTTTATACTCGTCCAATCATTGAAATAAATAAGGAATAGAACCTGCCACTGGTGTTCTGTTTGTCAAAAAATGAACTAGAAACGCCTAAATCCATTACTGTAACAAAAAAAAAACCTAACCAAATTGAATCGATTATCAAAGTCAAAGTCAAAGTATTTATTTCAAATAGGCACTTTTGAACGTCAACAACATCTACGTAGTATGTGGTAAAAAACGATTTTGGTTGACGTTCTCCAAAAATGCCAAACATTTTTCAACCCTTGAAAAATAAACGCGTAACTACACAATAACCTGCAATGCACACAACTGAAATGGTCAAAACAGACCCCAGCCACCCCAAAACGTAAAACAGAAGTACCTATAAAACTTAAATCTCATCCACTATAAACTATCGGGGAGTCTCATAAACTGTTTATAGATTGGAATATATTATCTGTTATGATTTTATTCATGTCACTTGCATCAATACTGCTATTAAATTGAGTATTGTGATTTTTGTAACGTTTAATGTTTTGTGGGCAAGTATACTTCCGAGCGAATGACAACGCTACTGATCTTTAATGGAGAGAAAAAAGGAAATAATCCAATTTATACAATATGAAGACAAAAATTCTGTTTTGTTTATTTGTCACGCTTTCATGCCGAAACATCTGAATGGATTGCGATTTCGACTGATATTTAGCCATCCTCTTTACATATCAGACCATAGTGTCAGACCGACTTATCAATGTGAAATTGACAGACTCTTGACACCATAGTAAAATAAAAATAAAACATTAAATGGCCAGCCTTTTAAATAGATTGTATGTTGATGTCTGAAAGATTAATGGAAAATAAACAAGAATTGAGTCTAGAACAATAGATTTATTATGAACGACATCACCGTGACAAAAGAAGCAGCAACTAATGCAACTTATTTATGACATCTTAATCTGTTTGGTTTATACTTACTAACAATGTCAATGATTAGTCTAACGTGTACCTATGCTATTGTAATCTTTCAAACCAGTAATTAAATAGTAATAGTAGTTTTGTTTACAACAGTCTGCTCAGTGCAGTAGCTTTAAACGGTATTAAGTGTCCTAATTGAATAATGGAAATAAGTTGAAAACTGACGAAGGTACAAAAGACTTGACTTTTATTCTGATCCAGCCCTTCCCTTGCTGCCAGTGATGCCCTAAGCCGAGATCTGTATCCCACAGGAGGTGCCTTAAGCGAGTAGTCGCTCTAGCTTTAATTTTGTAAGCCTTGGCTGAAGGCTTTAATTTATTAAGGTAGCCTCAGGTAAGTCCGAATAAGCAGCCGACAACCTCATAGGATGTCCTGCAAGATGTCATTAAACAAAAAAAGACTTGACTTCACTTCATATGAAACAGTTAAAATCAGTCATGAAGACATTTCCATATGACAGCCCACATGGCATAACAATAGTATCATAAACAGACATTAAAATAATGCTCATTAAAATAAATATAAAATTAAATCAGTCATAAACCAAGATCCTTCATCTATTATTGTAATAAAAAAAAACCAAGTTGATTGAATGAATGCGGTTTACGATTTATGACGTTTTTTTAAAAACAAAACTACTTACTCAATCTCGTTCAAACCAATTTTCGGTGGTAGTTAACATGATAATGTACATCATATATTTTTTTTAGTTTTATCATTCTCTTATTTTAGAAGTTTCGGGGACGGACGGACACATTTTACCACTTTGGAAGTGTCTCTCGCGCAAACTATTCAGTTTAGAAAAAAATGATATAAGAAACCTCAATACCATTTTTGAAGACCTATTTATAGATACCCCACACGTATGGGTTTGATGAAAAAATTTTCAGTTTCAGTTCTATGTATGGGGAACCCCAAAATTTATTGTTTTTTTTTTCTATTTTAGTGTGAAAATCTTAATGCGGATTACAGAATACATCTACTCACCAAGTTTCAACAGCATAGCTCTTATAGTTTCGGAAAAAAGTGGCTGTGACATACGGACGGACAGACAGACAGACAGACAGACAGAAAGACATGACGAATCTATAAAGGTTCCGTTTTTTGCCATTTGGCAACGGAACCCTAAAAACGTACGATTACCACTAAACACCAAATAATACTTTATCACTAATTTCATACGTACATTAAATTATTTACACCCTGTGTGACATAAAAAGACATCACGATTTGCGCACGCGTTGACTATAAATGTCATACAAAACTGTTAATCTTATCATCACAATACAGTTTGATTACAGAAGACCCATAGAACTTAAAATCTATACTATAATATTATTATAGTAGAAATGATAAATAATAAATGACTTTATTTTTGCAAGTAGGTTTGTACAAACACTTTACAAGTCAATCATATTTTTCAACCGACGAAAAAAAACGGAGGAGGTTATTAAAACTAGATGAGGTCGGCGTTTCCTATCTGACTACTCTGAGAAGAAAGGCCGAAACAAACTCAGAGGTCACAGTCTCTTTTAAAGTCCAGACATAATTTGGTTAGATCATGTGAAGACCATGTGGATTGGTGTCTGAAGTGGTCTTTTAAGGAAAGAACCACACAGATTGAGTGGACCTGTCCAATCAGTGCACGCATTTGTCAGTAATCATGCAGCTCAACTCAGAACTTAAGGAGGTCAATGATTTGACGAACAATACCAAAGAAGGGACATTTGTTTAGGTCGCATAAATTACTCAAACTGCCAGACTGTGATAAAAAATAAATAAAAAGAAAAGGAACCTAGAAAAAAAAAAACACCCACATAATCTTCACATTTACAATAATTAAAATAATATAATACTTTAAAAGTAAATATTAATGTCATTGTATAGGTAAAATTCATCAATGTCAATGTGTACATAAAATCAGGAGATAGTCGCTGTCTGATAATTTGAGGATCATGTACATGGAGGTGTCTGAAATGGTCTTTTGAGGAAAGAACCATACAGATTGAGTGGACCTGTCCAGTCAATGCACGCATTTGTCAGTAATCTTTCAGCTCAACTCAGAACATAAGGAGCACAACGATTTGACGAACAATACCAAAGAAAGGACATTTTGGTAGGCCGTATTAAGTACTCAAACTGCCAGATTATGATTAAAATGAAATGAGTAAATATAAAAAAAAACAAACATCTACATAGTCCTCACATTCAAAATTATTAAAATAATAATAATAGTATACTCCTCAGAGTATATATTCATGTCATAGTTAAGCAATAATCAAAATGTGAAAGTGTATAAGCAATAATCAAAATGTCAAAGTGTATATTCCCAATAAATAATTAATAAAAAAAAGGAAAGTAATTAATAATAAAAAAATATAATTCAGTACAATAATATTTTAAAAATAAAAATTGGAGCAGCTTAATCCCAAGCTTTTTTGTCCTCAATATAATCTTTAACAGTGTAAAAGGCTTTCTGGCACAACTAACGTTTAATGAATGATTTAAATTTATTGAGACTTAGATCTTGAACATGGCTTGGAAGTTTATTATAAAAGCGTATACATTGACATCTGAATGAGCCACCTATTTTCTTGAGCCTTGGTGAAGGTACAACAAATTTGTGTTTGTTCCTAGTATTTATACTATGGATATCACTGTATTTTTTAAACAATTTAATATTCTTATGGGCATATAAAAGATTTTCAAAAATATACTGTGAAGGCACAGTCATTACATTAATTTCTTTTTTCTCTCTGAGTGTGTGTGTGCGGGCTTAATTTATAAATTGATCGAATAACCCTTTTTTGCAAGACAAAGATAGTCTGAATGTCGGCGGCATTTCCCCACAACAGAATACCGTACGACATTACACTATGAAAATGGGCAAAGTACACTAAACGGGCTGTCTCTATGTCAGTTAAATTCCGAATTTTTCTAACAGCATATGCAGCGGAGCTTAGCTTTTTCGACAATTTATCAAAATGTGGGCCCCATTGAAGCTTGGCATCCAAAGTTAAGCCCAAGAATACAGTGCTATCTTCAGGATTCAATTCTTCGCCCTTTATCAACACATTCGTGTTGACAAAGGGCGAAGTATATAATGTCACAAAGACTGAAAAGCCGCAACAGCTTCCTGAAGTGTGTTCGGGAGAACACACTGAGAACAGATTGAGAAAAAAAAAAACTGTATTTTTCTCACAATCTAAAAGAAGAAAATCCAAAAAATGTTTTACTTTAATGTGTGGTCCATACTTGACACGTGCTGGTTTGGAACTTCTATACCCCCTTAACTACCAATGACTTTATGACGTCATCCTCCTGATTCTTTTTTCAAATCGTTAAAGCGTGTTTATTGACAGTTAAAATTGTGTAATGAGTTCGAATCCAAAAGAGGTATTAACATTTCTTATTTGACGTTAATTTTTATTGTTTGCCAGTTGATGTTTTCAATTGGTTACGGTTGTAAAATTAAGTATTTATGTAATGAAGATTGTTAAAATGGCTTCATACTTATAAATGTAAGGAGGTATGTATTTATTTGTTTATGATTTTAACCGTATGAGATTTAGTGATGGGAGTATATTGATGTTGTGAGTCAACCAAATGATTTTTGTTCTTGATTAATAGCTAGCTATATTCTGTATCCATGTGTTGTAGTGAAATGCTTAGTTAGGTATAACAAGAAAAAAAAGATGTTTTAAACAATAATTTGTATGTATTACAGATAATCATGAAATGATAATGTAAGTATACTGAAACCACTTTTTCGTTTGACATTACTTATTTAAAATTTCTTTTTTGAACATTAATTCGGTACAGATAAACACAAAAGTGTTTTAAGATGTTTAACATTATTTTAAATCTCGTAGACGAAGTTCAAACCATGGAAATATCAGGTTTTTCTATGAAAAGTTATGGCCCAAGAATTCAAGTCTGTTATTGTTCTACGTAACAATATAATTTTTATCATAATATAATTTTAAAGCTCATCACTTCCTTAATAAAAAAGATACCATTAAAATACTTTTTTACAACCGCCCTTTTTAAAATTCGAATTCTAAAACAAAATGGCGGGTGGAACAATAACACGAATTATATGATTACCCCGACCGATAAGGGGGAGGTTCGGTATTTCTTAAGAGTTTAATTTTTATAACAAATCTTTTATATCCTGGTTTATGTTAACAGTAAAGTTTCTATAGCGAATGTTAAAGGTACAATAAAATAGGTTACATTCGTAAGGAAATAATAATAAATAAAGTGCTTAAGATGGATCAGTAAGAATATAGGGCGGGATTTAATTTGTTTCGATCGTTATTTTTCTAAATGGATACGTTTTAATGTTGGAAAAGGGATATTATTATTTGAGCACTTCCTGTGTGATTGAAGTGTTTGGAAAGAAAGAACGCTAATTATTTTGGCTATGTAAGTAGAATGTCGACAGCAGTGGTGGCTCAGTGGTAACGGCTCCAACTTACGACCTCTAGGTCCTAGGGTCGGACCTTGCTTTAGTTTGTGTAAATTATTCCAGAACCGCTGCTCTCAAAACGATGAAGGAAAATATCGTGAGGAAACCGGCACATCCTAGAACCAAAATAACCAAATATTCGAAGATATGTGACATCTACCAACCGGCAGCTGGCTTACATGGTAAATTATAACCTCTCTAAAAGAACACGCCTTTGTCCCAGCAGTAGGAACATTACAGGCGGATTATTATTGTTAATAGAATGATTAAATTAGGCTGATAAATAATCAGTAGGTACCTACTAAACGTCACCTTTCAAATGCCACTGCATTGACCAACGCGACGGGAAAAGAGATTTTATTAATATATCACTTGTATGTCTTGGAATTTTGCAGTCGATATTTCAATCAGTGAATGAAAAATGATTTCTAAGTACTTTTTGTACTAATTTAGAGCTGGAGCTTCAAAAAAAAAAAAACTAAGTTTCAGACCCAGCACTGACAGTATTTTTATTCCCCAACAAACTAAATCCCAAACACCTTTTTATTTATTTCCATGAAACGATTTTTATATACTCAGATATATATTTTATACCACACACGTGCCTGCATCGTCTAAATCCATCGTTTTATTTTAACTACTGATATGAAATTCGCATTTTCCATCTCCTGTTGTAAAAAAAGTGAGACTTAAACTTAATAACGCTTTTATTACATAGATTACAATAATGCTCCAATGGGGTTGGACTTGGTTTTATTTTGTTTTGCAAGGTGGGTAGGTTTATATTGGTAAAAGTTTACTTGAATTTTAAGATGGGTAATTTTTAATTTTCACGGTGATAAGGAAGAATTCATAAGAGAGCAGTGTGGTGGTCGTAGGTTTGAACCTAAGCACGAACTTTACATTGTGTAAATTATTTCATCGCCACTGCTCTCAAAACGCTGAAGGCGAACATCGTGAGGAAACCAGCAAGTCCTTGAACCAAAAAAATTAAGATATGTGACATATCTCACCCCGTATTGGGCCCGCATGGTGCGTTATGGCTCTGGCCCGCTCCCTCTTACCAAGAGAAGGCTTGTCAACTGTCCCAGCGTTGAGAACATTATAGGTTGCTTATGAAATAAGATTTTAAATAGATAGTATTATAAAACCTGGTAAAGATAGATATCAGATAATCAATAAAAAAATAATTAATAATGAAACGAAAACGGAGACTTCTATCATTTAATTATTCTCTACAACTTGGTAGATATTAACTAGAAACTCAGCAAAGCTGTTAATAATACATAAAATAATCAGTCTATAATATCCCCGCTAGGAAACAGGCTTCCTCTTTCTGTAAGAGTGTCTGAGCTATCATTCATCACGCTGGCCCAGTGCGGGTTGATAGAGATCACGTCTTTGAATTTTGGTGTCTAGGACATGCTGATTTCATCACGATGTTTTCCTTCTCCGTTTTAAGAGCAGTGACTGTGGTCATCAAATAGGTTATGAAAAGTAGAGTGCTTGCTTGGGTTCGTACCCACGAACTACGACTTGTAAGTCACAACCAATACCACTGGGCCATCACTGTACCATGGGCAGTGGTTAAGAATAAATGAAAGGAACAACTAAGAAGGATATAGAAAACTGTAATAAATTTCCATCTGCACTGAAGAATTCATAACTCTGTGCCCATAATTCCCTCCAACACCAACAAAACAGTCCTAACGACAAGTATAACGTGTTGATATGACAAATGGTCCCGTATGCGATTTATTGTTCATAATAACTCGACGCCTGACGCATTTGTTATCAAAATATTTTACACAGTCGGCGCCTTTAAACATTTTTATTGGGAAGGTGGGGCGTATGGGGGGTTCTTTAGGGTGTTACGTAATGTTATGGTAAATGATATGTGTTTTATTAAAACAAGTAGAAAATTCTTACAAGAATAATAGATCGCTTTCACTATAATGAAAACTCATAGACATGTGTATTCTTCCCAGCCTCAACTACAGAGCTTAATCATGATCTTACACTGTCTCTTTATCGATAAATGCGAGCACTGATTGGATAGGTCCACTTAATCTGTGTTGTTCTTTCCTCAAAAGACCATTTCAGACACCAATCCACGTTATCTTACCAAAATAATGTCTGGACTTTGACTTCTGAGTTTGTTTCGGCCTTTCTTCTAAAAGTAGTAAGATACGAAACGCCAACCTCATCTAGTTTTAAAAATATGATTGTCGTGTAAAAGTTTTTGTGCAAACCTACTTGCAGAAATTAAATCATTTACAAAGCGGCAAAATTCCGCACTTGGAGTCTGCCAACGGGATAGGGAACGAAGTATACTGAGTGTCAAACTCTGGTTTAAATACTTTATTCTCAAAAAGACAAACAGTCACTTACATGAGAATATAAGATAACATAATGTAATAAACTTATTCTAAGTAACGGACATCAATATAAATTCTAATTTCACTTACATTTTTGTTCTGCTTAATTTTGATTGATTCAACAGTTCTATTTACAATTCAATAATAAAATTTGCAAGTTTTGAATTAAAAGTGCTGAAAGAGCTTACATTTTTTATATGGGATGGTAAATTGTTATAAAATTGTGCTCCTTCATAGGTGATATTTTTTTTTGCATAGTTTGTACGTGTCTTTGGTAGGACAAGTAAGCTAGGTCGACGAAGACTGCGTGTACTTATTTGAGACTTTTTGGTAAATTTTACGCTTGTGTGAATCTTTCCTTCCATTATTTTTTTAATCAAAATACAAGTGTTATACATATATAATTGTTTAATATTCATCAGCTTTGTTTCTTTAAAAAATTTGTGAGTTGGTGTCAAGTATGGATATAAACTCACAGATCGCATTACGAACTCTATACTTCAGAAGCTGGTCATGCAGCTGCTTGACTGAAGTGGAACTGAGGCGGCCACATCTGTTGCATGTCAGAGCGGCAATACGCAAAAACCACCACTCAGTGGATCCCAAACCTCAGGGAACTACTACGCGGCAGGCTCTGAAAGAGATGGCGGGTTGAGCTAGATTCTATCTTAAAGGTTTGGCCCACAATCACAGTAGACCGGGAAACGTAGAAAGAAAGATGGAAGGTCTTTGCCTTGCAGTGGGATAGCACAGGCTTATAATAAATAAAGTGAAATCAAGGGAAGTGTTAAATTGAAATTGGGTTTTAGAAGAACTTCTATAGTTTCTACAATCAACAGAGGGGTAATTGCGTAATACACCATCAATAGGAGCAGTTTTCATTTTGGCAGTACAAAATTATTCATTGCGGTATTTACGTTATGGAGCAACCTAATTTTGCGAACTTAAAAAGCAATGGATTAGAAATAATCTTCAAAATATTTTTAGTACTGAACATAATAATGTTCCATATTTGTATCTCATACTTTGATAAATAGCGTAACTGATGCTTAGGCCTAAAAATGAAAGCAAAAGGAACGGAAGGTAATACTACCCTTTGTAATTCGTCTCCACTCAAAGGTAAGAAGGATTTGAACTGCCATATTTTCCTTATAATAATTAAACTGTATTAAGAAATTCATATGATTTCCACCCTCTTTACTTATCTGATGGAAAACGTAATAAAAACATGGTGTACCGGGGGAAATCTCAATGGCTGTCTTTTTATCTTTTTTATTCTTTCTCGACTCCGAATTATGATGTCTCACCCTGTGGAGTTTTTGAGATTTTTTTTCTGTCGTTTTTTAATACTTTAATTTTTGCTTTCTTTAAGTTGGAATTAAGGCGATGTTATTCAGTTTTTTGGTTTTGTTTTGTGGTGACTGATGAAGAGTGAACGAGTGCTGTTATAGTTATGTAAGGTGTCGTTCAATTCTATTTTTATTTTGAACGAACATACTCAACCATGTCAAGGTATTGGAGTGTGGGTGTGTCACCCTATACAAGGTGGCAAAGACATCAAACTGCAAACTGTAACCATGTATTCAGCGTATGATTCTCGACATTCGCCGTCGGTTATCAAATAAAAAACTTTTATACAAAAAAAACAAACCGACTTCCTTAAAAACACTGCAAAGTGAAAAATAACAGGGCACGCCACAATTGCGGCGGTAAGTCCCCTCTTTGAGGAGTGGATAGAGAGGCGTCACGGCGTCCTAACCTTCCGTCTGACGCAGGTTCTCACCGGGCATGGGTGCTTCGGTGGGTTCCTGTTCAGGATAAAGCGGGAGGATACGTCCGGGTGTTTCCATTGCGAGGATCGTCTGAAGGACACGGTGGAGCATACGGTGGAAGTGTGCCCTGCCTGGGCGGAGCACCGCCGTGTCCTCGTGGAGGCGATTGGCGGCGGCGACCTCTCGCGTCCGGCCCTGGTAAGAGCCATGGTGCGGAGTGAGAGGGAATGGGAAGCCGTCACCTCCTTCTGCGAAGCAGTAATGCTCGCGAAGGAGGAGGCGGGGCGCGTGAGGGAGTGGCAGTCTCTGCGCCCTCACGTCCCTAGCCGCCGCAGGAGGAGACGCCCCGGGCGTCGGGAGTCGATTGCGGACTCCCGGCCACCGTAGGCGCGAGCTTGCGGGTGGCGAGCAGTGGGTAGCTCGCCGCCCGGTAAGGACCAAGCTCGGGTCGACGGCGCGCAGTGTTCCACGCGCGCCTCAAAGAGATGTCAGCAGCAGTGTAGGGGTCTACTAGGACCGATGCCTGCCGGGGTCGCGTGATTGTTCGAAAGAGATACCGTGACCCTGGCACATGGGCAACTGATGGAACACGGGTGGGTTTTAGTCAGTAAACTGACACGCCCTCCCGCTCCGCCCAGAGCGGGAGAAGTCATTTGATGATTTCCCATCCTGAGAAAAAAAAAAAAAGTGAAAAATAACTTTAATTTCGGAAGTCGGTGTCTTAGGATTTTTATTTGAGGTTTTTGCCACCGACTTTCGAAATTAAAGTTATTTTTCACTTTGTAGTGTTTTTAAGAAAGTCGGTTGTTTTTTTTTTTGTAAAAAAGTTTTTATTTTTAAATTTTTAGTTATAGTATCTACCCCGCACTAATTCCAAACAAACAATGCATATTTATGCGATAGCAGAAATCGCGGTTGATTTGCTGTCATTTTTTTAAAGAGTTCCGGTGTCTGTCTCCGGAACTTATCATCAGATCTATATGTAACTTATATACGACGGATCCGTTAATATACGACGGAGTTATGGCCGAACATACATAAAAAAAAAATATAAACATCCTAATTGATAACCTCCTCCTTTTTGAAGTCGGTTAAAAAATGTCGATGCATAGCAAAGAGCGATAACTACGCTGTCAAAGTGGGAACATGCATTTTTGTTTTAATATCCGAAGAAAATTTCAACGCAGGTTTTTTCAGATTCAGAATCTTTGGTTGCAGTTTGCGCCTCGTTTTTCTTAGCGTATGAAATGTCAAAACATGTAGTTGTATTCCTATTTTATCTATAACAATTACATCATTTTGGTACAGGTATTAAAGTACACGTTTTACATATATGCATATTTTTTATATTTATTCCAAATAATGTTGAATTTCTCCATTTCCAAATTATGCATTCACTCGTTCAACTCTCTGTAGTCAAACACAGTATATTGTCTATTTGCCAATATAGTATCTTCCCCTTAACCATTCCTTACCGGCGCGATTTCATTACGATATCTGAAAGAACTGCATGATTTATATTTGTTGGATTATATTCCTTTGTATTCGCTCCTGTCGCATCCAATATCTTATTATGAGCTTTGATCGTATCTATATATTGTTTACATACCTGTCTTAGGCTTATTTGAAATGTAGTGTTTCATTTCATTGAGATTTTATGTTGATGTGATCTATATCTTTGTCTTTTTTCATACTACTGATGATGTTTTCGGAGCATCATATTTAATTTTTGATTGGAAAAAATCGAAAAAGAAACGAAAGATTACCTAAATAATAATAATATCTTAGGACAACCAACACACCGTTATCTGATTCCAAACTAGGCAGAGCCTGTACTATGGCAACCAGACAATTGATAAATATACTTATATATTTCTAAATACATACATATTATAATTAAATTACACCCAGTCACAGAACAAATGATTGTGCTCATATCACAAAGATTTGTCCTGGTGGGAATCGAACCCGCGACCTCAGTCTTAGAAGTCAGGGTCACTAACCACTACAGTAGGCCAGTCAAAGAAAATGAAATTAATATCAGTGAGGTTTCCAAGGTACAACCTATTCATTTTATATAAAGATATATTATACAGTACATACACAGATAGATAAAATAAGAAAATAAGTTTCAAAATATGATTAGTTCTAATAAAATATAAATAATTATTTTGTTGGCGGTGAGTGGCAACCGCGTACCGAAAGACGTGCCGTTCAAAGGCCTCCCATTAGGTATACCGATGATCTTATGCACACTACAGGTATCCGCTGAATACGGAATACTCAGAAACGAACGAGGAGGCTGCAGTTGATATTTTTCGGTTGATATATCTCGTCTCCTAGTTTCCATATCTACTGGAAGACTAAAAATTGACTCCCACACTTTTGTGTCATCAACGGTTTTTATCAAACCAATATGTTGCCTCATTTAATTCCAATAAAGCCATGACACTTGATGATAATTGAAAACAATATGACAAACAAAAGAAATCCGTCTCACTCATAACCCCTTCATGCTCATTCCCATGAAATAAAACAGGTGTATAAGGGTTACCTTTTGTCCACTTTATGGTATTTGATGTTATTAATGAATAGACATAATGGGTCGATGATTTTGCGTGTCAAATTGGAAAGGATGCGTGAATTTTGGATCAAGGTAAGTCCAATGAATTAAGGTGTCGAAACGGGGGTTGTAACATTTCTTTTTAATTATGAAAAGTTGAGTGAATCACCTCAAAACTAATTATAATATTCTTTAGGAAAGAATTGGCAGAAAAACTAGTTTGAGTCTATCAAATAAAAAACACTACTACTAGAATTCAAAAACATAAAGTTGATTCGCTTGTAATTGTAATCACTACTTGGAAAATGCTATTCTCCATTATTTATTTATTTTTTGGGCGTTTAATGTTTTGTTTTCAACTATCTAATAATAATTAAGGCTATTTTTTAAATAATATTAATAATAAAACATAAATAATAATAAATCTATACTAATATTATAAAGCTGAAGAGTTTGTTTGTTTGAACGCGCTAATCTCAGGAGTTCCTGACAAATTATTTTTGTGTTGGGTAGCATATTTATCGAGAAAGGCTATAAGCTATATAACATCACGCTACAACCAGGAGGAGCGGAGCAGTAATGAAAAATGTTGTAAAAATGGGGAAAATTGCACGGGTAGGCGATTCGACGCGACGGGAAGGGTCGGGGGAACAAGAAATTTAACGCGGACGAAGTCGCGGGCAGAAGCTAGTACCATAATATTAATAATAGATATAAAAAGAAGAAGAGAAAGAATCAAACGTCATCTAAAAATTCAGCAGCATCGCCATCAACAGGAAACTCGCCCAAAAGGCTTCCAGTATTGCCACGTTCTATGGAAATGCTGATACGTTGGCCAAAAATAGGCCAGCCCTCTGGTCACATGAAGAGTTGACCAACGCTTGGTGATGTCTCGAAAATTCAAGTAAGCACTCGGGCCCCATGGCCGTAGTTTCTCAAACGCAAACGGCTCAAATGTATAACTCCCAATAAGATTGAAATACCATCGCTGTTTGAGTTTTTCCGCACCTGCAGTATCAGTTATTTCTAAATTTATATCTGCAATTTTATCGTGTTAGTATTTTGAAAGGTTTTAATTTTTAAAGTACCAAAAATAAAGCCTGGTTTCAGACTCTTTTCAAACATGAGATTGGTTGACACCATGATGCTGCCTCCCCAATTAATTCAGGCTAAGTGAATATTAAGCGCGTTGAGTTCACCTCTTGAAAATCCGAGCGGTGACACCACTCACTTTTTTCATAAATAAAGAAAAAAAGATTAACGTTAAAAAGTCGAAAAAATCCGCCATCCACTTCGAGTTAATGATACGGCACGCTGAGTGGAGAGAAACAAAGGTTCGGGAGCAGCTCACACCAACGTGTAACTAAAGAGAAGATGTATCAGATTTTGTTTTTGCACTCCTACAGTTCACGTAGCATTAACACAGTAGAATTGAAAGGCAAAATAACAGAGTGCAGAAAAATTCTACAGCTTGATGTCGTAAATGAAAAAAAAAACATTACGTTGAATATCTATCCATCGTAGAGTAACAGGTAGAAGAAGTCACTCAACTGATTTTTTTGTAACAGTTCAAAAGAAATGCAAGGATTCAAGAGCAAACATTACTTCACTATTTCAATAAGAAAAAGAGAGAAGTACTACTCGTATAACTTTATATTTTATACTTACTACTAACAAATTCTATGTAGTAAGAGTAACCCCAGATATTATCTGAATACCTCAGAAACTATTTAGACATTCACAAAAAAATAAATCATGAATTTCAATTGCTCACGCTTCGTTTTACAAATCGTAGCACCTAATCAAGTCATCTTGTTCGTTCCCAGTTCGGTGTGACACAATCCCTCTAAGACTTAAGGTTGAGCGCTTGAGACCTCGCTAGACATGTCTCGATTTTTTTCTCCTCTATTTTCGATCCGTTTCCCGAAGGTTTTCGAAAGCGTCTGGCGTTCCACTTCAGGGTATGACTTCAAGGCTCGCCTTGGACTGGCGAAGGCTTTGTGTTGCCTTGTCTCAGCATGAATATTTATGGGTGTGAAGATCTTTTGGTTTTTTGGCATCTATTTATGATAAATGATAAATGATTTTATTTCTGTAAGTAGGTTTGTACAAACACTTTTACAAGTCAATAATATTTTTTAAGCTAGATGAGGTCGGCGTTTCCTATCTGACTACTCTGAGAAGAAAGGCCGAAACAAACTCAGAGGTCACAGTCTCTTTTAAAGTCCAGACATAATATTGGTAACATTATGTGAAGACTATGTAGGTAGCTGTCTGAAATGGTCTTTAGAGGAAAGAACCAAACAGATTGAGTGGACCTGTCCAGTCAGTGCACGCATTTGTCACTAATCGTGCGGCTCAACTCTACTTAACTATCATTATGGTATTAGGTTTGGCTGGATCTTTTTGGGTCTTTAATTTGCCGTAAAATAAATTGCTGTATTTTTTGGTGCTAGTTTGATTTCATGTATTACATTGATTAATGTTGGACTTTGTATTTCTAATTCTTGCCATTCATGGTACCCCTTGGCAAGATTGGCAAGAATAAAAAAGCTAATAACTTGGTATGTAAATGAATTATGGAGGTCAGATAGTGCAGTCGCTCCAAATTATTGGTATTCAACTGCATCCGGTTAGACCGGAAGCCGACTGTTGTTAGGAAGAGGCTAGGCATATGATGATGATGTATTTTTGTATTGAATAATATTTTATTTGGAGTATACCTACATCTGTTATTTAGTTTCCCTTATTCCAATCTTTCACAACATGGTGAGTTTATCGCTAAATATGGCCAAATAAAAGACAAACAGGACGACCAATCACCTAAGGCGTAATAAACCCTGAACTTTGAGGGTACCTTACCCTGATTATTCATTGCTTATTAGCTCTCTCCTTAAATCTTATCTCCTAATCATCTCCTAATTATAAATTCAGTCCAATCCAAAAATTCATTTCGACGTCTCTCTTGACTCATCCAAGTTTCGCATCTACCCTCAAAATAAGTATTAAAAAAAGAAAATGTCATCCCATTGTAAGACCCACTTATACACAGAGCAATCATCCGAGACGCCGACGAAACATAGGTAAAAGATATAAAAGGAAAGATATGGGGGGTAAAAGAAAAAGGAAAGAAATGGGGACTTTTGAAGGAAGTAATGGAGATGGCAAAAGACGTGAGAGGTCGTTACTGTGTGACGTATTTCAATGATTTTAATGTGTTTGTAGTGGGGCAGAGTTTTTTGGTGATAAACAGATGCAAGTGACAAGACGGTGAAGATTTAGGTAAATATCCTTGAATTTATAGACCTAATAACTACATTATTCTGATACCAACCTAATGTGGGTTTTGACAAATTCGGTGATAAAATTAGTTAGTCAAGCTAGTTACTTACATCTATTATTATAAACAGGTTTTTTTGTACATAAGTATACATGTAGGGGGTAATCTCTGAAACTAAAAGGCCGATTAGATTTTTTTCATGCAATTGATACTCTAGTTTTTGAGGAAGATATAGAAAATATTAGACAATATACATATATAATATTAGAAATTAGATATAGGCTATTTAACCCATGCTAAGACCCTTAGGAGCTGAGCGAAAAGAACACAAGAGTGAAAACGAAGTATGAAAACGAAGTAGTACGGCGGGCAGGCTATGGGATGCGGCGCGTCAAGTTGGGTGCCAAAATTTCACCGGACAAAGTGCTAGATTGGAATAAATTTATGACCTTAAAACATGACCCAAATTTAACTTAACTCTCCTACTTTTGTTTTATTGCTGATATAGTATCGCTGTACATCAAATATTTTCACTAATGCAAAGCTGTAGTATTGCCAAGTATCTTAAATTTTACGCAGATAAAGTTGGAGGCAGAAGCTAGTCCATAATATACCTTTCACGAATCACAGTTACACCGTATTCTACCCACCTTTTCTTAAAAACATTTTCCGATTACTTTTCTCCTTCAAACACAAAGACAACGACGCAACCATCCTACCACGATTGTCGTTGAAATCCGATCCCCAAAACGGAGTAATTTACTTATGAATATTAATACAGATGATGTGAAAATAAAAAAGAACTCTCAGGGACTGAACACGGCTCACAAAAAGAGAGAAGGACCCTTCACTGTTGCCCAAAATACGAAAACACATTAGACGGATGACGGGACACAAAAGGTTATAGAAATTGTTCAAGTAATTTTATGCATGTTTTAATATTTGTAAGTGGAAAAGGTATACGAAACTTGGAGACGTTTTTCTTTGAGTTTTGTTTACTTAAGCTCGTGTCAGAGAGTTTCTTGTGGAGTTGATCAGCTGTGAAAATCCTGCTTTATATTTTGAAGAAAAATAGGATGCCACTCATATTTTTTCCGAGAACATTGTTGTCGGGTGCTGCACTGTTCGACTGATTATTCCCGCAATTAGTCTGTAAATTAGTGACCATCGTTACACACCAAGAGCCCATGCCATATAAAGCAAGGAAAGCTGTAGGTCCTGGCTGTCATTTGGCCACGGGTACTCAGAATCTTGAAGTTTGACATCCAGTCTTACCAAGAAGTATCGTATCAGCTGCATCCGGATCATAGCAGATGGTATTCTGTAGTTTCTGCCTACTCCATGTGAAGAAGAAGAAGGCGTAAGTATGTATGTATACTAGGTTTATGTAAACTCTAAAAGGTTTTTCAAATGATGTCGGTAAGATCTACCTAAATGTAGATGGAATCAGCGTAAGACAAGAGAAACCAAATCGACAAATATTTATAATGATAACGATCCCGTCGAAAGATCGTAATCAACAATTTCAGGTGTAAATCAGTAGATACAATTAAAGTCAAATGTACGTACAATACACGTATAGGTATGTTTACAAGTCCCCCACTGTGATTCAATTGGACGAGAATAGAGTAGCGTGATACTAGAATAATATTGAAGTTTATTTTGTTCTGTCAGTACGTAGTGAACTGGCCTAAATTATTGTGTGCCGTGTATGTGGGTACTTGCTTCGGAATAATAAATTTTAGTTCAGTGACTTACTGGAATGGATTGGCTTGGAAAGGTTCGAATTCATAAAATTAAGGATTTATGCATAAACAGTAACAGCAAGTAGAGTAATATGCTACCTAAACAATTCATTACATGGCAAAGTGGCATACGTTATCAGATGAGGATATTTTCTTGTTTCATACATTTCAGAGCGTAATTTTTCACGGTTTTTCTTGCACGGGGTCTAATATCCAATGGGGTCAAAAATGTAATTATTTTTTGATACCACTGTTAGTAGGTAAAGACTAACTGGCCTGTTAGTCTAGTGGTTAGTGACCCTGACTGCCAAGACTAGGTCGTGGGTTCGATGCCCACCCAGGACAAATCGTTGTGTGAGCACAATCATTTGTTCTGTGTCTGGGTGTTATTTATCTATAATATGTATGTATTTAGAAATATATAAGGATATTTATCAGTTGTCTGGTTGCCATAGTACAGGCTCTGCTTAGTTTGGGATTAGATAACGGTATTTAGGTTGTCCAAAGATATTTATTATTATTTATTACTAACCGAGGCGTCATCAAACCAGTAAACGCTGATGCTGAAACCATTCATAAAGGGTACGGTGCGATCCACATTCAAAGTAATCATCAGCCTATAATATTCCCACTGTTGGCATACAGTCCTCCTCTAGGGGAGAGGGACCTATGGGATCATGTAACTTTGACGTTCAAAAAGTGCTAGTGTGGGTTGGTAGATGTATTCGATTTTTTGGTTCAGTGGTCATGAAATTATTCGAACTTATGACCTACAACTTGTAAGTCGCGGCCGTTACCACTGGCCTCTACTGCTCTTAACCCACAAATGGTGTACATATCAGAGTGTTCTATTCTATTTTGCCCTAATCAATGTTCTTGTACCCCATTTCTTCCCATGGGTGTCCTAAGAGGCGACTACAGGACTTACTAAAGAATGGACAGCAGCGTTCTCTATGCATTTTACCACCATACTGCGATCGCCAATCCACCTACCAAGCGTGGCGATTATGGCAAAGCCCCCCAAACTGGGGGAGGCCTATGTCCAGCAGTGGACGTATTACGGCTGAAATGATGATGATGATGATGATGAATGTTCTTGTTGTTAATTCTTTGTTACTGTTGTAAACCATATCTCAGAATCAGGGGACTCACGAGGGGCAGTAAACCAAAGTATTGTTTCAATAACTATCACTTAACTTGCTCAGCCTTGCAGCCAATACTCTCCAACCCAACAACACACCATATCAAAGGTTGCTTCACAGTTTAAGCACCCACTAAACCCTGCACCGGGCTCTGTTGTTACAGTTGGCTGAAGTCGACTTGGGCCAGTTTATAGCCGCCAACATAAGTATGACTATATTTGTGACCAACAAGGTCATAAGTTTTATGAGAGTATGGTCGGAATGGTTGGACAGATGACCGTGAAGTTTTGGTACTATTTGGACGTTTGAAATTTTAGGGTAGTTCTGCCAATATTTTCACGAAAAGTGATTAAAAAAAACACCGTTTGGATTTTGAGACATTGAAGTAGGAAAACATTTCTCTTTAAATATCATAGGCCACTGCTGGACATTGGCCTCTCTAATTGCACACCAGTCAGCTCGATTCTCGGCAACGATCATCCAGCTATTATCAGCCACCCTAGATCGTCGCTCCACCTAGCCTGAAGGCGTCATAACTTATTTTTGCCGATTCGTGGTCTCCACTCAAGAACACGTCTACCCCAACGGTCATCGGTTCTACGACTAAATTTCTCATATTAGATGCAGAACGATGAAGGATATTTTATTACAAGAATTAATTTTAGTTTTCTCTTAATTTGTTAGTTTGTTTTGTTTATTTAGTTTTGTAATCTCAAGGACACAAACTAGGTTTACTTTAGACAATTTAACATCCATTTTATTTTATTAAAAATTACCTGCAGTTGTAGGTACCTATGTAATGGTGCCTTAGATATATCTTGGACTTTGCCTAGTCTGGGACCAATGCGAACGTTTGCAATTTTGAATGTTGCAAAACAAACGACTTTATTAAAAAAAAAATGTATTGTTCCTTGCTATAATCTTTTCTTTCTTTCAATATTTTCCATCTCATTTGACATTATACCTACTAAGTATTTCCAGGCTATGAAGATGCCTCACTTGTCTCCTTCCACTCAATCCCCCATCGAAATGACTGACGATAAAACCAGATTTATTCATCACTCAATTGTAAAGAGTATCGTTAATTTTATTGGTAACATTACTTTTTGACTCATCCTCTTTTCACGCTGGGCTAATAAAACTCATCGCTCGGCGGCCGACTGGGCAATAATGTGAACACTAAATAGTGTAATAATGTTCAATTTTATGTGTAACGTTAAGTGTGAAGAGGATTAATGAATTAATAGATCTATGTACGTAGAGCAGTGTTGGCTCAATGGTATCGGCCCCGACTTACAAGTTGTAAGTCGTGGGTTCGAACCCAGCTTTATTTTGTGTAAATATTCATCACCACTGCTCTCAAAACGGTGAAGGAAAACATTGTGAGGAAACCGGCAAGTCTTAGAACCAAAAATTCAAAGTCATGTGACATCTACCAACCCGCACTGGGCCCGCATGGTAGATTACAGCCCACTCCCTCTCACCGAGAGGAGGCCTGTGTCCCAGCAGTGGGAACATTATAGGCTGATGATGATAATGAGACCTATATAGGTGTTGGTATATCTCCTTAGGTAAACAGATGTCTTATTATCCAGTAACTAGGTGATGGAGGTCAAATATCCAGTCGCTCCAAGTAAAATACTGGGATTCAACGGGGACGGAGAGAGCACGCCCACTGTGATAGGCTTGAATTGACACATTTTTAACACAGTTTGGGATCGAAAACTGTTATAAAATGTATGACTTTAGCCGTCGACACGCGATCTTGACGCTGATTTTTGAAGATGGTATGTCGCCGGATGCCGATGACGCGTCAACGGCAGCAGTTACCTTTGCCGTTGGCAACATGCCGCTCGTGTGCAAGAGCTCTTACTCGTATTTTATCCTTAACTTTTCACTGTTTCATTAAAAACCGTTTTCAAATAGATTCCTCATTACTTTAAAAACGTAGAGCTTAAACAAAAATCGTACTGTTCGGTTACCTATTCAGTCTTGAATTACTCATGACGACCTAGGCTATCTTCACCTCGATGGAAAACGGCTATATTTTATCCAAGAATCCCAGAATACATTAAACTGTCCACGTCCAATTTGCCATCAAAATAATCAACAAGAAGGAAGACTTATTACGAAATAAATCATCACACAATTTCTGTCAAGCTGTGCCCCAAATGTGTCAAATAAACTAAGTTTATCGAAACGCAGCTTGTAAACGAAGTGGGAACTATTTATACGAAGTACGATTGCACAATGTTTGAGAACGATTAACATCGGTTTACAGTTTTGTGTTTCGTTTTGTTTTTAATGTTGAGATAATCCTTGTTTGTTTTCTTTCATGATTGTCCAGTCATTTGGTAGTTTTATCTGGAATGATTTCTGGCAATTTTCAAAGTTGTTTAATTTCGACGTATTGCGTTTTTACCGCTCGTGCCGCCATATTTCTTAGCTTTTTATTGAAGAAGTTAATAGTACTAAATTTCTGGGTATCTGGATTGATAATGATATGAAATGGCAAACACACATTGATACAATATGTAAAAAATTAAACCTATATTCGTATGCCTTGTATAAATTAGCTAAAGTAGTAGACCAATCAGCTGTACTGACAGCATACCATGCATATGTGGCATCAACCCTTAAATATGGTTTAATATTCTGGGGAAACGCCACTAATACAGAGTACGTATTTAAAGCACAAAAGAAATGTGTGCGTGCTATTATATAGCCAATATTCATGTACCAGACTCATGTAAGCCTTTCTTTCAGAAATTGAAAATTATGACTTTTATATCTTTACCTATATATTTATGAGGTACCTAGCGATTTTTGTTAAAACGAACAAACATCTATTTGCAAAACCGCAATCTGTTAGGAATACTTTAAAGATTATTTCGGTACCTCACAGAACTGCCCGTTTTGACAAGAGTTTTTTTTTAATATGTCAACAAGAATCTATATATATAAAAGAAAGTCGTGTTAGTTACTTCACTTATAACTCAAGAACGGCTGAACCGATTTAGCTGAAAATTGGCAGGGAGGTAGTTTAGAGCCAGGAGAAGGACATAGGATACTTTTTATCCCGTTTTTTTTTTTTTTTTTTTTTCCCCTTTTTACGACCGCGTTCCCGTGAGACGTCACATAAAACGTCAAAGAGAATACAAGTCACTATAAAACGTGGTACTATGACAAAAACGTTGCCTTCGAAGTACCAGGTTATCATAACTTGACAGGAGCTTACCAAACAAAGGAGTGTCAGCTAGAAAACGCTTTATGCCTTCGAAGTACCAGGTCATCATAACTGGGTAGGAGCTAACCTAACATATGAGTGTCAGCTAGAAAACGCTTACCAGATCACCACCGCGTACCAGGTTGTCAAACTTGGTACGTTTATAACAACATTTATTGAATCTGAGGCGATACGAAGTTCGCTGGGTCAACTAATTATCTATACTAATATTATAAAGCTGAAGAGTTTGTTTGTTTGATTGAACGCGCTAATCTCCGAATCGAATCCGGTCCGAATTGAAAAATTCTTTTTGTGTTAGGTAGCCTATTTATCGAGGGAGGCTATAGGCTATATAACATCACGCTACACCTCAGAGGAGCGGAACAGTAATGAAAAATGTTGCAAAAACGGGGAAAATTTATTCCTTCTGAGAGTTTCCGTTGCGTGCGCTGCGTAAACGGTTAAAGTAACGCAAAAATCATGTATGACGGGATTGTTATTTTTAAAAAGTTCAAAAAAAAAGTCCCAAGAGCATATGTCTATCTTTTAAGGTTGACTCACTATAACTCAAGGAGCGAAAATGGACGAAAACTAGCAGGCAAATCGATGCGACGGGAAGGGTAAGGGGAGCAAAAATTTGACGCGGACGAAGTCGCGGGCAGAAGCTAGTATATCTATAAAAATGTTGAAGACAGGATATTTACAAGATTTTAAGAAAAAATTGCAAGTATTTTAATTAGATAAGGCTTACTATACTTTGTCAGAATATTTAGATGATAACATTAGATAATTTAGATGATAAAGTAGAATAGAGTTTAATAATTATAATTTAAAATTAATGTTTTTATGTAGATTATACTTAAACCTAATATTTGTACGCTTTACTAGCAGGACATAGTGATACATTAATTAATTATATCTGGATGACCGAGCTTTGCTCGGTATTTTTTGGTAAATTGTGTTTAAAATAATAAGTTCAGCCGGCTTACTATGACTTTTTCATTTGCAACGCTACCTCCTGGACCATAACGTCAAACCAAACACGTCAAGCCAATGACTTAGTGTTGCTTAACAACGCCATCTGTTGAAGTAGCTTTAGTGTTGTTGTGTCGTTAAAGCAGTTAGTTGCTTCCAATTAAAAAAATAGTATTATTAGTCGCCAATAGATGTCAGGAACAGTCATATTTTTCAGTTTATGTTTAAAAGTTGTTTATTGAAAACGCGAATAAAACGACATTTTCTAAAAATGAATCCTAGCTAGATCGATTTATCGCCCCCGAAACCCCCTGTATACAAAATTTCATGAAAATCGTTGGAGCCGTTTCCGAGATTCAGATTATATATGTATATATATACAAGAATTGCTCGTTTAAAGGTATAAGATTAAGCACCATCTTTGTTAACCTATGACCACAAATAAAAGACTTTGAGTTTGAGTTTTTGATTATATCTCCTTTCTGACCCATTTTACGATGAAAATAGGTAGTTTTGTAATTAAATAAAAAAGAGGAAATGTCCTATAAATTAAGTGCCATATATAATTACATTTTTGTTTAATTTATAGTTTTAGCTGATATAGTAATTAATGTTGGTGAACAATCGGTGATCAATGCAGTAAAATGTGTGTAAAAAAGAAAATGGAATGGATTGCTCTATTAAATTCAATGTTCTCCTATTAAATCGTAGTATCGCCACGTTTATATTGTTTTATAGATCGAGACTTAAACTTATTTTCAACTGAGTAAAATAATATAATTAATGTTTCCATGTTGCTCAACTAAAAATTACTATCGTACATCACTAGAAGTATACATCGATATTCAACTATAAAATAATCACGATGTTACGACACACAAGAAATTCATAAAACAATAAAGGCACAGTGTATTAATAATGTTCTTAGATGGAAAACGTAGAAAAGTAAGTAGATATCATACGTAGAGTTTGGCGACTTGCCAAGAAAATGTCCATGGAAAGTATAAAATATGATCTGCCTATATTTGTTTTAGATTTTCTGTTACGAAATCGGCAAATAGTGGAACCACTTTAGTTTATTTTTATGAAGTTCTTGTGTAAATAGTAGTAAATAATGAAGAGATTCGAATATGCGAAGAAACTTTAATCATAATTCATAGACTGTCTGAAGTTTGTGCTACTAATATGTTCTAGATTCGAATCCTGAACCATGCTATTGTTCTAGAAGTAAAGCTTAAAAAATACTCAAAATATATATTTTGCAGGTAAATGAGAATAAGTAAACTTTGAAGTAGTTACTTCTGAAAATGAAAATACCATTTATGCAGAAGAAACTAGGTACCTATCTAAAAACCTACTGCTCACTGTTTGCCTCATAAAAATATAGCAGCGTGAAGATAAATGCATGTCCTTGTTTCTTTTATAATGCATGAAAGCAGATCCTGGATACCGTGTTAATTAGAAAACTTATCTTACTTCAAACTTGGTAACAAGAAAATCTTACTAGCGCCTGACAGTTTTTAATAGCAAACTGCTGCGCGCATGCTGCTTCTATTTTTTAATCAGGCGTCATGTACATGTTTAGGATCGAAAAGAACTGTGCAACGGAGTATAAGTACGGGAGTTGTTTGTTTTCTTTATTTACTTTAGCTAATTTGTAGGGATAATGGACATATCCAATTCCTTTGAATATTCTGTTCTAAAAATATAAATCAAGAAATTCCGTGTAAACGCTAAGTTTACGTGTAGCTCGAACGTTACCTACGTCTCAAAAGTTAATGTATTTCAAATAAATTGTAAAATAAATAACAGTTACGGTTAGGTATATAAATTGCAAAAACCCTTGCACATGAGAAATAAGAAAATTAACACCCAGTCTGTGTCGAGGTAATTGGAAAGAAAATCAAACCACTTCAAACAATCCAGAATATTCTATCTAGACGCGATGTACTGTAATATAAAAATATGACGACATAGTGTACCGCTGTGTATCATAATATTTTCACACTACAATTTACTACAACAGTACATACATACATACCTTTAAATATATACTACAGTACCTAATGAATCATAATGTAAACAAAGACCCATTGGACACGTGTCGCTGTTTTTACAAAAACATCTATTTTATTTGAACAATTTATTTTGTTTTTATTATTAATGCGTAATTATTGTATAATTGGCGATAGATTTAACGGCTATCAGTTTTTAATTGGGTGTTTAATTACCTTATTATTATGAATTTTCAGTTTTAATTGCAGCATAGGTCATTTTGTAGGTCATACATGGCGTTGACCTTTGTATGTACTGACAATGACATCGATAATCTCCTGTGCTGCATATCTAAATTAGTGTATTTTGTTCAACAATGTTTATAGGATTGATATTATTGCCCGCTTTATCCCTTTGTCCTTATTTGCTAGAAAACTGACCTAAACATATAAAAATACTTCATTAGTACAAGGCTGCCCAATCTAGTAATTCTGGTCGCGGTTTTGACTATTCCGAATATTTTTTTAATTGTTATGATTTATGATACAGTGTGGTGCCGGACGTAAAGATTAACACCACCCCATTTCTTCCCGTGGGTGTCGTAAAAGGCGACTAAGGGACTTACTAGAGAATGGGCAGCAGCGTTCCATATGCATTTTACCACCCTACACACTGCGATCGCCAACCCGCCTGCCAAGCGTGGCGATTATGGCAAAGCCCCCCAAATTGGGGGAGGCCTAATTCCAGCAGTGGACGTCTTACGGCTGAAATAATGAAGATGATGATGATGATATCCGTCAAATCGCAATGGACCCACGTGGTAGATTTTGACCCACTCCATTTCGCAGAGGGAAGGCCTATGACCTAGCAGTGGGTACATAACAGGCTGATAATGATTATGGTGTTGTCAAATATTGGCTCTAATAATAGATTAACTAAGTAAACATATTCTACATCTGTCCAGTTTTGAAGTTTTGTTAAGCATCGAATTAATACTGAGCTCCATAAGTTCTGAGTTGAGCTGCTCGATTACAGATAAATGCGTGCAGTGACCGGACAGGTCCACTCAATTATATTTCTTCAAAATACCATTTTAGACACAAATGTACATGGTCTTCACAAGATCTGACCATGATTGTGTCTGGACTTTAAAAGAGACTATGACCGCTGAGTTTGTATCGGCCGTTCTACATTGAGTAATTAGATAGAAAACGCCAACCTCAAATAGTTAAAAAAATTGACGCATAAAAGTGTGTCTACAAGCTTATTTACAAAATAAATAAAATCATTAACTGACTTTTTACTTGTATTCTTAGTTTTAGTTCTGTAAATGAAACAATTCAATACGCACATGTTATTAAAAATAATAGCAACTTCTTGTAATAAGAACTTAAGTAGGTGAGAGCATTTTTCATGTACAGTCAGTGCCTTGCATTACCTGACCCCTCCTGCACAGAAAAAATGACCAAGAGGGGTCAGGTAATGCAGGGAACTGACTGTACCTCAAGTCCTGCAAACATTTCAGACGAATCTCGTTATATATTTTACCAAAGTAAAGAAGAAATGCTCAAAAGTCTTACTAACCTCATCCGTATCACTGATGCCATCATTTCGCGTCACTCCATCAGCCACGTCTGTCCCTCCCTTGTCCCTCCAATGTTTCTCACTGGTCACCGAAAAAGTAAACGTCCTCTCTCTCCTAGGACTTAACAGAACTCCTGCAGGAGTCCTTGGACTCCCATAGCCGAAGATGTCCAGGTTTCGAGTCGAGAACAGGTCGTTTGTCCTGTCGGATCTTGGGGCGAAGACATCGTCTTCCAGGTCGGAATCCAGGGTAAGAGTGAGGGGGGGTGATGAGGCTGATCGTCGACACTGCTGGGTTTGTGGTGGAGCTGTCTGCGGGATGTCTGATTCGGAGTAGGGGCGTTCTGTGGACAAAAAGCTAATGTTAGAGAAGAAATCAATGCTAATTTTAATACAGAATTTGCAACAGTTTTTCAAAACATGAGTAGTATTTATTTTTGTTTCAGATCTTCGTTAAATGCTAACATTTTTAGGAGGAAAAAATCATGGTAATAAAACCCAAATTTCGCTAATTTTCCATTGGGTTGGAAACGTTTCCACTGTTATAGGTTTGCTAGAATAAATCCATGTATTACTTTCAACATTTGTATAGTTTAACGTAACAAACAATAACGCCTAGTTTCCCCGAAACGTTGAGTAAAATAGTACCTATTGTACACCTACTTACGCCAGTATTTATGTTTAGGTCCCATGGCACAAATCCAGACTCCGGGCTGGTACTGAGATTTTCTAGATTGAAAAACTTAATAATACTTGGCCCGACCAGGGAATCATAGCCAAGACCTTTCGACCAAGTAGCGTAAAATTTCTTTTTTTACTTTTTCGTTGACACAGTTTACAATAAAACGATTTAAATGTAACCTATCTTCGCAAACCAGACTATTAAAGTGAAAAAGAACATTAAAAGCAATATCTCTTGTTATAAATCAAAATGTTTATTAGCAATATCGCCTACGTTGCGCCTGCGCATAATGTTAACGTGGGCTGTGACACTGGCTTAGTTTTGGGCGTTTTATTTTAAGCCAGGTTTGTGACATTCGGTCCGTTGTTTCTTTAAGTTTTTTTCTACTTTTCTCTATAAAGTGTCAATTTCTAGCAATCACACTAATAGTTGAGATCGTGATCAGATTTTCTGTTTTATGACACTTTATCCTAAACTAGTTTTTGACAGCAGCTTCGCACGTGTGGAGGTCAGAAAAATTTCCAGCCATCACCTAATTGTAAAACCAGTAAAATTATAAATATTCTCTACAAACCTCTGACTATTCATAAAAACCGCAACAAAATTCGATTCATAATTCATTCTTGAGTTTATCGTGAACAACCAAAGAGACAGACGCGGCGGAGGACAGTATTTTTTTATTATGTAGTGATGATACCTATAGCAGAAATTACAGCCGCATGGGTCAGTGTATTAGGTTAATCTTCGCTTACCACGGATGGTCCGTGCTTGTACACAGGCCTTCTCTAGGTGAGAGGGAGTGAGCCGTAACTCACCACGCAAGCTCAGTGCGGATTCGTAGTCTTCGAATGTTTGTTCTAGGACAAAGCTTTCTCACGATGTTTTCCTTCACCGTTTTGAGAGTAGTGGTGGTAAAATAATTTAGACAGTGTAAACCGCTTGTCCGAATTCGAACCTATGACCCGTAAGTCTACCACTACACTCAAAAATCCTATGCTTTGAAGCAATGGTGGGCACCATTGCTTTAAAGCATAGGATTTTTGAGTGCAATTTTTGATGGACAAAATAAAATTCCACTTGCAATATTTCTTTACCTGATTCCACCTTCAAGTAAATCGTTAACCAACACCACAGTCCCGAGGGAAGACAATGAAAACTCAAAATTTACAACTGCTGTAATTTTCTCCAAAAACAATTGTGGTCATTCTGTAACACAACGTGTCTTTGTCCGAATGCGTGGTCAAAACAATAGGGTCTTGACCACAGAAATGTGCAGTAGCTTAATAATTTTGTTGGCCAATAACTTTTTATGTGTGGTGGTCTCAGCATTTATGGTGGGTACCATGAATGTTAAGTTGGGAATGGGAGAAAAATATGGGTTTTGTGTATCAATGGGTTTTGTGCATCAATGGGTTTTGTGACGTTTGCTCTTGGTGGTTTAGATACAAAAGAAGACTATGAAATGCATGGTGCAAAAGAGAACATTAATAGTAATATTTCAAAGTCCAGCCTATGGAGCCTATGAAGCTTCGCTTGGTTGTTGTTAGGTCACATTTAGTTCAAATTTAAATCACTTGTGCTTACCTTTTACCTTTGACTTGAAGAAGTGTTTTAAAAATCAAACACTCAAATCAATATTTACGACAAGAACTTGTGGCAAGAACGTTATTTATATTATTTTTTTAACTAGTTTGTACACAAACCGATTTTTCCAATAAACCTTCGCTCTGAAGAGGAACTAGCTGAACTTAATGCAACATCAATCATTTTAGAAAATCTCTATGTTTACCACACATAATATGTATATGTACGAGGCTATAGTAGTTAGAAACACATTTGACTCATCTACCCTACAATTCCATCAATCCTGTGCAATACCATCCCAAAAGATATCATACTTAATTAAATTAACTTTTCAAACATAATTCATTTCCAAAGAACAAAATAATTTGTCGAAAAATAAAAGAAGTTCTTAATCGTTGTACTGTAGTCGATTAACTTGATTAAAAGGGATCATCATAAATATCGGAAACAAAATGCTCCGGGCCATATTTTGATGTGCTTGAGTCGAGATTAATATTTCGAATACTTTTGTGTCTGTTATTTATTCCTGCATGTTTTTGTCGTGTTCAAATAGGATGTATGGCAGATTTGTTTATTTTTGTCTCGTGCAGTTTGTGTGTTTCTGACTGATACCTACTTCAGAAGTTCTGTTGGTAGGCAAAGTATAAAATGTCTCTGTTTTATTTCGCATTTTTGTTTTGAGCATTATTGAAAAAAAAAAATCACAAGTTCACAAACATTAGTATACAGACATTTCTTCTAAGCGGGTTGGTAGTTGTAATCTAAACTGTACTGATCCAGAATTCAGCTACGTCACTGTATATCTATGATCGAAACAGACGAACGAGGACAAAAAAAGCGGTCCGCTGTGCAAATCTCATTTTTTAAATGCAAATAATACATCTATGGCGGTTTATTTTAAACTAGCTTCTGCCCGCGACTTCGTACGCGGATCCTGTTGCTTATGCCAGCGACAACGGGGTCGTCAAAATCAAAGATCTGAAACGTCTGATGTAGAATTCTAAGGCCCGGGGACGGGAAAACAAAGGGATGAGCGAGACGATTGGACTCGTTCCAGATCTTTCATTTTTGTATGTCAATAGGAAATGCCCATCAGACTAAACAACTTTTGCTAAGACGTCATTCCTTAATATGTTATTAAGAGTTTTACTTAAGAGTTCCACAACAGGTGTTCCAGATCTTCAAATTTATTCTCACAGCAGAAAATGCTCTTCACGTGAAATATTTTTTGCTATGGCACCATTTTTATATCTCTTATACTTACTTTAGCTGGTCTGTTGCGGTCTGCATCAGGTGTTCATTTTCCAAAATAAATTATGTATAGCCTATATGTTGTCACGTTCACGATCAGCGGACAGTCGCGCATCATGTTCCACACTTGTCTCTAGAGACCTAGCAGCAGATGCGTAGATACGCTGAGAACTCAAGCGCAATTCTCTATCAGTGAACGTCTCCGACTCGAGAGACAATGCGTGACGTTCACGATCAGCGGACAGTCGTGCATCATGTTCCGCAGTTGTCTCTAGAGACCTAGCAGCAGATGCGTAGATACGCTGAGAACTCAAGCGCAATTCTCTATCAGTGAACGTCTCCAACTCGAGAGACAATGCGTGACGTTCACGATCAGCGGACAGTCGCGCATCATGTTCCGCACTTGTCTCTAGAGACCTAGCAGCAGATGTGTAGATACGCTGAGAACTCAAGCGCAATTCTTTATCCGTAAAAGTCCCCGACTCGCGAGACAATGCATGACGTTCACGATCAGCCGACAGTCGCGCATCATATTCTTCACTGGTCTCTAGAGACCTGGATGTAGATGCATAAATACGCTGAGAACGCAAGCGAGCTTCGCGATCCGAAGATGTTTCTACGGAGCGAGTTGCAGCCTGATGTTCTCGAACAGCATCAAGTCTATCCTGACGCTCTTCGGTAGATTCTTGGGATCTTATATGATCCTCAATCTTTTAGCTCCTTTGGAACGTTGGGAAAGATTTGACCTCTTTCTAGGCATGGTTACAGTTTTATTCTGAAGATACCTGATCAATTAAAATCTAAGTGACTGCTCATCTGCGTTACCGGGTAGGCTACCGTGTCACGAAGATAAATGGAAAAGGAAATTAAACACTCAAACAACATAAGCTCGAAGGCATATTTCTTCGATAAAATAAAATAAAATGGGAGTTTTAGCCAGTAGAGTCAAATTTTCAATGATTCATAGAATTTTCATCGAAAATCAGTCCTAAACTGTTACCGCCTTCACCGCGTGGAGGTACTCCCACCTTATGTTATTTTATAATAATACAGTGAAATTAGTGATAGCTTTGATTTTCACATCAGGTGTTCCAGATCTACAATCTTTATACGTCAACAGAGAGTGCTCATCAGGCTGAACAACTCTTGCTAAGACGTCATTCCTATATAATTATGTTATAGTGTAGCTGGGCTCTTGGAGTTCCACATCAGCTTTTCCAGATCTTCAAATTTTATACGACAACCGAGAATGCTCATCAAGCGGAACAACTCTTGCTAAGACGTCATTCCTATATATGTTATAGTGTAGCTGGGCTGTTGGAGTTCCACATCAGCTGTTCCAGATCTTCAAATTTTATACGACAACAGAGAATGCTCATCAGGCTGAACAACTCTTGCTAAGACGTCATTCCTATGTATGTTATAGTGTAGCTGGGGTCTTGGAGTTCCACATCAGCTGTTCCAGATCTTCAAATTTTATACGACAACAGAGAGTGCTCATCAGGTGGAACAACTCTTGCTAAGACGTCATTCGTATATATGTTATAGTGTAGCTGGGCTCTTGGAGTTCCACATCAGCTGTTCCAGATCTTCAAATTTTATACGACAACAGAGAGTGCTCATCAGGTTGAACAACTCTTGCTAAGACGTCATTCCTATATATGTTATAGTGTAGCTGGGCTGTTGGACTTCCACATCAGGTGTTCCAGATCTTCAAATTTATTCTCTTAGCAGAAAATGCTCATCACGTGAAACAATTTTTGCTATGGTACCATTTTTGTATCTCTTATAGTTTAGCTGGTCTGTTGCGGTTCTGCATCAGGTGTTCAAGTTTCCAAGATAAATTATAGCCTATATGTTGCCCAGACTTAATACCTATACAACAAAAAAAAAATCATTCAAATCCGTCCAGCAGTTCCGAAGATTAGCGTGTACAAACAAACAGACAAACAGACAAACAGACATACTTTTTTTTTTGGTTTCGTGCTCTATTACTGTTTCTAAACCCCCCTCAATTATTATTTT
This sequence comes from Aporophyla lueneburgensis, assembly GCA_932294355.1. Taxonomy (NCBI): domain Eukaryota; kingdom Metazoa; phylum Arthropoda; class Insecta; order Lepidoptera; family Noctuidae; genus Aporophyla; species Aporophyla lueneburgensis. The sequence goes on along the minus strand of OW028758.1, from coordinate 21,760,311 downwards.
TTTAATATATTCAATGTACAGACACAGTTTTTTTACTGTTTTATTATATGTATAGATATAGATAGATTACTAACTGACAGCTTCAAAATAAAACTTATACTGCCTATTTGTCCTTCGTATATAAATTTATACTGTCAGCAATGTTGCGAGTACTAAAAAATATGACTTGGCACTCGATAACTACTCCTCAGAAGCTGATCATAATAATATAACAATGATCGTACTTAATCAACATTGCAAAAACATAGACCGAATCATTCAAAACAGTCGCAGCACAATACATCACATCAGGTAACATTCAGACTAGCTTTATTTGACCTTATTCTTAAGCAAAACAAAGACGCCATGACAGAACAAAGAAAAGCAATTTGTTATCAACAATATCGATGGAGCGGGCACCAGGCGAACAGGAGCGACGAAGAAGTAATATACAAAATATATATAAGAAACACAAATTAATAAAATCTTGGGTCCGTCCGCGAGTGAAACCCGTTTCCATGACACACGTGCAACGAGCGACCGGTGGGGGATAGAGATGAAAATATTGCTGTCTTGCTCTAGTGCAACGGTAAGAATTGTGTGGATGTACTTGGAAATTATTGTTATTTTACTTCTAAGATTCAAAGTTTTGTTCTGCTCAAGGAAAACTTTAACAACGGTACACATCTATCAATTTTAGAGACGACATTTTCTTATCTTTTTCAAAATCGTAAACTAGCAACTTCATTCTTCTAAAAACATTGCAGTTTGTTGGACTTATTTAATAAATTCCATTTTAAACCGTAAATCTTTTAAGTAGTTATACTTTGAACCAGTTCAATAATAGAAAATAATATTCTTGCTTCCTCATCATTATCATCATCCACAGCCTTTATTACCCCACTGCTGGGTTACTTCTCTAAACTATTCATTTATTTCGATCCTGTGCCAGTTATCTCCAGGTTTCATGTGCAATTTGTACTTTGTAACTCTAACACTAGTTCCTACTAAAAATAAGCTATAGTTTCTATTATGATTTAATTTTTATCTCTTGGTTTTTAGGCAGAAATACCATATTGTTCGTCGTTTAATTTAGATTTTTTGTTAAAAATCTTAAGTTTATGAAGTATTTTACCATATTTTCCTTATTCCAGAGCTTTTCATTTTATTCTTATTATGAGTTCACTGTTTCACCTATTTCAAAAATTTGCTGATTAAACTAGTAATTAGGTATGTATGAGTCTCTCTCTCTCATTGTGCACAGAAGCTGTTGATGTACCTTTATACTTCAATAAAAAGAAACGGTCATTAAATCCATACTATGCCAACGAAATGCACCGATAGGCGAGTCTGTTCGTTTTTTTTGTCTTATCCACGCTAGATGCGTAACACAGGTGTCCCTGGCTGACGCCTATTTACAATATCACAGCTATCTGTATTATTACTACCTGGTACCCTGACCATATGCTGGGGTGGAATGGGTATTGAAGGGACAGGTAGTATATGTCATCGGTTATGTGCGAGTTGAAGGACCAAGATGAGATACCTGCTAAACTGGGATTTATAGGAAAGTGTCGAGTTGTGAAGGAAGAATTGGTTAATCTTGATGATGATAGATGACAGCTTCTAGCGAAAATACTCCTCGTTTAAATTTTTAGATAAATGACTACTGTTTTCACAATGACTACAGTTTTGAGTATTAATGTCGATGGCTATAAGAGCAGACGGAGACCAAAGAAACGATGAGTGGACTCTGTGAATGATGGTATGGATAGAAAGTGGGTGACTACTGAGATGACGACTAATAGAGAAAGGTGAAAGAAAAAGACATTGTGCAGACCCCAAATAAATTGGGATAAGGGTAGAAAAGTGATTATGATGACTACTCTTTTCAAAATATCCTAGTAAGATTGCTTGGCATGAAAAAGACGCTTAATACAAAAAAAGACTACCTAAATGCTCTCACCTAAAAGACAATCATATTTATTTTTCATAGTGTTAGTAACAATGTACTTACAAACTTTGTTAGTAACACATAAAGACAAAAATGGAAAAAGATTATTATATCACTGCTACAAGGTGACAGGCCCAGCTGAAACCTTGCAGCAGTGGTTCACAAACTCACTATCTAGCCTACTTACTACCATAGATAGGATGCTGTTGGCGCAAATAGTCCTTGAATTTCCACAAAAATCCTCGCAGGAAGTAAGACGCCAGAACTGGTCTAAAAGATTGCTCAACAGATAAACTCGAAGCATAAATCAAAGCTAATCTAACAAAACAATCTGCAGCAAGCCAGGTCACCCATCAATTTAAAAACCGCGTTGACAATTGCTTAACCCCTTCTTCTAACACATTTAATCATTCACTTAATGACAATAATTATTTGTCTACAAACTAGTAATACTTGGTTTTAGAACGACTTAAGCTGTGGTTTCAATGCGACGACTTTGACGACCGATAGTGTATCGATGCTTGATTTATGTCTGTCGTAAAACTGACCGTTTTATTGGCTTCGGCGTTTGATGCTACTTCTATGTTTACTTTGTACAAAGTATTATAGTCGTTTTAAATGTTTTTATTTTGCCACATGTTAGTGTGAACTTTGCTGTGGTGAAGGATATATTTTAGTCCCGGCACGTTCCCGTGGCATAATTCATAGCATATTTCAATAATTCCAACATCCGCGCAGGAGAATCTGGTTTCAAAAATACAATCAACTCCGGCAACGAAAAATCACTCCATAATACTTTAGAGACAAAGAAGTGTATTAGCAAAGGTCATAAAATAGAAAATATGAGTATAATTTAATAATATGAGCATTAGTACGCGACAGCAGCTGCTGTCATTGTCAATTAAAAAAAATCCCTACACCTTTTTCAATCGCAGCCTGTCTCACAATTAACCATTTAGTCGTCTTAATGAAATCCCCCTCACTGGCGAGTCTGGCGACCGAAGACTTGCTCAAACCCGATATTAAGCGTTTCCAACGAACGCTGTTAGCTGTCATTAGTAAGAATTACATACGAATTAGCGAATTTATGTACCGCAAGACTGAACGAGTGATGAAATTAGAACCGTTTGGATGTACGTGTTGAGGTTAGCCTTTTTTTCGTAATCGAGGTTAGGTCTCTTTCACTACCTCCTTCAAGAGATGATTCTGTCTCATCTTTATGGGAACAAAAGGTTGTCGGAATTTTGAACATAACAGTGCTTTTATCTACTTGTATCTACATTCTAGCGACCATGTTATTTTTATTTATGGCTGATAGAAAAACATGATCTTCAGAAACCGTTGTAATTTATTCTCTAGGTTTTTTGACTTATCAAATCCAATTTATACTGTATTCAAAATTATCAGTTCTGCTCACACCCTAAAAAAAAAATCCTTTTCAACTGAACTGGTACTTGACAGACAACATCCAACAATTACTCACTTTAACGAACTTCAAACAGATTCCCACAAAATCATGTTTCAATTCCACACATCACTGACCAATGACCAAAACATTCGTGATTCTGCATCCATTTTGTCTCAGTCCCACAATGTTTTGTCCCGAAACCGTTTGTCTCACAATAGTTTAAAGGATTATATCAAAAGGACATAGTGACTCAACACAAGTGACCATCGCCAGTTCAATGATTAATCGTTTGTTGATTTCAAATTTGGAATCACGTTTCGAACTTAGGGTTCAATACGTGATTGAAACGTTTATTTTTTTGAGTGTTCAGAAAAAGTGTGGAATAAATAACTAAAGGGTTTGAGAAAAAACCGTGTGTTCGTTATAGAAATGTGTCGAGGAAATCGAAGTACTCAGCTTAATAGAAGTTGGTCGAATACGTCATGATAAAAACATAAAAGCTATGCAAAGGATTCATGATACAAGCAATATAGTTCCTATAAAATTTAGAAAGATCAAAAAAGTGAAACAGTAAATTAAAGTCACGTTAAAGACCTACTGAAACGAATTAAACTTTGCAGTCAGCAAGCTGAAATAAATTGTTATGAAAGTAGATCTTTTACGACACTTTTGCAAGTCAATATTTTAAAACTATACGGCGCCGGCATTTTTTAGCTGATTGATCCCTGAGAAGAAATGCCGAAACTAACTCAGAGGTCGAGGTCATTTTTAAAGTGCAAACATTTTATTATTAGAATTTTATGTGAGTTTAACAATACAGCTCCATGTTTGGAAGGGTTTTTTGAAGAAAGAAGCATTGCATCTTTAAGCTGACCTGTCCCAACAGACTATATGCTGTTAAAAGTATCACAGAAAACACTTGGTGTGGTTTTTTGAATTACAATCTCAAATTACAGTTGACCTTTTTTCTGAAGTTCACACATACAATAGCAGTACGCTAGTCAACACAAACGTAGATACTTCACTTAATTACAACTCACTTCCTCAACTCTTCAAACGGTCTAAAAGGACGCAGAAATCCCTAAGGCGAAAGCAATCATCTATAAAGTGTTTACCGGACCGCAAACGTTAGTAGGACTGCTCAACAGCATGCACCTATTCGAATCACTGTGATTATAGGAACGGGTTCTTCAACAGTTATATCGGAGTATAGGATTAAGTACTTAACAATAATTATTACATACAACAATAAATATTGCAAGTAATGGTCACTTGAAAAACGGCTTCTGAGATTTTTGATGCAAAAAACGAACAAATCAGTGTCTCGGTTAAAGCTATATATTTCATATATAAGAATACTAATAAAGGTAAAATTTGTGAATTCTTATGTAGAGGGTACTTTTTAGAGAATGGGCAGCAGCGTTGTCTATGCATTTTACCACCATACTGCAATCGCTAACCCGCTTACCAAGCATGGCATTTACGCTTTTTTGGGGAGGGGAGGTCTATGACCAGCAGTGGACGTCTTTCAACAGAAATGATGATGATGCAGGGTTTAAGCTTCAGAATGACTGGTCCGATTCCGAAAATTGGTTCAATAATGGAAAGCTGAATTTTTTATTATTTTTATTCAAACTTCGTGAAAATTGTTCTACCAAACTCGAGTTTCGCTATTACGTTGCATTTTTCTGCGGGAGCCTTTCTACTTTTAACATTAACACATGGGTAACAGGCCTGTTGGTCTAGTGGTTAGTGACCCTGACTGCTATGCCGGAGGTCGTGGGTTCGATTCCCACCCAGGACAAATGTTTGTGTGATGAGCACGATCATTTATTCTGTGTCTGGGTGTAATTTATCTATAATATGTATGTATTTAGAAATATATAAGTATGTTTATTAGTTGTCTAGTACCCATAACACAAGCTCTGCTTAGCTTGGGACTAGATGGCGTTGTGTGATAGTTGTATTAATGGCAGTACTACCATTAACCTAATAAAACAGTTTACTATTACCGTCTGAAGTAAGACACACTACTGCAGTTTTATTATTATTCCCCACCATTTTAAAATCCCTGTGGCTACTAACTGTACCTACCCCACATCAAACAGAAGCGGCCTTGTAAACCTCCAAAGACAGATGACTCTGAATTACACCTAACCTTATGATATAATATCAGAACATGCTCCAGACCATTTCCTCTCAATTAAACATAATTAAATAATTGATTTACAGCAACACAAATAATTTTCTAAATGACTCCAAATAAGAAATAAAGCTGTAATATAAACGGTTAGACAATTACCTATTATTAGAGTTAATTGTTGAACCCATTGCTTTGATACACGAAATGATACAGAACGCTCTACTAAACCCTATATAACCGTCATTTTAACCATAACATTGATCATTAATATATAACTTAATGCCTTTCAAAGATGTAATTTCTACAATCGAGTATGTTTCGATGTTACTGTTTTTATTTGTGTCTATCAATTTTGGGTGTGCTTTCATAATTTTTGAATCAATTATTTTAATAGGAATGATTCTTTTGTTTAACATTTTGAGCTGTAATTTGAATTTTGATTTAGGTTCGGCTATTAATTTATCAGCTACGTTAAATGTTTTTTTTTTCACAAAATATTTTGTGATCTGACAGGATTTATACACTATTGTTTTTATCAGTATTCAGTATTTTTTATAATTTTTTTTACATGACATCAATGTACCTAATTCGTTTTTTTTTAAGAAATTGCTAATTATTCCGAAGGTAAACTTTTTGTTTTCAATTGGTTTGCAAATCAATGACCATTTTTTTAAAATTATCTTTCAATAATTTATTTGAAAATATATTTTAAAAAAAAACGATTGATTAGGGTAATTGAGAAACAAAAGCTCTACCATTCATAGAAATCAATTTAAAAACCCACCAAGAAGCCGAAAAATTGGCAACCCTCCAAAATATAAACCCATTCTATCCCAATTCATAAAACCCTTTGCTGCACACAGAGAAAAAAAACCTTACATGAACTGTATAACAAAATGATGCGCATTTGAGAACGCACTCGCGTCCAGACGAGGCATTGTATGCAGATGCAAGTCAAACCTCAAACTTATTAATTATCATGGGTGAGCACAGCAATGAATAGTAATTAGTTTTCTACGATCTGTCAAGGCAGACGAGCGATAGCGTCGTGACGATATATTTGAATGCAATTGTAAGTTATTGGGTCTGGTTTATTTATTGGGTCAGTAATGTTTTGTTCCGTGTTGTGTCGGACGTAAAGCACCATCTCTCTATTTCTTCTCATAGGTGTCGTAAAAGGCGACTAAGAGACTTACTGGGGAATGGGCAGCAGCGTTCTCTATGTAATTTTACCGTCATACTGCGATTGCCAACCCGCTTGCCAAGCGTGGCGATTATGGCAAACCCCGCAAACCCCTCCAAATTGGGGAAGGCCTATCTTCAGAAATGGACGTCTGTCGTCTGAAATGATGAATGTTTTGTACACACGGACGTGATAAAATCGCAGTGGGATTTTATCAACAAAAGCCAGCTTCTTTGCTGCAGGGGCAAAGAACCTATGCCTGCCAGGGTCGCGAGATTTGTTCGAAAGAGTTACCGTGGCCGTGGCATGTAGACAACTGACGGAACACGGGTGGGTTTTAGTCAGTAAAAGTCTGACACGCCCAGAGCGGGAGGCGACATTTGACGATTTCCCACCCAAAAAACAGGCCACCTCTCTGTAGGGAGTGATCCACTGGGGGAGTGTTCGAACTTACTCGTAAATCGGAGGTTATACCTCTAGGCCACTGCTCTAGCCAAGACTAATCATTTAATTTGAAAAATCATTTAAATTGACAAGTAAATTTACTTGCACAAGTACTAGTCCTGACTGTGTATAAAGCATCCTACTGACAGTTCTCAAGTGCTCACTACTTAACTGCACCAGCACTAATAGGCAAACGATTTTCGCCCACACGTTTCCTTGTATCACTACGTGTCTATACAGGACTCTCAGAAGGAGTTCTTGGCTAATTAATAATACCAGTACTAGTCGATCTATCAGGTTAAGCTAATTTTGCTGCTGTTGGTCCGTGGACAGGTAGCCAAATTTACGTGCCGAGACTCCAGGATTTCTAGCCGGGGCCAGCGGCCTAACGTGGTCCGTGTTTCGGGAAGCTCGTTATACTGTTGGTTCCGACTGTCATTCGTAGATCATTAACAGTTGTTATGGGTCAGAAGCCCAAAAATCTGAAAACTAGCCTTAACAAGATACCCCTTGTTAAGGCTAGTTTTCAGATTTTTGGCAGTCTTAGTAACTGGGTTTTGGAGAACATCATCATGATTCTCATTTCAGTCGTTAAACTTCCACTGCTGAACATAGGTCTCCCCCAATTTGGGGGGCTTTTCTGTAATCGCCACGCTTGGCAGACGAGTTGGCGATCGCAGTAAGGTGGTAAAATGCATAGAAAACACTGCTGACCATTCTCTAGTAAGTCCCTAGGTCGCCTTTTACGATACCCACTGGAAGAAATGGGATGGTGCTATTATTTACGTCCGGCGCCACACGGGAAAATTGTGGAGATCAGGTATAACAATAAACTGGTAATTAGCTGCATCCAGTTACACTGGGAGTGGACTCCAAAGTTGGAAAAATGCTAAGTAGATGACGACATGCTTCTCAAAAACCTATGTATCCTCCTAAAATTATTACTCAGTAATTCTTCCCTCCACTTTCGCATTACACATACACTTACTCACTTGAACAATCCCTTTCTTACTTCAAAACAGACAGAAGATTAATGACTCCAAATTTAAAGCCAGTTCACGGTTGCCGATAAAAAATCGCTGGTCTGTGTTCACATTTTACTTAAAGGAGTAAAAACGTCTGGCTACCGTACTACGCTTGGCTTTCTTATGGTAATTCGTTCAGCTATTGTTGGTCTGATGTATGCCAAAGATGAAACTTAAAGCATTGTTTGACTCGTACTTATTGTTAGTACTTTTCTCTGGCTTATGTGGAGTTGTGAAGGTGTTTTTATTATTGTGGGTAGTTGGAATTATTTTTGTGGTTCGGCCTAGTTTTATGACGGTTCTGGTAGATGTAATCGGACATCCTTAAGACTTATTTTCAATTACATAAAAAAAAGTAGGAAGGAAGGGAAATTGAAGGGAGACTGTAGTCACGATTTAACTGTAAGCTTTAAAGTAGCCCGCGAAATTCAAATGATGCCGTAGCTCATCTATCTTAACCACAATTATTCATCCTCTGTTATGTATACCCAAAGCATATAATCATAAAATTAATGTATACCTATAATTAAGTTCTCAATTTATCACACCAAAACTATGTCAGAGTATGACTGAAGAAGGCTTGAAGAGTAGGGGAAAACAAAAGGAACATTGGATGGAGTGTGTGAAAGAATATATGGCTACAAGTTCTAAGTCTAAGCAAATTGAATCCCATTGTTGGACCTTATCATGAAAACTTAAATTTCGTGGCTACCTTGATTAATATCATGTCGATTCCTAAGACGTATAAAAATGTACAAAAATAGCTTATGCTTATAAAATCTTTAACACCGAAGATAATAAGTATATAGGCTGTTTTTTTGTTAACAAGATGTGCGTTTGCTTTAAATTCCAAGGTCAGAATATTTTGTTTTGTTCCAGACCAGATGTTCGGATCGCTTTCATATGCAATATTTGGTGAAAGGGTTAGTAATCGTCTGCCACCTGACATCAAAGACTGTGGGAATTATCAGGCATATGATTCTGTTTAGTTCCCCTTTCTTTCTTTGAGCGTATCTGGAAGTTTCTCGTCGCAATATTTAATGAAATGATTTTTAGTAGCTACAATATTCTTTACATGGTATAAAACATAGTCACTTCCCTCGTTTAAACAGGCTTGGACCTTATAAACTACGCAATAGAGTTGAATGCGGTTTTCATCAATAGACAGAACAAAGCCGCTAGCAAAAGCTAGTAATTCTATCATTGAGATGTAAATGAAATAGATTAGCAGCTTATAATGTTACCAGTACGGACCTTCTCTTAGTGAGAGGGAGCTGACTGTAATCCACTCCACGGGCCCAGTACGGGTTGGGAAATGTCACATGTCTTCGAAGTGTTGGTTCTAGGACATGCCTGGCGATGTTTTCCTTCACCGTTTTGAGAATAGTGCTGATGAAATAAATTACACAAAGTAATTCGTCTACCTGGGTTAGATTTACGACTCGTTAGTCACGGCGTTACTCTGCTGCATTTTTTTACCGCAGGTTTTTAATGACAAAAACAAATTTTAGTATTGGTCCTTTCATCCGCGTTCGTCGTTTGAAAGACCGAAACCTGGTTACCTGTGCCTTAAACGAAGTATATACCCTTATAAAATGCCCTATATACAAGTTAACCACAAGTTGCCAAAAATTGGCCCGTATGAATGATTTCAATTCAGGTAGCTGTGGTTACAGTCAATATATTTTAATACAACTTGCCTTTCGAACGAAATTATACCAAATGTCAGTCACGCCCGTATTTTTGAAGATTATCGATTGCCTCCATTTTCGGGAATATTTTTTGACCCAGACTTTATATTTCGAACCCGTATTCGATTTTCAATACCGGGAGCTGCGGTTTTAAAATTTTGTTACACACTAAATCTTCTGATACTTTTTGGCACGATTTATCTCTTTTGTGGTTTGTAATGTAACAAATGAATGAGTGTATTCTTTCATCAATTTGACTTTTGTTCAGATTATTGCCTCTGCCAGGTTACTCCTTATTCACGGAACAATTGAGTTTGGTATCCGCTATATCACAGCCGCATACACATAGTGATGGTCTTATTGAATTAGTCTTTTAATCTTTGAAACCTGAAGTTTTATACTCATTTACTATGATCATTATTTTTATCTGCTGAGTGTCGGTTGATACAAGGTTAAGCTACGTTTGCCACGGCCCGGTTTGTGGATAGGTGACAACCATTACATATCGATACCCCTCCGTGTCTCAGAAAGAACGTTAAGCTGATGGTCCTGGCTGTCATTTATAGATCCTTGGCAGTCTTTGTTGCAGGTCGTCAGAAGCCGAGAAGTCTGACGGGCCCACTACCTCTCACTGACAAGTAACCCTACCCAACTGTCACCCACTGATCAGAATGAAACTTTGCATATCGATATAACACTAAAAAATATTGAACCCATGTTTTTTTAATTTTTCCGGAATCCACTTTTTAGGGGTAGAAACCACCCCTAATAACTCCTAAGTAGGCTAACCCACGTAACTCTGGGTAGAGTGAGTTTATTCGACTGCTTTTCAATCAGAACATTACGATCTTGACCACAGATAGGCTAACCTACCTTAAACCTAATATAACTAATCCCCACAAACCGTTACAACCCTTATAAACTTAGGGGGTTGTTTCTACCCCTGAACAGTGGATTCCGGAAAAATAAAAAAACACGGGTTCAATATTTTTTAGTGTTATATCGATGTGCAAAGTTTCATTCTGATCGGTGGGTGACAGTTGGGTAGGGTTATGTGGTGAAAGGAGTCCCAGCAGTGGCAACATTATAGGCTGATTACGTATACCCATCTCAGCTTTATCTGTACAATTAAATCTCTAGTTCCCTTTTTCAGTGTTAAAATCTGCAGTGTATTGTTGCGGTTTAATATTACGAGAGTTATAAACTCTAAAATGGAGAGTCTATGTCATGATTTGTGATGACGGTGACCGCGTAGGCGTTGCGCTGGCTACCGTGCTGAGGCGTAGTGCTGCGACTGCGTAATATCGATAGACAGGGCAAAGGTTCCGATGACAAGAGATAGTGCGACTTTGTGCAATAGTACAGATGTGTTGTTGTAATTATATATAAAGCCTTTGGTTTAGAATGTTGCCGGGAATAAAGATCTGGTTTGTTCTATTAGTGTTTTTTTTCTATGTTCCTATGTGTGTTTCGCTATTGAGACGTGGTGGTGGCGTATTATCGATTAGAAAAAGATACCTAGACCTTCTGGAAATGTGGTGGTGGTGAAAGAATTTCAAAGATCAAATTAATTATTTCCATACTAAAAACTCTTTTCTATGATTATAAATTCCCTGTAAAAAATATTTCTTCTTCACAAGCTTCGATAAATACAAAACCCTTTAAATGGACTTCGTACTCGTTGTTGACAACAGTCTTAAAGTTCAAAACCTGATCCTTCCACTTTCTCAAGAACACCTGTTTCGTTATTAATCATTAACCGTCTTCATTATCGATAAATTAACGATGTCTCCGCTTTATGTATCGACGTCGTATAGTACGGGTTATGGACAATTACATGTATGAGTGAGTTGTAACGTTATTAATATCTTATAAAAACAATGGGCTTAGGACACTATTTAAATTATTATTTTTCCAAAAGATTATTGATGGTCAGAAAATTTCAGATTAAGTAAGTAATGAGTAGGTCATCATCATCATCATTTCAGCCAAAAGAAGTCCACTGCGGGACATAGGCCTCCTTCAATTCCGGGGGGTTGCCATAATCGCCACGTTTGGGCAGGCGGGTTGGCCATCGCAGTATGGTGGTAAAATGCACAGCGAACGCTGTTGCCCATTCTCTAGTAAGTCCCTTAATCGCCTCTTATGACACTCACGGGAAGAAATGAGTAGGTATTGTGATAAAAAATATTGTGGTTATAAAATAAGACGCAAGACCTCTTATTTTTTTGGAGATCACTTAATTATGTATTTCAGTTAAGTAGTTGTCTTATTTCATAAACTTTAGCGAAACTAGCTTTTTAGAAAAGAAATGTTGCTATCCATGTTTCTGGTTAAATTCAATAATATTGCTCTACAACACCAATCGAACAGAATAACAAATTATGATAAGCCAAATCAATAGATCAAGCCAATTAATAAACATAAATTCATAAAGTTCAATTAATTATACCTAATAAATAATTCAAACACACTGAATGAAACAAGAAACTAGATCGCACTGAATTCATTAATTAAATGATAAGACATCATAATTTGCTAAAGGATAAAAGAAAAAAAAAAACATTCAACACATCAGACAGACGTCATCGTTTCAAAGAAATAAAAGCAAAAAGGCATCGATATCGGCACAGCACATCTCTAAAGGCCAGTGACCCAAAAAAGGTACAGAGTGAAAAAAAAAATATTATATTTTATTTTCAAGATACAAGTACTATCAAGGCATAAATTAAAGGTTTTATTATTTTCTCTTTTTCTCGCACCACGTGTATCGATGTAAGCACGGAGGCTTGGCGACTTGTATGGTCAGCAGAAAAACTTGTTTGTGTTTTTTATTTTAGTAGGACAAGGTAAGTCTTTGTGCAGGTTTTCACTGCTTTTAGGTATACGTAAAGTGTATTGATGACTGTTTTACAGAAACTAGATTGTAATTGGGTTGAAGATATTTATGACATTTCTGTCTCATAAGTAGTTGAGAAACTTTGAAATACCTACCAGCGGTACTTATAGTAAACTCTATGCAAATAAATTTAAGCATTTATTCCTATTATTTAAACCTTATCTTCTTAACCAGGTAATCAGGCCACAACAATGCAGTACACTTTACATTTTAAACATCAAAAACCCACACAAATTCATTCTTAAAACGACCTACACACAATATCACCGCAATAATTATGTACATTACAACTAACAAACAGACTGCTGTCTCTACACAACAATATCACGATTATTACCGTTGAGTTACGTATAAACTGGCCCACTACTGGACTTACGCAGCGTGCTTGTACTGCGCAAGTATAAGAACGCACACCTGCACCGCGCGTGTGTGCGTGACAAGAAACTTGTTGTTCGCTGCGCAAGAGCATGCGTACGTTGTTTTTAATTTTCTATTAGATTTATTTGATGTCAGACGTTTTATGGGTTCGTGTTTATATTGGTAGGTTTTGGTAGTAACTGATAGGGATTTAAATTTGTTTGAGATTTTGTTTTATTTTTCAGGGTGTTGGTAGGATTCTATTACATGATTATATGGTAATCGAAACGGTTTATTACAACAAATGCTTTTAGAAAAAAAAACTTGCTATCTCTAATGTCTATGACATAAATAATATTGCTATACGTTATAAAGACTCGTTCAAAGAGCCAGATATCAGAGACAACCATTAAAACGTTTTTTTTAATTTACTTAAAGGAAATTGTGTTTTGTATCGCGGACAGAATTCTCTGCAGGCTATATAACAACTAAAAATCATTCCTCATCAAAAATAAACTGATACTAGGTAATAAACATCTAGTACAGATCACTAAAACAATAACCACAGCATGCAATAAAAAATAAAACAACAAACAAACATATCTAAATACATATACAACTCCACACAATTTTACTGTGACATGTACCGTTAGCAAAAACAAAAGACAAGACGACACCAACTAAAAAAAATATGTCATATAATTTCCTGTTACGGTATTGTGTGCTTTATTTCTTTAAAATAAGTGTCGTATCTCAGTTTTTTGTGAGTAAGAAAATAATGGTTTTTAAAGTAGGTATAATCTTAAAACGAGAGTGTGGCAATACAAAAATAATTTAATGACAGCGATATCGTCTCTAGATCGTTGTGATTATGTTATGGTCACTGTTGCAAGAGTTCTAACTCGCATATGATTGTTTTCAAGTGGGACATTAGTGTTTTAAATTATACGTTAATGTGGAATTGACTTTTGTAGACTAGTTGTTTTTGACGTTTTTGTCACAGTGACACTTGAGGCCAACATATAGGACATAAAGGATAGCTCACACAATAAGCCATCTGCAGTGGCAATCGGCCGGCCATATTAGCTGTAGAACCGATGAACGTAAGGATAGACGAGTTCTAGAGTGGATACCGCGAATTGGTAGTCATATGGTGGGACAGTCTCAGACTAGGTGGAGTGACCGATTTCGCCAGGTGAGGTGGTAGTAGCTATATGAGAGTTGCCGAGAATCGATCTGCTAGTCAGCTGTAAGCTATGTATCTATAAATAGAGACACCTATATTTAGCAGAAGTCTGCGATAGGCTGACTTGGAAAAATAAGTCATCACTCACGCAGGTACAGTTTTATCTGCTTAAAAGTTTCTAGGTCACATGGCAGCTGCTTCGTTAAAGACCAATGGTTTGCCATAACATAATAGGTGGAGTACCTCACTGAGCTTGAAATTGCTTACAAACGCAATATTATTTAAATGCTTGAAATTATCATATCATTAAAATTGCCATTTTGAAAGTCATAATATAATTTTATTAAAAACAAATATCATACATACATAAAACTCAGGCTATCTTTCCATGGATGTAAACAGATACTCTTTTGTGTAAAAAAATGTCATATTTTAATAATACAAAAAAACTAACTAACTATGTAGTTTAAAAAAAATATTAGTCTTACTCTAACTCCATATCACTCGATATGAAGCTAGAGTAAGCCTCTTAATACCAAACCCGAATTAATAACAAATGTTCATATTATTGTAATAATGTAACTACAGAAAGAAAAGCCCAATAAACTAATCTTGAATAATACGATTTTACGCTAAAGTATCATTAGGGTGACGTAATTCTATTCTATCCCCAAATAATAGTCGATAATTCTGTGTTGATTATTTTACACCGCAGTGCACAAGCCTTGTACCGTGGGCTTACTGTTTATTTTATTAACGAGAAGAAAAATAAATTGCAGGGTCGTACGTTTAATATGAGGATAAAATTATCTTTTTTTTTCGTGACTTACTTTAAGTAAAAAGGATTATTAAATAAAAGAGATTTTAAATGTTAACCTATGCTCAGTTGAAACAACGACAAAAAATAGCAATGATAAATAATAATTCACGTCTTCTGTAGGTAAATGTACACTGCGAGACACAAAACAGTAAAAAAACTTCACCTTTAATCCATCTTCAAACAGCATCCACAAAAAGATAACAACAAAACTGCGCAGACGCATCATAACGCGCCTAACCTACGAAAATCAAAAATAACAACTAACCTAATAACTTTAATTGGTAAGTTAGTCTAAAATATAGCTAAAAGCAACGAAATAAGCCAAAAAGGTTGTACAAGAGCAACAAAATGAAATAAAAAAAAGATCCGTCACGAGCATAGGCGAGGGAGAGCAAAAAGAAAAAAAAAACAAAACATAAGTTCAACGTTTATTTTGGTTGCGTCCTTTTCGCACGCTTACAGTTACGTTATCTCGGTCTCTTTCTATCGGGCCGAGCGTTGGACACCTGTGCTTTAGTTTCCCCTGAGTACCAACGACCTCTGAAGAACAGCGAGACGAAACGTCACATGTAGAAGGGCCGTTTCAGAGAATATTGCGTCTTAACTTTTTTACTGACGGTACATAATAAATGTATGGTGTCATAATTACAGATGCGTCGTATTTCGAAGTAAAGCAATCATTGTCGTATACCGATTTGATTCGTAGCAAGATGGAGTATTTTTTTTAGTTTAATACGCTATACTAATGTATCGTCATAATAATGAAAGTGGCACACCTGTTTACTAATCCTATTGTTAGGAGCTCAAAGGAAGTAAATTACGGAGTTTTTGGTGCAAAATTGTAGTTTTTGTAAAGAAGAAATAGGGCGTGTTTTTTTTTGCGTTCTATGTAAAAAAGTGGGTTTTGTGTGTCAGATCCTGTTTGTGCAGTGAAGGGTGAACTTTTGTCAAAATTAAGGGCGAATATTTTTTTTTTGTTTACTTGCTGTAACTACAATTCAAGAGCTCTATTATTAAAATGAGAGAGAGTAGTGGCCTAGTGGTATCAGCCCCGAGTTACGAGTCTATGGTTGTGAGTTCGAACCCTGGAAGGTACTCTACTTTTTACATTTAATTAAATTTAAACGATGATGGAAATCACCACTGCTCTCAAAACGATGAAAGACAACACTGCGTGTAAGTGGAAGCTAGCATTTACAAGAACAGAATAAACCATTTTCTTTCGTTCTTTCAAAGAACCAAAAATTCGATGAAATGTAACAATTTCTAACACGCACTGGCCCCGCGTGGTGGATTACGGCTCGTTCCCTCTGAAAAAGAGGAGACTTGTGCCCCAGTACTAGAAACGTTAAAGATTGATTCATCATTACAGCCGTAAGATGTCCAATACTGGACATAGGCCTCCCCCAATTCTAGGCTTTGCCATAATCGCCACGCTTGGCAGGCGGGTTGGCGATTGCAGTATAGTGGTAAAATGCATAGAGAACGCTGCTGCCCATTCTCTAGTAAGTCCCTTTGTCGCCTTTTACGACACCCACGGGAAGAAATGGGGTGATGCGTCCGGCACCACACGGGACAAATAAAGTTTGATTATGCTATGCATTATGCTAAGTATAGTTAGTGCACAGCAGTATAGGTAGTTTGATGAGATATTTTGTCTCAAACTGCCTATAACTCTTAAAGAACTCAAATTCAAGCTCAATAAGTCATCATCATTTGCCTAGCCTTTTCCCAACTATTATGGGGTCGGCTTCCAGTCTTACCGGATGCAGCTGAATACCAGTATTTTACACTAGCTTCTGCCCGCGACTTCATCCGCGTCAAATTTCTTGTTCCCCCGACTCTTCCCGTCGCGTCGAATCACCTACCCGTGCGATTTTCCCCGTTTTTGCAACATTTTTCATTACTGCTCCGCTCCTCTTGGTTGTAGCGTAATGTTATATAACCTATAGCTTTTCTCAATAAATAGGCTAGCCAAATCAAACGGAATTTTTCAATTCGGATCAGTTTTTCCTGAGATTAGCGCGTTCAACCAAACAAACAAACATACAAACAAACAAAGTCTTTGAGCTGTATGATATTAAAAGTATAGATGGAGTGACTACCTATCTAACGTCTACATCCAAGTTACTGGGTAATACGAAATCCTTTGGTAAGACTGGTTGTCAGAATTTCAAATTTCTGACGATCCGTAACGACTGTCTAAAATCCACAAATGACTGCTGGGAACAACGGACTAACCTCGCCAAGCGTTGCTTAACCTGATCTATCGAAGCGTGCTGCTATTATTACTTAGTCACAAGCCAAATTTATATATTCAAAGTAAGTATTAGTTTCTAAACACACATAAATGTACACCAGTATATCAAGCTACCCCAAATTGTCAAATTTTCCCAATCAATTTTGAACCTAATACTTCAGCAATAAAGTTAAAAATCGATTAAAGAAATTAGGCAGATTGTAGTAGCTATGTGTTTTCTCTACACAGGCACAGGACCAGTGGTTCAGTTGTTACGGCAAGTTCTGGTTTTACGCGAGACGAATGGTGTTTGACCCCCACAGCCCCTGCCCTTGGCCAACCAGGTTTAGCCGTTTAGTATTTTATACAGGTTACCTATAATACCTTGCTTTTAGAACTTTACTTCCATTGGGCCATAAATATGGCATTTGCACTTTGATTTGGAACAACTATATTGTTCCGTCCCGTTTGACTTTTTACTCTATGCGCCTACGTTTCTAAACGTACCTAACGGAGTGACATCTGTCACTTGTCAAGTCAGTTTGACACTTTTTTTTTTGCCTTGGTTTTGATCTTGGGAAGAAATGTCGCCGTTTGATTTCGCGACCAGTTGTAAATTAATCCCTTTAAATCGATCCGTTTGTGACAATTAGTCGTGATCCAATTATTTGTTTGAGTAAGCAACCCCCTTTGAAGAAATGATACGGGTTCAGTTTGTTTGAAATAGAAATTAGGTCCATGTGTTAGTGATACCATTGAAGACCGCGTGCCATGAAAACATCTGGCGGATTTTTGCGGCATGTATCCTGGAAAACCCATTTATAACGTCACTACACAATACAATATACACTCACTTACATACATAAACCAGCACTAAAACAACAATTCAAAACTACCAGCGGTCATTATCCCACAATTTTTAAAAATATTGTTTAGTTAGAAGATTAGCATCACGTAGCCTACCGTATCTGTAGAATTTCGCTAGCTTATTTAACTTGACCCTAAAGATCTTTCATTTCACATTCGGGCTTCTGGCAATTGTCAAAGATCCACGAATGACAGCCGGGACCAACAATATATAAGGTGTATCTATTCATACACGAAATATTTTAAGAGGTACACCTGTAGGTGGTAAAGAAGCTATAGCAACAAAAAAAAATGTTATTTAAGCGTTTTTAAATTTTCGTAATTATTATTATTTTAAAACTACTTGAGACGTTTTGCATAAAACCTTTACTCCAAATTCTATGAATGGCCCTCCTGACGCTGCGAGGGTGACGACCGGATGGCACGAGCATGGCCGCGGTGTCTCGGGCCATAAAAAATAAGAAGAAGCCAATATTTCTTATGTGCGTCAAATAATTGATAAATATTAAATTAATAAAAACCCTTACAAACATTTTTTTTTCGTTGCTATAGCTTCTTTACCATCTACAGGTGTACCTCTTAAAATATTTCGTGTATGAATAGATACACCTTATATAAAAATGGTCACCCATCCACGGACCAATTGTGGCAAGCATAGCTTAACCTGATCGATCGTCCCGTGTGGCTATTATAGCTTAGCTACCTACAAGACCCCGAAACATAAGGCTTGCGAAGTAGAAAAAATGTTACATAGAATAGAAATTCGAAGTACCATTTTTCCTCCTTCACTAGGAGTTCCTCTAGCCCTAAGCATCAATATTATTACCCATAGGATTCGTAGCATAGAAATATGAGTTCAATAACTAAGAAATTCAAACAGGCACAATAAGACGTCCAAATCAAACAAGTCATTGTTTATGGTTGCACAGCCGAGAATAGACCCAGCGACCTGTCACTATAGCGTGACGGATTTAGATACGGCGCCTGTCGCGATTGGCATGAAGCTTTATGGTATCGGTGTAGTTGCTTTCAATATCAAAATCTGGGGGCCAAACCACTATTTTGACTAAAGTAAAGAGTTTGCGAACGTGGGGATTGTAAAGTTAGAAGTTTGGCTATACATGAGATCTGATAGCTTTTTGGCAGTGCGAGCCATATGATCTGGTCTTGGCATCATTTAACATAAAAATGTTTTTGGTGTGTATTTTATTTTATGTCGACCTAAATGGACACTTTGGAATATCAGAAGGTAGGTAAACGGTTCCACTTGGTCGTTTTCTAGAGAAAAGAGACGTAGACGGCAAGAAACTTTTACAAAAATAATTGTCTTTACAATATTTTCAAATTACAGCTATTCTTTAGACAAAATTAAACGTAGATGTAGCAAATTAACCTGTAGCATCTTAAATGAACTTTTTGAGAAAATAACTTTAGTTCAAAGTCCTATTAAAAGTGAAGTTAAAATAAATAATTTAAATAACGTGTAGCAGTAACAAAATGGGGCTCTAAGACCAGAGTTAATTTACAATGAGTTTGTATTAAAATGCGTTAAACGCGTGTAAAAAATAAGTGGTGTTAACTTAAGCAAAATAATTTGACGATGATTCTAAACTCAAACTTAAAAAACCGAAGTACTAACGAAACACCTAGATCACTTTTTGTAACTTAACACTGTCATAGGAATTGATTTTATCCACACTTAATCCATACTTCCATACTTATACTTTTATACTTATATACTTATATACTTATATACTTATATACTTATAATATTATAAATGCAAAAGTAACTCTGTCTGTCTGTCTGTCGGTCTGTCTGTCTGTCTGTCTCGCTTTCCTGCTAAAACTACTGAACCGATTTAAATGAAATTTGGTACACAGATAGTTTAGAGCCTGAGAAAGGACATAGGCTACTTTTTATCCCGGTAGTATGTTCCCGCGGGATAATTTCCGACCTCCACGCGGGCGAAGCCGCTGGCAAAAGCTAGTTACCTATATTTTACTGTTGAATTCAAACTCAAAACTATAAATTCCTTTGCGTCAAATATTTTATTTTTGCAGAACGTAAAGTCTTGTATTTTTAAACAATAATTTTGTCACCGGGACGTTTACGGCTTGCCGCGACAGTGATGACCCATCAATTTATTTAATGACAGCGAGTGAACCTGTCACTACGGGTGATAAATTTAAAGCAGTCTAGTTATACGTTTGTAAGCTAAAAACATAATTAGTGTACGTTGTTACATTTTATGTCTGTGTTTTGTTTGTATGGCTTAGGACTTAATTTTGTTGTTCATTTTGTGATCATTTTTACGACAGATAAAGGCTTGTCTATACCGTGTCTATACTGTGTTCAAGGAAAGTTAGAAAGGTTTGGATCCTTATTAGACAGCCAACATTGAACTTTAATGATTTACGAGGGTTATTATATTCGTTTATGCCTAGTGTTTGTGTTTACTACTTCACTGCTTTTCCAAACATATACCGTACACAAGAAAATTTAAATTTGAATATGAATTAGCTTGAATGTTTGAATGGACCCAAAGTTATTTTATTTCTAGCTTGCACTACATAAGGTCGACTTTTGGAGACATATTTAACAGTACCTACTTTACTGACTCGCTTAACTTTGTTCCTAATTCGCATTCCAAAATTAAATGATTCTAATGTCGCCAGCACATCGAGCTACTACAATCTGTCAAATTTATTTAATAGATTTTCAACTTTATCGCCAAAGCATTAGGTTCAAGGTTGATTGGAAGAATTTGACAGTTTTGGGTACCTTGATGTGCTGGCGTCTGTACCTTTTTACAAAGTCGTACTATTTTTAGTACTGCAAAGAACTAATAATCGATAAGCTATAAGATTATATTTACCTTAATTGTAATTTCAGAATAAGTACTCATTTAATGTATACTCTTTCCTAATATTTTCAGAATGGTGAACATGAAAATCATTACAAATGCAAGAGGTCTGACTTATTCAATAAAGAACGATACATTTTGCTTTGGTCCAACGAAGAGTTTATTGGGTCAAGTTTTGAACTCATGACCTCTCAAAAGGCAAGGTTCAACGCCTTGGCTGCTTATGCTTATTGATTTTAACATAACCATTTTAAAAGCTTTGTTTCTATTCTGTACTAAAATGGAGAATATCGTTTGTATGAGAAAATGGGTAGGTATAGGAATGGAAGAAGATCAAGTAAACGATGGATGGATTAAATAAAAATAAAAAATAATGTTTACATAACCCACCACGTGAGTCCAGTGCGGGTTGGTAGATGTCACATGTCTATGAATTTTTGGTTCTAGGACATGCCGGTTTCCTCACGATGTTTTCCCCTCACTGTTTTGAGAGCAGCGGATATGGAATAATTTACAAAAAGTAAAGCGCCAGCCTGGATTCGACCTCCAACTCGGTAAGATGCGGCCGTTACCACTGAGCCACCACTGTATTCACGACGAATCTTAAAGTACGATTCTCGAAAGCAATATGAACCGAGGGTTTTTTTTTTGTAGGTGGGAAATCGTCAAATGACGTCTCCCGCTCTTGGGTGGAGCGGAAGGGCGTGTCAGACTTTTCATGACTAAAACCCACCCGTGTTCCTTCAGTTGCCGATGTGCAAGGATCACGGTATCTCTTTCGAACAAATCTCGCGACCCTGGCAGAACCGAGGGTTTTACATGAAATATATTGAATTCGTCTGTACAGTCGCACGCATGTCCATCTTAATACTTTAATCTTCGGCTGATCTAGCGTAGTACAGAGTTTCATTACAATAAAAACTAAAAAATCCAAGTTACACTCTTAAAAGTAAAGACAGTTAGGCTGGTACTGTATTTATTCTTTGAAAATTAACTTTCGCATTAACGTCATTCAGGATTCAAAGAAAGCCAGTCCTTTGATGTTATCGGCAAGGCTATGCGAAAAGCCTAATAAATCCTCTCTTATACACTCAAACACTTATTGACAGGACTGTACTTAAGTGTATGCTGTAAACGGTCACTGTTTTAAACAAACAAACATACAGATCATTAATGCCAGGAAGGCAATGTTTTGGAGGGTTTGCACAGAAAGTATTAGCTGGTTTATGTTGAGCAAATCTCTGAACGATCTGGCTTATTAATCGAATGTTGACTTAAATACCACTGAATAAAATATTAATTTTATTTGTCAATAATATCTTAAAACCGATTGGGAGCTAAGGCTTAACTCTTTCTACCCTTCAAATACTCGGCTTTATTAGTCGGTTCGCACAAAATACGTGTTAGGTAATGGACTCGTTTTGAACTTGTCGCAATATAGCTAGTTGAGAAAAAAAATCTTGCTCGATAATATCAGAAAATCGAACTAATGTCACTTTATTGCATGAAATTCAAAACTTGCCAATTGGATAATACGTATTTTTAGAGTTGTCGATTCGTCTACAAATAATCTAACTTTGTGCGAATGGCCCTCAGCAAATAATGTATTATTTAAAATTATCGATTCGTGCGAGTTGCGTAAAGGCTCGTGCAGACTAGCGCGACGCGACATCGCGCACGATTCGGTTATTCATATCCGTAGAACAATTTCTATGATCGCGTCGTGGCGCGACAGGTCACCCCTATGTGAACGGTCGCGCGCGTTTTCATAGAAATTGTTCTATGGATATAAATCGCTGATTCGCGCGCGACCGTCCGTTGCGTCGCGCTAGTCTGAACGAGCCTTAATGAGCCAAAAACTCATATCGTGCCACATAATTTTCGATGCAATGTATAGTTAAAATAGGTATTGTAATAGATGGTATAAATACTTTCTTCTGTTCTTTTTGTGTTTAAGTGGTCTGTTTGTAATCAGACATCTTTCAGTACTCAATCACAAAACATAAAATGCAAGACCAAAACCCCTTTACACAAACATACATACACCTACGTCATAACAAAACGTAAGCTAATTATGTCCTGCTGAGTGATACGGCTTGCTAATGCCACGGCTTTGACACGAGTTGACACGAGTTCCCGTGATTTATGTTCGCGTTGAAAGTGTGCTCGTAAGAAAGATTTTATATGCAAAATATTTATGGGCACGAAATTAGATTGATATTGTGAGTGATTGTATGTTGGGACTATAAAGTAAATGGCTCTACAAGATTATCGGAAAATGTACTGGTTAATATTCTTACTTCATCATCATCCTCTGCCGAGTCTTTTTGAAACTATGTTGGGGTCGGTATTAGTCTGATCAGATGCAGCTAAATACCAGTTTTTTTCATGGAGGGACAGCTAGTTTGACCTCCGCAACCCAGTTAACTATACTATATATATACTATATAATATTATAAAGCTGAGTTTGTTTGTTTGTTTGATTGATTAAACGCGCTAATCTCAGGAACTGCTGGTCCGAATTGCAAAATTATTTTTGTGTTGGATAGCCCATTTATCGAGAAAGGCTATAGGCTATATACTATCACGATACAATCAAAAGTAGCGGAACAGCAATGAAAAATGTTGCAAAAACGGGGAAAATTTATTCCTTTTGAGAGTTTCCGTTGCGTGCGCTGCGTAAACGGTTAAAGTAAAGCATCAATCATGTATGACGGAATTGTTCCTCTTAAAAAGTTCTAAAAAAAAGTGCGCGAGAGCATATGTCTATCTTTTAAGGTTGACTCACTATAACTCTTTTAATTGCTCAACACTACGTACGGGCCGGCGCGCGGCGATTCGATGCGACGGGGTGGGTCGCGAGAGCAAGAAATTTGACGCGGACGAAGTCGCGGGCAGAAGCTAGTTGAGTAATACGATAGCCCTTGGTTAGGCTGGTTGACAGACTTTTGGGCTTCTGATGACCCCTAATGGCTATCAAAGATCCACGACTGACAACCAGGACCTACGGATTTACGTGTTTTCGAGACCCAAGGGGGACTTGGTATGTTTAGACTGTCAACCATCACTGACCAACTGTCCGTATAATATTACGATAGTATTCATACTTCATATTCTCACTGCTGGGATACCGGCCTCCTCTCTGTGAGAGGAATTGGGCCGTAATCGACCACACGGGCCCATTGCGGGGTAGTAGATCTCACACGTCCTCGAAATTTTGATTCTAGAACATCGGTTCACGATGTTTTCTTCACCGTTTTGAGACCAATAGTGATGAAAAATTGTACATAAAGTAAACCCGCCACCGACAAGTCTTAAGTCGCTGCCGATTTCACTGGGCAACCACTCCCGAAGAATAAATTTCAATTTTTTTTACCAAAAAAATCCTATCACCCGACACTTAAGGGAATAATGTTCTAACAAAAAACCATGAACCCGTGGGCTCCCGAATACAAAATTAGTTTTTTTTATTCTATCGAATAAAATTTGAATAAATTTCTTGATACTGTGTTTATTACATTTTGATTAATGATAGGTTACCGATATTCATATCGTTGACATACCAAGTGTTAAGTCTAATTGATTATTTTGTAAAGCGATTTTTTTAATAACTTGAATTTGAATAGCGTGAATATGGGAACTTTTTAGAAGTATTAAGTTTCAATTCTAAATTATGAATAAGTTTAGAATATCATGTGAACAGGTTGTCATAAGTAAGATTTTCTGTCAAAGCATTGAGTAGGTAACTTGAAATTGAGTTTTTAATAAAGGGGTGAATTGGAATGACCGAGTAACTTATTTCAAGTTGGTTGCAGACAAGTGACTATCCCAGGGTCGATTGCTACCTGTGACAGGAATCTTTATGTTAACTCTAGTCCATTTTTGAGTTGAAAACATCCTTAACTGAATTAATTTTATACCAAAACTTGATTAGAGAGAGATTTTGTTTTGTTCTTACTTACCTAATTTATATCAAAATAAAAAGCTAGAGAGCTATGAAACGTAGTATTCTAGGTATCAACTAACAAATCGGGATAGGAATAAATAATTCCATCAGAAAAAAAAACTGATGTCACTTGGAAAGCGGTCACGCTAAAATGGAATCGGGCTAGACACATCTATCACTACCCAGATGACCAGTGGGCCAAACTTACGATCCATTTGGTCCCTTTCCGGCTGAAATGATGATGATGATGAATGATGAGTCCCTTTTAATGGCTAGCGACATTGCGGTAGGCCCAGACGGTGATAGCGAGATAAACTAGACTTCTTCAACAGGAAAGTACTTAGTTGCTTTAAACAGAGAGAAGTGGAAAAAGAGTATGGTAGCCTTTACCCTCCAGTGGAACATCACAGGTTTTTTAAAATAAAAATTTGAGGTTTCTTCCCAAAGGTACCTACCATAATTTGTTCCAAATTCAATTAACAAAAACAATCCACCGAATCACACCCAATTTTCAAATCAACATAAATATTCAAAATAATAAAAGGTAGCGTTCGATCCAAATCATAGATTAAAAATAAAGATTGAAAAAAAGATAACTGGGGCATTATTTATACTGTATTAAAAAAGGTAAGTGTATCATTATTTATATTGTATTAAAAAGTTGTATGGCTACCGGGCGGAGTTGATTGACCCGCCGGTCACTCGGCGCGGCGCAAGCGCATCTCTCTAAGTTTTTTGTACCACGAGTCACGACACATGAGACCCATTGTATGATAGTTTTTGATGGGATATTATTTTATGGTGTGAAATATAAATGGTTTTTCGATACGGATGAGAGTTGATATTCATTTTATATATTTGTTTTTTTTTCAGATGTTTTTTATTTAACTGAACAAGCCAAGAGTAATTCTTCGAATAGCTGGTATCCAGACGACAAATATTTGAAGAAAGTAAGTAGGATCCATTTTTTTATTACTTTATAGGGCTGCTCGAAACCTTGATCTCACCTAATAAAAAAACCAGCCAAGTGCGAGTCGGACTCGCGCACCGAGGGTTCCGTACAAACCTGTAGGTATTCACGGTTTATGCATAAGGCTTGTGTTTATGAAATTAAATCCTATTTTTTTAATTTTTATATTTGAGTTGATTGAATGAAAGGTAGCTTGCGGTTTACAATTTATGACGTATAAAAAAAAAAACTACTTACTAGATCTTGTTCAAACCAATTTTCGTTGGAAGTTTATATAGCAATGTTACATCATATATTTTTTTTAGTTTTATCATTCTCTTATTTTAGAAGTTACAGGGGGGGGGGACACATTTTACCACTTTGGGAGTGTCTCTCGCGCAAACTATACAGTTTAGAAAAAAATGATATTAGAAACCTCAATATAATTTTTAAAGACTTATCCATAGATACCCCACACGTATGGGTACGATGAAAAAAAATTTTTTGAGTTTCAGTTCTATGTATGGGGAACCCCAAAATTTTTTGTTTTTTTTCTATTTTTGTGTGAAAATCTTAATGCGGTTTACAGAATACATCTACTTACCAAGTTTCAACAACATAGCTCTTGTAGTTTCGGAAAAAAATGGCTGTGACATACACGGACAGACAGACAGACAGACAGACAGACAGACAGACATGACGAATCTATAAGGGTTCCGTTTTTTGCCATTTGGCAACGGAACCCTAAAAAGGATGGTCAAGGTCCAGATCCAAGGTCCAAGGTCCTGATGGAAGAAAAATGCCCAGAAGAAACCTGTTCACCCTTGCTACGAAGGCAACTGTGGTAGGGAACACTGACTCTGGCAGAGAGTTCCACACTTTGGCTGTGAGCATAATGAATGTGGAAGAGAAGCGCTGCGTACCCCTACAGACTCTTTAGAACAACTGGCATTAAAACTACGCAGGTATGAAGACAAAATACATTTCCATTTCATACAGCAAACTACATGTCCACAAAAATGACTTATTTATTCCACTTTACGCCTTGCATAAACGATTAAAACTGTACTTTAAAATAAAAATAATATAATTTTCCTACAGACCACGTGTCCCGTTTTATTATGTTTTATATAAAAACAAACCGTAAACTTGGCGCCTGATAAATTGTCCGGCGTAAGTGCGACGTATTGTAGGTCGAGTGGCCCAAGGTATGGGCTGAGAGATTCAGGGTCTTATTATAAAGCAAGGATTTTTTTTAGACATGGTTTAAATCAGCGAGCCAGTTTTTGAATTTAGAACTCTATGCCTTTCTTTTGACACAACCAACAACTTATCGCGTAGTTTTGCGTTAAGAACTTTACCCAAATCGTAATACAGTAGGTAATGCACATAATGGCTAGAATAAAGAGAAGATCGCATTTTCTAATAAGAAAAAAAAAACCGGCCAAGTGCAAGTCGGACTCGCGCACCGAGGGTTCCGTACAAATCTGTAGGGATCCTTGGTTTATGCTTATGAACTTAAATGTTTTTTTTTTTAATTTTTATATTTGAGTTCATTGAATGAAAGGTAAATTGCGGTTTACGATTTATGACGTATTAAAAAAAAACTACATACTGGATCTCGTTCAAACCAATTTTCGGTGGAAGTTTACATGGTTATGTACATCATACATTTTTTTGAGTTTTATCATTCTCTTATTTTAGAAGTTACGGGGGGGGGGACACATTTTACCACTTTGGAAGCGTCTCTCGCGCAAACTGTTCAGTTTAGAAAAAAATGATGACCATTGACCATTTTTAAAGACCTATTCATAGATACCCCACACGTATGGGTTTGATGAAAAAAAAAAATTGAGTTTCAGTTCTAAGTATGGGGAACCCCAAAATTTATTATCTTTTCTCTATTTTAGTGTAAAAATCTTGATGCGGTTCACAGAATACATCTACTTACCAAGTTTCAACAGCGTAGCTCTTATAGTTTCGGAGAAAAGTGGCTGTGACATACGGACGGACAGACAGACAGACAGACAGACAGACAGACGGACAGATAGACATGACGAATCTATAAGGGTTCCGTTTTTTGCCATTTGGCATCGGAACCCTAAAAATGTGCTTATTTCTTTGGAAGTAGAACAACCATTGGGTACCTATCTAAGGCTGAACGAAAATTGAAAACGTCATAGATAGATAAATGAATGAATTTATCATTGAAAACATCAGTAGGATTGAATTGAATATTTGGTCCTTTTCTGAGTAGTTTTCGGAAAGCCACTGCGCAACAGAACATGAGATTGTCTAAAGTGGAAATGTAAATCAATAATTCACGTATAGATAACATTTATTATACCTAGCTAATTATAAAAATATGTATTTTAAATAAGCAGGGTTGGTTGTCATAGTACGTACTGGAAATGTACCTAGGAGTAGTTATCAACAGGGGCAGCACTAGCGCCGCCATTTTGATGCAATATTAATTAACACACAATTTATCTTATTTTTTTAGATTCACGCCTTGGTTAAATTCGCTTAAGCTTATTTGATTTACCGATAAACTTGGCTTCTTCTTTGTACCACACAAAACTCGGTTAGCGAAAAAACCGGTAGCAATACAATTTGCAATCAATTCGCATGAGATATTAGTAATTTTATCACGCAATGGACGGCCATTAACATCGTCTGAATTATGGCTGTAAAAATCATAAAGGTTCATTTTCTTAAACTGGGTGAGTGTGGTTTTTAACCTGATTATGTTGAAGAATGTCTTCTTAACAACTGTGGTAAACCAACTGGATAGTAATAATGAGGTATTATTTAGTACTAGCTTCAGCCCGCGGCTTCACCAAGTTGAAATGTCAAAAAGTAGCTTATGTAGGCCTCATGGTTCAAAGTATTCACCCGTAGTAGCACACCGAATTTCGTCAATATTGATCCAGCCGTTTTGGAGGCTAGCCGGAACAAACAGACGACAATTTAAAAAATATAAAAATATTCT
The DNA here is from genome assembly GCA_932294355.1 of Aporophyla lueneburgensis. Classification (NCBI taxonomy): domain Eukaryota; kingdom Metazoa; phylum Arthropoda; class Insecta; order Lepidoptera; family Noctuidae; genus Aporophyla; species Aporophyla lueneburgensis. Next base: position 21,731,365 of record OW028758.1, on the reverse strand, counting down.
AAGTAAGTACCTACTATCATTATGCATTTAGTTAAAGCTGTTATTTTAATTTTACACACAGATTTAATAACGGTGAAGGAAAACATCGTGAGGAAACCGGCATTTCCTAGAACCAAAAACTCGAAAACATGTGACATCTACCAACCCGCACTGGGCAGGCGTAGTAGATTAAAGCCCACTGCCGCTCACCGAGAGGAGGCGTGTGTCCCAGCAGTGGGAACATTATAGGCTAATTATGATGACCGTTATCACTAAGCTACCAATACTCGTATTTGGTTCCTTTTAGAATCCTTTAAATATTGTATGTTATTGGTAGTATAGTGTTTTACGAGTATAACTGTATTCTCTCTATGTAATCGACAGAAAGAAAGAAGATAGAAAAATTGTTTATTCTGCACAAACAAAACTCACAATATAAAATAGTAACAAAAAAAAGTAATAAAAAATACACACGTATAAATTAGCCAAAAGCCCCGTATTCAACTTTAAAATGGTTGTGCAATATTTCCAATTGCTTGTTGATGTCATGTCTATGGACCAAAGACAATACAGATAGATTTGCGTTATGACATTGACGATTACTTAATAACATAAAACAAAAACAAAATTGCCGAATGCAGAGTGCATTATTGGCTATTTTTGTGATAAATCCATACTCCATACTTAATATTATAAATGCAAAAGTAACTCTGTCTGTCTGTCGGTCTGTCTGTCTGTCTGTCTGTCTGTCTGTCTGTCTGTCTGTCTCGCTTTCCTGCTAAAACTACTGAACCGATTTAAATGAAATTTGGTACACAGATAATTTAGAGCCTAAGAAAGGACATAGGCTACTTTTTATCCCGGTAGTATGTTCCCGCGGGATAATTTCCGACCTCCACGCGGGCGAAGCCGCTGGCAAAAGCTAGTATACCATAAAAATTAGAACACTTGAGCCGTGCGTCGTATCTGTGCAAGAACAGGTCGTTGCTCAACAAAATGCTGTGACTACCTTCGATCAAAAATGTACTAGATTCCCGATGAGCGCTTCAAAAACGGCCCGAAAAATAAGAGCACAAATATTTTTGTGCTCTTATTTGAAATTAGTTTGGTCCAATGATAGCCAACGGTAAGACGTCCTAAATGCCGCAGCACGCGTTCAAAAATTGTATAAATAACCACTGTAGCACCAAGTTTTTGGAAGGAATATCTTTTTTTCCATAAGTTTAAATCTTTAAGTGTTTTTCATAAAATAAAAACAATCAAATAGTAAATATAAATCATTTAGCAAATACATATTATGATTGTTTGACCAATGTTTGCGACAACGCACCAACTATTGTAACAAACATTGTCTGTTCTGGAACAGAGAATGCATGAAGTAGTATTGTAATTTTATATTTTATTTTTGTTTGTAGATTTCCAAGCGAGCCATTTCGCTGTGCAGAATGGGTATCTATTGTAGCGAAAGAAAGAGGAGAAGAAATATACAAACCTTATAAAAATTCATATATGAACTTTAATTTAAATGAAAAAATAATTTGATTTAATACAAATTTAACTTCTAAATACTGGTACATAAAAGTAGACGTACCCATTTTTTATACGGGTGGATCACATTGATTTAACCCGCACTTAATTAAATAAAATAACTATTATACTATTTTAGTCCTACTACTTTTTTAAATCGATTAAAAATGTTTACCACCATCAAAACGTACCTTTTCACCTAAAAAATTATATTCTGCAACTCTACGTCTTTCCATACGTACTGTGTTCTGAACATTGAAATGTAATACCAAGAACTACGTCTAGTTCCAAAATAGAGTAAGCACGAAATTGTCAACACATTGTTTTTAACCATATTGCTTAGACTTTAAGTTTCAGTTTAGAATAAATAATTTTGTACTTATATCAAAATGACTTTTGATTTTTAAGGGACATTTTAAATTTATTGCTCTTTACCTTTCTCCGATGACAAAAGGACTTAAATATGAATATTTTGCAATCGTAATTATGCTTTATGTTTGAGTGTTAAGGATTATAATAAACTGAACTTGTTATTATTATGAAACGTTTTTCTATATTTCGTAGTAAGAAATATAAATGTGTAAGTGTGTACAAACGTGGCCACTTGAGCGCCTTATTTTTGTTCCTGATCCTTTATCTAGTGCTATTATTGATCGAAGGTGACTACAGATGAATCTATCAATCTCCTATCAGATTTAACCTAAGATTCTAATACATTTCGTACAAACCCAACAAAGACATAAAACAATCTAACCCTAACCTATATCATTTCACCACGTCCATCTATTCTGAAAATAGCAGCACCAATTATAAATTTTACAACAATACGCTCAGACACTACGCAGACCGTACCGAGCAGACCCGAGTGTACCCGAACATTGCCGAGGGCGGGACAAAAAGTGACGCCAGATGGTCATGACCTGCGTCAACGTGTTACGAACTTACATTTCTCATAATACTAGGTGCGGTTACCATGTTTGTTTGGAAAGTTGGGACAGTATTGCTGAAAAATAAAAGGTTTACATTGTATAGTATGCCCATCTCCTGGGTCCATACTCCGTTCCAGCTTAAACTTCTCAGCAGCTACCATGTGGGGTTAATATTTACATAGTATAAAACAAAGTCGCTTCCCGCGCAACGGATTTTAATGCGAATACGATACGGTTTTCATCAACAGACAGAGTGATTTGAGAGGAAGGTTTGTATGTCTATACTAATATTATAAAGAGGAAAAGTTTGTATTTTTGTTTGTTTGTTTGTAATGGATAAACTAAAAAACCACTGCACCGATTTTAAAAATTCTTTCACCGTTAGAAAGCTACATTATCTGCGAGTAACATAGGCTATATTTTATTTAAAAAAAATAGGGGTCCTTAAGATATTTGGGTTTTTCGGACCCAAGGTGTAAAAAATCATCCTTATTAATATGTCTTCGAAGTACCAGGTTGTCATAACTTGGTAGGAGCTCACCTAACATGGGTGTGTGATAGCTAGAAAACGCTTTATGTCTTCGAAGTACCAGGTTGTCATAATTTGGTAGGAGCTCACCTAACATGTGTTTTATTGATTCTGAGGCGGTACGAAGTTCGCTGGGTCAGCTAGTATCATGTGATCCGCAGGCGAAGCCACTAGCGATAAGCTAGTTAAAATATGAATAAAACCTACTTGCGTAAAATTTAGAAAATTATGTTGGGGCTACTATGTTGGGGCCAGTTTCCAGTCATACCGGATGCAGCTAAATACCAGTATTTTACTTGGAGTGACTGCCTATCTGACCCTTACAACCCAGTTACTGGGAAATACGATATCGTTTGATAAGACTGGTTGTCAGACCTTCAGACTTCTTTGACGTCTCGTATCGACTGTTAGAGATACGGACCAATTGCACAACGTGCTTTACGAGGCACGAAAGGGTCTCGGTATGTGAAGTTGGTCACCCATCTACAGATCAACTGCAGCAAGTGTGGCTTAACCTGATTTATCGACTTATGCAAGTATTATTACTTAGCCACAAACCCTCACTATTTTCAAACTAAATGGTATATAGATATTCGTTATTTAGGCTAAGAGACATAAAATAATATTATTAGTATGTACAAATATATAAATGCAGATATCAAAGAATCACAGGGCATCAAAAAACTCGTCCGCATTGCTGTCAGTAGGAACAGTGGCCAAAGACTTTGTATATTATTTAAAAAAAATAGTTTCAGGACTTATCCACAACCACAGAATAGTTCAGACACCGAGCATAAACAACGAAATGCCAGTCCCCAAGAACTGCCCGCTGTATTTATCAAACTGAAAATAACTTTCGTATTGTAAACAGAAATATTTTTGTTTACTACAAACGATTCGCTCCGTTGAAAGTTCACTAATTTGACGGTGCCTTTATTTTTAATTTTGATGCAAATTGAGTTGTTGTTCTGAAAGTCGGGGGAAGTGTTGATGTAGTGTCTGTTAATGTTATTAGAATTGTTGAAGGTCTTATTGTACTGAACTGTGATGAAGGAAATGTTTCAGACATTCTTCAAATTAATGAAACTTTTAAAACTAATGAAGAGAGATTAAAGGGGAATCAAATGGAGAGCTCGTGAAATTCATATTTTCATTCGACCGTACCAATATACTTATTAAAATCATCAATACAACTTTCTTAATTAATTAAATTCTGTTTATTTACTTTTTCATGAAAAAGTAATTTAATGCGATAAAATGAAATAAGAGGGTATTGATGATTTTAATGATAATAATTCTGTAAGTACATACGTGGTACGGTCATGAATGATATTTTAGTCAACATACAGCCTGAGATTGACGTGTAAATTGCAGAAAACGTAAGAACATTTGAATTTTGCAGGGTTCTTTATCTCATTAAACAAAATAAGGCGATCTTATCTAATAATAATTTAAGTAACCGAAGGTCATGGGAACAACTTTCGAGGATTACGATAGGATTTGACTTATTTTGATATAATGAGTTTTCACTTTCAGGTTATTAGATGGTCAAACGCGGATATAAAGGACTAGTTTCTGTCCGCGACTTCGTCCGCGCCAAATTTTTGGTCCCGTGACCCTTCCCGTCGCATCGATTTGCCTACCAGTTTTCGTCCACTTTTCGTTGCTGCTCGCTCCTTTTGAGTTATAGTGAGTCAACCTTAAAAGATAGACCTATGCTCTCGCAGACTTTTTTTTAGAACTTTTTAAAAGGAACAATTTCGTCATACATAATGTTTGCGTTACTTTAACCGTTTACGCAGCGCACGCAACGGAAACTCTCAAAATGAAATAAATTTTCCCCGTTTTTGCAACATCTTTCATTACTGCTCCGCTCTTCTTAGTTGTAGCGTGATGTTATATACCTTATAGCCTCCCTCAATAAATAGGCTACCCAACACAGAAATATTTTTTCAATTCGGACTAGTAGTTCCTGAGATTAGTGCGTTCAATCAAACAAACAAACAAACAAATTCTTCAGCTTTATAATATTAGTATAGATAATGTGATCAAAGTGGTGTGGTAAACTTTAGAACTGTTTGCAGTTGAGTGTCAGACGGTATTTAAGAATAAAACATAATTCACGACCTTAATACGTGTACATACGGTACAGAATTATAATCATTAAAATTATCGAAACTAAGCTCAAGATCATAATTTTAATCTCATTGAAAGATTGTTTCAAGAAAAAGTCGGTTAATAAATAATAAACATACAACCTAACGATGACGACAAATTACAAAAACACGTAAGGAAAGTTAATTACGGTAGATTTCCTAACGAATCCTCTTTATGGAAATATCAAATATCAACTAATATTTTATCACATAATGTGCTGACAAATATGCAAGACTAGAACAAGACATAGGGGAAGTACGGCCAAAATGACATAGACGGACAAAATGACACACAAGCTTTTTTCGAAATTGGCGGGCTATAATCCTGCAGTTGGCATATCATTATGTGACGCCGGCCATGGTGGAATACCTGTTAAGTTTATACCGCCATTCACTTAGTCACGCCGAAGTTACTTGCAGGAAAGCGTTTTGTGCGCATAAAAGTTTTTTATTTTTATTGATTTAGTCCTGTTTTTGATCAGTTTCTCGTGGTTTCTATTACATCTTTTGTAGTAAATTCAAAAAGTGTAGCATTATGCTGCATTACTTAAAAGTATTTATTTATAAATCTCGTGTTTATAGTAATTATGACTTAATTAGTGTTTAGATAACCTGTGGGGCAAAACGACATACTTACATTCGGGGCAAAACGACATACCTTTATTCAATGATGAGGGTTTCAATGTTGAATCGAACTACGATAACGATCCTTAAAAGCAGTCAGAAAAGAGGTGAACCCAAGTACAGAAGACTCATTACGCTGAGGACTCGAATGTAGAATATTTCCAGCTGTGTCGAACGGTGATGATGATGACTGCGCATGCGTTTATTGTAACCACCTCTTTTCCCGTTCCAAGCCCAACGAGTGGTGGCTACGGTGCAACAATTGTTCTCTTTGGGCTGATATTTAATATTTTGTGAAATATGTACTTCATAATTTTCGTTTTCATTATGTATGTCATTTTGTCCGTACTATATGGACAAAATGAATTTTCTTAGAGGCTTCGATTAATTTAAATTATATTTTTTATATGGGTCCTATTCAATTATGAGTTTACGTAGGTTAAAACTTATGAACCAAAGATGATTATTCAACCTAAACAGTGATTGTAACTATGTTAATTAAAAATATATGATTAAAAAACAAAACCGTATGTCATTTTGGACGTACTTCCCCTACGTTTAGTTAATAAGTCCATATTATATTTAAAACACGTAAGTAAACACCACTATAGTTTCGAACAAAGCAATCAACTCAATAACCAAGATACAGCCAAAGTTAATTTTAAAACAAATTGCTCACAACATTGTCATAAAAACCAGTATAACAACAACCATTTATTTAAACACTTACATCGAAGTTGAAGACCAAATTGTGCTGGCCATATTACTTAGGAACACCAATTTAAGAAGACCCGTTGTTTCAGATTTTATAGTTGAAGGTGGAAGGTCAAGTTATACTGGTAGTATTAACGTATTTTATTCACGTTTTGACACAATCGGTCAGTCGCCTTACGACCATGTACGTGGTCGGACGTGCGTATGCATGCATATGAGACATATAAATTATGAAAGCCAATATTTTGCTTTGTTTAACAGAAGACAATATAGTTAAAATAGTAGTTTATTACGTTCTATATTGTTGCAATGCAATGTAACAGTTAAGTCTGTGTAAACAGAGTTCCTATTAGCATATTTTTACATTGACATGTCTATTTCAATGTTGCCCACTTTGTATTTATGATTGTGTCTGGTCTTCCGTTGTTCATTGACTGTTACTTACAAGACTCGTAGTTAAAAGTTCAAAAAATAATTCACGCCATCTTCCTTTGTATCGATATGATTAGGAAACCTCAAAGTTTTCTGGGTTATAACTACCATTAACCTGATGAAAATAATTTAATATGGGTCTATTCAATCAACTCAACACTTCTGAAGATCGAAGGTACATCTGGATTGCCGGTATGCGGTCGCCACGCCAGGAGTCTTCTGCTCTACCGGCCATCGGTCCTTCGACAGACATGGCCAGTCCACTGCTACTTCAGTTTGCGTACTCTGTAGCCATGTCAATAACTCCAGTTCTTTTGCGGATAAATTTATTTTTGTTTTCATCCATCAAATAAACCCCAAACATAGCCTGATCCATAGCGTGCTGAGTGACCTTGAGTTTCTGGATCAGCCGTACTACTATCCATACCAAATTTTGGGCACTGTATGTCTAACATAAGATCTTTAACTAGTGCAACGTGCTTCGTTGCACTAGTTAAAGACTTAGCTCTCACTAGTTAGCCTCTAAACATTGCCGGATAGACAGTGAGAAGACTTGACGAAGTTTATATGTTCAATCATATATTCATATCTTAGTTCAATCATTGTTCCTAACACTACCAATTGCTAAGTCTAGCTTAAGTCACCCCTAGCCATTTAACTACAAGACATGATTTTAAATACGTACCATCTTCATGTCGTTTAGTTGTCATCTTAATGACTAGATTTGTATGTCTAAAGTTATATCTAAGCTGACTAGATCATGGGCTTGGCTTGGCTAGTTAATATCTATCAGTCCTTCGGCGAGGCTTGTATCTAAATATTAGTGTGGTGTGGTCTTTTTTTATCCGTAGACTAGTTCTTTTTAGGGTTCCGTTGTCAAATGGCAAAAAACGGAACCCTTATAGATTCGTCATGTCTGTCTGTCTGTCTGTCCGTCCGTCCGTATGTCACAGCCATTTTATTCTGAAACTATAAGAGCTATGCTGTTGAAACTTGGTAAGTAGATGTATTCTGTGAACCGCATTAAGATTTTTATACTAAAGTAGAAAAAAAACAATAAATTTTGGGGTTCCCCATACATAGAACTGAAACTCAAAAATGTTTTTTTTTCATCAAACCCATACGTGTGGGGTATCTATGAATAGGTCTTCAAAAATGGTAATGAGGTTTCTAATATCATTTTTTTCTAAACTGAATAGTTTGCGCGAGAGACTCTTCCAAAGTGGTAAAATGTGTGTCCCCCCGTAACTTCTAAAATAAGACAATGATAAAACTAAAAAAAATATATGATGTACATTACCATGTAAACTACCACCGAAAATTGGTTTGAACGAGATCGAGTGAGTAGTTTTTTTTTAAAACGTCATAAATCGTAAACCGCAATTTACCTTACATTCAATCAACTAAAATATAAGAATTAAAAAAAAAAAATATTTTTAAACCGAGAATACCTACAGGTTTGTACGGAACCCTCGGTGCGCGAGTCCGACTCGCACTTGGCCGGTTTTTGTGATCAGCATTCATTCACAACCACTCGATACGCTTCCGTAGCAAACTGAATATCATTCGATCCACTAAACGCTGTTCAAAAATCCAAAGCCCGAAAATGTCAGTTTAACAAATAGACGATTGCTACTCTTCTGGCAGCTGTTTGCTGTCGGCGCAAAGTAAGTCCGGTAATCGAAATGTATCATTTTCGATACAATAGCCAGTCGAATGCCTATGCTGAATTCCTTTTCGTTATCTATGTCCCTTGTGATGTTGGACGTAAAGAATAGTACCATTCGATTTCTACCCGTGGGTTTCGTAAGACGCGACTAAGGGCTAGAGAATGGGCAGCAGCGTTCTCTACGCGTTTTGCGACCATTCTGCGATCAACAACCCACCCCGTCAGTTGGGGGAGGCCTATGTCCAGCAGTGGACGACTTTCGGCTGAAATACTGATGATGATGATGATCGATATTAGTCATCGTGAAATAGCAAGACATTATTTGACAAAACATCCTGATGTTGCTAGAGACTCAGGCAGTTATAAAAATACACTGAAGAAATGAAATGAATTGCACTTATCCCAGCGTGGTTTGACCAGACTCGATTAATCGAATGAACCCCGAGATTTGCACTAGCCCCTGAAGCGTTATGATTCATGGTGCTACATAGGCCATTGCACATCAAGAAGTAGACCGGGGGGAGTTATAAAAATACACTGAAGAAGTACATAAATACGTAAAAAGAGCTACAAACTTCTGATGAGCATAATCAAAATCAGTGCGCTGACCCAAAATTTATAGCCTCTTTAATTTAATCAGAATCAAAAGAACATAACTTTTAAGGTCTTTTAATATTACAAGACCCAATAAAAACTCAAACAGAATAATAAACATTTTGCTATCGTCATTTTGGTTCCATGTAAAAATCGATGCGATGTTAACCAAAAACTGATAAGTTTTATTGAGACAATCAAAATGTAATTTTGAAAGTATATATGTATATATTATTCAAGAGGATATTGCTTAAAATAAACAGTAAACAAACGTAAAGGTCGCAAATATAGAACCTGTTTAAGGAACACGTTTTGGTTTAATTTATAAGAGGGAAGCGACCTGCAAAGTTTGACCTTATATTATGTTCTCAATTACAAGGTAAAAGTCACTATCAGTCCAGTTGATTTAAAGAAAACACAATAATATACCGAATCAAACATGCTACTAGAGAAAATGAATAGGGTAGGGAAATAACAGTTTGACTTAGACTTCTAGGCAGTGAACATAGTGGTACACAGAAACAATAGGCTATTATTAGCACAATAAGTAAAGATACTGCCTCGCTGGTCTAGTAGTTGCAAACGCTACTGCTAAGCATGAGGTCCAGGATTCGATTCTCAAGTCAAGGAAAGTGTTATTGGATTTTATAACCGACGAAAAGAAAACGGAGGAGTTTCTCAATTCGACGCGTATATTTTGTTTTTTTTTTTATGTAGGTATGACCACGCATAACTTTTTACATAGTCGTCCGATTGTGATAATTCATTTATTGGAAAGAGTATACTTCAAAGGTGGTCCCATATAAATTTGGAAAACAAAATCGAACCTTAAGGGTCGGAAAACAGGGGATGATTGATTGTTCACTCACTGATTGTAATGTTTAACTACGCATAACTTTATACAGAGTAGTCCTATTTTGATATATTAAAAGTTTTTATTTTTTATTGGATAGCGTATACCTTGCCAAGTATTATTAGTACATTAAAGGCACAAAAAATTATAAAATAAAAACTTTTTAACAAAAAATTAAACCGCCGAAAAAACTGAAAATCAAAAATAATAAACCTTCAAAATTTTGGGCCGGTTAAACTTTTTGTTAAAAAGTTATTCTATCTTGAATTTCACAGTAGCTGCCTAAAATCTGCATTTTAGCCCGACTGATAGTAATAGGCTCGCCCTTTTTACGTGGGGCTTAAACATAACTGGTGTATTGTCGGTACCTACTGTAGGTACACATACATATGCCCAACCTTTCGTGGAAACAAGGCATGATGTTATGTAATCTATCTTCTAAACTAATATTATAAATGAAAAAGTAACTCTGTCTGTCTGTCTGTCTGTCTCGCTTTCCTGCTAAAACTACTGAACCGATTTAAATGAAATTTGGTACACATATAGTTTAGAGCCTGAGAAAGGACATAGGCTACTTTTTATCCCGGTAGTATGTTCCCGCGGGATAATTTCCGACCTCCACGCGGGCGAAGCCGCTGGCAAGAGCTAGTTAAACATAAACAATGTATTATGTTACCACTATATTGTAGGCGTGGGTCGCCGAAACATACTCGAAGATAGGTCATAAGGCAGTAGTCACGTCTATCGCTTTCTGCACATCACTTACACCACAAAACCTGACCAGACTGGCAAAGATCCCGTTAATTTTACAGTCCTTACACAAATAACACATTATGATTCGGCCTGGGTCGCCGAATTCGATGGTCGATAATCCATAAATGGTACTCCAAGACAGTTAGGTAAGTGTCAACTTAACACCGTCAACACTAATGTAGAAGCTTCTGAATATAATGTTTCTAATGAAAGATAAGACGAACATAATTGTGGGGTAATGAACTTGGGTGGGCAGGTTCAGGACCAAGGGCAAAAGGACCAAGCTTTTTGCATTGAAGGTATTAATGAAATGAGGAACAGGTGGGTAGTAGCATTGGGTAAAAATAATATCGGACTGTGAAAACCTGATTAATCTAAGGGTGAAGGAGGTTAGATGGCATACAGTGTGCGTATAACACTTACGTCTAAATGATAAAAGAACCGGTCAGGCGCGTGCTGATGAGCCCAGGACCAGTTTGTGCACTTCAATATATAATATAATACGACTGAACGCTTTAGATGAAGAGGAGGATAACTTATTGACAAACAAAGCATTGCAAAAGCTGAATAAATAGAAACAAATAAACTTGATTAAACGAAGACTGTCAGCCGTCATAACAACAAAATTTTAATCTATTGTATTTATCACATCAATGTACCAGCAGACGATAACAATAAAATTGAAAACGTACTATAAAAATAATATGCATATGACATATACAAATGTAAACAAAATGTTGACATTCAACTTGTACAGACTTGTAGACCTTGATTACTATAGCCCTACGCAACACTGCAAATGCAGAAAAATTATAACTCTCCCGACCTTTATAGAAAATGCAACCTTATCTCCTTGAAAGCAGGCTTCAAAATTGCTAAACCAAACACAGGCGGTTGAGTTAGAACAAGTTGTAGATCCAAGCATACATGTGTGAGTTGAGTGTATTAAGGCGTGTTTTTACTGAAAATGGAAACTGGAAAACCGTTTGTCGATACAACTGTCCTTGGCATTACTTGAGCAGAGTTTATTTATACGTATATAGATATGTATGATAATATCCTTATATGCACAGTCAAACAGTATAACAAAAATGCTATATGCGTTTGTGTTATATGAGAATAATCTGAATTAGTCATGCTTGCAAAAATTACGCAATATATCTGAGAAAACACAATATATTGACAAAAAGACACGTTACCTGTACAAATTCAGCCAAACGTAACTACCTTATTTTCTACTATATTGGACGAACATTTCGAAGAACCTTTTACACTTTTGATGATGAGAAAGGCACACACATCTATATTCATATTCATATCTTTATTTGCATCTATCATCGTCATCATTATGATCAGCCTATAATATTCCCACTGCTGGGACACAGGCCTCCTCTCGGTGAGAGGGAGTTGCCCCGTACGGGATGGTAGATGTCACATGTCTTCGAATTTTTGGTTCTAAGGCATGCCGGTTTCCTTACGATGACTTCTTTCACCGTTTTGAGAGCAGTGGTGATTAAATAGTTTACACAAGTAAAGCGCCTGCTTGAGTTTGAACTTACGACCTACTACTCGTAACTCGCGGCCGTTACCACTAGACCACAACTGCTCTAGTACATCTAATTATTAACTTATTACATTATTGTTTCCAAGAATATTGGCTTAATGATTCAAGCAACCACAAAATGAAAACTTTAAACATTTTCTCAAAGTTTTTTACATAAACTAAAAATGTTATAATAACACCCACTTCACGATATTATTCATAAACACGTGTGAGCAGACAGCTTGGCGACTGAGCTCTTTGTTTGCCATAAACTCACGTTCAGCTTATGAATAACAGCTTGTAAATCTCAAGGCCCGAAAACGGCCTTTGCGAATAATATTTGAAACAAGTGTTTTTGGTGAAGTAATTTTCTTTGAATATTGCTATGACTGATCCGTGTTAGTATTGACACAAGTGACTGTATCATCAAAGGAATTGGAAATTGATCTGTAAGAAAAGGCGTACAACTAAACGAATAGGTTTATGTAGAAGAAGTAGTTTTAGTAGTTAACTACTTTAAAGCGTAGCAGGTACCTATAGAGGAGATTAACAAGCAAGAAATTTTAATTCAAAATATTGTTACGAAAAATTGGTAAGATCATTCATGTTGAGAGAAGGGGAGAGAGGAAGTTTTTAGCTTTAAAAAATAATAAAGTAGAGCACTGGATTAGTTTAGACAGTAGACTTTCTTGAACATAGAGTTAGATACATTCGTTACATTGTAGTAATTATTAAGAAAGTTGGCCTACCCATGCAGCCTTTTCTGTCAAATTAATCACTACCTATTTGTGTCCATACTTCAACAACATTCAAAACGACCTCAACAGGGTGTTCATAAATCTCCATTTCAGTAACCAAGGCACCATTAGTGGTGAATTCCATTACGACAGATCACGACCACCAGCTGCGTGCGCGCATGTGTCACTGTACCACAGAAATAACTGGACTAATCTTGCTAGACTTTACGGCGTCGACGACCAAAATGGTCAACGGGAGTACCAAAGTTGGACATGGAATTTTCCACTTAGCTAGCACAAAAATAGAGGCTGAAATCCTGTGAACGGATGGTGGTGGAGAGTGGATTGAAAAATGAGGTCTAATGGTTTTGGAGTAAGGTGGAGAATTCAATGGATTTGAAATAAGTGTAGCTTGTATTGTCATTGATGCTGTTAAAGTTGCAGCAAAAAGAACAATACGTACAGTTCTGTTTGAATTGGTATAGTTGTAACGTTTTGTGAAGTAAATTGAAGAAAATGTTGGACGTTTGTAAGCTAATACTAAATTGTATGTTGAGCTTGCAATGTTGTTGGCTACGTTTACTTAGAATTCGAAGAAAACAAAGACTCTTGCTATTTCCAAACCTAAACACGCTGCTAGCTAACTAATGGAAAGACGCATATAAAATGATCTTTATGTATCTTAATATGTTTAGGTACATATATATAACGTTTCTGACTTTATTTTGGACATAACTGACATAAAATAAATAAAAAATAAATATCTTAGGACAACCAACACACCGTTATCTGATCCCAAACTAGGCAGAGCCTGTACTATGGCAACCAGACAACTGATAAATATACTTATATATTTCTAAATACATACATATTATAGATAAATTACACCCAGACACAGAACAAATGATCGTGCTCATCACACAAAGATTTGTCCTGGGTGGGAATCGAACCCACGACCTCAGTCATAGCAGTCAGGGTCACTAACCTGGACTTATAGTTCATACTAGCTTCTGCCCGTGACTTCGTCCGCGTCAAATTTTTCTCCCGCAACCCTTCCCGTCACATCGAATTTCCTGCCAGTTTTCATCCATTTTTCGTTGCTGCTCCGCTCTTTTCAACCCTATAGCCTTTCACGATAAATAAGCTACCTAATACAAAAAGATTTTTTCTATTCGAACCAGTAGTTCCTGAGATTACCACCTTAAACCAAACTGTTCAACTTTATAATATTATATTTATATAGTATAGATAAGTCTGAAATCGCCAGCCCATGTTTAGCAAGCGTGATAATCAATTCTGGTGCCTTCTCTGCATGAGAAAAGACTTTTGACCTACAATGGGACAGTTCCTAAAGAGAATTTATTGTAAGCTAACGGTGGTGCCGTTTCTGTTACAAATTTATATATAGTTTGAACCTACTTATTAGTCACCAGTGTAAGCACTGTGATTGCATTTAACATGATTATTATTTTTAGAAAAGTTTTAATTTAAACTAACCGAACCAATCGAATCAGGTCCAGCTGGAAGCATCAAACACTAGTTGTTTGGTACTATTGCTGAACTGAGCCATATTGGCGTAGCTGTACAACATTCTTTCTGGATAATTTGTAACATCGCAATCATCGCATTATACACTTTTATTAATTTTTTTTGTCTACTTTAGGAGTCTAGTATGTCCTAAATAAATGTAATAACTCTCAATTTGTTCTCACATAATCAATTACCTAATTTATTCATTAAATTGCTGAAAAGTAATAATAAACTTTGGCCAACCTTTGGTGAGTTGTTCTGGTTTATGGTTCCGTGTAGTGTCGGACGTAAAGAATAACACCACCGCATTTCTTCCCGTGGGTGTCGTAAGAGGTAACTAAGGGACTTAGACTAGCTAGGGAATGGGCAGCAGTGTTCTCTATGCATTTTACCACCATAATGCGGTCGCCAACCCGCCTGCCAACCGTGGCGATTATGGCAAAGCCCCCCAAATTGGGGGAGGCCTAAGTCCAGCAGTGGACGCCTATCAGTTGAAACGACGATGGCTACCCTTAGAGTCCTCACTGTCTCTTTTGGCAATATCTTCTCAAGGACATACTTCAGTCATTAGTTTCTTTACCTTTTAATGGAACTTCAATTTGCATTTCCGATGCCCTACGATTACCTAGAGCTTAATATGGATAAACAAGATTTACTTAGAACGCAATACTGTCTACTGTCACAATTTTTGCATCCACGACGCGCATTGGTACGATTTTGATAGCAATTAGGTATGTTCTCTTTTATTGCAGCCATTGTCATTGTATTTTGTTTGTTATCTATTTAGATAACAATCGTAATTGTTTCATAGTCTACTCTGTATTTAATTGTTATTAAATTGAATCTATTGTTATTCAATATTTCTATTTTGTCTGTTGGTTGTGAGTCTTTGAATTGATCTGTAAAATTATAGGCTTTGTGTATTTGTTTGTCTTTATCATTTTGTGATCAACAGTTCTATTGAACTGACTACCCTATTGAGTAGTTCTCGATTATATTTTTCGTATTTATGCATCCAAAGCACTTTCTCCTTCTTTTTATATGTATGTATGATCATTACCAAATCTATACTCGCTGTTTAACGTGATACTATGTTCGTCTCAATTTAATTCCTCACGCCAAGCTCCAAGCTTTTATTCCACACAAGGTTCATTAAAGCCTAAATAATTAATCAATTCAACACTAACTGTCATTTAAAAGAATTCATAATTGAAGTCAATGGGCTTCAATCTGACATTGACTTTGATATGGACCTCAACTTCATGTAATTTAGTATACCAAATTGCATTACAATAAAATCTCAAAACAAATGTATGAGCTAAAATTATCTCCCAAAATTCCGAACACATACTATTTAAAAGCACGTGTCACGTCACAATCTTGACAAATTCGTGGCATTCCTGAATGAACATTGTAGCTTTAAGAGTGATCCCGAATTTCAACCAGGAATACTTTAGGGGACTTTTGTCATTTAACCTGAAATTAAAGTGTCTACAATCAATGTCTCTGTCACCCTGTCAGACGAGAGAATGTAAATCATGTTCTGGATTTTTTTTTTCCGAAATTTCGGGATATTGCTCTTTTTCGGTACATCTTTGGGAAGTATCTTGCTTGTAGTTCTTTAAATAGTTGTTGAAAGGCGATGACTATTGACAGGCTAATTGAGTTCTAATTTTGTTCTTAAAAGTGTGGTTTTGTGCTGTGTGTAATTGGAGATTGTTTGTCATTTGGCTATTTGTTGTGGTTTAATTGTCGAGTTACTTCAATAAGTAACTCGACAAAATCTCAGAACAAATAATTTTATAGTATATGAATATGGGTAGGTACATGATTACAACACAGTTCTTGAAAGCATATTCTACGTGTGTGTAGGTGTGCAATATCTATTAAAATAATAAAAAAACTTCAAAACGCCACCCGCTCCGATACTATCAAACTACTTTTGCCTCGCACACAAAAAAATCTATAAAGTGATAGCACGTTTTATTATGTATTTTGATTTTCCAGAAGTTAATCAATCGACTCTTCAATCCAAAATGTCATATACTATACTCTTTTTTTTCTAAACTTACTGTAATATCATTATTTTATTTAACAACCGTATTTGTCTAATAAAAATAGTAACAGACATCACCTAATTATAATATTCAAACTTATACATTATGCATAACACTGTCTCAATTATACAAAAATAATTGCAATAATTTATCAAACTAACTTTAAGCACAGTTTCTATAACAAGGATTTCATTATTAACCCTCAAAATAGTACAAAAGAATTAATCTCGAAAATCTTAACAATTTAAAATGAATATTAATTGGGTGGGGACAAAACCTCTAAAGATGTTAGGGGAGAATAGGGTGAAGGAACCAATGCTTAGCTATGAGTACAAGGTAATTAATTATGGCATTATTGAAGGTTTAGTTACACTTGCATTCTTTTCCCTGCTTACAAAGATTAGAGAAGTTCATAATTTTATAGATTCAGGTCAAAACTTTCTTAAAATATTGTAGTAAGTTAAATAATTGCCAACGGAGTTACAAATATTTCAATTAAGTACCTAATCCTAAAGTTCTACTTACATGATGTAAGTGCCTTATCTGTTGTATAAGTGTAAAATTAAAGAAACAAATAACTTGCTAGTTGTGGCTTACATTTGCGTGGCAGTAAAGTTTCTGCCCATGGAAATAAGGCGTGATTTATGTATGTATTTATGTGTTTTTGCACAAATAACTTGCATCGTCTATACACCGTTTAGACGTTTTAACTTCAATTGTGGCTTTAACTTAAGATTTGCCAAAAGCAATGAAATCACACCGTGCAATACTTCTAATTACTTGAGAACTTAAAAACCTAATTAAAAACAAGAGATACCACACTAACTACGACAAAAATCCGACAGACCAATAATAACCACAACCAACAATTGGCTCTGCTACCCAATTTAGAGAAAAATAGAAAGTCAAAGGACAAAACACTACTTAAGTCTGACACCCGCCATTTAGATTAATGTTTCTCTTTTTGCAGCGTTTTTTTTTCTTCTCCAACTTTTTTTTAGTTTTGACAAAAGACTCCTTGGTGTTGCGCGACAGTTAATAAATTCCTGTGTAATTATACTCTGTAGTATTTTGTTGAAAGCTCATTTGAGGGTTTTCTGTCGATTTATTAGAGTGATTCTGTTACATTGAAGATTTATTGGTTTTAAATTTTTGTCTTTGAGAGACGGTAATTAGGAGATGTAAAAAACAGGAGCTTAGGGAGATAGTAGACATGTTTAATCAAGTGTCAGTAACTAAGAAGATTTGATGGAAGATAGATTTTAGGTTATTTTAAAATAACATCGCGCTTTTAATCCTGGAGAAGTTAAGTAAAAGGTATACCTATAGAGCAGTGAACACTGACATTTGATCAGTTAAATTTACCTAAGTTTATCTAACTGTAAATGAATTTGCAAAAATGAGTAAAACTCCAACTATGTTTATAGCTCTTTGGAATAAAAGAAGACAAACATTTCTAAATTTTTACCGGTAATTTTAATGCTGTGCTGTTCTATTAATCTAGCTTACTGCCCCTGTCCTGGATTCAATTCCCAGGTCAGGCTAGGAATTATTGGGCTTTCTATTCAGAATTTCTCAGACACAGCCCGGAGTTTTGAAGTTAGCTATGTGATACCCCCGTGGCTCGGAAAGCACGTTACGCCTGCGCCTAAATTCTCTAGCCGGGTTGGGATTGCCGGGCAAACGGACTATGAGAGTGAGAGAAGAGAGAGCACCTTTGTCTGCGCACACACATATGCACGATAATACCTCTTACGCCGAATGCACGTCTTCGCTGAGATTGGCCGTCAAAGCCGAAATATAGTCTGGAGGACTATTAATTATCTATCTATTTTCTATCCAAGCCCGGTTCTAGAGTTGAGGAAAAAAAAATGAATAACCTTTGATTTACAACATAAACCATTGAATTTATAACCACATCTGGAACAAAAATACTCAATGATGAACATCTAAAAGTTATTCAAAACCCAGCTCCTCTAATAAACCCATAATATTTGATAGCAACATTACAAGCATTAAGTCTAGTTATTAGCGAAATTAATGAGCACTTAAAAGAAGTTTCAAGTTAGCTTATATTCCCAGGCTTTGGTTGATAGTCTGAAGCACCAATTCCACAAAGTTAACTCCGTATAGATGACAATTTACCATCTTCGGTCATAACATAAAATGTTATGGTTGAACTTGAGTTGGGAGCAGATAGGAACTCAATGGGATAGGATGTGAAGAAGGGTATTTTTAAAGGTAATTTTTGGGTGGAAGTAAGTCTCTAGAGTCTTTTAGTAAAGCTGGGAGAGTGGTGATACTTTTAAAGTTATTAAGTAATACCTTATTAAGGAAATAAGCGCTGTGGTAAAGGAAAATTATACTTGAAGATTTTTGAACAATGATTTTGATTTTTATCGATGTGATATTAAAATTTCTCCCCATTATAACCCAATGAAATTTTAGACTATACTAGAGAATGGCAATTAGTTTAGACTATTTTGGCATCTACGATTTCATCTTCGTAAATAATTTACTTCGAACTTTGAGCAATGGTAGTTTGTAGGTGTTTTGCTAGGTGATTTGTCTGTCAATCATTTCATCACCACTGCCGTTGCTGCAAACGCTGCAGGAAAAAATCGTGAGGAAACCACCTATTAATACTAATACCAAAAATTCAAGAGCCTGTGGATTTTACTAAATTTTACCCGCGTAGTTCACTCCTTCTCGGAGACCTGTGTCCCAGCAGTGAGAATTTTAGAGGCAAATTATGCTATGCTAAATATTTGTACTGCATGTATATTTGTCTTCAAATATAATGCTATTTATTGCGCTATTTCTTTGGACTAGTGCTGGCAAATGCTACGTCCCGGGTCGAGCACAATGTTATTGCGTTTTTATATCTGGCATTTTTCAGTAGCAACCTGGTGCCTGGATTTGAGCCCGGTTGATGTTGATAAAATTACACTCAATTTATTACACGGGAGGCGAATAGAATTAGGATGTACTACTATAAGAACACCTCTGCCTAACCTTTAACCGAATACAGCCGTGATGTTATGTCATTGCAACATTTTAATAGCAACACGGATTACAGATTAAAAGCTTACGGTTCCCCTACTAAAATTACTTTATTTATCTTTATACGCTCCGCAGCAGAGCATTATCTAAATTGACCAGTAACTTGGACACAACAGCTTACTTTGTTTCATCGAAGCTGTTTCGTGCAATGAGGTGGAAAGCAGTGTTTATTAATATCTTCATAGCATCTTGAGGAGGTCGTATGTTTAAGTATTTGCCGTTTTGAGAGAAATCGTGTGAGGTTATATGACACTATAGGGATTGGAATATGGTTTAACGTTAATTTTCAAATATCGTTATTTGGGCTCTTGGAATTGTCTATTGTACCTACAGGTGCAAAATGGATTTTAAACTTTTTGAACCGTTTCTTTTAGATTAAAATGATTTAAACCACAGATAGCGGTATTAGATCGTTTTGAAATGATTTTTTTAATAGTATGCACTGAGGCATCACACAAAGTGACTTAGACCACAACTACCTGATTTAGGATTGTCATGTGCAATCAAATTAAAATATGAAAATGACTTCACATATATCAATTAACCGGTCAATTACCGTAATTACAGACACAATTAAAAAACGATTGTTTACATACCAAATGTGGTATCTGACTTAGAGGTTAAAATAGTGAACGATTTAAAACGGTTACTTTAGAATAATAGTTATGTCTTAATCTATTATTGAATATAGATCACATTGATGTTCATAAAAATAAAAACCTCAGGCTAAATAATCGCGAATACCACCAAACTGTGAACTCTGACGGTCATCTTATAAACCTTCCTAATATATAATTTGTTTTTGAAAGGGCCAAATAATAACTGGTAAACGATTTCTAAACAACTGTTCTAATTCTTTTCTAATGCAACACGATTGTTTGACTTTGTATTAAATAACTTAACTTACAATACATTGAATCCTTTAACTAAACAAAACTTATCAAAACAAAAACAATTGCTACTTACAATTCGATCCAAATCAAAATCAAAACACACACTTCAAAATTTTCGGCTACCAAAACATTCCCACAGTACAAAAATAAATTAAAGTTATAACAAGTATAAAACACTATTAATACTCTAAGGGTTGTTTAAATGCGTAAGAGCACACAAGAAGACCACTTATCAAGCGTCGAGTGGATAGAAAAGTTCCCATAATGCCAAAAATAGACGAATGTATATATGAATTAATGTATTTATTGTCCAATATGGCGATGCCCAAAGAAAGACTTATGAATATGTATGAAAGTGTACGTCAACTGAATTTGTATGTGACACGACTGTTTAATTGGTAACATTTTCAAACAAACCAAGTTAGTTACCTTTAAGCAAAGACCTCCCATTGTAACACCTGATGTAACTTTAAAAGCTTCTAATTGATATTTGTTTGGTGTACTTACAATATTAACTAAACAGAATAAAAAATGAACAAGAATTGTCTTGCGAACTTCACGTTAATAAATGATTTTATTTCTCTATTTAAGTTTGTACAAACACTTTCACACGTCAATCGTATTTTAAGAACTAGATGAGGTTGGCGTTTGCTATCTACTCTGAGAAGAAAGGACGAAATAAACTGAAGATCACGGTCTCTTTTAAGTCCAGACATAATCTTGGTCACATCATGTGAAGACCATGTAGATTGGTGACTGAAATGGTCTTTTGAAGAAGGAACCACATAGATTTGAGTGCACGTAGGTAATTGTCAACATCATCCTTATCTGACTGTAAATGTATAGTATGTCTGCCAAATATAGTTTTTTAGTTATTTGACTTTGAAAATTGAAAAAAAATATCATGCTTTTCATCTTTGATAATGGATTTATCATCCCAGTTTTGCTCCAACGTGGCTAACCAAATGGAGTTTTTGTTGTTGCTTAAAAACAATCTAAACATAAATACTAATTTTATTTGCATTTGCAATATGTTTAGTACATACATCACGCAAGTGGATTTTTCTCTATGACGTACTTAAAAAAAATATCTAAACTGTTTTGGAAATACAGTTTACTGCTAAAAATCTGCAAGCATTTTACTAAACAGTTGTTATGAGAAGTGAGCTAGAGAATGCTATAAAAATTTTCAGTGTCCTAACGTATTCAGGCATGTCATGGCAACCAAGAATATACAGGAGATTATCGTTGCCAGATTAATAATAATTAATGGAAATTCCGCAAAATGAATAATCGTGCATAAACTTCAAAGTTGACAGCAAAACAAATTACTGATTAATACTATATTTAGTTGACGCCACGCGCCGAGCTTATAGTGTCAGTTCACTTCAAGCTCATTACTAAGCGCGTGACTTGTTTCTTCAACTTTGATAATAGCAAATATTTGAATCTATATATGGACAATCGAGACTGCAATAATAATTTTGAAACTATTCTCTCATGAAATGAAATCTGTGTATATATACACGTCATATTGTAAAATATGAGCTAGATGGAGTCAACATTTCCTGTCTGACTGAGAAGAAATAGTAAAAAAAAACTCAGGGACCAAAGTCTTTTTTAAATTCCAGACATAATCTTGGCCAGTTCATTTGAAGACGATGGAAAGGAAGAAGAAAAGAAACAAACAGATTTGAGTGAACCAGTCCAGGCAGTAGAAGCATTTGTCAGTAATCCAGTAATTCAACTCAGAACGTGAGTTCATAAGCTTCTGTACGTGTGATACCAGGATCATCAAAATAGCAGCCTGATTCCACCCATTGCTGGGTTGAGGCTGCTTCTCTTCTGTGATTTGCTTCTCCGCGGGGTAACTGCCCAGCACATTCACAGTAGGAATCATTTTCATCTTGACAGTTCAATATCACTATCACTCATTCGAGATTCACGTTATTCAATAGATTCGCAATATCGTTCAAAATTATTTAGATTGTGATTGGTAGTATGTTACGCAATTAGGGTGCTGGTCTTTGCGAGGCTCAACCAGGTCTTACTCACGATTTTCTACACGTCATGCCTTTTGGTTTTATTGGTATTCTTGGTGGTGGTGGAATTGTCCTATGGTTTATGTTTTCACCAGGTGTTAAGCGATATCAATTTGTATTTTAATTAAGCGTTTTTCAATTATCCTTCGATAAATTACGTACTTTGTGCAGAATATTATTAATTGTATCTTGCTAGGAAAATCCAGTTATTCTATTATTCTTTATTTCTTTAATACAGTTATCTGATCCAAAATTTGCATAGAAGAGACAAAAGAAGGAAGATAAAAAAATAATAGTTTACAACCTAATTATTCAATTGCGTTCACTTTTAAGCTTCGTTTGTTTTTTCACGAGAGCGTTTTATTTTTAAAACTACAAAGAACTCAAATGAGCTGCCAATCGTTATTTTAAAACTGTATTAAAAATAAATTTCCCGAAGCTCAGCTAAGCTGGTGGCAAAGATACCTCATTATAACGGCTCAGGGGCTTAGAGGAAATCCCTCGCATACATCTAAAAAATTGCCCCGTAAAACATCGTAATGAGTTTTATAATCCCTGTTACGGGATTCGGCGATTTATACCTTATTTGTCTATGTTTCTCTTTATGAAGATACAGATTAGAGATATTATTATAATAACCACATATGATTAATTTAATGCTTTTCGATATTAACAGGTTTATTAGTATCAGTAAGAACTTTTTGCTACTGTATTGTCTGCTTTTCAAAGGGTTATGGATATTAAAGGGTTTTATTTTACAACGATTTGGGTAGGTATTGTTATCATGGTGACTGTAAAGTAAAATTAATTAACTGACTTCAGAAAGAAGGAGGTTCTTAATTCGACTCCTATTTTATTTTTGTATGTACAGACGCCAACACATCAAGCTACTACAATCTGTCAGATTTCTTTGATAGATTTTCGACTTTATTTCTAGAGCATTAGGTTCAAGGTTCATTGGGAAAAATTTTCAGTTTTGGGTAGCTTGACCTGGTGGCGTCTGTACATTATGTTCCTTGGAATATATTTTTTGTACGTTATTCTACGATATCACTGGCAATTGTGAGTTTTAAATTGCATGAACTTTGTTTGGGTAAGTTTTGCGTCAGCTTCGATTATACGTTTTAAATTCACTTTTTGATTAATAAAAAAACAGTATACAAAGGTAAGGCAAATAACTTTAATTTTGGAAGTCGAAGACAAAAAACTAAAAAAACAAAAACATCGACTTTCTAATTAAATATTTTGTGTTTTTTTTTTTCATAATTTAGCCATGTTACTAGTGATTTGTTCCGTGTTTACGTAAAGAATAGCACCACCGCTTTTCTTCCCGTGGTTGTTGTACGAGGCGACTAAGGGAGTTAAGGTACAATTCCGTGCATCGCGATCGATCGCGGCCGCGCGCGGCCTACGCAGGGTTGCCAGATGCCGAATTTTTTATCTCGTACTAGGGCTGTCAAATATCTCGTACTTTCAATACAAAATCTCGTAAAAGTATACATTTTAAAAATCTCAGACCTTAATTTAGGTACACTGTGTACTATAACTAGCTAGCCTGGGGTAAAAATATTCCTTAAGTTTGGGACCGCGAAATGAAAAAACATAACTCTAGGTGATTCACACTTCGGTTTCTTGGGGTTTTTAAGATCTGGCTGCAGCCAGTCTCCAAATATTGGATTCCTTAACCACTCATCGCGAAAAGTTTGCGAATGATGTACAAAAATGTGTTACCTGCTTTCTTTGCAGTCCAGGATGGACCCTTTTTTATTTTTTTAGATGGAGTGGATGAAGAGTCACTGTCACTACTCAATCTGTTAAATTAATTCGGGTGAAATTCTGAATGCGCTAGACCTTCAACTACTATACGTGTAAACTTTAATGTAAACTTTAGTGTAATACATTTAACGGGGTTCCCCGGTCAACGGTATAGATACACTTATGTAAAAATACCGATCAAGATACATAGTGATGAGGTAATGAATGTAGTGATGTGCTTAGTTGAGTTTGTGGCATGGACATGAGTATATTCCTTTCTTAAATGTTTTTTGGTTTGTATTAGCAACATTGTTAAAATCTCGTAAAAAAGTATACGAGATTTCTTTTTTCTCGTTTCTCGTACAGAGACTGCTAAATCTCGTAAAGGTACGAGATTTCTCGTACATCTGGCAACCCTGGGCCTACGACTGTCGTCGATCGCTCGCGACAATAGTCACATTATGAAAATGTATGGCACCGCTGCCGAGGCCCGCGACAGACGCGCGCGGCCGACGAATGTCGTGAGCCGCGCGCGGCCGTGTCTTGAAATTAGTAGATGTTGTTCGTCAGTTCCCTCTAGACATGTATCTACCGAAGTCAAAATCATGGTCGAAGTGCTAATTGACATCCTTGAAGAAGAAGAGGAGGACAATCTCCATGCCGCATATCATATATGATTGGAGTTTGAAACACAAAATTTATTAATATTTCGTCTTCCTCGACCGAAAAGTTTTCTCCTACGTTCCTAGACATGTTTGCGCCATGAAATCCACGATGTTACTAAGCGCTAGAACATGTTAAGACACGCACGGCCGCCCGCGGCTCACGACATTCGTCGGCCGCGCGCGTCTGTCGCGGGCCTCGGCAGCGGTGCCATACATTTTCATAATGTGACTATTGTCGCGAGCGATCGACGACAGTCGTAGGCCGCGCGCGGCCGCGATCGATCGCGATGCACGGAATTGTACCTTTACAGAGAATGGGCAGCAGCGTTTTCTATGCATTTTATCACCATACTGCGATCGCCAACTCGCCTGCCAAGCGTGGCGATTATGGCAAACCCCCAAATTGGGGGAGGCCTATGTCCAGCAGTGGAATGATGATGAATGAATATTGATTTTTAAGATGACGATCATGTTGCATACAAATAAAATAAAAATACCAACGACACCAAACTACCAGGAAATCATAACATCGTTGGAAACAAAAAAAAAAAGATCTCAATTACAACACTAAACCTGCCATTTTGTAACTGATGACATGGCTGTCTCTTTTACTCATACTGAAATTGGAGATGTAGAAAGAGACGCAACGCGGTAGAGACACTAGGGTTATAATTTACCCGCACTCATCATCGTAATTGGTGAGTCCGTGTGTTTTCATTATATGTTTATCGATAACTTTTCTGTATAGTTGCGATATATATATAGTTTGCGAGAAAACTGGTTTTAGTGATGTTCCAAAAATGTTTGAGTTTACACCAAAATGTATTTTAATGTTATCAAAATTAATGTATTTTCTATATCCCTTTCTGTAAGAGTCCGGAAGAAAGATAGTGTCATTGTTGATATTCAAGAAATCTTTTAGTACTTATTCGATTTTGTCTGATAGATTTAAGTCAATGTGTGGTTAAGGCCTCCCTTTTCATGCAAAAGGTTGCAATGTGACTTTTTAAATTTAAGTGTCCTTTTTATTTTATCTTGGACATTACTGAGATCCTGAAGCTTACCTTATGACTTTTCTTTAATATAAATCTGATATCACCAACCCATTTTGAGCAAGCGTGGTGATGATCAATGGTAGTGCTTCCTTTGTATGAGACATCCTTTGCCCTTTGCCCGACTTGGGAATCGAACTCAGAGCCTCATGTCCAGCAGTAGCGCTTGCGATTACCAGATTTTAAGTAGCAATGCATTATTATGCCAGTTGGTTCGTTTTCTCCTGATTATTGTCTTCAATCTCAAATTCACAACTTTTAGTTTTCTAAATAATTACATTCATCATTCTGCGTATTGTATTCATCATAAATCATCGATATTATCCACAGCACTATTTCGCAGCTTCGCCAGCTAGTGATTCGTCATTTGCATTTGACACACCAGTCGTACGCCGAGCACCGTAGAATTGTACCGGGAATCAAGATTAACTGGCTGTGCAGGTAAAAACGAGAATTATGAGTTTATGATTCTCGTAATGTCTGTATGTGTTGGTTTGGTTTTCGGTTATTTGGATTATATTATTGTGAAATTTTTCGTGAGCCTAGAAGAGAGTTGGCCATCACATAGACTATGGTGATTAAAAGATTTCAGTAATAGTAATATGGAAACTGAGTCTCTGAGAACTCAGTCCAAACAAGAACATTTAACAATATTTTTGAAAAAAAAAAAATACTTTAACATCACAGTATGTCACTTTATTGGCAACTTTTTTATATCATTTTGTTGTACTATTTCTTTTGAGTAGGTATACGATCAGTAAATGATTTATCTAACTTATTAACTACTATAGTAGAATTAATTTAGATTAGTACATAAATCTCCACAGGTACGTTAGAAATATTGCCACTAATGAATTTAACAATTTTATATAGATTAGCAGGCAACACGCTGAAATATAAATTTAAAACTTACTACTCATTAAATTATTTATTTGCAATAGATTCAAATCATGGTTTATTTGAAATTATTTTGTCAATACCAATAACAATAAATTTAAGTGTAAAAGCCGCTGGTGCAAGGTTAGCTCAACTGCACGAATCCAAAACAACTTTTGCTGCATTAGAATTGAAGTGTATTCGAAAGAGATACCGTGGCCCTGGCATATGGGCAACTGAAGGAAGACGGGTGGGTTATAGTCAGTAAAAGTCTGACACGCCCTTCCGCTCCACCTTAGAGCGGGAGAAGTCATTTTTGATGATTTCCCACCCACAAAAAAAAAGTGTCCTATGATTTTCTAGTTACGTTATGGTCCCTAGAATATTGTTAGAAGTCAAGTGGATCCAGCGGGCTAATTGGTAATTACGTAAGACACTCTCAGTAGGATTGCTTTTCATTTTGACATTTCAACGACATTCATTGCATTATTTACGTTGCTGAGCAGACACATTTTTTGACATATGGAGCAATAGGTATCCTTTAATATAATACGAACTCTGATTAATAGGGTGTTGCGCAATTTGGATGCAGTTTCTAAAGATGAATAAACAGAATTACCCTTACTTTTGACTGGTGGTCTTGTCTTGCTAGCTACTCGTATTAATTGCTAATCATGAGGTCCTAAGATCGATTTCCAAGGTCGGGCAAATTGTTCTAGGGAATTTCATCAGTAGCAGATCAAGTCTGAATTTGTGCCCGGCTGATGACTTAAACTGGCGAAATGTTTGTGAACTGTAGGTACACCTCTACATAACCCTTCGACTAAAACACGCGTAATGTTATGAAGTTATTATCTCTAAAATATTATTAAATGTACACCTTGACTAAAAGCGATCATTTAGGAAGGAGGATTAAAATTCATCCTTAAACGGGTTAAATAGGGGATGTAACTTTGTATGGAAGTTCGTTTTCTTCGACGGAAAATTCTTTCGGGCGCATGACTAGATTAGAAAAATATTAAAAACATTATTTCTTGCGTTATTCAAGATGTTTCTGTTCAACCATAGATGCGCATGACCAGATTTGAACTTTAAATTAAAGATTAAGAAAAGACAACATTTAAATAAGATATCTCAACGGACAAAATAGCAATATCAATAAATATTACAAAGCTTATATAAAAGCCGCCGGTGCAAGGTTAGCTCGGCGCGACACCGACATTATCTAGCGATTAGCGAATCAGCTAACATTGTGGTACTCAAAGTTTATTTAGAATAATATATTTAAACTAGCTTTGGCCTGTGGCTTCGCCCATGTGGAGGTCGGAAATTATCCCGCAGGAACGTATTACCGAGATTAAAATTACCCTTTGTGTTAATCTAGGCTATAAACTATATTGTGCGCCAAATTTAATCTAAATCCGATTAGACGTTTTTGCGTGACAGAGTAACAAACATCTATACTTATATCACGCCTGTATAAGGTAAAAGGTTGGGCAGGGGTGTAACTTTTAGTGGATATACCCATATTTTGTTCAAGTTTTAGTCCCTTGTTCGGGGCGAGCCTATTGTCATCAACGGGGCACAAATCCATAGTCCGGGATCTTACTGAGAAATTTCAGACGGAAAAATCCAACATCAATTGGACCGACCTGAGAATCGACCACAGGACCTCATCCTCATCAGTAGCGCTTGCGACCACTACACTAACGAGGCAAACAGATATTAATTATTTTGTATTTACTTCAATAAGTACTGTATCCAAAATAATAATTCCCTAGGACACAGGCCATTGCCTGTTTCATTAAAACTTTGGTCAGCGTCTGTTAGAACTTGACAATTGAAAACTTCTGTTACTACGCCCTGAAAAGTTTTCAAAGTGTGCTATTAAAAAAAGACATAAAAAAAATGAAACGACCCCATAAGAAATAATTACCTAATGACTCTCTAACTGAGTCGTAGGACAACAGAATCCGTCTATGTTCTAGATACAATCCTTCCACAAAATAAATGTCAAATAAAAATAGAAATATAGGTACTATACTAATCTACCTACGATATATTTATTTTCCCGGAAAATTCACTGCCTTTTCACTGATATTTACTCTTAAATACAGCTCAACGTCTTAAGACCTGCATCCACCACACCGACCTTCTATAAACAAACATACTAGTAAACTTTCAGCACCACAGTCACAAACAAACTATAAACAGATCCAGTATCTATCAGCACAGCAATCTATCGTAACACGAGAAACGTTCATTTTTATTGTGTGTGTGTGCGTTTTTACTTATGTGTGTGTGTCTTCGTCGCATGCGCAGCGTTGTGTGCCAATTATTTTATGCACAAGTTTTGTGTTAGATTATTTTGTTTAGTTTTGTGTTTTTATTTTATGATTTATCGGTAGGTGTGTCGTTTATAATTATTGTTAGGAGTATGAAAAGTGTACCTTTCAAAGTTAAAGTACAACTGATTTGAAATTTGAGACCATAAGATTTTCTCAATGACCTATTTGTAGATTTGTGTTTGTGGTTTTGTGAAGTAGCTAATCAGAAATAGTATATTTATAGGAACAAACGCAGACAGAGATTGGCTCTGATTTCGCCCTTATGCCTTAAGTAATAAGGTTAAAAAGTAGCTACGATGCTACCTGTTCCTATGTATGCATCCAAGATACATACATAGGAAGTTTTTCGATAAGGCTTAGGAGAAAGAACCATGTTCGAACTAAATTCAACCGTCCCAATTCGTGAACGATAAATTGATAATCGCCACACCTGGTAATAAAATTTCCCTTTAAAACTTTAATTAGCATTACATTAATGTCCATGCTATAAAATCATTATTAATTACCATTTTATACCAAACATTTTACACGCTTAAGGAAAAATTTATTACACATAAAACACGACCCACCTGAACTCTATAAATCAATTTAAAACTATTAAAACCTGTGACAAACAAACATACAGTTTTACTCCAATCTATTTTCTTAACATTTTTACGCTCATCTTGTTTAAGCTTAGTGTACACTAACCACACCAGATGCGCAAGTTCCAAAAATTTTTATGACAGTGTAACACGTGCCTGTATTATTTTGTTTATAAATAAATATCGCGCGCGTCGCTGTAGTGTAAACACACCCTTAGTTAGGGTGTTTTTTGGGTACCGTATATTCTTAAAAATGTTTCACAGAATCAAGAACTGAACAATTGTGTGCTCAAATACTTAATTATTATTGAAAAATACGGATTAAAATATTGGGTTCTAACTTAACTTCTTTCATGAATCATCATCATCATTACAGCCGAAAGACGTCCACTGTTGGACATAGGCCGCCTTCAATTTGAGGGGGTTTTGCCATAATCGCCACGCTTGACAGGCGGTTTGGCAATCGCAGTATGGTGGTAAAATGCATAGAGAACGCTGCTGCTCATTCTCTAGTAAGTCCCTTAGTCACCTTTTACGACACCCACGGGAAAAAATAAGATGGAATGGAAATTGTTTGAATCGCACGAATAGGCAAAATGCACGTAATTCCCTTTAAAAACTCTTTCTTTAATTAAATTTATATTGTATAGGAGTCAAGTTGAAACACGTCGTCTTCGTAAGCCGGAAGAGACCTCGAAAGCCATGTAAATAAATATCTTTCTTTTTTTTAGCAGAGATCTTGAATTCCTAGCAAGGCATGTTAGTAAGTGCGATTTCTGCTTGAATATCACCCTAAATATATTTTCATTTAAATGATTTAGGGCTAAAACAGAGATTTAAGTAAAGCACCATCATGGTGACGTCACAATACGGCAGCGACCATTTTGAACTATGGTAGAAAACTGTTAAATTTTAAACATTTTTTTTTGGTTTATATTAAACTGCTTCACTGATTCAGACAAAAATATACTTGCATATTCCCTATTATTAAAAAAAGATAAATTATATTTGAAAGAAAAGTTTTTAGTAGGATAAGATTTACCTATCACAATCAACTGAATTTTCCAACTTGATAAGCCAAGAGGTAATTGTTCAAAATTGGCATGCAAATATCCACCTTTTTTCATTTGTAACATAGTTGAAAACACTGAAACTTAATAAAAACATTTAAAAATTATAATAAGCGACTATGCGGAACCACGATCTTCCTACTGAAGAGACGTTTTAAACGCGGTGTGGGGCGCACTTTGATGTTCAACTGTTTATATTTTTTTACAAGAAAAAAATGACGAGGTAGGGCAAGGAAACACACATGAAAGACACTCAGTAGCCTAGGAATAAATATTTAAGCGTAGATTTGTAGGGTGAAACAGCTGGTGAAGGTGGTCGAAAACAGTCGGGTTTGAAGTCTCCGTCCAGCATTTTAACCTTACGGTTGCAGAGGGTTGGTTTTCGAAGTCTTAGCTCTCCAGTTCTGTTATGTCAAGGGTAACTTGAGATATAAACTGCAAAATCTGTAAATATCTATGCACTTCTTTGCATAGTATAAAACAAAGTCGCGTCTGTGCGCTTAGATATTTTAAACTACTCAACGGATTTCAATGTGGTTTTCATCAATAGGCAGAGTGATTCAAGAGGAAGGCCTATATAATAATAATAAAACATTTATTGTCAGGTTACAATGACCCATAGATATATACCTTACAAACTAACATACATAAGTATAATACAAAACTTGTGTTAATAATTAAATCTTAAACTATGTTAGTAACACTTCACTTCACTAGCTTGTCCGTGAGCTGTCCTGTGGTACTTGTCCGCGGAAGCGACGGAACACCACGTCCTGTGGCCAAAAGTCTTCGTCCATGACAACAGGCAGATAACAATTCGGTACACGCACCACAAACGCCTTGAAGTTGACGTTGCGGTGTGACTCCAGTAACTGTACCCTCGGCATGTACTTCGTCTTCTGGCGTACGTACTCCACAATATCTTCCGCCTTAGTGGTGTAGTGTAGGCGGGAAATGTACACGGGAGTGTTGGGCTTAGCAGCGCGCAAGCTGACTTCGGGCTTCGCAGCAGCTTTCCCGCAGCGGTTCTTGTTGGCTCTCAAACGGTGCTTCCTCCTTTGCACCGTCACGAAACCCTCATCATCTGACTTAGGTTTAGGAGCGCCTGGGGCACTCGCAGAGACGCTAGTGAAATCCTTTTGTGAGGATTTCATCAGAGCTGCAGACACTGGTAGCGGGCCGGGGCGAGGGGCGCGGGCGGCGCTGCGTGGAGGAGCCGAGCCGAGCTATATGTACAATACTTGGGCGAAACCGCTGGCAAAAGCTAATAATATTAAAGAACTAAATCTCAGGAACTACTGATAAAAGTATTTTAGTTTTGGGTAGTCTATTTCTCGAAGAAGACTATAGACTATATATTATCACGCTAGGACCTTTTGGAGCCGAGCAAAAAGAAAAACGATGTGAATACGAAGTACTCGCATGACCAGGCAATTCAATGCGATGGGTTAGGTCAGGGTAACATGAAATTTGATACTGATAATTTGAACTAAGTACGGATAGAAGCTAGTTAACTATAAATCCAGGTTACCTCATGGTGTTTTTCTTCACCTATGTCCAAGAGAAACTCAGCAAGTACTTAAAAATAGAAACGTCGCATTGTTGCTTGTCCAGATTTGAAGCCACAATTTCGTACATGAGGTGCGAGGTCACAAGGCCATCACGACTAATTGTAAAACTTATTTAGTTGCTCGATCAAACTTACCAAAAACCGCGAAAACTAGTTAATAAAAACTTTACTTAAAAAACAACTTAAATGGATTTGGTCAATGTCTGAGTTGACAACCACAATAAACAGCAACATTTACTACTGTTAACAACTAATGAACTTGTTCAAAAATAGATTAAAAACAGTGGCCATATTGGGCTATAGTGTGCAGGAGTAAAGCAGTGAATGTGGCAAGACTCAAGTGGCAGGAATTAACAACTTAACGGTACGCGTAGGCGATGTACTAACTTTTCCTTAATTATTGTGCGGGACAAAATTCTGATAGTTTGTTTTGGTTGAAGAATTATGGCGAGTTGTGTCTTTCAAGTTAGGGCAGGGTTTAATTCACACAGATCAATCCTTTGAATGTTGTAAGGCTCAAACGAGTAACTTGTCATGAATTAAATGGTAGTTGAAAACCAAAGTTAAAGTTGAATAAAATTACAGTGCTGCAAAACATAACATCGTCATTTACCGTGCTGTAAAACATCATTTATCATCATAAATGATGTCATCGTTTGTAATTAGCAACTCAAGATTGATGTAAAGGATACCTATGAGGCGGTAAGGGCATCTACACCACCAGTGTTGCACACAGTCACGCAACACACTGACGTCACGCAAAATCCTGTATCGCGCAAGTAGAGTGTACTGCGCAACTAGCATATATACAACGTCCCGACATCAATTGTCGGGCATCCCTAAATAATAATCATAATCATTAATTATAATTTAGATCCATCCCGTCCCTTGTTGCCAGCGGCCCATTGCGAGTAGTCACTCTTGTTTTAAGTTTATAAGCCCTGGCTGAAGGGGTCTGCTAAGAGCGATGCCTGCCAGGGTCGCGAGATTCGTTCGAAAGAGTTACCGTGGCCCTGGCATATGGGCAACTGAAGGAACTCAGGTAGGTTTTAGTCAGTAAAAGTCTGACACGCCCTTCTGCTCAGCCCTAGAGGGGGAGACGTCATTTGATGATTTCCCTTACAAAAAAAAGCCCTGGCTGGAGGCCTTCATTTATCGAGGTAGCCTAAGCAGCCGACCACCTCATAGGTTGATCTGAGAGATGTCATCAGACGCAACACCCGGGCTGGTCAGAGGGCCCTCTCTATTCTACGGAGCTGCGGAGGTTGAGTAACTATACACCCTGTTCGTCATTCCATCAAAGGCTACTCTTAAATCGCAAATGCGCCCTTAGGTTTGACCACACATGCCAAATATGACAACCCAATTTAAATCAATCAATTTAAACCTTAACTTATCATCATCTCACGAAAACCTTATACACCGATTACTTTTAAACTCATCTTCGTTCAAACAAATCCCAATTTAGCAGCTATACCGTTGTGAAAGTGTTGGCATATCACGATAGCGTATGAGCTGGGGCTTCAGCAGAGTTCGTCACGACACCTATGACATTTTATCGAGTGAGGCGAGACCTGGATTGAAGATTACAATGCTTTAATTGTGTGAATCTTCATACCCTTTTCGGTAAAGAAGAAGTTTAAACGGTTCTAGGTTAGAGCAGTTATCTCAAGCCTGTTCAAATCAAAAGTAATTTATTGACAATAGGGATGACAATCATCACTTTAGAAGGTCAAAATTACGTTAGATAGTCACCCATGGAAACGCCCACCCTTCTCCACTTCCTAGTATCTTGGAAGAAATAGCGCAACAAACTCACCAGCA
The DNA here is from genome assembly GCA_932294355.1 of Aporophyla lueneburgensis. Classification (NCBI taxonomy): domain Eukaryota; kingdom Metazoa; phylum Arthropoda; class Insecta; order Lepidoptera; family Noctuidae; genus Aporophyla; species Aporophyla lueneburgensis. Next base: position 21,696,997 of record OW028758.1, on the reverse strand, counting down.
GAAATTATTATCTTGGCACATCTTTTGGCAAAAACTATGGATATTATCCACAATCCAATTTCAACCACTACGTGGCATTGCCCTCTAATTTCTCGTGCCAATCCCTAGGATCCAGTGCCAGTCTCATCCAGAATCTACCTGCAACTATGTCATCCACCCACCTCACCACCACGAGCTCATAACGATGTAAAAATGTAAATTAACCAATCTGCAAGGTGGGAGCGTAACTGCCTAGCGTGCCCTGGACAAGGATTTTAAAGTATAGATAAAATGCTCTTTATTTTGTACTCCAATGTATTGCCACCTGCAGAGTCAATACGAATGCTGTGTCTACAGATTGGTCCTTAACTGCATAGTAAGCAAATTGGATATCTCCGCAACTTTGTCTGTGAAGGTCAGATATCAGTTTACAATGAGTAAGCATCAATTTAAAGTTGTGTTTTTTAAGCTTGAAAAACACAGGAATCTTAAATGTCGAAATAACGTTTAGTAAGTTGAGATGGTAGGGCGATTTAAATCAAAATCTTCCTATTCAAAGAATACATAAATTCAAAAAGAATGCAGGAATGTTTTCTTCTTTTCTTATTATATTGTGATTTGTGTTGTGCAAAGACATTGAATACATTTTTTTTTATTATTTAAGTTGCTTTTTCATTTGAGCCCAATTAGAAACCACATAGTCTAATCCCGGGATAGGCCCGGGATCCTGGGATTACGCTTCAAAAACGTTCCCGTAACCACGGGATTGAAAAACATGCTCGGGATTGTATTCCGTATACGCGTTGCATTGAAGATGCAATGCGAAAAAATTCAGCCGCAATATTTTTACATTCGTACAAACGTCGACTAAACTGCTACCAAGAATCTTATTGTTATGATCCACTATCATAGGCTGAAGATGTTGATGTATTACAAGTTTCAATCCGTCAAAAAATACCTCGAGTTTCTATACATCTTTTACAAGTTTTTGACATTTGATTGTCGCCGAAGTGACACTACGAATTAAGGCCTCCAGCCAGGGCTTAAAACAACTTAAAACTAGAGCAGCTTAGGGCATCGCTGGTAGTGGCAAGGGACGGGCTAGATCGGAACGATTATTATTTAGGGGCAAATTTAAGCTACAGACTCAGCGGCTCGGGCTAGCTCGAGCAAGGGTCGGGACACTATGGCTAGATTCTGCCTTATTAAATACTAGAATTGGCCTTCTGTTCTTTCATCAAACAGTAGGTACACCTTTGGCTAACCTATATGAGAGTACAGATTTGATGTTACGTTATACTGTTCAGAACATACCTACTCAAGCCAAATAGGTACCTTATATCTACAACCAACATACCATAAACAAACCAGCCCAGCTCCTTTACACAACAAAGCGTATGCCCTTGAACTAACAAACCGACTCAACTATCAATCAGACAACCAGTCGCCAACAAGTCTACACTTCTACCTAGAATTCTAGTATTTTCCTAAAGGCAACAAAAACATAATCTAATCGAAGAGCTATTAGACACAGGTGTGCAATATTATCTGGTAGTATACGTGCCAAGGGCTCGCAAAGGACATAGTGGAAATTAGTTTTGTTAGTAATTTGCGTTTGTGATTGTTGGATGCTGTAGGGTCATGGTGAATTGATGATGGAAGGGATTCTGTAGTTTTATAGTTAAAAAAATGTGGTAGTGGTAAATGAAAATGTCCAAAATCTAGTCGCAGTCACATCTTGGCGATAATCAAATGCCAAAAAAATATGAAAGGCGACAATTAATTGTCTCGGTATAAAAACCACGTTTTCCTAAAGCAACTAACTGTTCTGTAGTCAAAACAGTAAATAAATAAATATCTTAGGACAACCAACACACCGTTATCCCTAACTAGGCAGAGCCTGTACTATGGCAACCAGACAACTCATAAATATAATTATATATTTCGAAATGCATACATATCATAGATAAAGTACACCCACACACAGAATAAATAATTGTGCTCATCTCACAAAGACTTGTCCTGGGTGGGAATCTAAACCACAACCTCAGTCTTAGCCGTCAGGGTCACCAACCACTAGACTAACAGGCCAGTCAATAGAGTTTACTGTTATGGTTTTCTTTGTAAAATTATTTCTCTATCAATTAAATTATTCTTAAAGCGAAGTAGTTCTACTTCTGTTGCACAGTGAGTATTTTCAGATCATATTAAAACGTTATCTCAAGTTTATAATTACGTTTCGTACAGTCAAGCCGACGCCTCTTGGTGTCAGGTTGCAACTCAAAGTGGCCGTCTGTTGTACCAGCAACAAGTTTGTGGTGTAAGTTATAAGCAGTTACATGACCATACATAGAAATATACACTCACGTTTTGTTCGTATAGTGCTAGGAAAGAACTACAAAACGCCACTAAGAAAAAAAGAGGTACTTAAAAAAGTAAACGAAGAAAAAAATTAAAGAAAGTTACATAACGAAAAAAAGCTGGTTAGAAGGAAATAAAGCGCACGCATAAGTTTTTAAGTTCCACCGGTCGTTTATAGACATTTGCTAGCAATATATAATTCACCATTATCATATGCCTAGCCTTTTCCCAACTATAATATGTAAATGTAATTTTCGAAATCGATCCATAATTGCCGGAGATATCACTGAACACATACATACCAAAAAGAGAAAGATTTTTGAAGTCAATTTAAAAATGTTTTTGTTCGGGGGCGCATTTCATCCTCATTTCAGACGAAAAACGTCCACTGCTAAACATAGGCCTCCACAGTGATAAAATGCATGGAGAACGCTGCTGCCCATTTTCTAGTAAGTCCCTTAGTCACCTCTTACTACACCCACTGGAAGAAATGGGGGAGCGAAAAACGATACTGATAGAGGAACTTCTTACCAATGAATTTGTTTGGGACTCTAGAATAACTTTCTACAATTTGGCTTACTTCTCGCTGTAAGTGTATATCCTACACCACACACTAACTAAACCACGGGCTGCGAACGTTTAATTCGTCTGTAATTAACTGTAAGAAACGCCAGGTTCTAAGACTTTAGTGTTTTACAAGATTTATATCTACTGTAACACGATCTGATAAAAATATTGCAAGGAAATATTTTTGAAAATGAATACCTGCTACTGAGACTAAAGAAGAACACTGTAGGAACCAAAAAAAAAATGGTTTAGGATTGCAATATTTAATTTGACTTGTTTATTTACGTAAATTATTAAACGATATAAACATAAATAGTGCTTTTTTAGGGTTCCGTTGCCAAATGGCAAAAAACGGAACCCTTATAGATTCGTCATGTCTGTCTGTCCGTATGTCTGTCTGTCTGTCTGTCCGTCCGTATGTCACAGCCACTTTTTGCCGAAACTATAAGAGCTAATGCTGTTGAAACTTGGTAAGTAGATGTATTCTATAAACCGCATTAAGATTTTCACACTACAATAGAAAAAGAACAGTAAATTTTGGGGTTCCCCATACATAGAACTGAAACTCAAAATTTTTTTTTTCATCAAACCCATACGTGTGGGGTCTTCAAAAATCTATGAATAGGTCTTCAAAAATGGTAATGAGGTTTCTATTATCATTTTTTTCTAAACTGAATAGTTTGCGCGAGAGACACTTCCAAAGTGGTAAAATGTGTGCCCCCGCCCCCCGTAACTTCTAAAATAAGAGAATGATAAAACTAAAAAAAATATGTGATGTACATTACCATGTAAACTACCACTGAAAATTGGTTTGAACGAGATCGAGTGAGTAGTTTTTTTTTAAAACGTCATAAATCGTAAACCGCAATTTACCTTACATTCAATCAACTGAAATATAAAATTTAAAAAAAAACATTTATTTTTAAACCGAGAATACCTACAGATTTGTACGGAACCCTCGGTGCGCGAGTCCGACTCGCACTTGGCCGGTTTTTTCATTTTATCTATACTAATATTATAAAGCTGAAGAGTTTGTTTGTTTGATTGATTGAACGCGCTAATCTCAGGAACCACTGATCCGAATTGAAAAATTATTTATGTGTTGGGTAGCCTATTTATCGAGAAAGGCTATATGCTATATAACATCACGCTACAACTAAGAGGAGCGGAGCAGTAATGAAAAATGTTGTAAAAACGGGGAAAATCGCACGGGTAGGCGATTCGATGCGACGGGAAGGGTCGGGGGAACAAGAAATTTAACGCGGACGAAGTCGCGGGCAGAAGCTAGTTGTAAAATAAAAATAATATGTCCTATAAATCATTCCGATTGAGCTCCACAAATCCAGACCGCAATCCAAAATCTAGATTTTATATATCATCACTTCTATATTCCCGAAGGGTTTGGCAGATGTGAATCCATAGAACACCCACATTTCGTCAGTTATATTTAAATCCAATGTAATAGGAAACGAATTTAGAATTCGGGAATTCAAATTCAGAATAATAGAATTCGGACTGTTGCTGAAAACATTCAGATGGAAAAACACAATAAAACTTTTTCCGAATTAAACATCGATCTGAGGATCTCATGCTCAGCAGAAGCGCTCGCAACTACTAGACCAATAAAGCAATCCCTGGATTTGTGCCGAAATGGAAGTATGCTGTTAGTAACTATCATCATCATCATCATTTCAGCCATAAGATGTCTACTGCCGGACATAGGCCCCCCACAATTTCGGGTATTTGCCATAATCGCCATGCTCGGCAGGCAGGTTGGCGAACGCAGTATGGTGGTAAAATGCATAGAGTACGCTGCAGCCCATTCTCTAGTAAGTCCCTTAGTCACCTCTTATGATACCAACGGGAAGAAATGGAACCAAAGATTTACCGTGGATAAATTATCATTAGCTCCAAAATGCAGACCAACTGTCCAGTTTGGGGCTCAATCTCCTGTGTTTTATCTATGCCCCTACAATTTATAATATGGTTTCACAGTAAGTATGGATTGCACAATGAGATTCAATGCGAGGACCGAAATAAAATTGTGAAAGGACAAATGCACAGCGAATAAAAGTAGGTAAAAGGGATAAACCAATAAAACAAAAAAATGATTCCGATACTTTCACAGCACAGTAACAGTTTCCAATTAGACCTATTAACTTTTTCCTGCCTTCAAAATGACAAACAAAGTAATGTCAACTGTCAATCACCTTTTATAATAAAAAAAAAAACTACAGAAGCCAAAGGAAAGCTTTAAGTTTCTTCAAGTTTAGTAGTAAAAAGTTAGTTTAAAGACTACAGTATAAAATTTAGTATAGCTTTGTAGGGACACGTTTGCTATCGACGATCGTTCTTGGCTCGTGACTGGCTCTTGAACTATACGGTAGCTCTTGTGTTATTGAGTGGTAGGGTTGGCCGTATAAGTTTTAGATATTTACTGTGACTACTGTTGAGAGAATCCATTCAGGTATAGAGGTATGTAAAGTTCACTCTACCTCTATAGAAAAGGGTGGATCCTCTGAACAGGCGGTCACTGTGTCTCTGATTATTTTTGAGGAGCCAATGAACAACCTATGACGCTGTTGGCTGCTTAACCGGACTTACTGTGGTCTAACTTAATGAATTAGCCTTCAGCTAGGGCTTGAAACTTAAAACTAGAGCGACTACATGCTAAGGGCATCCCCTGTGCGGTACGGACCTCAGCAATGGCTTCCGTCTTCCAGTGATGCCCTAGGCCATCAATGGAAGAGAGCAACAAGGGACTCTGCTTGCGCAATGCAGGATTCTGCGTGACGTCAGTCTGGTGTGTAGTTGTCATGTAGCGTTGTATATGCCGCTACAGGTATAGTAGGCAGTATCACCTTAAACACGTTACGCCTTGTGAGGAAATTCCTCGCTTAGGCACATGTAATACCATGGGCGATTAAAGAAAAGTAAGTAAAGCTAGCAACTAAAAAACTAGCAAAAGTGCCTCGAAAAGCAATATAAAGACATTGGAAAAACAATATTATTTTTCTCAACGAATATTCACTGAGAATTGCGGAAAATACCTTCATAATTTTGTTTACTAAAAAAAATAAAACTTTAGAAAAGTCAAGTCAAATAAAAATATATTTACAACTCTGCCAGCCCTAATACCTGCCCCGAGCTCCGACACTTTTTGCCTCCGATATCTAATGACAAAGGCATCATTATCTAATCACTGCTTGTCGGTTTTTTACTACAACTAGCTACTCATAGACTAGACGTACTCTATGCTGCAGTGATCAATCTTTGACTATTTTAAAATAGTCTATGGTTTTGTTGCGTCCAACTTACTGTAATGGTTGATGGTGTAAGCTTTGATAATAGCAATAATTATGCAGGAGGTTTGAAAAAAAAAGTTTTAAAAGCTACTTTTCCGTTTGGTTTTCTATGAAACCATGTTTTTAGTTTTTTAAACTATTTTTTAGTTCGGCTAGTTACAAAATCATGTCTTTTTTTTTTTTTGCTTTTTTGGTACTCCTGGCCAGGATAATGGCAAAAAGTTAAAACATTATTGTGTTGTCATCGGTCCTTGATAAATGTGCAAAGTTTCAAATTAATCCGACGTTTTGAAGAGGGTGAAAATTCCGTTCAAAGATTCCGTTACATGGATACATAGATACAAACCAAGCTAATAAAAAGCGCCACCCCATTTCTTCCCCTGGGTGTCGTAAGAGGTGACTAAGGGATATACTAAAAAATGGGCAGCAGCGTTCTCTATGCATTGCAGACTATCATACTGCAATCGCCAACCCGCTTGCCAAGCGTGGCGATTATGGCAACCTCCCCCCTCCCCCAGGGAGAGGCCTATGTCCAGCAGTGGACGTCGTTCGGCTGAAATGATGATGATGATACTGGTGCAAAACAAATGCACTAGTTGATTGATCAGGTTAAGCTACGCCTGCCGCGGTTGGTCCATGGATGGGTGACCGTGTTTACATTTCAAGCCCTCTCCGTACCTCGGAAAGCAGTTTAAGTTGTTGGTTTTCTGTCATGTGTGGATCTTTGACAGTCTTTATAAGTTGTCAGAAGCCCGAAAGTCTGACAACCAGTCTTACCAAAGGAATCGTGTAATACAGAACTGGATTGTGGAGGTCAAATGCGCTACATGTAAAATATTGAGTGCAGTAAAAACAGAGCAATGGGGTTTCAGTAATATGTGGTGATAGAATCAGGATACGTATCACCTACCAGGTTCACGAGATTGTCCAAAAGAGTTACCGTGGCCCTGGCATATGGGTAACTGAAGAAACACGGGTAGGTTTTAGTCAGTAAAAGTCTGACACGCCCTCCCGCTCCGTCCAGAGTGGGAGAAATCATTTGATGATTTCCCATTTAAAAAAAGGGTACGTATCAGATTAGTTAGATTTTTTCCAATTATCTAGTAAGAAAAATTAAATATATTTTCTTGACTATATTGCATTAATTTTAAAAGTTTTCCTAGAGTGGTCAATTCGCCCACAAATAAATTAACTTTAAGTGCATCGCCCCACAGAACATATCAGTTATGTAGATGATTGCTATTATAAAAACTAATCAAAGGCATATGTCTTTGTCTGCATATGTAGATATGTCTTTGGAGATAGCTAAGCATTCTTGCTGATATTAAGGTGACGTAGCGAGATAAACGTGCTTTTTCTTTTTAGCGTACCTTTCTTACCGTATGACATCCGTACTTAATCTTTTAGTGTATGTTTTTTGACTATATGATCTAGTATCCTGTAAAAGGAATACACGATACGATGAAATTTTCTCGATACAAAAAAATCGCAAAGTTCTATCTATGATTGTGATTTTTTTAGCCTCAACGCGCGATGTGTATGTATTATTAAACATAGTTTACTTTAAAACATTGATTATAATTGTATCTAAGTTTTTGTAAAAGAGTTTTCGTTTTAATAATACTTTTCATTCATAAAAAACGGCGATTCGTTTTGGCACATACGTTATTTTATTCCAAGCGCACACACATTATCGCCATCTCTTCTTTTGCCTATCATAAGTAGTGTCATCACTCTCGTTCGTTCATAAATCAGTCGCCCAGTAGGGCTCATCGACGATGAACCTATGTCACATTTTTACAAATCGGTGCGATTAAAATTACGTTTTTTAAATATTTGTGTTCACAGAAAAAGGTACTAGTTAAGCATTTTTCTGTAATGATTTAATATAATAAGTGTTGGCTTTCCAAATAACTTTATATTTCGAATGTATATGTGTCTATTTTTGTGACTGTGAACAATATAACATTCTTTTTCTATTACCATTTAGAGACGACCTAAATTATGTATGAAAATGGGAAGAACCATAAACCAAAACTGAACAGTACCTTCAAGGTTAGTAGTGCCTGCACAGGGCAATTAGTTTATTCATTTTGCAAGAATGAAATACCAATAAGATGATCATAACAGTAAATCGAATTCACCACCTTCACTAAGGCATTACAGCAACAATCTATTCTCACTTTGTAAAGTAATATTGAGTAAACACCTAATTTTGTAGAGACGAACGTCTGTTTTATCCCAAAAACTTATAATAATCATGCATTTAGAAATAAAATAAAATATATAATTTGTTTTTAGGTTTGAAGTATGTCAACAATATATCTATATGTGAAGTACTGTCACTTCAAATACAGCACAACGAATGAATGGAGTAGCATTAGAATTGTAAAAAAGGTGAGGTTTTACTTGACAGCAGCTCAAAGAAGGGTAATGATTTAAACAGGTTGTGTCAAACACCGAACTAGTTTAAAAAAATATCATTGGCATGTAAAAGTGTTTGTACAAACCTACTTACAGAAATAAAATCATTTATCATTTATAGCAGATGTGAAGTTTTATTGAAAATATAAATTTTAATTTCATGTATCAATCAATCAATCAAATCAGTTTATTTCGGACTACAAAGACCCAAATCATAATACCATACAGAGTATCATACATACAAAAAAACCACGTAAACATAACTATTGTACACGAAGTGACGGCGACGTGTTGCGCTGCGTAGTATCGCGTAACCTTCCACGGAATCGCCGATACACGACACCCTTCGGCCAAAACTCTTCCTTGAGGAAGGTCTCGATTTGATGAGTTGGAACTCGGACCACGAATGACTTGAAGTTTGTGTTGTGGCACGGTTCCAACTTCTCGACCCTCAAGGTCCAGTTGGAATTAACACGTACAAACTCCACGATCTCCTCAACCTTCGTGGTGTAATGTTGACAGGACACATAGAGCTGCGTCGTTAGTGTAGCTGGACGCAGCAGCATACTGAGTCCTGCTAGCACGGTCCTACACTGGTTCCGACTACGAAGCTTCTTCCTCTCTACCTTCACGAAGCCATCCTTGTCAGGCACGTGGCCTGAAGCCGAGCCTAGCTGTTTCGAACCCTATATGTACCGTGTTTGATACCTAATCATTAGCAGCCTATAACGTTCCCACTGCTGGGACACAGGCCTCCTCTCGGTGAGAGAGAGTGGGACATAATCCACCACGCGGGCCCAGTGCGGGTTGGTAGATGTCACATGTCTTCGATTTTTTAGTTCTAAGACATGTTTACTCACGATGTTTTCCTTCACAGTTTTGAGAGCAGTGGTGTTGAAATAATTTACACAGAGTAAAGCGTCTGCTCGGGTTCGAACTCGTAGGTAGTAGCCGTTGCCACTGAGCCACCACTGCTTCTCGATATCTAATTGATATCTAATCAAAGCACTCTTGTAGACAAGAGTGCTTTCTGAAAACATATTGGCTATTTATAATTTTTAATTCCTACAAGATTTTATGGATGATCAAAACAATGGTGTTTTACTTTGTTTTGAATAACACTAAACATACTTCTATAACCTTATGAAGACTGTTTAGCAAAATATTTGTGTACTCCATCTCTGAATTACCCCTACCCCCAAAATAACTGTAATGAAAAATAAAATTTATAAAAGAACAAACATACATACGAGTTAATCTATACTTCTATACTAATATTATAAACCTGAAGAGTTTGTTTGTTTGTTTGTTTGTTTGTTTGTTTGATTGAACGCGCTAATCTCAGGAACCACTGGTCCAAATTTAAAAATTCTTTTTGTGTTGGGTAGCCTATTTATTGAGGAAGGCTATAGGCTATATAACATCACGCTAAAACCAAGAGGAGCGGAGCAGTAATGAAAAATGTTGCAAAACCGGGGAATATTGCACGGGTAGGCGATTCGACGCCACGGGTAGGGTCGCGGGAACAAGAAATTTAACGCGGACGAAGTCGCGGGCAGAAGCTAGTAGGCTGATAAACACATTGCACTCTGCAGTCGGGTAAAACACCCAAATAAAAAGATATAATCTAGACATAGTTACAAAATATCGGCAATAATATCGGTTTTGATTTTCTAACCGCAGTCACACGTAATTACTAAAATATGTATGTATAAGTCAAGTAATTTTAACATTTATCATACACATTGCCATACGAAATTGACCTTGAAGGAAATATAAATAACTTGTAAAATAAGGTGAAAAAATACTCATAACTAGTATTTCGTAATGGACGAAGTCTATGTAAGATATTGTAATTGTCATTTACCAAATAAATGTATAGTAATCGGTGAAATGAAATTGTTATTAATCTCTTAAACACCATCATGTATTTTATTCATAGACCTCTAGAAGATTAATTCGTTATTTTTAATTTCATGTTGTAAATCTATATATTAATACGTGAAGCGAAAATTTTGGAACCCTTTTTACGAAAATTGGGTGGACGGAGGAGTATGAAATTTCGCACACATATAGTTTATACAGAGAAGAAGTGACGAATGCTAATTTTTTTTTAAATTATGCGTAAAAATACATTATTTTCATTATTTTCAATATTAATACCACATTATTTTTTATATTCTTTTATTTCATTGTACAAACATATAAGTTATATTTTTAAATATTAAAATAACAAAAATTATAAAAACATTTAAAAATATAAAAAATAGTAACCCACCGGTATCGGGAACAGGGTCCAAGCTACCGGCGGTCAGGGCTCCAGAGAGAGGAACCTCCTGACAATACGAGCCGTATCCAGAAGTACCGCTTTCTGAATCAAGCCCTTGATCCAGCTGCCTAACGAGAGCCTCCTTAGATGTTTGTCGAGGCTCTTGGCTATCAAGCCGTTGACTATCGGCACAATGATCGCTGAATCCACATCCCACATGTCGACAACCTCGCGAGCTAAGTCAAGATACTTGATCTGTTTATCTTTCTCAGCTTTCACGAGGTTCTCGTTATGTGGGACCGTTATGTCAACAATCATTGTGCGCCGCTCTACTCGATCCACCACCACTATATCAGGCTTATTTGCAACAATAGTCCTGTCAGTGATGATGGATCGATCCCAGTACAATGTGATATTTCCATTTTCGAGAACTGGGTCGGGCACATACTTGTAGTACGGCACCTCTGATTCCACAAGACTGTATTTCAGAGCAAGTTGCTGGTGGATAATCCTAGCTACTAGGTTGTGCCTATGCAAGTATTCTTCGTTAGCTAGTCGAGAACACCCAGAAATTATGTGTCTAATTGATTCTCCTGGACGGTGGCATACCCGACAGATGTCAACCGTGCCATCTTTCACAATAAATCTCCGGTAGTTGTTCGTCATCATAACTTCGTCCATAATTGCACAGACAAAACCTTCGGTTTCCCCAAAGAGGTGACTGAAACGCAGCCAGGCTACGGACGCTAGTAGATCTACATCGGATCCATGTAAGGCCCGGGAATAGCGTCCGTGGAGCTCCTTACTCTGCCATACCTTCATGCGGTCATTAGTGTCGAGTATTACAGGTTTACGCCAGTTCTCGTTAGCCATGGAGAGCGAGGTGAGGCCCTTGTCAACCGCGACCACAGCTCGATGCATCCCCACGTCGGTTTCTAGGAAATATTCCCTGAGGCTGCATATCTCGCGATTGTGGAGAGTCTTAGCGTTTAAAAAACCTCGACATCCACACTTTCGCGGGATATACAGTCTCATTACCGATGACCGTGGGTGATGCATTCGATATGCAGTCAACAGCGTACGGACCCTCCTGTCCAGGGCGTTGAGTTCGGTTTGAGTCCATTTGAGTATGTCGACAGAGTACATCAAAACCGGCATGACCCAACCGTTGAAGGCGCGCACCTTGTTTCCACTTGATAGAAGACTATTAAAAACTTTCTTCAGGTGGCCAAAGAAGCGCTCCTTCAACGATTGCTTCATGTCAGTAACATTGATGCCCAACGCTTCCGACATACCCAAATACTTATAGGTTTTGGCTGCGGAGAGGGCTCGGAGGCTTATGGAATCCGAGAGTTGGGTTTCCACGGATTCCACAATCTCCCCTCGCTTTACATGCATGACCGCACATTTGTCTACACCAAATTCCATTCTGATGGCGCTACTGAAGGTTTCAACTACTTTCAGTAGCTCCATCAGTTGAAAATTGTTGGGGGCAAAGAGTTTTAAAATCATCCATGAAAAGGAGGTGGGATATAACCTGACCACCTCTCCTCATCCGATAGCATATGCGTGAATCCTCTAGCAGTGTGCTTAGAGGATTCAGGGCTAAGCAGAACCAAAGCGGACTCAAACTATCACCCTGAAATATGCCTCGCTCGATCCTTATCGGTTCGCTGTTCCCTTGGATATTTCAACATCCTGAATAGCGAAGGACCGTCTTTCACTGCCTCATACATGAAATCAGGAAAGTGCGAAGAGATGCATCGACTTTATACAACTCCAGCACCCTCATGAGCCATGTATGTGGCACCGAGTCATAGGCCTTCTTATAGTCTATCCAACATGTCGATAGATCCTTTCGGGAACGACGAACTTGTTGGCTTATGGTCATATCAATGAGGAGCAGCTCCTTAGTACCTTATATACTTATTATTATTACCTCCTTTATATTTATTATTATATTTTTTTTTTCACTTAATAATGTATTTCTATTCAAATGAAGCACGGTCGAATTTCGACCAATGGGCGATGACTAGTAATATAAATACTTAAATTTTTTATTCGAAATTCGTAATTCTTTATTGACATAATTGTTTACATAAATTTTTGAAGTCTCTGACTCCTGGACTGCTCTGTCTGCTGATACTATATTTTTAATTATTTTGAGTTAAACAATCTCGTATTACCCAACATCGGTACATAAATATTAGCTAGCTTTTTCCCGCGACTTCGTCTGCGTAAATCTTACGTTACGCGGACGCAGCTGAAGTCGTGGAATTAATAGGGTTAATGGGTAACGAATAAGGTTTAGTCGTGAAAGCGTGACAGACAGACAGAGTTAGTTTCGCATTTATAATATTACGTATAGATAAAGAAGATAATTTATTGCTGTAAGATAGTTTTATTGCTTATAATTAAATATTTGTATTATTTGTCTACTCCATAGCACGCTATGTGCAAAAATTTCATAGACCGACTAAATTTATGCTACTTTCACGTACTTTTTCTAAGATGTTTCCGTCTCTACCTTGCTATTGTAGTTTGACAGATGTGCAACAGTGACAGGAATAGTGCTTACAGCAAGGCTATGCTAAATTAGTAACGGTTTTTTATTTCGAGACATTTTCTGTCATTAGTTCAACTTTTGGCCGCTGGTTTTCCTATTCTCTATAAACGGTTCAGATATAAGTTTGTGGCGGCCGGCCACTTTAGGTTGACCCGTCATAAACCACGCCCATCCTACTATCATTCACTTTGAAGGTGGGCCCTTAATGCCAATATGACTCGACATGTCTATTCAGTGTATTACAAAGTACAGGATCATGGTTGACCTGGCAACTTTCTATAGATTATAATATATCTGTCTAAAGATAAAATAGGCCTCCAATAAAATAGTCCGATGACCTGGTGCGAGAACCACAGAACTGGTCAAGGTGGTGGTGCTAACGGAAACTCTATGTCCAGCAGTAGACGCCTTTTGGCAGAAATAATGATGATGATGATAAATAAAATGAAATTGCTATATTTATTGAGGAGGTCGTGCAGTATTTGAAAGTGAAGACCAACTGGACTCTGAGAGTCGAAAGGTTGGAATCGCGCCATAACATCAACTTTAAGTCGTTCGTGGTACGAGTTCCAACCCACCATCTACTGACCTGCTTAAGAGAGGACTTTGGCCGAAAGGTGTCGTATATCGACGTTTCCAAGGACGGTTCCGCGACACCACGCAGCGGAACACGATGCCGTCACCATTACGTCGTGTTTAGTGATAGTTTTAGTTTAGTTTTGTTTATAGAATACTAGCTGACCCAGCAAACGTTGTTTTGCCGGGTGAAAAAAAGTGAAAATTTATAGATGTATGTATTTTTGTATGTTGTATCATAAAAAAATAGAAATTAAAAATTTTGTCACTAAAATAAAAAACAAATTTAGGGGGATGAAAAATAGATGTTGGCCGATTCTCATAGATACCGGATAAGCACAAAAAATTTCATCAAAATCGGTCAAGCCGTTTCGGAGGAGTATGGCAACGAAAACTGTGACACGAGAATTTTATATATTAGATTTATTAGTTTATAGTTATTGTTTTATATTATTTATGTATTGTTTTTATGGGCCTTAGTAGCCTGAAATAAAGGATTGTATTATATTGTATTATTCGTGTCTGTCTGTGCTGCCCCTTAGTTCTTTTAAACATCCCCCATAATGTTCCCACTACGGAGACACAAGCCTCCTTTCGTCGAGTGGGAGAAGGCTATAATCTACCGCGTGGACCCAGTGTCATCATCATCATCATCATTTCAGCCGTAAGACGTCCACTGCTGGACTTAGGCCTCCCCCAATTTGGGGGGTTTTGCCATAATCGCCACGCTTGGCAGGCGGGTTGGCGATCGCAGTATGGTGGTAAAATGCATAGAGAACGCTGCTGCACAGTCTCTAGTAAGTCCCTCAGTCGCCTTTTATGACACCCACGGAAAGAAATGGGGTGGTGTTATTCTTTACGTCCGGCACCACACGGTACCAGCGCCGACGGGCCCAGTGTACGTTGGTACAAATCACATGTCTTCAAATTGTTGGTTCAAGGACATGTCGCTTTCTTCACATTGTTTTAAGAGGATGATGATGAAATTATTTAGACAAAGTTAGGTGCCTGTCTCAAGTTCAAAACCACGACCTACAACTCGTAAGCTGTTAAATGATATATGATTTTATTTCTGTAAGTAGGTTTATACGAACACTTTTACACGTCAATCTTATTTTTTTAAACTAGATGAGGTTGGCGTTTCCTAACTGACTATTATGAGAAGAAAGGCCGAAACAGACTCAGAGGTCACAGTCTACACCGCTGTTACTGCTGGGCCACTATTTTTCTCTCTTTATATGTTTTATCCAGTCTTAAACGCCGTGCCAAGGATGGGCGGGTCTCTACGTCATAAGATAAAGCACAGATAATTAAGCAATTTAATATTAGTATTAGCATAAAATTATTAGTTGCTAACCTTTTGTGTCACGACTTGACAATAGACTTATAATTTGATATGTAGGTACCGTCGGCAGAAATATGAGTTTAAAAGATTTCGACGAAATAATGACTCAAGTTAGGTTTTTGTTTTTAATAATTTCTCGGAGATATTATGTGAGTAGATAGTGTCATATTTTGCTGATTTTAAAGTGGTGGGTCGATGACTTCGGTTCTGGTTATTTTTTCTTCTTTGCTAAGCAAAATATAACTAAGATCCTTTTTCAATCAATAATAATTATTGTTTTCTTTTAGCTTCAACTTCGTAGGCTATTTTTAGATTAAGCAATTTAATATAGTTTGTAATTTGCTCAAAGGTCATGTTATTTGCTTACAGGTTATTTTATTTTATTTTATGTAATTTTGTGTATCTATACACGTGTATAGATACACAAAATTACACAAAATAAAATAAAATAACCTGTGACTGATATCATAAATAATCGCCGGGGTAATTCGTTACACTCTACCAGTAGGAATGGCATTCATTTTGACAGTTTAACGACATTCATTGCATTATTTACGATATTTAGTAGACAAATTGTTTAACATAATAAGAAGAAATGTATTAGCAATATACTTAAAAATTATTGTGATTGAAAGTG
Organism: Aporophyla lueneburgensis; assembly: GCA_932294355.1. NCBI lineage: Eukaryota > Metazoa > Arthropoda > Insecta > Lepidoptera > Noctuidae > Aporophyla > Aporophyla lueneburgensis. Next base: position 21,680,968 of record OW028758.1, on the reverse strand, counting down.
TGTTACGCAATTAGTGTGTCAAATAATCGCCAAAGCATGCCAAAACAGCATTCAAGAGTAGAAAAATCTGTATAAATATTAATACAAATAATTTTACAATCCAGAACTCCTTATAAAACCCATCATCGTACTGCTAAGCTGTCCGTACATAAAAATGCACACACAGACAATTATTTATCAATTTGACGTAATGATAGCTGCACTTACGTACGCATACTCGTCGGTAATGACTTCAATTAGTATTACTACCTACGGATCGTTACAGTACAAAATCATTTCTGACACATAAATTGTATAGACTATTATATAATTGTGGTTGTACCAAATAGTATATACTAATTCCATGCATTGTTGTAACATTTGAAAGATTAATTCGATTGGCTGCTGGGTTTATTTTTTATTGACTGTCTTGATGTTCGAATTTTGAAAGTGTAATTTTGTATGATTCTTTTAATTTCGTTGAGAAAATGGGTACATCACGTTACTCTCATTGACGAGGAAGAATCTAAGTTATTAAACGCGATGGAGGTAGCTTCAAGTTATCATTATGTTTACTTTCTTAACATTACAACAATAATGGGTTTAACTTTAGTGCAGCAGTTTATTGTTAATAAATGGTTTTTTTGTGACTAAGTTTGATTTAAAGGACCACACTTTTTGCAGACTAAATTCATGAAATATTCTAAAAACCCCAATATTTTTATTCTTCCTTGTTAGCACGACCTATACAAGAAATAAAGGTCAATGTATGACGCTTGTTGTATATGAAGCAAGTCAAGTTATAAATTCTCTTCCAAACTCAAAAACTTGCTTTCAAATACCTATATATAGAGCTTCTGAATTGTCACAAAGTCGGACAGTCAAAAAATTAAGCTAGTTGCCAATTCCAATACGAAGATCTTTATAGAGTCGAATGGGCAAGAAACTCCAAGGACATTCTTTTAATTAATAAAATTACAAAATCCTTTTTGCTTCTTTATGTGAGAACAATGAAAAAAAAAAAACAAATCCAAGATTTTAAATCCTCAAATCCCTAAGTCCTAACAACATTTCAGTGAAAGCTAGAAATCATTTGCACACAAGAAATTATGCAAATTTAACAACCTTAAACAATGCACTCAAGTTCCTAGACAAGTCTCAACGAGCCCTAATTCTCACACCAAAAATAGGGCACACATAATCATTACACACATTTCAACCAATATTATTCACGTCAGAACCAAAAACAAGGCACATTGTCACGACACATAACGGTTCTATTACTATGCTATCCTAGTATCATAGACACGGCCTAGGTAAGCTGTCTGAATAGCTGATTGTGTCACGAAGACAGCTGGATACGGTTAGAATGCAAGTTGTTTGATTGGTTGGTTATTTGTTTTGATTTTTTGCGTAGGTGGTTTAGTTAGAGTGTACAAGGTTGTGGGGAAACTATTTATATCATCATTTCAGCCAAAATATGTATATAGATCGCCAGGGTCGCATATTTGTTCGAAAAAGTTACTAGTGGCCCTGGCACAGGCAACTGAAGGAACACGTGTGGGTTTTAGTTAGTAACAATTTGACACCTCGTCCCGCTCCAACCTGTGCGAAAGACGTCATTTGATGATTTTCCACCCAGAAAAGAAAAAAGCCGTAACATGTCCACTGTTGGACTGGATATAGGCATCCCCGATTTGGCCATAATGCCATAATGGTCACACTAGGCAGGCGGGTTGGTGATCACAGCATTGTGGTAAGATGCATAGAGAATGCTGCTGCCCATTCTCTAGGAAGTCCCTTAGTCACCTTTTACGATTCGCAGAGGTAGAAATGGGAGGGTGCTATTCTTTACGAGCGGGAACACACGGAACTTTTATCATCATACTGCAATCGATCCGCCTGCAAGGCGATTAATGGTAAAAGCCCCTGAATTGGGGAGGGCCTATGTTCAGCAGTGGACGTTTTACGGCTGAAATTTTGTTGATAACAAGCCCACCATACTAAAGTAATATAAAATCCAGTATAAACTCAAATAGGTAAAATAAAATCACAAATAAAATAACCATAGTATTAATAATAACAAAGCAAATAAAGACGTCATTATCTAAGCCATCTATCTTACGATGATCGCAGAAAAATGATTCACGTCTCGTACTTGACCTAAATGCATTGATGCGCGTGCGCATGCACTAGGAAATCGTTCGGTTTGCATGTTTCCCTGTACGGTTTTTTATTGATAGGTTGTTTTATTTCAAGTTAGTGGTTCACTGAAAGTTTTTTTTTTTTGTGTCACAAAGATGATCTGTAAGTAATTTTTTTTGTTATAATTTCTAATATATTCATGTCGATTATGCAGAAGGGTGAAACTGTGAAAGAGTTGTTTAGGATAAGATTAGAACACTCGTAAAAAATCAAAAATCAAAATCAAAATCAAAAGTCATTTATTCAAACTAGGCTGAGAGTCAGCACTTTTTAAGAGAAAATATGTTTATTTCATGATCATTATTTCATCCAAAAGACAAAGGCGATTATCCCTAATTTTGGGAGGGTTGCCATAATTGCCACGCTTGCAGGCTTTGCCATCGCAATATGGAGGTAAAATACATAGAGAACGCCGCTGCTCATTCACCAGTCAGTCCCTTAGGCCTTCTATGACACACACACGGGAAGAACTGGGATGATGCTGTTCTTTACTATTTTGATTTATTTTTCATTAAAAGAGGACAAACCGAGTCATCAGCACCTAATCACTTGTCAGGATGTGAAAACGCGACCAATGGAAAATGATTAGGTATAAAACATTGTATTCTCTATAGCAGCTTGGACTCTGGATTATGCCCGGTTGATGGAAATGGGCTCACCCCGATACCGCAACGGAATTTAAACATGACGGACGAATCAAATAGACTATATGAGTACTATAGACTTACCAGTTCTAACTCTTCGGGGATTACAGTCTTGATGATTTTTTTGTAATGACTATCATTGATATGATACTTTTTGGCAAAATAATGAAAATGTGATATACAGAAGGATTTACAGTCCTAGGTACCTTTGTAGTGACCAAGAATATACATATTCCGCTTATATTCAGAATATATTACGCTTCTGCCCGCGACCTAATCCGCGTTAAATTTCTTATTCCCCCGACCCTTCCCGTCGCGTCGAATCGCCTACCCGTGTGATTTTCCTCGTTTTTGAAACATTTTTCATTACTGCTCCGCTCCTCTTAGTTGTAGCGTGATGTTATATAGCCTATAGCCTTTCTCGATAAATAGGCTACTCATCACAAAAATAAGTTTTCAATTCGGACCACTAGTTCCTGAGATTAGCGCGTTCAATCAAACAAACAAACTTTAACAAGCTTTATAATATTAGTATAGGTATTAGGATAACTTGGCACAGAAAACCATCAAGCAAGATTAATTCCGGTAGATAAGCCGCAGCATCCACAGCACCTGATTACCATTCGCAATATAACCATCCTTAGTTCATGTCAAGCGTGGTAAGCAGTGCTTCCTACAACGTTCCCATACCACGAACACATGCCCAGAATGTATTATTACGGGTTTCCCATAGTATTTTCTATCACCGTTTGAACCTGATATAAATTCAGATTTAAATTGCAAAAGCGTTTGCCGTTTCGATGCATGCCTGGACTTCACTGACGGGAATTGAGATTCTGTTTGATGCTAAATCGAACGCTTTACAAAGCACAGGCTATTTAAATCATCAGCTATTTGTTTTCCAATGCGGTGATCTTGGTTTATAATATCTTTATTAAGTCTCTAAATGTGGTCGATACCAGTTTTCTTAAAGAATCAGATTGAGAAGCTTATAAATTTTGGCAAATGGAAAGGGAGAGGAAGGCCATAGAAAATGTAGATGGATTGTGTGAGGAATGATATGAAAGAGAAGAGAAGAAAATGGAAGAAGAAAACGTATTGTGCCGACCCTAATTATCATGTGATAAGAGCAGGCAGATGATAGGATTTAGAAGCTTCTCTCTTATGAAACGGGAACGACTACTACAGTATTCGATGTATCACCTTCTTATACATTTGGTGTAAGAAATTGTCTCCATCAATGAGATACACTAATGCGGAACTATATCACAAACTAGGTCCCATCTAGCCTGCTCAAGTTTGTTTTACTGAACAGACAGCTGTGCTGCTAGGGAGTTTGTTACACCACTTCTTCTTCCTAGCTGGAGTACTAGGAAGTGATGAAGGGCGGGCGTTTTGAAGGACTATCTTTTGTTAGTTTGATGGTCCTAAAGGGCTGATGTGAAGCTTAATTTGAATAAATGACTTTTGTTTTCGATTTCAAACCGGACACAAATCCAAACTGCAAGCTGCAACTGAGAATTGATGGGGCAAAACCCAACACCATTTGTCTTGTTTGTCGTAGTGAAATTAAAACTGGTTTTATTTCCACACCCATCCCTGATCACCAGATATCCTTTAAACCAAAACACAGCGACATGTTGCCATATTTTTCCGATGGAAGGCCAGTTCAGACTTGTTTACGAACATGTCGCGCCTACGTAAGCGTGGGGAGACCGGTCGCAGGTTGCCAATTCGACTTGTTCTTAAGCTGTTACCACACTAACGTTAACCTCTGTTATTTCGCTACAAAACGCGATACTTTTTATATACATCGTGTACATGTAAAGTGTGTTAAAATTTAAAGGTTTGGTCTTCCTCTTTTTCGTAACACTTCTGTCAAAGCCATCGTGCTCCTCCTGAAGTTTCCTGCCTGGAGGCTGATGTGATTCGCCTCACGTTCTTTGCCATCTACTCCGATTTTTTATTATAATTTAATTTGCACTCATACAAGGGTTCGCCCACTTCGAATTGAATTTGATCAGTATATGGATGAGCGTCCGCCTAGTCTAGTGCCCTCCCCTCTACCCTGCAGGTGTAGGGGTGTGGTACAGTTCATCAAATTTTATATGGTTCGAGTAGATTTTGAAGTTTTTCATGGTAATAGTTCTTATTTTTTTCACGATTACTATGTTTGTTCTATGGATAGATACTTGATCAGTTGAATAGTCTGTATCACACCTTTCTGATATAAATACTGTATATTTGTTCCACTCTCGCAGTGTATGCGTCAGTGTGCAAACAGCGTTATTTAATTTGGTCTAGAAGGTAATGAAGTTATGTTTTTACGGTGGTTTTGGTTGCTGATGTTTGCAAATTTTCACTTGGTTCTTGTTTTATCTACTGTGGATGGGCAGTTGCCTAGGCTTGTAAATTGATATGCACTTATTTCGTAATTTTAATTTGTACATATAGAGCAGCTTTGGTCCAGCTTTCCTATAGTTTGACAAACACTTCATGATGTTAAGCTTCACAATCCCAGATTTTAATTAGATTTTTTGTGAAGTGATTCGCCATGACAGATGGCAACTATTATAGTCTCTAAAACGCTAGAGTGATAAAAAACTTAGAGAGATTATGGCAAAGACTAGTAGTAAAATACCTAGGTATGTGTACTGTGACTTAAAGTATGAATGTTGTGATAAGTATAAATGTTGATGGATGGAGGAGAGAAATGCTAAGAAAAGGTGATGACGACAAATATTTTTACGTATTTACCTAAGCTATCACCGTTTATAACTTTAAAAATTGCTTCAATCTTCTTATTTAAAAAACATTTAGAAAAATAAAAAAAAGTCGGTTGCGACTTCCAAAAAAATATTTAATTTGTGGATTCAGTGTCTTTGGGAATAAAAGTTATTTTTCAATGTAAACTGTCCTTTTTGGAAGTTTTTATTGTAAAAAAAGTTTTTTTTCCACTTTTTAGTTATGGTACCTACTCCACAGTATTTCGTTTACCACTACTTGCTTTTCAAATAACAGGGACATTGGTGATTAGAACATTACCAAGGTACACAAAGTGGATTTAATACGTATTATCGAAACTCAAGTAAAGTAACACAATTTATACGGAACCACTCATGAGACTTAATGGATAGAGTATTCTATCCATTAAAAGAAGAATTTTTGATATCGATCTAAAATTGCCGAAGATACCGCGAAACATATGTTCATACAAAAAAAGACGAACTGACTGACGAATTGAGAACCTTCACACTTTTGAAGTCACTTAATAACGAAAACTTTAAATAGCTAGAATTACTGACAAATTTGAACGACCCAATTAAAATTTAAATGTCACAGGCGCGAGCCACACGTACTGTACCTATTCAGCACAAATTTACGACAAAATTATAACAATTTGTATGTATAATCAATGCAAAATTGTCACTTTCCTACGCATGATCCCGTTGGCGGCTGTTGTGAAATAACACCTGCACTGCTGGCTACACACTGGTATCAAGGATGAAGGATAAAACACAAAACGATGTATAAATAAAAGAATATGCTAGGATAAATAAATAATATTCAACACATACCGTGTTAGGAAGAGGTGCTACTATAGTTTATCACTTCTAGATTTTGTCATTTAATGTTTAAATCCCATGTAATGGGAGCGAGCCTATTACTGTCAACCGGGGCAAATCTAGACTCCAGGAAGTTACTGAGAAATATCTGGTGTAGAAATTAAATAACACTTTGTCCGACCCGGGAATTGAAAGCAGAACCACGTGTTATATCATACACATCTATTCCTACACAGCTTAGCATATGTTTGATGGTAAGGCACCTTTCGTGATCAAGAAGATCACGAAAGGTGCCTTGCCATCAATGGGTGTTCATCACAATACTCATCTCTTGGACTGATTGATAGAACTACCTCGTTAGTCTGGTAGATACAAACGCAACTGCTGAGCAAGAAGTCCTGGATATGAGTCCCGGGTCGTGCAAAAATTATTGGGTTTACCATCTAGAACTTTCCGGTTAGCAGCTTGGAGTCCGAATTTGTTCTTTATTGATGGCAATAGGGTCGTCCCCTATAACATGGGACTTAAACATAACTGGCGAAATATGTATGTTATAGATACTCCTCTACCAAAACCTTCAGGGATTACAAGCATGATGTCCTGCAAACCTCTGGACCTTCAATTCCCAACATCGTTCTAATTATTATCAGTTACGCATAATTTAAGTCATGCAGTGTCAGTGTGTTCATTTGTCACTACAAATGAGAAGAGATGGGACATTCTATATTTAGCCGAACTGCGCGTACGCGCCATATTAAAATTATCAGTCTATTTCGTCGTTGAACCAATTTGAACTCAGTTGTTCAATTTGTTCAAGCGTAAGTACTCTAACTGGGTCACCGTTGATCGATGACCGGACTGGTCTAACTTTAATTAGTACTTTAACACCACTATTTAGACCTTTTGGATGGATAGCTTGAATATCTTAAGGAATTATTTATGAAGGAGTATTATAGATTCTAGTTTCATGCAGTTGGTGAGGTTATAAATTCGCGTGTTTTAATTGGTTGGTGTTTTAGGTTTTAGGTTTAGTCTGTAAATTGAAGGTCAGCAAGTAAAATTGAATAGGGAATTTTAAACAATTAGGTACCATTCAATTCGCTTATTCTTTGGCCAAAGAATTAGCATTGCCATTCAATGTGGCATTGCTCTTAGTCTTCTGGGCATGTTTCCGGATGATAGTGATGCAACCGAGTACTTCGAAGCCTAAGTGTTGTTTTGTTTTTGTATATATTTGTATAGTTAGTAATTTATTTAGTATCTTGCCAGTAAAACTGTTAATAATAAGGTACCTCTCTCGGAAGTAGAAATATACAAAAATAATATAGTGGGTTTGGCTGGACTTGTAACTATTGCTCTGATTATTCTAACTGGTCTGTATTCTACATTGATTTACTTTACATGCGTGCTATTATTTATTAAATGTTACTTCATTTAATAAATAATAGCACGCATCAAAGATTCTTATATAAAAGAACATCACAATAAATATCAATGAACACCACATAGATACAATTTTATTTGGTGTGAATAAACATAACAAAAAAACAAGCCAAACCAATTCATGAAACAATAAAAATCAAAACTAATAAGAGATCAGTACAACAAATTTTCAATTACACTAACACTTAGTGGATATAATACAAAACAGTACATCAAACATTACGCAAACCAAAGACTTTGCTGACAAACATACAAACAAATACCCAAAAACTGAAAAAGAACCTTACATTGTAGATACAAAGTTCATAATTGATGAAATTGACGATCAAAATAATGTTGTAGATGTAAAACAGCTTTATGTCATTGCGATCGCTTCAGAACTGATATTTAACGACTGTTCCATTATTAATGCATAGGAGATTAGAATAATGTTGGTACTCTGATGAAAGAAGGTTTGACGTACCTGTTTTGAAAGATAGGGATCAAGACGGGATGGATCTAGATTATTTTTTCTAAGCAAGGTGAGTAACAAACAATCTTTAGTTCTGAAATAATCACTACGTGTGATGAAATAAAATCACAGCTGTGAATATCAGTCTGAACGCAATAAACTCAAAAATTATCGAATGGATTTTCATATGGTTTTCCCCAATCATCATCATCATTTCAGCCGTAAAACGACCACAGTTGGACATAGGCCTTCCCCAAGCCAAACATTTCGACTGAAACTGTGCTTCTCGCAACCAGCGGATTACTGCGGCCTTCACCAGGACATCGGTCCACCTCGTGAGAGGCCTTCCATCACTAAACGGTCGCCACTCCAGAACTTTTCAATTCTTCGGTCTATGTTGGTTACGTTGAATTGCCTACGGGACTCTTCATTTCTGGATCGATCGCGTAGGGACACTCCTGGCAACTCGTAGGATTACTTAACTGGCGTGAGCGGCGTAAACGAATCTACATAAACACTCATTTAAAAGACTTTGAAGCAAAGATTTAACAGAAGACTATTTAAATCCTTAATAGACACAGGACTGATGTGTTAAAAATAAGATATAAGAGACTTTATGACTCGAAGATATGGGCAAATCATTTAGATGTTTAAGATCTCGAAGAAACAATAACTTAATCTATTCACTTCATAATTACTTAACAAAGAAGTTAAAGTAAACCAACCATGCCTTTTACGACGCACGACTTAAACCATCAAAGAAGTCGACGGTAAACTTGAAGCTAAAACCCATGAAGAAATCATTCTTCCACAAAACAATATGAAGGTAACCACTTCAACAATGCTAGAAGTAGCAAAGAGAAACATAAAAGCAAGGGAACAATGTAAGAAACGTGTTTTATTTGAACCAGGAAACGCTATGGACACAATATAGTTATAGTAAGTGATTGTAGGCAGTACGATACTATCTTAGTACAAGAAGTAATAAAGACGCCTCACAGTTAAATCTAGCTTTAGAACAAAGAAACTATGGAGTATATACGCCGAAGGATTCGTGAATAAAAAAAGGAATTAGTTGGTACAACTTGACGGTGTTCAGCTTATAAAAAGTTTATTTGACAAGGTATAAGAAATGTGTTATTGTGATAACAAGAGATAACGCTAGTAAGGGAAAATTGGCTGATGAACTTGGCAATGGAATATGTCTCAAAATAGAGGAAACAATAAAGATATCACAACACTGACACCGCACTTTTGTATTCTACCGCACGTTATTTTCATTTATATTTTAATTTGTGACACAGTGTCATCATCAGTAATTTATGTCTTCATTTTCTTTTCTTATTGTATATTAGCACTTTGTACCTACTTAAGCTAAATTGTAATCACGTTAAATTATTGGAGGCTATTCAGTGAACTCTTCTTTATTTATGACGTTTACACAATTACAACTACTGGCTAGCACTCAGTTCGGTTTTCGAACGATGACTATCTTGGTCTAAGTCTGAACTAAGACTGACTTACTGGGCGACAATATTATTTAATCGTGCTTTATATGTTGTAATGTCTTTTGTGTGCACCAGATAAACGATTTATCAATCAATCTATCAATATCAGTATACGAGGACTAGTTTAACAGACAGCTGTACTGCTAGGGAGTTATTTGCGCCACTTACTCTTCCCAGCTAAAAGAAGTGGTGAATGGCGGGAATATTGGCGGATAATTCAGATCCAGCCTGCCCTTGCTGTCGAGGGAGGCCCTCCGCAGCCGAGGTCCATACCCCATAGGTAGTGCCCTAGAGCGTGTAGTCGCGTAGTTTTTAAGCCCTGGCTGGAGGCCAAATTTACTGAGACATTTATGGCATTACGACGACAAAAAGTAGCTGATTCTCATGCTAATTTGATTAAATGGCTTTTGAATAAACCCACCAACCAACAATAAATGCACTTTTCGGCAATGATCATGATAAAATCGATCCTGTAAATCCGTGTCTCTTTCTAAGAGAAATACCATCATTACATTGACCTCCTACTTAAGGAGTAACGTATTATTATGATCCTAGTTAATTCCATGGAGTCTCAACAACTCTGTTCGAGTCAAGTCGCAGTACATTGCAGTATTGGAACCGGTTTCAGAACCGCTTCTGCCGTTGCCCACTGCGAAAGTTCATGCGTGTATACTGCACTATAATGTTGGAGGTAATACTATAGTTTTGATGAGGTTCAAGTTATAAACTGAAGCAGTCTTAAGAGAAAAAGAGAGAAAAAGTCTATTTGACTGTAGGTACATAAACCTAAACAAAATCATCATCAAAACCTTGAATTCAGCATATGATTATAAAATAGTAAAGAAAATATTCGTGGTTGTCAAAAAATCTGCTGATTCATAGAACATTGCAGCGCCGTCAAAATTTATGAAACAGTAATTTTTTTTTTAAACTGACGAAAAATTTCTATGGCATTGGGTCTAGAAACATATTATGCTGTATTAATGGTTATAGCTTACGCACTAGTTAATTTGTATCCTGTTTATTTTCATAATGTGTTTTTATTTGCAGTAGAGAAGGAACCTGGAGTACAAATTTCTGAATTAAACATCAAAGAAATCAAATGGTTGCAAAACTAATGGACATTGCGCGTTCAAAATTGCCCCACAAAACTTCTAAAAGCTAATTTTGATGAAAACCTGCTATCACTTTCAAGCTTTATGCAAATCACAAACAGAAGTATTCTTTTTTTTTCAATGCGGTGGTGACCTTGTGGTATCAGCCCTCAATTCGAGTTGTAAGTTAAGAGTTCAACCCAAAGCAGACACTTTACTTTGTGTATTTAATTTCAGAACTAAAACTACGAAGACATGAGCCTTCCACCCCTATGTCCCAGCAGTGGGAACATTATAGGCTGATTGTGAAGAAACGTTTTCACCTTAACCCGCTTGATACAAAATCGCTCTTCGCTCATCACTTGTATCCCAACGTGAGACAGTAGCTAACCCTCAAGCTAGCTATTGCTTAGCGAATTATGTTCGATCTCGACTTACCCCGGCGCAGGTTTATAGGTTACAAACGTAAAAATACTACTGTAAGCGTTGTTCTTACAAGGATTTATTTATAGATTGAAGATTTTGCTAAAATTTGTAGAGTGAGCTTCTAAAGTAGTAAGACTTCCTACTTAGAAAGAATTAGTATGATGGCTTTGCGATTTAAGTAAAGTCGTAGTAACTATTTAGTAATCTGTGGTAAAGTTTATTATTAAAACCTGAGAGACAGTATTGGAAATTCGTAAAATAAAAATTCCGTAATTTAGAAGTAGACTTCGCCCTTAAAGTGTGGTAGGGATCAGTTCTCATATCAGACAGATGTCAAAAAGTATCTTAAAAATGAGGGTTTTGTGATAACAGAATTTTAGTATCTAACTTGTAAAGATAACAGTAACACATACATAATAACATACCAGTTTTTAATCGATAACAAAATCCTAGGATTTTTATTTTGCAATTCCCAGTGTGGTTCCTCAGTTCAAACGCACGTTACAGCTTAAAAGGAAGTAGTCAAAAATCCACTAGCTTCTCCTGCCAGCTTTGTATCTTTGTAGATCCAAATTCAATCCAACAAAAAGGTGAAATGGTATTAGAATATTTTGGAAAAGGTTTCAACCGAAAGCTATTACAATAGGTCACTGACCTCTATCTAATACGCTGGACTGGCTACCGCTATCAATTTATTGTGCCTATTTGAAAATCGCCATTTTGGCGCTGACGGCAGCAGTGAGGGGGAATGGAACTAATACTAGTGATGTACAACAAATGGTTTGTTATCGATAAAAACTTCTCTGATATCGACTACAATGATAGAAATATTACCAACGCTATTTTTGTTACTATTTTCTATAAATTAAATTGGTTTAGATAATTATTAACATGTAACATTCGTGTTGTCTTCTAAACGTAATGTTTTTAAAACGTGGAATACGTTTTATAACATAAAATACGTTAGGATTTACTAAAATCATAGATAATTAATTTAAAACAAGTAATATAGGCATATATTTTGTTACTAAAACACAAATAAAAAGACATGTCTGCACTAGTTGAGTACCTAACTAAACCAATGAACCGTAACCAATGATAGTCGTAATAAACAGATATTTTACATATAAAACATAACTTGAAATAGCAGTATATAGTACTGTTTATGGACTGTAATTCATAATAAGTTGACCCCTTCCTTGTTCTCCTTAGGGCAGATTTTAGCAACGTCAGATATCTTTTATCCTGGGAATTAAATCGACGTTTGACAGTTTCAGTACGAATGAACTGTCAAAAATTCAAAATGTATTCTCTGGATATGACTTATTCTAGGTATAAAAGTTTGGTGAAATTCGCCCTTTAACGGATAAAAGTTAACTATCGGATCAATAAATAATAAAATTCTGTAAAATAGTAAATTAAGTACCTCTAATTGTCTTATCGTGCACTCTTTAAAGGAAGGGATTATCTTTTACTAGTCAGATACCGTATGTCGCCATGTGGTACGAGACACAATAAATTTTTATTAGGTCTGTAATTACGGTAATTAACTTGTAACAACTTAATTACCGCAGGGGAGGGGGACAGGGAAATAAAAAAGCATTCTGAAATCGCATATTTTATTAAATTAAAACTTACTGTCGAGCCCATATTATTTGCCGAGTCAAAAAATGTCTAACCTTCTCTCCAGTTATTAATAAAGAATATTTTTTTGACACTAATAAGATTGCAAATGGCCGTTGTTTGTTGTATTTGAGCTAAGCGTCTCTGCGAAATAAAAAGTTTTCCAATGCATTGTTTGGAAGTCTCATTAATATTAGAGTCGGGTATTGCCCAAAATATATGTAAAAATTCACCTAACTCGGTTTGTAACGAGGATGGATCATCGTCGTCAAGGCGGTATTTCTTCGTAGTACGCATATTTTCAGCATTCGTAAAATCATCAACATTAAATTTATTTATTTTAGCACGCTTTGCACTAGAATTAGTTAATATGGATACATTATTGTCCTGAACGTTGCCGGTAGAAGTTTTTATTTCGTGATGGATTAATAACTGTTTAATTAAAACTTACTGTCGAGCCCATATTATTTGCCGAGTCAAAAAATGTCTAACCTTCTCTCCAGTTATTAATAAAGAATATTTTTTTGTTTCTGCGAACAAACGGATGTTTACATATTTAGTTATTATTTCTTTTAAAAGAATATTTAAATGACTGTGAAAATTGTCTGAGACATAACTATCTCTAAAATGATCTTCTAGCTCAGGAAACAGTTCATTTGTTTTTGTTAAGAGGTTCCTTATTACCTTTGCAGTGAGTACTGCAGGAAAATTCAACTCTATAGGTGGTTTATTTTTATTATATTTACATGCTTGTCGGAATAATGATTCCACCATAAAACAAATATTGACTACACTCACAGAGGGCACAGTTAAACCACCTCTCTGCTTTTGGATAATAAGTGCTACCCCATTTCTCCTATTTGACACTGCATCTAGTGGTACAGCTTCACAGGCCATTAAACATTCATCACATTTAATTTTTTTTCGAATCGATCGAATTACAAAACCTGCAATATAGCCAATGCATTGTTTGGAAGTCTCATTAATATTAGAGTCGGGTATAGCCCAAAATATATGTAAAAAATCACCTAACTTGTGACATTTTCAAGGCTCTTTTGACCCTTTCCAATTTAATTTTGGAAGATTTTGGGGTGTTCTCGTAGCGGTGATCTAATTTTACACTAGAACAGATTTCCGCTAAAGTTCTAGATATCTTTGGTGTACTACAGTTGCTTGTGTTGTAACTTGTGCTTGGAACTGTAACAAGAAATTATATTTCATTACTTATATTATTCAAAGAAGGATGATTAGATAGTGAAAATATCATTGAAAATAATTTGGAAAGGTATGTCATCATCATCATTTCAGCCGAAAGACGTCCACTGTTTGACATAGGCCTCCCCCAAGCGTCGCCACATCGGATTCTAGTGACTCTCATCAGGTCATCGGTCCACCTTTACGTTTTCCGATACGCAAAGAACATGCGATATGAACGCGTATATTTAAAAAAAAAATTACACAAGGGCACAAAATTAAACATTGTTTAGTATTAGTATTTAACCACTGTTAGTCGCCAACTTAGTACATCAGTAAACCATGTTCAGTATTTTAGATAATTTTTTTTTACATAACTACCTGCATGGGCTTCACATGGCAATATTTCTTTTGGATTAACTTCAATATATTTGCAATCATAATTCGTAACCCGACTTGCACAGGTACTAAAGGTAAATTAAATTTATCCAAGTTCATTTCAATATCACTCTGGCATTGGTATCTCGTTGGTTGGTCAGCGTCTTTAAGCATCTCAGTTTGTACCAAGGACAAATTAGTTTCTGAGAAAAACAAAAGTTTTATTTTATTAAGATAATCAATAATATTTCTTGGATACCGACAAAGTATTTACTTAGGTACTATGAATGTACACTCACCAAGAAATATTGTGGGGATACTGCATTTTTTCAATGTAGTCCGTGACTGATGTTTTATGAAACATCCATCCGTGAAGTGTTTAGAACAAAGATAATGATACATGGTTGGAGTCCAATTGACAACCTTCATATTTTTTAACCAAAGTTTGAGAGTGTAATCGGAGGGGAACCTGTAATTAAAAGAAACATTATAGTAGGTATGGGTAAAAAATTAAAATAATATAGTATATCTATAATTATATAGAACACTTAATGAGAATTATGAATTATAGGTGTTAAATTATTTGTTATTGACTCTAATAATAATAAACCTTAAAGTGTTTTGCTATTATTACAGATCATAATAATGTGCGTATTATTATTTTAACAAAGATGATAAACATTATTGTTAAGCATGTTTTTTTTTTACATCTTAATATAATATTACGAAAGTATCGATATGAATTTTGACATCCCTAACAAAAGTTATTGGTTAAGTAAAAATGTTCGTAAAATCCCGTAAACTCGAACAGAAGCAGTGTATTTTTACAATAATAAACGTAAACGTTTATTATTGTAAAAATACACTGCTTTAAGCGGTTTTCTAATAAGTATTTATGATTTAGATACACTTACTTGTGAAAAGTGACACCACTGCCTTTTTCGTATCGTGTTTTACAATATACGCACGATTTCATGTTGGACGAACAATACAAGCTATGTTATAATCACTGTCATTATTATAACACTTTAATCTAAATCACAATCACAGTAAATACTTTAGAAAACTTTTTATTTCGCAGAGACGCTTAGCTCAAATACAACAAACAACGGCCATTTGCAATCTTATTAGTTCTTAGAACTCTCACTGGGGGCGCTTTGAATCGGCACAGCAAATAGTTGTCATTTTGTATGGGATAGCCAGTCCAGCGTATTAGATAGAGGTCAGTGCAATAGGTAGATATGGCTGATGGGGTCTTCTCCATCAAACTTCACCCTTCACCTTCACCTTTTTATCAGCCTAATACAGATACGTGATTCAAATAGCTTAGAACGGCAACAAAGGCAATGAGGGTGAGCTTGAAGAAAACGTCAACCCTTGGAATTTGTTTTTAATTATGCGAACCCCTTTCATATCTAACCTAGTTCTTCAATAATAGTTTCCAAATGATTTACCAATAGGTAATAAAATAATTATCTTCAGCAAACAACTCTGATTCCCACACTATGATTGCTAAGGTAAGTGCACCAGTTGTTGACTTAGATAAAATATTTCATATTGCAAAATATTTAAGTGGATTATCAATACACTTGACATCGTGTTCATATCAGTTTCACTGACTCACATCTTGGAGTGTTAAGTTATTAATATTATTGTGAAGTTTCTTTTATCCCCGTTAGTCGAGTGGTCGCCAAGGCTACTGTTGAATATGAACCCGTAGGTTTGATTCCTAGGTCGGGGAATTAATATATTGGGTTTTACCATCAAGAACTTCTCAGTAATAGCCAGGAGTCTGGATATGTACCCGGTTCATGTCAACAGGGTCGCCCCCTATAACGGAACTTAAACATAACTGGCGAAATGTGGGTGTACTATAGGTACACACGACGGCAAATCAAGCTATACATGTCCAGTGTAAGCTGATTTCTCATTGTACGAAAAACCTATACAATACGAGGTCACCTAAAGCTGGAAATGTATAACTTGTTATGTAGCCATGTGTACACCTCTGCCCGACCCTTCGGGAAAACAAGACGTGATATTATTTTATACTATGTTATGTTTATAAAACACGAAAACTTCTCAATAATATCTGAGTATAATATTTATGTCAGTGCACGTAAACCTTACGCAATCAATTTCCTAAATAATCGTGAAAACCACATCAAAATGTTTAAGATAAAAAACTTTAATTTATGTTTTTTTACTAAAGGATGGCTAAGGACTCCCCTCTTCGAGATGACTGTGCTGTGATCTGCCAATTATTAGTCCAGTGAAATAGGTAGATGTTTTCTCACGATGTTTTCTTTCACACCACCACCAACCAATCAATCTATTATTTCGATGGCTCCTAAGTATACTGAGTCAAGTAACAAAATTTAACAATTGCACTTTTTAGTATATTAATAACAATGAAATAATTTCCTAAGCCCCAACCCGGGTTGTGTTGGGGTTTGGGAATTTGTTAGTTGAATCAGTATACTTAGGAGCTATCGATTTGTAATCAAATTATAACCAATATATTATATGTAATCAAATTATAAACAACTGTGTATAGAATTTACTACGTTTCGCAACAAAATAATGTGTCATTTTAATATTACAATAATTACGTAAATGTCTCATAACATCATAATTAACTATTTAATAGTAGCTTCATCGAGAATATTGACATTCAAACAATGAACAACTTGACCTTATACTGCAGATAAATCATTATTATTAATAATATTATATCAAAGCGTAATAATTAATCAAAATATAATAATAACATTATTAAGATAAGAAACACTTGCATTTTCATTAACAATAACTCTAGAGACATAATAATTATTATTTATAAACGAAGTGAAATATTTGAGGAAAATAATAAAATAAATTATAACGCGCAGATCATTTCAATGAACTCCAATTAGGTATCTATTCTATATAATAATTTATGATGAAAATACCTATCTTGTTGTGGTTATATGGTTTACAAACATTTACGCCGTAAATATTTATTGCGCTAACTATATTTTTTTTTATTTACCTACCTACTATAAAACAATTTTTTTTTTTAATTGGTCTTTTCCTAGTATTTTAGTTTAAAGTGTAGTGTGTGTGTGTGTTCCTAAAGTTTTAGTTGCGTTTTGATTTTTCTTATAAAAATAATTATTCATTGAAAATATTCCCTGGAAAATATACCTATACGAAACATATAGGTACTTATACCATTTTCGAACACAAATGTTGCCAAAAAAAATTTTTTTTCTTCCACAGTATCTATTAATCGCCATCTTGGTAGTCACTTCTTTCCAGTAATAATTATGATCTTTCACACAGTCCGTCTATATTTTCGTTTGTATTCCCTTAGTCTTATAGACATCTACAGAACGGACACAAAATATTTAACTCGTTAACTGCCATGGTGAAAATCATAAAAAGTAAAAAAATGTACTTAGTGTTATTTCACTTTAAATGGATTATTTATTCTGTTCGCTGCCAGACCAGGCCTCACCATCGGATTTCAATAGCGCAGTGGAAGTTATGATGGTGGGGCTCTGGAGACAAGAGTGGCGTACGAACTTGTCCGCCGTGCGCGGAGCAGACAATGATATAAGTACAATTACAATACAACAAACAAAGGACTCACCTGGTTGAAGAACACCTGCTTCTGGGGCCTACCTGGATTTATGTATATAAGTGAGTGTGTATTGTATTGTGTTGTGACGTTATGAGTATCTCCAGGTTACAATCCGCTGCAATACGCCCTGCCACCAGGACATGCGGTCTTCAACACTTAACCTCAAAGTTTCAACAAAGATATATCCAAACTCAACCCGTATTATTACATCAACTTGGGGTTATTTACAATCAAAGCAATTGGATCACGACTAATTGTCACAAACGGATCGATTTAAAGGGATTAATTTACAACTGGTCGCGAAACTCAACACGGTGACATGAATCCTTCTTCAAGCCAAAAACCAAAGAGAAGTGTCAAGTGTCAAAGTCAAACTTGACAAGTCAGATGTCACTCTGTTCGGGCGCGTTCCGAAGGCGCATAGAGTAACCAATTTAACGGGACGGAACATATTCCATAAATACATTTTTTTTCCAAAAACATGGCTTCCAGGCAGCAACGACATGTTCAGATTTTGTATGTGTTGTCGGTCATATAGTCCGAAAAGGCCTGAATGGAACAAAAAGTTTCGGACACATAGGCCGACAGTTAACGTGTTAAAAATACAATTGGAAATAATGCCAACAAATATAAAGCACAGTTATGATGCAAAAAACAAAAATAAACACAAAATACTACAATACATAACATTATAACATTTAAACACAATAATACCGTGATACGTAAGTACCTACGTAAGCGTAAACAGTGGTGTAGAAGATAATTTTACAACTGAGAGTACTACGCACGAGGCAGTCGGAGCGATAAGGACGTACGTGTTACACTGTTGCGGTTAAGGGTAAGATGCCTATGTCAAGTATTAAGTATCTTTTGCATATGAAAAATTGTAAAGAGGAAAATGTTGGCTTTGTTTATAGGAAGTAATCTAGGGAAGTACTAATCTGAATACTAGAATGATTTCAATGAATCAACTGAAATATGACAATAATACATTTTAGATAGCGTTTCTGTAGTAGGTGAACTGAAATCCAACTGTTTTAGTTTTTAGCTTTCTATGTTGAGTAATAAAGTTAAGGTTATATCTGCCAGGGTCGTTCGAAAGAGGTGCCTTGGCGCTGGCATATGGCAACTGAAGGAACATGGATGGGTCAGTAAAAGTCTGACACGCCCTTCCGCTCCACTCAAAGGGGGAGACGTCATTTGATGATTTCCCACTCACAAAAAAAATGCATCCTGAACTTACCTACCTACAACATTTTTATATAGTACTAAAAAATTTTTTACAAGACTAGAAAATATCGTTAGTGTATTTTATAGCGTAAAGGATTATCAGTGTTCGGTCCAACACCGAGAATTTAAAATCCGGTACGCGTAAATCCTACCGCATAATTTTGACTTCCGTAACGTACGCACGGCCACAAATCAAGCTTTACATTTACAGTATAAGCTGACCGCTCATGGTACTAAAATCCTATGCAATGCGAGGTCAGTTAAAGCTGGAAACGTATGGCTTGATACGTATCCGTACGTGGCATTACAAAAACAATGATTCACACACTAGTACTAATAATTGATAATAGCTACAATTATAGTAGAAATTCATTGTATGAGTAAATAATAAAATATTGAATAACATTGTTATAACAAACATAGAAATATTCATATATACGGATGCCTTATTGACCCGGGAATGCGACATGTGCCAATGTTCTGTGTCAGAATATAGTATGTTTTGACGGGATAATGGGCAAATTGTCACAAGTAAGTAATATTGTAGTATTGTGATACGATAAACTTAGATTACATTTATGTTGCTGTTTTTATGATTCATTGCTTTTATTGTAGGTAATAGTTCTG
This sequence comes from Aporophyla lueneburgensis, assembly GCA_932294355.1. Lineage (NCBI taxonomy): Eukaryota > Metazoa > Arthropoda > Insecta > Lepidoptera > Noctuidae > Aporophyla > Aporophyla lueneburgensis. The sequence continues at coordinate 21,660,975 of OW028758.1, read as the reverse complement.
TTAGAGATTTGCTAGTAGATAAGCTTTGAAGTTTTCCGTAGAATTCATATGTGGCAGGAGAAAACAAGAGGGGCTAAGTAATTATAGCTGCATGAGAGCATCTATCAGGTTAAGCTAAGCTTCCCGTAATTGGTTCGTGGATCATCGTGGTGGCCATCTTTATATTTATATGTAAAATACTGGTATTCTGCTGCATCCGGTTAGACTGGAATCTGACCCTAATATCCATGGGAAAAGGCTAGACAGATGATGAGGAGAAAAGAAACAAGTTAGGTGAATTTTGAAGAATTTTTACCTATTATTTTAAATGTTTTTTTCTCTACGATTATTTTGCGCCCTTAATCTAGGTCAAATTTATCTATTTTCCTACTTTCTTATTTGTTATCACATCTTAAAATCAAACGTCTAACTTATAACACTACCACCGCTATGCCACTAAAACCTGTCATAGAAAAATAAAACATCAATATAAAAAATCAAATAGTAAAAACATAACACTCCTTTTTTGCGCAGTCGTGTAAAGAAGTCCACTGAACCGTAACTTAAATATAAACAAAACGTAAACTGACACTGCAGTTATCAGAGGAAACCAAACGGTGGCACGCGATAAAAATAATATAGACATTTTATTCGAGTATAATGTGTGCTGATAAAAATTATAGCTACTTATTTAGTACTGAAATACAGGGAGTAAGTTCTGTAGTTGGGGAATTAAAATATAAGGGTTTGCGTCGCCAAAAAATGGAAAAAGTAATTTTAAAATTTTCCCTCTCAAAGCTCTTTTGCAAAGGCTTTAGATGTTTCTCGGATTCCGATCAGGTGCAGTGCGCAAACGCTCTTAGCCGTAATTACAACATAGAAGGTTTGTGACTAAATGATAACAGCCGCACAGATCTATAGATCAGGTTAAGCTACCTTTGCCGCGGTAGGTACGTGGATGGGTGACCATCACGTTAAAGCTTTTGGTTTCAGCTGTCATTCCTGGATCTATGACAGTTGTTATAGATCGATAGAAGCTCAAAAGTCGAAGTCTGATAACCTTAGTCTTACCAAGGGTTTATTACCCAAGTATCGTATCGTCAGATAGGCAATCGCTCCATGTATTCAGCTGCATATGTTTAGACTAGAAGACTCAAATATAGTTGTGAAAAGGCTATTCAGATGATGGGGTCGTGGGGCTTTTGGGACCGGGACCGCGGTCCCGGATTCCACCTAAAATACAATAATTATTTTGCAGTAGTATTTTAGGGCCACAAGAAAAATGAAGTTAAAGTACAGTGAACAGAACAAATTACATGAAAAAAAAAACATTTTCTCATACATTTTGCGTCAGCTACAAAACGCGTTAAGCCTTTGAAGTACCAGGTTGTCATAACTTAGTAGGAGCTTACCAAACAAAGGAGTGTCAGCTAGAAATCGCTTTATGCCTTTGAAGTACCAGGTTGTCATAACTTAGTAGGAGCTTATCAAACATAGGAAGGGGTGTCAGCTAGAAATCGCTTTATGCCTTCGAATTATCAGGTGGTCATAACTCGGTAGGAGCTCACCTAACATGGGTGGGTATATACATACTCACCCATGTTAGGTGAAATTAAACATAATCAAATGACATTAAAATATGCTATCTTAATAATATACTATAGAAGACCCAGCGAACGCTGAGCGCCTTAAAGTCAATAAATGATGTGTAACTTATTAGGCTCCTACCAGTTATGACAACCTGGTACTCCGAAGGCTTAAAGCGTTTTCTAGCTAGTGTTAGCTAGAAAACGCTTTAAGGCGCTCAGCGTTCGCTGGGTCTTCTAGTATATTATTAAGATAGCATATTTTAATGTCATTTGATTATGTTTAATTTACAGAAATAGTCATGATATTAAATAATTGTGATAATTATGACTGCTGCTGACGTGTCTAATTAAGATATTGAAGTTTTTTTAAATTGTATTGTTACGTTTAGGTCCGTGATTAGGGGGACGATTGGTGATTTAAACAAGATTACTTTTTTTAAATAGTATTTTGTGTTCTTTTTTAGGATTAATTCTCATAGAAGTTTGCCAATTGATGATATAAAATAAATATTTTTATATAGTTTTTTCAAAATAATTTTATTTGTATAACTTCAATTTTTTTGGTTGACCTTACTTTTCCAAGAAATAACTTTGTATAATTCACTTGTGGTCCCAAAATACTACTAAAAATATTTATTATCTATATATTAATACGTGAAGCGAAAACTTTGGATCCCTTTTTACGAAAATTGGGCGGACGGAGGAGTAAGAAATTTCGCACACTTATAGTTTATACAGAGAAGAAGTGACGAATGCTAATATGTTTTTTTAATTATGCGTTAAAATACATTATTTTCAATAAATAACACGTTACGCACACTACTGTTCATTACCGTGTTTCTAATACACACATGCACAGATATTCTTTTGTTTATGGTCCAAATCTGTCTTTATTATTTTGTGCAGTGTTACCAACACTCAGAAATATTTACCCCTAAAGCTTAAGTTAAAAATCCCTAAAATTGCCACAGTTACTAAAAAAATCCGCAAAAAAATTATAATGAAAATAACCAACGAAGGTTCAGTAATCAAAGACCCGGCACACAGTAGTAATATTTGTCTATATAAGGTGTACCTATTCATACACGAAATATTTTAAGAGGTACACCTGTAGGTGGTAAAGAAGCTACAGCAACGAAAATTTTTTTTTCTAAATGTATTTTTTATTCAAAATTTAATATTATAAATTATTTGACGCACTTAAGAAATACTGGCTCCTTCTTATTTTTTACGGCCTGAGACACCGCGGCCATGCTCGTGCCGTCCAGTCGCCGCCCTCGCAGCATCATGCGGGCCATTCATAGAATTTGAAGTAAAGGTTTTATGCAAAACGTCTCAAGCAGTTTTAAAATTATAATAATTACGAAAATTCAAAAACGCTGAGATAAACGTTTTCTTTTTGCTTCTATAGCTTCTTTACCACCTACACGTGTACCTCTTAAAATATTTCGTGTATGAATAGATACACCTTATATTTATCACGCGACATTTGTTAATCATTCACTCTGCATTCTTAGTATCGAGGAACCGTACTAGAAGTCGCTAATACTTTAATTGTAATCAAAAACACAATGAGAAATGCAAGATGGCAAAAAATCCCTACGAATACCCCTAAAAATGGAACGCCCCTAAAAAATCTCAATCCTCTTATTTACCCCCTAAATTTGGGAAAACCCCTAAGTTGGTAAGCCTGATTTTGTGTCTATAGCTTACTGAATGTCAAGTATAACCATAGGTAATAAATTAATTTTATAGATATATAACCTATTTAATTTTTTAAATCTATGATCATATCGAGAATTTAATATTATTTGTATTAGCGACAATAGGAATATAGGTTCAGATTTATAAGAAATAGTTTTTGTGATTTTATGAGGAGTGTCAAGTATGGCATTAGTAAGTTTCCCATACAAAACTTAGTGTCGTGTGCAAACTGTAGAGGTTGTATGCCTCACGTTTGTACAGGTTGGTCATAGATTGTACAGGTTGGTTATAATTATGACATTTTGAACTGTCCTAATCAATTAAAAATAATAGGGAAAATTCTATAAAAACAGAGCAAATTTCTGTGATAATTCATTCCATATTGTTCCATATCCAGCAGTTAAGAAATATTAACTTCTAAGTCCCTGAGATACCACATTTGGTATAGACATAATGGTTTTTTAATTGTGTCTGTAATTACGGTAATTGACTGGTTAAGAAAATAAAAAAGAGAGTCCTGAAGAAGTATTCTTTACTCATTACACCTACGTCCTGGTCCTGGCCATCACCATCCCGCCAGCGAACCCTCTCCACAGTAGTACAGCGTCAACAATTTGTCTATAGTGTTACTGTATGTCAAATATAACCATATTTTTTTTTATATTTATTATTATCTATATTTTTTCATTTAACCAGTCAATTACCGTAATTACAGACACAATTAAAAAACCATTATGTCTATACAAAATGTGGTATCTCAGGGACTTAGAGGTTAATAATGTATTTCTATTCAAATGAAGTACGGTCGAATTTCGACCAATGGGCGATCACTAGTACCTATTAATAGGTGGAATCTCGGACCGCGGTCCCGTCCTAAAAGCCCCACTCACGACCCAGATAATGGACCCCAAACAAAACAATACTTCATCAAACCACATTATTTACTAACACCATCATAACCCAACATTTCGAAATTCAACATAACAATGCTACTGTAAAATTACTATTTTCGTAGTATAACGATCTATTGAATAGAAAAAACATCGATGTTATTTCAATATTAGATTATTATAGATTAACTTTGCGTGGTCGGGTTACATTCACCATGTCTTAACCGCATAGTATTATATTTAACATAGGTACACCGCAACACCGTTTCTCGATAGGACAAACTGGTAACGTCTAGTGATGTGTATGAGTTTGAAATTATACTGTCGATAATCTTATATCAAGGGCAAAAGGGACAGACCAGTTGTGGCCGTAGGTCGTAGTTTCGAACCGAGAATGGTGCTTTATTTTGGGTAAATTATTTCATCACCACTGCTCTCAAAACGGTGAAGGCAAACATCGAGAGCATGCACTGGGCCCAAGTGGTAGATTATGGCCTAGTAGTAAGGCCTCATTTAGAGGAGGCATGTGTCCCAGTAGTGAGAATATTACAAGCGGATTATGCAAAAGGAACAATGAAGAAGAATAGAATGTGCCCAAAGTATTGTAAACTGTATTGTAAACATGTAATAGATCATGATATTGCATTGAACCAAAGTATGTAGTATGCAAATACTGCTGCTGCCCCAAAAGAAATCTCTCTAGACATGGCAAATAAAATATGAAATTAATTGAACAGCCTTGCGATAAATTGATATTTTTGTTATTATATTTTTTCAGTTATATTTGTAACGGTCGTGGATCATAATGTTTTGATCAACATACAATCTGACACTGACCTGCAAATATCAAACCACGTTAAAGAAAAAACTTTCGGATGTTAGCTTATCCGACAAACGTCAGTTGAGTTTTTGATCATAATTATATAACCATTAAATCGACAACATCGACATCGACAAATCCCATCCCTAGTAGTTGAGAGGAGGCATTAAAACCGATGGTAGATTTGATGTGCGCACGCGCGTCGAAATACAAGTTGTAATATAATACGCGCGTATTTATTGCGTTTGTACTGCGTCGAGACAGTTGCTGGACCACCGGGTACTCGTGATTAGCGCGGTTTTCTTAGAATATTACGTATTAGGAATTATATAAAATGATTTGTTTTTTGAATCCGGGATCTGTTTTTTGTTGTTTAACAGTTTAATGGCTTGTGATTAGAAAAGTTTATTTATTAGTTTGTGCAATAGCAAATTCCTTGAAATGTGCAATAGCAATTCCGTGAAATATATCGGGTCATACACACACGCCGGTTCCCGGTAGTACCCACTTGACCTGTCTGAAGAACAAAGATGGAGATGGACTGAGAAAAAAAGAGAATTGGTGTAAAATAATAACGATTTGGTTCTAAGGTTACAGTAAACGCAGTAAGGGGAAACAAATAAAAAAATGGGAGGACTAACTAAAATAAACATCAGGCCCTAACTGGAGGGGAGTGGCTCATGATAGAACTTAGTGTAAACAGTTAGAGGAGGTTTTGCCAATAGGCACACTGAATTCAAGGACATACTATACTGCCGGGGTCGCGAAATTTGTTCGAAAGAGTTACCGTGGCCATGGCATAAAGGCAACTGAAGGAACACGGGTGGGTTTTAGTCAGTAAAAGTCTGACACGCCCTTCCGCTCCACCCAGAGCGGGAGACGTTATTTCATGATTTCCCATCCACAAAAAAAAAAAGATATACTGTAGAAGAAATGAGAGAAAACGACATTATCATTTCACAATCTTTAAACCCGGAAGTATATCGTGGGTTGCAGCAAAAATATAGCGTCAGGTGGCACACTTTGTTTTGTCTTCTGACATTATGCTGAGCTGAGGCCCTTTTGGCATTATTATCATTGCTTTCTGCTTTATTGTTATTATTTTCAAGGTTTTATTTTTAAATGGTATAATACCAATAAACGCATTTTTCTTTATTTATTTCTAAATCAATCCCCATACATCAATTCAACCACCAATATTTCAATTAACAGTGCCATTAACGTACGCGATCTAACGACAGTTAACCCCATGACGTACCGTTAGTTAACCGATGGTTTAATAAATCAAAAGTTAAACGTGGGCTAACTTGTTGTTCCTGTAAGTACGTATGCGGCCACTTAGCGGGTTGCTGTTTACACCGTTAGTGAGCGTGGGGATGCGGTGAATGTTACAGCTGTAGTAAAGGAGATTGTCTGTATAGCTTGGTCTATGCATGTTATAAAATAGAAGTTTGATTGTAGATTGATAGAAGAATACAGATTTTTACGTCGTTAGATTAATATTCAAAGGTAATAAACCTTTTTTGGAACAAGCTTTTATTGAACTAAAGCTACTAAATAAAACTTTGATATTTTTTTTAAATCTTGAGCCTAAGACGGTCATTCACGACTTCCCGCTTCAATATTCTAAGAAAATATTAAAGTTTCATGTTTCAACCTCTTTTTTGAACCTCCTTTTCTTCCATAAGCCGTTTTAGCAAAGCAACAAAATCCCTTTCGCATTTCTAAAATTCGTTATTAGGCCAATAGTCTATAAAATAGACTTTTGCCATGGGGAGTCATCATCTGCCTGGTCTTTCCCAACTATTTTGGGGTCGGCTTCCAGTCTATTAACCGGATGCAGCTAAATACTAATATTTTACATGAAGTGACTGCCTATCTGTTACTTGGTAATACGATACCTCTTAGTAAAACTGGCTGTCAGACTTTCGGGCTTCTGAAGACCCTTAACGACGCTCAAATATTCACAAATGACAGCCTAGACCAACTAATTAACGTGCTTTCTGAGGCACGGAGAGGTCTTGGTATGTAAAGACGTTCACCCATCTACAACCACGAGAACCATAGATTGGACCCATGTGGCTGTTATTACTTAGCCACATGCCTTTTTTATGCTGACATAGAAGCCTTTATGGTCTTACTCTTTTATTTTTATGTCTTTTAGAACTATTTTGTTATTTGTATCTTAAAAGTTTGTATCTTTTTCTTATTACTTTTATGTCCTGTGCGTGTCTCAAATAAAATATTTTTCTTTCTTTTATTTTAATTGTAGTGGGGATATACGAACTGCTAAAACGCTCGAATGTTACGCTACGGTGTGACACGCAGCCCGAAGCTCAATGCTATGCTCGCTACCGACTTTATGAGCACAGTTTAGAGCAGTTAACTCGACTCGACTCTGTGTTAAGCAATTCTAGACGATTTAGCTGACCTAAACACCGTCAAGTACTTTACTATGATTTATTTAAGTATAGTCCTTTTATGTGCTAGTTGTTATTTATATGTGTAATATGGTTATGTTGCGGTTGACATGAAAAATGAGCGAAAGTTTGGGTAATTTTCGTTGAGTTTAGGAGCTTTTGAGGATCTTAGAGATAAATTATAAATTCAGTGTCTTGGAACAGTTTAAATTATTCATGATTATAATATCGTAATAGTAAGTGTACATTTTGAGTACCCACTTAGTGAGTGCGAACTCAAAATGCAACAGGTTTTATTGATAACATTATTTTCATAATTTTTAGTTATTGCTGGTGGTAGGTGGTTAACAGAATTTTGCCAGGGTTAAGAAATGACAAAATTCGTAGTCTTTATATAATAAAGTACAGAAATCTGCACACCAATTTAAATAAAACGAAAATAAACAATCACACAAAGAAACATAACATTTGCCCTTCATACTCCTCAAGCCAAAGTAATCCACAACTAAAGTTGAATCCACCATCATTTATAACTTAGTTGAGTGCAACAAAAACTGCATTAAAGCTAAGAAAAAGCTTAGTTAATAATTAACTGAAGATCGTTGTAGACGTCATCGCATCGTGCTTATTGCGCAGTTGACGAGGGACGTGATATACAGGTGGATAAGTTGGAGAACTTGTTGGTTTAGTAAATAATATAAAATTTTGTTCTTATAAATTTAATTGCATCATTGATTTTGGTTATGTTTACAGCCAGGTGAAAGAAGCTGAAACAGCGGTGTAATTGTGTAACAAACTAATAGGAGGAATTGGTTTCGTTTTGACAGTTCAACAACTTTCATTGCTTTATTTACATTGTTGAGCAGAGAACTGTTTCGAACATATAAAGCAATGTATTAGCAATATTGTTCAAAATGATTCAGACTCTGATTGATAGTGTGTGTTACGCAATAAATGGCTGACCAACGTGTCTCTTAATAGATCAACAGACGTTTTAAATTTTACTATAATATACATTATTGTAATATCAAAGACTTCTAAATCAGCCGGACAATCAATATAGAGTCTGTAGACAAAAGTAGGTCAATTTCTGTTGCAAAGTGTAATTAATAACAGTCAAAACTAGCATTTCCTATCTTACTATGAAGATGTCATGAAATGAAATGTTTAGTTGTGTAAGTAGATCCCTTTAAGACACTTTTATTTTGTTTGACATTTCCTAGCAAACTGATCCCTGAGAATGCCGAAACAAACTCAAAGGTCATGATATGGGTCGCGTGATTGTTCGAAAGAGATACCGTGACCCTGGCACATGGGCAACTGATGGAACACGGGTGGGTTTTAGTCAGTAAAAGTCTGACACGCCCTCCCGCTCCGCCCAGAGCGGGAGAACTCATTTGATGATTTCCCATCCTGAAAAAAAAGGTCATGATATGTGAGTCTAGCAATGCAGGGCCAAATCTGGGCGTGCCTTTTGAAGAAAGAGCCATTGCACTTTTAAGCTGACCTATCCCAACAGACGGTATACATGCATCAGAAGAGGATAACCTTTTATTGATTTTTTTTATCCATCCATTTCAAACCAAACACAATAATCGAAATCACCCATTACCTATTCTGACTCTCCCATAGTACAGAACATAAAAAACTAACCTACGAATAAGCTAATATTCCTTTCCAGCTGTAAACCACATCACCGGTCCATTAAGTGGATATAAAAATTATTTCGTTATTCTACAATCAAACGCAGTTATAGCTGTGTGTCACGATGACGCTGCGCAGGCGACGCGTGTGGCTATCCATACTAATGTCATAGTATTATTTGTTGTTGTGGTTTCCAACTGCAGACACGGTACAGAGTTTTATTTGAAATGGGGTTATAAATTGCGCAAAAGTTTGGCTGGGTTTTCTGACCTGTTTGATTTTCATTTGTTTTTGTCTTCATTTAATTGTTGTCATTTTTAAGCGACAGCAAAAATACTTGCTAAGTTATTTCACTCAAATGCTCTACGTTTTCGACAGTCTAGATTATGATGAAATAAGATTATGGATTATCATGAGTTATTTCGATTTATTACTTCTATATTGTAGATACTTTTAAAGAAACGTAATATTCAGAATAATCCATAAATTAGATGTTGCCAACGACTTCGTCTGTTATCCAGAATGAATAGTACTTACCCAAGTCATGGTCGATCAGTGTGCCACTTTTCATCCAAATCCGATCAGCTGTACATAAATGTCGAAGTATCGGCAAATTTTTTAAAAGTTCTCTTGCCCTATTTATCATCATCATCTACCACAGCTCGAAGTCACCCACCGCTGGGCATAACCCTTGCTTTTCTTGTGCCAATCCCAACGCTCCTATACCAGTCTCATCCAGATTTTGTTCGCAATGGCAACAATGTCGTCCGCTTTCAAACTTTGACCACAATAATAAAGGCACCTTAACAAATCACAATCCACCTCTAAAAATAGAAACAAAATCACAGCGTCTGTCCGTGTCAATTAACAAAACATTGAGTATGGCCACGTGCTATGTTTTATGGTAGTTATCAATTAATGTTTTAACAAACCCATGAAGGAATGATTTACAAGAGCGTGCCCCATAAGTGCCATGATGTCATGTTAGATAAGGCTTGAGCAATAAAAAGATGGTAAGTGAAATTGTTAGCTGGCTCTTATATGGTGTTTTGGGCACGTGTTTATTGTAACGTGTGGGTACTTAGAACAGAAAAACAAACAACATTATAAAGTAGGTGATTCGTAATTTAATATTATTTAACATCACAACTGTTTTCCCCGCAAGGTTACACAGACATAGACCTATAATAGTACAGCCAGATTTTTTTAGTTTTCTTTATGTCAGTTATGTATATGGGGAAATCTAGACTCCGGGCTGAGATATTACAAATAGAAAAAAATCGTAACACTTTGTTCAACCTGGGAATCGAAACCACGACCTCGTGTTCTGTAGAAACTACCAGACCAGAGAGGCAGTCAAAATTTTTTATCCGTACAAAAAGCAGTGATGACGGTAATATTGAAGCAAACATAAACATGGAATTAATTGTTGATAATGGTAGTACATCTAGTATATCCAAGCTTAGGATTCTGCACTCATATGAGACACTCGAAGATAAGTCAGCACCATTAAGTACATACTTAAAGCCAATGAGCCGACACATCCACCTTTTATTTCAGATTAGCTCCTATCAAACCACTTTCATCCTACTAAAAGCTCATCCCAACGCATAGATATGAAATATTGCTAATTACCAATGAAATATTACAGCAGTAACCACAAAAAGATGTGTCATATTTTAAATCGGACGCTAAAAGCACCATAAGTAGCCGACCATCAACGTCACAATATCATGTCGATAATGTGTCACTACAGCATAATGCACAGTCGTGACTATTTGTAAATGTTGCGTCCATTACTCGTGGATAATGAGCCCGGAGAGAGATAAGTATTTTGACAAAGCAATAGATGGCATTAATATTGCAACACTATGAATACGTGTGACAAAGTACGTAGATGGTTAATGTAAAATATGCAAGGCACGTCGGAAAATAAAGAAGGGCAATTTGTATTAGTCAGGTTGTGAATATTTATAGGTAGGCAATTAGTTAGTAGCTAATAAATTCATGTAGTTAATCACAAGGGCATATATTAGGTTAATTCCTCGTTAGATATTGTAGATTCCATAAAGTATTAGTCCTCAATAAAATCAATCTTTCTAATCTGATAATCAGACTCGTCATTAGCAAAAACTTAGTATAAAATATGAAATCTTTGCTAAACTTTAATCAAGAGCTGAAACAGATATTGCTATTAAATCTAAAGTAGGTAACAAAGCTAGACAAAAAGAAAGACAAAATAACAACTAACTCATACATCAAATCCAACAAAAATGTCAAACCTAATCAAAATCACGGCTGGTCATAATTCATATTTCCTTGAAAGCGCTTAGTAATATTATAACAAAGTACTACTATCAGAGTATATGCCATCAACTTTAAACGACGTCGCAGTCCCATTACGTCGTACAATTTTTAATAAAAACACACAACACACGTTACACATGATGAATTCGATATACTTTTGCTAAATGAAGCGCAACGCCCATAAGCCTTTGGTACTAGACAATTTCTTACTATCATTCCTTCTTATTTTGTTGGTGCATCAACAACTTCTATTTGCTGTCCTACAACTTCCATCACTTCGAATTCTGATCTTTATTTTCACTGTCTTAAGGTTTTACTGTTCCAATTTTGGTAAACTTCGATGGAGAATGTAACATTGTCAAGTGCAACATCAGATATTGTCTATTGGAGTTTGCTTATGGTGTTACTTGCTATGATTTATGGTTTCGTTCCGGTTGCATCTAAGTTTTGTTGTACTAAACTATGTTTGTGTCGATAAAGGAAATTACCATCAGATCGAAAACGAATGCAGTTATATTTCAAAGGATTGGTGATTTAAGTTCGTTGCACTCAAAAAACATCGTACACAAAAGGAAATGAATAAAGAAGTAGGTGTATAAACATAACAAGGCTTCTGTTTAAAGCCATTTTCTACTGATACTCGAAAGCTACATTTTCAAGGTTCAACATTAGTTGGTGATGATATTTTCAAATTTCCAATTATTTGCTTGTTAGAAGTAGTGGAAATCGTACATATTATTAATAGAGTAAATACTTTTATTTACGCAGTGAACATTTAATAGCCAGAACTAAAACCGCATAATATGATCGCAATTTAAATAATTAAGTGCGTATTATTTTAATGTTATTTGACCTCATTTTGTAGTTGTTTTTGACACACAATCACATTGATCCTATTTAACACTATCTGCTTTATCGTGTATTATCTGATTTTCTAATAAGGGTAGTGTCACCTTACCGACTTCATCTAGACAGTTAATCTGACGCTTAATAAATTTTGTATGATTGATCGGCCCTATATATACAAAGATATTTTTACCGTTACCATCAGCAATATCTTATTTGTTGATATCCTTAATTGTATCTATATAAGGATCAGTTTCGAGGTCAACCTTTATAAAATATCGAGACCGCTATCGTCTTAACATTAAAGTTTAATTTCTCAAAGTTTGTTTTCGTTATCCGTAAAAGTAATTCGGTCATTGGTTACGGTCAATGTCACAGTTTTTTTTTTTGAGGTGAGTTTGGGTGTGACAAAAGTGTTTGAACTTTATGGTTGAATTGATCCAAAGATTCAATATTGGGTGATAGAAAGTTAAGCATGTATCTTGTTGTTAAAGGAATCGTGTGAACGTAACTGCAATAATGTCGTATGAAACTAATGAATATAGACTTACCATGTCCTTGATAGCTAGGAACAAATGTTATCAGAAATAAAATGCGTTTACCTGAAACAATAAAATATAAAGAACATAAAATAATTGCAGTAGATACGTTTTAAGTTAAGACCAACAAAAATATAATATAAACTGCAGCGGAGAGAGATAGTATCTCTATATAATATAAAACAATGTCACTTCTTGCGTCCTACGCTTAGATCTATTCGACTACTCAACGGATTTTAATGCGGTTTTCATCAATAGACCAAGTGATTCACGAGGAAAGTTTATAATTATGCGGAATATTTTTGAGGATAAATACTACGCAGTTGAAGCCGTTGCGAAAGCTTGTCTAGAATAAAATAGACGTTAACATATCGTCACACTTAGTATTGTCTGATGGATTAGGCAGTGATATAACTATTGTAATACCCACATTTCGGCAGTCATGTTTTAGTCCCATGCAAAAAGGGGCGACCTTATTACCATCAATCAGGCATAAATCCAGACTTCGGTCTGCTACTGAAGAAAACCCCATAAAAAAACTCCATAACACTATGCTTTATCTAAGAATCAATCCCAGGACTTCATACTCAGCAGTAGCGCTGGCAACCACTAGCCCAAAGAGAGTCTAACTTAAAAGTTTTCCTCAATGCCATCTTGCCGAATTCATCAAAATTTCTGGAAGTCTTCACTCTCGGAAGCTCGATAATTACGAAGATACTTTGCCAGGAAAGGATAGGCAATCTAAAAGGGTTCCAAGAAAAATATCAAAACAATGAACTCGTTTTCCTCATGTGGGAGGCATTTGAAGGAAGTCGCCGTTTTGTGGTTTTTATTAGTAACTTGACTTGGTGTATCATGGTTGTTAATGAGTTTTACTACAGTTAGGTATAATATGAGTACTTATTGGTGTTTTTATTCATTGTTGTTTGTGGTTATGGACAGTGGTAGTATCAGTAAATTTAAAACAGGTAAATACAGCAACGTAGTGTTTTGTCCCAGTATTTTTTTTATTGATCTTTTGGATTGTGGGTTGGAAATTAAAAAAAATAGCTGCAGGAATTTGGTGAAGGCTAAATCTAAAAATAAATTCATTTAAGTTTGTGGTATAGGTACTTCAAATTAATGCAATGTTAGCAACATTGCATTCATTTAACTATCACAATAATCGTTAAGCACAGCTGGGTTTAACATCAGTAACAGTAAGATGCTGTATGTCAGCTCCATGAAAGGATTACACACCCTCAATTAAACCTGTCCAGATCCGCCAAACTTAAGTTATTAAAAGAATGTGCTTCAGAATCTAAGGAAGCCACCCTGCTTTTCCTACTATTGAAAGTGTTTTATTGAGGATAATTACAGGTCATCATCATTATCATTTCAGCCAAAACACGGCCACTGCTGGTCTCCCAAGCATGAGCTTCTTGCACCCAGCGAATTCCTGCGGCCTTCACCAGGTCATCATAACATCTTGTGGAAGGCCTTCCAACGCTACGTATGTCCCTTTCGGTCATCTGTTTTACGAGCAATATGCCCTGTCTATTTATAAGTCCAGCTCCTTAAATTCATAAAACACCATATATCACAATCTGAATCATTTTGAAAAAATCCTAATCTATTGCTTACGAACATATGGTTCGAAAAAACTGTCTGTTCAATAACGTAAATAATATAATGAACGTTGTTGACCTTCAAAATTAAAGTCATTCCTACTGATAGCCTGTTACGCATGTATCCCTTCAGATCACTTTGCTTTTCCTAATACTGGCTCTTGCATTAAACCTAAACATGGAGCCACAACAAAAGGTAGGCACAGTGCTGCCCGAATTTATAGCGTCGTAAAAAAACAGGTTCCTGATTGGCCCCAAAACCTTCCTTAATGACGGGTTTACGTATCATAACTGTGTTTACAGTAATTTCTCAACAGGGATCTTGTCACGACTCGATTAATACCCTAAAATGATGGGAACTGCGAGTTCGTTTGGTCGCGTTAATCTCGGAAATTATTGCAGCGATTTGTATGTTTTGTTGGTTGCGCATTTGAATTCGTTTATGTTGCTCAAGTTTTTTTATGGTAATGCTGGAATCAATTTTGTAACACTTGTGTAAATGTATTCACGTGCCTCGAAAAGTTCGTTAAGCCGTTGGTTCCGGTTGTTATTCGTAGAACTTTTGACAGTCATTACGAGAAGTTAGAACCCTAACGGTCTCATTATAAAAAGCAGTTTAACTAAAACCCAGGTTTAAACCTCATTAAACAATGGTTTAAGTTTAAGTTTTATTACAAAAAAAGGTTTTGCTATAAACCATAGACTAAACCCTTGTTTAACGTTAAACCTGGGCGACCCCTGGTTTATCGATGGGTCTAAGTCGCATCTGTCAAGTTTCCACTTTTAGATTATCATTTACTTCGTTGTGTTGTGTTGTTTTTATCCAAAAATGGACATTAACATGGTAGATTTAATTGATAATCAGGATATTGAAGCTATTCAGTCATTAGAAAGGTCACGCCGATTCAACAGAAATCGGGTTCGAGTCAATCCCTTCATTGAGTTATCCGATGAAGACTTCAGGCAAAAGTAGAAAACAAAATTTATACAAAAGTATCGCAAGTCGAAGAAGCGCTTAGTAAACCAAGCGTTTCTTCGACTTGCGATACTTTTGTATAAATTTTGTTTTCTCATAACGCGCGAAAATGTTACGTTTCGTTACACGAACTTAGATGTACTACTACCTAATACATTAGTAATGTGATTAAACCTAAACAAAACTGCAATCGATAAGTAATATTAATGTCAATGCAAAATAACAAAGTCTCAATATTTTGAATGTTCCTTACATAATTAAATCATTGATAATACTATCAAAACGTTTTCTTTTCTTGGGATACGGAACGTTGCAATAGAATGATATCATGACGAACGAGTGATATTTGTGTTAATCTGTGGTTGATATTAAGATAATGGTTTAAATGACGGTATTAAGAAGACCACGATCTAAAAATGTTTTGTAATACGAACAAGTTTAGACCATGGTTTTACAGATGAGCTTGGACTTGATAGTTTAGGTTTAAACCAAGGCTTATTTAGTTTTTTGTAATAAGACCGTAAAAGTCTGAAAATCAGTCTTACTCAAAGGTACAGTATTACACAGTAACAGGGTCATGAAAGTCAGATAAGCAGGCTCCATGTCATCATCACCATCATTTCAGCTGAAGGACATCGATTGCTCGATAGAGGTCTTTCGCAACTTCGACCTATGCAGTGCTTCCCACGTCTATCAGATGTAAACTTCTTCAGTTTGATCTTGTAAGACTGGAAGCCGATCCCAACATGGTTAGGAAAAGGCAAAGCGATTGATTGGCCTGTTAGTCTAGTGGTTAGTGACCCTGATTCCTAAGACTGAGGTCGTGGGTTCGATTCCCACCCAGGACAAATCTTTGTGTGATGAGCACGATCATTTGTTCTGTGTCTGGGTGTTATTTATCTATAATATGTATGTATTTAGAAATATATAAGTATGTTTATCAGTTGTCTGGTTACCATAGTACAGGCTCTGCCTAGTTTGGGATCAGATAACGTTGTGTTGGTTGTCCTAAGATATTTATTTATTTTTTTATTTATTTATTGTAAAGGTTGTACGTTGTATGTGAGGAGGTGGAATGGGAGAGGCTTGTCTTAGTGAATTTCAGACGAAAAAAAACTAACGCAGATGCTGTATAGAATCAAAAATATCTTTTAACTATTTTCAGTTGCAGAAAAAGTAAGTAGATCTGAAGATATCTAAAAGAAACTTCAGTCGCCACTTCTCCTTTTATATATGCTCAAAACAATTTCTTCTACTCAACTGATACCAACCATCATAATCATCTGCTTATCCTTTTCCTAACTATATCGGAGTCGACTTGCCGTCTAGCTGGTTGCAGCTGAGCACCTGCATTTTGTAAGGAGTGACTGCTTATCTGATCTCCACAAGCCAGATACTTGGTAATACAATACCCCTTGATTAGACTGATTGTAAGACTTTCTGCCTTCGGTCCGTGACGACGGTCAAAGCTCCATGAATGACAGCCATGACCAGCGGCTCTACGTACTTTCCAAAGCCCAGAGGGGTCTTGGTATGTAAAGATGGTAAGCCCAGCTTAACTTGATCCATCGACCCGTTATAACTTATCCACAAACCCCTCCCAACTGTGTTACCATCCGTTTAAGTAGTAAAAATCGTTTCAGGTTAACTACGAGATGTCCCACCAACTGTTCATCATTTAAGCCGAAAGACGTCCACTGCTGGACATAGGCCAACCCCCAAGCACCGACATCAACCGGTTTTCGTGCCTATTCAATGCAGCAAATCCCTGCGGCCTTCACCAGGTCATCGGTCCACCTTGTGGGAAGACTTCCAACGCTACGTGTTCCAATACGCGGTCGCCACTCCAGAACCTTCCAGCCCCATGGGCCATCTGTTCTGCGAGCAATGTGCTCTGCACACTTAATTTTGTCTCCTACGGATCTCTTCATTTCTCATTCCATCGCATAGGGTAACTAAGCATAACTCTCTCCATTAAACCAACTGTTTCCAATATAATAAAAAATATAATAGGTATCACTTAAAACAATACGAAGAAACTTAGAAGTCATTACACTCAAATAATAGCTTTATGAGTTCAAACCCAACACATGTTAGAAGAATGCTTTTAATAGTTACAACGTAACATCCAAGTAATGTTAATTGTTCATAAATAATAATAAAAACAAAACATTTCATTGCATTAATGTGCAATGAGCTGTGTTATTCCCACGTTTATGTTTATTATTGTTATAAACAAATTATACTTCGTGTATAATGTTATTATGCTTACTATGAAGCTATTTGGAAAATTAAGTATTGTTTTGGAAGAGACATTATCTTGTGTTAATAAAAGTTTGTAACACGTGCAATAATTTCTTGTTTTTTTTCTCACAATAAAATTACCCGGCTGGAGGCCTAAAAAGGTAACTTTTTAGAACTCGCCGGGCCACAATCCGTTTAAGTAGTAACAATCTTTTCAGGATTAACTACGAGATGCCAGACAAAAAAAAAAAAAAAAAAACAAAAAAAAAAAATTAGGTACAGGATTTATTAAGACACTGGTCTCACTATTTTTATTAATTAATGAGCAGATTCTAAGAGAGAGAGAGATTAGAGTGGTGGTGGCCCAGTGGTTACGACCCCAACTTACAATTTGCAGGTCGTAGGTTCGAAACCAGGCAGGCGCGTTAGTTTGTGTAAATAATTTCATCACCACTGCTATAAACCGTGAAGGAAAACATGGTGAGGAAACCGGAATGCCCTATAACCAAATATTTGAAGTCATGTGACGTCTACCAATACGCGCTGAGTCCGCGTGGTGAATTACGGCCCACTCCCTCTCTAAAGTGAAGAGGTCTATATCCCAGCATTTGAAACATTATAGGCTGAGAATTCTGCAGATTCTGTACAATTAATCAATAAGAAGACTAAATAATATAAATTACAACGTTTTCCACACACACTCCTTCAAGTCTCTTTCAGTCAAACACACATTAACCTCTAATCAAAAATTATGTCTGACAGTAAGATACAAAACTTGACACTAAACTGAAACCAATTCTAACCCGTCGGTGCTCAACACAATTATGCCAAGACACAATGGGACTGAGAGGTCCTTTGTCTTACTATAATTACTAACACGTGGTTGGGTAGCTATTTGAAACATGTTTTATCGTAGCAAATATAGGTAATTATGGCTTTCGGGATTTTCGTGTTATTGCGTATCGTGGCAATGAAAGGCTCGTGGCTAAGTAATATTAGTCGCACAAATCGGTCAACCAGATTAAGCAACGGTTGCCGCGGTTGGTTCGTGGAAGGGTGACCATCTTCATACCGAGACCCCTGTATGCCTCGGAAACCACGTAAAGCCGCTGGTCCTAAGGTCGTCAAAAGCTCGAAAGTCAGATAATCAGTATAACAAGGGATATCGTTTTACCCAGTTACTGGGTTCTTCAGGTCAGATAGGCAGTCGCTCGATGTGAAATACTTTTATTCAGCTGTATCTGATTACTGGTACACAGCTGCATCCAATTAGACTGGAAGTGGACCTCAACAATTTTGGGAAAAGGCTAGGCATATGATGATGTTTGTCAAGTATTGTGTCTTGACCGTTATGACATACGCTGCCGAAACGAGAATACTGACGGAGGGCATGGGAAGCCGTCGCCTCCTTCTGCGAAGCAGTAATGCTCGCGAAGGAGGAGGCGGGGTGCGTGAGGGACTGGCAGTCACTGCGCCCTCACGTCCCTAGCCGCCGCAGGAGGAGACGCCCCGGGCGTCGGGAGTCGATAGCGGACTCCCGGCCACCGCAGGCGCGAGCTTGCGGGTGACGAGCAATGGGTAGCTCGCCGCCCGGTAAGGACCAGGCTCGGGTCAACGGCGCGTAGTGTTCCACGCGCGCCTCAAAGAGATGTCAGTAGCAGTGAAGGGGTCTACTAGGACTGATGCCTGCCGGGGTCGCGAGATTGTTCAAGCGAGATACCGTGACCCCGGCACACGGGCAACAGATGGAACACGGGTGGGTTTTAGTCAGTAAAAGTCTGACACGCCCTCCCGCTCCGCCCAGAGCGGGAGAAGTCATTTGATGAATTCCCATCCAGAAAAAAAAAAGGCTGGTCTACAAAAATTTAAGATCAGTAACAGTGCTGTGGAGTGGGTTATGCTTGGAGTAACTCTGTCTGTCATGTTAACTTTTCACATCTATATCACTAGAATCTATTTCGATATTTGGCAAGGAGATAGATGGCATCTTTTTGATTTAAATATAATACTAAAATGGAGTGATACAGGGCTGTTTTTTTTTGGGAACTTAACTTTTCAAGGATTCGAAAACAGTTGAATGCAGTTGGATGATAGGATACTATTTAGCCCATTCCTGTGAGATAAAGCGAACGAATCCGTAGGCAGAAGCTAGCATATGTGTAAAAGTTAAATTATTTTTATACTACTGCTATTTGTGTATGCACATTTTTTCAAATAAACACAATATGATTTCAAGTTCACAATAGATATTAAATAAGCCAGTATTTAATTGAAAATGTTCGTCATAATAATTTGCACCTGTTGCTATAAACTGATATGGCAGACTTCATGTTTCAATGTTTCATACAGAGCCATTATGACCAGATTGTTATTTGACCTTTATGCGTTATTAGTAACACTTGATAACAACAGCCTAATAATTTATTAACTACTTGTTATTTTAGTTATACAAACATACAAATACTTAGCCCTTTCTCAACTATGTTTTTTTTTGTGGGTGGGAAATCATCAAATGCCAGACGGCATTTGATTGATCCGCTCTGGGCGGAGCAGGAGGGCGTGTCAGACTTTTACTGACTAAAACTCACCCGTGTTCCTTCAGTTGCCTATATGCTAGGGCCGCGGTATCTCTTTCGAACTGATCTCGCGACTCTGGCAGGTTCCCAACTGCTGAGGAAGGCTTCCAATCAGTAGAACCAAGCCAAAAAAAAAATTTTTATCATCTGCCTTGCTTTTTCCCAACTATGTTCGAGTCAGCTTCAAGTCTAACCGGATGCAGCTGAATTAAAGTATCATAAATGGAGCGTCTCTCTGTCTGAATCCCACAACCCAATTACTGGGTCACATGATATTCTTATGGTATGGTATAATTATCTTAATTTTTGAGTTTGTTATTAATTGTTGTCATAGTGGCAACAGAAATATACATTAGGTAAAAATTCTGTCTACCGATTACAGATCATGAGATACAACCAGGTGACAGACAGACGGACGGACGTACAGTGGAGACGTAGTTATAGGGTCCTGTTGGTTGACTTCGGGTATGGAACCCTAAAAAAACCCTAAGCATTAAATCTGAAACTACCCGAAAAACGGCAAAAAATATTTAAGACGTGTATAATAATTAATCTGAATCGTAAAATTCGATATGGATATTTTTGAAGCGCCCAAAAACATAATCAAAATGCTATAAAATGGGCTTTAAGCTCGTAACACCAAGGTAGCAACGGTTTTGAGGTCAAAAAGGTTAAACCAGTCTTAATTGATCCCCTTGTCACTAAAAAGTCTTATTGTTTTGCTGAATATGAAAGGGTCTAAGTTAACTGGGCAATTGTAAGTGATGTTGTGTAGCCAAATTATGTATTTTATGATTAAAACAATATCAATTTCGTAATAAAGTTTCTTTAAATGTCAAAGAAATTTATTGTGGAAGAGATTATGTTTAGTTATGATGGAGAAATGAGGAGAGGAGATTATTAGTTCTTATAGTTTTAAGTAAAATGAGCCATTATGGGAATTACAGATGAAGGTTAAGGTCGATCCATGATGATCCTACTTAAAAGACTTAACTGTTTATTGAAGATTGTTTCATTAAATTTTGTTCTAATTAGATTGTTATACATGTAAGACTACATTTTATTTCCCTAATGCATAGGATAAGATAACACGAGTAAAGGGCGATATATAAAAAATGTAATTTTTGAAGATTCTAAGGAGAAAACTGTCCCTATAAAAAACTTTTTAACAAAAAATTAAACCGCCGAAAAACTGAAAAGCATAAAATAATAAACCTTAAAATTATGAGTCGGCGCTTTGAGTGATCCTTGTTCATTGATTTTTCAGCGCCGACTCAAAATTTTAAGGTTTATTATTTTATGCTTTTCAGTTTTTCGGCGGTTTAATTATTTGTTAAAAAGTTTTTATTATATGATTTTTTGTGGCTTTAATGTACTAATAATACTTGGCAAGGTATACCCTATCCAACAATAAAAGAATTATCAAAATCGGACTACTCTGTACAAAGTTATGCGTGTTTATACGTTACAATCAGTGAGTGAACAATCAATCATTCCCTGTTTTCCAACCCTTAGGGTTCGATTTTGTTTTCCAAATTTATATGGGACCACTTTGGGAGTATACCCTTTCCAATAGAAGAAGAATTGTCACAATCGGACTACTATGTAAAAAGTTATGCGTGGTCATACATAAAAAAAAATATATATATACGCGTCGAATTGAGAACCTCCTCCGTTTTTTTTCGTCGGTTGAAAAGAGACCATGACCTCTAAGTTTCTTCCCGCATTTCATCTTAGCAATTAGTTAGGGTATGCCGGTGCCATCTAGTCTTACAATATTGACCAGCAAAATATTGACGTGTAAATGTGTATTATTAGACCTACCTAAATAAAACTTTATTTTAATTTCCTGTTATTTGTACACATTGCGTGGAAATCAGTTGAGGGCATGTGATATGGAGGAATGTGGTTGTCTACTTCAAACATTCTTCATTACATTTTTGTCATAAGTAATATTTTGAGTATGAATGTGGGTGGCCATAAGAGTAGGTGAAGACCAAAGAAACGATGGATGGACTGCGTGAAAGACGATATGACTAGAAAGGGGCTAACTACTGAGATGGCGACTAATAGAGAAGTATGGAAGAAGAAGAAGACATTTTGCGCAAACCACAATGAATGTATCTAATATATTGTAAAATATTTTTGAAAGAGTAACGGTGGAGTTTCTTCTCCATACGAAACTACCTTTTGGAAGGGGAAACTAGAATCAATTCTATTTTAATTTAAATTTTGACACTGAAAAGTGTCTTTTAATTGCCTATTTGAAACGTCGGTTAATAAATGCTTTGACTTTGACCAAAAAATAGAATATTGGTAAAAAAAGATGATGTTCATTAAAAGTAATTAAATAGATAAATGCCTATACAACAACAATACTGTGTACTAATTGCACTGTTACAGTTGCAACAAGTTCAGACAAGTTGCTGGACAATTGCTTACTAGACCGCTAAGTTAGCTATTTTCCCCATTTGACTCATCAGTGAACAAAATGCTAGCGGTAAACATATTCTTTTACTTCAATGTATCGTTCTTATTCGTTGCAAAATTAACATTACGTCAGTTATCCGCATAAGGTAGGGCAGAGGTACGCTGTCAGTTATCCGCGTAAGGTAGGGCACAGGTGCGCTGTACAAAAACAGTATTTTTGTGATGGCTCTATAACAAATGGTCTGGCAGTGGCTGGCAAAGGTCTATAACAAATTACCAAAATGTATAAGAAGTGAAGACAGTGTTCGTAAATTTAAAACTAAAGGAACTGTATTTATTCCTAATGGACAAGACGTATTACTCTATCGATGAATTTTTAAATGATAAAATATGATATTAGCAGTCCTTTATTTAATGTAATTTACCATTGACATGCATGTAAAAAATAAGTTATAATTTATTCATTATTGACTAATAATACATTTAATTGACATTTCTTATAATATGACATTACTAAATTTTATTATGGACATGCATGTTAAAATAAATTATTTATTCTTAAAACATATAAATTACATGTTTCTACACGAACGTGATTTCTTATATAAATTCAGCATGATTATTAAGAAAACCTAATATACCTATTTGTACACCAATTTCATTGGTAGGACATAGAGCTCGACATAAAATTTATACCTAAGAACTTTATTGTAATACCTGTGTTCACAAATAAATATTGATTGATTGATTGATTGAGGTATACTAACATAGTGCAACTACATTTGGCCATCTATGTTCGTCTTTTGTAATAAGGGCGAGCTCAATGCCAACTACAGGGCACAAAGCTAGAATCCGGGCTGAATGGAAAAACCCACATCTGTGTCCGACTGGGTTTTGAACCCAAGATCACATTCTCAGCTAGTAGCTCTTTGGAGCACTAGACCAACGAGGTACTCCAGGATTTCCAGGCCACTCTTATTATTAACCAATCCTACTCTATCCTACTGCTAGATCTAGGCCATGTTAGTAACGCTAGAGTTACCGTGTCCTCCTCTTCGGTATACTTAATATACCAAGTCTCCTCTCACAATGAATCAGGACCACTAACAAGGGCATCCAACTATTCTTTTCAAATATACAAATTAGAAATAACAAATACCGTTAAAATGCAAAAAAAAACTTACTAATTAAAGAAATTCACACTGCATAATTTTGTCACTTATTCAAAATAAAATTGACCACATGATAGTAAATTTAAAATAAAAATCAACCTGTTGTCATTGTCATCGTATTATTATATTAACAATTCTCTTGAATGTCTATGAATTATATTACACAACCCATAAAATTTATATAAAGGGTTCATTTTGACCATAAAGTTTATCAAAAGATTCCCTTCATCTCGTTTTGCGGTTGAAAAGTAACCTCTACCATTTGAGCAAGTGGTTTTGACTTATAATACGAGTGAAAGGCTTTCAATTGTAAAATTATGAATAAGTAATCAAGGTAATCACTTTTGCCCACGAATCAATTAAATTCTTTACGAATCGCCTACATAAAGTAATGTATTATTTAGAAGTACCGATTAGTCCGATTTGGTCAAGTAAATTCGTGCGAATCTGCCAAGCCAAAAAAAATGAACGAAGTAGCCAGTGCCAGTCTGGGCAGTTCGCTTTTAATACCACATAAACATATTTTTCGCTTTTAATACCACATAAAAGAAAAGACTATTCAAGATACAACAAAATTCAAACGTTCAACCCTATTAAAAGAGCTACTGGTATAAACTTCAAAAAAAAAAGAATCCAAATCACATAAAACTCTTTAAAATTCAGAGTCCGTTGCAATAAATTATCATTCGTTCCACGGTTCCTCCATAAAATATAATAAAAAAAACATCAAAATATACCAAATCGGGGCTAGGAGCAAACTCAGACAAAGCTCTATTGAACTTGTCTGAACTTGTCCCTAAAAAAAGAACTCAGGCACCTGTTTGGGACACCACCTGTGGAATATATTAAGTCTCTTTAGAGAGAGACTTAAAAAAAAAAACTTTGTAGTACAGTTTTGTACGGGACACGGTTTTTTTTTTGTTGTAAAAGTATTGATTTACTCTCGTTTAGGCTTATTGTTATTGCCCATTTTTGTGTTAAAATGTATTTTGAAAGTTTTTTGTTTTGATCTTGTGAAGGAAGAATACTTATGAGTTGGAAGTCAAACAAACAGTGTTTACGAAAATGGGTACCTAAATATAAAGTTTCAATATCTGTTTAAGTGTCTTCAGGATTTCAAAAATTCTAAGTTACTAACTTACTACCACAGCCAGTTGCTACTATTTCTTTTTTGTATTCTAATTTTACGAAATTGACATGCGGAACTGTTGATGGTCCGAAAGTCCGGCAAAAACTTTTGTGGGTTATGAATTTAAGTATAACGCAAAAAGCCCAAAATAGTAAATCAAATTGTTTATTGAAATAATTGATGTCATGTGATGTGTTCGTGTGGTGTATAATTGTTGTTTGCGTGTTGTGTTTGACTGTGTGTGTGTTGTTCGTCTGTATTTTTGTGATTGTTTGTGTGTAATTATGTGTTTATTTTCTTTTATGATAATTATTGTATTACGGGACATTTACTCTCAAAATTAGAACTAAAAAATCGAAAATATGTGACATATACCAACCGGCACTGGGCCGGGCGTGGTGGATTATGGCCCTCTCCCTCTCACCAAGAGGAGGCCTGTGTCCCAACAGTGGGAACATTATAGGCTGATGATGAGGACATTTACACGTACAAATAAGAGATGTGGATATTGAAAAGTAATCCCATACTTACACATATGCCAGTTTAGTATTTATAGCTTGCAGTCTTGCATAGATCAAAATCTAAACAAATCAAAATTAGTTTAGTAGATACTCTACAATAAAGAAACAAAGGCATTATAATGAGACATAATCGAAAAACAGATAAACCTATCGTACAAGAAACAACTAAAGACAGTTTTAATATTAACAAATTAGAATCTAAAGCGGGTGTCTAATCTAATCAGTTTGAATAATTTATTCAAATCTGTACCGTTTGAATTTCAATGTATCATTTGTTTGAATCATTTAAGTATTATTATGAATAGTGATTGCGAAACCAAATTGTTTTATTGAACATAAACAATGTATTATGTTGGTGTAATTGCAAAATTGCCACGAACATGCTTGAAAATTGTTGTACAAAATTGCTGTATTTGACTGTTCAGATCCTTGCATAGATTATAAACGAGATGTAAGGGCGAATCGTTCGGTAGTTAATATTTGTTGGAGGTGGATTTGAAACCTGTTACTACTGTAATTGAGTAGGCTGATGTAGGAATATTTGACGATAAAATAGACAGTGTAACTATTGATGAAAGTGAAATTTTGGTTCTTTTTCTCACGTAATATACGTGAAGCAAAAACTATTTACCTCCAAGTTAAGTTTATATGGAGGTCCTTCTCCAGAAAGCTACATATTTTTATTAAATAATGTATTAGAAATACATTAAGTTTTAAACGATTATGATCAAATTTTGACCAGTGGGTGAAAACTAGTATTAGCAAAACACACATACTAATTAATTCATTTACACAAAGTAAAGCGTTTATCTGGGTTCGGTTACAAGGTAAGATCAGTTGTAAATACAGAAAGTGATGCTGTTGTAGATGAAGATATGAGTAATGAACAAATAGAATCCAACAGTTAAATGTAATTAGTATCTAGGTGGACCAACAACTTTTGAAGATTGATCTAGAAAATTTGGAAGTTGCAGACGAGCAACCAGGTTTTGTAATATATCTTGTAAGAGGTGGCCTACGCTATTCGTGCCTTTTCTAATATCAAAAGAGGCCTTTGCTTTTCATTAGGGCAAAATAGGTTAATGTCACTGTTATAAACCAGTAATATCACCAGAAACAGTAGAGTTGTAGAGAACCTGTAAATCGATCTAATAGCTATTCAATCTTAAACATGAACATAAACCTAAGCCAGTAATGTAACCTACCCACATAATGTGTGAGCATTATTACTGCTATCTTTAGTAATATTACATCCGTTATTTTAGCTGGGAGCCATACTCACTTGAGTAGCCCTTCCAGTCCTGTCAGATCTAAGAGAGTTATAATTTCCATAACGATGGTTTAAGTAGCTATTTTACTATGTGTAAAAGTGTTTGGTTTTAAAACTACAAATTCAAAGCGATCTAGTTATTTTTTAAATATTGATAGTAATAACCAAAAATGTAATTTTTCTGTGCTTTCCTACTAATACCATATAACTCACATATACCGAATACACGTCTCTTTTTCTCATCGGCAACACTTCTCGTGACCAAAGGGCTAGGTCATTCTTTGGACAAAGAATTAGCATTGCAGTTCAACGTGGCAATGCTGCCAGTCTTCCAGGCACGTTTCCCGATGACAGTGATGCAGACGAGTACTTCGATGCCTAACTGTCCTTTTGTTTTTGAATTTATTTGTATATAGTTAGTCTTTTATTTTAGTATCTTGCCTCTGAAACTGTCTATCTATACATCTATACAAATAAATAAAACTGAAGTATCTGTTTGTAATTTCAAATTAACAGCTTTTCACAAAATGCGTATGAAAGTAAATACGGTACTTACACCAAAAAATCATTTTTTTAACTTTGTCTGTCTGTCTGTTTGTTCCGACTAATCTCTGAAATGGCTAGACCGATTTTGACGGGACTTTTATTGGCAGGTAGCTGATGTAATAACTTAGGCTACTCTTATTTTAGAAAAAATCTTTTTTTTTTAGAAAGATACCTGCGTTAATTTCGACATCCACGCGGGCGAACCGCAGGCAAAAGCTAGTCTAAAATATGTATGACTGCATCTGTGTTTTGCATATAGTTTTTTACTGTTACATGGACATCATAATTTTTCTGGAAATTGTATTGTGTTGTTTTGACTCAATTTAATGTTCACAAGGTCAACAGCAAATCAACCCTGATAAGGGTCTAGTACAAAAACCGACAGTTAATGTATTTGTAAAATGTGTGATGTGCATATGAGC
This sequence comes from Aporophyla lueneburgensis, assembly GCA_932294355.1. Classification (NCBI taxonomy): domain Eukaryota; kingdom Metazoa; phylum Arthropoda; class Insecta; order Lepidoptera; family Noctuidae; genus Aporophyla; species Aporophyla lueneburgensis. Next base: position 21,633,344 of record OW028758.1, on the reverse strand, counting down.
AAATAACTAAAAAATAACCAACAAAGGTATCAAGAAAAATAAATTAGGTATCAAAAGAAAATGATGGAAAAAGTGTTATTAGATTATAAAAAGCTACAAATATCATGCATTTATTAACCCAATCTTTAGGCAGAGGTGTTACGAGTTTGGTCAACTATATTAATGAAATAATATCTTTCTCAAACAGGTTACACAAAAAGACTTAATTCAGTGTAAGTCTTGCACTTGCAAAACATTAAGTACAATAATTATGAATATATTATTAGTTTTCAATGCTGACGACGTTAGTGGAGAGCCAGAGAGTAATAAATCTAATTTAAACAGAATTCGACCACTGAGCACAAGTATCGTTGACAAAGTGCTAATTTTGAACATAAATAGATCAAAATTAACATACAGACGGAGCTATAAATCATACGTATTTAACTCTTGGCTGGTTTTGATATATGTGTTTAAAGTGTTATAATTTTCTGATCGTTTTTGTCGCATAAGACCTATTAGATTTTTCACTAGTTATTGTAATTATAGTTCAAATTGGACTATAATTTTTATCGAGCTTTATTGGTAGATATATTATTAAAAAACAAATATTATGCGTTTAAAAATTCTGTTTGCAAACATTTTCTCCGATTTTGGGAAAACTTCAAGTTTCCTTAAGATACCGACTCACTGTTCTATGTTTTTTTTATAATTTTACTTGCAAGCGTAATTATCGACATTGTACCTATAGCAGTACATAAATTATTGCCTTTAAGGTATTCTAAACTCCATTACCAATATTTAAATTCGATGTGTACTAATGTAATTACTAAATCTATGATCTTGGAAATTTATAAAAGCTTTCGATGAAATCACGACCTTCTAATTCATGCTACTGGTTTTATTCCCTCTTCAATGAAACATCAATGAGACATCAAAACTATTATTTCTTGATTACCTATCCAATTGCTTCACCAAAAAAAAGAAGCGATCGATACTGACAAAGGCCGACGGCGATATCTTTGACAAAATAGAATAAAACCTTCAAAAACCGTTGAACCGTCTCTTTCCACTCCAATCGTAATCGAAAATAAGTCACTTCTTCAAAACCGTGACTTACTTTCTCGACAATATTGTACTTACCGTGTTTGAAGTTCACGAAGGCAGCCATCTCTAAACCTTTGGGTTGAAATACATAGACATTTTGAACCAGACAAGAGCAAAACATAATTTTGTGTTTGCTGTTCTAGATACCACACAGATTATACATGAATTTTGCTTTTTGATTTAAGAATGAGTGAAGTTAGACGTTGCTTTAATATTATAGATTGGTTTTCAAATTATTTTAGTAAAATTTTTCCTAGTGCTTCCAAGTCACCGGTATTTTTGATTACTATAATATATCTTGCTACATCATCATTATCTGCCATGTTTTTCCCAGCTATTTTGGCATCAGAATCCTATGAAAAATGCCCAAGCTAAATTAATCTCACTGATTAGTTAGTGCTATATATATATAAATGTATCTTCTTATATGTATTACAGTCGAGTATAAAACCATAATGTCTATTCGTAATGCAATATGCAATGCATTTCATATAGTTTTCGGTTTCTTCGTACACGATCGTCCAGTTGCCATCGATTTTCGCTTTCGATTGTCGAGTACTTTGCATCGAGTCCATTGCCAACTCTGTGTACCTTGTGTTAGTCACGGTATAATGCATGAATTGTTGGCGTCAATTCTTTTGTGTTATTTTTGAAGTCATATATCTTGAGTCCAATGCTTTGGATAATGGAAATGGACTTTGATTAATGTAATAAAAATTAGTCAGTCTACCGTTGTTATTAGTATATTTTTGTGTTCTGGTTAAATAAATATTATTCCACTTGGAATATCTTGTTTAACACCTAATTTCATCTCATATTAATAAAGTCACTTCGTAACACTAACTTTTTTCTATCTTATAAGATTTATGAACTTAAAAATATTTCTAATAAGTTACTCCACTTGAAGACTATTACAACCAGCTTAACTTCGTTTTTGTATTTTTCTTGATGTGTGTAAATTGTGGCCATAGATTAAGTCTGATTTTTAAGGTTTTATTTTTTATATGGCAATGATTTACTGCCAAAATTAAAAAGTTGGATGTATTTTATGCTCAAAAATGTCTGTATCAAATTACAAGTGTTCTATTCATTGTACCGATATAAGTTTCAAAGAGATTATTTCATAGAAATCACTTCGTTAAAATATATTTCTACGTTCCAAGTCGATAACTTGGACCATGCCGATTCGTGACTGCAACCACGATTTAGAGCGTGCCAAGTTTACGTCCCACCAAGCCTGAACTAGTTCATGTTACTCTTAACGTTTTGAACTTATATACCTAGTTCTGTGAGTTGAATTTTTTTGTGTTCAGTAGATGTTCTGTTTAATGCGTCTAGGCTTGTATCTACTGCGAGTTTATTTTACATCACAATATCTAAACAAAGAACAGTATCGTTATTTACTTTGAGATCAAAATTTAATATGACAGAGTGGAAAAAATTATCTCGGCCTATTATATTACAAATTGTGATTCTCTACGTTGTGAACTATACCCTCGTGACAAACAGTTAGTGTTCTATTGAGAAAATTTGCTACTTTTTTTATAAACTACGGCGTAGGCGTTGAACGCGTGTTATTTATCCTGTCCCCACAATTCAGAACTAGTCGGAACATGTCCCTCTGACTGAACAGCGATGTAGTGTAAACAGAGGATATTTTCGACTTGATTGACGAGAAGCTCTGACTGCGCAGTCTTAACACGGCTTTATGAGTTGTGTTTAGCGTTTTGTCGAGTTTGATTTTAGATTTTGCTGATTTGTAATTTATCTGTATTTTGGAAGATTCGACAAAAAAAAAATATTGGTGTTTTATTTAATCTCACCCCTTTTTCCTACTTAGCCTTGTGTTTTATTTTTCCAAAAATAAATAATTGTCTATCTAATAGGAAGCACTTCACTTTTGCCGAATAATTATATTATCTACCTAAGTAATTATTTCAGGGTTAAAGTTTTAGACATTTGAAACGGGTATAGGTTACCTATATTTTTTTTTTCAATTTGGTGCTACTGCATTTTTTACGATATGATTCTCTTTATTTGCTTTAGTACGTAATTATTTACCACAGTTAGCTGGGTTCAGGAAGTATTGCAGAGAAAACAAACATATTTAAATTTTTACAAAATAATATTTATTTCACAATTATTACCCCATAAATTGATTGGGTGATAAAAATTAACACAATCCAGGTTATACGATTCGATTACATGCGGTACTTAACTAGGATAGGTACTTGTAAATAAGTATGAATGCTTATCAAGAAAAAAAATCATCACAAACTTTTAAATGCAATATTTACAAGTCAATTAACTCTATGTCATATTTTATACAAATTAGGAAACAATCGTTTTTTTTTTTTTCAAACTTTTATACACTTTTTGGAAACAAAACATATTGAAACAAATTGTACGACTTTAACAAAATTAAATTCAGATAAAAATATGTCAAAATATTTACAGTTGTACTAAAGCTACCTAATCATTAATTATACATACATTGAGAAAAGGAGACATTTTTTATAATTTCGGTCCCTCTCAAATGATTTCAATATCTTTTAGGCTTCAATAATTCTTTACGATTTCGTAAATTTAACTAATATTTGGTGTCTAATCAATTCCAATGAAATTAATCAAATGACAAAACTATTTATGACTATCGAAATTATTTGGAACTAAAATAATAATTGAGATCTATATACGTGTCTTAAAACAAGTAAGTTAATCTAAGATCTAATTTTATTTTCATCGTCAAATAAATGGAATAAATTAAACTAGATTTAAATCGATCTAAAATTGATAAACAAGAGATCAAATGGAAAATGTAACTAAATAAAAACTTAACAACACCAAAATAATTTCTAAGTCGCAATCAATTACAATACCTATCTTTATTATTTGTAATTATTGTGATCACTGGTAAAATTATTTTGTAAAATGCAGCGGATATTATTGGCGAAGCACTTACGAGACATATTTATAAAAATACTTCCGTACTAATAAACATTGTATTAAATGCACGACATAAGAAAAATATAATTATTACGATTTTAAAACTCATGAGGCGTTTTGTCGAACTTCACTCAAATTTGAAAAAGCAAAATTCATTTTTACAAAGCGGAATAAATGTTAGAATTGCAAAGTCGAATTAAATTGAGCTGCGGAGACCTCTCGATTTAATTCGGACGTAACCACCATTTACAATTTAAGTGCAGTTGGACACAACATCTCTTCCAGAACAAATAGGTACAAAATAAAATACGGAGGGACTTAAAAATACGTAACAACAGTCCAGACCTGCTTTGCAGTATCACTGTCAACAATACTTATCTAGTACAATCTTCATTTTATCTGATGGTATTGAAGAGAGACGACGCAAGGGAGACCTTTATGATGGCGACAACCATCACTAGGTTGACGATGTAGGTCGAATTGCATCTTAAGTGGTAAAGTGGTGTGTTATGCTCACGAGGACACTCACCTCGCCTATTGTCCTGGACTTCTTGACCAGGCTGTCGTGATACCAAGATGTGGCACAGAACTTCGTACAGCTCGGCTAGAAGCCGGTTCAGCCGCGAAAAGTTCTCCTCTGTTGCCTCTCTCTCACTCGGTAAGTTGAATGCTATAGCCATCTTTGTCTTTCGCTACGTCTTTTTCTACGGAAGAAGCGTGGACAGATTGCTGTTTGTTTGTTATGCATAAATGCTGTGGGACTGTTTGTGTGAAGTTCCTTTCCGATTTTGAATCCACTTCTTCGTTTTTATCAAAATTTTTAATCAATCAAAAATGCTCCTTCAAACTTTTAAAAATGTCCTCCAAAAATTTTTAGGATCAAAAATTTTTTTCTGGTTACTCAGATTTTTTTTTCAAATGGTACAAAAGTTTTCTCGTTGAAAAAATTCTCGAAAGTCAATTTTGCGAAAATATCACTCAAAAAGTTCACTTTGACACACAAATGGCACTGAGTCCAAATGAAAAATTACACAGTTCAATTTGGCGATAATGAGATCACAGGTAAAGTTCCGACCTCAAAAGTTCACAAGTTCACAAAAAGTTTTGGCCGCAAAAAACTCGCGCGGTACATTGTCCGTAAATCACACGTAATTTAGGTATAAACAGCGCACGGTCGATGACACAATTGCTCTAACTAACGCACTATGCATCGCTGTGGCTGACCGTCGTAAACAAACTGACTTCGCACGCCGCTCCACAAAAGAGGTCGACAGACGACTAATGCACGTGCGGCCGGCAAAGGAGCGAATCGTGTAATAGGGGATAATACTTCGTGCACATCATTGCCTCGCTCGACGCTTCCCCCTGTGTTGGTGCGCTGCATAACGTGTGCACACACGCACACTAACGAAACCCATTTGATTATAAATAGTGAAACGCACGGTAGCACGCTCCCTTCGCACTCCACTACTACAATCAACGTCCACACTGCTGTCCCCGTCCCTTTCCCTCTCTCTATTTCTAAATGTACCTATCTCTTTTCAGTCAGGTTACATCATGTTACAACAGCAGTCGACAAAGTGCGTCTCTCTCGTTTCGATAATACAGACCCTTCCCTTTGTGGAAGCGGAAGAGATGATAGTGTCGATTTTGGATTTTGGATATAGAAAGCGCGCCAAAGTGAACTGGCCAATCAGAGACCTTGATTCGTATGGGGTGAGGTGACGTAAGAATGGAGGACTCGAGACAACGGGGTTGTTAAACGGAAAGCGTTCACTCGACCACTGGCTCTCGCCGCAAACCTACTATATTTCGTGTCGCGATATTTTAACAGCTCTTTGTTCAGGAGATAGACGTAAACTTGATTTCGTTAGCCTCGGGGCCTCGGTACTGTGTCAGGAGTTAGCGCGTGTGTTTTATTATTAGTAATTCGGTAGTACGTTCGTAAAAGCGGTATAAAATTATTTTAATGATCGTGGTTTTGCCATACGCGTTGGTTTGTGAAATCAAGAGGTGTTTTTTAGGTTTATTGGCGTTTAGGGTTGAGTGGAAACCTTTGTTTAGATTGAATACCGGCAATAAAATTGATAACCGAAGTTAAACATAAAATGGTAAATAAAATAGCCATTTGCGTGATTTTGTAATTCTTTTGTGCTTGTAGGTATTTTGTTTGTTTTGAAAGTGACTTTAGATATTTTGCCAAATTAGATTGCAAACTATTTTTCGTGTAAACACTTTTTTGTGAATTAAAACGCGTGAAACAAATTTTGTAAAGTAGTTTATGTAGGTAAATCTCGTTTTAAAAAACGAAATTAATATGTTTAGAAAAATAAAAACAAATCTGATAAAAAAGAGAAGTAAGAAATATTACAATAATAAATTGCGTGCCAAAAAAATTTTAACGATCGTCGAAGTAAAAAAACTGGGCACTTTCATCACTCACAACAACAAATTAAAATAATATTTTTATGAGCACATTAAAACTCAAAGTTTTTTTAATCCAAATAATGTTGTCACCGTGGAAAATGTTAAAGAAAAAGTTCAGTTCACTCGGTCGAGTTCTACATACCTACGTACAAAATTAGAATTAATGATTTTCAGGTTACAGCGATGCAGTGCAAAAGGATATTTTATCAAAAATACATAATACCATTTATGTGTCAGAAATGATTTTGTATGATAAAAAGTCCTCAGGTATTTTTTTTTCAGAGTTACACACATTTTTTTACATTTTACAATTAAATTTATTTTATTTACTTACATAGTTAGTTACACCTCATTTTCAAAGTTCTCAATATTATCACAGTAAATATCTAACACCACTGTCTACCTCAAACATCACATAAGAACTAAATGACAAATCAAAAGGTTTTTGGCTCTGCCGTAATATTAGTCATAACAAACAAAGTCAGACCAAGGACTGCCCGGATGATTCCTGACTCATTTTGTTTAAATTAATTAAATAACACGAACGGTACATCTTGGGAAAATAAAATACAACCGAGGTGAACAAAGAGTTTGAAGAAGACCGAGATAAGATTTTATAAAGAGATTTTGAATTTGATTCAAATGAGCGGGGTAACTTTAAAGACGAAGGTTTTAACAATAGATGAACTACATAAACTAGAACATCAGATGGGCATTGTAGCCAAACTCGGTAAAAGAGAAGCTGGTATATAAGTATTTATGAGAGACTCGGCTTATGAAATGCTATGTAGGAGATAAATTCTTCCTAAAAGTGGGACAGTACAGATTTAAAACCAAGAATAATATAAAAGGACTGATTGATTAACTCTTAAGTAAACTCTTTGATTTAGTAAAGGTCTATCATTTGCCATAGACTGGGTATAAAGTCTCAGTAAAATTTACGTTAGAGTTGTAATAGTTACATCAGCCAACTAAAAACTATATTGAAGTCTCCAAAGTTATTTTTATCTTGTATTTGAAGAGACTTGAATAAAACAGAGGATATTTTTTTGGAAACATTACTCAGACTTTTGTCATCGCATGCACATTCAGAAACTTGGTGAATTGATACTCTGGAACGAATAAAAAGAAAGAAAGTAAAAGACCCACAAGTTTACTAATTATCAAACAAAGAATATCGTGACAACTAAAGACTTTCTGGAAAATTCAAATGATCTATTATGAACTTGAAAGCCATTGACATCGGTAGAATTTCACTAGGTATAATCTGCAATGCAATCACTGCCGGAATACACCGACTGCATAAGCGATGTTTATTCAATGTATAGAAAATCTTATTATTTTACGGTCAATTAACAGTTATGATCAATCAGAATGTACAATATATTCACCAGTAGCGCGTACAACTATATAAATATTAAAAGCGAATATAAGTGCTTTAAGATGAAATTATACGTGATCGGACATTAAGATTGGGTCATTGGTGGGTACAGTACACCTCTGCCCAACCCTTCGGGGAAACAAGGCGTGATGTTATGTTATGTATGGACATTAAGGTTGTCCAAACGACTGGCCTGACAACTTATTAGATTCGTTAGCTATGCGCAAACATGTTAATTTAAGGAGATTTGTTGAACAAGTAAAGCATATTGATTACTCTGTACATTTTCCTGGAATTAAGCATATTATTATAAGACTGTATGAATTGTGTGCCGAACTCATCTAGTTTAAAAAAAAAATGATTGACGTGTAAAAGTGTTTGTACAAACCTACTTGCAAAAATAAAGTCATTTATCATTATCATTTGTAAATGGTAAAATCAAACGTTTTCTATAAGCTTAAGTGATACTGTAGGCTGATGAAGGGAAGAAACTGATTTGCTTTTGTGTTTTGAAAATAAACCAAGGCCAAAAGGTTCAGTTAAAAGACATGTCGCGTCTTCATGATACGAATATCATGAAGACGCGACATGTCTTTCTATATTCAAGCCACAAGAATAGAACGTTCCAGGTGGATTTAAGAGTCATATATTTGATTCCCTCCTCAAAATTAAAAGTAAGTAAGTCTCTGGAATAGTACAGCAACTTTTAACTGAACTCATTGCTAGAGCAATAAACTTCTTAACACAACCACGCTTGATAGAAATTGTAATATTATAATATGTCTTTATTGATCTCTCTGCAGAAATGTTCACATAATTATGAGCATAGAGACAATACTGATAACGTTTTGACAAAAATATACATGACAAACCGGCGTTCATACGCGGATATTCTATGATACGGGTCACCAAAAAACCATACATAATAATGAACAATAAGTAGAAGATGATAAAAAATAACATACTAAAGAGCCTGATAATGAAATACATCCAGTCAAGCATAATCATAAACACTTTACTATCGACACAGCAAGTTCAAACGTGTTCAGTGAGGCGATCGAGTGACTTAACATATTGAAAGTAGGTCATACGCGAGATGACTAACAGAGTTGCTATGAGAGACTACGTGATACTACTCTTGACTTAGACCATCTTTTGAAGGGTAATTTGTTGAATCAATTAGCAATTAAATAAGTTATCATGAATTTAGTTTTTATTGTTAGTGAGGACGAGTTCTATTGTTCTCGTCTTGAATCAATATTAGCAAATGATTGTGTAATTAAAAATTATTTCACTACAATGTTGAATAATTTTCGTTATAATTATTTATATTAAGACATTCATTAATTTACAATATTTGGAATAACTGCACATATACTATTGCAAATATATGTAACTTGCAAAGAAATACAAAAATAACTAACGACACAGCGAAATAATTTGGCAAACCCTCCAAACTATCCGACAATTCTACTCAACAGATGGCGCTGCTGGTCACTAATGTTCTTGCTTACGTTAGAAGGGGATCAAGTTTTGACTTAATTTGGCGATAAAATGAATATTATTTAACGTAAGTATATTCGTTGATAACTTATTCGAATTTGATTCTGGACATGATCATGTTTTATGGAATTTTGTCATCTAGTAATTAGCACAAGCTAAAGTATTTAATGAATACAATACATAGTTCAGTACAGGATTGCATGCATGGATTGATGCATTAGTAGTACTACTAGTTAGAAGTACTACATAAAATTATAAACCATACAATTCCAGTTACCACATACACATTTCTATAGTTTCCAAGTTACAACCGATTTTGTATTCTGTTAAATACGAGTAACACAAACAAAATAAAAGCAGCCACAGATAAATATTTCAAAATATTAAATAATCAGACATAATGCACATTAAGTTTTACAACGCAAAGGTAGAGCTGGGCGTAATAAATATTAAAATTGATATGAATGCATAATGCGGTAATGGGAAAGAGGTATAAATTCGTGTTAATGCGATTGACAACCGCTACTGTAATGGTTGCCAGTCCAAATGCAACGTTATTTGAGTTAAGGCTCAATATACAGTAGTTAGCGGGGATACAAGTTTATTATGTAGACAGATTTTTTCCAGAGAGAGAGTGGTAGCAGCCGTAACTTAAGAGTTGTAGTTCATAGGTTCGAACCATGATAGGCCATTACTTTGTGTTATTTATTTCATCACCACTGCTCCCAAAACGGTGAAGGATAACATTGTGAGGAAACCTGCGAATCCTAGAATAAAAAAATCGACGAAATGGTACATCCATCAACCTACACTGAGTCGTGTGGTGGGCTACAGACCGATCTCTCTCACAGATAGGAGGCCTGTGTCCCGGCAGTCGAAAGGTTATTGGTCGATTATGTTGAAGAGGGAAATTGGTACCATGTCGGATAGAATAACCCCTTTAAGTTTGTTTTAGCTTCAATATTTGCGAAGCCAATGTCATTATTAATCTGTTGTAGCTAGTGCTAACATAAATTTAATTGATAGGACGCTAGTTAAAATGCATCTATACCTATGTTGGGATTGTCGTTGTCAATTTTATTGGTGGTAAGTATATGAGCTTCAAGTAATTTAATTTCGGTCATTTCGAACTCTGATCTCGTTATGTCAGTTATGACTTCTCCTTTCTCAATGTCCACATGGCTGACACTTAATTGATTATGGGTTTCAACAAATTTATCCTTCTGATTTATTTACAATTATGATTTCTATGTCCTGAGTGTTTGATCTTATTCATACATTTTACAAAATATTGCGAAACATTTGTAAAGAGTAATGGTAGAGCTATTTTCTCCATTATTTTCCATAAGAAACTACGTTTTGGAAAGGGCAGTTTCAGTCTTAGTTTTGTCAATCATTTGTCTTTTATGTGCCTCTTCAAAATATATGATTCGTCTTTGACTTATATAAATATCTATCTATACTATGAGTGAGGTTTGTAGAAACTTTCTTTAGTGAAGCTTTTGATCTTTTCAATTTTTTCCCCTCATAATTTTAATTTTTTAATGTCGCTGCATCTCCATTCTTAAGCCACTCGAAAACCACGACAAAGAGCAATCAGAACGAGCCCAAAGCCGTGAAATCGGACAGTAGCTGCCACGGCGGATTACGATTTAAGTCCGAATCGGGACTCCTTGGTCAAAGTGTAAAAGTGAAGATAACACAATCAATCTTTTTTGTTGACCTAAAAAGTGTAGGTTTTTTTTTTGTATTGTTGTTTGCTTGATGAACTGGAAATGAGAGAAGATGTAGGTTGGCATAGATAAAATTACTTTAGCTTTGCTTTGCTTTACTTACTAGAGAATGGGCAGCAGCGTTCTCTAAGCATTTTACCACCATACTGCGATCGCCAACCCGACTGCCATGCGTGGCGATTATGGCAAAGCCCCCCAAATTGGGGGGGGCCTAAGTCCAGCAGTGGACGTCTTACGGCTGTGATGATGATGATGATGATATTGCTTTTTATGCTAGGGGAGTCAGATTATTGCGAGTTCTAATTTTAAGTGCGGGACCAGAAATTTTACCTGCGACGTCTTTTATTGATGACTAAATGTAATAAGACTGCCTTGCTGGTCTAGTGGACACTGCTGAATATGAGATCCTGATTCTGATTCCCAGCAGGGTAATTGCGCAGCATTTATGTTTAAGTCCGCCTCTGTACATTTTTGTGCGTAAATGATTAAATAAATAAATAGCACTATTTATACGAGTAGGAATGGCTCTCATTTTGACAATTCAACAACATGCATAGCGTTATTTACGTTACTGAGCAGATAATTTTTTGAACATTTATAGCAATGGATTTATCAATATCCTTTAAAATTATTTAGATTCAGATTGATAGTGTGTTACGCAATTAGGGCACGGGTCAGGGAGTGTTATTGAGTTTTTCCATCTGGAAGTTTTCATTAGCAGCTCGGAGTATGGATATGTGCCCGGTCGATGGCAATAGGCTCGCCTCCTATATCATGGGACTTTAACTTAACTGGCGAAAAATGCGTGTACTATACAGCCCAACTCTTTTTTAAAGACATTGCCTGATGGTATGTGTTGCTAAGTATACTTTTTTTTCAAAACAACAAGAAGAAATGCTTCTTCATAACCTGTGGCTACGCGGAAGCAATAATGGAAAATGATGTTTTTAATTTCATTATTTTTACTCCCGTTTAATTCTTCGTTTATGATTGGTGCCACAATAAAACTCTAGTAGTGGTAATGCTTGGTGGTCTTCTTAAGTGGTAATTTGTAACATTAATTAATTACTACCTATTATTTCTTACAAAACAGTTTATAATTGTTATGTTCCGTCAAATTAGTTTGTAGATTGTTAATGTATTTTTTTAATGTGCCCCCGGGGGCTTCTGGGTCTAACGGGAGTATCTTTTGTTTTTTTATTTGTTCAGCTTTCAAATTACACTATTTTTTTTATCAACAGAGATTTCATGTCTAGAAATAAGTCTGGAACTTTTCATCTTTATTCTAGTATAATAAAAAAATCTTTTTAAATGTCATCTGCGTTCCCATTTCATTATTGTTTTCACTATGATCACTGTAGACACCGTCTGAAACCTCCTGTAATCTGAAGAAATATTAAAAGAAACGCAACTAAGAACGGTAGTGGTAACCCTGTGGTACCGGCCCTGACTTACGAGTTGTAGGTCGTACGTTCGAACCCAGGCGGCGTTTTACTTTGTCTAAACAATTTCATTACCATTGCTCTTAAAACGGTGAAGGATATCATCATGAGGAACTTTGTTCTCGAAGAGAGGAGAGCTGTTTTATTATAGGAGGATATTCACTAAGAACACTTTTCCTTTACTAGTGTTTGATTAAAATATACATCTGGCACGTAATATGTAGTCAGCGTACTTTCAATTATTCTAATAAACTGCGAGAAGAGTTTATCGTTCTCCATACAAATTTTTAACTCTAATTTCTGCAGAAGGCAGTAACTTCTGTGTATTTATTATTACAGGGTGGCACATCGAAGCAAAATCTTCTTAGTATGGATTTAGTACATGGTTCTGAATTCCTGCATTCAAATGTTACGTCAGTTATTAAAAATAATAACTGCTGTTCCATACATTTTAATAACCGCGTAGCTTAGTCAACTTTCACATCCACTTTTCTATGAAACAGCAGATTTCAATAAGACGAAATTCTCTTACAATAAGGGTTCTAGAATAATATCTTCTGTTGAATTCATGGTTTTAGTTTTGTGATTCGCTTTTCTGCCACCCTGCATTTTCACTGATGGCATTATTTTACTATAGTATCCAGATACATCCCACCAATAATATCCATTATGCAACCATTAACAGCCAATGCGGGATCATCAGTAAAAGCTCTTGTAATCATAAATTCCTTTGCATCAGCAATTTGATTGGTCAATTAATATATTGAGTGCATGTTGATGGGTGTTGCGGGGAGGGCACATGGCGTGTAATAGTTTCAATGCAAAGGAAGGGTTGTTTTGTGTGGTTAAGAGGTAATAAAAAAATGCAAACTTGTAGAGACAGTAACCACCAGCAGGCCGAGTACGGCCTGTATGATAGGATTGATTCATGCATTTTATCACCGTTTTTTCTCCCGAATTGTGATAAAAATATGTGACTTAATCCTATCACAGTAGACCGTGCTCGGCTCGAAACATGTATATCTTGAGTGGTTCAAAGATTGGATTGGTGGACTTGAGTGGTTGAACAACTTACTTTTGGTTAGGTTAGGTAAGTTTGAAATTTTGGTTAGTAGTTTTTGTAGATGAGACATAAATAAATGGTAAAGTTGTTGATAGAATATGTGCCAATTATATTACCTGTCGACAGCGATGCGGATGATTTTTTGACGCTATTTTTTAATTTGTAGATAGTTTTAGTTAATTTAGGTTATAATTTTGTTTCTGAATTAATTTAAATCTGTAATCCATGTAATATACTTAATTAAACAAGATGATGCAAAAATAAAAAATAAAAAAATATAAGATATTGCAAGCCTATCTTACTTCGTAAAGTTTTATTTTGTTTTAGAATTTAAACCTGTTGTCTCTCATCGAAACTACTTTTCTATATTCTTAAATTAACAATATCTGGTTGACCGAGCTTTGCTCGGTATTTTTTGGTAAATTGCGTTTAAAATTATAAGTTTATGTTCAAGTTGATTATCGACAAATTAGGTCATTGAAAACACGAATAAAACGACATTTTATGAAAATGAATCCTAGCTAGACCGATTTATCGCCTCCGAAACCCCTTGTATACTAAATTTCATGAAAATCGTTGGAGCCGTTTCCGAGATTCAGATATACAAGAATTGCTCGTTTAAATATATAAGATAACACCACACCTTGTTTACCCGATGGGTTGGAAAGACGTGTTTTTATAGTATACCTACATTTTTATACGCCAGTTATGTTTAAGTCCCATGTAATAGGGGGCCAGCCATCAACCGTGCCCAATTCAAACTCTGAGCTTGAGCACTGTTGAGGAATTCCTGATAGAGAAACCCAATATCACTTTGCCCGACCTGGGAATCGGACCCAGGACTTCGTGCTCAACTGTAGCACTTATAACCACAAGACCAGTGAGGCAGATATTTACGTTATGGATTAAGACTTAACAAAGTAATAAGGCAAATAATAAAAAGGTAAAGGAAAAGCTTATGCCGAATTATTACCGTGAATTGGAGATCTTTACTAATTCATGTTTTTCAAAGTAAAGGAATTGTAGTTTTTCCTTTGAAATGTTGCTTCTTGGTCTTTGTATTTTAAATTTTTGGTCCTTGTAGTAAAATACCTACTTGCAGTTTCTTTGAAATGTCGCTTAGTGGCTTTTGTACTTTCAATTTTTGGTTCTTGTAGTAAAAGACCTGCTGTTTTTTTGAAATGTCACTTCTTGATCTTTGTACTTTAAATATTTTATCCTTGTAGTAAAAGACCTGCGGTTTCTTTGAAATGTCACTTCTTAATCTTTGTACTTTCAATATTTGGTCCTTTTAATAAATTAATGAGGTATCACGAACAGAGTCCTTTTACACAGCACTTACAGTTAACTATCAACTAATTAACTATTCACGAACCGTGTACTCTGAACAATAGTATATTACAGGCTGACATCAGGTGTCTCTTTGAGTGAGTTACAGCCAAAATATATAGCCATTAAAATTAATTGTGTCCCAATGTTCGGCCAATTGCTTGGTCGCGGTATTGACTTATTGCCAATTAATTGGTTTCGCTAAAGAGTTATTGCTAGATTTTGATATTGGAAGTGCTGTTTTTTTTTTTATACGAGCGTATTATGTAAGTGGTTATCTTCGGAGATACTGATCTGATTCCGAAAATTCTCTCGGTATTGGTGAGCACAATATTGCCGAATGTCATAGGAAATATTTTGTATTAAAACAAGGAATACGAAGTTGCGAACAGAAGCTAGCTCACTCTTCACAAATAGTTCCAAGTGTCTATCTGAAGATAAGTACTTATCTAGTACATTAACAAACAGTTCAATGTATTATTGTATTGTTTGAAATCTATAAGCACTATTGATATTTTTAGTAGAAGAATTTGAAATGATAATACAGTACATAACAGGAGTAGGTATTAAGATTTAAATACCAACGTATTTATCTATACCAATATTACAAAGCTGAAGAGTTTGTTTGTTTGGTTGAACGCGGTAATCTCAGGAACTACTGGTCCAAATTGAAAAAAATAATATGTTGTGTAGCCTATTTATTGAGAAAGGCTATAGTTTATATAACATCACTCTACGATCAAAAAGAGCGATTGATTGATTTGCTCCAAAATATACACCATTGTTCTTTTTAGGGTTCCGTTGCCAAATGGCAAAAAACGGAACCCTTATAGATTCGTCATGTCTGTCTGTCTGTTTGTCTGTCTGTCTGTCTGTCTGTCTGTCCGTCCGTATGTCACAGCCACTTTTCTCCAAAACTACAAGAGCTATGCTGTTGAAACTTGGTAAGTAGATGTATTCTGTGAACCGCATTAAGATTTTCATACAAAAATAGAAAAAAAAAACAATAAATCGTGGGGTTCCCCATACATAGAACTGAAACTCAAAAATGGTTTTTTTCATCTAACCCATACGTGTGGGGTATCTATGAATAGGTCTTCAAAAATGGTATTGAGGTTTCTATTACCATTTTTTCCTAAACTCAATAGTTTGCGCGAGAGACACTTCCAAACTGGTAAAATGTGTGTCCCCCCCCACGTAACTTCTAAAATAAGCGAATGATAAAACTAAAAAAAATGTATAACGTACATTACCATGTAAACTGCCACCGAAAATTGGTTTGAACGAAATCGAGTAAGTCGTTTTTTTTTAAAACGTCATAAATCGTAAACCGCAATTTACCTTTCATTTAATCAACAGAAATATAAACTTAAAAAATAAACATTTATTTTCATAAACATGAACCTTCTGCATAAACCGAGAATACCTACAGGTTTGTACGGAACCCTTTGTGCGCGAGTCCGACTCGCACTTGGCCGGTTTCTTTTTGTTAGCCTATACGTTTTTCTCCCCTTTCTCCTTCCAAACCTCTCTGACTTGTACGTTTTCTGGCCATGTTGGCCCTGCGAACCTTATCAGATCGTCACACTACCTTCCTAGTGGTCTACTTCGATGGCGATGTCTTTCCTCTGGCATCCAGTGAGTGACGACCTTTGCCTATCTCCCCGGCTGCATTCACGCGACTTGTCCGGCCCACTACCACTTCAGACTGGCTCTTTTTTCTCCAACATCCGCTACTTGAGTTATGGCATGCACGGTGGTATTTCCAACTCGGTCGCTTATTTATTAATAACAACAAAAAAAAAATCACAATAATATCGTAACGTAACTAAAACGATTCACAAATTAAAATATATATATCGTCCAAAAATTCATTTATATTACTGTTGACTGGTATAGTAATTTTCTTCTAAATGTACGTATTTAAGTTTGACATTTCAAATTATTCAAATTCATCTTTCCACCTACAGCAGAAGCCTCGATCCGCAGTTATTACCAACAATGTTACAACCACAATTTTGATGTGTATCAACAGGGGTGGCTGCAACTATTAAATATCGGCCCCGGATTAAACTATGCATGTTAAACTGAAACAACCCCTTTTTCAATCATGAAGGCTTACAGCTGATGGATATGAAATAGTTTTCATCATACATTATGTAAACAGATGAATGTACATATTGCTATTTTGGACCATAGGTCATTTAGGTAGTGTCGACGAAAGGATAAATTTTTATACAGGGTGGCTCCGCGCATGATTTTGAACCCACATACGTTAACATTTTCCTAGGTAACCAAAAGAACAGGCACTGTTGTATGGAACAGCAGATTTTTTGATAACCTACCAAAAAATTATGGGTATACTAGGTGGTCTAGATTCAAGCGCTGAATTCAAGGTTACAGTTTGCACTAATTAGTTTTATCTATTCCAGAGGTTCCCAGTCTGACAACTACACTTACAAAGGGGTACCGTATTACCCAGTAACTGGGTGGAAGTCAGATAGCTTCCATGTTATATACTGGTATTTAGCTGCATTCGGATAGACTGGTGTGGTGTCCCGTGTGGCGCCGGACGTAAAGAATAGCATCATCTCATTTCTTCCCGTGGGTTTCGTAGAAGGTGAATAAGGGATTTACTAGAGAATTAGCAGTAGTGTTCTCTTTGCCTCTTACCACCATACTGCGATAGCCAACCCGCCTGCCAAACGTGGTGATTATGGCAATATCCCCTTTGTAGGACGCTTATATTCAGCAGTCGACGTTTTTCAGCTGAAATGATAATAATGATGATCGATAAACTGGAAGTCTAGGCAGGGCAAGGAATGGTTAGGCAGATGTTGAGAAAGCTAGCCACAAAATAAAATAATCCATAAAACACCAACAAATCCCTCCTACAGTTTTAAAATTGAATTCACAAAAAGTGCTGCGCGGTTAACCTGGCCGGCTGGACACATGTCTATGCAGTTAATAAATTGCAATCCGGGTGATGCGCACAGATTAGCGAGCACCGCGGAAAGTTCAATACACTGAGTAAGTATAGAGCTGTTTGTACGATGTGAGGTGTGGAGATCGGTTTTTACCGTTTTTGATAATTTCGAAAGCTAGTTGAAAGTTTTGTTTTTACTAACGTGAAAGTAGATGTTCAAACGCAAATTCAATGCATTTATTTCAATTATACCATTTACAGGCCATTTTCCGTGAGGTGCTGGACTTAAAGAATAACAGCATCATGAATTACTAGAGAATGGGCAACAGTGTTCTCTATGCATTTTACCACCATACTGCGATTGCCAACCCGACTGCCAACCGTGGTGTTTATGGCCATCCCCCCCTTATTGGGGAAGGTCTATGTCCAGAAGTGGACGTCTTTCGGCTGAAATGATGATGATGATGATTTACAAGCACTTTGGACTATCAAAAAGTTGGTCAATTAGAAAGTTGAAGAAAGTTCTCCTTTCCAAAACGTAGATCCCTATGGAGAAGAACGGCCAAAAAACTCCAAGGCGCTTTTTTAAATAAAGATATTACTAATTCTGGGTACATTATTCGTGTTGTGTGTATATGTAAGAAACAATTAACCAGCTTGTTTAAACATATTTGCCGTACAAAAGGCACATTTTAAATTTATCTTTAAAATTTTAGGTAAATTCTTGAGAAAATTATACTACTGCCAGTATTAGACATGCTGAAGCTAAGCCGTTACCCATTTGCTATAAATTAACTTACTAATGTCACATGACATGTAATGTCTTTCATCAAAAGGCATATATTCAAACTAGACCGAGAGTCTTTTGAACGTTTAAATTACATACGATAGTCCTCCAAAACGCCGGTTCTGCACCACTCATATCATCCTTTAACAAAAGTTTTTTTATGGTCACACCAAAACCATCACAATCACACTACCACAATCAACTCTCAATCCTCCACTTAATCTGCCACATTCAGTTCGAGGGCATATTGCACCATCGCACCTGTTATTTGTAATACATATTATTTACTATGGTAAACCCATGTGTTATCTACCATAGCGTTTCATTAACAACTTTTGCTCAGCTCTTTGTTATGGCAGAGTGAGTTTGAGCGAGAAAGCCGTGGGAAGTTGAAAATGAAAGTTTTTGGGCGTAGTTTTAGATTATAGGGGAGTTAAGGAAATGTAGATTGTGAGGAAGCTCATGAGGTCTCGTTAGTATAAATACCTATGTGACTTTTATCTTATGAACATGAATTTTCGATAGTAATTCATGAAAAACAATTAATGATACGCCGCTACAGTTAAAAACTTGCGAAAAATATCTCGGTCTTAGAATAGATAGTTCCCTTTCCTGGAACGCTCACATCGAATATATAAAGAACAAGCTCTCAACATTAGTCGGAGCTCTGCACAACATAGTTCGATGTATTCCACGAGGGTTGCGTTACACCATCTATAATTCCCTAGTGAAGCCACATCTACTGTACTTAGTCGAAATATGGGGTAGTGCCGCAAAAACAAAACTAGCACAACTACAAATTTCCCAGAATAAACTAATAAAAATGCTCTTCAACTATCCATACTTAACATCAACTACAAAAATATACAGAGACACAAAAATAATGAACATAAAGCAACTTTACATTTACAACACATGCCTCTTTATCAGAAAAGTTCTAAACAAAACCATCCACACAAATATCACACTTACGCAACATAGACAAGTTAGCCAACGAAGCACACGACGAGCAAGTCTATTAGTCTTACCAAAAACTAGGACCAACTATGGCAAAAAAATGCTTACATTTGAAGGAGCACAGCTATACAATAAGCTACCGTCACGCATAAGAAACCTACACTCATTCAATGCATTCAAAACTCAGCTTAGCCAATATCTAATCACAAACCAGACATTACTTGAAAAATGAATGCGTTGGGTGGGTCGGGTTTTGTGTAGTTTTTAATTCGTTTGTGACGGATGTAGTCGAACCTAATATTAGTAATAATTTATGTAATAGTTATTGTTCTCAAGTAAGCGACATGTTATGTTTTTATTGAGAATAAAGTTTCTTTAAACCTAACCTAAAACATAAAAAGACATATCAGTGAAGATGCATATAAGAGTATACTTAGATGGTTTGGTCATATTGAGAGGATCAATGAAAAATGGCATAAATATAAAAGATATTTTCAAAGCAGATGTGAGTGGAAAGGTCGGAAGGGGACGCTCTAAGAAGACATAATATTGGTGATGTTCTTCAGAAAGGTCAGGTGCGTAGTACTTGCAACCGGCGTGTGTGTATGACCAGTTTTATGAACCAAAACGAGACAAAAGGAGTGTGTAAGTATCGTGGCGTTCGGTTGTTTCTGCCTACCCCCATAGCAAGAAGGCGTGAGTTTCTTTATGTATGTATGTATGACAAAGATATAACGCGCTGATCCTTAATTAATTGGGATAAGGGCAAAAAACGCTGACGCGACTGTTTGGACTCGTTTCAGACCGACTGGAGAGAAGACAAAACAGAGATTTCTTCGTGTCCATAACTTTAGGAATGAATAGAACTGAACTACTCACATCCTTCTGTTTAAATTAGAAGCTGACTTACTGATTGAAAAAAGCTTTGTGGCATTGAAAATATTCACCTTAGTTTGTCTATAACAAAACCCATGTTTTGAAACCAAAACGTACCTCTTCCAAAAAAATAAAATGTTACGCCCCCCTCCCTTAAAAAGTGGCCCTTGTCCAAAAAGGTCGAAAGATATGTCGAACCAGTAGCAACTTGTTGATACAGGTTGTAACGTGTTGTCTGTGTATTATCTATGTGTATCATAAAACGACTTACTAGCTATCTCGCACGAATTTATTCGACCGAATCGGGCATCTCGGCATTTTTTAATCATATATTATTTTCTATAGGCGACTCGCACGAAGTTAATTTATATGTGGGCGAATAGACAATTCTAGAAATATGTATAAGGCAGTTGGCACATTTTTAATGAAACGATATGGGAAACTACAATAAGTTAAAGGAACAGAACACAAAAAAACCGGCCAAGTGCGAGTCGGACTCGCGCACCGAGGGTTCCGTACAAACCTGTAGGTATTTTCGGTTTAAAAATATATATTTTTTTTAATTTTTATATTTCAGTTGATCGAATGTAAGGTAAATTGCGGTTTACGATTTATGACGTTTTAAAAAAAAACTACTCACTCGATCTCGTTCAAACCAATTTTCGTTGGTAGTTTACATGGTAATGTACATCATATATTTTTTTTAGTTTTGTCATTCTCTTATTTTAGAAGTTACGGGGGGGGGGGACACACATTTTACCACTTTGGAAGTGTCTCTCGCGCAAACTATTCAGTTTAGAAAAAAATGATAATAGAAACCTCATTACCATTTTTGAAGACCTATTCATAGATACCCCACACGTATGGGTTTGATGAAAAAAATCATTTTTGAGTTTCAGTTCTATGTATGGGGAACCCCAAAATTTATTGTTTTTTTTCTATTTTAGTGTAAAAATCTTAATGCGGTTCACAGAATACACCTACTTACCAAGTTTCAACAGCATAGCTCTTATAGTTTCGGAATAAAATGGCTGTGACATACGGACGCACAGACAGACAGACAGACAGACAGACAGACAGACAGACAGACAGACAGACATGACGAATCTATAAGGGTTCCGTTTTTTGCCATTTGGCAACGGAACCCTAAAAAAGAAAACGTGCAAATTGTCTAATATGTATAAACAGAATTGTCGATTTTGTATTTTGTTAAAAGGGACAATTCGCCCGGTAAGGGTGAGTAAATTCGTTCGTGTCAACTTACTAGACTGGTTAACAGATTTTCCAAAGGGTACTAGGTGTGTGGAGGTCAGATAGGTAAGTTGCTCCGTGAAAAATTCAGCTACATCCGGTTAGATTGGAAGCTGCTGACTCCACTACTGTTCTATGTTGTTCTACTCTTGTAGGTCCTACAATCAACTCTTTAGGAAGATTCAAATTAAAACCCTACTTTGGACAAATGCTAGCATAGATAATTAACCTATGCTAACATTGGACCAAAGGAGTATTGAGGAATTATCATATTATTGACCCGATTTTCTCCTTTTTATAAGTTAGATAAAGTGTTATCTAAGTCAGAACTAAATTGGTTAAATATTTACTCTGATTGTGGTCTTAATAAAATAAAAAATACCTACCTAAGATAAATAACCCCGATAATTTGAACTTGTAGTAACTTGTCGACAGATTATCGCATGTTTAAATAAATAAAATAATCAGTCAACACTTAACAAGTTTCACGACACGCAGCAGTAGCAACTCCAGAACCTAGTAAATGATAAGTGGATTTTTTGCGCAGGTTTTAAATCTTCCTTTTACCAATGGGTTCAAAAAGGCTTACAACTAATAAAGTGTGAGCCATACTCAATTGGGTGTCTGCCAGGGCTGATCTTTAATCTTTCTCTTCTGAAGTTTTCCAGTATTTTTGAACAAAGATAAGGGAAAAAATAAAGGAAAGTTGATGCTCATGCAGACGTAAAAATATATCGACAGGATTTTTTCAACTATCGGTTTTAAACGTCCTTTAAATATCCTCTCTTTGGTATTGTTCGTCAAAGCGTTGGGCTCCTTAGGTTCCGAGTTGAGCTAAACGATTAGTGACAAATGCTTGCACTGACTGGACTCAATATGTGTGGTTCTTTCTTCATAGTACCATTTCAGTCACCAATCTATATGGCCTTCACATGATGTGACCAAGGTTATGTCTGGACTTTAAAAGAGACTGTGACCTCTGAGTTTGTTTCGGCCTTTCTTCTTAGAGTAGTCAGTTAGGAAACGCCAAACTCATCTAGTTTAAAATAAAATATAATTGACGTGTAAAAGTGCTTGTACAAACCTATTTACAGAAATAAAATCACTTATCATTTAACCTGAGCACTAAGAATCCAACAGAGAGCAATTCATGACGTCGAAAAAACATGCTGTATGATTTTCAACTTTTAGCGCTAAGCAGTGGATTGAATATACAGTGTGCGAGAAAATTCCATTGCTATATTATTGAACTAGCTTCTGCCCGTGACTTCGTCCGCTTCAAATTTTTTGCTCCCCTGACCCATCCCGTCGCATCGAAATGCTTCAAGTTTTCGTTCATTTTTCGTTGCTGCTCCGCTTCTTTTGATCGTAGCATGATTCTATATAGCTTATAGCCTTTCTCAATAAATAGGCCATCCAATACTAAAATAATTTTTCAATTCGGACCAAGAGCTCCTGAGATTACCGCGTTCAACCAAACAAACAAACTCTTCAGCTTTATAATATTAGTAGTATCGATACGTGCGTACGTCGACTAAGAAGACTAAAGCGCATCGTGGTAAAAGAATTTGGTTCATAACAGCGTAACACTTTATTTCAGTTGAACCGAATGACTATTAAAATAAAATTAATTTAGCTGTTTTATTTAAACTAAAAAATTAAACGCTCAGTGTAATATATATTTTTGGTATTTCTTTAGTTGAACGAATTCCTTTTATTATCAGTACCTGGATGCCCGAGCTTTGCTCGGTATTAATTTTTTTTGAAGTGAAAACTTCTTTAGCGGCGTTGTGCACTGTTTTTGTAATGGGTAAAAAATGTTAAACTCGTGTCAGGACACGTGACCTGATCGAAAATTCGTAAGACGGACGGAGAGTGATTTTTCTGAGAGATAAACTTTTTAATGTAACATAAATTGTCATGTTTGTGTACGATAGCGCAATAAATAAATATTGTATTCAACCACATAAATGATAGTACTTTTATACTGATAATTAAAGCAATTCGTGCAAAATTATTCCCTAACCATACCAAAATATCAAAAATGCACAACGATAATATTCAAGTTTTCACTTCTGCCGGCACTCCCGGAGTGCAACCCGTCGTTTTTTTTTATAAATTCTATTTAAAAACAAATTATATTTTGTTATTTTTCTTCCAATAAAACAATAAAACTTAAATTTATGTTTTAGTTTATTATCGATAAAGTTGATTATTGAAAACACGTATAAAACGACATTTTTTTAAAATAAATCCAGCTAGATCGATTTATCGCCCCCGAAACCCCCTGTATACTAAATTTCATGAAAATCGTTGGAGCCGTTTCCGAGATTCAAATTATATATATATACAAGAATTGCTCGTTTAAAGGTATAAGAAAACATAAAATTTAAAAGTTTTTACGACCAAAATTTAAGAGTTATGAAACAAAAATCTGAGCGTTTTACGTTGCTCTACGTTTGCAACCTCTTAACTCCCGTTTGCTAACCAATGTTGACTTCAAAATTTGTTGACGGCATACTCAAAAATATTTTAACTACCAAAACTGTATCAACAGCCCTGTTACCTACTATACCTACTTGGTTAGTCAAACAACTAAGAGATAACTAATGTTCAAATAGTAAAAAATCACTACGATTTACCCTTACGAGCTTCAGTTTCTGCCTACCTACTTTTGGGCAAAAAACTCATCCACAGCTGAGGGCGACAAAAAATGTAAACAAAACTTTTTTTTGACACATCTTCGGACATGTTGTGGACTAGCTGATAACTTTTTTGGGGTGGAAGGACCAATTTTTGGACTGGGCTTTGAACCGATTTTATATTAAGTTTCTGTGGTGGTGAATATTTATAAGACTTTCAGCCAGAAGATGTAAGTAGATGCAGAATTTCTAATAAAATCACAAAAAAAGAATATATTACCTGCTACTAACAAATTAAACAGTATTTTTATGTTTTTTGGTAATAAAATGATGTCAAAATTTCAGTTGCTCCTAAGACTCTCAATCTAAAGAGCAACAGAAATTCTGACATCATTTATTAGTAGTAATTGGACAAAGCTTGCAGAGTAAGCAAATTGAAGTGGTAGTGGGCTGGCATATTTGTCGAAGAACTGATGGCCGATGGAGTTAGATGGACAGATGAATAGTAGAAGAATGTCCGAGCTACCTTCTACAGGTCTGTATACGGAAGGCGGAGATAAGGGTGCAGCCTGACAGAGACCTATGTCCATTAGTTGATTGCAATTGGCCGTTTTATAGTCTTAGGTATGCCCAGTCAGTATACCTTCACTAACAGCAAGAATGATTAACACGAGGACCAGTGCCAATTTTTTCTAAACTTATAGTTTCGAACAGAAAAACACAAAAAAATTTAGTGGCAGCAACGGCTCCTTTCACCCTACATCAACAAAACTACAACGCAAAAGAATACTCGTAAAATCGACCTCGCGGTTAGAGTAAAAAATGGTTAAAAAAACGTATAGGTTTGTAAAAGTTAAAGCCATTAACTGATAACATAACCATTAGCTAAAGGGAGATAAACTGAGTTATTGTTATTGAAATAAACAATTATGTGATACAGATAAGGGATAATGAAAAGATTTCACTTGCTTGTGATTGTGTCATTATAGGGGATTTACTTTGTGAATAAAATGTAGTTGTTTGTACAAACAGTGGTAGATCACTTTTGACCCTTATGTTTTAAGCAATAAAGTTGAAACGTGGTCCTCCGCCAGTATCTGCGATAGTACATTGTGTCATCATTCGCCTATTCTTATCCTCATTTATCCGGCATCGACGTATGACGTTTTCTTCTATCTTTCTCTATGATGACGACTCGTAATCTCACTAGTCCTTTCAAAAGCAAAGCTAGCCATACAACATTTTCTAGCCATACAACATTTTCTAGCCATACAACATTTTCTAGCCATACAACATTTTCTAGCCATACAACATTTTTTACTCAGTGATATACTGTGTGAATCACGTAATGGGGTTCCTCCACTCATATAGCCATCCAAAGTCTATCGTTGAGCTGCAATCATTTATATTCTACCCTCTCTGACCACGAAAAAAAACGAATTGTACTAAAATTAACACAGGTACAAACAATCACTTTCAAGTTTTATTTTATTCCTGTCTAAATAGGGAAATTCTTTGGTTTGGATCACGCTGGTGTAATTATAAGACTAAGCACACATCAATATGGAACTTTGTAAGCAAGCAGTGCTGAATGAATAAAAACATTTCTTAACATCCTTAAATGAAATACTATTTTTATCTGCTAAAAAGCTACCCAACACAGATTCTTAAAAACTTTGCATAAATACTGATTTTGATACAAATAATCTATTTAGCGGACCTTTTTAGCAAAAGCCTGTTACGCAGCACCAATAACGATAAAACCTCTCAACAAAAGCGTACCAAAAGACCACCATTTTGCATAAATCGTGACAGGTACACCATTTTGCGTAACAAAGACGTCAAGAATTTGAATGACAATACAGAGTTGCCGAAGTAAAATAAATAAAAAGGTCTACTAAAAGAAATGATCCCAAACCCTTCGGTTGGCATCGAACCCACTCCCACGCTGATCGTTCCTCGCTACTAATCCGACGAACAATAAGACACAGCTGTGTAAATACAGAGGTTAGACTAACACTGTATGTGCGAGAAGTTTTGGGGAACTGGTTGCCAGGTTCTTGTTTTTAGGAGTATAGAAATGACCGAGGTTCAAATAGATTAAAAACTTTCGGACTTCATAGTTGGTTAGCAATAGAAAATTGTAATTCAGATATTCCGATTGTGTTAGCTCAGATAGTGCTTGTGATGATGGTCTTGGAGGGGACCGTGGCGAATCATTATGGTGAGAATATTGGACAGCTGGACTCCTGTTACCATGGTTGCGCCGGGTGTCTTATTATGATCAGGATGCCACTCGGGGAGGCTTTTTTCGTGCTCAAATTCCAATAGAAATGATAGTTGGCTAGAACTCCCAGCTAGTAAGCCCTTTTCTTACTATCGATTTTGCTTCAATCTCGGAGATGAAAATAAAAGAGGGAGAATAGACTGTCGATAAGATTTAAAACTTATTTTATGCTGTGTCTAGCAAATGGTTCCAGAAAACCTTCAAGTAAAGGAAGTCCTATTTTGATTTTTTAGCTTTGTTTTTCTCTTGGTTTTTTTTTTGAGGCATTGTTGTGTTGTTCACAGAGTCTTTCTCTTTATGTGTTTTATTTTTTACGTGAAAGCAAACTTGGATGACAGTTCTACTACTATTTACGAGGTAGTTTTATTCTGTTTCGCTTAGCAGTACCTACGTTGTAAGAAAAAGTACCTGCGTATATTATAAATGCGAAAGTTTGGATGTTTTGATGTTTGCTACCTACACGCGTGAAAAGCTGCTGGCATAACGTAGTATTCTAGATAATAGAAATATTTATATATTTTATGAAAATAAAAAATTATACATTCAAAAGGGGGCTCTCATCACTTTTTTTATATATTTTGAATTAGCCGTGATGCCCCACATCTTGGCGAAGGTTTCCCTACTCTCTTTCCACGTCTCTCCATCCAAAGAGGCCAAGGACGAATCTTTCATCACTGCAAGTCCTAAAAACACCCCTAAACCTAATTCACGACCATAAAAGCTTTACCGTAAAGCACAGCTGTTCAACGTAAATAATTCTAAGACCTAGATCGCAGGATAAGACCTAAATTGTCGTTCAATCAACCTAGTTACAAACAAACAGATTCCTTTGTTCTAAAACCAGTTAAAACCGGTATTTTAACTCTTAACGCAAAGTTTGATGTTAAGGTTGCTAAGTTTGGTTTACTTTATCTGTTGGTACTTAATCTTGAGGCTAATGCATTTGATAGAGGTAGATTGGGTTAAGTTATGTCCACTGAAAGTATTGTTGGTGATGTTACTTTACTTTGTAAACAGATAACGCAATTAAATGTAATTGTTTGTTATGTATATAAATCAGAGTCAATAAAAAAAAAGCTAGATGAAGTCGATATTTCCTATCTGACTTCTCCTGAGAAGGAATGACAAAATAAATTCGGGGGTAAAAGTTTATTTTTAAGTTCAGGCATAACCTTGTCAGATCATGTGAGGACCATGTAGATTTGTGTCTGGAATGAGCTACACAGATTTAAGTGGACCTGCCCAGTATATAGCAGGAGGAGGATGACGAACTTTCATCATGAAAAGGACACTATTTCTTCGCGCTTCACTTATTCTGAAGGAACGATATTTTGAAAGATAAATTACTCACTAAGTTACTCAAAAGTCGAAAGACATTTCTAAATTTTTTAGCCTCTGCCAGCAGGTGAAGGTCGAAAATTATCCCACAAGAACGTAATACTGGAATGGAAAGCATCCTAGGTATGTACTATTCCAGGTTGTGAACTATCTGTGTGCGAAATTTTATTTAAATCCGTTCAGACGTTTTTACGAGATGGAGTAAGAAGCATCAAAATACAAAAACTACATTTATAATATTAGCAGTGTAGTTAAAAAGTAGAATTGTAGGATATCCTAGAATACCTACCCAATTTACTAAAAAGTTTTCTAGAGCAGTGAGAGAGTTTTCAAACCTATGACAACACAAGCATCGCTTTAAAAACACTTAACAAGGTTAAAGGCAGAAGGACCAAATTGAAATTCGCTAAAAACTTGCAACAAGGAAAACGGAACCTTGCAAAAGTTAGCAACCCTACCCTACCCTTGACCACACCATCAGGTGGATCGCTTAAGCAAAAAATAACAAAATATCAACAATAGCACTTTCGAACAATAACTTTCAATACTAAACACGTGCAAGTAACACAAAAAGGTTTTTTTTTGCAAAACTTGCTAGCGAGTAGGTCAAAATTGGGTAAAAAAAATTGGAACTGACTTTAGCTTTGCGTACGTTTTGGACTTTATTACAAGCTAGCAAAGGTCAATTTTGAATACACAAACTTATACTTAAATATTGTTGAAGTAGAAAAAGAGTGACAGTTACAAAGTTTTCAGTGCTGTCATTGGAAATCTAAACGGCTATACAATAAGGGTGAATTTTATTTGAGTTTTACTTTAGTAAGTTTGTTTAAAACACTACCTGTTACGCAAAACAGGGGTGGTTTACAAATTAGTTATGGTACCAAATACGATGTTTTGTTAAGCAAAATTTGCTTTGTAGTTTTTGGGCCGAGTTCGTACGTGTCTTCCAATTGATTAGTCAGTGAACGAGTGTATTCTCAAATAAAGGTTTTTTTTTGTAACGACCTGTAAGAGAGACCCTTATAAAAATATAGATGTAGTCTATCATGATGAGGTCTTCTGTAGTGGATTCCAGGTCATTTTATGAACATATAATTAAATAAATTATTCAGCTCAGATCAAACACATAATATATTGAAACGATAAAATCGAATAAAAGATATGTGCCAGATTTTTACAAATGCCTTGAACCCAACACTAGGATTCCCTTTGTCGTGAAGTCTAAACTCCATTACTTACTCTTAGTTTTGATTCTACAATAATTTTTGGTTATACTTTGCATATGTTTCGATTGCAAATATAATTATCGCTTGTATAAGTACATATAATTTTATATCTAAATTAAATACCCAATAATAAAAGTGTAAAATACATCACATTCACTTCTGAAACTTGAAAATCTAGACTGTCATTAGGTGACTTAATTATGGCTGTAGAGATAATTATCCTTTTGTTTGCAGACATTCTCTTCAACCAGTATTCAATAATGTTTCTTGTTACACGCGATAATCACGGAACCAAAATTTAAAAACCACTTTTTGGAAAGGAAGCCTAAATTATTTTCACACATTGAATCACCCCCGATACACATCGTTTCAATTTGCAGCGATAGCAATCATCCCAAATCACCCAAAAATAAACAGAGACGCATCCATTTTTGTCGAAAAAAGAATCACTTTAGCCATCCAAATTTTTATTTTGTCGTTACCCCAATTTGTACAGACTACGCTACCCAGGTTTACTTAGTTTTGGTAAAGAATACATAAAGAAAATATAGAAATTATAAAGGAAAAAACTGTATTGCAACTGTGAGCGAAGATTTCTCTAATTACTTATTCATGAAGCCTGCCTGGCTTTAACGCTAGTTAGGTATCAAATCTGGGTAAAAAAATACATTAATTATGATCATGAACAAAATACTTATTCTACTTCTTAGCGAGACAGTCCAGAATAGACGACAAACATGACATTTTCACCCACACCCACATTTCGCCTGTTATGTTTAAGTCCCATGTAATAGGGAGCGAAACTATTGCCATCAACTGGGCACAAATCCAGACTACGGGCCGCTACTGAGAAATTGGAAATGTGGGTGTACTATAGGTACACCTCTGCCCAACCCTTCGGGGAAACAAGGCGTGATGTTATGTTATGTGTGTGTTATGACACTTTCAACAATGTCCATCAAATCTTGTAGCGTGTAGACAACAGGACACGCTGAACACGATATTAAGTGCCCCATTATTTGTGTGATAGTATTTACCTTCTAGGGTGCAGTCATATGTGAATCCCCACCATCTCCGCCTGAGCAGATTTCTTTGCTTAGACCTACCAGAGTCTGAAGTCAAAAGGCTTCCGTACTTAAGCCAAAGCAACTCATGTCCAGATGTGATTTTCAGCACCTGTTCAAAATGATATATTCTTATTAAAATGTAAACAATTATTCATCTCTTTGACAAAAATCTTTTTTCTGTAAACTACTTCTGCAGAAGCTAATCATTTGTGGCTGTGTATACATCAGCGTATTCAGTATCTTCATCAGAATCATAATTATCCTCTACAATAATGTCTCCTTTTTCTCTTGGTACAAAATCATCAAGTTTTTCTATGTGTTCTACTACACCTTTTTCTGGTAACTCATCACCATAATATTTCCCGTCACCATCATGGGCAGCCGCAACATCATCTGTACGCGCACTAATGCCCAAATTGCGTGTAGCACTGAATCTGAACAGATAGCGCGGTGCTAAAATAACTGATTGTTGTTTAACCTAATTTATTGATTCGCCTGCAACCAACTTTTTAGTTACGCCTACATGTTGGAATCAATCTTCATTTTTCATTGTTGCTTCTTTTGAACATGATTATTCATCTTTTTTTTGTGTTGAATGCATCCATCATATACCTATTATAATATCCCAGTAAGCATAAGCTCACTGTTGGTACATAAGCCTCCTATCTTCGAGAGGGAGTGGGCTGGCCATCTACCAGGCAAGCCCAGAGCGGGTTGGTAAATGTCACATGTCTTAGAATTTTTGGTTCACGTATATACCGTTACCTCACGATGTTTTACTTCACAGTTATAAGCCTCACAGAGATGTCAGCAGTAACTGAAGAGGTCTGCTAGGGACGATGGCTACCAGGGTCGCGGATTTATTCGAAAGAGTTACCGTGGGCCTGGCATAGACAACTGAAGGAATATGGGTGGATTTTAGTCAGTAAAAGTCTGATACGCTCTCCCACTCTCTCCAGGGGGAGAAGTCATTTGATGATTTTCCAACCAAAAAAATGTACCAACTGGCCCATTTAAAATCTTAGTAGATAAAAAACTAAATTTTCATGAAACACTTTCATTCCCATACAATACATGAATTAATAATATCAACTTCATTCCCGATTAAAAGCAACAACACAAAACCAATCAAGTTCATTTTTAAATAACGATCACAACCGGAAACACTAATATAATGTCGCTTAATATTCATTTTTGTATTCATAATGAGTCACATTTAGTCGCATTAGACTAATACTCGTCATATCCTGTGTTCTGTTTGATAAAGATAAGTGATTAAGTGGATGAACCTGTTCTATTTCTGGTTTTTGATTGAAGATTATTTTTAAATATAGAAATTTTGAATGTTTGGATATTTGTTACTCAGTCACTAAAAAACCGCTTAACGGATTTGAATGAATTTGGCACACAGATAGTTTGTAACCTGGATTAAAAGATAGAATTCTTTTTACTCGCGGTAGTACCTTTGTGTGGGATAATTTTTGACATCCACGCGGGTGAACATAGTGACAAATAATTGTGGACCGTCCGTCCGTCCGTCCGTATTTAGAGTCCATTGCAATCAAGTGAAAACCTTTTTAACACGTTTTTATTAGCTGGGTATATATGTATGTAACGGAATCGCTGACAGTGATTTTCACCCCCTGCCAATCGTCGGATTAATTTGAAAATTTGCACTTATCAGGGATGGATGACAATAAAAAAAATTCATAACTTTGCGCCTATATCCTGGCCACGATCACAAGGATAGCAAAAAAAAAAAGCAAAATTAAGAAAAACATGTTTGTATAGAAAACCAAAGTGAAATGTAGAAAATAATCGAAAAAAGTATGGGGTGCTTGATAACAATGAATAATACCACAAAAAGCACCTGACATATTTCTCCATTATTCTCTACTATTTAGTTTTGTTTTCTTTCAAAGCGTGTTTTTTAGATTTTAAACAATTTTGTTCATTAGATACTAAAAACCATTTTCACTTTCCCAGGAACCTCTTGCCGAATATACAAGATTATTTTTAGTATATGCGAAACCTGAATATAGTTTGTTCAGAATCAGTAACTGAATCGATTCCAATAATTTTTACACCATGTTATATTTTGTACCAAAAATATTTAATTACGCTTCCAAGTCGCGGGCCGCGCTGTTTTGTTTCGATTTTAAAATTATCATGTCTTTCTCGTATTCAAACGTCCATTACACGGAGATGGTACGTACACTAGCTGTTTGTGGTGATCTGCATATGTTTTTGCGTGGACAACCAGGTAACTTATCAAGCTTATAACTTTGTGATTATTAATGATACAGTTTTGAAAATTTTTTCATAGATTCTTTACACAAAAATACTAGACCCGTGTTTCGGGTTTCGCATAAACAAAAATTAATGTTGTATACTCATGTGAATCACTTGACAGTTTGCTTTCGCTTCCATTTTTTAGAAACCCCATCAAAATCCATACAAAACAAACCAAGGGAAAAAATAACGTTAAACGGACTTAATAATTGTATCGCATGGGACATTCAATTATGGGGACATCGTTAATCTAATGAACCATGGCTATGGAATCCTATTTAGATTTTCCCATGCAGGTATTATAATTACATCTGTCATAAAAAAACTAGTAAATACTTGTAACTATAAAACAAGTTAACCTTATGGTGTTTTTGGAGGTTAAGCGATGGATCGAAGGACCAAAAATTAAATTTTTAGTTCTTCGAATTTTAGGATCTTAATCAGCCTATATTGTTCCCACTGTTGGGACACAGGCCTCCTCTCGGTAAGAGGGAGTGGGCTGTAATCTACCATGCGGGTCCAATGCGGGTCTCATGTCTTCAAATTTATAGTCTAGGCCATGCCGGTTTCCTCACGATGTTTTCCTTCACCGTTTTGAGAGCAGCGGTAATGAAATTATTTACACAAAGCAAAGCGCCTGCCTAGGTTCGAACCAATGATCTACAACTTGTAAGTCGGGTCCGATACCACTGGGCCACCACTGCTCTATATATATTTTTTATTTCCCTGGATTTTAGTATGCTGATCCTTAATTACAAGTGTCCAGTCACAAGACACAGCTAAGTCACAAAAAAATTATATAAACATTTAGCCACATAAATGTAACTATGCTAATGACAAATAATGAACAATTTTGTAGCTTAGGCCATCTCTTACGATGCAAGAAGGCTCCTAATATCCCAGTAATTAAACCCCACCTGGTGCAACCTACCACAGTACCCACCCAAAATAAGCAGCCCATAAGTACCATCCATCTACCCAGGGACAAAGAAACAAGTTTATTACTAACTAATAAAACAGAGTCAATAACTCACTGAAAACCCATTACGAGGTTTAAAACTGACAATTATACATGGTGTGTCTTTAAGCAATCTTTATTGGGCTCACACTTGACATATTGTACACAGGGTGTTTTATTTTAAGAGTTTTATGTGTTTTCACAGCAGTCGCGTCTGGATTTGTTTGGAGTGTCTGTGTTTTTAGACTGGAGTATAGGGTAATTAATTTTGGCACATATTCGTCAGTCCACCTTGTGGGCTCCCAACTATACGTCTTTCGGTTCGCGGTCACCACTATAGACCAATGACTTTATGAAGGCCGCAGAAATCCGCTAAATGCAGAAAGCACGGATGCTGTCGCAGTGGTGGAGCTTGGGGGAGTTCTATGTCCAGCGGTGGACGTCTTTCGGTCTTACGTTGTCGATTTTAGCAGTTTGTGCTTTGCAGTTTCTGCATACCCCAATGGGTAAAAGCCTTGACTTTATATTTGTATGTCTTTGAAAATGATCTATTTACGTAATATTGGTAAGTCAATTTTACAATTCATGTTCTTACTATATAAGTCAACTAACGTGCTACGAAGGATTTTTTTGTAAAATATTCTCTTATAATTTATGATAAATATCACGATAGCTTAAGAGAAAAGTGAATTGGCTTGCGAATTTCAAATCTTCTTACGTTTTTGCGATTTTCAGGTCAGTGTTGTCTTGAATAAAATATGTTTCGCGATCGTCACACGTATGCATTTACAAAATCATTTAAATCATTAATACACTCCACTTAATCCCACTAATTGACTATTTCATGAAAAAGTCTTTCATTGGGATGGTTTGTATTGATGATTGTAATATTTATATGTAAAGTCTTACTTTTTACGCTCACGAATCGTATTTTAACCAACATAGAACCCGACTCTGACTTGTAAATTGCAAAAATACGTGGGCTGCCTTAGTTCATTGACCTTAATTACATTTTTCCAGAACTCTAAACAGCTTTTCTATACCAAAACACTGCAGCAGCTGATCACCTCATAAACAACGCATTTTATCTCCATTTTACGGTTCGCCATTTGAATAATACCTGAAAATCCTCCCATCAACGTCTTTTACTAACAGCAGTTATCACCGCACATAATTAAAACCATTGTCTTGCACCAAAAATTACGGTCCCCATAAATAAAAGCCGGGCTTCGTTTAAGATGCCATATTTAAAATAGTGCCATAAAAACATCTTGTGTTGACACACCAAAAAAACTGGTCCTTTGAGTCGTAATGCTTGCAGAGTGACACGGGTCAAGTTATTCTGGTCCTTCGATCCCAAAAAACGTGAAGAACCATCGATCTAGCTTCCTCGGGTACATGTCGGTACTAAATATTTTATTGGTACTTAAAGTCTCTTTATTATTCAACTCAGAGATTAGTGTAATAGGTATTATCATTAGGGTGACAAAGACTGAAGACTTTCTCTATAAGGGTGTTAATTTTATCGTAGAAGATGCAACAAAGTTGCAGAATGAAACATCGGCATTACTGAACAGAAATTGCACTTAGGTTTACAGCTTTGAGGAAACAAGTTTTGCTCGTGTTATATGTAATTAATTCGCATTAAATTATGATCAATCTTTCACAGGTAAACGGTAGTTAACATCATAACAAAATGTAGTCATTAATAATATTTTTGAATATTCTACAGTTTCCGAGTTAAAACATGGCGTTTTATAACCGTGGGTGTAGTAAAAGCTAGTTCAATTATAGCAGATTGTAAGATTATGGTCTGCAGCGCTTACTTATCTTTATGATCATGAATTTACTCCTACTGAAATACATGGTGTAAAACTCCTTGTATATTTGCATAATTTTCTTGATGATAAAATTGCGTTTCGGTAAAAGTGATTTTCTGTACGCACTACTAACAGCTTATCATGGCTTAGTATCGTCTAATTTAAGATACGGAATTATTTTTTGGGGAAACTCCACAAACAAAGATGTTATCTTTAAAACCCAAAAGAGGTCTCTAAGAACTATGTTCGGACTCCATTTCACCGACAGTTGTAAACCATTGTTTAAAAAATATAAGATCTTGACCCTTCCATGTATGTACATTTTTGAAATAATTATGTTTGTCAAAATGAACCCAAATCTATTTCCCTTATTATCAAATAAAGTCATTCGAAATAGACGCGACAACAGCAAACTTTGCATCCCAAGATCTCGAACAGCGTTACTACGTAAGAGCGTATTCTGTATGGCGCCAATCCTGTATAATAAATTACCAAAATCTTGGAGGGAAGATACAGTCGCAAAATTAAGAAATAGGTTAAAAAGTTTTTGTTAGAGAAAGCCTATTACAGCACTAACGAATTTTTGACTGATAGAATAACATAACCTTGACTTGTATATGAAACATGGACTATTTTCATTATTATTTAAGGAATGAACTTTGACATATTTGTATTATTATTGTTCTTGATCATAACATTAACTTATTATTTTGACCATGATTATGATTATTTATGTTACATACCATTTGACATTTGCAGTTCAGAATTTTTTGTACCATTTATTATAAGTAATGCATGGATAACTGTGATGATTCAGATCTTCTTGATCAGTAATATTTTGTACGCCATCAAGGCAAAACATGACAGTGATTCAAACGAACTTCTATGTAACATCTTGCATTTACGTGTATACTCATGTTTTAGCAAAATAAATATCTTGTATCTTGTATCTTGTGTAACTGTTGCACTATGAATTATGGGAAATGAGAAAAAAAGATGAGACACCCACAAATTCAGTAGTGTTACTATTTTTTGCTAACTAACACACATTATGTGAAGGTAAAAATCAAGTGACTAGTTAGACTAGTGGTTACAATTGCTAATGCTTAGTACAATGTCGATTTCCAGGGTAGACATATAATACGTTTTTTTTCTCGCGTGTTTCTCAGTAGCAGTGTGGAGCCTAGAGTTGTACCCAGTCGAAATTAAAATAAATGCAATGTTTATAAATGTACGTAAATCTTTTAAGATATTCTTACATATCACTATTTTGTTGGTAAATGTTTTAAAACTAGATGGCGCTGACTTTTTTTAGCTGACTGATCCCTGAGAAGAAATGTCGAAACAAATTAAAAGATCAAAGTCTCTTTTAAAATCCAAACTTTAAATTATTATAATTTTATGTGAGTCAAGTATTGCAGCGCCATGTCTGGAAGAGGTTTTAGAAGAAGGAGACATTGCATATTTGAGCTAACTTTTTCTAACAGGAGTGATGCATTGTTAGTGGTAATAGGCATATCATCCCCTATTAAATGGGATTTAAAAACATTACTGGCGAACGAACCCTTCCAAAATTAAAGGCGTGCTTGTGTTATATAAAATTCAAGGTATTAAAACAAAAATAAAAAATATGATCACATTGAGGCGAAGCAAAATGAGACAAAGACACACAAAGACAAGACAGAAGCCACAACGACAGATTAAAAATATATGTCTCTTATTTTAATGACAAAAATTCTTCAAATACCTCATCTTTAAACTGCAGGAACTATCAATATTCCTGTTTATACCAATCAAAATTAATGTTCTCGTAAATATTAGATTCCTTTGTCAAATCTCAAGGGGTTCAGGAGCTTGGATGTTTGGACATAAAATCAATCACATATGGTATTGACGTAAATACAGTTATATTGGGCTTAAGACAGTTATTGGGCTGTTAAATGTGTGAAGTTCCTTGACAGTATGTGTTTGATTTTGATTGTTTTTAAACATGCTTGGTTGTAAGGTTGGTATGTTGGATTTACTGTGTGTGTCCTGTCTATCGTTGACGTTTGTGGTTTACAGAAGAAATGTCTATTATCATGATTATGTTCAAGAGAATATATAATCATGATAATAGACATTTTCTTTTTCGTCTTATTAAAGATTACCTTAAAAACTGCCGCGCTATGCTTCTTATCTTCCACTGCAGTCAGTGTCTGGGAGTGTTTTGTAACTTATTTTTGTTATCGTATGTACCTCGCACGTTAACATTGCTTATTAATCAATTTGCACGAAATCCCTCACCCGAATCGACGAATCGTCACTTTCAAATGACATAATATTGTCTATAGACACACACGAAGTTAGTATAAATATGGACGGATCGACAACTCCATAAATACGTAATAGGTAATTGAAACGTTTTGAATAAAACGTTAAGGACACAACCAAAAGTAATGATAAAGTATACTAAAACTGCATAAAATTAAGACATGCCAATTGCCTAATACGTATCACTGTAATTGTCGATTCACCCACATTTAAATCAACTTCGAGGGACTCGCCTATTGAAAAGCTTATATGACTGAAAAGTAATGATTTGCCTGATTAGGACGAATCATTTCGTGCGAAACAACTAACCGTTAATGTTATGTTCAGAGATAAAACAGACGGTGAGTCTGTTATTGTATCCTCTAAAATGCAAAAGACAGAAGTCGTAAAGCTATCAACCACAGAACCGGCAACCATTACCAGTGCCGCAATTAAATTCAAATTCCCTTACAAATAAATTGAAATATCAAAACTGAATTTGTGTTTCGATTCAAATCTTATTGAGACAAAGACAATAGACTGTAAACAGGTCTTGGACCTTGACAGTGTAATTATAAAGAGCCATTTGCGCTGTAATCACGAAGCGAAGGGACCGCTTTTAAAGGATAAAGATGGAGTTTGATTTGTGCGTTGTGGACGAATATTCGATGTTTTTACGCCACCTCCTCAACCACTTGGTGAAGTCTTTCTGGATAATACTTACTAGTGTATCCTGTTCCGTGTGTTGCCGGACATAAAAAATATCATCTTATTTTTGCCCGTGGGTGTCGTAAAAGAGCTTACAAAAGACGTCCACTGCTGGACATAGGCCGCCCCCAATTTGGGGAGCTTTGCCATATTTCAGGATGGGAAATCATCAAATGACTTCTCCCGCTCTGGGCGGAGTCGGAGGGCGTGTCAGACTTTTACTGACTAAAACCCACCCGTGTTCCATCAGTTGCCCATGTGCCAGGGTCACGGTATCTCTTTCGAACAATCACGCGACCCCGGCAGGCATCGGTCCTAGTAGACCCCTACACTGCTGCTGACATCTCTTTGAGGCGCGCGTGGAGCACT
Source organism: Aporophyla lueneburgensis (assembly GCA_932294355.1). Classification (NCBI taxonomy): domain Eukaryota; kingdom Metazoa; phylum Arthropoda; class Insecta; order Lepidoptera; family Noctuidae; genus Aporophyla; species Aporophyla lueneburgensis. Next base: position 21,594,635 of record OW028758.1, on the reverse strand, counting down.
ACGCGCCGTCGACCCGAGCCTGGTTCTTACCGGGCGGCGAGCTACCCATTGCTCGCCACCCGCAAGCTCGCGCCTACGGTGGCCGGGAGTCCGCTATGGACTCCCGACGCCCGGGGCGTCTCCTCCTGCGGCGGCTGGGGACGTGAGGGCGCAGAGACTGCCACTCCCTCACGCGCCCCGCCTCCTCCTTCGCAAGCATTACTGCTTCGCAGAAGGAGGTGACGGCTTCCCATTCCCTCTCGCTCTGTACCATGGCTCGCACCAGGGCCGGACGCGAGAGGTCGCCGCCGCCGATCGCCTCCACGAGGACATGGCGGTGCTCCGCCCAGGCAGGGCAAACTTCCACCGTATGCTCCACCGTGTCCTCTAGACGATCCTCACAATGGAAACACCCGGACGTATCCTCCCGCTTTATCCTGAACAGGAACCCACCGAAGCACCCATGCCCGGTGAGAACCTGCGTCAGGCAGAAGGTGAGGACGCCGTGACGCCTCTCTATCCACTCCTCAAAGAGGGGACTTACCGCCGCAATTGTGGCGTGCCCTGCGCTGGATTGGGACAATCGTACCCGCCATGTCGCCATGAGATCACACCGGAGCTCTGTCCGCCGTGCCGCGATTTGTCGCGGCAGCGGAGTTTCGCCCCGGCGTTTCGCCTCCTCGCGCCACTCCCACATGTGCGCGAGGACTTTTGCCTCCAGATCCCATGGCGGCTCTTTTAAGTCCCTTAGTCGCCTGTTATGACACCCACGTGAAGAAATGAAATTAAGAAATTCTTTACTTCCGGCATCATACGGTAGAAATTAATGAACAATGCTATAAAATATTTAGAAACGCGTGAAACAAATTTAACCCTAACAGATTTGTCGCCGGCGGGTGTGGCTCAAACTGAGTTTTTACTCATAAATTTATTGTTACAGTCGCTACAGCTGCTCCGTTGCGTGCGCCGGCGCAGGATAATAGCTGTCATCGATATACACCAATCATAGTAAAGTTTATTGTAAATTAACTTTAGTTGGCCTTACGAATCCTTTTACTTATGATTATGCAATTGTATATTAATTCGATGTTTTTGTGTAACAGAATGGATGATTAAAATTTCAAAATTAATACAGAATAATATTACTGCTAGTAGCTACGTCAAAAACTACGCTGACATACGTCACAAACTAAGCTGACATACGTCTCAAAATTCGAAACACCCTAAAATTAGAAAATAACAAAAAAAAAAAACGCATAAAATACGTAAATAATTTATTGTTGTCCTTGTTTATTATTTCGATACACAGACAATTTAGCAAAACTTTGAAATGTCTTGATAAAGTGAAATTATTATATCGGTCCTTGATAAGGAACACGCTAATAATTATTTTGAAATGAATCTCACAAATAAACGTAAGTCAAGTTTTATTTTACTTCACATGAATTTAATTCAACAAAGTTTTTATTTGTAAGAGTATCTATATTGTATCCCACTGCTGGTCAAAGGCCTCCCAATGCCTCGCTATGTTGGCACTGCAACCCTTATCTGTCAGGTAGTAATTATTACAAAGAAATATTTCCATTACCTAATCAAATCAATTAGTATATCTGCCAAAATTGATAAAAGTAAACTGGCACCCGCTACGCATAGCAAAAAGCATGACCAATATTGGATTGGATCAAAAAACCAAAGAATCTCAACACAAAATCACTTAACTCACTATTAATAAGCACTACTACTTATATGCACAAAAAGCAATCGTACTCGTAAACTATATACAGTTAGCCTCGTTAATGACCTAGGCTATCACGCTCGAATTTTCTACCAGTCTGAACTTGACCTAACAACATATCAGTAAAAAATACCTCATACTTGAACAACACCTATTGTAGTCTGCTGAAAAACAAATGCAGTTAGCAAAGAACTTAGTGGTTTAGGAATAAGAGTGGATTTTGATTGGTGTAGTGGTAAAGTTAGGTTTGTAAGTAAAGGCGTGTGCCGTTACAGATTATGCGCACGCGACTGCAGCCGGTGAACACAAAGTGATAACTGTCGTAAGTGTAGAAAGAAGATTTTTGGGAGAAGGATGATTAAAAAATGGATATAATGTGGACTGACAACGCAAATAGAAACAAAAAACACTCGAATCAATCAATATTAACTAACTTTTATTATTATGTTTATCTTGCAGAAGTGGCTGTTAAGGGTGGCATGGACTTCGACACGCACTGTGTATCGATGAATTCCGTACATAATTCTAGACCCTAGATTTTTTGTCAGTTCTCCAAAAGTATTATACTTAAATCAGCTGTTTAAAAAAAATGGCATATTTTTTTCTGTGATTAGAAGTGCATACTTTACAAATCTTTGTTTTATCCATACTATAATATATAATATATTTATATTTTATATATTTATATATCCACACTATAATATTATAAATGCAAAAGTAATTCTGTTTGTCTGTCGGTCTGTCTGTCTGTCTCGCTTTCCTGCTAAAACTACTGAACCGATTTAAATGAAATTTGGTACACAGATAGTTTAGAGTTTTTATCCCGCTAGTATGTTCCCGCGGGTTAATTTCCGACCTCCACGCGGGCGAAGACGCTGGCAAAAGCAAGTTTGGATGTATGAGTGGATGTCATATCGAAGAAAATAAGAGAATTCTTAGGTTGTTCCATTTTCATACCTGGGTAGGCCTGAACAATCGATAACTTTTTGCTCTCTCGCTACAGTTATCCAGATATTTTCCCACGATCATTGTTTCCAATAAAAACATAATAGAAAGCATACAGTAACCATATTGTTTTTATCTAGTGCGATACTGAGCTCTATTTCTTAGCAGACAAAGACTGCAAACAGTAATAAGAAATCCGAATCCATTTCAGGTTAATTACTGAATTATTTTGTTCTTATAAAACTTGCTGTATCCGTATTGTTTTTTTTTGCAACTATAAAATAAAATGTTCAAGTAATATCCACTTTAAAAGCTGTGCCTTTGAAGTTTTACTGCCTTTTGAGTTATTAAGTTGCACTTGATAAAGCTGCTCAGGGAGGTGAGACAGGGGGATGTGATATCCCCGAAACTGTTTACCAACGCGTTGGAGGACGTATTTAAGACGCTGGACTAGACTGGACAGGGTATCAATGTGAATGGCGAGTACATCTCACACCTTTGCTTTGCCGATGACATCGTCGTAATGGCAGAGACGCTGGAACAGTTGGACCAGATGCTGCACATCCTAAATGGAGCCTCCCGGTGGGTTGGCCTCGGCATGAATTTGGACAAGACGAAAGTCATGTTCAACTCACACGTCTTGCCGAGTCCAATCCACATCGAGGGTTCGCTTCTCGAGGTTGTGAAGGAGTATGTCTACTAAGGGCAAGTCATCCAGCTCGGTAGACACAACTTTGAGAAGGAAGCCGACAGGAGGATCCAGTTGGGTTGGGCAGCGTTTGGAAAACTTCGTCAAGTCTTCTCGTCGTCTATCCCGCAATGCCTGAAGACTAAAGTCTTCAACCAGTGCGTCCTGTCCGTAATGACATACGGTGCCGACACATGGACACTGACAGTTGGGCTGGTCCACAAGTTCAAGGTCACTCAGCGCGCTATAGAGTGGGCTATGCTCGGAGTTTCTTTGAAGGATAAGATCAGAAATGAAATCATCCGGAAAAGAACTGGAGTTACCGACATAGCTCGCAGAGTAAGCAAACTAAAGTGGCAGTGGGCTGGCCATGTCTGTCGAAGGACCGATGGCCGATGGAGCAGACGAGGCCTGGAGTGGAGACCGCGTATCGGCAAGCGTAGCGTGGGACGCCCCCCAGCTCGGTGGACCGACGACTTAAAGAAAGTGGCTGGGGCAAACTGGATGCGGAAGGCGGAGGACAGGGTGTTGTGGCGGAATATGGGAGAGGCCTATGTCCAGCAGTGGACTGCGATAGGCTGAGTTGATTGATTGATTGATTGACTTGATAAAGAACATTATAAATACTTTCATCATCATCATCATCCATTATTCCAGTCGAAAGAACTCCGCACCTACCCCAAGCATCGCCACTTCGACCGGTTCTGTGCTGCTCGCATCCAGCGGTTTCCTATGACCTTCGTCAGGTCAGAGGTCCATCTTGTGGGAAGTCGTCAAAACTGCGTGAGAGTCACTTCATGTTTACTCTTAAACACAGCTTGTAGACTTGGCCCAGAATGAGATCGGCTTATAATTCTAAGGCAGTGCAAGTTTACCCTTTTCAAAGAAGAGTGCCACAGAAATACGTACAAATGTAGTTAAATATGTAGTTTAATGAAAAAGTTTTGTGATTAGTCAACTACAACTCTTCAGATATAAAAGCTCATCTAAACCGAAAATCTTTAATTGGCATTAAACGTCGTAGGCTTTGCATATTCTCATATTCACTGTCAACATTTTCTAAATGGTAAGGGAGCTGCCACATAAGTTATTTCATATTAAAAACCATTTTAGGACCCTTAAAATTACAAACGTCTTTACACCAGCACCTTATTGTATGAAATAATTCCAAAAACCAATTTAACCGTCAAATTACAAGAGAAATTACAATTTTTCCAGAAGAATTACAATTATTGCTTTTTTTATTGCGGTAATACCAAATACTTGGTACATTTTTTACGATGGCAACATTTGAATAGGCGTAGGATTTTAGGGGACCTTTGCCAAGTGTAAAAATATGCGGTTTTTATCATTAAAATTAATGTTATCCTACAGTGTAATATCAGTTATCTGTGGAACTGATGCAGTAATTTTAGGCAACCCCTATTTTTGGGTAACTCTTATTTTATGTTTAACATGGAGGTATAGAAACTACAAAGGAGATTTCTTTTAAAAATTCAATAGCTGTTTTATAATTTTCTTTACTTATTAAGTTTGCAATGAAATCATCAAAAGGAATATTAGCTACAATAAATGATATCTGGTAAATGCTTTTATTTATGTAAGTAGATTTCTGCACATTTACACGTCAATCATGTTTATAAAACTAGATGAGATCGTCGTTTCCTACCTGGCTACTCGTAGAAGAAAGGCCAAAACAAAGTCAGAGGTCACAGTCGCTTTTAAACTCTAGCACCCTAATTGCGTAACACACTGTCAATCACAATCTGAATCATTTTTAAAGATATTGCTAAATTGTATAAATAATTATATATATTAATAATCCGCATAAATATTCTATTGATGGGGCTGCGGCGATTCTGTAGCGCATTAGGGATGTTTGCTGAACGTCGCGTAGATTGCTTTTACGCTACGATGCGTAAAAGGTGCGCATCCCGGTGCGCAGAGTACTTGGCAGCACCAACAGTATCCTTAGCATGATTGCTAGTTTACTGGACTGTTGTTACATCAATCATTGCTGCGCCATTTGTCATGAAGTCGCGCGGTAGTGATTGTTGAGTTTGTTTTTATTTTTATTTATTTTGTTGTAGTTGTTAAGTATTGATAACAGTAGTCTATAAGAACATTGTTACTGTTACTGTTAATAATAATAATTAATAATAATCCATGACACACATAACATAATTATTAAATCGCAAAAAAAAATTGGTCAGCAACAAAATGAAAGCGATTACTACTGAATACCCCGCATACATAATATTAGCCAGATCAAGAAGATTGATGCATCGAACGGTCTTCGGAGGAAAGAACCACGCAGACTGAGTGGGCCTGTTCAGTCAGTACACGTATTTGTTATGTCAGTTTATGTCATAGCTGTTTTAGTTGATAATTGTGGAAGACAATAGTTATGAATGCACTGTCATTAGTAAGTATTGCCATAACAAAGAACAGTCATTACTTGTAGAAAAGTAATTACTGACCGTAATTTTCTGGACTTAAATTATGATAACGACTCATCATAATAAAACTCGTCAAAAATCTCGACGTTTCACTCAACCCTCAAATGCTTACAGGTTATTTATACCCCCTCACTCTGCCCCCTAAATCGAAACCGTAGCTCGTTCAAATGACCGAAAATAATGACCTAACTATTGTCCTCGCCCCAATGTTTGCGAAGCCTCATTTATTTTTATAACTCTACGGGATTTTTAACAGAAAAACGCAGAAAAAAATGGTGGACATCACCGATGATGGGCAGAATTGATGTGTCGTGACGGTATTCGAAATTTAAATGTCTCGGACATTTTTTTCGGCTTTAAATGTGTCCCATTTGGCAGTTAGAGGGATGGGTATTTTTCTGTGGTGTGTTTAAAATGGTTTGTTTATAATATTGTGTTATCTTTTTGAATTTATGACGAAGAAGATGACGATAAATGATTGATCATCTGTATTGCCATGATTTTATAACAACCTAGTCAAAAAGAATAATACTGTTATGATTTTCATCATTTCAGCCGTAAGACATCCACTACTGGATATAGGCCTCACCCAATTTGGGAGGTTTTGTCATAATCGCCACGCTTGGCAGGCGGGTTGGCGATCGCAGTATGGTGGTAAAATGCATAGAGAACGCTGCTGCCCATTCTCTAGTAAGTCCCTTAGTCGCCTTTTACGACACCCATGGGAAGAAATGGGGTGATGCTATTGTTTACGTCCGGCACCACGCGAGTTATGATTTTACCACAACTTAATCAAACAGTATAACAGCAACTATTTAAAGCAAGGTAATACCTACAAATACTCATATTTTACCTCCCTAAACAAATAATAAACAATAATCCCCCCACAAGCTGACATCTTTAAAAAGGGACTGGTCAAACAAAGACAAATTAACCGCTACTCATCTGCAAGCCCACTTCTGTGGTACGAACGTAGCTCAATTATTTTCTACAGTCGGTGTTTGCGGAGATCTTCACAGGGTGCACCAGACTTGGATGGCCACTCGAATTTTGCATAACCAATTAGTTTTGCACAAACTAAAACAGACGTCTTTCGGATACGGTCCGACAGACCCGAAGTGGAGTTGAAAGGGTTAATTTTTTTTGTGTCATTTTATGGAAAAGTTAAATAAAACTAATTTACTGATTTGAATCTGGAAAATGATAATTTTGACAAAAATCGTTTTTTTTTGTTTGTGGTTACATTTTTGTATAATTTAATTTTGAACTTTCCGCAATAAATGTGGTTTGCCTACACAGATGACTGTTTTTTTAAATGCGATGTCAAAATTAAATCATGTTACTGTGAACTGAGAATAAACTAATTTTATTATTTCATTCGCATAAATCAACTCCATAGCTTTTAGAACACGGTCTTCTAATTTACACTACTTAATAAGGTCGTATGTGCTTAATCATGTCTAATTCATGTCATTCCAAAATCTACTCTATACCATTGACTTAAGGTTGTTTTATTCGTGAAAGATTTGTACAATAATAACTACGTGGACTCTGAAATTAAAGCTTACCATGAAGTTGCCTAAAATGAAAAGTTTATTATCAAACAATATTTCATAAATAACATTACTTCGTTAGTAAGTCGTGCAAAAGTAATAACAGATTTTTTTTTTTTAAAGGAAAATTAATAAACGTTTTGGGAATACTGCCCACAGAAGTGATATTTAAAATTATGGTAAAAAAACACCTCATCATGTTATAAATAAATAAATAAATCTTTATTTCTCCATAAATGAATTTCCATTGTTTACATTTAAAAAATGGCTTAAGGTTAGTGTTCTAGAGAAAAAAATCCTGACTTCTAAACTAGGTTTATGTACCAGTATATTAGAAGCCAGTGTACCTTCAAAGTGATGAGCATATAGAAAGTAGGACACACATTATATACAATAATCCATTGGGGCTAGTTTAAGAAAAATCAAATAAGAAGCAAGCCAAATAGAAAAAAAAAAACACAATAAAAATTAATGAAAGTGTTGTGTATGTCTCCAGTGTGTTTGTCGTGAAGTTATGTGTGTGTGCGTGTGTATGTATGTGAAAGAGTGTGTGTGATTGTGAGTGTAACTATGAGTGAGTGTGTGAACGTATGCAATAGTGTAAAAATTATGTTAATTTAACTGTTTCTAAACCTTGATTTGATTAAATTTCTGAAATTACCTAATAGAAGATCCTCAGTATTTTGATAAGTTAGTTTTAAAGATATTTCTGTAACTTAGATTTGACCTGATATTTAGTATCTGGATACATTTTCAGCACTTTATTTAGATGGTTATAAAGTTTCGTGCTGTTGACATAGTAGTGTCTCTTGACAAAAGAGGTTTTATGAGACTCTTGGGGAAAAAACCGTGTGTTTAATTCTACCTGTTGCCTTATTAGCGTGTTGGTGACGCGGTCACATTAGCATGTCGATGACGCGAACCCATGCATAAGTTTTGCCCCAACCAAAAATCACTGAACGTGGCTAAAAAAGTTTTCACTTCAAAAAACATGTATCTCACAGGACTTGAAATAATTTTCTCAAACTATTAACAAAATATTTCAGCCAAATACGTATTCAATAATTCCATTCTACCACATTACCACTTCACAATGTCACACCAAATTCACCTTTAATCACTATGATATTCCATTTACCCTTAGGGTTAATTTACCATCACAGGGGTAGTTTCCAAAGATAATGCCAGCAGCGTGTTTGCTTATGCAAAAGGGTGCTTAGAGTTGTTTTTCCTACTGATTAAGTTGATAGTGATGGGACAGACGAGAACAGACTATGTTACTTGGAGAATAATATTATAAGCTTGGAGAACAAAGTTATTCGCACTAATTTACTCGCACGAAACGGGTGAATCCACAAACAAAAATAAATGTTATTTGATGCTTACTATTCTCACGCAGTGTGGAAGAAGTGAAAACTCCAGAAACACATATTAGGCAATTGGTACGCTTAACTATATTGAATGAATTTCAAAACATGCCGGTTGTGAACGTGTGAATTCGTGCAATTCAATTAATAAGCCATTGGCTTCTCATATTATAAATGCAAATGACTGTTCGTGGGGAGGTGCGATGATCCTGAGCGTACGTGTGTATGATCAAACAAAATAAGTAAATAAATATCATAATATAGTCCTCCAGACCGTATTATAGTGCACAAGTCTGTGCGCATACACAGTATATATAGCACTAACTCATTCCTCGGTCTCATAGTCCACACCAGGGATGTTAGGGAGCTCCGTAACCATAACCGAAACTATCGGATATCCGATATAAAAATTTATCCGTAACCGTAACCGAATCCGAAATAAAAGTTTCGGATAATATCGGATTTGTTATTACATTTTTATTTTAGGTAGATTAGATAACCCTTAGTATAATTTATAATCATTTTTATTTTAAATAGCTGTAATAATTATTCTCAGACTGATTGTAATTCCTACCAAATGGTGACATATAAATAGCTATTTGTATTTTACTTTTGAAATTCCTTAAAAGTTTAATATCCGTAACCGAAATTATCCGAAACTAACGGATAATCCGAAATAATTTCATATCCGTATCCGTATCCGTATCCGGTATAATAATCATTCCTACATCCGTAACCAATCCGTATCCGAAATTTCATATCCATAACATCCCTAGTCCACACAATTCGAGAGGCCTATGTAGCAGTGAACTGCTGTGGGCTGATGACGATGATGTTGATTGATGATTTTGGGAATATGAAGGTCAATAAAACCGTTCAAAATAAAAGAATTCAGATAAAAAACATCTATTTTAAATCAGTTTTTGCCAGCGGCTTCGCCCGCGCATTATAGGTACATATAAACCTTCGTCTTGCGTGACTGTCAATTATTGAAAACCGCATTAAATTCCGTTGCGTAGTTTAAGAGTTCTAAGCGTAAAGACACGAGAAGCGACTTTGTTTTATACCATGTAAAGAAACAAAATCTCGACTCAAACTTGTAAATCGACCTGAAAATATTTTACAATCACTTTCTTCCCGCCTGTACTCCAAAAACCAAATATTTAGTTAACAGCCTCTATTTATTCAAATCGCCAAAACTATCGGACTAAAACAACTTCGGATTGTCAATTAGCCGACTGCTCGGAGTTAGGATAATGTGTTAAACTGTCCTTTGCATACATCGTCTGTTTATCTGGTCTGTCTAAGTTCTAAGGTGTTATTTCAACAAATACGGTGTATTTGGATTTGCTACATTACCTATTACGTATGTTAATTTAATAGGTGGTTTTATGTGTTAATGACTTGGTTAGTAGGTATACGATTGGCTGTTCTGTATGAGGTTTTCAATTCATCTGTATCGTTGTGTGTATGTATGTTATGCGATATCTCCGGCAGTTGTGCACAGATTACAAAAAATCTTTTTGTAATGGATGTTACTTGGGAATTTTTGCATTTGCTTCGATAATATGAGTGGGCCTTAATCCACCACGCGGGCCAAGTGCGGATTGGTAGATGTCACATGTCTTCGAATTTTCACGAAATCACCGAGAGGAGGCCTGTGTCCCAGCAGTGGGAACAATATAGGCTACTGATGATGAAAATAAAATAAAAATAAAATAAAATAAAATAAAATAAAATAAAATAAAATAAAATAAAATAAAATAAAATAAAATAAAATAAAATAAAATAAAATAAAATAAAATAAAATAAAATAAAATAAAATAAAATAAAATAAAATAAAATAAAATAAAATAATCTACTTGTATCTTGATGATGTTCTAATATTTTCTATCAATATTGTTTACGAAGAGCATCATCAGCAGCCTATAATGTTCCCATTGCTGGGACACAGGCCTCCTCTCGGTGAGAAGGAGTGGGCCGTAACGCCACCACGCGGGCCCAGCGCGGATTGGTAGATGTCACATGTCTTCGAATTTTTGGTTATAAGACATGCCGGTTTCCTCACGATGTTTTCCTTCACCATTTTGAGAGCAGTGGTGATGAAATAATTTACACAAAGTAAAGCGCCTGCTGGGGTTCGAACTCACGACCTACTACTCGTAAGTCGCAGCCGTTACCACTGGGCCACAACTGCTCCACTACAAAGATAGTAGTGGTAAATGTGTGGGGTAGGTATCATAACTAAAAAATGAAAAATAACTGTATATCTTTAACTTATATGGATAGTTTACATATACTAAAGAGTATTATATCTATTTATCAATAACGAACAGTGGTGACCCAGTAGTAATGGTTGCGACTTACCAGTTGTAGACGTAAAGCGCCAGTTTGCAAACCGGCGCTTAACGTTGTATAAATTATTTCATCACCACTGCTTTCAAAATGAAAGGAAAGAATCGTGAGGAAACCAAAATGTTTTAGAACCAAAAATTCAGACTTGTGATATCTACCAACACACACTGGGCCCGCGTGGAGGATTACTTACGACCCCCTCCGTTTCATCGAGTGGAGGCGAACATTATAGGCTGATTTTTCAATCCATGAACATTAGACATAACAAAATCTGAATAGACATTTCCTACTGAAAGACTTGAAATATCACAGAGACAGTTCAAAATCAAAACAGTATACTAACTCTCCACATCAAAGATTAACAACTCCAAATACTCAAATCCGCCACTTTATCATACATGTATAGTGGAATCTCAACGAAACTATTAACCCGTCTAATGTTGCGCACATTATATTTACGACTCATTATAAACATAATACACCATCAACATACATCAAGGTAATGCATGAAAACACATAAAACTGACTCACGAACAATATTTTCAATCGTAGCCAATAAATTCAGTGTGTAATCCTTAAGTTGTAGTGTAAGTTATAAGAGTTAAGAAAAGAGAAGGCATTACTGGGAGACAATATTAAAATAGATCCTGGAGACAAAACAACATAAAGCACAAAAAAAAAACTGTCAAAAAAAGAACAAGTTTCAGGAAATGCCGCCAAGAGCAATGGTGGGCAGTGGCAAATATAGCGCCTGATAGGCACTATAAAAAAAAATTAAATGCGCTGTAAATTATTTCATCACCACTGCTCTCAAAGCGGTGAAGAAAAACATTATGCGTGTGACATTTACCAACCCGGAAACACGCATGGACGTTAGCCAGTGGTGGCTTAAGGACCCACTCCCTCCCACAGAGAAGAGGCATGTGTACCAGCGATCGTACAATTATAGCCTGATTATGATAGCAATTTGTAATTAAACAGTTATCATCATCATTTCAGCCAAAAGATGTCCACAGCTGGATTAGGCCTCCCCTAATTAGGGGGGATTTGCCATAATCGCCACGGTAGGCAGGCGGGTTGCTGAACGCAGTACGGTGGTAAAATGCATAGAGAACACTGCTGCCCATATTCTAGTAAGTTCCTTTTTTTTGTGGGTGGGAAATCATCAAATGACGTCTCCCGCTCTGGGTGGAGCGGGAGGGCGTGTCAGACTTTTACTGACAAAGGCCCACCCGTGTTTCTTCAGTTGCCCATATACCAGGGCCACGGTACCTCTTTCGAACTAATCTCACGACCCTGACAGGCATCGCTCCTAGCAGACCCCTTCAATACTGATGACATCTCTTTGAGGCGCGCGTGGAACAATACGCGCCGTCGACACGGGCCTGGTACTTACCGGGTGGCGAGCTACCCATTGCTCGCCGTCTAGTAAGTTCCTTAGTCGTCTTTTACGACACTCACGGGCAGAAATAGGATGGTGCAGTTCTTTACGTCTGGCATCACACGGACCGTACGTACGGAAATTACAATTACCGCTTCAGCGTATCCCATACACCAAGCAGTCGTTAACTTTGAACCAACTGACGCATATGTAAATGAGTGTCCATGTTTATTATTCCTAGTTTTAATTGAAGCCGGCACAGCCACCATACTGCCATCACAACACCGACACCTGTGCTCTGTATTGTTCCATCGTTTATGAAGATATTAAGTTACAAGAGTTTTTTTGTTCTAGCTGCCTTTTGAATATGCAGGGATATCGCGTGGGTCAATGTTGGTTTATGTTTACGTTTTGATGGAGAGAATGGCTGGTGCTTCAGAGAACATTTAGATGATTTTGTAGATATAGAATGGACTGGCTTAGATATTGAATAAGCTGCGCCGTTGGTTTGCTTTGATTCCCAAGTTTTCTTTAAGAAATTTGTCAGTAGCGGCAGTAGACTCGCCGCTGTTCCATGGGACTCAAACATTACTAGCATAATGTAGGTGTAGTATAAGTACAACAAATTAAGTATAATTAAGGTTTTACAAGTAGGCCACGGTAACTTGGGCCTGTATGGGAGGCTCTCATGATGGATGATTCAGTGAAGAAATCAGGAGGCTTAAGCGATTCTTGCCAAAGATCACATCTTCCTGTGGATGGGTTGCAATCGTCTGGACTCGCGCACCCAATTTTATTTTTTCCGGCTTCTAGCCTCTGTGGCCCCGGATTAAAGTTGTGTATTAAAGTAGTAGCAAGTAGGTCGCAGTAAAGACGACCTCCACAAGTGGGTGGTTCATGGACGACTTAAACTTCCAGCGTGTATGTCTCTCCTCAGACAATGGCTCACCTCTCATTTTGCACCGAATGCCCTGTCCCTTGCACACGTTTTCTGCGTTGCTTGGGCCTAATAAATTTAGAAAACTCTACGTAGTTATATTTTTTTTCGGATTATTGTTGCCATCGATAATGTTAGAAGATGAACTGGATTAAAAACTAAAACTATAACTTTGGGAGTGTTTTAATATGGAAATGTCGCTACCGGATACATACCATTTATAAGTAGATGAGCTAATAATTACAGTTTGGAAAAGACAAGTCAATTATTGACTTCTAAAATGGTGTCAAAACTTCAAAAGAAATATTTTTTTTAGAAACCACGTATTACGAAATTAAAAACTTCACACTTTTAATTTTATTTTCTTGTTAACTTTTTCTAATAGCCGATCACTCATATCATAAGTTTGGAACTTTCTATAAGTTTTCTATTTGAAGCATTTGACACCCCAAGGATTTAATATTAATACCATCAATTTCACTTTAAACTTCTAATGAGGTGGTATTAAGGAAAATTGATAGACTTTAGAGCAAGAAAATGTTAAGGGAATTTACAAAAAAATTACATGAGCCAAAGTTAATAACAAAAAGGGAAGTGGAAGAATAATAAAAATCGAGAATGGACCAGTTTAAAACGATAATGCTATTGAAAACATACTACCCAGTATATAAGAAAGATGTTTGAAGAGAACGAACAAACAAGTAAGAATCAAGGAGTCAGCCCACTACACCGTACCATACCATAACCGTGATAAAAAAAATTGCCAGTCATCAAGGCCCATAGGCCCGTAGTACAACTTACGTAAAACCTATAGTCACATGCAGGACAACTAATTAACATTAGAAACTCAAGTCGTTAAAGTCTGACTGACAGATGATACTACGATGTAGTTGGTAACAGAAGAATTATACAAGCGTGACGTATCGTGCCTACGTCACGCTTCTATTCCTCTGTAAGATTAGAAGTAAAAGATACCTAATCCGATGCTGTGGTTAACCTTTAGTATGTAGTGTTACTTAGGTGTTGTGATTGCGGGAAGGTACTATATTAATATCACTGAGAGAGTATAGAATCTTAAGAAACTGTCGATTTTTTCAAACTATACTAATATTATAAAGCTGAAGAGTTTGTTTGATTGAACGCGCTAATCTCAGGAACTCCTGATCCGAATTGAAAAAATATTTTTGTGTTGGGTAGCTTATTTATTGAGGAAGGCTATAGGTTATTATATAACATCACGCTACAACCAAGAGGAGCGGAGCAGTAATGAAAAATGTTGCAAAAACGGGGAAAATCGCATGGGTAGGCGATTCGACGCGACGGGAAGGGCCCGGAACAAATTTTTTTCCGCGGACGAAGTCGCGGGCAGAAGCTAGTATTATATATACACAATACATTGGAAAATACATGACTTAGTAGGATTAGGGGTTAAATCAAAAAGTAATTGGCCCCTATTCGGTACACTAGATGAGTTAGACTGTTTCTGTTGCCTAATGTTTTCTTTTTTATGCATTTAGATTTCGATAGCTGTTTATCCATAGGCTTCTGCTTGATTGGCAGTGTACACTGAAATTAACTAAGGCTTGAGCTCGTATCATACAGGCTGATAAGATATAATAGGATAAGCATTTTCCTATAATGTTCCGACTACTGAGACACAAGCCTTCTACAGGAGGCAGTAGGCCATAATCCACCACGCGGGCCCAGTGCGAGTTGATAGATGTCACATGACTTCAATTTTAGGTTCTAGGACGATGTTTTCCTTCATCGTTTTGAGAGCTACTTTGTGTAAATTATTTCACCACTACTGCTTGTCTGAGTTTGGTATATTGAATGCAGCTCATAATTTTGATGCACTTATAGGATAGTGACTTACTTACTTACCTACTTACTTAAATGTTCAGTAGTAACTCACTATTAATCATTTTCTATATACGATTTCACCTTCAGCAGTTAAAACTGTCAGTTTTGATTGACGATCTGAGTCATCATACAGATTATTTGATGTTGATGCATAAAGCAAATAATGTGATACACATAAAACAGCTTTGATTCACAAATAATAACAATATAGAATTGAAACTGTTGAGTGAATTTGTGTATTTTAGATTAAGTAAACATTGTTTGTAATGCTAATATTTATTGATGCAATCTCAAGAGGTTTAATTTGTAATTTGAATTATATGTTTTCGAAATTATTACTTTCCAGGAATCCTTTTAATGTTCGAGATTATTCCAAGGGAATGTTCATTTCTTGTATCGACACGAATAGCCAGCCATGCCAGGGCCAAAAACTTGGTCAGTTTGCAAGCTAGCTAGTAAATAGGACTAGACTAAGTTCCAGAAATCTATTCCATTAATATTCATTGATGCTATAACTAGCCACTAGAAATCTAGCTAGATGGCCAAAAACCAAGATCCATGACCATGATCTATAACCATTTTATTAAAACAAAAGAAACATCGAGCATTATTGACTTTTTTGTCAAATCACGCAACGAAGGAGAAATATAAGTAAATAGTCTTGAGGTAATTAATAACTTTAAAATTGCTTCTACTTTGTAATATATTCAAGTAATAAAGCACTTTATAACAATTCCCTTCTCAACCACACAATCACAAACATTAGAACGCTAAGCAGTAGAAATAAAACAAATTCCGTAGTACCGCTAGACGCACGTGCGCTCGCGCCTAACGTGCTAAGCGTTCACTTGACTGGGC
Source organism: Aporophyla lueneburgensis (assembly GCA_932294355.1). Classification (NCBI taxonomy): domain Eukaryota; kingdom Metazoa; phylum Arthropoda; class Insecta; order Lepidoptera; family Noctuidae; genus Aporophyla; species Aporophyla lueneburgensis. Next base: position 21,578,515 of record OW028758.1, on the reverse strand, counting down.
ATATCTCTTTGATGAATACGTTTGTGTATTATGTTCATGTGGTGTCTACGAATAGAACAACCGATCAATTGGTGCGGTGAGAGATGGGTGAAGGAATAAACTAGAATGGTCTTAGCTTTGTGTCCACTGTTGTCTTCACATTCTTTGTTGGCCTTTGCAGTGGCTGTTTTAAGTATACATGCATTTTATATATTGGCTCAACTAACTACGCATTTTAACTATGATAAACAGGAATATATATCTAGTTATTCAAAATTATTTTTACTCTTTCTTTTTTTGCTGCACTATGTTTTTTTTTTACATCCTGTAGAACAAGAATTGAAGTAGTTGTATACAAAGAAACCTATGCCTCGCCGTGGACTTGCATACACTTAGAAATCAAGCATCAAAAGTACACTCTCTCAATTAAAAATAGAACCATCTGTAAGGCGGTTATTTTTAATCGTATCCTATCAACTTTGAAACTGGAGTACTACAAAAATAAACATACTGGCAACTCGACGCCAATCTATAAATGCACTGTGTGTGTACAAGTCGACGACAACATAAATAGTGTACATGTATATATGCATATGTATGTGTATATAAACACTGAGTAATTACTGTACATGGTCTTGAACGCGACTCTGTTTCCGTGAATATGATCAAAATTGTAGGATCTCAGTCGTGAAATTATTCAGATAGATTTTTCCCACTGTTTTCTTATAAAAGTTACAAGAAGAGTCATTTGAGGCAATTCAACTTAGTCTGTAAATTACAGGGGCCATGTGATATAATTCTTCAAAGTTGTAAAAGGATGTACCAATTGTGATAAACAGATTTCCCTTTTTAACATTGCTTGGGCAAACCGCCAGTTACCACCAATACCTGTGGTCTTAAGCAATACCTATGCATCTTATTTCATCTTAAGTCTTGCACGTTTTGGTTTTCACTATTGCATAGAGTATGAATTTCTGTAGAAGCTTCTTTTTCAACATTCTTAATATAATCTTTCAAAGTATCTCTATTGGCTCGTATACCATTATCATCCCTAATATTAAATTCTATACCAATATTATCAACGTCTAAGTACTTACAACTTTTAGTCGCTAACATGACGCTTACTATAGTCATGACCTCGATACGATTGAATAATATCTATGTATAGTTGAGTATACGATAGTACACAGTCGCCGTATACTACGGTATATCTATTATACAATATATATACAATAATTATATCTGTGTTGTTAGTATAGTGTAAGTTGCACGTACGTTGTGCCACTATAATACTTGTATAAGCGAGATGATTGCTAAAGGTTTGGTCACATGGAATTGTTGTTAGAGATTATTATAATATAATGTACTGAAGATGACCGAGAAGACGACTAATAGAGAAGTTATCATCACCTGCCTTGCCTTTTAACTATGTTAGGTTCAGCTACTAGTCTATCTGGTTGTAGCTGAGTACCAGTACTTTACATGGAGCGATTGCCAATTTGATTTCTACAACCCAGTAACTAGGTAATACAATAGCCCTTGGTAAGACTGGTTTTCAGACTTTCAGGCTTTTGACAACTTGTAACAACTGTCAAATTTCTACGAATGACAGCTGGGACTAACGGCTTAACGTGCTTTCCGAGGCACGGAGAGGTTTTGTTATGTAAAGGTAATCCAGGGACCACGACTAATAGGAAAAGTGTGGATGAAATAGATATATTGCGACCAAATAAATTGGGATAAGGGCAGTAGACTAATAATGATTATTATGTTATACTCTAAATTTTCTTACTCCTTCGTTATATTACGAATACTGTAGTATTTTTTATTCTTTATGGTCGACACTTTACCATCATACTTTGAACCAGATGTCGAATAATATATTTTTCAGGCTCATGGCCTTAAAATTGCTTACTGCTGGGATTCAAGTGATAGTTAAATATAACTTTCAAGTTGATAGTCGATAATTGATCAAATTGATTAGCCTAGTGCAAAGGTTTTAATGTAGATTATTTTATTTTGACCATGTCTTTTTGACGAAAAGAAATCATTTATAGGTTGAATTATTTTCTTCAAAAATTACTGTGGGACAAATTAATTTCATACATTGTCACGGAGGTATTAGAAATGTCTCATTCATTCGTGAATCACATAACAAAACTTTAGAAGACACACCTCAAACCCAATTATCTTGTCACTCCCCTCCGATCGATACATTGAAAACTAACCAAGACACGGCTACATCAAATATTAATCCTAATTTGTTCATGTGACACATTGTATTAGTAGTTAGAACTAACATGGAAATGCAGTGAATCACTTACCAAGAAAATGCACTGAATTAGTAAACTGAAACACTACATCAGCCATTTTGTTCTATGTCCATTTGAATTAGGGAAAGGTGAAAATCAAAGTGGTATGTTACGTATTTGTGACGCCCTTTTCAATTGAAGATTCATTTATTATTCAGACAACGGAAAACCTAGTGACAGTTTTCCTGTTAAAAGGGTTTGTAGTTAACAATTTAAAAAAAAATCAGATTTGTAAATATATAGTTTCGTGATTTTCTATTAAAAACATTATATTTTCCGTCCCATCGGGATTAGGGCTATGCCAACTAGATTATTATTAACTGACGAAAAAAACGGAGGAGGTTCTCAATTCGTCCCGTAGTTCTTTTTTTTTTTATGTATGACCACGCATAACTTTTAACATAGTCGTCCGATTATGATTATCTTTTTTTATTGGAAAGGGTATACTCCGAAGGAGATCCCAAATAAATTTGAAAAAAAAAATTGTGTCGGCACTGAAAAATCAATGAGCAAAGATCATTCAAAGCGGCGACTCATAATTTTAAGATTTATTATTTTTTGCTTTTCAGTTTTTTCGGCGGTTTAATTTTTTGTTAAAAAGTTTTTTTTCTTCATATAAACAGTTTAACGTTTTTAGGAATAAACTACACCTTTGTATGTATTTTCCTGTTCTTTACTTCTTGTCTGTTTATACGTGTGTGCATTAATTGTTATATAAATAAGTGTATTCAATTTTCGCTAACTTCTTTCGTATCTACCGCTCTCCATCGACGACATAATGTATTATATTGTCAATCTCGTCTTAAATCAAGCCTTAACTATCTCCAGCATGAAACCTTAAAAATAAAACCCTCCACGTATACAAACCCTTTTCCATTATAAACGTGCCTTAACCCGTCGCAGGCGCAGCTGCACGATGCGCACACGCTACCGGTTCTGCGGGCTTACGACCCCCCCCGCCACGCCCCTCCCGCCATCGATACTACCAAACGGAAAATTTTATAACCACAATATTAGATTTACGTTTTCATTTAATAGCAGTAAATGGGTAGGTTCCTATGTTGTCATAGTAATAGAGAATGAGTGTTATATATAGTTGGGTTTTGTTGTTTATTTTGATTATGGTTAGTATACGACAACATTAGCGTAGATTAGTAAATCTACTCGATTATTATGAAAACTAGTATGAATCTGATGCTGCAGATTAACTTGGAGAAAATTTACCTAAAACATTTTAATCGAAGCATTTTTATTAATGATAAAATATGTTATAGGGATAAGAAGGAATCCCAGCAGACGAACTCCGTAGATAGACTTCCGGAGATAACGCTTCGAAGGGAGAAGTCTCTCCATGGGGAACGCATCGTCAAATAAACACGGCTCCAGTTTTAGACCTCTGAATTCAAGTAAACGCATCATTAAGAGTTGGATATAATTATGCTCACAACACATCTAGGATTACAATTAGTGCTATAATTATTATTGATCACAATTTACCCATTTTTTGTGAGTCCTCGCTGGTAGCAGATAAAATTAGAGTTGCCAAAGACTGAGTTACATAGATTGGAATTAAAAACGTATATCCAACAGCGAACTGTAAGATTTAAGATTATCAAGATTATTAAGATCATAATCTACTGTTATGGATTTTGTCATATTCAGTCCAAAACTCTTTTAAAGACTCCACTAAAGAGACACCGCGTGCAAGTCCGTCTTACACAGATCACCTACCTTTATCAGGAGACCACACGTTGCTATAAAAGCTAGACCTTCTACTGAATTAAGCGATCCCTTTGCAAGATCACGTTAACATAGTTGCTATTTCGCAATATCTTAGATTTTGATCTGACTAGGTGGTCCGGTTCTTGTATATCGGACTGGTTGATCTTATTCAGTCAGTCTGTAAACCTATCAATTAATTGTTCTATGTCGATGTCATCTTTTTGAAACTTGTTTAGGGAGTTTGGATTTTTCCTGATTGGAGTTCTTTGCAATGGGGTTCTAAGTATAATTGGAGTGGAGACATCCGAAGATAAGTTATATGACCAATGATATAGCTACCTGTTTGTTGCTTGGTTGTCTTCAAAATTTGTTCCCTTTGAGGACTTGATGTGGTTAAATTTTTATCCATTAATAATAGTCAATCAAATAATAAGATTTAATACAAATAATACTGGTTATTTAAACATTTCTCCAAAATCTTCAATGCCAGTTATCCTTTACTGAATCGATTTACAAAGTTAATTTCAGTGTTAGATAACCCAAAATAATACAAAGTTTTCAACCAATACGGTTGCTGTTAAATATTTTTTAACAATCCACCTAATCCCTTTAGCAAATTATACGATCCTTGCTTTCGAAATCTGCCAATATTTTAACACCATCGAATCTTGTCAGATATTTACTGCAGCTACCATACAATCTTTTACGATCTTCGATGGCATTAGGCGTAAATCTGGGCGATTTACTCATGGAACATCGTCCACATCAAACTACTGTGTACATTGCGAATCGTATAACGTACAAACGCGATTCTAAATTTAAATATCGACGAGAGAACGAGACGGAGAACGTGCTCGTGCGCATGCACTGGATTATATTGATGCTGGATATGAAGTTTAGTAAAAATAAAATTTTATTGTTGATTTGAATTGACTAGCAACTTAGCAAGTCTTCCTCGAGGAGTAAAGTATTTTATAGGATGTCGAAATCGAATTATAAATCGTAAGTTAGTATATTACATGAATTCGATTCAAAATTATATCTTAACATAGTCGTGATTGTTGACAAAAATTGATCAATATTCTTTAACTATCTACGCAGCAATCCATTTATACCTTAAAAGTACCTCTTGTGTATGAATAGCCCATTAAATCTTCGCCTTGAAAAAAAATCAGTTTCACTTCTATGATTCATTAGAAACATAAGAAATCAGTATTCCAGTATTGTCCTCGATCAAGTTTAGCATGATTGTAACTGAAACATAAGTAAATTCATAGCAATAAATGTATAGTTTTGTAAACTAGCAGTAGCTGCCATATAATGTCTACAATTTACCGTTGAATGACGTCACTGAAACGATATTTATCAAAAGAGAAAAAAAAACAGCACTTTTGTCACCGTATAGTCAAAGCACGCGTAGCTAAAAGATAATTGAATATTTGGAAAATGAATCTATATATTAATACGTGAAGCGTAAACTTTGGATCCCTTTTTACGAAAATTGGGCGGACGGAGGAGTATGAAATTTCGCACACTTATAGTTTATACAGAGAAGAAGTGACGAATGCTAATATTTTTTTAAATTATGCGTTAAAATACATTATTTTCAATAAATAACACGTTACACACACTACTGTTCATTACCGTGTATCTAATACACACATGCATAGATATTCTTTTGTTTATGTTCCAAATCTGTCTTTATTATTTAGTGCAGTGTTACCAACACCCAGAAATATTTACCCCTAAAGCTTAAGTTAAGAACCACTAAAATTGCCACAATTACAAAAAAAAATGCCCTAAAAAATTATAATGAAAATAACCAACGAACGTTCAGTAATCATAGACCGGCACACAGTAGTAATATTTGTCTACATTTATTACGCGACATTTTTTAATCATTCACTCTGCATTCTTAGTATAGAGGAACCATACTAGAAGTCGCTAATACTTTCATTGTAATCAAAAACACAATGAGAAATGTAAGATGGCAAAAATCCCTAAGAATATCCCTAAAAATGGAACGCCCCTAAAAATTTCAATCCTCTTATTTATCCCCTAAATTTGGGGAAACCCCTAAGTTGGTAAGCCTGATTTTGTGTCTATAGTCTTACTGCTGAATATCAAGTATAACCATAGGTAATAAATTAATTTTATAGATATATAACCTATTTCATTTTTGAAATCTATGATCATATCGAGAATATTTGTCCTTAATATTATTTTATAAGCGACGCTAGGAATTTAATTTAGATTTCTAAGAAATATTTTTTGTGGTTTTATGGGGAGGTCAAGTATGGCATTAGTAAGTTTCCCATACAAAACTTAGTGTCGTGTGCAAACTGTAGAGGTTGTATGCCTCATGATTGTACAGGCTGGTCATAGATTGTAGAGGCTGGTTATAATTATGACTTTTGGAACCGTCATAATTAATTAAAAATAATAGGGAAAATTCTATAAAAACAGAACAAATTTCTGTGATAATTCATTGCATATTGTTCCATATCCAGCAGTTAAAAAGTATTAAGAAAATAAAGAAGAGAGTCCTGAAGAAGTATTCTTTACTCATTACACCTACGTCCTGGTCCTGGCCATCACCATCCCGCCAGCGAACCCTCTCCACAGTAGTACAGCGTCAACAATTTGTCTATATTGTTACTGAATGTCAAATATAACCAATGATATAATATAACTATATAATTTTTTTATATTTATTATTATCTATTTTTTTCATTTAATAATGTATTTCTATTCAAATGAAGTACGGTCGAATTTCGACCAATGGGCGATCACTAGTATTTGGAAAACCTACTACTTTCGATGCTGCCGTATATTTTGGGCCCAAGGTCATAACTTATTCGTTACCATTCTGACTTACAAACCTTTCTTAACCAAAAAGATTTCAGCTGAACATTTTGATCTTGAATTGGCAGAAGTAAGTTAGGACACCCTCAAGCTTTATGAAGCGACGATCTTTGCAAGGTGGCTGGTAGCAGCTGTATGGGAGTTACCGAAAATTGAGTTCAATAACGTACAATAAGAGAGTCCTATGTCCATCAGTGAACTGCTGGTGATGGTGATGATTTTCCTAACGTTTTGTGATTATCATACAGAAACATTCACTCTATCTTACAGAAAGTGCATCTTTCAACCCTAAAAAATATACTCCCTTCCCATCCAGTACTAACCTAATCTACGTTAAACAGACTTGTCTTGCGCTCGCGCACCGCTCTCCCCGCTCCCCTGTAATACCCTCCCGTGCGTAAACGTGACCCCGAGACGTGAACTCAAACTACGCTCCTTTGTTTTTTTTTGTGTGTATCTCTTCGCTGCCACGGATCGTTATTGTATCGGTATTGGTAACTTTTCTTTAAGTGCTAAGAGATATTTAGTGGGGGATATGATGTATTTGTGTTATAAGGTAGGCGAAATTTTCAGTTGAATACCTTTGAGGCATAGTGAATAAATCAGCCTCTATAACGTTCCCACTGCTGGGACACAGATCTTTTCTGTGAGAGAGAGAGAGAGAAAGCGGGCCATGATACGTACCTAACGTGCGACTTGGTGGAATCATTGTCTTTGAAATTTTACGTTCCAGAACATGCCAGTTTCCTCTCTACTTCTCTCTATTTGCTTCACTATTTTGAGAGCTGTAGTACACAAAGTGATGTGCTTGTCAGTGTATGAAGTAAATTGGTGATATTCTATCAGAACTCTTTAGCGAAATGTGTGTTGAAAGAAGTTTAATGATGATGGCTGTAGTACTTTCTAAACATTCGCGGTACTTCTTCTTCTGCGTATCGATGGTAATCTAAATAGACTCGGCTCAGAATTCAGCTATCTGTTTGACGCCATTACTAGCGTCCATCAGTTCCTGTAACGTGCAGCTAAAGAGACATGCAGGGCATGACATTAAGTATCCGATCGTTTTTTGGAACAGCATCACATTTATACTCCAAGGTGGAGTCTTCTACGACTCTTCACCTAATTCTTGCTTTAACTGATGTAGGTCCGGAGTCTGCTTGAAGAATTCCAGGTTATCCAAGACAACTCATATCTAGGTGGGGAGATCTTCAGCGAGTAGACCGAATGGTTTAATTAAGGAACCGCTTCTTTGTACTGTATTGATTCTTCGAACAGTCTTAGGGTGCTCACTACCCCGGGCACTGCAGTATTCAAGATTGCAAGAAATATGTACAGAATTCTCAATAATAGGTGTTTTTGAAATACTTGCTTCTTCTTAGCGTGTTGATAGCAATCTAAATAGAGTTAGCGCAGAATTTGGTCACGATTTTAGCATTTTCAGTAGCGTTCATCAACTCCTGTAGCATGCAAACAACAGGACACGCTGGAAAAGATATCAAATGCTGCATTGTTTGTGGGAAAGCACCAAATTTACCCTCCGGGGTGGAGTCATCTATGAATCTCAACCAGAACAGGTTTTCTTTACTCCGGCCTACCTGCGTCCAGAATGTATTTAAAGACTTCCTGGAAAGCCAATGCAACTCGTGTTCAGTTGCGAGATTTTCAGCAGGTGGAACGAATGGGTTTGGTAGGAAAGCGACATGTCCTCACAGGCCAAGTCTTTCCTTAGACCATTCACCAGTAAGTGGGAGGACACACTCTAAAAAGCTGTTGCAGCTTTTCAACCTTTGTGACACGAGGATGTTGTTGTGCATGTCGTGTGTCCGAAACCATCTTGGCTCTTTCAATTGAGCTTGCCACTGCTCTGCAAATTTCTGGTGGTGCTATTTCAGCTAGTGGATACAGCATTTGCACGGGGTCGGTTTGAGGCAGCCGGTGATGATCCAGCACGTTTCATTCAGAGCTGTATCCAGTAACTTTGCATGGGCTGAACGACTCCACACAGCGCACGCGAATTCACCTGCAGAGAAAGATAGCGCCAACTCAGTAATCCGCAAAACGTCAGCCGAAGCACCCCACTCTAACGAGATAAGTCGTTGTAGGAGATTGCTGCGAGAGTGTATGTTCTGCTTGATGTTCTTGCAGTTTTTACTGAATGTTAAAGACCTATCCAGAGTGACGCCAAGATATTTTGGGAAGTTGCTGTGCTCAATGGGCACCCCATCCCAAACTATGTTAAGTTTGCGACCCGCTTCTCTGTTACAAAGGTGGAATGCGCAAGATTGCGCATAGAAATACTTACATAATACACGAAAACCACAAAAGCAATAAGAAAATTGGTAACATAAATACTTTTTCAACGAATACTTAAGCGTCGGAAAAAAAACACAATTTTATTTTTGACACATTCTCTCAAATTTTATTAATCAGTATGGTTTGAAACGTCAAATTATGGTCCAGTACCCCAACTCAGCCCTAAAATTTTCGTAGTTCTACCATCCATTATGATACAATCCACTTGATACCTTCAAAAATATGTGCAAAAATTAACTGCGTCGGAATCTCCCTAAACCGCAATGATCGTAAATGGCATAGTACTTTGGGACATTATATTGTTGCCATACCGCAAAGGAGGATAAAGCTAAGTGTAAGTTAATGAGCATAAGAGGTTTGTCTCTTGATTTCGTTTCTAGAGAAACAAGTACGTTGTGGCGGAGCTTGGCGGAGGCCTAAGTCCAGCAGTGGACGTCTTTCGGCTGAAAATGATGAAGTACGTTGTGGTCGCTACTCTGAGGTGTATCAAAAATAAACTATTAAATGGTGTGCGACCGAACGGATTTCTCATTGCCAACTTTCGAGTTATAAGTTTGAACCTAGAGAGGCGTATCATTTTTTGTAAATTATTTCATCACTACTGCTCCCAAAACGGTGAAGGAAAACATCGTAAGGAAAGTGACATGTCTTAGAACCAAAACTTCGAAAACATGTGATATCTACTATCCTGCACTGGGCCCGCGTGGTAAATTATGGCCTGTTTCCCTCTCACAGAAGAGACCTGTGTCCCAACAATGTGAACGTTATAGGCTGTTTTTGCTAAAGTGACTATAAAAATAATAATGATAAATGACTTTATTTTTGCAAGTAGGTTCGTACAAACACTTTTACACGTCAATCATATAGATGAGGTCGTCGTTTCCTATCTGACTACTCTGAGAAGAAAGGCTGAAACAAACTCAGAGGTCACAGTCTCTTTTAAAGTCCGGACATAATCTTGATCAGATCATGTGAAGACCATGTGGATTGGTGTCTAAAGTTTTCTTTTAAGGAAAGAACACACAGCTTGAGTGGACCTGTCCAATCAGTGCACGCATTTCTCCGTAATCATGCAGCTCCACTCAGAACTTAATGATTCGACGAACAATACCAAAGAAAGAACATTTGTGTAGGTCGCACAAATTACCCAAACTGCCAGACTATGTAAAAAAATAAATGAGAAGAAAAAGAAACCAAAAAAAAAAGAACACCCACTTAGTCTTCACATTTACAATAATTAAAACAATATAATACTTTAAAAGTAAATATTCATGTCATTGTATAAGTAAAATTCTTCAATGTCATTGTGTATATAAAATCCGTAAATCAGTAGAGTTTCATCCCCTTTAGAGTATGCATTTTCGCAAATCGTAACTTAGTGTTTATCTTTGTTATATTATAAGAAACTCTTGTGCTCTGTACATTGTCTCTCAGTGAATTCAAGATTTATATAAATATTTAACTGTAATCTAGATACAATATTCCAAAATTGTACCTTGTTACGAAAATAAATAAATTACTTACTTAGTAGTTTACAGTGGTACAGATACCTTGATATGCTAAGTATAACTGAAATAATTCATAAACACACTGATCTATAAATTTTCTAAACCTATATATAGAATACCAATATAATATAACGACGAGCTTCTGCTGTTGACTTCGTTTAGGACTCTTTCCGACTTTATTTCATTTGACTCGGTTTCTAAGGGTTGTAGAGTTATGTTAAATAGCTTATAATCTTCTTCAAAAATTAAGGTATCAAACGTTTGTACATTTTTTTACAAATCCAACTCGTAGTATTAGAGATTAGCGCGTTCATATAAACCAACAACTAAACAAACCGTTCAGCTTTATTACCTACATTATATTATGTATTATAAATAAATAATAAATATCTTAGGATTACCAACACGCCGTTATCTGATCCCAAACTAGGCAGAGCCTGTACATGTTAACCAGACAATTGATAAACATACTTATATATTTCTAAATACATACATATTACTAGCTTTTGCCCGCGGCTTCGCCCGCGTGGATGTCGGAAATTAACGCAGGTATTTTCCTAAAACAAAAGAATGTTTCTAAAATAAAAGTAGCCTAAGTTACTCCTTATGAAATCAGGTACCTGCCAATAAAAGTCCCGTCAAAATCGGTCCAGCCATTTCAGAGATTAGCCGGAACAAACAGACAGGCAGACAGACAGTAGACAGACAGACAGACAGACAGACAAAAATTGTAAAAAATGTTGTTTCGGTATACAGGATGTTAGTGTAAACACCGTTATCCTTGAAACCAGTGATTTGGTTTCGTTAATAGAACGTAAAATCAATGAAAAAAAAAAACAATCTCTTTTTTTAAAGAAAATCTGCATTTTTCCACAAGAATATTTCACCCTATGCGCGAGGGCAACAAACTTCGGGAACCACACCGCGTTGCACGACGCGACGCCGACACGGGTCGCGACCCCGCAGTCAGTCAGCTGGCAGTCTCGCTAGCGATCGCATGTAACGCCGCGTCTTAGCGTCCGTCGCTCATTTCTCGCGCGTGAATTGAGTGTGTTACAATGTCTTACGCAAATGAACAGTGAACCGAAATGGTTCGGCTTTACGCCATTGTGGGTAATAATCTGAACGGGGCGCGTAGGGTGTACGCAGAATTGTTCCCTGGACAACCTGTGCCAAACCGTGAAACGATGTTGGCGGCGCGCAACGTACCTACGGCCAGTTCACTGTGCCGGCGCGGCGGCGGTTCAATTTTCAATGTTTCCCACTGGACATTATGGATAATAATACTCTCTTCATTGATCGTCAACATCCATATCATTTCAGCCGGTCCAAGAACTAAATGATAACGATCGCATACCACGGATGGTATTTTCGCAGTGGCTTATCAATAACCTCGATAACAACAGAATGTTGAACGGAATCTATTTTGAACACGTGTTGAGGTTAATGTAGGTCGGTAAGTGTTGATATTTTATTCAGTCAGTGTAAATTTAATTTAATTTTTAATTAAACTGTACATAAAATTGTGATTAACTTTTTAAATATGCCAAAAGTACCTACCCAATGGTTTGGTTTATTAAAAACAAAATGTTTTCAAATCATTTAGAATCCAAAGCCATTTCGAATCAAATTTACATTTAGACTCGTCACGCAAAACCAAAGGTAGGTATTCGTGGCTGTCCTAAGCCAAGATAAGTATGATGGGAAAGTTACATCACAGGTAATGTGTATTTATGTGTTGTGTGGACGGGACGGCCGGCGATCGTTGTAGTGATTACGTCACTGATGCGCATATCCATGAATTTGCGGGCGGTCTGGGATAAAATCCGTTATAAACCTTTTTAGGAAAATATTTTTTTTTTTTTAACTCGCTCTGTTATTTTATATTTAAGTCAAATTACCCATGGGTTAAGTGACAACGGTGTTTACCCTTACATCCTGTATGTACCGTTTATACATCCATATACACTTGTCACTTACTAAAAAGCGGTTATTTTAATATTAAAAACAGACACTCCAATTTTATTTATTTGTATAGAGTATAGATATACCGTTAGGTACGGGGTTGAGAAACAAACATCCAATCATACAAATGTTCAAATTTATAATAATTAGGAGTACCTAAGTACGTTTATAATTCATATTACTTCTTAAGTACTACTTCATACTACTTCTCTATTCTTTATCAGAGTATCATGTGTGTTTGATGTACTTAATAAAACTAATAGTATTCAAAGTAAGAAGACTGCGACATAGAGCTGGATTGAATTTAATTCAATCCAGGTCTATGTCGCAGTCTTCCTAGTTTTTCTTAACGCTCCTATTCTACCTACACAGACACTCAATTATTTACCAGACACCAAATCGAACATACTTATGGGAATGGTACTTTGGCCAGTGTCTTCACCCGTAAAGCTGTCGGAAAATATCAATCAGGAACCTACTACCGGGATAAAGTATCCTATATGATAAGTATCCAGGATAACCAAAAATCCAAATCCATCCAAAAATCTAAACATCTAAGCCTTATTTCGCGGTCTCTTACTTGGAATAATATAATGGATAGGTTTATTTTGAGTACTTCGAACACATGATATTCGCATTTACTATGAAGCCAAAGTAATATGAATTACAATCCTACCATTCCTGCACAGCCCTACCGCTACCAACCGAGACGGACGGACGGCCCGCTAGTCGCTCTGCGTCTATTTTATATAATCTCTAATATCTTCTAAAATATTAACTACTAGCGACCCGTCCCGGCTTCGCACGGGTGGATTTTTATTTTTTAAGCTCTCTGAATAAAAAAAATTTGTTTTGTATGTATGTTTTTATAGGTTTTTTATTCGTGTTACACCATCATTCATTTTAATACCAATTACAATTTTAAATTCGTAATATCTTTTGAATGGATTGTCCGATTGGAATAAAATAAAAAGTAATTTATAGCTATTGAAACAATCTTGCTCAATAAATAGTTTATTTGGATAAGGATTAGTATTTGACGATAATATGATCAATAAACATAGGCTAATAATTTTAATTACTTTTATTCCATGGAAAAGTGGTTATAATGGCTAAAATATAAATGTTTGGTTTATACTATCGCGGACTTTTTTGTAGGCATTATTAAGTTCTACAACTTTTCAATAGAAGTCAACCATACATCTCTAACCATTTAGGCAGCGTTCGCGAGAATCGTTAACGTACGGCAGTTTTTTCGACGCCTTACTCCACAATTTTCACTACCACGAAAAATCCTATCTATTTTCCGGGATAAAATATAGCCTATACGGATTCGGAAAAATTTCTCTAAGTAATGGTAGAAGAAATTTTGAAATCGGTCCAGTAGTTTTTGAGCCTATTCAATACAAACATACAAAAATACAAAAATACAAAGGTTTCCTCTTTATAATATTAGTATAGATAATGATATGCTGCAAAGTGCAGTTTTGATTGACATGAAATGTATAACGTATCTTATGTATTTAATTGGATAAAGAACGATACGGTATTGTTTAAAATAGCTTGGTTAATGACCCAGTTTTTTTTTGTAATGTATTACAGATAAAAGTGGTTTTTCTAGGGTATCCTTAGGAAATAAACATAGACTATCATGGATTTTTTCATGGATATTTTTAAAATATATGATTCCGTGGTACATTAATTTGATCTATCTCGTAAGGTTAAGCCAGCGTTTGCAATTTTAGCGCACAAAAATATGTTTGTTACGACATTACATTAGAAATGTTTGAATTTCTCGGCTTTTCTCTACTATAATATGTATGTAAACTACTTTTAAACCTTCCTCTAAATCACTCTGTCTATTGATGAAAAACGCATTAAAATCCGTTGCGCAGTTTAAAAGATCTAATTCTAAGAGTACAGACGCAGCAAGCGACTTTAATATTATGCAAAAGTTATCTAGAAAAAAAAAAAACGCCATCCAGTGGATGTCTACGCAACTTTGGTGTCAAACGATACGATGAATTAACTTACACCGCCACCGATTAGGGTTTCTTTTTAACTAACCAATGAATACGCACATACTACACACGGCTATAGGTCAAGCTATATTATTTCCAGCTTTAGCTGACCTCACATTGTATAGGCTTTTCGTACAATCAGATGTCAGTTTATACTGGAAATGACCTGTAGCCGTGCGTACTATAAAAAAAACATTTACTTTTCAAATATTGAGATCAACAATTGAGATAAAAACTATCCTATCTTTTAAGTTGGACCAAATTACAAATAATTAAGAACTTTGATAACAATCTGTTATGTAGTTTTGGAGTTTATTGGCAACATACATCGTGACACAAGATTTTTATACATATAAGATAGATAAATAACACCCAGACACAGAACAAATGATCGTGCTCATCACACAAAGATTTGTCCTGGATGGGAATCAAACCCACGACCTCAGTCTTAGCAGTCAGGGTCACTAACCACTAGACTAACAGGCCAGTCAAAATATAGATGAATAGCTGACCCAGCGAACTTCGTACCGCCTCAGAATTAATAAAACCCATGTTAGGTGAGCTCCTACCAAGTTATGCCAACCTGGTACTTCGAAGACATAAAGCGTTTTCTAGCTATCACACACCCATGTTAGGTGAGCTCCTACCAAGTTATGACAACCTGGTACGTTGAAGACATATTAATGAGGAACTTTTTGGATGTTTTTTTACACCTTGGGTCCGAAAAACCCAAATATCTTACGGACCCCTATTTAAAAAAAAATATATAGCTTATGTTACTTGCAGATAATGTAGCTTTTTGAGTTTATCCATTACAAACAAACAAAAATACAAACTTTTCCTCTTTATAATATTAATATCTGGATGACCGAGCTTTGCTCGGTATTTAATTTTTTTTTTTTTTGGGAAATGAATCCTAGGTAGATCGATTTATCGCCCCCGAAACCCCCTGTATACTAAATTTTATGAAAATCGATGGAGCCGTTTCCGAGATTCAGGTTATATATATATATTCAAGAATTGTTCGTTTAAAGGTATATAAGATATAGATGACATATTGCAATTTGTTTCCTTTCTATGGAATATAGTTATTACACACAATTCATGATTAAAAGGTAGTTTCTCTATTAGAAATATGAACTAAAAAAATCTTAATTTTAGTTGAACTAACACAAAATGGTATCTTTACAGCGGCTACAATGGATCAAATCTTCATGATTGAGGTGTTCGTGAAAAAGATCATACTAAAAGTAGAACCACCCGAAAAAGATGCATACGAACTAGAACAGGAAGAGGAAGAAAGGAAGAGAGAAGCAGCACGACTTGCTGCTCTTGAAGCTGCCAAGAAACCGCCAAAACGCAAAAAGGGCAAAAAAGCAGCCAAAAAAAAGAAGAAGGGTAAAAAAGGCAAGAAAAAGAAAGGAAAAAAGGAACCACCAGGACTATCGGAAGAAGAAATGAAGTATATGCAAACATGCACGATGCAAATGAACTGTCTACCCGTTTTTGATTTCATTGTAGCTCATGATAACTTTGTTGCACCACCCCCACCGCCTCCTCCTCCGAAAAAAGGTAAAAAGAAGAAAAAAAAGAAACCCAAACCTAAGAAAAAAAAGAAAGGAAAGAAGGGCAAAAAAGCAAAACCGATACCATGGAAGATTGTGCTACCATCCGAACCATTACCACAACCACCATATTTTGGCGTCGGCAACTCAGTCATGTTTCTAGAGAGACCTTCAAAATTAGAGGAAACATTAAAGAAAACTCCAATTTATATCACCGTATGGAACAGAGATCAAGACTTTACCTGCACTGGTTTCTGTGTTGTGGAATGGCACAAATCATTTTTTGAATGCCTTCAGAGAGCCGCGGATTTGAACCCCGTTAACTATGACTTAGCAGAATTCAGGGACACAAGCAAACCGGAAATGGTGACAAATACAGTTGAAATGATACGACCTTTGCAATGTGAGGAAAATTTGAAAGCATCGGGAGAAGTAGAATTTTATATTCGCCTTTCGTGTTTGGGCAGCAGAGTGATCAGCTATTTTACAGCATTACCAGAGATGGAGCGAATACCAGGACGGAAGTATCTGTATGATGATTTAAGAGTCAAAGACCTTGAGGTTGTCAGACATTGGGATGGCACCGTGATTGAAGAAGTTCCTCCTGTAGCATATTTTTTCACTGCTCCTGATATAACTAGAGAGCCAATAAGACCAGTTGAAGAGCCCGTACAATACGAAGAGTTTGTCGCTCCGTTCACACGAAGTGAACTGGCGATTCTAGCCATGGGCTTCCCGAAAGGCCCTTGCGGTGGGACTAATTGCTTGAAGAGAATGGAGTACAGAGGCAGTCAGCACCAGTTTATTCCAGGTGAATATGTGAAAGGGAAATACCAGCATGGTCAGTTTGTTAATAAGCGAGATGTGCATGGACCCTGCGGTAGAATAGACTGTCCCCTTGCAAAGAAGATTCGTACTTATCTCTGTACGGAAGGCAGCTACAAGCCCTGCATGAAACCTTGCTGCAAAGACTACTATTAGCTTCGGAAAATTTACTGTTTTTGGATATAAGTTTTTTTTTTTGTAGGGCTAGATTAAATTTAGTGGCGATATTTCACAGACATGATGGTATCATCATATGAAATGAAGATGTTAAAACAAAAAATGGTTTTTCTAAACTTATAATTTCAAATAACTACAATTACTTGGGGGTCAGGGCGGCGTGCCGTACAAACTATATCAAATAATAGTAAGTTTGGAAAATTATCCTTATTTTTGTTTTAACATGGTTTGATATATATACGCACCATGTCTATGAAGTTTCACCAATTAAATTAATTTCACCCTATTTTAGTAATAAGACAAAGCAGATAAACAAAACATTAAAATCATACCAAAATATTATTTGCTTGCTGCTTTTATTGACTCCTTTATCATATTTAGTTACTGTTTATGAAAAAATCTTCCATTTTTAAGTTCTTGTAAGCACTTTCCCCTTTTGTTTAAAAACTTTGAGACTTGGTGGACAAAAACAAGTAGGTAACGTAATGATTCATTTAGTACACTTTCTCTTTTAACTTCGCACCAAGGCTAATGGGGGCAAAACAATTATAGCATGAGATCATCGCCAGGTCATTATTCTGAATTGTAATTGAAGAAAATAAACAATATTTTTGACTTGACAAATGTTCGGTATCCACTGATGATAAGGTAAACTATTGAGTGAGAAACAAGAAATAGGACTGATTGAGTACCTACTTTGATCTATGCCAATAGGCCACCTGCTTGTATTCTCATTCTCAATGTCGCCAAAATGGAAATAGCAGTTAGAAATGGAGTCAGCTGCAGAAGTAATATTTCTTGCTGTGCATCATGTGGTTTATCACTGAGTAGGTGTATAAGTTAACGTCGTAAAATTTTCAATAGCTTTCTCTATTTTTATTCCTGTTATTTCTAATTTGCCATAGTATGGTATTGGTTTATCAGTCAATTTGCAAAAATGTATTCGCCCAAAATTTGTGTTGTTGTTTGTTTTGAATAATACACAATACAATACATTTAAATAATAATTATGTTACTTTTTTAGGCGATTTGCACAAAATTAATTTAATAATAGACGAATCGACAACTTCAAAAATATGTTTTAGGGAATTGGTATGCAAAATTTTATGTTTTTCTTGATAATAGGAGAAAATCGAACTAATCTTATTATATTACTGCATAAAATTGAAAACGTGCCAATTACCCAATAGGTGTTGCTGAAGTTGTCGATTCGTCCACAAATAAGTAAACTTATTTGGTGCGAATCCATTTATAAGCCGTTTTGTCTACTCTTATCCAATATCAGTTGATGCCAAACACTTTGGCCTTTGGTTTATCGACATCAACAAAGTGGGTAAGCAAGATTGCCCGCCTCATAATTAACTATAAAAACTCGAACAAATACGCGAACAAAACGAAGTCAAACATTCGTAATAACACGTTTTTAACAACAATGGGCATTTAAAATACCATAAAAAATCCTTCATGTCCTAATTGCGTTTTTATCCTCACCAGCAAACCGTGACGCTGTCCAAATCTCACTAATAATGACAATGATTTCCAAAACCAGTTTAACTTTACCACCAGCAAATACTATATCAACCTTTATTTTGAAAGTAGTAAGGTCTTTGTTGTGCAATGTAGTTGTAAACGTAACTTTGTATACATGATATGGGCCAAGGAAATTGAGCTTGCAAATCTTGCGTGTTGATAATTTTCATGGAAACAGATTTTCTGAGCGTATTAAGGATTACGTTGTAATTCTTTAATGTTCGTTTGTAATGTTTCCTTAGTAGGTCGGAACTCATGCACTTCAGTACGTCAATATGTTTAACCTCTAAGTCCCTGAGATACCACATTTGGTACAGACATAATGGTTTTTTAATTGTGTCTGTAATTACGTTAATTGTCTGGTTAAGGATTTCAGGGTTACGGACAAAAAGATTTGAAAAGTCTTATTTCAGAAAGGTAAAAAAATGGTTCATCAAGGTATTATATTAATAAAAAAACACCACACTGGAATATAATAACATTGTAGTTTACTTACTTTTGCCTACTTACTTATGCTTCGTACAAATAATTTAGGAAAATATCGTCCGTTGTGAGAGTAGGATGCTGCTTAATTTAATCCATCCACTCAGTCTGTTCCAGTATACTGCTGCACATAGGCCTCTTACAAGCTAAGCCATAACGCCTGTCCTCCGCTCTCTGTAACCAGTCTGCAGGACTCATCTGCTTTAACGGTCATCAGTCGTTCGACAAACATGGCCAGCTCACTGCCACTTCAGTTTGCTTACTCTGCACGCTTTGTTGATAACTCTGGTTCTTTTCCGGATGAGTTCTATTTTTAAAATTGCTTAGGTACAAAACCAGATACACTTACAACACTAAAATAATTCACAGAAATAGCAACCTTTGTGACGTTGCAACATCGCAAATTGCGTGTGTATTTATCTGACTTAATCCCTTTCCACACACTATAGTATAACTCAGCCGAGACATTCACATAACAATTTTTTTTTATCAAAAAGACCTTGCAACTATAGTTGCATACAAAAGCGCATAATGCAGCATTGTTTATGCCAATTTGAATGCATTAGACTAATCGTCGCAGTTGGTTAGGGCAGCGATTCTTAAGCTGTGCCTGTTTATTGTATAAATATTTCACCAGGAGGAAAAGATCCTGAAGTTTGATGAAAAAAAAACTTTTTTAAATTAAAATTTAATAACTCATTATAAACAATTCCTTTCAATCAGTCATCATTAGCAATACACAAATCTGGATGATATTTATCATGAAAACAAGAAAAACACAAACACAACTTGCACAACAAATAACAACTTTTTTCAAACATCAGGATTTTTTTTTCGGCAATGACGAAGTATTGCGCTCTAGGGTTTGAGTATATAAATACACTCACTGAGTACTAACTACACGCGGAACCTCCGTTCGATTTAAGAACCCCACACTCTTGCCGTCTCCTTGTTAGTTCTAAAATAATAAAAAAATACGCACCTTTATATCAAGTTTTGCAGATTGTAATCTGAGAAGAACTTTGAGTAACACTGACACTGTACAAACTAAATTATGTTGAGTTGTGATGTATGATAATTAAAGTCGTTGTGGAAACTTCCTATGTAAAAACTGTTAGTTTGTATGTATGTAGCTTTTATTAGTTCAGTAATCGAGTTATGAGTTATTACTGCTAGTTTGTAATGGCTGTGCTAATCTATGGCAATGAAGATAATCTGTGAATTAAATTATGGTGTTGATGTTGACAGATGTAAGAAGTAACAAACTCATGCATCATGAATGTTCCTTGACAGGGTAAGTAGAAGTGTATGTACATGCACATGATCAATATTATGGCAGGATTAGGTTAGCTTAGTCTACAGCCAGCGATTAACCGGGTACAGTAATCTATATGTGAATACGTGAAGCAGTAACTTTGTACCTCTTTTTAAGAAACGTGCGCAGGCGTTGGAGTGTAAAATTTGGCACAGTTAAAGTACTTATTATTTTCATATAATAACTAGTTTCTGCCCGCGACTTCGGCCGCGTCAAATTTTTGCTCCCCTGACCCTTCCTGTCGCATCTAATTGCCTGCCAGTTTTCGTCCATTTTTCGTTGCTGTTCCGCTCTTTTTAATTGTAGCGCGATGTTATATAGCCTATAGCCTTTCTCAATAAATAGCCTACCAAGCACAAAAAGAATTTTTCAATTCGGGCCAGTGGTTCCGGAGATGGTTGTTAAGTATTCTTAAATAAGTGTTCTTAAATTTTCTGATTTTCCGCGCAATTTTTTCTTTCATAAGAACCTTCTCCTGACAATAACAAACACAACAACAAAAATAAAGTGAAATCGGGCCAGCCGTTCACGCGTGATGGCGTGACCAAGGGAAATAGGGATTCATTTTTATATAGATAGATACGGTTAAAGATATTTATTTTCTCAAAAGAATATACATACATTCACTTATAGAGAAAACGTAAATATAAGTTTAAAATAATGTTATCCGCCAGCGAGTATTAGCGCCAGTATTAGTAATACATTTAGTTTTAAAATAATTATGGTCTACCCGATTTAATTTCGACGACTATTTTAAGTAAATTGTCACTCTACGTTAGTTTGCCCTGTTATGCCATTTTATACAACTGCCTAAAAATTTCAGTTATAATTTAAATCTACATATAATAACATAACAGTTATGTTATGTAGATTTAAATAATAAATGAAATTTTGCTGAAAATGAAAATTTTGCATGCTGTTACAGCATGCCTTATTGCCCCGAAATGTTGTGCAGAGATGTATACCCATAACACATCCATATTTCGCCAGTTATATTTAGGTCCCATGTAATAGTAGGCGAGCCTATTTCCATCAACTGGGCACAAATCCAGACTCCGGGCTGCTACTGAGAAATTTCACATAGAAAAACTCAATAACACTTCGCCCGAGCTGGGAATCGAACCTAGGACCTCACGTCCAATAGTAGCGCTTGCGTCCACTAGAATCACGAGGCAATAAATAACGTTGGCTAGCACAATATAAGTTAAATATCAAATCAAATATCAAATATCTTTTGGACAACCAACACATCGTTGTCTGATCCCAAACTAGGCAGAGCCTGTACTATGGTAACCAGACAACTGATAAACATACTTATATATTTCTAAATACATACATATTATAGATAAATTACACCCAGACACAGAACAAATGATTGTGCTCATCACACAAACATTTGTCCTGGGTGGGAATCGAACCCACGACCTCAGTCTTAGCAGTCAGGGTCTACTAACCACTCGACTAACAGGCCAGTCAAGTTGGTTGTTAATGGACTAAACGATTGTAATCAGTATTTCTGCCAGGGTCGCGAGATTCGTTCGAAAGAGTTACCGTGGCCCTGGCATATGGGCAACTGAAGGAACACGGGTGGCTTTTAGTCAGTAAAAGTCTGACACGCCTTTCCGCTCCACCCTAGAGCGGGAGACGTCATTTGTTAACTTCCCACCCAAAAAAATGGGTATTTTTTAATTAATAACATAACAAAATAATATACTTACTTAAATAAAACTTCACGCGAAAAATTCATCCACAACCCTGTCGAGTGGTAATGTACCCAAGAGACTGGCAGCGTTACCACGTTGTATAGCAATACTTAGCCGCTGGCGAAAATAATAACCAACCCTTGGGTCACCGAAAGATAAAAAAAAATACAATAGCCTACTTCCCATTGGACCCAAGATTTTCACTTATTGGTCTAATGGTCGCCATCGGATCAACGAGTCTAAGCTAATTTCTCAACTACAGGAAATAATACTATTCTAAAGAGATCTACCTATTTGTTATTCCAATGTTGTACAGTAAAGAATATGTTTATTACTTCATTATATAATTCTAAAGGAACTTACGTAAAAAGTATTAAATAGGTAAACTAAGCTTTTCTGTATTCTTCTTTGTGTTTGTTGTGAATTAGCATACATAAGACATACAAGGTTAAATAATAAGGATATCTTTGATCTCTTAATAAGATATTGTACGTCTTTTGCAATAAGTAAATAAAAGAAAACCATAAGTGGTGGCCCAGTGATAAAGGTCGCTACTTCTAGGTTGTGGGTTAGAATTCCAGCACAGGCACTTTACTTTGTGTAAATTACTTCATCATCACTGTTCTTGAAACGGTGAAGGAAAACATCGTGAGGAAACCGACATGTTCTGGTACCAAAAATTCGAAGACGTGACATCTACCAACCCGCACAGGGCCGTGTGGTAGATTATGGACCACTCCCTCTCATAGTTATAGGCTGATTAGAATGAAAGCCAACCCTAACATAGTTGGGGAAGACTAGGCAATAATGATGCTGTTTGAGTGAAATGAGGAGCAGCTCTCTTAATTCTCGCTAGAATATCTTGCTACCACCGGTAGGTAGCCGTTAATTTAATCAGTGCTGCCGACAATATTTTAATCCCCTATTATTCGAATAGCATTTTTTGGGACCCGGTACAAGCAGCAAATGCACTCCGAAGAATTTAACCTTTGCATTTACACTAGTCTTTCGTGGAAAGGTAGCGGTCGAATGGTCATTGACACATTCGTCAAAGACAGAGGTTCTAGGAATCTTAAATTGTCCAATGCAAGCGTCTTAAATTAGCATAGGTGGGTAAAGAGTCGATGTCTTCGGTGTTTTGTGAGTGAATTTGCAATAAGTCCCGGTAAAGGTAGCCAAATCGACAAAATATGTTAATCAGCGGTCTGTTAACATTTGGGTATCTGCTAGTAAAATAAGAACATACGTACAGGAAGTACTAGGATTGCGGATTTATTCGAAAGAGTTACTGTGACTCTGGCAAAGACAACTGAAGGAACACGGGTGGGTTTTAGTAAGTAAAAGTCTGACACGCCCTTCCACTCCACCCAGAGCGGGAGACGTCATTTTGAAGATTTCCCAGACAAAAAAAGGTACAAGAAGTAACATGTGATTTGCAGTCTACTCAGCAGTGGCCTATGTCAGCACATATGCCTCACCAATTACACGCCATTCCACTCGATTCTCAGCAACTCTCATCCAGCTGCCACCAGCCACCATGCAAAGATTGTTGCTCCACCTAACCTGAGGGTGTACTACCTTACGTTTGCCGATTTGCGGTCACCAAGTCATCAGTTCTACGGCTAATATAGCCAGCCCATTGGCATTTTAGCTTGCTAATGTGATTATGTCGACAATTTTGATTCTCTGCCGGATCACCTCATTTTGGATTCTATCTCTCAGATAGACTCCAAGCATAGCTTGTTCCATAGGTCGCTGAGCGACCTTGAATTTGTAGTCCAGCCGTACCGTGAGAGTCCACGTTTCAGCTCCGAAGATTAAAGTCTTCAGTCAGACTTTAATTTTGAATCTAAATCTATAGCCACTTAAAAAAAAAACTACTAAAACACTTTATAATAAAAAGTCATCTTCCCTACACTAATGACGAGCCATATCCAGCTACCGCTGATCTGTGTTTCACGGAAACTTGTTTTTAGTTTAGATATTGACAGCTGTGCGCGTGTATCGAACTAACACTTGTTCATATTTTTTTTTAACTACCCTCAAAATATTTTATTCGACGCCCAGTTATTTGTAATAGTCCAACATCTAGTTTATATTAATTATATGTCTAGTTTTAGTTATTCTCATGTAAGTGAATATAATTCTTATGAGAATAAATGATCTCAAACCTCACTTTTAGGTTCTCCGGAATTCGTGACGAGAAGACTCGATGAAGCTTCCCAAACGCCTTCTCTTTTTAAAATAATCCATACCAAACTGCAGAGTTTGTTTAAGGTACACAGGGCGACATACCAAGCTATACATTTCCAGTTTTAGCTGAGCAAGTGCGCATGCATTGTATAGATTTTTCGTACCACGAGAAGTCAGTTTATACTGGAAATGTATTGCTTGATTTGTCGCCGTGCGTACTATTCTCAAATAACTTTGAAAACACTGCCATTGACAGCAATACATTCCGGAGTGAATCAACTTATCAGTAGCAGCTTGTGGTCTGGATTTATGCCCAATTGATGGCAATGGGCTCGCTTCCTATTACAAGGGATTTAAACATAACTGCCGAAATATGGGTGTATTACCAACACACCTCTGCCTAACCCTTCAGCAATTACAGACCTTAGAATAATACTCTAAGTTACAGACATGATGTTACGTGTTATTTTTAAACTTTTCAGGTATGCAGCTAGAACACAGTTAAAAGTAGTTAAGGCAAAGTTTTATCTTTTGTAAGGAGTCTGGACCACACGCCTAATGAAATTGAATAGCAACAACACTCCTAGCGTTAAAGCCTTCTCGGATAAAACTCGAGCCGAAAGCTTTGCTTCTACATACTTAAGAGATAGTGCTTAAATTTTTTATGTTAATAGCTCAATGGACTCTCTTTTCAAGCGACGAAAAAAAACGGAGGAGGTTCTCAATTCGACGCGTATATTTTTTTTTTTTTTATGTATGATCACGCATAACTTTTTACATAGTGGTCCGATTGTGACAATTCTTCTTCTATTGGAAAGGGTATACTCCCAAAGTGGTCCCATATAAATTTCGAAAACAAAATCGAACCCTAAGGGTTGGAAAACAGGGGATGATTGTTTGTTCACTCACTGATTGTAACATATAAACATGCATAACTTTGTACAGAGTAGTCCGATTTTGATAATTCTTTTATTGTTGGATAGGGTATACCTTGCCACGCATTATTAGTACATTAAAGCCACAAAAAATTATAAAATAAAAACTTTTTAACAAAAAATTAAACAAGGATCACTCAAAGCGCCGACTAATAATTTTAAGGTTTATTATTTTATGCTTTTCAGTTTTTCGGCGGTTAAATTTTTGTTAAAAAGTTTTTTAAATAATACTGTAATAAAAATGGTAGTTACTCCATTAACCAGTCAATTACCGTAATTACAGACACAATTAAAAACCATTGTGTCTGATACCAAATGTGGTATCTCAGGGACTTAGACGTTAAAGTTGAATTAATAAATAATTATATTTTTGAGATCGACGTAAAAAAGATATTGAACGGTCAAAGAAATTTTAAGTAGCATAATGGTACCGATTCCCTTGTTCACAAACTAAACTAAATTTAAGTTCAGTGCATCTTTTCTTTGTATTTCATTAAGAAGAGGACAAAAGAGAAATTTTAGTTTGGTCCTGTCAAATTAATCAGCGCCTGTCACTACTCCATACAAGTTAAGACGTGATTAAAAACTTGCCTACTAAAATTACGTCAATTTACGTCAAGCGCTGATTAATTTGACAGGACTAAACTAAAATTTGTCTTCTGTCCCTTTCTTAATGAAATAGAAAGAAAAAGATGCACTGAACTTAAATTTAGTTTAGTTTGTGAATAAGTGAATCGGCACCAATGTCCATTCAATTTATTTACCTTATGACAATATACAAACTAATGATAATTTAAATTAGTAGGTATTCAATTTGCCGTTTTCGTTTTGTCGCCACCGAATTCCATGACGTGGTGAGACCGTAAAGGATAGCACCATCCCTTTTCTTTTCATGGGTGTCGTAGAAGTCAATAAGGGACTTACTATGGAATGGGCAGCAGCGGTCTCTAAGCGTTTTACCAGAATGCTGCGGTCACCAATCCACCTGCTAAGCGTGGCAAACTCTCCCTTTTGGGAGCCCTATGTCCGGCAGTGGACGTTGATTGAATTTGCTGGTAATCAGCGACATCCAGTTGTTCTGCGAGCCAACCCTACTGTAGTTGGGAAAGAATTTGCAGATGTTTGTGAGTCAGCTTCTAAACATTTAATTTTCCTGATTAATATCCTAGATTTCCCAGTCCTACACCGTCTTTTGTCTTCCCCACAAGTGCATGACTCAACACAGGGGAATGGATACTCAATAGCGTTTATAGTTAGGTGAACAACCCGTCATTACCTGCACACTTTATTTCTAGCCCTTTAACAGTACTATTAAGTACAATTGCCTCGGTAAAATGATTTGTTTCAGTATTAAAGTTACGTGTATTGTGTAATTGAATGGCACTGTTTTTAACACCCGACGCAAAAAGATGGGTGTTATAAGTTTGACGTGTCTGTCTGTGTGTGTGTCTGTCTGTCTGTGGCATCATAGCTCCCGAACGGATGAAGCGATTTCGATAAAAAAAAAATTTATCAAAGGTGACTTATAAAAAAAATTATTAAAGGGAAAAGAAAATAGTTTTATTTTCCGATACAAGACCATTTAAGACGACATGAATAGCTTAATTTACATAGGTAAACACCGCAAACGTGATGGCCCAAGTAGCACAGAATTGCATTATAAATTGTCACTTAAGGCCCACAGCGGTAATCTAAGCATTTATAAAGACTTATTAGTATTCACCTGTGCTGCAACAGCTGCTTCGAAAAAAACGTGGTCAACTATAAGGCTTTTTTCTGTACAGTAATTCTATTAAGCACCACAAACACGCCACAAAGTCACTGTTATTGAGCGCTTAGTAGTGCAGTACCCTATTAGCTGTAAGTTTTCTGAATAATAGCCCACACGTGTACTATACAACCGTTGCATTTTAAGAGAGAACATATCACCCACTATAACATAATCAGTTACTTTGTGAAGTTATTTAACAAAAATTTAATGCTTTATGCTGCATACAGATTCACTTTTCCCCTATTAGTCAGGTGTTTACCATACACTCGAATAACAGCATGTATCCAAGTGTCGGCATGCGCTAATGGAATATTGGACGCGACGGGTTCCGTATGTTATATTTACTAATAAATAAATAAAATGAAATTAATTTATTTCAGACAAAACCCATATTACAAAAATTAAGATAAAAGTAACAATGCTGCAGCAGAAAAGAATAAAATGTCATTAACAAAATAAAAATATACGTCACATAGTTGAAATAAAATAAAATTTCTAATTTACGTCGGATTTAAATTAAAGTAACAATAAATAATAATTGCACGTATTAACAAAACAATACGAAAAAGCCTTTATAAATCAGGGTCAGTGTGTTTGATGACATTAGGCTGAGTAGGTACTCCCCGCTACAAAAATCTTCTTATAACCTACACATTTTCGGGACTAAAATGGTTGCCACAAAATTAATATTGTTGTTTTATATGTTTCTGGTACTTACCTAAAAATGAAGAAGATTTATTAAGAGAAATCCAAGATTTTTTAAAAATAATAAATTAATACCTTTCGAGACTTTTTAAGATTCCAGATTTCAACAATTTTTCTCAGAGGTAGTCAGTTAGGAAATACCGGTACAGCTAGCATCTAAAAAAACAACGTAATTTTCTTTATGTACAATTTAAGGTGTACCACCCTGGTCCCGGTCTTGAATTTTCATCTTTTTATAATTTCAAGAGTATAAAAGTACTTCTCGGTGGCCACCATAGAATTTCCTTAGTTTTCCACTGTGCAAGAACGAATGTTAGATCGACAACACCTCTCTCTATAGTCTGAACTATTTTGAAAGTATCGTTCTGTAAAAACAAGAAAAATATACTTATTATAATAGAAGTATCAGTTTCTTAATGACAACATTATCTATATAGTTTTTGAGGAAAAAAACCAAAAGATACAATAATATATTAAATACCTAAACTTAACGTAACATAATGCTATTTCATGTGGAAGTAATTAAATTATTAGGCCAGAAAAATACATTATTGTTAGATAGGACTAATTTATAGGTATTTTGTCGCATATTGAATAAATCAAGAACTTATGTATTATACATATAATTAAATTATAATCTCAGCTACTTAAATTACAATTTTAATTAAGTACTTATCGTCGAATAACAACTAAAAAAGGGAACAAAATGGCTTTAAAAGAACCACGGCGGAACCCTAAAAGCTTGGATCCATAAAGGTACTTATCTAGGTAACTGACGCAAATGTGAACCAATACTACTCTCCTAATCGATCCATGTCTGATTTGTATTTCACAAGTGCTAAACTATTTTACTCTTGGCTGAATTACAGGCCACATGTGAACACCCATACAGACCTTAGCATTAAATTGAGATTAAAACTGTTCACTTGCCATCCGCCATATTCACTGCGTTACTTTGTATTATTATAAAATGTTATCTTTAATTTTTGTTTATTTTAGAGGATATCAATTGTAAATATGGATTAAAAAATAATTACACGAAAACAGTTATTTTTTTGGTTTCTTTGTACAAAAACGAACATATTAATTTTATTTTCATTCTATTTTGTTGCTTTTCTTTTAGTATTTAGTGGTATTCCGAGGGCGCGTGAAAAATTTTGAACTAAATATGTATGGTATTTGACAGTAAAGTTACCTTCCCAATAAGATTTCAAATATAATAGGAGGAAATCGATGTTTTACTTACCTTAAATTGTATGTATGTATATTCTCACAAATCTCAAAATCTTGCAAACAACGATACACTTCATGTTTTACAATTTGACAGTTCATATCAAATAAAAATAAATAATTTAAGTTATTGCATTCCACAATTTCGCTCAGTGTGTAATTTCAACTGTATAAAAGTATACACAATGTACACATTCGTCTTCCTTGCTGTATAATAAGTAACACGTGCCTCATTAATCAGGCAATATTCAGCTCTTTAGGTGACTGTTACACGCATAAATGCTACTATAATCCACACTATCCACACTTCCACACTTCCACACTATCCACATCCACACTATCCACACTTAATATTATAAATGCGAAAGTAACTCTGTCTGTCGGTCTGTCTGTCTGTCTGTCTGTCTGTCTGTCTCGCTTTCCTGCTAAAACTACTGAACCGATTTAAATGAAATTTGGTACACAGATAGTTTAGAGCCTGAGAAAGGACATAGGCTACTTTTTATCCCGGTAGTATGTTCCCGCGGGATAATTTCCGACCTCCACGCGGGCGAAGCCGCTGGCAAAAGCTAGTGTTGTTATAATGCAATTATTTGTCAATTGGATTTCTTATACAGCTATGTGCTGAATAATTTGTGCCCAAATTAGAGTTATATCCTCTGAGGATGCGCTGTCTACGCTATTATTCAGCAACTAATGCATTCACTGTGCACTGTTAAAATGCTGTTATACAGCACTTTTGTGCTACTTGGGGGAATCAATACTAAACATAATTGATAAAGGAGAAAATAATATGGTGAATTTTACTTTGGGGTCATACACCGCAGTACCATACTGCGATTGCCAATCCGTCTCCCAAGCGTGGTAATAGTGGAGTCCATAGCGGACTCCCGGCCACCGTAGGCGCGAGCTTGCGGGTGGCGAGCAATGGGTAGCTCGCCGCCCGGTAAGGACCAAGCTCGGGTCGACGGCGCGTAGTGTTCCACGCGTGCCTCAAAGAGATGTCAGCAAAGGGTCTGCTAGGACCGATGCCTGCCGGGGTCGCGTGATTGTTCGAAAGAGATACCGTGACCCTGGCTCATGGGCAACTGAAGGAACACGGGTGGGTTTTAGTTAGTAAAAGTCTGGCATGCCCTCCCGCTCCACCCAGAGCGGGAGAAGTCATTTGATGATTTCCCATCAAAAAAAAAAGAAAAAAGCGTGGTAATAGTGGTAAACGTTTGGGGGTGCCTATATCCAACAGTGGACGTCTTTCGGCTGAAATTACGATGATAATCGACCGCAGTTAGTGCAGTCACTATATCCGTTAAAATATTTTTTAAAGTAAACTACTCGTTTTTAACCGACTTCAAAAAAAGGGGGAAGTTATCAATTCGACTGTTTTCGACTGTCATAGTCGTGTGATATTTGACAGTTGTGTTGGTGATTAAGATCTTGGTACGAATATGAGTAAGTGCATAACGTATTTGTGAATTGTCAATGTGGAATTTAGGACAACTTCAATCCATAAATTGTTAGTAACAGGGTTTCTTTAAACACTATTATTTGTTACTTAAACTAAAGACGGATTGACGACAAGACCACCCAGCAACTACATACAACGAAAAATGCCAACTAGACTAAGAGTCTTCTCAAAATCATTTCCTATTTTTTGGCAGAAGAATTATCTTCCACCACAGCCTTCAGGATGCTATCAAATCAAATTAAATCAAATCAATTTATTTCGGGCAACAAAGACCCATAACATACATACAAATAAAAAATAATGTAAAACTATTGTACACGAAGTGACGGCGTCGTGTTGCGCTGCGTGGTGTCACGTAGCCTTCCGCGGAAACGCCGATACACGACACCTTTCGGCCAAAACTCTGCCTTGAGGAAGGTCTCGATCTCAAGAGCTGGAACTCGCACCACGAATGACTTGAAGTTCGTATTGTGGCGCGATTCCAACTTCTCGACCCTCAAAGTCCGGTTGGTTTTCAGTCGTACATATTCCAT
The DNA here is from genome assembly GCA_932294355.1 of Aporophyla lueneburgensis. Lineage (NCBI taxonomy): Eukaryota > Metazoa > Arthropoda > Insecta > Lepidoptera > Noctuidae > Aporophyla > Aporophyla lueneburgensis. The sequence continues at coordinate 21,547,400 of OW028758.1, read as the reverse complement.
GATCTCCTCAACCTTCGTGGTGTAGTGTAGACGAGACACATAGAGCTGCGTCGTTAGTGTAGCTGGACGCAGCAGCATGTTGGGTCCTGCAAGCGCGGTTCCGCACTGGTTCCGGCTAGGAGGCTGCTCAGGTGTGAGGGCGTTTTCTCGCTGACAGTAACTTGAAATCCATCGGTATGAGTTACCTCAAACATTTCAGAGGCACTTCAAAAACGTGGTAGTCGACAAAGTTATTACTTAGACTAAGCAACTTTCAGCAGGCAACATTCTTTTTAGCAGGCTGAAGTGGCAGTGGGCTGGCCAAGTCTGTTGAACGACCGATGGCCGATGGAGCAGACGAGTCCTGGAGTGGAGACCGCGTATCGGCAAGCGTAGTGTGGGACGCCCCCAAGCTAGATGGACCGACGACCTCAAAAAGGTGGCTGGAACAGACTGGGTGCGGAAGGCGGAGGACAGGATGTTGTGACGCAACATGGGAGATGCCTATGTCCAGCAGTGGACTGCTATAGGCTGAGTTAATTAAAGAAACTTTCTGTCATGTCGTATTTCAATGTTAGAAGCCAATTTGTTACGCTATTTTAATTGTTTTACATGCTATTACATAATCATCATCATCATCATCATCATTTCAGCCGCAAGACGTCCACTGCTGGACTTAGGCCTCCCCCAATTTGGGGGGCTTTGCCATAATCGCCACGCTTGGCAGGCGGGTTGGCGATCGCAGTATGGTGGTAAAATACATAGAGAACGCTGCTGCCCATTCTATAGTAAGTCCCTTAGTCGCCTTTTACGACACCCATGGGAAGAAATGGGGTGGTGTTATTCTTTACGTCCGGCACCACATGGTACACATACATACATAAATACTTACATATAAATAACTAGCCTATACCTTTCGCACTGCTAGGACACAGGCTTCGGTAAGAGGGAGTGAGCCGTAATCTACCACGCAGCCCCGGTGCGGGTTGGTAGATGTCACATGTCTTCGATTTTTTGGGTCTATGACATGCCGGTTTCCTCACAATGTTTTTTTTCAGCGTTGATGATGAAATTACGATATTTTCATAAATAAAGCGCCTGCCTGGGTTCGAACACTTCGAACCCATGATCTCCAACTTATAAGTCGGAGCCGATACCGCCGGGCCACCACAGCTCTCGATTTGCTATTGTAAGTTTGTAACTGTCTGTTTTTTTAATTTCCAAAGATAGAACAACAAAAATGTGTTACCTTTTTTTTTTTTTTTTTCAGGATGGGAAATCATCAAATGACTTCTCCCGCTCTGGGCGGAGCGGGAGGGCGTGTCAGACTTTTACTGACTAAAACCCACCCGTGTTCCATCAGTTGCCCATGTGCCAGGGTCACGGTATCTCTTTCGAACAATCACGCGACCCCGGCAGGCATCGGTCCTAGTAGACCCCTACACTGCTGCTGACATCTCTTTGAGGCGCGCGTGGAACACTACGCGCCATCGACCCGAGCCTGGTCCTTACCGGGCGGCGAGCTACCCATTGCTCGCCACCCGCAAGCTCGTGCCTACGGTGGCCGGGAGTCCGCTATGGACTCCCGACGCCCGGTGCGTGTCATCCTGCGGCGGCTAGGGACGTGAGGGCGCAGAGACTACCACTCCCTCACGCGCCCCGCCTCCTCCTTCGCGAGCGTTACTGCTTCGCAGAAGGAGGTGACGGCTTTCCATTCCCTCTCGCTCCGAACCATGGCTCGCACCAGGGCCGGACGCGAGAGATCGCCGCCGCCGATCGCCTCCACGAGGACACGGCGGTGCTCCGCCCAGGCAGGGCACACCTCCACCGTATGCTCCACCGTGTCCTCCAGACGATCCTCGCAATGGAAACACCCGGACGTATCCTCCCGCTTTATCCTGAATAGGAACCCACCGAAGCACCCATGCCCGGTGAGAACCTGCGTCAGGCGGAAGGTGAGGACGCCGTGACGCCTCTCTGTCCACTCCTCAAAGAGGGGACTTACCGCCGCAATTGTGGCGTGCCCAAAATGTGTTACCTTCTCTCGGCAGTCCCCATGGCTGCCTATTTTTACACGCTTTATATTAGCTTCACTTGTATGTTTGTTTGTAACCGACTCCTTATAGCGCGATTCTGACCCACTTTAAACGACCAGATTTCATTCAAACTTTGCACACCTGTCAAAGACCGATGACAATGCAATAATCCCATAAATTTGTGCCATTATCCTTGCCAGAGTTATCAGGACAGCAAAAAACTGTCTTCAAAAACTACGCTGACATACGTCACAAACAACGCTAACATACGTTTCATAATTCGAAACACCCTAAAAATAGAAAATGAGTAATAGTTTAAAAAAAATAAAAAACACGCTTCCATAGAAAACCTAAGTAAAAAGTAGAAAATAATGGAAAAAAAAGCGTGGGGTGCCTGATATCAATAAAAAATAACCTTAAAAAGCACCCTACGCTTTTTTCCATTAGTTTTAGTTTGGTTTTCTATGGAAGCGTGAACTATTATTTACTTTCTATTATACAACTATGACAAGATTACTTATCAACCAGTCACATAACAGCAAACAAACATGACTCACTGCAGCACGCAGCTTTTCAAGCTGATGAAATTTTCAAAACAACATCACTATCCAAACTAACCTTTAACCTTTGTAAACTAAGGTCGATTCTCGTTTGGAGGAAACAAGATACTGATGAAATGAACGTGTTTCTTTACACAGATGATTCATCATTGATCATTGTGGGTGTGGCTTTAACAGGTTGAGCATAATAAAAGATTTGGCAGTTGGAGTGTGATTCTTGGTAGTAAAATTGGTTGCGATTATTATTCTAGGTGATTAAGAAATGCGAGTTAATTATAATTGGCTTAGGTACTAAATTTTGTGGTCAAGCAAGTTTGATTGGGATGAACAAATCAAAAAACTAATCACGAACGATCGAAGATTTTGGTCTAAATAAATGAGGTTAAGACGTGGTGTGTGCTCATTGCTCTGCAATTTTCCTCTTTGGAAACTGAAAATGAGTCAAAAATGTTCTATTATTCAAAACGGCGTCTAAGTATACCTTAAGTTTTGTTTTTGGACAAAAAACAAAACGTTAACGTGCTAGCGAGTAGCATTTCATCATCATCACAGCCGAAAGACCACTGCTGGACATAGGCTTCCCCCAAAGGAGGGGTATTTGCCATAATCGCACGCCACGTCAGGTGGGTTGGCTATCGCAGAATGGTGGTAAAAAGTATAGAGAACGCTGCTGCCCATTCTCGAGTAAATCTTCTGTACGACACCTACGCTACGGGACGAAATATGAGCTATTCTTTACTACCAGCAACACATGGTGTCTATCAGCTAGGAGAGTAGCATTTACTTAATTTTAATAGTATTTATTTACTTTTGCCCAAATTTGTTTTAGATATACCATATTTTACTAGCGTCAAAAATATTCCCTTAAAGCATCATCCTTTAACAACACTTCTAATGTCTTGACGACTGTTACTAAGTATTAATAACTAAGTAAATATTAGCAACAAAAAACCAGTTCTTTACTCAAGAAATTAGCACGTCAATACTAGATTTAGAGGACAGGTTAGTGAATCATCAACTGATATTTGACAGTTGGCACTGATGACACTGTTATAACCGAATGCGTTTGCAAAAAACGTAAACAATGACTCACTAACATGTCAGTGGTTGGCAACAAGATTAGCGATGGTTACTATGGACGTTGTAAGCGGAGAAAATGATTCATCTTTTTGTTTTGAGCCTGAGGATGTTTACCTACAGTTAAGTAGAAGAATTTTTATTTTAGGCAATAAAATTCATTGTGATACAAGATGTTTGTAAAATAAAAAGGTATTTGTTAAACTTAGGTAATTTTTAGGAAATTTTCCAAAACAGGTATAATGTGGGGGGCCAGTAAGAAATCTAGACACGTGGCAGCGTGTCAAGCCAAGTTCAAGTAACAGAACTGGCGAGCAGCACCGTGTGTAATAATATTACACGAACCATTTGGAGCCACTTTTGACCTCCTCATAACTCAAAAACTATTTCATATAAACGTGTCAAATTTGGCTAATATAGTGAAACTTGCAAGATACAAATGTGCTCCAAATTTCATAAACATATCTCAAACAGTTATTTAGATATAAACGTCCAAAAATCGTCATTTTTATCACTGACTGACCTATAGATCAAAACTCTAACCCAGTTCCAGATGACCTAGAAAGTTCAAATTTGGCATGCAGATAGGTAATTAGGTGGAAACAAAGGAATAAATCAGAAACTGGTAAATTTTTATCATTTTATTATAATTTTTCACTTAATTGATTCTATTAGGAACCCTTATAACAAAAACTATTTGGTGTTAATTTTGTTATAAATACGTACCTACGAATAATTTATGTACAAAAAGTAATGATATCCCATCAAAAACATAAATGTGAAATGAGAGCCAAGTTCAATATTATGACATATGCCTTGGTTGCTGACTTCAACGACAAAAGAAGTGAGATCTAAATGGGTGCCAAGTTCAATGGTCAGTCCTGACTTGGCTAGTTTTCATATACGAATTATATTATAGCCTTCGCAAGTTTTAAACCTGTTACTTGTCGGTTCTTATTTTATTATTCCGAAAATTTGGCTTGCTGGTAGAAACTAGCCATCGAACATAATAATTCGTATATCAGAACTAGCTAAGTCAGGACTGACCATTGAACTTGGCACCCATTTAGATCTCACTTCTTTTGTCGTTGAAGTCAGCAACCAAGGCATATGTCATAATATTGAACTTGGCTCTCATTTCACATTTATGTTTTTGATGGGTCATTATTTCATTTTGTTCTCCCTTGAGGGAAGATATTCATGAAGTCACTGTGATGTCCTCACGATCATTACTAAAAAAAAATCTCACGTTCTTTACTAATTCCTCGCAAGCGTGGTTGTAGCAGCAATAAGTTTTGATCATTCAATTTGTTTTCATACTACTTTTTGCCAGCTGCTTTTCCGGCGTGAAAGTTGGAAATTATTCCAGGGGAACAAACCACCCTATGTTAAACTAGATTATAAACTATCTGTGTGCCAAATTTCATCCGAATCATATAGCAGTTTAGGCGTGATTGATTGACTAAGATACCATCAAAAATATAAACATTTACATTTATAATACTAAGTAGGATGAAGACCTGTGCCTCCATTTGAATTCCTAAAATGGCTGACTATCCTCACTGATCTACAGCTATATAGACCAAACATACGATATATCCCACACCACCATCTGTACACTTCAGCCGGCGTAGCATGACCAATTCTATATCTATTCTACCAAGAACAAATAAAGTTCCTTATGTATTTTAATTCTGTAAAAATGTTTCTATCTCATCAGAAAAATAGTCACCATACTTGACATTGTATTTTTGTCGACTGAAGAATAGAAACATCTCTTATATTCAGTTATACACAATTTTTCTACGATACAATCTATCATTTTGTCTTCTCTCCGTCGACAAATTCCGTTTCTATGGCAGTCATGCTACGCGTGCTGGAGCTTCAAGTCCGCGATAAGCTGTGAGTTAAACTACGAGTACAGGCGCCACAACTAACTTGTATGAGTCACCGTGTTTGAAACTTCTACCTTGTGAAGTCGCAATAAGATTAAAAGCGCATAAAACATGGAGACAACATTATATGGCGTTATTTTGTAAGAAATTTCTGACACAACATATTGTATTCATGTCATTTAATCCGTATGGTGCCGAATGCAAAGAATATCATAAACCCAATTCGTTCCGTGGGTGTCGTAGGAAGTGACTAAAAGATTTACTAAAGAATGGGTAATAGTAGGTACTCTCTATGCATTTCACCAGTAAACTGCGGTGGCCAATCCGCCTGTCAAGCGTGGTGATTATGGCAAACACCCCCTTAAATTGGGGGAAGCCTATGTCCAGTAGTGGATGTCTTTCGGCTGAAATGGTGATGGTGGTGATGATGGTGACTCTTGGAGTGCAGACTACGTATCAGTGAGCATAGGGTGGGACGCCTCCCAGCTAGATGGACCGACGGCCTTCAAAACGTAGCTGGGAAAGACTGGATGCGAAAGGCGGAGGACTGGGTGGTTACAACCTGCCGGCGTAGCATGACCAATTGTATATCTATTCTACCAAGAACAAAAAAAGTTTCTTATGTATTTTAATTCTGTAAAATGTTTCTATCTCATCAGAAAAATAGTCATCGTACTTGACATCGTACTCTTGTCGACTGAAGAATAGAAACATCTCTTCTTTTCAGTTTTACACAATTTTTCTACGATACAATCTATTATTTTGTCTTCTCTTCCGTCGACAAATTTCGTTTCTATGGCGGCCATGCTACGCGTGCTGGGAGTGGCCTGTGTCCATCAGATGACTGCGATATGCTGAGTTGATTTGCGTTCCTAGTCATAGTCTTCTGAGATAATAAAATATGCAAGAAGATTTTTTTTCTCTTACAAGAAGGGCAGCCGTTTTATCACCCGTATTCTGTTTTAATGGTATCATCAGGTCTCACGAAACAATTTTCAAAGCATATGTCCAATCACTTGTTTAAATAGTAAATACACTTTAAAAAAAGAGTCCCACTTTTTGTCTGTTTGTCATGATATATTTGTTCTGTAACTGTTCTGTTTGATGGGGAGAGTTAAATTGTTTAATAATGGCTACAAAGTGCACCTGTTACTAATGTTGGTACTTATTTGATTTGGCTAGTGCCATCGTTATGTTTTGGTAAAGGGTGATTAATTGATCTGAAGTGAAACACAAGATTGTTTTTATCTTCAACCAATAAAAATCTGGATATAAAAACAATGACAATTATTCCCACTATAGCCATCTGTCCCACCGCTGACAATAATGTGACTAGTAATCATAATCAGCCTATAATGTTCCCACTGCTGGGATACAGGCCTCCTGTCTATAAGAGGGATTGGGCCATAATAAAACACGCGGGCCCAGTGCGGCTTGGCAGATGCCACATGTCATCGAATTTCTGGTTCACCAAATTGCAACCCTGGCAGGCAGGACAAGTGAAAATCTATGTAGTTTTATTGAATTTACGTGAACAATAAGCCGAAATCATTTTGGCGAATTTAACACATTGACGGACAGTACGCCTATCGACGTCAACCTTTTGACTTGCATATAATCAGTACGCCTTGTGACGTTATATTTTATATATACATATATATATATATATATGTAGATACAAGAAAGGGTGTTCTGTAGCGTCACATCACATATTATAGAGATTTATATTTTAGCGACAACCAACGTCACATTACACAGTGCATTTACTGTTGCGATGTGATACCACGCCTCTAGGCAATATAAGACATTTTTAGTGTCTCAACATGATTGACCAGTAAGGGAATACTGTCCGTCAACGTGTTAATTTGTTGTGTTTCTATCAAAGGGTAGCAGTTTAATAATAAAATACAATACAATATTGTACAAAACATTTACAAAGCTCTAACTTTCTATTCTCCTCGAAAAAGGACAAAACATTTTCATCAAACATCATAAAGGACCTACTAATAATATAATAATTAAAATTTACAGCTACACAAAGTCCCATAATTAGTACATTATTATGAAATATTTTGTTCACAAAATTAATAATTTATAATTAACGTTTGTAAACCACAATGTTTAGGACAAAAAGGTGAATTCAAAGTTTTAATTGTTTTCGCCATGTGAGGTTTCATTAAGTACTAATTGTATGAGGTATGTCTTAATTGAAGGACCTTTTTGAGCTGTGTTTGGACCTTCGGAATACGTGTGTTTTAATTTATTGGCTAACTTCAAATGGAATTAAGGTAAGGAAGCATTACAAGGGAACAGTGTAAAAGGATCAAACGTAATTAAAAATAATTTGTCTGAAGATTTTTTTTAAGTAAGCAAAATAATCTACGTGCTTTGGTAAATATATCATGACTTGTGTAAGTGGACCTGCAATCGAAATTGTATTTTAGAAAACTGCAAAAAGAGTAAATGTTTCCAAATATTTTCTAAAAACTCTGATACGTAGAACATAATAATTACTTTGCTTTAACCCGCGATGTCACTGGAATGTTTTCTTGAAGAATTGAGGTACCCAGAGATAAATTACTAGGTCCTGCCCGCGACTTCTTTCACATGAAATTTGGCTACCAACCCATCGCGTCGTATCCCATCGCCCGCCAGTGCTTTTATTTCGTCTACATTTAGCGTTCTTTCCAACTTATTTTCATGTTGCTCGGCTTCTAAGGGTTTTAGCGTGAATGTTAAATAGCCTGTAACCTTTTTCAAGAATTTGGCTATCATATGCAAAACGATTTTTTCCCGACTGTCAGTTTCTGAGATTATTTCTTACTAGCTTTAGCCAGCGGCGTCGCCCGCGTGGAGGTCGGAAATTATCCCGCAGGAACATACTACTGGGATAAAAAGTAGCCTATGTCCTTTCTCAGGCTCTAAATTATCAGTGTACCAAATTTCGTTTAAATCGGTTCAGTAGTTTTAGCAGGAAAGCGAGACAGACAGACAGACAGAGTTACTTTTGCATTTAGTGTGGATTAGTGTGTATAAACAAACTCAGAAATTTATAAACTTTATCGCTTTATAATTAGTATACATGTAGATTACAATCATGCTCTAATTTTCTGCCAAATTTCTACCAAATCAGTCTTAATTGAGCAACAACCACTCACATTTCTTCTCTAGTACATATTTGTGCGGAGGTTCGGATTTCACAATAAGCATAATTAGCCTATACGTTGCCACTGCTGGGACACAGACCTCCTCTCAGTGAGAGAGAGTGGGCCGTAACCTACCACACGGGCCCAGTGCGTGATGGTAAATGTTACATGACTTCGAATTTTCTTTCGCGGACATTCCAGTTTCCTAACGATGTTTTCCTTCACCGTTTTGAGAGAAATGGCGAAGAAATTATTTACACAAAGTAAGGCGTCTACCTAGAATTGAACCTACGACCTACAACTCGTAAGTCGGGGCCGATACTATTGGGCCACAACTGCTCTTAGATTTTGCAATAATACATATTACATACTAGCTTCTGCCCGCGACTTCGTCCGCGTCAAATATTTGCTCCCCTGACCCTTCCCGTCGCATCGCAGCCTGCCAGTTTTCGTCCATTTTTTCGTTGCTGCTCCGCTCCTTGTGATTATAGCGTGATGTTATATAGCCTATAGCCTTCGTCAATAAATAGGCTACCCGACTCAAAAAGAATTTTTCAATTCGAACCAGTAGTTCTTGAGATTAGCGCGTTCCACCCCCCATTTTAGGGAAGTGGGGGTTTAGAAAAAGACAAAAAGTAGCCTATGTCACTCTCCATCCCTTCAACTATCTCCATTTAAAAAAAATCACATCAATTCGTCGCTCCGTTTTGCCGTGAAACACGGACAAACAGACACACACACTTTCCCATTTATAATATTAGTATGGATTAAAAACCTTTAAGCTATTTACCATACTTTATATACTATGGAACTATTGACTCATCTGCGTGTGAGTTCCGTTACAAGATTTTTTATTCGACCAATGAGAGCATGAAATCTGAAATCACCAACACGCATTGAGCAAGCGCAATGATCAATGTTAGATCCGTTTCTATATGAGAACATGCTTCGACTATAGTTACATTAAAAAATGTTTTTTTTTGCACTTAAAGCTACTACATCTGTCAAATTTCTTTCATAGATTTTTAACTTTATCGCCACAGCATTAAGTTCAAGATTGATTGGAAAATTGACAATTTCGGGTAGCTTGATTTGCTGGCGTCTGTACATTGAGTTCTTTATTTCTTTTATTTATATCTTCTTTATTTGTCTTCTTTCAGTTGGAGTTCCAGAGGGGTAATAGCGTAATACACTATCAGTAGGAATCTTTTTCATCTTTTTCGGTTCCGCAACATTCATAGCACTGTTTACGTTGCTAAGCAGATAATTTATTCTAACAAGTGAAATAATTGATTAGCAATAAGCTTCAAAATGATTCAGATACTGATTAATAGCGTGTTACGCTGTTAGGGTGCTGGAAAGCTCGCAGAACTCAAATTTTATTGAGTACTAGCTTTTGCCAGCGGCTTCGCCCGCGTGGAGGTCGGAAATTATCCCGCGGGAACATACTACCGGGATAAAAAGTAGCCTATGTCCTTTCTCAGGCTCTAAACTATCTGTGTACCAAATTTCATTTAAATCGGTTCAGTAGTTTTAGCAGGAAAGCGAGACAGACAGACAGACAGACAGACCGACAGACAGACAGAGTTACTTTTGCATTTATAATATTAGTATGGAGTATGGATATTGCAATTTGTATGTCAGTGCAATTTGTAAGTTAATTAAAATTTGATTCGCGAACGTAATAAATAAGGCTCTACATTATTATAATCATTTAAGTCTCTTGTTTGTGGGTGGGAAATAAAAAAAACCCACTGTAAACAAAGGCTTTACATAATTAATTTCCTACACTTAGTTCATTCAATATATACGATTGAAACACTATTCCATGTAAAATCGTTCAATTGAATAAAATGAAGTTAGAAACTTTACATTTATTAGTAACTGCGGCAATAAACCATAGCCCCACTAGAGATCATTTAGTTGTATTTTAAATACAGCTGAAAGGGCTCATAGGGCTTCCTCCCTGCCTTTTGCTATGCCCTACAGGGTTCATATTGGTTCATAATGATCTAAATGATATAGTCACAACCGAATTATACAATATGGCGGAGCAATAAAGATATTGAGTATTGAGTACAAACCACTCTTTCATTGCTCTCCACGCCAACAAATACTAATATGTATTCTAAAACATTTCAACACAGCAGCGTCAGTTAAAATTGAACCCATACAATTCGACCAATAGATAGCAAACTCGATAACTGAACAGTTAAACTAACCAGATGCAATCAACTGTACTGCAGTTTCATTGCAGTCGAAGTTTCGGTTCGCTGATTAAATTTGCAGTTTGCAGTAAGGTGAACCGTCGTGCGAGTTAGTAATTAGAGTAGTCCCCTTAGGGAGATGGGATGAAGACAGCTTGTAGTGCCATGCATGTTAATTTATTACTTAACTTTGCAATTTAAAGTATTTAAATAATTATGTGTGAGAGCAGTGGTGGCCGAGTGTTAACAATCGCGACTTACAAGTAGTAGGTCGTAAGTTCGAACCCAAGCAAGCGCTTTACTTTGTGTAAATTATTTCATCACCGACCACTGCTCTCAAAATGGTGAAGGAAAACATCGTGGGGAAACCGGCATGTTTTAGAACCAAAATTTCGAAGACATGTGACATCTACCAACCCGCACTGGGCCCGCGTGGTGGATTATGGCCCACTCCCTCTCACCGAGAGGAGGCCTGTGTCCCAGCAGTGGGAACATTGTAGGCTGATAATGATTGATGATGAAATAATTATGTTCCGTGTGGTGCTGGACTTAAATAATGGCACAATCCCATTTCTTTTCGTGGGTGTCGTTAACTGACTAAGGGACTTACTAGAGAATGGGCAGCAGCGTTCTCTATGCATTATACCACCATACTGCGATCGCAAATCCGTCTGCCAAGCATACTGATTATGGAACTCCCCCCCCCCCCCCCCCCAAATTGAGAGAGGCCTATAACCAGTAGTGGACGTCTTACGGCTGAAATGATGATGAGGACGAAAAGTTTCCACATATTGGGACCTGAAGTTGGACGGAGCTACCGAGTCGTACCCAGAAAGAAGTAACAAAATTACTTGGTGACATACCGACACAGGAAAAAAGTGCCTCAAAACAATTCAAATCTACCAAGATACTGTAGTGAAATGTATGTATGTAATGTATGTATGTAATGTAGTGAATGAAACTACCAAGATACTGTAGTGCCTCGAGCATGTTTGCCGAAGCGAGGGTCCCGGACTTTTATGCCATCATGAGGTCGAGGGTCGCGTCTTTTTGGCAGAATTTGAGACGCTCCAGTAATAGCATTTTAAGGGCTGTCTCGGGCAACTTGGCAAGCCCTATATATTTGCACTGGATTTCTGTTCACCTAAGCGGGAACAAAAAATGACAAATGAAATGTACAAATTTCTGAAGACTATGGGTACCTTTACATACCTCTATGTTTTATGTTTTAATTTTGATTTTATTTTAATTTTAATTATGATGTTGATTTTAATTTTAATTTTGTATTTATTTTGATTGTGATTATGATTCTAATTTTGTTTTTGATTTTATTTTTGATATTGATTTTAATTTTAATTTTTAGTTCTAATCCTCATTATGTTTTTAATATTTGATTTCAAATTTAAGTTTTCATTGATTATGATTTGATTTTATTTATTTTTGTAAATTTTGTATATGGGTACAATGCCTGAATTAAAACGCTATTTATTTATTTATTTATTTTATTATTAAATCAAAATATTTTTATTTCACACTAGCTTTTGCCAGCGGCTTCGCCCGCGTGGAGGTCGGAAATTACCCCCAGGAACATACTACCGGGATAAAAAGTAGCCTATGTCCTTTCTCAGGCTCTAAACTATCTGAGTACCAAATTTTATTTAAATCGGTTCAGTAGTTTTCGCAGGAAAGTGAGACAGACAGACAGACAGACAGACAGACAGACAGACAGACAGACCGACAGACAGACCGACAGACAGACAGAGTTAGTTACTTTTGCATTTATAATATTATATATATTAATATATTATAATATTATAAATATTATATTAAATATTAATATATTAAAATATTAAATATATTAAATATTATTATATATTATATTATATCTAAACTAATATTATACACCGGTACACCGACAGTTTAGAGCCTGAGAAAGGACATAGGCAACTTTTTATCCCGGTAGTATGTTCCTTCGGGATAATTTTCGACCTCCACGCGGGCGAAGCCGCTGGCAAAAGCTAGTATTATATATATTATATATTATATTATATATATATATAAATATATAATATATATAATATACTAGCTGACCCGGCAAACGTTGTTTAGCCATATAAATAATTTCCTAGGCGGGGATAACTAATTAAATGACGATTGATCAGTTTTCGACCGGAGAGGAAAAATGATTAAATTACTAAAATGGCTAATAAAAAATAAGGGTTGATCGTAGAAGGGTCAAAATTGAGGATTGTATGTATTTTTTTTGTATGTTGTATCATAAAAAAATAGAAATTAAAAATTTTGTCTAAAAAATAAAATTTAGGGGTGGACTACCCCTAACATTTAGGGGGATGAAAAATAGATGTTGGCCGATTTTCATAGATACCGGATAAGCACAAAAAATTTCATCAAAATCGGTCAAGCCGTTTCGGAGCAGTCTGGCAACGAAAACCGTAACACGAGAATTTTATATATTAGACTAGCTGACCCGGCAAACGTTGTTTTGCTATATAAATAATTTCCTAGGCGGGGATAACTAATTAAATGACGATTGATCAGTTTTCGACCAGAGAGGAAAAATGATTAAATTACTAAAATGGCTATTAAAAAATAAGGGTTGATCGTAGAAGGGTGAAAATTGAGGATTGTATGTATTTTTGTATGTTGTATCATAAAAAAATAGAAATTAAAAATGTTGTCTAAAAAATAAAAAATAAAATTTAGGGGTGGACTACCCCTAATATTTAGGGGGATGAAAAATAAATGTTGGCCGATTCTCATAGATACCGGATAAGCACAAAAAATTTCATCAAAATCGGTCAAGCCGTTTCGGAGGAGTATGGCAACGAAAACTGTGACACGAGAATTTTATATATTAGACGAGAATTTTATATATTAGATATATATATATAGTGTGGATAGTGTGGATTAGTGTGGATAAACCCACATGGGCACTTATAAAACGTCAGAAGCTAGGTGCACGGTTCCAAATTGTTGATTCCTATGGAGAAGAGCCGGCAAGAAATACCACAGTTACTCTTTTAAAAATAATTGGTTTTTTACAATAGTTTCAAATCGCTCGAAAAGCAAAAGTCGGAAGACTGCTCTCCATGTTCATGGAACGTCGTTCGGAAAAGATTCGGTGGCCGAAACACTGAAATATAGATTCAAAGACACCGACTTCTGAAATTCAAGGTATTTTTTTACTTTGAAGTGTTTTTGCAAAAAAAAAAAACTGTTAGTACCTACACATAATTATTATTATGGATGTTATTCGAGTTTTTTGGAAGCGTTCAATGACAATAAGCTTATACTTTCTTTCATTATTATAGTTTCTAATCGAAAACTTCTTGTTTTCAGTATTTAACGCCTCAATTAAAAGTATTAAGAAACTTCTTTTAAATTTAATTCTCGACCTACCACAAAGCTAAATCAACCGTGTCGTTGTAACAAAAAGTGTAATTAAGTTGAATTCATCATTGTCACAGCTTCACGCGTTATGATAGTCATCTTAGAATCGGTGAAGTGTGAACCGACCCTCAATTATAAACCTTATTTTGTAAAATAAGGCAGGATTTAAGTCAGTAACCGAACTTAAATATAAGGTTACACTATTATCAGAAATTGATCTACAAAAAGATAACAAATTAATTTAAGAATCATGCATTTATTTGTAACTATGAACAGTTTCAGGCGAGATACTAAAATAAATTACTAACTACACAAATCAATACAAAAACAAAAGGACACTTGGCGTCGAAATACTAGTCCGCATCACTGTCATCCGGACATGCGCCGAGAAGACTGGCAGAATAGCCACGTTGAATGGCAATACTAAGTCTTTGGCCAAAAAATGACCAGATCTCTGATCACGGGAACTGTCGACCAGTCGATGAGTAATTTGTAACTTGAATACTTGAAATTAGATTATCTATGACTTTATTATTTGTTATTCAAGTGACAGATACCTAATCTAATTTCTGTTCGCTTAAAAATGATGGCCGTAGTATAATTGAAAATTCAATCTTCTTTTTTTAATAATCCTTGCTAAGTTTAACGCCTCTTCAAAATTCAATACAGATCACCAACTTAAAATGACAGACCAATTCAATACAGTTAATAAATAAAGAAAATCATAGATTACAGCATAAAGCAATCATAGTCACAATAGGCGACATTTCAAGATTAATATTGGTAATTTTGACCATATTAACTATGCTAGTCAACCGTAGAATGAAAAAACTAACTTATACTTATCCGTTAAGTATAAAAATTATCAGTACAAAATCTTCGAAAGAAAGACTTTTTCGACCGCAAAATATAAAAGTGGGTTCTCACAATTCAAAGGTCCTAATTATAATTTGAATCGTTTAGGAGTTAAATATTTTCGGCGTCAAATAGACAAAAAAATGTTTGAAGACATCGTCTCGTGTTTGGTCAACAGAGCGGAAGAGTAGCAAAACTGTGGGGCTGTGTTGTATATAAAACTTTTGAAGTTAATTTAGCTTGCATATTAGACTAAAGGAAGCAGGTATCGACTGTCTATGTTATCTAAGTATCCTACCAATATTATAAATGTGAAAATTTGTATGTCTGGATGTTTGAATATTTGATACCCAATCACACCAAAAGCAGCTGAATGGATATGGATAAAATTGGAACACAAATTGGTTATAACCTGCATTACCAGTTATGATATTTTTAATCCCAGTAGCATTTCCAGTATAAACTGACTTCTCGTCGTGCGGAAAATGTATCCAATGCGAGCTCAGCTGAAACTGGAAATGCTTAGCTTGATATGTAGCCGTGCGTACGTTCCCATAGTATATTTTTGACCTCCACGGGGACGAAACTTATAAAAGAAGCTAGTGTAGGTAATAAATACAGCTAATTGTACACTTTGAAAAAATCCTAACATGGCGATATTATAGTCATATGTTCCCGATAACACAGGGCAGTAGAATGTATGGAAATATATGAAGGCACTTTTAAATTCCTCTTTATGATAAGGTTATAACGTGCACGTATTTTCATACATTGGACGTAGACATACACGATAATGCCTTCAAGATTGATATTATAATAGCACACGATCTCAGACCACTTCAAAAATAGTACATATCTACTTTCTGAATCATGAAATTAGCAATTCAAAGCACATCGTTAATTTCCTATGTGTTATTCTTATCTACTGATGAATCATTCTCAGAAGTGGGATATAGTATAGAAAGCGAAAGTGCGCCATAAGCTAAGAACATTACTTCTTCATCATCATCCTCCTTATTTCAGTCAAGAGACGTCCACTGCTGGACATAGGCCTCCCCCAAGCATCGCCACTTCGACCGGTTCAGAATATTAAAAAGTAATCTAAATTATAGAGGTAATTTAGATTACTCCCAAGACGAACGAAGGTTTTTCGATATCGGAAAACGAATTTCTGAAACTCAAATGATGTTGGGTAGGACACCTGATAAGGCGCAGTGTACAGGTGGAGTAAGGCTATGACTTAGTGGCGTTCAAGGACTAGAAGACGAAGTGTTGGTCCTCCGGTGGTGAAATAGGTGGATGTCGAAGTTACCATGCGGGTTGAATCTGGATAATGCTGGAACAAAAGCTTTGGAATTAACACAAGAGAAAAAACGCCTATGCTAAGCAGTTCAACCTCACCTGGTTGTGAATGTCGATGGTTATGATAGGTAACATTTACTGAATTCTTAAGGTCCCATTCCCGTTACTGTAAATGCTCATGGTATATCCAATTGTATACTACAGAAATTGAAACTAGCTACTCTCATACATTCATTTCCAATCATAGACATCCAAAATATTAGTAAATAAATAAATAATCAGCTTGTATTGTCGCACTGCAGGACAAAGGACGGATAAGGAACACGATACTGAGCTCTAAGACACAAATCGTAGACGTCACCCAAAAAGCAGCCAAGCTCAAATGGGACTGGGCTGGGCATGTTTGCCGTATGTCGGATGCAATGTGGGCAAAGACCACCACAACATGGGTCCCCGAAAACGTCATACGGCATCGCGGAAGACCTAGGCGTAGATGGCGCGACGAACTCGACACCTACATAAGGTATTGGTCCTTATTGGCTCAAGATAGACTTGAATGGAAAAAGGAAAGGGACGCCTTTGCCCTGCAGTGGGACAAATATTAGTAAGTCCATGTTTATCCATAGTTATGTTTAAGTACGTTTAAAAAAATATATAGCCTACATACATACCCATGATTACGAAACCATTCAATAAATTCGCGGCCCAGATCAAAATAATTATAAATTCACAGAGCGTGTCCATTACTTCCTTAGTTAGTTCCCGCGGATGACTCACTCGCAGAAGTAGGACGGTGGTGGCCACCGCTTTAGAAAAAACATACACCTTATCTGTTGCATCAGATTGTATACAGAGTGGTTCTGTCTGGAAGTTTAACTGTTTCCGTATTAGTTAAAATTCATTTTAGTTTAGACTTAATTAAATATACTTCTTTTGTTTTCTGCTAAGATATTGTAGTGTTAATGCGTTTTTCGTTGGACTTCTGAGAAGAGTTTTAATACTTACATACTCTGAATGATTTTGGGTTGAGTTTTTTATTCTTCTACCACAAATATTTATAAATTGGTCTAAAATTGAATTACATTTAAATAATTTCAAGGCTATATTGTAAAGCCATATTTTGAATATTACAAATGCCATTTTAGTGTGTGGCATCAAAGAGTAAAGATGTAATGAACATTTGCTGTTTTCTTAAATGAAAGCAACTGGTTTTTCTCCAAGCCTTTTCAATTTTGTACATGTGTACAAGCCGTAACAGTTGATTTGCTCCAATAAAGCTAACAGCTCAACACATAGAATATCTGAGCTAATCTAGCGTCTCGTATACTTTGTGTCTAGACACAAATGACACATGTGATGAGACACAAGGCTGTCTGTGTCAACCTTGTATGTTGTGTTTGACAAGGTCGTAAAGTGGTTGAAATTGTTGGTTTGAGAATTGTTAAAGTTTTAAAAGACAAACCAATGTTGGTCGAGATTTGTTTTTATGGTAGGTAATTTGTTTCACCTTTGGTCTTTGTTAGATTTTGTTTAGTCAAAGTCGTATTGTATTACCAAAGCATATAAAGCTGACAAAACTAGAAGATAGTCCGTCTAGATTCTAGATTAAACGCTAGACTGTCAGCTGTCTCTACAGCTGACAGTCGAAGAAGAATACTTCTCTCTAGAAGTAGAGAGGGGGGAGAGGGGTTGGGGGTTTCTGTGGCAAAGAAACGATGTTATTAATTCTTTTTTTATTATCATGATCTTTTGATAAATACCACCGATTCCATCTATAAAAGTTTTATGTCAAAATTCAGATAAGTTCTGACATTTTATTATAAGTTGGAAAAATCAAACACCCTGTACAGCCGGTGCGCCTGCGCCGATGACTCACATCCCGATCGTCAAACACTCTCACGACAAAGGCATAGTGAAAAATAAATACCGACGATTTTGACCGACAACTATGAGCATGTTTGAGTACTAAACTTTATAATATATTAAGTAGATAAATATTACCTTTGATTACTTCGCTTTGTAAAGCTTTTGTTGAATTATAAATGAGGCTGTAGGAAAATACTTGTGGGAGGTTCTTAAATACAGGCACTGTTAATAAAAGTGATGCTTCAAATAACCTTTTATTTGAACTTAATGTTGAAATATTTCCCACACTACCTATTATAAGCCTCTAACATTCGTACTGCTGGGACACACACCTCTTCTCCATGAGAGCGAGTGGGTCATAGTCTAGCACTCGGGTCCAAGGCGAGTTGACTGGTGTCACTTGTTCTCTCATTTTTCGTCCTAGGACATGCTATTTCCTCACAATGTTTCCTTTCACTGTATTGAGACCAGTGCAGCAGTGCACAAAGTACAGTGGTGACAAAATAACTAGCATAAAGTAAATTGGGTTCGAATCTACAACCAACAACTTGTAAATCGCGGTCGTTACCATTAGGCCACCACTGCTCACTCTACCTAAGTGTCCCAAATAAATATACCGATTTTGGTTTTTTATATAACACTAGCTTCTGCCCGCGACTTCGTCCGCGTCAAATTTTTGCTCTCCTGACTCTTCCCGTCGCATCGAATTGCATGCCAGTTTTCGACCATTTTTCGATTTGCTGCTCCGCTCCTTTTAATCATGGCGTGATATTATATAGCCTTATAGCCTTCCTCAATAAATAGGTTACCCAACACAAAAATATTTTTTCAATTCGGTCCAGTAGTTCCTGTGACTACCGCGTTCAACCAAACAAAGTCTTCAGCTTTATAATACATATTAGTATAGATAAGGAAACATTACGCCTGTAATTCTCGTAGGGTTAGGTAGAAGTGTACATAACACCGATATTTTATCGCGTTCTTTTGATTCCCATGTAATAGCAGGCCAGCCTATTGCCATCAATCGGGCACAAAGCCAGACTGCTATTCTGCGAACTGTTACAGAGAAATTTAATATTCATCATTCAATTAGAAGTATGCTAATAAATTATTTATAGGGCAAGAAAATCAAACAGAGGGAAATAATACTTATTTTGGTGTAGTGGTGTTTTGGCAAAATCATTTTGAATGCATTTTTTTTATGTCTTCTAATATTAGGTCTTTTACCTATGAAATTGCCATTCTGCAGTACTAGCCATTTCAAATCAAAATAATTTTTGTTTGTCTAAGAATTCTAATTTCAAATTAATTTTATTTTAAAAACATGGAATTCTTTTTCCAAAAGTAGTCATTTGTTTATTGATTAGTGTTAAATTTTCGCATTTCAATCTTTTTCGTCATCATGGATACTGCAGCGTAAATTCGCTGCGGACGAAACTTTTTGGTTTCTAAATCAACCTTTTTTTGAAACACTGGCCTTTATATTTTTTTGTTCTATTTCAAATTTCGATCCTGTAAAATCTTACGCCAAAAATGTTTGCTTGTCAACTGGCAGACTGCAGATGGGAGCTGAGCGTTTCACATCAATATTCTTATTTTTCGGTACTCCCAAGTTTAAATTAACAATTTTAACTCTATAATTATATTTCTAAACCAACGTGTGTCCTATCTGGTGCTACTTTTAAAATTGAACATATTGATAAAGTTCTTTGTGCAACTCTTCCTTTTAACTGGTACGTATTACGTCTTTTCTTTTCCTTTTACTATTCTAATCTGTTCTACCGGCGATTCTCGCTAGCTATATCGAAGATTCCGCTTGTAACCTTGGTCTGACCGTCCTGTTTATTTGTCTTTAGACGACGACCATACAAGCCGAATTTCGGTTTTTCCCCCCCGACGGGCTATCAGCCGTCGGATTAAACTGAGGTCAGCGGCGGGTTGCGGACGTTTGCCACCGACGCAGAGCCCGACGCCCACATAGACGGTTGCTTGCTGCCGTCGCTGCACGCAGCACCGACTGTCCTTCTGGATTGTTTCGCCCGGCTGGTTATAAGGAACCTTTTAACTTACCTATTTTTTTTCTATTTTCCTGTAATAGATTATCTAGAAAATTTTCTATTTTTTACGCATCCCGATGTAACGTGCATTTCACGATTCAACTAGGTGTTCGTTATAAAAAAGAAACCTATAAATCGACGTGCATAGGCCTGTTTTTTAATCGATTGCAATCGTATTGGGGATAGGTCGTGCGCGAAGATAATTTCCATTAAATCTAATTAACCACTAAGTTTGACTCATCCCTCTTTTTAAACAAAACCAAATATTTTTATAGCCACATCTGCAGTCAACCATATACTTGTTTTTTATATTTTTTTATATTACTACTGTATTTTTTTTTACTTCTTTTTTCGTTGAAATTATAAAAGTGGTGTGAATATGGTGTTTTTCTTTAACCGTCTCGCTACAATACGTAAAAAATTCGAGTAATGATGGAATATGAGTACCGTCGTGGCAGCAAAGCGGCACAAGCGGCACGCAACATCAACAACGTTTACGGAGCTGACACTACAAACCAACGCACCACCTGTTACTGGTTTGCTCGCTTCCGTTCTGGAAATTTCGACCTGAAAAATGAACCTCGCGGTCGTCCGAAGATTTTGGTCGACAATGACGAATTAAAGGCGATTGTGGAAGCTGATAATGATACACAATCTACGACTGAATTGGCAGCAGCTTTCGACGTTAGCGTCAAAACAATATTGGTCCATTTGCGTCAAATTGGCAAGGTAAAAAAGCTTGACAAATGAGTGCCCCACGAACTCAATGATCGCCAGCGCGAAGTACGCGTCGAGACGTGCCTTGCACTGCTCAACAGACACACAAATGAAGGAATGTTGAACCGCATTGTTACCTGCGATAAAAATGGATTCTGATTGATAACCGCAAGCGCTCAGCAAGTTGGTTGGGTCCTGGTTCAGCACCTAAACAATGCCCTAAACGAAAACTTACCCCTAGAAAAGTGATGGTCACTGTTTGGTGGTCTAGCGCCGGTGTGATTCATCACAGCTTCTTACCAAACGGGGTGAGCATTACTGCAGATGTGTACTGTGAAGAACTGAACTCAATGATGGGGAAGCTGGTACATCTCCAACCAGCATTGGTCAATCGCTCGTCTCCGCTGCTCCTGCACGACAACGCGCGACCTCATACTGCATAGCAGACGGTCTCCAAGTTGCAAGAACTGGGGTTGGAAGCTCTCCGTCATCCGCCCTACTCACCAGACCTTGCGCCTACAGACTACTACTTTTTCCAGAATTTGGATAACTTCTTGGCGGGAAAAAAAATCAATACCCGAGAGGCAGTACAAAATGCCTTTGAAGAATTTGTTGCCTCCCATCCAGCTGATTTTTTTAAGAAGGGCATCAATAAACTGCCACTGCGTTGGCAAAGATGCATTGATTTCATGGGTGATTATTTCGATTAATATAAATAAAAAATACATGAAAAAAATTCGTTTAACTTTTTTCATACAAAACGGCATTTTCATAGGTAAAGACCTATTTTTATGTAAAAACATAGTGTATCTAAAAACAGTTTTTTTATTTGTTTAAAACACATACAAATATCATCACAAGCTCACCTAGTACAATAGTGTAGTTATACTTAGTTGTAATAGGTTACAGAGCTAAGATAGAACCTAAATCAAAGAGAGCTGACGTGGCTCAAAAGGCTGCTCAACTTAACTGGGCAGGGTGTTTGGCTGACGCATGCAGAAAAAAACTGTGAGCGCAAATAGCGTAGAACTGAAACAGTGAGGCAAGGCATGTAGGAGATGGCGGGAAGAGCTGGACAGGTTCCGTCAAAACGGGAAAGAGGACACGGGCTCGCGAAATAAGGAAGGAGTAGGGGATGCCTTTTCCCAGGAATGAGACAGCGTAGTATTATTATCATGCAGCAACCATGGGTTACCTATTCGCCATTTGAGCATTCGATTTTTCTCTTTGTAAAAGCAATAAAAGACAGATACAGACAGTTTGATTGTAACTGAGACATTTAATTTTTTATTTCGCACTAAAATTCTAACAGCACATCTCCCATTATGGCATAGAAAACATAACTTTTTAATCTTCAATTTCACAGTAAAACCCATTGACATCAACATTGTATTTTATCTTCTGAAGTCCGAAAAAAATTACGATGTAATTCATCATTACGAAATTTTATTTGAAATAACGGTTTAGAGCGTGACGTTTAGAATGTTGCCCTATTTAACGATTCAAAACGTCAACGGACAATAGTGTTGCCAGTTTTATGTGTCGTAAATCAAAACTAACATAAATTTAGTTTCGACTCGTTATTTATTAGCGTTTTATTATGAGAAAACGTTAAAGATCGTACTTTTTATGGTTTTTATTTGGTTTTAAAAGCGTAAGTAAATGTACGTGTAATGTTTAAAAGTTAAACGCGGTGAGATCAACGCAGTGATTTTTAACTTTGAACCGTTTCATAGATGGTTTTTTTATTAGTGAAATTATATTTCTTGTCTCTACAATACCAATTATTATTATTATTTGAATTATTGTGCTCACATTCACAGGTAGGGACTATCTAGGTATATTTTTTCTCTGTTTCGCCGTTACTTTTAATGACAATCATTTTAAATACTTTATGCTGCCTACTCAAATATTTTTTTGATATTGTTCTTGAAATTGTTAAGCTCCTTAAGTTCTTAGTTGAGCTGCATGATTACCGACAACTGCGTGCTCTGATTGGACAGGTCCACTCAGTCTGTGTGTTTCTTTCCTCAATTACAATTTCTTTCAGAAATCTACATAGTCTTCACATGGTTTGGCCAAGATTATATATGGAACTAGCTTCTGCCCGCGACTTCGTCCGCCTTAAATTTCTTGTTCCCCCGACCCTTCCCGTCGCGTCGAATCGCCTACCCGTGCGATTTTCCCCGTTTTTGCAACATTTTTCATTACTGCTCCCCTCCTCTTGGTTGTACCGTGATGTTATATAGCTTGTAGCCTTTCTCAATAAATAGGCTACCCAACACAAAAAGAATTTTTCAATTCGGATCAGTAGTTCCTGAGATTAGCGCGTTCAATCAAACAAACAAACTCTTCAGCTTTATAATTATAATATTATACATATAAAAGTATACTATAATATTATATAAAAGTATAGTATAATATTATATAAGAGTATAGTATAGATGTAAAAGAAGCCTCTGAGTTTGTTTCGTCCTTTCTTCTCAGAGTAGTCAGAAACGCTGACCTAATGTAGTTTAAAAAATACGATTGACGTGTAAAAAGTAATCATTAGTTCATTTTCATTCACAACTGTCATTTTGTACCTACTTTCTAATTTTACCAGCAGTACCTTTTGACAATTACGTTTTACCTAAAGGCACTACATTTGCGCCCAAAAATCCAAGGATATCACACATCAATGTTATAAATAGTTATGCTAATTAAAATTTGAAGGTAGCGCAGTGAAGTCGACATTCCATCTAAAAGATCCCCTTGTCTGTGAGTGTCAATGAATTTTTGACCGCTATCTTTCCACAAACATCCATTAACTTAACCCAAGTCCGTAACATTACGCGTGTATTCCTTGAAGGGTTAGGCAGAAGGTTACACGGGGCTGGCGCAATGCAGTTTGCTCAAGGTACACCACCTTACTGCACTTGTTCATTGCCGCGCGTTTCCTATGTCACTTATCAAACGCTGACATTATCATTTCAGCTTGAAGATGACAACTGGACAGAGACCTTCCCAATTTGGGTGGGCCTGCCATAATCACCACGCTTGGCAGGTGACTTGGCGATCGTAGTATGAAGGTAAAATGCATGGAGAATACTGCTGCCCATTCTCTAGTAAGTCCTTTAGTCGCCTCTTACGGAAAGAAATGGCATGGTACTATTCTTTACGTCCGACACCACACGGAGTTTTACCTAACGGCACTATATTTTTTCACAAAAAACTGACGATATTCAGCCCTTGAAACCCATGCTAATTTAATTTCGAAGGCATTAAAGACGACATTCCTTCAATCTAGACCCAAGTTATTGACTAATGTGTCAATGACCGTTCGTCCGCTACCTTCCCACGAACTTACATCTAAATCAATCTGCCTAGTCTTTTCCCAACTATGTTGGAGTCGACTTCACCAATATTTTACATAGAGTGGACTGCCTATCTGATCTTCACAACCTAGCGAGTGGGTAAAACGATACCCCTAGGAAAGACCGGTTGTCTGAGTATCAGGCTTTGGACGACCCTAAGACTATTAAAAATCCATAAATGACAGCCGGGACCAACGGCTTAACCTACTTTTTGAGGCGCTGAGGAGTCTTCCAGACCGTATTTCGGCCACGGCGGCCAATCTCAACGGAGACTAGACATCGGCGCGGGAGGTATTATAGAGTAAAACTGTATGCGCAGACACAAGAGCACTCACTCTTCCCTCGCTCTCATAACCCAATGGGGCGGCAATCCTACACGACCGCAGAGAGATCAGGCGTAGGACCAACGGCTTAACGTGCTTTCCGAGGCACGGGGTTATCACTCCGCCAACTTTCAAACTCCGAGCTGCTACTAAGAAATTCCTAATGGAAAAACCCAGCAACACTTTGCCCGACCCGGGAATTGAACCCAGGACATATTAAGATATTCACTCATCCACGCTTCAACCGTGGCAAACATAGCTTAACCTAATCGATCGATCCGTGCGGCTTCTAAATTTAATTTAACCTCATCAGCATTATCTGCCAAACCTTATCCCAACTATATTGGGGTCAGCTTCCAGTCTAACCGTATGCAGCTGAATACCAGTATTTTACATGGAGTGACTGCCTATCTGACCTCCACATCCCAGTTACTAGATAACACCTCTTGGTAAGATTGGTTATCATACTTTTCGAGCTTCTGACAACCTGTCACGACTATCAATTTAGTTTGACCTAACGGCACTATATATTTACTTACAAAAACTCGAGATCATTTAGCCCTTTAAACATGCATCATGCTAATTTTTGATCGAAGGTAGCGAAAACAACATTCCTTCAGTCTAGATCTTCTGTCATTGACGAATATGTCAATGACCAGTCGACCGCTACCTTTCAAGGAACTAAATGTAGGCAAAAAAAATGTTGTTTCCAAAGGGTGAACAAACCCTATTCAGGCTAAATACTTTGGAGTATTAAAATTGTCTACAGCAACAAGGCAATGTACTCGATCTTAGGTCGGGGATAAAGTTTTGGCTTATTTTTATATGAATTCAAGATTTTTTGTTTATAGTTTATTTACGTCTGGTTAAAATATACATGTCATCTTGTTCGATATCTTATTGCTATTTTAGGTAGTGATATAATCTAACTGCTAGAGAAATTTTGGGATTTGTGATACAAAAACTGCGATAATTTGTTTTGACAGTCGTCTCTTGACGGAAATCTGAAGAGACTGAAACAGAAGGAAATCTGAGGGTGTAAGGTCAGGGCTAGCTCCTGCTTTGGAAGTGGGTGTCGTAAGAGGCGATTATGGGAATTACTAGGGAATGCGCAGAAGCGTACTCGAACCATTTGACCACCATGCTGCGATCGCCAACCCGCTTGCCAAGCGTGACGATTATGGAAAATTCTCCCATTTTTGGATGAAACCTATGTCCAGCAGTGGACGTCTTTCGGCTGAAATGATGATGATGATGAATCGTGGTCTCTAAATGTTTGCTAAATGGATAAAGATGTGTGGTCTGGCGTTATCATGATGAAAAATCACATCCATTCTGTTGATCTCTTCTGACCATTTTTCTCAGTTTCTTGTTACGTTATTTGTGGTTTGAAATTAACCTCAACTGTCAAAATTAAAATATCTTTTAACTGATTTGAAATAAGAATTTTAGGAGTGTGTATTTAATTATCTTCTAAGCGTATCGATGGCAAAAAGAACAAGCGTCTTTGGCCCCAAATTCACCTGTGCGAACACTGATGCAGTTCTGAGGGTATCAACAGCACAGCTGACAGACTATGCGGTGCAGGATGGAAGGTAGGTTATGCTCTGTGGGGAAATGCCACATAGGCTTGCTTACTTGAGATCTGGGCCTTCCGTGTACCCCCATTTGTGGAAATTATCATTACACTGGCCAACTTGGGTTCGAAGTTTATTTAAAGATTTCCAAATCAACCACGGTAACGCGTGCCAAGTTCGAAGGCACTCATATGGTGTGATAAAATTGACAGAGGGCTTATTCAGCTCCTGCCACTGGTAACATCTCGCTATGCAGGCATAACTATTGGCTAACCGCACCCAAAAACCAAATACAAGCAATAGATTCGTAAGTGGCACTAAAAATTTGCATTCTCAGGAACGGTATATAATTCATTCGTTAATATTTTAACAAATACATTTTAAACAGACTCTATCATTATCGCACTTGTCTATATATTTACATTAAAAAATCGATGAGATTCTCATTAGTTCAGTTCATTGGCTGGCTCTAAAACAAAGATCACATTACGAAACACTCAGTTTACAAATGAGTTCAAATATACGTACTGTTTGCTGAAGATAACTGGGGTTTGTGGGTTAAGTTTCAAGCTGAAGCGAGTTTTAATGTTTGTGATGTTATTCTCTTCATATGTATTTAAAGCTTCTTTTCAAGGTTTCATTTTAATGGAAACTGAGGAAAGAAATATGTGGTACCTAGTTATTTTTTAAGATTTTTGTAAAATGTTTTTTTTTTCCACTAAATACACTGGTCAACAAGGTTTTTGCCCAATGATAATGACTTGTAATATCATGAAGTACGCACCAACTACTCATCAACCATATACGTTTCGCAGCTGGCTTAGCTCGAATTTTTGAGATTATGCTCATGGTGTGCACGTTGAAATTTGTATTCGCTGCGCGCGACCACAAACATGTTCTTGCTTGTTGAATGGACTATCTCCTAATGAGTGTGATATACAAATACAAACTAACAGAACACTTTGATTGAACATGTATATTGTTATATCTGTAGCTAACAAATGGTCAGAATTGTGTATTAAGTGAATTTTACCTGTTTTAATTGAATTTTGTATATTTGTTTTCATTTATATCGATTTGTATCAAAGTATTTCATCAATATAATGCCTCGTTGTTGTTTAAGTAATTCAGACAATTACTGTTACGTGTACGGTAATTTTACTACGAAAGAGAAGAATGAAAAATTAACTCCTATTTCTCTTAACCACGAAAGAGATGCTTTTCAAAAACGGAAAGAAAAGTTCACAAAAAAATTCAGATGCAAAATTATAGGTAGGGATTTTTATTGGACCTCACATACGAGGGTTGATTAAGGACAATACATTTAATAGTCAATTAAATAAAAAAGAGAGTAAGGCTTATAAATTTATGATACAAGTTTTTACTAATTTCATCAGAAATGTGAGAGCTCAAAACTATAAAAAACTTCTGAAAGATATGATTGAAGCCTTGCATGCTATTGGCTGTAAAATGTCCCTCTAAATACATATTTTGAACTCACATTTAGATTTTTTACCTCAAAATATTGGAGTCGTTAGCGATGAGCAAGGTGAGCGTTTCCACTAGGAAATAGCGGGCGTGGAACGGCGATATCAAAGAAAGTGGAGTCTTACTTTGCTAGCAGATTATAGTTGGACGTTAAGAAAAGAAGCTGTAGATCTCAATTATAAAAGAAAAAGTAGTTCAACTGTACACTTTTGAAATTATTAAAAATTATTCATGTAAATATTTTTTTTACTGGGTGCTAAGTCTTTATATTGATATCCACAAAAAACCCGAGCTAACCAAGACGTAAAAATAGTATCACTGTGAATGTTTTTAATGCTCTTTTAAAATCAGTTCAACTTATTTCATGGGCTTACAAAAGTAAGTTTTTTGTTGACCAGTGATATTAGAAGGTGGCCGCGTAATTGAGAAAAACAGGGTTTCCAGGTTTTTCAATTTAGGAATAGTCTAGCTCCAGTGTTTTTTTAACTCCGATATGTTGTTTGCAAAATCACAGTGATTGATTGTAGTCAGAAAGTTTGTTGGACTACTTCATCTACCCTGTTAAAGTACCAGGTTAGGCATTTTTGTGGGATTGTCTTATATAATTTTGACGACCAATAAGTGCTGATTCTCATCCTAAAATAGTTTGAATAAATGACTTTTCATTTCGATTTTTCAGATAAAATTTATCTGTGAGATGAAAACGCTCTCACAATCGCTTATACTTTGAACCACCAAATCAACAGATAAAAAAGTATGAGCCAACTCGAATTTTAATAATAACTTCTTTGTACAAGTTAACAGCTTTTGAGCTTTTATGGCGACATCTATCGGCGTTAATCGTGTTGTAAATGATAAGGGGCCAGTTTTTCTTTGTTCTGCGGTTTATTGACACATCGATATACCACGGTGATTCATTAGTTACAATGAACTTTTCAAACAGTTTCGAGAATATGGAAGAATATTGTAGTTATTAGAGATACGTAGAAACTGCTTTGCGTTTAGTGGGCAGTTAATTAAAATCGTAGGAATTGTGCTTTTGTGGAATTATTAATAAGATTACTATGAAACGCAATAAGCTTTCTATCTACAAAGTAAAGTGTGATACTTTGAAATAATAACGAATTATTGTTTACAAATGCAATCTCGCAATATAGAAAGTTTTTTTTTTTTCAATTGAATCTTTTAAGGCCGATAGCGACTCTATCAGAACAATTTCTATGAAGACTTCATGGAAATTTACCTTCTACTCTGACGACTAAGAAAGACCGAAACAAACTCAGAGGCCTCTTTTGAAGTCCAGTAATAATTTTTGTGAGATAGATAGGTGTTTGAACTGGTATTTTGAGGAAAGAATCACACAGATTGAGTGGAACTCTCCAGTCAGCGCAAGTACTTGTCACTTATCGTATTACACAACTTGGAACTTAAGGAGCTCAACAATTCGACAAACAAAACCAAAGACATTTGGGCAGGCCGCATAAATTACTGAAACTGCCAGATCATGATTACAACTAACCGAGAAAAAAAAACAATACAATAAAAAAGTATACTTAAACTTAGAGTAAATTAAGGCTACTTACTTGCTGCCAGGGTTGCAGATTTGTTCGAGAGTTACCGTGGCCCTCAACTGGCGGAACATGGATTTTAGTCAGTAAAAGTCTGACACGTCCTTCCGCTCCGCCCAGAGAGAGACGTCATTTGATGATTTTCCATCCAAAAAAACCGGCCAAGTGCGAGTCGGACTCGCGCACCGAGGGTTCCGTACAAACCTGTAGGTATTTTCGGTTTAAAAATATATATATTTTTTAATTTTTACATTTCAGTTGATTGAATGTCAGGTAAATTGCGGTTTACGATTTATGACGTTTTAAAAAAAAACTACTCACTCGATCTCGTTCAAACTAATTTTCGTTGGTAGTTTACATGGTAATGTACATCATATATTTTTTTTAGCTTTGTCATTCTCTTATTTTAGAAGTTACGGGGGGGGGGACACACATTTTACCACTTTGGAAGTGTCTCTCGCGCAAACTATTCAGTTTAGAAAAAAATGATAATAGAAACCTCATTACCATTTTTGAAGACCTATTCATAGATACCCCACACGTATGGGTTTGATGAAAAAAAACATTTTTGAGTTTCAGTTCTATGTATGGGGAACCCCAAAATTTATTGTTATTTTTCTATTTTAGTGTGAAAATCTTAATGCGGTTTACAGAATACACCTACTTACCAAGTTTCAACAGCATAGCTCTTATAGTTTCGGAATAAAATGGCTGTGACATACGGACGGACAGACAGACAGACAGACAGACAGACAGACAGACAGACATGACGAATCTATAAGGGTTCCGTTTTTTGCCATTTGGCAACGGAACCCTAAAAAAGGCTATTTAAGTAGGTAAATCTATAAGGTAGTTAGGTGCCACAATGAAATGCGCATTGCCTTCTCACTATAATTCGATCGTGATTGATAAATCTGACCTTTCATTCCTTCGATTTCGCATTCCTTATCTGTTTAGTCATCCTTACCTCTGGCTTTATTGCTGTCTGAATCATAGGAGATTAACCTCTTAGATTTTTCAATGGAATGCTCGGATCAATTAATACTATGGCTAATATTATTTGGTCAAGTCGTGCAAGAATGAATGTTTATAAAAAAAAAAAATTGTGAATTATATCTCGCAAGTTAACCTATGAGGTAGTAGCCTGCTTATAAAGGTCTCAAGCCAGGGCTAAACAACTTAAAACTAGAGCCCAACCTAAGGGCAACCCCAGTGAGATACAGCGCGTAGTGTTCCACGCGCGCCTCTTTGATGAACGGGGGGAAGTTTAACATCTCACTTCCCCCCCTAACATGAAGAGGCGGGCTGGCACCAGTCGCGGATCGCGGACAATACATTAGATCCCGTGGTCCCCGACGTAGGTGTGGGACGGAACACCGGGGTGGTTTTAGTCAGTACGAGTCTGACAGACCCCTTCACCCACCCCCGAGCGGAGGACATCCATGAGGATTTCCACCTCGATATCTAAAAAAAAAGGACAACGCTGGTAAAGAGCAGCTAGAGACGGGCTGAATCGGAATGACCAAGAATGAATCTTGCAAAACATTTATATATTGGTGCTGAATTTGGCTTTAAAGCGCTCGTGTCTAAATAATAACAGACGGACAGGTCGATTGAAGATTCCAAGGCTTTTCGCGGTCGATTCATAGGTGGATGATAATCCATTAATTATATCGAAAACCATTTGTAGTTCTTATTACGGGTTGTATGAAACCGAAAATTTTAACAACCAGTACCAAGGAATGTATTACCCAATCTCTGGGTTATGTACCTCAGATGGGCAGTCACTCCTTATGAAATACTGTTATTCAGCTGCATCCGTTTAAACTGAATGCCGACCTTAACATAGTATAAAAATCTATACTATATATCTATACTATACTATACTATAATATTGTATTATAAAGCTGAAGAGTTTGTTTGTTTGATTGAACGCGCTAATCTCAGGAACTACTGGTTCGAATTGAAAAATTATTTTTGTGTTGGGTAGCCTATTTATCAAGAAAGGCTATAGGCTATATAACATCACGCTACAACTAAGAGGAGCGGAGCAGTAATGAAAAATGTTGCAAAAACGGGGAAAATTTATTCCTTTTGAGAGTTTCCGTTGCGTGCGCTGCGTAAACGGTGAAAGTAACGTAAAAATCATGTATGACGGAATTGTTCCTTTTAAAAAGTTAAAAAAAAAAGTCCGCGAGAGCATATGTCTATCTTTTAAGGTTGACTCACTATAACTCAAAAGGAGCGAGCAGCAACGAAAAATGGACGAAAACTAGCAGGCAAATCGATGCGACGGGAAGGGTCAGGGGAGCAAAAATTTGACGCGGACGAAGTCGCGGGCATAAGCTAGTAATATCATAAAGCTGAAGAGTTTGTTTGTTTGTTTGATTGAACGCGCTAATCTGAGAAACTACTGGTCCGAATTGAAAAAATATTTTTGTGTTGGGTAGCATATTTATCGAGGAAGGCTATAGGTTATATAACATCACGCTACAACCAAGAGGAGCGGAGCAGAAATGAAAAATGTTGCAAAAACGGGAAAAATCGCACGGGTAGGCGATTCGACGCGACGGGAAGGGTCGGGGAAAAAGAAATTTAACGCGGTCGAAGTCGCGGGCAGAAGCTAGTGCTACATAAAATTATTGTTTCTGATGATTTCGGCACTAGAATAGACTTGAAGTAAGTAAGATGGACATCGCCATCAAAAATAGGCAGATAGAAATCAGCATAACATACTAACAGTAGTATGGCGATTATGGTAACTTCTCCCTCTTCCCCTTAAGAGATGCCTATGTCTAGCGATGGTAAACAACATTCATTGCGTTAATTACGTTGTTGAGCATGCAAATTTTTTGACCTTGAGAAGCAATGGATGTGCTCCTTCAGAATAATTCAGATACAGATTGATAGTGTGTCACGAAATTAGGATGCCGGATTGTATGAAAGATGATAATTATGGCTATAAAGAAAGTGGACACAAAGGTGATGGTTCCTAGGATTGATAAGTATGGAAATGTTTTTAGCACTGACACTTCAAATGTGCTTCAAATCCACAAAAGTAGCTTATACATCACCATCATCATCATCAGGCCATAACAATCCACTGCTATATATAAGCCTCTCCAATTGCACGCCATTCAGCTCGATTTTCGGCAACTCTCATCGAGCTACTACAAGCCACCCTGTGAAGATCGTCGCTCCACTTAGCCTGAAGGCGTCCTACCTTACATTTGCCGATTCGCGGTCTCCACTCAAGAACACGTCTACCCCAACGGTAATCGTTCATCAAGTAGCATAAATACACTTCGAAGGAAATGTTCCAATTATGTTAATAGGTCTAGTTCAAAACACATAAAAATATAATAGTTGTATGAGTAGATAAAAACACTGTTTTAAAACTAATTACAAACTATAGTAGATGATTTAGAAACAATATTTATGATTCATAATAGTCTATTGTCTCTGGTTTTACTTACAATTAGCATATATTATTATGCCATTAGACAAATTACTTGTCGCCTAGTGGTCATAATTTTTAAGGCGTGGACTAAAATTGTTATAGTTTTAAATTATAGAGTCTTAGCTAGAACTCATGTAAATTATTGTAATTAGTTAAGCGTATTTAAGGACATCATAAAAAAAATATTCAGATGCTTTAAGCAAAATACATCCATTCGTTTTGTAATGGGCGTACTGCTAGGTAGGTACCTACTAATTTATGTGTTAGTTAAAAATTACATATTTAACAACAAATTTGTATTCCACGAAAGGTTAACCAGAGATTTACCTATACTACTCCGACATTAGCTAGTTATATTTAAGTCCCATATAACATGGGGGTAAGTCTATTGCCATGAACGGGGCACAAATCTAAACACCGGACTGTTAGTGAGAAATTCCAGATGATACCCAATAACACTTTATCCAATTCGGGGATTGAATCGAGGACCTCATACTCAGCAGTAGCGAATTGCAAGAACTAGACCAACGGATGAGAGCACACACTAGTACACTATAATATCTTCCGCGTTGATGGCTAGTTTTTGTTGAGATTGACCGCCATAGCCGAAGTACTGTCTGGAGGACCATTGAAGATCGCACAGGAGTTGAAGAAATAAGTTCCATAACCAAGGTGAAAGACACAATATAGAAAGTAAGACAGTTGAAATGGAGATGAACGGACACATAACAAGAGACAATATTGAGAAAAAATATGACAGTGATTTTTTCCGTTTACCATCGCGTGGTTTCCAAAGTAACTACGAGTCCGACATTGCTAATTCTGTAGAATTGTATGTTAGTGTTAATTGTATGTTCAGAATTATGTGTTTGGAATTGTGTGTTAGTATTTCAGTAATTGAGATTTTATTCAAATGTGTGTATATGATATCGACACTACTAACTTTTAGTACCTAATACTTTCGGGTAAAATGTAGCGCACTGTGCTTCTTATTATAACATCTTATTGTAATGTTTAACCTAAAACGAATAAATGTGATTTGATTTGATGGTAAAAGGAAAAGAAGCACAAAAATTGACTGATAACATTAGGAATGTTGGAGAGGCTATTTGGTCAATGAGGGCTAAAGATAGAAAGAACTGGAAACAGCTGGAAAAGGGCTAAGTGTCACAAGACACGCTGATCACTTAACCGGAAAACTGGATGTGTTAGTTTAAAGGTTAGTCTTTTTATTCATTATATGTATGTTTAGTTTCTGTAATAAAAGCGTAAAACTAACATAATAACCGTATAGCGTATACCGTAGAGTTGGAAGGCCTCCCACAAGGTGGACCAATGACCTTATGAAGGCCGTAGGAATCCGCTGGATGCGGGAAGCACAAAACCGGTTGAAGTGGCGAAGCTTGGCTAAGCTTCCCCGGCCTATGTCCAGCAGTGGACGTCTTACGGCTGAAATGATGATGATGAATATAATAATCCGCAGGGCAGCATGTGGCGAGCTATTGGGGAGTAGCGACCCCACAAACCCTCAGACAAATCTCCAGAGAGAAGTCTTGTTCCTCACCTCTGAGTTTGCCTTTATTGGCCGGTTGGAGTGAACACTGACGAAGTTCGGAGCCAGGTCCCGGGGTCCCGAACTGTTGTCACATATAAAATCATATTATTTGTCTGGCCTGTTAGTCTAGTGGTTAGTGACCCTGAGTGCTAAGACTGAGGTCGTGGGTTCGACTCCCACCCAGGACAAATCTTTGTGTGATGAGTACAATCATTTGTTCTGTGTCTGGGTGTAATTTATCTATAATATGTATATATTTAGAAATATATAAGTATACTAGCTGACCGTATAGACGTTGTCCGGTTTCCTAAAACTTGATAGCAGCGCCACCTACCGGCACCAATGTGTGAATCTAAATCATCCAGGGTGCCACCCAAACGCATACAAAAAAATCCATTCAAATCGGTTCAGCCGTTTAGGAGGAGTTCAGTGACATACACACGTACAGTAGAATTATATATACAAAGATTTATTATCAGTGGTCTGGTTACCATAGTACAGGCTTTGCCTAGTTTGGGATCAGATAACGGTGCGTTGATTGTCCTTAGATATTATTAAGATATAACATTAAAGAAATATCTATGCAATTGTTTGTGTTTCATAATGGCTAAAATACGGAATTGAAATTGTTTTTTTTATATTTAGTTCATGTAAGGAAGGCTGTAAATTCACATAACCGTCCATTTTATGTGTTTTTATTTTGTTTTTAATTTAATTCTACTTTATTTTTATTTTATTTGTATAATTGTTTTTACTTTTGCATGCCGTAAGGTAGAGTGTGCTGGAACTGTCTTTACAATGTTAACATTCTATTTTGTACCCACATTCATGGCAAATAAATGATTTCTTTCTTTCTTTCTTTCATTGTCAAGTCGTAAAACGCGTGCAAAGGAGGAGCGGGTCGTACTAGATAAAAAGTCATAAGTATTGGAATTTTCCATAATTTTCCGTGTTACATGCCCGTATCCGCATGTCTGAATCATTCCGAACAATAGCGACCTTCATGAAAAACAATGACATGCAGTGACATAGTTTTTGTTTATGGATTTATGTCTACGCGTATGCGACCTCGTCACACTGTGCGGGAGTTCAACTTATAAGGTGATAAAGATATATTATAACATAAGCAGAGGTCGGAGTAGGTAGATTGAAATGGGATCGATGATCTGGCACGTATGTATTAGTATGGATATGCCTCCGGGATTCCGGGATTTTGAAATTAATTTCAAATGTTGTAATGTGTAGAATAAAGAATACATCAATATGAAAAAGAAACGTTTAACCCTTTTGCTGTTTTTTTCGGCCTTCTACAGTAAAAAAAAACCATTTAAAATTTTTCTCCATCACATTTTATAACTTTCTAATGTAGTACCTGGTTTAAAAGTCCTTAATTTCACAATATTTGATTAAATCCAGTAAGCACTAAAAAGAAATCCCGGAAAAAAGGCTTATCCATGGTGTGATTTCTATGACTATTTATGAAGCGAGTACGTAAAATCAATCTACCTACTCCGACCACTGATCATAAGTGACAAGATAAAAATGCTTAGAAACATGCTGGTCCTGCTCCATAGATCTAGACTCTAGACAAAATCAAACTGGTTGCCAATTGAAATGTATAATTCATTATTTTTTACATTAATTTAGGTACGCTCTGTGATTTGGTAATCACAGAGAGTACCTAAATTAATATAACTGACTGATTACTTGATATTATTCTTGGAACATCGTATACTTACTTTTACCATGTTTGTAAATATTTGAGTACCATGTCCATTTTTCGTTGCTGCTCCGCTCCTTTTGATCGTAACGTGATGTTATACATATATGTCTATAGCCTTTCTCAATAAATAGGCTACCCAACATAAACATATTTTATAATTCGGACTAGTAGTTTCTGAGATTACCGCTTTCAACCAAACAAACAAACTCTTCAGCTTTATAATATTAGTATAGATTGCTCCATTTTTAAAATTCGTTTTACCTACCGTGGTATAGTTATTTTATTATAGGGGCACATACAATTATTTCATGAACGTATCTTATGTAAAACATTTTAAAAGAGTAACGGTGGAGTTTATTGCCCATTCTTCTCCATACGAAACTGCCTTTTGGAATAGTTGACTGGAATAAATTCTATTTTGAAGTAAATGTGTGTTCCTTTTATGTGCCTAAAATTTGAAATAAATGTTTTGACTATGACTTTAAATGTAAGTTATACAAGGTACGAGGCTCTTTTGGCACGTGGCTTAATGCGGAACTAACGCTGCCTTGTTTATTTAATACATATTACAAAACAATTGCACTTAATTTTTACTAACAGCGCTCCCCGGTCAATGTCAATCAGGCGCCAAAAGATTCTGATAATATATACGT
The DNA here is from genome assembly GCA_932294355.1 of Aporophyla lueneburgensis. Taxonomy (NCBI): domain Eukaryota; kingdom Metazoa; phylum Arthropoda; class Insecta; order Lepidoptera; family Noctuidae; genus Aporophyla; species Aporophyla lueneburgensis. Next base: position 21,510,589 of record OW028758.1, on the reverse strand, counting down.
AAATAACAAATAAAAAAGGAGCAATATTTTCCAAGATACACTACAACCGGTTTTTCATTTTTGCCAACTTAGTGTTAAGTTTTCTTTTACTAACAATTCACGGTATAGTTTTAGATAAAGAATGGCCTAGGTAGAGTCAGTTTTTATTCTTTATTTTATTGATGCATAATATGCATGAGAGTAGTGGTGGGCCAGTGAAAACGGCCGCGACTTACAAGTTCTTCGTCGTAGGTTCGAACACAGACGGTTTACTTTGTATAAATTATTTCATCACCACTGATCTCAAAACGGTGAAAGTGTTCTTTCACCGTTTTGAGATCGTGAGGAAAACGACATTTCCTAGACCAAAAATTCGAAGATATGTGACATATAGCAACCCGTACAGGGCCCCATGGTGGATTACCTAGCACTCCCTCTCACAGAGAGGAGGCCCTTGTCCCAGCAGTTAGAACATTTTAGGCTGACAATGATGCATGAGAAGTCATTATCAGTTTAAATGTTGAGTCACACATTAAACTGATAGTCAAATATAGTCATTTTTGAAAACTATAGGACGCAACCCTTTGCTGCCAAATAATCTACATCCAGACATCGAATTTCCGAACCTATTTCATATACCATAAAGTTCAAATTCGTAAAACAAAATCTACAAAAAGGAATTGGAACTAATCGATCAATGATGGATGTATTGAAAATCGCAGGTGTGCGCATGATTCGACTTTTTTGTCGAACTTTTGTCGATCCATTATACTGTGACTATAGTATTGTCATCGTATTGATTTGAATACGTGACGTTTATTTTGTATGTGTGATTTACGATTTTGAGCTCTATTTTTACGATGTAAAAGTGTGTTTTGTTATATCATTAAAAATAGGGTTATTCGTTGAACATGACATGGTGGTATCCAAATTATTTAAGCATGATTTTAAAACATGGTTATCGATGTCATTTATCTAACAACACTATCACACATTTCGGATGTGAAAATAGTGTCTTATTACGCAGTAAATGCTATATTCTGGGAATACCTGATCATGCATAAAATTAATTTTGGTGTTTGAGAAACAAATAACTCCGTTTATATTCCTAGTATTAAGTCATAAAGGACAGAGATTTCTGTACTAGTTACATTGTTTCTGGAATATAAGAAATCTTAAAACAGATATTTTTAATAACAAAATTTAAAACAGGCTTTCTAACTTTCATCAACTTTAAAATTGCTACAAAAATTCTTAAAATCAAAATCAAAAGGCATTTATTTATTTAGACTCAGAGTCAATAATTTTTGAACACCAAAATTACATAAGACAGTCTCCCAAAACGCCCGCCCTTCACTACTTCCTAGTGCTTTAGCTTGGAAGAAGAAGTGGCGCAACAAACTCTCCAGCAGCACTGCTATCTGTTACTATGACGGTTTTATGATTTCTTATATTATGGATGAAACAGAGGTAGTAATTAGTACGCTTCATAATAACATGACACCACACACTCAACTAGCAAACACCATCATACACGACTTCATACAAATTCAAAACAAAGCATTACGGTGCATCGCGCAGTTCTAATTAAATAGCCTGTAAGTGAGAATCATATTTCAGCAGTCGCTTCTGCGTCGAGACGTAAGCTGACGAGCAAATATTACGCTTGCTAAACAATAGACTGGGTTGTACTGTAGGTAGATAAAGTTTTAGAGGAAAATGTATAGAATACTAGATTCTGTTTGTGAATCCGTCCGTTATATAGCCCGTAAGACTCAGCTATAGGGTAACTTTCTTTCAGGGAAATCATTTTTGAATTCAGCAGTAATTTCGTATATTATTACCTCCTATACCCAAACTAACAAACATTACCTCTTTTTGATTTAAAATTAGTGTAGATGTTCCGTGAGGTGTCGGACGTACAGATTAGCACCATCTGGGTGTCGTAAGAGGCGACTAAAGGACGTACTAGAGAATGGGCAGCAGCGTTCTTTATGCATTTTACCACCATACGGCGATCGCCAATCCGCCTCGCCTCGCCAAGCGTGGCGATTATGGCAACCAGGGTGAAATGATGATGATGATGATCATGAATGTACATAACTTCGTGATATGATAGATACCGTCCAAAAGGATAGGTTCCGATTTCTACGAAGCTGTGGGTTAAAGCTTATTTCATTATATGTATTTTACCTACTCCAACATTGATAAAAACTACTTGTAAACATAAACTGACTGAGACTAAAGGGTAGGTACTTGAAAAGGTAAAAAGTGTGCGAGTGTCCTACTTGCACACTTCTTATCTTTGGTAGTTTTGGTGTCACATGGATTTTCTTGCTAGGTCCTCGCCATAGGAAACGACAATTTATAACCACCTAACTTCTTTCGTTTCAAAAGTGCCATTGTAGGTTTATTCTACTTTTACTATACGAGAATGTAAAAATTTGTATGTTTTTAATCAGTTACGCAAATATGGCCGAACTCATTACCATGAAATTTGAAAAATAGATAGACTATGGACCTCTATGACCTGGATTAGCACATAGGATTTTCATCCCGGTAGTATGAAGTCCTGTGGAAAAAATTACGACCTCGATGCGGGCAAAGCCGCTAGCAAAAACTAGTGTGAAATGAAATCTTTTTATTTCAATGATCAAGTTGCTAATGATGACACATAGAGTCAGATTTGCATCACCCTATTAGAATAAATTCTTCGGATGCACAAAAAAGACACACACATCCGAGATTTGTGTATGAGAGTAAGCTAATTACAGGAATGTCTCTTTACGCCAAAGATTTTGAGAATCAACTCGAGCAATGAACTTCGATTACCAGAACACAGATATTATGTACCTATCGATAGCCGTATTGAGTAACTAAACGGTAATTGGTATGTACATTATTGACACTAAATATCATCGTTTTCATTATCTGCATAGCCTCTATTTACTATATTTAGGTCTGTCTAACAGGATACAGTGGAATTACAGTATTTTATACGGAACGACTCCTTATTTGAGCTCTACAACACATCAGTTTCTGGGTAACACGATACCCCTTCGTAGGAGTGGTGGTCAGACTTTCAAGTTTTTGACTATTTGTACTAACAGCTTTATTGATAACTAGCTTTTTTCAGCGGCTTTGCCCGCATATTATACACTAGCTTCTGCCCGCGACTTCGTCCGCGTCAAATTTTTGCTCCCCTGACCCTTCCCGTCGCATCGATTTGCCTGCTAGTTTTCGTCCACGTCGTTTTGAGTTATAGTGAGTTAACCTTAAAAGATAGACATATGCTCTCGCGGACTTTTTTTTAGAACTTTTTAAAAGGAACAATTCCGTCGTACATGATTTTTGCGTTACTTTAACCGTTTACGCAGCGCATGCAACGGAAACTCTCAAAAGGAATAAATTTTCCCCGTTTTTGCAACTTTTTTCATTACTGCTCCGCTCCTCTTAGTTGTAGCGTGATGTTATATAGCCTATAGCCTCCCTCGATAAATAAGCTACCCAACACAAAAAGATTTTTTCAATTCGGACCAGTAGTTCCTGAGATTAGCGCGTTCAATCAAACAAACAAACAAACAAACAAACAAACAAACTCTTCAGCTTTATAATATTAGTATAGATATAAACCTTCCTCTTCAATCACTCTATCTATTGATGAAAACCACATTAAAATCTGTTGCGAAGTTTAAAAAATCTTAGCATACAAACACGAAATGCGACTTTGCTTTATACTAAGTAAAGACAAAGATTGTAGAATGATGAAATTAATGAAAATATTATGTAACTAAAAACGTATGCCACTGATTGAAAAAAAAGAAAAAAATATATAATATGTATTTGCAATATCTTTTATAGCTTCTGCCCGCGACTTCGTCCGCGTCAAATTTTCGTTCCCCTTCCCGTCGCATCAAATTGCTTGCCAGTTTTCGTCTATTTTTCGTTTGCTGCTCCGCTCCTTTTAACCGTAGCGTAATGTTATATAGCCTATAGCCTTTCCCAATAAATGGGCTACCCCACACAAAAAGATTTTTTTGATTCCGACCAGTAGTTCCTGAGATTAGCGCATTCAATCAAACAAACAAACTCTTCAGCTTTATAATATTAGTATAGATTTGTTCTCTGTTGTAATCAAACAAGTCTACACATCGAGACACAATAAATGGGTAAAAAATTACATGCATTTATTTTGTCCGCGGTACACTGCGAGTCAATATAACTGGTATCAGTCACCTCCAGTTTGGATGCAATATTCATTAAGCGTGGCTTACTGTTGGCTATTAATTCGCCAACACTGATGCACACCATTGTACTAAGGTGTGCTGCACTGTTGTTTATTTTCAGGGTTGCTAACTGAATGTGGAAAATATTTTTGTTCCCTTTTTTATTACATTTTAATAATGCGTACAGGAGTTTTAATTTCCACTTTATTGCCTTGAATACAACAGACTAGCATTTGCCAGTGAAAGTCGAAGTCCACGAGAACGTACTACAGCGATAATAGTATTCTATGTGCTAATCAAGCTTTTAAACGTTTTTTGTGCCAAATTTCATCGATATACGTTCAACTGTTTCTGCTATTGATGTTTGTAACACCTAAACATACAAACTTCCATATTTGAGTATTAGTTGGAAGTTGGATAACTTGTTAAAATGCTTTTAACGTCCATCCTACAATTGTTAGTTAACAATAATCATAGCAAAAGATATAGAATAGAATCATCAATATTTGAGTTGAAATTAGTATCATCTTTACATCTAGGTAATAAATAAAATAAACAGCATTCTTGAATACATGCCTTTGAATTAAACAACGAATCAAGTTAACATGTAAATAGTAAACACTAAAAACAAAATACCTACACTTGAGTGCAAAATATAAGGCGACAGAACATGAAATCGATACGAAATATCTCGTATGTTACGTATGTATGATTCATCTGACATTCTGATCTTGACCTAATTATAAAAGATTTACAAACAAACAGTCTTCTGAACTACTGACTAAGCGCGAAAGTATGCAACGTTATAGTGTGTCAAAAGACGTGGATAAAAATCATTGAACGTTTTATGAAATTTTTGCATCGACATGACTGTATGGTCTATAAATATATTTATTATGCACGTCTAAATTTTAGAGTAACAAGAGTACAACAATCCGTTCCATCACCGAAATAACTGATGTCGCTCAGAAAGCCCTCACGATGAAATGGAATTCGGCTGGACACATTTGCCCTAGATCAGTCGATCAATGGGCCTAACTTACGACCCAGAGGTTCCGATCAGTGATATCGCGACAGGCCCAGAAGGACATAGCAAGATGAGCTGGACTCTTTAACAAAGGTTTGTTCTTAGCAGCTCGGAACAGAGATAGATTGAAAGACAATGGGGAGGCCTTTTCCCAGCAGTGGGACATCAATGGCAAATAAAGAAATTACAGTGCAATGTATGTTTCGTTGTTTGTCTTACGCTTATGTATCGAACCAATATAAATCTCTTATCTCTAATATTTATTGCCTTCCATAATATATACCTACTCGTGGTGGGTATTGAAAAATTCAAACATTTATGGAGATTGTCGGGCTTTAGTAAAAATAATTATAAAGCAAAATGTCACTAAACTATTAATAAATTAAATCCCCAGACAATATTATTATTTTTTATTTTCCGTACCAACCATACCATTGAACACAACAAAGTGCACCAGCTATTGTCCAACCCTGCCAATGATTAATAGCATCTATGAAGCCGCGGTAATTACCGCAAACAATTGTATCGCGTGAAAAACTATCTGGAACCGCCGCCGCCGCTGTAGCTGAAAACTTTCATTAAATTAACACGTCACCGGCATGGAATGGCTTTTAAATGGATTTCTGTTTGATTCGTTGAATTTTTCGTTTTAGGAAATAAATAAATTTCTTGTTCAGACTATACTTGCTATTCTTCGAATAGTAAGACTTCGTAGTCTAGTTATAGTAGACGCACGAGTCGATTTTCAAGGTTAGGCAATGAATGCCGTGGTCGACGGGCAGATGGAGACCATCCATTAGGTACATACCGAGACCCTTGCGTGCCACTGAAAGCACGTTAAGCCGTTGGTCCCATCTGTCATATGTAGATCTTTGACAGTCATTATGGTTCTTCAGAAGCCCAAACTGACAAACTGACCTTACCAAGGGTATTGTGCCCATTAATTTGGTTGCGGAGGTCAAATAGGTACTCGCTTCCTTAAAATACAGATGAATCTGATGATGATGGTATATACATATATATGAATCTGGTTAGACTGGAAGCCAACCTAACAACGATGGAAAAGGCTACGTAGATATATCGACCAATTATTTTAATCGTCGCCCACATTATTAGCCTACAGTATTTTACCACGAACTCTTCCATTACGCCCACTTCAAGAATCTCTAACACAAAATGCACTTTTTAACATTTGTATGTATGAACAATAAATCTCAACTGGCGTTTTTTATCAGAATAAACATTAGTTTTTATTTTCTTCATTTTTTCAAACAGTTTTTACTGCATACACCATTCATTCCCATAACTGACAAGTTGCGTTAACAAGTTTCTTCAACTATTTACATAAACTAATCCACTCATTCATACTCATCCGTTAGGGGTTCTGAATAACCATCATTTACAAATATCCCAAACCTGTATCCTAGATCATTTGGGAAACCAAAACGAACAGAATTCACACACTTGTTCTCATTTGAATACGTCGATACTTCAAAATTTGCATGCACATGTTCATTGGCACCTTGCAAACTCCCAAATTGTAGAAGAATACAACCAAATATACTCACACGGTCAATTAGATATTCGTCCATGGGTAAAAAATTACATTATTCTAATGTACCGACATTTGTTATAAACGAATTATTTAAATTGCAACCGATGTCAGAGAATGCAAGGGACGGATGCAAATTTGCGAATCCTACAATCTCCGTTGATCAGGAACTAAATGAGGATTTTATTCAAAAATGCAAGACCAAAATCCCCTGTACTTGCACGTGTTTGAAATTTTTGTCTCATTTTCGGGAACTCTGAGCGGTGCCACAAAAGGATAGAAGGAATATCTTGAGATAAAAATGTTATGTTTTGCTTCTAAATATTTTAATTAGAAATTATTTTGAGATAGTTTTGTTGCATAAAATCAGCAGTACCAGTACCGTTGGAATGGAAACTGTGCTAGATGTAGTATCTTAATTATGAATATAGGACATAAGTAACGTCAGAAATTGAACTACAAATTAATGCAGACATAATGCAAAACCTCAGTACGTAATTTAAAAATATAATCAACGAGAATACGTATAGATATTTTGTTAATCAATGAGTCGCGTGCTATATTTACATCTCATGTAAAAGAAAACACAAGACTTTATGTAACAGTAACTAACAAATAAATAGTAAAAAAGAGTAGATGAAAAAAGTTACCGATCAATATCACCAAGACACTACAGAAACATGATACAAGAAAAGTAGTAGAGCAAAGACCTCTTCAGCCGTCAAATTGTTCCAAGTTTAGTGCCAAAACTATTTAATATATTTATGTCATATTGAATAGGTTATGATAAAAAAAGCCCTAAAGTGTATGTTAAAATCAAAATTAAGTAGTTCATTTCTCTATAAGAAGGATTCAGCCTGTACCCAGAAATATACTTACACCGTGTATTATTAAGATACTAACTTGACTGGTTATAAAAATAATAATAAGCGCTTCTCGACATCAAACTAAAAAGGCAAGTTAAATTGTGAAAAAAAAAATACGTTTATGAATAATAATACTTAATTAACCAAATCACTTAATCACAAAGCAAAAACTCCAACTCGTCAATCACAAGCAACAAAAAAAATATCACATCCACACCTTACTATGCAAACAAGAAAGATCAAGTGTAAATTCACACAAAGAAACGAATCTAACAAACAAAACAAAATAAATAAAAAAATGTAAGAATAATATTGTAATAATTTGAATACATTTCATGGTCAATTTGATAAGTAACCACATTGAAAATAAGTAGATGCAATCCATTTTGCTATATTGATATTTGATTCAAATAATGTAGGGGAGAGAGAGACAAGAGATATAATAACAAAAGGTAAAAGGGGTGAGACAGAGATAGAAGATATTTAAATTGTCAATGCAGACAGGTAAAAAGGGATGAACAAAACGGTGGTAAGAAAAGATTGACTGATTCAATATGAGATATGCAGATGAGAAATAAGTGCAAATGATGGAATGTGATTTGTTGAAGCCAATATTGAACTTGGGAATGGACATGTGACTTTTTTCCCATACTTGATGATTTGTTTATTTCTAGTATAATTCTCACAGCATATATTGTGACACCACGAAGTATTTGTCCTTCTTCTCAAATCTTTTCAAGTATTTTTGCTTGACATTATTTTTTGGCTTAGTTTACAGAATTTTCTCTTGATAGTTAACAGTCACAGTGGATAGTCTTGCCAAATATAAGATTAATCATATAATTCATATTCGCTTTTGCTTGAATTGTGTCAAATCCAGCAACGATAGATGTATACTACGTAAATAGGCGTTACGTGTATTATTTATATTATAAAGAGGTAAAATTGGTGAGTTAGTATATAGGGAGTAATCTTCGTTACTACTAAACCGATTTCGAAATTCTTTCACTAATAGGAAGCTACATTATTGTCGAGTATCATAAATGTTCAGGTCCAGTTGAAAATCAGTGTCAGGCACTAGTTGTCTGGCACTTTTGCTGAACTGAACCTTTTTGGCGCAGGCGTGCAAGCACACTTAAGACTAGTTTCTGACATCGCACTTTACACTTTTTATTGTTTTTCTTTTTAACTTTTTTGCTTATTTATTTTTTGCTGTATTATATTGTGTGCCTTTGAGTCTGTGCTCAATAAATATATTATTATCTTTCTTTCTATTTAATTCTAAAACAAGAAATTACACGCAGTCGAAGTCGCGGGCTGAAACTAGTCTTATTTATAAGCAAATGAAGTACCGTATTAAACATACAATATTTCTAGATCAAGGATTCCCAACACAACATTGACCTATTTCTTTACAAGGTTACAATGGTACAAGCTAATGTAGGCCGTTTATCGAATATTTACCAGTTAGACCTGCCAGTCTCGTGTCTAAAAACAGCCGCACGTATTAATCGATCAGGTTCAGCTACGCTTGCTGCGGTCATTCTGTAGATGGGTGGCCATTTTTACATACCGAGACTCTTCTGTGCCTCAGAAAGCACCTTTCGGCTGTCATTTATGGATGTTTGACATTCATTACGGGTCGCCAGATGACTGAAAGTTTGACAAATAGTCTTACTAAGGTGTTTAGTGTGACCCAGTAAGCAGGTTGTGGTGGTCAGATAGACAGCCGCGTCAAGTAATTTACAGATATTCAGTTGCAATCCGACGCCAAAAATTGTAGAAAAAAGGCTAGGCGGGTAATGACCTACTGCTAAGCCTGGGAATAGTTCATGAAACGCGTGGGAGCAAACGTGCGAAGAAATGGAAACAAAGTAAAACCTATTGCCATTTGTTCATCAGCAGCCTACAATGTTCCCACTCCTGGGACACAAGCCTCCGCTCGGTGAGAGGGAACGGACCATAATCCACCACGCGGACCAAGTGCGGGTTGGTAGATGTCACATGTCTTCGAATTATTGGTTCTAAGACATGCCGGTTTCCTCACGATGTTTTCCTTCACCGTTTTGAGAGCAGTGGTGATGAAATAATTTACACAAAGTTAAGCGCCTGCTTTGTTCGAACTCATGACCTACACTCGTAAGTCGCGGCCGTTACCACTCGACCACCGATGGAAAAGGCTACCGCTATTTATTGCCATTTACAGACAATTTATTGTTTATCATGAAAGTTCATCATGTTTTGGTTTTGAACACCACAGCACTATACTAAGCCAGGGCCGTTTTGCGTGGATGTGACGCACATTTTCCGCGAAATTGTTTTTTTTTTCTTCACGTCACGTTTTGCGGCAAATTAACGTATTTCCTTCTAAGTATGATCAACGGTTAGTCAGTAAATTTCAGTATGTCCGCTTTTTTAGACCAGTACCAGCTTTATTTAGTTTCCAGGGCGTATTTATAAACGCAGAGATCACAAATACAAACCCTGAACAATTTCCATCATCATCATGATGATAATTCCCGGTCCCGATGGTCCCGTGTGGTGCCGGACGTAAAGAATAGCACCATCCCATTTCTTCCCGTGGGTGTCATAAGAGGCGACTAAGGGACTTACTAGAGAATGGGCAGCAGCGTTCTCTATGCATTTAACAACCATACTGCGATCGCTAACCCGCCTGCCAAGCGTGGCGATTATGGCAAGTCCCCCCAAATTGGGGGAGGCCTAGGTCCAGCAGTGGTCGTCTTTCGGCTGAAATGATGATGATGATGATGATAATTTCAGTCACTGCTAGACATAGACTTTGACATTAGCTTTCATAATCACCACGCTTGGCAGGTGGGTTGGCGATCGCAATATGGTGGTAAAATGCATGGAGAATGCTGCTACCTATTCTCTAGTAAGATCTTTACTCTATTATCTATTCTTTATATCGGGCACCAGACGGAACAATTATCATATCTAGGTAATCAGATTTTAGCATGACTAAACCAAATAACTTTTTGAAGCATAAGTATTACAATGGTCTAAACAAATCAGCACAAAAACGTTTGTCCTGAAACAGCAAAAAACATCTTCAACAACACTTCAAAACAGTCTACAACACTGACGTTCAGTAAACAACAACAAAAACCGGACTTTTGAGACAAAAATAAAGTATACGTACATTATGCGCGCAAGAAAACCGTCTCACCGGAAGTTGGGAGCATTCTGCAACGTTGGTGTGTTCCTTTTGTTGCTCGCCAGTGTAACTAATATCTTTTCTTGACTATTTTTTTAAATGAGAATATGAGATGGTGTGCTTAAAATGAGGTAGTGACGTAACTTTAAAGTTGTAGGGATTCTTGGAAATTAATTCATTGTAATACTTGTCTTCCTAGAAAGAGAATAATATGTTTTGTGTTAGTTGGAAGGTGAAATAGTATATTCCCGTAAAAAGAATTTCTTCAGCATTCTCTACGTGGATGAAGCAACCTCTACGCTAATCAAATCTTTGTTTAGATTTGGCGCAGTAAGAATGTATTTTTCATACCTAGATTTCTGCCAGATATCATCTCAGTAACCTTTCACAAAGTCGATCTTGCTACTGATAAGCTGGCTAGAAAGTGGATGACTACCGAGATGATAGAGATACATATAAACTAATCCATAAAAATATAAAAAAAAACATTAACCTATAGACTATAATGTAAAGTTGGCGACGCAATACGCTGAAATCTTTTACATATCGCACACCTAGATCTAAAGTAAGAAAACTCAAAAATTGTGTTTGTATTCACAATGATAACTCATAAATCATAATTTGCGTTGTTGTGCGTTTTTGAGTTGTCTTACTTTAAATCTAGGTGTACGATATACGCCGTATATGTCACGTATACATGACACCCGTCAGACTTCCTCCTTAACAAATATCAACAGGTGACGAATCGGCACTTGCAACAAAAAAGGCTTGAATTTCATCGTATGGCGCAACTCTAACAAGGCGTCTGCCTCGATAGGCTGTCGGGACTTAACAATATGCCCAGTCCAAAGAATGCTGTGCCACACTGATTACGAGAGAAGCGGTGGCCCGGTGGTAACAGCCCCGACTTATAAGTTGTAGGTCGTGGGTTCAAACCCAGGCACGCGCTTTACTTTCTGTAAATTAATTCATCACCACTGCTCTCAAAACGGTGAAGGAAAACATCGTCAGGAAACCGGCATATCCTAAAACCAAAAATTCGAATATTTGTGACATCTACCAACCCAGGCAGGGCACACGTGGTACATTATGGCCCACTCCCTCTTACCAAGAGAAGGCCTGTGATTAATAGATGATGAACTGATTCAATTCAATTCATTTATTTCTCAGTATATGGTACATTAAGATCTTACATTTAACATTGTTTCACACATACTACCATTGCTGGCGTAGAAATATTAAATAATAAAATAGGTTCATGCATTATTTATAATGTAAAGTATTAATTGTTTAATCAAAAATATATGCCATGTCAAAAATATAAATCACTAGCAAACCCGGCGAACTCCGTTTCGCCACCAGATGGCTTCGTTTTATGTAACATTTCGTTTGGTGATTAAAAGAAGAAGAAAGGAAAAATTTTATTTCATTTTACAACAGTAATGAATTCATACGCATAGTAATTCATTGCGCTTAGTTTTTTATTCGTTGATACGCCTGAAAATGCAAAATTAAATGAATTGTTAATAGAAACCAATAATAGCAATAATTAGTGTGTGAATATTGTACCTGTAATTGGATCGACCATCTTCAACGTGATGTCGTATCCGTCTTGCCCTTGCCAATAAATGATTGGATATTGTAACGCATCGTACAAACGATGTGTCTCGTTTACACGATGCATGATATTGCTTCTTCGCTGAACGACAATGTCTCGCGATTTAGTTGGATCGCCAACAATAAATTGCAGCAACATCATTAACGGTGGGTGCATTGAATCTTCGCACATGTTCACCTGTTGGGGTATAATCCGCTCTTATGACAAATTTGTGCGTATCCGATGGCATTCGTTCCAATGCTGTTTTGTACATATTAACCACAGCATTATTAGCGTGAAAAAATGCTTGCAACTGTTCAATAATTCGTTTCTTTAACTGTTCTGTTCCCTGTATATTGCACCGCACATTCAGCTGATCCACCATCGACGAAATGAAATATATTTGCAGAAATTGATGCGGTTCATCTGGTGTTGGCACCATTGAACCATGCAAATGATATATTTGTCCTTGTATCTGTAATTGCAAACAATCATTTGTTGAAGAATACGGTGTAACTTCTGATCGTGAGATGGTGTAGTGTGTGGTGTATATGCAGTTGTTATGTGTTGCAATTCATTGTGTTGGTGTGAGTGATTGGTTATGTGTGTTGTATCTTTTACATTGCAAGTCGGCATGAAGCCGCCTTCTCGAATGATATCAGCTCCAAAGGAAGTCATGCGAAAGCAGTTATTGTATTCTAGGATGTGTTGAAGAAAATGGCTGGAATCGGGATCACTTCCATCGAACAATGGTTTCAGTCGCTGTGGTGGTGTAAGTAATGGATCCAGTTTGACTTTTCCACTTGCGCAGCACAATCCAGTCGTTTCTCTTTTGAACTTTAACGCATTGCAATATCGGCATATAGTCGTCATTAGTCCAATATCTAAATTTTCATCATCACTGTAGTTCGCAGTGGAATCATATTGGAATGCCAAGCGATTGTATGATGCCAATGATCTTCGTGTGCTCACGCGTTGTCTCAATCGGGCATTTTCTCTTATTATATTTTGTCTTTCTTCGCCTAAGTTCTGTGAATACACTTGTTGCTGGCTTGCATGTCTTGTGCGGCGGCTGATGTTCGCACGTCGTCCTCTAGACATTTTGGACTATGGACAGAGTGGTGAAATTAACCTCAAATGCACGATCCACATAATTTACACAGTTCAATTTACCACCTTAAAGACAAATGCCTGCTGTCGAAATTGAATAAAAATCTGCACAATACACGTGATTGATTTGATGGTTTCCAATTGAAATGTTAGGAAACGAATAACTTATTTTTTTTTTCACAATTTCACAGTGAACACAATACCGGTTTGTCACATGAAATTAACTGAGCAGAGAACAATGAGTAGCGGTCAAACAATGTATCACGCACCGGCGCCATCTACTTAAAATATTGGTTTGTAGTACATGCTATGTATCAGAGATGGCGCTGTATGTGAAAAAAGATATTCCCGCTTTTCTGTTGAAATTTTTCTTTTTTTTTAATTTTCTTTGCTATAAACCTCACGGAGCCCGAGACCTTTCCAACGAATGCAAAACCGTGGAAATCGGTTCGTGCGTTCTGGAGTTATAGCGTCAGGAAGGAAAACCCGACTTATTTTTATATAAATCATAATGTCAAAAACTAAAACTACAATGTCCAAGAATTCATAACTAATGTCATTAATAACAATATTATATTAAAAAGTATGATTTAAAAATTCATTTACGGAATAAAAACATATGTCTAAGAGAAAATCAAACATTTTACATTTAAACTTATTAATTGGTAACATTCTCAGGGCGGGTGGTAATTTATTATAAATTTTAATTGTCATGCAACTAGCATTTCTACTATATAATTGTAATCTTTGAGCAGGGACGAGTAATTTCCCGGCATTTTTTTTTGTTCAGTCTTTCGGAGAGTTGTTAATTTAATTGAAATAAATGACAGTATTTTTTTACAAATAGACAAACTTCAAAAATATACAAATATAGGAATGGGGATTACGAGAAGCTGCCTTCTTAACATCACCCGTGCTAACTCGGGGACCTAATCCCCGAAGTGTTGTGCAGAGTTGTTCTTTTTTTTTATTTTATTCCACCCGTTTTCCCCCAGTCATTTTCAAGCTCCATGTATATAACAGGCGAGTTTATTCCCACTAACCGAACATAAATCCAGACTTCGAACTTTTACATAGAAATTCCAGATAGAAAAAACACAATTACACTGGCTTCTACTTTCATAAAAATACTTAGACTTTTCCTCATAAGATTTGGTTTTGATTTGTGAGCTCATTAGCAACTATATGACGATATCCAGAGCCAAAATGCTTTACATAAGTATCGCCGTTCTAAACACATTTTCTAGAGAAAATGAGATTTTCCAGGTAGATGTAGCAAGGCAACGGCTATAATATTGTGGCCTCTATCACATTCAAGGAAATTGCTGTTATGTATTCTTATGAGATGTATTTATTTTGATATGATTATGATTTATTCTTGGTTTGAGGCCACATCGTCACCATTAATAGTGTCTGATACCACTGTTAAAGGAAAAATAGAACAAATCCGAATGTGAGTTTGCTTTACAAAAATGAATCTTTTTTTTCAATATTTAGTGAATATCCTGAAAAAAAAAACGTCTGCAACGGGAAGGTCTTTGTCTTATAATGTACTAGCTTCTGCCCGCGACTTCGTCCGCGTCAAATATTTGCTCCCCTAACCCTTCCCGTCGCAACGCAGCCTGCCAGTTTTCGTCCATATTTTGTGTCGCAGCTCTGCTCCTTTTGATCGAAGCGTAATACTTCATAGCCTTCCTCAATAAATAGGCTACCCGAATCAAAAATAATTTTTCAATTCGAACCAGCAGTTCCTGAGATTAGCGCGTTCCACCCCCATTTTAGGGAAGTGGGGGGTTAGAAAGAAACAAAAAGTAGCCTATGTCACTCTTCATCCCTTTAACTCTCTCCACTTAAAAAAATCACGTCAATTCGTCACTCCGTTTTGCCGTGAAAAACGGACAAACAGACACACACTTTCCCATTTATAATATTACTATTATATTGATACTTTGACTGCCCCGATGGATGGCGTCGTACTCGTACAACGCGACTGCTAGGCATTCCAGATCAGACAAAGTGTAATTAGGCTCTTCTGTTAGGAATATCTTAATAACACCGCAGAGTTTTGAAGTTGGTGGTGTGAGACACACTTACCATAAAAAGCATGTGATGCCGTTGATCCTACGCCTAATCTCTCTCCGGTCGTGTCTAATTGCCATCCCATCGGACTTTGGGAGTGAAGGAAGAGTGAGTGCACCAGTCCCCGTATACACTTGTACATTATAATATCTTCCACGTAGATGGGAGATGATGATGATGTGGTGACTCCGCTACATTGTACAGCATAACCTTAATCAGCCTTTACTGTTCCCACTGCTGGGACACAGGCCTCCTCGGTTTTAGAGGCAGTGGGTGGAAGTACGGTACAAACTGTACTTTTAACATAATACAAAATAATGCCTAGATTTCACCAGTTAAGTTTAAGCCTCATGAAATTGTGGGCAAGCCTTTAACCGGGCACAAATCGAAACTCCAGCTGTTACTCAAAAATGTGTGATGTAAATATCCAATCACAATTACCGAAGAAGAAGAATATACCGTGTGGTGCCGGACGTAAAGAATAACACCACCCCATTTCTTCCCGTGGGTGTCGTAAAAGGCGACTAAGGGACTTACTAGAGAATGGGCAGCAGCGTTCTCTATGCATTTTACCACCATACTGCGATCGCCAACCCGCCTGCCAAGCGTGGCGATTATGGCTAAGCCCCCCATATTGGGGAAGGCCTAAGCAGTGGACGTCTTACGGCTGTGATGATGATGACGATGAATTTCCGAAGAAGGGTCGACCTTTTTCATGCTCAGTAGTAACGCAGTAGTAACGTCTAGTAATTTAATAGCCTCAGTTTTTTACCTTTACTAAAGTAATTAAAATACAAAAATTACTTTCCTTCATTAAACGAGAGCAGTTCGGAACAAACCAACGACTTTTTCCTGTACCACTCGAGTCTTGGACCAGTTCTCAAATTATATACTTTTTTATTTTATTTTATCACCGAGTTGTTCGGGGTCAGTAATGTTTTGGTTTTTTGCCCTCAATCGTATCGTCTGCGGACAACGGAGATCGTAAATCTGCGAACTTTTTAGAGACCCTTAGAACTTTGTAGGATCTTCTGACTTCGGGACTCGTTTTAAACTCTTTTTAAGTCTTATTGATAGAATCATCAAGTGCACTATGTTCACTTACTAAAGAATTAGTAGCAGTGTTCTCTATACATTTAACCACCATACTGCTATTGCCAACCCTCCTGCCAAGTTGACGATTATGGCAAATCCCCCCCCCCCCTTCAATTGCAGGAGGCCTATGTACAGCAGAGGACGTCTTTCGGTTGAAATGATGATGATGATGACTATGTTCACCGGCAAACTAAGGCCACTTATTTTTAAAAAAGCAGTACCATGCTAAACTCAAGATTTGTGCCCGGTGGCAATAGGCTCGCTACCTACGACAAAATGTGGGTGCACTGTCATATAAGTTCTGTCTAAGTATCTATTATAAATATTGGATAATATCCAAACTACAATACATGCTAGCAACAAGCCACAGTATGTACGAAATGCTGGACAAATAATGTGCCCAATATTGGTATTATAAAAATGAACCATTAATACAGACACCATCGTTTCTACTTCATCTTTATGACAGTGAACATCTAACCTTGGCAATAGAAACGAATCAAGGATATACATAGATGAATAAATGATCAATCGAAGAGTTATTCGTAAATGCAGTCATTTAAATAATAAATAGATTCACAGTAGGTATAAACAAGAGCATGGCCAAGCATTTATTATAGGCAATAGGTACAGAAACGTACCTACTTAAAGATAAAATTGCGTCAGGAGGTTTCACAGCATAATCCAGGAATGGGCCATAATCTGCTAGTGCGGGTTGGTGCATATCACGTCTTGTTTTCAATTTTTGGTTCTAGGACATGCCAGTTTCCTCACTATGTTGTCCTTCACCACTTTGAGAGTTCTCTATGATATAATAGCAGGACCGAAAGGTTCTGGAGTGGTGTTCTGCGTGCCTGAAAACGTAGTACAGGAAGGCCTTTCATAAAGAGGACCGATGACATTATAAAGAGCTGTTGCAAGGTCAATCTTTATCACGCTTTCCTCAGTCTCCCAGCCAACCCGAAAAATTTACAAAAAATAAATCATATTCTTTATTTACATTCACATTAACTTTATTGCAAAAATAAACACCGGCAGAACCAGTAACCCAAAAAATATACTACCTACTACAGTATATAAACTGTGCTGCAGCCATTTTTGTGGTTGAGTCATCTGTGATGCAACATTAATCAGTGGATAGGTAGAGGTGTAATAAAAACATAATGGGCGGGGCTTATCGACTTTGCCAAAGGTGATCGTGATCTTGGAAGATTGGAGAGTAATTTTATGTCGATAATTGTGAGGTAGATATAAATAGGAAGGTTCTATTGTGATGCAGTCTTTTTGTTATGATTCCTGGACTACTTTTATCTGGCTTTGTTTATGGCTACGTTTGTTGTAACTGAAAGCGTTAAATAGACTCCGAACCAGAGTTGGCTGAAGCAAAGAAAAACTACTAGGTTCAAGATTCACAGATGACTCCGCCCAGGAGTGTAAATCTGGTGATGATCCATAAGCAATGGAACACTTAATATCATGTGAAGCGTGTCTTATTGTCTGCACGTTGCAGGTGCTGATGAACGCTACTGAAGGTACCAACCTTGTAGCCATATTCTGTGCCGACTTATGTGATACAGCTTTAGTATGACGTGGATGCAGCTTTAGTCATAATCTCGGTAGTCTTTCCTTTTCTAGCAATATCCTCTTTCACACACCCTATCCATCGTGTCCCTGGTCTACCTCTACTTTTGTAGACATCCACATTCATACGACATTTCCCTTTACTATACAAGTTTACTATACAGTTTAATAAAATTGTGTTAGCGAGCGTGAACGAAAAAATTGCTTCAAGATTTATAAGAGGGGGGTAAGTGAAGGGTGATGACTCAAAACAACTCATTGTTTCCTCACAATTTACACGTAAAAATTCGCGTTACCTAACGAAGACACTGCTTAGAAAAACTAAAGCCTTTCATTATCACTTAAAAATGAACCTTAAATCTAGCTATGAAAAGTTCTATTTAGCTTGATAATTTCTATGCACATAAGACGTTCTCCTGTCTGTAAACGCGTAAAGAGCACCTATGGCTCAATGGTGCAGGTGTCCTCCAAACAAAAGGGCTTAGGTTCGACCCCAGTTTGGCTGTGAGTACATCACAGCCAAACGATTTGTGAAAAAAAAATACAAAGAGGGATATTTTGCTGTCTTTTTTGTATAAAGGGTACCGTATTTTGGTTGTGTTTTTTTTTCTGTTTGAGTGTCACCTCATTTGTAACTCTCGTAAGAATTTGTCATTTTTAATAATCGCGTGGAAGCTTTCTAATTTTCGATATTATGGAGAAAATTCTCTTTAAAAGTGTGAGAGAATTTTTGTTCAACACGGGTCGCTTGAATTTATGCTTTTTATTATTTTTGCTGCAGAAATTACAATGACATGTACGGTCTGTCTGATTTTGTTCTCATGTTGCATCTGTGATTTCATAAGATTTTTGGTGCCTACAAAATCTCGGGTTTTTAGAAGGCTTCATACCTCATTCTATCCGTCTCAAATCTTGGCCAATCTCATTTATATTGGTCTTTATCTAGATCAGTCTTGATTTTGGTCAAATAATGTTATTCAGGCCTTCTAATACCATTTATTGTCTTTAAAAAATGTGTTGTGTGTGTTTGTAATTCCGTCATCTGTTATTGGTTGTAAGACTTATTATATATTTTAAGATAAAACTTCAATGGGATTTTGTGATTAACCAGTCAATTACCGTAATTACAGACACAATTAAAAAAACATTGTGTCGATACCAAATGTGGTATCTCAGGGACTTAGAGGTTAATAAATAAAACTTCGAGAAACCAATAGTTTAGCTTCAAACAATTTACTGAAGAAATTGCAATATTTTCAAAAAACCACCAATAAAATCATATCCCTAACGACCATTCATCACACACAACATCAATTGCAAAATAAATCTGCAGTGTGCTAAAAGCTAAAAAGCTAGAGGGAACCCCAAAAAAAGGTGAAAAGGCACAAAGTTGGCTCGCGCACAGTGCACAGCACAAAACTGCGTGGTCATTGTAATCAATCAGCCGGTAATGGCGCACCTCTACGATATAGTGTGGTTTTTTAGCCCTTGCCAAAGATATAAATAAGAGATATAGTGTCTATAATGTGAAATGTCAATGGACTTCTTTTGTTTTTTTATGTACCTAGGTGTTGTATCTTACTCCTGCTAATATTAAAATTGTGCATGTTTGTATGTTTATAAGTTAGGATGTTTGTTACTTAATCATAAAAAAACGGCCGATCGAATTTCGTGAATTTGAATGACATAGGATACTCATAGGATTCCGATGTTCTCACAGGATGATTTTTGACCTACACACGGGCGATGCTGGTGGCAAAAGGTAGTAAACTAAATACATAATTGTTTCAAAAGTATGGCAGTATCTTTTCTATATACTCAATACTCAATACTCAATTCTTTATTGCATTCCATATGTTACATAGATGGTTAAAAATAAAATGGTACAAGATCAAATATGGACCCTGTCGGGCACGCAAAAATTAGGAGAGAGGAAGAGGGCTGAGTTACAATTTAATTAAATCAGTATTCTCATTTACTGTCTTTCATTTGGTATATAATTATATTGTATACATATTATTATTATGTTCGTGTAGATAGATATAACATATCAGTTGTTAATTACATATATTTGCACGAGATTACATTATTATTATTAAATTCTACGAAACAGGTACGAAACAGGACGAAACAGGACGAAACAGGTATGCGTAGTTAGTGAGGGTTTTGTTATATTATTAAACAAAATTCACACACAACTTAAATTCGTTGACAGTTGTATGAAATGGTCAGTCATGATCACCATCATCGTTTCATCCGATAGACGTCCTCTGCTGGACACAGGCCTCCTTCAATTTGGAGGGATTTGCCATAATCACCATGCTTCGCAGGTGGGTTGGCGATCGTAGTGTGGTGGTAAAATGCATAGAGAACTTTGCTGCCCAGTCTCAGTAAGTCCCTTAGTCGCCTCTAATTGCACCAATAGGAAGAAATGGGATGGTGCTATTCCTTACGTCCGGCACCGCACGGAACAAATACGTAAGGTGTCAAATACTCAGCAATATGTTTCCCTGACTTGTACAGTATAAAAGTATCACCAAAGCTGGTAGATAGCAGTGCAGTCAGAAAATCGTTTCAAAAAGACAAAGATTTACTAAACTAAATTAAAGTAATTACTCGAAAAAAAGCCTTGTCACAACTCCTTTACTTCGACAAACAATTAAAAAATGCCCTAAGGCATTTTGTTCCATCTAAATCGATATGCCGCGACTAAAGCCGATCAATATATTATACAAAGCAGATTTTTTATCACATTTTAATCGTCCACCGTATTGCAATTTACATACATACAGACAGGTCGGCCTTAATTTGAAAATAATAACGTCTGGACAGGGTTGGTATAGGAGGGTGACGAAGATTCTAGTTTAAAAAAGCAGGACAGTGGACAAGCTTTTCAACCGACGAAAAAAACGGTTATCAATTCGACGCGTATATTTTTTTTTTTTTTTTTTTATGTATGACCACGCATAACTTTTTACATAGTGGTCCGATAGTGACAATTCTTCTTCTATTGGAAACGGTATACTCCCAAGGTGGTCTCATATAAATTTGGAAAACAAAATCGAACCCTAAGGGTTGGAAAACAGGGGATGATTGATTGTTCACTCACTGATTGTAACGTATGAACACGCATAACTTTGTACAGAGTAGTCCGATTTTGATAATTCTTTTATTGTTGGATAGGGTATACCTTGCCAAGTATTATTAGTACATCAATACCACAAAAAATCATAAAATAAAAACTTTTTAACAAAAAATTAAACCGCCGAAAAACTGAAAAGCATAAAATAACAAACCTTAACATTTTGAGTCGGCGCTGAGAAATCAATGAACAAGGATCACTCAAAGCGCCGACTCATAATTTTAAGGTTTGTTATTTTATGCTTTTCAGTTTTTCGGCGGTTTAATTTTTTGTTAAAAAGTTTTTTAAAACCCACTTTTATTTATAATCTGTCGCTGGAAGAATGTAATTAGTGTAAACTCCTATGAATATAAATCTGGCTAAAACATTTGGTTGTTTTTGAGTTGTTATTATATTTAAGAATAGTTTTTGAAGTGAAAACTTCTTAAGCACAATTGTGATTTGAAAGTCTATGAAACGAAAAAGCGACAGTAAAAACAGACTGACACATAAAATTTATAAGATTTAACGTGGGAGAAAATGAGATAGGAAGCAATATACAGTGTTTCTTATTATTATCAATATTATATTTTCTTATGTATTTTTATAATTTTCCAAAATTTATGAAGGTTTCACTTCTACCACGTGTGGTTTGTACACATATTTTTTTTTTTAAACACGATAGATTTCTACCAATCAACTACCGCAAGTTGCTTTAGTCCACGTTGCCACGGACGTAAGAAAATCGTGGCGGGATTTTATCGCGCACTGGAACTTCTACGGACCGCTTAGACCTGAGAGTAGAAAATTGAATAGAAAAACAAACTGTTAGGTTTTCGACATGCTGAGATGCACTATAATGGACCGACTTAAAGTGCCAACTTCGTTACAAAAAAAAGGTTGAGACCACTGCGAAGAAGGATTTTATAATGATTATCCTGCATTATTTTGTTCTATTGCTTGCTTTTGCAATTCCAAAAATAATTATAAAAAAATCCTAAATCTAATGATGTTTTTTAAACCACACACTTTGGTATAGTGTTATAAAAGTTACTATATTTTTCTACTGCAAAACGATACGACGAATATACTTGATATGTGCGCATTTATAATTAATAACATCATCAGCAGCCTATAATATTCCCACTGCTGGGACACAGGCCTCCTCTCAGTGAAAGGGAGTGGGCCATAATCCATCACGCGAGCCCAATGCGGGTTGGGTTAATAACGTGACGGTATAATATTGGATGTTCACATGTTGCCTGTGTTATCATAATGCCGTAGTTTTCCATGATAATACCGTCACATTAGAAATTATAAATGCGCACATATGCTCTTGGACTTGTAAATCTGCGCATTAATATAATATTGTAGGCACTTAAAGAATAATTGAAATAATAAACAGGAAAGTCCTCACCAATCAAAACGCTTGCTCACCGCAGGACACATCACGATCGCTTTCCGATACGATGAAATACTGAGAATCCGATTGTGGTTACAAAATGGCCGACAAATATTTTGCGAACTCTTTGTGTGATTACGGGAAATGATTTAGAATACACATAATGGAGGAAAATGATACTTATTTTGAATAAAACCGTAGTTAAACGATTGATTTATGATTTGGTTTGTGGTTGACGTTTAGTTTTACCTATTATTGTTTGTTATGTATCATGTTCGTATTTAAGGTGATTTATTTACGGTAGAATTCATTATGCACATTACTTTTGTACACGGAGAAAGTCGATTTTTGGAAAGATTACTATGGGATAGAAATATATGATGTTTTTTTTTTAACAGAAAACGACTTAACTGTCTCGTTGGTCCATTGGTCGGAAGCACTACTGCTGAGCGTGAGGCTCTAAGTTCGATTCCCAGGTCAGGCAAAGTGGTGTTGGGCTTTTCCGTCTGCATTTTTTCAGTAGCAGCCCGGAGCCTGAATTTTTGTCTGGTTGATAGCAATAGGCGTACCCTTTATTACGTGGGGCTTAACCGTATCTTAAAACAAGGCATGATGTTATGTGAAACTAAAACAGCTCTTTAATAAATTAATGTAAGCTGACATTGCTCGCATGATTACTCGTGCCTTCAAAAGCACGCTAAGCAGTTATTCCCGGTTATTATTCATAGATCATAAAGTCGTTACGAAAGTCTGAACATCATTCTTTCTAAGGGTTATCGTATTCAGTACCCAGTAAGGACTGGGCTGTGAGGGTCAGAATATTAAATCTATACTTATAGAATATTATAAAGCTGAAGAGTTTGATTGATTGAACGCTTGCGCGTTACTCAGGAACTACCGGTTCGAAATTGAAAAAATATTTTTATTTTGGATAGCCTATTTATTGAGGAACGCTATATAATATCACCCTACAACTAAGAGGACCGGAGCAGTAATGAAAACTGTTGCAAAAACGGGGAAATCGCACGGGTAGGCGATTCGACGCGACGGGAAGGGTCGAGGGAACAAGAAATTTAACGCGGACGAAGTCGCGGGCAGAAGCTAGTTACTGATATTGCTGCATCTCGTTGGACTGGAAGCCGACCCCAACATTTTTTGGAAAAGGATAGGTAGGGATTTGTGTGGCAAAAACCTCATAGATTGTCGTAAAATTTAAAATACACTTAGCTACTGGGAACCTTCTGCTAAAATCCAGGAAATAAAAATACGATACAGATTCTGACATAACTTGAATCCTTAAATCAACCAGAAGCCTCTTTCTTAAAAAACTTATAATTACGAAACAATTTCCTTCACATAAGGATGTAAGCAAAATCTTTCCCAAACAAGTTACCTTTTACGTCTTATTTCCAATAAGAACTTTAAAAAATAATATCGGAAGAGAAAATAACCCCTTATTATCTTATTTATGTTGTATTACAGTTCGCGAAGTGATGAAACAAACTTGTTGGCACTTTACAATGAGTGCACAATAAACATAAACAATTGTTGTTTCTGCACTCACTAAGTGTTGGAATTGTGGCTATGA
The DNA here is from genome assembly GCA_932294355.1 of Aporophyla lueneburgensis. Classification (NCBI taxonomy): domain Eukaryota; kingdom Metazoa; phylum Arthropoda; class Insecta; order Lepidoptera; family Noctuidae; genus Aporophyla; species Aporophyla lueneburgensis. The sequence continues at coordinate 21,486,188 of OW028758.1, read as the reverse complement.
AATAAGCGAGGTAAAGACCGTTTATGAAAAGTGGCTCAATGGTATCAGCCTTGACCTATGAGGCTGTGGGCTTGAACACAGGCCCCTGTCAAAAGGACCAGCATCGGGTCATAGGCGGTTGTGTTCCACGCGCGCCTCAAAGAGATGTCAGTATTCATATGTAGATGTGTAGATGTCAATGGTGTAAAATCTTCCGGGCTACTAGTTCAGTTAGGTGTACCTCAAGGATGAATACTGGGTCCATTCTTATTCTTAGTGTATATTAATGACTTACCATTTTATTTAAAGAATATCTGTGACATTGTACTATTTGCTGATGATACCTCACTTATCTTTAAAGTAGACAGAAATAGACAAGATTTTGACGACGTAAATAGTGCGCTCTCAATGGCTACGGAATGGTTTACCACAAATAACCTAGTTCTCAATGCTAAGAAAACGAAATGTATAAAGTTCGCCTTACCGAATGTTAGGAATCTGGGACCCAATGTCGTTTTAGATAATGAGGTGCTTGAAACTGTACACTCGGCGGTTTTTCTGGGCATAACAGTAGACGCCAAACTTCAATGGGGATCACATATATCAAGCCTAGCGGGAAGGCTCAGTTCGGCCGCCTACGCAGTAAGGAAAGTTAGACAGTATACGGACGTTGATACAGCTCGATTAGTCTATTTTAGTTATTTTCATAGCATAATGTCCTACGGCATTCTGCTGTGGGGCAAAGCCGCGGACATTCAAAATATTTTTGTTCTTCAAAAACGAGCTGTTCGAGCGATTTACCAACTAGGTGCTAGAGTTTCTCTGAGAGATTTGTTTAAAGATATTGGTATTCTTACGGTGGCATCACAATTCATCTTCGCCAACATCTTATATATTAGGCAAAATATACACCTGTACACTAAAAACAGTGATATTCATAATATTAATACTAGAAATAAGGACAAACTACGTGCTCCCTTTCACCGGCTTCATAAGGTTCATAATTCTTTTGTTGGTCTTGGTATTACCTTTTATAACAAGCTTCCCTCTGCTTTACTAGATTTGCAGTTTAATGAGTTTAAAGCTAAAGTAAAATCCAACCTTTGTTCAAAGGCATACTATTCTATCAACGACTACTTAAACGATAAGAATAGTTGGTCGCTGTGATTAACTCAAGACAAACTCAAGACAATGTTAATGTTCTTTCAATCCAGAATTAGCTTTCCTACTGACAGTTTATATGGGTAGTTCATATAATTGTTTTTTTATTTATTTTTTTTATTTAACAGATTTTGTTAATTTATTTTTATTTTCTTTTAATTTCATTTATTGCGGACATAATCTACTCATTACAATGGTATTAAATGAGTTGTATTGCAACATGTAGTTAGCTAGCGACCTCGTCAGCTGTTCATAATATTCTTGCCTGACAAACCGGCAGCAAGTTCGTCATGCTCCCTTAGATGTCACTGCTTGCGGTAACGTCGGGGGTCGGGTTACCACCTTCCCTCAAATATAGCGAGGGGGGTAATGGCTGACCTTTGCGTTATGCTCGTGAACGGGTGCTGCTTGTGGTGACTGGTCGTCTTGCTGACCATGGTTTTTGTTATTGTTATTTGTATTAACTGTTATTTTATTCTACTCCGGAGGTGCTAGTTTAACTATTGTAACTTCAACTTAGCTATATGCATCAATGTATGTATATGGATCATTTTGCATCGTTGAACATGTAAGCGGGCACGCCCTTTATGCCTGGAGGCTTTATTTAGTTTTTAAGTTTTGTTTACGTTTTTGTTTTATTATTTCAGCTTGACTTTAGTATTCAATTTTTTTTGTTGGTATATTGGCGTGTGCTAGCTGACATATGGCGAATAATGTATGTTTTGTTTTATAATATTAATTACTTACACAATATTGTATAGAATCAAGTTCTTCTAGCTTAACAGACAGCTGTGCTGCTGGGGAGTTTGTTCCGCCACTTCTTCTTCCCAGCTACAGCACTAGGAAGTGTCGAAGGGTGGGCGTTTTGGGGGGACTGTCTTTTGTAACTTTGACGTTCAAAAAGTGCTGACTCTCAGCCTAGTTTGAATAAATGACTTTTGATTTGATATTGAAGGACCAATACCTGTCAGGATCACGAATTTATTCGAAAGAATAACCGTGGCCCTGGTAAAGGCAACTGAAGGAATACGGGTGGGTTTAGTCAGTAAAAGTCTGACACACCCTCCCCGCTCTGCCCATAGTGGGAGAAGTTATTTGACAATTTTGCGACCAGAAAAAAAAAGTATGCGCTTTACGTTGTATAGATAATTTCATCGCCACAGCTCTCAAAACGGTGACGGAAAACAGTATGAAAAAAACCGACAGTCCTAGGAAAAAAAATTCGAAGACTTGTGACATCTACCACCCGGCTCTGGGCCCACACCCTCTCGAAAAGAGGAGCCTGTCTCAGTTTCAGCAGTGAGAATATCTGACTGACCAATGCTAATGCCACAGTGTTTATTGGGTACTAGCCATTGCCCGCAGCTTCGCCTGCGTGGATTTCGAAAACGACACGTATTATTTATTTATTTACAGAAGTACTTTAGTGAAGTTTCGAATAAAAAGTCTATCTAATTTTGTTTCCCCACACAAACTTTGGACCGCCGTCTCATCCCCTTAGGGGATAAATTTTGGTAGAACCTTCTTAGCGGATGCTTACGTCATAATAACTGTCTGCGTGCCAATCTTCAGTGCAATCCTTTCAGTAGTTTGAGCTGAGTATTGATAGATCAGTCAGTCAGTAACGGTTGCCTTAATACATACATACAGAAGACGGAGATTAAAGCTCAGGCAACAGACGCACCGTTATGAACAGCACCAATTAAAGAATCTATTCACAAATCACAGTTTTTCTACTATGCAGTTATTATTAATCATTTCTTGCAGTTTTTACTAACGCTGTTCTCATGGCCACAATACAACAGAGGCGCCATCTCTAATTGAAGTTTATTCACGTTTCCTCGTACTGAAATTAACACCTTTGTGTCTTTGTGTCCCTTTGTCTAATAAATTGTCTAGTCTTTCTTATAACCGTGGAGAAAGCGAGATGTCTTGAATATTTGCGAATAATCTTAAATAAAATTGCTATTGTTTGTACTGGCTGGTTATATTAAAATGACTACTCAGAGACTACAACGATTATTGTTTAGTGGCAAATATTATTGTAGGCGAAGCCCAATAAAACAAGCTATAGTTAGTATTTATGTTTCTTTATTGTTGTGGGCGATGCCCAATGAGACTAGCTAACTTTTAACATTAATATCTCCTCGCTATTGTATTCGGTAACTCCGGTATAGCCTCTGTAAAATACCTAAACAAATACCTATACTGTTCTTTAATAAAAGTAGTAGATTTCCATGAAGATACTTAAGTAAATACCGATGTATGTTTATAATCAGCTGTATTACCATTGTCTTGACCTTTTGAATTCTAATTAACCTGCAATTACCTGTAACAATAACCTGTTGGAATCTAATTAGTCTGTAATGCCTGTGTTATGTTTGTATAAAACTAATTAGCTTATAGTTACCTAACTCATTTATTGTAAAGCACTAATTAGCTGTGAGTAGGTATGAATATACCTAAAATATCTTACGTAGTTCGTACACGATTTTGAAAGTAGCGTATGTCCAATAGGACGAGCCACATTGTTAATCCAATAAGAAAGCAGAAACCTTGAACTCGCTTACACGTGTTTTGAAATTCTCGACAAGTCGAAACCTGTACCTTAGGGAAAGTCCATTTTTCTCGCTCTCAATTGGCGGAGCGGCTAATCAAAGTAAAGAAATGTATACGCTACTTGCGGTAGGCAACAAAAGTTATAAAAGGGCCGAGCGTCTATTTTTGGATTTAGTATTTTTACAAGTTTACACGAATCATCAAGTTACCACGTAGTGTTTGTGAAGTAAGTGGCTCCGCTGTCCACTGCTTAGTCGCGATGTACTCTATATCTAGTTAGCCAGTCTTCAAGTGTAATATAGCTAGGATTTAATTATGTGTACTGCTTATTCTGATTGTATTTTATATTGTGTGCTGTGTACTCTTTTACAACCATTTGTAGTGATTTCTGTGTAATTTTATGTGTGCCAAATATACTCAATTATTACGACATTCTGACTGGTTTAATTTCACTCTTTCGTCAAGGGAACACCGTCACCCCCGCCTACAACACCTGACTCCCGTTTTATTAACATTTTGGTCCTTGCGAGCCGGATCAGGTTCAATTAGAATAGAGTGAACCAGTCAGAATCATGAGTCACAGAAGTGAAATCACCACACGCAGCAAGTTACGAAGACTGGCGGAAGAAATGGGTACGCGACAAGCAGAGGACATCGTCTCTGACTCAGGCTTACCATCCGAAAGGGCTCCAGGTTCTCCGTCCGTAGCACCGACATTGGCATCGACGTCCGCTCGCAATATTCCGCTCACCGGTGGCCGATTAATTGACCACAGTAAATTGACGTCAGAGAGAGCGCACGGGGGGCAGGCAGCGCCCAAGGGTCGCCACACCTCGCCGCGCAGCAAAATATCGTCAAGAAATAGCCACAGGAGCGTCGATTACCTTAAAAAACGGATCGAGTACGAAGCGGAGCGCGAATTAGTGCAGTTGAAAGAGAACCTGGTCAAAGACAAGGAAAACCTCGTCAAGAAAAGGATGGAAGCGGAAATAGCTGAGATAGAGGCGGCCGCTGAAAGCGATGATTCACAGTCAGATGTGAGTACGACACAGCGCGTCGAAGAGTGGGTGAAAACCACGCCCCAAGTCCCCCAATTGATAGAAGTATTGGGGACGCCGGCTGTGTCAGGCGCACCTATTGAAATGGCTGCGCCCCGTGAAACATCTGACCCCCGTGAACAAACCGTAAGTAGGGTGAATCTTGTGAATAACCACCGTGGGTCGTCAGTGCCGTGTGATCTAGACCAGTCCCGAGTACCTAGGACATCCGCGTCTGTACCGTTACCTAACATAACGGCACCAATTACGTCCAGGTACATGCCAGTAACGTCAGATGGAGTAAGGTTCCAGTTACCCAGCCGTTATACCGCCTTTACCACTCCGGTCGCAAGTGTACCTCGAGTAGCCACACTCGAGTCGGATACACGGCGGCAGATGCAGTACGGAGCGGATGAAAGAGAAAGGCGGAGAGAATCGTCAGGGGACAGAGACCGTAAGATAGACAGACTAGCAGAGGCTATCACGAACATGGCACGACCACCACGACCGGTACCAAGACAGGCATATGAATTGCCCTACTTTAAAGGTGACCCAGCCGACTGGATATCATATCGGAACATGTACTGGGAAACATCACAATTATACAATTTCAAGGCGCACGAAAACTTAGCACGATTAAAAACCTCGTTACAAGGCGACGCAAAGGTATCAGTAGAGGACTTACTACGATCGTCAACTGATCCGTCCGAGATAATGCGCGCGCTAGAGGATGAGTACGGTCACCCGACCCTAGTGCTACAGTACGCCATACAAAAGGTCAAAGAATTACCTAGAGTAACGGAAAGTGGACGCGAACTAAGGAAATTCTCGTCAACGGTCCGAAATTGTGTTTCGTTACTCAAAAATATTCGTGCGGATGGATATATAAATAATCCACAGCTGGTGAGTGACCTGCTGAGCAAGCTGACCCCTGTACAGCGCGCGCAATACGGTGACTTCGCAATGGGCCTGGACAACACACAGGGGGTGGACCTAAGAGTGTCTCCAAATCTAGAAATATTATCACATTTTCTAATACACTTGACACGCTCAACGTCGTACTACACTCAGGCGAGTATGTTTGAGCCCGGTCCATCGAAGCCCCCTGCCAAGCAACAGCAGAAGTATGGCGGCGCCGGTCAGTCTCGGCCAGCCAACGCCGCGCGCTCGGCCGCGAGCAGGCCTCCGTTGACGCAACGAGTGAACACGCAGAGCGACGAGTCTGCCGCTCCTGAAGAATGCGTTATATGTCAACGAAAGCACAACATAGAAGAGTGTGACCAGTTCAAAAAGCTTACCGTTCAACAGCGTTGGGACACGATAAAGGAGAAGAACACATGCTTCAAATGTCTCGTGAGTAAACATCCCAAGAGGTTTTGCCGTGCGAGTAGATGCAAGAAGTGCGGGTTCGGACATCACCTGCTGTTACACGCGGATAAGCAGCCGAAAGAAAAGGTGGCTACGCCGCCAGAAAGTAAGACGGAAAGCGTCACAAATATAGGCGAGTGGCGAGCTACGGCACTACTGAAAATTATGCCAGTAACGGTCAGCGATGGAAACAGTGACGATAATCAGTGTTACGCACTACTGGACGATGGTGCGACCGTGTCACTCATCGACAGCTCGCTCGCCACAGACTTAGTGGGCCCATGTGTTCCTCTCTCCTCAAAAACCGCGGGTGGCTACGGAGTAACAGACTCAACGTCGCGAGTGGTACAAGTGCGCGTAAAAGGACCTAACGGTCAGTGCCATGACATTACGTGTCGGACAATAGTGGACATTAACCTACCAACGCAAACAGTGTCCGCCACAGTGATCGACGACAACGCGCACCTACGCGACTTGGGTTGCGTAGAGATGAGGGGAGCCAAACCGCTGCTGCTTCTCGGACAGGACAACTGGGAGCTGCTCGTCAGTCAGGACATCCGCCAAGGAAAATCCGGTAAGCCAGTTGCCTCACTCACTAAGTTAGGTTGGGTCATACATGGACCATTTAATATTAATAACAATAATAATAGTAAAGAATGTGTTAGTTGCATGACCGTTTCCCTTCCTGATTTACATAATCTAGTTAAATCACAGTTTGAGCTAGAAGCGATAGGTATTTCAGAGAATTTACGTAAACATAAAGATGTCGAAAGGGCATTAGCCGTGTTAGACAGCACTAGCCATCGTATCCCTGACCAGTCACAATGGGAGGTCGGTTTGTTGTGGAAACATGACAATATTCAGTTACCTGATAATTATAATCAGGCCAGGCAAAGGCTGTACGGCATAGAGAAACGTATGCGTAAAGACACTAGTTTCGCTGAGCAATATTCAGCTCAGATAGGTAGGTTAGTAGACGAAGGTTACGCGCGTAAAGTAGACGGTAACATAGACAGCTCGCCGGTTTGGTACTTACCGCATTTCGGAGTCGTTAACCCGAACAAACCGGGCAAGCTACGTCTCGTGTTCGACGCAGCCGCTACGTCTCATGGGACGTGTTTAAATGATAATCTGCTAACCGGACCTGACTTACTGAATTCTTTGCTAGGTATTTTAATTAAGTTCAGGATAGGCCCCGTCGCGTTTTCAGGGGATATCGCTGATATGTTCTTACGAGTAAAAATAAGGGCAGAAGATCAAGGCGCGCAATTATTTTTATGGAGAGGCGCGGATCACCATAAAGAACCAGATACATACGCGATGAATTCCATGATATTTGGTGCAGCCTCGTCCCCTACTACGGCAATATATATACTCAACAAAAATGCCGATGATTTCATTGATGTTTATCCCGAAGCTGTGGAAGCCATTAAATCTAGGCACTATATGGACGACTATCTAGATAGTGCCTGGACCGAGGAGAAGGCTAACACGTTAATAGAGGAAGTGACACGAATACATGCATCCGGTGGATTCATTATCCGGGGGTGGGTCACTAACTCATCGGAGCTAAGGGAAAGGCTGAAAATAGAAATGCCTGATAAGGTAGCCCTTGAGAAGGGAACAGGCTCAGTAGAGAGGACCCTAGGTTTAATATGGTCACCTAAAGACGACGAGTTAGGTTTTGATCTGTCATTTAAGAGACTACCACCGGAAATTATAAATGGTAGCTTAGTGCCCACTAAAAGACAATTTCTTAGTATGATAATGTCGATTTACGACCCGCTAGGTTTCCTATACCCGTGTGTAATTCAATCACGCATATTAATGCAACGAATATGGAAGTCGGGAATACAATGGGACGAACCCTTAAAAGAAAAGGACGCCAAAGTATGGTTTAATTGGCTCCATAATTTATACCGCTTAAACGAATTAAAAATACCGCGGTGGTACGGGTTAAAACTCGATAATTTAGAATTACACGCGTTCGGGGACGCCAGCGAGCTTGCTTACGCCGCAGTAGTATACCTAGTGGGCTCTAACTCTGAAGGAAAGAGGGAATCGGTTATGTTACTAGGGAAAGCGCGAGTAGCTCCACAAAAAGTAGTATCCATTCCCAGGCTAGAGTTACAAGCAGCCGTGTTAGCCTGTCGTATAGCGGACACTGCCCACAAAGAGTTAGGTATACGAATCGAAAAGAAATTCCTTTGGACCGACAGCAAGACTGTATTAAAATGGATAAACTCCGATGCACAGGAATTTCAACGATTCGTCTCGCACAGACTAGCCGAAATAGATAGGCTGTCAGACAGAGGCAACTGGCACTGGGTACCTTCACAGGATAACCCAGCTGATAAGGCCACCAGGTTGTGTTGGCCCGATGACCACGCAGAGTGGCTCTCGGGCCCCTCGTTTCTATGTGACCCACAGGAGCTGTGGCCTGCGTGTCCCGAGGCTGAGGCGTCGGAAGCGGACCTTGAGCGCATCCAGCGGGTCCACGCCGCGGCAGCACCGGCGGCACCACTCCTAGAGTACGAGCGCTACTCATCGTGGACGCGCATTCAGCGTGTCATGGCGCGCGTGCTCATCTTCAGCGGCCGATGTCGCAAACGTCGATCGACTACGGAGCTGTGTCAGCGAGACCTAGAAGATGCTCACAACAGCCTGTTGAGGCTGTGTCAAGAAGAAAGCTTCCAAAGCGAGCGGGCCACCATCCTAAAAGGCCTGCCCGTTCCCAGCAGCAGCAGCATCAAGGCTCTCGACCCCATGATAGCCGACGACGGGTTGCTACGAGTGAGAGGGCGCCTGAGTGCCTGTGAGGTGCTCACGTTCGGCGAGCGGCACCCTATTATCCTGGAGGGCCGCCATCCTCTGACAAGAAAGCTAATCGCTCATTACCATGCGATGGCTCTGCACGCCAACCACGAGACCGTCGTCAACAATCTACGGGAAAAATACTGGGTCACTAAAATCAGAACCTCAGTGAAGACAGTGGTTGCCAACTGCCAACTCTGTCGCGTCTGCCGAGCCAAGCCCGCGCCACCGAAGATGGGTGACCTGCCGCTCGCAAGGCTGGAACCATCCAGACGAGCCTTTGTGCGAGTGGGGGTGGACTACTTCGGCCCGATGGAGGTCGCAATCGGGCGACGGCGCGAGAAGAGGTGGGGTGCCCTATTCACCTGCCTCACTACACGCGCCGTCCACCTTGAGTTGGCCGCTTCCCTAAGCGCCGACTCCGCCATACTAGCCTTGCGGCGCCTCATAGCGCGCCGCGGGCAACCAGCACATCTGTACTCTGACCAGGGTACCAACTTCATCGGGGCCAATACCGAGCTTCGAGCAGCCCTGAAAGACCTCAACCAAGGTCAGATAAGGGCCGAGGCCATTCACCGTGGCATCGAATGGCACTTCAATCCCCCGGCGGCCCCACACATGGGTGGCTGCTGGGAGCGCCTGGTGAGATCCGTGAAGAACGCACTTCGCAGTACGCTCAAGGAGCGTGCCCCTCGTGAGGAGGTCCTCTACACCCTCCTCACCGAAGCCGAGCTGATCGTAAACAGCCGGCCACTGAGCTACGTGAACGACGACCACGACCAGCCCGTGGTCCTGACGCCGAACCATCTACTCCTGGGCACTGCGTCCGGGAGTACTCCGTTTGCATCGAGCGACACCGAAGACATCGACTCTCGCCGGCAGTGGCGGCGCGTGAACGCGCTCGCCGACATGTTCTGGCGGCGCTGGCTGCGAGAGTACCTGCCTACGCTCCAACGTCGGGAAAAGTGGTCAAACAATGTGCCGAACGTACGTATCAGTGACGTAGTAGTGATTGTGGACAATAATAGACCGCGAAGTGCGTGGACCAAAGGTCTCATCAAAGCTGTGTATCATGGACACGATGGTATTATCCGTGTAGTAGATGTTAAGACTGTAAATGGGGTCCTACGTCGACCCGTAGCGAAGATTATTGTGCTTCCCACAGACCAAGAATTGTAAGTCGGTTGAACCCTGTTACAGGGGGTGGAATGTAGGCGAAGCCCAATAAAACAAGCTATAGTTAGTATTTATGTTTCTTTATTGTTGTGGGCGATGCCCAATGAGACTAGCTAACTTTTAACATTAATATCTCCTCGCTATTGTATTCGGTAACTCCGGTATAGCCTCTGTAAAATACCTAAACAAATACCTATACTGTTCTTTAATAAAAGTAGTAGATTTCCATGAAGATACTTAAGTAAATACCGATGTATGTTTATAATCAGCTGTATTACCATTGTCTTGACCTTTTGAATTCTAATTAACCTGCAATTACCTGTAACAATAACCTGTTGGAATCTAATTAGTCTGTAATGCCTGTGTTATGTTTGTATAAAACTAATTAGCTTATAGTTACCTAACTCATTTATTGTAAAGCACTAATTAGCTGTGAGTAGGTATGAATATACCTAAAATATCTTACGTAGTTCGTACACGATTTTGAAAGTAGCGTATGTCCAATAGGACGAGCCACATTGTTAATCCAATAAGAAAGCAGAAACCTTGAACTCGCTTACACGTGTTTTGAAATTCTCGACAAGTCGAAACCTGTACCTTAGGGAAAGTCCATTTTTCTCGCTCTCAATTGGCGGAGCGGCTAATCAAAGTAAAGAAATGTATACGCTACTTGCGGTAGGCAACAAAAGTTATAAAAGGGCCGAGCGTCTATTTTTGGATTTAGTATTTTTACAAGTTTACACGAATCATCAAGTTACCACGTAGTGTTTGTGAAGTAAGTGGCTCCGCTGTCCACTGCTTAGTCGCGATGTACCCTATATCTAGTTAGCCAGTCTTCAAGTGTAATATAGCTAGGATTTAATTATGTGTACTGCTTATTCTGATTGTATTTTATATTGTGTGCTGTGTACTCTTTTACAACCATTTGTAGTGATTTCTGTGTAATTTTATGTGTGCCAAATATACTCAATTATTACGACATTCTGACTGGTTTAATTTCACTCTTTCGTCAAGGGAACACCGTCACCCCCGCCCACAACACCTGACTCCCGTTTTATTAACAATTATGATAAGTACACGTCACCTTTCGACTTGTTTTTAGGGTAGAAGTAACCGCCTCAATTGCGTCACACTCTTTTAATCAAAATTTGAACGTTTTGAAAGACATTTTAATTCTCTGAGTAATAGGTTTAGAAAAATCGTTTATTTTACAACGTTAGTAAAATAGACGTGTTTGTACTGTCAATTTAAAGGCATTGCGATCGATGGGTAACTTTTGTGTGTAACGCAATTACCTCGAATTTACTACTTTACATCGGATGTTCAATCTTCATGAATGCTAACCTATAAGATGAAAACCTAGTACAAATCTTTACGTCCAAATTACATAAGACAGTCCCCCAAAATGCCCGCAATTCACCACTTCCTAGTGCTTTAGCTGGGAAAAAGTGGCGCAACAAACTCCCCAGTAGCATAACTGTCTGTTGAGTTAGAAGAACTTGTTTCTATACAAAAATATGTAAGTAATTAATATTACGAAAAACCTAACAAAAATTAAATATTTGGCTTTGATACGTGATCTTCGTTCTGCAAGCATAAAAATGGATTACGATGAAATTTCTAACGTAAACATAGAATCAGTATCTACCTAAATAAATTCCATACTTATATTCGTAGCTCCAAAGTACAGAACAGAACCAGAATTAAATTAAACACAACTAACATTAAAATAACTCCTTAATTCAAGTTCTGCACGAGAGCTAAAATAACAAATTACCTCGCAGACTTCTGGATATTATTACTAGAACAGGTGTAGGGCGAAGCTCAGTGGGGGTAATTGTGCAAACTGTTAGCTCAATAACCGTCTTTTATTGAAGAAGAATATTAGGTTTGGAATAACTTTTGAAGTTTTTTTTAAGGTTATTTTTTAAGTTCTGCGAAAAGGATGTTTCTTTTGATGAAATACTTGCTAAGTGTTCGTTTTAAATCTAGCACTTACTTTTCTAAACGGGTGAAAGGAGTTTAATACATAATGGCTTTTAGTTTCTAGACTATTATCATTTTGTAACCTCATAAAATTGATGTGTTATTTGGTTTTTGGGCGTTTTTCAAAAAAGATGTACATTTGCTAATTTGAGGTGTCCCTATACTTTAGCTATTTTTTATAATTTTTGTATGCACCGCACTGAAATAAACTGCATATTTATTAAATAGTATCATATTTAAGTTTTAAAATTGACTATAATATGCAACCCAAATATCAGGGATATTAAAATATCATAAAACTAACGACAAAAAAAGTGTAAAATATTCATGTCCCACATGTATGTTTGGAACTTTCAAGTCTCAGGTAAGAATATATAAATTAAATGGCGTCACTGTTTTAGGGTCTATATACGTAACTTGAACTCATAAATACAATTTAGAGCCCTTTCTTTCGAATATGGGCTTAAAATAGCTCATAATACAATTTTATTGTTGTCCCAAGAATACGACAGAACCGGAATTCCGGCAATAGTCACGGTAAATTTTTCATACTCCCCCCTAATATTACCCTTAAATATGGTTGTTTTTCATTTCTGGTAACATTTATCTTGTCTGTGGTATAACCGCCATTTTGATGCAAACATCAGTATCCACAAAATCTGTGACGAAAGTGGGCGCGCTACGGTGGTGCTGAATTGGAGTTCCAGATAGTAACAGGATTTTATGAGGTATGTAGCAGTTTATCAGGTTATTTGCCGTAACACAATTACATTTTGGTTTATAAATTTTTGTAAAACAACCCGAAAATAGTTATAAAATGGACACAACAGGTTGTATGATTTTTTAAAGTTTTGTTGTTATGATATCGTCACATCCGGTTCGTAACGTATTGTATAACCGGATTCATTTTGTGACGAACTGGAACGATTAGGCTGGGGATACACTTGGATGAATGGTATTAAAATAATCCTTCTAACATTATAAATATTTAATCTGAATCTTATAATAATATACTTAACTGAATTATTTTCTTTGCATCAATTTAATTTTGATTGGTTAGTCGTGAGAGCAATTGTTATTTGGAATGGATATAAGTAATATTTAAAAATAAGTAAAAAAAATGTAAAAGTTGTGTTTAAAATATGTAACTCTGTACCTCAAGATAAAGTTAAAACTGGTTTTGGTAATAACCTGTTTTTACTTTATATTATTAAAAAAAAAAACTATTACAATTAAAATGTTCAACCAAATATTACTGTGTAAACTTAGCTTATTTTTTTCCTTTTAGTCACTTAGAATTCCAGATAGTCACTGTCCCATATTTTTACCGAGACAAAAATGAATCCTACTTAAGAAGTAAATAGTTATTTGATAATATTTAAGTAATTGTAGTTAACCCTGAGTTTGCTTTTTAAATTATTTGTAATCTCATTCAATTTCATTTTAGGTAAATGGTAGAAATGTAATGTTTTAGTGGTCGAAAATTCCAACTGTGACGATCTCGAAAGAAAAATGATTGCTAAGCGATGATTATAGTGATTTATTTATGTTAAGATATTTTTATTTAAAGTTATGAAGGTAATTTAATACATAATAAAAGCAAATTGACAGAACAACTCATATTTTTCATTTTATTTACATTTTTCCTTTGTGACGAACCGGAGTACGTTCTTGTGAACTGTTCCATAAAAATTAAGATTATCGCGTTGTTTTTCATAATACTAATGTATTTTTTATTTGTAACATATTTATGAATATATTTTATCAAATGAGATAAAAATTAACTGTAAAACTTCTAAAACACAAAAACCTGTTCCGGTTCGTCACGTGTACATCTGTTTTGAAAAACGCCCTTTTATATGTGGAATTTCTTAGTAGCAGCCTTTATTATGGTTGTGAAATCATCAAATGACGTTTCGCGCTCTGGTTGGAACGGAAGGGCGTGTCAGACTTTTATTGACTAAAACCCACCCGTGTTTCTTCAGTATGCCAGGGCCACGGTAACTCTTTCGAATAAGGGCGTTTTTCAAAACAGATGTACACGTGACGAACCGGAACAGGTTTTTGTGTTTTAGAAGTTTTACAGTTAATTTTTATCTCATTTGATAAAATATATTCATAAATAAGTTAAAAATAAACAAATACATTAGTATTATGAAAAACAACGCGATAATCTTAATTTTTATGGAAGAGTTCACAAGAACGTACTCCGGTTCGTCACAAAGGAAAAATGTTAATAAAATGAAAAATATGAGTTGTTCTGTCAATTTGTTTTTATTATGTATTAAATTACCTTCATAACTTTAAATAATAGTATCTTAACATAAATAAATCACTATAATCATCGCTTAGCAATCGTTTTTCTTTCGAGATCGTCACAGTTGGAACTTTTGACCACTAAAACATTACATTTCTACCATTTACCTAAAATGAAATTGAATGAGATTACAAATAATTTAAAAAGCAAACTCAGGGTTAACTACAATTACTTAAATATTATCAAATAACTAATTACTTCTTAAGTAGGATTCATTTTTGTCTCGGTAAAAATATGGGACAGTGACTATCTGGAATTCTAAGTGACTAAAAGGAAAAAAAATAAGCTAAGTTTACACAGTAATATTTGGTTGAACATTTTAATTTTAATAGTTTTTTTTTTTAATAATATAAAGTAAAAACAGGTTATTACCAAAACCAGTTTTAACTTTATCTTGAGGTACAGAGTTACATATTTTGAACACAACTTTTACATTTTTTTACTTATTTTTAAATATTACTTATATCCATTTCAAATAACAATTGCTCTCACGACTAACCAATCAAAACTAAATTGATGAAAAGAAAATAATTCAGTTAAGTATATTATTATAAGATTCTGATTTCATATTTATAATGTTAGAAGGATTATTTATTTTAATACCATTCATCCAAGTGTATCCCCAGCCTAATAGTTCCAGTTCGTCACAAAATGATTCCGGCTATACAATACGTTACGAACCGGATGTGACGAATTCATAACAACAAAACTTTAAAAAATCATACAACCTGTTGTGTCCATTTTATAACTATTTTCGGGTTGTTTCACAAAAATTTATAAACTAAAATGTAATTGTGTTACGGCAAATAACCTGATAAACTGCTACATACCTCATAAAATCCTGTTACTATCTGGAACTCCAATTCAGCACCACCGTAACGCGCCCACTTTCGGCACAGATTTTGTTGACACTGATGTTTGCATCAAAATGACGGTTATACTACAGACAAGATAAATGTTACCAGAAATGAAAAACAACCATCTTTAAGGGTAATATTAGGGGGGAGTATGAAAAAATTACCGTGACTATTGCCGGAATTCCGGTTCTGTCATATTCTTGGGACAACAATAAAATTGTATTATGAGCTATTTTAAGCCCATATTCGAAATAAAGGGCTCTAAATTGTATTTATGAGTTCAAGTTACGTATATAGACCCTAAAACAGTGACGCCATTTAATTTGTATATTCATACCTGAGACTTGAAAGTTCCAAACATACATGTGGGACATGAATATTTTACACTTTTTTTGTTGTTAGTTTTATGATATTTTAATATCCCTGATATTTGGGTTGCATATTATAGTCAATTTTAAAACTTAAATATGATACTATTTAATAAATATGCAGTTTATTTCAGTGCGGTGCATCCAAAAATTATAAAAAATAGCTAAAGTATAGGGACACCTCAAATTAGCAAATGTACATCTTTTTTGAAAAACGCCCATAAATCTCGCGAACCTGTCTGGTCTCGCGACCCTGGCAGGTCTCGCGACCCCGGCAGGTCTTAGTAGCCTGGAGTCTATATTTGTGCTCGGTTGATGGCAATATACTCAGACCCCCTATTACATGTGACAACGACATGTAGGTCTAGTTACTATAGTTGCAACCTCAGCCTAATTCTCCGGAGAAACAAGGAGTGAGTTCCAGACTCAGGGCTATTACTGAGAAATTCCACAAAGAAAAACTCAATACCACTTCGCCCAACCTGGCGAAAACAAGGACCTTATGCTCAAAAAGGAATGGGACTTACTCGAGAATAGACAGCAGCGTTCTCTACGCATTTTACCACAATACTGCAATCGCCACCCTGCCTTGCCAAGCGTGTCGATTATGGGAATCGCCACCAGATTGGGGGAGGCCCATGTCCAGCAGGGAACGTATTTCGGCTGAAATAATAATGACTTGACATGACGAAATAATAACTTTTTCATTCATGAAACTTTAATCAAATATTGTTAGGAAATCAGATGACCTAATATTATTTGTTAGAACTCATGACGCATATGACAGTCATCAATCATCATATTTAGTAGGGTAGAGCGGGGCTAAAAGGCCCAATTTACACATATCCTCCTGTAACTCTTTATCTATTGGTTCCAAAAGAAAACTCTTAATTGTATTGAATAGCTTAATCCTTCATGTTTAAGTAATAACAGTTGAATTTGGCCAGTATTATGTGTAAAAGCCAGATAATAATGATTTTAAACATCGTATCCAATGGTCCTTTATGCCCCCTGGGCGGGGAAAAAAGGACCAGTGCTGGGGAACAAAGGACCAGTATAATTGAATGCTATTATAGTGTTAATTCAGGAAAAATAAATAAACGTAAATCATGCAATATTAACAAATCTTTATATTTATTTATTAAAAGGAGCATATTTAACAAATAATCACATTGGTTACTCAGCTTGAAGTTATGGCACAGCATCTCAGTCTTAATAATTAGTCTTCACTTCGTTTTTAAACTTAAATTTATAATATACCAACCTTTAAATTAGCTTTTTGTAACATAATTATTTTACCTGTATTAACATAAGAAAAAAAAATTGTGATTGGTATTAATCATCATCAGATTCACAATTATTACAAATATTGGTCAAAGACGATAGAGACGGATTAACACACATATCGTGGGCCAAACCTTTACAATTATAACATTGCATCCAGCCTTCGCCGGGGATGCTGTCCAGAAAAGATTCACAGCACACTAAGTAAAAACATTCTTCTTCAGAACTGGAACTGTCTCCATTTTTATCTGCTAAAATCTTCTTCCTAACTTGCTTATTTTTCTGTTTAACCGCTTTTTTACGAGACATCACTTTCTTCTGTTTCTTATTCTCTTGTTCTAAAGACAATGCTTCCTTTTCGGGTGTGTCAGTTAAAATGGCTGCCTTGCGTCGCTTTCTTCCCCTTGTATCTTTGCGAGCTCCAGCCTTAGGACAAGGTCTTATAAATTCGGGAGAAATCATATTACTTGAAGATGTTAACGGCTGTGGCTCAGTAACTAAAAATGGAACCTCATAGGACGTTGACGGCTGTGGTTCTATTTCGACAACATCTGCTGCAGATAAAAATGGATCACTCGATGTGAGCAAAAGTGGTGCGGTAGACAAATGAGGTGCTTCTGGATCTGGCGTCAACAAACTTGGTGAACCAGGTGAGATAGGCTGATGAGATTGAATAAATGGAGACGGTTGGGAACTAGTGGTTGCAGATGGCTCAATGGATGGTTAAGATGATGGCAATGGGTTATCAGGGTTTGGTCGATCTGTAACACAGGTCTAGCGGGGCACAAAGGTCCTAGCATGGACCTTTGTGCCCCCATGGTAGGTGCACTTTTATTTAAGGTTATAGAAAAAAAACGAAAGTGTTTATTAAAATTACTATGGCTTGACGTGAAATATGAAACTGCAAACCATTGTATATCAAAAGTTTAGCTTTGTAACGTTACAAATACAAATCTCAGACGAAAAATAAGAAACGTGAAAAATATTACTTACGTAAATTTTTTGCGCGGAAAACACTTACACTCTCATCGGCGCGCGGTGGCGCTCGCAAATTCACTGCTCGGGGCGGCATATGTACCTCTCCCTTGACCCCTTCATACGCCTGTCATTCAATTCTATAAAGTTCGTTTAATTTCGGAGATATGCATAGTGGACCTTTTTACCCGCGGACCTTTAAGCCCCGTCCTACCCTACCTATATTATTTTCTAACATTATACTGTATTTTACAATTTTTATTGCTTGAATTATTTTTATTATGCATTGCTGGCACAAAAACTGAACAGTTAAATAAATAAACAAAACTCAGCTATTCTAACTTAACACCTTACTATTTGTGTTAACACAGCAATTCCTAGCGGCAACAAAGAACACTGTAGCTCATGATAAACGTACCACAATAAAACAGAACGACCAGTGGTGAGTCACACCTACCCGTTAGCTTGTTTTGCACCATCGACCAGCATGTTTGAAAGAAAGTATTGTACCATTTGCAGATTATACTGTAGATAAAAACTCTTGATTGAGAAAAAACTATAACCTATTTTTATAGGTCTCTGTGAAATAAATTGGTCATGAATGCACGAGCCTCTATCCCGATTCAGCCCATCCTTTGCCAACGAACCCGCACTAGCCCCGCGTAGTAGATTACGGCCTGCTCCCTCTCACCGAGAGGAGCCCTGTGTTCCAGTAATGGGAACGGTATAGCTGATTATGCTAAACGTAGTGTAGGACTTAGGCTGGGCAAAACCACAATATTCAACTGTGGACCACCACTGATGATGATATTTATTTTGAACTAGCTGTCCCAGTGAACTTCGTACCGCCTCAGAATCAATAAATATTGTGTTAACTTATCAGACCCCACCAACACAAAGCAAAGAGCACCAAGTACCATATACCCATGTTAGACCAAGTTATGACAAACTGGTACTTTGAAGGCATAAAGCGTTTTCTAGCTACCACACACCCATGATAGGTGAGCTCCTACCAAATTGTGCCAACCTAGTACTTCCAAGACATAAAGCGTTTTCTAGCTACCACACACCATGTTAGGAGAGCTCCTATCAAGTTATGCCAACCTGGTACTTCGAAGACATAAAGCATTTTCTAGCTACCACACACCCATGTTAGTTGAGCTTCTACCAAGTTATGCCAACCTGGTAGGTACTTCGAAGACATAAAGCGTTTTCTAGCTATCAAACATCCATGTTAGGTGACTTTGTATTCCTAAATGAGTGTTCATAAATTTTCTCTTTCATAAGAACCTTCTCCTGCCAATAACGACCACAACAAAAAAAAAAAAAACGAAATCGGTCCAGCCGTTCACGCGTGATGGCGTGACCAAGGGAAATAGGGATTCATTTTTATGTATATATATAGATAAAAAATGAACATGGTAGTTGTAGCAATATTTGAGGACCAATTTTATTTGTTCAGTTAATAATGTATTCGTTGCGTGTGGCGCTGGATGTACAGCACACTATCCCATTCCTTCTCGTGGGTGCCGTAAGAGGCGACTAATGATCTTACTAGAGAAGCAGCAGCAGCATCTCATGTCATCTCATCATGCATTCTCTATGCATTTGCCACCAAACTGCGATCGCCAACCCGCCTATCAAGCGTAGCGATTATGGCAAGCCCCCTCAAATTGGGGTAGGCCTATGTCCAGCAGTGGACGTCTTTCGACTGAAATGGTGATGATGATGAATAATGTTTTATGTGATACAACAATTTTTAAATATGATTAAACCCATTTAATCATATTTAAAAAGTGTGGTTATGAAAAATGACGATTACATAAAACGATGAAAAACAACCACTATAATTTGATACAGTGACTTTTAATACCGAATAAAACGTACCCAATCAACATTTATTATTATTTTGACAACACCTTAAGACAATCTTCAGTCATATTTCACAATGTTACGTTTGCAGTCAGAAAAATATTTTTTCAACAGAATCTAGTTTACAATTCCAGTTACTTTATAGCACAAGTAACTTTGTACTCTCTCCTCATTTCCTATCTGTTTGGAGTTCAATTTAATAGTCGTAAAACTGACTTGAAATTGAGAAATAGGGCGAAGGTGTAAATTAGTTTACATTTTATTACTTCCGGATACTTAATAAGAATTCGAGCAGTAAAATTTGAATTTATTAGGTGAAACAGTCAAAATATCTAAAATAATAAATCCATAAATTACCTTTAACAGACAAATTGTACATTTTGATGACCATACGGCTCTGAATGAAGTTGAAGGAAAAAATTGTAAACGAGTTCAATCTCGTAGCTAAATAATAATTGCGGAAAGCGTAGTTTAACTTTCGATCGAACCCTGCAGGTTCGATCGAAAGTTAAACTACGCTTTCCGAGGCCGGTCCGTGGATGGGTAACCATTGTGTCCTTTAAATATAGAGACCCGTCCATGCCACGGAAAGCACTTTTTGTCGTCGGTTCGGGCTGTCACTTATAGACCGCTGATAGTCGCTATAGGTAGTCGGAGATTCGAAAGTCTAACAACCAGTCTTACTAATGGGTATCGTATTACCCAGTAACTGAAGTCACTCCATGTAAATCTGCATCTGGTAAGACACCACCATAGTTGAGAAAAAGCTAGGCAAATGATGATAATACCGTTGAGGTGGACTTAACAAAGCAACATACTTATAATATCTTAGGACAACCAACACAACGTTATCTGATTCCAAACTAGGCAGAGCCTGTACTATGGCAACCAGACAACTGATAAACATACTTATATATTTCTGAATACATACATATTATAGATAAATTACAACCAGACACAGAACAAATGATTGTGCTCATCACACAAAGATTTGTCCTGGGTGGGAATCGAACCCACGACCTCAGTCTTAGCAGTCAGGGTCACTAACCACTAGACTAACAGGCCATTCAACTTATTCTAATTAAAGACATTTAATACTACATATTTACCAAAAAAAATTCTAACCAAACCAAACACTGTAGTAAATTCAGTCCATTCTTCACTTTAATAACAAGTCACCATTCCTGAAATTCATGTTCCAACAGGCTGAGTCACAAAACCTCTGCATAAATAATACACAGCCATTGTAAGCCCGTCTAGTCATATATCTAGGTATTATACTAGTCTAACTAATATATCTAGGTGGTAGGTGGAGCTACTTTGTGGGTGTTAGCTACTTTTCCGTCTACATTAATTTTCACACACATTAAAAGTGACTTTAATAATGTAAGTCTCTTGTATGGCTGTAGAAACAGCGGGATGTGAGATTGTGTATTTTTTAGGCTTATTAAGCGTCTTCTGAAAGAACAAATGGCATTAGATATATAAAAATCTCTTACTAGAGAATGGGCAGCAGTGTTCTCTATGCATTTTACCACCATACTACCATCGCCAACCCGCCTGCAAAGCGGTGCAATTATGCGAATCTATGTTCAGTAGCGAACGTTTATCGCGTGAAATGATGTTGATGACTCTCTTTATTATGTGCTCCATAAATATTAGAGATATAAATGTGTGTGTGTCCATTAATAGCATATTATAACTTAACAGTGCAGCAGTGGTGAGTAATGGTGGCCCAGTAGGATCGACCCCGACTCACGTCTTGTTTGATATTGGGTTCAAACCCTGGCAGGCACTTTAAGTTGTTTAAATAATTCCATCACCACTGCTCTCGAAACGATGATGGACAACATCGTGAGGAAACCGGCATGTCTTAGAACCAAAAATTCGAAGGATGTAACACCTACCAACTTGCACTGGGCCTGCGTGGTAGATTACGGCCCAATCCCAATCACCGAGAGGTCTTTGTCCCAGCAATGGGAAAAATATAGGCTGATTATGATGAGGTTGTAATACAGAATATCAAACTGAACAGTATTCTCTATGGGACGAACGTCGCACTTTGGATACATCTATAAATATAAAATTTAAAGTCTTGAGTGACTGACTGACTGACTAATATATCAACGCGCAGCCTAAACCATGCTATTTGAAGAGTATGTTCTTTGTTAGGAGATAGGTCTCCACTAAGAAACGATTCTTGAAATTACAATTCTAAGATGGTGAAATGGGGGTTTGAAATGGTGAATTTTTCGACATCCACGCGGGCGAAGTCGCGCGCAGAAGCTAGCGCTCTATATCGTGGATCTCGCCTTTCTCATGGCCACGTCAACTTCAGTGGCAAGGATTAAGATAAGCGGATTCGTGGCCATTTCCGTCAAATGTCCACATTTGAAGGAGACACATACATTATGATTATACTTAGAGATTATGAGTTAATTCGTCACGGAAGAAACGTTGAGTTCTGGGAAATATTTAGGAAGTAATTAACTGCTATTTCCATATCCATTTTTCCTATAGTACAGATGTATTTTTGCTTTTCTTGGTTTGTGATCCTGAAAGGCGGACCTTAACGTAGTGTCGAAGTATCTTGGTTCTGACTGGGTTATCAAACGATATACCCTTCTCTTCAATGAACTAAAACAGAAAGTATTTCAGCTCCTGATGACTTGAAAGACGAGATATTATTTGGGTTAGATGATAATAAACTGTGACTGTGAAGGCCCAATGGTAATGACCGTGACTTAAGAGTCTTAAGAGAGATGGGTGATTTACTTAGAGTAAATTATTCCATCACTGTTCTCAAAACCATGAAGGAACCATGAAGTCTTAGTTTGTTCATATTGCGAGGGTGAGTGAAGGGCGACTAACAAAAGTTATATTAACAAGGCATTTGTGAATGGAAACGCCGGGACGCCCAAGGAGGACATATAGTGAACTTATTGGTGATGTTCTTCAGAAAGGTCAGGTGCGTAGTACTCGCAACTGATGTGTGTATAATAAGACGTATGAACGTAAAAGAAGCAAAAAGATATTTAAGGATCACGACAATTGGTGTTCTGTAGTTTCTGCCAAGTGGGGTAGGCACTATATGGCAAAAAAAAATCCCGGTTTTGACATCCGATTCGTGTATGTACTTTGATATTAATTGTTTATTTTGTGACGAAATATGATTGAATCTCTGACTATTTTTTTTTTAAACTGACATCTGTTTACTTAACTAATCTAATTCTGTTGTGACATCTATTATTTAATGATATTTTATATTAACCTCTGTTTGTTTTGTTTTTTTATTATTTTTTATTATATGTCAATTAATCTTGAATTGTATTACCCTTGACTTATTAATTGAAAATTTATTAGATACAGGTCTCTAATTTTTAATGTTATTTTAGTGAGACGTCATTTTATTTTTTGCATTTAATGTTACTATAAACGGGTATGGATAATGTTATCTTAAATTTCAGTTCTTCTAAGTTTAATGATTGATGTTAAGATAATCAGTGCATGATACACTCAGTGACATATAGTTTTTTTTTTTTAATTGGGTCATTTATTTGTTCATGTTTGTACGCTTCTTGGCAAAACACAGAGAATATAACTAAACATATTGTAACATCTCACACATCGTGTAACTACCTGTGTTTACAAATAAAAGTTTTCTTATTCTTATTCTAACCATATTCATATTCGTCTGTTATTCAGTTACTCATACTTATTATTACAATGTATAACATTACTACAACCCGCCATCATGCATCCAGAAATGAACGTACTAATATGCAGAAAGGAAACCCATTTCATACGATAATAGTCATTACCACTCAAAGTTTATGGTTTAATTTCCTGAAAGCGCACATTTCATTTGTCTGCGGAGCTCAGATACGTGATATTAGCTTTTTATGGTGTCAGCAGAGCTATAAAAGTAATTCTGTTACATGTCTTCAATGTGTTAAGTTTTGATTAAATTATGGGTAGGATTTGAGTATGGATTATTCGTCGCTCTGTTTCGTGATGATGAGCGATACTGGTTCAGTGGTAACGGCTGTGACTTACGAGTCGTAGTTCGTAGGTTCGATCCCAGACTGATGCAATACTTTTTGCTATTTATTTCTTCACCTCTACTCTAAAAACAGTTAAGGAACACATCGTGAGGAATCCGCCACACACGGTGGAGCATACGGTGGAGGTGTGCCCTGCCTGGGCGGAGCACCGCCGTGTCCTCGTGGAGGCGATCGGCGGCGGCGACCTCTCGCGTCCGGCCCTGGTGCGAGCCATGGTACGGAGCGAGAGGGAATGGGAAGCCGTCACCTCCTTCTGCGAAGCAGTAATGCTCGCGAAGGAGGAGGCGGGGCGCGTGAGGGAGTGGCAGTCTCTGCGCCCTCACGTCCCTAGCCGCCGCAGGAGGAGACGCCCCGGGCGTCGGGAGTCGATTGCGGACTCCCGGCCACCGTAGGCGCGAGCTTGCGGGTGGCGAGCAATGGGTAGCTCGCCGCCCAGTAAGGACCAGGCTCGGGTCGACGGCGCGTAGTGTTCCACGCGCGCCTCAAAGAGATGTCAGCACCAGTGAAGGGGTCTACTAGGACCGATGCCTGCCGGGGTCGCGTGATTGTTCGAAAGAGATACCGTGACCCTGGCACATGGGCAACTGATGGAACACGGGTGGGTTTTAGTCAGTAAAAGTCTGACACGCCCTCCCGCTCCGCCCAGAGCGGGAGAAGTCATTTGATGATTTGCCATCCTGAAAAAAAAAAAAAAAAAAAAAAGGAATCCGCCACGTCCTTGAACAAATATTCGAAGACATGAGACATCTATCAACCCGCACTGGGCCCGCGTGGTGAATACGGCCCACTCGCTCTCAAAAGGAGGAGTGGGCTTCGCCAACGTAGTTGTCGAAAATTTTCACACGGAACCGTGCTGATGGGACAAAAAGTAGCCTAGGTATGTATCCTTATAATATCAGCTAACTACCGTCATCTCAATTTCCGTAGAAATCAATTCTCGGATATCGGAATCGGAATGAACAAAGAGATAGGATGGAAAGACAAAACTTAAAAGTTTCAATACCGTTTTGAGAACACTGGTGATGAAACAACTTAGACAAAGTGGAGCGCTTGTCAGGGTTCGAACCCACAATCTATAGCTCGTATGTCGCGGCCATTACCACTGGGCTACTACTCTAATTATATGAATAGTGAATGTTTATCTCTGCCATATTAAATTATTTGCCACTCTGTTATTTTAAGTCTAAATATAACACTATAAAATATTCAAAGCAATATTGAATAAAAACCGACACTGTTTTTAGTTTATTTGTGCCATTTTGAGGGTATCATACGAAATTAAATAGCCTTTGTAATTGTGGTCGTTTCGAGAAACATATGCTAGGAGGTAATTGCCAGCTTAATTAAGTGGAGGACATTGATTGTATCTCTTTTAATAGTAGCATAAATAGTTTACCATTGATTTTAGTCCATCATTATTAGATCTATTGTACAAAGCACATAAAGCTACTATAATCTGTCCAATTTATTTAATAGGTTTTCAACTTTATCGCAAAGGTATTAGGTCTTAAGTGTTACATAGCAGTATCACTTACGACCACTATACCAACGAGGTACAGACGCCATTACATCACGCTACCCGAAACCGCCAAAATTTCCCAATCAATCTTGAACCTAATACCTTTGCGATAAAGTTGAAAACCTATTAAAGAAATTTGACGGATCATGAGATCCTGGGTGCAATTCACAGGTCGGAAAAATTGTTATTAGGTCTTCTACAGGCATTTCTCAGTAGCACTCCGGAGTCTGGATTTGTGTTCGGTCGATGGTAATAGACTCATCCCCTTTTACTTGGGACTTATATCTATTTTAGTAGTACCATAAATTTTTCCCACCAAAAACTAAAAGGTTTCCTACAGAAATTTCTGAGTAGCAGTACGGAATCTGGATTTGTGCCTGGTTGATGGCAATAGGCTCATCCCCTATTACATGGGACTTAAACATAACAGACGAAACAAAAGTGTACTATAGATATGCGTCTGCCTAATACTTTGGGAAGTACAGGCATGGTGTAATGTCAGCGTCTGTGTTTCCCTCCACATTTAACCTGTTTGAATTCAAATCAAGTATCTTCTGGATATACTCGTTCCATCATAGACTTCATTCATCGCTTTCCATTAAGCGTGATCGAGGTCAAGAGCAGGCCAATCATCATCTGCCTAACCGTTTCCCAATGGGGTTAGCTTCCAGTCTTAATCGGATGCAGCTTAATCTGGTATTCAGCTATTTGATATGGAGTGACTGCCTATTTGACCTCCGCAACCCAGTTTCTGGGTAACAAGATACCCCTTGGTAAGACTGGTTGTCAGACTGACGTGATTCAGATGACTCGTAGCGACGGTTAAAGGTTCACGAGTGATAGACGAGATCAGCGGGCAATTAACATATTTTCCGACCATCTTTACCCACCAAGACCGTATCTTGGTGTGTGAAGATGGTCATGTGGCTATTATTACTTAACCATTAGAATAATAAATATATAATTAATAATTTAAACAGAATCCGTCATTATTTCTAACAAGAATTAAATCAGACAGATCAATGTGCCAGATGGTGGTGGTGGTTTATAGAAATTACATTAAAATTAAGGAAAACCAAATTGTAATTAGTAGGTATATGGTACTTTTAGCTGCAAATTATGACTTGCCAAATGCACTTTACAAAATGTACAGGTACTTTGAACATTATGGTCACTCTACAAATAATTCTCTTTCAAAAAGTTGAAAATCAATTTTCTCTTAAAGTATGACATTTAGAAGAACGAACGATATGTTACAATTTAATTAAGAAATAGTTAAAACTTTTATTCTAATTTGCGTTAATCTATGAGATTGAGCCTAGTCAATAAAGCCGAAAATATTGGGCTCTCAGTTCAGACTTTTTAGTAAAATTCGACTTTCATTTACTTCTTAACAATTAAGTTTTGTGTCCTTATTTCTTTTTAACTAATTCACATAGGTAGGTAAGTAAAACATGTTAAAGTCGTATTTATGTATTTCTTCAGATATATTCATGTTTTGCAGATTCCTCAGTACAAACAATAATGAAGTGAGGGCCCTAGATATGCCGCCATAAATCGGTAATGTTATATTTTACAGATTTGGGAATTTGTTAAAATATTTAAGAAATTCTTAACTAAATTCTTAAACAAAAATTATTAACCCTGAGATTTAGGCTATGCCACTTTATGCACGCGTTTGGATTGAGGGCCCAAGTTATTTCATCATAACAGTTTTTATTCACGTTTAAGAAATTTATGACCCTACGCTTTAAGTTTTTACTATTTTTAACTAATTTCCCTATAAATCTTATTTCGGTACGCAAGGGTTCAAAAAATGGGCCCTCAATCCAGATGTACATGCCAGATTATGTCAGTTTTAAAAACAATATTGTTCATTATATGGTCCAGTTTTAAAATAATATACCTAAACAATATTTTTTTCGTATTTTATATTTATTTCCGAGATATCTATCCCGTATGTTTTGTCTCTGTATCACCCTAAAGTTGACTGGTATAAAATGCCTTAAACATTAAGTCTCCCTTTTTACAGTAAATGCATAAAGTTTTATTAAATAAATAAATAAACTAAGCCTATTGTCAGTTTTAGAAAAAATCGTTTACTATTATCCAGTTGTAAAAGAATCGTCTTCTCCTTAACAAAATATGCAATACTTTTCATCGCAGCATCTCTTTGCCTTTTGTCCGTCAGTACAGTAATGACAGAAAATTGTTGCAGCCCTGTCTTTTGTACGCCAACTATGTCAATCAAGGGTCCCATCCTATGGGAATTTAAAAAAAAAACAAATACTTAACAACTCCTACCATTTTCTAAGAAGTTTTGTGCTAGTTATTAAAGTAAGTTGTAAGTAAGAAACACTGAATGAAATGTATGTATCTAATTGTATGTGATTTAGAGAATATGCTTTGCTTTATATGAATTAAAAGGGTATGGAATTCGGTGCTCTTACAAAATAGAATAGGTTTCTTTGAAGTTTTATAAGCTGTTTCAAAGAAGCCAGTATACTGTTTTTTTGGAACCACGATAACAATAAAAGATCCAGACGCATTTATATATTACTAGCTTCTGCCCGCGACTTCGTCCGCGTTAAAATTCAAGAGTAATACATTTTCCCCGTTTTTGCAACATTTTTCACCGCTGCTCCTCCGGTCATAGCGTGATGTTATATAGCCTATAGCCTTCCTCGATAAATGGGCTACCCAACACTATTTTTTGATTTTTCCATTCCATTTTAATCAGTAGTTCCTGAGATCTCAGCGTTCAATTAAACAAACAAACTCTTCAGCTTTATAATATTAAGGATAGTTTTTTAAACGCTTTTATTAGCTTGTTATATACATACCTATCTATGTAACGGAATCTTTGAATGTTATTTTCAGCCCCTTCTAAACGTCGGATTAATTTGAAACTATGCACAGTTACCAAGGACCGGTGACAATACAACAATTTCATAAATCACTGCCATTATCCTGGCCAGGATAGCAAAAAAGAAGAAACAACGAACCCGCTTTTGTATCCTAGCCGAACTAAAAATATAGAATAAATAAAAGTTCCAAAAATTAAAAAAAAACACGCTTTTAATAGAAAACCAAACTCAAAAATAGAAAATAAAAATAATTTCGTAAACTAAAGAAACACGATTTCAATGAAAACCAAACTAAAAAGTAGAAAATAATGGTGTTTGATATCAGTTTAAAAAGAAAACCTTAAAAAGCACCTCACGCTTTTGCTTATAATTTTTCTTTAATTCCTAACTGTGAACTTCCGGTGGTTGGGCACGCCACAATTGCGGCGGTAAGTCCCCTCTTTGAGGAGTGGATAGAGAGGCGCCACGGCGTCCTCACCTTCCGCCTGACGCAGGTTCTCACCGGGCATGGGTGCTTCGGTGGGTTCCTGTTCAGGATAAAGCGGGAGGATACGTCCGGGTGTTTCCATTGCGAGGATCGTCTGGAGGACACGGTGGAGCATACGGTGGAGGTGTGCCCAGCCTGGGCGGAGCACCGCCGTGTCCTCGTGGAGGCGATCGGCGGCGGCGACCTCTCGCGTCCGGCCCTGGTGCGAGCCATGGTACGGAGCGAGAGGGAATGGGAAGCCGTCACCTCCTTCTGCGAAGCAGTAATGCTCGCAAAGGAGGAGGCGGGGCGCGTGAGGGAGTGGCAGTCTCTGCGACCTCACGTCCCTAGCCGCCGCAGGAGGAGACGCCCCGGGCGTCGGGAGTCGATTGCGGACTCCCGGCCACCGTAGGCGCGAGCTTGCGGGTGGCGAGCAATGGGTAGCTCGCCGCCCGGTAAGGACCAAGCTCGGGTCGACGGCGCGCAGTGTTCCACGCGCGCCTCAAAGAGATGTCAGCAGCAGTGTAGGGGTCTACTAGGACCGATGCCTGCCGGGGTCGCGTGATTGTTCGAAAGAGATACCGTGACCCTGGCACATGGGCAACTGATGGAACACGGGTGGGTTTTAGTCAGTAAAAGTCTGACACGCCCTCCCGCTCCGCCCAGAGCGGGAGAAGCCATTTGATGATTTCCCATCCTGAAAAAAAAAAAAAAAAACTTCCGGTGGTCTTTAAAAATAAACAAAACTTCTTGAATGAACTATAGTTAAACACAAAGCACCATATTAACATTGGAGGGATCATTAATTAATTTACTTGTAATAACCGTTGTTAAAATCTCATTTTTCGGATCCGGATTTTAAGTGACCCCGCATAAGCAGTGATGTAGCATAACTGGATGTGTCCCAGAACTATTTCTCTGATGCAGTCTAATGTTGTTAACGTTTCTTGGTCGCTGCAAATGGGTAGTTGCATCTTGCGGCCATTAAAAAAAAAAATTGTTCGTAACCAAAAAAAAAAAACAAATTTTCTTGGAAGTGAACAAATTGTAATAATTGATAAATAACATTTAAGAGTGTCTTTTCACTGCACAACAAAGTCATTCGATTGCGCAACAACAAAACGATTGTCTATAGAGATACGTGCTATTTGATTTCTTTCTCTACTAATTCTCATTTGGAGTTATCACTAACGAATGCTTAATTTACTCTTCAACAGTTTTCTTTTTTTTTCTGAGGCATGCTGTTAGATTTATAATTTGAAGGGCATCTATGCGAATATCACCCATAGTAATCCATATTTAATCTACCACCATTGTGGGTGCGTAATGTGTCATACTATTGGTGACATTCACATAGACGCTCTTCAAATCGGTGATCAAAATGGAATTATCTTTTTTCAGCTCTTCCATTTCACCTACAATCTACGTTACCCACCAACATGGGCGTTATTTCCGTGCTTAACCTCCATAAATTAGTTAAAAAACAAATCGTGCCATTGAATACATAAACTGTAATGTTTTGATGTGCAGTTATGTCAGTTTGTATCACCAAACTAGTTATTATATTGTTAAATGTATGCTTAAATTGTTTTTGATGTGCTGCGGGTAATATCGCGCTTATTAATGGGTATTATCATATGTTAGGGCGTGGTATTATGCTAATAGAATTGGTGGGTCGTGTGTGGTCTTACCTAAAAATTGTTTAACTATTTCCTTTTAAACTGACGAATCATCTGAAGATCTCTTCTGTAAAAATTGCACTGTAAGAACGAAGGTAAAGTGATTTCGACATCTGCTGTCAATACTCTCAATCTCTAGCGTCAGGTGAAATGACAGCTAACTTCAAGCTCAATTCACCTAAGTTTTCACGATGATATCTATATATATAAAAGAAAGTCATGTTAGTTACACTATTTATAACTCAAGAACGGCTGAACCGATTTGGCTGTAAAATAATAGAGAGGTAGCTCATAACTAGGAGACGGACATAAGATACTTTACAACATCACGCTACGATCAAAAGGAGCGGAGCAGCAACGAAAAATGGACGGAAACTGGTAGGCAATTCGATGCGACGGGAAGGGTCAGGGGAGCAAAAATTTGACGCGGAAGAAGCTAGTTTATCTATATGTATAAAAGAAAGTTGTGTTAACTATTTATAACTCAAGAACGGCTGAACCGATTTGGCTGAAAACTGGTGGGGAGGTAGCTTATAATCAGGAAACGGATATAGAATACTTTTATCCCGTTCGACCGCGTTCCCGTGTGACTTGACATAAAAAGTCAAAGAGAATACAAATCACTATAAAACGTGGTATGACAAAACCGTTGGCTTCGAAGTACCAGGTGGGCATAACTTGGTATGAGCTTACCAAACAGCAGTGTCAGCCAGAAAACGTTTTATGCCTTCGAAGTACCAGGTTATCATAACAGGGTAGGAGCTAACCAACCATGAGTGCCAGCTATAAAACGCTTACCAGATCGCCACCGCGTACCACGTTGTAAAACTTGGTAGGTTTATTACAACATTTATTGAATCTGAGGCGATACGAAGTTCGCTGGGTCAGCTAGTATCAAATATATAATGTGATATTTCGTGATTTTTTACACAGTAGGCCTGTAGAATCAAACCGATGAAGACGAAGGTAATGGTTTTTTTTTCTGGATGGAAAATCATGAAATCTGACAGTTGACTTGATAGTTCTAAAATGCCCGTAAGTGGTTTCATTGAATGAGTGTATTTCATAAGGAAAGTATTTACAAATCAGATACAGGGATAAACCCAGCGATAGATCTTGGTGGTCGTGGACCAAAATAATTATTAAATTTTAATTGATTTTTTAATAAACTGCACCTGCATAATAGATGCTCTTTGAGATTATTAAGTTATGATTTTGTGAACAAAAACGGTTAAAATCATGCCCCTTTTCATTGATTATGCATGAATAAAAAACTAAAGCGTTTTAATACTTTTAATGTCCCATTTATTCAAACTAGCAGCTGAGACCAACGTTCTCACGCAATGATGCCAAAATACTGTCGTAAAACGTTCCAAAATCGATCGTAAAAATCGCAAAATCATCTTAAAAATTCATCGATCGATCACAATGGAACATTACCTTTTTATTGCCACTAATGAATATCTTTTTACAACGCACCCTTTACAATACCTCCACACTATATCAAATAATAAAGTTTTAAATTCTAGAACATAAAAATTTGTAAACGGCGTTTTGTATTATTTATTTTTTTGTTAAGTTTTTATTATTTAAAAAACGAAGGGTGTCAAAAAATGTTTGTCATTCTATTTGAACTTGCCCCCTTTTCGGTTAGAACAACCCTTGATTTTGACACGGTTAACCGGTAAATGCTGGGTGTGCAAAAAATGACCTGACATTTTTAATTTCACCTTTTTGAGCACCAAAAATGAACTTTATTTTTTGAGCCATAAGTCCTAAACTTATCAGTTTTTACCACTGCAAACCCTGCATTGACTTTTTAAGATGAAGTAGGTCATAATTGGGTTCACAATGCGAATTAAACCGTCGCTAATAGATAGAAAGTGTAACATTTGTGTATAGTTGTTTGACTTACATTGAAGATTAATTTCAAGGGTTACAGTTTATTTTTTTACCTACTATTATTTGTTGACTCAAAATGTAGCGTGCCCAGATCACTTATATTGTGACATGCGTGTCAAACGGATATAAGACAGAGGTGCCTAAAGCGTGGAGTACCGTTTTTTTTTTCTTCTATGACCGTAATCAGGACACGCAACGTTTAGTTGATCTGTTATGCATTGGTTATAGGTTTCTTTGTCCAATATTTATCAGAATTTTGGTAGCGTGAGCGACAAATGTTGATAAAACAAAAACCATTTTTCATTTACTTACATTAATTTCAAGTGATATAGTTATAATTTAGTAAAACAATATCAAAAAAGTTTTCGACGTAGGATTGTGAGGCTGGTTGTCGCAAGCTCTTCTGCTGTATATGAGGTCCTGGGTTCGATTCGGGAAAGGTGTTATTGGATTTCCCTTTCTTGATTTATTTTGGTTTATCGCAATAGAATTACCCTCTATTGTATCTTTATCATCATTTCAGCCGAAAGACGTCCACTGCTGGACATAGGCCTCTCCCAAGCACCGCCACTTCGACTGGTTCCATGCTTCTCGCATCCCACGAATGCCTGCGGCCTTCACCAGGTCATCAGTTTATCTTGCCTTATATTGCACTGAAACATAAACATAAATCATATGTAAAAATGTAGGTGTTCTACAGTACATCTCTGCCGAACTCTTCTGAAAATACAAGCGTAATGTTAGGATATAGTCATATCAACACAACTTAATTTATTTGCTCATAATAAAACACTCCCAAAACACATTCAAAACAAAATTAACACCACACACAATAACCTCATTTCAATACAAAATACGACAATTAGCTGTCATCACCAATCAGCGAACAAGCATTTAATCAATCCGTGCTCACAATTACAATATTCATAACGTTGTATTCAGAAGGTAATTTGGATGCAAAACTGATAATTAACGCATTAAAATCCAAATAACGGGGACAAAAGGTGAGCTTCGAGTTTGAATTGGGTTACCGTGAGTGTCCCGGCAGTGGAGGGTTGGATGTGCGATAGAGGATGGTGCACCAATTTCTATGCCCGAAATGGTTTTGAATAAACGCCAGTTGAAAAAAATAATATTACATCCTATCATGCCTGTAATTCTACGAAGAGCATGAGCTTATCTTAGAATACCTAAACTTTACCAGTTTTGCAAAAGAACTAATTAACTGCTTTGCAACTGTAAGTAACATTCCAACATATCTTTTCGTTTCTACTTAAATATTCTTGTGTAAATGTACAGTCAGGAAATCCTTAATTAATTCTTCATTCAATATGTGTATCAGTTTCTGTAAAGTTTTATTTTCTGCTCCTCAGTTATCGTTTGATCATATTTTGTTCTAGTGGTTGACAGTCTATCGTACAAGCAAACCCTTGTTACTCTTCAAAATACTGCCAGTCTCTTGAACTAGAATTGAGAACAACACAATGTGAACTAAGCCCGTTTTTTTTTCTGTTTTGATTTCAGAATAGTATACTAAGGTTTCTAGTTTCAAGAAAATTATCGCAAAATTAATGTCTAATTGTTACGATTGACACTTGATAAATCATTAAACCAATCACAACTGATGGGCAACTCTCGTAATTTCAAGAACATCCACAGCCAGATCTCAGTTTTAATCTGTCAAAAATATCTCGAGCTCCCCCATACATTTATGACAAGATATTGACATTTGATTGTCGCCTAGATAAACCTGCAACAATATTTTTAACGTTACAAGAATTGGCCTTCTGTTTGCGGGCTGGAAAAATTGTCACCTTAATTTTGCGATTTTTCTGACAAACTAAGCAATCCTGAGCCTTTATAAAAACCTCAGTCACAATGTCAAACACCATGACAATTTCAAACCCACCAACGCAAAGTTCGCATGACATCATATTGCATAACCCTAACCAACCCACTAGTCCACACTGAAGTGTCTTGATTACCCTATTTATTCTATTAAGTTGGTAATTGTTTAGTGAATGAGTTGCGTTGAATCTCGTCCGTAGCGACTATTAGAGCTATTGTGTGCCTTTGCGAATATTGTGCTAAAGTGAATATGGTTTGTGAAATGACGTAGCGAGATTAGGGTTATTTTGGGTAAGACAATGGCAATGATTTTGGTCGGGTGTTTGTTTGTTTGTTTCACTGAAGATGATATGAGTTCTCGCATACGAAACACAAAAACTCATCTAGTTATCTAACAAAAAAAATAGAGTATTATAGTAATATAGAAATAAATTAATTTATAATTTTAAAATATTTTATTCCATTAAAAAAGAAAAGCTCGTGGCTAAGCAATAATACCCGACACACGGGTCAATCTATCAGGTCAAGTTACGCTTGTCGGGGTTGGTCCGTGGATGGGTGACTGTCTCTACATATCGAGACTCGTCTGTAACTCAAAACAGTACGGCTGACATTCGTAGATCTGTGACAGTCGTTTTGGGTCGTCAAAAGCCTGAGAGTCTGACAAACTGATTAAAATAATATGATTTAAAACATGCTGTTAAGCAGTTTTGACCTGAATTTTCATGTTTTGTTGCAGCAACTTTCCGAACCGTATGATTATGTTTCTTTTAACAAAATGTTTAAATAGCGTGTCTTGATATAGTTACATAAAAGATAATAAGTTATTTATTTATAGAAATATCTCACACACTTTCAAATCTGCGTGACTGACACTTTTCAATACATAAAGTTTTCTCAGAACTCCCCAGAGAGAAAGGATTAAGAAGAAAACTTTAAACAATTTGACCCTAACCTGTGAAATTTCGCAATAAAATTGTTCATCGAAGAAATAAGAAAGTCAACGTCATCATTACTATACGAATTTTACAAAAAACATATAAAAAAGATATTCCCACGACACACGGTAATCATTCCAATCAATAAAAACATAAAATACTTTGACATTTAATGACAAACTTACCCATTGATCAAAAAGGAAATAAATAATAGCACACCCGATATTTACGAGTTCAAACCCTTAGCAAAAAAAAACAGACGCACAGACAGTTTGGGGGAAAATGAGAAAAAAAAAACGGTAACCGCGGATTCGAAAATTATTGTGATCTTTTTTGTGTTTTATCAAAAGTTTGGCTCACATGGTGTTGATTTAGCGTCGCATGAAACTAATTGGGCTCTTATAAAACCTCAGAAGCTAGGTGCATAGTTCAAGTACCTGGTACGGATGTTGACAAGTCTACACTGTCCTCCTATACTTATCAACACTGTAATTTAAAAGCAGTGTAAAAGCCAATTATTTTAAAAGAGTAACCGTGGAGTTTCTTTTCGGCTCTTCTTCATAGGAAACGATGAATTGAAACCTGTTTTATTATATAATTTTACCTATGATGTGTATATTTATGTAGATCACAGACACATAAATATGCAGTAACGCAGACTGTTACAGAGCATTACGTAAAACAGAAAAAGAAAGAAAGAAAATACGTTTATTAGCGGTAAATCATGACGCAAAAAAAATTAACACAAAAAAGAACAAGTGATAGAAGACGTCACATCCACGCAAAACGGCCATCCCTCAGTATAATACTATAACTCTTTGTAAGACAGAGAGCCACAGCGCTGGTTTTCAGCGACAGGCGACAATAAATGTTTGACGTCAACCGATGCAACATAAAATAAGATACATGTTACTTATTTTACCTCCATGTAAATCCACTTTAAAACTTGTCGCAGGGTCTTCATCGACCCTCGTATTAAGCGCAGGGTTAGACGCAAAAAATACAAAAAATCGTTTATTTCGTTACAATTTGACCCCTCAACTGCAGTTAAGCGTCAGACCATGTCTTGTTATGGCTATATGATTATTGTGTTTTGATAGATTTTAATTATTTAATTTTGTCTTTTGTGGAACACAGTGATGTGGAATTGTGGATGGTTTACACAAAAAATTGATTTCTATGGAAATAAAGTTATTTCTGTAAGTTGCTTTTAAAATTTTACATGCCAATCATATATTCATAACTAGATGAGATCGGTGTTTCCTACTCTGAGACGTAAGGTCGAAATAAATACAGAGGTCACAGTCTTTTTTAAAGTCCATACATTATCTTGGCCCGATCGTGTGAAGACAAAGTAAACGCAATTAATGTTGCTGAACTGGCAAATATGAAAACCATTCCTATTGTTAGTGTCATTTCAGCCGAAAGATGCCTCATTTTAGGGGGGTTTCCATAATCGCTACGCTTGGCAGGCGGCTTAGCGATCGCAGTATGGTATTAAAATGCAAAGAGAACGCTGCTGCTCATTCTCTAGTAGTAATTCCTCCATATCATAATCCATATAGTCCCTTAGTCGCCTTTTGCAGGTGCTATTTTTGTATCACACAATTACTCCGCGGTTTGAATTCTCACATAAATTAATTTGTATTGACAAATGTCCACATTGTGCAGTCATTACAAATAATGCGCAGCTACGTGGTCTAGATGGACAACAAAGAGAGGCAAGTCGTAGAAGCAGTTAATAAGTAGCACAAGTGAACACAGTTACTGTTAATCTGAACTATGATAAATGACGATCCTACGCTCTTGATTTAACTTTGATATACAGGTTGTGTGGAAAGTTACATTATTTATTTGTTTAGTCAAGTACTTTAAAAACTTTACGAAAACATTTAACGAATCATCATCTGCCTAATTTCTGCCCTCTCCTTTCCCCTGAGTTTATTTCTGTCTCCTCTGAGTTTGTTTCGGCCTTTCTTCTCAGAGTAGTCAGATAGGAAACGCCGACCTCATCTAGTTAAAAAAAATATGATTGACGTGTAAAAGTGTTTGTACAAACCTACTTGCAAAAATAAAGTCATTCATTCATTCATTCATTCATTCATAACCTCTTTCCAACTATGCTGGGGTTGGTTTCCAATTTAACCCGATGCAGTTGACTATCAGTATTTTACATGGAGTAACTATCTATGTAACCTCTACAACCCAGTTACTGGGTACCTAATACGATACCACTATGTGAGACAGGTTGTCGTAACTTCGGGTAACAACTGTTGAAGATTCAAGCATGACAGCCTGGACCATCAACTTAACGTGCAACTTTGACATATTAGTCGACTCGCACGAATTATCTCACCCGAATCGGACGAACCGTCTCTTTTAAGGAATATAATATTTTCTATAGACGACTCGCACAAACTTTATTTATTTGTGGGAAAATCGATGATACCAGAAATACGTGTTAGGTACCTAATTGGCAAGTTTTGAGTAAAACGTTAAGAGAACAACTACAAGTTAGTACACTAACTTTATTAAATACAATACTAAACGTGCCAATTGCCTGAACATAATTCTGGAATTGTCAATTCACCCACAAATAAAAGAACTTCGCGCGAGTCACTTAAAGAAAATATTACAATATTTGAAAAAGTCCGCAGCTTTTCGAGGCAGCAGAGGGGTCCTAATTTGTAAAGATGGTCACCTATCCACGGAAAAACCGCGGCAGCTTCAGCTTAAGTTGATCGACCCGTGTGGCTATTATTAATTAGCCACAAGCCCCAAAATATAGACAGAATAATTAATTTAAATTTACCTTAAGTTTTTGAGCCTGAAATAGCCGACAACAGGTCAAAGGACTCCCATTGACTGACCTGCTAACCTTGTGGTTAGTGACCTTGACTGCTAAGACTGAGGTCGTGGGTTCGATTCCCACCCAGGGCAAATGTTTGTGTGATGAGCATAATCATTTTGTGCTGTGTCTGGGTGTTATCTATATTATGTATGTATTTAGAAATATGTATATAAGTATATTTATCAGTTGTCTGGTTACCATAGTACAGGCTCTGCCTAGTTTGGGATCAGATAACGGTGTGTTGGTTGTCCTAAGATATTATTCTTTTAAATCTTTTTCCTGCCCTTATCCCAATGTACATATGTGGGGTTGACGCAACATGTCTTTTTCTTTCACACTTCTCTATTAGTCGTCATCTCAGCAGTCACTCTTTTTCTATCCATATCATAATATGGACTGTGTGAAGTCCATCCATCGTTTCTTTGGTTTCCCTCTACTCATGTTGAAGTTATTATCTTTAATATCATCCTGTAGATTAACAGGCGTGACCACGGGACTGTACTACAGATTACGTACGTAGCATCGCACTGTGCACAGATTGTACTAAACAATTATGTTTATGACTGTATAGTGTGTGCACTATCGGTGAGAGCAGAAAGTATCCATGAAGTGTGCTATTTGTAGTTAGCAGTTAGTTTAACTTTGGTAGATAATATTATGGCAAATAATTTAATCGTTTATATTTCGTTTAGTTAATTACTTTGCGTAAGTATCATTCTCCCGTCCTTATCTCATTTTATTTGGGGTCGGTAGAACATGTATTTTTCTTCCACACTTCTCTATCAGTCGTCTTGATGTCAGATTTTTTGTAAATCACGTACTCTATGTACAAAAAAAAACTTACATTCAGTGACAGACAATGAACAGCTTTAAATGCTGTTAAAAGAAGCGGGAAATTCAGGAGCCGCAGGAGTTTAGGTGAGCGCGAAGGATTTGGATTGACAATAATACTTTTACCGTCAATCCATCTTGTAGAGATTCCTGTGTGTTGCTGGACGTAAATAATAGTACCAACCCATTTCTTACCCTGAGTGTCGTAAAAGGCGACTAAGGTACTTACTAGAGAATGGGCAGCAGCGTTATCTGTGCATTTAACCATCCTACTACGATTGCCGACCCGCCCGTCATGCGTTGCGATTTTGGTAAACCCCTCAAATTGGGGGGGGGAGGGGGGCTATGTCCAGCAGTGGATGTCTCACGGCTGAAATGATGATGAACTAGGTAGAAAGTAAGTAAGAGATACGCTTTTGTTTCTCGTTTAAAAAAACTAAACTACATAATTCTGCAATTATACTGATTTTCAAAATGGCTAATGTAAACATTTAATTTCTCTACGTGTACCTAAAGGAAACCATGGCCACACCCATGAAACTAATGAGTTATAGGTACCGTCTAACCAGAGGGCAGCGCACAAGCTAATAGTTATAATGATCTTTTGATGTGCAAAGCGATTACTACAGAGAAATTGTGCCCTTATTCTGTATAGGTTCCGGGTTCGATTTCCAGTTGATGTTTTTATGATTCGACGGATATGGGTTTAATAGGTAATTTTGTTGCAGATTTTATAATGTGGGGGGTAATCTATCAGTGGTATTGTGTTTTATGTATTCTTGGTAAATTA
The DNA here is from genome assembly GCA_932294355.1 of Aporophyla lueneburgensis. Classification (NCBI taxonomy): domain Eukaryota; kingdom Metazoa; phylum Arthropoda; class Insecta; order Lepidoptera; family Noctuidae; genus Aporophyla; species Aporophyla lueneburgensis. The sequence continues at coordinate 21,446,680 of OW028758.1, read as the reverse complement.
ATAATGTAAAATGTTTGAGCTTTTTGTCATGTCAATTTCAGATAATGTTAATATTTAGATTAATGAAATTGCAATGGTTTGACTTAAATATGTGCTTTGCAAAGCACAAAAACAACAACTAAAAAAGTAAAACGAAGGTTGAGACAACAATCACAGTTGTTATTTAAAATTATAATAACTTTTGTAGTCTGTTTGTTTTTTTATCTCAGAGAATGATAAGCGAAAACGAAGTAAAAGGTACGCGGGCGGGTGAAATCGCGGGCCAAGTCCTATTTTAATATAATTTGAAAGCCAAGTTACGATACAACATGGAAAACTTTAACTTATTATAAAACAAACATCTAAGAACCGTTTACCTAAGCTTGTAAAGAAATAAAATAATATTCAGTATTGTTTAGACTACATTCGAACCAAGTCACAGTCGAAAAATATTAGCAGAAAAGAACAGAAGGTTAATAAAAATATGAAAATGACACGCAATTTTTATTCTTTTGGAAATCTCACTAGTCTTTTCAATTCAATTTTTATTTTAAACTAGCTTTTGCCCGCGGCTTCGTCCGCGTGGATGACGAAAATTAACGCAGGTATTTTTCTAAAATAAAAGAATTTTTCTAAAATAAAAGTAGCCTTAGTTACTCCTTGTTACATCAGCTATTTGCCCGTGAAAGTCCCGTCAAAATCGGTCCAGCCATTTCAGAGATTAGCCGGAACAAACAGACAGACAGACAGACAGACCGACAGACAGACAAAAATTGTAAAAAATGTTGTTTTGGTATATGTACCGTGTATACATCCATATGCACTTAGTAAAAATACACGTATCTTAATATTACAAACAGACACTCCGATTTTATTTATTTGTATAGATGTAGATATTTTCAACTGTAACTATAATTTATTTGTTCCAAATAAAACAACAATTAAGATTACTTAATTGTTGTTTTATTTGGAACATATAAATTATAGTTAAAGGTAAAATTATGGATGTTAGTTGAATACAAATATCAATAAAAAATCGTTCTATTTCAGACGCAGATATTCAATATTTGTTCGAAGACAATAGATATGGTTACGGTTGATATATAATACATAGGCACTACACTACTACAACTACTATAGTACACACAACTAACTTCTATCTTCTTCTTCTTCTTTATTAAATAGAGAAGTTAGTTGTGTGTACTATAGTAGTTGTAGTAGTGTAGTGCCTATGTATTATATATCAACCGTAACCGTATATATTTTCTACGAACAAATATTGAATATCTGCGTCTGAAATAGAACGATTTTTTATTGATATTTGTATTCATCTAACATCCATAATTTTCCCTTTACGTAATCTCTTCCATATCTCGCATAAATCAAAGATCCTACACAATACCTACCCAGAAATCCTCAATTAAACAAAGCCACAAATTAACTGACGTAATCAGCTTAGTAGCTGACCATTAATATCGTCTCGAATCAACCCTTTGACTGCGTAATACCTGCAGGCAAATACCGGAGCGTAACCTATGCTAAGCTCCGGTGCAAATATAGTAAGCAAACGGATATTAAGCTGGGTTTATGTACTGGTACGTGGTGTGGTCATTTTGGTCTTGCTTTTGGGATATTGGCTTCGCCCGCGTGGAGGTCGGAAAATATCCCGCAAGAACGTACTACCGAGATAAAAAGTAGCCTATGTGTTAATCCAGGTTATAAACTAACTGTGTTCCAAATTTCATCCAAATTCGTTCCATAGTTTTTGCGTGAAAGAGGAACAAACATTCACACATCTATACATACAAACTTTCGCATGTATAATATTGGTAGGACTGTGTGCTAAATTTCATCTAAATCGGATCAGTAGTTTTTGCGTGAAAGAGGAACAAACATCCACACATCTATACATACAAACTTTCGCGTTTATAATATATGTAGGAAGTAGGATTTTGGACGGATATTTGGAGACGAGATTTTTGGGTTACCAGTATTTTTTCATGTAAGCTAATAAGTAGAATGAGCTGGTGTCCGCAACTCCACGTCTGAGCGCGTATTTTGCGTACGGGTGGAAATCGTTAGATAGATAAGATAAGTCTTTATTTTCCTTAAACATGGTATAAGGTTGTACAGTCAGGTATAAATCTAAGGTCCACATGTTTAGCTATACTATAGGATATGTATCAATTGCATGCAAAATAATAATTAATAATTAAATGTCGATCAACGTCACAGATATAAGGTCAATACAATAATATTATAATATAACAGTTTTATCTTTGCATCATCAACAGTAACAATAAGTCAGAAATGTATAGTTTATGGTTCAAAAAATCTTTAATGTCATAAAACATATGTTCTTTCAGCCAATTAAATAATGTATTTTTAAATGTGTTTATTTTATATAAAAAAATAATTCCGTTTTGAATTTTGTTATAAATGCGTATACACATGACTAGGAAACTTTTTGCATACTTGGCTGATTTAGGGGTATCCTGCAATGCAAGTCTGGATGGATCTTTATTTCAAGAGTTCATGCAGGTAATTGACTTTAAAGTTTGTTTAAGTTTGTTTAAGACACTGTTATGTTTCCGTGTGGTGCCGGACGTAAAGAATAGCATCATCCCATTTCTTCCCACAGGTGTCGTATGAGGCGACTAAGGGACTTGCTAGAGAATGGGCAGTAGCGTTCCCTATGCATTTTACCACAAAACTGCAATCGTCAACCCGCCTGCCAAGCGTGGCGATTATGGCTTAAATCCTTCAAATTGAGAGAGGTCTATGTCCAGCAGTGGACATTTTTCGACTGAAATGATGATGACAGTTATGGGTAAAAGCCGAAGCGTGTATGCGTAGTAAAAAAAAAGGATTTTATAAAAAAATAAATTTAAATACTATCCATATTTAAAGGTTTGGTTGAAAGTTAGGCTGTTATCACGTCACTTGATTGATTGTGGTAACGTTTTTTTTTTCCTATATTATGTTTTGATAACAGTACTAGATTTAATGAAACAAAATAACTTATCCTAAGCAAGCCCTAAACTCAACTGAAAATACTATGCAACTCTAAAAACAAGAAACAGGAATATTAGATACTTTTATTATATCTTAACGTTTCCTTTTATACACCTCGCTCTTATTCAGTTTTCCTATAATGCAAACTACTTTAGCAAAAGAATTCTCGACGGCAAAAGAACAAAATTCAATTTCCTCCGTTGCACTTTTTGTCTCCACTGTACATTACACAGACAAGCACTTATCTGCACAGTGTACGCTCGATTGAAGCTTGCACTATCCATAACTTTAGCCCTGCTACAGTATTCCAACTACCGTACTGTGTCCGTCTTCAGTTTCAACCACTAACAAAAGTTTTGAGTGTGTGCTTCGCAGTGTCTCTTGTGTTTCGTTTTTGAATCGTGTGTGTTTGCCAAAATTGGCCAACATTTGACTGCCAACTGTCAAATTCTCTTTCTTCATCTATTAGGGATGATATTTGCTTACTGTGACGTTCCATGTTGATGCTCCACTTGACGTGAGGATTTTAATATTTTTGTCTGCATTTTTTTTTTAAAGTTTCTGTAGATTTACTGGTACTGCAGGACTTATCGTTAAGTATTGAGTGGTAACTCTAATTATATCTCTTCCTCCCTTCTTCTTTGGTTTTTAATATGCATTCTATATAAGCCTATTTTTACAAGTAAAATTAATTAATTAATTACTTAATTAATTACCTACTAATTTAAATAAATTACTAATTTCAAAGTATTAACCTTTTTTAGACATTTAGTAATCAAATAATGAGAACTTTTCATGGCTGCCAAACCGCCTTTAACAGTTTTCGAGATTTTCTGAGATATTGTTTCTTTCTTCCTTTCAGAGCCATTTCTACCATTTTTATTCCTCTTTTATGTTCCACATTCATACTTTGTCATCTATTCAAATACGTCATTATTTCAGCCGAAAACGCCCGCAGCTGGAAATAAGCCTCCCCGAAGAACCGCCACTTCCACTAGTTCTGTGCCATAAATGCACGCTTGGCAGGCGGGTTGGCAATCGCAGTATCATGGTAAAATGCAAAGAGAACGCTGCTGCCCATTCTCTAGTAAGTCCCTTAGTCGCTTTTAACGTCAAACACGTGAAGAAAAATGGTGTTGCTATTCTTTAAGTTCGACATCACACGGACCCCAACTATGTAATAATTTGATATCAAATCTTCAATTCCTATCGTCCATCAAAATCCGTAATAGAATTCTTCCGACATATCACCACATAAGGGCGCTTCGGATTAGGCCAGACTGTTGACTTAACTAATGCACGCCATCTAGCCGCAGGCTCGGTAAACAATGATACAGTATGCACGATCTATTGTTTTTGTCTGCAGGATTATTGGGGATGCAATTAAAAGGTCCTTGTGATTTTTAAATGGTTTTTTAGTGAGTACACTAAAACCTTTAAAAACTTTATGAACGCAATCTCTAAAAGAATATCACCACTAAGTCTAAGCTGAGTGGTGATATTTTTAGAGGTTTGCTTCTTCACTATCATCATTGGCTGCCTTGTTCCACCTACTGCTGAGTATATTCCTCATCTCTTTTAGGCCATGCTTACCTGGTCAGAGCGAGTCTCATCCAGATGTTACCCGTGCTGCTCTACCCTGTAGACCCTGTAAAATTTTATGATTAATTTAATTATGCATATTTAAATTTATTTAAAAATAGCTTTTGTCAGAGGTTTCCGCGTGGAGGTCAGAAATTTTTTTCGTTATAAACTATCTGTGTGGCACATTTCATCCAAATCCGATAAGTAGTTTTTTCGTGAAAGAGTAACAAACACCCTCATATAATTTCCCATTTATATTTAGGATCTTTTCTTCAAATGCAAACATCTGTATTTAAAACGGAAAATCCTCAACATTTTCATGTTAAGTTTTTTCTTCATACCTAAGTAGGTAACTTATTGCCACATCCACCCCAAAAGGCCAGTGGCTAAAATATGTTAAAGCAAAATCGTATTAGCAATGATTTATTTGTCAGCTCCCTAGTAGAGGATAGTTCCACAAGTCATGGCATGTAATGGTCGGACACTATCTTTTGGAGATATATCTCTATGTATCGGTCTTAAATGTATTGTCATGTCATATATCGTTTGATTTTTGGTGGAAAATGTGTATTATGGTGAAAAAATGTATTCAGCTTTAGCCTTTATTTACTGCGTCGTTTGTCTAGTAGTTGCAAGCGCTACTGCTGAGCAAGAGGTCCTGGGTTCGATTCCCAGGTCGGGCAAAGTGTTGTTAGGTGATTTTTTCTGGGCTTTGCCAGTAGTAGCTCGTAATCTAGATTTGTGCCCAGCTGATGACAATAGGCTTGCCCCCAATAACATGGGACTTAAATATAACTAGTTAAATGTGGTTGTACAGTCATATGGACTAATATGTATACACATAGACAAATTCAAAAACCGTTTTTCTCTCTAAATAACGATTGCAACTTTGAGAAAAACCTATTTCATAATAGTGTGGATTCTAAAATACTATGTGCGTAATAAAATAAAATTACAATCAGTAAAGTAGGAGAAAATCACTTTAAATTTGTTAAGCGCATCCATATTAGTGCTTGTAACTGTACTGTAATAGCACCTCTTCCTAACCCTTAAACAAAAAACATGATGTGATGTTATGTTGTGTTATTGTAGTCGAAGTAAAAATTGCGATTAATAATTTTTATTTTGGAAGTTGATGTCCATTGCAAACAATATGAACTCAGATACTTATTGAGTAACATCCTTTTTTTTGGATGGGAAATCATCAAATGTCTTCTCCCGCTCTGGGCGGAGCGGGTGGGCATGTCAGACTTTTACTGACTAAAACCCACCCGTGTTCCTTCAATTGCCCATGTGCCAGGGTCACGTTATCTCTTTCAAACAATTTTGCGACCCTGGCAGGTTGAGTAACACCCTAACTGTAAGATTTTTAGATTTTTTACCATACAACCACATTCATTGCGTTACGCACGTCGATGAGCAGACTTATTTGTCGATCATATGAAGCAATGGACTGGCTACTATCAAAAAATATTCAGATTTTGATATACAGTGTGTTACAAAATCACGGTTCTGTGTTTTGTAAAAGTCTAATGTTGTTATATTATGATGTCCCATGATCAGTTAGTCATAGAAATTGTTGAATCATGTCTGTGATTCAGCGTATTACCGGTAGGCGTAGGTTTTCAACCTTCACTTTACAAATATGGATATAATGTTCGTCACATTTTACATTTTTTGCACAAGACACTTCAAAGTAAAATAGATCATTTTTTACTTCAGTCAAAAAAAAATCGAATCTATGTAATTATCTTTGAAAACTTTCTGTACCTTATTTTCGCTAATAATTGATTCTATTTTTAATCCAACTAATTAAAAAAAATGGACAAAAAAACATCGAACTTCTAACGAATTAAAGATCAAAAGAAAAAGTAACCCTATTCTATATTATTTTAAAGTATTATTTCGATTGCAGATTAAAACAGTACACTTGATACCAAAAAAAGTGACACCTACGAAAATAAGGGACAAGTGCAAACGTGTTAGCTCAAAGACCGGAGAGACTTATAGAAAGGAAATCCTTAAACACAATACTGGAGTGTAACGTTGAAAACAATAATTCTTCATTACGGTCGTTTGTTGGGGTAAATAATAGACGTGCGCTAAAATAAAGGACGACGTTTTAGTTTTTAGACAGCTTTAGGAGATTGTTTGAAAAGTATACTTGTCTTAGTGTCCAGCTCATAATATTACTAGCTTATCCCACTGCTGGGCAAAAACCTCTTCCCATATACAGAAAAGACACGAGCACATAGATTTGTACTTCATGACATCTATTATGTATGAAGAATAAGTACTTACCTACAAATGTTTTTTTTTTTTTACATTATCTTTTTAGGTTTTGTATAGTTAGGTGTGTTCCACAAATTACTAACCACTTGCTAGACTATATTCACTTAGTCAAAAAAAAATGGTTTACATAATAAAGAGTGTTCTCATTTATTCTATAAACGATACAAACAAAATAATTCCAATTCAAAACCCTATGTAGATACTAAATAAAAAATACACCCCATCATTCCGCCGTACAAACTATAGCGCAAGTGGCACATTCAACTTATCGGCATATTGTCCAAGTTTCGAGGGAACCTGCAGGTGTACACGAGGGTGGCACTTTTTGTGGCCGCCAGTGTAAGCGTAAAATAGGAGCCGACTTAATAAGTGGTTATTTAGCAGGATAATGCTTCGAAATTTGGATTAATTCGGATGGGGTATTTATTTTTGGTCGTTAGTGTAAGTAGATTATGGTAATGTTGGTTCTTTTTTGTGGCGTATGTGTAATAGTTTGAACAATTACTTACGCTTATCACCGACACTATATTTGGTACTTACAATGCAACACCAAGTTTTAGTGAACTAAGTTTGTCTGGCGTTGTGGCCATTACGATAACTTTTGTGTCAATGAAATTATATTCATTAATTATTATCAATTAAATGTATTGATTACAATATCGTTCAAAAGTAGGTGAATTAACTTACCTATAAAACCAAAAAAAAAAGTCCTAAAATAAAGAGAATGAGACATTAATATAATCAAAAATGACGTGACAATAAATATTTTTGCATATACATATGTATAAGTAATTAACTTCTGCCCGAGATTTCGTCCGCGTAATATTTTTGCCCCGCTGACCCTTCCCGTCGCATCGAATTACCTGCCAGTTTTTAACCGTTTTTCGTTGCTGCTCCGTTATTTTTATGGTAGCATGATGTTATATATTTTATAACCTTCCTCAATAAATAGGCTACTCAAAACAAAAAGAATTTTTCATTTCGGATTAGTAGTTTCTGAGATTAGCGCGTTCAACCAAACAAACAAACTCTTCAGCTTTATAATAATTATAATATTAATATAAGTATAGATTTATGATTACTAAAAATACTTAACTATGTCCTAAATCCAAGTTCAGTTACTTTTGATTGTATGTATTAAGTTTTTACTTGTTTTATTTGTGGAAGAGAATATAAAGATTTTTTATTATTAGAGACTTAAAATTTACCTCTGAGTTCATTTACATAAAATAGTGAGCATACTTTTATTTTGTTATCGGTTTCCAAGAGTCTAAACACTGCCATAAGGTTTTTGAATAAAATTACCGTACATAATTAGATCGCGTAAATAATTGGGTGTGCCATATTGACCGCTTTCACTCTTTATCAAGTTTTATCTCCTTTCAATCTAGCTTTTATTTTTAGCAGTTGTGATATAATTAGATATTTATTTTAAATACCATTTACACGCAAACATTAAAAAAACAGTATTATTTACCTACAACTATGTATATAAAAAGGAAGAGCTACTTTAGCGTAAAAAAAAAACGTTCGCATCGTTGCTAATCGGAAAAGTGTCTAAAAAGCTGGCAGCTTTGCTCAAATAAAACATAGTAATTATTTAAAAAAAGTATTTATTATTTATTTGAAATAATCAAACTGCCATTACTCATGCTTGTTACATTATTAAACATAGATAACACTAAAAAAATCTCAAGATGATTTTTGCGTATAGTCAAGATACTTTTTTTATTCATAATTCCATTTTGAATACATATAGGTACCTATCTAACAAAACACTACACAAAAATCGGATCAAAACGGAAATACTAAAACATACTATAATGCAATCTTTGAGAACATGACCAACAAAAAATCCATTAAAACAATACTCCACACAAAATAACGACGCTATAAGAGCATAAACAGCATACCTATTAAACCGTCTGTCTGTCTATCCGTACTTTATGCCCATTCATCACGAACGAACCGTCACTTCCTACACACGAAAGCACTCAGAAACGTAACAATCATCGCTTAGAAACATCGCCATATGCGCAAGACAACTGCATACGCCCACCGGTCAAATTTGATTTACGCGTGAATTACATGTCATAACCTGTATGCTCATTTTACCCCGACCTCCCTTTTAAATCGTGCTACAGAGTAAAAATAACACGCAATAAGAATTGTTGAACTAGATTTTTAAAATTATTTTTTAGGGTATTTTATTAGACTGTGGCGTTGGAAGGGGAGTTGAGGGCAAAATGACACGAAGGTGTCGTAAAAAACTCCCTTTTTCCAGTCAAGTGCACCTTTCGTATCGATAATGCATTAATTTGAATATTCGCGGTGTCATATGTCAAATGGTTTGTAATTTTCTGTTTGTTCTTTTTTTTATTATTTAATGTGATTTTCCACGGAAGTGTAATAAAGGTGTGCGTTTGTCACGATTGATTACTCTGTTAAATTATGTAAGTAGGCGAGGTACAAATGTGGCATTATGATAATGGTTTTTGCACCTGTGATCTTCAATAAAATTCACTAGCTTTATGTGGGTTGAAAAGGAACTATGCACTGATAGTAAGAAATGAGTTAAATCAAAATTTTGTTCAATCTATACTAATATTATCAAGCTGAAGAGTTTGTTTGTACGCGCTAATCTCAATAACTACTGGTCCGAATTGAAATATTCTTTTTATGTTGAGTATCCTATTTACAGAGAAAGGCTATAGGCTATATAAAATCACGCTACAACTAAGAGGGGACTTTTGACCGTATAAAAGTAGTGGAGCAATAAACGAAAAATGGACGAAAACTGGCAGGCAATTCGATGCGACGACGGGAAGGGGAGTGAAAATTTGACGCGGATGAAGTCGCGGGCAGAAGCTAGTAAATAATACAAATTATATTTAGCAAATTAGTGAATTTCACAAAAACGTTATAAATTGTTCCAGGCCACTATAAAATATCCTATAAATGCACGGGCAATAATTAAATCGATAAGTTAATAATATTAGGCACACTTATTAACTTTTCGATTAGGTATATTTTTCTAAAAATATTCCTCATTATATAAAAATATTACTCTTTCCATTACCCATGGTATAAGTAGGCAAAATACCTAACCATGGTATAACTCAATACTAAACACTAAACAGGTGAGTTCATTAGAGATTACTTACGGTAATTTGCCGTACACCGTACAACGCCATCTGTCGAGTGTGTCGATACTAATCAGACTACGCTCAGCCAATCATATTGTGCAAGTGATGTGAGGAATAATTATAGAAATAAGAGGATTATTTTAGAAAGGGTTGGTTTTATTTTTGTATTACTTTGTTTAGGATATCTGGTAATTCGGTATATAGATTTGTGGGGGAGTGGTCTGCGTCATATATTAGTTATTTATACTTCTTTTACTTTCTACTGGCGAAATGTTGGTGTTCTGTATAATAGACACCTTTGTCTAAGCCATCCGTGATGTTCCACTAGCAGTTTTTTTTGCAAGAAAATTAAATGCGCATTTCTTTATCAATTTAATTATTTCAATATGTACCCATTCTTTAACAAAAATATTATTGACTGCTGCCTTCTAGTAAACTAGTATATAATTTATGTGAAGAAAAAATAATTTAAAGTTTTAAAATGTTTAGAGACAGTATCAGTTCCCAAAACTGCATGACTGGTATGGCTTACTTATAAATATTTCGCTGAAATCGTTAACTTGGACATCACCTTTCTTCCAGTTACTGCATATAGGTTTAACAACTTTTTTTTTAATCCGATCAGTCCAAAATCTCAACATTATTTATTCAATATCATAACAAAAATCAAACGCTAATCACTTAAGTCTAAAAATACACATGTGCTCCATTTAACGGATCACTTAACCCGCACTCACCCTAAGATGCGGATTTGAAAATCGAAACTAAAAAATCCGCAATCCATATTTAAATCTGCAAATAGTGTTTGTAAACTCAACCCCATATTTCACCCTTCGATGAGCGGGGTGAGTTCAAATGTTTGAACTTTAAAAGTGAATCTATTGTAAGTGGCGAGTTATAGATTATGTGTGAGTTACACTGAGTGGGTTTTTTGTAGTTTGAAGTCTTGCCAGTCCTAAAAAGACTATGCAAAGTTTAAACAGTGCAGTATAATTTTGACAGCTTTTCAATTCAGCTTTCAATCAACGACTTAGCGTCCTCTCATCGCTACATAGCGTTTATAAATATCTAATCGTTGTGCTAATCAGTTGCTACAAATTAATAAAAAATTAAGAGACATTTATAAATAAGACTGCTAGTGCTAACAACTTTGGCTAAGAGTAAATTAAATTATTTGAACAAAGATAAGTTCCAAGAGTGCTTAACTTTATTTTAGTCATTTCACGTGGTTATAAAACGAAATAATGCATGAGTCTGTATATTCCGTAAAAATCTCACTTCAAATTTACTTCACCTAAGTTTTCACGATAAGTTTTTTTTTACAAAATTAATCAATAGGTATACCTCTCAGAGAGCCTTCTTTTCTTTTCTCTGCTTTATGCACCTGAGTCACATAGAAAAAAGTATGTCCAAAAATTTTCCGTACATTTTTACGAAACGTAATTTCCATATCATGCACTCAGTGTATCTCAACCACTTTTACCAACTTAATACCGATAGATAGCTACCAAATGTTAGATGATATAGTGGACGTCACCATGACAGTTCAGATTTTTGCGAGGGGGATGAGCACAAGCGACAGTCATCATACCGTGACAGGGATTATGGTAGATGGAGGATGCATGGCGGAAAGTCATGGTTGGGAGTAAATGGTGGAAAGTTATTGAGAAAATTATGATTGCTTTGTGTTGATGTGGAAGGTGAAAACTTCTGTGGAAATCAGGGTTTGATATTTCAATGTTTTTTATTTTATTTATTAAGGATCTCCAACATGTACAGACGCCACCAGGTCAAGCTACCCGAAACTGTCAATTTTTCCCAATTAACCTTGAACCTAATGCTCTAGAAATAAAGTCGAAAATCTATCAAAGAAATCTGACAGATTGTAGTAGCTTGATGTGTTGGCGTCTGTACCTATACTATGTTTCCAAAATATTTTTAGATTAACGGGTGGAAAAAACAGAAATCAGCGTGTTAATTTTTATTAAAATATTTGTTTTATGGATAATTATTATCAAAAATGTCAAATTCACGTAGGGAAGAAGAGCATTTAACAATTCAAGTCTGTTTTTTTCTTCGTAAGTGTGTGAGTAACATCTTATGAACGAGTGTGCATCAAGCCTTACACATTAGCCTCCAATAACTAACTGCAATACCGCTTCGAGTGTAATGACCAACATAGCATACTTGTAGCATTATACACAGATGCTAGCACATCAAGCTACCCAAACTCAAATTTTCCCAATCAAACTTGAACCTTATATTTTAACAATAAAGTTGAAAACCTATTTAAGAAATTTTACACATTGTAGTAGCTCATGTGCTGGCGTATGTACTTTTTGGTGTAGATTTCCGCGAAATGTTGGTACATTTTTTACACAATATGGGTACTGTTTTTGGACTTAAAGGTGTATTTTTTCTGGATAGAGTTTTTCACTAGGCAGGTCATTAGATGTATACCTCTGCTAAATGTAACAAGTAACACAAACAAAATAAATATACAGTAATTATTTCGAATAAATATCAGATTAATGATATTATCTACGCGCCTCTTCCAAATATAAAAATAAATCAAATCTCGTCCATTTTTCCGTTGCAATAATTTCCTTTCTCATTCAATTATACCATTATAACATTAGCGTATTGCCAGTCAGCACGCGGACCATTTTTCTTCTCGTACTTAAGGAACCCCAAAAATTCACTTTGGTGGAATTAGTCTTCATAATCCTGAAGCTAATTCATCACCGTTAGTCGAATGAGTGGGGAGTGATGATGCGAAATAAATATTATATAGTTGAGAATGCTTTGATATTATCCATTCTTGTGCCATCATCATGTCTTTGCGCTACGTAATTGTCTCACTTTATCCAGATAAGTAAAAAAAAAAACTAGAGATCGGATTTTTTTCGGCCGAAAAGAAAATCGATGTTGGTTTGCCGAAAAATAATTATTATTTTTGTGTTATAGATAATATAATGTTTATTTTCCTAAAACAGTGCTATGCATTTCTTTAGTGTCTACATTAATAGCTAGGTTTGCAATAATTACCAAGAATAAGACGCAAAGGCAACATTGAGAAATTGTCTAGTTTAAATCAAGTGAAAATGTTTGTTTTTCTGAGATAGAAAAGAAGATACTGACAAAGTAGTATCGAAATATAATCTCATTCAATACTTTCGGTGTCCACAAATAAAGTTAAAAGGCACAAATAAGTGAAAAGATTGACATGTTTCATACCCACACTTAACTGAAAAGGCGGACATACACCAAAATTCACAACATTTAGCAACAAATAACTATCCTTTTCAATATTCATAACCAAACAAAAAATACCACCCATACACACATTTAAAAAAAGAAAGTCAACCCTCAATTAGCCACGGTGTTTTAGACCACACACAATTCGTAATTGGTCTTTTAGACCGGACAAAGAAATTTACGCAAAATCGGTGCGTGTCACATTGGTCGATAAAGTTATAAAATATAAAGGCTTCGAGGCACAATGGGGGTTGTAAATTTCAATATTGAGTGTGACTGGACGTTAGCCTACAATGTTGCGAGAAACGGTCCTTAATGGTGCCAAAGCGAGATGGTATTATTTACTTTATTGTGGCGTGTGATTGAGATATTGAAGAGTTTGAGAATAACGAGCCTCGTATAGAAAAAAAAGAAATCAAACCGCCTGCATCTTTTAATGGAGTATTATATCTAGGTAGATACTGTACAGTAGTTTAAAACCTTAATCTTAGTCAAAAACGAATTTCTACTTTTTATTTTACTACCGGTGCAAAAGTTGATTTGTCCTTTAATTATTGTTAGTCAGTGGGATTTCAATGATTGCATTTTATTTTATCAGAATCTAATTAAAAATTAGGTATATTTAATTCGACTGAACTTCCTTCTTTTTTAAAATTTGAATACTGAATGTTGTGGATGTGACCAAAAAATAGAAAACAATTTATTGGTCACAATTAGCATTTACTATACGTTTAGCCGTGATCGGAGCCTACTTTTAAGTAAACAATGCCTGTATTAGAAGATAGGCAGTCGCTACATGTAAGATGCTGATATTCAGCTACATCTAGATAGATTTCAACCTGACTCCAACTAAGTTGGGAAAAGGTCAGGTAGATGAGGACGAATTGTGATAGGCGTTAAAACCACTTCCAAAACCGATATTTCAGAACAAATCTCAAGTTACTTATTTAAATAAATATTCTTAATCATAAGCCACATAGTTCCAATGTAGCGAGCCCCGAGTACACTCGGCACGTGCGCTTACGGTCCGAGCCTTCAAATTAACGCAATAAAATTAAACCTAACGTACGACTCTGTAAATTTTGTGTGACGACATTTGCGTACAGTGTTGTCGTCTGTGCTAATGGAAAACACATAAACTCTGTTATTATGTATTAAGTTTAATGCAAATCTCAGTATGAATAACGTTATTTTAAGTTAAAATGTCATAACAAATTACAATTTATTGAATTTTCAAAATTAATAGTGTTTATGCTTTATCGGCAATTTTTCTAATATTTCTTGACAGTTGTAGGGTTAGGTTAATACAGCCATTGTTACTGTATAATATTCTTTAGAACTCATTATAATCTGCCTATATTGTTCCCACTGTTGAGACACAGACCTCCTCGGCGAGAGGGAATGGGCCGTAATCTACTACGCGGTCTCAGTGCGGGTTGGTACATGTCACATGTCTTTGAATTTTTAGTTCTTGAACATGCTGGTTTCTTCACAATGGTGTTCTTCACCGTTTTGAGAGCTGTGGTGATGAAATTATTTACACTCAAGAAATCGCCTGACTGAATTCAAACTCGCGACCAAGCTCTCTCTCTTGTAGAGCTACTGAGACTCGATAATTATTTTTTAACAAATAATTTGGTAGCTAAAATGTCTAGAAATTGCACGTAAATTAAACGCGTCGAAATCGACACGTGTTCGTAGCGTCAAAATTAGCATAAAATTGATAATATGCTAATTTGGACTGTTTAAGTGGCACAAAAATCTCGAACATATGGACAGTCGCACGACAATTGAATTGTAATTGGAACAATTGTGTGTTCGTATTATGAGACTCATTTCTTTCACTGACTGGCCTGTTAGTCTAGTGGTTCGTGACCCTGACTGCTAAGACTGAGGTCGTGGGTTCGATTCCCACCCAGGACAAATCTTTGTGTGATGAGCACAATCATTTGTTCTGTGTCTGGGGTAATTTATCTATAATATGTATGTATTTAGAAATATAGTATGTTTATCAGTTTTCTGGTTGCCATAGTACAGGCTCTGCCTAGTTTGGGATCAGATAACGTTGTGTTAGTTGTCCTAAGATGATATTATTAATCAGTTTTACTATTAGGTGTTGTTTTACTCAGTGAGAGCTCTTACACAATGATCGGCATGCTGCCAACGGCAAAGGTAACTGCTGCCGTGGAAACGTGTCGGTGACAGCCGTTGACATGTCAGCGGCAGCCGGCGACATGCCACCATCAAAGATCAGCGTCATCATCGCGTGTCGACGACTGTAGTTACCTGCCGTTGGCAACATGACGCTGGTGTGTAAGAGCTCTTAATGGGTTATGGAGATCAGATAGAAAGCCGCTCGATGTAAAATACCATTATTCTTCTGCATCTCGTTAAATTGGAAGGCGACCTCATCATAGTTAGGAAAAGGCTAGGCATTTTATGATGATTACAGGACTTATTTAATACATTTCAACTATATTTTCTGTTCAATTACTTTATATCATCATCATCATCATCATTTCAGCCATAAGACGTCCACTGCTGGACTTAGGCCTCCTCCAATTTGGGAGGCTTTGCCATAATCGCCACGCTTGTCAGGCGGGTTGGCGATCGCAGTATGATGGTAAAATGCATAGAGAACGCTGCTGCCCATTCTCTAGTAAGTCCCTTAGTCGCCTTTTACGACACCCACAGGAAGAAATGGGGTGGTGTTATTCTTTACGTCCGGCACCACACACATTAGTTTATATAAAAACTAGCTTTTGCCCGCGGCTTCGCCCGCGTGTACGTCGGAAATTATCGCAAGAGGACGTACTACCGCGGTAAGAATGTATGAATCCATGTTATACATACATAAAATTACGCCTTTTCCCCATGGGGGTAGGCAGAAACTACGGAACGCCACCTGCTACGATCCTTACATATCATGTGTGTTTGATGTACATACTTGAAATAAAACTAATAGTATTCAGAGTAAGAAGACTGCGACTTAGGGCTGGATTTAATTGAATATAAGTCTTCCTGGTTTTTCTTAACGCTCCTATTCTACCTATACAGACACTCAATTATTTACCAGACACCAAATTAAACATAGTTATAAGAATAGTACTTTTGCCAGTGGCTTCGCCCGTATAACTTTCGGAAAATATCACTCGGAAACCTACTACCGGGATAAAGTATTCTATGTATATGGTAAGTATCCAGGATAACCAAAAATCCAATTCCATCCAAAAATCTAAACATCTAAGCAATATTTTGCGGTCTCTTACTTGGAGTAATACAATTACGTTTATTTTGAGTACTTCGAACACACATGATATTCGCATTTACTATGAAGCCAAAGTAATATGAATTACAATATTACAATCCTATTAATCCTGCACTACCGCTACCAACCGGGACGGCCGGACGCGGGATGGCCCGCTAGCCGCTCTGCGGCGATTTTATTATAATCTCTGATATCTTCTAAAATATTAATTTTAATGATATGCTGTAAAGGGCAATTTTGATCTACATGAAATGCACAATTTATTTAAGGTACTTAATTGCATAAGGATTAATGCTGTATTGCTTAAAATCGCATTCATAAATAAGCTATTATTTCTCGTAAAAAGTAAAGGATAAAAATGGTTATTATGGGTTATCCCTAAGAGTTAGACATATACCATTGCGGACTTTTTTGTAGAACTTTTTAAGGTGTACAATACTGTAGTACATTATTTTGAGCTATTTCGTAGGGTTCAGCCAGCGTTCGCAATGTAAGCGCAAAAAAATGTGTTTATTTATGACATCACATTAGAAACCTCTAAAATTATCAGCGTTTATTTACTATATTATGCATGTTATATACATATAAACCTTCCTCTTGAATCACTCTATCTATTAAAAAAACCTGCATCAAAATCCGTTGCGTAGTTTTAATGATATAAGCATACATAGGGACAGACAGACAGCGAAGTGACTTTATTTTATAATATTTAATAATAATTAATAATAATAATTAATAATAATAAAGATATAGAAAATTAAATGAAAAAATAGCTCACCAAAATATTCAAAAATGGTAATAATTTCCCGTGGTCATTTTATTTCTATAAGGTCATTATGAATTGACGTTAGATACTCAATGGTCGTTCTTTCAGCAATAACAGGAGACCATGACTCTGAAAATGAGTAAACATTATTTATTTAGATTCTAACAAAATTAATCGCCCAATTAGAACGCCACCCAAACAATACGAAATGTATTCAAATTTTATTCACCTTAACTTGTATCAGTAACATCGATCTGCGCCTGCACACAAATGTTCCATGCACATATTTAGGGTAACTATACGTACTGACCGAAAAATTTAATATTTTAACGAAAGTTCGGCCAGATGTCTTGTTATATATTTCATTTAGCTACCAATGATCTTAAGAGGTATCCGGTGACCAAGACTGCATGTGGAAGGTAGAGAACTATGGGTTATGGCGAAACTTAAGACAGCCCTATGTCCAGCAGTGGACTGCTATAAGCACCTGTTCCACCACTAACGAAGAAGCAACTAGCTATCAACGATATTTTTTCGCTCAAAATAAGTACATTGAAAAGTTTATCGCTCTATTGTAATTATAAGATATACACCTAATCATTTAGTTATTCCCTGACTGTTCGCACTGCCGGCGAGTACCTTTCCGTTCTGAAGCAACAAGAGCTATCGAAGAGAATACTCGTTCGCGTAGCTTGCTTGATGGGCAGAACACTAGATGAGCGACTCACGCTGTGCTGCGTGTAAGCGAGTAATCGCTCGCCGACGTTGCGCATTTGCTGCTTGTTTCTCGCCAACTCGCTTTTAGTTGCTAGCTCTACTCACTTCTCGCTGACCGCTAGTGGTGGGAATGTGCTAGGCTCATCAATTTTTTTTATAAGTTTCTTCTGTCCTGCAAAGTTCAGATGGATGGTCACCCTACAGGCACTTGATAAACGGCCATTATGGTCATGTTCTCAATGCCCCTCTTTTATGCCCAATTTGTTATTTTATTACCCCCATAAAATCAGGTGTTACAGTTTACACCGACTAATTAGGGCTTTTTTTATTTCCGTTAATTTTAAATAAACGTCAATAAGAAATAAAAATATTTTATGGCTTTGGGTCTTAAAGTGGGAAATGATTCATTTCCTGCTCAGTCAGAACACATACGGTTTTTAATTTAAAAAACCCTTATCATCAACAACATGACATTGGTCTTCATACAAAAACTCTCGCCTTTTACCCATGGGGGTAGGCAGAAACTACAAAGCGCCACCTGCTACGATCTTCGTTAATGTTCATTCATCAGATCATACACGTACGCCGGTTACCAGTACCACACAGCTGATTCTTCTAAAGAACCTAACCAATAAGGTCACTAAAAGTTCTCCGTCCCTTTTCGACGTGTTCAGACACATCGGCCTTGTACATACCATTTGTTAGCCGCCCTTCATTCTTCCTCTCAACACGACCAAACTATTTAAGCATACTCTTGACATTGAGCAAATAACTTAATGATGGAGTTTTATTTCTTATAGTCAATCTTCTTGGTCTGAACGAATTGAATTGTAACGTGTGTAGAAACACCCTTAACGGTACAGAAAGTTAGGGTTTTACTAGTAAAATCCCTATACAGAAGCACACACATGGACATAGCTGTCCTTGTGAAGGCCACAGAAATCCACTAGATGCGGGAAGCACAGAACCGGTCAAAACGGCGGGCCTTGAGGGAGGCCTATGTTCAGCGATGGACCGGTTTCACCTGAAATGATGATGATGATGATGAATCCTTGTATTGTTGCATATACCAAAAAGCACGATTTTTTGCGTGTTAGAATACTATACTACTAATGATCCAGTAACTGGGTTGTGAAGGTTAGATTAGCATTCGCTCCGTGGTACCTATTCAGATGCATCCGGTCAGACTGGAAGTCAACCTAAATTTAGTTGTGATAAGGCTAGGCCGATGATAATAAGAATTTGGACACTAGCTGACTGGTAAAAGCCGCAACTTTCTAGCTGTAGGCCGTGGGTTTGAACCCAAGCAGGCCATTTTATTTTGTTTAAATTATTTAATCACCACTGCTCTCAAAACGTTGAAAAAGACATAGGGAGGAAACAGGCATGCCCTTAAACCAATCATTCAAAGACATGTGGCATCTGCCACACCACACTGGGTCAGCTTGGTAGATTATGGCCCGTCCACTCTATCACACAGAAAGAGGGAACATTATAGGCTGACTGTGCAAAACATCTAGAACTTATAAATAACTAGCTTTTTTCGGCTTATAGAAACTGCAACACACAAATCTTAACATTTATTTTTATTTATTTACCAAATCAACGACCACATGTTACCAAATCAACATGAATGAAAAGCAACCACAATAAATCAAAAATTACAGTTGAAACTCCAACCACACATTAGGATTGTAAACATTAGTTTTGTTGACAATGATCATTTGTTTACTCGTTAACACATGCCTTTTGGAGACAGAAATAGTAACTTTGATTTGGTGAAATTGCTTGATGAATGGTGAAATGTTTCTGGTCTATTTTGGTGGTGGTATGTTTAATATATTAAAATTGATAGCATTTACAAACACGGTATTAAGTTGTATAGAACAATAATAAATAAATATCTTAGGACAACCAACACACCGTTATCTGATCCCAAACTAGGCAGTGCCTGTACTATGGCAACCAGACAACTGATAAACATACTTATATATTTCTAAATACATACATATTATAGATAAATTACACCCAGACACTTTTATTACACCCAGACACACAACTAGCCAGTGAAACTATTACTATTTGTTTTTCAGAAAATTCCCAATACACGACGAATTTGACGACAAAATTACATATGAAGGTGTAAATGTGTATGACAAATTAGCTAACGCCATAACTGACAGTTCCAAGAACCAACCTAATAATACAACGAACGACGTTCACAATTTCAAAAATGCAAAAGATTGCATCACTGTCGCTCGCAATTTACCTGTCACGATGGCTGAAGTAAATTATAAACTATTAGTCAGTAAAGTAACAAAGGTATAGCATTTTAATTCCCAGTAAATCTCACGCGCCAACGATCAAGGAGGCCGGTGCAACGATGACACACGAATTGGTTGTAATGACTGCATTTTATACAGTTTGATGAGTTGGCAGAGAATATGGGGAATGTGGGGTTATAAGAGCGTCTTGAGGTGAAAATGTTTGGTGAGGAACTCATTACGTGTCTTTGTTCTACAGTGAGTATTTAGCATTAGACCCTTATTCTATCAAATTTAGGAAGTGAACCCACATTTACCTGTAGTAAACCCACATTTTGCCTTTATGTTTGAATTTTATAAGGAGGTGAACCTTTTGCCATCAACAGGGCATAAATTCAGGCTTCGAGCTTACAGAGAAATTCCAATTGAACAGCACCTCATGCTTAACAGTAACGCTTACGACCACTAGACCAGTACTTAGAAGTTAAGTAGATAAGTAACTATGGAGCTTATGCCAGAAGATGACAGGTTACGTGACAATGCAAAGGAGGAAGCACCGATTGGGAACGAACAAGAACCACTGCGGGATAGCTCCTAGGCAGGGATGTTAGGGAGCTCCGTAACCGTAACCGAAACTATCGGATATCCGATATAAAAACTTATCCGTAACCGTAACCGAATCCGAAATAAGTTCCGGAATAAGTTAAGTTTCGGATAATATCGGAATTGTTATTAGGTACATTTTTATTTTAGGTAGATTAGATAAAACTCAATATATATTAAAATTACTTTTATTTTAAATAGCTGTAATAATTACTCACACACTGATTGTAATTCCTACCAAATGGTGACATATAAATAAAACCATTTTATTAGCTATTTGTATTTACTTTTGAAATTCCTTAAAAGTTTAATATCCGTAACCGAAATTATCCGAAACTAACGGATAATCCGAAATAATTTCATATCCGTATCCGTATCCGGTATAATAATCATTCCTACATCCGTAACCAATCCGTATCTAAAATTTCATATCCATAACATCCCTATTCCTATGGAGACCGAAGTCAGCTTGCACGCTGCTAAGCCAAACACTCCGGTTTACATTTACCGCACACACTACACCACTTAGGTAGAAGACATTGTGGAGTACGTGCACCAGAAGACGAGGTACATGCCGAGGGTGCAATTACTGGAGTCACACAACAACGTCAATTTCAAGGCGTTTGTGGTGCGCGTACCGAATTGTTATCTGCCCCGTCCTTAGTGACGAAAACTTTTGGCTACAAGACCGTGGTGTTCCGTCGCTTCCGCGGAGTGAATGAGTGAAAAGTGATACAAAACAGCACACGGACAAGCTAGTGAAGTGCTACTAACATAGTTTAAGCTATTTATTTTATTATTAACTTCTGCCCGCGACTTCATCCGCGTTAAATTTCTTGTTCCCCCGACCTTTCCTATCGCGCCGAATCGCCTACCCGTGTGATTTTTTCCCGTTTTTGCAAAATTTTTATTACTGCTCCGCTCCTCTTAGTTGTAGCGTGATGTTATATATATATGCTATAAGATATTATATATATCTTATAGCCTTTCTCGATAAAGAGGCTACCCAACACAAAAATAATTTTTCAATTCGGACCCGTAGTTCCTGAGATTAGCGCGTTCAATCAAACAAACAAACAAACAAACTCTTCAGTTTTGTAATATTAATAAGTATAGATAACAAGTTTTGTTTAATACTTATGTATGTTAGTTCGTAACGTATACGTCCTTACTGCGATCGCTAATCCGCCTGCCAAGCGTGGGGATTATAGTAAACCCCCAAAAAATAAACCTGTCGAAATGGCGGTTTTGGGATAGGCCCATGTCCAGCGATAGAAGTTTTTGGCTGAAATGATGATGATGATAAAGGAATAAGTCTATGGGTCATTGTGGCCTGAAATAAATGTTTTATTTATTTTTATTAACTTCTTTATTAGGGAGTAAAAGCATCAGCAGAGCAGCAGGACGTGATTCGCGGTGGCTTCTTGAAAATTGGTGTTTTCATGGTACACTTCTTGGCGCTGTACTGGTTTCAAGGCTATGGTGTGAAGACCATTTTTATCTTTCATGATCGAGTATAACATATTTTCAGAATGGTTGCTGAAATTCGCACAATCAAGTATAAAATTCCAGTGTCTTTTCAAACTAAAAATACCTACATGCATGGAGAAGAAGGAGCCGACTACAACTCCTGATGAAGAAGCGCTTTATTCATTTATTTATGTTTTTTTTATGAAGGAGCGGGAGAGCCTGTCAGACTTTTACTGACTAAAACCCACCCGTGTTCCTTCAGTTGCCTATGCCAGGGCCACAGTAACTCTTTCAAACAAATCTGCAATCGAGGCAGGAAGAAGAGCTAAAAAAATATTCAAAGGACAAAACAGAAGCTGTGAGTGCATTACAAATAACGACTGATCTCCTTGGAAGGGAGAATAATAACACATCTTTATAAATATCTAGAGTTCGTTTTACTTTCATTTTTCTTTTAACAACAGAGGCCAATTACGTAACTTCAAATTTTTCACTCTCACCATTATTTTAACACAAAGAATGTACTAATACGACGAGGATTGATGCAAATGACACCTCCTTACAACCAAAACGTATGAAATTACAAGCCACTGCTGAAACTTAAATCATTTAACTTTCAACCTCATGTCTTACAAGATAAAGCTCTATGAATATTTTCAGAGCTGTAAAATGTAATTTTGTAAAACAAATTTAGTTTTGCAGTCAGTGAACACAACGTTCAAACGATTTTCAACTGTATTTACATTGTGTTAAAATTTAATGATTTCTTTAATGGAGCTGCAAAATTAATGTTGTAAATTGCCGGTGACATGTTACTATTGATTTAAGAAAGTTTATTCAAGGGGTGGGCAGAGACGTTTCCTTTGAAGAAATTATACAATTTACAGGGTTTAAACATCATAGGGGTGAGAATGAAAGGAATGCTTGGAAAAATAAACTGTGAACGTTTTGTTTTTGTTGATATTTAGCTTCCAGACGTTTTAGGAGGGGTAATGCAGCTTGGATTGATTGGTAATCTAAATAAAATTAAGTAAAATTTAAATGTTTGATGGTGCAGACATAGAAAAAAAGCTTTGAATCTCTTTGTTTGAAATTTTCAATAAAAGTAGTAAGTATTTACCCTAATAAAATTATTCTTTTCATCTCGACTATTCTTTTCAGCTTCGGTTTAGACCGCGTAAAATTTCTTGTTTTAACATAAAATACATCCAGCACACTATTTGCGTTACTTTCAGTCTTCATCTGAATGATATTGTTAATTCAATGCTTTTGTTCGAAAAAATTGTCTGCAAAATTAGGCAATGATATTGGAATGTTCAGTAGGTTTTTGATAGTTCAATAAACATTCACACTAATCGTGAATTATGGACATAAAATTAGTGAGTTTGCATGTAAGGCGTAAACTCCGGAACTGCTGATCCAATGCCGCAAATTCTTTCCTAAATTGAAAGTTACAGAATTGCCGAGTGTCGTTAAATTTCAAATAACTTAATATTATATTCATCATCTTCATCATCATCATATCAACCAAATGATGTCCACTACTGAACATAGGCTTGACCGCATCGCCACTTCGACTGGTTCTGTGCTTCTCGCATCCAGCGGATTCCTAATGTTTGGAGTTACCCTGCGCGACCGAATCAGAAATGAAGAGATCCGTAGGAAAACCAATGTAATATATATTATTAAGTTAAAATATGAAATTTCACGAAGATGAAGTTGAGCTAATAAATTTTACTTTGCACATTATTTTAAAACATTTTGAACAGGACCTAAGACAATTTAAAAAAAAAAAAACAGCTCGTCCCTAATCGTGTCAAGGGAGGCAATTAACTGATATC
This sequence comes from Aporophyla lueneburgensis, assembly GCA_932294355.1. NCBI lineage: Eukaryota > Metazoa > Arthropoda > Insecta > Lepidoptera > Noctuidae > Aporophyla > Aporophyla lueneburgensis. The sequence goes on along the minus strand of OW028758.1, from coordinate 21,422,477 downwards.
GGCTGAGTGTACACGTAATGCGTCTTGTTTAAATATTGAACCGTGTGCCAGACGGATTTGTGTGTAATAGCCTAATAATATTGTTTATTTGGCGCTGTCTCTGCGTTTGGTAATGACAGCAACGTTTTGTGTAATTATTTGTGTTTTGTTCTGTGATATCAATTTTAAATCAGTTCTCTTGTCTTTGGTATATTATTCTATAAACCTTATTTCAAAAAGTTTTTTTTTTTAACACCAAGTATAAATCATCGAATTAGTTTTGAAATTCGAACGAAACTATGACTATAATACAGTTCTATTTACAAATTTGACAACTTAGTCCGTATAGCTAAGTTCTCAGTTTTATTAAGAACTTTGACTTTGTCTGAATAAAGTTCGAAATTCAAAACTGGCTGTATGGTTTAAAGCTGGGTCTGTTGATAAACCGTATTTTGTAATAAGACGATATGAGCCCGTATGGACCAAACAATATTGATACTCGTTTTCTCAAAAGTTTAAAGAGAATAATACATTTCACTTATTGAAATGTGTTATGTAATCTTTAATTCAGGTTCAGTTTCTGTTAATCTACTCTGGCTAGTTTCAGTGGCCAGTGAGGAAAGTCGCTCTCCTGAATATGGTAACTCTTCCCTCTAAAATTACTTCATTTAATTTAAAGACACATTTAACTTCCATTTATGTCTTATTTTTTAGTTTTTGTATTAAAAATAAACTTGTAGCTCACCGATATCGGGAACAGGCTCCAAGGTACCGGTGGTCAAGGCTCCTGAAAGAAGAACCACTTAATAATACGAGCCGTGTCCAGAAGTACCGCTTAATCTAGCTGCATAAAGAGAGTCTCCTCAGTGTTGTCGAGGCTGTTGGCTATTACGCCATTGGTTGTCAATGACTGGTTTTATAATTATTGTTATCTGTATCTATAAACAAATAGGTGTGGTAGCCCAGTGGTAACCACCGCGAATTATAAGTTGTAGGTCGTAGGTTCAAACCCAGATGGCGCTTTATTTTGTACCTATACAATTTTTAATTACGACTGCTCTTAAAACCGTGAAGGAAAACATGGTGAGAAAACAGGCATGTACTAGACCCAAAAAAAAAATTGAAGATATGACACATCTTCCAACCGGCACCGGGCCCATGTGGTAGATTAGGGCGCACTCCCTCACACAGAAAAGAAGTCTGTGCTTGTCCCAGCAGTTGGAACGTTATAGGATGATTCTGAATAAACGAATAAAGTATACCTATTTAGTTATTTATTTATATGACAGTTGTATATGAAACATAAAGCCAAATACAGGTTCTCACGGGTAAAAACAGAGAGGAGTAGTAGAAATCTTAGGATCACCAATAAGCACGATAGAAAAGACTACTCAGCTAGAGTACTGACTCAGCGCTGCGTAAACTTGGTCGTAGACAACGCTTTCAATTTTTTTTTGCCGAAATACACAGTTTGGAAATAGCTCCGTAATTAACTATATCATTTTTGTGCCCTTTTTTATGTACCGGAGTTATAAAATATATATTCCAACGATAATGTAACTACTCCAATCTCCTCCCAATTCCCACATCACAAACGGAAGTTACAAAAGAACACTGACCGTGTGTTAGACGCATCCGTACAGGTTTATAACAGTGATCCAATCAAATGATTTTCCCTGAACCACGTGTAACAGTGATTAATATCTGTAATACGGTATTATTGTCCGGTCCCTGCGCAGTTATCGTGATCGACAGTTTTGAATCATGCGGGTTGAGTACGGGTCTGAGTGACGAATTTTTGTATCTGGAGTTGTTTTTGTTGTTGGCATTGTTTCTTCAGACTGAGTTATAACATAACATAAAGAACACTACGCCTTTATTTTCGCTAGGGTGGAACATATAAAGGATGGAAAAAAAATGTATATTATGTAGAAACAAAATGCACCTTTATATAAATAAGCCATAAAATATATACAAACAAAGTAGCCAAAAGTGGAAGACAGTGTACCTTTAGGTACACTGTCTTCCACTTTCCTGTTTCCCACATATTTTGTCAGTTATGTTTGTAATCCCAAGTTACAGGGCACGATCCTGTTGCCAACAACCGGGCAAAAATCCAGACACCGGACTGCTACTGAGAAATTCCAGATGGAAAAAATTAGCGAACTTTGCCTGACTGGGAATCGAACCCAAAACCACTTGCTCAGCAGTAGCACTTACTACCACTAGAGGCCAGTGGCCGAGTCTGCCAGGCAGTCTGTATTTAACTGAATTATTCCTACTGGTTTCTAAATGACCGCCAATAGTTCACCAAACATAGTCAGTTTGTTTGTAAGAGCTGAATTGAAAAAACTTTTTAACAAAAAATTAAATCGCCGAAAAACTGAAAAGCATAAAATAATAAACCTTAAAATGGTGAGTCGGCGCTTTGAGTGATCCTTGTTCATTGATTTTTCAGCGCCGACTCAAAATTTTAAGGTTTATTATTTTATGCTTTTCAGTTTCTCGGCGGTTTAATTTTTTGTTAAAAAGTTTTTATTTAATATTTTTTTGTGGCTTTAATGTAATAATAATACTTGGTAAGGTATACCCTATTCAACAAAAAAAGAATGATCAAAATCGGACTACTCTGTATAAAGTTATGCGTGTTTATACATCACAATCAGTGAGTGAACAATCAATCATCTCCTGTTTTCCGACCCTTAGGTTTCGATTTTGTTTTCCAAATTTATATGGGCCCACCTTGGGAGTATACCCTTTCCAATAGAAGAAGAATTGTCACAATCGGACCACTATGTAAAAAGTTATGCGTGGTCATACATAAAAAAAAAAATATATACGCGTCGAATTGAGAACCTCCTCCGTTTTTTTTCGTCGGTTGAAAATGAAATGAATATAAATTAAGCTTCAAAAATTGGTTGTGGATATAGGGCCTATGTTTTCTATTCATAAGTATGCGGTACCTCAAAGTACCTAATAATGACTTTTATGCCATTTAATACTTTTGTTAGATAAGTTGTTTTTTAACCGACTTCAAAATAGAAGGAGGTGCTCAATTCGACTATATTTTTCTACTTCTTTAACTCTTAAGATGTTTTCTAGAACAGACTTTACGCATTAGTTCTATTCTTCTTCTTCGTTATTACACTCTTGACAGAGTGGTCGTGGTCATCATATCTGGTGTAGTGGCGAGCTTCACAATCCGTCGCTATTCCTCTCGTACTGCAACCCTTCTTGTACATTCGTGCAGTGGGCTATTAAGTGCAGTTTTGACCTGATCGCTCCAATGCATGCACGATCTGCCACGAGCTCTTGTGCCTTCAAATTTTCCATGCACGACAAGTCGTTCCACCGATGTCCCGCCTCGGCGTGTGATGTGTCCAAAATAAGTTAATTAGTTGTTTAGATAAGTAAAATTAGCTTTCCTATTTTCATATTATTATTGTGAAATGAGCTTGCTGGTCAAGAGCAGGCATTCGGTCTCACCTGGAGGACTGCGATGAATGAAGTCTACGATAAAAAAAATAAACCAAGGTGATGGCTGTCTACGCTTGTTTTGATAGTTGGCGGTTTTGCGTATAAGGGAACACAGACGCTGGCAGAGAGTTATATCACTATCATTATTGCAGCCGAGGCATGATAGGCTGAGGAATGATGTGATAAGAGAACGGTGTGGTTTGAAAGAAGATGTAGTGACAATTTTTTTTAAAAGTATGCTTAGATGGTTTGGTCATGTTGAGAGGATGAATGAAGGATGACTCACAAAAGGTATTTACAAGGCAGATGTGAGTAGAAACACCGGGCGGGGACGCCCTAGGAGGACATATAGTGACCTTATTGGTGATGTTCTTCAGAAAGGTCAGTTGCGTAGTACTCGCAACCGGCGTGCGTGTATGACCAATTGTATGAACCTTTAAGAGGTAAAAGGAGTGTGTAGAGATCGTAGCAGGTGGCGTTCCGTGGTTTCTGCCTACCCCCATGGGAAAAAGGCGTGATTGTAAGTATGTGTGTATGTATTGCAGCCGAAAGACGTCCACTACTGAAAATAGGCCTCTTAAAGTTCCTCCACATTTACCGATTCTGTATTTCCCTCATCCAGCAGATATTCCTCGTATACTGCATTTATTTATATCGAGTGTATGAAACTTAACATTGATTCGTCGTAGCAAGCCCGCACACACAAGGGAAGTGTTTTATTATTGCCTTTATCTTTTTAGATCTGTTTTTTGTTGCTCGTCATTTATATCGCATGAGCTAACTATTAATTTAATTAAAAGCATATCCATTTGGGGCTACTTTCGCGCTGTTTTAGATGTAATCATTAATTTTCTTTATTAGTAACAGGTTGTTTTGTTGTACGCTTAATGTTTTGGAAACGAAAAATTAGATTTGTTTTAGAATTAGTTGAACATGCAATGGTTATTACTGATGGAGAGACATGTGTGTGACCAATATCATCATCAGAGGTCGGTATAAGTAGAGTTATTTATATACTTACACTGATTACATACAACGAAACAATAAAGTAGATATGCCCCAAATCCCGGCATTAATTTTGAAGAGCAGAAAAATACCGTGATCTATTTACAAAAAAGGCGAAATATAAGTATGAGAATTTGCTTAAGACTATTAATAATTTGTTTTGACAATTTAATACTAATAAAAATTGTATGTTAATTATCTTTGTTTTATTTGTCTTATCTATTTCTGAGGTTTTTATTATTATTTATTTGTAATATTGTTGGTCACACGGGATTGTCTATTAGAAATCTCGGGAAGATCCATATTAATATCAACATTTCGATGCAAGTACAGACGCCAACACATCAAGCTACTACAATCTGTCAGATTTCTTTGATAGATTTTCGACTTTATTTCTAGAGCATTAGGTTCAAGGTTCATTGGGAAAAATTGACAGTTTCGGGTATCTTGACCTGGTGGCGTCTGTACATAAATAACTCTAACTGATTCCGACCTCTGATCATCATCTCCCTAGACTTTTCTCAACTATGTCGGGGTTTGACTTTCATTCTAAACAGACACAGTTGAGTACCAGTATTTTACATGGAGCGACCGCCTATGTGACCTCTTCAACTCAGCTATTGGGTAATACGATACCTCATGGTAAGACTGGTTGTCGGATTTCTGACGACCCGTAACGACACTCGACAAAAATCCAGGAATGACATCCAGGACCAACGGCTTAACCTGCTCTCCGAGGCACGAAGGGGTCTTGGTATATACTGATGGTCACCCGTTCACTGGGCCAACTGAGGCAGACGTAGCTTAATCGGATAACTCGACTCTTATCACTAAGATACAAGCCCGTCCAGTCAACCGGCACTCACCACCATCAACGAACCCATACCGTGGCCGGTCAAAAGACAAACAGCGAGTTTGCTTTGTATAAACTCATACAGTGAGCTTGACACTTCACGCTCACGGAAAAAAATGGGACTAAGACAACAAGTCTTAGTCCCATTTTACTGCCGAAAAAAAATAATCATTCGTCGTGGGATTCTTGTGAATTAACTAAATATATTCTAAATTAGCAGCAACGTAATTCAAAAACGTTAATTTAATAAATTTACGGTAAAAATAATCTCTGATATCGTTTTTTAAACGGTCTTCCCCATCACTAAATAATAATGAATCATCATTTTGCACTTTTTTTCGTTTTTCGAACTCCGTGGGAATGCACGTAGGCATGGGGTGAAAGCGTTTTGCGGTTAATATGTTTTCCATTTTTAAAAAAGGGCGTTTAATTCTTTTTTCTTGTATTTTTGGGCAGTTATGATTTTTTTATTATTTGTGGGAGAATCAATTTGCCATCTAATTGTGTTTGGGAAGTATATAATGGGGTTTAAAAGGTCACGGATCATTGAAACTAATGGTATAATAATGATGACTAAATTCTATGATAGAAATAGCGTTGTGTGAACTGTGAATGATGGGCATTTGAACTTTAGTTCGAGAGGTCTTAATAACATAACATAAAAGGAGGAGGGTAAAGATTAAAACATTTTTCGCCTACCATAGTCATGAAAATTCAAAGTGTTTATTTGTTTTTTTATTTTTTTTCCAGCCTAGGACACCACGGCCTGTCATGCAGCCAAAGTGCGGGTCGATTAGCGCGGCACGCAAACATTAATGACATCATCCGACGAGCTCTTGTCACCGTCGGCGTTTCAGCTGTATTAGAACCCAATGGCTTGGCACGCGACGATGGCAAGAGACCGGACGGTATGTCCTTATTTCCATGGAAGGTGGGTGGGCCTTTAGTGTGGGATGCAACGTGCGTCGATACTCTTGCGCCATCCCATCTTCCTGGCACGGCGTGCTGTGCTGGTGCCACTGCTGCGGCTGCGGAAAACCTCAAGCGGCGTAAGTATAATAACCTTATTGGTAATTATATTTTTGAGCCGTTTGGGGTTGAAACGCTTGGGCCGTGGGGTCCGAGTGCTCTTAGCCTATTTAAGGATATTTCTAAACGGCTGGTGGACACTTCCCGTGACCCAAGAGCTGGTTTTTACCTTGGCCAGAGGCTAAGCATTGTCATACAACGTGGTAATGCCGCCAGTCTCTTGGGTACATTACCAGTCGACAGCGATGCGGATGACTTTTCGACGCAATTTTTTTTAAATTTGTAAATAGTTTTAGTTAATTTAGGTTGTATTTTTTTCCTTTATTAATTTAAATATGTAATTATATATATTTTATTATATATTTTATTATATGAAGTTTGGGTATCGACCTTTACATCTATTCTAAAATAGTGAGAAAAAAAATAGCAAGCCATATAAAAAAAAAACAAACTTGGCAAATTCGTTGAAGTTTTGTTATTTTAAGCACTTTATCTAATTTTCGTTAAAAAAAAAAACTGTTAAGCGCTTGATGTACCAAAACAAATGAATGCTAGTTGAAAAGCCTATTTACTGTAGCATTTTAGAGACAAAAAAAATTGTTGAAAAACTCAATAACACATTACCCGAATCGGGAATTTAAACCAAAATTTCATGCTCAGCAGAAGCTCTTGCAACCACTAATCCAAGGCAGCATTTAATGGTAAATTAGGCAAAAAATATATCCATAAATTAATTATGTATTTCTCTATGCCTACCAAAAACAGTATCCGAGGAGTTTCTTATCGGGGCTTCTTCATATAAAACGGGCAATTGGAACCATGCACCTTACTTCTGATGTTGCGTAAGCGTCGATGTAGGTTTATGTAGACTAATATTATAAAGAAAATCAAGTTTGTAAGTTTCATTGTATCTACCAGTCAGATTTGAACAAATCTTCTTCATCCTTGAGGAAGGTTATATGCTATTTAACATCATGCAAGGCTCTTAGGAGCCGGGCAAAATTAAACAAAAGTCGAAAAGATCGCTAAGAGTAGACAAAGCAATGGCGTGCGTGGATGGGATACGACGCGACGCGACGAGTCGGGGGCTAAAATTTCATTTCAGAAGATTCATCATCTGCCTAACCTTTTCCCAACTAAGTTGGGGTCAGCTTCCAGTCTAACCTGATGCAGATGAGTACCAGTATTTTACATGGAGCGACTGCCTATCTTTCCTCCACAACCCAGTTACTGGGTAATAAGATACCCCTTGATAAGACTGGTTGTCAGACTTTCGGGATTCGGATGACCCGTAACGACTGTTTAAGATCTACGAAAGACAGCCGGGACCAACAGCTTAACGTGCTTTCCGAGGCACGGAAGGGTCTTGGTATGTAAAGATGGTCACCCATCCACGAACCAACCGCGGCAAGTGTAGCTTAACCTGAACGATCGAGCCGTGCGGCTGTTGTAACTTAACCACGAGCCCTTCTTTTTGTGGATTGTGTTGTGTGAGATAAATATTTTTATTCTATAGGTATCTATCACTTTTTGTGAAATCCAGCTTATGGTTTTAGACCTTCGAACCTTGTACCATTCAGTGTTGCCAAAAACATGTACTTAACCAAGCATGTCCAATTACCATACCGCTATTTCGTCCAACAACAAACCATAACAGCGGTCAGTGGGTAGGCAGAGTAATTACTGAATATAATAATAAACGAGCTATCATAAAGGCGCGTCGTGTGAATCGACGACACCTGTGCGAGGGTGTCAGCAGACCTAGTGGTGCGGTAGAAGTGTCATTGTGGAAATATTTGAAGGATCTTTTTAACTATTCATCATCATTTCAGCCGTAAGACGTCCACTGCTGGACTTAGGCCTCCCTCAATTTGGGGGGCTTTGCCATAATTGCCACGCTTGGCAGGCGGGTTGGCGATCGCAGTATGGTGGGAAAATGCATAGAGAACGCTGCTGCCCATTCTCTAGTAAGTCCCTTAGTCGCCTTTTACGACACCCACGGGAAGAAATGGGGTGGTGTTATTCTTTACGTCCGGCACCACACGGTACACTTTTTTTATCTATTAAGTACACGTTTTTATAATTACCAGTGGTCGCCTAGTACTCAAAATTTTACCTTAATTTATTTGAAACTAAACGTATATCTAATGCATTATTATATCACATAAATAGCTTTCTGCACTTCCTTCACCATATAAATTTTAACTGTGCCAAATTTCATATCCCGCCGTCCGCGTAATTTTCATAAAAAAGTATTTCCTTCGCGTATTAATATAATAGAAGATTTTTAGTTCGCTATCGATTCATTGTCAACTAGTTTCACGCCGCGACTTCGTGCGCGTGATTTTTTTTTAAGGATAATATATGTAATTTATGTTAAAAATAAAATTAAGTGTCAAAACACTTAGCAATACTGTAGCTTCAGTGAAAGGTTATTTGATAAAAAAACCTTATCCTTTTTTTTTGTAATAATATCTGCATGATACCATTTTTTTTCAGTTAATTTAAAGTGTTTTTAATAATCGTCTTCTTTTCGTGTCGATGGTACTCGTACACTTTCTATATTTTTCATATAGTTTGAATCCAGTAGGTGGCAACGTTTATTGCGGCATCAGCGGCAATATTTAGATCATCCGAGGCGTAGATGAACGGGCACTTGGGACATTCCAGAAAATGGGGCATGGTCTGTTCAGAAGCACCGTTCTAGCACTGGGTGTTGGATGAGTCCGTAATTCCTCAGTTTAACTTGAATAATTAAACAAAATTACATTGCATTTCATGCAGTTTCTCTACTTCCATTAAAAAAAAAACAAGTTAACCTTAAAATACAAAACCTTCCTGTTTTTTTTCACATTCATTTTATTGTTAACCCAAACTGTAACCGAAATAAATTCAATTATACTCCTACGCCTATCTAGCCCTTGTTCACACTACACAATAATGAGGCGTCACAAACAAAAAGCAGGAAACGATACATGAACGTGACGGATAAAATTTCTTAGCGATTTCTCATTTCACCCCTCACACAGTCACACTACAAACCATTTGATTTGTTTAATCAAATGCGGGCTTTCGAATTAATTAGTTCGTTACGCACCTGAGCGTACCTTTATTGTGTGTAATACATCATTTACTTTGCCGTTTATAAACTAATATTCAAGCAATTTTAAACTTTAAATGGAACAAGTTACGGTGTATGATGAGATCTGTGGAGTTAAACGTAAGTTTGTCGAAAAAACGTATCATTATTTCGAATTAATTTCGTACTCAATTCCAAAACTTAAAGTTTTGTAGCTTAAAGTTCAAATTCGTTTTTCGTTGTGATTTTTATAAAATATTTTTGTTGACTTAGTTTTCAAATTTTTCGATACATAATTATAAGGTGAGAGTTAGCTGATGAGTAGTTTGCGTAATGATACTTTATGATTCAGTGGGTAATGAGTTCGGTTCCGATTTGAAAATTCCAGGAATCAGTTGCAACACTGTCGTTTGATTACCAAATTGGTGGTTGTCAAAAATCAAAATTCGTAAAATAATGATTAGGTTGATACCAATTGCTTTTGTGATAAATTAATACGTCTATTCAACAATGACAATTTTTAAAGTTCCTGTTGTGACTATAATTTGTCCAGATTTTTTTTAATAATCATAAAATTGTTGGTTAGTATTTTAGTTCTCGTCGTTGGTACAATGATAGCAATTATATAGGCTCATACCTTCCTTTTTCCGGTCTCTGTATATAAGCATAAATGGGTACAGTTCAACCAGACACTGTATTATACGCTTCGGTAACATTCGTGTTTCCGAACTAGCACGAAAGTGACGCCACAAAAAGGCTTCATAGTTTTGTACTGTCACGATTTGTGGTAGTTCATGCACCTATGACATGAATATACATTTTATGTCTAAAATTAAAAAAAATAATAATAATAATAATAATATTTTTTTTTTAAATAAATAATAATAAATTGTAATAGAGTTTCTTTATATGTATAATACTTTATTAATGTAGAATCTTTTATGTTATATGAATGTGAGAACGTTATATGCATTAACTGTAGGTTTGAAAACCACATTCCATTTTATTGAGACCCTGGTAATTGTTGACAGGCGTACACTGTCCTTCCATAGATTAACATTGTAAGTTGAAATTACTAGAAGCGCCAATTATTTTTAAAAGACTAACTGTGACATACAGGTCGATTTTAACCTGGATTGAGGCAGAGGATACTTATATCCGTAGTACGTTCCCTTGGAATAATATCCTACCTCAAAAGCGAGGCCGCTAGCAAAAGCAAGACAGTAACTCACATTTTAACATTACCCATAAGGGACTATCCATAAATTACGTCACACGAATTTCATGATTTTTGACCCCCTCTCCCGTCCTTGTCACAGCTGGTCACATTTATGAGACCCCCCTCGCTAGTGTGACGTCACATATTTTATATCTAAAAATAATTATTGAATTAAAACAGGAGTTCCGAAATTAATTTTATTTCAGTTGAAATGTTTTTTAATAAAATTAACATGAAATAAACATTGCAAGTGAACCTTATATCTCTATGGATAGAGTTACAAATGTTTTTGAGTTTTTTCTTTAATAGTTCCTAGTTCGTGTTTTACTCAACACTTAGATTAAAATAAATTTTGAAATGTGACGTCACGAAATTTAGGACCCCTCCCATCCTCTTGTCACACAATGTCACACTTCGTCAACCCCCTCCCACCCCCTTAACGTGCGACGTAATTCATGGATGACCCCTAATTACGATTACCATAACAATATAGGTACCTCAGAAACCACCCAAAACGATATAACTATAAACCAACATGTCGTAATTCACCCCATCTCATAACGACCTAACTCCCTAATTACAACCACAGAGATAATTGACATCACAAAACCCACGAACTAAGATTACATGAAATCCGTAACATTGTGTCGTAAACTCAGCAAATCCTATGGTAACTATTACGTCCTGGTTTTACGATCGAATTTTTAATCCCGTTGACATAAAGGAGTTTATCTTGATTCTGTTTTATTGGTACGCGACACATTGTCGGTGTAATGTTGATGCGTCTGCGTCTGTAGGGTGAAAAGAGAGTTGAGTTTGTTTTGGTGGAATTTGATTTATACATAACAGAACATCAGGCTTGAATTCCTCGACGAGTTGGACAGAGGTGTGCCTTCAATAAAGGCTCACTCTCATGTGATTCAGTGCTTGGTAAAGCAATTATTATGTACTAGCTTCTGCCCGTGACTTCGTCTGCGTAAACGTTGGTTATCGCGGACGTAGAGAAAGTCACGGAATAAAAAGTATTAGCTTATGTCCTTTCTCAGGCTTTAACCTATCTGTGTACCAAATTTCATTTGAATTGGTTCAGTAGTTTTAGCAGGAAAGTGAGACAGACAGACAGAGTTACTTTTGCATTTATAATCCACACTAATATTATAAATGCAAAAGTAACTGTCTGTCATCTGTCTGTCTGTCTCGCTTTCCTGCTAAAACTACTAAACCGATTTAAATGAAATTTGGTACACAAATAGTTTAGAGCCTGAAAAAGGACATAGGCTACTTTTTATCCCGGTAGTATGTTCCCGCGGGATAATTTCCGACCTCCACACGGGCGAAGCCGCTGGCAAAAGCTAGTATTAAATATATAGTGTGGATATTAGTGTGGATTCAAAATCTTTATTAACAGTAACATATATGATGTATGCCGATTTGTCTAACAGGTTTTCAATATGTAAATAAATTGAGAATTTTGAAAATAATTGTTCGCGGCCAGGCCAGGCCTCACCATCGGATTTCAATAGCGCAGTGGAAGTTATGATGGTGGGGCTCTGGAGACAAGAGTGGCGTACGAACTTGTCCGCCGTGCGCGGAGCCGAACAATGATATAAGTACAATTACAATACAACAAACAAAAGACTCACCTCATGGTTGAAGGAAACTGCTTCTGGGGCCTACCTGGATTTATGTATGTAAGTGAGTGTGTATTGTATTGTGTTGTGACGTTATGAGTATCTCCAGGTTACAAATCCGCTGCAATACGCCTGGCTACCAGGACATGCGGTCTTCAAACACTTAACCTCAAAGTTTCAACAAAGATATATCCAAACTCAACCCGTATTATTTCGTCAAATTGGGGTTATTTATGCACAAAACAACTGGGTCATGACTGGTGTCCACAAAGCGACCAATTCTCAAGGATTAATTTACAAACGCGTCGCGGAAGCAAAACGGCGACATTGCACCCTTGTTCAAGCCAAAACCAAAGAGAAGTGTCAAGGTCAAACTTGACAAGTCAGATGTCACTCCGTTCGGGCGCGTTCCGTTAGGCGCATAGAGTAACCAATTTAAACGGGACGGAACAATAATGTATGTACTAGTTTATAGTTTTGGGCAATAAGTAAGTACAACTCTGCCAAAATGATCAGGGAAACAAGGCGTGGAGGTATGTATGTTAGATTAACTTAATTCTGATAAGTAAACTGCAAGTAATGAAAATCTATACAGTCGAGATCAAATATCTCACTTTCACAACTAGGCATTTCCGCAAACTTGAGGTTTGTTAAACATAGCTATTGTCACAATGTGAGATAAGACGTATCTTTCATATATGTGATTATTTTGAATGAACGAAACTGAAATCAGTAAAATGTACTAAAATAGTACAATTAAATAAATAAATAATAAGGAAAAATTTTGCATACCAAAAGGCTAAATACAAATCCATCATTAAGCCCAATAAACAATCTAGAGCGTGCAAAAATCAAGAAAATAATTAAAAATATACAAACAATATACAACGTGGCGTGTTTATGTACCGAGGGATTAGGCACGGATGTTTAAAATTAATTGTGACATATGTACTTGTAGGTATATGCCGTCCAGTCCAGACCAGTCATAAAAATACGAATATTCATACTTCACTATCATTGATGTCCGATAGATTTTAAAATAATAAATAAATTATTTAACTCTTCCAATAAATATAATAAACGTTATGAAGAAAAGGCAATAAAAATGTTTATACATATGCATTTTTAGTTTTGATTTATTATTATTTATATTTTTCCCTGGTTTTCTTTCCTATTTCATTTGTTTATCCGGGCACTGCTAAAAAATCGCATCGTTTTATTTCAAGAAGAAAAATATCGTAAAAAATCCTATTACAAACAGTCTTAAATGCATAACATCTTACTGCATACATCCCTTATTACTATAAAAGAGTACTAATAAAAATCAAAAAACTTTACGATCTTAAAAATGTTCCTTGCGTTTAATATTGCCATCCACGCCTCACATATCAAACAGAGCTTAGAATTTACTGTCCAATACGGTATTACATTTGCATAGCCGTAAAATTTACTACCTATGCATTTTGTCTTTCTAATCCAAGCATTTTAGCACACTGTGCGCCCTTCAAATTACTACCACATAATTTTTGCTGCTGAAAAAGAGTATGTAGATCTTATTGTGTGCAGGATAGAGTATAATTTTGTGTATTATGGTGGTAAATGTTAATTTGTTTTGTAAGTAATTCGCCGATTTTATCGTCAATCTTACAGGTTACGTTAAAGATAAGTTTTTATTGTGTTTGTCTTATTTTTATTATTTTGTATGCAACGTAAGTATGGGATTACGTGATAATGGTGGCGAAATGATTGTATAGCATCGGTCGAATAAAAAAAAATGCATTTTATATGACATTCTAATTTAAAAAATGCTACAAGACCCACCATGTTAAAATAGTCTATGAAGTTTTGAAGTTAATATTCATTCATGGTTTTTCAGGGTTGTCCAAAATAGCGTTGGTTTTAACTATAGAAAATGAGGTTAAGTGTTAGTGTACGCTGCCAGACTAGACCTCACAATACGATTTCAAGTGCGCAGTGGAAGTGTGATAATCGTGGGGCTCTAGAGACAAGAAGTGGCTAGCGAAACTAGTCCGCCGTACGCGGAGCAGACAATCAAATCAAACAACTCACCTACAATACAACAAAGGAACTTACCTGGTGGTTGAAGGACACTGCTTCTGGGGTTACCTGGAGTTATGTATGTAAGTGAGTGTATATGTATCGTGTCGTTAAACGGGACTAAACAGTTAGTTATGCAAGCAAGCAAGATTAGCGATGGAAAAATGACTGATCGGGCAGTTTGTGCAGTTTACAGGCCTACCCTAACGACCTTCTTTTGATATTGTTCGTCGTATCTTTGAGCTCCTTAAGTTTTAAATTGAACAGCATGATTACTGTCAAACGCGTGCACTGACTGGACAGGTCCACTCAATCGGTGTGGTTCTTTTCCCTAAAAACCATTTCACACACCAATTTATATACTGGTGTTTACGTGATCTGACCAAGCTGAGAGTTTAAAAGAGACAGTGCTGAGTTTCTTTCGGCCTTTCTTCTTAGAGTACTTCTAATTATAACCTTATCTAGTTTTAAAAAATAGTTTGACGTGTAAAATCTACTTACAAAAATAAAATCATTTCTCCTATATACAGATAAATGGTTTGGCAAAGCTGACGATTCAATGTCTAATGTGGTTCCAAATATTAATCCCAGCTACGTCCTCCCCACTCTTCAGTCAGATGATTCATCACAGGACAACAGGGTAAAGAGGGCACTTCAGAATTTACAGTCGTCAAAATTTGCATGAAACTCATCAGGGTGAGTTTACGAGTGCCTGCCTCTCCGCATATGCATTCATTGTTGGAGGATGAACAATTAAAGTTATTATTGATCCTTTTATGGATATGAATGAAGGCAAATGAGGTACGGGTTATTTGGAAATTGGAGACGTCATCATTGTAGCAGGAAGTAAAATACTGTAGGTTATTTAGTACTTTTCATCATATTATCTTTATACGGGGTGGCACTTCGACACTGAAATGTAATCATGAATTCAGTTCCTACATGACGAAAAAAATATTGCTCATAGATAACGGTATACTACGCAGTTAAAATGTATGGCAAAGAAAACTAAAAAAAATCGTCGAATAATTTTAATGCAGAAATAGGTTTCGGGAGAATTTCCATGCTACCTTTTCGACTTCCATCCTGTATGCTGTTAACACAGAAATCATACATGGGCGATATGGGCAACCGCACCAACCGACGTCACACGTCAGCGCCGGCTGTCGCTGAAAACCAGCGCTGGGGCTCTGTCTCCCATAGAGTCACAGTATTATGCTGAGCGATGGCCGTTTTGCGTGGATTTGACGCATATTTTCCCCAGCTATTTTTTTATATTTTTGTTGTGTTCAGTTTGTCTTTGCGTCATATTTACCGCAAATAAACGTATTTTCTTTCTTTTCTTTTTCTTTCAAAACTATAAATAGGTAGGTGAGCAAAACTTCAACACCAATAAATGCATTTAAAAATCAATCCAAATTATTTTTTTGAAAATATTAAACGTTCTATGAAGTTTCGTATCACTACTGTGCTGAAACAAAGACATTTCTCGGGTTTTTCATACCCAACATAAACACGAGCAACCCATTCATCACCGAACATCACATTACTTCACAACAAAGTACTAATTTTAACACAACATCCACACAAATCGTCACATGGTCACAATCAACCGGTACATTAAGTGTCACGGTAATGCAAACGGTACGTATAGTGCCACGGTGATGCAAATGGTACCAACATACGTCTAAATTAGGACTGTGTAAACAAAACAACGATATTTGATGGATGGCTATTGTCACGAGGAATCTGTGTGGGTGGCTAATTGAGCTTTCTTCGTGGTTCAAATATAAATAGGTTTCCATGGTGTTGGTTTTGAATGGTGGTAAGTGAAGGGGATTTCTGAAAATGACTAATGGTGGTTGAGAAGAGTTTAATTATTTAATGAAGACTAGCGAAGCAATTGTTGAAAAACTAGTCAATTTTGGACGCTTTATTTTGTTTTTTTCTCTTAATATAGAATATTTGTCCTACATAAACTCAAACCATTTATTTCAAACTAGCTTCTGCCCGCGACTTCGACCGCGTCAAATTTTCACTCCCCTTCCCGTCGCATCGAATTGCCTGCCAGTTTTCGTCCATTTCTCGTTTGCTGCTCCGCTCCTTTTGAACGTAGCGTGATGTTCTATAACTTTAACCTTTCTCAATAAATGGGCTACCCAACACAAAAAGATTTTTTCAATTCCGACCGTAGTTCTTGAGATTAGCGCGTTCAATCAAACAAACAAGCTCTTCAGCTTTATAATATTAAAGTATAGATAAACCAGTTACAGGTCCTTTTGAATTGTCAAGGGGTTGTTTCATTTTCAAAAAATATCGTGGAAAGAAAGGACTATGCTTGGCGTTTCCCTTAGTGATCAAATCAGAAATAAGGAGATCCGCGGGAAAGCCGACACACGTAGGGCAAACTGTTCGCAAAACATAGGCTGATATAGCCGAAAGGTTTTGGAGTAAAAACCGCATATCGGAAGACGTAGCGTTGAAAGCTAGGCCTCCTACAATGTGGACCGATGACCTTGTGAAGGCTGCAGGAATCAGTTAGATGTGGGAAGATCAGAACCGATCAAGGTGGCGGTAAGTAATAAGGAAGTCTTTTGGGGTGGCCCATGTCCAGCATTGGACGTCTTTCGGCTGAAATGATGATGATAGTAAACACTTTAATATATCAATAGGTTCACCCCCGAAACTGGCAAAACGTGGGTATTCTATAGGTATACCCCTGCCTAACCCTACGGAGAATACAGCCGTGATATATCAAAATACCACTTTGTAAAAGAGAGACACTTTGTTCATTAAGTCTTAGACATAAAAGCGAAACCATTTCGTCAATCAATCTCTGTGAGTCAAATTCAAACATTACACGAAAAAGAAATTCCCATCTCATTATCTCACTCTCCAATAAGTAAATCAACCGACTTCCGTAAAGTAACTAATCAAAGGCTATAAAATTAAGGCAACTATAAAACTTGGCTCAACCGGGTATCGAACCTCGTAAACAAAATGAGGACATTCGTAAGCATGGTGGTGATGAGATAAATCTTGCAATTCCGCGTCGTAACTCTGTGACAATGAGGAATTTGTTCTTGGCAATTTTGACAATGGGATACGCAAAACCACTGGCGGGATATTATCAAATGACTTCTCCCGCTCTGTGCGGAGCGGGAGGACGTGTCAGACTTTTACTGACTAGAACCCACCCGTGTTCCTTCAGTTGCCTGTGTCAGGGCCACGGTGCCTCTTTCGAACAAATCCGCGATTCTGGTACGCGAAACCAGGATCTCAAATATTGTTGGTGTCTTCGGATAGCTCGCCTATTTGCAATTGCGTTGCTATGTTCCAGTAGTAAAGGTTAGGGTATCGAGGCATCTTATCTATTTATATCTCTTGTTGTTCTATAGGACTAATGAAATTTGCAACCAATCTGCAAACTGATTACTACAATATCTGAAAATATTACAGTAGGTAGTTGAAAACCCATTCAATTGAATTTGTCGTTAAATCGTGTGATTTGATGATGTTCTAACAGGATCTCATAAAATGGGAAACTTAATTTGTTCGACTGCCTCGTTGGTCTAGTGGTAGCAAGCGCTACTGCTGAGTTTGAGGTCCTGGGTTCGATTCCCAGGTCGGGCATAGTGATATTGGGATTTTCCATCTGGAATTTCTCAGTAGCAGCCCGGAGTCTGGATTTGTCCCCGGTTGATGGCAATAGGCTTGCCCCCTATTAAATGGGACTTAAACATAACAGGCGAAATGTGGGTGTGCTATAGGTACACCTCTGCCCAACCCTTCGGGGAAACAAGGCGTGATGTTATGTTATGTGTAATTTGTTAAAAACTAGCTATGTCCGCGGCTTCAGCCGCATAGTCGTGGAGGTAGAAAATTATATCCTGGGAACGTATTACCGAAAAGGATCCTATTTAACAAATAGGATCCAGGTTATAAACTATCGTCCAATTTTAGTTCAGTAGTTCCAATTTCAGCAGTTCCAAATCCATCCAGCCGTTTTGCGTGATTGAGTAATAAAACATGTAAACATAAATACTTTCCCCTTTTATAATATTACTCATATTATAAACGGAGACAATATGTTAGTACAATAAAATACATATAATATTTCATTATAAGAAAAAGTTTGTTTTATGTAAAATTTGCAGAAGCAACCCCTGAAATTTAATACTTTAAAATAATACATTTATTACTCAACTTAGCGGATCACTTAGCCTACTGAGCCTTAGGCAAAAAACATAACTTTATAAATAAATACATTTTGTCAGTCACTAATCCTAATTCGTACACAAAATGCTTAAAAGCTCAGAATTAATTATGTCATCATCCCTTCTAAATACTCTTTGATGACAATTTGCCTCCGAGGCAGAAACATGAAACGTTAGAATATTAAACATTGACACGACTGGTTGCACTTATAAGTATATCTACATATTGAAATGATTAAAGATGTGTTTGTTTGTAAAATATTATCGTTAATCATCCTACATGTGGTTGCTGGACATAAAGAATAGCATCACCCCATTTCTTCTCGTGGGTGTCGTAAAAGGCGACTAAGGGATTTACTAGGGTATGGGCAGCAGTGTTCTCTATGCATTTTACCACCGTACTGCGTTAGCCAACCCGCCTGCCAAGCGTGGCGATTATGGAAAAGCCCCCCAAATAGGGAAATGCTTATGTCTAGCAGTGGAGGTAATGCGGCTGAGATGATGATGGTCGTTAATCTATACTTAGGGTGGTGTGTAAAACCTGTTACTATGGATTTACTAAGAGAATTCTGAATCATCCTGCATTGAAATGTTTTGCGGGAAAAAATATCCTCTGCCATATATTTTGACTGCGTAGGTATTGCACAAACAGCAGATTTATTTTTTTGTGATAAACTGATAATCCACGAATAAAACCTAAAATCATGTGCCCGTGATAATCGTTGGTAAGCGCATACTTGGCAACAGCGAGACCTGTTTTAAAATGTTCGTTATGTTAGGTTTTTACAATTTTAGAACATTTCTTTGTTGAAAAAGTTACCCAAAAAACTGCCTTTTTCCATGGGATTTTTACATGAACTTAAAACATATTGAAATTTAAACAGTAAGTCCGGGTTTGCTAGTTGTAAAATAAATATTATTCTTAAACTGAAAAACTACAAAGAATTATAATAAAACTCAAAAATCTCAAGAATTTATTTAACAAATAAAGTCTTTAGATTTTACGATATCAAAATTGTCGGCACCCAATAAGAAAATTACATTATTCAGTGTTTTATAATTCTATATAAACTCAGCAAACAAAATATATTATGACGCTGCATTAATATTAGACACCTACTCATAAGAACCTACTTAACAAATACAAATAGCTTTTAAAACTAAGCAAAATAATAAGCAAAGTCAGGGCAAATTACATGTAGAATATACCAACATTTTGGGAATACTGTAAACAGCTTGCGGCCTATTTGACAATTAAACAAATTATACTGTCAAAGCATTTTGACATTTGCATAGCGCTGAGTGATAATATTATGAGGGAGGGCAGAAATCGTGGTAATTGGGGAGCTTAAAAAAATACATTTATTTCCATTGTTTATGAAAAAAATCTCTTGCCATTGTTTTTTATTTATAAATTATCCATAGCACCTTTCCATTATGTCATGGTCCATAGTGTTTTTTTATTTATAAATTAAACACGTAACAACACGCCTGTTTTTCCCAAAGAAATAGGCAGAGGACGTAGGGTGACATGTCAAAAATTGCTCTTTTTCTAAGAAATCAACTTTTGAAGCAAAATAACTTAATTCATGTTGTCGACTGTTATAGAAACATGAAAATTGTTTAAATAACAAAAATGAAACACTAAGATGATGTAAGAAAATGTCATAATTGAAATATACATCTGCAGGGTAATTGGCCAGGGTAGCTGTCGTCCGAGGATGGTTACGCGACACCACGCAGCGGAACATGACGCCGTCACCATTACGTGTTTAGTGACAGTTTAATTTTAGTTTAGTTTTAAAGAATATGTATTATTTTATAGTTATTGTTTTTAATTTATTTATGTATCGTTTTTATGGGCCGTTAAAGGATTGTATTGTACAGTATTGTAATTGCACACTTACTCTAAGAATGTCTTTCATTTTGACAGTTCAGCGGCATCCATTGCGTTATGAGTACGTTATTGCGCAGACAAAATTTTTTCGAACCTATGAAGCAAAAGATGGCGCTTTATTTTATTTTTTACATGCTTTATATTAGCTTCACTTGTATGTTTGTATGTTAGTATGTTTGTATATTTGTTTGTAACCGACTCCTTATAGCGCGATTTTGACCCACTTTAAACGACCAGATTTCATTCAAACTTTGCACACCTGTCAAAGACCGATGACAATGCAATAATTTCATAAATTTGTGCCATTATCCCTGCCAGGGTTACCAGGACAACAAAAAAACTGTCTTCTAAAACTACGCTGACATACGTCTCAAAATTCGAAACACCCTAAGAAATAGAAAAATAATAGTTTTAAAAAACTAAAAAAGCACGCTTTCATAAAAAGTAGAAAATAATGGAAAAAAGCGTGGGGTGCCTGGCTTTTTCCACTATTAACTACTTTTTAGTTTGGTTTTCTATGAAAGCATGTTTTTTAGTTTTTTAAAACTATTATTTATTTGGATTGTAATTGATAGTAGTGCTACACTCCTGACCGTTTTTTAAGAACATTACTGATATGGTCACTCTACGGCCACTTGTTAGTTGCCTTTCAGTCGTCCTCTCATACTACGTTTATAAAAATTAATATTACCAGCAAATCATTTCCTTTTCTCTTCAATCTAGATATTTGCTCACCCCTTTACCAACCACAATCGACATTATAATTCTCATAATTCAATCTGTCATTGGACGTCTTCACTGACTGCACATCGGCCATTCAATCAGGGTTGTCAATTTTGCTTCGTTACGCAGAAACCGCTTTGATAAGACATGCAGATAGGATTATGGCCAGTGGCATCCCTGTCCGGGCAATCATTAGGCTTGCAGCTTGTTTAGTACTAAATCCTTTGTCTATTACTTGAAGGGATGGGCGCTTGCGGATATTTTTTCGGATATTTCATGGGTTCGGATATGATGTGGGATTTTTTTTTATAGTGAGCCTACCTTCCTACTCACAAGTTTCCAGATGATTTTTTTTAGACTAATTAAAATACATCAGGATATGTTGTAATTTAAGCAGTTAAGTGAACGATTTACCCATTCCAATCAAAATTTAAATATTTTTATTTCACATGAACCAACATGGGCACTTATGAAACGTCAGAAGCTAAGTGCACGGTTCCAAATAGAAATTGGTTTAATAGTGAAATCTATATATTAATACGTTAAGCTGTGAATTACATTAATATTTACTTTTATGGTATTATATTGTTTTAATTATTGTAAATGTGAAGATTAAGTGGGTGTTATTTTTTTTTCTTTCTAAGTTCCTTTTCTTCTAATTTATTTTTTATCACAGCCTGGCAGTTTGAGTAATTTATGCGACCTACACAAATGTCCTTTCTTTGGTATTGTTCGTCGAATCATTGACCTCCTTAAGTTCTGAGTTGAGCTGCATGATTACTGACAAAAGCGTGCACTGATTGGACAGGTCCACTCAATCTGTGTGGTTCTTTCCTTAAAAGACCACTTCAGATACCAATCCACATGGTCTTCACATGATCTAACCAAATTATATCTGGACTTTAAAAGAGACAATGACCTCTGAGTTTGTTTCGGCCTTTCTTCTCAGAGTAGTCAGATAGGAAACGCCGACCTCATCTAGTTTTAAAAAATATGATTGACGTGTAAAAGTGTTTGTACAAACCTACTTGCAAAAATAAAGTCATTTATGATTTATCATTCATTTATCATTTATAACATTTAGCACAGTAAAAGTTTTATATCAATAAGGAATGCAGAAAGCTAATACATATTTTTTATTTAAAGTAATTATGGTCTAGTTAAGATAAAATTACATCCATTCTACAAAGCCCTGATACTCTAAAGTTTATTTTTTCACTTAACTATTAAAAAACGTAGCAATATTTCAAGGACCACGTCTAGTATACTTAATTTGGTGCAAATTGTTTTTACTTTAGCAGAATTTCGAATATTCTTACGACTTTTCGGATATTGTCTCGGATAACAAACATCACTATTTCTGCATTGCTCCGGATCAATTATGTGTGATTTGGTTTAAATTGAACGTGCCCTGTGTTTAGATTGAATGTCTGTTTAGTGAGCACTCTGTATTTTGGTGTAAGTTTGATTTAGACGTCGTTCTAAGATCTAGATGATGGTCAAGTTAAGAATAAGTCTTCTGCTAATTTGTGAGTTACATGTTTGTAGCAATTAAGATTTCCTTGTTAGTATGTCTTCTGGTTTGGTCTCATACATACAAAATTTGTCTCTCATATCAAAGAACCTATAAAATGTTATGAGGAAAGTTTTGAGTATGAATGTCGATAGCAATAAGAGTATGGGATGACCAATGAAGTTATGGTTAGATTGTGTGTATGTTGGTATTTTTTAATGTAGTTAACCACCCAGGAAAATCTTTGTGTGATGAGCACGATCATTTCTGTGTCTGGGTGTAATTTATCTATAATATTTATGTATTTAGAAATATATAAGTATGTTTATCAGTTGTCTGGTTGCCATAGTACAGGCTCTGCCTAGTTTGGGATCAGATAATGGCGTGTTGGTTGTCCTAAGATATTTATTATTTTTATTTTAGATATTTATTTATCACCCCAAATAAATTGGGATAAGGGCAAAAGAATTATGATACCTACGTGCAAATAGCTACTCGGAAAAAGCAGTAGTCATTTGGGTGTGCTGAAAAGAAATTATATCAAAGGGATGATGCTGAGCAATTTCAATTTGCTCATGATGTTCGTGAAAATTTTACTCGTTACTTATTTTCATTCCCAAAGAGTTCTGTTGAAAAAGTATTTAAAATTTGATCTACATACCGTGATTTCCAGTACCAGTTAACATAGAACCAAATACATAATAGCTATGAAGATAGATAATATTGATTTACTTAAACACGTGTCATACATACATACAAGAAAGATATGCATTTAATATGGAACAAAATGTTTACCACATGATGTGACGTGCAAATATCTAGAAATTTTATTAATTAAAATAGTAGTGTTTTCTGTTTTCTATCATGAATTTTTCAGTAGCAACTCGGATTCTGGGTTTGTGGCTGGTTGATGGGCTCGCCCCCATTACATGGAGCTTAGGCTTTGTTTTCTTTCTTTCTCAGTAAGTTGTAATCATGATTTGGCAGTTTGAGTTTTGTGGCTTACCTAAATGTCCTTTCTTTGGTACTGTTCGTCAAATCGGTGAGCTTCTTAAGTTCTGAGTTGAGCTGCACAATTAGTGACAAATGCTTGCACTGACTGGACAGATCCACTCAATCTGTGTGGTTCTTTCCTCAAAAGACCATAGCAGTCACCAATCTACATGGTTTTCACATGATGTGACCAAGGTTATGTCTGGACTTTAAAAGAGACTGTGACCTCTGAGTTTATTTCGACCTTTCTTCTCAGAATAGCCAGGAAACGCCAACTTCATCTAGTTTTGATAATAGGACTGACATGTAAAAATGTTTGTATAAACCTACTTACAGAAATAAAATCATTTATCATTTAAACATAGCTGACGAAATGTGGGTGTACGATAGGTACACCTCTACATAGCCCTTCGGAGTTTACAGGCGTGACGTGAGTCAAATAAAGTGTAGATCTATCTATATAGATCTACACTTTATAATCATCAGTGTTTGGAACAGATTTCAACGCGCCTTAACAAACAGTCATTGCAAGATGTTCGAAGCTTTAAGTTTGGAATCTTAACGCAGGCGTTGTTAGTTTGTATTTGATAGAGCATAATTGGTTTATAATGTTTCTACTTCTGGAATACAAACGTCTTTTCTTGGAGAGGGAGTAGGCTGTAATCAACCACGCGTGTGCAGTGTGAGTTGATAGATAATAAACAAAACATTTATTTTTTTATATCGCTTCCACAAAAGCGCTTTATTCATTGGAACAAATCCTTTGTGAGAGACTGGTATCTTCGCTATGAAAACCTATCACCCAGTCAGATTTCACAGGTTTAGAGAAATATCGCTTAGATTTAATTGCTCTCAAGATGGTGAAGGCGAACATCCTGAGGAAACCAGCATGTCCTAGATAAAAAATTCTAAGATATGTGACATGTACCAACCTGCACTGGGCCCGTGGGATGAAAATATTACGGGCACTCTCGTTCACAGAGAAGAGGCCTGTGTCCCAACAGTGGGAACGTTATAAGCTGCTTATGTAATTAGGCCTTATTTTAGTGTCCACTTTAGCTATGTTCGGGTTAATTACATTATTCCATCATAAACACATTATTTTATTATATCTTCTTAGATTGAACATGTTTCAGATATATCTTTGGACTAAAAACCTGCTCAAACCTGATTAACACTGATGCAGCAGTCATAGATAATAATTTATGGTTTGCTACATAATGCTTATCACACCTAATAAGCTCCTAATTATAATTATTTTACTAATTACCCATAAATCAGGTCCTAATTAAATCAATTAACTAAATCAAGCAAATCAAATCTACATTACGTTGGTGATTGAAACCTTAATAACCATATTAATTGTGTTCAGGGACTTAGGCGTAATCCGGCTAATCTATGGAGGCTTAGAGTGTGGTCGGCACCCTTAATTGGCTACCTGGTCACGCGGATTGGAGTGGCAAATCGGATGGTAGGTAGTGGTAATGTACTTGATCATTATTATTATTATTTCAGCCAAGCGACGTCCACTGCTGGACATAGGCCTTCGTAAATTAGGGGAGTTTGTCATAACCACTACGCTTGACAGGCGGGTTGGCGATAGCAGTATGGTGGTACAATGCATAGAGAACACTGTTGCCTATTCTCTAGTAAGTCCCGTAGTCGCCTGTTACGACACATCATCAGCCTATAATGTTCCCACTGCTGGGACACAGGCCTCCTCTCAGTGAGAGGGAGTGGGCCATAATCCACCACGCGGGCCCAGTGCGGGTTGGTAGATGTCACATGTCTTCGAATTTTTGGTTCTAAGACATGCCGGTTTCCTCACGATGTTTTCCTTCACCGTTTTTGAGAGCAGTGGCGATGAAATAATTTACACAAAGTAATGCGCCTGCTTGGGTTTGAACTCACGACCTACTACTCGTAAGTCGCGGCCGTTACCACTGGGCCACCACTGCTCTGTTACGACAGTCATGGGAAAAATGGGATGATGCTATTCGTTACGTTCGGCAACTCATGGAACACCATCTTTATATTACAATAACTTCGTCCGCGTACTTTTCGTAAAAAGGGGTCGACGACCATACTGCTATCGCTATTCCGCGTGTTAAGCTTGATGATTGTGGCTACTTCTTTTTTTCCGTACACACACAAATTTGGGGATTCCTATGTCCAGCAGTGGACGTCTTTCAGTTGAAATGATGATGAGGAGAGAACGAGTGCAAAAAGCTGTTATGTTTTAATTCTGGTCAAATATCGACTAATGGACGACCACTAGTTTTATTTATTTTACTGCTGCCCTCTTTTAGTGATCGAATTATATAAAACCTTAAAATATAACAGCAACTCTTTACAACAGGCATAAAATAATCATAAACAAAAAAATTTTTTTTGCCCGTCACTGAGCTGTCATCGAAGTGTCAACGTCCAAAATTTGTTTTGTGTTTCAAAAACTGATGAAATATTCTTAAAAAAACGAATTTAAATATATTATCATAAGTATTTTTTTTATTTTAATTAAGTGTCTCGTTGTCAGAATGTATTTTTATAACCTTGCTCTTACCTAAGGAATGAAGAAGACACCGGACGTAAGGGACTTTGAGGAACGATATTCTGCATGCTTCGTTGATTTCGGCCTTAAAACAGGTAAATAAGATTGAAATAGTTTGTTGTGATGTATGAAATATAGTGGTTTTTGAAAGCCTACAGTGTCACTGACAACTTGTGAAAACTTAAAAAAAAAATATTGAGTATTGAGATTACTTCAAGATAAAGCCCCATTTACACGATGCAAGTAACTTGCTTGTAGCATAAAGTAACATTGAAACAACAAGTGACTTACTTAAAATGAAATGCCTGTTGTTACTTCAAATTATGCTATGCTACAGGTTATTCAATCACATCGTATAATTCAGGCATAAGAGTCAAGCAAAAGGACTAGTTTCTAGATTTACTCTACACTCATTGAACCCCAATGCCTCACGTTATGTTAAACCCGACCTCCACGTATGGAGGGGCCGACTCTCACAAAAAAAAAGCCTGACTTTAGTGGCAATGTTATAGTCTGATCTTGCATGGACAATTTCATGGAACAGCTCCCTTTAACAAATATTTTGCTGTATTTGTTATTCTGACCTATGAGGGAAGCCAGGGTAGTTCGCAAAATTCTTAATTCACATTACCGTTTTATACTTGCGTTGGCAAGCAGGTGGGATGTGTTCATACGAAGGGCACTCAGCTTGGCTCATGCTTAATTTAATAAATAGTTCTAATATTAGGCCACCTATGGATATTTTTAATCCGAAATTAATTTGATTTGATTATATTTGATAATGATAAATGATTTTGTTTATGTAATTCGCACGAATTTACTCGCTTGAAACGGACGAATGGACACTTATAATAATCTTTACCTTTACATATTATAAAACAAAGTGACTTCCCACGTTTGTATGCAAAGCTATAAAATTCCAGTTTTAGCTGAACTTCCATTGTATAGACTTTTCACACACTGAAAAGTCAGCTTACACTGGAAATATATAGCTTGATATGTCGCCGTGCGCACGCTTAGATCTTCCATGCAATGGATTTTAATGTGGTTTTCATAATAGACAGACTTATGCAAGAAGAAGGTTTATATGCATAAAAAATGGGCGAAGCCGCTGGCAAAAGATAGTATAGTTGTAATTTCTGTAGGCAATCGAACGAAGTTAATATATCTGTGGACGAATTGAAAACTCCATACATACGTAATATAGGCAATTGGCATACTTTGAGCCTTAGAATATTTTAGTTAAGGCAAAAATTGTACTTTACTGTATAAAATTCAAAAGTATCAATTGTCTAATACATATTTCTGAAGTCATCGATTCATCCACAGATAAATTAACTTCATGTGAATCGCTTACAGAAAATAATACATTATTTAAAATAGTCGATTCGTCCGTTTCGAGCGAGTAAATTCGTGCAAATCGACTAATTGAGACGCAAATTCTGGTCTATATCAATAAATTGTTTTATTTCATATCCTATCTGACTTCACCTCCAGCTGCCGGCCTCCTTATTGGCGGCATGGTGGGCAGTTTTTTCCTTAAAGGTTATAAAAAATGGCCGATGTTTATCGGAGGCGGTCTTGGCTTTGGAATGGCTTATATCAACTGCGAGAATAGCCTAAATCACTTCTTAATGTCTATGGACCCAAAGGCTTGTGTGATAAAGTTAGTATACTTCTTTTTTATATTCGGTACTTCATCTTTATTATTTTCAATATCTTCATACTCGTCATTGTAGTAATCATTAGTGCTGTTAAAACAATCAACAAATTTATTATCTTCTATGATAGTTTGTTTTTTACTTCATCGCTGAAAAAGTAAGACTTAACGTCGTCTCATCTCGTCGTCTCATCTCATCTAAAAATATATTTATCGAATCAATCATATGATTGCAATGGATGGTTTAAAATGAGCTCCAATCAAAATTCGGTCATTTCGACAGCGTCATCGTTAGCCTCGTAAATGTCTTCCATAGTGGTGTTAGGGCTTAGACAGCTCGACAAGAGGTGTGGCATAATTTGCGATTTGGCTCCAAAGTCGCACTGTGGCTCATAGGAGTACGCCCACCTGACCAAGTTGCGCAGGCAGCAGCGGTCCTACTTGGCTACTTAGTAGATTAAGAGATTTCCAGTTTTGCCATGGCAGTTGGGGGCCCGCTGCCTGACTTTCTGCAGGCTTAACATACCATGGTTAAAATTAATTAACACTTATCGGAGCAAATAAGCAGTGGCCCGCATTAGCCCTAGATTGGAAAAGCTGAAGGTCATAGAAAGAGGCCAACCAACAGTGAGATAACGCGAGCCAACAGTAAGAATAAATGAAGCAATTGCTATGATTGTAATTACTATGTAAAAATACAGAGGTTTATCTACCATCGAAATAAAAGTAGCGAGCCAAAATTTAGTATAGGCGCTGAATGCCTTATTCACATAGTTGCTATTTTATAAATTAGTCCTTTTGAGAATTAGGAATTTTTCGCCTAAACCAAAACTTCTAATGAGCTTAAAGCCAGAGACCCAATTCGCGACACCACAAATCCTACATTTGTAAATAGACCCATAAAATTATCACAATGACTAAAAATAATAGCATAGCTTTGTAGAAAAAAACGATTACAAAAAACGCGCCAAAGTAGCGGGTCACCATACAACCAAAAAGATATACCTACATACAAAACCGTCAATATTATGCAAACTCTCTCCTTTGTCGCCATCAAAGGCAATAATTGTTTCCCGACAATTACCTAGGAAACCGTTTGTATTGAAAACTGAAGCCAATACTAAATGAACAACAGTCTGTCAGGATGAAATTGCTTTTGAAATTGCAGACGGAACTAATTATGGCTATAAAAATATTGAATAGGGACTAAAAAGGGCTATTTTTGGACGCAGGATAGTAGTCATACATTGTGAAGAAGATAATGAAGAAGTTAGTAGACATTGGACGCAAGCTGCTATAAATATTGGGGGTTATAAAAATTAGGGTTGTTACTGAATGTTAATTGGGGCGGTAAAATTATTTTAAGAGTCTAATTATTACGTTTTGTGTTAAGTAGTAACGAAATAGGTTATTGGTTTAATATTTATTGCTCGATTTTCGCTGGTGAAGGAGTAATCATGCCGTTTTTTCACTGTTTTTTAATAAATATTTCTCATTGTCATTAGTGTTTTATATTCCAAGTTCATAGCTGTGAAAATTGGATACAGGATGTCAAAGCCATTTTTTTGCGAATGAATTGTATAAATTAGACATCATGTTTTATTACTGCATGCTTATTCAAATAGTTGAATCTAAAATGTCAGTAGCCTAATATTACAATACTTTTACAAAAATCATTTCTATATCAGTGTATCTTTAGGCAGCCCTACAGAAAATCCCATCAAAACAGCCAAACGGTCAACAGTAAAGACGTTATACCTTCTTTCTGCACAGCAGGACATTTCCCTTCGCCATTTGCGTCTTTGTTTCCACATAAAGGTCACTTACTGTCGCGTCTTCTATTCAAGCTTGAGTCGCTTCCATATTTGTATTGAATTCGGCAACGCCTTCTTTTCTTTCTGTTTGCAAACCTGCCGCCTATTCACCACCCACAGAGACTTTCAACATTGTTAATTTATCACCAGCAGTTATATCAATAGATTCTATTTCTTCAACATAAGGTTCCATTTCAAGTTGCATAGCTGCTAGAATAAGTTTGTTTTCGGACAAATCATCACTTGTTTTTCCGTTTTAAACATTTTTATTTGTTACGTTCCGATCGTTTGTGAGTCATGCCCGTTGTAGCTTTGAGGCCGTCCGCATGGGCGTTTCTATGGCTTTTTTTTAGGTAAACGCATGTCAATTACATTTCGGATTGCGTTTGGTTTAGGACAATGGTTACCAAAGTGTTTGTGATACCTTTTCATTATTTTGGATCTTTGACATTTTTTTTCTCTCCAGTGTAGGTAAAAATAGTATTTTTTCTACATTTTGGAGTACTTACCGTTTTTAATAAAATGTAAAGTTTAAAGACTAATACGACGAATTTTACCTCAAAATATGACTTATAAGTTATAACCATGTGTACATAACAAAATGTTATTTGAACTGTTATCCAACAAAGCATCAATCACTTATATATAGGCTAGTTAATATACCATGGTCAAATAAGTAGTTATACAATAAATAAGCATTTTTATAATTACTTTTTTCATCTTTCACTATTGTTATATTGAAACGCTTATCGAAATCAGCTTGTGACCCAAATATAAAACAATTTACAGTAGCCAAGATTATAAGTTTACTACAAGTATTTCATTATCACCCTAAATAGCTATTCTAATATTATTCTTCTCATTTTACAATGATTGTCCATCATCTACCATTATTGTTGCTTCACCCATCTTTATTATACAACAAACAGAAAAAAAAATGTTGAGGGCCTCTGCCATATTCATCAGGTTTGAATAGATTGGAAGACAATATGGCCAGAGGCAGCGCAGTTTCAATTGATCGTGCAGACAATTGTACTGTGGACCAGGACCAGGAGTATTATATGCAACCTTTTTAATAAAAAGAAATACCTGGTTGTGATTAGAAAATAGAACATTTTACAGCTTTGTGTGGGAATGGAAAAATTGTTGCTTTTCATATCAAAATCATGTGCGGGATTTTATTTGTGTTTCTTTTTATGGACCAACTAGATATTGCCTGTGGTTTTACTCGCATACAAGAAAAAATCCAAATCCCAATACGCACTGGGCGCGCGTGGTGGATTACAGGCCCAACAGTGGGAACATTACAGGCTGTTTACGTTATACCTTTCATTACAGTCCACTTAAACCTTCAAGGGTTGCTCATACGAAAATATTAATAATATATTTTTTCTTTTTTCAGAAAGACTGCGTAATTCGGATTTTCGTGATGGTGCAGAGTTGGTTTTGTACAGTAGAGATTTATCTAACGTAAAAATTGTAATTGTTCAAGAATAAATATTTCGGTTGATTTTGTATTAGTTGACTCGTTTCTTTATTAGTTCCATAAAATCTAACTGTGGGGTTGGGTTTAAATAATAATAGTCATATTTTTCGATCGATCAGGTTAGTCTAGGCTTCCCGCGGTTGATTCATGGTTAACATCTTTACATACTCAGACCCCTCCGTGCCTCGGAAAGCACGTTAAGCCGTTGGTCCTGTCTGTCATTTGTGGATCTTTGACAGTCGTTACAGGTCGTCAAAAACCCGAAATTGGTAGGCTATAAATGCCAAGGCCAACCCGCCGAGAGGCTCCATCAAGCTATGCAGCATCTGGTCCAAGTGTTCCAGCGACTCTGCCATTATGACGATGTCATCGGCAAAGCGAAGGTGTGAGATGTAGTATGTAATATTTCATCATTAAAGAAACTTCAGTATTTACTTCTACGGCAAGGTTAGATTTTCATCATCTACCTAGCCTTTTCCAAACTATGTTGAAGTAAGTTCTTTTTAATCAGATGCAATTTTACACCAGTAATTTACATGGATCGACAGCCTATTAAACCTCCACAGCGAAGTTACTGACACTCTTGGGCATCTGAATGCCCGTGACGCCTGTTAAAGAGTTATAAATAAGAGTCGGACTCAACGGCTGAACGTGATTCTTAGGTCACTATAAGTAGTGGATGGTGAGCCATCCACCAACCGACCGCGGTAAGCGAAGCTTAACCTTCGATCGTCTCGTTCGGCTTTTATTATTTAGCAAAAAGTCTTATCTATGAAGCTAAATAATTGATAGACAAGACTCGTGATGACTAAATAATAGTCAGTGAAAACGCCAGGAGAAGACGCACTTGGAGGACATAATTATAGTGACCTTATTGGTGATGTTCTTCAGAATTATCAGGTGCGTAGTCCTCGCAACCGGCGTGTGTGTATAATATGTATAGTTCAGCTATTTCGGCTATGGCAGCCAATCTCAAGAAGACGAGGACCAGCCTTCGGTGCGGGAGACAGTATAGCACAAGTCAGTGCGCAGTCACAGGGGCACTTTCTCTTCCCTGACTCTCATAGTTCGATGAGACGGCAATCCAACACTACCGAAGGGAGAACTGGCGCAGGACTAATAGTTTAACGTGCTTTCCGGGGCACGGGGCTATCATACCACCAGCTTCCATACTCTTGGCTGTTACTAAGAAAACCCTAATAGAAAACACCACAAATAATACTTTGCCCGACCCGGGATTCGAGCCCAGGACCCACGCCTTTTAATACTTCGCTGTTCCAATCCTGAGCAAAGCCCTCCATCCACTCCTTCCATGTTGCATGAGCCTGCACATCCTCCTTCCAGTACACTTAGGGGGTATAAAAATACTTGTTTATAGAATTACTATCACACATAATTTAATCGTCAGTGCAACCCCGTAAGCTCATTTGATCTACAATAATTGAATAACTATTTACTCAAAAATTCTTATACTTAACCTTAACTACATAATTAGCTACTATGAAAATATTAACTATGTCTTTGTCTTAATACAAACGCGAGTCTACGGGTCGCCTCGTGCTTGGGCAGACGAGATATCAAGTTGGATAGAATGAACATTGTCTATTCTTGGTAGAATAAAGATGTAGTTGATCATGCTACGCTTGCTAGAGTAAAACTTTTAAGTATTTCTCGCACCGATGTCGGAGATTTAAGTCAATCAATCACTACATCTCTATGGAAAACAAATACAATACGAGTAAAATTAAATGTCGTGTAATACATTTCAGAAACAAGAAAGTATTTCGTATCGTAATCTAGTGTTATAGACATGGATATACGATTCCGTTTATTGTTCTAATTTTCGGACATAGACATTGAAAATCTATTCATAGTTCATCGATTGAACTGCAATGTTCCCTACTCAAAAAACACGAATTTCTTTTTAACTAGTTTTTTTTTAACGGATTTCTTTTTACCGTTTAGTTATTTTATTCTTGCGCAACACGTAAATACTAAGATTCAAAATTGTAATTACATAACTCCGAGTTTACAAACTCTAGATTTATTAATTTAACCCAACACAAGTACGCACCTGTGTTGGGTTAAATTAATAAATGTAGAGTTATACGCAGTGAGAGATATATTTGACCCACATGCATGTTTAGCAAGCGTACCAAATAAATCTTCTACTGTGACGCACTGATATGAAAGGTCAATATTTCATGCGGTGCGATGCGTCTGCGCTACCGAACGTCATGTCAGTGGCGCAGACACATCGCGGTAGATTTCAATAGGTAGTGGATTTTCAAAAACACACTGCGATGCGCCTGTGCTACTGAATAATGACTCAATATTATAAACTACTGGTGACGACGCTGCACAGGAGCAAAAACTTAGATAAGTAGTTCAATAGTAAGTATTATACACATACATAAATCTCCTGGAATGCTGTAAGTGATGGTTGAAACCGCATCAAAATCAATAGATTTTAGATTGTAAACTGCGTAATGGCGCAGTTTACAATCCGTCACACAGACAAACAAGAAAAGTATTTTTTATGTAATTGTTATTTATAGATATTAATGTAATAGATACCCGTAGGTACGTGTGGTGCCGGACGAAAAGAATATCACCATCCCATTTCTTCCCGTGGGTGTCGAAAGAGGCGACTAAGGGACTTACTAGAGAATGGGTAGCAGCGTTCTCTATGTATTTTTAACCGACTTCAAAAAAAGGAGGAGGTTATCAATTCGGCTGTATTTTCTTTATATTTTTTTTTATGTTTGTTACCTCATAACTTTTGACTGGGTGAACCAATTTTGATGATTCTTTTTTTTATTTGAAAGCTGGTGCTTTCCGGATGGTCCCTGATTTTAATTTGGTCCATTCGGACGGTGGGATCCATGTGAAAACCATATAAGTCTTAAATTTGTATTTGCGCGACAAATGAACGAATAACGCGATTAGATTAGTGCGGGGTATCTACCGTAACTAAAAAGTTAAAAACTTTTACAAAAACAAAAAAAACAACCGACTTCAATAAAAAAATACTACAAAGTCAAAAATAATTTTAATTTTGGAAGTCGGTGGCAAAAAAACCTTAAATACAGATCCTAAGACACCGAATTCCGAAATTAAAGTTATTTTTGACTTTGTAGTGTTTTTTTTTAAGGAAGTCGGTTGTTTTTTTTTTGTAAAAAGTTTTTGTACCACCAAACTGCGATCGCCAACCCGCCTGCCAAACGTGGCGATTATGGCAAACCCCCCTAATTGGGGGGGAGACCTATGTCCAGCAGTGGACGTCTTTCGGCTGAAATGATGATGATTAATGTAATAGAAGAAATTTCCAGAATGAATTCTCCAAATGATGAATAGAGCCCGTATTCCGCATTAAAATCCGTTACGCAGTTTACAAAATTGACGCGGTCACACAGGCACGTAAAGTGACTGCAATTTATTATGTATAGGTAGAGATTGGAGTTCACGGCCACATTCTGTAATAACAGAAATAACTATTAACATGCCAAAGTCAGCAGAGCGTTGATACCTATGTTCTGTGGGTCAATGGCCCATGATTTCATCAGGTACACTCTTCCTTTCCTAGTTAGTGAGTCACCTGGTGAATCATCGCTAAAGTGGACTACAATGTGGAGTGGAGTTGCGTGCGAACTATTTTATTTTGTTACATTTTTTTTAAATAAAAAAAGATATGTTGTGGCTAAGTGATAACAGTCGCCTGGTTCGATAGATTAGGTTAAACTACGGTAATCACGGTTGGAACGTAGTTGACTTTACATTCCAAGACCCCCGTATCCGAGGGATAGTACGATAAGCCGTTGGTTCCAGTTGTCACTCGTAGATTTTTAGGGGTCGTCAGAAACCCGAAATCCTTTTTTTTTGAGGGTGGGATGTCACCAAATGACGTCTCCCTTCATGTCAGACTTTTACTGACTAAAACCCATCCGTGTTCTTTCAGTTGCCTATATGCCTGGACTACGGTAACTCTTTCGAAGAGATCTCGCGACCCTGGCAGGAACCTGAAAGCTTGACAAACAGTTTTGCTAAGAGGTTTCTTATTACTCAATCAATTGATGGAAGAGGTTGGATAGGTTGACACTCCACGTAAAATACTGGAAGTCAGCTGTATCTGGTTAGACTGGAACCTGACTCCAAAATTTTGAATGTATTACCTAATTGCAATTGGTTTTAAGATAAGATAAGATAAGCTATGTTATATGTGTTGTAACATCACTATTTAGTAATTAATTAGCGTGTACACCACTAGATAATAATCTATGGTTCCGCTCTGTACCTGTCGGACACTTTTCTGTCTGATCTCATCTGGAACACCACGACTGAACGTGCTCTGTGAATCTGTGATCCTAGTCTCATTAAACCAAGTCTACTCAACATTATCTTTCATTTCAATAAACTCAACATGGTGTCAGAAGTGGGATTCGAACCCACGCCCTCAAAACACATACAAGTTTTAGTTACATAATGAGCATGCCCTGGTTAGTGCAAGATAGATTACCTGGGTTTGATTCCCAGGAGGGCAATTTCGTTTCAATTTTCCATTAGAATTTCTCTGTGGCAGCTCAAACAACCTTTGTACAAGCTTTTTAGTGACTTGGTTCATTCCTTTAACTATAACCACACAATTTATCAAAATCAAAAGAAATATATTCAAAGAAGACTGAGAGTCACCTTTTGAACGTCAAAATAAATATTATGACAGTACCCCAAAACGACCGCTCTTCACCACTTCCTAGTACTTTAGCTGGGAAGAATATGTAGCGCAACAATCTGCCCAGTAGTAATCATATAAAGATTTACTTTGTGGACTTAATAAAAAAGCAATCATCTGTCTAAGACCCTCCTGTAATTTTTCCTGATTAAAAATAAATAATATTTAGAAGTAAAGTCGTCTCTACACTTTTCCATAAAATTCTGAGGCATATCGTTTTAAAAGTTGCAGTTCGTGACATTAAATAGGCTGCACAGAGCCAAGTGTTTCAAATAAATATAAAAGTAAGTGTAAGTAAACCTTTATTACCCTTTGTTGAAATAATTGAAGATTTTATAGGTGAACGTCATAATCATAATTTTCTGGACGTGATACTAAAATTTTACTTTGTCATTTATTCTTGCTTGAAAGACAAATATTTGTACAGATTTGAACACGTAACATCATCTTTGTAATCAATCAAATCAAATCAAAATATTTTTATTTCACATAAGCCTGCAAGGGCACTTATGAAACGTTAGAAGCTAGGTGCACGGTTCCAAATAGTTGATTCCTATGGAGAAGAGCCGGCAAGAAACTCCACGGTTACTCTTTTAAAAATAATTGGGTTTTACAATATTTTCAAACAACAGTTTTAACAGGTATGCGAGAACAGTGTAGGACTGTCAACAAGTACTACTAAAACCACCAACCAACCAGGTACTTAATAAAATAGAAAATTGTCTACAGTCTACAAGACCTACAACATTCTCACATTCACAAAATATAAAAGAATTTACTTAAATGATAGTATTACATAAATAAAACATAATAACCTATTTAAACCAAATGTCATTGTTGTTATGACAACCAATAATAAAGAGGTCAAATTAGAATTGTAAGTATATAATGTCAAATTATGAATAGAGTATGTCAAAGAAGAATGTAAAAAAAAAAAACACTTAAATAATGTACATCGTCATTTGAGAGCAGTTAATAGACATTTACATGGTCATCCTGTAATGAGCTACCAGGGAAGCCACATGTGCAGACGGAGTTATTGCCAAACTTCCTTGTCTTGAACGTAGTCTTTTATCTTATAATATGCATTTTTGATAAGGACACGCTTAATGTGTGATTTGAACTTTCCGTAGCTAAGTTCAGTAACCGACTTTGGCAACTTGTTATAGAAGCGGATACTGTTTATAAGAAATGATTTACTAGTTTTGGTTAATCTAAATTTAGGTATCACAATTTCATTTTTACTTCGAGTATTTATATTATGGAAATCGCTTCTTAGTTTGAAGAGGCCTAAGTTTTTGCGAACATACAAGATACATTCTAAAATATAAAGAGATGGTAGAGTCAGTATATCAATTTCTGTAATTTGATTCTAAGAGACTCGCGAGGCTTCATTTTATAGATTGCGCGGATTGCCCTCTTTTGTAAAATAAAAACTGAATCTACGTCAGCTGCCGAACCCCACAGCAGAACGCCATAAGACATAATACTGTGGAAATAAGCAAAGTACACTAATCTAGCTGTAGCTATATCGGTCAACTGCCTTATTTTTCTTACTGCATATGCAGCTGAACTTAATCTACCTGAAATTGCTGTAATGTGGGCACCCCATTGCAACTTTGAATCTAACGTAATTCCTAGAAATTTAGTTTCCGAAATAACATCTAGTTTATTGCCGTCAAGTTTTAAATTTAGATCTACTTGGGTTACATTTGGTAATGAGAATTTAATACATTTAGTTTTGCTTGCATTAAGTAAGAGATTATTAGCTGCAAACCATTTTGAAAGAACAGCTAGACCCTCGTTCACATGTAAGACATCCGTATCTTTTCTATCTATTTTAAAAATAAGAGAAGTATCATCAGCGAATAAAATTATATCCGAAAAGTTAGCCATCATGTAAGGAAGGTCATTAACGTAAACTAGAAATAAGAAAGGGCCAAGAATTGAACCTTGGGGTACGCCCATCTTAACAAGAGACCCCGAGGACGTCACCCCGTCAACATTTACTTTTTGCTGCCTGTTTGATAAATAGGAAAGGACAAGATCAGCAGCTTGTCCACGAATTCCGTAATGGTGTAATTTACAGATCAGAGTATTGTGGTCAACGCAGTCGAACGCTTTTGAGAGGTCACAGAAGATGCCAATTGCATCCTGGGACTTTTCCCAGGATTCCAAAATGTGACTGATGAGTTGTACTCCCGCGTCAGTCGTCGACCTACCTTTCGTGAAACCAAACTGCCGACTATGTAAAATCCCATTAGAGTTGAAATGAGCTAACATCTGGTCCAACATGATTTTTTCATAAATTTTGCTCAATGCTGGTAGCACAGATATGGGTCTATAATTAGAAGGATCAGTCTTACTACCCGATTTGAAAATTGGTACTACTTTACTATGTTTCATTAAATCAGGAAACGTACCGCTGTCTAAACATTGATTAAATATGCCTGTCAGGACAGGAGCAATTGTGTCAATGATATCTTAAAAGAACCTTAACCGAAATACCCCATAAGTCTTCTGTGTTTTTTATGTTAAGACTTTTAAATGATTTTTTAATCGTGGCAATAGAAATGGGTTTGAATTCAAAATTAGGAATGTCCTTACTGAAGTTTTCTTTAAGAAGAGATTCAGCTAATATAGATGAAGAGGGAAGAGATTTTGTAACTTCTATTGGAATATTGGTAAAGAAATTTTCTAGTGTGTACGCTGCCAGACTAGACCTCACAATACGATTTCAAGTGCGCAGTGGAAGTGTGATAATCGTGGGGCTCTAGAGACAAGAGTGGCGAGCGAAACTAGTCCGCCGTACGCGGAGCAGACAATATATAAGAGAACAACTCACCTACAATACAACAAACGAACTTACCTGTTGGTTGAAGGACACTGCTCTGGTGCCAACCTGGAGTTATGTATGTAAGTGAGTGTATATGTATCGTGTTGTGACGTTACGAGTATTCTTCAGGTTAGAATCCGCTGCAACGTGGCTGGAGGCAATCACAGCATGCGGTCTTCAAATCACTCGTTCCCAATAGCGTCACTAACACTTAACCATCGGGTCATGACAGATTGTCCACAAAACGACCGGTTCTCAGGGATTAAGGGATTACTTTACAAAAGATCGCGAGATACCAAGCGGCGACCATCCCCTTCAAGAACTTCAGTTTTAACAAACGTAACCCGTATTATTACGTCAAATTAGGGGTTATTAAGAATCAAGCAATTGGATCACGACTAATTGTCACAAACGGATCGATTTAAAAGGATTAATTTCAACAAAAGCGTCGCGGGGGTTCCAAAACGCGACGGACCCATTTTAGCGGCAAATCAACAAGACCTGTCAAGTGTCAAAATCAAACTGTCAAGTCAGATGTCATTCCGTTCGACGGCGTGTTCCGAAAGCGCATAGAGTAACTAATACAACGGTCCGAAACATAGTGTCTCAGCAACTTTTAACTTATCTGAAATGGTTTCATTATGAATTTTTAGAGACAATTCATTCTGATCTCTATGTTTTGTGTTTCCAGTTTCTTTATTAATTACCTGCCACACAGCTTTTATTTTATTGTTGGAAGTACTAATTTTGTTACTTATTAATTTAGATTTAGCTTGAGCGCAGACTCTTTTGAAAACCTTAGAATATTTTCTTACATAATTATGAAGGGCTTGATCAGGAGTCAATGATTTTTCGTGATACAAATTATATAAAGTATCTCTGCTTTTTCTAATGCCAGTAGTAGCCCATTCACTAAATTTTGGTTTAATATTGATTGTAACTTTTTTCACAGGACATGCTTTATTGAATTCTTGGCATACCGTAGAAAACAAAGTACCGTAATTAATATTGGGGTCTTGTGAATCAAAACTTTCTGTTGAGAGATTCCTAAGAACATTATTATTAAACATTTTCAATTTATTTTGAGTAAGGGGTCGCAGTTCAATGGTTTTATCTAAATGCAATTTTGTGTCTAAATCAAACGATACAAGCTGACCAGTATGGTCCGACCTAACGCCACTAATTAAGGATGACTCTTTTATTTTGCAATTGGTAAATACATTGTCTATGCATGAAGCCGAGGTCGGTGTTATTCTTGTTGGTTCATTAAATATACATTTTAAGTTGAATGATTTAAACAATGAGATAAGCTTGC
The DNA here is from genome assembly GCA_932294355.1 of Aporophyla lueneburgensis. Classification (NCBI taxonomy): domain Eukaryota; kingdom Metazoa; phylum Arthropoda; class Insecta; order Lepidoptera; family Noctuidae; genus Aporophyla; species Aporophyla lueneburgensis. Next base: position 21,382,413 of record OW028758.1, on the reverse strand, counting down.
ATTTTTCGGGTGAATTAACTAGTAGATCAATATTTAGATCACCACAAGCGAAAACTAATTTATTCTCTTCAAAAAGTTTACCTAATATTTCTTCTATTCGTAATCTCCAAAGAGTTGGACAGAGATGTACTTATAGTACAACCACACTTTTGCAGTTCAGTTTGAATCCCATGTAATAGGGGGCGAATCTATTGCCATTAATCGGGCTCAGATGCAAACTGCGGGCTGTTAATGAGATATTCTACATGGAATAATCCAACCCAAACTTGGCACGATGCTGGAATCGAACCCAGGACCTCACGCTTAGTAGCAGCATTGAAAAAATTTAGACCAACGTGGCAATCTTTATTAAAATCAATAATATGCCTATGTACATATGTTAATTTAAGGTCGACTTTCAAAAGTACTTTATAAAATAATAAAAAACTTAAATTTTTGAAGTCGTGAAACTACGACGTTTACCTCAGCCAAACTCTGCAGTTTGGTAAGAATAACCTTGAGAAGGAGGCTGACAGGAGAAATCAGCTGGGTTGGGCAGCATTTGGTAAGCTTCGTCGTGTGTTCTCGTCGCGTATTCCGCAGAGCCTAAAGATGAAAGTCTTCCATCAGTGCGTCCTATCTGTTATGACCCACGAAGCCAAAACGTGGACACTCACGATGCGGCTGGTCCATAAATTTAAAGCCGAGCTATGGAACGAGCTATGCTTGGAGTATCTCTGAGGGATAGAATCCGGAATGAGGTGATCTGGCAGAGAACCAAAGTTGTCGACAAAGCTCATAGAATTAGCAAGCTGAAGTGGCAATGGGCTGGCCACAATAGCCGGTGAACTGGTGACCGTTGTGGGAGACGTGTTCTTGAGTGGAGACCGTGAATCGGCAAACGTAAGATAAGACGCCCTCAGGCTAGGTGAAGTGACGATCATCGCAGGGTGGCTGGTAGCAGCTGGATGAGAGTTGCCGAGAATCGAGCTGAATGGCGTGCAAGTAGAGAGGTCTCTGTCCAGACGTGGACTGCTATAGGCTGATGATGATGTGCGTTTGATTTTGTAGTTTTTTTTTTTGGCACCGACTTCCAAAATTAATTTTTTTTTTTGGTATCCGTGTAATAGCGGACAAGTCTATTGCCATTAATCGAGCACATATCCAAACTTCGTGCTACTACTAAGAAATTGCAGATGGAACATCCCAACCCTCACTGTGCCCGATGCTGGAAGATTTATATGCAGTAAAAAAGAAACATTACAAATAAATAATAAAGGATCATCGTCATTTCACTATCGCTGCCAAGATCAGTTTGAGGATCTTGTTCATACCCACACGTTGGTCCGCGTCGCTGAACCTGAAGCTATAAAATTGCTCCTTACATTGTCCATTGCTGTCCACGTACAGGTGACGATCTAAGCTGAGTCTCTGAGACCGGCAAGCTATGCCAAAAAAACGGAATTTCCGGGCTAGTTTGGCAACCATGAACCTCTTGAAGATCGTCCTGCAAGAATCTCCATAATAACGGAATGTCCGGTCCTTCTACTAACCTACCTCATAAAAATCCTAAACCTTCACTTCGACTGAAATTTTATATTACTTCATAAGTATACCTTTTCAAACAAGAGTTATTGAAATCGGTTTTTAAATGACGGACTTGTGGGGTGTCATGTTTTTGAACATATATATATACATATATTTTAAATACAGCCGAGGTATTGACAACCTCCTCAAGTCGATAAAAACAAAATATAATATAACGTTAACTTTGATTCCCAGAATCGATAGTCCATTAAGTTTTTTCATTATTCCGACCATCCTGATACTTAGCCCACTGATTGCACCACACATGCAATCCGACCTTGCCGATTGAAAGCATCGATATAATGACCGGAAAATATGAAAACTTATACGGAAGCCATTTATCTGATAGCACGCAATCAAAACGTGATAAAAACGCTTAGTGCACGCATTTCCTATGCCACTTTGTGCGATGTGTTGGCCAATGTTGGCTGATGGGGCCAATAAAAGGTCGGATGTGGGGAATCAATGCGATGGACTAAAATAAGAAATAACAGCTTTTTAGAGGATATAATAGGTATGGTTTGATTGTGTGAAAGAAAGTTTTTAATACCTAGGTTTTGTTGCACTGGTTTAATAACAGCAATCAATTTTTTGACAACTTTTTTCCTGGGTTTTCAATTTTCCTCTCATCTTAAGGTCATAATAATTAGCCTATATCGTTCCCAGTGTTGGGACACAGGCCTCCTCTCAGCAGGAGGGAGTGGGCCATAATCTATCGTCTCTAGACCTAAGAGACTCTAATCTAATTAGAAGTATGAATGAAACTCCCATGTGATAAGGCTTATTCTTGACAATTCATTCAGTTTTGATTATCAGCAAAGCCAAGTCACGACCGTGGAAATCGAACATTGGCTCCAACGAACCAACACTTGGATCAAACATCGTCGACACTGATGAGTCTTTTACATGGTTAAAAAGGGCGTGTTAGCGTTAACCCGCCGTCGACTGTCCACCACGCCATTCCGATATTAGCGTGATGATACATTGGCGCTGTTTGATTTGTATGAATTATAGCGAAATTGCAGGCGTCTGGGGAATGCTAAATTAGTTTATAGGGGGTTTTTATTGAAATTTTTTATACCTTTTGCCCTTTTGGGTTGCTTCGACACTGCAGCGCATCGGGGATGTTTGCAGAGGCGCGAATAGACGAGTTGTACGCAATCATACGAAAGCGTGTCGCCTCTCAGCCTCTTGGTCACAGTGGCCGATAGGGCGGAAGGTCAATACTCGAACACTGGACCAGAACACAAGTATTTCCATCAAACCGTGCCTTGAAATAATGTTGTTGTTTGTACGGTTTGCATTTTTGTCTCGTCTACATTTGATTTAATGATTTTGACATAGTTATTGGTGGTATTGACATTTTTAATTGTAATTTTGACATGATTATGAATGATTTGACATTGCTATTGATTATTTTGACATCACTATTAATTGTTTTGACATTATTAATAATAATTATGAATAATTTGCAAAATGTTAAAATGTGTGTATTAACACTACGTTTAAGATGTGTAAGTACTAACATAATTGGATTTTATGATCTGCTGAATAAATTATTTGTTTTGATTTAACATCTAGGTTGTGATCTCCGAAGGGTTAGCCAGAGGAATGTCTGTTGTACACCCACATTTTGCTAGATATGTTTTAAGTTCCATGTAATAGAAGGCGACCCTTTTGCAATCAACTGGGCACGAATCCTGACTCTTGGCTGCTACTGAGTGATTTCGAAAGAAACCGCAATAATGCCTTTCCCAACCCGGGAGTAGAATTCAACCTTATGATAAGAAGAAGTGTTGGTTGCCATAATCACCACGCTTGGTAGGCTTTTTGGCGATCGCAGTATGGTGAAATAAAGCACAGAGACCGCTGCTGCCCATTCTCTAGTAAGTCCCTTAGTCGCCTTTCACGACATCCACGGGAAGATGGTGCCATTCTTTACGTCAGGCACTACATGGTATGCAGTATTAGTACTTTATAATCTAAATATAGATAAATGTTATGTTGGTTTGTGTACGCTTCAAAAACTCAAAAAGTTCTGCACCGATCGAGCTGAAATTTTAGCATGATATTTAATCCGCATCAAGGATTATTTTTATCTATTTTTTGCTTCAGTCACATATCCGCGACCGCGAAAAAACAGTTTTTTAACGATCAGCTGTGTACCAGTGACCGCGCCATCTGCCGGCAGCGAGGAAAACACTCGCTGACAACCGCAATAGTAATGGCGTGTATTCTTTGTTTTGTTTCTCATTTCTCAAGCATTCAATCACAATGTGCCACAGCGAAGCATGGCAAGGTACAGCTAGTACAATAATAAAATCACTGCCCAAAACATTATTCCTTGACAACATAGTTGAAACATTATTAAAAAGTTCCGGCGACAGTGTTTAGCCGTCTCGTTCACGTCGCTCCAACTTATTATTATTATCTTTCTAACAGAAACTGTCATGTCCTACGTGGGTAATGAAAATATTTTCCATCTCTCTTTTATTACCGTGGATATTAAATCCAGGTTCTGTAAACATATTATGTGTGACCCTAACTATGGGTTGTCGAAAAAAAGTCGTTTAGTTTCGCCCGTGACCTCACTTGATGAGTAGACGGTGATGTCTTCAAAACTTTTGCCTACTTTATAAAAAGACAAGGCATAATATTATTATTTTACCACCATACTGGCTAACTTCCCCAAACTGGGGGTGGCATATGTCCAACAGTGGACGTCATTAGGCTGAAATGTTGATATTGTATAAAGAACTTGATTGAACATTAAACTCACCAGGCCAGAACCATTGGGCCGGGCATGTTAGCCGTAGAACCGATGACTGTTGGAGTGGACATGTTCTTGAGTAGAGACCACGAATCGGTGACCGTAAGGTAGGACGCCCTCAGGCTAGGTGGAGCGAAGATCTCCGCAGAGTTGCTGGTAGCAGTTTGATGAAAGTTGCCGAGAATCGACCTGAATGTAGAGACGCCTATGTGTGACTGCTGAACTCCTGAAAGGCTGACGATGAAAACTGAACTCACAAGTTTATCACCAAACTCACTAATTAAGCCAATGGTACCAGCAGACAATATTGTAGTCACAATGTAGTTTGCTTTTTCGCCACTGTACCTAACTGCACAATGGATTAACGACATAAGTCAAACAGCAGTATTTTATTACTGACACTGTTAAAAGCTGAGTGTATTGCAAGAACTAACTAGTTGGCGTAGGTCAGTAACAAATTTTTATAGCGACGTAAACGTTGAGATCATTGGCCAGATTTATTTTTATGTAAGGCATTGAAGATTGGAGTTCTCTCATCATCTATTCCTCTCTAAAAAAGCAGAGGATTTCTAAGGCTCTTTTTGGGAATGACATGTCAATCCGAGAGGTTTTCGGCTGCTTAACCGGCTTTGCCTCTGGGTATCTAAAAAAAGGCCTCCAGCCAGGGCTGCTTAAAAACTTAAAACGAATGCAACTATTCTTTAAGGGCCTCGGCTTAGGCCATCACTGAGGACAGCAAGGGACCGGCTGGATCGGAATGAAAATTTCTACGACCATATTTATTGATGACTGTGATTAAAATAAACTGAATCTCAATGGTAGGTTGATTGATCGTCATTTCTTTCGGGAGATATCCACTGTTGGTCATAGGCCTCATTGACTGATACCTAGTGGCTGTAGACAATCCGTGAATGGTTCTTCAAATATTGAGACCCTTTCGTTCTATGGATAGAATGTTAAATTGATACTCAATCTACTATTACCTATGGGATAATAGTAAAATTCGTGTGCAGCCAGCAAAGACAGCGCTACTGTATAAAAGCGTGGTATGTAGAGCGCCAATCATTTATAATAATATCCCAAAGTGTGTTAAGTCATTAAATGCAGACCAGTTTAAGAAAACATTTAAAAAAATACTGACAGAAAAAGCCTACTACAGTGTGAATGATTTTTTAAATGATAAATCTATCTTGAGAAGTTGACTTAAATTATTAATTAATTATTTATTTTGTGTCGCATGCTAATGTTTTTAATCTAATCATATTGTTTAATGTTAATAATCTATTTTTATTGTTATTCTTTTTATTTTAATCTTATTGTCTCTCGACTAAATTTGTACACCAGCCATGGTCAAACATGTTGAGCCACAACCAGCCACTTTGTAACAACCATACTATACCATGTATATTATCTACACATGTTTTTGCAAATAAATAAATATGAATCTGAATCTGAATCTGAATCTATGCTAACATAACATCACGCCTTGTTTTCCAAAAGGTTTGGGCACAGGTGTACCTAAAGGACACCCATATTTCGCTAATTATTTGAAGTCCCATGTAATGTATGGGGCAAGCGTGTTGCCATCAATCTGGCACAAATTCAGACTCTAGGGCCACTTCTGCGAATTCCTAGAAAAAAAAAATCTAATAACGCTTTGCCAAACCTGGGAATTAAACCCAAGATCTTATGCTTCTGCCGGGGTCGCGAGATTTGTTCGAAAGAGATACCGTGACCCGGGCACATGTGCAACTGAAGGAACACGGGTGGGTTTTTGTCAGTAAAAGTCTGACACGCCCTTTCGCTCCACCCAAAAGTGGGAGACGTCATTTGATGATTTCCCACACACAAAAAATAAAGACCTTATACTCAGCTGTAGCATTTGCTCGTTACTCAATGTTGTCATTAAGTAAGGCAAAATAGAAGGTCAGTTCTATAGTCTGAAGCTTTGTCTGACCTTTAGATCGTCATTTATTAGACCACAGTCGGTCATATCTAGGCCGCTCTAATCGTATGCAATTTTACTCGATCCTCAGCTATTTCATCCAGCTGCTACCAACCTGATAAGATCATAGTCCCAACCTAAGGCAACCATGGATGAAAGAAAGAAAGATGGGTTTTATTGTCACAGAAACATGACCAGACGATGCGTCTAAGATATTGGTGACACTGGCATCCGATGGGACGGGAAGCCGACATTCTTCTTCTTGTTTTGAAACCTAAATTATATAACAGGCCTGATTCTGAAGCCACTACGTTAAATATTAAAAAAATAATGCTGTTTAATACATTTTGATCGCATGGATTTCACTTTACTGTGAAATAGCAGATTATTTATTTTGTAACCGTCGAAAAATTTCAACGATATAAACACGTCGAAAAGGCTAGGTAGATTGACAATATTTTTCACAGCTATCACGTCAGGCCATTGAACCTGTTAACATTGTCTTTATGGTCCACATATACAGTTTATTGCAAACGCTATTGAACGTGTAAATATCGGAAGTGCCATACAAGATCCAACAAGTTTTTATTGTCGCCAAGTGATTTTTGTTTTTATTATTATTCAGGCAGCTGTTCCACTACTAGCGACTAGCAAGCAGCGAGAGCGCTACAGCAACCAGCGATAACTCGCTGATATGCGTATGTTTATGTGAAGAATAGCACCATCTCATTTCTTTCGTGTCGAAAAGGCGACTAAGGGACTTATAAGAGAATGGGCAGCAGCATTCTCTATGCATTTTGCCACCATACTGTGATCGCCAACCCACCTGCAAAGCGTGACGATTTTGGCAAACCGTCTTAAATTGAGGGATACTTACCTATGTCCAGCAGTGAACGACTTTAGCCTGAAATGATAATAGTTATGTGATCAGAGGTAGGCCATGTTGTATCAGCCGTAACTTACGATTCGTAGGTCGTGGGTTTAATCCAGGCAGGCGCTTGACTTGTGTGAATTCATCGCCACTGCTCTTTAAACGATGAAGGATACCATCGTGAGGAAACCTGCATGTCTTACAACCAAAAATTCGAAGACATGTGACATCTACCACCCCGCACTGGGGAAAAGGGGAAATCACAGCGCATTCCCTCTCGAAGAAGCTTGGGTCCCAGCAGTGGGAACATTATAGGCTGTTGCCTGTGCTTTTTTATGTACCAAGCCTGAGTCTCCTGGCGAGTTTTCTGCCTGCCAAGCGAGCGTCACCGAGAAAGCACTCTCTTTGATAGCTTATGTCAAACGAGCTCTTGTCTCTGCGACAAATAAGTATTCGCTGGCGGTGTGTATTTATCTATTTTACTCATACAGGACCCACAATCATTTGAGCGTTCCTTAAGCGAGAAAATCGTTGACAAGTAGTCGTTTCCTCGCGGGCAATGGGACCAGTACCTTAGTATTGTATTCGTCTTCTTTTGTTCGATGATCTTAATCCTGGGTTTTCATCGTGTAAGATATGACATCTAGGTATATAGTCTGTATCGCTTAGCCTGTAACGTCAACTAGTTTCTGAAACTCAATAAACTGAAAACCCAGACGGTTGTCGTAGGTCAGTGACGCTCTGCTTTGGGTAGTCTGGCCTGCTTTGCTGTTTTTGTATAAACTTTTCTGTTTGTTTTTGTCTCTTATTCTGTGTAGTTGCTTTTGTTGCTTAGAAAAGCGTTGCCGTCATACTTAACAACTGTCTTGTAAATCTGTAATTTTCAGCATTATTTGACAAAACAATCTGTGTGTTTGAACAGCCGTAATTGTGTGTCCTTCCTCCGCTTTCTGAGAAAGTAAAATTATTAATTAAAATCATTTATTTCAGACAAAAAAGTCCATAAGCAAGTCCTAAAACTTAACGGGCCAGATAAAAAAAAACAGTATGTTTGAGGCAATAAGTGACACTATTATTGTCATTCAACGTTCTCCTGTTTTTATTCTAATTTATTTGGGTTGACACAGCGTATCTTTTTCTTCCATTCCTCTCTATTAGTCGTCTCTCTAGTCGTCATCTCGGTAGTCACCCCCTTTCTAACCATGTAATCATTCACAGTCCCTGTGCAAGTAAATAATTTACAAAGTCATTTCCAGTACAGAATATTATTCCAAAACATCTCTTCGTCAGTTTAATTTAATTTTTCACCGTCAATGTACGTCAACATTGTTGTGGGAATGTCCCGAATTGTACGGTTTCACATATTAACAGTGACGTGGACGGATTTTATTGCTGCCCCGCTAGTTTTAATCAGAGCTTCGTTGCGAATTGTTAGTTATCTGATTACTTCTCTTTTATGGGTTCAAGTGTGAATGAGTGGCAGTAAAAGTCTGTTTTCTGACCAGAGAGCGTAATTAAAATTTTCTAGCTTGGTTTTAATTTAAAGGAAGTTTATTTGTTTGTGAGCTTTACCATTTCATTTTCATCCGAAGACAATTTTATTATCTAGTTTGAAGGAAACGATTTGGGTGAACAATACAGTAGTCCGTAACAAAAGTCCAATTGAATTATAGACGTCCTGATTTTTCCGAATGAGAAAATTGGTCCGGAATCTATTCCAAGTCTCATACTATAAACCCAATTCATACTATGAGAAACCCATCAATTGACAAATAGGTCCAGCCGTTCTTAAGTATGCGCTTACCAACAAACAGAATTTCATTTCTATTTATATAGATCATCATCATCATCATTTCAGCCGAATGATGCCCACTGCTGGACTTAGGCCTCCCCCAAGGAATGTCACTTTGACCGGTTGATTTTTTGAGGGGATTTACTATAACCGCCACACTTGGCAAGCGGGTTTGCGATCGCAGTATGGTAGTAAAATGCATAGAGAACGCTGCTGCCCATTCCCTAGTTAATCCCTTAGGCGACCTTTTTACTTTTCAATGTTTTGTTCGTATATTGGCGTGTGCTAGCTGACATATGGCGAATAATGTATGTTTTGTTTTGTTTTATAATATTAATTACTTACACGATATTGTATAGAATCAAGTTCTTCTAACTTAACAGACAGCTGTGCTGCTGGGGAGTTTGTTCCGCCACTTCTTCTTCCCAGCTAAAGCACTAGGAAGTGTCGAAGGGCGGGCGTTTTGGGGGGACTGTCTTTTGTAACTTTGACGTTCAAAAAGTGCTGACTCTCAGCCTAGTTTGAATAAATGACTTTTGATTTTGATTTTGATTTTTTACGAAACCCAAGGGAAGAAATGGGATGGTGATATTCTTTACATCTGGCACCTCAATGAATATCAACCAACAAAGCGCATTTCATATTTATTCTTATAGATAGATAACTAAGACTACTTAGACGTAGTACTTCTTTCTCGTCTGTAATAAGGAAAAACATGATTCAGACACAATTTCAAACGTACATTTTTATTTATGTTGCCTAATATTTCCTTTAAGATCTTTGTAGAATTCTTTAATATCGAGTCCACACAATCGTATGCCATTAGCAAGCTTTTACAAGACACAATTTATGTTGACATCTTGTGCACAGAACGTAGAAATTTTTACTCCCAGCTTAATATTACCTTCATCCTTTAGTGATGTGATACGTAGCAATAGTAGGTTCTGCGGAGGAAAAAAAAACGGAATTTTAACAGAAGAAATAATATTTATTTACGATATAATCGCACCTCTAGTGCAGCAACGTCACTTATGCAACAGATGTCATATTTCAGGAGAAGCGTTTGTAAATTCCACATCCTATTATAACGTATTGACTAAAGAAATTAACTGGTAATATTTAAACTACAACTTTGAACTTCATATTAAAGTTAAAGCGAACATTTAATAAAGGGGTATATTAGCTACAAATTTTTTCTCACACTTAGATCGATTTTGACAAAATTTGCATAAGTGACGTTGTTGCACTGCAGCACCTCCAGTGCAACAACGTCACTTATGCAAATTATGTATTTCATAAAAAAATGTTAACCAAACAGTTCTTATATTAATTATAATCGAGGTTATTTATAATTCTGAAACACCTAACATATTCAGCTATTATTCATCATCATTTCTGCTGGAAACACGTTCGCTGCTGGACTTGGGCCTACCTCAAGCACTGCCATTTCGACTGGTTCAGTGCTTCTCGCATCCAACGGATTCCTGCGGTCTTCACCAGAAAATAAATAAATAATCAGGCATACATTATTTGCCTTTAGCTTAACTAACCTCATTTTTTTTCTATCCTTTTACTATTTATTTCAGATAATCCTGTCTAATTAGTTCTCCACAGCCAACTATTTATCCACTGTTTAAAACTAAAATAACGTCATTTCTTCCTTTATTTTACTTACTGAAGCCACTGTTCCCATCCCTACTCACCCACTACCCATAAATAATATTCTTTTCAAGGCTCCTTATTGCACCGTACATATGGGGATGAAACAAATAGGGACGTAACAACTGTCGTAATGTACGTGAGTACGGCGCATATACAGCAGATAGTGGTTCCCATTGTCCGGCACGCTTAGCTGACCAACGGAATTACGGCTACAAAAATACTGAGGGAAAAACCTGTATTGTGGATGAAAATCGTGCTTTCTTGAGGTAGTGGGAAATGTGTTGAATATTTCGTTGAGGTTATCCTCCACGAAATATTACTACAACTATCATAGCTCATCTGTTTATAAAGATGGCTGTAGTAAATTATATTTTGCCTTCGTGACTTTTCATAAAACATAATACTTGATTATGTAGAAAATAATAGCAAAGAAAGAACAAGTATTTAATGAGAACTCCTATAAAAATAATTAGATAGATGATTCAGAAATCGTAGTAGATGTAAATGTAGTAGTTGTGGTATATTAACAACTAATTATTAAAATTTGTTTAATCAGCTGTTTTGTTAACTAGAATGTTCATGCTAAAACATAAAATGTTACTACTAGATTGTGGTATAATTTTGTTATAGGACTGCATATAACATCTTCATATAGTTTACCCTCTATGGGGAAAATCGAAAATTTATATAAGTACATACACGTAAAAGATTTTGAATGTAATAATTAAAGTTATGAACTTATTTATGACTGTTTCTTAGCTACGATATTCTATTAATTATAGCCTGCATAAGTCACTTCAAAGAAACGTACGACAACTATACCAAATTCACATGTGAAAATAATCTGAACACAAAAGTAAATCTTACCAAAAAACTTAATTACACCACCGATCTTATCAGCTTAATGATTCGTTTCGAAATTATTGTCCATCACTTCTTCATTGAAAAGGGACCAATATTTTTTGTCCTCATAAAAAGGTCCTTCAAATTCATTGTTTAAATACCTTTGAAAAGGTACCACACACAATGCATATTTTGAATACATTATGACCTGTGAACTGAGGTGGCGTTCGTCTTTTGTCGTGAATATAAAAAAATGCTCGTTCTAAAGGGTCATAGACCGAGGGATTAAAATTATCGTGATTGTGAGTCATCTTGAATTTGTTTGTCATGATTTGCTTTTGATCTATTTAAGAGACATGTCATGTCAGTCCAGTTTCTAAAGCTGACATTACTGTCAGGTTGAGCTTGTCTAGATGCTTTCTTTTAAACAAATACATTACTGTCTGTTATTATGGAATTTGTATGTTCAATGTAATTACTTAATAAGTATTTTAATTTATGATATTTGTTCATATCTAATACAAAACAAACATGTTCAATGGTCATGCATTTAAAATGTTCACATCTCTTAAGTATTTGTATTTTTCTTTCATATGATATTAACGCTATAAACTTATAATGTTCAATGATATTCGTATTACTTAAAGCACAATTTATCAAAGTTACCGTTGCATATAAATGACCTACAAACACATCCCTTCGAGACCTCATTTCTCAAAAAAACAGAATGTCTGTTCCTTTCAATTCCAAATGACAATCATTAGACAGGATCACAATATAACACATCAATCTAAAGCCATATTGTGATACAGTTTCGTCACATATCATTAAAATAATAGTGGTCCAAAGATATTTCCTTGTGGGACGCCTTAGGGGTCCTTTTGTGTGAGTCCCTTATCTGAGCATATCATTTATTCATGGTCATTATTTGACCAATTCTGTGTTAATGATGTGAGATCATTGTTCTTCTGTGTTAAAATGTCATTTAATGTTTGTGGACCGTGTAATATGATATCAAATTCGTATAACGGATCTTCTTTGTCCACGTTATTTAAAGGTGACCCATTTTTTTGTGCTTACTAGTGCGAATGTTTATGACATTTGCAAATACGTAGATAATAAAGCGTTAGTGTATTATATTTCCAGGTTTACTTATGGAACCTGTATTTGAAATAAAGTCATATATTTCAATTTGTGATTGTAGATGTAACATTCTGTAATTTTTATTTGTAGAATTGTAAAGTATTTTCAACAGTAGTTTGTCAGGCGTATTATTGTATGTTATTTCAAAAGAGTGTAATAAAAAAGTATCGTTAGGTACCTGTAGGTCTTGTAAAATTAACAAGTAATATTTTTATAGCATTACTTTCAATAATACGAGTTACACTTGAATTCATGACAGTTACAATACTAAAGAAAGTAAAGACCTGAATGAATAAACCTGATAGTTTCAAATGAAACCGAACTCGCTAATCAAGAAACTAAAAATTATATGGCAAAATTTCTCACAACTACAAAGCCAATCATCAAAGTCGTTACACATTAAAAATTTGTACAAATTAATAACTTTCTCATCGAGTACCATAATAGCCATAACATATTTATCGTCCATTAAAAATGTAACTGATTCAAGGGCCATTATAATATGGATATTAAAATGTACTTTTGGTTGTCTGCGATTGTTAGTTTTGATTTTTTGCACATTTGTCACTTGCTTTGGGGCTAATCCTTTGTAAGGAGCTGTAACTGGTTTAGGACTATAATCAACAGTGTTGCAATGTTTATTAAACAAGGTAATAAGCGTGATCTCTTCAATAGATAGTTGTGTTTTGTTATTTTCTTAAAACCGGTTCATTTGATGTGTTGCTTTTAATAAAATCTTTATTGTGTGAAATGTTCGCTAGTAATATTTTATGTGTAATGTCACACATTTATGGAGGTACGTGCCAGTGTTTGTCCGAATAGTTAATCATGGTTAAAGGTTGCAGTTCAAGTTAAGTCTTCTTAGACAACAGCATTACTTAAATTAATTGCTATATTTGTTACAGAAGTAAGAAGGATACATTTATTGGTATTATGAATACTGTACAAATATCTATGGTTTTCTCTGGATAAAAACTACTCAATAGATATTTTTAGCAAACTATTTCACAAGCATTAAAGCAGTCCTCTGAATGATTGAAAAAATTATATACACTTCTCAAACCCTTTAACATCGGTACCTGAAATCTCAATCCCATTGAACAAAAACTAAGCCCCTTCAAATTCCCCCTTGCTATTCACACCATAACTCTTTCTTGACCCATACAAACACCCTTCTGAAGAACAGAGTATAAGAATACCTTGTAATGAGGTCGGTGCATTAATTCTAGGTCATAAACTATAGAATTTATGACCTCAGACAAGTCCTATAAAATGCGACATGGTCTCTTTTTGGTGGCACCTTTATTTTTTGACAATGTTGTTGAGTTAGTGGGACAAATTTTTACTAAGTTATTGCAGTGTTGCGTTGTTCGACTATTGTTTGCGAAAGGTGTTGAGTCGGTAGTTTTTCATTTGCAGTGTTGTAACTTCTATTTTATAATATAGTTGTACAATGAGAAGAAGTTACGAGGCACATAGACTGATGCAGTATTTGTTTAGATAATAATGTAAATGTTTAATTTTAGAAATACTTGATGGTAGTGTTAGACATTCAGATATTCAAAATGCGGATATTCTATTCTTACACATTGATGATTATGACAATATATGAAGCAGCATTCGATTGAAAATCTCCATAAAACTATTTTCATCTTTGCAGTTCGTTATAATTCCCATTGTTATACATATTTATATCAAATATTTAGCTACTTGTCATGAAGTTATTAACAGGAACATTAAAATTTGCACCAAAAAAAAATATATATGAAAAAAAAAACAAATCGTCTCCACTAGAACAAGGCAAACCAAGATAACTAAATTCCAAACTACCGTCCATAGAAAACAGTAATGACTCTAATAGCCCAACATGATTCAGTAGGTCCGTTTGCAGGACATAATTGACCATAAATAAAGCAGATTACACATGTTTATTTCAACCCTTTCAAAGAAAGGGGGTCAGTTGTAGAAGGCCCTTTATTAAGACTAGACAAGTCACTAGAGTTAACAAATGGGTGCAGCCGAAATAGCAATAAATATTTTTTGCATTGTTTGATATTCAACTAATAATGTAGTTTTCATTGTGATAATGTGCAACAGTTTGTTCGTTATGGCTATGAGAATTTGTAAGCTTTAAAAAAAGTGTGAATTAGATGTTGCTGTTTTATTTTCGACTAGCTTCTGCCAGCGGCTTCGCCCGCGTGGATGTCAAAAACTTCACCTTTTAACCCCCCCATTTCACCCTCTTAGGAATGGAACTAAAAAAAACCCTTTCTTAGTGGATATTTACTCCTCACAAAGAACACACCCTCCAACTCATGTCTCCAGACCAGAGGTTTGGGTTTGGGCTGTGCGTTGATATATCAGTCAGTCAGTCCCTCAGTCCCTCAGGACTTTGAATTATATATATATAAGGTGTATCTATTCATACACGAAATATTTTAAGAGGTACACCTGTAGGTGGTAAAGAAGCTATAGAAGCAAAAAGAAAATTTTTATCTAAGCGTTTTTGAATTTTCGTAATTATTATAATTTTAAAACTGCTTGAGACGTTTTGCATAAAACCTTTACTCGAAATTCTATGAATGGCCTGCCTGACGCTGCGAGGGCGGCGACCGGACGGCACAAGCATGGCTGCGGTGTCTCGGGCCGTAAAAAATAAGAAGGAGCCAGTATTTCTAATGTGCGTCAAATAATTTTTAAATATTATATTTTGGAAAAAATACATTCAGAAAATTTTTCTTTTTACTTCTATAGCTTCTTTACCACCTACCGGTGTACCTCTTAAAATATGTCGTGTATGAATAGATACACCTTATATATAGATTAATATTATCTTACTTGCAGTTGCCAACGGCTTCTCAGGGCGGAATAAAGGTCATAAATAATCCCAGGGGAACGTACTAGCTGGGCTGGGCTGGCTGCTAATCTGTGTGTTAATCTAGGTTTTAATCTAGCTGTGTTCAAAACGACATTAGTAGGCAGTAGGATTGTTTGCACGAATTTTCACTAATCTTTCTTCGTAAATATTGTCTCCATAAATCTTTGTGAGATTCGTGACATAATTGCCATCGTCGAGTCGGTATGAAATAAAACCAAATTGAACAGTAAATGGCATAAACCTATTCACAATAACGCAATCTTTGTCATCGAATGTGGAATTCATATAAATTCTAATATAACTGTTAACTTCCTTTTCACTTGAATTAATAATTAGTAGATAACAGTACATTATTACATTATACTACTTCCAAAAAACACGTTGAAATAAAAATTACATTTCTATTGTTTTCAAAATCTTTAACAAAAGCCACATCAATTAGAGGTTTTAAACAATTATTTGGAACCCCTTTCTAATAGCCTTCCCCACTTTGAACTTTGGCATCTCGTGATTAAAATATATCTGATCACCTTTGACCTATTTAATAAAAAAGGTGATTTTTGTCAAAACCGTTTTTATTTATATGTGAAGATTAAACACAGGTGCAAGATATAACTGATTTTAATTTGGATTTTGTTTAGTTTGTAACGGAATATATTTGTGATATTACGTAGAAGAAAACAATGAAGGGGCTGCTTTAGTCCAGCTGTCGAAAGAACGGGCTAGTAATAATAATTATATATGTGATTATCTTATGACTGAGGATATACAAAACAGTATTGAGAGTATGAATGGTATTTAAAACTGGCAGATGTAAGTGGAAATGCCGAGAGTGGATATCCTAGGAGGACATAAGTGACCTTACTGGTGATGTTCTTTAGAAAGATGAGGTGTGATGAATAACGTAAATGAAGTAAATGATTATGTTGGGATCTCTATATTCTGCCTACTGGGAAGGAGGCGTGAGTATGTGTATTTATATCTTCATACACAAGAAGATATAAATATGTTTGAACTGCAAACTTGCAGATTTCGAATGAACATCTCAAAGACATATTGTATGTCTTTTCATATGTGTTCTTAATTCAGGTAAGACTCATCATAAGAAATATTGACTCTGATAAATGGTCAAACTCTTTTCAAGAAAAAGACCTACCCCCGGTTTCTGAATTGAGTATTAGAATTTGAGAACGCCTTGATCAGTATTTAAGTAATAATTAGACGACAAAAATATCCTGCCGAAACTGTGCACTGAAAAAAAAAATTGGGGCCTAGATGATTCAAATCGTACTAACTAAATTAGTCAGTCGTAAATGACTATCTAACATTAACATTACTATATAATTGACGTTTAATTGTGTCCAAATCAGTTCCTCAGAAAGTACACTAAGCCGTTTACGGGTAGTTAGCAGCCCGAAAGTCTGGCAACTAGTCTTGCCAAGGGGTCTCGTACTACCCAGTAACTGGTTTATGGAGTTCAAATAGGCAGTCGCTCCATGTAAAATACTGGTACTCAGCTGCATCTATCATCATCATTCAGCCGAAAGACGTCCACTGCTGGACATAGCCCTCTCTCAATGTGGGGGGGGGGGGGGGGGGGGTTTGCCATAATAGTCACGCTTAGCAAGCGGGGTGGCGTGCACAGTATGGTGATAAAAGAGAACGCTGCTGCCCATTCTCTAGTACCCCACTCCTGTATCCAATTCCAATCAATTTGGGGAAATGCTATAATGAAGGCAGTTGATGAAGTGACTAGTTTTCTAAATCGCTTGCTATTAACTCAGTAATTTTTATCTTTCTCTATCCACCGCATTCCACCTTATATCCGAAGAACAGCTTGGATTTACTTCAAACTTCCCAAGCAAACAACAACAAAACGACCCGATATATTTCACCAAAAAACTCTATTTACTGTCATTCACAACTTGACATACATCCATTGATCTTCATAATCACGTGATCAACTGAAGAAATGGCTACAATAACCGAATTATGCCGAATAAGAGCCTACGAATACGATAGATGTACATCATTGATATTCAACGTTGATATATCACCGACTCTTGGACAATAGCTCCCCCCTAGTAAGTCGCATATTTCTGCCACCCCTCCTCCCTGAGTAGGGCTGTCGCGGACGTCAAGTGTCATTAATATAGTCTGTTAAAATATTGTTTTTGATTTTTAATTTATGGGTTCATGACAAACTTTTACAATAATAATGACGTATGCGTTCTTAAGCTACCGATCATTTTGATTTTGTTGCCAGGCTAAGAATTGACGAGTTTTATGCAATTTAATTTTAAGTAGTTAATGCTCTGATGTATGTATTTATGTTTCTTAGAATTTACCTTTCAAGTTTAATCACGAGAGCAAATTGAATCTCGAGATCGAGTTGAATCAAATCAACCTATAACTTATCATGTATCACAGGCCTTCTTGCAGTAAGAGTGACCGGGCCGTAATCTACCACGCAAGCCCAGTGCGGCTTGGTCGATGCCACATGTGTTCCAATTTTTGCTTCCGGTTTCCTCACGTGTTCTACTTCACCGTTTCTGGAGAAGTGTTGATGAAGAGATTACATTATTTGTACAAAGCAAGCACCTGCATGAGTTCTAACCCACAACCTCGTACTTGACCACTAACTAATAAGTCGGATCCATGACCGCTGAGCCACCCCTGCTTTCCTTAACACTTAGTTATTTTCACTTAAATCTCAACTATTTTTATAAACTTTTATTGCTATCAAATATTGACAGCACACGTTCAAAATAATATAAATTAGTACAAGTGGCAGCCCTGACTAGTAACGCCCTCGTTACCGCGGCGACACGCCGCCGGTCACCCTTTACAGCTAGTGATGTGCACCTCGGAAACACATCGATATTATGAATTATTTATTTTATTTTATTGGTCGACAGGGCATTTGATAAAGTTGTGGGTGTTTTGAGCAATCGGTTTTGCGGAGCTTTTGACAGCTAATTTAAGTCGATTTAAATAAGGTTTTCTTTGCTGTTGTTTAAAAAATAAATACTATAAAAGTTAGTTTCAGAAATGGTTTGACATGATTTAGTAAAAAAAAAACACATAGTCAAACGGAATTTTAAAAAAATGTCTTTATTTATAAGTTATTATGTTTTTAAAAGTTCTAAGAAATCGCATTAATGACAGAAATAAACTATTTGCAGTAAAAACAATAATACCCTAGAATTACCTACTCCATTACCCCTTCAAAAGAAAATATGTAATTACAGAAAACGCGACATTTTCTTGTTCAAATATGCCAACACTTTGTCCCTATGATTGGCAACAATTATTCAATCATACAGTGACAATGGTAGTTAGAATTTAAATATTTTATGCGAAATTATACCGGTGATTGAAAAAAACGTATTTTTATTATGAAACATGTGTTTTTAAAATGACAACAGTACGGATTTTCCTGAATAGAAGAATACTTTGTTAAGTAAGGACTTATTAGTGATTCGATGAAGGGTTGAATTAAATAGCTAGCAATTTTATTTTTTTCTTTTGCATATTAATTTCAGCTTTTAATTATAGTAACACTAGTTTCTGCCCGTGACTCCGCGTAAATTACGGATATTGTGGACGCAGACGATTTCACCGAACAAAAAGTAACCTATGTTATTTCTTGGAGTTCAAACTAACGCTGTTCCAAATTTCCTCAAAATCGGTTCAATGGTTCAGTCGTGAAAGCGTAACAGATAGACTGAGTTACTTTCGCATTTATATTTTTTTTATAAATTATAATATTATGTATTTATATCTATACTATATAATATTATAAAGCTGAAGAGTTTCTTTGTTTGACTGAACGCGCTAATCTCAGGAACTTCTAGTCCGAATTTGTACGCTGCCAGGCTAGACTAGACCCCTACCATAGGATTTCAAATGCGCAGTGGAAGATATTATGGTGGGGTCCAGGAGACAAGAAGTGGCGAGCGAAACTAGTCCGCCGTACGCGGAGCAGACAATATATAGTACAATTCAAAGCAAGACGCAATACAAATAACAAATGACTCACCTAAAATACAACAAAACAACTTACCTGGTGGTTGAAGGACACTGCTTCTGGGGTTACCTGGAGTTATGTATGTAAGTGAGTGTATATGTATCGTGTCGTGACGTTATGAGTATTCTCCTGGTAACAATCCGCTTGCAATAAGGCTGGAGGCAATCACAGCATGCGGTCTTCAAATCACTCATTCCCAATAGCGTCACTTTGCTTAACCTTCAAACTATTTCAACAAGATATGTCCAAAACCCGTGTTATCACGTCAAATTAGGGGTTAATTACAATCACTACAATTGGGTCATGACAGATTGTCCACAAAACGACCGGGGTAAGGGATAACTTTCCAAAAGATCGCGAGATACAACCGGCGACGTGTTCCTTTCAAGAACTTCAGTTTTAACAAACGTAACCCGTATATTTTCAAATTGGGGTTATTTAACAATCAAAACAATAGGATCACGACTAATTATCCAACAAAACGATCGGTTTTAAGGGATTAATTTCAACAAAAGGGGTCGAGACGCCAAGAGGACCCGCCAAATCTCAGAGCGTGTGTCAAGTGTCAAAATCAAACTGACAACTGACAGTTCTCACTGTTACACGTTTAGAAACGTAGGCGCATAAAGTAATAAACGGTACCGAACAGAATTGAAAAATTCTTTTTGTGTTGGGTAGCCTATTTATCGAGAAAGGCTATAGGTTATATAACATCACGCTTCAACTAAAAAGAGCGGAGCAGTAATGAAAAATGTTGCAAAAACGGAGAAAATCGCACGGGTAGGCGATTCGACGCGACGGGAAGGGTCGGGGGAACAAGAAATTTAACGCGGACGAAGTCGCGGGCAGAAGCTAGTTAAAACATATAAAGTTAAAGTATAGATATATATCTATACTTCTAGTATAGAGTATATACTAGGGTACTCATTAGGTAACTACTTATGTGTAGTTGATGTATGAAAATTAAAGCTCATCTACCTTCCTTTAAGTTGTATTGCATCAACAATAATTAAAAAGAAAACCTATATGCCATTTTAGCCACGATGGATAAATAGTCTATCTATATGTCGACACAAAGAAAAAATATGCTGTATAAACATTTTCTGAAAAAATAAAATCTGTATCTATGAATAATTAATTGAGCGTGTCGCATCACTAAGCGGCTAGTGTTGCGATGAGTCACCAAAGGCGCGCTGTGGTTACCGCGCATGTGTTGCTTAACTTTTTTTTTAATTTAGGTATTACCGTACGATTGTGTCCGTATAATTAACTTCTATTAACGGGGTATATTCGTATTTAAAGGCTTGTAATTTTATTGGTATTTTCATTCTGTAATGGGCTCTAGGAATTGGGGATAAGGGATAATCATTTTGAGGAATAACTTGCTCAGTGTCTCATTAAGTAAGTACTGAGTTAAAAATTACACTTTTGCAGAATCAAATCAGTTAGTATGGCTGGCCTTTTACAAACTATGTTATGGTCGTCTTCCAGTCGGGTGCAGCCGAGCGACTGCCTATCTGAACTCCACATCCCAGTTACTGGGTAAGACTGACTGTCAAACTTTCGGGTTCCTGATGATCCGTGACTTGTCAAAGTTCTACGAAAGATAGCCGGGACCAACGGTTTAAAGTCCCAATCCATGGACCAACCGCGACAAGTATAGCTTAACGTGATCGATCGACTGTACGGCTGTTATTGATTAGCTACGAGCCCCTCAGAGTAACAGTTTTGTATATTTATGCTCATAGAAATACCTATTAAAATATTGGTTAATAAACTGTTCCAGTCTATGCGTAATGATTGACTTTTACTAACGTATTAAGTATTAGTATTGAAAAAAACTTTTTGATAAAACAAAAACATCGAATTCCAAAAAAAAGCACTTCAAAGTGAAATCTTTCAGCGTTTTTTTTTTCTTTTTTTTTTTTTTGTGAAACAGTTTTTGTGTAAAACGTTGGCTGCAATTATTTCAAAAAAATAGGGACGAATAGAGAACATCCTCCCTTTAGAAGTCGGCTAAAATATAAATAAATATTATTTTTTTGTTTTTAGTAGTTATTTACTTCCAATTAGTGCATGTTTATGTTGGAAGTGAATTTGTATAAGGGAAATAGGTCAGTGTGATTCATCCAACTGCACTGCGGTCCTACGGGACTAATGTATACAAGATACAAGATATTTATTTTGTAAAACAAAATGAATGAATGAATGTATAATGAATAATACTCCATAAAAAGTTTATATGCGTCACACATGCACCTGTTTCAAGTTAATTTAACTGGCATGCTATGCCATTTTCAATGCAATAGAATAACAAAGATCTAAAAAGTATTAAAATGTCTCGTTTTGACCTCCTCGTTGGCCCAGTGGTCACAAGCGCTACTGCTGCGCATGAGGTCATGGGTTCGATTCCCTGGTCGGGCAAAGTGTTATTAGTATTTCTATCTGGAAATTCACAGTAGCAGGCTTGTAAAATAGTTTCCCTTCCAAAAAGTCATGTCTATTGCCAATATAAAACAACAGTATTCGGTAGTACGAGTACCTACCTATTTACTGTTTTAATTAAATTGCTGTGTCCATATCAAGCGTGCAGTGACAAGACTAATGTCTCTAATTGAAATACCTTTTGTTAGTGGCTGTCAAGATGCATTCTTTTGTGAGGTAGTGAAGATTTCAGTGGACAGTGGAATACCAGGGTGTCGTTTGACTGTCTTGTGAGAATTTGTTTTTGTTTTGTTATTAGAAGGGAGCAGTGGTGGCCCAGCGATAGGTAACGGCTGGCTTACGAGTTGTTGGCCGTAGGTTCGAAGCCAAACAGGCGCTTTACTTTGTGTAAATTTTAATATATATTTTTTTTATTTAATAAAAACGATACAAAAAGAGTACATTTAGCAAACAGTATTAAATATTCCAAACAATTATAGGGCTTCGTCCTATCTCATCCCCAGTCCCAACTCGCGCTTTTTTAACTGACTTTTAGATGCAAGGGTACAGTCTGTCGAAAAAGTTCTACGATGTAGAAAATAAATAATTGTCATGGATACATTTTGCTCTTGATCTTATTCTTTATATTTTTAACGAAATATCCTACTTAGATTCCGTGCAAATATATAGTTAGTTATTGTTTATGAAATAATTAATACCTCTTAGTTTTACAATAAGCCTAAGCCTGCATGTGTCCGAACAAAACAACAATAACATTCAATAACCGCAGTGAGCAAATGTCGGTGGCATCCGTTGACGCTATTGTAATAGCGAGTTTTGGTCATTACATAGAGCTTCTTGATGTCTTTCCATCTAATTCATTAATTATCCAGAAACATTTGTTTTAACATCTCTAAGATGA
Source organism: Aporophyla lueneburgensis (assembly GCA_932294355.1). Classification (NCBI taxonomy): domain Eukaryota; kingdom Metazoa; phylum Arthropoda; class Insecta; order Lepidoptera; family Noctuidae; genus Aporophyla; species Aporophyla lueneburgensis. Next base: position 21,359,567 of record OW028758.1, on the reverse strand, counting down.
ATATCACATTCTTTTGACATCACGATGCTGCCCCAGTGCATAATAAGTCATTTTATGTATCCGTATTTGACGGCAACATGTCAGAGGAAGGATCATCTCGCGAAGTTTCGAGAAATTTTGAAATTGTTAAAACAAACGGGGATTATTTGTTTTGCACGCCGGACATACATATTATAAACTCCGTGTAAACAATTCCTCTCGTATTTGGATGTATGTTAACAGGCAAAAAATATTCAGTGCAACGGATCAGTGTCTTTACCCAATGAGACTGATGAGAACAATGAGACCGATGTGTTATTTAATGAAATTAAACATGTACACGAGTGTGTGCCAGGAAAATAACGCTAACACAATTTTTTTGCTGAAATGCAAAGAAGACGTATACAAGAAAGCAAGTAAAGGAGCAAAAGAAAGGTAATAAATATCTGTTTACTACTTCGCCAACGTAGCTGTGCACCTGCGAGGAATATCTACTAGAATTTTTCGTAAAAAATATCTTATCATGTTTTGAAACATATTTCAGGTTCTCTATTGGAATTTAAATCAACAAAAGAAGGTAAACAAGCATTTCTAATGATGTCAGAATTGATGAGCTGACAATAGCGTACGTTGAAGGAATTAGTCATCAATGATTTGTTAAAAGAACTCAGTAAATCAGTCCCTAATTACTGTTGAAAATAAAATATCCATCCATCCATCCATCTCAGCCGCAAGACGTCCACTGCTGGACATTGGCCGCCCCCTATTTGGGGGGCTTTGCCATAATCGCCACGCTTGGCAAGCGGGTTGGCGATCGCAGTATGATGGTAAAATGCATAGAGAACGCTGCTGCCCATTCTCTAGTAAATCTCTTAATCGCCTTAAAATGAAATATAGCTTTAATGATTGCACATACTGTGATTTCTTAGAAGATAGTTTAAATTATTTCATATACAAACTGTGATTTTTTAACAGATATTTGTAATTGTTATATTGTAAAAACTGTGATTAGTGATGACTGAATAAAAATAAATACAAACCACACAAGTACTTTTCTTACCATCAGTACTTTTGCACCTTCTAGCTACACATGTAGATTGATATATATGAACCGGGCGAGCTGGGACTGGGAATGAGATGAGACGAAGCCTTTACCTATAGATATTCTATTTCTAAGATATTTTTATCACAAGTGCAAATGATAATTTATCGGAATTAGAATGTAAGGTAGCGACCCGCCTCATCTAGGTTAATTCAAACCTGTGTTTCGGGCCAGTTGTTCCTAAAATGGTGCAGGAGAAACTCGTGAGGAAAACGGCATGTTCTAGAACCAAACGTTCGACGAAGACATGTGACATGTACCAATGCGTGGTGGATTACAGCCGGTATTATATATATACAGTGTAACAGGGAGTGCCCTGTTACCGAGATGTGATTTGTGTCCCAGTGCAGTGAAAACATTATAAGCTGATTATGATTAGAAGGGCAGTAACAGGGAGGCTCGTTAATCAATGGGTTCATTACATCCATGACATAAAATAAATTCATCTGACGTACCAAAATACTTGCCTATTATATTATTTCGACTGGCCTGTTAGTCTAGTAGTTAGTGACCCTGACCGCTAAGACTGAGGTCGTGGGTTCGATTCCCACCCAGGACAAATCTTTGTGTGATGAACACAATCATTTGTTCTGTGTCTATAATTTATCTATAATATGTATGTATTTAGAAATATACAAGCATGTTAATCAGTTGTCTGGTTGCCATAGTACAGGCTCTGCTTAGTTTGGGATCAGATAACGTTGTGTTGATTGTCCTAAGATATAATTTATTTTTATTTTTTTATTATTATAACGTTATATCACGCCTGTATTCCCCGATGGCGAGAGCAGAGGTGTACCTATATGACATCAAAATAGGCAGAGCCTATACCATGGCAACTAGAAAACTGATAAATATATATATATATATATTCCTAAATACAAGAGCTAGAGCTACAATGATGTACGTAACCTGAAGTGAAAAATAAAAAACATATATTATATATATATATATTATGTTATTATACATTTTATAAATAATCGAAATTATCGGATAACGAGATCAATTAAGTGGGTAACTTCAAACTACCCACAGTATTTAGTTGCCATCAATAACTGTGAGCTATCGCTGTTCAACATAAATCATAGCCGTCAGCTTTGTGGTCGTGTTCAACACGCACACAATTATGTTGCGTTTGTGTTGGATTATGTTGATGAACGTGTTGTGGTGAGACTACATTATGTAGAGAGAGATAAGTAACCAGGGTATATAGTTGAAATTTAGGAAGAATGTAATGGATCTTTTCGAATCCATACTAATATTATAAATGGGAAAGTGTGTGTGTCTGTTTGTCCGTCTTTCACGGCAAAAAGGAGCGACGTATTGACGTGATTTTTTAAGTGGAGATAGTTGAAGGGATGGAGAGTGACATAGGCTACTTTTTTTCTTTTTTAGGTGGCTGCGGTGAACTTAGAAATGCCGTGCTTTTCCCATGGACAATTGTATGTAGCATATTTGCGTGTGTTCAATGCCCAGAATCTTTACATTCTATCCCCAAATGGAAAGACATATAATATCTTCTACAGTAGCGTATTAAAATAACATTCTGTTCCGAGTTCTCTTCTGTGTTCTAAATCAGGAAAAGGGATCCATGTTACCACGAATTTAACGCGAGCGAAGCCGCGGGCAAAAGCTAGTAAAATATAATTTAATTAATAAAAGACCTTTGAGGGAGGGTTCGCCCAGGAGTGGAACCGTACAGGCTAGTAAAAAAAGGCAAACAGTCCGTGTGGTGTCAGGCTTAAAGAATAGCACCATCCCATTTCTTCGCGTGGGTGTCATAAGAGGTGATTAAGAGACAATTAGGTACTAGAAAATAGGCAGCAGAGTTCTCTATGCATTTTACCAATATACTGCGATCATTAACCCATCTGCCAAGCGTGGCGATTATGGCAAAAGCCCCCCAAATTGGGGGAGGCTTATGTCCAGCACTGGACGTCTATCGGTTGAAATGATGATGATGATGATACTTATACATATTTAACCTTTCACTAGTTTTAATATGTAAAAAGAAAAAACTCTGAGAAGAGCGAAAAATTTAGTAATAAATCTTTAAGAAATGATACCACACGGAAGAATTTTAATAAAAATTTGACTCTGTTGCTGCTTTTCAGAACAACCACATGAAATGCTTTTTACACTTCATGATTTCACGGCAAGATTCTACCTTCCTCCGCCACAAAAATTACAATACCGAAATCTTCCCACATACCTACCAAACTATAAAAAATAGTTTCCCGGATAAAACAAAGAACCGGTGGCCGTAGGGACCGATAACAGATACGTTTATTTATTTACCTACTACATTTCTTTGTATTCTCAAAACGTTATGCCATTATTTTTATTGAGATAATCCGAATGATTCATATACTTTAACTCTGTGATTTATCACTAGAGTTCGCGATTGGAATTTTTCTTTTTATCAATAAGGCTTTGGTTGCTTTTGTTTTTGTTGAGAGCTTTTCTTTTTTTTACTGTTCGTCGGTTTGACTGGTTTTGCTGGCTTATCGGTATCAGACAAAACTGGCATAGGGTTCTGAATGTCTTATGGGTAAAGACCAAAATTTTGACGTATTTGCCCAATAAAAAGTGTCCCAACCATTTTTCTTAAAAACTACGTCCGTTACATTTGTACGACAATTAATACTAAACGAAATGATTATTTTCCCAGCGCGCCAGATATTCCAAGTTATACAATAATACTCGATAGTAGAGTAAATTAAATGATTTCTCCATATACGGGAGCAAATTGTGTAAAAAATGCCATAATAATTTTGGAGCATGAACTTTGAGCATATTTCTAAATAAGTTTTATGTCACATATAGGTTAAATATTGAATTCTACAGCAAAAACATATCATTGGCAAACTTTTTCTAATAGATGGTGTGAGCAAATAACGGCTATAATATGCTTATTTTCAGGTTTTTTCATGATGTGTGATACTAAACAATTGTGCTACTTTTTTTTTGCAACCGTTTTCATTGGCAGTTTCTTTAGACTTGACACAAGATAGGATTTCGGTTTGGAGAACTCTCAATACTGCGCATAATTGTCTATGGCAGCTAGAGATAAGTGGCCATCTTGAATAATTTGCGATGTCAAAATCAAAGTAATTCAGCGTGGTCAGAAATTTTTCGGTAGGTTTTTCGTTGATTTTTACGGCAATTGTTGTGTTTTAACTATGATTTATAGTGCTGTAGGTAGAGAAAAGCATGGACTTTTGTGTAATGTTTATTTCAATACTATTTACATCGTAGTTTCGGACTAATCAGTATTAACTCACTGTGCTACCACACAATTGTGATACGTTTTTATTACTTTTGTATCACTGGTTGGACAAGTTCTGTGTCACCACAATTGTGCTACCATTTTAAGATTGGGATACACTTACAGCCACACTCAGAAAGCTACATTAAATTAGTCCTAATGAGTCTTTAACTAATTAACATTAAATCCGTTAATCAACGGTACATCCCAGAGACATAATTTAAGTGTTCATTAGCAAATGACAGACTTAAGTATCCGTAGGGCGAAGCATCCCCAAATCGTCTTATCGATACCATTTCGATAATGCCTTGGTGTAGCCACATTAAAAAACAGTTGATATTAAACCACAAAAAAGTTTATTTAAACACGTTGAAAACTATTATTCATAGTAATATAAACGATAATCAGTTCTTTAACTGTAATTTTTCACTAAAATACAAAGCGAAACAATTATGTTCATTTAAATAAGTTAAACCGATTGCAACCTTTTTGCTATGGCATCACTACAATCTGTCAATGTCAAATCAGGGATTAATATTTAATGTTTGTTTCATTCACCGGGCGAGAAAGTTTTGTGTTGTTTTGTGTGTTATTTACATTATGGTAAGTTTGGTAATACTTTCAGTAAAAATGTGATAATAATTAAACGACACATCTTGTGGAGCCACATGGAGCCATAATAAGTATGGCTGAAGAGGTTGGTAACATATCTTCTGAATTGTTCTGTAACCATTGTGTGGCTTTGCTCATTTAAATACTGAGTACAAAAACTCTATATTTACAGAAACTATTCAAAATGGTCTAATTATTATGTACACTCTTCAATTTTTTATTTATCAGGCTGCACCTGTGATGATCAGCGAGATCAACAATGTATTTGATAGTGATGGGGCCATTTTAGATAGAGCCATTGATAATAGTCAAGAACTGGACTTCTTAGAAAACAGCAACACACCTTCTGAATTGATCGACACCTTAGGTATGCAATTGAATTTACTGAATATTTTGCTCACCCATACAAAAAAATTGTATGTGTACCTACTTATAACTATGCAAAGCATTTAAGAAGTTTACTAATAACTTTTTTTTTATCCAGATATATCAGACGTAGAAACAAAAACAGTTGAAGACATAATTGAAGTCCAGGACTGTTATGAAATGAACGGCACCCAAATTGAAGATACAAAACTTAGCACAGGTATTGTAATTGTTGTGCTAAAATACAAAATTATTTTAATATCTATATACCATAACCTGTTATTTGTATTTTAGATTGCATTCATTGGCTTAACTTCAACAATCAAGCCCAGAGATCTAATGCATAGACCTACAGACTACATTCTTTGGGAAGCAGTGATGCGAATAAAGCTTTTAGAAAATAAGAAAATAATTGAAATGCAAATATTGAAAACACAGGTACCTACTTAACTATGAATCCATCAACCTATCTAATGGTTTATTACTGTTTATTGTAAATTATGTTTACATTTTTCTTTACAGTTAGAAGTTGAACAAATAAAAAAAAAACAGCATTATTGGAGGAAGAGAGAAGCAAAGCGTTATTAGCAAAAGCTAAAATAGAATTAGAAGAATTAAAAAAATCGATTGAAAAACAGTCATTATAACTGATTTGATGCTTTTGGTGAAAAGTAAAATAAAAGAATTATTTTTAGATTAATTTATGCATTTTTATTTATAAAGGAATACAGGTGCAATACAGTTCAATACCTAGACTACTACCCTGAAAACTCCCTGTAGCGAAGTAACGTAATGTTATTAGCAACATTATTTCTGGTGCAAATGGTAATCCTCTTTTCGTTGGTTTCCTGAGGTTCGATGCCAGCAACGGCAATATTACACTTTTTACAGATTCAGGAGTAAATCTATAACGTGCATGGAATTCTTGAATAGAGTATTTAGTAAAGGGATCAGAATAATCTCGTAAATACCGTCTCGGTCCTACTTCTCTATATCTTCTGGCATAATCAACAAACTCAATGAAGTCTGCTAAATCAGACATGATTGCTTTTAAATAAATGCAAATGCGAATTCACTGGTAAAAATAAAAATATAACCTCAAACGTAAATGTCAAAATCAATAATTAACAAGTTAACTAAAAGTCTTGCTGTACTTAACTTTAATTTTCATTAAGGAGCACTAATGAACCGTTAACTGACTCTGGGAGTGAACTTTGTTTAATTTTTACTAAGTAGCCCCTTAAGTAACCGTTAGGCGACTCTGAGTGCGGCTGTTAGTTCTATAGTTGTTAAGCATTTGAGAAAGCAATAAATAATTGAGTATTAGGAATGTTTTTATTAAGGAATAGGCCTCTTGTTAACTGACAAAGTGCAGTCTCTTGCTTGTCCCGTGTTCTTGAAATTTAATCTTTTTAACGAAGCGTGAGCCCACGGCGCATATTAAGCGGATGCAGTGCGTGAGCAAATGATCACACTCATTTAAAGAATACTGCACAACCTGACAACGATCCGTTGTGAAAATTCAAACCCAAGTAGAAGACTTAATAAAACTTGCTCAAGATTATAATTTTGTTTTAATTTCGTCTGAGGGCAGTATAATTTTTATAAATTATACGTTTATAAAACTCCTAATGTACCCTCAACTTTATGGATGTTTGCTACCATTTTGTACCACTATTGTGTCACCGTAGTGTAAATTTCTGTGCGACTTTTGTGTAACCGTCGCACAACATTTTGTGTCACTATTGTGTCATTTCGTCAATATTTTGGACTTCACCCTTATAATAATGTTTGATATCCAGCTTATAAGACATTAGTATCAGAATCTAAAAACAACAAAAGTTGCCAAAGAGGATCTTATTTCATATAGGCTGCTGATAAAGTAACTTCAACCACATGTGAACAATCGAACATTTTAATAACTTTAATAACTTTCCATTAAATTAGCATAGTTTTTTGTTTCTAAAAACAGAATATAATGGCGGGCGCGTTGCTGAAATACAAAAGCGTGAAACGAATGAAACGTGTTTTATTATCGCGGTAAGGAAACCCCTAAGATACAGTATCTACTCATAATATTTTTAATCGCTTCATCCTTGTATTCAGCAGCGTCCGGATAGACTGGAAGCCGACATTGGGAAAAAGGCTAGACAGATAATGGTTATGTATTGCTTCTTTCTTTATCATCCGGCTCTTTACTCTATCTGAAATCATTTACCGAAAAAAAAACAACCGACTTCCTTAAAAAAAACACTACAAAGTCAAAAATAACTTTAATTTCGAAAGTCGGTGTCTTAGGCTCTGTATTTAAGGATTTTGCCACCGACTTCCGAAATTAAAGTTATTTTTGACTTTGTAGTGTTTTTTTTAAGGAAGTCGGTTGTTTTTTTTTTGTAAAAAGTTTTTTTTTTACTTTTTAGTTGTGGTAGATACTCCGCACTAATCTAATCGCGTAAGTCGTTCATTTGTCGCGCAAACACGTAATGAAAATTTAAGACTTATATGGTTTTCACATGGACCCCATTGTCCAAATAGAACCAAATTAAAATTGAAACCATTCAAAAAGCACCAGCTTTCAAATAAAAAAAGAATCATCAAAATCGGTTCACCCAGTCAAAAGTTATGAGGTAACAAACATACGGTATTCGTTCATTTGTCGCGTAAATACTTAATGGAAATTTAAGACTTATATGGTTTTCACACGGACCCCATTGTCCGGAGAAAATGGTAAAATGGGACCATTCTGGGAGCACCAGCTTTCAAATAAAAAAAGAATCATCAAAATCGGTTCACCCAGTCAAAAGTTATGAGGTAACAAACATAAAAAAAAAATATAAAAAAAAAATATTATGTACTCCGAATCAATCTTCCCACTAAAGAAATGCAATTCGACATACGGCAGAATTCAAAATTCCCATTACATACTCATACACTGGTAGCAAGAAAGCCGTCAATCTTATAAGCATGCCACCATAACACGTAATGCAGGATAAAACGATCGAAATAATCTAATACAATGTTGCAGGACAAAGGATTTGTATGCCATCAAGTTATGAGCAAGACTCGGTAGTCAGTTGGGTGCAGTTAACAGAAATTCAATTATAAGTTCGTTCGCAGTTGGGCAAAGAGTGAACAGGTGAGCTGCAGATAGTTCTGAAGGTACAAGAATTGCCCCTTTTACACAAGTTACAACGGCTATGCAATTTCAAAACCTAGTAACTGACTTTTCTCAAAAAAAAAAGAAGTATTTTTGCATAATTGGCATGCTAGACATTTCCCGATATATTGTTCTTGTAAATAGATTTTTTTTGAGAAATAGCAGTTGCTAGGTTTTGAAATTGGACACCCGACAAGACTATAAACTACTACTGGCTAAGATTATGAAAGAAGAGTAACAAAACAAGATTTTTAAATAGTCAGTGCTGATGCTGACGCTAACAGAGGAGCAATTTTAAACAGTCTGATCTCAGTCTTAATCTGTCAAAAATACCTCGAGTTTCAATACGTTTTTGATATTTGATGTTGGCTGACATGAGTCTGTGACAAGGTTTTTAACCTTTTATTAACGACCATTGGCCTTCTGGTCACATTCACAAGAGATTTTGGTTGGGTCATGTTAATAAATGTCTATTATTGAGAAGGTAGGTTACAATTATGGATCACAATATTTCAAGTACATATTTTTGTTGTTTTTAGTTTAGGCACTTGTCTATCAATGTTTTTTGTCAGTATTATTAAAATTTTATCTTGATAATACGTATAAAGTTGTCCTGTATCTTGCAACCAATGTCCAATGCTGATTGATTGCTGAATATCCCTGTTTTCTTCATCGTCATCATCATTTCAGCCGAAAGACGTCCACTGCTGGACATAGGCGTCCCCCAGTCTGGGGGGGTTTGCCATAATCGCCACGCTTGGCAGGCGGATTGGCGATCGCAGTATGGTGGTAAAATGCATAGAGAACACTGTTGCCCATTCTATAGTAGTCCCTTAGTCGCTTCTTACGACACCCACGGGAAGAAATGGGATGGTGCTATTCTTTACGTCTGGCACCACACGGTACACGTCCGGCACCACACTGTACACGTCCGGCACCACACGGTACACGACCGGTACCACACGGTACACGTCCGGCACCACACGGTACACGTCTGGCACCACACTGTACACGTCCGGCACCACACGGTACACGACCGGCACCACACGGTACTATGTTTTCTTACTATACTACTTTAATCTATCTCAAAGAACGTCATATAAGAACCGTGTGCCCAGTCTTATTCCCAATCTAACTGGTCTATGGTTATAAAGCTTTACGGCATACATCGCCCAGTTGACTCATAACCCGCGTTGCGAGATCGCTTCCAGTTAACTTGGTGATGCGGTCGTCTTCTAAGATCAGCGTATGTCATAAAAGTTTAGCGATTGGTATAAATTAGTTTATGATACCATAGGGGGGGCTTGTGGCTAAATAAGATTAATTAAGTGTAAGTTGAATAGCAACTGGATGAGAGTTGCCGAGAATCGAGCTGAATGGTGTGCAATTGGAGAGGCCTATGTCCAGCAGTGGACTGCTATATGCTGATGATGATGATGAAGTGTAAGTTTAATGTTTGTGATGTGGCTATAGTTTTCGTAAATAAATAATAGCACGGGTTTATCGAAGGTTAAGCTGCGCTTCCGGCAGTTGGTTTGTAGATTGGTGACCATTCATTACATATCGATACCTCTTGGTGCCTCGGAAAGCATTTTGAGACGTTGGTCTTGGCTGGCATACGTTGATCTTTGATAATCGTTATGAGGAGTCAGAAGCCTAAATATCTGTCAACAAGTCTTACCATGAGGTATTTATTATGTTAATCACTTACTGGGTTCTGAGGTCAGGTAGGTAGTCGCTCCACATAAAGTGCTACATTCAATCACAGTGGAAACGAACCCAAACATAATTGGGTTAATGCTAAACACCAAATGGAACTGAAACATGGAACCCTGGAAGACCGATGCTATAATGATGTATGAGCGAGCGCAACTCACACGCAGTTTGATGTCCGCAACGGGATTCTTGTCCTACATATTAATCCCATGCTGAAGATTAATTAACTAAATAACATCATTCCAACTGGGTTAATTCATTCAATTCAATTCATACTGTAAATGTGAGTACCATGCAGGCTAGATTGAATACATGACTTTACAGCTGTCGCGGCTTTGAGTTTTTTGTATGTGGCCTACGCAAATTTCTAGCAGATCTAGTAGCGTCTCTGCCGGGGTCGCGTGATTGTTCGAAAGAGATACCGTGGTCCCGGCACATGTGCAACTGAAGGAACACGGGTGGGTTTTAGTCAGTAAAAGTCTGACACGCCCTCCCGCTCCGCCCAGAGCGATTTCCCATCCAGAAAAAAAAAAAATAATCTAGTAGCGTCTTGTGGCGGGTCGTTAAAATAGGGTTGAGTTACACGATGACTGATACATACATGCTGGCCGTTGGGGCAGGTCAAATCTACAATGGCATTAGTATTGGTACAATAGTATTCTTCAAAAGGCCCATCCAGACATGGCCCTATATTGTTAGACTCACATAAATTCTAATAAATTATAATGTTCGGACTTTAAAAGACAACATTACCTCTGAGTTTGTTTCGCCACTTCTTCTCAGGGAACAATAAGCTAGAAGAGCTTGTGTTTTTTTAACAGGTATCATGAAGTTACATTTTGAAATCATCCTTACTTGATATCGCTTAAACCCTTTGACTTAGAACACTATACAAAATACTCCATTTAATTGCTTTAAAGGCGAGATTGATTCGTAAGAAACGGATCGTAAACAGTTAAATACGTCGCATGTTAAAGTGATGATAACTTTATTGTTGATCGGATTTATTACTAATTAGGTTACGTTAAGTTTTTCTTTTATATCCTATGTATTTAGAGCATCATCATCATTTTTTAGTTTTACGGGTTTGCCGTAATCGCCACGTTGGGCAGGCGGGTTGGCGATCACAGTATGATGGTAAAATGCATAGAGAACCCGGCTGCCCATTCTCTAGTATGGTGAGGATATAGGCTACTTTTAATCCTGAATTTTAGACACAGTTAACAAGCTAGTAAATAAATGAAAAAAAAATATACCTATACATATACCGTGAGTACAAAAAGTTTCTATAATAACCTTTCACCACAAACCATTTTTATGTCCCTTATAAAAGAATTGAAATTAAAATGATCTCTATAGAAAATTATAAAACCGTAAAATGAAATCCACCCCATTTCACTTGTCGTCGACAATTTTTACACTTGCCACTAATGTGTAAGTGTCAATCTGACACCTTTTGTCAAAATGTTTTGGAGCGAAAAAATCGTTTATTGCTGTTCTATTTTGTATTAGCTTGCAACACTGGACAGATGGGTTTAGAAGCGCTTTCATCGCTTTCAATAACATGCTTTTATGTTTCTTTAATAGATCGGTCTCTAGCGTTGAGCTTTTTCTCTGTCACCAATAATTGAGCCAAGATTCTGAAGAATTTACATGAAGAGTTATTCAATTGTGCATTATATTTCAAAACTATGACTGTCAGTGTCAAAATATAAGCCTATATAAACCTACGACTCTAAGCGCTGACGAAGAATTAATATAGAAAACTGCAAGCAACCAAATAGGTATTTTTTTTAAATCAAGATTATGGGTACACACGACTACACACTAAGCTATACATTTCCAGTTTTAGCTGACCTCGCATGTATATACTCTTCGTATAGTGAGAAGTAAGCTTATACTGGAATTGTATAGTTTGACCTGTGGCCGTACGTATCTTAATTTTTAAATTTGCAATAAAAGAGTGAATAAAAATCCAATAACACGTAAGATTACATTCTTTGAACAACCTAATTATTAAGTCAAAAATATACCACCAATATACAATAATTCGCTGTAAGCGCCAAAAGCGCTGTCAAATCTCCCACATACAAATTGTGATTTAGCCACATTGCGCATGAGTGGTTTCTGGTGACAAGTGATTGTTCGAGAGGGATTACTGTTCCTTCCACAACTGTATTCGGGATTAATTTTCGTTCCCGAAACGTCGGAACATCTGTTCTATTAGTTGCTACTCTGATACGTGTCTGGTTAATAGATTATAAGTGGGGATTACTTTTGTTACCGTAAAAAAAAAAATGATATTGAATGCTATCTTTTTAATGTAAATCTTTTTCATTCATATTTGTTTCTAGTTACTGCTTTTGTCATCCGTGTTTCAAGAAATTCATGGCATCTGGTTAAGTTGAAACTGGGCATACTTATTTGTAGCCAAGTAAGTCGGAACATTCCACTACAATAAAAATCGGTTAACCTATCTTACTTACTTGAGAATACACACGGCTGCAGCTATACAATTCCAGTTTTACCCGACCACGCAATCTATAAGCTTTTCAAACAGTGAGATGTCAGCTTATACTGGAAATGTATAGCTTGATATGTGGTCGTGCGTAAAACTGCGTTTAAATTTTGTAATATGCCTCTACAAAAAAACTTTAAGTTATTACAAGAATGAAAAATATAGATGATAATACCATGTAATTCTAAGTTACCACCTTCTTCAGAGCTGTCCTAATTTATGTATTACACAATGTTTAAAATAAAATAAATATTTTTGTATTTCTATTTTGTATCTTCAACTCCACATTTTGGAATGCAAATAAAGATTTGAGTAATGGGTATAGATTTAATTTTTATGTTTTCCTTTTAACTTTTTTCACGCGTGTTGTAAGTAAACGATACGTATCTCTTCCTATTATTTCCTTCTTAAAGCCTGTATCACTCTACATGCATATAACATGAACAAAACCTATATCAACATCCAATAAATAGAACTAAGGCTCTATCCTGAAAAAATATTATCTCACTAAACCCCTTTGCACTCGAACAAAGATCACGTTGTATTTACTCTGGCAACACTGAGTTGATAATATCAGTCTGTTTACACCCTTAGCTATCTAATTGCGTTTGTTTTACTTGGGACAGTGGGTTTAAGTGTTTATACTGGGTTTCCAATATTGTTATGGGTACTTAGACATTTATAGGTATGTATATACATAACTTTCGCAAAATTACTTTGACCTAGCCTGCGGTTTCAACCGCGTACTGCGGGTGCCTTTTGTCCAAATCTATTAAACTTTATCTTAAATCTTTAAACAATCAACTCTTGTATATATACAGGGCGTCCCACGGATATGCTACATGGAGGGAAAGTACCTTGAATATTGTAGATGGAACATTTTACTGAAAGAAGACATTATTTGAATTTGAAAAAAAAATATAAACTGCATTCATAGATATTTAAATAATTGCATGGTTGATCCGGAAGTCGAACCCGTTACACGAGAAAAATAATCATCCTGTAGTTTTATCATACCGATCGAAAGGCTTCATCATAAGAATTATTTTTTGGTAAATAACATAGTATCACAAATAAAAGGGAGACCATGAATTTTAATATTTGATGTGAAATATATATAGTTCAGAAAAATGAAAAGCTGACATTGCCGTTAGGACTATACAACTGATATTATCATAAGAAATTTAGTTTACAAGAACCAGTATCAAAGTGTCCACGAGCTACAAGCAGAACTTAGACGGGTAAGTAATAGATCATATAACAACAAATTCTCTAATATTAACAACATTTAACAACGGAACCTATAATTTTATTTAATACTAGCTTTTGCCAGCGGCTTCGCCCGCGTGGAGGTCGGAAAATATCCCGCGTGAACATACTACCGGGATAAAAAGTAGCCTATGTGTTAATCCAAGTAAATTTTTTTAGCTCGAAAGCGCATTTTCATCCGACTTGCTTCAAATTTATCGTCACTGCTCGGCTCCTATGTGTCTTAGCGTTATGTTATATAGCCTATAAACTGCCCAGGAGTATGGACTACAATCGTACTAAGTTTGATTAAAATCCCTTCAGTAGTTTTTGACCCATGCGTGCACATACAGACAGACGGACAGACAGACAGACAGACAAAAAATTTACTGATTGCATTTTTGGCATCAGTATCGATCACCATTCATCCTCCAATATTAATTTTGAATATATTTTCAATGTACAGAATTGACCTCTCTACAGTTTTATTATAAGTATAGATAGCGATTAGTTAATATAATGAACGATTGATATAATTTTAAAATAACTAATTTTTATAAGCATAACATACATTAAATATAACATCGTTTGACATACCACTCAAAACATATAAAACTTATTCGGTCTAATATGAATAGACCTAAGTAGATATTAAACATAACTAGTAACTGATTACAACCTGCGCTAAGATAGGTCGACTATTTCTGGGTGGTTTAAAAAAAAATACCACGAAGGCTATCCGAGTCGGGGTGTTAACCATAATCCTGCCGGGGTCGCGTGATTGTTCGAAAGAGATACCGTGATCCAGGCACATGGGCAACTGAAGGAACACGGGTGGGTTTAGTCAGTAAAAGTCTGACATCCCGCTCCGCCCAAGAGCGGAAGAAGTCATTTGATGATTTCCCATCCAGAAAAAAAAACCATAATGAAGTTTTTTATATATGTTAAACGTTAGACCTAATGATTTTCGATTACATAAACGTTATATCAAACAACGTTATAATAATTAAGTTTTAGAATAAATAAATGTTATATGGAATGAAATTAGACCAAATGAGTTTATACGTTATGAGACGCACCCAACTTAGACGTATTATTCTAAATATCCACCACAACAAGATCAAAAACTCGACAGGGAGCGCAATAATCAAGAGAGTGCGACTTTGTATTCAACAGGAAGGGACTAATTTTGAGCATTTGATAAATTGATTAATTTTGTATTAAAAATGTTAAAATTCATGGTCTTCCTTATATTTTTGACACTATGTTATTTAGCAAAAAATAATCCTTATGATGAAGCCTTTCGATCGGTATGACAAAGCTACAGGGTGAATATTTTTCACGTGTAACTGGTTCGATTCCCGGTTCAACCATGTAATTAATTAAATATCTATGAATGCAGATTTAATTATTTTTTTAAATTCAAATAATGTCTTCTTTCAGTAAAATGTTCCATCTACAATATTCAAGGTACTTTCCCTCCATGTGGCACATCCGTGGGACGCCCTGTATATATGTAATCTGAATCTCGGAAACGGCTCCAACGATTTTCATCAAATTTAGTATACAGGGGGTTTCGGGGGCGATAAATCGATCTAGCTAGGATTCATTTTTATAAAATGTAGTTTTATTCGTGTTTGCAATGACCAACTTTATCGATAATGAACTTGAAAATAAACTTATTATTTTAAACACAATTTACCAAAAAATACCGAGCAAAACTCGGTCAACCAGATATTGCTGTATTAAGCAACAAAACATCTTCGCGTCAAAATTCGTTGTAGAGTTTAGAAGATCAACGTTGTCACACAGACAAGAACGAAAAACGATTTAATATGTACAAAACAAAAACTGATCCTCTTATCCAGAAATCAAGTGTTACCATTTCTTATTAAATGTATTACTAAACATGAAAAAAATTGCCTTTGCTAGTGATTTCGCCCACGTATTATTCATATAAAACTTCTTCTTGAATTACTTTGTCTATTGATGCACCGCATTAAAATCCGTTGCGTTATTTTAAAAGATCTAAGCGTACGCGGAAAGTGTTAGAGTGTATTTGAGTTACAGATTTATGATGGTATATTATATAAAGATTTATCTAAAGTGAAACAACACAACACTTGATTAATAACAGTGACAAGTTGCTACAAATTAACATGACATAAACGACTTATAATCAACAAACTCATAACTTATCTCATAAAAACAATAAAAACACGATAAAAATCATACAATTAAACAAATTACATGAAACAATCATACAAACAGGGGACAATTTAAAATTCATCAGTAACCTCTTTACAGAAATACATTTTTAATTTGATAATTGCACCTCAGTATACTAATTCACTTAATGGGACCCTTGTATTAATTTTGATCACGTGACAACTGTCACTTTGACAGATGGTCCTCTCTGCCATATTATCTGTGCTCGTCTGTACTTATTAGGGATGGGATAAAGCGAGTTCTTTTTGTTTTATTTATTAATCGTATATTAGCTATAATGTTTATGGTATTGTATAACTTGTACGAAAAACCACCAAACTGTAGATGCGTGACTTATTTTGCGTGTGAAGCAATTATAAAATAATGTAAGGATATTGTAGATCCATAGTACCCTAGATGAGGACAACATATTTAGAGCTATAAGGATCTAATAATGTTTATATTATCTCACTAGCTTCTGCCCGCGACTTCGTCCGCGTTAAATTTATTTTTCCCCCGACCCTTCCTGTTGCGTCGAATCGCCTACCCGTGCGATTTTCCCCGTTTTTGCAACATTTTTCATTACTGCTCCGCTCTTCTTGGTTGTAGCGTGACGTTATATAGCCTATAACCTTTCTCGATAAATAGGCTACCCAACACAAAAAGATTTTTTCAATTCGAAGCTACTGGAGCTCCTGAGATTAGCGCGTTCAATCAATCAAACAAACTCTTCAGCTTTATAATATTAAGTATAGATTAGATAAATGCTAGAAATAACATCTTTAAAGTTGTTTAGTTAAGAAATCCTCGTTGTTGTCTTTTGTGTTGAAACACAAAAGTAATCTGATCTGGGTTGAAACCCAGATCAGATTACTCTTGTCGCATGCCTCTTCATCATCATCTCCCTAGCCTTTTCTCATGTTGGGGTCGGCTTCCAGTCTACCCAGATGCAGCTGAGTAACAGTATTTTACATGGAGCGACTACTTATCTGACCTCCACAACCCAGTTACTAGGTAATACGATATAATAATAATAATTAGGGTGCTGGAGTTGTATAAAGTCGATGCAACTCTGTGCACCTTCCTGATTTCATGTATGGAGCAGTGGAGGTCGGTTCTTCGCTATCCAGGATGTCGAAATATCCAAAGGAGCAGCGAACCGATAAGGATCGAGCAAGGCATATTTCAGGGTGATAGTTTGAGTCCGCTTTGGTTCTGCTTAGCCCTGAATCCTCTGAGCACACTGCTTGAGGATTCAGGTATAGGCTATCGGTTGAGGAGAGGTGGTCAGGTTATATCTCACCTCCTTTACATGGATGACCTTAAACTCTTTGCCCCCAACAATTTTCAACTGATGGAGCTTCTGGAAATAATTGATACCTTCAGTAGCGCCATCAGGATGGAATTTGGTGTGGACAAATGTGCGGTCATGCATGTAAAGCGAGGGAAGATTGTGGAATCCGCGGGAACCCAACTCTCGGATTCCATAAACCTCCGAGCCCTCTCCTCATCCGAAACCTATAAGTATTTGGGTATGTCGGAAGCGTTGGGCATCAATGTTACTGACATGAAGCAATCGTTGAAGGAGCGCTTCTTTGGCCGCCTGAAGAAAGTATTTAATAGTCTTCTATCAGGCGGAAACAAGGTGCGCGCCTTCAACGGTTGGGTCATGCCGGTTTTGATGTACTCTTTCGGCATACTCAAATGGACTCAAACTGAACTCGACGCCGTGGATAGGAGGGTCCGTACGCTGCTGACTGCATATCGAATGCATCACCCACGGTCATCGGTAATGAGGCTGTATATCCCGCGAAAGTGTGGAGGTCGAGGCTTTTTAAACGCTAAGACTCTCCACAATCGAGAGATATGCAGTCTCAGGGAATATTTCCTAGAAACCGACGTGGGGATGCATCGAGATGTGGTCGCAGTTGACAAGGGCCTCACCCCGCTCTCCTTGGCTAACGAGAACTGGCGCAAACCTGTAGTACTTGACACTAATGACCGCATGGAAGTATGGCAGAGTAAGGAGCTCCACGGACGCTTTTTCCGGGCCCTACATGGACCCGATGTAGATATACTAGCGTCCGTAGCCTGGCTGCGTTTCGGTGACCTCTTTGGGGAAACCGAAGGTTTTGTCTGTGCAATTATGGACGAAGTTATGATGACGAACAATTACCGGAGATTTATTGTGAAAGACGGCACGGTTGACATCTGTCGGGCATGTCACCGTCCAAGAGAATCAATTAGGCACATAATCTCCGGGTGTTCTCGTCTAGCTAACAAAGAATACTTGCATAGACACAACCTAGTAGCCAGGATTATCCATCAGCAACTTGCTCTTAAATACAGCCTTGTGGAATCGGAAGTGCCGTACTACAGGTATGTGCCCGACCCAGTTCTCGATAATGGAAATATCACATTGTACTGGGATCGAGCCATCATCACTGACAGGACTATTGTCGCAACTAAGCCTGATATAGTGGTGGTGGATCGAGTAGAGCGGCGCACAATGATTGTTGACGTAACGGTTCCACATGACGAGAACCTCGTGAAAGCCGAGAAAGATAAACAGATCAAGTATCTTGATTTGGCTCGCGAGGTTGTCGACATGTGGGATGTGGATTCAGCGATCATTGTGCCGATAGTCGTCACAGCCAATGGGTTGATAGCCAAGAGCCTCGACCAACATCTAAGGAGGCTCTCGTTAGGCAGCTGGGTCAAGGGCTTGATTCAGAAAGCGGTACTTCTGGACACGGCTCGCATCGTCAGGAGGTTCCTCTCTCTCGAGCCCTGACCGCCGGTAGCTTGGACCCTGTTCCCGATACCGGTGGGCTACTATTTTTTATATTTTTAAATGTTTTTTTTTATTTTATATTCTAATATTTAAAAATATAATTTATAAGTTTGTTAAAATGAAAAAGGAATAATATTCCACAACTATCACACAACGCCATCTAGTCCCAAGCTAAACAGAGCTTGTGTTATAGGTACTAGACAACTGATAAACATACTTATATATTTCTAAATACATACATATTATACATATTATAGATAAATTACACCCAAACACAAAACAAATGATCGTGCTCATCACACAAACGTTTGTCCTGGGTGGGAATCGAACCCACGACCTCCGGCATAGCAGTCAGGGTACTAACCACTAGACCAACAGGCCTGTCGATACCTCTTGGTAAGACTGGTTGTCAGCCTCCTGTCTTCAACAAAAAAGGAACTTCAAGGCAACAAACATAAAAAATTCTATTAATTATGAAATTTTATTTACTTCTTCCCTTTTCCTTAGCTCGCCTTTCAATAATGCTACACTCCGAGAACAGCAGACATATTTATCTATTCACGATTAATTTGTGATCAACATAAAAGTACATATTAACAAAACAATGGCTTCTCGTGGACGGTGTACAGTGCTGCCACCCCTGATGAAGTTTTTTTTTGTTTTTACACCCATTTGCTTATTATGTGATTATATTATTATAATATTTTGTTATAAATTAGAGTGTTCTATCATAATTTACATGGTAAGTAACATGCAAGGGAACTCGGAAGGTGGACATTTCGCTTGTCATTCGCAAGCGCCCAGGCGAGAGGACACGTTTGTCTGATCCGCCCGAGGGCACGAATCTCCGATTAATTGGTCCATACCATTCTCAATAGTATTCCGTTTGAAGGCACATACCGATATAGATGTCCGCATGTCCCTTCTGTCTGTTTGAACTTAGGTATCGATATGCCTTGTATGGTTCTCCCTTAGTTATGAAACAGGCCAGACGAACGTAATCCGGCCTTGATGAAATTACTCGTACATATATCGTATGTTGTACGCGGTGTCAGCCGCATTATCTTGATTGTGGTTGAACGTAAGTTTTAAAATACAAGGTACAGGTATACGGGAATTTAAAAAAAATTCTCGCCATGTAAATAATAATAAAAGAGACCTCGTCTTATATTTTAAGTTGTGATTAATAAAAGCATGTTCTATTCTGTTTTTGTATCCTGACAAAGTTATGCCCGCAACTTCGTACGCGTGAAGTTACTTGTTTTAACAAAAAATACCTATATACCTACGACAATTAGCAATACTGTAGCTTCCTATTAGTCAAAGAATTTTTATACTAATTCACATATCTAAAAATCGAAGTCTAGTCTCTATCTCATCTCATCATAATCATTTCAGCCGTAAATAGCCCACTGAACGACATACGCCACCCCACGTTTGGCAGGGGGTTGGTGATCGCAGTATGGTGGTAAAATGCAAAGAGAACGTTGCTTTATTGCTATTCTTTACGTCCGAAACAAATCAGCGAAAGCGCAGAAATATCACAGCGCCAATTAATGTCTTAAATACAGGGTAATTAGAGGTATTTGTAACAGACTATGACTGATATTAGAATGCAAACTTTCTCAAGAACATGGTGATTCCTCCTCAGCTGTTTCGAAATGTTACCCCTTATTATACCTAATATCTGGATGACCGAGCTTCGCTCGGTATTTTTTGGGAAATTGTGTTTAAAATAATAAGTTTATATTTAAGTTGATTATCGATAAAATTGGTCATTGAAAACACGAATAAAACGACGTTATATAAGAATGAATCCTAGCTAGATCGATTTATCGCCCCCAAAACCCCCCGTATACTAAATTTCATGAAAATCGTTGGAGCCAGTTCCGAGATTCAGATTATATATATATATACAAGAATTGCTCGTTTAAAGGTATAAGATTTGTAAAAATTAAGTATAATATTACTTACTACAACCTTTTTTTTTTCTGGATCATAAAATGACTTCTCCCGCTCTGGGCGGAGCGGGAGGGCGTGTCAGACTTTTACTGACTAAAACCCACCCGTGTTCCTTCAGTTGCCCATGTGCCAGGGCCACGGTATCTCTTTCGAACAATCACGCGACCCCAGCAGAGAACTTACTACATATTACACCACCATCCACATCTACAACCACTTACTACATCCTTGATCCTTTTTGACGTACTAACGAAACTTCTACAGTCATAACTTAAATAAACTGGAAAATACTTGGATATCGCTGTAGTAAAATAATAATAACACCAACATTAATAAATTTACACTCAAATAATAATCGAAAAACATCAAATATTCGACAATTCATCCCCAAACGATTAGTTAGCAATACAGGCTAATTATTTCAACATTTGTGCGTCATGGAATGGCAGACGAGTACGTACCCATGTCACGCGATATCACCAGTAAATGCAGTCTTCATTTAATTAATTATGTGATGAATACCGGTAGATTATATTACCCAGAAACTGCTTCTGTTTAAGTAGTAATGGTTCTATTATAGCTGCAATGTTGGTTAAAATAAGCGTATACAGGATGTTTTATTTTTTTATGAGATCATCAATTATAATTATTTATTAAATTAAAAAAAAAAACATGTTTCCTACTCCATGCCATTTATTCTGAAGAGTATAAGACCAGCATCGTCAGAACCAGTAGAGTTATGTTGTAGAAATTAAAAAAAATGTATAAATTTTCTTTTCAGCCTTATTTCATTTTCATTATCATAATCGTTTATTTGCTTTGATAGTAGGTACACAAAATAAAGGTAGTTACAAAATTGTGGTCCTGGTACTATCTACCTAATCAGCCTTAATAGTTTTGTGTTATTAGTTATTATCATTACCCTTCCGATTACTATTTTTTTTTCTTATATTTTTTATCTATTTCTTTTTACATAGGCACTCAAAAAAAAAACCGACAGTTATTTCTTAATTTCAATTAAATCTCTTACTTAAGTATTACTTCATTTCTATTAAAACATGTTCCAACAAAAGATATTAAATTACCTTCCACACGCGAAACACTACATTCAAAAACATACGTCCAAAAACACACTCGTTTTGTAAATGCAACTAAACAGACAGTTGCATGTTTTCTAAAACTTTATACTGTTTAATTAAATGCCACCCTTCGCTTTCCTATTTATTTTCGTAGCTGTTTGCGTAATAAATAAATTGGATATAATTTTAAACCAAGGCGGACATGTGAAAACATGGTCTTATTTTAGAGCAGTTTATATAGTCTGTAAATAAGCTTGTTTTAATTAGGACTGTGCTATTCTTGTTTACAGAACTTACTAGTTTTATTTTATTTATTTATTTATTATTTATTTAACCATTTATGCACACATATAAATAGACAAATAGAAAGGAACAGAAAAATATGTACAAAGGTAATGCTTATTTCTATTGAAATCTCTTCCAGCATACCTGCAATAGGAGAGAATATACAAAGAGATGTAGACAACGTGTGTAATAGTAGAAGAAAAATAATACTATAATTTAAATATAAACCTACAAAATAAAAATATACATACATAAATACTTCTAAAATAAATATCACTAAATATATATACTAATAATGTAATAAAAATGGAAACATTCATGAGCAATTATGACAAAGTGGAGAGACAGTGTCCTAAAAAAAATCGTAACGTCGTGTGGGGTAGGGTTCCGTTGCCAAATGGCAAAAAACGGAACCCTTATAGATTCGTCATGTCTGTCTGTCTGTCTATCTGTCTGTCTGTCTGTCTGTCTGTCTGTCTGTCTGTCTGTCCGTCCGTCCGTATGTCACAGCCACTTTTTTCCGAAACTATAAGAGCTAGGCTATTGAAACTTGGTAAGTAGATGAATTCTGTGAACCGTATTAAGATTTTCATACTAAAATAGAAAAAAAACTATAAATTTTGGGGTTCCCCATACATAGAACTGAAACTCAAAAATGTTTTTTTCATCAAACCCATACGTGTGGGGTATCTATGAATAGGTCTTCAAAAATGGTATTGAGGTTTCTAACATCATTTTTTTCTAAACTGAATAGTTTGCGCGAGAGACACTTCCAAAGTGGTAAAATGTGTGTGTCCCCCCCCCCCCCCCCCGTAACTTCTAAAATAAGAGAATGATAAAACTAAAAAAAATATATGATGCACATTACCATATAAACTACCACCGAAAATTGGTTTGAACGGGATCGAGTGAGTAGTTTTTTTTTTAAACGTCATAAATCGTAAACCGCAATTTACCTTACATTCAATCAACTGAAATATAAAAATTTTAATTCACGATACGAATCGTATTAATTTTTTTTTTATTTATTTATTTATTTTTTTATTCTGAATTTCTGGTGAAAATTTGGTCCAATATTAATGGTTTCTTGTCTTGCAAATTATTTTTACTAATTGGTTACAGCACAGATCAGACAATTTGTTTTCAATCGAGCTGCTATGATAAGTATGGATATTGAATAATCACGATAAAAATTGTCACGTCAGAATATACCTAACTTTGTTTTTGTACTTTGAGTACCTACAATTCTTATAAGAGATCAATTATGTGTACTTAGTGGATATAAAAGCACTTAAAGATTTTTCAATATTCCAGTTCAAATTTGTGTTTATTTGTTTTATTTAAATCACAATAAAAAAAAAACAACACAACAACAACATCAAACAACAACAACAACAACAACAACAACATCTAACTTGAAATACATACACATTTCAACGTTATCGTATACGAACATTTAAAATCGTCTTTATTATATTTCCATACATATATTTCTTTCCTGTATTATCCTGATGCCATGGACATCCACAATAATATCGTCACGTTAGAAATAAAAGCGCACATTAAATAAACAACAGCCTGTATAGAGCCACTTCACCACCATCCCCGGGGAAGTATTTACCGTCCACGGCACTGATCCGCCATTTTTTGCCGTAAATCTAATTTATTTGTATTAGTTAATGACTTACGCGTATAGTCAGAGACGATATAACTCTTTCGTGGAAGTTAGGAAGACTGTTATTATGTATGAGTTTGAGTTATTTTGCCTGTTTATCCATACTTAATATTATAAATGAAAAAGTAGCTCTGCCTATTACTTTTCTCCACGTTAACATTTAAACAGATTTGAATAAAATTTGACACATGCATAGACTGTGTCATTGGTTTAAGTTATCAAGCCAAAACTCTATTTTTTTATCTACATTGGATTCCTCTGAATTGTATTTATCTAACATAATTTTATTGAGCTTACGTTATTTTATTTGTGACTGTGAATTAAATCTTACTTTGAAAGTATGCAAACAGTGTACGAAAAAGCTAAGCTTGCTCAGTAATTACCTTGTACAAAAACAAAGTATCAAAAAGTCCTCATCCACCCACAATCCCGGGTGTCGGTCGCCGAAGCGTATTGCGGACCAATTATTTTAAGTTTTGTTCCGTGTCCGGGCATTTCGCGGTTTGCCCGTTGTCCATTAAACAAATACTGTGAGCGTTTGCCCGTCACTGCGGAATTTTAAAAGCTATTAAACCCCGATTGAAGTTTTATTCGCTTTGAGTTACGATGCTGGATTGTTTCGCGTTAGTAGCGGTCAAGCGTGAATTTGGATTTTTATTTTTTAATGTTTATCGTAAAATTATTGTGTTCTTTTGGTTAATTTGTGCGGGTTTGGTTACAGTAGCTTGTTAATTTTGTTGCTTGTTTGTAATGTATCTTTGGAAAAGCAAATCGATCTAATGACAGTCTGAAATTTTATTTACTACTCTCTTAAAACCGCTGGTAGATTCGGATTCATTGTCAATGAAAATATAAATTAAATTGGGCCTTGTATTTTGTGTAGGTATTTTGCAAATCTATGTGAATGCTCTCAATATAAATCTACGTTACTAATTGAATATTGTCAAATCAAGCATTTCTCAAGTTCAAATCAAAAATAAATACTCAAATTGCAACACAATAAAATGGGAAGCCCTCGAGGCGACATGTGGCCTTTAAAGTGGCGGTGACAATACTATAAATAGAGTTACGTTTTATAAGAACAAAAATTGTATTAATATCCCAATCAAATCTACTCAATACCACCCTTATTAACTTAAAAATCTCACACAAATATAAACTTTATAAAAATGACGGAAGGCTCAAAATTGTTTGTGCGATGTAGAATTTTAGGTGTGTTCTAGTTAAGTCAATTGAAATAAACCCATATTCAAATATAAAGAGGGTGGCTATCGGTTAAAACGTATGTAATTATTGAATCGTGCAGGGGGTGACTTTAAAACAGACCAAGCGTGTTGAGTTTAATGAATTTTAGCGTATGAGCGATTACGATCGCGTGCAATTCTGAGTGGAAAGTTTTAAGAGGAAAATTACGAGAGAATGAGCGTGTGTCATTCATTTTTCATCATATATTTTGTTGTTCTTGTTTGAGATGCGTTTATGAGAGGGTTTTTTTGAGAGCAATACTTTTTGGAGTTCCGCCAAGATATTATATTCAATTGAAAAGTAGTAAAATATTCTGACACAAGCCTAGCTATCATTGGTTTAAAGAGAATCACGCATTTGTTTCGTTTTTTTTATGAACGTATTAGTTTGCGATATATCTTCACGCATATGCCTACCGAAGTAGATTTTGTAAATTTTAGGTATTAATTTCCAAATATAGCAGTATTTTGTATACACTATAACTATGTATTCAGACATTTAAGTCACTATGTTGGCTTTTTTTGGACAGGAAATCATCAAATCGCTTCTCCAGCTCTGGGCGGAGCGGGAGGGCGTGTCAGACTTTTACTGACTAAAACCCACCCATGTTCCTTCAGTTACCCATATAAACAATAAATAATTAATCAAATATTTATTCATTGTTATGTATTAATTTATTAGTATTGTTAACAAAATCACACTGAATTTACAACGACAAACCCTCCCACTGTCTATTTGTTTATTATCACACAACAATTTAACACTACAACATAACACCACAAAAATAAACATCAAAAAACATTCTCACGACACAAATCGCGGCATCACAATAAAGATTTGACAGACAATCAAAACTTTGACACGCACCAAAGAAAACTGAGCAGATATCACAACAAAACACCATGTATATGAACAAAA
This sequence comes from Aporophyla lueneburgensis, assembly GCA_932294355.1. Classification (NCBI taxonomy): domain Eukaryota; kingdom Metazoa; phylum Arthropoda; class Insecta; order Lepidoptera; family Noctuidae; genus Aporophyla; species Aporophyla lueneburgensis. The sequence goes on along the minus strand of OW028758.1, from coordinate 21,333,435 downwards.
TAACAAAGTCTGTCAGTCGAGAATCAAACTAAATAATGGCACACACCATGTCTAAATGACTGTATAAAGAGTGCGTATAGTAAATTGTATAAAAACAATCGCGGACGCAGTAGTGTTTTACGATGGCTTTGACAAAAATCAGCGTCGAATCAAACGTACGTAAATGGAAGATCGTTGGATTGAAAACATGGAAGTACATGGAGTGGTATATTTGGAATTATTTTACCGTACTATTGAAGAGACTTGTAATTTTTTTGTCTTCTATGTCACTGCATACAATTATTATTACTTAAATACTTTTATACAAAAATACGATGTGAAAAAGGTGAAGGTGAAATGTACAAAAATACATTATCACACTTATACATATATTACTTTTAAATAAAGTAAAATTCACGGCTCCTACTTCCAATACCTTAGAAGAATTTTTAACAATTCACAAATCGCATTCGCAGAGCGTTTTTATATATTTGTGCTACTATTGCAAAAATATATCTAGGTATAGGTATGTTCATACGTTTATGGAAACTTTATACCCCTTTTAATGAAATTACACTGACGGAGGAGTATGAAATTTGGTACAGTTCAAGTTTCCATACTATTTCATTTTTGTCGATTTTCATATTATTTCATTGTGATCGAATGTCAACCAATGGGTGACCACGCTACCAGGGTCGCGAGATTTGTTCGAAAGAGATACCGTGGCCCTGACACATGAGCAACGAAAGGAGACGTCATTTGATGACTTCCGACTCACAACAAAAAAAATGGACGACCACTAGTGAAAATAATTCGACAAAGTGCCCGAAAAATAATACCTAACTCAAACTATGTATAAACATAGTCAACTCCATTCCTTTTCATCCATCACAAAATCCAACTCAGTGCATCAATTTTCCGGTGCCCATCACGTCGGGCCCACGTGTCGGTCACGTGACCCGTCCGTTGGGCACGTCGGTACCCAAACGCGTGCCCCCTTTGTTCTTCCTTGGGGTGTCCCAGAGATCTATGAGCGATCGAATATAAAATTATCATTGAGTTTGAGTTTTGACCTCTCTGTGGGTCTGCTGGGTTTATTTGCGTCATATTAACTTTTGGCGAATGAGTTACTTTTAAAATTTTTGTAGTGAAAAATCTGTGCTTCTATTATTACATAATGGATTAGTAAAGAATACAAATTAGGTCTTTCAATTTCGAGATGCACTTTTTTTTATGTATTTTGCGAACAGCTTCTGCCCGCGACTTCGTGCAACAATTACGTCAAATATAATTTTTGAGTCACTTTAACCGTTTACGCAGCGCACGTAACAAAATCTCTCAAAAGGAATAACTTTTCCCCGTTTTAGCAACATGTTTCATTGATGCTTCACTCCTATTGGTTGTAGCGTGATTTTATATAGCTTAAAGCCTTTCTAGATAAATGGGCAACCGAACACTAATATCATTTTTCAAGTCGATCCAGTAGTTCTTGAGATTAGTGCGACTGATTCTAGCAAACAACAAATAAACTGTTCAGCTTTATAATATTAGTATAGATAAGGTAACTTAGTAGACATCTCAGTTGAATCAGTGAGTACTTTAAAATGATTTATTTAATTTAAAACTCACCGGATTTTCACTCTGCAATGTAAAATGTGTGGTCAAACATCAAACAGTTTTAATAAAGAGCTTACAGCAAAAACTAGACTAAATCTTTAATATGTGCTTTGTTATATTGGTGAATTTTTCGAATAAAAAAAATAAACTTTAGCCCCCCAAATCCCAACCTCAATACACTCCCACCACTTATCGCACACAAACGCTTCAATACATTTGTATGATTGTATGAACATTACATACAAAGCATGCAAACAGCCTTAGGGAGCTAGGGGCAAGTAATTGTAGTTTTGTATGTCAATAAGGAGGTCTTACCACCCTTGTGTGATAATGTTTTTTCGGGTATTTAATTTGGTAATTACGCTATTAGAGAATTGAGTCATTTGTGTAATTGTGTTAGGGTTTTTTTACGTTATTTCTGATTAAAAGAATTGGAAACAATGATTTTGAAATCTTTACATAATATAAAACAAAGTCGCTTCCCGGGTCTTAGATCTTTTAAACTACGCAACGGATTTTAATGCGGTTTTCATCCATAGGCAGAGTATTTTAAGAAAAAGGTTTATATGTATAATACGCGGGCGAAGCCGCTGGCAAAAGCTTGACGGTTATAAAGAAATCATATTTTATTAACTACGATTTAGCACGTTATGTTAACCCTGTCTTACCGTGATAAAATTTCGTATTTCAATATTTCCTGAGAAATAATTATCGTATTTATGAGTACCTTACCCATGTGAAATCAATATAGTGAGTGAGCTTTATTTTATTGAAGTTACTATAAAAAATAGATATAACAGATATATGTAGATTTTTTTCCGTCTGCATACGATTTAATAGATGGAAAATTCCTAATAAAATGAAAGTGACTAGACCTTGCCACCTTTGGCTACTCACTGCACGAAATCAGTAATCAGAGTAACGATACCACGTCAATTTTTTTCTTCTATTATAATAAATTACCAGCATAAAATAGCAGAAAGTTGGTACTTTAAAATAATGTAAACATATTGTCATACATTATTTCCGCAAACGCTCTCGCGAATCGCTTCAGGCTACATCCCACATGGCCAAGTCTCCCATGAACGATTGAATAATGATTTGAAACAAAATGTACAAATAGAATTTGCTGGTACAAAAGTGTTAGATAAATATTGTCATGTTTAGAAAGAGTAATGGTTCTGTATACGAATAATAAATATTTTTCTTCCTTATGCCTCCTGAGTACTGTGGTAATGGTTAGCTTTACTTTGTGTAAATTATTTCATCACCACTGCTCTCAAAGCGGTGAAGGAAAATATCGTGAGGAAACCGGCATGTCTTAGAAACAAAATTTCAAAGACATGTGACGTGGAGGATTATGGCCTACTCCCTCTCACCAAGAGAAGGCCTGTGTCCCAGCAGTGGGAACATTATAAGCTGCTGATTTCTTCCTTATACGAAGTAGGATTAATAACTTGGCAGTTCCAATGTAAATCAGGAGAAAAATACTTGCCAACAATTTTCGATTCAACTTTGTTGTGAAAGTTATTTCATGTTTTTGGTCTCATAAATAAGAGTGGCGAATACTATTTATGATACTGAAGACTCTCCTAAATGCACCTATAATAATACCAGCCTTTTGCAGTCCCAATGCAGGGCATCAGGTCTCTTCTAAAACAGGGAAGACATGGCCTCTGGTCAATAGGCTTGCTCAAGAGAGGTTGGTGGTTTCAGACTACTTATATTAACTACTAACTTCTGCCCGTGACTTCGTCCGCGTCAAACTTTTGCTCCCCTGACCCTTTCCGTCGCATCAAATTGCCTGCCAGTTTTCGTCCATTTTTAGTTGCTGCTCCGCTCCTTTTAATTATAGCGTGATGATATATAGCCTATATCCTTTCTCAATAAATAGGCTACTCAACACAAAAATATTTTTTCAATTTGGACCAGTAATTTCTGAGAATACCCCGTTCAACCAAACAAGCAAACAAACTCTTCAGATTTATAATATTAAGTATAGATAATACTTATAGAACGTTCCGTGTGGTTCCGCACGTTTAAAATAGCACCCTCCCATTTCTACCTATAGGTGTCGTAAAAGGTGACAAAAGGATTTACTAGAGAATGGGCAGCAGCGTTCTCTATGCATTTTACCACCATACTGCGATCACCAACTCGCCTGCCAAGCGGCCTATGTCCAGCAGTGGACATTTATTGACTGAAATGATAATGATATTAGCTATAGGTCCTGATTCCTTCTTGGAGTTTCTTGTGACTATGGATGTCAAGGTTCAAAATTGTATCTCAGAAAGGGTCCATAAATATGCGGATCTCTAAAAAATCTAAACTGTGCCCCAATGTTTTATTCATTGCGCACTCCCAAATTTTTATTGTTAATACTTTTTTGTTTTTAACCGCCCGCGGCGATCGCGTGGCTACGTGTTTAACAAAATAGCTAAGTTAATGTTTTGAAATTAGCGCATTTGAGGGTTGAATGATATCGGACGTGGGAATTAGTGGCTACTGGGTCTTTTGTTCTTTTATTTATTGCGATAAAAACAAGGAACGTGCTTAGTGCTTGATTTGTTGCCTTTTGTTTAAAAAATAAATATTGGACGTTTTGTAAATCGCAATAAAATAAAGCGTTTTTGATACTGTATAGAAACTTAGTTAAACAGGCGAAAACTTGCCTTTTGTTTAGCAATGGAATAATGCCGTGGTGGTATCTAAAAGTGCTTACGGAACGTAATTTTGTGTTATTAATTATGCATTAATGTCAAACAGTTTCTGTCTGGCATTAATGCTGAAATAAATCTTTTTGACATAGGCATGGGGCACACGCTGTTATTGAACTTTGTCTTTGACGAACTGTATCCAAATAACGATATTCTTTCTATCTCTCTATGGTCAGTTCTTAGTTGAGCTACACGATTACTGACAAATGCTTGCACTGAGTGATCTACTCACTCAAATCTGTGTGGTTAGTCCAAGAGTTTTTGACGAAACTATGAACAAACCCTATTCATTCTTACCAATCAAAAGGAATTAGAATCACATTCATAAGTATTTAGATAGTTTCAACTTTATATATCACCACTTTTTCTAACAATTACTTTTCAAAACTAACTTCAATTGCCAAAAATTAAAAACATAAATTAATCAAACCCAAGAAGTAAGTGAAACTGTAAAATGGCACCACAGATACATTTTCTGATGCTAACATTTGTATGAGATGTTTTGGAACAGATTATAGAATATATCAGATATACCTAAGCATATTCGAACATTTATTGTTCGAAATACGAAATTCCAAAATCTCCCATTATATACTCAACTGAAGAGGTACATAACCCTCTAATGATCGTGGCCGGTCCATCATACCCCTGGACATCAAAACAAACACGGATGCCACGTGTCCATTGAAACGTTCGACAAATTGCTTTCAGACTACGAAATATGTCAATTATAATTAATAGGGAGTGCGATTATTGGTATCGTATTGTTGAACTCCTGGACCTCGAGTAGTGGACCTTGGAAAGGAATTTTTTGAAGGATGCATTGTAGGGTTGGTTGTTATGCGAATTATTTGGTATTTCCGACCGATGTGGAGTGATCTTAATGATGATATTGTTGTGGGATTTAAAGTGTTGAGTAGGATTAATACTACAAAAGTTTTTGTGTACCTAGTGTATTCAGATTGATCGTTAATGTAACCAGATGAAACTTTAATAAATAGTGTGTTGAAATTCCGTATGAAATTAATAATATTTATCGTTTTTCACTGGATATTTTGTCGCAAGTTTTTGTCTCGTTGCTCAGGTTACAAGCACTTCTGCTGAACAAGAGGTCCGAGTTCGATTCCCATGTCAGGCAAAGAGTTCTTTGGTTTTTCTATCTGGAATCTCTTAGTGGCAGTCTAAAGTCTTAATTTGTGCCCGGTTCATGGGAATAGGCCCCCTTACTATTTCATGGTACTTAAATATAACTGGCGTAATGTTTATGTACTATACTCGTAGGTACACCTTTGCCTAACCTTTTGGGGAAACAATTCGTAATTTAATGTAAGTTATTGTAAACTTTCAGATTCGTTTGATGGTTTAGCTGACTAGACGTAACTTAAATATATAGGCTGATGCATTTTATTTTATTAATTAAAACTTTATGCACAAGTAAAACTACTGTACAAAGGCGGACTTTTCATATCAAATTAACAATTATGTACCTTAAAATCTGATGTTTCGTCAATGAAGGCGAAATAAAGTGGATCAGCATATTTCAATAAAATATACAATGATAGATTTTATTCAACATATATTACAAAATACGCGGTCTTACCTCCATTTAACCACATTAACATCCAATACAAAGCTCCATTATTAAACATTATTACAATAAATCAAATTAATAATACCCCACTATTACTCAACTATACTCAACACTCATTGTCACCAAACACTCAACTCTTAAACAGTCAAGACCGTGTAGGGTGTCCTCAAAGACAATATTTGTTGAGGACAAGCCCTTCCCTCTTAACGTGAGGACACACGTGGCGAACGTGGGAACCGGTCTTCGAAATACGATAATTTGTGGACAATTTAATTTTGACGTGTGAATGGGACATTGAGGTTGAAGATGTTTCTGTTAGTATGCTTTGAACCTTTGATAAACGTAGGCGAAATAATTATGTATGTAGAAAAGACAGATGTTAAAAAATGTCTTTGCTCGAACAATAGATAAGTAAGTTAAACGGAATAAATTTAAGACAGTATAGAACTGATAATACGATAAAAAATATCTCTGATTTAAATGTTTCCATAATTTAAAATAATGTAATTATTAATGTTTTGTTACCTACATAGTTATTATAGGTCATCATCATCATCATCATTTCAGCCGTAAGACGTCCACTGCTGGACTTAGGCCTCCCCCAATTTGGGGGGCTTTGCCATAATCGCCACGCCTGGCAGGCGGGTTGGCGATCGCAGTATGGTGGTAAAATGCATAGAGAACGCTGCTGCCCATTCTCTAGTAAGTCCTTTAGTCGCCTTTTATGACACCCACGGGAAGAAATGGGGTGGTATAAAGGTCTCAGCACACATATGGGATCGGAAAGGGATCGTAACCGTAACGCCTTTCGCCTCGCTGTCAACCAGGCGTCAACCTACCGTATGCACGTAACGAAAGCGTATCAGCAGCGCCTGTACGTCAACTCGGCTACGGCTAGGCGACACCGCGCTTACGCCTCGCCGCCCCCTGGCTGACCTGGTTGGCACCAGATCAGTTTGAATCCAAACGTTAAGTGTAGCGCACGGTTATGTCTTGGTTTACAATACGTGAGTTGGCTATCATAGCCATAGCACTTGATGAAGAGGAAAAAGAAAATAGCAAGAAAAAAAGAAAAAGGGGAAAGGGTGGACGAAGAGATGTGAGCTCGGGTACGGAGAGACGTAAGCGCGGGGACGGAGAAACGTAAGCGCGGGGACGATGAGCCGTAAGCGCGGGAATTCAAGTTCGGAGCCTGTTCCGAGGCGAGGCGATTACGTTATTATTCCGATTAGTGTGCGTTGCAGTAGGGAGTTTAATACAAACCATTCTGAACGGCTCGAGGCGATACGGTGACGATCCCTTTCCGATCCCATATGTGTGCTGAGACCCTTATTCTTTACGTCCAGCACCACACGGTACCGCAAGACAGCATAGAACTGATAATACGATAAAAATATCTCTGATTTAAATGTTTCCATAATTTAAAATAATGTAATTATTAATGTTTTGTTACCTTCATAGTTATTATAGGTCATCATCATTATCATCCTTTCAGCCTTAAGACGTCCACTGCTGGACTTAGGCCTCCCCAATTGCACGCCATTCAGCTCGATTTTTGCCAACTCTCATCCATCTGCTACCAGCCACCCTGCAAAGCCAGCCAGCCTGCCAGCTATATACCTAACGTATACAGCTGATAACAAATACAAAGAAAATGTGAAACAGATTTTTTTATTGTTGTTATAAATATAATAATGATATGCATATTTCTACTACATTATCTACACTATTAGTACGTAGGCCGCTAGATAAATTTTGTCGTATGCTTGATCGAAGTAAAACGAGGCTTGTTTGAGGGTAGTATAATAAACTTCAGTTCATTGGATTACTATCGGATAATAATTGATACGCGCACTGTGCTTTCCTAAATTATAAAAAAATAAATAAACCACTGTGATGGCTGAGTTTACGCGGCGTGATGTTCGAGTGATTATGTTATATAATTTTCGTCGCGGTCTTACAAAGCAACAATGCTTTGAGGAAATGAGTGGTGTGTTGCAAGATACTTGTCCATCTTTAAGGACGATAGAAAGGTGGTATTTACAATTTCAACGTGGAAGCTTTTATTTAGAGGACAAGGAAAGATCTGGTAGGCCAACTGAAGTAGCTACTGATAAAAATATTTCCACTTTAAAAAATCTAATAACGCAAGACCGACCAATCACATACGGCGGTATGTGATTGGTTGGTCTTGCGTTATTAGATAGAGAATTGAATGAAGATATGTGCACCAACAATTCACCATATTCTACACAATGAATTGAAAGTTAGAAAAGTTTGTTCACTTTGGGTACCACATTTGATGACCGATACTTTGAGGGAGCAGAGAGTAAAGTGGTGCAAACAGATGCTTCAAAAATTCGATGACGGTCACTCTAATAATATCAATTCAATCATCACCGGTGATGAAACTTATATTTATTATTATGACGTCCCTACTAAATCCCAGAGCAAAATGTGGGTATTTGAAGACGATGAACCACCAACATTAGTAAAACAAGTTCAATCTGTAAAAAAACTAATGGTCACAGTTTTCTTTCGGAAGAAAGGTATTTGGCTATTATTCCCTTAGAGACACAGAAGACTATAACAGCATCTTGGTACATTAATTACTGTCTCCCAAAAGTTTGTGAAGCCTTAAAAAATGAGCGACCTAAGTCAAGACTTGATACTTGGTTCCTCCACCACGACAATGCTCCAGCGCATCGAGCTGGTTCTACAATCACCTTTCTCGAGGAAACTAAAATAAAATTGCTTAGTCATCCTCCCTACAGTCCAGACTTAGCACCGTGCGATTTTTCTTTGTTCCCTTGCGTAAAGAAGCAGTTGAAAAGGCGAAAATTTTCTAGCAACTCAGAGCTACTAGGAGCGTTTGAAGAAATTTGCACCAATATTCCACCGTCTTTTTGGAAGGAGACTTTTGCCACTTGGTTCGAGCGTATGAAGGCTTGTATAGCTGCTGAAGGTGATTACTTCGAAAAAAATTGAATTCTCTGTGAACACGACAAAACTTATCTAGCGGGCTACGTATGAGGAGGTAATATTAGTAAGTTTGTATGTATGAGTATATACATATAATTATCATCCCTTTCTCAATGGCAAACTACAGCTGTAATTAGATCCTAGTGTATTTATCTACCAAACAAACAGGTGTTTACACCTAATAATCAAACACACACCTTATTAACTCAAGTGTGTTGTACTTGCAAACGGAAGCCCTAGGGCTGTGCATTCTGGGCATTGATGTATATACAATAATATGCTAAGCCTTAGCGTCGGTGAGTATGTTCATTTAAACGCAGATCGATAACCCTAAAAGCCGTCTGCCGTATTACACTATATTATATAGTACTTATGTATGTATATAAGTATCTATTATAAAGGATATACCTATATGATTATTATATATGTATTTATTAAAGTAAATTGTATTTTGCACCAGTGACAACCCCATTTTTATGTCCACGCAATCACTCTCCATTCCAAGGTTGCCTGGAAGAGATCGCAGAAAGCCATAAGGCCGCCCATTGTATGTTTTTATTGTTAAATGTTTTTTTGTTGAGATGTATTTTCTGGTGTATAAAAAAGCATATATAAATAAATAAATAAATAAATAAATACACTAAAGCTTGATTTTCCTTAGTGTAGTTCTCATAAGCCTAGCCTTTTCCCAACTATGCCGGAGTCAGCTTTAAGTCTGATCAGATGCAGCTAGATACCAGGACATGGAGTGGAGACATGACATGGAATGCTTGCCTATCTGACCTCCAGAACCCAGTTACTGGGTCATACTGATACGCCAATACTTTCGATTATGTAATATCCTGCCAAAACAGAAACTTATACGGACAATTTCAAAAACTTTTTTAAATTCATTCCAATTATATTATTTTTGTAATACTTGCCAAATCGACCTCTGTGTTAGAATTTTTTAACTCAAATAATTATGAATATGATCAAAATCAAAATCAAAAGTCATTTATTCAAACTAGGCTGAGAGTCAGCACTTTTTGAACGTCAAAGTTACAAAAGACAGTCCCCTCAAAACGCCCGCCCTTCGACAATTCCTTGTGCTTTAGCTGGGAAGAAGAAGTGGCGGAACAAACTCCCCAGCAGCACAGCTGTCTGTTAAGTTAGAAGAACTTGATTCTATACAATTGTAAGAAGGTAACATTAAGAGACACAAAACATTAAATTAAATGATTTGCCATATATCAGCTAGCCAACCCAATATTCCAATAAATAAAATGAAAACTATACTCAAGCAAAAGCAAAAAATATTTTTATAAAGTAAATAAAAGTAACTAAATAAAAGCCTCCTGGCATAAAGGGCGTGACAGCTTACATGTGCAATGCTGAATCACGTTCACATAGCTGTTACGACCCGAGTTACTAGTCGAGGCCACAAAATGATAAACTAGGACCATCGGCGTAAAAACAAATCCGACCCCTGACGCTACCGCAAGCATTGACATCTAAGGGAGCATGACGAACTTGCTGCCGGTTGCTCAGGCAAGAATTGAATGACAACTTGTAGAGGTCGCTAGCTAATCATTTTATGCAATACTAATCATTATAATATATTATGTCAAAGCATAGAACATGCCAAAACCAATAAATACACAAAAAAAGAATGACTAACAAAGTAAAAAAAAAAAAAAACAGAGATGAGAGCAGTGGTGGCCCAGTGGCAACGGCCGCGACTTACGAGTAGTAGGTCGTGAGTTCGACCAAGCCAAAGCAGGCGCATTACTTTGTGTAAATTATTTCATCACCACTGATCTCAAAACTGTGAAGGAAAACATCGTGAGGAATCCGGCATGTCTTAGAACCAAAAATTTGAAGACTTGTGACATCTACCAACCCGCACTGGGCCCGCGTGGTGGATTACGGCCCACTCCCTCTCACCAAGAGGAGGCCTGTGTCCCAGCATGTTCCCACATTATAGGCTGCTGATGTTGAATTATGAATGGCATGTACCTAACCATATTTATTAGACAGTAGCCTGTCCAATAAATATACTCGTATTTTCGTGATTATTATTTTTTGTCGTCACAACACCAACTTTCGTAGGCCTACGCGGAGGTCTACGCCGTAGCAGCATGTTAAAAATGTTTACGAAATACTTACGGTGTCTACGACGTAGCAATCCGCTAAAGTCATGAGGCACCTGCCACACCGCTACCGAGGACGCAACTTCTCATAATCATCAAACGTACAAAATATGGTTATAAGTAAAATAAATACCTACATATATTTATAAAAGCAGTGATAACCCAGTGTTTTTTTTTTTGTATGGGAAATCATCAAACGACTTCCCCCGCTCTAGGCGGAGCGGGAGGGCGTGTCAGTCTTTTACTGACTAAAACCCACCCGTGTTCCTTCAGTTGCCTATTTGCCAGGGTTACGGTATCTCTTTCGAACAATCTCGCGACCCTCGCGCCGATCAACAAAACAAAACCGAATAAATAATATTTTACTAACCTCAAAAAATTAACTAAAATATTACAAAAATAAAAAGTCAAGTACGAAAGAGAAACTCATACGTTTTTTTCCCCGACGCAATCCAACCCTTCCCTGCAGCGGTAATTGCGAGCGACAGAAAGTAGTAAAAATTTACAACTTTTAGCTTCCGTGTACAAATGTCTGCTGGTATTGTGATGCTGATGTAGTCGCGATGTTAAATTCTGACAATATCCGGCTGGTTCTCAAAATTGCGAGTGCACTGGTTTATGGGGGTGTTAAAATGTCGCATTAAGTTATGTTTAACTTTATGTAAGAGTACATACGGCATCATTAAACATTTTCGAAATTATTCGACAAACGAATTAGGTGCATTAATTTTATAAGATAGGTCCTAGAGAGCAGCAAAGAATAATATTTGAATATTTCATCATTTAACCTCTAAGTCCCTGAGATACCACATTTGGTATAGACACAATGGTTTTTAATTGTGTCTTTAATTACGGTATTCAATGGGTTAAAATTCCTTATATTAAAAAAAATATAACGAAGAATATTTTTGTCCGTTGGTCTGGATGCATCTGGTATGTTCTGGAGTAACGTTTAGATGGCTGAATGGATTTGAATGATTTTTGGCCCATAGATAGCTCATAACCAGCATTTATACGAATGTAATTTATTGTTATTAATTGTAATTAATCTGAATTAAAATTGAATTGAATTGAGTAAGTTTGCTCCCGTGGGATATTTTGATAACTGCCTTCGACTGTTGCCGTGTTCAATTTTTTCTGATGTCTAATAACCTGCACTGAAAACTAAATTATAATAATTTCAATTTTATTACTTCAATTGGAATCTACCAACATTGAGAAACACAGTGCCAAGCTAAAACAGTTTAAGCTCACGTTAACGACATCAATAAATGCGACTAATGCGATTTTTAACGAACCCACGACCCGCGGAGCGATACCGGGAATTTTATAGTTCTGGTATCAAATACCGAAGCGGCGGTTAAGGGTTGAACATTGTAAAGTTTGTTTGTATAGCGCTTTATTGTTATGAGATGAATTTAATTTGAATTTATAATCACTGAGTATGGATATTGATTAAAATTAAATGTTTCAGCTGTCTTAAATTGTTAATGAAGTTAGAGAAGTTAGTGATTAGTAAAACGTACTCATGTAAGAAATAATTGCTCAAAGTAATTTCATTCTCACTTCACTTCATTCTTCTAATTCCATTCCAAAGACGACCAGAAGCGTATTACCCAGAAACTGGGTTGTGGAGGTCATCTGACCTTCCCGTATCAGTCGCTCCATGTAAAATAGTGGTATTAGTGGCATACGGTTAGACTGGAAGCCGACCCCAATACAGTTGGCAAATTATGAGACGGCCAAAAGCGTTTTCTCTTTAATTTTTTATTTAAGATTCTCATACACAGTACAGCATAGTGGCGGTGTAGCCTTAGGTATTATTTACCAACCAACTATGGGTGGTTTGGAGATGAGATGGCAGGTGATCTTTCTGACAGGAATTTTATTTCTCAATATCGTCCAGCCAGAACACATCACATGGTGATGATTTTTTTTTAATCGTCTCGCCATTGTCATTTTCTTGTCCTTAACCCAATTTATTTGATTTCGGCGTAACATGTCTTTTTCATCCATACTTGTCTTTTAGTTATCATCTAGGTAATTACCTCCTTCTTTTTTTTTTCAGGATGGGAAATCATCAAATGACTTCTCCCGCTCTGGGCGGAGCGGGAGGGCGTGTCAGACTTTTACTGACTAAAACCCACCCGTGTTCCATCAGTTGCCCATGTGCCAGGAACACGGTAACTCTTTCGAACAATCACGCGACCCCGGCAGGCATTGGTCCTAGTAGACCCCTACACTGCTGCTGACATCTGTTTGAGGTGCGCGTGGAACACTACGCGCCGTTGACCCGAGCCTGGTCCTTACCGGGTGGCGAGCAGCCCATTGCTCGCCACCCGCGAGCTCGCGCCTACGGCGGCCGGGAGTCCGCTATGGACTCCCGACGCCCGGGGGGTCTCCTCCTGCGGCGGCTAGGGACGTGAGGGCGCAGAGACTGCCACTCGCTCACGCGCCCCGCCTCCTCCTTCGCGAGCATTACTGCTTCGCAGAAGGAGGTGACGGCTTCCCATTCCCTCTCGCTCCGTACCATGGCTCACACCAGGGCCGGACGCGAGAGGTCGCCGCCGCCGATCGCCTCTACGAGGATACGGTGGTGCTCCGCCCAGGCAGGGCACACCTCCACCGTATGCTCCACCGTGTCCTCCAGACGATCCTCGCAATGGAAACACCCGGACGTATCCTCCCGCTTTATCTTGAACAGGAACCCACCGAAGCACCCATGCCCGGTGAGAACCTGCGTCAGGCGGAAGGTGAGGACACCGTGACGCCTCTCTATCCACTCCTCAAAGTGGGGACTTACCGCCGCAATTGTGGCGTGCCCAGTAATTACCTCCTTTCGAGATGTATTATTTTTCACACAGTTCATCTTTCGTTGGTTGGCTTTAGGGGACGGCCCAATAGGTAAAAGACATGCATTCTCAATACTTCTCTCACGATATTTTCCTCATTCCTCCGTATGACATGCCCAAACCATGAAAACGTATGAATAACATTACAAAAATAAATAAATAAACCTTCATGTATTTTTACATAAAAATCTCAGAGTAACTTCGAAGAAATTACCGACTTTAACTTTTCAATTGAAAAGGGAAGCAATCCATTTAAGTGGGAGCAATTTCCATATGGAACGGAACGATATGGAACGGTCGAAATTGTGTTCCCAACTATTGTTATGTTCTCGAAAAGGTTCGGGCTATTATGGTGTCTTTGAATGCAGGTTACATACCTTTTTTTTTGCTTGGTAAATCATCAAATAACGTCTCCCGCTCTGGGCGAAGCGGGAGGGCATTTCAGACTTTTACTGACTAAAACCCACCCGAGTTCCTTCAGTTACCTATGCCAGGGCCACGATAACTCTTTCGAACAAATCAGGTTTCATACCCGGAGAGATTTTTTTTAGTTTAGGGATATCATTTACAGGGGTGATAGAATCAAAGTCAAGCATTAGTTTGGTTAATTTTGTTTATCTATAATTCATATTATTTCAAAGAGACGCCCCCGCTGATTGGATTTGGATAAAGTTTTTTTACACTGATATATTTTGACGCTGCGTATCTATTTGATCAAACCTAAATGCCAGTTGTAGTAATTTGCTTCACATTCGTTAGTAGTAATAGTCCAGAAACTAACTATTGTTGCCCATTCCAAAACGTAGTAGGTTCCTATGGAGAAGAAAGGGTCAAAAATATTGGTCGCTAGCACTACCTTTTAAGGAACTGTATGGTAGTGCTTATGCTGTTGCATAAGCGTAATCAGTCTATCATGTTTCTACTGCTGGGACACAGGCCTCTCGGTGAAATGAAATGGGCCTCCACCACGCGGGCCCAGTGCGGGTTAGTAGATGTCAGATTTCTATGAATTTTTGGTTCTCGGCATGCCGGTTTCCTCACGATATTTTCATTCAGCCTTTTGAGAGCAGTGGGTATGAAATTACTTAAACAAAGTAAAGTGCCAATCTAGTTTCGACTCGGTAAGGCTGTTACTATCTGGCCATCACTGCTCCCTTACAAAGAACTAGTATTTTAAAAAACTTATCTAGATAACAGTCCCTTCACATGCAAAACATAAAGCGCAAAACGAAAGCGAAATAACTTGACATAACTTTGCAATACGTCCGATACACACGTCTTTTAACCCTTTCGGAAACTAGTCGATATCGTAAAACTTTACGATTGACATCCGACGGGTTAACGTGGTATACACGATGCTACGTCGAGATTTACGATCAATGGCTCTTCACATGCATTTTGGAGCAATGAAGTGTTTTAGTACATGATTTGCATAGGATTCGTGAGTCATTCCAAATAATATAATGTATTGGTATATAGTACCTATACATTGCCAATATCGCATAGTATCTACTTACATAGTAAGACAGTATAACAGTAGTACATAAATACAGGGTCAAAATTAAGTTGGCTAACATAATTCTGAAAACGAGATGCATAATAAATAAATAATTTTGTATTTTTTATGTTTTTTTGAAAACTAATATTTAAAAATATAATTTATAAGAATGTTTAAATGTAATAAATGAAATAAGTAAATAATAAATTTATTGTACACAGAAAAACACTTAATGTTAGATATAAACTAAACATGATTGTACAAGCAGTGGTCAAAAAGAAGGTTGAACAGCTGGCTCCTGAACTAAGTAAAATGATATTTGTGTCTCAAGAGCCAAAGTTCCTCTTGGTTAACAATTTAAATGCAATCAGATTATAATGACTAAGTACTAAAATGTGGATACCGATATAATAAATAAGATTTGATGTGTTTTTTTTTTTTAGGGTCTACGACTGCTGGTATGTTTGTTACTAGAACTTTGAATTGCGGATTTTTTTCGCTATATCCTTTTTAGATTTCGAATCTCATGACGTCTGTGAAGTTTACACAAAAACTGATATTTCAACTAATTTATCTAAATGCGGTAGACCCCACAAAAATTCACATACATTTTTTGTTTTATCATCTCTAGCACGCGTAGCATGACCACCATAGAAACGAGTTTTGTCGACGGAAGAAAAGACAAAATGGCACGGCGATGTTAAAACTGAAGAGAGAAAATATTTCTATTCTTCAGTCGACAAAATGCTACGATGTCGTGCATGGTGACAAATTTTTCTCTACTTTTGAGTTGGAGTTTCAGTTGGGGGTACATTTTTTTACAGGATTATATGAATTATACTCATCATTACAATACTCTAAGATCGTTTAATCCCACTGTATGACTATTCAATGAAAAAGTCCTTAACGGATCCACCTTAAGTACATTAATTACCACTCTCTTGCTATGGAAAGAATAACTGTCTTTGTCTTCATAGAAACCCGAGTCTATGGGTCGCCCCGTGCTCGGGCCAAAGAGATGTCGAATTGAATAGAAAGAACTTTGTCTATTCTTGGTAGAATAGAGATAGAATTGACCATGATACGCCTGTAGGTACCCATTCCGTGTGTGAAGTTTCGATAGTTTATTTAATTTGACCTTGTATATTTAGCTGAAATTTGACGGATCAGATTTTGATACCGTTTCGCACAAGGGTATAATTGAGGTATCCCTACACGCTATTGGTCCATAGACCGCTTTCCCAAGAAAAATACGCCTTCATTACATATCTTTCGCCAGATAAAATTAAATGTGGTAAGTCTCATATAAAAAGCAATGACGATGAGTCTATTACGATTTACTGAGGACAACTCCAAGCTCCAGGGCTGCTATTGAGAAATTCTTGATGAAAAATAACAAAAACAATTGGCTCGACCCGGGACGAAACCTAAGAAAGCTCAGTGGAAAAAAGAGAAAAAAGTGATAAAGGTATCTCTAACACAAGCTTATCCTCTCTGTATAAGTTTAAAATTATATCCCTGCAAGAATTTGCAATTTTTGTGAAATAGAAATCTAAGCCCTGTAATATATTAAAGCCACACTTTACACTAAATCTATACCCACTGCAAATATATAATCGAGCAAAACTTTAATTCTACTAACATATCATACAATTCTCGCCTTTACTGCGTAAGAATAGAACAGTTACAAACTGCATTCAAAATTTGGTTGAAAATATAAAGTGGGCGTCAATATAATAAATTTTAAATCCATTAGTAGTAGTACACATGTTCCTCTCTGTTCCACAGTCCATTTAACTTTACGAGGTTCAAATTCGTTGAATTGCTACCGACACGATTTGAAAATTACCCCCAGTGTTTTGATAATTGATTTTTGAGCCAAAACTGTTAGTAGAATTTTAGGGTTTTTTTAAAGTGCATAAAATTTTTGTCGTTGTAATATTGATATTTTTCTTTTATATTCATTCGTTTCATAAGTTTAAGACTAAAACGTATTAATTTAAATCAAATTTAAAAGATTTTTTTATGAAGCTATAGATTTATTAACAGAATTTATTTTCTCTAACTTAACCCTCCATAATCTGCACAAAAAGATTCTTACCCAAAAATATAATTTAATAAAAAAAAAGCTAATACACTCAACAAAACCCGTTTATCCATATAAATCCAATAAACACATTTAACGGTTCCACACTCAATAATTTTGTTTTTCCCTCGGGTCACTCCAATTTTGGTAATATCCTCGCGTCAAAACTCGATTTACGTAAAAAATGTTTTCTCTCCCCCACACAAAATCATCCGAGTGTGTTGAGCATTAACGACATTGCTTAACCCCTTTCTGCTGTGGGTAGTATTTTACCCGTAACTGGTAAGTGGAGGGTAAAACATACCTATTTGTGAAAACTATATTTTGTTTAGGCGTGTGATTTTGATAAGTGACAAGTACAATACTACATCAACAACTACATGTATACCAATGTGGCTTTGTACATTATATATAGCTCTATAATCGCGATATATAGTGTTCATAATAAGGATTCAATTAGCCTAGCTTTTTCATATTTTGGGATTGGTTTCCAGTTAAGTCACATACAGCATTTTACATTTATCGAATGGCTATCTGCGGCCTCCATAACTCAGTTAATACGAAATCAAAATCAAAATCAAAAATCAAAAGTCATTTATTCAAACTAGGCTGAGAGTCAGCACTTTTTGAACATCAAAGTTACACAAGACAGCCCCCCCAAAACGCCCGCCCTTCGACACTTCCTAGTGCTTTAGCTGGGAAGAAGAAGTGGCGGAACAAACTCCCCAGCAGCACAGCTGCCTGTTAAGTTAGAAGAACTTGATTCTATACAATACTGTGTAAGTAATTAATATTATAAAACAAAACATACATTATTCACATATGTCAGCTAGCACACGCCAATAGCCTCCAGGCATAAAGGGCGTGCCCGCTTACATATTCAACGATGCAAATTGATACATACAGCTAAGTTGAAGTTACAATAGTTAAACTAAGGACCTCCGGACCAAAATAAAATAACAGTTAATACAAGTAACAATAACAAAAACTATGGTCAGCAAGACGACCAGTCACCACAAACAGCACCCGTTCACGAGCATAACGCAAAGGTCAGCCATTACCCCCCTCGCCATATTTGAGGGAAGGTGGTAACCCGACCCCCGACGCTACCGCAAGCAGTGACATCTAAGGGAGCATGACGAACTTGCTGCCGGTTGGTGAGACAAGAATATTATGAACAGCTGACGAGGTCGCTGGCTAACTACATGTTACAATACAACTCATTTACAATAATTGTAATGAGTAGATTATGTCCACAATAAATGAAATTAAAAGAAAATAAAATAAATTAACAAAATCAGTCACATAAAAAACAATTATATGAACTACCCATATAAACTGTCGGTAGGAAAACTAATTCTGGATTGAAAGAACATAAACATTGTCTTGAGTTAATCACAGCGACCAGCTATTCTTATCGTTTAAGTAGTCGTTGATAGAATAGTATGCCTTTGAACAAAGGTTGGATTTTACTTTAGCTTTAAACTCATTAAACTGCAAATCTAGCAAAGCAGAGGGAAGTTTGTTATAAAAGGTAATACCAAGACCAACAAAAGAATTATGAACCTTATGAAGCCGGTGAAAGGGGGCTCGTAGTTTGTCCTTATTTCTAGTATTAATATTATGAAAATCACTGTTTTTAGTGTACAAGTGTATATTTTGCCTAATATATAAGATGTTGGCGAAGATGAATTGTGATGCCACCGTAAGAATACCAATATCTTTAAACAAATCTCTCAGAGAAACTCTAGCACCTAGTTGGTAAATCGCTCGAACAGCTCGTTTTTGAAGAACAAAAATATTTTGAATGTCCGTGGCTTTGCCCCACAGCAGAATGCCGTAGGACATTATGCTATGAAAATAACTAAAATAGACTAGTCGAGCTGTATCAACGTGTACTGTCTAACTTTCCTTACGGCGTAGGCGGCCGAACTGAGCCTTCCCGCTAGGCTCGATATATGTGATCCCCACTGAAGTTTGGCGTCTACTGTTATGCCCAGAAAAACTGCCGAGTTAACAGTTTCAAGCACCTCATTATTTAAAACGACATTGGGTCCCAGGTTCCTAACATTCGGTAAGGCAAACTTTATACATACCTCTTGATAAGACTGGTTTCCAGATTTTTGACCTTTAGATTACCCGTAATAACTGTCAAAGATCTACAAATGACAGCCGGGCTTAACGTGGTTTCCGAAACATGGAGTGGTCCCTATATATAATTGATAGTTTTCCTACTAAAGAGTTTTCTACTCTTTTCCATACTTTAATATATTTTGTTCATTCCGTGTTCGAAAAAACAATACCCATTGGTTGTAATTTGCAAAAAAAATCCTAATGATAAAAGCAAGCAAATATCTTTACAATGAACAGCTGATACAAAATCAATAATAAAAATTGAAAGAAACCCCTTTCTATAATGACATCGAATACCCATATATCTTTTTTGTCAATTGTCACATTGATGATAAATAGTTTTCTTCTCTCTTTGTCAAAAAGATTGTTTGCGGCGAAATTACGGTTGGGTTAATTTCTAATATGCCTTTTCAAATACGTCATTAATAAAAGTAATGGCTACACCCTTTAGATTTGTTTGGGGTGAATAAATATTTCTTTTAAACCTTTTCGAGAGTTTCATTTGTCATTATTATAAGACATAAGTAACAGAGTTACAAGTAATAGGGTTCTAGAAGCGTTTATATGTAAATGTTTTATAAGGCTGGCAAATAAGCCAACGGTACTCGATTCTGACGTACAAAATCAAATTAATAGTTTTGTATCAAATTAGCGACACTGTAAAAAAAATAAACTGATTACAAATACCTCTACTACTGCTAATTGTAATATTAAAAATTGTTAGAGTAAGCTGCTCATTAAAATACTGTGAAATAGGTACATACAATGTCTATATTACTTGCATTTTTGTTTAAAAAAAATATTAAAAGAAATAATAAATAGATAAGTTCTCAAACATTTTATTTTACAAGCAGTAGTAATAAATTTTACTTCCTATTGACAGATCTATGCACCCACATTTGAACGCTTGTTAGTGAAAACACATAAATATATCAAACTATGAGTAGCCAAAACAAAATGGCGAGAATTTTCAAAAATTGACCCTTTGTTTCGCCCGGAACGAATTCTATCGCATTCACACTTGAACCGGACGGAATGTCCTTAAAATACATTGTCCGTGAATTCTAGGGTCATTGCGACCCGTCACACCTCATTTTAGTGTTAACAATGACATTCTTGTTAAAGCGTAGAGTTTTGAATTTAGAAGTTATTTGTTTTCAATATTCTTTGACTACAGGCGGGTTTTTGATATTTAATATAACTTTATTTATAGATATTTTTTACATAGGTGAACTGGGTTTGTTTATTTATTTATTTTTACTGCTTTATTTGCTTTGTTTTTTTTTTTTGCCTAAAATGCATTTTTTATCATAGGAAAGTTTCCTACTTAGATTTTCGCCCATGTCTTATTAAATCATCACCTAACCCCAAAAATCTTACATTACTACAATTATAAAATAATGCAAAATATGTCACGAATTCAAATCCCACTCCGCCCAGTCCACTACAGAGTCCAAAAGATTAAATCTTTACACAACATTTGTTAATTGATGTGGTCACACTTCTATTAAGACATTGTTGCGATGTAAATCTGGCTACCACGTGTGGTCATTTTGACCGACACGCTCAATATTGGTAATTTAAAAGCATGTTGCATTTCGAGGGTTAGTGGATTTATGACTGTTTTGTGGTGGATATGGATATTTTGATTTTAGTGTTATTGAAGTTATAGTGTGAGTGAAGGATACCTATATTTTAGGATTTATCTTTAGTCAGATGTTCAGTTTTAATAAAATAATTTGCCAACTCAATTCTAAATTGTTTATTTGTGTGTATTTTGTGATTTATGTATAATTCTTTAAGTGGCAAATTCACCATACTAATAGATATTTAAGTTAGTAGTACGTAACATGATATTAGTGAATAAGTCATTGGAATACCTTATATAAATAAATGTTTTAAGAATTGGATGGGTATAACCCTTTAAATGGTTCCCTAAGTCTAGTGTTTCTTTATGTAATTTAATTTTTTTCCATAAAACTAACAATACTTTAAGAGAGCTGATTCATTTTACCCATTTCTTAAACGAAAAACTTATGTCTAGAAAAATGAATAGATCGTTTCGATATCACCCTCTGTAACAATCTTAACCAGTCAATTACCGTAATTACAGACACAATTAAAAAACCATTATGTCTGTACCAAATGTGGTATCTCAGGGACTTAGAGGTTAATTAATAGACTTTTAAAAGTAATTAAAACAGTTTATCAATTCAAAATTACAACGAAAAACTGCGTGCAGCAGGAAAAGGGTTAGAGTAATTAACACTAATTAATTAAGTCTTATCAACCCTAAAATGATGTGTACATGACATTTATTATCTGATGTGTGTATTAATTTTTATATCATCTGCTAATCAGTTCATTAAATTGATGTCACGATGATTTTATCGGTAAAATGTTTTACATGTAATGAGTTAATTAACTGAGCTGTTTTACATCATAATTTACGTTTTTTTACCAATTTACTGTATTGTCATTATATATAGTAACCGCCACGACCAAATACACGAAATCGTCCTACGTTCGATCCCTGTTTTAGTCATTTTTTACTTTATCTCATCCTGTATTTCTGTCCATCATCCTCATCATTATCATTTCAGCCGAAAGACATCCACTGCTGGATATAGGCCTTTCCTGAGCTCCGCCACGTCGACCGGTTCCACAGCCAACGGATTCCTGTGGCCTTTGCAAACTCATCGGTCCACCTTGTGGGAGGTCTTCCTACTCTACGTCTTCCGGTACGCGGTCAACGCCCGAACCTTCCCATCGGCCAGCTGTTCTGCGAGCAATAGTCCCTGCCCGTAAAAATTTAGCAATTCTTGGAGCTATGTCGGGGTGGCCAACCGGTCGATCGCGATCGACCGGTCGATCGCGACTATTAGTCCAGTCGATCGTGGCAAGGCAAAAAATATAAATAAGTAGACCAGACTATATATGTTTATTAAACATCATCAACTCAGACTTCCATTCCAAAGCATTAAGTAAGTTTAAGGAAACAATCTCACATGTGATATAAAAAGAAACTCCTAAGACTGATCAATAAAAAATACTACATAATTGTGTACTAAACTATGCTGTTTCATTTAAGATTTCAAGAAGTATGTAATTGGTAGATCGCACAGGGTTTCGTTAGTAAACAGTAGATCTTATGTCTAATCAAGTTGGCCACCTCTGGTCTACAACAACATTATTAATAGTAACTTTTTACATTTTCGTGTTACCAAAATGCAAAAAAAAATACATCTATTACAACACTCAACACCAAAAACTATAAAAGCGAATACAATCAATACTTAAACCATTTATTTAAAAAAAAAAAAAACACGGCACTTTATAGCAAACAAACTCTATTAACGTCAATAATCATTGTTAAAATGACGTCAACTGTAAAATATGACGTAAATTTGACACTTCAAACTTTGACCAGTTTTCAATGACACGCGGCAGAAATCGGTACTAAAGTATAAATGTACTGGAATTTGATCTTCGCCTTGACAAGTAGCGCCCCACGGAATTTCAAGATTCATTGGTCGTGTGACTGTCAAATAACAATTGACAAGAACTTAATGGTTTGTCAAAACAGATGATCTGTTAATGATTTTAGATTTGAGAAGAATATTGGTTTTGTAAGATTTATGGTGTGATAATAGTGTTTGTGACATTCTCATAGTTTTATGATTGAGTTTAGAGTTTTGTTGGTAGCGTTCATTATGTGAGAGGTCTTGTTTAGTCATGAAATTGAAATAATTATATTGTATGTTTGTAATGTATGTGTGTTTATCACAATAAAATGATAAACGTTCAGCTATCAAACATCTTTTTTTATATTGTCTCGCTTAGACTAGTGGTCGCAAGCGCTATTGCTGAATATGAGGTCCTGGGTTTGATTTTCGGGTATTTATGCCCGGTTGATGATAACAGGCTTGCCTCCTATTACACTGACGTAATGTGGGTCAACCTCTGCCTAACCCTTCGGGGTGCGTGATGAAGCGTGATGTTATGTTACATAGTTGGTCGTAATTTTTTATTTTATAAATAATGTTTAAAAAGTTGAGTCAATGACAGTACTCAAAAGACACTCTTACCTCATCCAATTAAACAAATAAACAGAAAATATTTTATATTTTTCCCAATAAAAATGGTCCACTATTATTGTAGTGGAAAACGTCACCATAAAAGTTTAAGTAGTTCGGACTCAGTCGAAAATATGAAGGATACAGATCGTAAACGCGGGTAAATAATACAAAATACAATAAGTGCCAATATTGGAGACGGAAAGCGTTCGCGTTAGCTCAAGCTTAGGACACACTGAGGGAAAATTTAGAAAGAAATAGAAAAAAAGACAGTAATATGTTGATAAAAAAATAATAATTTCCAAACTGAAATAGTAAAGGAAAATAGATTACATAATAAAAATAGTCGCTGGCACGTCGTGACTGCGACAAGAAGGCTTCCACTTAGCATAATGCTATGCTATTACCAACAGCACAGCAAATGTGGCGCGACTTGTATATATGCTAATACAATCGAACAGTTTGTTAGACAAGGTAAATTATTAAAGATATGCTATCTTACTGTTGAACAAATAAGATCTATTTTTTTCTTATTACAAAGCTAAGGTTTCTCACGAAACTGGGGCAGTTATTTTGACAGCTGTCATGAAAACTACAGTGGCTGTTTGACATTGTGTGCAAAAAACACTCTATGCATAACATCAAAATCACTGTATAATGGCTTTCTCACCGAGAGTAGGCCTATTTCTCAGCAGAGGAAACAATATAGGCTTCACATGATGTGGTGACCACCGTAGTCTAATAAAACTCTAGCTTGAGGCGTACTTGAAGTAACTCAAACCTTTCAAATACTAGAGGTGGAAATTGACCCCATAATGTTTTTGAATCACAAGTAATATTTTTCTTTTCATAATTTTCATTTAGCTCTTGATGATGATTTTTAGACCATTTGCTTACAACTTTTAATACACTCATTGTGTCACAACTCTAAAGGCTCGTTGTCACTACTAGGCGTCATAAGGGCGCGTCCACACTCGTAGCACCGCAGCGAGTCCCGATCGTAAACATTTACGATCAACGGGGGATTAAACGCAGCGTTCGTGACGTTTGCTTTTATTAAAAAACAACTAGGTATCTATTGTTGTTACAATAGATACCTAGTTGTTGTCGTTTGAAGGTATACTTCGTGGTTTAATTTTCTTTGCAGTTGCATTACAAGAAAATGTTTCCGTTGTTTTCCCATTAAGCGTTCTGGCTTTGTCTTTATTGATATGTATGCAGATACAATTTTGGTTGACTTAACATTTACACTGAATGGAATTCATCCATAATATTCAGTCACTTGGTAGTCAAGTATACACCTATATTTTTAGACATACAATGTTGTCTATTTCTAATTCATTTTCTTTCGTTATAAGACCTTTTGAATGTCTTAAGTTACACAGTTCGACATAAGCAATTGTCTTTCTATTGTGTTTCCAATTACGGCATTCGATGAGTTAACTGTGTGTATTCTAACTTGTGCCAAAAAATGTTCTTTCGCTACTAAATATATCTCTTTACTCTTAATTATTATCACTTGATCAATCTTCAAGCAAATATTTACTACTATTAAAACAATTTCTCGTCATAGAGAGGCCAGTATTGTTTGTACATAAACAAACCTTATTGCCTCAGTATGTGAAAGCGACATAATCCAAATTCTCACACCTCGCTAATTATATTTCGTACCGGACACGGTGACCGACGCGGAATCGGATTATTGACCGCAGCAGTGGTCAATCTGCACACAGCTTTATAATAGGATAGAGATGTACATGCTGTGACAATGAAATGCATGATAATTGATGTCAATTGAAATACTGATATTGTTGGACATGACTTGACAAGAGGTCTACCACTCTCAATAAGTTCTGACAAAGTTATCGACGTTTTAAACTAAGTTGTTACCTTTCCTATTCATCAGAAATGCTATGTGATTTTTTTATTTCCTGTCATTCATCGAAGTAATTTTCGAATGATTATTAAGACCCTTCTCAAGATTTCTTTAGGTTATTCTATTTGACACAGAAAAAGAAAAAAACTAATGATTTCTACCCCTAAAAAGTGGATGCCGGAAAAATAAAAAACACGGGTTCAATATTTTTTAAGTGTTATATCGATGTGCAAAGTTTCATTCTGATCGGTGGGTGGCAGTTGGGTAGGGTTACTTGTTAGTGTTATTTCACTTTAAATAGTTTATTTATTTCATAAAAACATATACAATATATTAATTATTAATTAATATTTATTACATTATATACAGCCTATTTTCATAATTAAATTCCTTACTTTAATTTTGACTTCATACTTTGCAAAAAGTGTATGAGAGTAAATGTAAACAAAAGTTATATTGACACAATGGTTTTTGTGCTCTACGGGAAACTTAATATAGCTGAAAGAGTAATAAACATGGCCGCCAGACAGCAACAACACGTTCAGATTTGGTATGTGTTGTCGGTCATATAGTCCGACAAGGCCTGAATGGCACAAAAAGTGTCGGACACATAGTCCTACATGGCAGTTAACGTTTTAAAATAAAAATAAATTTAAAAAGTGTTAGGTGTGAAGTCAGAAACTAGCATTACAGTGTGCTTCGCGGCTGCGACAATAAGACCCAGTTCCATTATGGCATACGTTCCAGCCATATGGTCTCGTCTTGGCAAAATTTTACATGAAAATGTTTTTGGCGGGATATACCTAATATCCCACGTTCATTAACAAAGTATGTCTAAATCCCCGGACAACTGACCACCGGTCAGGTTCAACGTCAAAGGGTTGTTAACATAAATCGTATTTGGACGCTTCATTTGGTCAGATTACGGTAATATTATTTGTATACCGTGGGATAGTTTGTTCTGTTTATTTAATAATTTTACATAGTACTGCAAGTATTTGCACTGTAGTAAATAGCTTTGTGAGGGAGCTTGTTAGAAGAAATACTAAAGGGGGAAGGGCCATGGTATTCAAACAATTTCCTTATGTTTTTGCAATTAGCAGGTCACTGTATGTTAAACAAAATATAATTTGCGAACTTAACCCATATTTACAGAATTATAATAATTAAAAATCATCAATACTCCTTGAAGTCCATTGAATCTCATTGATGAACTCATATATCGCACACCTAGATCTAAAGTAAGATAACTCAAAAATTGTAAATTTTGAGTTATCATTGTATTCATATGCTCGATAACCCTACGCAGCTATCCAACTTAACAGGTTCAATAAAAACTTGAAAGATTCGTCGCTAGATGGCATTAGTCCTCTTTTGTTCAATCAACGCATGTCACCCCCCTCCCGCTTAAACAAATAATACAATGATAACTCAAAATTCATAATTTTTGAGTTGCCTTACTTTAGATCTAGGTGTGCGATATGTAATCTCCTTGAATTACTTTTTATGGAAAAGTCGTAAGAAAATTTTAATTTCCGGGGCTACTCTGGGGCTTTTTTTCTAAGGAAGTGTATATGACGAAAAAAACATGATTTTATTTTTCCGAGCCACAAAAAAACTTGAAAATACTATTTGATTAAGGGAAATAATAATGGTTCCGAAAAACAAATTAATCTCCAGCGATCTGTGGCCGACTATTATTCTAATTAACCAGCGTTATAATGAATTACCGACAAAAAACCCAAAACATAAACGAAAAAAAATATCGAATTTAACAACAAATAAGACTGCCTCGTTGGTCTAGTGGTAGCATGCGCTACTGCTGAGCATGAGGTACTGGGTTCGATTCCCAGGTCGGACAAAGTGTTATTGGGTTTTTCCATCTCGAATTTCTCTGTAGCAGCCCGGAGTCTGGATTGGTGCCCGGTGGATGGCAATGGGCTCGCCCCCTATTACATATGGGACTTAAACATAACTGGCGAAATGTGGGTGTACTAAAAGGTACACCTCTGCCTAACCCTTCGGGGAAACAAGGCGTGATGTTATGTTATGTAAGAGCATGTTCAAATTACATTTTCTCCTAAAAATAAATGGATCTTCGAATAACAAAACTAAACTTCCGGATAGAATACTAAACCTCCGACCAAATTACTAAGTTACCGACAACAGAGGTTTTGTCAAAATAATCATATTTTTAACACTTGCATGCACTGTTTTAATTTCTATTGTTGGTTATCAAAACAATTTTTTAACTCTCAATAATGATGAAAATACGGTACTTCCTTTCTTCTCCTAAAATTGTTGTCCGAAAATCATTTTCCGTAACACGTTAGCCGTAAACGTCAGGTACCATAATATTCGAAAAATCTAAATTTTGTTTTACATAATGATCATTGCTTCTAAAACTATTCTGTCATAATATCAAATACTATAATCATTAAGTCTCCTAATTTGCATGTTATAAAGTCATATTTCCTAAGTATTTTATTATATAAAGTGTATCTTGCCGAATGTTCATTTATAATAAAATTGTTAGTTGTAAAAAGTTGCTACAAGTTAGGTTTTTGTGACAGAAACGAATCGCTGTAAATCCGACTCCACGTAGTCTTGTCTGCCCTACCCCTAGAGTATAATTTAGAATCGCGTAGGCGCGGAGGGGCGAGGTGGCCCGCGAGCTGAGGAGCAGGTGGTTGTAACGCTCGCCGCCGCAGCTGAAGCTGGCTGGCAAAGCCGGCCAGCAAGACGAAGCTGCGGTGGTGATCGTTAAACCATCTGCGACGATAAGCTCGCGTGGGACCGTCGGCGTCGGAGCCCCGCAGCGCCGCAGCCGTGACAGAAACCATGCCTGCTGCATGCTTGCTTGCATGCTGTTGTAACTTTTTAACGCCTACCGATATCGAAGCATACCCGTGGTAAGTAAAAGTAAAAGTTATTGTTACAAGAACATTTTTATATTTTTTATAAATTTCTGTATAACCACTCAGAATAATATTTTCAATATAATGTTACAGTTAAAATAGCACCACAGTCTATGAAATATGAAAGGTAATTTATGAATTAATAGTAGGCAAGTAAATATAACAATTACAAAGCTTAGTTTTCAGTAGAACGTAACTTATGCTGGTAGAAAAGTATTATAGCAGTAAACAGTCATGATTATTTTTCAAAGATTTCAGTATCTCATTCGGTCATTTCGTCATTTATATTCGGATAAAAGTAGTCAGAAAGTTAGTATTTTAGCTAGTAGATTTAATATTTTGAGTAAGGACAATTCTTCTTTTTTTGTCGGAGCTTTTATTATTACCCTTTAAATAACATAACATGAAGCCTTGTTTCATGGAACGGTTGAGCAGAGGTGTATTGTATACTCACATTATGCCTGTTACTTTTAAGTTATAAGGAACGAGCCTGTTGTTGCTGTGTAAATACGAGTATGTTTGTGAACTGTGGTCTCAACCTGACCTGCAAACTGCAAAAAAACGTAAGAAAAAATAAATTTGTCAGACTGCCCTGGCGCTTCCCTCTTAATTTAAATATTTTGAGAATATCATCCAAGTATACATAATAAAGTTATAGTTAACAGAGAAAATATAAAATAAAACAATCGAAGAAACTTCATTCCAAATTGGTCCAAAAATCGTTCTGATACCGTCAGCACTTCCTCAAAATATTTTCATTACCATAAGTTATAATTTTATCCCCTCTTACTCCATTACATTCGAGTGTTTATTTCATCGGTAGGAACGCGTCTCCTAAATAATTGTGAGATAACAGAACCCGGTATCGCTAACAGTTACTCTGGCGATAAAAGCATAAGGTGGAAACTGTGGGGACGTTGGAACAGTATGGATAAGGGGGAACAAAGAAATTGAAAAAAAAAACGAACTTATCAAAAAATTTAGTCTAACCCACAGCTCAGAAATGAAGCGATTCGCAAAGTGAAAACTAAAAACATTATTCAATCAAAAACATATTTAATTCTTTTTTATAATATTTGTACACCACACAATTAACACCAGTAAATAATAAGTCCTGTACTTAGTCGCTTTTTTTGTGGGTGGAAAATCTTCAAATGACGTCTCCCGCTCTGGGTAGAGCGGGAAGGTGTGTCAGACTTTTACTGACTAAAACCCACCCGTGTTCCTTCAGTTCCGTATATGCCAGGGCAGCGGTATCTCTTTCGAACAAATGTCGCGATCCTGGCAGAACTCTAGTTTATGCCTGAGTTAATACAAGGTACAAGGGATATCAGCGCTCAAATTTAAGCCAGTTCATCATCAGCCCTTGTCATTTTTTACTTGGGTTCGGGAAACGCGTTTTATTTTTCCATTCCACCCTTCAACCAGTTCATCATCATCATTTCAGCCGAAAAACGTCCACTGCTGCACATGGGCCTCTTCCAAAGCTCCGCCACTTCGACCGGATCTGTACTTCTCCCATGCAGCGTATTCTTGCGGCTTTCACAAGCACATCGATTCACCTTGTATGAGGCCTTCTGAGGGAACTCTACGTCTTCCGGTACGCGGTCGCTACTCCTGAACTATCGACTGGTTATAAAATTATTATACATTGACCGAGTAGATATTGCACTTTTGTATGGAACCACGTATTTTTTGCATTTACATACATCAACCTTTTTCATAACTTTGTTGCATACAATTCAAAATTTCCTAATTTGTGACAATTTTCTAATGCGTATTTCTGGAATTGTTGATTCACTCACCTATAAATTAACTTATAGCGAGTCACGTAAAAAACGTAATATATTTTTTAAAGTGCAGATTCGCCCAATCCGGGCGAGTAAATTCGTAGAAATCGACTACAATTTTGGAAGTTTATTCCAAAATCTAAAAGTATAAAAGCATATCCACACTACACCAATCGTCTTACTAAAAGCAAACCGCCCGTCGAAACTAAGAAAATATTGGATAGAGATTAGGCCATATACTTTTATTGGGTTTTTCACTATATTTATTTTACGTTCCTTCCGATTGTGGCAGGGAGAAGTAAAGGAACGTATCTACCACTTGAAAATAAATCTCTTTGTTTGTTAACACATTTTTTTTCGTACAAAATGTATTGGGGGAGTTTTTTTTTCGTAAATAGAGAGGTTCTCGGTGATAACGTTAGGCTTAATTTATCGTGGAATTTGTGGAGGATTGTATTTTTCCGAGTGCTTTGTCATATTATTTTGATGTTCTTTTAGTTTCTTTGTGTTGGTTTACCGAGTTTGAGTCGAATTGCTTCCGTTTTGCTCAATGCTTCTGCGGGATAATTGCGTATCTACTATCAATTGCAGTGACTTTTTTGACAATACAATATTATTCATAGCATTATTAATTTCGTCTAGGAGAATAAAATGAAGTCAAAAGCTTCTGATTGTGATAAAAAGTATGTTCCGAAATAAGTGCGTTTATGAGTAATTGTGTAAAAATCTAATTGGTACGTCTACGTTATCGATAACTGTGTTAGCGTACTGTAATGGTATCCAATTATTGGACCAGATAGGTTCAAAGAAAAAGTTATACTCATAAGATTTATTCGTAGGTTATAAGTACGCACGGCGACAAATCAAGCTATATATTTCCAATATAAGCTGACTCCTCCTGATACGAAACTGGAAATGTAGAGCTTGATAAGTAGCCGTGGTTGGGAGGTAAAAATACATAAATGTCCAGGATATATCTGCTGCTAAAAGTGGCGTACGAATACCATAATTCACATATTTAAGTAGACTAGTGATCGCCCATTGGTCGAAATTCGACCGTACTTCATTTGAATAGAAATACATTATTATGCAAAAATATGTTATAATAAATATAAAAAAATAATATGGTTATATTTGACATTCAGTAACACTATAGACAAATTGTTGACGCTGTACTACTGTGGAGAGGGTTCGCTGGCGGGATGGTGATAGCCAGGACCAGGACGTAGGTGTAATGAGTAAAGAATACTTCTTCAGGATTCTCTTCTTTATTTTCTTATACTTCTTAACTGCTGGATATGGACTGAATTATCACAGAAAGCTCTGTTTTTATATAATTTTCCCTATTATTTTTAATTAATTATGACAGTTCAAAATGTCATAATTATAACCAGGTTGTATAATCTATGACCAGCCTTTACAATCGTGAGGCATACAACCTCTACAGTTTGCACTCGACACTAAGTTTTGTATGGGAAACTTACTAATGCCATACTTGACACTCCCCATAAAACCACAAAAAATATTTCTTTTTCTAAACTAAATTCCTATCGTTGCTAATACAAATAATATTAAAGACAAATATTCTCGAAATGATCATAGATTTTAAAAATGAAGTAGGTTATATATCTATAAAATTAATTTATTACCTATGGTTATACTTGACAGTCAGTAAGACTATAGACAAAATATTAAAGACAGATATTCTGCATGTGTGTATTAAGTACACGGTAATGAATAGTAGTGTGTGTAACGTGTTATTTATTGAAAATAATGTATTTTCAAGCATAATTTTAAAAAAAAATGAGCATTCGTCACTTCTTCTCTGTATAAAGTATAAGTGTGCGAAATTTCATACTCCTCCGTCCGCCCAATGTCCGTAAAAAGGGATCCAAAGTTTTCGCTTCACGTATTAATATAATAATATAAATATAACTTATACTTCAGATACTCCAATAAGCAATATAAAATAAAAACACAAAGACAACATTTACATAAATTATTAAACGTTTACCTATTTGAAGCAATTGTTGGAATACTACGCACTGTCTGGAATGTGGTCGTTTCTGACACTGAAAATTCAAGTCTGGTCGAAATAAAATGTCTCCAATATTTTCGCAGAAGATAACCTTCCTGTTTGTTAACGAAGTACGTACAAGGTAATTGATGGATATCCAAACCATTTGAAAATGAACATGCAATACACAAAACTAAACAAAAACAACGCTTTCCCCAATTAACTTCCCCATAATTTTAAACACCAATCAACCCATTTCCCGAACACATCACCAAAATTTCCATTAAAAAAATTACAAACACACAACAATGGAATAATAACAATATCTTCACCGGAAGCCGTCCAGCCGCAGTGATCTTGCAGCGTCGTAAAAATTTACGATAACGTCGCACGCGCGGGTAATGTCACCGCGTCCCCCGAATGATGGCGCATCATGTTTATGATGTCCGAATATTTATTGGGAGACGCCCTTCAGTGAGATTTGCAATGTACATACAGTTGTTGGTTTTGATGGAATTGTGAGCAAAATTCTCACGAATTCTTAAAACTATGTAACTTGATTTCAAGCCACTGTTTAGTTAGACTAAACAGCGGTCTCTATTGCATTGTTAAAGAAAAAACGATATTTGCTGCTAATTGAATTTTAATCATATTTATTTTAGGCTGGTTATGGGGCCTAAATTGTGATAGAAATATAGTTCTTTACTAATATGATTTATTTATTTCCAAATTATTGTTTTGCCTTATTGAACAGGCGGTGAAATTCGACGAGTTCTTTGAAAGATTTTTTAATAAAACATTTGGAGCAATTGTTTCTTCAAAATCCTTCAGATTGACATTGAAAGTGTGTGTGTCAATTGGGGTGCTGACCATCTGAAGGCCAATTCTCGTAATAAAAAACGTTAAAAATATAGTTGCAGTTTCATATCATCTCGGCGACCATCACGTATCACTCGAGGTATTTTTGACACATTGAGACTGATATCAAACTGTGAACTTTCTTAAAATAACGAAAATTGTCTCTCCGATCGACATTTTGCAGTCTCATTATCTGTCTACATACTTCCAACTATAAAAGGGTCAATTTCCAGTTTAACCGGATGGTTCTGATTACGAGTATTTTACATGGAAGCGACTGCCTATCTGACCTCCTCAACCAAGTCACTGGGTAATACGACACCTCTTGCTGAGACTGGTTGTACAATTTTTGGACTACTGACTACCATATTTTGTAGTCTGCCAACCGTAATTCTTATTTCCCCAACCAAAGTCAATATAGTCTTATGTCTATATCGAAACGCTGTAGTGACGTTGTAAACGGACACTTACTATTTATCACCAATAAATATCATACGCGTCTCCCGCGTAAATTAATTCGAGCGCGTGTTCGCTTTCGCACGAAATTTTATGACTGTGTCATTCGCGACAGTGTGAATGTACCATTATGATATTTCGACGTGTGAATGTGAAATAGTATCTGCTGATTGGTTTAAGTCATAACGTCGTAATAGACTAGTCTACTTATAACAATAAAAACAAATAATTACATCTGTAAAACAAAGTACCTACCTAATTATATTCTGCTCTATTAGGAATAGTAGTAGTACCATCTATTTTTGTGTTCTTTTTTTATTTAACAATTTTTTGTTTGACGATGTGACAATAAGACCTTTTTTCTCTTAAATTTTGGAATACCTATAGTTTTAATACCTGATTGAGATGGCACTCGGGTTTCTCCATATCAAGTAATCGAATCTGTTTAAATTCTGACCAGACACGTAGCGAAAATATGACATAATTACAATGCCTTTATTTTTGACAATTCGACAGTACTCATTGCCACACGCTTGCCAATCCATACGTTAGGTATCGCAGTCCCTTGCTGGCCTCTTCCACAATTCCCACAACACCATGTCCTCCGCTTTCCGCATCGAGTATGTCCCAGCCACGTTCTTGAGCTAGTTGGTTTATTTAGCTAGATGGCGTCCCACACTACGCCTGCCGATACGCGGTCTGCCCTGCAAGACTCGTCCACTCCACTGGCCATCCTCTGTCGGTTAGGTTTAAACAAATCAATTCTATAAAGCAATTGAAGGAATATCAAACTAGGTCATCGTACCATACTAATGAAAATCGCGACCATGCGTGCAATCCTATTGTGAACGCCAAGAATATCAATTGTCGGCACATGTTGACTTACTTCAAGTACCTACTACTAAAACGATGGTGCAGCTCTTAAAACAGTGAAGGAAAAAATCGTGACGAAACTGACAAACAAAAGTTCGAAGACATGCGACATCTACCAATCCACACTGGGCCCGCATGGTGGATTATGGCCCATTTTTTGTGTGGGAAATCATCAAATGACGTCTCCCATTCTGAGCGGAGCGGGAAGGCGTGTCAGACTTTTACTGACTAAAACCCACCCGTGTTCCTTCAGTTGCCTATATGCCAGGGCCACGGTAACTCTTTCGAATAAATCTCGAAACCCTGGTAGAGAGGAGGCCTGGTTCCCAACCATGGGAACATTACAAGCTGCTGATGAATAACGATGACATGACCTGCTTCTATGTATGTTTTGTTCCATGGACTATAAATAATAAAAATAAGTACTCTTGGTAGTCACTCGGATGATATAGCTAGAAAGAGTCAAAACTATCATTTTTCACACAGTTTAGTCATTGTTTCTGTGGTCTTTTATAGGCATCCACATTCATACTTAAAAATCTTCTCACGACAAAAAAATAGAACCACGCTATGTACCTTTACTTACATACATTATGTCCAGTTTTTGAGGTCAACCAAAACTTTATTGGAAAGATAAACCCCAGGAAAGAATACTTCAGAAACCACGAGCAGTTTATGCCCATCAAAACAATTGCTACATTCAGACTATACAATAAAAGGAACAATCTTCCCATGAAACCTGTGAATAACCCGTTGAAGACCAATCTAATCCAATTTGCAGCCCCGTGTCGCAAATTGAAACCCCATGCAAGACCAACTAATGGGTTGAGCCGTACAGTGGCCAAATGATGACGTAATTAGATTACCTACGTCATAGTTCCACCGTGAAATGTTTAGGGTTATGGAAAGTGTTATGACTTCGTGGTCATCTGGTTAGAAAGGTTCTTTAGTTATTTGATACTGGTTAGAGAACTCTTATCGTTGAAAAGTGGGAACGACAGAACTAAAAATTTTAAAGATTCTTTGGGACAACACAATCTGCCAGGGTTGCGAGATTTGTTGGAAAGAGTTACCGTGGCCCTGGCATATAAGCAACTGAAAGAACACGGGTGGGTTTTAGTCAGTAAAAGTCCGACACGCCCTTCCGCTCCACCCAGAGCGGGAGAGGAAATTTGATGATTTCCCACAAAAAAAAAGGACACCACAATGTTTTTAATCATAACCATACCACATCTTGACAGTTAGTAGACTGATAAGAAGGGTTTTTGTTTTATTTTTATCCGACTCACCACTGTCAATATATATTTTTATTGTTTCTTTGGTCTAGTGGTAGCAGTGCTACTGCTGAGCATGAAGTCCTGGGTTCAATTCCCATATCTGGCAAAGTGTTATTGGGTTTATCTATCTGAAATTTCTCAGTAGCAGCCCGGAGTCTGGATTTGTGCCCAGTTGATGGCAATAGGCTCGCTTCCTATTACATGGGACTTAAACATAACAGGCGAAATGTGGGTATACTATAGGTATACCTCTGTTTAACTCTTCGAGGAAACAAGGCGTGATGTTAAGTATTTTTATGATCCGTCGAAGCAAAAAGGAGGGTTATGATTTTGACCGTAATAGATGTATATGTATACATAAATATGTACATATGTTCACGTATTCCCTTATAACACTTAACGATACCTAATTTTTAACAAATTAGCTATCGTTGGAACCGTCTTGTTCTTTTTCTGGTCAAGGGATTTTTGAAATCACATTAGAAATAACACTGTCTTGAGGACTTATATATAGCGACAAATATTTTTTGATTGACACTATTAACCAAGGTAAAATATTTTACACCACCGAATAAAACAAATTAACAAGGACAAAACGATTACCATAAAAACTGTGCCATATGTGTCCTGAAATTATGTGTTAGACACGTAACACAATCCGGCCCGGTTTGTCACGTTATCTACTAATTACTTATACACTTGTTAGTTTTTGATAAAAATGTTGAATCACAAAGAAAAATGGCCAGACTTAAAAAGGATAAAAAATATCTAACTAAACAGACAGCTGTGCTGCTGAGGAGTTTGTTGCGTCCCTTCTTCCTAGCTAAAGCACTAAGAAGTGGTGAAGGCCGGTCGTTTTGGGGGACTGTTTTATATAATTTTGACGGTAAAAGTTCTGATTCTTAGCCTAATTTGAATAGGTAATTGGATTTTGATGTTTTTTGTTTAACTGACAAAATCATCGACATCATAAATGTTTTATCCTGTTTAAAGTAGTTACTATGCGCCTTCGGAACGTTCCCGAACGGAATGACATCCGACTTGTCAAGTTTGATTTTTGACACTTGTCACTTCCTTTTCCTCCCTTTTTAGTTTGGTCTTTGAAAGCGTCGGACAGATTTTTGCTTCCGCGAGTTTTTTGTAAATCAATCCTTGAAAATCGGTCGTTTTTGCGGACAATAAGTCATGACCCAATGATTTTGTGTTAAATAACCCCATTTGGTGAAGGAATACGGGTTTAGTTTCTTGACATTAAAGAACTTTGAAGGTTAAGTGTGGAAGACCGCATGTCTGGACGCCAGACCTCTTGAAGCGGCAAATGGTAACCTGTTCCTGAGAATACTTATTCAGAACCTCACTACACGATACATACACACTCACTTACATACATAGATCCAGGTAACCCCAAGAAGCAGGTGGTCGTCGCCCATCAGGTGAGTTCCTTTGTTCGTTTTATTGTAGATAATTTATTTGCAATTGTTCTCTTATATATTGTCTGCTCCGCGTACGGCGGACTAGTTTCGCTAGCCACTCTTGTCTCCAGAGCCCCATCATCAAAAACTTCTACTGCGCAATTGAATTGAGGTCTGGCCTGGCAGCGTACAATAAACATGTAATAAAACCATGTCTGTTGAATGTCCCTTTAGTCTAGTAATTGTGAGCACTATTGCTGAGCATAAGGTTCTGGGTGCGAATTCCGCGTCGGGCAATTATAATTAATATCTGAAATTTCTCAGTAACAGCCTGAAGTCCGGATTTGTGCCCGGTTCACGGGAATAGGCTCGCCCCCTATTATATGAGACTTAAACACATCTGGCCATATGTGGGTGTAGGTAATATAGGTACATTTCTCCGCAATTCACAACCCTTCGCAGAATAAAATAATGTCTTAGATACCTATACTTTCTTTAGTATGTGAAAAACCCGTATCAGAACCGGTCATAGTGGCGGTGCTTGCGTGAGACCTGTGTCCAGCTGTGGACGTATTTCAGTTGATACGATGATGATGATACAAAAAACACATATTTTACTAATTACCTACGTCAGCTTTTTTTTTTTAAAAAAAAAACTTCCATTTCTTTCATCTCCAAATTACTGTCAGGTCCAAACACAAATTCAAACATAATTCAATAAAAATAAATAGACACAACATTTCTTTTTCCTTACATTTGAGGGCGACAAATTGCTATAATTATAGTCCCGCGATTGATGCAAGATAATCATTTTCACGCAATTTTTAGGGTCGCTATCAACCTAATCAGAGTGGTGTTTCACAGTGTCACTTTGACAAATACCCAATTAATTTTATTATTTTTATCTGTTTTATTTCATCTTTTTTTGTGTTTTTCTTTTTTTTTCGTCGAATTGTAATTCACGTAATTATGAAACGGATTGGATTTTTTTTTTGATTTTATAATAATATTGTGTTTATTTTTTAACTTAATTGAAAACAAATAATCGTTTATGTAAAACGTCAGACTATGTACAATTCATTGCTTTAAAAATATGACCAATATGATTGTATACATTCAATAATAAATTGTCTCTAGATGTCTACCTAATATTTTACTTTTCTTTAGTTTTCAAAGCAAAATATTTATTGGAAAGAAGGTCCTTATTGGACGTAGGTAATAAATACTTTCCACACTTGGTGAATGAGAGCAAAAAGTGCAATGTTTTGACCATCACGTGTCATATGTGTGTCTGTGTGTTTACCGACATACGCTGGTAAACACACAGACACACATATCTATGACACGTGATGGTCAAAACATTGCACTTTTTTTACTGGGATATTACTGTCTGATTACTGTCTGGGTTTAAAAAACGATCTGAAAAGATCGACAGTAATCAGACATTTCAAGTATGTGTGTTTGTTTTTTTAGAAAAGGAGTTTGTTATCGCACCCCTCAAATTAAAACCTTGGTTTAAAAATCGAACGTTTAGGCGTCCGGGATGCGCGTTCGCTGTATTTTTTTTTCCAACTTGAGGCTTTGTCATAATCGCCACGCTTGGCAGGCGTGTTGTCGATCGCAGTATGGTGGTAAAATGCATAGAAAACGCTTGACTCAGACAGCAAACAGCTGTTGAAAGAATCACCCTTTTAGACGAAAGCCGTCCACCGCTGGACATAAGCTTCCCCCAAGTTAGCCATAATCACCACGCTTGGCATGCGGGTTGACAATCGCAGTATGGTGGTAAAATGCCTAAAGAACGCTGCTGCCCATTCTCCAGTAAGTTCCTTAGTCAACTTTTACAACACCCACGGGAAGAAATGGAATGGTGCTATTCTTTACATCCAGAACCACACGGAACCTTAGTTTCCCTCATACTTTGTTAATTTATTTAATTGTGCCTTATATTTATTACATTAAATACAGCGAAAAGAACTTTGTTACAATTAGATCTCTGTCAAAACCTCTCGACTTACTTTATTTATCTCACAAAACCGCCAACACGCACGATACAACGCTACATTCTCTTCTAGGAACACAACACACAACCCGGTAGCCTAATAAAACAAAATAAATAGGAGTTACGATCCCAGCGCCATCTGGCGCACGGTGTTACAACCTAATGAAACAGCGGTGTCTGCAAATATTTGTACAAGGAGATTAATTACTCTAGGTTAGCGAGGAAAATAAAACTGAGCATGCATTGTAGACGGTATTATTTGCTTATTAAAGATGGAGGAATGTAAAGAAGACATTTTTGGGCGATGGTTAGTGGTCACTAAGAGTGAGAAAATACGATGGATGGTCTGTGTGCATGATAATTTGGTTAGAAAAGGGGAGACTACCGAGATGACGAATAATAGCCAAGTATGGAATAAAAAGACATGTTGCATCGACCCCGAATACATTGATATAAGGGTAGAAGAATGATGATAGTGATATTAGGTAGTCACTAATTACAAAATATAAATACGTTAATTTTTATTTTACATAAAACAACTTAGCCTTGGTAGAGCAGTGGTAGCGGGTGTATTTTAAATTGTGCAAATTATTTCATCACCACTGCTCTCAAAACGGCGAACGAAAATATCGTGAGGAATGTCTTAGGACCAATAATTCGAAAACATGTGACATCTACCAAACCACACTGAGCCCGCGTGGTAGATTATGGCCCATTCCCTCTCCATTAATAGCATTACAGATGGCCGGGACCAGAAATAAAAATAGAAAATATATCAAAGAAATCGTTTACCGCTTCTTGCCGATCTTCCATAAAAAACTGTAGGTATGTACTATTTTTTTTTTCAATCCGTGAACGATCTTTATTTTTTACCTTACTTATTAATACCTAAACGATAATATTTTAACTAGTAAGTAAATTATTATAATTTATTTCTGTAAATTGTTTAAAAAAAAAAGAAAATTTACTTACTTAAAAGTGGACGAGTTCGCTGTGACCTAACTGACTACTCTGAGAAGAAATACCCCAGTAAAATCAGTACTAGGCAAACTCACTATTAGGTAGTTATACAGTTACAGTACCATTGCTGAACTCATGAAAATATTAATAAACAAAGCTGTCATCGCATAATCAAATTATTTCATGAGCCATCTTTATTCGTCCATACAAAACAACTATAAAACCCTTTCTTGGCATTAACATCTCCCTGAAGGCACTAAAAACAAAAGAACTTGGCTCGCTTTTACGACGTCTTGTTTAATGTCAGCAGCATCTAATTGGTACGGGATTATTATTTCTTGAAAGGATTATTAATTATTTTCTTACATTGCGTTTTGTAATAAAATGATGGATTTCATAAATAAAATATAAATAATTTATTTCTGACAAAAGTCCATAGGCACGGCTAGATTATTAGTAACAAGGATTTTGCTTATAAGTAATGTATAAAAAGAAGAATTAAAAATAAACGAAAATGAAAAATATCTTTACATTTTAATTTTCGTTTATTTTAAATTCTTTTTTAAAACATAAAAAAATATTAAGTAATTTAGTTCATAACATAACATCACGCCTTGTTTCCCCGAAGGGTTGGGCAGTGGGGTACCTATAGTACACCCACATTTCGCCTGTTATGTTTAAGTCCCATGTAATAGGGGGCGAGCCTATTGTCATCAACCGGGCACAAATCTAGACTCCGGGCTGTTACTGAGAAATTCTAGATGGAAAAACCCAATAACACTTTGCCCGACCTGAGAATCGAACCCAGGACCTCATGCTCAGCAGTAGCGCTTGCTACCACTAGACCAACGAGGCGGTCGGAATTCAGTGTTAATGCTAAATATATATATATATATATATATATATTTATGCCCTCTTCTTTGAAAGTTTACCTTTTTCAACAATGGAGCAGAAAGTAATGAAATCTCACAAAATGTTATTAAAATTTCTATATCTACCATTTTGATTTTAGTCCATTTTTTACATCACTAACACGTTACATCACCAACACACAATGTAAACGAAACAAATATGACTATTTGACAAAACCAACGATCAATGGCAACAATTGTTTCCACTTGCAACATTGTCAATTATAAAACTTTCGCACGAGGCCCGATTTTCCACAGGCGTCAATTGTCACTCAGATTTGACGCAACATGAAAGTACTGTGCTCCAGTACCTACCGTGACGAATCTTGACGCGATTTTAAAACTGTCACTTTAAATTAACCCTTTGAGAACTTGGCTGGTTTTTTTTTTATCGTGGGAAAGTGGAAATTGAAATATTTAATTCGTAGATTTATTTTTTCTGTTTTCGTTGCTTTTCGAAGGTTTAATAAAAATAAGATTCTTTTTTTAAATTAGCTTCATATCACATAGAGTTATTGCTTTACAAAAATGTTAAAAACAAGTTTTTTTTATTTTTTCAAAGTTATTTCTATTCGTAATTATAATTCATTTTATTTAAATCCATGGTTATAAAAGATTTTATTCTAAGGTCTCTCATTGTAGAGTTAAATTTATTAAAATCCTTACATGTATATTAAGTAATTTTACTACCGCAGATGTCCAATTTTTACTTCGCAACCCGTTATAAATATAGACATTAGTTTTAACGATACATACCTATTTAGTTTTATGATCGATGCATCAAAAAGGTGCTAAAAGTCATTCTTTTCACTGACGTTCAATCGTTCACAGCACTATTACCATGATTATGCAAATATCCTTCGTATTAGCAAATCAACCGTTACAAATTAATGTTTACAATAATTTGCATATTTTTCAATAAAATCGCGTGTCATGCTTTTATTATTTATGCAAAAAAGTGCCAACATTACTGCGTCATTAAGTTTTACAAAAAATACTATTTTACGACATCGATCAATCAATCGGTTTAATAGTTAAAATTATGCTAATTACGGACATCACTATCGCATCCGTTAATTATTCATTAGGGTTGTCGCAATATAAATTGTGATTTTATGACGTCACTGAGGGTTGTCACATTTGCAGTTATATCTTCCACATGATTTGTTCATTGAATTTTTCAAGCAATATTTTTTAATGGTATGTCAATTTAATGTTATTTCTTTTGTGTGACGTATTGACAATATGTCGATAGGGTGGAAAGAAAATGTTGTGCCAACGAACCCTTTTAAAAATTTTAAGTTACAAATTGAATCGGTACAATGGATCGCCACCCTTTCTTATTGTTCGGAACATACATTCCTAAATCTATGTACTGTGTTTAATTTTAAAATTTATTTGACACCCAATATTGGGTGATGTTCCTTTTTGTATTTCGTGCATGTGGTGATTTAAACACCCACTTTTAGTGTTTATTTTGAGATAA
Organism: Aporophyla lueneburgensis; assembly: GCA_932294355.1. Classification (NCBI taxonomy): domain Eukaryota; kingdom Metazoa; phylum Arthropoda; class Insecta; order Lepidoptera; family Noctuidae; genus Aporophyla; species Aporophyla lueneburgensis. The sequence goes on along the minus strand of OW028758.1, from coordinate 21,290,936 downwards.
AGTATGCTCTGATAATGTTGAAGTAAAAATAATAGGAGATATTTTTAGAAAAATAAAAATGTAATTATAGTGTAAGTAACAGACTGCGTAATTGTTCGTAAGTGCTACTGCTGAAGATGAGATCCTGGTTTCGATTATCAGGTTGGGCAAAGTGTTATTACTTTCCGCCATCCGTATCCAGTCTGTCCCAGCCACTTTTTAAGGTCGTCGGTCCATCTAGCTGGTGGGATTCCCACAGTACTCGACTCTAGGACTTGTCTGCTCCACCAGTAATCCATCTTCGACAATCATTGCCAACCTATTGCCACTGTATATAATCAATACTTCACTTACTGCATAAGTAGAGTAAGTAATGCAAAACAAAACAATAATGTTCTTTACCTAAAATTATTAACTGTATACAAAAGCAATTTCTTATAACAATATACCACCACTTCACTCGTTACCAACTCATATCAGAAACAAACACGGAAGATGAAACATCAATAGATACGGAAAGAGTAATCTTATTGGGAAAATAAATAATACAAGATGTTTCTCTAGAAGAATCGTGTGTTTGTATTGTATATGTCGTCTGTTGGGACAGGTCAGCTCAAAATTGCAATGAACTGAAAGAAAAAACTTCAAAAAGCCCATCCAGGCACATAGGTAGATTCACATAAAACCTTAATAATAATATCTATCTATATATATAAAATTCTAAGTCCTGAGTGACTGACTGACTGACTGACTGACTGATATACCAACGCACAGCCTAAATCGCTGGTCCTAGAGACATGAAATTTGGAGGATGTGTTTTTTGTGAAGAGTAGGTATCCACTAAGAAACGGTTTTTTGAAATTCTATCCCTAAGAGGGTGAAAAGAGGGGTTGAATTTTCTGTGAAACTTTTTACTCTCTGGGACGATTGACAGGCGGATGAAGTCGCGGGCAGAAGCTAGTATGTAATAATGTTTGGACTTTAGAAAGTACATATATTTCTAATTATTATTCATTTAATTCAGAATTTTACATTCCATACAATTGTTAGTAAATCATACTTAAAATTAAATTAAATTATTATTATTGTAAAACAAAATTGCGCTATTTATCATTATAACGGGCACCTCCAGAGTCGTGAATGGCATTCTAGTGCCTCACAACTGGGGAATCAACCCTTCCTAGGTATTCACAAGGCTATTAGTGCTGCCTCACACGCGGCGCATCAGCGAGGCCACTCTTTTACGCACTATCGCCCTTAAGTAATCCGAGTTCGACTTAGCAAATTTACCTGACTTTTACCACTGCAAAAGCAAGGCAACCCAAACAACATTCTGAAACCATTATTGTACAGGACCTGTAGGGTATTGAAAGATCCATATTATTTGCCTCAAATTATTTTGTATTAATTAGTGTACTCAGAACGTTAAAAAGTATCTTATTTGACAGTTACCGTAGAAGTACTGGTTTTTTAACGAAATGGAATGGAAATAAAACGTTTGGACCTTCGCCTAGTTTGTAAGTCAGTTCTCTTTGATATTCGTAATTATAAGGTTGTCTCCAAGAAAGATTATATTGATATTATGTTGAGTACTTAATTAAATAGTTTGTCATTGCTTTATTTGTCATTGGTTTGCATGTGTAGTGTGTAAATTTAAGAATAGAGGTATTTATACACAAAAAGGTGTGTTACTCATAACTTAAATAACTAGCGACCTTAACTAGCGCTATTCTGCTTCGCACAGTTTTAAAAATGATGGAACTATGATAATAACGTAAAACTTACACGTAAATTTTCCGGAATAAATTTTCTAAATGATAGTGAAAACAGCATCATAATCTATTGCGTAGTTTAGTAGAACAACGTTGTCTCACAGACATACACGAAAAGTGACTTTTCAAATGGCACAAATGCCAATTGGCTTTATATGCACTAGTTTAGAAATTTCTACCCTGTTTACTATACAAAATAAAAATAAAATACGAGAGCGCGAACTGTTATTAAGAATTCAGCAGATTGTAGACTAGCGTACAAATTTTTCGTCAGTTAAAAAAAAATGCTGTTACGTCAATTTGACCGCTTAATTCATTCATAGTAGTAACAGTTTGCGAACTATATTTTGTCCTGTAGTTTGTAGATATCCAATAAGAAACCAACAAGATACCAGCATGAGCACATTGTACACTCAAAACTTCCCTAACCTCCTAAAGAGAAACTTAACCTAAATTTTAAAAACTCCGCCATACTTGAAAAAAATTATGCAAATTCTCTATCTAACGATAAGGACTTCGGTTCACATACTGCCCGCATACTTGGTGCCACTTGTGGTCCTAAGGGAGTTCGAAGACACAAAAGCTTAATGCATTACATCTTAAGCTATGCAAATTGTGTTTATTGAAGAGCACTTGAATTTTTCTATTTATATTGGATGCTGATGGGAAATCAAGTGGTTTCGATAGAGAAGGTGAATGTTGTTGGTTGGCTTCCCGCATTGTTGGATTAATCTTTGAGGATTATTCAAGAACGTGTTTGAGTTTTTGAATGCGGGAAGTAAGATGTAGGTGCTCAACGTGGTGAATGTTTGGTTTTATGAATGCGGGAAAGTAAGTTCTGGGTGTGCAAACAGTTTTATGTTTCTTTTGTATCTTTTATAAATCAGCAAATACATATTTGTTTTCATTTTTGTTTCGGTATAACTGAGGGGTTCGTGGTGATATTAACAGATACGATGATAACAATTTGGTTTTTGATAATTTATTATGCTCCAAAACCTGCCTGACCAACGTTTTAGACAACGGTACCGTTACTTCTAAATATGTATCTAGTTTTTTTCTAACGATTCTTTTTCTTAAAACTATGTTCTGTCTAGTTTAAAATTCTAATAAAAAACATTTGACGTTCAAAAAGTGCTGACTCTCAGCCAAGGAACTTACTCTCAGCCTAGTTTGAATAAATGACTTTTAATTTTGATTGCGCTCTCAGCCTAGTTTGAATAAATGACTTTTGATTTTGATTGCGTAGATCTATGGATTCTATGAAGGCAGGTCCATTTTTCAGATATCGATATTAAAACAAAACACAAAATAAAAACAATAACAAAAACAAACAAAAACAAAACAAAACAACAAAACTTGAATGCGTCGAGCAGTATAAAGGTCAAATTAAACTAGCAGACAATACTTCACCCACGTGTTTGGTATCTCGGATCTCGAAAACTAGATAATTATCTCGTGGGTAAAGTATTATACACGTGGATAAAGTATTGTCTGCTAGTTTAATTTAACCTTTATACTGCTCGTAATGAATAAACTTAACTGAAGTAAAAAAAAAAATCATTCCAACTTTGTTGAAATCTTTAAATGGCGCTCACATAGGGCAACCAACGACTATTATGCTTTGGTTGTTTGTACAGTAAAGTATTTTGGTAACTCTTTTCCAACAAAATGTTATTTCATATTTGCAAAATTGATATGTTAATCGATTGGAATACAATCTGCTCTTCATTTGACTCATGTGCCTTTAACCGTTCACTTCCTAAATCACACAGGCACTTGTGTCCACTTTACAAGCACGATGGGCGGACACTCGAGATTTGCATACAATTTCAATGGGACACAATGAATCAAAGGGAAGATGTATGGGACATACGTCTTAGCTTGGTGTATTGAATGTTGTTCAATTTGATGGAGTTTATGCTAAAGATAGTGCAGGAGGACAGATGGAACATTGTTTGTGTTAAAAAGGCTTATTTGTCGACTAGTTTCAGCCCGCGACTTCGTCCGCGTTAAATTTCTTGTTCCCCCGACCCTTCCCGTCGCGTCAAACGCCTACCCGTGCGATTTTCCCCGTTTTTGCAACATTTTTCATTACTGCTCCGCTCCTCTTAGTTGTAGCGTAATGTTATTAGCCTAAAGTCTTTTTCGATAAATAGGCTACCCAACACAAAAAGAATTTTTCAATTCGGACCAGTAGTTTCTGAGATTAGCGCGTTCAATCAAACAAACAAACAAACTCTTCAGCTTTATAATATTATAAAAAGTATAGATGTGACGAATTTACTTGCCCGAATATGGTGCCTTTATTGCTTGTCTCCATATCATCAGTAGCCTATAATATTCCCACTGCTGGGAAACAGGCCTCCTCACGGTGAGAGGGAGTGGGCTATAATTCACAATGCGGGTCTAGTGCGGTTTGGTAGACGTCACATGTCTTCGATTTTTTGGTTCTTAGACATTTCTCACGATGCTTTCTTTCACCATTTTGAGAGGATTGGTGATGAAATAATTTAAACAAAGTAAAGCCCCTGCTCGGGTTTGAACTCACGACCTACAACTTGTAAGTCACAGCCGTTACCTCTGGGTCACCACTGCTCTCATTATATTTTTTTACATATTTTTAACGGCTTATTAGTCAGATTTTATGCACTTTATTGCATGTATTTTCAGTAACCTTTTCTTGTAACTTTAGTGCTTCCTCTCTCCAAGAAGAGGCATGTGTCTCAGCAGTGGCAACATTATAGGCTTATTATGAATAGCAACTAATATTTACTGTTGGCTAAATGTCATTACAATAACGATGATGGAAAAGAAACCGGATGAAGAAAACAGTAAAAAAAAAGGATTTTGTAACAGTATTGTGTGCGTCTCGGTTGTGTCAAATAAGCCAAATGCAGCATATATGCGTCTGGCATGTATGGTGTAATGGACCGATATATAACACTAGTTGTCTGTCCTGTCGCTAGTTTTGGTCTAATGTTTTGAGTGAATGTCTTTATCATCATCTCAGCTCTGAATCACCCACTGCTGAGTATAGGTCTCCCCCTTTTTCTGCCATACATCTCGGTTCCATATGTCTCTCATTCACGCGTTTCTAGCGACCTTGACGATATTGTCAACCAAACGCGCTTTTAGACGGCCTTGGTTTCTTTGGTCTAATCTTGGCCAACAATGAATGTCTTACGGAAGTAAATCTTTAGACAGAAATACAATAATATGCTGTTGATTAAGAACAATATTAATACTGCCAAACACCCAATACCAAGTGATGAAGAAACTTCTATTATAATTCCAAAGCGCTCCCAATCAACAAGTACTTAAAAGCAAACAATGAACAACAATAGTTTGCAAACTGTCACTTCTATATCATCGACAAACAGTCCCGCCCCACTTGTGCATACATTACTGACTCACAAAGGATAACTCAGAAATAGGTCGAAACCTTTCGTGTATCGGATCATAGACTAACTTCAAAAAGAGTAGAAGTGGCAGTCAAGAAATATGCCGAACTTTTTTTTATTACATTTCGTAGCTGGCCTTAGGAGGTCGTGAATACTGCGATTTCCTTAATAAATTAAGGCCTCTAGCCAGGGCTAAAAAACTTATAAACTAAAGCGACTTCGCGCTAAGAGCACCCCTTGTGGGGTACCGACCTCGGCTTAGGGCGTTGCTGGTAGAGGGCAACAAGAGTCAAGATCTGAGTGATTATTTATTAATTGAGGACAAATTTAAAGCTACAAAATCCGTTACGGAGCGGGCTGGCACTTCGTCGAGCAAGGGTCGGGGGGAAATACGTATGTCCATCTTGCAGTGGCTTTTAGACCATTGTGACATACCCATGTCATCACTGAATTTGCTGTCATTTCGTGTTTTATCTATTGTTTATGTTGTACTATAACATGTCTTGCATAGTCTAGTACACACTGGCCTTTGTGTATTTCAGGCTATAAACATATTTCTAAATTCCCCTTGCTGTGGCCTGATTTTTTTGGCATTTTTTAAATTATTCTTAAGGCACCTCTATCCGTGACAAAATCGTCGTTGCTTTGTTCTTTTCATCGTATATTGGTAACATTCATAATCTGTTACTGTCTTTTCTCTTCAATTCGCTGGCCCGTCATTCAGCAAGGTGGCACATCCAAAGATATGATCACACTGGCGAATCTTACACTTCTACAATTTTTTATTCTATGTCCTTTTCCCATGCCCTTTTGTATGCTCGGACCAACACGATCAAGCATCGGCTTGGGCGTTGGAGCGTCAAAACCAATCTCACTCCAGCCTCACTTGTGGCTTTTTGAATTTGATTTGGCCTTTTCCATGACGTCACGTGCTTTTGAAGTGCGGTCCGCCTTTGAGTGGACTTAGGTTTGCATTTCTTGTGTAGGTGTTTTATGGGCCGGACTGAATTTCAATATACTGGACTGGACAAGCCATTTCGGTATTTGAAGCTATAGACTGTTGGGACTTGTTGGGTTTAGGTAGCATCTGTTTTCCGTATTTTCCATCATGTGATTTGAACTTTAAAGGCACACATACCTAATTGTGATCATGTGATACGATAGTGTTTTTTGCAATCGTTTTATTTTGCGGGGTGTCAACATAAAAGAGTTATTAATAACGTTCTGGATAACTCCTATTACTCCACCTAGATCAAGAGTTACATTTTAGACACACTGATTAATGTCGCCTTAATTGACGTAATCTTGATGACGATCTTGATGATTCAGACCCATCCTGAAAAAAAAAAAGGTATATAATATATTATAATTCAGTCAACAATACTGTACATTTTTAGATGATAAGACGAGTATCATGCATGTATGTATTTTCATTTTGTATCTTATTTAATGCCGCACTGGTTGACTTCATTACGGCAACAACCAAATTTATCGCTGAAAACCAGCGCTGTGGCAGTGTCTCACATAAAGTCACATCATTAAGCTAAGCGATGACCGTTTTGCGTTGATGTGACGCATATTATCCCCCATCCATTCTCTTATATATTTTGTGTACTTTCAAAACCCAATCAAAAAATTCGATTTCGTCTTAGCGGATATAAATATATGTTCTTTATGGCTTTTATCGGACTGCGATTTTTCTCGGTCAAAAATAAAGACATATTCTTACCCTTTGATTTTAAAATCAAAAATTTTAACAACATGCACACCAACGCCGCTAATGAACAGAGCTTATACCAAGCAAAATTAATTGGCTGGCAAAGGGGTTAGATAATCCCGTCTTACGAACTAGTAATTATTTTGATAGGGACTTTACAGCCCATGGGAGTAAAGGGAGTAGAGTTATGTGGTGCACGCGTGTTTTAATTAGATTCGGATTATCAGACTCTTTATTAATGATTCGTAAAGTTGTCTGACATTTTGGTATTGTTTTTGGCTGGGTTATAATTGTAGTTGCTGTCTGTACTTTACTAGGGAGCTAAGTCAACTGAAAAGTTATAATGAAGAATTTAATTCTGACGCTTATGAGTAGGCTTCTGGTGTTATTTATAAATATACTAGGTACAGTCAGTGCCCTGCATTACTTGACCCCTCCTACACAGAAATGAAGAAAAGGATACCTGTTTTTTAGCAACTTAAAAAAAAAACAAAGCATAACAGTCGTTTTATTGCCTTAATGTACATATCAGTGTCATTTAAAGATCTGAACAAAATTGGAATGACGAACAGTTTTTTTGTTTTTATTTTATTCTGTTTGTTTTCGACACCCAACACGTGGGTAATTTTATTTCCAGATAATTTAGTTTGACCCTTTATATGACAACTTGTCAACTGCTCGTCTATTGTTGCGATTGGCTGTTGATAAATCATTCAACCAATCAAAGCGGTTTGACAATTTGTCACATTTCAATTTTCCGATAACATTCGTTCAAGAAACTGACATAAGACATTTGATTGAATCTTCTACAAAAAATAATTGAGGTAATATGACAACTCAGCCTATCGCAATCCACTGGTGGAATTAGGCCTCTACCATGTTGCACCACAAAATTTTGTCCTCCGCCTTCCGCCATCCAGTCTGCCCCAGCCACTTTCCTTAAACTCTAAGTCCCTGAGATACCACATTTGGTATAGACACAATGATTTTTAATTGTGTCTGTAATTACGGTATTCAACAGGTTAAGTCATCGGTCCATCTAGCTGGGGGCATCCCACACTATGCTTGCCGCTACGCGGTCTCTACTCCAGGATGCTGGATGCTCTGCTGGAGCAGATGACTCTGCTCCAGCAGCCATCGGTCCTTCGACAGAGATGGCCAGCCTACTACCACTTCAGCTTACTTACTCTGTGATCTATGTCGGTAACCCTAGTTCTTTTCCGGTTAATTTCATTTCGAGGTAATATGAATTGAGCCGCCAATCTAATTTTCAACCTGCTTTGGTTCGTTCGGTGGAGAATAATCCTTTGAGTTCAATGGAGCTGTAATTAATTTCTTGTTAATTTAAACTTAAAGCAACAATCGGGTATTAACAGGCCGAAAAGTTCAAAAGTTTCAGTGAATTTTGAAAGAGAAGATCTTCAACTGGTTGAAACGTTCAGAATTATATTAACAGGTTTAATTTACCAGAAAATATGAAGCAATGTAAGCAAAGAAAGATGAAAAAGAAATACATAGGAAACGTTTGTTAAAAGCTATTAACATTAGCAATGATGACGATTCACAGTGGTACCTACGGTACATCAATTCGTAAACCACTATTTGCTCTAACAACAATGAAGGAAAGTGCTAGAACATTATCGAGATAAACAATGTGAATTAAAAACATCGATGCATTCGAAGCTAACGCAAAAACTATAATATAATATAATAATATTCCACAACTATCACACAACGCCATCTAGTCCCAAGCTAAGCAGAGCTTGTGTTATGGGCACTAGACAACTGATAAACATACTTATATATTTCTAAATACATACATATTATAGATAAATTACACCCAGGTACAGAACAAATGATCGTGCTCATCACACAAACATTTGTCCTGGGTGGGAATCGAACCCACGACCTCCGGCATAGCAGTCAGGGTCACTAACCACTAGACCAATAGGCCTGTCAAGGCCTGTCACTATCCAAGCATAGTTAATAAAATGTATATGAGACCCCTGAAGCATACCGAATTTTTAACCGACTTCAGAAAAAGGAGGAGGTTATCAATTCGGATGTTTATATATTTTTTTATGTATGGTCGGCCATAACTCCTTCAATAAACGGATTTGCAAAATTCTTTTTGTTCGAAAGGGGTTTATTTCGAAATGGTCCCATATAAGTTTCATATAGATCTGATGATGACTTCCGGAGACAGACACCGGAACTCTTTATAAAAAATGACAGCAAATCAACCGCGATGTCTGCTATCTCATATATGCTTTGTTTGTTTGGAATTAGTGCGGGGTAGATATTATAACTAAAAATTAAAAAAATAAAACTTTTTAATAAAAAAAAACAACCGACTTCCTTAAAAACACTACAAAGTGAAAAATAACTTTAATTTCGGAAGTCGGTGGCAAAAACATTAAATAGAAATCCTAAGACACCGACTTCCGAAATTAAAGTTATTTTTCACTTTGTGGTGTATTTTAAGGAAGTCGGTTGTTTTTTCTAGATCGATTCACCAATACCGGTGATATCGAGGAACATACATCCTTCATTTTGAAGTTGGCTCAAAAGGTAATTATCATCATCATCATCATCAGCAGCCTATAATGTTCCCACTGCTGGGACACAGGCCCCTGAGCAGGCCGGTGAGAGGGAGTGTGACATGTCTTCGAATATTTGGTTCTATTACATGCCGATTTCCTCACAGGTGATGAAATAATTTACACACAGTAAGGCGCCTTTTTGGGTTCGAACTCCCTACTACTCGTAAGTCGCGGCTGTTACCACTGGGCTACCACTGCTCGTCATTATAGTATTAAAACCTAACTCAGAAATAGAATAAGTGCAGCAAAAAATACAAAAGCAAAATTTGCCAGACACTATATTTCAAACGACACTTTCTTATTTTACTAAAACACTTCTGACTCATATTCCTGCATATTTGCTGCAACTATCCAAAATACAGGAACTTGTTCAGAGTAAAACGAGTTCCCTGTAACATAAACTGCCATGGAATACATAAAGTTTATTCTCTAAATATTCTCCCGAGTCTTCCTTGGTAGAAGTGAGGTGGTTTTGGGTTACCATTTGTTCAAGAATGAACAGTTTTGCTAACTAGCGAGTTATTAGCTTGATATATATGTATGTACTAGCTTCTGCCCGCGACTTCGTCCGCGTTAAATTTCTTGTTGCCCCGACCCTTCCCGTCGCGTCGAATCGCCTAGGCGTGCGATTTTCCCCGTTTTTGCAACATTTTTCATTACTGCTCCGCTCCTCTTAGTTATAGCGTGATGTTATATAGCTTGTAGCCTTCTTCGATAAATATGCTACCCAAAACAAAAATAATTTTTCTATTCGGACTAGAAGTTCCTGAGATTAGCGCGTTCAATCAAACAAACAAACTCTTCAGCTTTATAGTATTAAGTATAGATTTATGAAACGGAGTCTTTGAACGTGGTTTTCACCCCGTTCAAAACGTCGGATTAATTTGATCCTTTGCACATTTATCAAGGACCTATGACAATCCAATAATTTCATTTTGTGCCAATATACTAGCCAGAAACACGTTACCAGATTAGCAAAAAAATGAAAAATCCGCTTTTGTAGTTAGCATAAAAACCTGGGTGCTTTTTTCTATTATTTTCTACTTTTTAGTTATTTGTTCTATGAAAGCGTGTTTTTTAGTTTTTTTTTTGCTATTGTTTTTGGCTTGTATTTTGTGCATAAATCAATAGTTACACGGACGTAATAAAAACACGGCGGGTTTTTTTACTTAGCGTCGAGAGCTGAAAATTGAACAATAAAACACACTATTCGATTTTCGAGACGCTGACATGCACTTTGTTGAATATTCAATCCTCAGTTTAACACCTAGAGTTGCCGGGGTCGCGTGATTGTTCGAAAGAGATACCGTGGCCCATATGGGTAACTGAAGGAACACGGGTGGGTTTTAGTCAGTAAAAGTCTGACACGCCCTCCCGCTCCGCCCAGAGCGGGAGAAGTCATTTGATGATTTCCTATTCAGAAAAAAAAACACCTAGAGTTGAAAATTTAGTGTACGGAAATGTTTCTGCCTCGACTTTGTTAGGTGAGTGTCATATCGACTAGTTGTCATATTTAAGGGTGTGGTATAGACCATCAAACCATCAAACTGAAACATTTTTCTACAGCATATAATATTCCCACTGCTGGTACTCAGGCCTCCTCTCTATGAGTTGTTAACCATCTTACTAATAGAGAAAAAATAATCAGCTGTTCCATACACAACGTGTGTTTGCTCGAGCAAAATAATGAGACAACTTATTATTTTGCCATGGGAAAGTTTCAACCGGTGTGACACTATATCCATACTCCGGGTTCATCATCATCATCATCATCATTTCAGCCAAAAGACGTCTTCTGCTGGACAAAGGCCTCCCCCAAGCACCGCCACTTCGACAGGTTCTGTGCTTCTCTCATCCAGCGGATTCCTCCGACCTTTATCTGGTCATCAGTCTATCTTATGGGAAGCCTTCCAACCTAACGTCTTCTAGTACACGGTCGCCACTCCAGAACCTTCCGAGTATGTACTCCGGGTTGCTTCTGAGAAATTTCAGATAGAAACACCTAATAATTTTGCCTGACCTAGGAAACGAACCCAGGACCTCATGCTCATCAGTAGCATTTCCATCTATTACACCAACAAGGCAAGTTTTTAGTTTTTGCTTGTCTAGATTAAAAAGTCACTGAAAAGACTGTTTAAATTGCTTTACGATGGTGAACTCTGCTGTTTACTTGCATTTAATGGATAGACACTAATATGACACTTCTCACGTATAGCGTCGCTTCCTTATCTTGATATGTTCAATTCAGCATATTGCAGAGTGCTGATAAAGTTTTAATATCTGCAGTAACTTAAATATGTACATAGTATTTTTTTGTGATACGTGGTTTCTGCTAAGTCACCTAGCAATTTATTATTAAAATAAATTATTTATTTATTAATTTGTGCTCTTACACGGGTGAACCGATTTGGGAGCGGTTTTTTTAATTTAAAAGTAGGTATATAGCGGTGTTTCTTAGATCGTTCACGTTTAATCAAAATCGGTTCAGCCATTTCAAGATCATTAACTGTTTTGTTAGCAGCGGTAGAGTTCGTTGTTGATTGTCAAAATCTGAAGCATCCATGTATGCTATATAACGATGCAAGATTTTGGAATTCTTTATTTGATGCTGCAGCCAGGTTATCCAGCACACTCAAAATCAAAAATCAAAAGTCGGCGGAACAAACTCCCCAGCAGCACAGCTGTCTGTTAAGTTAGAAGAACTTGATTCTATACAATATTGTGTAAGTAATTCATATTATAAAACAAAACATACATTATTCACCATATGTCAGCTAGAACACGCCAATATACCACCAACAAAACACTGAAAACTCAAGCTGAAATAAATAATAAAACAAAATCGTAATCAGAACTTAAAACGTAAATAAAGCCTCCAGGCATAAAGGGCGTGCCCGCTTACATATTCAACGATGCAAATTTATACATACAGCTAAGTTGAAGTTACAATAGTTAAACTAGGACCTCCGGACTAAAATAAAATAACAGTTAATACAAGTAACAATAACAAAAACCATAGTCAGCAAGACAACCAGTCACCACAAGCAGCACCCGTTCACGAGCATAACGCAAAGGTCAGCCATTACCCCCCTCGCCATATTTAAGGGAAGGTGGTAACCCGACCCCCAACGCTACCGCAAGCAGTGACATCTAAGGGAGCATGACGAACTTGCTGCCGGTTAGTCAGACAAGAATATTATGAACAGCTGACACTCTTGGAAAAATAATAGCAGATATTTTGTGTTTCGATTCATTTTAATCAGTAGCAAAGAGGAAGGACAGTTCCATAAAACGTCCTATACACGTTATTTCTATGTAAATGTTGAGAAACAGAACTATGAGAGGAAATGCAAGAAAAATCTTTAAAGGCCACTTAAATATATTCCCTTAGTAAGGGATATCAAAGCAAAGCTATTATCATATGTCCCGCGGCGCTGGTACCAAACAAAACGTTTGTCTTTTTAGCACATTTGTTTAAGATAGTTGTATTTCATCGTCGTCGCATGCATTATGCTTAGCATAAAAATATCTTACTGTAGGATAGTCTCTCAGGATAGAAATATTAGGTACCTACACGGATCAACCAAGTTGATTAATTTTCATTGAAAGTTGCTGAAAGAAATTGGTCGATTTTTTTGTTAGGTACCTTTTTTGTGTGGGAAATCATGAAATGACGTGTCCCGCTCTGGGTGTAGCGGAAGGGCGTGTCAGACTTTTACTGAATAAAACCCACCCATGTTCCTTCAGTTGCCTCTGCCAGGGCGACGGTAACGGTTACTCCTTCGAACAAATTCACGACCTTGGCAGGCATCTGGCGTAGCGGACCCCTTCAATAATGCTGATATCTCTTTAAGGCGCGCGTGGAACACTACGCGCCGTTGACCCGGGCCTGGTCCTTACCGTGTGGCGAGCTATACATTTGCTTCTTCCAAATTTGAAGTCAGTTTAAATGAGCTCTATAATGCCGACATTGGAAAAAGTTTCGGACAGGAGTTATGGAGAGCTCTGGTGACCCAGTGGTAACAATCGAGACTTTCAAAGTTAAAGGTCGTAAGTGCAAACCTAAACAAGCGCTTTACTTTGTGTAAATTATTCCATCAACACTGCTCTAAAAACGGTGAACGAAAATATTGTGAGGAAACAGACATGTCCTAGGACCAGAAAATTGAAAACACTTAACATCTACCAACCCGAACTGGACCTGTTCCTACTGCTGGGACACATGTCTTCTCTCGGTGAGAGTGAGTGCGCAGAAATCTGCTAAATTAATTAAACTACGCAAAAAACAGTGTAAATGTATTTTCTTTCTTTCTGTTTTAGGGCTTCCTACCTAAAGTTTTTTCACAGCTTCAAGAAACTTTAGACTTTAGTATATATATATTTTTTAATTTCAACTCGATACCTCTACGAGTTCCCGAGATAAAGGATCTTGACAGACCTGACTTGCCGTTTTTTATAGATAATGGTGTGGAACCCTTCTTGCGCGAGTCCAACTCGCACTTGGCCGGTTTTTTCAAATCCACCAAACGGGTCCAGTGCGTTTTAGCAGATGCCACATGTCTAAGAATTTTCTGTTCTAGGACATATCGGTTTCCTCACAATGTCTTCCTTCACCATTTTCGAGAGCAATGGTGAGCAAATAATTTACACGAAGTAAAGCGCCTGTCAGGATTCAAACCTACGACCTATATATAACTCGTAACTCTCGGCCACTAAGCCACCACTGCTCTTCAGTAATTAGTAACTGACATGAAGTCATAAAATAGTAACAAAATTTCTTCTCTACGGAGTATACAATACCTAGCTATATGTATACTCTACAAAAACCATGATCAGGACAATAACGGCGGACAATAATTGCGAGCGAAGGGTGACCACCATTCAATCAGTAGTGGAACATAATCATAAAGTGTCAGGGCCTACACTCGTAAATATCTGACCGGCTGACCACAGTATAAGAAATTGCAGAAGATTAGTAGGTAATAAAAAAGTTTATTAATTGTACCTTGAGTTTAGTTTTCAATATTTTGTTGGTATATTGGCGGGTGCTAGCTTTTATTTTTGTAGTGGGAAATCATCGAATGACATCTCCTGCTCTGGGTGGAACGAAAGGGCGTGTCAGACTTTTACTGACTAAAACCCACCCGTATTTCGTTAGTTGCCTTTGTGCCAGGGCCACGGTATCTCTTTCGAACGATTCTCTCGATCCTGGTAGGCCGTGTGCTAGCTGACAAATGGCAAATAATTTAATGTATGTTTTGTTTTCATTATATAAATTACTTAAATATTATTGTATAGAATCAAGTTCTTCTAACTTAACAGACAGCTGTGCTGCTGGGGAGTTTCTTGCACTTCTTCTTCCCAGCTAATGCGCTAGAAAGTAGTGAAGGGCGGGCGTTTTGGAGGACTGCCTTATGTAACTTTGACGTTCAAAAAGTGCTGTCTCTCAGCCTAGTTTGAATAAATTACTTTTTATTTTGATTTTATCAGTAGGATGCATTTAACCCGAAAGGGGCGATAAAATATTAGTTATGTGTAGTGAACGAGAACAGATTAAGAAGTAATTATTCCGTTTCCGGCACTGAAACTATTGCATAGAAAATTCTACAGAATGATTTCGACAAAGATCAAAAAAGCTATGACATCTGACCTATGTCGATTTAACATCCTCAACCATTTTAATTGCCTTACCATTTTATGCAATTCACGGCTGGATCTAAGTTCTTCCAGGTGCACGCCATTCAGCTCGATTTTCTGCAACTCTCATCCAGCTGGTACCACCCACCTTCCGAACAGCGTCGCTGCACCTACCCTGAGGGCGTCCTACCTTATGACTCGAGTTCACCACTCAAAAACACGTGTACCGCGATGTAGACATTGCACATGTTGATAACTTTGCGAGTCAAGTCAAGACGTTTCAATTATATGTTATAATTGGCTTTTTATAGGTTCTCGTTGCTATACCATTGAAAACGTGCGTCAATTGTCACTGTGATAATATTTACGTCCTAGCCAGATCAATGATTTATATCTTTTGGGCGTCTAGAATCAATTCTATTTTCTTAAAAAGTATCTTGTAAGGGCCTACTTATTAATATATATATATACCGGGTGACTTTTTCAACATCTTGTGTAATAGGCGAACTGAGTAGAAGCCTTTGGCATAGAAATTTTTATTATTTTTATTTTTGAATAACATGTAATGAAATTGATCTAGCAATAAATACTACACATTTAAAGTAACATTTTCATACTAGAACAACAAAAACAGAAATTTGAAAAATAAAATAAAAAATTAATTAAAATCTATCGAAACTTAAATTATACGCACCCTACTCAATGCGCGGCATGTATCAATGATTTTGTAGCCCGGTCCTACCCTTTGAAGCCGGCCGATAGGCGGCCAAATTGATCTTTCGCAGGCGCACGAGCCGCACACGCATCCCCGTCCACCCGCGTCCCGCGCTCCTTTAGTCACCTGCGATGAATTTGAAGGCCTTTCTGCCTTCTATTCTAGTTACACAAGACACCGTATGAAGGTCGAGACGGTAAAAAATGTCATCCGGTATACATATACAGAGGCCATTACATCGAGCTACCTGAAACTGCCAAATTTTCCCAATCCATTTTGAACCTAATGAACCTAAGTTGAAAATCTATTAAAGAAATTTGACAGATTGTGTTACCTTTATGTGTTGGTGTCTGCTCATATATTTTTAAGACTTATGTATAGATTGTTAGATATTATAGCAAATAATAAATTTAATACACCATTTGACTTTGAATCTCACACACTGCATATGGGCCTTTTGATATATCTGTACTGCCTTAGATCGGACGCACAACCGGACAGTTATGGCCTGCGTCGAGATGTTATGACGCAAAACGGTAGGGCGCTGTAATTGATCCCCGATTGCTATGCACCCGGTGCTTTTTGTGGTGATATTATGACGATCCTGTGATATTGAAATAGGAAAAGGAATCTTTATGAAACAGTACATTGAGTATCTTTTTCGTTCCCGTTGAAATTTATTTAGATAAATTTCACTGCACGATTGTTTGGCAGTGGTTTACTTTCGTTCGAATTTAAATCGTTGAAGTGCAAGAAGTTTCCGAGTAAATGGCTATGTGACATCATGACAGACGTACCTATAGAAGCAGGATCATGAGGTTACCGTTTTAGCCATTTTGCTATGCAACCCTAAAAACACAACATCCTATAATATACAGAATGATAAAAGACCCATCATGGAGTCGTTAACAATTCATGCGAAAAAGATTCGAGGTACATACGTCTATATTTCAAGCTATGCATTTCCAGTTTTAGCAGACCTCGCATTGTATAGGCTTTCCGTACAATGAGAAGTCAGCTTATATTGGAAATGTATAGCTTGTTTTGTCGCCGTGCGTACCTACATCGCCTTCATACATTTTATTACCTGCGAAACTCAAAATCAAAGCTTTTATTTCAATTAAAACATTAACAGGCACTTTTCTTAAATTCTGTGAGAAAGTTGAAGTTGGTCGCCTATTTCAAAACGTAGATCTCTCTGTGGAGAAGAACTGACATACGAGTAGAACTCCAAGAACATTCATTTACATCAAGATACTCGTATTACAAGAAGCACACAAAAACGGGCCGCACCACGCTTTTCCGTATTGAGAAGCAATGCACAGAACCCTGATGCGGTTATCATGTGCGCTTGGTTTCATGGGTATTATACTGCCCAATTTTAACACCCTGGTTACAAATAAAAAGGTTCTTTTCCCACTAAACCTACTGGCCAGTGTATCGTATCGAGTCAATAAAAAGTCAACAATAACTGTTGTCTATTATAACCGTTGTTGCGTGAATAACGATCATCGATAAACGTCCATGTTTGAACGTAAAATTCATCCCTAAATCGATTAAATCAGTTTGTCAGGCTTGTACAGCTACCCAAAAATATTTTAGCTCGAGACCAAATTCGAAACTAATGCCGCCATTTTGTTCCGCCATCTTGATCCACCATCTTGTTTTTTCAACACATTTCAAAAAACAGTTGCATAAAGGTTTTGTGTCTAAATAATAACAACTGCATAGTTTGATCGAACAGATTAAGCTATGCTTACCGCGGTTGGGTTGTAGATGGGTGGCCCCCAAATATTAATTATTTTAATTATTCTGAGTAAAAGTAAGCGTCAATCGTTATAGCGTCTCTGAAGTCACACCAGAACCAAGTTGCTGGGTAATAAGATACCCCTTGGTAAGAGTGGTTGTCAGACTTTCGGGCTTCTGACAACCTGTAACGACTGTCAAAGATTCTCGAATGACGCCTGGGACCGGCAGTTTAACGTTCTTTCCGAGACACTGATGGGTTTTAGTATGTAAAGATAGTCTACGTGACCAATCTTTCATTCATGAACCAATTGTAGCACGCGTAGCATGACCTGATAGATCAACCTGCGTGGCTTTTATTACTTAGCCACAAGCCCCTCTGTCTAGTATCAAGAATAATTTTGTCTGCATTAAAATTAAAATCATGTATGTACTTTCCCAAGTCAAAGTTCCTAAACAATCACACAACTATTTGTAATAATCACCATCTAATCTGAGTTTGTTTGATTTGAAAACGCCGAACTCACCTAGTTTTTAAACATAATTCAATGTATAAGAATGTTTTATTGAACCAAATTATACAGAAATTAATTTAGCATCAAAGGACGTACAGTCACGAGCAATAATATATATACATTGTCACATTTTCTAAAATATCTTAACTTCTACCATTCAAAAAATATGTGTACGATATTTTTTTCTAAATAACCTAACCATCAAACTGTGTCAAAACTGGGTATACATTAGTTTCACAATAATATAAACGAAACAAAATCAGTAAAAAGTTTACACTTCCAATGTAATTTTTAAGTATCCATGACAATTTCTATAACATATATACAATTGTATACGTGTTATAGGAATTGTCATGGATACATTAAAATGAGATTGAAAGTGTATACCTACTTTTTCCTGTTTTTGTTAAGTTTATTACAGTAATAACTACAGTTTTATAAATAAATAGGGGTTGGTTACTGCAATAAAACAAGGACTTACAAAATCAGTGTTTTGATTAGAAATACGATATGGCACGTTGTTATTATTGATTTTATATCGATTTTGAATAATAATCACAATAACACAGGAAATACATATTTATCCAGCTGTACTGCACGATAACAAAAAACAACCGTAATGCGCGCCTATCCCTTCTGTATGATTTGCAATGTTGCCGTAGGAATCTAATACCCCGCCGGTCTCGTCACCATCGGGGCGGTCCGGCCGATGCTAGACGACTAGCTTCGGAGAAGGCACGGCTCCCTGTCATTTAGGGCGACGCAGGTGCTCTCGGGGCACGGTTGCTTCGGGTAGGCAGGGAGTCAGACGCTCGGTGTCATCACTGCGTCCATTATCGGGAAGACACGGTGTTCAAACGCTTGCAGAATGCGCAGCTTGGGAGGAGCCGCGTCGAACCCTTGTTTCGCAAGAAGGAAACGATCTGTCGCTGCTGGCTGTGATCCGTTCTATGGTTGGTGGCGCAGCGTCGTGGGATGCGATGATCTCCTTCAGCGAAAATGTCATGTCGCAGAAGGAGGCAGCGGAAAGGGAGAGGGCGATTTCGAGTGCTCTCCCAGCCCACAGCAGGCGCACCGGGCGTCTGCTGTGTGCAGGCCCCTGGTGCACCTGCTAAAAATACATAAAAATACATGTATTTAGAGGGGCCGGTAGAGGACATTATCGGTAGACGTCCTCTACCGGCCCCCCTAAATGGGTCCAGGGACGGCGGAATCGGGGACGTCTGCCGCTCCCTATCATATATGACCCGAGGTGGTAGCGCGTAATGTACCACGCGCGGGGGGAGTCAAACACCTCACTCCCCCTGCTTGACCAGACGGGGCCGCAGTGGCAGGCGGCCGGCACCAGCCGAGGGCTGCGTTGAAGAATGCTTAAGCGTCCCCGTAGCCCCCGGTGCAAGTGTGCGAGGGAACACGGGGTCGTTTTAGTCAGTAGAAGTCTGAGAGACCCCTCGGTCCACCTCAGGGCAGAGGATATCCATGAGGATTTCCACCATGATAGCAAAAAAAAAAGTAAAAAGGAATCTAATAGCACAATAGTTTTAGGACGGTACACGGAAATAAAAACAGTGGACGGGCGAGTCGATACCACTCACTGATGGCTACTTTTACCTTACTATGACACAATATGTATAACGCAATGATAAAAAATCTAAAAATAAATAATACAATAAGATCCTATAACTATTTATGTACTCTGGTTTTGTCAATTAGGTAAAATCACAATTTGGGTTCCTTTTGAACCCGAATTTCGATTTATTTCCGAGCTCAAGGTGCTTGAAACTGCTGCTTTGTAATTGTTTACATAATTTCGAAACTATACTGTTAACATGTTTTTGAAATTTCCTTGCGTTCATAATTACGTAACTAAAAGTTAATATTATTTTTTGGTAATCTATTGTTGACGAAAATTTGATAAAAATGTGTAGTTAATTTTGACACAATTGAACGTTTACATAATTTTTGGACACAGTTAGCATACTTATTTTTGCGATTTAATGTTGCTACATGAATTTGAATTTTATGGGCGTTTCTATGTTATTGCTCGTGACTGTACAACCTTAAAAACCATCTCTGAATTCCGGTAATTATCTCAGAGTAGTCAGTTAAGAATCGCCGAACTCATAATTCTGGGTTTCCGACATAATTCAATGTTAACTTGTAAAAGTCTTTTTAAACCAATTTACACACAAAAAAAAAAAACATTTATCCTCAGAACACAGACAACCCTAAAAAAAAGACGTGCGCAGAGTCGCGTGCACAACCAATAGGCAATAAACGTCATCCAGTATAATGACGTCACGAATTTCGGAAATATTCTTCCGAATGCACCAGTCGTAAAAGGTTTACGGCCGGTTCCGGGGGCACCTAGGTTTATTAACGGTTTTTACAGACGGCAGTACATCGAAGTACCCGAAACTGTCAAATTCTCCAAATCAACCTTGAACCTAATGCTTCAGCGATAAAGTTGAACATCTATTAAATAAATTTGACAGATTGTAGTAGCTCGATGTGTGTGTCTTTACATGTGTGTGTCGTAATGGGGTATTAAATTTAGGACTGATAGGTAGTCAGTAATAAAAGCCTAATGATTTCATTGGGACGTGGATGTGCGTTGCTTATTGGTCGATTCGCACGATATTACTCGCCCGAATCGGGCGAATTGAAACGTTTGAATCTATCTTTATATATATAATTCTACTGTACGTATGTATGTCACTGAACTCCTCCTAAACGGCTGGACCGATTTGAATGATTTTTTTTGAATGCGTTTGGGTGGCACCTTGGATGGTTTAGATTACTATTGAACCCGGTAGGTGGCGCTGCTATCGAGTTCTAGGAAACAGGACAACGTCTGTACGGTCAGCTAGTAAATTTATAAAATTCAAAGTCCTGAGTGACTGACTGATATATCAACGCACAGCCAACCCGCTGGTCAGAGAGACGTGAATGGAGGGTGTGTTCTTTGTGACGAGTAGGTATCCACTAAGAAAGGGTTTTTTGAAATTCCATGCCTAACAGTGTGAAATGAGGGTTGAATTTTCTGTGAAACTTTTTATTCTCTGGGTCGATTAACACGCGTACGAAGTCGCGGGCAGAACCTAATAATGTATAATTTTCCGTATGCGTTTTGCATGAAAGTAATTTACAATATTTGTAGGCGAATCGACAACTTCAAAAATACGAATTAGGCAGTTGGAACGATTTGAAAATTCCTGGCACATGGGCAACTGAAGGAACACGGGTGGGTTTTAGTCAGTAAAAGTCTGACACGCCTTCCCGCTCCGCCCAAGATCGGAAGACGTCATTTGATGGTTACCCATCCAAAAAAAAAACACGATACCCGGTAAGACTAGTAGTCAGACTTTTGGGCATCTGACTGCCTGGGCTTATGACAGCCGAGAATAACGGCGTATCATGCTTTCCAAGACACGGAAGTGTCTTGATATGTAATGGATGGCAACCCATTCAGGAATTGACCGCGGCAAGCATAGTTATACCTACGATGGACCTATGCATAGTATAAGCATAATCAGCCGATATTGTCCTCACTGCTGGTACACAGGCCGCCTCTGGGAGAGAGAGTGGGCCGGAATCTACTATGCGGGCCCAGTGCGGGTTGGTAGATGTCACATGACTTTGAAATTTTGGTACTAGAACATGCCGGTTTCCTCACGATGTTTTCCTTCACCGTTTTGAGAGCAGTGGTTATGAAATGAATTAAAAAAATAAATCACGTGACTGGGTTCGAACCTACTTACGACCACTCGCAAGTCACGGCCGTTACCACTGGGCCACCACTGCTCTCTCGACTCGTGCGGCTGTCATATAATCTATATATCTTCTTTATCTTTACATATTATAAAATAAAGTCACTTCGCTGTCTGTCTGTCCCTATGTATGCTTATATCTTTAAAACTACGCAACGGATTTTGATGCAGGTTTTTTTAATAGATAGAGTGATTCGAGAGGAAGGTTTTATATGTATATAACATGCATAATATAGTAAAGAAACGCTGATAATTTTAGAGGTTTCTAATGTGATGTCATAAATAAACACATTTTTTTGCGCTTACATTGCGAACGCTGGCTGAACCCTACGAAATAGCTCAAATAATGTACTACAGTATTGTACACCTTAAAAAGTTCTACAAAAAAGTCCGCGATGGTATATGTCTAACTCTTAGGGATAACCCATAATAACCATTTTTATCCTTTACTTTTTACGAGAAATAATGGCTTATTTATGAATGCGATTTTAAGCAATACAGCATTAATCCTTATGCAATTAAGTACCTTAAATAAATTGTGCATTTCATGTAGATCAAAATTGCCCTTTACAGCATATCATTAAAATTAATATTTTAGAAGATATCAGAGATTATAATAAAATAGCCGCAGCGCGGCTAGCGGGCCGTTCCGCGTCCGGCCATCTCGCATGGTAACGGTCGGGTAGTGCAGGATTAGTAGGTTTGTAATTCATATTACTTGGGCTTCATAGTAAATGCATATCATCATGTGTGTTCGAATTACTCAAAATAAAGCTAATTGTATTATTCCAAGTAAGAGACCGCGAAATATGGCTTAGATGTTTAGATTTTTGGATGGATTTGGATTTTTGGTTATCCTGGATACTTACCATATATAGCATACCATAGATATTTTATCCCGGTAGTAGTTTCCCGGGTGATATTTTCCAACAGCTATACGGGCAAAGCCACTGGCCAAAGTACTATTCTTATAACTATGTTTAATTTGGTGTCTGGTAAATAACTGAGTGTTTATTTAGGTAGAATAGGAGCGTTAAAAAAAACCAGAATCAATTCAATCCAGCCCTATGTCGCAGTCTTCTTACTCTGAATACTATTAGTTTTATTTTAAGTACATCAAACACACAAGATATGTAAGGATCGTAGCAGGTGGCGTTCCGTAGTTTCTGCCTACCCCCATGGGAAAAAGGCGTAATTTTATGTATGTATAACATGGATTAATACATTCTTACCGCAGTAGTACGTCCTCTTGCGATAATTTCCGACATCTACGCGGGCGAAGCCGCGGGCAAAAGCTAGTACTATAATAAAGCTGAAGAGTTTGTTTGATTGAACGCGCTAATCTCAGGAACTACTGGTTCGATTTGAAAAATTATTTTTGTGTTGGGTAGCCTATTTATCGAGAAAGGCTATAAGCTATATAACATCACGCTACAACCAAGAGGAGCGGACCAGTAATGAAAAATGTTGCAAAAACGGGGAAAATCGCACGGGTAGGCGATTCGACGCGACGGAAAGGGTCGGGGGAACAAGAAACTTAACGCGCACATGAAGTCGCGGGCAGAAGCTAGTTAACCATAAGCCCCTCATCTCAATTGATATCTAATCAAACAAAATTTAATTACAGAACACCTACGGTCAAATTCTCAACAACTATTCAGAGTATCCCCGAAATTGCCCCGCGCTATTAAAATTAGCCCCATATACAACAAACAATGTCTTATATTGTGCTTAATTAACTAATACTTAATGACCATATTCAAATAGGACGTGAATCAAAGCGCCCGTATGTTTGTATGGGAAAATGGAGCGGCCAGTGAATAGATAATAATTGCGGAGGTCATTTGAGACGGACAAAAGATTGGACCCCATCACCCTTTGGCTGGGACTTGAGTTGCATGGAGTCGAGTTTGTTGAAAATAATATAGCTATGGGAACGGTCATGAGTACGGGATCTCAATTGACAACGAACGCAAGTGTGAAGTTGGCGCGCGTCGACAGAGTCTGACGATCGTACGAGTCGACGAGAGTGCTACAACGCCTAGGTGAAGCCTCTTGACTATCTGAAAAATGTCTAGAAAGTGTCCAACGTTTCGTTTTACAATATTTTTCATGTTCAAATATTACTTAAAAATCAGTTATCATCTTCAGCGTTTTTCTTCTTGCCCAGTAAAATGTTCAACGTTGAAGAATTCAGATCAAATCGGCCTCTTGTCCCGATTTACCTAAACAGCATATAAATTGACGACATGTGATATCTACCCACTCGCACCAAGGCCGCGTGTGAATTACGGGCCGAGATCAAATGGGCAGTCACTTCATGTAAATACTGGTTACGGTTAGAGAGGAAGCCGACCTCAAGTACCGTACCCGGTAGATTGATGCTATACAGCATATTTTCGCATTATTTCGAGTCCAGTACAATAATGCATTCTGGATGCTGTTGGGGCTGCCACGCTTCTGTAGTGCTTCAGGGATGTTTGCGGACGCACATACTGACAGTTTCGCTGCAATCAGACGCAAACGAGCAGCGTTCTTGTTGCGCAGGGTGCGTGCCAGTAACAACAGTCACCTGAGTGTCATCGCCAACAAACTGGATTGTCCTCTTATCTGGCACTGTTCCTGTAAATATCATAGTTTTTTTTTCCTTTGTATTGTATTATTTTATAGGGTAACATAGTGTTTAAGTAGTCTTTTACTAACAAATCTATACAGTTATGGAATTAAATTCTGAAATAAAGAGATAATCATCATCATCATTTCAGCCGTAGAACGTCCACTGCTGGACTTAGGCCTCCCCCAATTTGGGGGGCTTTGCCATAATCGCCACGCTTGGCAGGCGGGTTGGCAATCGCAGTATGGTGGTAAAATGAATAGAGAACGCTGCTGCCAATTCTCTAGTAAGATAGTGAGATAATAATATACCATAACAAAATTTCAATTTTTGCCTTGTCGACTTTGTTAATGAAATATCTTACGAAGGTTAACGTAAGTATAGAGTCGTAATAAGAAACGCACTACTTAGCGCTGACAGATGAAATTCGAAGTCAAAAACTAAGGTTTTTCGACGTGTGGGGATGCACTCTGTTGGATTCTCAATGTTCGGTTCAACACCAAAAGTTGATAATTCAGTGCACGATAAAATGTAGCCGCGATATTTCTACGTTTAGGGCGAGTATTTTTACCCTGTGTTGCTTTCATAAATGCTAAGAAACAACTAGGAACTTAGGAACACTTATTTTAGGGATAATCTAACTATTGGGTGTGTATTTCTGTGCTCAGCTTTCTCCACAGGATTAAAAAATAAACAAGTGCGTATAGGAATTGTTCTGAGTGGTGCCGGTGTAAAGAAGAGCACCGTCCTATTTCTACCCGTGGGTGTGGTAGAAGGCGACCTTAGGCGACCAAAGACTTTAGACTTTGAATGGGCAGCAGCGTTCTTTATACATTTTGCCACCATACTGCGATCGCCAACCTGCCTACCAAACGTGGCAATTACGGCAATCCCCCCCAAATTTAGGGAGGTCTACGTCTAGTAGTGGACGTCTTTTGTCTGAAATGATGTTTCTTTAGACAGATGTTTGCTTTCGGGTGCAAGGCAAATCAGGCATCAGGTATAAGATTTTTTATTAAAAATAAATAAAATTGTTCGACTCTATTGCTTTCGAAAATATTTGTCGTCTGCCAAATGGAGTGGACAGTTTTTTCCTATTTTGCAATTGATAGCCGCCATCCGAAAATAAAGGGGTCCCTGAATATTTTAAACACTCCTATTATTATGTAAATTAACGTATTGACCCTGCTCGTACCCGAACTGTTAAGAGCTATTGCTGTTTCATCGCAGAAAGAAACAACGCTTAAATTTGTATAGCTCTGTCTCTTTTCCGTGCAGAACAATGACAGTTTTTAATCTCGCAATGTAGTGTGACCCTAAATTCTCTGGACATTCACATTTTAACAAATTTACTTTGTCACCCAATGTTATTCAAAATTCGCTTTTATGGTATTAACATAAGATTCATCACTACAGTAAAAACATTTCGGTTGCCTTATTATTTGCCACGGAGCTGTGTCAGTACAATTTGAATCTAATAAGACTGACACTAAAGCGTAATTTAAATTGATTAAGAATTTAATTTTTTGGCAGCTTCCGTTTTGCTAAAAAGGCGTGAAAGGGATAGAAGATTATTGTTTAGAGTTATTTGGATCACGTATTAGTTTTAATGGACCGGACGCATGAGGGCAGATTGTTAGTGACCAGTGATAAAAATATATGAGAAAATATTGTGTAATTAAATGATTTAATCTATTAGGGGTTAGGTTTAGTGGCAACGTGTGATAAAAATGTTGTTAAAAGGATAAGTATATTAAAGTAAATAATTTAAAAAAAAAAGTTTAAAATTAAGAAAATGTTCACCAAAGAAAAACATGAAATAAAGATATCGTGAGTTAAAAAATACTGTGTAAACTTTCAACGCTTTTTTGTTCTCTTTTTTTTCTCTCTTATAAACATACACGCATACACAAAAAATACTTTTTGAACGAAACGTGAATACCTAAATATAGGTAGTACCTACTTAGTAATTAAATAAGCGATATGTTTTTTAACAACTCTCCTAATACCAATGCTTACCAACGTAACTTAAAAAAAAAATGCTGAATTAGCCAACGTTCATTCATATTCTTCAACTATTCACACCTGTCTACTACACACCTGGAACTTTCTACGCAATTCGCAACCTTACCTTTCTAAAAATAAGGCTCAAAATTATTTATAACTTAAGACTAGGGTGACCAGGTGTGTTCACGGTCGGTATGGCACGGTTAGGTGAGTCATTCGTGTCTTTAAAGTTCAGGGCACGTGGTCACTTAGTCGTTAACCTTTTGCGGTTGAAAAGACGTAGTTTTTGCAATAAAAAAATTTCTTGATTCACGGTTGATGAATTAATAATGGCTTTTGCAATAAGAAAGTTCCCGGTGTCAAAGGAATTTAATTATTAAAAGTTTTTATTTAAAAAACAAATAATGATGACGGCTACATAGGTACTCAAACAAAGTGCATTTTTTGGCATATCAGTATATTCGCATGAATTGACTCGCCTGAATCGGGCGTATCGTCACTTCTAAATTATTTAATATGTTCCATAGGCGACTCGCATGAAGTTTTGTATCGACAGTTCCAGAAATACGTATTAGGCAAATAGCACGTTTTGAATAAATCGTTAAGGAAACAATGAAAACTATAGGAAAAAATACTCTATTAGGCATGCTCGGCTACACATCAAGTTATGCGTTTCCAGTATAAACTGATCTCACAATGTATGGAATTTCCGTATATTGAGAGGTCAGTTTAAACTAGAAATGCATAGGTTTATGTGCAGACGTGTGTACATAAAATACAAAACGTGCCAATTGCCTAATAAGTATTTCTGGAATTGTTTACCGAGTATTTTCATCTTTAATATCAAACAAAATATCGTTCAAGAAAAGCAGACATTTTGAAGAAATAGATCGAAGTTAATAGACCTTCCAGAAAAAATATTAGGCTATTACAGACAATAAAATCACAACTTTCCCATCAACATGAAAAATACAGCACTAGATTTTGCAAGTTGGCCATGTCTCAGTTATGGCTTCCATGGGTACATTATTATTATTACTAGCCATCAGTGCCCCACTGCTGGGCAAAGTCCTGTGTAATCTCTTTCTTCCTCTCTCTGCTTTTCAAGTTTTAAATTAGTTTTCAGAACAATACTCAGTCCGTCTAAGATTAATAAATCCATACTAATATAATAAATGGGAAAGTGTGTGTGTCTGTTTGTCCGTCTTTCACGGCAAAAGAGAGCGACAAATTGACGTGATTTTTTAAGTGGAGATAGTTGAAGGGATGGACAACATGGCTACTTTTTTTCTTTTTAGATGGCTTTTTTTTTCTTTTTAGGTTCAAGGTTCATTGGGAAAAATTGACAGTTTCGGGTAGCTTGACCTGGTGGCGTCTGTACATGTTACACTTCAGTTACTTATTTTTTTTTTGTCGCAAAACATTTAACGGTATGCTGACATTACTGGTCTGCAAACATCTGTCACCTATCCCGCGCACGCGCTTATACAACACCTTGAGGGGTGGTCAGGGCAATTATAAAAAGTAAATTATAACTTGCACATGCGGGTGCAAAATTATTAATGAATTCTTGTGGCGTACGAGTTTCTGACGGTAAAGTTTGTAAGAAACGTTTACCTTTACTTATAAAGGTTAACGTATTTTTCTTTAATGAAAATAATATATAACTATTAAGATCGGAAAAAGACTGAATACTGTTATTATTGACTGACAGAAATACCTATTTGTATTTTGTTGTGTAAAAAAATGCTTCAGAAATTAGCGTCCGTAGGCGCTGATTTTAAATCCCTTCAAATTGGCTGTTGATACTCTGGTTACAAAAATGGAGCAAAATTATTTATTAATTGACATAAATGACATAGAGTATGCCTACCTTTTCCAGGAAAATAAGTACGTAAGAATAAAAATGAAAAATGTAATGGCGCCATAAAGTGTCTGCAACAATTAACACATGTAAGGGATTGCGGCAACCAAACGGTAGGCGTTTCACGATTATTATTTACTGTGTAAAGATTATTATCGTTAAAAACACCGTTTCTAACGATAATAATCTTTACATAGTATAAAACAAAGTCACATTTCGTGTTTGTACGCTTAGGCCTACAAATCAAAAATGATCTTAGATCGAGTTTTTTTTAGATTTCGATTCTTAGATCTTATTTACTACGCAACGGATTTTAATGCGGTTTTCACTGATAGATAGAGTGATTTAAGAGGAAGGTTCATATACACTTAGAATAACACAAATGTAAAAAAAATAAAATATTTGTCTAGTCTAGTGTTTTACCCCTTTATTTATAAACGCTGATTAAAGTAAAGAGACGTTTAACCCGTTGAATGCCGCTAATTACAGACACAATTAAAAACCATTGTGTCTATACCAAATGTGGTATCTCAGGGACTTAGAGGTTAAACGTCAAAAATGTATGGTTAAACAGCAGCTAATCATTACTTAACTTTAAATAGCATTTATGAATAAAGGGGTTAATTTATGTACTATATTTAGTCAAACGTGAAAATAGAAAGCGCTCTATTGGCACTATGATACCTTTTGTCCGCGGCATCGCCCGGTTCAAATTATCTGACCCAAACTTACTACTGGGATAAAAAGTATCATAACTCTTATCTAAAACCAGAAGGCTATTTCTCGTATTTAAAAACGTTCATAACCCAGTCGAGGTCTTATCTCGGGAACAATCGGATATCAAAAACTTGTCAAAAATATATGGAAACTCGAGGTATTTTCGACAGATAAAGATTAAGATCAGATTGTAAATGTTCTAAAAAGTATGAGAAATGCCCCTTTTTTGTGGGTGGGAAATTATCAAATCACTTCTCCCGCTCTGGACGGAGCGGGACGGCGTGTCAGACCTTTACTGACTAAAATCCACCCGTGTTCCTTCAGTTGCCCATATACCAGCGCCACGGTAACTCTTTCGAACAGATCTCGCGACCCTGGCAGGGAGAATTGCCCCTCAGGTCATGGTCTATTTGTGTGAGCATTCATCAATACCAGTGTGAACAGCACCCCTAGCCAAGTTGATAATCTGCAATCGTAAACGCTAGTCGTAAACTAATCAAATGTATGGAAATGAAATCATCTCAATGTTAAGGCCACGTGGTTAGAAAAAACGAATTGAAAATTCGTAGCCAAGTTCATATCGTTCAAAATGATAGAATGAATTGTTATCGTTTCTACAAAGTTCAACGCTACATCCTTTGTTATAATGTGTCGTTTTTCTAAAGACATTGTAGAACGAGCGGCCGACTCAAGCGCGTCAACATGGCTACCAACTTATTGTTTTCTACAATTGCTGACACCAAGGCGTTGCCGATTGGAGAACGGAATTCGACACGAAACGGTTGTAACTTAGCTAGGGGGCAGGTTAGAGAGAGTTACGTTTGCGTTTATATATATTGGAGCGGACTGTGGACTGAATACGAACAAACTCTACTTGTAAAGCTCCTCACCCCTAGTGAAAAACAACAGTCAATTGCATCCAGGTTGTCCCAGCCACCTTTTTGAGGTCGATCATCTATCATCATCTGGGAGGCGTGCCAAAGAGTCATAAAACACCTCAGTAGTTTAGTATTTGAATTGTTATTTAGCCGAGGTATTATGATTTGCTTGAAAACAGTGAGCACACCACTCTTTTTTTAAACTAAAAAAAAAAACGAATATAAAAGCACACAAAACAGACCCGGTTCACAAATGTAATATTACACAATATCACTACAAAACATTTCAAAAATAGAACGAACTCAGCAGATTCACGTAATCAGAGCATCCCCCACAAAACGGGGGTGCAGATTAACATCCCTAAAGAAATTACAAATTAAATCCATTCTGGTAGATTGTGACAAATGCCATCAGTCATGCGACCCCTCATTTGCATCAGAAAAACTTGAAGAACAACTATTTATCAAATGGTGGGAGGACTTCCGGTTGCCATGGCAGCAGGCGCGACGTGTTTCCGGCCGCCATCTTTGGATGAACGCTCTATATCCGACTGCGGGAGGAATGTTTTCTATGTTCTACTAGAAGCGTCAGCGTACATTAAGCATGTACAAGTTTGTAAGTTTGTGATATTAGACTGACAGATTGTTATATGAAACTAAAGGACAGCTAAACTCGAATTCTGTGTAGATCATTTTTTCTCGTGGATGTGAGTGAAACGTAAATAACGGCTAGGACCTCTGTACGTTGCCAGGCTAGGCCTCCCAATACGATTTCAAGTGCGCAGTGGAAGAGTTATAATCGTGGGGCTCTAGAGACAAGAAGTGGCTAGCGTACTGTCCGCCGTACGCGGAGCAGACAATACAAGTACAAGGTACAATATACAAACAAAAGCACTTACCTCATGGTTGAAGGACACTGCTCTGGTGCCAACCTGGAGATATGTATGTAAGTGAGTGTATGTGTATCGTGTCGTGACGTTACGAGTATTCTTCAGGTTAGAATCCGCTTCAACAAGGCTTGGAGACAATCACAGCATGCGGTCTTCAAATCACTCGTCCCAACAGCGTCACACTTTGCTTAACCTTCAAACTATTTCAACCAAAGTACAAAGATACACCCGTTCTAGTTCTTCAAAAGGGGTTATTACACAAACAAACTCAGGATCATGACAAATTGTCCACAAACGGATCCATTTACAAGGGATTAATTTCAACAAACGCGTCGCGGAACTCAACAGGCGAACGGGGCCATTTTAGCGGCAAATCAAGAGAGCTGTCAAGTGCTTTTGTTTATATATTGTACCTTGTACTTGTATTGTCTGCTCCGCGTACGGCGGACAGTACGCTAGCCACTTCTTGTCTCTAGAGCCCCACGATTATAACTCTTCCACTGCGCACTTGAAATCGTATTGGGAGGCCTAGCCTGGCAACGTACATTTTGGTAGCAGAGCGTGGTTATGTCTTATAACCGCGCTCTGCATACCAAAATGTACGTTGCCAGGCTAGGCCTCCCAATACGATTTGCCATTATTGATTGGGCCTGATTTGATCGGGCCTAGTCTGGCAGCGTACAACCTCTGATAATTATGACGCAATGGACACTTGTTTTTTCAATAATCGGTTGTTATTTCACTATGTTTTGTGATGAAAAAAGCGGTTGTTCCTACACACCATTTTACACCTTCTCCAACATTCCAAAAAAGTGCCTCAAAAAATGTTAATAGCAACAAGTATCTTCCGAATGCATAATGTTTTTTTCTAAGGGCGCGCTGTCTTCTTTCAAAAAAATCGGATCAGTCGTTCCAAAGGTTACCACCTATATACAACCTCATAGGATTTACTTCTTTACAATTCATATATCTATTATAAAGAAGAAAGATTTGATGGTTCTTAAAATTGTTCGTATGGATAAACTTAAAACTACTAAATCGATTTCAGTTATTCTTTCATCTTCGGAAAGCTGCGCTATAAATAAATATAAATGACATGCGGATGAAGGCGCCATTGAAGTGCTAGTATACATCATCATCATCATCATCATCATCATTTCAGGCGACAGATGTCCACTGCTAGACATAGGCCTCTCCCAAAGTCCACCACTTCGACCGATGCAAGTGAGTGGTGAGTGGTGTATGGTGAAGTGCTAGTATTAAGTATAGACAAACCAATATCGCTTCTAGTCGAGACCCTGAAACACCCGTAGATCTTTGATCCCAAGACTCGCAACCGCGTCTGATTGGGGAGTGATCTCTATTTAGATAATTTAGTGGTACGTTCGCGATGAAATATTTTCAGCATTTTGCCGTGTGCCATTGATTACCGGTGATTCTGTAAGCTTTGCGTCAGCCATTTTGTTTCTGAGTTGTTTGTCTATAGTATTTTTAGCTCATGAAACGACGCGCGCTTTACTTGTGGTTACCAAGTGTACAAACCCACTGTGAAAGTGTGTGTTATGACGCTACTCGTTTTCACGCACACATTCACAGCCCGTTTATACACTTGATTACCACAAGTAAAGTGAGCGTTGCTTTATGTTGGCACTTAGCAATTATTCACAAAAACGCAGACTTCCCCGATATATGAATGCGAAGGCAGTCCTGCTGCTAGACAATATGAACAAAGGACGTACCACAGAACAGCATGCGTAGCATGACCACCGTAGAAATGGGTTTTGTCGACGGAAGAATAGACAAAATTACAGATTGTAAAAAGATTAAAGACAGATTAAAGATTGTAGAAAGATTTGTACCATTTTATGCTGGCGTAGCATGACAATTCCATCTCTATTCTACCAAGAATAGACAAAGTTCTTTCTATAGTGGTCATGCTATGCGTGCAGATATCTTTTATCTGTTCTTTGGCACCTAGCCTTAAGAAAACTAAGTCATTTGAGTTAGTATAGCATCAATCTTTCCAATCTATATTGGAGTTGGCTTCCAGTTCAAATCGATGCCGCTATATACCATGTATTTTATACAGAACGACTGCTTATCTGACCTCCACAAATCAGTTACGGTAGGTAACACGATACCGACGAATGACAACCAGGACCAATGGCCTAGCGTGCTTTCCGAAGCATAGAGGGTTCGTGAGATGTAAAGATGGTCACCCATCCAGGGACCAACCGAGGCATATCGTAGCTTAACCTGGTCGATCGACCCGTGTGGCTGTTATTACTTACCTAGATTGTTGGCTTTCTTAAACTATGTACCTTCTGAATTAAATTATTTAATATCTATAAACTAAATAAACCATACATTACCTACTTACTACTACCCTATAATTATAAGCATTTATTTTTGACGTATTATTTTAACTATAATCTATTTAACTAAATATCATATCGACTTGATAGCCTCATTTTCCGCAATTTTCCGGCCGACCGCAAATATTATTCGATCACATCCGAATCCGATCACATACACATCCGTAGTTCGTAAATTAAAATCACAATTGTATACCAAAATAAAATATACAGTTAAAAAGCTGAAATAAATGAGTTTTTTTTTTAATTAATTTTTAGGGTAGATGTTAGTTATGTTCGTTCTGGGTACTACAGCACCCCTTGGCGCTGCGCTCTACTCGATATTCTATCACAAATATCTCCATGCCAATCCAACCTTTGATGCCCTCTTTCAGCGATGCCCTAAGCCGAGGTCCGTACCCCACTAGGGATGCCCTTGGCGTGGAAATGCTTAATTTAAAGTTTTTAAGCCCTGTCTGGAGATCTTAATTTATTATAGTAACCATAAGCAAGTCTGGTAAAGCAGCCAACAAAGACAACCTCCTAGGCTGATCTGCAAGATGTCATTCCCAAAAAAATAAACTCATCGTCATTATCATCAGTTGTACAAAATATTGTTCAGCTTTATAGTTATCATATTGAATTACATTTATTTTAACGGCAAAACCGATCCGCGTTTTGTGAAATAAATAATACACTCTCTGTAGGTACGCCTTTATCTCGAAACGTGTGACGTAAGGTAAAATGCGCAGTCTAAACGACGAGGCGAAACGGTACTATAATTTCGACCGACCACGTATGCCTTCGATAGCTCAGTTGGTAGAGCGGTGGACTGTAGCTGTAAACAATTGGTATCCATAGGTCGCTGGTTCAAATCCGGCTCGAAGGAGTTTTTTTATTTTTTACTTCAATAGTAGGTGTGGATCGTATTTTTATAAAATCTGTAGTTAGACACATATATTTTTCCACTGATTTAACCTTATTTTTATTGTTTTTATTAAGTGATCAAAATAAAATTTTGTAAACAACATTGTTATGCAATAAAATTACAACATATTACTGACAGCTTCGCCGTGTGGTGCCGGAAATAAGAATAGCACCATTCCATTTCTTCCCGAGGGTGTTTACTACACCGACTGGCGACTAAGGGACTTAGTAGAGAGTGGGCAGCAGCGTTCTCTCTGCATTTTACCACTATAATGGGATCGCCAGCCCGCCTGCCAAGCATGGCGATTATGGCAAACCGCCCCAAATTGGGGGAAATCTATGCCCAGCAGTGGACGTCTTTCGGCTGAAATGATGATGATGACTGACAGCTTACTTTAATATTTTTCGTTTAAAGTGATATCCGAAAATTACAGTAAATAAAGATAGAAAATACATTTATTTAGCACAGACTAAAACATGCATACATACATAAAATCACGCCTTTTCCCCATGGGGGGGGGGGGTAGGCAGAAACTACAGAACGCCACCTGCCTGTTGGTTACAATCGCATGTAGAGCAGCACCATTTACTTTATTTACCGCATTTACTCTTCTTTCCATATCTTTATCAATATTTCCATCCCTTGTAAACAAACTCCCCAAATATACGAACTCACCTACTTGCTCTACACTCGTTATCGTTTATTTTCACATCACACACCGATGCATTATCTTCTCTTTCAAACACCATGACCATTTATATCCCCTTCATCTTCAATGCTTCATCCATTACAGTCACCATGTCTTGCAACCGTTCTACTGACGACGCAAGTAAAACTTGATCATCTGCGTAGAGAAGGTATTTGACAGGCAACTCACTCATTGCCAATCCACACTCACCCACTTTAAAAAATAAATAAATTCAAAAAAATAAAAAACTAATTAAATTACCTTCCAGACGTAAAAGGAAACTTTTTCTCGCAACAATCTACAATCGAATTACTTTGATTCAAAATTCAATTTAGACACGATACAAAGAATTTGAATCACCTTAACCCTGCAACCGCGACTCTTAGAACCGTGATGAATCAATTAGATTATTTAGAGGGTTGATTCCCATTTTATTTAGATGTCTTCGTACAAATAAAATTAATTTAAAAAAGTTTCTGCCGTGGTTTCTTTTTAGAGATGTACCTAGACGAGCTTAATCGATAAATATTTTATTTGCAGCAGCAATGATTTTGAAGGATTTTGCAAAAAGATTTGTTCTAAAAATTGTCATTTTAATAACGTAAATAAAGCAGGGATTTTTTTTGGACTGTCTAATTGGAGCCGTCAGTATGTTATGAACTTATGATTTACCCCACAGCTATAATAATTGCACAACGTACGCACGTCGACCAATCAAGCTAAGCATTTCCAGTATAAGCTGATTTCTCATTGTACGAAAACTCTATACAAAGCGAGGTCAGCTAAAACTAGTTTTGCTTTCCTACATGTGTATCTGGATAACTTCTCAATAAGTTTTTCTGCCTGTACAAATAATATTTTTATTTATTTTTCTTTATAATAATATCTTAACTACTGAGAAACAAAAAAAAACAACTTTAATACGTAATAATTAAAATAATACATGTTTTAATAGCTTGATATGTATGTATGTATGTATGTAACGGAATCTTTAAACGTGATTTTCACCCCCTCCAAAGTGTCAGATTAATTTGAAACTTTGAACTCTTAACTAGGACCGATGACAATACAATCCTACTAATATTATAAATGGGAAAGAGTGTGTGTCTGTTTGTCCGTCTTTCACGGCAAAACGGAGCGACAAATTGACGTATTTTTTTATGCGTAGATAGCTGAAGGGATGGAAAATGACATAGGCTACTTTTTGTTTCTTTCTAACCCCCTACTTCCCTAAAATGGGGGGTGGAACGCGCTAATCTCAAGAACTACTGGTTCAAATTAATAAATTATTTTTGAGTCGGGTAGCCTCATCACGCTACGATCAAAAGGAGCAGAGCAGCAACAAAAAATTGGACGAAAACATGGCAGGCTGCGATGCGACGGGAAGGGTCAGGGGAGCAAATATTTGACGCATACAAAGTCGCGAGCAAAAGCTAGTAATTTCATAAATTTAAATGTTTTTATACCTACTTATAAATTCTAATATTTAAACATATAACTTAGAAGTGTTTATAAATGAATAAAATAAAAATAATAATTTTATCGATCTAAATAAATCCGAATCGCTCTACCAAAAAAAAAAACTCAATCTATTAAAATCGTCCCAATTATATGCAAATGAAGATTTAACCCTTTCGATGTTCAGTGGAACTTTTTAATTGCTGTTAAATCGAAAAGGGATCAGATGAAAACGGGCCGGTCCATTGTTGACTGTCATTAATCTATGTGGGTGGGGTACAATTTCACGGTTAACATTGTACGCAGTTCAAAACTTTTTCGTATCTCGTTTCTTTTTAAATTTAATTTTCCCTAGTCTACGACTGCGTCCACGAGTAATTTCTTATTGTTTCTTATATATTCTTTATTAGCTTTGTACGTATGTGTGTTTGTAATGGAATTTTCCAACATGATTTTCACCTCCTTCAAACGTCGCATTAATTTGAAACTGTGCACACTTGTCTAGAACCGATGACAATACAATAATTTCATAAATGTGTACCATTACCATGGCCAGAATCACTAGGATAGCAAAAAAAATACAAAAAACATGCCGAACAATAAAATAGAAAAAAAATATAATAAAAAAATGCGCAGTCATAGAAAACCAAAATAAAAGTAGATAATAATGGCAAAAACCGTGCTTCTACTTTTTAGTTTTGTTTTCTATGTAAGTGTTTTTTTTTTTCGTTTTTGAAACTATTACTTATTTAAACATTAAATATATCACACGGCCACTCATAGCCTCCGGACCCATCGCGTCGCATAGCCCGCGCGATTACTTTGTTTTCGCTAAGTGTTATTTCTGATGTCTTTTACTAGGCTGCTAAGGGTTGTAGCTTGATGTTAAATAGCCTTATAACATTCCTAGAGAATTGAGCTATTCAATGCAAACTAATTTTTCAAATCTCACTAAGAGTCTAGAGATTAGCACGTTCAAACAAATACAAACTCTTCAGCTTTATCTATTATTAGTCTAAATAAAGATATATTTCGTTCCTTGAAATTATAAATATGAAAATACATAGTAATAATTTGTAGTAAGATTATGATGTATTCAAACGATCACCCATCTATTGCTGGTTGCGTCAAATAGTAACTTCAATAATCAACGTTATATAAATCCGGAAGGGCAAATGTGTCATATGCTATCTGTAGAAATTACTTTAATTTTGACAGTTGAGCAATATTCACTGCCTTTTTTACGTTGCTGTGCACACAAATTTTTTGAACATATGAAGCAACGGTTAAGCAACATATTTTAAAGTGATTCAGGTACTGATTGATAGCGATAAAAATTAAAGATTTCGCCTTTCGCCTCATTGTCTGTGCGTATTATTATGATGCTTATTTTTTTTAGCATGTCTAAAAACCTAAACCTTTTTTTACATTTATATTTAAGTAAATCAAACCGCAAACCACTGCATTACTTGTGGGTCATTTATAGTCTGAAGCAGGGACTGAAAGCAGTTACGGTTAAAGGTTAAGATACCTCAAAAATATACAGGTACCGGTTTAAAATAAAGGTTGAGCTATACCGATACCTTTACAAATAAAGGTTGGACTTAATAGTTATTTAACCTTTATACGATTTCGGTAGCGAAAAACATGCGGGATGGCGTGGCGCAGGTGCACGGGGGTGTCGAATACGTTAGAACTAGTATTTGTACGAGACGGTGCATCAAAGAAAACCCCTATTTATTAAGGTTTAGGTATTGCTACCGAAATCATTATAAAGGTTATAGTGCTTCTACCGAAATATACCGGTATGTATTTCCAACCTTAAAATTCTGCTAATATACCTACGCTACGGTATCGAAATATTTCGGTTACCCAAATTTAACGGTATGACGTCATACCGAAATTTAAAGGTATCTTAATTTCTGGGTAATTCAGTCCCTGGTCTGAAGATTAAAAATGAACCTAACTATTCACCATAAATGTGAAATTGTCCGATGAATGCTATCTTTTGAGATACAGGCCTCGCCTAGTTCAGAAGATAGAGTCTATATAAGCAAACCTCTTTTTACCACCACAAATGCTGCTGGACAGTGGCGAAGGCACCATATAACACGATTCCTACCGGCTTGCCTTCGGGGATTCGCATTGGTAACTCTATCACTATTAAAAATACAATAGTATGTAAATAGTGGCTACTATTGTCAATAAATATAGTTACACTACGGGTATTTAATTCACCATAACATTCAAACAACAAAAAAGGTTATTTATACCTTTGTATTACAACAAAAGAGAAATGTTCTAAATTAACCCGGCGCCAAAACGTCATAATCGGGAACTAAAAATTCATACAACAGCGATCCCGTAATGATGTCACTTTAGGTCACGTGGCACCGCTTGATATGTACGAGAGCAAGTCGCTGTACAACGGGTTATGACAGAGACAGGTATAGAAAAATGCGTCAGCGAGAACGAGATAGAGGAATATTGCATATTTTATTCGTTTTCATCTGTTCAATTTAATTGTATTTAATTCATTACATTCCTATATTAATTTTGGAATGATAGTAAGTATTCTTTATTGATGAGTCAGTAAGTTAAGGCCGACTTTGCTTCGGCTTCTCTTTTAGAAAAATTTACGCCTCGCCGCTGCTGCTGGATTATTGTTGTTTATCGGATATGACCGTGTGGTGTCGGACTACCGTGTGGCGTCGGACTAAAAGAATAGCACCACCCCATTTCTTCCCGTGGGTGTCGTAAGAAGCGACTAAGGGATATACTAGAGAATGGGCAGCAGCGTTCTCTATGCATTGCAACCCGCCTGCCAAGCGTGGCGATTATGGCAACCCCCCCCCCCCCCCCCCCCCAAAATGACAAGCACCAAAAATAAATGGCCCCTAGTGCCCGGCGGCCCATCTAACCTTGGCTACGGTAGCGGTCAAGGCCACGGTGAGGCAAGGGGTGCAAAGAATCCCCGGAAGAGATCCGGCTACCACAATCACCGACAATTGGACCTGGCAACATATAACACGCGTACACTTCGGACCGACGAGAAGATTGCCGAACTGGAGGAAAAATTGAGCAGGTTACGATGGGATATAGTAGGGTTATCTGAAGTCCGAAGAGAGGGGGAGGACTCGATAATCCTCAAATCTGGAAACCTGCTCTATTTCCGGGAGGGCGACCAGCAGTCCCAAGGCGGTGTCGGGTTTATCGTCCATAAGTCCCTTGTGAGCAATGTGGTGAAGATCGAGAGTATGTCGACCAGGGTGGGGTACCTTATACTCAGAATATCCGCAAGGTATTCGCTGAAGGTCATACAGGTTTACGCCCCGACCTCGACACACCCCGACGATGAGGTGGAGACCATGTATGAGGATATTTCCAGAGTCATGCATGGTTCCAACACTCACTTCACCGTTGTCATGGGGGACTTCAACGCGAAACTGGGCAAGCGAGGCGATGATGAGTTGAGAGTGGGGCAATTTGGAGTTGGACGTCGCAACCACCGGGGTCACCGACTGGCTAGT
Organism: Aporophyla lueneburgensis; assembly: GCA_932294355.1. Lineage (NCBI taxonomy): Eukaryota > Metazoa > Arthropoda > Insecta > Lepidoptera > Noctuidae > Aporophyla > Aporophyla lueneburgensis. The sequence continues at coordinate 21,251,150 of OW028758.1, read as the reverse complement.
TTTATGGAGAAGGAAGGCTTCTTTATGATGAATTCCTTCTTCAGAAAACGTGAGCACAGGAAGTGGACCTGGCAGAGCCCTGATGGTGCAACAAAAAACGAGATTGACTTCATTATGTCGACGAAGAGGCAAATATTCAATGATGTCTCAGTGATCAACGCGGTGAAAACCGGGAGTGATCACCGCATGGTAAGAGGCACATTGAATATCAATATTAAGCTGGAAAGATCTCGGCTGATGAAGTCAACGCTCCGTCCAGCACCGATCCAGCTTCAAAACCCCGAGAGCTTTCAGCTCGAACTCCAGAATCGTTTTGAGTGCCTAGGGAGCTCCGTGGACGATTTTAACGATGGGTTCGTGGAAATTGTCCATACGGTTGGGTCTAAGTTCTTCAAGACCCGCCGTACTAATAGGCAAAAGAAACTCTCAGATCCAACATTACAGCTCATGGAACAGAGGCGCGGAATGATCCTGCAGTCTTCAGAAGCTGCGTTCGAGTACCAGCAGCTCAATAGACGGATCTCTAAGTCCTTGAAAAGCGACTTTCGCCGCTATAACACAGAGCGGATCAAGGACGCGATAGAGCGGAATAAAGGCTCCAAGGTCTTTAGTAAGGATCTGTCTATTGGGCAGAGCCAGCTTACGAAACTGAAGACCGATGATGGCAGGGTCGTATCCGCCAAACTCAGGTTTCCAAACTCGGATCCAGAGGTTCTATGGACAGTTATACACGTCAACAAGTAACCCCGTTAAAAATCTGGCAAATGACCCAAGAGCTAGGTTGACCCGACATTATACCGAAGACATCCCGGACGTCAGCTTGTACGAGATTCGGATGGCTCTGAAGCAGCTCAAAAACAACAAGGCGGTGACGGAATTACGGCTGAGCTCCTGAAGGCCGGCGGGAAACCCGTTCTCAAGGCCCTTCAGAAGTTGTTCGATTCCGTTATACTCGAAGGCAAAACGCCACAGGCATGGAACAGAGGTGTGGTGGTACTTTTCTTTAAGAAGGGTGACAGTGCCCTACTTAAGAATTATGGGCCCATCTCACTTCTGAGCCATGTCTACAAGCTGTTTTCAAGAGTCATTACGAATCGTCTCGCGCGCAGGTTTGACGACTTCCAGCCTCCCGAACAAGCCGGATTCCGTAAAGGCTTTAGCACCGTAGACCACATACATACGCTGCGGCAGGTTATACAGAAGACCGAAGAGTATAACCTGCCTCTCTGCTTAGCGTTTGTGGACTACGAAAAAGCCTTCGATTCGATCGAGACCTGGGCTGTACTGCAGTCTCTTCAACGGTGCCAGATCGACTATCGGTACATCAAGGTGCTGAAGTGTCTGTACGAAAACGCCACTATGTCAGTCCGACTTCAGGACCGGACCTCGAAACCTATCCTTCTGCAGCGAGGGATGAGACAGGGAGATGTTATTTCTCCGAAACTGTTCACCGCTGCACTGGAGGATGTCTTCAAGGTTCTGGACTGGAAAGAGGCTGGCATCAACATCAATGGCGAATACATCACTCACCTTCGGTTTGCCGATGATATAGTTGTCATGGCTGAGACTATGGAGGGCCTCAGTACAATGCTCGATGACCTCAGTAGAGCTTCCGGAAGAGTGGGTCTCAGGATGAACATGGACAAGACAAAGGTCATGTCCAATGCTCGTGTGATACCCACTCCAGTGAAGATCGGAGGCGCTACGCTCGAAGTTGTGGACGATTATGTGTACCTAGGACAGACTGTCCAGTTAGGTAGGTCCAACTTCGAGAAAGAGGTCAATCGTCGAATCCGACCCGGCTGGGCAGCGTTCGGGAAGCTACGCAATATCTTCTCATCCCATATACCGCAGTGTCTCAAGACGAAAGTCTTTGACCAGTGTGTGTTGCCAGTGATGACTTATGGAACCGAAACGTGGTCGCTCACAATGGGCCTTATTAGAAAGCTGAAAGTCACCCAAAGGGCGATGGAGAGGGCTATGCTTGGAGATTCCCTACGCGATCGAATCAGGAATGAAGAGATCCGTAGGAAAACCAAGGTAACCGACATAGCCCGAAGAATTGCTAAACTGAAGTGGCAGTGGGCAGGGCACATTGCTCGCAGAACAGATGGCCGATGGGGCCGGAAGGTTCTGGAGTGGCGACCGCGTACCGGAAGGCGTAGAGTTGGAAGGCCTCCAACAAGGTGGACCGATGACCTTGTGAAGGCCGCAGGAATCCGTTGGATGCGGGAAGCACAAAACCGGTCGAAGTGGCGGAGCTTGGGGGAGGCCTATGTCCAGCAGTGGACGTCTTTCGGCTGAAATGATGATCGGATATGACATTAGTATTAATTACGTTTAATATGTAATCGTTGTTGCTATGCTGTTGGGAAATAAAGTCTTTTTATTATTTATATATTTTAATCAAAAACTTTGAGAATCACCCCTGTTAACCCTTCCATGTCGCACTGATTCATCTTATCCCGTCACCGAATGATGGATCAAGATATTAATACCGAGAGCGTGGCGAATGTGACCAAACGTTAACCCTTTCAATGCATTTATAATTAGAACTGAGCTACGGGTCTTCTAATGACTGTGATTTTCTTTTCGCAATCCGTGATTGATTATGTAGAAGAGTAGTTAAGACAGTCCTCCCTCCCTCTCACCGAGAGGAGGCCTGTATCCCAGCAGTGGGAATATTATAGGCTGCTGAAGATGATGATGATGTATTTAAGAAAGGCATTCGTGATTTTGTACCGAAGCTTACAAGACCAAAAATGTTTACGAAGTGTAATTTCAATCTATACTATATCCATACTAATATTATAAATGGGAAAGTGTGTGTGTCTGTTTGTCCGTCTTTTACGGCAAAACGGAGCGACGAACTGACGTGATTTTTTAAGTGGAGATAATTGAAGGGATGGAGAGTGACATACTTTTTGTCTCTTTATAACCCCCCACTTCCCTAAAATGGGAGGTGGAACGTGCTAATCTCAGGAACTACTGGTTCGAATTGAAAACATATTTTTGAGTTAGGTAGCCTATTTATTAAGGAAGGCTATATAACATCACGCTATGATCAAAAGGAGCGGAGCAGCAACAAAAAAATGGACGAAAACTGGCAGGCTGCGATGCGACGGGAAGGATCAGGGGAGCAAATATTTGACGCGGATGAAGTCGCGGGCAGAAGCTAGTTAGGTATATTAGTAGTTGTCGTTGTGATGTGTTTTCTGAGTTTTTAATTAACTTTATTATCTAAATACATATGATAAATTACACCCAGTCACATAACAAATAATTGTGCTCATCACACAAAGGTTTGTTCTAGGTGGGAATCGAACTCACGACCTCAGTCTTAGCAGTCAGGGTCACTAACCACTAGACTAACAGGCCAGTTATGATGAATTATCTGTGGTCATCATTTATTTTTGTTACTGATACAGGGTGGAACAGACTTCTCACCGGTTTCATACATTCTGTCTGCGTATGTATTGTAATTTTGTAGGAACCAGCAGTTTCTTATTTTTTATTATCCTACGAAAAAAAATTAAAAGTCACAGCATTTATTTCAAGTAAGCACAAAAAAGTCACTTTTGAACATCAAATATTTAAATTAAAATAGAATTGATTCTAGTCGCTTGTTCCAAAAGGTAGATTTGTATACACTTTTTTATTTACGTTTATTTCATACCTAAACTTATTTATTGCTTTAAATATGTCTCTACCATGGTAACCTAAACTGCATTTGCATTGAATGGCCCCTGTTTATTAAGGGCTCACCGAATTAATATGCAGATTAGCTGAATTAGAGTGAATTTGATCGATGAGACTAACAAGAAGAAGGGTACAATATGCCCGCATAATTTAAAATTTGCCTAAAAAGTATTGGGTGACCACTTAAATACTTGTGTGAAAAGTTCAAATAATTATGGTCTTGAATGTTTATTCAAATAATCTCAATTTTTTCCAAAAGATTTATAATAAGTTTTCTTTTCACCAAATCGATAGACAGAAAAACAATGACTCAAACACTCGCTACTAGTGACTAATGCTTGCACTGACTGGACAAGTCCACTCAGTATTTGTGGTTCTTTCTTCAAAAGACCATTTCAGTCACCAATCTACATGATCTTCACATGTTGTGACCAAGGTTATGTCTGGACTTTAAAAACGATGGCGACCCTTTTTTTTTGGATGGTCTATCATCAAATGACTTCTCCCGCTCTGGGCGAAGCGGGAGAGCGTGTCAGACTTTTACTGACTAAAGCCTACCCGTATTCCTTCAGTTGGTCGTATAACTCTTTCAAACGAATCTCGCGACCCTGGCAGTAGACTGTGACCCTTGAGTTTGTTTCGGCCTTTCTTCTCAGAGTATTCAGTTAGGAAAAGTCGACCTCATCTAGTTTTAAAAAATATCATTGACGTGTAAAGGTGTTTGTACAAACCTACTTACGGAAATAAAATCATTTATCATTTACTCAGGATTCGAGCTCAATATCACCACGGCCAGCAATTGGTGCTAGACAAAGTAACATTACTACGTTTTTGAGTACTTTGAATTTATATGCTTTGAGACCATTGGTGTCGTAGTGGTACTGGCCGCGACTTACAAGTTGTAGATCGTAGGTTTGAACTCCGATAGACGGTTAAAAGAAAACACTGTGAAGAAACCGGCGTGTCCTAGAACCACAAATTCAAAGGCATGTAACGTTAATCGTGAAGGGTGGGCGTTTTGGGGGACTGTCTTATGTAATTTTGACGTTCGAAATATGCTGATCCTTAGCCTGATTTGATAAATTACATTTGATTTTTATTTTATCAACCCACATTGGGCCCGCGTGTTGGATTATGACCCACTCTCTGTCACGGTGACGCCCTGTGTTCCAATAGTGGGAACATTTTAGACTGATGAAATATTTTACAAAATAAAAAGTACCAGTCGGGATTCGAACGCACAACAGTCGTAAGTCGCAGCTGTTAACACTTTTTTTTTAACTGGAGAAATGCTCATGCATACTGTACTACCACGGTGAGATAGTGCAGTTATGTGGGACTCCAATCCACTAAAACTCCACGGTGTCCTCCTGTGCCGCTTGTGGCGAGAACACGGGCAAGCGACGACACCGCAACCTACGTGTTGACCGCTACGCTGCCGTGATATATCTATAATGCCGTTATCTACCAAAACCGTTGTTTTGAATAACATGCAAACACTGTGGTAAAAATTTAAACCGATGTCACTTTTCAATGACAACACCTATTTTTATTTCCAAAACTATTCAACTATTCGTCGGCTTTGGCAGCAAAAGCCTTGAAGAGCTCCTTCTCAGGTTCCTCTTAGCGTCACCGTGGGTGTTCAAACCACGGCTACTGAGCCCCCCCGCCTCGTCAATGCGGGAACCCCCTGTGGGAGCCGTTACCAGTGGGCCAACTAATGGCACTAAAGAAAGACTTTTAGAGATTTAAAGGTACTACTGATTACCTGTTCCTAGGGCACTGGACCCATATGCATAGCTGCAGGTCCAGTGCAGCGGGAAGGGGAAATAGTTATAAATTTTATTGGTGTTTTATTTATTTTATTTAAATGAGAATTTTTTACTAACATAGATTTTTAATTATTGCTAATATAAATCATTGTGTTGTGCAGTATAAATCATTGTGTTCGATATAAATAAATAATAATAAAAATAATAAATTTATCCCCTAAAAGAGCCTATTTAACCATTTTGGATCGGATAGATGAAAGAAGATTTGGATGAAAGTTTATCATTTTTGCAGATGGAAAATCCCATTGCGCACAAATCTATATCTTCTTCTATACTTATAATAAAACTGTAGAGAGGTCAATTCTGTACATTGAATATACATTCAAAATTAATATTGGAGGATGAATGGTGATCGATACTGATGCAAAAAATGCAATCAGTAAATTTTTTGTCTGTCTTTCTGTCTGTATGTGCATGTATGGGTCAAAAACTACTAAAGGGATTTTAACCAAACTTGGTACGATTGTAGTCCATACTCCTGGGCAGGTTATAGGCTATACACCATAACGCTAAGACGCAAAGGAACTGAGCAGTGATGATAAATTTGAAGCAAGTCGGATGAAAATGCGCTTTCGAGCTCTTACCCTCCCATACGGTAATCCTAATCATACACCAAAAGTAAGTTCCCGCGGGATACTTTCCAACCTCCATGCGGGTGAAGCCGCTGGCAAAAGCTAGTCTTATATATAATAGTTTTTCAAATTTTAAAAAGAACGTTTCTAAACGGCTTCCCCAGGAAGGAAGGGGGAAATTGGGGGGGAGGGGTTGCGCTCCTCCAATACCGCGCAACCCTGTAGAGCTCGTCCCAGACTGGTCACTATCCCACCGTTTAGAGGAAATAAAAAAAAATATGATAAATACATACATAAAACAAAACCATACATGCTCTAAGAATGATATAAAAAAGACAAAGAGAGGGTAGCAACGGACATATAAATACAAATCAGTTAGTTCGTGTTTAAGTGGAAAATAAACATACATAGAGAGCTATTATATAATTATATTATAAGCCTGGGATAAATGTAATAAAACTTTCACACATACAAATTAACAAGCCTTGCATAACTACTTTCATGATTGAGTAGGACCTAAAAGATACAATCAAACTGAGATTCACATTCAGATTAACACTGCGATTCGCACAACGATTCACACTGATATATACTTTGAGATTCAACACACTGAGCTTAAAATTGAGACTACTGACATTCACTCTCATATTTACATTGCGATGCACTGAGATTTACACTGTAGTTTATGTAAAGATTAAACACTGAGCTTAAAATTCAGACTACTGACCTTCACACCGAGATTCACACTGCAGTTTATGTAAAGATTCAACACTGAGCTTAAAATTGAGACTACTGACATTCACACCGAGATTCACACTACAGTTTACGTAAAGATTCAACACTGAGCTTAAAATTGAGATTACTGACATTCACACTGCAGTTTATGTAAAGATTTAACACTGAGCTTAAAATTGAGACTACTGACCTTCATACCGAGATTCACACCGCAGTTTATGTAAAGATTCAACACTGAGCTTAAAATTGAGCATTTCCGACGTTTGGCTCCCAGACTGGAGCGGGCTGGGGCTGCATTAAAGCGGCTCCTGCCCAATCTGGGGGGTCCAAACGCCTCCTGCCGGAGGCTCTACACGGGGGTCGTGCGGTCCATGGCCCTCTACGCGACAAATCGCGGCATGGCGGACAGAGCTCCGGTGTGATCTCATGGCGACATGGCGGGTATGATTATCGCAACCCAGTGCTGGGCATGCCACAATTGCGGCGGTAAGTCCCCTCTTTGAGGAGTGGATAGAGAGGCGTCACGGCGTCCTCACCTTCCGCCTGATGCAGGTTCTCACCGGGCATGGGTGCTTCGGTGGGTTCCTGTTCAGAATAAAGCGGGAGGATACGTCCGGGTGTTTCCATTGCAAGGATTGTCTGGAGGACACGGTGGAGCATAAGGTGGAGGTGTGCCCTGCCTGGGCGGAGCACCACCTTGTCCTCGTGGAGGCGATCGGCGGCGACGACCTCTCGCGTCTGGCCCTGGTGCGAGCCATGGTACGGAGCGAGAGGGAATGGGAAGCCGTCACCTCCTTCTGCGAAGCAGTAATGCTCGCGAAGGAGGAGGCGGGGCGCGTGAGGGAGTGGCAATCTCTGCGCCCTCACGTCCCTAGCCGCCGCAGGAGGAGACGCCCCGGGCGTCGGGAGTCGATTGCGGACTCCCGGCCACCGTAGGCGCAAGCTTGCGGGTGGCGAGCAATGGGTAGCTCGCCGCCCGGTAAGGACCAAGCTCGGGTCGACGGCGCGCAGTGTTCCACGCGCGCCTCAAAGAGATGTCAGCAGCAGTGTAGGGGTCTACTAGGACCGATGCCTGCCGGGGTCGCGTGATTGTTCGAAAGAGATACCGTGACCCTGGCACATAGGCAACTGATGGAACACGGGTGGGTTTTAGTCAGTAAAAGTCTGACATGCCCTCCGAAGTCATTTGACGATTTCCCATCCTGAAAAAAAAAATTCAACACTGAGCTTAAAATTGTTACTACTGACCTTCACACCGAGATTCACACTGCAGTTTATGTAAAGATTCAACACTGAGCTTAAAATTGTTACTACTGACCTTCACACCGAGATTCACAATGCAGTTTATGTAAAGATTCAACACTGAGCTTAAAATTGAGACTACTGACATTCAAACCGAGATTCACACTACAGTTTATGTAAAGATTCAACACTGAGCTTAAAATTGAGACTACTGGCATTCACACCGAGATTCACACTGCAGTTTGTGTAAAGATTCAACACTGAGCTTACAATTGAGACTTCTGACATTCACACCGAGATTCACGTACGATGGTTGATGATTTAGTAAAAGTTCCGAAAGAGTGGGTCTTAAAATGAACATGAACGAAATGAGAGTCATGTCTTATGCCTATGTCACACCGGAGACATGCCCTCCGAAGTCATTTGATGATTTCCCATCCTGAAAAAAAAAATTCAACACTGAGCTTAAAATTGTTACTACTGACCTTCACACCGAGATTCACACTGCAGTTTATGTAAAGATTCAACACTGAGCTTAAAATTGTTACTACTGACCTTCACACCGAGATTCACAATGCAGTTTATGTAAAGATTCAACACTGAGCTTAAAATTGAGACTACTGACATTCAAACCGAGATTCACACTACAGTTTATGTAAAGATTAAACACTGAGCTTAAAATTGAGACTACTGACATTCACACCGAGATTCACACTGCAGTTTATGTAAAGATTCAACACTGAGCTTAAAATTGAGACTACTGGCATTCAGACCGAGATTCACACTGCAGTTTGTGTAAAGATTCAACACTGAGCTTACAATTGAGACTTCTGACATTCACACCGAGATTTCACACTGCAGTTTATGTAAAGATTAAACACTGAGCTTAAAATTGAGACTACTGACATTCACACCGAGATTCACACTGCAGTTTATGTAAAGCTTCAATACTGAGCTTAAAATTGAGATTACAGACATTCACACCGAGATTCACACTGCAGTTTATGTAAAGATTAAACACTGAGCTTAAAATTGAGACTACTGACATTCACACCGAGATTCACACTGCAGTTTATGTAAAGATTCAACACTGAGCTTAAAATTGAGACTACTGACATTCACACCGAGATTCACACTGCAGTTTATGTAAAGCTTCAATACTGAGCTTAAAATTGAGATTACAGACATTCACACCGAGATTCACACTGCAGTTTATGTAAAGATTAAACACTGAGCTTAAAATTGAGACTACTGACATTCACACCGAGATTCGTGTCACGGCGGTTACGGCGATTGATGAAATTAGCTTTGTTTTAAAAACTTGTTCATAAAATAGGTGACATGGGCCTCGCGCTAATACTTAATTGGTATATCGAGATGCGAGCACTGAAGTGTTTAGGATCCACTTAATAAGTTATCAGTAGATAAAATAATGCATACCTGATTGACTATCGGTACATCGGGGTGCTGAAGTGTTTGTATGAACACGCTACTACTATGTCAGTCCTACTCCAGGATTTAACCTCAAACCTATCCTTCTGCAGCTAGGGATGAGACAAGGAGCCGACACTGGAAAATGTCTTCATGGTTCTGAGCTATAAAGAGTTTGGCATCAACATCAATGGCGAGTAGATAACTCACCTTGATTAACTGGATTGCCGACAATATACTTGTCATGGGTGATACTATGAAGGACCTCAGTACGATGGTCGATGATTTAGTAGAAGTTCCGAAAGAGTGGGTCTTAAAATGAACATGAACGAAATGAGAGTCATGTCTTATGCCCATGTCACACCGGAGACTCCACATTCAAAGTAAGGGACGATTATGTTTACGTAGGAGAAAGTCTTCATTTAGGTAGGACTGGTTGTCAGATTTTCGGGCTTCCGAAGACGCGTAATGACTACCAAAAATCCATTAATGTTACTCGTCCCTGCTCAAAGATTACAATTATATAGTAGAAATGCTAGTTGCATGACAATTAAAATTTATAATAAATTACCACCCGCCCTGAGAATGTTATCAATTAATAAGTTTAAATGTAAAATGTTTGATTTTCTCTTAGACATGTGTTTTTATTCCGTGAATAAATTTTTAAATCATACTTTTTAATATAATATTGTTTTAATGACATAGTACCTTTACATTATTATGAATTCTTGGACATTGTAGTTTTAGTTTTTGACATTATGATTTATATTTTTGACATGGCATTTATTTTTGATTAAACAATTAATACTTCTACATTATAAATAATGCATGTACCTATATTATTATTTAATATTTCTACGCCAGCAATGGTAGTATGTGTGAAACAATGTTAAATGTAAGATCTTAATGTACAGTCTGTGCCCTACATTATCTGACCCTCCCGGTATGAACCACGCTCACATCGAAGTGCTAAGTCCCGCCCCATTTAAATAAATCATCTTGTTAAGCCATTTTGGTCATTATCTTGTTAGCGTTAAGATTGAATTGCGTATTAACAATAATATGTTTGTGTTTAGACGGCTAATAACTAATCGTTAATTTCGCTTATTCTCAACAAGTTACTGTGGCTTCGCGGTTCGATGCTGGATTGACGATGAACGGTGCGTAAGTTCAAAATCACACTCCATCTGTTAACAATTTCTTTTTTTAATTGTTTTCATTTATGATTTCTGCCATATTTCTTGCATTAGTATAGAACTGCTGATATGATTTTCGCCTAACGAACATATCTTTTAAACAAGTGGGTAAAACTTCCTTGAATAATAGCGAATTTGATCCTTATCGCGCATTGGAAACTCCTTTGGGTATTTTGATAAATAATGGTGTCAAGTGATTTTAATTATCATCGTCCTGTCGTTAAGGTTGAGTGGATTAAAAGGTTGAGTATCAAAATGCAGTAAGACTATTTAAAACAACCAAGGTGCGGGTGGATTCACAAAAAAAAAGCGCGTCAATAACATCACAATTTGCTGTATACGATTAGTATTCTGTGACACATTTTAATAACTGCTTGTGATTTTGCGATATTGAACTTAATGATACCTACTATATGGTTCAAATTCTATAGAATATTGCGTCTAGCTCACAACTAACAGCTAATTTGAAAACAAAATAGTAAGAGTACATTTGGTCACGTGGTCATTAAACAAATTGTTGTCTGGGTTCAAAACCAGCATAACCTATAGACTACTTTTTGTTCGTAATGATTTGTTTATTTTTATATTTTTTTACTTTTCTCTAAGGAACGAAGTCTTTAAATGTGTTTTTCAATGGGTAGTTTGTAAAAGAATGAAACAAAATCATTGCAAAAAAATGATAATCTTTATTATTTAAAATATACTAAAAGTAAATAAAGTGAGTAAATGCTCATAGTTCAGAATTAATTAGCTTTTTTACTGTAACATTCAAAGTTAACTATTTGCTAACAAACATTTTTAAGCATGACAATGCTTGGAAGTTTGTTGTTTATTTTTAACGTAAAGATTTTTTATTTACCCACCTGTTTACAAAATAAGTTTTTTATTCGAAATTCATATCGGTCTTTCTATAATAATACAAGAAGTATTATAGAAATCAGAAATTAAAACAATTTTAAAAAGAAATTGATGATAGATGGAATGTGGTTTTGAACTCACACGCTGTTCATCGTCAATCCAGCATCGAACGGCGAGGCCACAGTAACTTGTTAAAAATATGCGAAATTAATGATTAGGTAGTGGCCGTGTGAACACATAACATAATACTTCTTAATAAGCCTTTCAACCTTAACAACAACAAGATAATGATTAAAATGACTTAACATTATTATCTGGTCGTTAAGGTTGAAGGCTGAAGAATATGCAATACGACTACCAGAAATAACCCAATCGAGGGTGGATTAACATAAAATTATAATAAAAACACCACTGTTAGCTGTCAATGCTTAATATTTAATTCCGTGATAAATTTCAATAGCTGCTTATGGTTTTTCAATAATGAACTTAATGATCTATATCATATGGATCAAATTCTATAAAATATTGCGTCTAGCATCACAACTAAAATTTAATTTGAAGTCACCTAATAAGAAGTGAATTGGTCTCATGGTCATTAACGCAGATACATAAGCATCGTTGTCTAGGTTTGAAACCAGCATAACCTAAAGACTTCTTTTTGTTCAAAATGTTTTTTTTACTATGTTTTTTTTACTTTACTTTAAATATTTTAGGCGTCAAATGTTTTTTTTTTAGATAGGCAGTTTGTTTAGGAACAAAACGACATCATTATTGAAGAAAATATTTATTATTTCATTAAAATATACTTAAGTAAATAAAGTAAGTAAATGCTCATAGTTTCAAAATTAATATATATATTATAGTAGCACATTCAAACTTAACTATTTACTTAATAGGTTATATAAAACAATATCAATGAAATAACCACAGCACTTTCTTCTCTTACATATATTATTAACTACGATAGATGTTATGATGAGGACTCATCGATAAGCTAGTTATTGTTCAACAAACAGTTCATTAACTGTGATTAAGTAATTTTTGAAATGTTTTACAGTTTTATAGGTATAAGTATGTGGTGAATCAACATGTTATTTACACAGAAAAATGGATTTCTATTTATAACAATAACATCACCACAGAAATTGTAACATTGTAATGGTTTAGCATTCATTGAATTGAGCATTCACTTACTTAATGTGTTTAAAAATACTTATGTAGATAAGTGAGTGGCGGCGTGACGCATCATCTCCAATAACTTGCTATAAGCGGCTACGTATGCACCATGTTCCAGCACAAATCTTTTCCTCTCATGTGCTGCAGTAGCCCAGGGTCATTCTGCCGATGGTTAGACAAGGTAGTAAGAAATATTATGTTTCATTGCAGCTAAGCGAATAGGCATCAATGGACATTGAATATGGCTTGCAACAATAAGTAGTTTGGTGGCGTTCGGATTCGTGACTATACGATATACATCATGGGATTTGCTCCTGGACGATTTCACTGAAGATTTTTCAGTATTTCCATAAAGTCTTAACCATAACCTGACTGTATTCGTCTGAAACAAAAGAAAAAAACTTATTAACATTTTTGGAAACGTGCAACTAACTTGTAGGGAGTGGGTGTAATAGAATAATAGCAAAATACAAGATTACTAGGCTATAACAAATTATAAAGGTCAATTTCAAAGAGTAAAATTAAAAATTAAAACACTTACCGATATATTAACACTACGAACAATCTCTTTGATTCCACCATTTTGCTCATATAAACATAATTATTATTTTATGTCTAGTATAATCAGTAGATTGCGACATGACGCTTTGTTTACATATAACAAAATCAATAAAGACATGTCTTATGTTACTTTTCACGATTTACGTCAAACGTTTTACAAATGTTTTGCTTTGTCACTGATATTAGGCGTAGATTGACCTGTGTCACTTAAAACAACGTACTTCAATCTACCCCACGAAGTCAATATATTTTACTTCCTTGGTAATTATAAGTTCTGTGGACATAAAGATTTCTTTATTTACCCATTTGTTTACAAGATATGTTCGTTAGGTGAAAATCATATCACTAGTTCTGTAATAATGCAAGAAATATGGTAGAAATCATAAAATGAAAACAATTAAAAAAAGAAATTGTTAACAGGCGGAGTGTGATTTCAAACTCACACACCGTTCATCGTCAATCCAGCATCAAACCGCGAAGCCACAGTAACTTGTTGAGAATAAGCGAAATTAATGATTAGGTAGTAGCCGTGTAAACACAAACATATTACTTGTTAATACGCAATTCAATCTTAACGCTAACAAGATAATGACCAAAATGGCTTAACAAGATGATTTATTTAAATGGGGCGTGACTTAGCACTTCGATGTGAGCGTCGTTCATACCGGGAGGGTCAGATAATGTAAGGCACAGACTGTACCATATACTGAGAAATAAATGAATTGAATTGAATTGACCAGTTGCTTAACGTAGCTTTCATAGCACAGAGGAGTCGGGTACATAAAGATGGTCCCCCATCCACGGACCAACCCCGGCAAGTGTAACTTAACCTGATGGATCGACCCGTGTGGCTTTGTTATTACTTACCGACGAGCCGAGGTGTGTGATCCATTTTACATACAAAATCCTATCCTGCAAAACAGTTACTGTATACAGAAAAGACACCCCTCATGGTACATTCCATACCAAGTATCATTTTAGATCAAACACGTGATAATGGCTATAAGAGCGCCCCTATTATTTGATACAATAAAAGTGAAGTGCAGAAATACTTGGCATTCTACTGCGAAACTGCACCCCACATCATTTTGACACAAGTGACACTCTATTATCAAACAAAACTGATTCTTACAGCTCATGATGTTAAGGCAAAATTTCAGTAACATTTGATGAACCCGATGAGGGATTTCAGGGTAGGGACCTATATGTGTATCGGTCGTTCAATAGGCCGTACACTCGCAGATACGGTACTAATGGTGATTGAGAAAAATATGGCAGAAGAACGATGTACAATAACTTGCGGTTATAACTTCATGAATATTGAAGATCACAGCGATAATCATGACATGTTTTTATTTGATTACGCTACAATAGCAAGTTGATGGCCACGGTAAAGTAACGATATCTGTTTTATATACCTATACGAGAATTTTTATTCGACAGATTTCTGTAAAGAGAGATTTATAAGATAACTGTAAATCATGAACGTAGAATAAATGCTGTGGAAATGCGTTCCTTCCAAAGCATGTGTAGTGTAACTACAAATGAAATGCTGAGGAATGATGTGATAAAGTAACGATGCTATTTAAAAATTGTACCTAGAGATGAAAATAGAAAATATGATGGTTCGGTCATATTGAGAGAATGAGTGAAGGGCAACCAACAAAAGATGTTTACAAAGCAGATGTATGTAAACGGAAAGGGCGGGACGTCCAGTTTAGATCTATATTTGTCCTCCAAATACAGACGTAACCATTTTTGTTACTACACTTCTTTTTGGCAATATTCTTCAAAAAGGTCAAATGTGCTTACTTACAACCGGCGTGTGTATGCAGACTAGATGTACAAACGTAAACGAAGCAAAAGGTGTATGTTAGGATTGCAACGGTAGCATTCTGTATATACGAGTATGTGTGTCTACTATAATCACTGATGCGACACTAAATAACTGCCTAGCTGATGATCTGTGGAAACCAACTATCACAGATCTTTCTTCGAATTCACATCTATCAATCTGTCTAGCTTTTTCTCAATTCTGTTGGGGTCAGCTTTCAGTATAACCGGATGCAAATAGATACTTGTATTACCAGTATTTTTTACATGGAGCGACTGCTTATTAAGTCCACAACCCATTAACTGGGGCAAGATTAGATAACAGAATTAGAGACTTCTTATCACCTGACTGACAAATTTAAAGCCAGGAATAACGGCTAAACGTGAGCAGGGGAGTCTCAATATTATATGGAGGGTCACCCATCCAAAAATCGACCGCAGCAAGCGTAGCTTAACCAGCGATCAAGTTAATATTTAGCCACGAGCCCCTGTTATACATATATTTTTTCATATATCTGGATAAGTTTTCGCAAAGCTATGAGTGGTATATTAATTACCGTATCGTTAACGCGTTCCTGGTTCAGACGCGATGCTTTGTTGACTACGGGATTATTCACCCCTTTCGCCTTCTAGTTGACTACTTATTAATATTCCGAGGGTAATCTCTGACAATTAATGTTTCGGGCAAAATTATACGTCACGATATTTGTCACTTCGTTTTCCTGAGTTTCTCTACATTTTTGTAAATTTTGGGAATTTGGTTGCCGAGATGAGACTGTGACTAGATTTTGAACGTTTTTAATTACGAGAATTGGTCTTCTGTGTGACCAAAAGACTATATCGTGTGAACCCAACAAATGTGAAAATTTCGATCAAATCAAATATTTTAACACATAACGATAGCTGCATTGAAAACCAGTCGTAACTTTCAACTGTGGACTTTTTAGTACTGATTCTTTTGTGCACCTCTAAGCTCACCAGATCTTAAGGTTCTTTTTTTTGGATGGGAAATCATCAAATGTCGTCTCCCGCTCTGGGTGGAGCGGAAGGGCGTGTCAGACTTTTACTGACTAAAACGCACCCGTGTTCTTTCAGTTGCCCATATGCCAGGGCCATGGTACCTCTTTCGAACAAATCTCGTGACCCTGGCAGGAGATCTTAAGGGTCAATTGGTTATCTAAAATAACATAACGCCTAACTCCCCGGAGGATTAGGCAGAGATAATAATAATACAGAGTGGCAGAGACTTCGATACACAACTATGGATTCAGTAAAACATTCTGAACCCCTTGCGTATAGAAAGTTTTCGTCTGTTATTTAAATAAAACAACCGGTTTATGCATAAGGTTTATGCGATTTATGACGTATTAAAAAAAACTACTTTCTAGATCTCGTTCAAATCAAATTTCGGTGGATATTTTTTTTTTAGTTTTATCATTCTCTTATTTTAGAAGTTACGGGGGGGAGGGACACATCTTACCACTTTGGAAGTATCTCTCGCGCAAACTATTCAGTTTATAAAAAACCGGCCAAGTGCGAGTCGGACTCGCGCACCGAGGGTTCCGTACAAACCTATAGGTATTCTCGGTTTAAAAATAAATGTTTTTTTTTTAAATTTTATATTTCAGTTGTTTGAATGTAAGGTAAATTGCGGTTTACGATTTTTGACGTTTTAAAAAAAAAAACTACTCACTCGATCTCGTTCAAACCAATTTTCGGTGGTAGTTTATATGGTAATGTACATCATATATTTTTTTTCAATAGCGCAGTGGAAGTTATGATGGTGGGGTCCAGGAGACAAGAGTGGCGAGCGAAGTTAGTCCGCCGTACGCGGAGCAGACAATACAAGTACAATTCAAAGCACTCACCTGGTGTAGGAGAACACCTGCTCCTTGGGGTTACCTGGATTTATGTATGTAAGTGAGTGTATATTGTATTGTGTTGCGACGTTATGAGTTTCTCCAGGTTACAATCCGCTCCAAGAGGTCTGCTTTCCAGACATGCGGTCTTCAAATCACGCGTTTTCCAATAGCGTCACTTTCACTTAACCTTCAAACTATTTCAACAAGATATATCCAAAACTCAACCCGTGTTATTTCTTCAAATTGGGGTTATTTACAATCAAAACTATTGGGTCACGACAGATTGTCCACAAAACGACCGGTTCTAAGGGATTAATTTAACAAAAGGTCGCGGAATACAAGCGGCGACGTGATCCCTTGTTCCCACCAAAAAACCAAGAGAAGTGTCAAGTGTGCCGCCACGGGATCTGGAGGCAAAGGTCCTCGCCCACATGTGGGAGTGGCGCGAGGAGGCGAAACGCCGGGGCGAAACTCCGCTCCCGCGACAAATCGCGGCACGGCGGACAGAGCTCCGGTGTGATCTCATGGCGACATGGCGGGTACGATTGTCGCAACCCAGCGCAGGGCACGCCACAATTTCGGCGGTAAGTCCCTCTCTTTGAGGAGTGGATAGAGAGGCGCCACGGCGTCCTCACCTTCCGCCTGACGCAGGTTCTCACCGGGCATGGGTGCTTCGGTGGGTTCCTGTTCAGGATAAAGCGGGAGGATACGTCCGGGTGTTTCCATTGCGAGGATCGTCTGGAGGACACGGTGGAGCATACGGTGGAAGTGTGCCCTGCCTGGGCGGAGCACCGCCGTGTCCTCGTGGAGGCGATTGGCGGCGGCGACCTCTCGCGTCCGGCCCTGGTGCGAGCCATGGTACGGAGCGAGAGGGAATGGGAAGCCGTCACCTCCTTCTGCGAAGCAGTAATGCTCGCGAAGGAGGAGGCGGGGTGCGTGAGGGAGTGACAGTCTCTGCGCCCTCACGTCCCTAGCCACCGCAGGAGGAGACGCCCCGGACGTCGGGAGTCAATAGCGGACTCCCGGCCACCGTAGGCGCGAGCTTGCGGGTGGCGAGCAGTGGGTAGCTCGCCGCCCGGTAAGGACCAAGCTCGGGTCGACGGCGCGCAGTGTTCCACGCGCGCCTCAAAGAGATGTCAGCAGCAGTGTAGGGGTCTACTAGGACCGATGCCTGCCGGGGTCGCGTGATTGTTCGAAAGAGATACCGTGACCCTGGCACATGGGCAACTGATGGAACACGGGTGGGTTTTAGTCAGTAAAAGTCTGACACGCCCTCCCGCTCCGCCCAGAGTGGGAGAAGTCATTTGATGATTTCCCATCCTGAAAAAAAAAAAAAAAAAAAGTGTCAAGTGTCAAAGTCAAACTGACAAGTCAGATGTCATTCCGTTCGGGCGCGTTCCGAAGACGCATAGAGTAACTACTTTAAACGGGATGAAACACATCTACTTACCAAGTTTCAACAGCATAGCTCTTATAGTTTCGGAAAAAAGTGGCTGTGACATACGGACGGACAAACAGACAGACAGACACACATGACGAATCTATAAGGGTTCCGTTGTTTGCCATTTGGCAACGGAACCCTAAAAATGATATTAGAAACCTCAATACCATTTTTAAAGACCTATCCATAAATACCCCATACGTCTGGGATTGATGAAAAAAAAATTTTTGAGTATCAGTTGTGAGTATGGGGAACCCAAAATTTATTGTTTTTTTTTTTTTTTTTTGTGTGAAAATCTTAATGCGGTTCACAGAATACACCTACTTACCAAGTTTCAATATCATATAGCTCTTATAGTTTCGGAAAAAGTGGCTGTGACATACGGACGGGCAGACAGACAGACATGACGAATCCATAAGGGTTCCGTTTTTTACCATTTGGCAACGGAACCCTAAAAATACTGTTCTATACATTTTGACCATGTAGGCGTAGGTTTTGTATACTAAAGCATAAGCTGTTTTATTTTTTTCATGACTGACGAAAAATTTCTAGGCTAAGGGGATCTAGAGTCGTATTCATGGTCACAGATTGCGCGTCGATATCCGTACCTCCCTGTATAATATTACGAAATAAAGTTTGATGTACGTAACATATGACGAAACCGAGAATCTTATTACAATTGTCTCTTAATAGATCTAATTGTTTATTTTATTTTTTTGTTATCTATAAGTACTTGCATGAAACTTAATACAAATTGTATGCTATTATAACTGGAGGAACTTTGTCTCCTAAAGCACAGGTTTTTGGCCTAGTTTAGGAGGCATCATTTTGCGTTTTAATGTGACTCTATTGTACAATTTTTTTCCTTAATCTTTGTGTACTTATTTATGTTTTTCTGTCTGTACAAATAAACATTTTTATTTATTTATTTATTATTTATCTTGTCTATACTACTACTATTTGGCTGTACTATTACAGCCACATTTCACCACTTGTGTTTTATGAATGATTTTATGTTCCTTTTTGCTCAGCAAGAAGAAATGTTTTAAGAACAACGACTAGTTTAAAAGCTGTTCATCGGTTCAGTCGATTTTTTTTTCCAAAATACTTATTGTATATTACATTGTTTTTGCCATACAACGAAAACCTCTCAAGGTTTATCAGTGTGCTGGCGAGCCGTTTACATTTCTTTTACAATAATTCAAAATAATTTTACACCAATCCAAAAAAATAACGACTCATTCGTCAACTCGCGCGCAATTAACTCGCTCGCTCGAGCGAGTTGGCACATTCCGATTTTATCTTCTTTTGTTGTCGTCAACTCGCGACTGAGCGAAAATTTACAGTCGTCTACAAAAGTGTTTTTAAAATTTACCATTTAATTTAATTCAACCTACTTCACATGTTTAAGACATTAAACGTATAGAGTAGGTTAACTGAGGGTCAGTAGGTCGTCTTAGAGGTGAAATTCTGCTCGCGGTTCGAATCTTTCTTTCCATAGAAAAGCTGTTGTTAAGTTACCATTTGGCGAAATTACTCTAATAATCAGTAATCGTTTTGGGAACTTAAAAATTAAATATTACGTCTTACTAATGTGCAACAGCAACGGCCGGTTTGCAGGTAGCAACGCGTTTACAACATAAATTACAAAGAGATATATAGCTATCGCTATCTCCTTCTAATTCATGTCACCGTTAAGACGTTTCTTTACATGGTTAGTGTCGCTTACGTTAAGCTAATAAAAATAATAATCAACAAATATACCATTTAGCTCATTATTTATCTATACCTCATAATAATAATAGGGGGAGGGGTCTGTTTATGCTTTTGCGGTTGCACAACGACACGCTTTGCTTGGCTTTGCTTGGTAGTATAGATGCAGGCCTACTCGGCCGCCTCCTCAGAGGCGGTAGAGTGGCGGGGTCTTGAGGGAGAGCGCTGAAGTCGTGTAGATCCTCAAGGCAAGTGTGACGGATATACCTTCACGAGGTTGCCACCCTGCTCTTGGTCTAATTCCTTATGAAATAGACGTAACTGAAACCGCCAGGCGACTTTACCTCACTTTTCTCCCCTCCCCACTCCCGCAGAATACCTCATTCCCTGTCCCAAACAGCCTTCTTGCCCCAAATACCACAACCCTTCCTCACACTGTCCCACCCAACTCCCACCTGCCCAACTTCCACTCCGGAATGTGACCACCCTGTGACTGGGTGGTGGCGGGTTCGACTGTCACTAAAAGCAGCTGATGTTGAGTTAGGAGGAACCAGTCACCTGCGCTAGGACCTGCGCAGTTGAGCGCCGTGAGCGGGGATGAAGGAGTCCTGGGGGGCTGAGCCGAACGGCGCTGGTTGTTATGTGTCCGTGAGACAAAGAGCCCCCTTTGGTCTGGATTTCAAGCGAAACGGTGGCCCTACCCACTAGCCAGGGGTAGAGAAATGGCTACAGTGTCCCGTCAGAGGGCCACAGGCGAGGTTCGTGAGGTCCGCGGAGGTTGTCCTCGGATGACCAAAGCGGTAGGTAAAGGTCATGCTGACGGTGTAAGAGAGGGTTGTTCAGCTCGTTGGGGGCCAACCCAATCGAGCACCCGATGTCACACTGTAAACCAGCCTTGCACCCCTATATCTCTCTGGTAATCCTAACGTTCGAGCTTTTTCATAGCAAGACGTTCCCAGGTGCGGGTTCCATGGAGGGTGGGAGCCAGAGAGACGAATCCTTTCACAACTTTTAACATGGAGAACTTAACCCCAGATAAAACCAGCAAAGCGGTGAAAGCCGATGAAACTCCCAAGAGTGGTGCTTGCATTTCTCTTGCCCCTGGACACCGTGCTGCTAACGCCGCGGGTACCAGCGCGGGCGCCGGTCTGGCTGTAGCGAAAGCCACAGGTAAGACCAAACAAAAAAAGTCCCAAAATAAACAAAGGGCGTCGACGCTGATTGGGAACAGTACCAGCAATGATCTGTGATTTTATAGTTCCTAAGACTATGATTGTTTAAGTAATAATTAGCCAAATGGTATTATACTCGTATTTTTTTGATATTGTTGATTTTACTTTGTTATATTTGTTTAGTTTTAGTCATGTTACATACTAGGTTATTAACCAAAAGCATGAGGAAAAACATCTTCAAAAAAATGTGATATTGTTGATAATCTTCAAAATGTAGGTAACATAAATATGAGCAGTTTTTTTTGTGTTTGGCATGTTTTGTAAATTATAAATACATCATATATCTATTAAAAAACTACATTTCTTTTAAGTATTTCAAATTCAAATCGTACAACGCCTTATACTTATAAAGTAGGTTTCTATACTGAATTTATTATAACACTTTTATAGATGACTGTACCATTTTTCGCACTAGTCGCGAGTTGACGACAACAAAAATAATTAAAATCGGAATGTGCCAACTCGCTCGGACGAGCGAGTTAATTGCGCGCGAGTTGACGAATGAGTCAAAATAACATGTTTAAAATAATATCATTACAATTCTACAGAAAACTTTTTTGTAAAAAAACGTTTTGTTTTGGTCTTATAACTTTTCGAACTAGTTTTATATAACGTTTGTAGGTCTTCTGGAAGTTTATTAAGAAAGTAAGGTACTAAATATTCTGCAACCCTCGTACCGTACACATTGTTGGTTTATAGTAGAATGTATTTTTTATTAAAAACTTATAGTAACATATAATTTAAACCTCCGTAAGGTTTAAATTATATATAACTATAAGTTTAAGTTTACGTGTTATGCGGACTATCCTCATATGCTAACGGCACCTATTCTCTCACTTCAACGCTAGCACCCTGATCCACAAGGGTGAATATATTATGGATTCCAATTTGAAAATTGTCAACCCCAATATCGGATGAGGTTTCAACAATAGAATTCGTTGGTACAGTGTTGCCAGTGATTATTTCCTATTAGTTATATGATAAACATTTTGATTTCGTTAGTCTGATAGGATTTTGTTTGGGGAGGCAATTATTGAATTAAGGAAGCGATGTATGAGTTACGAGTAGTAGAACGTGGGTTCGAATCCATGCTGATGCTTTACTTTGCGTAAATTATTTCATCACCACTACTCTCAAAACAGTGAAGGAAACTGTGAGGAAACCGGCATGTCTCCGAAACAAAAATTGGAAGACATGAGATATCTTCTCACCCGCAATGGGCACGCATAGCTAATGTCTTAGAAGTGGAAATATTATAGGCACAACACAGATTTGAATAAAATTTTGCACACATATCTGGATCAACACATAGGATACTTTTTATCCCGGTAGTACGTTCCCGTAGTATATTTTCTAACCTCCACGCGGATGAAGCCGCCGGAAAACGCTAGTTAACTATAAAGCCCAGATTTTCTCACTATTTTCCTTTACCGATGTCAGTATTCATCATCATCATCATCATCATCAGCCTATAATGTTCCCACTGCTGGGACACAGGTGAGAAGAAGCGGGCCATAATCCACCTCGCGGGTCCAGTGCGGGTTGGTAGATGTCACATGTCTTTGAATTTTTGGTTCTGTGACATGCCGGTTTCCTCACGATGTTTTCCTTCACCGTTTTGAGAGCAGTGGTGATTAAATAATTTACACAAAGTAATGCGCCTGCTTGGGTTTGAACTCACGACCTATTTCTCGTAAGTCGCGGCCGTTACAACTGGGCCACCATTGCTTCCCAGTCATGCTGCTGCTGTATGTCAGTATTGTCCAGGATAAACTAGAAATAATTTTTATAAAATGTCCCAATTTTATCTTCCCTTCATAAAAATGTTGTGTCTAATTAATTAAAAGACATGCCCCATCCATTACTTAGATAATGTCCACAAATTAGTGTAAAAAAATAACTCATCAATCTCCACGCCAATTAAAATGATTGGATGCTTTGAATATTTCAATTAAAATACTGAGATAGCAGACACGCAAGCACTGCAGTACGAGACACGTAAGGTCAGAGGGGTAATTGCGGAAATTTTTATCGGTAGGAATTGGTTTAATATTCATAGTTAAACAACATTCATTGCGTTATTTACGTTGCTGAGTCACAATTTATTCGAACAAATGACGCAATGGTTTAGAAATAATCTTCAATCCCATTCAGATTCTGATAAATTGTGAGTTCCGCAATTAGGGTGCAGGTTTACATTATTAATATTCTGCCGCGTGGTGCCGAACGTAAAGAATAGTACCATCTCAATTCTTCCCGTGAGTCGCGTAAGAGGCGACTAAGGACTTACTAGAGAACGGGCAGCAGCGTTGTTTATACATTTTACCACCACGCTGCGTTTGCCAACCCGCGCCAAGCGTAGCGATTATGGCAAAGCCTCCCAAACGGGGAAGTCTATGTCCAGCAGTGGACGTCTTCCGGCTGAAACGATGATTAGTATTCTTTGGAGGGGCTCGTGGTAAAGTAATAACAGAAGCACGGGTCGATCGATCAGCTATACATATACTTGCCGCGATTAGTCCGTGGGTGGATGACCAATTTTTAGTGTTTTTTCGTGATTATTTGATTAAATATAAATCAAAGTATATTTTTTGTTTCAGTCGAGTACTAAATTGTGGGTATTTTTTTATTATTTTATAGTATTATTTTTATTATTTTTTGAATTTTGTGACGTTTGTCAGCGTTGTTTTCGAATTTAGTTACGTATGTCAGCGTAGTTATCGAAGACAAGTTTTTTTTGATATCCTTGTAACCCGGGCAATGATAATGGCACAAATTTATGAAATTATTGTATTGTCATCAATCTTCGATAAGTCTACAAAGTTTGAATGAAATCTGGCCGTTTAAAGTGGGTCAAAATCGCGCCCAAAGGAGTAGGTTACAAACATACAAACATACAGGTGAAGCTAATAGAAAGCGTGTAAAAAACCATCCACAACAATCCACCTCTGATAGAAACGAACGAACTTAAGCCCAAACCAAAACGATAAACCAAACTGACTATTACTTCCAGTCATCTCCCATTGTAACTTGCCAAAGTCTTCGGAAGCTAAACATAACCATTTCCTACTTCCTTAAAAGTCCAATACATCCCAAACTATAGAACGACAGGAGCCATCAAAACACAATACCTTATATATAGTTGTCATTACACAAAAACCAACATATATATGCTACTAGACAACCATTTTCTGAAGCAATCTGAGCATTACCGTCTTCAGAATAAAGGTCTTTGTGTTGAAATGTGACGGCAAATTTAAGGTGGTAAGCTGCTTCGGCTATTCGGTGAGAGTTAGATGCCCCGCTGTGTTAGGTAAAGAGATATGATAACTTCAATTTTCATATATGTATAGTTTATTTGACAATGATGTGTGTTGTGGTATATATCTCTCGTTGTTTCCATGGTAACCCCATTTATTGACTGTACCTACTTTTTTTGACGGGGTCTGGTAATTTGTCTGACTGATTTTCCTAGTGCATATATCAGTCTCCCATAAAGTATTCATCAGATTAACACAATTACCCGATAATGGTTGACTGGGACACAGACCTCCTCTCTTCGAGAGGGAATGGGCGGTAAATCACCACGCGGGCCCAGTAAGGGATGGTAGATGTCACATTTCCTCGAGTTTTTGGTTCAAGGACATGCCAGTTTCCTCTCGATGTTTTCCTTCACTGTTTTAATTGAGAGCAGTGGTGAAGTAATGTACACGAAGTAAAGCGCCTGCATAAGTTTAAACCTACGACTTCACCTTGTAAGCTGCGACCGTTGTTTCTGGGCCACCACAGCTCTATCACGAATGTTACTACTAAAATTTACAGACTTTGTTTTCAGAATCGAACTGACTGTTTTCATGCGTTCATTCACAAAAAAGTTCCATCGTTAGTAACAAGCACACGGGCCAGTAGCAATAGCATTCTGAAAACAATATCAAAGAGTTTTTATTCTTCCATAGTGAGGCATCTTGTGGATAGGATAGCCAGGTGAGAAATTCGTATTTTACTTGGTCATCTGTGCAAAATGGTTGAACTCACAATTTTCAGTAATAATAATAATAATAATGTACTACTAACACTAGCTTTAAGTTATTACTAACACTATGGATCTTTGTTGTCTGAATAAAGAAATTATATAAATATAACTTTTGTATATCCAATGTTTACTACTGTAAGTTTAGAGGGTGGGCCCTCTAAGCTTACAGTAGTAATCAGTTCTAACAAGCCATCAATCGTTACTTCGTTATTTTTTAACACCATAACTACTTACCAATCAAATGCCCAATTACTGTGACTATAAAAATGACGTGGACAACAAGGGAATGCTTTTTGTTAATGAATAGACATGTATAAATAATTTCTTGTGGGGTACAATTTAGCCCCTGTCGCACGAACACCGTTAATGGGCATCCCTATTGAACTATTGAGTTCACTATGAAAAGGAAAAGTATTTATTGAGTGTATAAAATATCTATAATACACCCACATTTCGCCAGTTTTTTTTTTGCTTTTAGAAAGAAAGATAATATGTATGTTTATTGGCGGTAAATATGACACAAAGAAAGACTGAATACAACAAAAATATAAAAAACCAAAAGTTTCAGCTTGAACCGTTTCAGTTTGAACCAAAGTTTCACCCAAATTGGCCGAACGGATTTTTCCTAATATTTTGTGTTGGATCTTTTAACACAAAATCTCGATGACATGTCGCAAATGCAATTATCGTTGGCAGCAAACAGGTATATGGAGAAGAGGCGGGTTATTTATTTCATAAGACATAAATATCTTCATCTACTTAGCCTTTTCCTAACTATGTTGGGGTCGGCTTCCAGTCCAACCGGATGCAGCTGAGTACCAGTATTTTATATGGAGCGGCTGCCTATCTGACCTCCACAACCCAGTTACTGGGTAATACGATACCCCTTGGTTAGACTGGTTGTCAGACTTTCGGGCTTCTGACGACCCGTAACGACTGTCTAAGATCTACGAAAGACAGCCGGGACCAACGACTTAACGTGCTTTCCGAGGCACGGAAGGGTCTTGGTATGTAAAGATGGTCACCCATCCACGGACCAACCGCGGCAAGCGTAGCTTAACCTGAACGATCGACCCGTGCGGCTGTTGTAACTTAGCCACAAGCCCTTCATAAGACATAAATATCACGCCTATATTACCCTAAAGGTTAGGCAGAGCTGTACCCATAGTAAGGCCCACATTTCCCCAGTTAACTCTCTTATAAAAGGACTGGAGTCTTTTGCCATCAACCTGGCACAAATGGCAACGGGTTGCTACTGAAAAGTTCTTGATGGAAAAACATAAAAAGACATTGCTTAACCAAAGAATTGAACTCTGGACCCCATGCTCAGCAGTGGTTTATTCCCTTTTCATAATTAATGTCAATTCAAACAAAACCTTATTTATTTTTGTTTTCCTTAAAACACTCACAGTAAAACTAACTATTGTCTTATGAGGGGAACATGTTTTTTTTCTATCACTCACAAACCAATTTTTGTGTATAAGTCGTTCTTAGACACGTGTCTCCAAATTGCTGACCAATTTACTAACCGGGAATCGAACGCGGTCAGTCGACTGAGTAATTGCTCTGTTTTACTTTGTTTCATTATTGTCTCTTTCAGTAATTTTGTCGTATCGTTTGTTGATATTGTTGGCTTTTGTTTGGAATTTTGATCCCGTATTATTTATTTTTCATCAATTTATTACCTCAAATGTTTTTTAAATGCTTATACTAGAAATCACACGACTAACTGTTGCTCATAGAATATATATAATGAGGAAGTAAAATATAATGTAATTGAATTAATTGTTATTTATCTATGTACATATATAAAATTCAAAGTCCTGAGTGGCTGCCTGGTTGACTGACTGTCTGACTGATATATCAACGCACAGCCTAAACCGCTGGTCCTAGAGATAAGATATTTGTAGGGTGTGTTTTTGGAAAGAGTAGATATCCACCAAGAAAGGGTTTTTGAAATTCCATCCCTAAGAGGGTGAAATGGGGTGTTGAATTTTCTGTGAAACTTTGCATTCTCTTGGTCGGATAAGACAAAGCTAGCAGTGCGATAAGACATTATTTACCTGGATTATCACATAGGGTGGTTTTAATCCCGGTAGTACGTTCCTGTGGGATATCTTTCGACATTCAGCGAGCGTAGCCGCGAGCGAAAGCTATAGTTAACAACTAAAATAAAAAGTCCCAACTGAACACAATCTACTACACACTAAAATATGAAGTCGAAAAAATCTCTCCGCATTGTTGTCCACTGGTAATGTACCCATAGAGGGCACATAACATACAACATGGCAATGCCGCTAAGCATTGCCTTTTGTGCAAGGCTTAGCCTGTGGTCAAGATAAAAGCCAGCACTTGCGTCATGGAAAGTGTCAAAGTTAGTAATGATCATATCCACATCATTGATCATCATTTCAGCTGTAATATGTCCACTGCTGAATATAAGCCTTCCCCAATATGGGTTAGCCATAATAACCACGCTTTTTTTGTGGATGGGAAATCATCAAATGACGTCTCGGGCTCTGGGCGGAGCGGAAGGGCGTGTCAGACTTTTACTGATTAAAACCCACCCGTGTTCCTACCATTGCCCATATGCCAGAACCACGGTATCTCTTTCGAACAAATCTCGCGACCCTGGCAGGATAATAACCACACTTGGCAGGTGGGTTGGCGATCGCAGTATGATGGTGAAATTAAATAGAGAACGCTGCTGCCCGTTCTCTAGTAAGTCTCTTAGTCGCCTCTTTTGACACCCACGGGAAGAAATGGGATGGTCCTATTCTTTAGGTACGGCACCATACGGAACAAATATAGAGAAATTTGATCAAATGATCATATATAGAGATGGTTCCGATAAAGTTAGACCCAATAAATAGGTAAAGGAGAATTCCATTGTACACCACACCTCGAGTTTTCATTATCATGTGCCACTTCAGCTATCGGATATTGGCTCTTCAGACGGGTATTACAAAACATCACTAGAAAACAGTCATTTAAATGACTAACGATGTTATAAATAAATATCTTACTATCTTAGGACAACCAACACAACGTTATCTGATCCCAAACTAGGCAGACTCTGTACTATGGTAACCAGACAAGTGATAAGTATACTTATATATTTCTAAATACATACATATCTTATCTTATCTATATATATACTAGCTTCTGCCCGCGACTTCGTCCGCGTCAAATTTTTGCTCCCCTTACCCTTCCCGTCGCATCGATTTGCCTGCTAGTTTTCGTCCATTTTCGCTCCTTGAGTTATAGTGAGTCAACCTTAAAAGATAGACATATGCTCTTGGGACTTTTTTTTTGAACTTTTTAAAAATAACAATCCCGTCATACATGATTTTTGCGTTACTTTAACCGTTTACGCAGCGCACGCAACGGAAACTCTCAGAAGGAATAAATTTTCCCCGTTTTTGCAACATTTTTCATTACTGTTCCGCTCCTCTGAGGTGTAGCGTGATGTTATATAGCCTATAGCCTCCCTCGATAAATAGGCTACCTAACACAAAAAGAATTTTTCAATTCGGACCGGATTCGATTCGGAGATTAGCGCGTTCAATCAAACAAACAAACTCTTCAGCTTTATAATATTAGTATAGATAATTAGTTGACCCAGACGTACCAAGTTTGACAACCTGGTACGCGGTGGTGATCTGGTAAGCGTTTTCTAGCTGACACTCATATGTTAGGTTAGCTCCTACCCAGTTATGATGACCTGGTACTTCGAAGGCATAAAGCGTTTTCTAGCTGACACTCCTTTGTTTGGTAAGCTCCTGTCAAGTTATGATAACCTGGTACTTCGAAGGCAACGTTTATAGTGACTTGTATTCTCTTTGACGTTTTATGTGACGTCTCACGGGAACGCGGTCGAACGGAATAAATAAATGATTATGGTAAAAAGTAAAAAAAAAAAAAAAAAGTATCCTATGTCCTTCTCCTGGCTCTAAACTACCTCCCTGCCAATTTTCAGCTAAATCGGTTCAGCCGTTCTTGAGTTATAAGTGAAGTAACTAACACGACTTTCTTTTATATATATAGATAAAAGAAACTTGTGTTAGTTACACTATTTATAACTCAAGGACGGCTGAATCGATTTGACTGAAAATTGGTGGGGAGCTAGCTTAGAACCAGGAGACGGACATAGGATACTTTTTTTATCCCGTTT
Organism: Aporophyla lueneburgensis; assembly: GCA_932294355.1. Taxonomy (NCBI): domain Eukaryota; kingdom Metazoa; phylum Arthropoda; class Insecta; order Lepidoptera; family Noctuidae; genus Aporophyla; species Aporophyla lueneburgensis. The sequence goes on along the minus strand of OW028758.1, from coordinate 21,221,560 downwards.
GACTATAAAAAGGAAAAATTTGATTGTTTGTTTGTATTCAATAGGCTCCGAAACTACTAGTCCGAATTGAAAAAAATCTTATTGGGTTGGGTAGCCTATTTATTGAGGAAGGCTAAAAGTTATATAACATCACGCTTTGGTCAAAAGGTGGGGAGCAGCAAACGAAAAATGGATGAAAACTGGCAGGCAATTCGTTGCGACGGGAAGGGGAGCGAAAACTTGACGCGGACGAAGTCGCGGGCAGAAGCTAGTTATAGATAAATTACACCCAGACACAGAACAAATAATTGTGCTCATGATACGCTTGCCGCAGTTGGTCCGTGTATGGGTGACCATCTTTACAAGACTCCTCCGTCCTTCGGAAAGTCACACTAAGCCGTTGGTCCCGCCTGTCATTCGAGAATATTTGACATTCGTTACTGATCGTCAGAAAGCCGATAGTCAGACAACTTGTCTTATCAAGAGGTATCGTATTACCCAGAAACTGGGTTGTGGAGGTCGGAAGATAGGCAGTCGCAAGCTCACCGATTATATCAACTGACTCGAATTAAGGTGTTTGAAATATCGTAAGCAAACGACGTGTCACGTGCCTTCCTAATCCAAAAAAAAAAATGGACTTTACGTCAGTACGACGTGCGAACCTGGGCTTATAATTATCTAACAAATGCCTTTTTGGTCTAATGGTCGCAAACGTTACTTCTTATCATGAAGTCCTGGATTACTGTGTTTACTCATCTGGTATTTCTTAGTAACAGCCCGGAATTTGGATTTGTGTCCGCTTGATACCAACAGACTCGTCCACAACTACATGGGACTTAAACATAACTGACGAAATGTGGGTGTATTACCGGAACACCTCTGCTTAACCCTTCAAAGAAAACTGGTTATATAACTCAGCGACACAACATACTCAAGCACAGAGGGTACTTCCCTCATCGCATCAAATATTATAAACACAAAAGAGTGAAAAGTTTACAAATTAATCACCTACAAACTAGTTATGAAGTACATTAACTTCTGGACAGTATCTCTAAACGCATTATATCATTTTAACGCACGAAGTCGGGTAACAGACAAAGGTGTTATAAATTGCGGTCATTTGTAATGCATTGTTGAGTTTTCATCGCGCGTCGGAATTTTGAAATGAGGAGGGTGATACGTATACAAAATACTTAGTAAAACTGAACTAACTCGAAAGGGGCTTTGATGGCTTAAGCGCCATGGTAGCTTGCAAAGTTCAAATTGTAGTAAATAAAACACATTCATTACAAAAAAAAAATAACTTCCCGCTTATTATTTCCATTTTATGTATTTTTGGGCACTACTTTGTACAACCCCTATAAGTGAATTACCTACAAGTCTGTCTGTTTACTATTACTATAATATTATTATTAAATTACATTATTCACATAACACAGTGAACTTTTATATGATTTCATCCACACTATCCACACTTCCACACTAATATAACTCAAAAATAACTCTGTCTGTCTCGCTTTCCTGCTAAAACTACTGAACCGATTTAAATTAAATTTGGTACACAGATAGTTTAGAGCCTGAGAAAGGACATAGGCTACTTTTTATTCCGTGACTTTGTCTGCGTCCGCGATAACCGACATTTACGCAGACGAAGTCGCGGGCAGAAGCTAGTTCAAAATAATTTTCAAATGCGAACGCTTAACGCCTTACAAAAATTGTATAGCAACAATATAGCCCCACGTAACTATAAGATATAATTTTATCGATAGTCAAAACTCCCTACTAGAAAACCGTTTGTCACGGTGTCTAGTGTTAGATATACCTACGGATTTTTATTAAGATGGACACAAGATACTAATGATAAATAATTTTATTACTACTATACAAACACTTTTACACGTTAATATTTTTTTATTAGCCTATCGTGTCCCGCTACTGAGCAAAGGCCCCAAAGTTGACACGTCAACCATATTAAAAAAAAAGGACATAAGAAATTCCGACCTTTTCCATTCTGTTTACAAACTCACAGTCACATTCTCTTTTAACCAGTCAATTACCGTAATTACAGACACAATTTAAAAACCATTATGTCTGTACCAAATGTGGTATCTCAGAGACTTAGAGGTTAAAGCCATTCTCTTTTCATCCCTAATCTTTGTAAGATATTCTGGGTCACATTATTAATGTTAGCCACCAAAGCTTCGGTTTTGGTGAATGGTTATACAATAATTTGCTGCCTTGAATGTTTTTTGCCACCTTAACCAGTCAATTACCGTAATTACAGACACAATTAAAGAACGATTGTGTCTATACCAAATGTGGTATCTCAGGGACTTAGAGGTTAATGTCAATCTAGTGGTCGACCAGTGATCAAATTTCGACCATAATTAATTTAAAATAGATGTATATGTTATATGGCAGCATTGCCATACAACGTGGCAATGCTGCCAGCCTTTTGGGCACGTTTCCTGTTGACAACGATGCAGACGAATATTTTGATGCTTTATGATTATTTATTTTTATATTGTATATATACATGTAGGGCTGCCAGGTGTTTAAACCGAAAAGCCGGACAGACCAGTCAGTTTAGCCGGACATTTGGGTAAAAAGGTCTGACATCTTTAATTAATTAATCTTAAAACAAAATTAAACAAAACACTGATGAAATAACGTTAAAATAAATAAGTAACATAAACGAATTAATATTTTTTTATTGGCAGGCACATGCTTTAAAAGCTAATTTTCCTTTAAAATTGAGTAGTAATAAGGCGCGGAGGACAGTGCTAGTTCGCTCGTTTGCGCTAGCGACACAAGGTAAGGCGGGTGGAGCGGAAACCAAGGCAAAAATGATCAAATTTGAAAAGCCTAACAAAAGCCGGACAGGCCGGACTCGGTCTAATTTGGCCGGACACGCAACCAAAAAGCCTGACTGTGTCCGGCTTTACCCGGACGCGTGGCAACCCTATATACATGTACATATTTTTTTACTTACATTTTAAATTATGTATATATTGTAATTTGTATTTAAGGTGACGTAGCGAGATAAACGTGCTTTTTCTTTTTAGCGTACCTTTCTTACCGTATGACTTCCGTACTTAATCTTTTAGTGTATGTTTTTTGACTATATGATCTAGTATCCTGTAAAAGGAATACACGATACGATGAAATTTTCTCGATACAAAAAAATCGCAAAGTTCTATCTATGATTATGATTTTTTTAGCCTCAAGGCGCGATGCGTATGTATTATTAAACATAGTTTACTTTAAAACATTGATTATAATTCTATCTAAGTTTTTGTAAAACAGTTTTCGTTTTAATAATACTTTTCATTCATAAAAAACGGCGATTCGGTTTGGCACATACGTTATTTTATTCCAAGCGCACACACATTATCGCCATCTCTTCTTTTGCCTATCATAAATAGTGTCATCACTCTCGTTCGTTCATAAATCAGTCGCCCAGTAGGGCTCATCGACGACGAACCTATGTCACTGTTTTACAAATCGGTGCGATCAAAATTACGTTTTTTAAATATTTGTGTTCACAGAAAAAGGTAGTAGTTAAGCATTTTGCTGTAATTATTTAATATAATAAGTGTTGGCTTTCCAAATAACTTTGTATTTCGTCTGTATATGTGTCTATTTTTGTAACTGTGAACAATATAACATTCTTTCTCTATTACCATTTAGAGACGACCTAAATTATGTATGAAAATGGGAAGAACCATAAACCAAAACTGCACAGTACCTTCAAGGTTAGGAGTGCCTGCACAGGGCAATTAATTTATTCATTTTGCAAGAATGAAATACCAATAAGATGATGATAACAATAAATCGAATTCACCACCTTCACATTACATTACACACCTTCACATTACGTTGCATTACAGCAACAATCTATTCTCACTTTGTAAAATAATATTGAGTAAACACCTTATTTTCTAGAGAAGAACGTCTGTTTTATCCCAATAACTTATAATAATCATTCATTTAGAAATAAAATAAAATATATAATTAGTTTTTAGGTTTGAATTATGTCAACAATATATCTATATGTCAAGTACTGTCACTTGAAATGCAAGAGCACAACGAATGAATGGAGCAGCATTAGAATTGTAAAAAAGGTGAGGTTTTACTTGACAGCAGGCCAAAGAAGGGTAATTATTTAAACAGGCTGTGTCAAACGCCGAACTAGTATGTTTTTAACATAACATTGGTATGTAAAAGTGTTTGTACAAACCTACTTACAGAAATAAAATCATTTATCATTTATAGCAGATGTGAAGTTTTATTGAAAATATAAATTTTAATTTCATATATCAATCAAATCAGTTTATTTCGGGCTACAAAGACCCAAATCATAATACCATACAGACTATCATACATACAAATAAAAACCACGTTAACATAATTATTGTACACAAAGTGACGGCGACGTGTTGCGCTGTGTAGTATCGCGTTGCCTTCCGCGGAATCGCCGATACACGACACCCTTCGGCCAAAACTCTTCCTTGAGGAAAGTCTCGATTTGATGAGTTGGAACTCGCACCACGAATGACTTGAAGTTCGTGTTGTGGCACGGTTCCAACTTCTCGACCCTTAAGGTCCAGTTGGACTTAACACATACAAACTCCACGATCTCCTTAACCTTCGTGGTGTAATGTAGACGGGACACATAGAGCTGCGTCGTTAGTGTAGCTGGACGCAGCAGCATACTGAGTTCTGCTAGCGCGGTCTCACACTGGTTCCGACTACGAAGCTTCTCTCTACCTTCAACCCTATATGTACCGTGTTTGATACCTAATCATTAGCAGCCTATAACGTTCCCACTGCTGGGACACAGGCCTCCTCTCGGTGAGAGAGAGTGGGACATAATCCACCACGAGGGCCCAGTGCGGGTTGGTAGATGTCACATGTCTTCAATTTTTTGGTTCTAAGACATGCCGGTTTACTCACGATGTTTTCCTTCACAGTTTTGAGAGCAGTGGTGTTGAAATCATTTACACAGAGTAAAGCGCCTGCTCGGGTTCGAACTCGTAAGTAGTAGCCGTTGCCACTGAGCCACCACTGCTTCTCGATATCTAAATTGATATCTAATCAAAGGTCTACAAGAGTGCTTTCTGAAAACATATTGGCTATTTATAATTTTTCATTCCTACAAGATTTTAATCAAAATCAAATAATTGGATGATCAAAACAATGGTGCTTAACTCTGTTTTGAATAACACTAAACATACTTCTATAATCTTATGAAGACTGTTTAGGAAATTATTTGTGTACTCCATCTCTGAATTACCCCTAACCCCAAAGTAAATGTAATGAAAAATAAAGTTAATAAAAGAACAAACATACATACGAGTTTATAGGCTGATAAACACATTGCTCTCAGCAGTCGGGTAAAACACCCAAATAAAAAGATATAATCTAGACATAGTTACAAAATATCGGCAATAATATCGGTTTTGGTTTTCTAACCGCAGTCACACGTAATTACTAAAATATATGTATGTATACGTCAAGTAATTTTGACATTTATCATACACATTGCCATACGTAATTGACCTTGAAGGAAATATAAATGACTTGTAAAATAAGGTGAAAAAAAAAATCATAACTAGTATTACGTAATGGACGAAGTCTATGTAAAATATTGTAATTGTCATTTACCAAATAAATGTATAGTGATCGGTGAAACGAAATTGAAGTTTATTAATCTCTTAAACACCATCACATATTTTATTTATAGAGCTCTAAAAGATTAATTCGTTATTTTTAATTTCATGTTGTAAATCTATATATTAATACGTGAAGCGAAAACTTTGGATCCCTTTTTACGAAAATTGGGCGGACGGGCGGGGTATGAAATTTCGCAGACGTATAGTTTATACAGAGAAGAAGTGACGAATGCTAATATTTTTTTTAAATTGTGCGTAAAAATACATTATTTTCAATAAATAACACGTTACACACACTACTATTCATTACCGTATATTTAATCATACACACATGCATAGATATTCTTTTGTTTATGGTCCAAATCTGTGGTCTATAGTCTTACTGAATGTCAGTTCAGTTCAGTTTATTTATTTGTTAATATAGGTAAAATATAAAGATCTTATTTGTTTGTATTATTGTCAAGTATAAATATAGGTAATAAATTAATTTTATAGATATATAACCTATTTCATTTTTTCAATCTATGATCATATCGAGAATATTTGTCTGTAATATTATCTGTCTATAGTGTTACTGAATGTCAAATTTAACCATATTATTTTTTTATGTTTATTATTGTATAGGTATATATATTTTCACTTGATAATGTATTTCTATTCAAATGAAGGACGGTCGAATTTCGACCAATGGGTGATCACTAGTAATTAATAAATACTTAAATTGTTTATTATATATTTTTAATTATGTTGAGTTAATCAATCTCGTATAACCCAACATCCGTACATAAATATTAGCTAGCTTTTTCCCGCGACTTCGTTTGCGTAAATCTTACGTTACGCGGACGCACGTGAAGTCGCGGAATAAATAGGGTTAATGGGTAACGAATAAGGTTTAGTCGTGAAAGAGTAACAGACAGACAGAATTAGTTTTGTATTTATAATATTACATATAGATAAAGAAGATAATTTCTTGCTGTAAGATAGTTTTATTGCTTATAATTAAATATTTGTATTATTTGTCTACTCCATCGCACGCTATGTGCAAAAATTTCATAGACCGACTAAATTAATGCTACTTTCACGTACTTTTTTCTAAGATGTTTCCGTCTCTACCTTGCTATTGCAGTTTGACAGATGTGCAACAGTGACAGGAATAGTGCTTACAGCAAGGCTATGCTAAGTTAGTAACGTTTTTTATATCGAGAAATTTTCTGTCATTAGTTCAACTTTTGGCGGCTGGTTTTCCTATTCTCTATAAACGGTTCAGATATAAGTTTGTGGCGGCCGGCCACTTTAGGTTGACCCGCCATAAACCACGCCCATCCTACTATCATTCACATTCAAGGTGGGCCCTTAAATATACAATTTCTAAAAAACACAATTTACCAAAAAGATAAAAAATACCGAGCAAAGCTCGGGCATCCAGGTACTAGTCAATAATGTTAGAAAAAATTAAGAATAAAAATTTATAACCTGGAAATACATACATTAACTAGATGTATTTCTAGTTGATTATAGTGACATTTTAGTCGCCTTACAAAGGTTGTCCATTCAATGTATCCGATATAATATACCTCTAGGCGTGATTAAACGTTGTTACCAGTAATCTATATATTAATTACGTGAAGCGAAAACTTTGGATCCCTTTTTACGGAAATTGGGCGGACGGAGGAGTATGAAATTTTGCACACTTATAGTTTATACAGAGAAGAACCCAAGTAGCACAAAAGTGCTATATAACAGCATTTTAACAGTGCACAGTGAATGCATTAGTTGCTGAATAATAGCGAAGACAGCGCATCCTCAGAGGATATAACTCTAATTTGGGCACAAATTATTCAGCACATAGCTGTATAAGAAATCCAATTGACAAATAATTACATTATAACAACATTATAGTAGCATTTATGTGTGTAACAGTCACCTAAAGAGCTGAATAATGAGGCACGTGTTTCTTATTATACAGCAAGGAAGACGAATTTGTACATTGTGTATACTTTTATACAGTTGAAATTACACACTGAGCGAAATTGTGGAATGCAATAACTTAAATTATTTATTTTTCTTTGATATGAACTGTCAAATTGTAAAACATGAAGTGTATCGTTGTGTGCAAGATCTCAGGTGCCATTTGTGAGAATATACATACATAAAATTTAAGGTAAGTAAAACATTGATTTGCTCCTATTATATTTGAAATCTTATTAGGAAGGTAACTTTACTGTCAAATACCATACATATTTAGTTCAAAATTTTCACGCGCCCTCGGAATACCACTAAATACTAAAAGAAAAGCAACAAAATTAGAATGAAAATAAAATTAATATGTTCGTTTTTGTACAAAGTAACCAAAAAAAAAACTGTTTTCGTGTAATTATTTTTTAATCCATGTTTACAATTGATGTCCTCTAAAATAAACAAAAGTTAAAAGATAAAATTTTATAATAATACAAAGTAACGCAGTGAATATGGCGGATGGCAAGTGAACAGTTTTAATCTCAATTTAATGCTAAGGTCTGTACGAGTGTTCACATGTGGCCTGTAATTCAGCCAAGAGTAAAATAGTTTAGCACTTGTGAAATACAAATCAGACATGGATTGATTAGGAGAGTAGTATTGGTTCACATTTGCGTCAGTTACCTAGATAAGTCTAGTAACTGGGTAGACGAATCGGTTCCGCCGTGGTTCTTTTAAAGCCATTTCGTTCCCTTTTTTAGTTGTTATTCGACGATAAGTACTTAATTAAAATTGTAATTTAAGTAGCTGAGATTATAATTTAATTATATGTATAATACATAAGTTATTGATTTATTCAATATGCGACAAAATACCTATAAATTAGTCGGTACCTATCTAAAGATAATGTGTTTTTCTGGCCTAATAATTTAATTACTTCCACATGAAATAGCATTATGTTACGAAGGGTTTAGGTATTTAATATGTTATTGTATCTTTTGGTTTTTTTCCTCAAAAACTGTATAGATAATGTTGTCATTAAGAAACTGATACTTCTATTATAATAAGTATATTTTTCTTGTTTTTACAGAACGAAACTTTCAAAATAGTTCAGACTATAGAGAGAGGTGTTGTCGATCTAACATTCGTTCCTGCACAGTGGAAACCTAAGGAAATTCTATGGTGGCCACCGAGAAGTACTTTTGTACTCCTTGAAATTATAAAAAGATGAAAATTCAAGGCCTGGACCAGGGTGGTACACCCTAAATTGTACTTTAAAAAGGGAACATTAAATAAACATAAAGAAAATTACGTTGTTTTTTTTATCTGGAATCTTAAAAAGTCTCGAAAGGTATTAATTTATTATTAAAAAAAAATCTTGGATTTCTCTTAATAAATCTTCTTCATTTTTAGGTAAGTACCAGAAACATATAAAACAACAATATTAATTTTGTCGCAACCATATTAGTCCCGAAAATGGGTAGGTTATAAGAAGATTTTTGTAGCAGAGCATTTTTGTACCTACTCAGCCTAATGTCATCAAACACACTGACCTCTATTTATAAAGGCTTTTTTGTATTGTTTTGTTAATATGTGCAATTATATTTCTTCGCTTCATTCTTCAGATATATTATAACCAGGTAGTCCTTTTTAATCTACAAGATAACATGCACACTTTAAGAGATATATAAAATCGATATAAGTATCGACTTTTTACGATTAAGTCGATTCTATACTGACCATAACCACACCACTAGTCAAGCTGTCATTCTTTTTTCGTGCACGATAGCAAGCACACGCGCGCTCACTAGTTATTAAAAATGCCGAAAAAACGGGAATATTCTCAAGAAATTGAAGACCATCGACGTAAAATCAAGAAGTTGGAAGATGAACGAAGACGTAAACGGCGTAGAATTATAATGGAATCTTCATCTGATTCTGGTATGTACCGTACTTACAACTACCCTCAATTATAAATTAAAATATGGCGCCACCTAATCCCACGAGGATTATAGGCGCATTGTTTTATTGTGATACCTATTATGATGCTTATGTGCTATTCATTTTTTGCCCGGTGGTTAACCGTGAGTTAACACGAAGGTTCAGATTCTTCAAATACATAATGGTAATGTCTCGCCTGGCGGTTAACCGAGCGTTAACACGATGGCTATACTATGAGCTAATATATAATTATTACAATTTAAATAATGACCCGCAATTATGAAACCTAGCGGTTTTATCCACGATTCTAGCGGTTAACCGTGAGTTAACACAAAGAACAAAAAGGTGGAACTCAAAGTTACGTCTTATGTATTTCAGACGATAACGAATCTTCACGTTCCGGCACCGACGCCACGCCAACGTAGAAGAAAATCAGGCGGTATTTGACGATGTACCTAATTATATCCCTGACGTCGCTCCCATGCCGACCGCGGAAGCATCAGCTCCTATTCAGGAAGATAGTACCTGCCCAGAGCTCGATCCAGAGCTTAATGCAGCCTAATGTCATCAAACACACTGACCTCTATTTATAAAGGCTTTTTTGTATTGTTTTGTTAATATGTGCAATTTTTATTTATTGTTACTTTAATTTAAATCCGACGTAAATTTGAAATTTTATTTTATTTCAACTATGTGACGTATATTTGTATTTTGTTAATGACATTTTATTCTTTTCTGCTGCAGCATTGTTACTTTTATCTTAATTTTTGTAATATGGGTTATGTCTGAAATAAATTAATTTCATTTTATTTATTTATTTATTAATAAATATAACATACGGAACCCGTCGCGTCCAATATTCCATTCGCGCATGTCGACACTTGGATACATGCTGTTATTCGAGTGTATGGTAAACACCTGACAAATAGGGGAAAAGTGAATCTGTATGCAGCATAAAGCATTAAATAACTTCACAAAGTAACTGATTATGTTATAGTGGGTGATATATTCTCTCTTAAAATGCAATGGTTGTATAGTACACGTGTGGGCTATTATTCAGAAAACTTACAGCTAATAGGGTACTGCACTACTAAGCGCTCAATAACAGTGACTTTGTGGCGTGTTTGTGGTGCTTAATAGAATTACTGTACAGAAAAAAGCATTATAGTTGGCCACGTTTTTTTCGAAACAGCTGTTGCAGCACAGGTGAATACTAATAAGTCTTTATAAATGCTTAGATTACCGCTGTGGGCCTTAAGTGACAATTTATAATGCAGTTCTGTGCTACTTGGGAAGTGACGAATGCTAATATTTTTTTAAATTATGCGTTAAAATACATTATTTTCAATAAATAACACGTCACACACACTACTGTTCATTACCGTGTATCTAATACACACATGCATAAATATTCTTTTTTTTATGGTCCAAATCTGTCTTTATTATTTTGTGCAGTGTTACCAACACCCAGAAATATTTACCCCTAAAGCTTAAGTTAAAAACCCCTAAAATAGCCACAAGTACTTAAAAAATCCGCTAAAAAATTATAATAAAAATAACCAACGAATGTTCAGTAATCATAGACGCACACACAGCACACAGTAGTAATATTTGTCTATATTTATTACGCGACATTTGTTAATCATTCACTCTGCATTCTTAGTATCGAGGAACCGTACTAGAGTCTAGAAGTCGCTAATACTTTTATTGTAATCAAAAACACAATGAGAAATGTAAGATGGCAAAAAATCCCTAAGAATACCCCTAAAAATGAAACGCCCCTAATAAATCTCAATCCTCTTATTTACCCCCTAAATTTGGGAAAACCCCTAAGTTGGTAAGCCTGATTTTGTGTCTATAGTCTTACTGAATGTCAAGTATAACCATAGGTAATAAATTAATTTTATAGATATACAGGATGATTGGAAGATGGGTGCAAAGCTTTAAGGCGAAGATAGTACAGACAATTTAGAACCATTTAAGCCATGGTTGTCTTAGACGAAGTCTTACCAAATTTTTTTAACCAAATTTTTAAGTTTTCTTTCGGAAATTCTCAAAATTTAATGTAAACTGCATAATTATGGCCAAATTGAATGATAAATGAATTCATTTTTTATTTATTTAATTAAAGTAATGTGTAAGCAATCAAGCAAAACATGTTTTAGGCTTCTGTGTCATTAGACATTTTTTTACAGACATTTAAAGCTCAGAAAAAATAAAAAAAATTGTACAATACGTCTTTTAAACCTTATTAAAAAAAAACGGAGGGTGCTTTTTTTGTTCAAACCTTTTTGAAGACATGCTTGATAATCGCTCTTTCTTTTGAGGTATCATTTATGCGGATATCTTACAAATTATTGAAATTAGGGCCTACAAACCAATTTGAGGGAGATTTTTTTTTATTTTAGGCAGACTAATTAAAACAATATTTGAATTAAAACTATTTATTTTTCATGTTCAAAATGACGGCCGTAATTCCTAATACAAGCACGGCCCCGTCTTCTAACTTCTGTGGTCGTTATTTTCAACATCATCTCCTGCTTCATTGTCTCAAACGCTGAATTTATTCTTTGTATCAATTCTTCTCTAGTGTTTATTTCTATGTTGTTATACACCAGTTCCTTGGCCCGGCCCCACACGAAAAAGTCCAACGCGGTCAGATCTGGGGAGCGAGCGGGCCAAGGGATGGGTCCATCCCTGCCGATCCAGCTATCATTAAAGCAATTGTTGAGGTTTTCCCTTACATTTAAAGTCCAATGCGCTGGACAGCCGTCTTGCTGAAAGATGACTGTTCGGTCTCTTTCGAAGATCGGGACACCTGATTCCTCTACCAGCAGTGGTTAATCAATTTGCAGAAATTGCAAATAATTTTCGCCATTCAATGGATCAGGCAAAAAGTGGGGCCCAATCAATGTTCTGCCAATTATTCCAGCCCATACATTCACAGACAATTTCATCTGAAATGACACCTGCTTCTTAAAATGTGGATTGTTGTCTGCGTCGGCCCATTCATGGATGTTGTGAAAGTTTTTAATACCTTCCCTTGAAAATTTACTTTCATCCGTCCACAAGATTGATTTCAGAAACCACGCATCTTCGATGTCTCTGTTGAGGAGGAAACGGCAGAACTGAATTCTTCTTTGAGGATCTTGCTCTACGAGACCTTGCACACTCCTACCATGGAACGGATACTTATCATTTTGGTGCATTGTATGCCACACCTTCCATTGAGAAATGTTTAAATTTCGAGCTACTGCTCTAGTACTGGTAGTAGGATCCGCTTGAAATGCTGCTAAAATGTCTTCGTCGACGGCAGTTTCGTGTCTGCCCGGGTTGACTCCAGGTTTCACGCGGTGAAACCCATCTTGGGCAAGACGACGAAACGTGTTGTAAAACACTCGGACATTCGGTATCCTGCGATTCGGATAGCGCTCTTGATACATCCGTCGCGCCAAAGATCCATTGCCGTCTGCTCTACCGTACATAAATACGATATCCGCATATTCTTGATTGGAAAAAGTAGCCATAGTCACTTAACAATTAAGAAAAACGGCGTAGGAGCGCACTAAATGTCAACTCAACACAATTAAGTCAAAAATCAACACGTGCAGGAGCGCGAGGCTACGACTGGACACGGTGAAACAAAAAAGTTCAAAACTAACGCAAACAACACGTGCAGGAACGCAAAGGGCTACAACTGAACACGGTAAATTGTGAATCAACACGACAAAATCCACTCACAAGGGCAGTAGTTTGACTAATAAGTAAAAGATGTAACGGCTTCATCACAGACCGACTGACCCTGACTAAAGAAAAACGACTTTGTTGCCTCAGTAACTAAGACCATTTTGCTGTAAAAACCAACTCTTATCGCTTTTTGCTATTCATTGGGCGTTCTACCTGGAAATGTCGCGCTCGGTGGCCATTTTTTAGAGAATCCCTCAATGGGTTCCCCTCAATTGGTTCCTGCATGTGCCGAAAATTCTTAGAATTGAATAATGTTATCATTTCGAGCACATAAAGTATTCTTTTAAGCAAAAATTTTGTGTTTTGTAAGACTGCCTAAAATTTTAAAATTCTCCCTCGAATTGGTTTGTAGGTCCTAATTTCAATAATTTGTAAGATATCCACATAAATGATACCTCAAAAGAAAGAGCGATTGTCAAGCATGTCTTCAGAAAAGGTTTGAATAAAAAAGCACCCTCCGTTTTTTTTAAAATAAGTTTTAAAAGACCTATTGTACAATTTTTTTATTTTTTCTGAGCTTTAAATATCTGTAAAAAAAATGTCTAATGACACAGAAGCCTAAAACATGTTTTGCTTGGTTGCTTACACATTACTTTAATTAAATAAATAAAAAATTAATTCATTTATCATTCAATTTGGCCATAATTATGCAGTTTACATTAAATTTTGAGAATTTCCGAAAAAAAATTTAAAATTTGGTTAAAAAAATTTGGTAAGACTTCGTCTAAGACAACCATGGCTTAAATGGTTCTAAATTGTCTATACTATCTTCACCTTAAAGCTTTGCACTCATCTTCCAATCACCCTGTATAACCTATTTCATTTTTAAATCTATGATCATATCGAGAATATTTGTCTTTAATATTATTTGTATTAGCGACGATAGGAATTTAGTTTAGACTTAAAAGAAATATTTTTTGTGGTTTTATGGGGAGTGTCAAGTATGACATTAGTAAGTTTGCCGTCGTGTGCAAACTTTAGAGGTTGTATGCCTCACGATTGTACAAGCTGGTCATAGATTGTTATAATTATGACATTTGGAACCGTCATAATTAATTAAAAATAATAGGGAAAATTCTATAAAAACAGAACCAATTTCTGTGATAATTCATTCCATATTGTTCCATATCCAGCAGTTAAGAACTATTAAGAAAATAAAAAAGAGAGTCCTGAAGAAGTATTCTTTACTCATTACACCTACGTCCTGGTCCTGGCCATCACCATCCCGCCAGCGAACCCTCCAAGTATGGCATTAGTAAGTTTCCCATACAAAACTTAGTGTCGTGTGCAAACTTTAGAGGTTGTATGCCTCACGATTGTACAGGCTGGTTATAATTATGACATTTGGAACCGTCATAATTAATTAAAACTAATAGGGAAAATTCTATAAAAACAGAACAAATTTCTGTGATAATTCATTCCATATTGTTCCATATCCAGCAGTTAAGAACTATTAAGAAAATAAAAAAGAGAGTCCTGAAGAAGTATTCATTACTCATTACACCTACGTCCTGGTCCTGGCCATCACCATCCCGCCAGCAAACCCTCTCCACAGTAGTACAGCGTCAACCAATGTTATCATTGGCGTCAACAATTTGTCTATAGTGTTACTGAATGTTAAATATAACCATTTATTATTTTTTTATATTTATTATTATCTATATTTTTTCATTTAATAATGTATTTCTATTCAAATGAAGTACGGTCGAATTTCGACCAATGGGCGATCACTAGTTAAGATAATAGGTACTAATAAAAATAAATAATGGATAAGAATTATGAAACATCCTGTTAATAATGTTTACATATCATACGGTAGAGAACATACCTATCCAGTGCACGAGTCGGCTAGATCATTCCATCTCCATTTTCCATGAGGGAAAAAAAATAAATTAAACCACGTCATGCGTAATCATAGTGAATAAAGTTTTTATTTTTTAGTTATTCAAATGTTCATTTTTTTCTTATGGATGTTTAGTAGTCATTGGTTACATGAAGTAGGCTGTAAGGCGGCTAAATTGTAACGGTATATTAGGTTTCTGCTCTACTTCTCCATATAAACTTTAACTGTGCCTTTAACTTTCCCCTGTCCCGTTAATTTCGTAGAGACTTCACTTTTTTGCGTACGTTAATATATCGGTTATAGATGACGGAACCACTTTTCAAGGGATCCAAACGCTAACACCATTGACATCTTGCTCAGGTCCTCTCTAAACCGCAACTGTTCAAAGGCATTCCTCCCAAATCCCTACCGTACTGTAATAATCATAAATTCATGCAATCGGACGTCAAACGTCAATGGTTCGACTTCCCCTAGGGAGTCAATAGCTGATGCGTGCGTAATCCTTCCAGCAATCTCTGTCGTCTCGTTACTATGATATCAAAGGGTTTCTGTTGCATGAAATGTCGGAGGATTTGTAAAGTTTCCAGTAGGTATATTTTAATTCATTAATTTATTATGAACGGCAACTAAAATTCGTTTTTAAGGTTCCGTACCCAAGGGGTAAACGTAAACGGGTCCTTATTACTAAGACTCCGCTGTCCATTCGTCCGTCCGTCTGTCACCAGGTTGTATCTCATGAATAGTGATAGAAAGTTGAAATTTTCACAGATGATGTATTTCTATTGCCGCTATAACAATAACTACTAAAAAACAGTCACACTAATTATGTCAGTTAAAGATGTACAGCACATATATCTATTATTTATTAGACAGAAAAAAGAAAATTGCTGAAAAACTAGATTGAAAATACAAGCAACTTTCCGTGGATTTCGTAAATTATCTAATAGGAATGAACAACAGGATGGAGAGTTATATCCTAACTAGGGACTTTAGTGGACAAATTGGAAAAATAACAAAATAAAAAAAAACAATTATTAAAGCAAAAATCGACCTATTCGGTAATGAAAACTATTATAGAAGTTTGCATCGAATATAGAGCAGATGGGTAACTAATTCTACTTTGCAAATACATCCAGTCATTTTGCAAAGACCCTGTCCCGAATCTTACTACAACATTCGGTAGCCAATCCTGCCTTGTTAATGCCCCAAGATATTAAGATAGGGCTAATCCTCACATAACTTAGGATCACGCCAGTTATATGCCATTCAGTGACCACTGACCATTGTCCTGCATTTAATTTAAACGGGAAACAGCTCCAAGCGAAGTGGTAATGATTTTACTAGCCCCTACAAACTTATTGAGATCATCAGCTTTTGTCGCTACAACTCTTATCACGTTGCAGCAAGGTAACGTTTTCGCCGTTTTCTTATTTCATGGCAGAAGATTTAAGTTTGTTTTAAGGTGTCGTAAGATTTTATGCGTGATGCTCTTTATGCAAACAAGCCCTAAGGGTGACGTTTCTGGTTTTTGGCGCCATTGAATTTTGACCCGCCATTAATGTTAATATGATATTGCTGCGGCGCTTGTTATTTGATGGTAGAGATATGAATGCTATGATACTAAAACATAATTTGATTTTCAGACATAAATTTAAACCAAACAGTACAACGGCTGAGATGAGTAAACATTGCCACGTTGTACAGAAGTAACTCCATGTGTGCGAACGTGGCCTCTCCTTTATTTAATTTAAGATGTTTATTTCAGACATTGTCCATATTGTTGTTAGTAACACAAAAAACCTTATAAAACTATTGTTAGTACATACAAAAACAAAATCAAAAAGTGGGATCGCATAGGAGTGTCAGTTTATGGCAAGCCCTGGATGCGACCACCCACAGTGTGTAGTCGCATCCAGTGCTGCCACATAGGCGAGTCCCAGCGTCCGACGAACATGCTCAGAAAGCTATTCGAGCTGGCACGCATGCGCTTCATTAGAGAAGCGCTTCGCTTCCGCATGATGGCATGAAAGCCATCAACGCTTCGCACCGCAAACATTGCTGAAGCGCTGCAGTGGCGCGGCAGCCCGAACAGCACCCTGAACGCATTGTTATACTGGACTCGCAGAGCGCTGTATGTGCGCTGCGTGTACTTGGTCCACAGGCTGCAGGTGTAAAAAGATTGACAAAATGCCTTAAATAAGGTCACTTTGACTTGCTCGTTACACGGTGCAAACCTGCGAGCCAGCATGTTACAGCGCACAGACAGCGCCCTGCGCTCCCGCTCCAAATCAGTGTTGTCACATAAATCCTCAAAGACCCAGTGACCCAGATACTTAAAGTTAGAAACTCTGTTTAGGCTGGCACCGCAAAGATACAAGGGAGGCACATTAGCGAAGGATTTATTACCGGCCTTAAACACCATCATTTCACTCTTTTTCACATTATATCTGAGTCCATGGGTCCGCGCATACTTTTCACAAATTTCTATCAGTCTGCGCATGGCACTGATCGACGGGCTCAGCAGAACCATGTCGTCCGCGTAGCTGATATTATTGACGCACTGACCATCTATATGGCACCCTATGCTTGTTCTGCTGAGCTCACCGATCAGCTCGTTCATGTATAAGTTAAAGAGACGAGGAGAGGTTAACCCCCCCTGCCTCACCCCGCACTCCAACCCATACACGTCCGAGTGTGAGCCTGCCCACCGCACAATATTCCTTTGACTCGAGTACCAATATCGCAATAATGCAACAACATCACGTGGCACACTTGTTTCGTTCTTCAGCTTTTGCCACAATACATCATATGAAACTAAATCGAACGCCCTGGACAAGTCCAGGTAACAGGCATAGACCGGCGTATTCCTGGCTGTATAATACTGCACAGTCTGCTTGAGACACAGGATGGCACTCTCGGTCGAAAGGCCAGGTCTAAATCCAAATTGAGCATCATGTAGTTCTATATGCCTATCCAGGTGTTTGTCAAGCAGACTGTCCAGCACTTTTGCTATCACAGTAGCCAGCGAGATGGGTTTGTAATTCGCTAGGTCTGAGACATCCCCGGTCTTGTCTTTTATAACCGGAACAACCACGGTATGCGTAAGTTCATCCGGTAGGTAACAATGACTTATACATAAGCTGAAAAACATAACAAGTACTCGAAACAAATGGAAACCAGCATATTTCAGATGCTCAATGCTGAGACCATCATGACCAGGGGACTTGCCACGTACCATTTTTCGAATTACGGAGGCAACATCCCTAGCACAAAATCGAATAGCAACGTCCCCTGCCATGGTCTCAGCACCGCGCGTCAGGTCAGTCGAGTCTACTGGAGGAGATTCCACCCTAAAATGACGCTGAAACAGGTTGGCTATATCACAAGGCACATGCACGCCCGCAACGCTCACAGGTAGACTGGATTTCGGGTTCAATTTATTTGTCTTTTTCCAGAATTTACCAAATTGTTTATTCAAGTGATGCTGAGCAATTATATCTAACTTAATTTGTTTTTCATTATCTTGACAAAATTTTACCCGAGACTTAAAAAATCGCCTCGTTTGGCACATACTATCGTAAATACATAGTCCGTTTTTTTGTTTCCCACTCAATAACCAGTTTTGATAACATAATCGAGCCTCTTTGTGAGCACCGCTGACGTGTTTGTTCCACCCTGGCATATATTTATGTTTCCTATACACAGGACCAACATAGCTGTCTGCCGCCGCCTTACTAAGTATTTGCACAATATCGCTATACATTTGTTTTAAAATGCGCTTGTGATCCTCATTATAACAACAGTGATCGGCGCAGTGTGTAAATTCTACAGGAAAATGAATATTTCTCAGTTGTGAGTGACAATTTTCAAAAAACTTTCCGGTCTGTTCGCTGTTTCTTTCCCCCCAAATGACTTTATTACATCCGTTATCAGTCGCAATTATTTTTGGCCTTATCAATTTTAATTCACACTCAACCAACAAGGGACAGTGATCAGACCAGTAAGCATCGTGTAAAACGGACACTTTACGTACTGAGCGTCTAGCCGCACCTGGTCGTCACACAGTGATCAAGCCATCTCACACAGCCGTGTGCGTCACTCACAAACGTATTCCAGTCTTATTCATAAACGACTCTTAAATTTTAATCAATTGTTAAGCAACTGATTAGTGAAATTCTTATTCATAAACGCTATTTAGCGCTAAGTAGTCGCTAACCATTTGATTAAAAGCTGTCAAAATTAAACACCACCGGTAGCTTGTTAAGAGGATGCTAAGAGGCAAGATGGCGGATTTTATTTGAATCAGCTGATCGGTTCAATAGGATTATTGTGTGCTTCAAGGTTATTTTGTCCCTATTAACTAATTGTGCCTTAGTAAATATTGATTTCAACAATATTTACGGGATTTTGGAATAGTACAGGAGAATTAAATAATTTTGAAACGCTACGCGCCGACGCGGACGGGAAATAGATGGAGGAAGACCTACAAGGCTTGTTTACATCTGCGATGAGAATAATTCCGTATTAGGTATATATTCTTCATGCGAAGTAAACTTGATAAAGGATTTTTAGGGAAAGCTCAAACAGGAGGAGGCTCAGTAGGTTTTAGGCCCCTCACATTCTTTAACGCTAGGTCCAAGGCACAGAACTGAAGAAAAGCCATGTTGTGGCAGTCTTGCTCAAATAACAAGAGACATTTCATAAGCAACAATTCTATCTATCTAATCTTACATTTATTTTAATAAAGCTACATTTTTGTTATAAATTCGTATTTTTGATTTCCAATTTTTCTTCCTCCGTAACATATGTATGGGTGCTATTCTTTTCTCTTGCCACTCTCATTCCTCATCTTATTCACGTAGCATGGTCTGCACCCTCGCCGTCTTTCCGAGGTTATATAGTATTGGTGCTTCGTCAAACTTTCATTACTGTAAACAAGATTATTTAATTTTATTAAAATAAACTGAAACCCCAGTGATCAAGCAAAAGGAAGCAATATAGAATAGAGACAAGTACCTTTATGTTTTTGAAAGAGTATATTCATGTAAACAAGCTTATGGGACATGCAAACACATAGCTATTATCGGCTACGGCTTTTTAATATTAATTTGGTCAGTTTAAGGTTAGCGGATATAATATCAGAAATAAATACCTGTATCCTCCAGCCTTTTTTTTGGATGGGAAATCATCAAATGACGTCTCCCGCTCTTGGGTGGAGCGGGAGGGCGGGTCAGTGGGTCGTCTTAGGGGCGGAGTGCGTGTCAGACTTTTACTGACTAAAACCCACCCGTGTTCCTTCAGTTGCCCATGTGCCAGGGTCAGGGTGTCTCTTTCGAACAATCTCGAGACCCTGACAGATCCTCCAGCCTTTAGAGCTTATTATATTGTAATGTACCATCGGAAAACAATGAAATAATTGGAAATAATGATGATATAAACGTATTAAATTATTTTAATCAAATGAAATATCCGATGACATTGTTGACTTTGGTCTGTCAAAGGCACCACAGATACAAATATCGTGGTTATGACAACTTTATACTTTTAATTCGGTTTTTAGTCAACTATATTGATTATAATCTGTGGTGCACGCATAATTTCCCCTCTATTTCGTGTCGTAACTAATCATCTGCTAACTAGCGCTTATGAATAAAGAAAAGTTAATCATTACTTAAGAGCTAACCATTTGCTTAACTAAACAGTGGCTAATCAGTGATTAGCGAGATTTTTATGAATAAGGCTGTATGTGTCTAAAGGTAGCAGGTCCATATCTACACACGACCATGATAGTTCAGTACAGAAGTTTATTAGTTCACTTGAAAATAACTCACCTGGGTGTGCATTAAAGTCCCCAAGTACAAAAACAGACTCCACGGCACTGTTTTCAATCAACGCATTAATTTCACTAAGACAATTCGTGAATTCAATTAAATTATCGACACTCGCGGTGGGCATGTATACTGTTACGACCATAATTGACCGGTCACCGAGCACTATTTTAATGGCCGCAATACGCACATTATCACAAGGTATCACTGTAACGCACGGGAACGCAGACTTCCTCCAGAGCAGGGCCACACCACCGTGCGGCCTGCCCCTTAATACCCCTGCTGTCGTATCCACAGCTGAGGTGCCCGTAAATGCAAACCCGTCGTCGATAGTACCTAGAAAAGGTACGTCATGTGGCAACAACCAGGTTTCTTGAAGAGCGATTATATCGGATGTCCTGCACAGCCTCCGTATACAACCCGCCGATCGAATGACATTTTTGCAATTGAAACTAATAAGTTTCATTGGCGTACTATCCACTTGTTCCATTAGTTTTTGTCTTAAAGTTCACAAAGCGACGATAGGCGACGCCTTCTGGCCAAAATTCATCATTGAGAAACAATTCCAAATTTTGCTTTGGTACCAGTACTTTGTACGCATCATACTGTTTTGGTAACTTCATAGTCATCTTTTCTATGTGTACCGCAACATCAGTTTTACCCGCAATATAACTTAAAATGTCACACACGGGCACATCCTTCGCAACATTATAAATGTAAATGGGAATTTTTATATCTGCAGCTTTGAAGTTCGCATTTGGGCTCAAAACTGCCTTCCCTCTGTTTGCAATAAAACGATTCCTTAAACTTTTCCTCTGTACTACAGTCCATTCTGTGTCTTCTTTGGGTATTTTCCAGTCGCCAACTCGTACAACATCGGCCAACGATTTCTTTTTGCCCAGTATGTCACCGTTTACGTTCGATGTAACCGTGTGTCTCGCCTCGCTAGGTACACCGATCGCAGCTGATTGCGCGTGAGTCACCGACTTAGGCTCGACACCGGCCGCCGTGAGGCGAATACCGCTCTCATTAGCCACAGTGCAAATTTTTCGCCTACCTTCATTTTTGGACAATGATTGGGTGATATCCCGATAGCTGGTATCTGCACGTACCTCGCTAGGTTTTGTGCATGGAGTTCCATGTTCTGCGTCCATGTATGCAAGTCCCATAGGACCACTACAGCAGTCATCGTGACTATCCAGCAAAAATCCACCCCGCTTGATGTTTATGTTACTGGCGGTACTTCTAAAGTTGTTCACTAATGAGGCCTTTTTTAAGTTTTCAAGATCAGATTTAACAGCATCTAGGTCTTCCTTAGTGACATACAGCTCTTTGACCTGATTCATCTCCTGCTGCATACGCACTAAATCCTTTAAAATCCGTGTAACGTCAACATGATCGAAAAGTACCGGCGGCAGCTTTTGTAGATCACGGGCCACAAACACCGGCAAGACCTCAGGGTCGGTCTCCTTCAGCATGCAGATGATGTCATCTATTTCACGAAGCTTCTTCCCGTCTCTCTTTCTTGCCTTCTTACGCTTCTCCGTAGGTAATGATTCACACAAAAGATTTTTAGCACTGTGAATATCCTCGTCAGAAAATGCACTCACACAAATGTAGAGGATTCGGGATCCCGGGATCCCGACGATTTTTTGGCACCGAAAATCCCGGGACTGTCCTTGGCTAATCCCGGGATTTTCGGGATTGCCTCAAACAAGTCTAATTTGAATTCCGTAGTCCGTTGCGCCTTGATAATAACCTTGCCTAGATTATAAGAATAGCATTTATTACATAACGACAAAAAACAACCCTTAGATACGCCGTCGTACGATACGTACCTACTATACACAGTACATACGTAACAGGTAAAATCCTAATATACATGTTATGTTTGTCGCAGAACTTAGAAGGGACTTAGGAAAAGTTACAGCTGGAAATTAATAAGAGTATGAAATCCCCAGATCCTGAAGTACAAGTACAAAATGAATTAGGGTTGGCAAATATTGTAGTATTAGACGTGAAATGAGACTGTTCAAAAATGAAGGAGTTCATGGATATCACTTAGAAACAGCATATAAGTATCTACACGTATTGTCTATTCCTCCAACCAGCGTAGAACCTGAGCGAGTGTTTTCAGCTGCTGCTTATATTGGCAATAAACTACGAAGCAGGCTTGGAAGTCAAAGATTGGATGCTTTGATATTTTGCTGCTTTATAAAAAATTATGCTGACTTTTTGATTTTTTGCAAAAATATAGTATTTTCGTTTTGTCTTTATCTTTTCTTATTATACTACTGTGATTTTTGTTGTGCAAAGACATTAATTTTTTTTTTTTTAATTATTTAAGTTGTTTTTTCATTTTAGCCCAATTAGAAACCACATAGTCTAATCCCGGGATAGGTCCGGGATCCCGGGATTACGATTCAAAAATCCCGTAATCCCGGGATTGAAAAACATACTCGGGATTGTATCCTCTACACAAATGTGACTAATGCTCTCCTCGTTCATCACATCGATTTTATTACTAATAAATGCTAGAACCTCGTTGATGACTATATTGCAACTCGAACATTTTAACAATTTAGAGGCCATGGTGTGTCTCACGCGTCCGTGCGGCAAGGCGTGCGCGTTTCCGACGACTTTATAATCGTGCATTAAGATTCCAAAAGAGTACACCGAGTGCATCGAAAAAACACACTGTGCGATTTAAAACTCCTAAATCATAAAAACTTTTTAACAAAAAAAATAGACCAAACAATCAATGAACGAAGATCACTTAAAGCGCCGACGAAAAATTACTTACTGTCTAAGAACTTAGTTATGAAGGTAAAATAAAAAAGGTTTATATTTTTTTTTGCTTTTCAGTTTTTTCGGCGGTTTAATTTATTGTTGTTGTTTTTATTTTATAATTTTTTGTGGTTATAATCTACTAATTACTGGGGTGAAGGGTAGGATTTTTTTCCAAATATATGAAATCAACTTGGTGAGGCATACCTTATCCAATAAAATAAGAATTATCAAAATCGGACTACTCTGTAAAAAGTTATGCGTGATAATAAATACAAAAAAAAAAAAAAAATATACGCGTCGTCGTCATCCTCCGTTTTTTTTTTCGTCGGTTGAAAATGTTTTACTTCACAATTTACATGGGTATTATGAAACGTCAGAAGCTAGACGTACGGTTCCAATTAGTTGATTAATGTGGAGGAGAGATGGCAAGAAACTCAACGGTTACTCTTTTAAAAATAATAATTGGCTTTAACAATAGTTCCAAGTACGACAGTGTAGGCCTATACAAGTA
Organism: Aporophyla lueneburgensis; assembly: GCA_932294355.1. Classification (NCBI taxonomy): domain Eukaryota; kingdom Metazoa; phylum Arthropoda; class Insecta; order Lepidoptera; family Noctuidae; genus Aporophyla; species Aporophyla lueneburgensis. The sequence goes on along the minus strand of OW028758.1, from coordinate 21,197,290 downwards.
CCAGCTACTTACTAAAATAGAAAATGATCTACAAATCAACAGTCTACAAGACTTACAAAGTATTCACATTCTCAAAATAGAAAAGAATCTTCATAAAATCTTGGCATTCTCAAAATAGAAAATAATCTTCATAAAATCTTAGTATTCTCAAAATATATAAGAATCTTCATAAAATCTTGGTGCTTAGTAGAGCGTTGAACATCCAGAGTGTCATAATAATCCTGCCTCGTTTTGTTTACGTCTGTGCGAACGTTATCATAGTATAAAGATATATTATTGTATTCCTACCTATTAGAAATACTCTCTGTTCTCTAAGTAACAACATCAGAAGACGAAAAACCCACATATATGAGGTTCCCAGGTTGTCACCCATCTGCCGGGGTCGCGTGATCGTTCGAAAGAGATACCGTGACCCTGGCACATGGGCAACTGAAGGAACACGGGTGGGTTTTAGTCAGTAAAAGTCTGACACGCCCTCCCGCTCACGTCGGAGACGTCATTGGATGATTTCCCATCCAAAAAAAAGTTTGTCTTCCATACTAGAGCTGATCGTACCCGATGTTACTTAGTAACGGCAATCAGACGACAACTGGGGACTTACACTTGAAAACGGTACCCGACTAGCAATATATTTAATATTGGAGAACTTTTTAGAATCAAAAAACTGTAATGGGAAATCTAAAAAGTAGTAGTATAGGCAGAAATGGAAGACTAGAACGTAGAATGTTTTTTGTATTCCATTTGAAGTTTTAGTTTCAGCACCCAACATATATAGAGATTCAGGACTAATGACGCAGGAGCCAACGACTTACAGTTATTCGTGTAAGAAACAGCTCGTTCTGAGGTTGACAACCGCAGGGATCAGTTGCAATTGCGTGCGATTTTTTATTTTATAATTGAGTAAATAATTAAGGCGTGCGTTATGTATTACCTAATGGCACAACAATGATATAGTGACTGATGCATTCTTACAGATAAAATAAATACTCCTTAAAGTCAAATAAACACACTTTTTTATATGAAAATACTCGAACCATTTGGCGTTGTTGAAAAATTCTGATACACTGACTGATTTATTCTTATAGTTACAATAAATACTTCCTAAAGTCGAATAAACACACTTCTTTGAGATATGAAAAATACTCGAATCATTTGGCGTTGTTTAAAAATGCTGATACACTGACTGATGCATACTTATAGTTATAATAAATACTTCTTAAACTCGAATAAACACACTTCTTTTTTACGTTTAAAGACAACTCGAATACTTAATTTAGCTGGTTGATCGTTCAAAAATCCTGGCATATTTTTCATTACCGCAATCCGCACCACCCTTATAATCTGCTGATGTAACCGTTGACAAATGGCGTTAATAAGAAACCTGTCGCGGTAGGATTAGCTAGTGTTAATTGATGTTATTATTGTCAAACTATAGGGTTGTGAACTGCTCTTATCGATATCGATGTGATGATATTTTTTCCTACTATGATGTGTTTTGTTTTCTTACCTACTATCTAACTGAGAATTATTTCAGTTATTACACAGAGAAAATCCCTTTCAGGCTCTTTTGAAAACTTAATTGTCCGTATTTATACAAAATGGAACCACACGACAAATTTAGTTCTTTACTTTTTTTGAAGAATACTAATTTAAAAGTGGTCTATATTCGTATACAAAAAAAACACATGATTTTTCGCTTGGAAACAAAGTATCAGTGGTCTCGAACGTCATAGAGAGAGATCGGTAGAATTGCCGGTTAAAAACGGTATATTTGTACCCAAAATCGGTAAATGACATTTCCATGTGTACTGTGAAATCGTAGAATATTCGTTATATTTCGGTATTTCGGTAGAACAGAGCCCATACCGGTAGAAATACCAAAAAATCGGTAGGTTCGAGACCACTGCAAGGTATACAAAAAGCAGAATGGAACCAACAGCAACAATAAATATTACATACATATAAAGCAAAACTTTTTTGCTGGGTGGTTCCTTTTTGCATAAATACGGACAATTATAACTCTTGGTCACCTAGCTCCTGGAGATGATTAGTATCAAATAAATTACATCAAATGTATCATCATCATCCATCTATTGTGGTTCACTGCTGGACAGGCCTATCCAATTGCACGTCAATCTCATGCAGCTGCTCCCAGCCATCGGTAAAGATCACCAGTTCACCTAGACTGAGGATTGCAATCAACATCATCATCATCATTCCAGCTGAAAGACGTCCACTGCTAGACATAGGCTTCCCCGAAGCTCCACCACTTCGACCGGTTTTGTGCTTTTCGCATCCAGCGGATTCCTGCGGCCTTTACAAGGTCATCAGTCCACTTTGTGGGGCCTATCAACTCTCAAAAAACAAACGCATAAAAAAACATATAATTATGTAGGTACTAAATCTGAATCTAAATTCTTACACTGCTTTCTTTGCCAGTTGTTTGACTTCCTAATTTTGATTTCATACACCTTAGTAAAAATTATGTCGACAAAACCATATATTTAAAATTCCCCAGTCCCATCACTGTTTTAGATTTAACCTTACCGTCACCACAGTATCTCGTAAGCGGATTAGTGTTTAAAATCAAAATGGCGGGTGCTCGTCGTAATTAAAATGTGTCATAATATTAGGGGTGGCTTCAGTGAAAATGAGAATTATAAATATTACTTTGCTCAAGATTAGACAATTAATTTTATGAATAGATTTTGAAGTATTAAAAGTTGAAGTTTTAAATTATATTTTTAACCTCTAAGTCCCTGAGATACCACATTTGGTATAGACACAATCGTTTTTTAATTGTGTTTTTAATTACTGACTGGTTAATCTCTATTTTTTTTTTCATGCACGTGATTTTTGGTTCATATCCGGGCATGTAGCAACGTGACTTTTTAAAATTATACTTTCTAAGTTTATTTAGGACATCACTGACATCGGTAAAGAAAAATATCGTGAGGAAACCTGGAGTTGTCATTATTATCATAATCATCATCCACATACTCAGACACACTCACACTCACTCACACTCACACAACCACTCACTCCACACGAACTCATTCCTATAAGGCAAATGAAAATGTAGTATTGTCTAGTTTTAGTTGACGGGAAAACATAATTACATAGGTACTTGGGGCGGAGACATGGTGACCTGAAATACAGGTTTCGGCTCAGCTTAGGCACCAGTCTCCCACAATATTTTTCTACGAGCCCATGACTGGACAATACTCTTTTTTGTAACTATTTATAAGGATATTGTGGGGAGAAATAAACACTGTTCGCTGCCAGGCCAGACCTCAATTCAATAGCGCAGTGGAAGTTTTTATGGTGGGGCTCTGGAGACAAGAGTGGCTAGCGAAACTAGTCCGCCGTACGCGGAGCAGACAATCAAATCAAACAACTCACCTACAATACAACAAAGAACTTACCTGTTGGTTGAAGGAGACTGCTCTGGTGCCAACCTGGAGTTATGTATGTAAGTGAGTGTATATGTATTGTGTTGTGACATTGTAAATGGGTTTTCCAGGTTACCATCCGCTGCAACTCGCCAGAGATTTACTTCAACATGCGGTTCAAACACTTAACCTCCAAAGTTCTTCAATGTCAAAAAATATCCAAATTCAACCCGTATCCGTATAAGAGATACCGTGACCCTGGCACATGGGCAACTGATGGAACACGGGTGGGTTTTAGTCAGTAAAAGTCTGACACGCCCTCCCGCTCCGCCCAGAGCGGAAGAAGACATTTGATGATTTCCCATCCTGAAAAAAAAAAAAAAAAAAAAAACCCGTATTATCTCACCAAACTGGGGTTATTAACACAACAACTGGGTGACCTATTGTCCACCAAAACGACCGGTTTAAAAGCATTAATTTACAAAAGGTCGCGAAACTCAAACGGCGACGTGCTCATTTTTTAAGCAGCAAAAATCAAGAGGACAAGTGTCAAGTGTCAAAATCAAACTGACAAGTCAGATGTCATTCTATTACACGTTTAGAAATGTAGGCGCATAAAGTAACCAATTTAAACTGTCCGGAACAAACATCATATTCATTTATGACTGAAATCGGCAACCCGCTTTGACTTTATTTATATTTCACGAATACCCTCAAATCGGTTCAAAATACCATGACATAAAGTCTGGTCTGTCATGACATTGATGCATCGTACATAACTATGAATTATTGTGGCAATACCAAGCGAAATATCCCAACCGTAAGAGTAATTAACGGGACTGCTTTAATTTGCTAAGAGCGAATATAATCCTAATTCGTCACGGTACTTTCGACCCAGAAAACTCTTCCTAACCCTTCAATCCCTGGTCACTCATACCTACACTAACCCCTTTCAAATTAAAACCATATCCATTCTTCGAACTATCGAATAATTAACCTTATTGTAACGGAGTAAGGTACACAATAATAGTAAATCATAAATTGTAGTGTTGCTAACAAACAGACATGAGTAATAGCGCTTGTGATTGAGACCCGTCATCGAATATTCGTACTGTATTAGAAAATGAACTTTATTTCGAAGTCTTTTAAGTTTTTATTAGGAATTAGTTTAGTTTCGTTTAAAGAAATGTATTCTATGATGTTTTAATAAAAACATAAAGATTGCAGATTAAAATGAATATTAGAAGAAATCTTGTGACCTTGGCAGTGGCAGAGAATGCTTAATTAAGTCCACCTTTGTACAGTATTTTTTACTAATTGTCAAGTGCATAAAGTTTCAATAAGTAAATAAGTATGCTTATCATCTTCGATCAATAAAGCTTATCATTAGTAAACCCACTGGTGACCCACCACCACGCTGCTAATAATGTATGTACAACAAACCACTGAATATTCTTTGATTGAGCCGAGTCCGTTACAAATGTGAGTCATTTCAAGTAATGGTAACATTAGTATCGGTCAGTATGATAGACTGCTCTGTTTCATAGAGTTATAAGTCGTGACCGATGCAAGTTTGGGTAAGAATTAATCGCTGTTATTATTTACTCATACTAAGGTAATATTATTTACTGTACTTCTGTTATTATTAAATAGATTGGTCAGGGTGAGAGAGTGAAAGAAAGGCGACTAGTAAAAAAACTTTAAAGAAAAAAAATACCGATGCTAAAGTATAATAATAATAATTTGATTGCAAATACCTAATCAGTTTAAATTACAAATTTTTAGTCGGCGCTAAACAAACAAAACATGATTGAGCAAGTATCTTCTGAGCGCGCTCTTTCCATGATACACTATCAATCGCTTTCTATCGGCGTGATAGAGGGCAACAGCAGCAGGCGTAGCATGACCAATTATATGTCTATTCTACCAAGAATAGACAAAGTTCATTCTATTCAATTCGACATCTCTTCAGCCCGAGCACGGGGCGACCCGTAGACTCGGGTTTCTATGAAGACAAAGACAGTTATTCTTTCCATAGTAAGAGAGTGGTAACTAATGTAATTAAGGTGGATCCGCTAAGGAATTTTTCATTGAAAAGTCATACAGTGGGATTAGACGATCTAAGAGTATTGTATTGATGATTATCTTTACTATCTATACTAATATTATAAAGCTGAAGAGTTTGTTTGTTTGATTGAACGCGCTAATCTCAGAAACTACTGGTCCGAATTGAAAAAATCTTTTTGTGTTGAATAGCCTGTTTATCGAGAAAGGCTATAAGCTATATAACACCACGCTTCAACCAAGAAGAGCGGAGCAGTAAAGAAAAATGATGCAAAAACGGGGAAAATCGTACGGATAGGTGATTCGACGCAACGACGGGAAGGGTCGGGGGAACAAGAAATTTAACGCGGTCGAAGTCGCGAACAGAAGCTAGTAATGAATATAATCCTGCAAAAAAAAATGTACCCCTGTAACTGAAACTGCAACTCAAAAGCAGAGAAAAACGAGTCGCCATGCTCGATATCGTAGAATTTTGTCGACTGAAGAATAAAAATATTTCCTTTCTTCAGTTTTAACATCGCCGTGCCATTTTGTCTATTCATCCGACGACAAAACTCGTTTCTATGGTGGGCATGCTACGCGTGCAGGCCTTTTAAAAAAGGAGTGTAGTTAGTATTTCAATGTTAAATGGGACCAATTTCGAAGTATGACCCTTTCCAATAAAAAAGAACTAACAAAATCGGACTTCCCAGTAAAAATTTATTCATGGTTATACATACTAGAAAAAATTTTGTCGTCTTCAGAACTTCCTCCTTTTTTACAGCCTTTAGCCTATTTGGACATCGATTGTTTGGTCAAAATCGTGTACAGCACCATAACCTAACAACTGCATAAGAAAAGAGTAATTTCAAAATCTAAAACCAGACTACTGAAAAATCGCGCTCTAAAATGTATGAAAATATCCTCACCTGAAGCCGCGGTTGTATGTTTTTTTTGTTTCATGGCTTTATGTCTGTTTTCTATTATGTACTAATATGTTTTTAATTAATTTTATGTGCTACAAATAACCTCCACCCCCACCAGCGGATGATCAAGGAGCTTACAAAGATATATTTTTTGTCAAATTTTTGATTTATTTAATTTAATTTTAATTTAAGATGTTTATTTCAGACATTGTCCATATTGTTGTTATTTATGAGGGAACAGATGAACATACTGTATACATGCCTGTCAAAATCATAACCCATCCTTTTTCTTCATTGTTGTCGGGTAAAAATAATTTCATCACTCATTTTTCACATAAAAACAGGAAGGATTTTTCGATTAAGCACACATATATGTAAACCTCAAATAATCCTTGTTAATGATATACGGCAGCATCTAACCCCATAAAACTGATTGAGCAGCGAACAAAAGGTCCGTTCTCAATACACCAGCGACCCCTGTCGGCGAAACAAAACGGGTTAAGAATGAAAAATGAAATCAAGTGGACATTGCTTACGGTTAGACTCACGAACGTTTGGACTTGGAGAATTATTGGTTTCTGACATTGACAATTTTGTTTTTTTTTTTTGTGAAGTTTTCCAGCAAATTTTCAATTTTTTCAGATACTCTGGCAAACTTCATTTAACCAATAATTATGATACAGTACGAGGGTGAAAAAATCGAAAATTAAAAATACGTTTTCTAAAACACAAAATATAGATAAATGACAGACGTTGTCCAGACAAATTTTATTGAGCTTTTACAAAAATTTAAAATCAAGAGCGTAATTTTTTTTTTCGGAATTAAAACAAACCAAATTAATGTTCCCATTTTTTACCATAAAAACCTAATTTGGACTATAAAAAACATTTTAAAATTAGAAATACCCAAATAGGCTTACCGGTTCAAAGTGATGCTTACCAACGAACAACATTTCATTTTCATATTTTTTTCCTGTTTAATTCCGTAATTGTGTTGTTAAAACTTCATTAATTAGCTGTATCACTTTCTTGTCCCGTGTGGTGCCGGACGTAAAGAATAACACCACCCCATTTCTTCCCGTGGGTGTCGTAAAAGGCGACTAAGAGACTTACTAGAGAATGGGCAGCAGCGTTTTCTATGCATTTTACCACCATACTGCGATCGCCAACCCGCCTGCCAAGCGTGGCGATTATGGCAAAGCCCCCCAAATTGGGGGAGGCCTAAGTCCAGCAGTGGACGTCTTACGGCTGAAATGATGATGATGATGATCACTTTCTAAAGTATTTACCTGCTGACAGTTAATCTGGAAGTCGACCAGAACATAGTTCAGAACAGGCTAGGCAGGTGATGGTAAAGAAATTCTAAGCGAGGAAGTACCCCAAAGCCGAAGTTACAGGCGAAGTTACCTCATCATCATCATATTCAGTCTATATTGTTCCCACTGCTGGGACACACGCCTACTCTGTAAGAAGGAGCCATAAACCACCACGCGGGGCCAGTGCGGGTTGGTAGATGTCACATGTTTTCGATTCGGTTTTAGGACATGCCGGTTTCGTCACGCTGTTTTCCTTCATCATTTTAGAGAGTAGTTGTGATGTATGACAAAACACAAAGTAAAGCGCCTGCTTGGGTTCGAACTCACGATCTACAACTTGTAAGTCGCAGGCGTTAGCACTAAAAAAATAAGAAATTTGTTTCAACCGTCCTAATACCAGGGTCGGTTGAAACAGTGCCTGGGGTCAATTGAAACACATGCAAATAATAGAAAATATACTAAATGCACATATTTTATTCATCGTCTTATAATATTTTACAACTAGTTATGGCCCTGTAGAACATCACACATATTTTTTTATTCAAAATCAAACGTAATTTATTCAGACTAGGCTAAGAGTCAGCCCTTTTTGAACGTCAAAATATTCTAAATATTTATATTCAAGTCTTTCACCATACTTATAACCTTATTTTTTATTAAAGCTGAGTGAGTGCCCTAGAAAGACTTGTAGCCGGTGCTGCACGTACTGACAGTTCTGGATTTCTTCTCGTAAACATTCGAAACCATTCTTCGTCAGCCATTTCGTTGTCATCCGAGGTCGTGTTAAGTCGTACTTGACGGTTAGTTCATATGCCAATTTCATAACATCATTTTTGGTTAGGCCAAAATATATATCTGCACATTAAATTAAATATCTAGATAGCTAACGCTCTTGTTCCTGGTTAAACATTCGATTGTGAGCCCTATATTCCATTTCTTGATTTTCATCGCCACCAATCGCATCTCGTTTACGTACATAAGTACCTCAACAGGGAACAGTGGTTCAGTCCGTTCTTATAAGCCGCTGTTCTTAACGAATATCCGGCTTTTACATCTTCATAGGCTTGTTTGTACGTTGATAAGTCGGTCTGACCTGTCGTAGTTTGCCTTTGGCGTACCATTGGCATCTAAGAAACAAGAAAATTAAACAAATAAACTGTTTCGACCGTACCCAAAAAAAATGTTTCAACTGTCCCCAACCCCCCCTTCCAGGTAAAAAACGGTGCACAGTAAGAATGATAACATAAAAACTAATCATACAGCCATATTCTACAAACATGAATTAAAACGACAACAAACTCTCAAAACTCTAACTTTAATAAAACAATAATAATTACAAACAATTACGAGCAAAAAATACTTACTTCTCCGCCAAAAACCACAATGGGGCCTCCTATACACAAGCACAGCGCGCGAAGAGCGGCGCAACACCATGATTCATGTTTCGACTTGTCACCCGCTTCTTTCTCCCCTTGTAACCGAGGGGTTACCAGGGGGAAAGGGAGGGGTCTCAAGGGGGTACACCATGCGTAATGAGGTGAGGACCTCATTACGCATGGTGTCGAAATATTCGCTTTGTTTCAACCGTCCACCGTTTCAACCGTACCCAGTCTCCCCTATGTGGATTGGTGACTGAAATTGCCTTTGAGAAAAGAACCACACAGACTGATTGGAGCTGTCCAATCAGTGCTCGCATTTATAAGACTTTACTATTACTTAGTAATCATGCAGCTCAACTCAGGTAAGGAATAAACATTTAGGGAAAGGAAACAATGAGACACAATAATGACGCAGAAACACAACCAACCAAAGCTAAGGAAGAATGATGAGTCAATAAGTAACCAGGAGCTAAACAACAGACAAACATTAATTACACACTCGTGAAAAAAATACGACAAATTCTCGTATGATAAACGCACAAACTCGTGCCGATGTCACACGGAAACTGTAAATCTAACTAAGCCTTCGTACCTCCTAAATAGATAATAGATGAGTCGGGTAGTAAAAATCCGGTAGGAATTACCAAGACACGTCATTACTCATATTCCGAATGCAAAATACTCGAAATTCGAAATATGAATGTATCGGTGTTCGAAAATGAAGATTGGAGGGTGATTCTCTTTTGTTTTTTTTTTTTGTACACACTTCTATGTATCTCGGTTTCGTGACAAGTTACGTTTGTGATTTATTTGTGCTATAAATAATATGGTTTTAAAAGCCGTTTGCTATGGTTAAGTTCCAATTTATTTATGAGAGAATTGCTTTGAATTTAGTTTTACAGTTAAGTGATAGTTTGATATGTAGAAATTAAACATTGATTTCGATTGTGGATAGTGATTTTAAACTAGATTTGTTTAATAAAGTTACGTTATTTTAATTTTAACCTTTAAATGCATGATTTTTAGTTTTTAACCAAGCTAAATTTATTTGTTTTTTTTTTTGGTTTATTTATTTGGCTATACCTATAGAAAGAAAAAAATATTTTTTTTAAACTTTTTTTTAATGGGTCGGTGGAAATGTTCATCTTTATGTAATCAGAACCAACCTACTGAGAACAAAATGTGTAATGAGATAATAAACCACATTTTTCCAGTTACAAAAAAAAAATGACGAACGGAAACGAAAAAATTACATGGAATTGTTTGATGGAAATTTCCATCACAATGCATTTAAGGGTTAAAACCTAAAGATGTTTAAAAACTTTCATCCCCTTTTTCCGAAAATAACAACGAAAGGGGGCATATGAAATTTGGCACTGTTTAAGTTTATATCGAGAAGGAGTGTAGAAAGGTAATGTTATAAAAGAAGAAAGAAAGAAAGAAAAATTATTTATTCTGCACAAACAAAACGCACAATATAAACTAGTAACAAAAAATAAAAAAAAATAAAAATACACACGTACAAAAAAGCCCCGTATTCATGATTCAAAAGGTTGTACAATATTGTCCATTGCTTGTTGATGTCATGAATACGGACCAAAGACAATACAGATAAATATGCGATTACGACATTGACAATTACTTAATAACAAACAAAACAAAAACAAAATTGCCGAATGCAGAGTGCATTATTGGTTACTTTTGTGATAAACATACCACAAAAATAAGAAAATAAGAAGAGAATAAGAATACCACAATTGAGCCGTGCGTCGTATCTGTGCAAGAACAGGTCGTTGCTCAGCAAAATGCTGAGCAACGACCTGTTATATATATTGATACGTTATATATATTGTGTATTTATATTTAAGTGAATAATGGGCGAAATTCGAGCACTAGGCGATCATTAGTAGATATGTGTAAAGTACAATCAAATCTTATGTCCATATTTCATTCATTTAATAACATGAAAAATAAACTTTATAAAAATATTCTACGTCACTTTCACTACTCATCCTTCTCATTTTCCTACACAGAGACAGAGACAAAAAATGAACAACAAACGGACACAAATCCGCAATCCGCAAACGAAGTCAAATAACAGATGACGTTCGTTTTTCTCGCATCCGTTGCCGCGTATTCAAATTTGACAGTGACAAATCCTCGGCCATTTCCGCCTGCGGTTCGGAGCGACTCGGATGTTCATATCATTTATATTCATTCGAGATTAGGTCGGCTTTTGTTCGAAGTATAAGTGACAAGTCAGCAATGATAGTAGGGGTGAGAGGTAAAAATGGAGAGAGCCGTTGATTGGTTTGCGAAATTAAATTAAAGCAATCATTTGCATAATAAGACTCATCTAGACAGAATACATAAATTGATGCCTTATTTCCTGATCCATTTCTAAATTGGATGGACCCCGTTTGTACAGCATCTACATTAGCCTTTTTAGGGTTCCGTTGCCAAATGGCAAAAAACGGAACCCTTATAGATTCGTCATGTCTGTCTGTCTGTCCGTCCGTCTGTATGTCACAGCCACTTTTTTCCGAAACTATAAGAGCTATGCTGTTGAAACTTGGTAAGTAGATGTATTCTGTGTACCGCATTAAGATTTTCATACTAAAAAAGAAAAGAAACAATAAATTTTGGGGTTCCCCATACATAGAACTGAAACCAAAAAATTTTTTTTTTCATCAAACCCATACGTGTGTGGTATCTATGAATAGGTCTTCAAAAATGGTACTGAGGTTTCTAATATCATTTTTTTTCTAAACTGAATAGTTTGCGCGAGAGACACTTCTAAAGTGGTAAAATGTGTGTGTCCCCCCCCCCGTAACTTCTAAAATAAGAGAATGATAAAACTAAAAAAAAATATATAATGTACATTACCATATAAACTACCACCGAAAATTGGTTTGAACAAGATCGAGTAAGTAGTTTTTTTTTTAAACGTCATAAATCGTAAACCACAATTTACCTTTCAATCAACTGAAATATAAAAATTAAAAAAAAACCATTTAATTTCATAAACATGAGCCTTATGCATAAACCGAGAATACCTACAGGTTTGTACGGAACCCTCGGTGCGCGAGTCCGACTCGCACTTGGTCGGTTTTTTTTATGTACGAAGGGGTCACGAAAAATATCTATAAAATATAAATCAGTGTACGACTAAACGCCGACAAACACTACACCGACAGACTGAACACCGACAAAACTTTACTTCGACGGGACCCGTCGACGGGACTCTTCGCCGACGGGACACTTCGCTGACAGGACTCTTCACCGACGAAAAGATAAAGAAGTTTAATAATTAAAAAAAAAACTGCCTTTTTCCGTGCAGAACAAAAACCATTAAATTTTCGACTTATACTTTTCAGGTAATTTATGTTGACCCAACACATACGTAAAAAGTATCTTAGGTACCTACAAAATGTACAAAAGTCTTGCAAGATCTTCCATTGACCCACAAAACGACACTTGAACATGCAAAATAAAAAGGGGGACAGGCACAGTACTTACGCTTTTACTTCAACTAAGAATGGAACATTGTTTTGTCTAAATTACTGAAAATGTCTTTTGACGTCACCATCGGCTTCAAATAGCCTCAAAAACCATGAAGACATTAACCCTGAGGAAAAATTTGTATTTTTTTGTCATCATGGATTCATTTTGAACTCTTTATCGGCTTCAGCACCCTCGTACCATACTATGAAACTTAATCTGTGTCTGTCTCTTTCTTTTATCTATACATCTATACAAATAAATAAAACTGGAGTGTCTGTTTGTAATATTAGATTAACCACTTTTTACTAAGTGTATATGGATGTATACACGGTACAAATACCAAAACAACATTTTTTACAATTTTTATCTGTCTGTCTGTCTGTCTGTCTGCTGTCTGTTTGTTCCGACTAATCTCTAAAACGGCTGGACTGTTTTTGACGGGACTTTAATTGGCAGATAACTGATGTTATGAGGAGTAACATAGGCTACATGTGTTATAGGCTTTTTGTCTGTGTAGAACCTTACACTTTTTCATCAATGACGATTTCTACAGTTTTGCTACTCCCGAGGAACTTCGTTCCAAAAAATGCCAGAAAATCTTATCTACATCAAAACTACCTATACCAAACGAGGAAAACTCGTTCACATAAAATATTTAAGGGAAAAACAGCAAAATCTTACTAACACTTGCATTAACATGTTAAGTGACCCGTTCTAAACTCGCCCTTACCGTATGTAAATGTTATCGTCAATTTATTGCTATATTCGCATTCTCCTAAGTGATTTTCAAGATTTCCTTTTCGAAATATGCTCCAGAAACTCTCATTTTATGGTACTGAAAATAACCAGTCCTGAAAGACCTACGAGCTTGAACTACTTACCTTAACTTTTCGGGGAGGCGACGTATCATGTTACAGTGGTAACGGTTATAAAGCGTATTTATGTTTTCGTGAATTTCCAGCAATTTAAGGTTATGGAAATTCAAAGTTGGAGGGAAATGTTTTCAGTATTATTCGGTGCCAAACATATTAATTGTTAAACATAACAACACCAAGCCTGTAATTCGAAAAGGGATAGGCAGAGTAGCTTAAGTTTAAGTCCCATGAGGGGGCCAGCCATTTGTATCAACCGGGCACAATTCCATATTCTGAGTTGCTATTGAAAAATTCGAAATAGAAAAACCGACCCAAGAATCGAAACTAGGACCTCATGCTCAGCAGTAGCCCTAGCAACCACTATTCCAGCGAGGAGTCAGGAATATATACAAAGATTTAATTTAACTATCACTGGAAGTAAAAAAGATTTTTAGGTGACACAGTAAATGGGTAATTTTTTTTTGTCGTTACCTTTACAATCGTAAAGATTTCCATATATGTACGTTTCAATAGAATTTTGGAAACGTTTCATTATACCTAACCTTTGTATTTTTTACTAAATTTTGCTGTTATAATAACAAAATGATTTCTTTTTATTACGAGAGGACATCTACTGACTCTTGCAACACATTTTTAAATAGCGCAGGAATAAGACAATTTCATGATTTGTTGTATGTCTTGTTTTATGTGAATAAATAATTTCCCTGAATGTAAATACCACATCAACTCCTTCCTAACTCAAACCTTCGTCAAAGTTTCGTTCCTCGTGGTGCCGGAGTTCCGTTTGATGCCGGACGTAAAGAATAGCACCATCCCATTTCTGCTAGTGGGTGTCGTAAAAGGTGACTTAGGGACTTACAAGAGAATGGGCAGCAGCATTCCCTATGCTTTTTACCACCATACTGCGATTGTCAACCCGTCTGCCAAGCGTGGCAATAATGGCAAACCCCGCCTAAAATTAGTGGACATCTATGTCTAGCAGTGGAGGTCTTTCAGTTCAAATGATGATGATGATTATGGTGACTCACAAAGTTGATGAAACTCCCGAAGATAGAAATATAGTGGAACAGTCAGGTGCGTAGTACCTACTCACAGAGGGCGTGCGTGTATACCCAGATGTATGAACGTAAATGAAACGAAATTCGTCTCCAAGGATCGACGCAGGTTGAGTGCTGAAATTTCAACTCTATCTCCATGAGAAAAAGGCGTGAGTTTATGTATACTTTATTTATTAAACAAACAGCTCATGACATTTAAAAATAAACTATTTAACTTTGCATTGCAAGTGTTACTACTCAACGAATGAATTTTTACAAGAAAAATTTGATTCAAAATTTAAATTAGAAGACGACTTATCTCTTGTTAATTGGATGGAATTTAATTTCCGTGACATTGTATTTTATTCTATTTTTCCTTCTTTATTATTTTTTATCAATGTAACTAAAAACCCTTGACATTGTAGTTAATCATTCTTCAAATTATAATTAATCATTCTTGACATTTTTTTTGATAGTAGTTAACGTTTTCTATTTTCTCGACATTCTATGGTTTATTATTAATTTTAATTCTTAGAAATATTTGTACGCTGGAAACAGCAGAATATTATGGACATCATATTATGTTTAACACCTATGTAACAACAATATTCTAACAAATCAATGTACTATCTAAAATTTCCCTGAATAAATATACCTCATCAACTTCTTCCTACCTCAATACTCCCATAAACAGATTTCGTGTAAACGTGTGAGAGGTCCACTGGTGCATATCTAAAAGCATTGTAAATTTTCACACAAACGCCGCCGTCAGTAGGTACATTGTGAACTGAGCGAAGATATAGTGCCAACGGTCCACGGATTCAAAGTGTTTCAGCATGGAGGGAGACTGGGAAGTTTTTAGGGTTCCGTTGCCAAATGGCAAAAAAACGGAACCCTTATAGATTCGTCATGTCTGTCTGTCTGTCTGTCTGTCTGTCTGTCTGTCCGTCCGTATGTCACAGCCATTTTATTCCGAAACTATAAGAGCTATGCTGTTGAAACTTGGTAAGTAGATGTATTCTGTAAACCGCATTAAGATTTTCACACTAAAATAGAAAAAAAACAATAAATTTTGGGGTTCCCCATACATAGAACTGAAACTCAAAAATGATTTTTTTCATCAAACCCATACGTGTGGGGTATCTATGAATAGGTCTTCAAAAATGGTAACGAGGTTTCTATTATAATTTTTTTGTAAACTGAATAGTTTGCGCGAGAGACACTTCCAAAGTGGTAAAATGTGTGTCCCCCCCCCCCGTAACTTCTAAAATGAGAGAATGATAAAACTAAAAAAAATATATGATGTACATTACCATGTAAACTACCACCGAAAATTGGTTTGAACGAGGTCGAGTGAGTAGTTTTTTTTTTAAACGTCAGAAATCGTAAACCGCAATTTACCTTACATTCAATCAACTGAAATATAAAAATTTAAAAAATATATATATTTAAACCGAGAATACCTACAGGTTTGTACGGAACCCTCGGTGCACGAGTCCGACTCGCACTTGGCCGGTTTTTATTTTATTAATATTGTAGTATCTAATGTATCTATTGTACCTTTTATTGGATGTGGTTGAGTGGATTTGGCTGCTTTATTTTTTAAGTGACTTTAAAAATCTTTCTGTGAAGTTTTTAATTTATTTATTCAAATTTTTCTAAGTTTTGCCAAACCGCTTTCATCATCAGTTTGTTGGCAGTTATTTTCGCCTAACAATTTTTTTTTTTTTTTTTGAGAAGTCCTGTTTAAATAACTACATTATGCTAAGTAAATACAGAAAAAATATTTTATTGTAAAACTTAATTTTGCTACCAAAGTAAATAAAAATCTTACATATGCCAACTAATTAAAAATTAAATACTAAGGCCTATTTTCCACTAAAACCTTTGTGTGTTATGCTGTTGTAAGCTGCTACATAATATAAGAAGATGCATGTAATTCCCAAAGGGTCAGGCAGAGGTGTATTATATTGTACACTATATTTCGCCATTTATGTTTAAGTTCCATATAATAAGGAGTGATCCTATTGCCATCAACCGGGCACCAATTCAGGCACCAGGTTGCTACTGAAAAATCTCTGGTGGAAAAATACGATAACAGATTCCACGACCTAGGAATGGTAACCAAAACTTCAGGCTCAGCAACTAGGGGAGACGAAAGTTACAACACAGATTCACCAATGCTACACGACTCAACACCTCTATAATGTATAGAATCAAGATCTTCTAACTTTACATACACCCATGTTGCTAGATTGTTAGAATTTTTTTAAAATCTATACTAATATTATTAATTATTAATCTATACTAATATTATAAAGCTGAAGAGTTTGTTTGTTTGTTTGATTGAACGTGCTAATCTCAAGAAATACTGGTCCGAATTAAAAAAATGTTTTTGTGTTGGATAGCCTATTTATCGAGGGAGGCTAAAGGCTATGGAACATCACGCTACAACTAAGAAGAGCAGAGCAGTAATGAAAAATGTTGCAAAAACGGGGAAAATTTATTCCTTTTGAGAGTTTCCGTTGCGTGCGCTGCGCAAACGGTTAAAGTAACGCAAAAATCATGTATAACGGAATTGTTTCTTTTAAAAAGTTCTAAAAAAAAATCTGCAAGAGCATATCGATACCGGAAATTTCAATTGTCGTAAAGGACAAAACACGAGTTTTCAGTAGAGCCAAAAAACGAAAAAAATATTTGTTTTTTTCTAATAGATTTTTCAAATAAAGTACTATATTCATGATGTCCAAAGAAACCCTCACTATTTTTTCGAGTTCTATCCATAAAAATTAACAAAATAAACCAAACATAATTATTGACGAAAATGAGAGTCCTTTACAGCCCAAAAAAATTTAACTGAAGTACTTTACAGCCACGAAAAATTGGTTATGATAAAGTCAGATGTGTCGTAAAGGACTAATCATGATCATCAAGGGGTAGTACAAGTCATTTAAACCAGAGGCTAAGGGGGTAAAAGGAACAAAAATCCTAAAGTTCTAAATAGAAATACCTACAATAGGTAGTAAAACCAAGTGAAATAAAAGTATTTTTATTATTTTTTATTTATTATTCAAATATTTAGTAAAAAAGTAAAAAAATAATATTCTAATAGGAAATCAACATTAAAAAAAAAATGTTTTGCGCTATTACGTTATTACGTTTGGCAAACACCAGTAGTTTTTAACAACCTCAAATGTTATTTGAAGTTTTTGCGAATATAGTTGATTTGTCAGAAAATGAACAGAACGAATTGAAACAATTCTGTCAGACTTATATGTGCTTGTTGAGGAACAAATGGATCTCGTGTAATCGCACGAGACGTACCTACATTCATAAAAAAAAGTATGAGACATGGCTGCAAGAGGACATGAAATGGCCTGAGGTCGTGAGGGACCTTTCTGTAGTGTTAGTAGAACAGCACCCATGTTCCAGTTCTGACTTCGCTATAAATGAGGGTACATCAACTTGACATTGACTGGCCTGTTAGTCTTTTGGTTAGTGACACTGGCTGCTAAGACTGAGGTCGTGGGTGCGATTCCCACCCAGGACAAATGTTTGTGTGATGAGCACAATCATTTGTTTTGTGTCTGGGTGTAATTTATCTACAATATGTATGTATTTAGAAATATATAAGTATGTTTATCAGTTGTCTAGTTACCATAGTACAGGCTCTGCCTAGTTTGGGATCAGATAACGTTGTGTTGATTGTCCTAAGATATTATTATTAACATCCTGTGGACCGGAAACGTGCAGTGTTGGAATATTAACATCAGTTGTGAGTTCCAGAAAACCATTTGTGAAGCTAAGCCCGCTAAAGAAGAGTGGAAGAGCTCCTACCGTACAGCAATGAAAGTCTTGGCTCATGCAACTGGTTTAAAAGCACAAATAAGAAAGTAGCAGATATTATTAAACTAGTCTCGGAGCATCCCAAAGAAGCTACAAATATGAAGAAATTGTTAAAGGTATAGAAAACTATGCCCATATATTCTGCTGATAAAGCTTTAGGTATTTTGACTTAATTGAAGCTTTCTAAGTGGCAGTATATAACATTAAGACCTTGTGCAAAAGAAGAAGGAATACCACTGTATCCTTCTTACACAGCTATCCTTGAAGCGATGAAGAACTGCTACCCGCCAAAAGATGCCACAGAAGTCACGGAAGAGGGGTTAAACTAAAACTCCAAGCTATTTTGAACAAAACTGTGGCTAGACTTGGAAAATTCCTACGTGTAGAATCTGGATGGCAAAGAATTTATACTTATATGCAAATGGGGTTTTGATGGTGCTTAGGGCAAAGTTTGTATAAGCAAACTATGGCAGAGGATGACGATTCTAGCATTTTTATATGTTCGTTTGTGCCTCTGCGCTTAGTTTGTGGCGAAGAAGTGATATGGGAGAATCTAGAACCATCTTCAATAATGTTCTGCAGACCAATATATTTTAAGTTTTCAAACGAACACAAGTTGAACATAGTTGAAGAACAGGCTACGATTGGAAACGAGATTGAAGACCTGCAGCCTTCTATTATGGGAAGCCATTATGGGAAGAACTCCTGCGGAAATGAATAAGTTAGAGGCCTTTTTTTGTGTTTGGGAAATCATCAAATGACGTCTCCCGCTCTGGGTGGAGCGGAAGGGCGTGTCATTATAACTCAGCCATAGTCACGGTGATTAACAAATGAGGTACTTAGTAACATCAGTTTTCAGTCACTTATTAATCACCGTGATTATGATTGATTATGAAATTTTGTAAAAAAAAAGGATTTGATCAATAACGTATTTAATTATTGTCATCAAAAAAGTCATAAGTTGGCAATTAACTAACGATAGTACAAGTAAATCGATGGTCAACTTCGTTTGACCATGTCAATGATTTGAAAAATCACCTATCGAAAATTCAAAAATGTATGAAGGAAAGGTATATGAATTTGATGTCACCTTGATCGCTGTGTATGGTACAATACCTCGTGTGAGCACCAGCCCTTCAGTTTTATTCAGTTTCAAATAAATTAACTTTGTTTTCTCCCATACAAAAAAAAAAAAACTGGAGTTACTATTACGTGGAGTAACTAACCTTTTATAAAGGTATGTATACCAGACACATAATGTTTTTTTTTTCTGACTTTGAGTTTCTTTGAGAATGGTGCTCGTCAGACCTCTGTACGCCGTCGGTAATAAGAACAAAACGAAAACTTTAATTGTGTTTTTGTTAAAATTAAGGTTGTAAAGGGCAATAAATAAAACAAACGTCCTTTACGCCCTAATTACGTAAGTTAAAACAAAGCATAGATTTGGTCGTAAGGGTTTCGATTATCAAATAACATGTTTACGACCTTTTGATTTGTAATAATAATTATTGTTTATAACGTCGTATAAAAAGTTTAATGTAAAAATGAGGATTACGACCTCTTAAATAATTAAAACATGACTTTACGCTCCCCTATTGAAAATTATTTTTGCGATACATCCCAAATAGTAAAAAAAATCGCGCTAGAGCTGTTGGAAAGCCAGGTCGTAAGGGGCTTTTTTTTAAAGATAGAATTTTTTTAAATATACCAATCGATAGAGCTTGCGACGCTGATTCCAAATATATATATAACTCATTTTCGGCAAAATGTCCTTTACGACAATTGAAATTTCCGGTATCGATATGTCTATCTTTTAAGGTTGACTCACTATAACTCAAAAGGAGCGAGCAGCAACGAAAAATGGACGAAAACTAGCAGGCAAATCGATGCGACGGGCAGGAGAGCAAAAATTTGACGCGGACGAAGTCGCGGGTAGAAGCTAGTAGATTTATACATGACGGAGTTCTGAGGCAAAAAACATTAAAAAGAAAAAACATTCGATTTGAGACCCTACTCCACTTTTGAAGGTGGTTGAAAAGTGCGGCGCCTCAGCCTAATTTGAAGTAAGTTCTCCTTGTTAATTATTTTACACTAGCTTCTGCCCGTGACTTCGTCTGCGTAAATGTCGGTTATCGCAGACGCAGACAAAGTAACGGAATAAAAAGTAGCCTATGTCCTTTCCCAGGCTCTAAACTATCTGTGTGCCAAATTTCATTTAAATCGCTTTAGCAGTTTTAGCAGGAAAGCGAGATAGACAGACAGACAGAGTTACTTTTGCATTTATAATATTATATTATAATATTATATATATGGTGTGGATAGTGTGGATTGATATTAATTTAATAATGTAAGTCCATGCATTCTTTTCTCCTGCCCCCAAACCACCATCACTTAAACATCTCGTCCACCATTAGCGTAAACTTTTGACGGCTACACTCTCAATAAAACTTTATAACTGTTCACTTTATCGCTTAAGCTACATTACAAATTCATCGTTTTAGTAGGAAAAGGAAACATGTTTACGTTATGAGGTTCTAAAAGATAAAAGTATTAAATTATAATATTACTAGCTTTTGCCAGCGGCTTCGCCCGCGTGGAGGTCGGAAAATATCCCGCGGGAACGTACTACCGGGATAAAAAGTAGCCTATGTCCTTTCTCAGGCTCTAAACTATCTGTGTGCCAAATTTCATTTAAATCGCTTTAGCAGTTTTAGCAGGAAAGCGAGATAGACAGACAGACAGAGTTACTTTTGCATTTATTATATTATAAATATTATAATATTATATATATAGTGTGGATAGTGTGGATTGATATTAATTTAATAATGTAAGTCCAGGCATACTTTTCTCCTGCCCCCAAACCACCATCACTTAAACATCTCGTCCACCATTAGCGTAAACTTTTGACGGCTACACTCTCAATAAAACTTTATAACTGTTCACTTTATCGCTTAAGCTATATTACAAATTCATCGTTTTAGTAGGAAAAGGAAACATGTTAACGTTATGAGGTTCTAAAAGATAAATGTATTAAATTATATAGGAATTACTAACTTCTGCCCGCGACTTCGTCCGCGTCAAATTTTTGCTCTCCTCTTCTGACCCTTCCCATCACATCGAATTGCCCGCCAGTTTTCATCCATAATTTGTTGCTGCTTCGCTCTTTTTGATTGTAGCGTGATGTTATATAGCCTTATAGCCTTTCTCAATAAATAGGCTACCCAACACAAAAATAGTTTTTAATTTCGGACCAGTTGTTCCTGAGATTACCGCGTTCAACCAAACAAACAAGAAAACTCTTCAGCTTTATAGTATAGAAGATAAAGTGAAGAGTAACGTACTTCTCCATATTTTTCGATTAAATGATGGGCCTGGCAAACGGTTGATGTCATGGTGGTAATACATTTATCGTACCGACACTGCAGAGTAAGCAAGTTAAAGTGACAACGGGCTGGTCATGTTTGTCAAAGAACTGATGGTTTGGTGGAGCAGACTAGATCTGGAGTGGAGACCGCGTATCAGGAAGCGTAGCGTTCGACGCTCTCCAGCTAGATGGGCCATCGACCTTAAGAAGATGACTGGGAGAGAGTGTATGCAGAAGGCGTAGGACAGGGTGTTGTGGTGCAGCCTAGGAGAGACCTATGTCCAGCAGTGGACTGGGATAGACTGAGTTGGTTGATTGACTGACATTTCTTGTATAGGGTTCTTCGTTCTTGTCAACGTCTGTGGTTTTGTAAATGTCCATAGGCTACGTCGATCAACAATTCAGGTTGTCATAACTGTATTCAACAAAGGAGAAGGGAATGACTCCATAGATTCCTGGGCCCAGGTGTTAACTAAATCAAACTATTTGGTGAAATTTGGCTATCCAGGAATCAACTTATATGAATTATAGTAAAAGTGAGGTTTATACTTTACACAACAATCCTTGTCGTCAATATCCAATCGATAGGCGTAAACAGTTGTCCAAAATAGAGAGCCAGGTGATTTAGAGTAGCAAGATCTGTCAAATAGTACGTTATAATATGCAAAGCCGAGGTGTCGTGGGGTTAAACAATAAAACAAGTAAAATACGGGCGCACTCAGAACGAAAGAAAACAAACAAGTGCAGCTGTCAGTCAGTGACTGACGTATGTCAGGCACAAGTGTTGCCGGAACAAAATAATTCACTATAAATCGATTCAATTCCACGAAAGCTTGATATGCACTTGTCACTCGACTTGCATACATATTCTCAGATTTTACCGATTTATTTATAATCGATTAGTAGATAGTAATTCAGGCATTATTTAATCGATTACTTAGTTTCATTAATTTAAGTTTTCTCGTTTTCTAGGTAGAAACATGGTTCCATATTCTGTGATTTCCTTTACAAAGATTGGTAGATGTCATGTTATCGAACTTTTGGTTCTACGACATGCCGGTTTCCTCACGATGTTTTCCTTCACCATTTTGAGAGCTGAGGTGATGAAATTATTTACACAAAATAAAACGCCTGTATGGTTTCGTTATCGACATACAACTCGTAATTCAGAGCCGATAGTAGTAGGTCACCACTGCTCATAAGAAAGAATCTGTAGTACTATTTAAATCTCGTACAGCCCTACCATTTGCTCTAATATTGGTGTCGGTGAGTTTATGTGATAAATACATTGTCACTTAGTGTGATTAAAATCGATGAAACCGCGACCACCACCGCGAGAGTATGCGAATTTATTTCACTGTTCTGTTGCAGTGGTTGATATTTAGGAGAATTGGATTTTTCAATGTTTCAGGTGGATTTTGTTTTCGGGGATGTTTTCGTTACGTTGTGACATGTCGTGTTTACCTTTATTGTTTACAGCAAAAGAAATCAACACCATAGAATACATGCGTACATACTTTATATCTTGTTGTAGGCAAACTCGGTTTAGAAAAAACTTGAAGAAAATGTAAGAAAGTGAACAAAATAAAATTAATAGAGATCAGGACTCTCATAAGGTGGACCGATGACCTAGTGAAAGCCACAGGAATCTACTAGACGTGACGAGCATAGAACCGGTCGAAGTGGCGGTGCTTGGGGGAAGTGTATGGTCAGCTGTGGAAGTCTTTCAGCTGAAATGAAAAAAGCCGACACGGAACAGTAGTGGCTACAAAACAATGGTGGCTCAGTGATAACTACTGAAAATTACAAGTCGTAGGTTGTACGTTCGAACCTAGGCAGGTGCTTTACGTTGTGTAAATTATTCCATAGCTACTGCTCTCAAAATGCTGTAGGAAAACATAGTGAAGAAACCGACATGTTCTAAAATCAAAATTTCGAATACAAGTGACATCTATGTACCAACCTGCACTAGAAGCGCATGGTAGATTACAGTCCACTCGCAGAGAGGAGGCCTCCATAATAGTAGTAGGGATATTTAAGACTTATTATGTATGAATCATTACAGAGTACAAAACAAAGCCGATTCCCGCGTCTGTACGCTTAGATCTTTAAACTATGCAATGGATTTTAATGCGGTTTTCATCAAAAGAGAGAGTGATTCAAGAGAAAGGTCTATAAGGATAATACGATAATAACCTGGCAAAAGCTAGTGTTATATAAAGACATGTTTAAAACAACGTCACTACATGTTTTATTTAAACGACATATTTAATAAAAACCGTTAAAATAACGGTTTTTTTAATACACATTTCAACTAGTTAACTGCTGGGCCCAGAAGTCCCCTTCTCCTTTGGAAAATTTTGTTCGAAAATATGTCGTTTATAAAACATGTAGTGACGTTGTTTCAAACATGTCTTTATATAACACTAGCTTTTGCCAGGTTATTATCGTATTATCCTTATATACCTTTCTCTTGAATCATTCTCTCTTTTGATGAAAACCGCATTAAAATCCATTGCATAGTTTAAAGATCTAAGCGTACAGACGCGGGAATCGGCTTTGTTTTGTACTCTGTAATGATTCATAATAAGTCTTAAATATCCCTACTACTATTATGGAGGCCTCCTCTCTGCGAGTGGACTGTAATCTACCATGCGCTTCTAGTGCAGGTTGGTACATAGATGTCACTTGTGTTCGAAATTTTGATTTTAGAACATGTCGGTTTCTTCACTATGTTTTCCTACAGCATTTTGAGAGCAGTAGCTATGGAATAATTTACACAACGTAAAACACCTGCCTAGGTTTGAACGTACAATCTACGACTTGTAATTTTCAGCAGTTATCACTGAGCCACCATTGTTTCCTAGTCACTACTGTTACGTGTCTTTCATAATCATCATCATTTCAACCGAAAGACGTCCACAGTTGACCATAGACCTCCCCCAAGCAACGCCACTTCACCCAGTGCTGTGCTCCTCGCATCTAGTAGACTCCTGCGGCCTTTACTAGGTCATCGGCCCACCTTGTGAGAGTCTTTATATCTTTAATCTCTATTAATTATTTTGTTCACTTTCTTACATTTTCTACAAGTTTTTTTTTATTCCAAGTTTATCTACAACAAGTAGTGTACTCTCATGTATTCTAAGGAGTTGTTTTCTTTGCTGTAAACAATAAAGGTAAACACGACATGTCACAACGTAACGAAAACAACCCCGAAAACAAAATCCACCTGAAACATTGAAAAATCCAATTCTCCTAAATATCAACCACTGCAACAGAACAGTGAAATAAATTCGCATACTCTCGCGGTGGTGGTCGCGGTTTCATCGATTTTAATCACACTAAGTGACAATGTATTTATCACATAAACTCACCGACACCAATATTAGAGCAAATGGTAGGGCTGTACGAGATTTAAATAGTACTACAGATTCTTTCTTATGAGCAGTGGTGACCTACTACTATCGGCTCTGAATTACGAGTGAGGAAACCGGCATGTCCTAGAACGAAAAGTTCGATAACATGACATCTACCTATAATAATTGTATTGATAATGATAATAACTGTATTTATAATTTTAATAATTGTATTTGTAATGATATATTTTTTTTTTTGTATTGTTAATGATTTATAACTGATCTTTTGTATGGTAATTATATTTTTCAGTTGATCTGTTTCTCAAAATGTAAGGACAAATGATATAAATAATGTAAATTTTTGTATGCCGCATGGTAAAATATGGCTGAGCTTTGTAGTATCATAACATAACAACTATTGTGTATATATATTACCCATATTTGCAAAATAAAATTCTATTCTATTCTACCAACCCGCACTGGGCCTGTATTCATTACGATTTTTTTACTTAATACGCGAAATTATTTTTTTTTTCTTAGATAGAAATACATAGAAAACAGAAGTGCCAAACTCAAGTCTTTGCGTATACATGTTTCAATACCATATTGTGAAAAAAATACTTGGTACAGATATGCAGTATTATACATTTTTAGAAAGGTTATTTTATGCTTTTTGCGATACAGCTTAATGATTTTAAAAGTAAAGAAAAATATTTCAGTAATTACTTAAAAAGTGACATACCTTTTTTTTCACTTGTATGTTTTTTCGTCGAAGGTTTTCAGTATTACCCACGTTTGCCCAAGCGCTACTTTTTGCATCGACTAGTAGTCTAACTATTCATAAATAGAATGCAAAAAAAATCAGCTGCGGATATTTGCGGTTTTAGAAGATATGAGAAAAAAACTGATAAAAGTCAGAACCCGAAAATTAGTATCTTTTGCGGTTTACCACTGACACCATTCACATGAACAATATAGAACTTTTTGGATATTTTCTTCATTATTTCGTGATAACAAAGGGACCTTATCAAATTTGCACTCGGTTTGCGTGGGAAATTACAAGATAATAATGATGTAGGTACCAATTCGATATTGTAAAATGAGTATTTAAAGGGAAGCAAAAACTATTCGAACCATCTACATCAGTGTAACTTCAAGTGAAGCAAATCTCATCTACGCCTATTATTTCTGCAGATTGTGAAGTGTTAAAATGTCTTCCTTCAGCTGTACCAAACGAGACTTCATAATCCCCTATATAGAGGGCGGCAAGACCATGGAATCATTATCCAAAGTTTTAGTGGAAAAGCTGAATGTTTCTGAAAACAACTTGTGTTTTATAATTAGTGACATACAAAGGCACATTCTTCCTATTTTCAACAAACGCTGGGCCCTGGCATCTCGGAAAAAAGAAACATTTTTACAGAAGTATTGTACTTGGTTGGACTCAAGGTATTCGTTAAATTTACCGGATTCTGAACAATATTCTACGCCATCAACATCTGGCCAACGAGGACGAGCATGCGTGGCTTATGGAGACTCCTCAGAATCTACCAAGAAGAGGAAAAACACTCTTCTACTCCAAGACTATGGCTTCGAGCATATAAAAAACGCCTATCTGCAGGGACTACGGGCTTTACGTGAGTACACAGAAGCTCATCTTGTCGAAGAATTAAGAACCGCTGACACTCAAAAGAAATTAGATATCTCAAGTAAGTGGAACGACTCAGACCAGATGAAGATTCTTTCCGATACGGAAGCATTGAGTGCTTTTATAGATTTAGATCTAACAAAAGCACAATATATGTACCTGAAAAACTTAACCAACGAACGAAAGTGTTGTATATTCCCGCCTTACTACAAAATACAAGAAATAAAAAGATCCTGTTATCCACCATCTTCTACAATCGAAATCACGAATACTTATGCTAAAGTGATTAATATACAAGATTTATTGGATCATACTGCTGCTAGAATTTTAAAAATCGATTCTGTTTTCCAAAAACAACATAGAACATTGATCCTTTATTCTAAATGGGGATGTGATGGTTCATCTGGTCAAAGCCAATACAAGCAAATACTTGCAGAAGAGTCAGAAACAATTTCAGATGCCAATTTGTTCATCACTTCATTAGTCCCCATCAGATTAGTTGATGTGCAATCGGGATCCGTTGTTTGGCAAAATCCGGTACCTTCATCTGTCCGTTTTTGCAGACCCATTTCTATTGAGTTTTGTAAGGAAACTCCAGAAAAAACCAAGGCAGTTGTTGATGATATTAAAAAACAAATTAGGGCTGCACAAGCGTCACTTATAAACAAAGATGGTGTTGTAGTAAATGTGAAGCATGAACTATTTCTAACGATGATCGATGGAAAGGTGGCGCAGGTCCTTACAGATACTCCATCTGGTTCCACATGCACGATATGTGGGGCTACTCCACGGCTAATGAATGACCTATCGAAAGTAACTGCCAGACCCAAAAACGAAAACGCCTACCAATACGGATTGTCCACCTTACACGCCTGGATTCGCTGCATGGAAATGATATTGCATATTTCCTATAATCTTTCGTTTAAGACTTGGTCTGCTTCAACTGAGGAAAATAAGAGATTAAAAAAAGAAAAGAAAGAAGTTGTTCAAAAACGTTTCAGGGAGGAGTTGGGATTAATCGTCGACAAACCTCGGCAAGTTAGCGGGAATACGAACGATGGCAATACCGCACGAAGATTCTTCTATAATAGCACTTGCTCATCGGAAATAACAGGTGTAGATGAGGCATTGATTAAACGCCTATACATTATCTTGCAAGTTCTTTCTTCTGGAATGATGATCGACCCTGAAAAATTTGGGGAATATGCAATAGAAACTGCAAGAATCTATGTAAGTAATTACGATTGGTATTATATGACAAACTCCGTTCATAACATACTCATACACGGGCAAAACGTTATCAAACATTTTGCGGTGCTTCCTATTGGACAGCTATCGGAAGACGCACAAGAGTCTCGCAACAAAGACTACAGAAACATACGACTTCATCATGCCAGAAAATGTTCCCGATCTGCTACAAATGAAGATGTCTTTAAAACGCTTTTATACACGTCAGATCCATATATAACAAGTTTGAGAAAACCGTACGTAAGAAATGTGAAAGAACTTGAAGAAGAGGCACTAAGTCTTTTAAACGTGGCACCTGAAAGTGAACCCACATTTACTGACCCTGATCCTGAAGTGGTATAAGTTAAAAATAATATTTATATTTAGTTATTACTTATATTTGTACCTAGCTACATCATTTCCTGAAGCCAGAGTATAGGATGTACCTATTAGTAATATGATTTTAATTTAGTATTTTTTTTTCATATATATATATTTTGTTTACTTTGCTTGTTGTAATTAACCATGGTTTAATCTTTTTAGTCATTATAAACTTGTATTCCACTTGAAATAAATTTTTAACTATTTTTTTCGTGATTTTTTCCCATTTTTTTCATTCTATGCAAAAAAACATACATAGATATACAAGAAAACCCTATAAACTACACATCGTTCGAATCTCCGAACCTTGCTGCATATTTGTGCCAAATTTCATCACGATACAACAAAAATTCATGAAGTTACAGATTTTTGATCCGATACCGACCTATATTTTCCATAGTGCTGCGTGGTAGATTGTAGCCCATTCCCTTTCAAAGAGTGGACCTGTGACCTGTATCCCAATAGTGGGAACAGGGAACATTGTAGGCTGATTATGTATATATGGATACAAATTATTATGTATGGTTTATGTGGTGGTCGCAAACGCGATTATTGGTTGGCTGAGTCCCAGGTCAGTCCAAAAGTGATATTGTGTTTCTTGATAAGGAATTTCTCAGTAGCAGCCCGGAGTTTGGAGTTGATTGTGTGATATCCTCGTGCCTTGGAAAGTACGTGTCGTCGTTGGTCCTCTGCCTGATCTTTGCAGTCGTTTCGGATTGGTAACCTATATAGGTAAGCATTTGGACATTTGGAAAGTCTTAGCAAAAAGCCTAACTTTTCACTTCTAAATGTTTACTTTTTCATAAAACCGGACGGATAAACGGTAACCACCTAGGGTTACCGTTTATCCGTCCGGTATAGGTGATCATTTGCCTTCAAGTGGATTTCACGCTTGTCTGACACCTCAATCACTCTACCTACCCTTTCCCAACTATGTTGGGGTCGGCTTCCAGCTCACTAGATACAGCAGAATACCAGGATGGAGCGAATGCTCATATGACCTACCTACATAATTATTGTATGCCTATAAGGCAGTACATATTGATACTTTAATATATTGTTAAGACCTGTAACTTACATATGCCCACAATAAAGATACTTTGACTATGACCTCTAAAATCCATTTTCTGGACACGATATCACGTAATAAGTTAAAAAGATGAGGACTTTAGTGGTAACCCTGACTGTCCGCGAATATGCAAATTCGATTTGTTATTTGGGCTAAAATTTTGACTCCCCGTGGCTGCAATTTGAATGATATTAGATTACGTTTAACGCGATATGCCCGTGTTAGCTTAATGCATCGGGATTCCACGCTAATCCCATTATTCGTGTTTCAACTACGACACCTTAATTGAAAAGTACATTTTAGTTTGATTAGAAAATATAGTGTAGAGTTCCATTTTTTTAAATTGTTTAAGTGCAGTATCGGTTAATTTACATAATTATCACATGGCTTATGTAAATTTTTACAGAGTTAATTGTCTAAAAAGCAAACGGGTATTTCAATTATGTTGGACTTTGCTCATTATAGACCGCGGCGGAGATGGTGCAACAATCTGATCATGTCTGCGGGGCTTACATGGCCAGAAATCGCACCCACGGTGAAGGTGGTGAGACGAGCGGATCATATTTGTGGGACCAATATCACACAAAAGAGAGAAGTTTGGAAGGTTTCAAATATCCTAAACGTAGACTACAGCACATATTGGAACATCCTGCCCATCGTAGACCGCGGCGAAGGTTATGTGACGATCTAGTCATCTTTGCGGGGTCAACATGGCCAGAATTCACACAAAAGAGATAGGATGGAAAGGAAAAATGTCCTGCAGTAGCATTAAATAAAAGATAACAAAAAAACATACCTACCTCTATGTTTTTCACCCACTCATGCAATCTCTTTCATTCTTTTTGGCAAGCCTGACCTAGTGTTCCATAACCATGCTTGCCAAACACAGAACCGCTCGTGGCTTTCCCGACCCGAACAACAAAGAAAAACTACTAACGAAAAAATCAATGGAAATACATCTGTTTGTTACTAATTACACCTTTTGTCGCAGCCGAAGCGTTTCGTCCGCAGATGTCACATCTAATTAGTAGTGTTGTGTGCGCTTGACGTTAGCACGTGGCGTCGCATTCCGATTAAATTGAACGCCGATGTGCGCCCGTGCTTAATGTATTTAATTAGTGCAATATATATATCGATGCAGTAATTAGGGTGGGCCGGATCTAGTGAGAGGTTAGGTAAAACGGATACGGATTAGGTGAATGGTAAAATTATATCGATTTTTGCATAACATTCTATTGCAAAGGAGGTAAAGAAATGGACAATATACTCTAAAATCGTAACTTTAGAATTAATATGTGCTAGAAAAAGTACATACAATTTAATACCAAAATTATGACTTGAGTTTTTTTTTAATGACCTTTAGGGTTGAAACCCTAGGGCCAGAGTGCTCATGGCTTCTGTAAACAAATATCCCATCAAAAACATAAATGTGAAATGAGAGCCAAGTTCAATATATGCCTTGGTTGTTGACTTCAACGACAAAAGCAGTGAGATCTAAATGGGTGCCAAGTGCAATGGTCAGTCCTGAAATTTATGTGTAACTACATAAAATATCATTTCTTCTTATAACTTAGGATAATATATTGTAGCCTAAGGTCTGACTTGGCTAGTTCTCGTATATGAATTATTATGTTCGATGGCTAGTTTCTACCAGCAATATTAAAAGGGCTGGTTGACACTTCTCGTGACCCAAGGGCTGGTTTTTATTTTGGCCAGCGGCTAAGCATTGCTATACAGCGTGGTAATGTCGCCAGTCTCTTGGGTACATTACTGGTCGACAGCGATGAGGATCAATTTTTCGACGCTTTATTTTAGTTTGTGTATAAAGTAATTTTTTTTATTTTTATAGCTCACTTTAAAATATTTCTCATACATAAATCATTGATTTTAAAAGGAAATATGGTATGTTATCGATATTGGAATTGTAATCTCCATAAAAAATTACCCGTTTCACATTCGCTTTGGCAAGAAAAAAGTAGCTTAGTCATGGACTAAGCTAGTTATTCCCTATTAAATCCAAAATTCAGGTCATTTTTAAGTGACCCAGCGAGTTCTTGCATTGTTTTAGACACGCGTATGGTAAAATTTTTGTGACTTAACCAATTCTTCCCCTTAGCCTTTCATATAACCAATCTATAACCAAGTATATGATGCTCTATATCTATAACCATAAAGATTATATTTCTATATATAGCCACATCTCTACGTGACTTCGCACCATTTCAAGGTAGGTCCAAATGTGCTACATAATGAGATATAGGGGAAGTACGGCCAAAATGACATATACGGACAAAATGACACACCGGGCTTTTTTCGAAATTGGCGGGCTATAATCCTGCAGTTGGCATATCATTATGTGACGCCGGCAATGGTGGAATACCTGTTAAGTTTATACCGCCATTCACTTGGTCACGCCGAAGTTACTTGCAGGAAAGCGTTTTGTGCGCATAAAAGTTTTTTATTTTTATTGATTTAGTCCTGTTTTTGATCAGTTTCTCGTAGTTTCTATTACATATTTTGTATTAAATTCAAAAAGTGTAGCATTCTGCTGCATTACTTAAAAGTATTTATTCATAAATCTCGTGTTTATAGTAATTATGACTTAATTAGTGTTTAGATAACCTGTGGGGCAAAACGACATACTTACATTCGGGGCAAAATGACATAGCTTTATTCAATGATGAGGTTTTCAATGTTGAATCGAACTACGATAATGATCCTTAAAAGCAATCAGAAAAAAGGTCTACCCAAGTACAGACGACTCATTACCCTGAGGACTCGAATGTAGAAGATTTCCAGCTGTGTCGAACGGTGATGATGATGACTGCGCATGCGTTTACTGTACCGACCTCTTTTCCCGTTCCAAGCCCAACGAGTGCTGGCTACGGTGCAACAATTGTTCTCTTTGGGCTCATATTTAATATTTTGTGAAATATGTACTTCATAATTTTCGTTTTCATTATGTATGTCATTTTGTCCGTACTATATGGACAAAATGAATTTTCTTAGAGGCTTCGATTAATTTAAATCATATTTTTTATATGGGTCCTATTCAATTATGAGGTTACGTAGGTTAAAACTTATAAACCAAAGATGATTATTCAACCTAAACAGTGATTGTAACTATGTTAATTAAAAATATATGATTAAAAAACAAAACCGTATGTCATTTTGGACGTACTTCCCCTACAGATATCGACAACGGCCGACGTATTAGCTAATGAGATTACAATTAATTGCATGTCGATTTCGTAATATAGTGTGACATCTGCGTGTTTGCACGTGACGAGCAAAATTAAATATAAATTGGGGCTAACAGATGACCAATTCATGTATAGGCCGTAAATTATGTTTTGGTCAGAGGTAAAATTATGTTTAGTCAAACTCAAAACTCAAAGCATTTATCTATATCTATACTTATAATAAAACTGTAGAGAGGTCAATTCTGTACCTTGAAAATATATTCAAAATTAATATTGGAGGATGAATGATGATCGATACTGATGCCAAAAATGCAATCAGTAATTTTTTTGTCTGTCTGTCTGTGCACGCATGGGTCAAAAATTTCTGAAGGGATTTTAACCAAACTTGGCACGATTGTAGTTCATACTCCTGGGCAGGTTATAGGCTATATAACATAACGCTAAGATACATAGGAGCCGAGCAGTGACGTTAAATTTGAAGCAAGTCGGAAGAGAATGCGCTTTCGAGCTAAAAAAAATAACCTGTATTAACACATCTGCTACTTTTTATCCCGGTAGTACGTTCACGTGGGATATTTTCCGACCTCCACGCGGGCGAAGCCGCTGGCAAAAGCTAGTTTCAAATAAACCAATTACAGGCACTTTTAAATTATCAAGTGGCAGTGAGTCAGAAAAACGAAGATTGGTGCCCATTCCAAAGAGTCGGTACATATGTAGAAGAACGGGCAAAAACACCAATGACACTCTTTTCAATCAAAAATATTGTTACAAATAGTTGGCTACATCATTTATGTTGAAATTGTCAATGGGAGAACGATGTAAAAATACGTGTTAAGAGTGTTCGCAATTAAAACAAAAATAAAATAACAATTCAGAAATTAATATAAGCCGTGGCACCTAAGAGATGACCAGTCCCTATTGAACGAACATGACGCATCTATCAGCACCACTTAGCTCAACCATTTTGGATTCATTTACCGTCTATTTCATAAATACAATATCAGGATGCTCTACGATCATTATCTTTCGGCCGAAAGACGTCCACTGCGGGTAGCCTACTTTCAAAGACTTACTATTTCTAAAATAGTTTAGCATCAAGATATGGGCTATCACATGCAAAAAAGTTTTCTTTTCAAATACGACTGGTAGTTCCAAAGATCTTCCTTCTTCTTCCTACAATCAAACTCACAAACTTTACCTCTTTTTAATTAGTGTAGGTGGATATGTCCAAGTTTTCTCACGATTATTTCCTTCACAGATATCAGTATTCCAATTAACAGACATATGAATTGAAAAAATCACATTGTAATTTGCCCTGATTTTAACCCACAAACTCTTTTAAGCTTAGATTTATCATAATCAACCTATATTGTTCCTACTACTGGGATATAGGCCTTCGCTTGGTATATGTACCGTTATCTACCACGCAGGCGAGTGCGGGTTGGTAGATGTCACATGTCTTCGATTCTTTGGTTCTAGGACACGACGACGTTTTCCTTCACCACTTTAAGAGCAAAGGTGATGAAATTACAATATTTACACTAGGCAATGCGCCTATCTGGGTTTGAACTCACGACTTAAAACTTGTCGGGGCTGTTTTAAGTCCACTGGTCTTAAGCTTAGGTTATAACGGATTAATTGATTGCATAGGTAACGTAGAAAGCCAAACAAAAACGAAAAGTCAAATCATCAATTAGACCATTTTGTACCTTCTTTAGAAATATTAAGGATCAGCGTAATGTTACGGCAAAAAGCATCATCGAAATCTTCTCTAATTCTTATTTATAGACAAGTGAACACCACTATATTCACAAAAATAAAAGAGACAAAAATACCCTAACAAAACCGATTATGTCCGAATGTCTGACGCAATTAATCCCCGAAATCCTATAAAAGCAGATTAACGTAGGTCCACTCGGACAAATTGTGTATTAATATTTTATGTAGTTCGCACCGGCCTACCGGGAGCCGGCTATAAAGCTGTCATCGCAAGACAAACTGCTTGCACTTCTTATGGGTGATTTAGGGTTGGATTATAGGGATCCCATACATATGTAGGAGTGAATTTTGGTAGTGAAGTGTTGATGGTTTCTAGTGGTGGAATAGAGCTTTGTAATTCAGCGGGAAAAATGAACTATGTGAATTAAAAAAAAATATAAAAACATCCATTATACATTGGCTGTTTTCATTTTATAATTAAACCAATAAAACTAACTGAAACCTATAAAAATGACAATAAAAAAGCAGTTAATAGCCAAAGTAAACTTTCCTGAATATTATAATATCTAACTATTTTGTAAGGTTTACTTTTACCCATTATTTTTATGACAAAATCTTTGACAACTATTCATCAAGACATTTGAGAATAAATTGTAGAGTTTTTATAACTACTGGCCAGAAGTTCATTCTGTTAAATGCTTTAGATTAAAATAACACTATTTTGATTCATTCGGAAGTTCCTATTATTACTATATTATTATCTATCCCACTAATATAGTAATAGTCTCTAGTAATCTTCCTCGTTTGTAAAGAAAACACGACTACTTTGTTTGAAATTCCTGAAATTAAAGCTGAAGCATTTTGATCCCATCTCATAATCTATTCATTTCATAATCTATTCTCCACAATTACAGACACTCCAATACATTTAGTGACATGCAACTAGACATAGAACTCTACTGAGGCATTTAATTAGTATTAGACCAATCGCCTGAGGCAACGCGGACACAGCCTCGGTTCCATTGTGATTGATTTATGAGAATACCGCTGTAAATTCTAGCACGTCCATGTATTGGATTTGAAGTGTAATTGCTCTGGAAACAGTGGTAACGTGTTTGAGAGGGTGAAGTGGAAATGAGATGACCACGAGGCAAACCGGACTACTTCTAAAATAACCAATCATAATTTAGCAAAAATATGAATGAATAAAAGTGCCAACATTAGACATGAAATTACCAACATTAGCTCCGATATCATCCACGTCAAATTTCTTTATATGACATAAACTATATTCTATTACACTCGGCAACGCTGTAGCTACCCATAACTAAAAAAGAAAACGGATTTGGATTAGTACTTCCGAAGATTACCCCGTCATTACAAATTCGCATCTACTGATTTCCACTTTTAGATTTATAATCCATATGGTGTACATAATAAAGAGTGTTCTATCTTTTTCTATACATTACAAATTTTACCTCACACAACAAAATATAAATGAGCGAATAAAAATATTTTTCCAAAATGTTAAGGACAATTTGATCCTGCAGAAATCTGCCTCACGATCAATTATAAAAGCACTTTTCAACAAACTCAAAATAAAAGAGTCCAATGTTATAAAAACAAAAACACTCAAAAACAACAATGACAATAACAGTAACAAAGTTGCAAATAATCATGACAAAGTTACACTAAACAGTGCATATAATATATATACCACATCTTGTAACAAGACCCGAACGCACATCACTAATAGGAAAGCCTCGAGGCCACTAGGAACAGTAAATCCAGAACTCATTACAAGCAATCGTAGGAACATAATTACGTACTAGCAGATAATAATATAATCGCACAATTCCCTTGCAATGTCCCAGGATGAGCATCATTAATAGATGGAACTAAATTATCGGCGGAGGATAAGCACTGTTCAATGTGGCCAGCACTAAATATCTTTGCATCGTAATAGTTACCTGGCATTGTAGGGATGTATGTGGGTGTGTTTCTATCGATGTATTTTTGTATACTCTTAAGTGGATATAATAATCCTCAAAATGTTGGATAGAGTTGCCTGTTGTACGCGAAACACTCAGAAAGTTTTGCGAAAACAAAAAGAAATGTTCTATAGGTAAATATTTTAAAAACTTTTTCGCAATACTTTCTGAGTGGCCTGTTATACTTTATTTTTTCTATTAGTCCAGATATTTTAAAACTATGTAAAATTGTATTTATAATTATACCATATTGTTACACTTTATTAGATTGAAACAGCAAATCGAATGACTTTCTATGTGTAGTAACTATTATATTTAAAAAATAAAACAATGCAACACGCAATCTGAAATCAAACATAACCAAACATAACATCGATATCTTCAAAGGACACCCTTACCTTCGATAACACGCATACCCACCTATCAGATGTCACCATCTCATATACGGAAACCACATTCTGTTCCTATTTTGCCTATAATATTCCAGTTCATTCCCCTTACATCTGGTTTGAACCGGTACACAACCAGTTTACACTGGTCTTTGTCATTTTAATCCTGCAGTGTAAAATGTTTAAACATTGGAGCTCTGGATAAAATGGTTTTGTGGGACCTCTAAAGCTAAATGGACAATGGTGACCGCTGAATTTCAGAAAGGCCAAACGCCTCTAAAGGCCGTCTTTGTTTTGCACGGACAGACGGCTAAAGCGGCTTTATTTATACATGTAGAATGAGTTACTAGGAAACGGTACGGCAAAGGAATTTAGCCTTTGTATCTAGGATCAAATTTGATTAAAGTGGTTGAGTCATTCGGCGTGTGTGTAGCACGAAAATTGGTTCCAGGTACTTGAGATTAAATTCCAATCTAATGTTTGTTATTGTGTGGGATTAGTGGAATTTGTGTAAAGGTTGGCTGTCTATTTTATTTTGCGCCTGTACTGCAAAAAACGAATTAGGAACTTACCTCTATACCACACTATACACGTATGTACTAACGAGGTTTTTTTCAGTGATTTAAATATATTCACTACTAGCTTTGAAGGTCGGAAATTATCCTACGGGAACAAACTACTGAAATAAAAAAACCTATGTTAACATCCAGGTCATATACTTTTTGTCTGCCCCATCAAAATCCATTAAGCCGTTTTACGTGATTGAGAAACAAACATCCAAACAAACAAACTTTCATATTTATAATATTAGTGGGAAAAAAGAATTACTAAAAAATGTCTTAATGTAAACAAGGGAGGAAGAAAACGGCACGAAATTAAAAATAATTTCTTAAAAAAAAAACGTGAATATGTTAATTCACAAACTTTTCAGATCAAAATTTATCACTGGCCAAACAAAACAATTAGGACCGATGTTACCCAACTCTCAGAGACTACAACTAGTACATTTGCATCGGATCGCAGTTAACGGAGCCATTATTGAAATTTTATGTGAGTTTGATTATTATTCAGAAGACCGCTATTAGGACTGGACACGGGATTAGGGTATTGCTAAAATTGTGTGGAAGCAGAACTTGTTTACTTCAGTAATGTTAGATAATATGGCATTGTGATAGGACGTCAAATTCTTAGTATCCTTTTTTAGGATGCACTAAGGTAGCCGTAATTGCAATTTTATTATGTTTTTGCAATTTGCAGGTTTGTTGGACAAAATATGATTCACAACCGTAACTCGTATGTTTTTACAGCTATATTTATCATCGGCACTATCATGGCACTTCCCTCTTTCATTTACTTGTGCATTTTTGTCTTTCTAGCATATAGGGGTATATGGTAGAAATTATAACAATGCACAATTCAACTTTTACTACAAGTCACTTAGCATATATTGTGACAATATGGCATGGATGAACTTACAAAAAAAAATTTATTAGAAATAAATTAGGATTCACAGAAAAAAAACTTAATTATTGAACTATTAGTCACTTAGAAAATATTGTTACAATATAGCATGGATTAGCTTACAAAACATTTAAAAAAAAAATAGAATTCACAGACAAAAAAAACTTAATGATAGAAACCAAAGAGGCATAGCTTTGACTTCATAAAAACTGGAAACTGGTCACTAAACTTCCAATAAAGAAAACAATGAACTCCCTGGACATTTAAACAATGACATCCATAACCTAGTAGAGTTAAACGAATCTCTTTCCATACCAGCGTACCCAAACCTTGAGTGAACAGCCATCGTTGAGTTATGTAATGGAAACCTGTTAATTGCTCTCAAAGTGCCAACGTACATAATTCATACAATCACTAACTTATGTGGCGAACACACCGTGTACTGCATAGGCTTCCGATGCGATGCATATTATATGCATGGATGACTTCATTTGCATGTTATTGCGGAGGGTCGCACATGGCTAAGGATTTTTGGCGTTAATATGCTGAAACTTATGCACTATTATGCGGCACTGATAATGTGGATGTCACATATAGTTCGAGGATTACAAAATTTTGATTGAGTTTTGATTGTATTTTGTGGAGATGACATACGATTCTTTATCACATATAACACTGGCGAGAGTATTTCGAATCAATCAAATAAATCCTATAATCGAAATTAGTAATACTTCGATTAAAGCAGAGCTTTCAAATAAACTAGATTGTATTTATTTGGCTACAGTGACAGAAGTATTGGATATATTTGGTCGAATTTTTGTATGCAGACTGGAAACGTCATTAAACATATGAAGTTTAATTTACTGTCATATTATTGTCTCAACCTGTGTATTCAATTCTAAATGTGAAGTCTCTACAATTTTATTTTCTATCTAATATCAATATTCAATGTGGTGTTCCAGTTAGAAACCTTCATGTATTAAAAGAAGCTCAATCGCATAGCGCAATACAAACACAATATCTACTTATATTGATCAACTTTCCACAGTAGAGTGTGATAATAATAATTTAGGTGTACAATCGATTTATGTTCACTTTATTTAAAAGTTGTTCAACAGCTGTTTCAGTTTTTGAGTTAATTTTCAATGGAAAGCCACTTATCATTTCCATAACAACATTCAATATCATCAGACAAAGCCGAAGCCTTTCAACAGATATTAAAATTTTTCCATCCATAATGAGCCTTATTTTGAAACCCAAATAATTTGCTCAATTAATGAGTTCAAACGGAGTCAGATTTTATTTTAATTGGTGGATTACTCTGACATCTGACGCCTTGTTTTTTAGCAATTCAAAACAGGGGATTTTTACGTCATCCTTGACGGAAACAGAGAGATAAGGCGAACGTAATTGCACTCGTTTTTTAACTGCTTTATCTGATTCTTCCTTAGCGTCACAATTCAGCTCCGATCTGACCAAGCATGTTAGTCTTGTCACACAATTTTCCACTTTATGTTTGTCGAACTAAGGTTTCGAATGGCTTGTAAGATTTGGATCCTTCAGCATTTTTCCAAAGCGTCTGCGGGCATCTATCAGGATGGACAAGCATTTTGTTGAATCGTGAATTGGACGTTGGTCCTAGAGTTTTAAATCTGAACGATTTACGCGAAAATAATAGCTGGAAAGCAATCCCGTTGGACGAATGGACGTTTTTTGTCGAATTCGATTTAGAATTCCTTTTATCTGTTTTATGAGTTAAGTGAGCTTTTATTGTGGTTTGATTGACCATTATCATTTCTTCTTTCTGTTCTTTCTTTTATGATGCGTGATATATTTTTGAAACTATCCAATTATTACATAGTGTTATATGTAGGTGATTTTTTTTAAAGTTGAGAAATGTTACAAAAAACATATTTTCTGCGCCAACCTGAAAAAAATAAAACAAAATATGCTTGAAATTATTGCAGTCATTTGTCGTAGAAAAAGTCGGTATACGGGCGAAAGTTTTACGTGACAACGACTTTGAGTGGTAAAATAATTTTAATGTGAATATTCATTCGTATAGTAGGAAGAAGGATGAAATAATAGTAACAATTTAAAACATTTATTTATACAAAGAATTATATTTAAAGGCGCGTGCCTTTCACTTTTTATGTCTGTCTCTCTCGCTCTTAGGCGGGCTAACCATGCCCGAGTGGAAGGGACGCGTGCCTCTCACTCGCTCTCATTGTGAGCGCATAACGTGAGCGGAGCGTAACGCAGTTTCTTGAAGTGTCACCCGGCAAACCAATTTATAAGACGTTGTCACGTCAAAACGATGACAATAATTACGTGGCAATTTCAAAATGCTTCACTCATGAAAATACGGATACCTACAACTACACAAAAATCCTTATTGAAATTAATGAAGCAGTTCAAAAGAAACCAGAAGCTCCATTGAAAAAGATAATAATGTTGTAATAAATATAGCATAAATGATTGATGCCACACCATCTTCCCTCAACTCTTGCCCGTTAGCATTGAACATACAGGACCACTGACAGACGATCATTAATCTTGCCATGTATGTAAATTTTGCTCTGATAAATCGTCGGTCAAGCAAAACAGGACCTCGTCCATTATTTTGGGTCTAGGGTCGTTTGTTACTGTACTTGTTTGTATTGCTACTTCGCTGTTTGCTTTTTATTTATTAGCTTAAGTGTGCTCTACAGACTGATTTACAATAGCTACTTTGGGTATTTTGGCATGTTTGAATTTGTTAGTGTCTATAAAAATTGGTGGGATGTTGATTTTGTTGCTAATGTCATAGACGTCACCTGATTTTATTCAGACTTTGAATTTTAATTATTGTTGAAAGCATTTCTAGTGATATTCAAATTAAAATCAGCTTTTGTTTAAAGACATAACATAGAATCACGCCTTGTCTTCCCGTAATCTTGGGAAGAGGTTTATCTATAGTATCTACACCCACATTTCATCAGTTATGTTTTAATCCTATGTAATAGGGGGCGAGCCTATTGCCATCAACTGGACACAATCCAGACTATGGCCTGGAAATGAGAAATGCCGAATAGAAAAACCCTATAACACTTTGCCCGACTTGGGAATCGTACCGAAGACTTCATGCTCAGCAGTAGCGCTTCCGACTACTTGAACAATAAGGCAGACATATTAAAAACACATTAGATTTGAAGCCATATTTTCATTTATACTGGCACCATTCAACAATACCTCATTAAACTTGTACATAACATCTAATAATTCATCCATGTCAACATATTCAATATTAATGTAACGATCTAAAACTACAACACCACGGAATCTAACCCTCAATTCCTACATAACTTCAGATATAGTTATCGATACAGTACCAGGGCCACATAGCCCGAAGCATCTCGCTCCCCTCGCATTGTCGCCAAGGCGAAAGGGTCAGTGTACTATGACATGGCCTCTGTCGCCTCTAACATTGGTATCTCTCTAATATTGCACTTGGATAATCCAATTAGTGTCCAATAGTGCAGATATGTGTCCTTTGATGTCATGGATTTTAATGCTTTCGGTGTTCTATTGTTGGTTTTAGTAATTGTCATTGTTTTGTAGGACTGTATAGGTATTGTTTCTAATTGTGCAAAAAATCATGTATTTAGTTGTTGATAAGTATATTAAAAAAAATCATCAATTGTGAATCTTTTGTTATCATGGTCAAAAGTTAATTTAGAAATAGTCTGCTATGACAAAATTATTGTTGTCTGAAATTGTTTATAGAATATACCCTCGTTTTGTAAATTAATCAGACACTCCAATAAATGACATTTAAAATAAATATTGAATTAATTGTAAGCAACGATGAAGTCATTTAAGACCAGCATTCTAATTCTCTAAGAAAAGTAGTGCAAATAGTTTAGTCATATACATTACAAACAGAAAAATATCTGTGCAATAGCATTCTCACGCCTCGAACATTAGCAAATAATTACAACATAACAAACATCTAAATATGACAAACGACTTTAATCCACTCATGTGTGAAGACGCGTGTACTAAACTTAAGTTTACACAAAAAAAAATCTTACTAACCCTATATTTTAAACCATCATTGATACATCATAGAGTTCAAAATCTCTTGACGTGGATGAAGTTCTAAATCAAAATAGTTTAAACTGTAGGGCGTGATGCAGACAAGTCAATGTATGTTAACTCATGTTTAATGGTTTTCATAACACTCAATTGATCACGCATCGTGTCACAAATACATAAATTATTTTTTAAATCATGGGAAATGGCGGCACGTGTGGGTAGTTTGAAATTATAAAATTGAAAAATTTTGAAGGAGCGTGAGAGTATGTGTACGTTATTCTAATAATGTGTACCTATCATAATTATATTTGCATCTCTATGAGGTTTTTCTTACTGTAATCGACCGTTTAAGTAACACAGTGCTACACTCCAATACACAAATTGCCAACGTCAACCAAAAATCAGGCAAGATTATATGGGACTGGGCTGGAAACGTTTGCCGTATGTCGAACGAATCATGGGCCAAATCTACTACCATGTGGGTCCCAGAAAAGTCCGGCAATAGCGAGGCAGATTCGAGAGAAGACGGAAGAGCTTGATGCCTACCTAAAGGACTAATCTAGACTACCTCAAGATATAGAGAAATTAAAAGGAGAAAGGGAGGTCTTCGGCCTGTGGTGGGACAAGACAGTTTTAAAAATAATTTATTTATAAATAAAATAATGAAGGTGAAGTTGTAGTAATCAATTACACTTTGAATAATTTCTGTGCAATTTTTTTTGGCACTGCCGACTTCTTAATATTGACCAGTCAAGTAGGTTTAGGTGTGCCCCTAAGCCATCACCTAAGCGTTCGCCAACATTTAAATCAAACTTTTAGATATTGAGTAACTTCAAAAAATTAAAATCTCTTCATCAAAATTTTACATGAACTGTTACTGTACTGTTTAAATACCTAAGCGGTGGTTTGAATGATCACAGGTCTTAATTGACTATTTTCTTACTAAAATCATTAAGTCTTCATCATTTCTTTTCATGAACCAATCCCCATGCCCCTGCGCCAGCTTCATCCAGGTTTTGCCCGTCATGGTAACATCCGTCCATCTCGCTGCTGATCCTAAATAATTTCAAATCTTACCACAAAACTTGCAACATTCTACCTAAAAAGATTCATACACAAAATACGACGACCAAAAAAACATCTAGGTATAACAAAACCTCCTTTCAACAAAACCCATCCCATTATTTGTTCACCCAATTCCCTCGTCCCTTTCACGAACTATTTGTCCACTAAAACAATTGCGAGGGATAAGGAAAAACACTAATATCACGTACACAGCGTTTAGCGTGACTATCTCGACATATAAGAATTAGCTGCGACAGTGACCGATGGGTATCGGAGATAAGTTCAGTCGTGGTTCGCAGTCGGTTAACCGGTTTTAGTCATGTGTATTGGGTAATTAGGAAGTCTAGAAGCGGTTTTGGATTTGTTGTTCTTTGTCTTCTTGATTTTAAGCTTTGTTTTCTTTAAGGTAATTCCGATTTTCACAATACCAGCGCGTTTGTTATAAGTAAAACCTGGCTTTTGTAAACTTTTTCAAGTCACTTTTTTATGATATTTAGGTACCTCTAGGGTGGTACCTCTAGGGTGGTACCTGTAGGGCAGTACCTCTAGGGTGGTACCTACAGTCATCGATAATAGTCGAATAGGAATTTATTTTTATAAATCTTAATTATTGAGCTATATCATCATCATCATTTCAACCGAAAGACATCTACTGCTGAGGATAGGCCTCCCTCAATTTGGAGAGGTTTACTATAATCGGCACGCTTGGCAGGTGGGTTAGCGATCGCAGTATGGTGGTAAAATGTATAGAGAACGCAGCTGCCTATTCTCTAATAAGTCCCTTAGTCGCCTCTTATGTCACCCACGGGAAGATATGGGTGCTAAACAAGTAATTGAAATAAATATTTAATTGAAATCGGATTACAAAATACAAATACAAAATAATTTATTGGTCACAATTAGCATT
Organism: Aporophyla lueneburgensis; assembly: GCA_932294355.1. Lineage (NCBI taxonomy): Eukaryota > Metazoa > Arthropoda > Insecta > Lepidoptera > Noctuidae > Aporophyla > Aporophyla lueneburgensis. Next base: position 21,153,115 of record OW028758.1, on the reverse strand, counting down.
TACATTACGTTTAGACGTGATTAGAGCCTCCTTTTAAGCAAACAATGCCTGTATTAGGAGACTCCGCTCTTCCATATCATTGCTGTACTAACTGCGAGTAAACAAAATATAATAAAATACAATAAACAGTGTGCTGTGCGTAAGGGCTGACATACATTATGAGTAAGTATACTGTCTATTTGTTTAAAAACTACATAAATCTGAACTTATAAAATAAAATTTGTTTAGTTATGAACAGGAAATAAAAATAATAGTAGTTTCTAGTTTATGTGTGTAGTGTTTGGTGTGGTGTGTAGAGTGGTGTGTAATGTGATGTGGTGTGTGGGTGGTGTGATGTGTTGTGTGATGAAGTGTGTGTGTCTGGGGTGGTGTGGAGTGGTGTGTAGTGTGATGACGTGTGTGGGATGTGATGTGTTAGGTTATAGCAGATTGTGTGACATGTGCGGGATGGTTTTAGGCTACTTGTTCCAATAGTGCTTCGGTTTCCTCATAGGTAAGTGGCTTTAACCAGTCTATTATACTTTTTTTTACAGTCACGGCAATTTTTGTTGTAAACAAATACATGTTTATTAATTTTGTTGTAGATTTGAGCTGAGCGTTTACCAAATTGTCTGTCTGCAAATTTTGTTTTCGTTTGGGGAATTTTGGCCAGTAGATCTTTTCTTCTCTTAGTTTTATTCATGTCTTATATGGTAAGGCTTTGTGTGTTTTTAGAGCTATTTGGGTTACATACAATTTTCTGACCGAGAGTAAATCACTTATATGGTATAAACCTATACTGGAAAATCTTTTATTTTTTAAATACAAGATTATAAGTTAAATTAATCGAATGAAACTCTATTACAGTCTGCTAAAATTATGCTTCTATAAAATGCTGAAATACAATGTACTGAATGATTTTGTGCCAATTTAGGGGATAGTTGTAAAAGTAACAGTATTTATTGACTATTGTTGGTGACTGTACCTATGCATTATAATATACCTTCATCTGTACATACATACGTATCCTAAAGAATAGTGCATCTTAGTGCCAACCTTACTTATTAAAATTTCTTAATTTTATCAATCAATATCATTACCGTAACACAGCCTAATCTTTCTTAAAAACCTTATCTATCTACCTAATTACCTTCTAACCCTTACGAGACATCACTACGGACTTATCTGGAATGCAAATGATTCGTTACGTCCCGCTCCGCATCGGATCGCATCGGATCGCAATTAGTGTAAACGGTACGGGCGACGCCATCCGTGTAAGCTCACTTGATCCGTGTTCCAGCTTTGTGACAGCCAAATCCGACGTAGATTTTTGATGATCTAGAGAAACTGGATGTGGCTAATGTGATTGATGAAGTTTGTGATGTAGGAAGCGAACATTTTTCATGACCATTTTGCCATGTCAATATCAACGTTTTATGAAGTTACTAAGACCAGCACGGTTACTGCGTAACACTGATATGATTGCAATCGATACTTGCAAAGCCGCAATATTTTGAAAAGTCTATCGACCGAGTCCCCCACATCATAGGATATACGATAAAAAAAAATAGTTTAAAAAACTAAAATAACACGCTTTAACCTCTAAGTCCCTGAGATACCACATTTGGTATAGACACAATGGTTTTTAATTGTGTCTGTAATTACGGTAATTGACTGGTTAATAGAAAACAAAACTAAAAAGTATGTTATTAATTTTATCAGTATTTTTTTATAAATATTCACATCAATTGATATCAAGCTTTTGCTCTATTTTTTAGTTCAACTAGCTACAGAAACGTGTTTTTTTGTTTTTTTCCCTCTCCTGGTGACCCTGGCCCGGATAATGACACTTTATGAAATTAGTGTATTGTCATTGGTCGTTGATAAGTTGGCAAAGTTTCAAATTAATCTGACATTTTAAAGGGGTGAAAATCACGTTCAAAGATTTCATTACATTCACACCAAGCAAATATAAGCGTGGTAAAAAAGAAATATCCCCATTTTACAAGCAGAGAAGAAGGAATCCTAAAATGTATTTTTTAATATTTCATTTTACCACTTTGTCAATGATAGCTAATTGCTATTTTGGTAATTTTAGCTATTTGTAATTATAGCTTTCTAGTAACAAGAGTACCGTGTGGTGTGTAGTACCGTGTGGTGCCGGACGTAAAGAATAGCATCACTCCATTTCCTCCCGTGGGTGTCGTAAAAGGCGACTAAGGGACTTACTAGAGAATGGGCAGCAGCGTTTTCAATGCATTTTACCACCATACTGCGATCGCGATTATGGCAAAGCCCCCCAAATTGTGGGAGGCCTATGTCCAGCAGTGGACGTCTTACGGCTGCATTGATGATGATGAGTAACAAGAGTCATTGAGCTAAGCTGTAAATAGCTGGACACGGCTAAACTATGAGGATTCCTTCTTAACTTCGGAAACCTGAAAAAGAATATAGTTGTAATTTATTTATTTTAAAAGATTCAGACGTCAGTCATGTGAAGCCTAACAACAACCATGCATGTCGGATATCTAATAATAATCGTTTACTTTATCAATCGAAATTACAAAACCACAGATCTACCTAAACGTTACCATTTGATACCGCTTCCAGGTTAAATCTAAATCAAAGCCTCGAACGTAGTAATTGTTGCGAATTCACGCGCATCTATCAAAATTAAATTTTACAGGATGTTGGGCTTTAAATCTTGGCTATAAAGGATTGAAATGTTACACTTTGTTTGTTAAATGTCCGTTCTGTATATTTCCAGTTTTCCACTATATTGGACTCGACGTGTCCGGTGTTTTTACTTTATTTGGATGTCACTGTTGGTGCAACAGCATTTATATTTTGTTGAGGTTTATTTGATAAATTGTTTGCTTACAATGTTTTGTTGGTTGTGCTTTTAAGTAAATTACCATTATTGATGATTAGTTCAAAAGATGGGGGGCTTGTGGCTAAATTGTTAACAGCCACGTGGGTTGACCGATCAGGTCAATTTACGATTGGTGCGGTTGGATGACCATCTTTAAAAAATACCGAGACACATTCGTGCCTAAGTAAGTACAGACGCTAGCACATCAAGCTACCCGGAACTGTCAATTTTTTTAAATCAATGTTGCACCTAATATTTAAGCGATAAAGTTGAAAACCTACCTAAGAAATTTGACAGATTATGTGCTGACGTCTGTGCGTTAAGTCGTAAGTCCCGACTGTCATTCATGAATCTTTGACAATGGAAGACACAGAGTGTATCGAAGACCAGGGGAAAGATTCAAGCAAGCATGCATCGAAGAAAAAGTAGCCTACGGTGGTGGGTCTGTACTTGTGTGGGCCGGAATTTCTTCTGAAAGTCGCACAGAGCTGGTGATCATAGAAAACGGCTCTTTAACTAGCGTAAGATATGTGGAAGAAATCCTCAATGATCACGTTGGTCCATTTATGGTCAATTTAGGTGAGGATGCTATATTTATGCATGACAATGCCCGACCTCATACAGGTAGGATTGTGAATGACTACCTTCAAGAGATGAACATTACTCGTATGGAGTGGCCAGCGCGCAGCCCGGATATCAACCCGATCGAGCATGCTTGGGACGAGCTAGGCAGATGCGTAAAACAACGAAACCCTCCCCCAATCACGCTTCGTGAGCTCAAAATTGCTCTCACAGAGGAATGGGAGAATATTCCCCAAAATCGTATAAGGAACTTGGTGTACAGCATGCCAAACCGCGTAAACGCAGTAATGGAAGCACGAGGAGGCAATACGAAGTATTAAAATTCAAGAAAATCGTAATAAAGTTCAAACATTTCATGTTTCCTATTTTTGTTTTAAGGAGAGATCAGCAGTTTTTTTCTTTATGTAATTTTGTGTTAATAAAATGTATGGTGACTCATATTTTTTTTACTTTCATTTAAGGAGTATTACATTGTCTATTAAATACAATTTATTGCATTAACCTATCATTTTTAGTTTCCGAGATTTTTAACATTCTTTAAGTGACCCGGATTCATTGCTCTCGAGTGTATATAACCTAAGTAGTAGGTTGCTCAACATACATATAAAGATATAACATCTGCATTATATTACAGTAGCAACAACACCATATATTCCACATCACATAAGAAGTAAAAGCACAAACAAAAAAAAAAAATGACTTTCCAAATTGAATAATCATTGACAAAGATAAAATTGTTGCAAAACTATCATTTTTGATGAATCGTGAACACGCGTCGTTTACGTGACGGATCATATCCGTCCGCACGAGAAAATGTGAATGATAACCATATATTTGTGAATTTAAAAACGTGTATGCCAAATTGAACTTTGTAGCGAAGAAATAAGACTGTTGAAATTGTGATCAATCATTTAGACTCGCTTGAATGAATTGATGTGTGTGAAAAAATTGGTTTTACATCTTGAAACAGAATTAAATTGATGTAATATTTGAGCAAGATCAAGTTGGATCATGTTGTTTTATAAAATTTCTTTGTCCGTGTACTGATACTGATATTTTTGTATTAAGTCAGTATTATGATTAACACATTACGGAAATAAGCCTAGCCTTTCCCAACTATGTTGGGGTCGATTTCTAGACTAACCAGATTCAGCTGAATTCAGTATTTTACATGGAGTGACTATCCTATCTATCATCCTATCTAACATCTAGAACCAAGTCATTGTGATAAACGATAGGTACCGTTTATGTAAGACTGGTATAACAGCCCGAATGTTTGCAGCCGTGTATGTAATAATTTGAATATAAAAATCGTCATCAATCCCATCCACGGACCAACCGCGGCATGCGTACCTTAACCTGATAGATCGACCCATGCAGTAGTTAAAACTTACCCACAAACCTTTACAGTACAGACATATTTATAATTTAAGAAGTTACACATAAAATTACCTGACACATACAAAAAACCGCTTTAAAAATCATCGCTTTTAAGTTTTCCACAGACAATAGACTAAAAGCAACACATTATACCCTCAATAATACACCATTACCAATAAACAACTGAACTCCCAAAATAGCTTAAGAGCTTTCACCAACAACTTCAACAAATCATCACAACTATGAACAATATGAACTAAGATAACCATCTTATATCGTATTCATCAAAGGCTTTACCCAAATCTGAACAATGTTACATCTGTTTAGAACTGTCAAACATTTTAGGCAGCAATACGTATGTTAATGTGGCGTCCCTTCAAGTTTATTGTTATGGCGAGATGCTCTTAAACGGCTCTCGATAGGCGTAAGACGTTTGGGACATACAGCTTTGGAGAATGAAGAATTTTCTTTACTATATTTCAAAGTTGTTTCTTCAGGAAATTTTCTTTTTATATTTCTTTATCAGTGTCTAGATCAGAAGTAAGTACTTCCTTATTGTTATAGTTTATAGTCTAGGAAATATCATTGGTGTTTTTCTTGTCTTTGGATTTATATCAGCTTTCACTGTACTTAAAAGTAATGTTGTGTCTATTCTATTCCACGCTTGTTTCGATCAATTGATACTCAAAAAGTTTGAACATTAATGTTCTTTTAATTAAAAACCGCTTTACAATTTCATTTTAGAGAACATTTCAGATCACTAAGCACTCAAAGCTCGCATCAAATTCAATAGCTACAATTCTGTTCACATTCACTCAACCAGAAAAAAACATCCAGAAATCCAATCTACTTTTTTACAGAAAAATGTTGTATCCTACAAATTCTGTATGTATCTTATGAACCGATCCGTGTCTAAGTGCTACGGATCTCGTTTTCAAAAGCTAGTGAAATTCAAAACAGGCCGTTTGAACGTCAATGAGTGCTGCGAATTTATTGAAATGACTACACTGTATATTTTGGATTTTATTGTATCGCTAAATGTTCTAGCTGTATCATTATTGCGGAGTTACTGACTGGAAACGGCAAATAAAATGCTTGTATTCGAATTTTGTGTTGTTTTGTTGTCTTCACATTTAACACTACATTTGGCTTTGTCTTGTAGGAATCTTGAAGCTTTTACTTTTTCTTTATTCTTCCATTTTCCCGGCCTATAGGAGGGTGATTTTCCGTAAAACTTGTTGTAGTAAACTTACTGGGGGCAATAGCAGGATTGCTCTTATCATCTCATTGAATACTGCAGGAAAATCTTTTTATATATTTTTGTTTTGTTCCGGCTCAATGGACAGTCACCAAAGGACAAGTAACCAGGTTTGTCAGATATAGTTTAAGTATGGTAAGAAATCAATCAATGTTTTCGAATAGAATTTAATTTGTTATAAGAACTGTTTGTTTTCTATTAACAATATCTGACAACCCTGGTCACTAATCTCTTATGGTGACCGTACCATCATCATTCTCCAGCTCTTATCCCAATTAGATTGAAGCTGCGTGACATGTCTTTTCATTTCTTTCTTCTCTATTAATCGTCATCTCAGTAGTCACTTCTTTTCTGGTCATATCATCTTTTACAGAATCCATTCAATCTATGTTCTATGTTATGGGGGTTTGTTTTCCGCACTTAGTCATTTGAGTGGACCATTGTGCGTGCATCCATTCAATCAGTTTCAATTTAACATTTTTACAAAAATATATTTTTCACTATTTATCCTATTTCTGATCCCAAGGTTGCGTGAGTGCCAATTACTTAATTTAAATGATTACACACGAAACGGTTTTCCAAAAAGTAACAGAAATTAAAATAAGAATAGCCACAAAAGTTTTAACTCAGAGGACAATATCAAAATATTTAAAAGGATCTACCAAACGAAGTTGACTCACAAACTAACAAAAGGCAATTCATCTTTCAAGACAAAACTATTGTAGTGAACAATTCTAGCAAAGCTTAATTTGGTATAGCGATACCTCAAAGGGGACTCGAGACACAATAGATAAGTACAGAAGATCTTCTTCATACAACAAATTAAGACAGGCGAGTACACACAAAGGCCTTCGCTTCGTAAATTCAGCGTCTCATACGAATAAGAACTTTAACTGTAAAACATTAAAAAATAACATTGAATTCCAATTATATTATGCTTGATTACATCTACCAATATGAATGTAAATATTATTTGCATCTAATTAAGGTAAATATTTGTATGATTTGGTTACTTAGCAAAGCAAAGGCAAAGTGCGTTTTGTGTATCTTGCTAAAATACACGGACACTGATCTTGAGGTCAGTTTAAACTAAACGAGTCCTCTTCACTAAACTCTATTTGTGTAAACAGAGACAGAACACTTCTTCGTCGCTCTGTCCCCATTATAATGTCAAGAATATCAACTAAAGAATGCTCTTACTTTGGTTCTATTTCCATGTTTGTTTGACTTAAGCCCACCTTCAAACAAATTCCAGAAAAGTTGTACAGAAACGTGTCCAGGTATGTCATCATTCCCTGCTCTTACACCAACTTATTTATGGTTGGCGTAACTCATGTCTTCTTCTTCCGTACCTTTCTACCTTCCTTTCTAGCCATATCATCTTGTCCACTATCCAATAATCGTTTCTATGATGTTCCTCTACTTTTATCCCAAACACATTTATATCCAGATTTTGCTTCTAACATGTGTTTTATTAGTTTTTCCTCGTTGGTCCAGTGGTCGCAAGCGTTACGGTTGATCATAAGGTCCTGGACCAGGGTTGGGAAAAGTGTTATTGGATTTTTCCATCTGGGATTTTTCTTATGCCTTCTTGATGGGCAATAGGCTCGCCCCTTATTACATGGGAATTAAATAGAGCTGGTGAATTTTGTACTTTAAATTCCTTTGTCTAACTCTTCGCGGAATACAGGGGTTTTTGTTTTGCTATGTTCCTTATCCCTCTGCATCATATGCCATAAAGTCATTCCGTATGTGCGTGCGTTTTCGGTCCTTGCTTAAGTCAAACCTTCTGTTCATAATCTTCATTTGGTAGTGAAGAGTCGCGGTGGTTGTCGACTTCAAGCTAATGTATTCCGGCTATTGTTTGTGGCAGACGGGATTATGTGCCTGATATCAAATTGCTAGGTAAAAGGGATTGGGTCGGTTTGTCGATGTTACGGGTTGTGGCAAGAAATTCAAGATGTTTTTGGTTCAATGTTGTTGTGAGTTCACCATTAATTAAATCTATACTTAATATTATAAAGCTGAAGAGTTTGTTTGTTTGATTGAGCGCGCTAATCTCAAGAACTACCGGTCCGAATTGAAAAAATATTTTTGTGTTGAGTAGCCTATTTATCGAGAAAGGCTATAGGCTATAAAACATCACGCTGCAACCAAGAGGAGTGGAGCAGTAATGAAGAATATTGCAAAAACGGGGAAAATTGCACGGGTAGGCGATTCGACGCGACGGGAAGGGTCGGGGGAACAGGAAATTTAACGCGGACGAAGTCACGGGCAGAAGCTTAGTAAATTATAATATTCTTGATGAAAAGCATCCATCGCTGGTAGAGCAGATTTTTTACTGAATACCACACGTAACTAATAATACAAACTTAGCCACAATGTCTAAGTCAATTCAGTCATCATCAACATTTCAGCCGAAAGAAGTCCACTACCAGACATTGGCCTCCCCCAATTTTGAGGGGTTTTGCCATAGTCACCACGCTTTGCAGGCAGGTTGGCGATCGTAGTATAGTGGTTAAATGTATAGAGAACGTAGTCAATTCAGCTATGGCTCATATTCCTATCTCAGAAATGAGGTCATGAGCTGTTGTCACAGGATCTCTATGCTCTATCTACTAATCTATTATCTACCATATCCGTAAAACCGGAAATTCTCCATAGCAGAAAAACTCACCATGTATTTTCTCTGCTAATTAATTCAACCAAACATAAATGGTTCTTCAGCTACCTGAGCTCAAATCCTCAACAAATCAACCAACCACTTACAAATATCAGTAATTCTAACCGTTACATCAACTTCAAAATCCCCATTAACACCCGAACTATTCCAAGTTTAAAGACGTCAAACTATAAATCTGGGGTAACATCGACAACATTTTACCAAGATTAACAATATCTCAAGCACTATTCGGTCAAAGGACAAATTCCGATCCAAGACAGTAAATAATTAATTGTACTAATGGAACAGTTAGTTCGCAACGTTGAAATTTGTCAGAACAAGACGACGGTATTAATAGATTGTGGATGCTGGTATTGTTCAGTTTTGATGAGATTGTTTGGTTGAAGTCAGGACTGAAGTAATGGGAAGCGATAATGAAGTTATGGATAATGAATTATAAGAGCGGGTAGCTACTCTTCGTACTGCAATCTAAATGGACTCAGCCCAGAATTAAGCTATATTTTTTGGTGCCATCGGTTCCTATAACGGTCAGATGGCAAGACCCGCAGGTTGCGGGAGGTATTGCTAATAAAAAATATTATATTTACTAGATAATAGCAAAAAAAAAAAATAACTTCCTTCGTAATCAAGACGTTCCCGTGTATGGTTCAATATTAAAAATTATCACAATAGCAATAATAGGAACAAGTTACACTCACCCAAAGGTGGAAATGACGTCAGATCACAAATCATCGAAAAACTTATCTGACAACCGCAATACCACTAAAAGTAAATGGCATCAGCCATCATAATCCCAAATTGGTTTCCAAACATGAAACTTTAAAAAGAAATCTATGATTGAATCAACACACGATAAATCGGTGAATTGAGGGACCCTTTATTGTTACTTGAACGAAGATAAAGGTTTTACTAGAAAAGGCTTAGAATCCACGATTTTCAACACACTGCCCAGCACTGAGAGTTGAAAATCAACGGTATATATTTCTGATGCGTTGGGCTGTACTCTGTTGAATTCTAAGTATTTGACTCAATACCGAGAGCTGAAAATCCTGACCGTTATAAAAAAAATCGTTGTGTTTAAAAATCGCTCATGTGAACATGGTTAGGTAAACCATCTCAGAACGTATTATAATAGCACATCATCTTGACACCTCACAATGGAAAATTGGCTTTAAAAAAAATAAAAGCACTCAATAATATTTTTATTTCATAATCGAGTTTGTAATTTATTTTATATGCACGTGTTTATGTGACAAAAAAAAACATTCTTTCTTTTATTTTGATTAAAATTATCACCATTATGCTCGTCATAGGCCTCACCCAAGCACCACTATTTCGTCCGTCATTTGCTTCTCGCATACTGCATATTCCTGCAGCCTTCACCAGGTCATCAGTCCACCTTGAGAACAAGGACACATTTCTATAATATTTTACTTATGCCAAAAATGGTAAACCTTCACCACCACTGTCACATCCAGCCATCGATACCTCTTGACCTCTATTGTGTAAAGCAATATTGAGTGCGGGTGTAAGGGCAAGTAATTGTGAAGATGTCGTCGGATTACCGACCCTTGGGGTAAGCAGAACTTCAGGGATAAGTGATACATCAGTGTCGAATTGTGTCCGTTTGTGTCCGGGATACGGTTTGAATTCGGGATGATAGATGTGTTTTTTAGTATTGATTTTTGATGTGATGTTGTTTTGTATGTCATGGTTGAGGCTGATTTTAACGTGTGTTTTAGTTACTGTTCTACTGATCTTCCAGTAGGTCTACGTAGTTGGTGTATCCACCTACTAATTCTAAGACAAGGCAGATCAAGTAGATTAAAGGATTTATCAAAGTGGTTTTTTTAAAGTTAGCAGCATAGACCGGTAGGACGAATTCTATTAATGATGTCTTTTGTAAGATATATCCAATCCTACTAATACTTCAATAATGAAAGTTTGTATGTGTTGGATTTCGATGTTTAATATACAGATAGTTTTTGACCTGGATTTGATATTTTTTTTCTTGGTAATTCGAATGTTCCCGTGAGATAATTACTGACCTATACGCGGGCGAAACCGCGAGTTTCAGATTCAGATTAATTAATTTACATAACAATGTGTAGATAATACACATATTATGATGCTTATTTATAGGTGTTACAACGTATTTTTTGCCACAACGTGTTTGACCATGGCTGGTGTACGAAATAGGTCGAAAAACAAAAAATACTTTGCGAACAAAAGCTGTTTTACATAACTACCGATACAGATACCTATGTTCATTGAATCTTTCAATAATGTGAATGTAAATAATAAAAAAGTAGCCATTTTATTTAACGACAATAGCACTCTAGCATTCCCCATTCCCTTTGTTTACTCAAGGGGAAATAATTAGAGCAGATTCGGATGAAAACAAGGAAGGAAAAAAGAAATAATAATTCATCAGGTAGAGATAATCCTAAAATTTTGAAATGGGATGTCATAAAGGTACAGTTCCAATTAGAGAGATTATTTACTCAGATTTTATCGCATGACTAGGGTTCGGGCCTTCTCTGTGTGAAAGGGCCCTATAGTAGGACAATACAAGCCTATTGCTTGTATTGTTATTTATTTGTGCAACTGCATAGCAAAGGCAAGAGGCGTTTGCTCTGCCGTTGCAAGTGCTCCTACAAAAATGGCATTGACGACCACACTACCCTTATTAATTGCATGTGTAGGTGGTTTCAAGGTAGTTCTTTTTTGGTTTATATCATTATGTTGTAATCATGATCTGGCAGTTTGAGTAATTTATGCGGCCTACCCAAATGCCCTTTCTTTGGTATTATTCGTCGACTCGTTGAACTCCTAAAGTTCTGAGTCGAGCTTCACGATTAGTGACAAATGCGTGCACTGGCTGGAGAAATCCACTCAACTTGTGTGGTTGTCTCCTTATAAGACCATTTCAGATACCAATCCACATGGTTTTTATATGATCTGACCAAGATTATGTCTGAACTTTAAAAGAGACCACAGAGAGACAAGAGACCTCTGACCTTTTTTGGCATCTAATTTTTATAAAAAAAAAACGACTGACGTGTAAAACTGTTGCTACAAACTTTCTCTCTTTAGAAGTAAAATAATTTATCATTTATATCATTTATCACAGCATAAGAGTTGGCTTGTCTTAATTTAACTATGAGTGGAAAGACCAAAGAACCAATGGAGGAATTGTGTGAAAGATGATTTTAAAAAAAGGTAAGTTATATACAGATTAACCTCTAAGTCCCTGAGATACCACATTTGGTATCGACACAATGGTTTTTTAATTGTGTAATTACGGTAATTGACTGGTTAATAAATTATAGCGCATCATATATCACTGATTTTCAATTACAGTGGATGGCATATAATGTATTTATGTTATGGGTCTTTGTAGCCCGAAATAAATTGATTTGATTTGATTGCAATTGGGATCTAACAATAAAACTCGTTGCAAAAAATATAGGGACTATTTATTTCTAGCGACTGCTTGGAACATGTTCAACTGTAATTCGGACGACAATAATGCTAGAATTCGCTTTGATTTTAACTCATATCGCTTCGCATTTAGTATACCCAAGCTTTATTAACAACGGGGAATAAGAGAACGTAGAAATGAGGCAAATTAGCAATTATATTATAAAAAAATCATCGGTTGCTTTAAAAGCGGTGTCGTAGAGTATATTTTGTTTTAGCAACACGATACGTTGTAATGAGGGTCGGATACGTTATATGAGAATGGACAAAGATAATGGATGTTTTATTTTTTCGTTGTTTATGGGTAAGTTCAGATGAGATTGTTTTATTGTTATTTCTACAAAATAAGACTTGGTTATTTTACTTTAATAGAAACAAATTAAATAGCTACAATTTTAGAACATTGACTTACACTATCCTTCTAATATTATAACTGTAAAAGTTTGTATGGTGTGCGGTGTAAAATCACGCAAAAATGGCGAAAGGGATTTGGGTTACATATCATAATACCTAAGTTTATTCTAACTATTCTAACTACGGTTGATTCACATAAGTTCATAACGCATATTGGTCGACTGAACTACTGTTCAACTTACTTAATGTTGATTAAACTAAAATCAATTGCACTAACGAACGAGTAATGTAATAATTTACTGAAGTATTTGGTATTTCAACTATGTATGAAATACCTAATAGACGACTCGCCTACAGTTTATTAATACGGCGCGCTGGATTGATTTCTAAAGTGATGGGTAGTTACAATGTCAATCTCTTTACACGTTACGTGTACACATTTTGTGTTTCTTTTTAAAGGCGAATTAGACAATGGTAAAAACATTTCTGCGAACAACTTGGAAGTAGCTGGAAGAAGTGCCGCGGTACCACCCGCTACGCTCGCTCGGCTCGCGCGCGACTGGTCACAGTTTTAACCTAACCTAACCTATTGACTCACTTCAAAATGACGAATCAGACATGTTTTTACCATTTTCTAATTATCCACTCGCAAGCACATTGTATGATTCGTAATTTTGAGCTAACTGACATAGGTGAGGTTAGGTTAAAACTGTGACAAATCGCGCGCTAGCCGAGCGAGCGTAGCGAGCGGTGCCGCGGCAGCGGCGGCTAACGCTACTTCCAAGTTGCTTGCAGAAATGTTTTACCAGTCAGTGGGTTGTACCCATTATCTCTTAAGAGTATCTCTCGTCGAGAAGAGACCTTTGTGCCAGCAGTGGAAGGCTGTAAAACTAAAAACATTGCACTGCCCGTCAAAAAAAAAATAGATGACGAACTTTCCTTTAAATAAATAAATATGATTTTATTAAATTCAAAATACATTCGACCGCGTACATTACCCAATCAATTCAAAACTATTTCAGAATCCGGTAATCGATCAAAATAACCCTCAAACTGTATTGTGTCCCTCAAAAATTTGTAACAGATTTGTATGATCCATTATACCCACCCTCTTTCCATACATATCTATACATTTGGGGACAAGTGGTACTTTCGAGTACCGTTCAGAACTCTCCAACATGTCTTAGGATTGAGACAGATGGCCGAGGCAACACTTGAAAGCAAATTATCATTTTTGTGTTCGACTTTTCTTCATCTTTGTAGGGTGAGAAAAATGAGGTATTTAAAAGATATTCGGTATGCCAAAATGATACTGTTTGCTTTGGTTTGAATGAAAAAAAAGAAAACAAAAAAAATAATAATAATAAAAAATTAAAAAAAGTTAAAAAAATAAAAAAAAATATTATAAAGCTGAAGAGTTTGTTTGATTGATTGAACGCGCTAATCTCAGGAACTACAGGTCCGAATTGAAAAATTATTTATGTGTTGGGTAGCCTATTTATTGAGAAAGGCTATAGTCTATATAACATAACGCTCTAATTAAGAGGAGCGGAGCAGTAATGAAAAATGTTGCAAAAACCGTGAAAATCGCACAGGTAGGCGATTCGACGCGACGGGAAGGGTCGGGGAACAAGAAATTTAACGCGGACGAAGTTGCGGGCAGAAGCTAGTGAGAAATAAAAGTTTTATGTAAAATGGTTGTTGGTATTATTCAGGCAGAGGGGCTCGTAGCTAAGTAAGTTATAACAGCCGCCAAGTTAACTCATCTGGTCATGCTATAGTTGCGGGGATTGGTTGTTGGATAGGTGACCATCTTTATTGAGACTGCTTAAGCTTTTGGTTCCGACTGCCAGTTGTACCTTTGGTAGTCGTTACGTGTCATATATATGGCTCGTTCTTCTTTTTTACCGAAACTGAAACGAAGTTTTTCTGTTTTTTTGGTTTTTGAACTATCCATAATTGTGGTTTATGCGTGGGATTCAAAAAAAATTGCAACTGTGTTTTCGTTAGGACTAATAAATTAAAAGTTTCTTTTCGGCTAGTTTTTTTTTTTTCAATTTTTTTTTTTAGAAAAAAACAATGTGACAGAGTGGCCTTTTTCTGTGGACTGTCACGGCATTCTAAGGGAAAAAGACGTATTAAATATGCTGGTTAGAGAAAATAAAATGACATAATATTAATAGATAAGAAAAATACGGACGTTTATTTGAACCAAATTAAAAAACCGTAAATATCAATACTCCAACGAGATGCCATAACAAGACAAAGAACAGACCGTTGTCGGTAAAAAAGTAGGACGACCCATATACATATACATGTCATAAGCCCGAAACTCTGATAAAATTAGTCTTACTAAGGGGTGATACCAAACTACTGGGTTGTGGAGGTCAAATAGGCAGTCACTCCATATACACATAATAGTGAAATTCGGCCGAATGAATAAAGAAAATGCTTTTCGAACGCCTCATTAAAAAAAATGACACTTAAAGATGACTGCTTTCAGCGGCTTTCTTAGATATTCTATAGCAAGAATAGGTACTGTAAGATCGCAGAAGGTCCCTTGCAATTGGGATCTAAGAATAAAACACGTTACGGAGAATATAGCGGATAGTTATTTCTAGAAACCGTTCTACGAATCTTATTTAACACTTCCTTCTTGGACTTCTCATGCCAATCTCTCTAACATTTTCTAATATGTTTTAAATTAGTTTAACAGTTCGAATGCATTAAAGTAGATAATTACAACCAGCTTATACAATCGTAAGGTTGTCTTATGCAAACAATCTCTACAGTACTATTGAAGTAACTTTCTGGCAGCTAAATACATAATGCCGTCTATATCAAACATTCACCATAACTTAAGTGATTAAAAATAAAAATGCAAATCCGATATAACCCCCGCGTCCATATTTATCTAATGTCATATTTGCATACGACATGTTACGACACGTCTCGCCACGTGCTCGCTGACGTTTCACGCAGATTACATTTATTTTCAATCTTCATTGTTGATTGAAAATGTAGATTTGCATGTTTTTTGTTACTCTTGTTGATAATACGGGGTAATTTCGTCATGCATTTTCTTATTTGTAAGTCATCATTACATCGACTTAGAGGTAAGTTGGATTGATGGGTGAAAAAAATATGGAAAAGTGTGATTTTATATACTTAATCTATATTTATATATGAACCGGAAAATTGCTTCATATATGACTATTGTCGTTTTATTTAATCGGAAATAGTACTAAAATATATATTTTTTAACTTCGTTAGTTAGTCTACTTTAGGCTATAATTATGGTGTTTGTTCAACCTTCAATATAACGAAGATAAATACGAACTTATATTAATAACACACTATAATCTAATTTCCAACAACACTATTATGCCGGCTGTCCACTTATATTTTCTACCAAATGCTTGGTCACGACGTAGGGTCAACCGAAAAAATGTGCGGCTACCGTGTATAGCCGTTTGTCTTCATCGGCGACAGGTTTATGACCGGGGGCGGTAAATAATATCGGCGCGGAAAAGACGTCATGCAACATTCATACGTTATTCCCATACAGGTTGATGTTGTTCAGTTCTTAAAATAATAATACAGTTCTATGATATAGTATAAGATTTGATATACAGCTAAAAATTTCGTAATTTGTTTAGACATGCGTCTTTTGGTTGAGATAATGATGATAACTTTTTAATTTGGATTCAGAGAGACTGCGAGTTCTAACTTTCTGTTGCACAACCTACGTTTATCTCTTTTTATTACAATATAATTTAATTAGATGTAGGATTTACCAAAAATAGCTATAAATTAATAAACCCGCATATTTTTCGCATAGCTACAAAATTGCTTTCGTCGAATATTAAAATTAGATACGAAGTGCAACATTTGTGTCGAATGCAGCAAATATGGATGGTGTGAATTATCCAAATAAAAAGACACGTCCTGTATAAGACAGTAGATAACTGGATTTCCTCAAATACTTCTGAGCTGTGAGTCTATTTCGAGATATAGGTGGTCAACTGGCGCCATTTCTACGGGCGGGGATAAGCAAAGAGTGTGGGTACTTTAGTTTCTCATTATTATTGACGCAAATAAGAAAATAAATCACAAAATAATCACAATCATTTTCATTGTTAACACGCTTTTATTAGGTCGTAGGTATGTAACTAACTATGTAATGGAATCTGAGGTTACTAATTTTACCATCTTCCAAGGATCGTAGCATCATGAAAATTGGCAGCTGTATGTAGTTCTGATGACAATACATTAATATGGTACTGTCAAACTGATCTGATGATGGAGCCGGATGATATGAACTGGAACTTCATGATGGAACATCGTATCATAGCTGTGTTTGGACTTGTTAGAAAAGTTTTGTAATGAACTTTGACCACGATTAGGTTTCAAGGTCTGATGATAAAGCCGGAAGATAGGCACTGGTATCCCATGATGGAATATCTTATCATAGCCGTGTTTGGACTTGTTAGAAAGGTCTTGTAATGAACTTTGAATAAGTTTTTGGTTTTTACGTGCATTTATAAAAGCGTGTTTTTCTAGTGTTTTAAAAGTATAAATTTATTTTTACTCTGATTCGGTCTAGCTCAGTCAATCAATTTTGAGTACAAATATTTTCTTTTCGGATCTGAACAAGGATTTTTTTTTCTAGAAAATAGTTTTACTTGACACTGCATATTCATAACAGAACGCATAGCGCCATCTGTGAGACTAAGTCAGAACTTCTATGTTATAAAAAATTGTGACCTATTAGCGATATAGCCGAGGGTCCCTCTATTATGTTTGGCTTGGGGTCGCGGGTTTGAATCACATGAGTGTCAATATAATATAATGAGATAAGTTTAAAATTTAAAATGTGTATATTCTAAGTCTCTTAAATAAATCAAATAATATATTTTAAGTAATCAATCTATGTTTTAATGGATTAATTTTTGTCACATATTAGACACAAATATATTGTCAATCTTTATACATATCACAATCGTATGGTCAAACAAAAATCTCTAAACGTATCAACCTATTAATCAAATCAAACTTAGCCAGATGGCGTCCATATCCCAATAAAAGCGATCCTACACTTAAATATCAATCAATAAGATGACACATTACATTACAATAATTACATTTACCCGCAAAAAATATTCACCCTCTAATATCATAATCCGTAGTTTCCCCAAAATACGTAGTTACCCTAAGATCCGTAATTTCCCCGAAATCCGTTTAAACGCAACTATTTTTGGTAAATCGGCGTAAAGAGGAGTGGGTGGTGGTGTATAAGGGAAGTTTAATCAAATCATGGCGCAGACATAATCGAGTATTATGGCTTTTTGCGGGAAAATGATTTCGTACTTTTTTTTTGTCTATTCAGTTTTTATTCATGTGCGTGTTTCTTCATTAAATTAACATAATAGTTGGTTCTAGTTCACTTTTGGTACATACTTGAATAGTAATTTGTTCATAATTTATGAGGTCCGTTATATTACTACGGGAAGAGAATATAGCGGATACCTACGGGAAGTTATTGCATTTCGGTTTTCTGAGACATATATCTACTGAAATTTCTAATTAATTTAGCCAGTACACTTTTGATACCGAGAGGGGCTTGTGGTTAAGTAATAAAAGCTGTACCGTGTGGTGCCGGACGTAAAGAATAACACCACCCCATTTCTAAAAGGTGTCGTAAAAGGCGACTAAGGGACTTACTAGAGAATGGGCAGCAGTGTTCTCTATGCATTTTACCACCATACTGCGATCGCCAACCCACCTGCCAAGCGTGGCAATTACGGCAAAACCCCCCAAATTGGGGGAGGCCTAAGTCCAGCAGTGGACGTCTTATGGCTGAAATGATGATGATGATGATGAATAATAGCTGCACGCATCGATCTAACAGCTTAAGCTTCACTTGCCGCGGATGGTTCGAGGATAGGTGATCATCTTTACATACCAAGACTCTGTGCCTCGAAAAGCACATTAAGCCGTTGGTCCCGGCTGTCATTTGTCGGTCTTTGACAGTCGTTACGGGTCGTCAGAAGCCCGAAAGTCTGACAACCTGTCTTACCATGGGGTATCGTATTACTGTAACCAGTAACTGTGTTGAAAGTCGGATAGGCAGTCACTCCATGTAAAATACTGATATCCAGCGGCATCCGGTTTGACTGGAAGCCGACCCCGATGTGGTAAGGAAAAGGCTAGGGAGATGACGACGCTTTTGGTACCGAAAAAGTAATATTAAATGACAAATTCATGGCTTTTATTTTTGCAAGTAGGTTTGTACAAACACTTTTACACGTCAATCTTATTATTTTTTGAAACTAGATGAGGTCGGCGTTTCCTATCTGACCACTCTGAGAAGAAAGGCCGAAACAAACTCAGAGGTCACAGTCTCTTTTAAAGTCCGGACATAATCTTGGTCAGATCATTAGGTAACATATTATCATACCCAAAATTTTCGTATATTTTTACTTTTTAAATAAATTTTTAGAGTTAAAAAGCAAAGAATTGGAAGACAAAATCAATACCTATCTTCTAAAAATCTTGAATAACTAGACTGTCATTGACTTGTAAAATAACCCCGCATTATATCAACCATACATTACATCGCAGATAATCCAAAATTCTTTTAGCTTACTACGACAAAAAAGAGCATTCAATTTCAACAATAAATCATACATTACCTGTGGTAGGGATGTGACAGGCAATTTGTCATGTACCCGCTGACGCGGAACGAAGAGATCTGAGGAACCCTTTTGAGGAATACTCAAATCCTTTCGGAGGAATACCGAATGTTGTTATTGTTACGGCTGTATGCGTTTTCGTTTATTTGCGAAATAATCGTAAGGGTTGTGGTGAATTGTTGTATGGCATTTGACTTGAGTGAGTTTTATGATTTTAAAAATGTGAGTGAATTCAATTTAGTGGGAAAATGAGTTCTCACCCATCTTCCCACTAAATTTAATCCATGACAGATTGCTTTTTATATGTTCCGGAATGTATGATTTTTGTAGCCTTTTTTGAGTTACTTGATTTTCGGTGCTCTAATTAACGTCGCTTAGTTATAAGGATTATTTAAGAATCTGCACGCGTTTTTGGCGGTTTCCATTTATCTAATTAGAAATCGTTTCTAAAACTATAATTACTTAGGCGATGATTTTAAAGGTAACACAAATATCAGATTTGCAAGTAAGTGAAAAAGGCAATGGATAACATAACGTTGCAAGACTAAAAAGAAAACATGAATATTTTTCTAAATAAAAATAACGAACCATAAATTCTGTTTTTATTTCACCACGCACATCTTACCCATGATTAACACATCATTAGCCATAGCCCTAGGGGTGAAATCGAACCTTTTTTCCATGTTAATTAAACAGATTAAAGGCGGTGTCCGCATGACCTATTTCCACCCCGACAGCATGCTTTTCATTCCCGCGAAGGGATGAAATACATAAGGGTAACGTATGAACGATTTTAAATAATAATGTTAATTAGTTGAAGAAATATTGCTATGGTTTATTTTAATTGGACGTGTCATTATCACGGATTGCGGGATAAAATTAAATGTTGTTTTTCGACGGAAGGGGACGCCCTAGGAGAACATTAGTGATCTTATTGGTAATGTTCTTTAGAAAAGTCAGGTGCGTAGGTACTGGTAATCGACGTGCGTGTATGACCAGATGTGTGAACTTAAATGAAACAAAAAGAGTATGTATCTAGCAATATATCGTAGCAGGTGGCAGGGAAGGAAGTACAAATGACGACTTTGATTAAAAAATATGTTTTTTTTTTTGTTTGTTTAATAAAAAGAGAAAAGTGCATAATTTTTCAAATAATTGTGTGTTCCTTTAAAGATCTTAATGTGTGATTAATTTATTTGTCTTCTGAATGTCCCCAAAATTAATTCAAAGGCTTTTCTCAGCAAACACTCAACAATTTTCTTCAATTACAATTGCACCATAAAAAATAATGCGAACAATGTTGACAATGAATTCTAACAAGCTATTCAAATTAAGAGTATCATCGCCGAGGCTTTAAAACCCAAAACCAGATGGGTCCAAAGGCGAAATTATCTCGTTTCATTATAATATTATTATTTGAGGACATTTCTGAAGCAATCTGGGTGGTCTGCACACCTGAGTCCGCACAGTGTATTGAAGTGTAAACTGGAATTTTGAAATGAGAATGTTGATTATTTTGAAAAAAGAATGGCTGTTCGAAATTCGATTATTGAATGGGCAGTTACTATGTTTGCACGAGTGTATACAAAACAACTATGTACATATTGAGAACTTTGCTGAGCTATGTATTGAGAGTTATACTACACGATTACTGACAAATGCTTGCACTGGTCAGGTCTACTCAAATTTGTGTGGTTCTTCCCTAAAAAGACCATTTCTAAACTAATCTACAAGGTTGTTACGTAATCTGACTAAGTACGTCTTTTTTTTGTGTGGGAAATCAGCAAATGACTTCTCCCGCTCTTAGGCGGAGCGGGAGGGCGTGTCAGACTTTTACAGACTAAAACCCACCCGTGTTCCTTGAGTTGCCCATATGCCAGGGTCACGGTGTCTCTTTCGAACGATCTCGCAACCCTGGCAGGACCAAGTATGTCTGGATTTTAAAAGAAACTTTGAACTCTGAATTTGTTTTGCCATTTCATCTCAGGGGTAGTAGTCGATGGAATATTACTACATCCTGTTTATTTTCTTATTTGAATAGGACGTAAAAGTATTTTCGATATTCTAATACACTTTTTTAAATTAGTTAATACCATTATTTTCTACTAGCTTTTGCCAGCGGCTTCGCCCGCGTAGAGGTCGGAAATTATCCCGCGGGAACATACTATCGGGATAAAAAGTAACCTATGTCCTTTTTCAGGCTCTAAACGATCTGTGTACTAAATTTCATTTAAATCGGTTCAATAGTTTTAGCAGGAAAGCGAGACAGACAGACAGACAGAGTTACTTTTGCATTTATAATATTATAGTGTGGAAGTGTGGATTACGAAAACACATCTATAAGGGAATTTGTGTGTATTTTTTTTTAAGTTATATAGGCTTATACATGTTAAATACTTGCCTTGTTATTTCACAAATCGTTACGACGAAAAAATAAATCCATAAGATCCAACATAACACGGTATACAAATCTTAACAAGGTAAGTCGTTACCCGTAAATATGACTAAATTTCCCTCGCTAATACTCCAACATTCAATATCCTAAAAGATTCACTTACATCAAACCAAAAATACTTCATTCAAGGCAAAACCACCCTTGTGTCATGAACATAGGGTTGATACAAAACGCAAATGGAAATGGTAAAAGTGTAACCGCGAAATTGTGTGAGCGGATTTTCTTTCACAGGTTAGTCGCTCAAAAATCAATCTTATGGCTTACAAAATAAGGTGCTCACAAATAGCAGATGTTTTGCCAAGGGTAAGTAAGTCCTTAACACAATTCGTGGGCATCTCGTCACAGAATTACGGGTGCGTTCACGTGTGAACCATCTCTTAGCAATTCGGTGGCAGGTTACTTAAACCGCTGAGTTTTATTGATTGTTAGATGGGAAATCGGATGAAAAATACTGTGGTTTATAAGGAAACGAGTTTGCAAGTACTTCGATGAGTTTCCGGGTTTAAAATATTTTAATTATATTTCTACTCGCTCGTGGCTAAATTTTAACAGCCATACGGGAGTGTACAAGTGGTAAGCTAAACTTACCGCGGTTGGCTCGTACATAGTTGATCATCCATTACATACCTCTCCGTGCCTCAGAAAGCAGGATAAGGTGTAAGTCCCCCCCTGCCAGGGTCGCGAGATTGTTCGAAAGAGATACCGTGATCCTGGCACATGGGCAACTGAAGGAACACGGGTGGGTTTTAGTCAGTATAAGTCTGACATGCCCTCCCGCTCCGCCCAGAGCGGGAGAAGTCATTTGATAATTTCCCATTCGAAAAAAAATAATTTGTAAGTCCCGGCTGCCATTCGTAGACAGTACGACGGCAGCAAAGTATAAAGAGTAAACTGCACTTTTATTTTCACTTCTCGTGTATTTATAGACAACTACCTTTTGCCAGTGGCTTCGCCCGCATGGAGGTCGGAGATTATCCCGCGGAAACGTACTACCGGGACAAAAAGTATTCTATGTGTTATTATAGGTTATAAACTATCTGTGTGCCAAATTTCATCTAAATCGGGTCAGTAGTTCTTGCGTAAAAGAGGAACAAACATCCATACATCCATACATACAAACTTTCGCGTTTATAAGCCAACGTCCATACTACGTTGAATACACCGGTTATCGTCCGATCACCGAAGTTAAACAGTTAAACATCCATACATCCATACATACAAACTTTCGCGTTTATAATATTAGTAGGACTATAACAATGTTTCTCAAAGTGTCGAAGTACCGTATTTGGAAATGAAAAAATATTACAGTAATATTGGCATCAACCATTTCCTTGGAAATACCCTATTAACTAAATCATGTCAAATAGGAGAAGATACATTTGATCTTCTATTAATTACCACAGTCTCGCGTTAAAAACGCTCTCCTGTAAAATCACGAAAATCAAATTGTCTTCAATAACTTAGACAACTGATAGTTGTCAGTCTGATTTTGACAGTTCGTATAGAAAACTTTCTTCTGAAATAGTCTACATCTATAAGGATTTAGACAAAGATCGTGAGAAACGAATGATGAGATGACAGATTGTAGAAGGCTTTCTACAATGCGATGCCAAAAGTAGAGTAACTAACTGTCAATTAGTATAGAAAGAGCTGTGTCTATTCTTCGTAGCAATAGAAAGCGCCATGCTAAGTCTGCTGGTAGTCAAAATCTTGCGAAGGGGTCTCGTATTACTCATTTACTGGACTGTGGGGGTCAGATAAACAGTAACTCCATACAAAAAAATGTATTTCGGGTAGACTGGACGCTGACCCCTACATAGTTAGAATACGGCTCGACGATAAAACTAGACTAGATGAAAAAAAAACAACATATTTTGATGGCATAGTCATTCGGCTTTTTTTTTTTTTTCAGGATGGGAAATCATCAAATGACTTCTCCCGCTCTGGACGGAGCGGGAGGGCGTGTCAGACTTTTACTGACTAAAACCCACCCGTGTTCCATCAGTTGCCCATGTGCCAGGGTCACGGTATCTCTTTCGAACAATCACGCGACCCCGGCAGGCATAGGTCCTAGTAGACCCCTTCACTGCTGCTGACATCTCTTTGAGGCGCGCGTGGAACACTACGCGCCGTCGACCCGAGCCTGGTCCTTACCGGGCAGCGAGCTACCCATTGCTCGCCGCCCGCAAGCTCGCGCCTACGGTGGCCGGGAGTCCGTTATCGACTCCCGACGCCCGGGGCGTCTCCTCCTGCGGCGGCTAGGGACGTGAGGGCGCAGTGACTGCCACTCCCTCACGCGCCCCGCCTCCTCCTTCGCGAGCATTACTGCTTCGCAGAAGGAGGTGACGGCTTCCCAATCCCTCTCGCTCCGTACCATGGCTCGCACCAGGGCCGGACGTGAGAGGTTGCCGCCGCCGATCGCCTCCACGAGGACACGGCGGTGCTCCGCCCAGGCAGGGCACACCTCCACCGTATATTCGGGTCAACTGTGCGCACTTTGCACTTTCAAGCCTCGTTGTGTCTAGGAATAGGACAATTTCGGAAAGAAAGACATTGTTTCGAGTAGAGTATTTATTTGGCTATCAATTGCAATAACAAAAAAAAACCATTAATTTCTTATTTATTTTTATATTTAACAATAATCACAGAAAGTCGGAATGCGTACACTTGCCCCTAATTGCGGGAAAGTGTGCGCACTCTTGCGGGGTAAGTAGACGCAGTAGGGGTAAGTGTACATAATACTAAAATTAACATGATTAATGCTATATCACGACATCTTTTAAAGTAATTAAGTATTTCTTTGGAATCATATAAGAATATCACGATATCAAACATAATTTTTTACTTGAGATCAATCAAACTTATAATAATAATAGGTACTTATGGTAACTTATAAGTAACAACAGTAATTTAAGAAACTGAAGAACTGAACACAAAATTATAACAATATTCAGACTTTAATTCAGACTTGCGATTAACTAAACTCGATATCAAACGTAAATTTTTACTTGAAATCAGTTAAAATTATAATAATAATGGGTACTTATGGTAACCTAAAAGTAACAATAGTAATTTAAGAAACTGAAAAAATGAACACAAAATTATAACAATATTCAGACTTTAATGCAGACTTGCGATTAATTAAACTTATGACCTATAGGAAAATAATTTAAGTGTAGATGATGTTAAGTGCGCGCACACTTTACCCGAGTAGCCAAAATTCAAACAAATGAAAACTGAGTTCAAAATATTCAACATAACCTAAAATGATGTGTACAATTTTCAAACTAAATATGTGTTTATTCAACAAAAATGAACTTACCTTTGTAAATTTATAATCTCGTATGTGACAATGTTTTCCAGGACACAGAAAATTATCGATTTAACACCGAGAAACACTTTTTAGCAAATAAATTTAAAACGAAACGTGGTGCAGCGTCCGAGTTTGTCGCGTTTGTATTCCCTCGCTGTGGCCTCTGATTGACCGGAACTAATACCCCACCCCCACGCCTCGTCTAGGAGATATGTGCAATTCGCACACTTACCCGCTGCGTACGGTTACCCCGAATGACTCTACATATATGCAATAGGAAAAGTCACAAAACGATTGAGACTACATAAGTTGCTCCTGTTTTAAGTATTTTCTATGTATGTATGAAAGTATTTGAAATATCTAATATTTTTTACAAATATAACGAAACTCGGTTCACTCACAATATTTCAGATATCCTACCTATTTATAATATTTTATCTAAAAAACAAAGACCTCTAAGTATTATCATAACACGAATAAAATATCCATCTTTACCCTCATTTCTCTTTCGTTGGAGTAGAATAAAAACGCATAGGCAGAACATCTTAGCCCTTATTTCCACATAATAAAAAAACAAATGTTTTTTTACAATACTTTGACTGTGAAAGTTGTTTCACACGATCTTGACGTCTTGCTGCGATTATTTTCAAATTTTCCTGCGAGTATGAGATCTGTGTTATTTACCTTAACAGTGGTTTTAGTGTGCCCTAGAGTCTGTGTAATTTATATTCGTGGATTAGCTGTAGTAGTTGTTGTAGTATAGAAAAAAAAGCTCAACGAACAAAAACTACTGCTTAGATTAACCCATCGTATGCCGTAATTACAGACACAATTAAAAAAGGACCAGAAGGCTGGGTCATTCTTTGGCCAAAGAATTAGCATTGCCATTCAACGTGACAATGCTGCCAGTCTTCTGGGCTCGTTTCCAGATGACAATGATGCGGACGAGTACTTCGACCCCTTAGCGTCCTTTGTTTTTGTATTTATTTGTATAGTTAGTTATTTATTTAATTTTAATGTTATATAATACAGATTTCGTTTTAAATTAACTAAATAAAACTCCAACTTCGAAATTAAAAAACCATTGTGTCTCGCGTGGATCCGCATTTACGGCATACGAAAGGTTAATCCAAATGAAGTGACAAACTGTAGTATAGATAAACAAAATAAATCGGCCTATAACTTTAAAATTCTCTTCTTTCGTAAGCAAGAGTTGATTATCACGATTTTGTCTCTCCTGATCTTGTTTCAATTCTCAGTCTCTTTAGCTATAGTCTGGAGTCCTTCACTTCGACAGTTGATATTTTACTTCTCGACAAGCGTACTGCCTTGTCAACCACACTATAGCTTACCGTCAGGTCAGAAAGTGGTCAACCGCATACATGTAATTAAATAAAAAAATAGGGTTCCGTACCTCAAAAGGAAAAACGGAACTCTTATAGGATTACTTTGTTGTCCGTCTATCTGTCTGTCTGTCAAGACCCTTTATCTCGGGGACGCGTGGAGGTATCGAGTTGAAATTAAAACGATATACTCAAGCTTTAATTCTCTTGAAGCTGTAAAAAAAAAAGACTTCTAAGTTAACCTGAAAAAAAGACACGGCCGTTTATGCCGCAAAAAACGTATATTTCGTCACTTTCTAGGGAATCAAAATGTATAGGGTAATTCCTGTTGACCTAGAACTGTAAAATTTGGCAAGTAATACTGGCTTGTACTACAAGTATAGGGAAAAACCTGAAACTATACATTTG
This sequence comes from Aporophyla lueneburgensis, assembly GCA_932294355.1. Classification (NCBI taxonomy): domain Eukaryota; kingdom Metazoa; phylum Arthropoda; class Insecta; order Lepidoptera; family Noctuidae; genus Aporophyla; species Aporophyla lueneburgensis. The sequence goes on along the minus strand of OW028758.1, from coordinate 21,126,310 downwards.
TAATTAAATCATAAAAAATTAAGTAATTAAAAAAACCATTTTTGATAATATGTACCTACAAATTTGTACGGAACCCTCGGTGGGCGAGTCCGACTCGCACCTGTCCGTTTTTTAATATTTTGACTCACGTTTGGTTCTCGTGATAATTGCAAAATTCCAGGCAAGGCATGTGAAGTAAATAAATGCTTTTAATATTAAAAAACATTACTTATAGTTCAGGCCTATTCAAATTTACAAAATTTTCCTATACTGAATAAATCAAGATGAGAATGTTACATTTAGTAAAGAAATCGTTCAGTTTTTTTTTTTAAATGTCGTGTGTTAAGTATCTAAGCTAGTGTGTTTAGTTCATTAAAGGTGCGTGCACACGGAAACAGACGTCGCCGGATGCCTTTTACAGCGGCAAATCTTTGGCGGCCTGATCAATGGAGTGCGACTGAGGTGACCATAAAATATCACACTTTTTGTGGGAATCTGTCTGCTACAGTCATGGTGATATTGTATTTTGTAGAAAAACTTGTAGAAGTTGAGGAAACCCGTGTTAATATAGCTGTCATCATCATATTAGTCAAATAGGCACACAAAAACCCGCTATCAGAATTGAGAATTAGAAATAAAGAACTTGCCATACTCTGGGACTTCAGTTAAGGATTGGTATTCAGTGATTCTTATTTAGGGATCTTCAACATTCCTGGGTTTTCTGAAGCGCTGGGAGGCACGCCGTTGGATTCTCAATGCACCAAGAGTAATGCAGTGTGCGATGTAATCGAGCTGTGATTATTTTATTCGACGTTTGTATTTTCGAAATTATAATACACAGCTAGCTCAAAATTTAAACAATATAAAAAATGAACTTTATTTCTAAAACTTATGTAAATAACAATATAATAATAGGAAGTATATTTTAATACATTATTATAAATTACAACACAAAATCCAAATCTTACCACACTCAACCGAAAAAAATCCGTCCCACAGTTCTCTATTCCATAGCCACCCTATTCTCTTTGACGTTCGCCGCCCGCATAAACAATAACATTCAAACTGAGCCACCTCAGGGAGTACCTTTGTCACGAAATGATCAGCCTCACAGAAGGAAATCGTCAAAAGGTATATTAATGAGATGCGAGTCTTTGACGACTCTCTCAAAAGGTAATCTTTGAATACTTTGATAATACTCTGGGGAAGTTATTGTATTTTTGCTTATTTGATGCAAGAATTATCTTGGTTGTAGATTTTTTATTTTATGGGATGTTGTTTTAATTTGGTAATGGAATACCTGAAAATAAAAGTACGAAATACGCGCATAATTATAAAAGTTTCGTCTACTGGCTGAAACTTCGTAAATTATTTTGTAAAACCTGTTTCAATCTCATTGAAGTTATGCCAATCATTGAATTGTCTATTGTATCAATTTATTTGTGGTCACCGCGACGCAGAACATACGTGAAAATTCTAAAACAAGGATTTCAGTATTTTATTTTAACCTCTAAGTCCCTGAGATACCACATTTGGTATAGACACAATCGTTTTTTAATTGTGTCTGTAATTACGGTAATTGACTGGTTAAATCGATCATCGATTTAAAGTTCTTAAGATGCGCTACGAATAATTGGTGCGTGCTTACACCGTCTACGAGATTGTCTACGACTGCTACGCCGTAGTCTGTTACCGTACTACGCCGTAGCAATTACGTTTTTAATCAGCCAAAGGAAAAACGCTGGAGCTCCATGCTAATTTCAGCGTAAACTAATAAAATAGTAACTTTTCATTGAACTACTAGTTTTTCAGAATGAAAACGAACCCCAAATCTAAACAACTTTGACTAAAAATTAAGATGCACTCTAAAACATAACCTTATCTTAAACCACGGTCAAATAAAATCACCGTTAAACTAGATTTGGTTCTTAAACGAGATTGTTACGGTCCAGATTGTTTCCTGTCCATTACCCCTTGGCTACAAACCATATTACTGCAATTTCCTTTCAGCGCCGCAACTTATTGAATTTACTACTTTTTTCATGGGTCACTCTGAGAAAACATTCAGTTATTGGGGCGAAATGGGGGTTAATTTTATATCCTGTGGTAAATGTGGGCAGGTATGTTGACATATTGCGCGTAACTCAATTTTAAAGTTTGGTTCGCAAAAATAATGGGAAAAGTATTGGTGAGACTGTTTGTATAAAATGTTTAAATTAACATGTATTTTCACCAATATTTATGAAAAAAGTTACTGAAAAAATAAACGACTATTACGATATTCAGGTAAACTTATGAGATACTTTTACACGTCAATATTTTGTCGGTCATTATCTCAAAACTAGATAACGCCGGTATTTCCTAGCTGACTGTTCCTTGAGAAGAAATACCGAAAAAAACACAAAGGTCATGGTGTCTTTTAAAGTCCAAACAGTATATTATTATATTATAAGCATTCCCTTAAGCTAGAACTATCTTCAAACTTGTTACCAAACAGTGCCAACAGCTTTTCTCATTCACCTACGGAACCCCAATAATTAACTAAGAAGTATCAACAACAACGACAAAAAAAAAGTATATAGGTCTCTGTAACACATAAATAGTAGGCAGTTTATTGACTTTCATTGAACCTTAGTTGTCCTACAAATAAATAAATAACATTACCACCTGAAATAAAAGAACGATAAACGAGGGTAGTCCTGAAATGTATTTAATTCCGTTCGGGGACCATGTCGGTGCACGAATGGCTTCATTTACGATTTTTATTTCCGGGCAGACTTGGGCTTAATGGATGGGAAGATGTCGGTAAGGTAGTTATCGATAAAAGTCGTTAATTGGTTCTTTAAGTGACTTTATTATAATTTTTCACTTTATGACTGTTTTAATTATATCTTCTGACTTAAATACAATTCACAAACTAACATTAAAATAAATATATTATATGCAATTAAATAAAGGTAAAAAAAGGGGAAGAGCTCACTGGACATCAAAGAATTCGTCCGCATCACTGTCGGTGGGAAAAGTGTCCAGAAGGCTGGCAGCGTTGCCACGTTGGATGGCAATGCTGATTCTTTGACCTAAAAATAGGCCAGCCCTCTGGTCACATGAAGAGTCAACCAACCGCTTGGTGATGTCCCGGAATGCTCGATGAGCACTCGGACCCCACGGCCCTAGTGTTTCAACCCCAAATGGCTCAAAAATATAGCTCCCAATAAGGTTGTTATATTTGCGCCGTTTGAGATTTTCTGCACCTGCAGCAACCCCAGCACAGCATGCCGTGCTCAGAAGATGGGATGGCGCGAGGGTTTCGACACAGGTATCATCCCACACCAAAGCTTAGTTCTTTAAGTTCTATCTGCCTAGCCATTTTCAACTGGGGGTCGGTGTCCAGTTCAACTTCATAAAGCTGAATACCAGAATTTTATATAGAGTTGTCTCTTCGTGTAAATTGAAGGTGAATGCGCTGCGGTGGCCTGCGTCATTCAAATTCACGTGAAAATTAAGCTCTAAGTTGATTTAAATATGGTTCGTGATCATAACAAATATGGTTGTCAGACTTTTAGGCTTTTGACTACCCGTAGGGACTGTCAAAGACCTACGAATGACAACCGGGAATGACGGGAGTCTCGTAAAAATAATAAAATGAATATTATGAGGCTACTTATTTATTCTTCTAGTGTATAGAATTTCCATCAGAGACCACAATAATCAAGCATCAAAAAGCTTAGTTTTGCCAATATTAGATACTACAGTGACTACACACTTACAGTGAGGTTCGAGGTGGTGTGGTAAAAAAAATACTGGAACTTGCGAAAAGACTTGAGAAGGTCTTTGATCATCACAGGGAATGACTGTATTTCTATCGATATCGACATCGTACAGCCCTACCTATAATAAGCGCCGTGTATTGAGATTAACTTGTTTTTATAGCATTAGGTTAGTGTACATTAAATTTAACTATCACGCTTCATTGCTCGAATCGGAGGCAAGCAGAGACAATGAAACAAAATGTTTTAACTATTTATTTTAACTCCCCAGGTATTGGGAGTCGTTAATGGAATGAAGGAAAGAAAACAGTGCAGTTAAAGTCAAGTCAGAACGTTAGAATGGAAATGAATGTAGTTATAATTTAGGAAGAGCTTATCTAATCTATGCTGGAGTTAAGAAATTCTTAAACTAAATTTCTAACTGGAAATTGGCTTCCCCTTTTCTCCGCATTCGTTTTTAATGACAGTCCTAAAAATATTAATTGACTGGATATCGTCTAGAATAAAATACATTTGGTTTTGTTTTTAATTATGCACTTACCGAACCACGGGACTATAGAGCCTGTGGTAGCTTGACTGTCATATTGACTGCCATATTCAATCGTCCGTAATTTTCAACTCACAACTACCATACGCTGATAGTTTTTTGGAAAAAAACCCGTCATAGAATAGCAAATTGATGCCGTGTGTTATCTTATAAACACCTAGCTGGCCCGAAAAACGTTGTACTGTTTAATTTGGTATTGAGTTTATCCCAAATTCAGTTAGATTAGAACGTTACCTTTTTCTGAATTTGAAAACTTTCTGGGAACCCTGGAATTTTTATTTGAATAATACTTCATGAGGACTACATTTATATACAGACTTCTAAACATTGTGAGACAAAACTACCAAATCCGTTCATCGCTTCACACATTATGGGCTAACAACGAACGGCTTTCATTTTTATTTATATACATAGATTAATTTCCCTGATTGTATTCTATATTATGTTGTTTACCTAAAATCAAACATTCCATTCTTTATTGGGCTGACTTGCGATTAAAATAGGACAGATTTCATCATGATGCTAGATTCTGGTCACAACCGCGTGAATTTTTCTGTACCTCCGACACGTTTTCACTTAGCGTGCTTTTAGGCAATTCTGCTTCGCCTCTACGGTCTTCGTGTGATATCAAGTATGCTGTAGCCTTCCTTAAGAGTTGGTCTATCAAATGAAGAAGATCTTTTTCAATTCCGACGGATAGTTTCAGAGATTAGCCCGTTCAAATAAACTCTTCAGATTTATGATTAGTGTCGATATAGAAATTAAATACTCAAAAAATTCGTTTTCAAATAGTACTTTAAAATTAATACAACAAAACCATACACGCACTCACAAAGAACATTCCTCGCACACACTTACATCAAAAACAATAATCAATATAATGAAAGCCGACCCCGGCGACTAATTAATCGCATGAACGACTTTCAATAATCCTCCATACGGTCCGGTTAATGAAAAATCGTGCGGACACGTCCGTTCTCGTCCGAAAGAATCCGGTGAGCCGGCTGACCGTTGTAATTGGGTGGTCGTTTGAATAGGACCACGTGTTTTGATCTAGGTAATGGACTAAAAAGAGGGTGTTGTTATTGATTTTCTTTTTGGTTTTTTATTTATTCGTTTACATATTTGAAGAGGAGTGAGCTCAAAATAGTTTGATGGAGACAAAGCTGGTGATCTTTTTGCAGTCAAAACTTTTTAAGGCGCGTTGAATTATTTTTGACAAGGGGGCAATAAGATCACGTCACCAACATGCTATAATAGCAGTATACTTTCTTGTATCTTTTAGGGTGACGTGTTGGGCAACATTATTACATAGTTATTTTTAATTACAGAGCCTTTTGTTACAAAAGTTTTTCTGGTAAAACAACAATTAAACTTTCAAACCACAAGATGAGCACCCGACTTCTTTACACAACATAATACCACGCTTGTTACCCCGAAGGACTGAGCACAGGTGTACCTATATTACTATTGTTTAAGATGTGTAGGTTTGTAAGTACTAATAAAATTGGATTTTATGATCTGCTAAATAAAATATTGATTGATTGATTGATTGTACCTACATCTACGTTTAGCTATAATTATATGTTTTAGTCCTTCGTAATTGGGGGTGAGCCTGTTCCTATCAACTGGACAAAAATCCAGACTCCGGGCTACTTCTGCGACTTTCCTTGTGGAAAAATACAAATAACACATCGCTCGACCAAGAATCGAACACAGGACTGCAAACTCAGTAATAGCGCTTAGGGCCCTCTAAACCAACGAACAATCGTTACTCCAAACATAATTAACTCAATCAGTCCGTAAAATAAACACAGGTGGACAAAAAATCAGCTCCAAGCGCTTCAAAGCGCAATCGTAAAATTAGAAAAAGTACCTTCAAGCGATCCCTTATCCGAGTCGCTTTATGACCCTATTATAAAATCGTCTTTATGTGCCATTTTATTGCTAAAAGACTTAGGTAATTACGTCACGGTGCAAAGATGAGATTCTCAGAGTTAAAGAGCTATTAAAAGTTTTTGATATTCCGGTCAGAGACAATCAAAATGTTTGATTGGATTTTGTTTTACTATTACTTTAGTTATTAAGGGATTTAATAACCGTATCTACGGATTAATAGGAACCATCGTGTTTGTCTTAATTTCGAGTGAAATGTAAAATTCTAGCTAAAGTTAGTTCATGTTTCACCAAAATAGAAAAAATATCTTAAGTTTGTTAAAATATCGTTTATAGCGATTAGACTGCGCATTATTCTGTAAAATTTAACATTGATATCTGTAATCTACATGGTGTACAAGCAAAGATTATTCTATGCTGTTCTAAAAATCATTTATTTTTTTCATATTTATAAATCATTTTTAAAAGTATTATTAGTTAGTTTAAAAGTTTCAAATACAATATTATAATACTACCTACTATTTCCAATAGGTAAGTTATGAAATAAACAAACAAAAACAAAAATATGCTTCTGTTTTTTGGTCACTTAGGCGTCAAAGTACTCGTCCGCATCGCTGTCCTCCGTAAACGTGCCCAGAAGACTGACAGCATTGCCACGTTGAATGGCAAATCTATTTATTTGTTTTTAATAATAGTATTTTACAATTCCATTACCACGTAATCACCACGTAATCCATTACCCGGTATCTCACGATGTATATGTTTATGTAATATAGCCTTCACAATATTATTGTTTTATAGCGCATTCTCAGCCAGCTTGAGTTAGTCAGTCCCACGAGATATGTTACTTACGTAACACTCAACTCTGACACAGAAATAGAGAGTGAACCATATAAAATTAATTTAAAGTATGAAAAAGGAAGGCGTGCAATCACAGGATAGAAGTAAAAACTAACGACTGGAGCCGAGTATACGCGATTCAGTATCGAATATACGCAATTTAGCATCACCTGGCGGAGAGTAAGTATACTCGATTCATCTTCACCGTCCCGAGAGTGACGGTTTAGTTTAGTTCCTGTTAAAAAAGAGCGCATAGACAAGTTATCACATAAAAAAAAAACTATGGTAATCATTATAAAGCTCACTGTCAACACAAAAACCGAAAAATATCGAAAATCATTTAAACAATACACATAAATACAGGCTGTATCCAAAACTCAACCTCCCCTGTCATTTATAATAAAACCTTTTTTTTATTTATACCTTGGCGACCGTCATTAAAGCATGTATTCCATCAAGCCGGTCCCCTGTCACGCATAAACAATAGATATAAAACGAGCCAAGTGGAACACCCCCTTTTGTATGCGGACTCAGCTCGTCATGCCTGTCATACACTACAGGGGATATCGGTTTGATTTCTGTGTGAAAGATTTTTCCGGAACGTTTTCCTGTAGGTGGGTTTTGCTTTAAGTCATATAGTAAATTGCTGCTCCTGGTACATGTTTTCATGTTGCATGAACTTACTTTCTAAGTGATCTGGATATTCTTATCTCAGACTCTATTATCTGTTAAATATACTGCATTTTATAAACCAGTGCCTGTAATTGATGAGGAGATAAATAAATAAAAAATATTATAAATATAACGATTTTTACTTGCCACTTCTTTTGTCTTCTAGCATTAATACATTGAATAATGAAGGGTGCTATTATTCTTGACATTTACCTGAATTCTGAATTGTGTCATACTATTTCTAGCATTGGTATAGCATTTTACTTCAGTCATATCTTACTACAGGTACTCGTTTGATTAACCGTTCGGGGAAATTCATCGTCATCATCATTTCAGCCGAAAGACGTCCACTGCTGGACATAAGCTTCCCCCAATTTGAACGGGTTCGCCATAATCGCCACGATTGGCAGGCGGGTTGGCGATCGCAGTATGATGGTAAAATGCATAGAGAACGCTGCTGCCCATTCTCTAGTAAGCCCTTTAGTCGCCTTTTACGACATCCACGGGAAGAAATGGGGTGGTGCTATTCTTTACGTCCGGCACCACACGGGGAAATTAGGCGTGATTAAATTTTATTTCTTAAAAAAGTTTTCTTAATTTTCCACTACTTCAATTGTTGATCATTTTAAAATATAAATACTTAATACTTAATATTACTAAAAAAATTTGGCAGTGTTTATGAAGCAGCCTGTATACAGAAACCCATTTAGTGCATTTGTAGTAGTTGAATTGTTGTCCAGCGCGAATCAATCACTGGCCTCTACCGGACACCTGATACCGGCTGTCTTCGTGTATTTATGTAGAATATGTGTACAATGGAACATGGTTACAGGCAATGGAAATCTGTCGTCATGGTCAGGGAACTTTTGAGTATGAATGTGGATGGGTATACGAGTAGAGGAAAGATGATAGGGGTACAAAAGGCAGAAGCTTCCGAGAGAAAGACTAATGGAGAAAACAACCTGAACGGCCACGCAAGAGGCAGCAAGAAGATCATACTTCATTACTGGAGATATTGTTAAAAGTAAGAAATAAATAAATATCTTAGGACAACCAACACACCGTTATCTGATCCCAAACTAGGCAGAGCCTGTACTATAGTAACCAGACAACTGATAAATATACTTATATATTTCTAAATACATACATATTATAGATAAATTACACCCAGACACAGAACAAATGAATGTGCTCATCACACAAACATTTGTCCTGGGTGGGAATCGAACCCACGACCTCAGTCTTAGCAGTCAGGGTCACTAACTACTAGACTAACAGGCCAGTCGATAAAATACGTTTATTGTTGAAAAATAATCCTTGAGTGATGATTAGAAATGCTGCCTGGGCCGATCTTTTTCAAGGTCATAACAAAAACGAAGTTACACCAACCAATCTGCATAGCCTATTTTCAACTATGTTGGGCTCGGTATTGTCGAATTGAATTCAGCCGAATACCAGTATTTGGCATGGAGCGAAACCCAGAGTGAGTTAAAAGAACTTTATTTCTCGTAAGAACTTAAAAAACCGGCCAAGTGCGAGTCGGACTCGCGCACCGAGGGTTCCGTACAAACCTGTAGGTATTCTCGGTTTAAAAATATATATATATATTTTTAATTTTTATATTTCAGTTGATTGAATGTAAGGTAAATTGCGGTTTACGATTTATGACGTTTTAAAAAAAAACTATTCACTCGATCTCGTTCAAACCAATTTTCGGTGGTAGTTTACATGGTAATGTACATCATATATTTTTTTAGTTTTATCATTCTCTTATTTTAAAAGTTAAGGGGGGGGGGGGGGGGTCACACATAGTGTCTCTCGCGCAAACTATTCAGTTTAGAAAAAAAAATGATATTCGAAACATCATTACCATTTTTAAAGACCTATTCATAGATACCCCACACGTATGGGTTTGATGAAAAAAAAACATTTTTGAGTTTCAGTTCTATGTATGGGGAACCCCAAAATTTATTGTTTTTTTTTCTATTTTAGTGTGAAAATCTTAATGCGGTTCACAGAATACATCTACTTACCAAGTTTCAACAGCATAAAACTCAACTAAACTCAACTATAAAGTTTCGGAATAAAATGGCTGTGACATACGGACGGACAGACAGACAGACAGACAGACATGACGAATCTATAAGGGTTCCGTTTTTTGCCATTTGGCAATGGAACCCTAAAAACAGAATAACACCAAGTTTGATTATAATGACATACATAAGTGATTATAACTAGTAGTATTAACATTAGTTACCTCTAGAGTGATGGAGACATTGTATTAGTATATTTTGTTTTATGTTATTTCAAATGCGATATATTGCTTTAATTTACGTTTAAATGTATTTACATTGTCACATTTTTTATATCTTCCGGTAAATAATTGAACAGCCTTGCTCCTTTTTTTCTGGATGGGAAATCATCAAATGACTTCTCCCGCTCTGGGCGGAGCGGGAGGGCGTGTCAGACTTTTACTGACTAAAACCCACCCGTGTTCCTTCAGTTGCCCAAGTGCCAAGGTCACGGTGTCTCTTTCGAACAATCCGCGAGGCCGTGCTTCTTCATTGTTGTTATTATAGTTTTTTTTTTTCGCAGTTACTAGGTAATGGTACGACCGGTTGTCATACTTTTGGGGTTCTGACGACCCGTAACGACTTTCAAAGATCCACGAATTCAAGTGCGTTCGAAGGCACGAAGGGGTCTTGGTATGATGGGGTCTACTAGGACCGATGCCTGCCGGGATCGCAAGATTGTTCAAGCGAGATACCGTGGCCCCGGCACTTGGGCAACTGAAGGAACACGGGTGGGTTTTAGTCAGTAAAAGTCTGACACGCACTCCCGCTCCGCCCAGAGCGGGAGAAGTCATTTGATGATTTCCCATCCAGAAAAAAAAAAGAAAAAGCTATGCTGATGTTAGAGTCGGCTTTCAGTCAAACGGAATGCAGCCAAATACTAGTATTTTACGTGGAGCAAATGCCTATCTGACCTTCAAAACCCAGTTACTAGGTAATACGATACTAATGATACGACCGGTAGTCACACTTTCGCGCTTTTGACGACCCGTAACGACTTTCAGAGATCCACGAATGTCAGCCGGGTCCAACGACTTAACGAGCTTTCCGAGGCACGAAGGAGTCACCTATCCACGGACCAACCGCGGCAAACGTAGCGATAGATCCCTGCGGTTCTTACTTACCTACAGACCTCTCCTGTTTAATAATAATAATAAAACATTTATTTTCAGGTTACAATGACCCATAGACATATACCTTACAAACTAACATACATACGTATTATACAAAACAAATAACAACCACACAAAACTAACAACAACAACAACTAACTGAATAACATCCATTGTATATTTGCAGTGATGGCACACTGCATGGCAGAATGTGTCCTTGCAAAAATATATAAAACATATTTTGTACCCACCAAGTTTTAAGCAAACAAGCAAATCTATATATATAAAATTCAAAGTCCTGAGTGACTGACTGACTGATAATATCAACGCATAGCCTAAACCGCTGGTCTTAGATACATGAAATTTGGAAGGTGTGTTCTTTGTGAAGATTAGGTATCCACTAAGAAAGGGTTTTTTGAAATTCTATCCCTAAGATGTTTTAACGCGGACGAAGTCGCGGGTAGAAGCTAGTTAGTATCAATTTCATTAGATTATCAAGTAAATGTTATTTCTAATATTGGTTGTCAATGAGCACAATTTACAAAAGACAACACTTGAAAACTGCCTAACAATACGTTTTCCTAATAATCTAAATCAGTAACAATTACTGATAACCACCTCCTTCAAAATTATTCCGTTTCAGACAATTTCTTAACCGCAGTAATGACAAAATCGACCACATTAGGTTCACGCCACATACAAAACGTAAGGTTACCAAAAAGAATTATCTTTCAAATACTAAAACTAGCAATAAAGAAAACCAGTTAATAAGGTAATGTCACGAACCTACGATAGACGGAAAATGTAGGAAGATTATGATAATTACGTAGAAGGGACATGTGACATGCGATACTATTTTTGTTTTAATACATGATTAATTAGTTATTTACTATGTGCCTCGGCTGCCTCGTTGGTGTAGTGGTCACAATCGCTGCTTCTGAGCAGGAGGTCCTGGTTTCAATTTCCGAATAACGGGAAGTGTTATTGGATTTTTCCTTCTGGAATTTCTCAGTAACAACCCGGAGTATGAATTTGTTGCGGATTGATTGTAATAAGCTCGCCTCCTGTTCCCTGGGACTCAAACATAGCTAGCAAAATATGAGTATACTATAAATACACCGCTGCGTGATGCAATTTATTTTTACGCCCGCGTGGAGGTCAATAATTCATTTTTGTTTTAATACATGATTAATTAGTTATTTACTATGTGCCTCGGCTGCCTCGTTGGTGTAGTGGTCGCAATCGCTGCTTCTGAGCAGGAGGTCCTGGTTTCAATTTCCGAATAACGGGAAGTGTTATTGGATTTTTCCTTCTAGAATTTCTCAGTAACAACGCGGAGTATGAATTTGTTGCGGATTGATTGTAATAAGCTCGCCTCCTGTTCCCTGGGACTCAAACATAGCTAGCAAAATATGAGTATACTATAAATACACCGCTGCGTGATGCAATTTATTTTTACGCCCGCGTGGAGGTCAATAATTCATTTTTGTTTGAATACATGATTAATTAGTTATTTACTATGTGCCTCGGCTGCCTCGCTGGTGTAGTGGTCGCAATCGCTGCTTCTGAGCAGGAGGTCCTGGTTTCAATTTCCGAATAACGGGAAGTGTTATTGGATTTTTCCTTCTGGAATTTCTCAGTAACAACCCGGAGTATGAATTTGTTGCGGATTGATTGTAATAAGCTCGCCTCCTGTTCCCTGGGACTCAAACATAGCTAGCAAAATATGAGTATACTATAAATACACCGCTGCGTGATGCAATTTATTTTTACGCCCGCGTGGAGGTCAATAATTCATTTTTGTTTTAATACATGATTAATTAGTTATTTACTATGTGCCTCGGCTGCCTCGTTGGTGTAGTGGTCGCAATCGCTGCTTCTGAGCAGGAGGTCCTGGTTTCAATTTCCGAATAACGGGAAGTGTTATTGGATTTTTCCTTCTAGAATTTCTCAGTAACAACGCGGAGTATGAATTTGTTGCGGATTGATTGTAATAAGCTCGCCTCCTGTTCCCTGGGACTCAAACATAGCTAGCAAAATATGAGTATACTATAAATACACCGCTGCGTGATGCAATTTATTTTTACGCCCGCGTGGAGGTCAATAATTCATTTTTGTTTGAATACATGATTAATTAGTTATTTACTATGTGCCTCGGCTGCCTCGTTGGTGTAGTGGTCGCAATCGCTGCTTCTGAGCAGGAGGTCCTGGTTTCAATTTCCGAATAACGGGAAGTGTTATTGGATTTTTCCTTCTGGAATTTCTCAGTAACAACCCGGAGTATGAATTTGTTGCGGATTGATTGTAATAAGCTCGCCTCCTGTTCCCTGGGACTCAAACATAGCTAGCAAAATATGAGTATACTATAAATACACCGCTGCGTGATGCAATTTATTTTTACGCCCGCGTGGAGGTCAATAATTCATTTTTGTTTGAATACATGATTAATTAGTTATTTACTATATGCCTCGGCTGCCTCGTTGGTGTAGTGGTCGCAATCGCTGCTTCTGAGCAGGAGGTCCTGGTTTCAATTTCCGAATAACGGGAAGTGTTATTGGATTTTTCCTTCTAGAATTTCTCAGTAACAACGCGGAGTATGAATTTGTTGCGGATTGATTGTAATAAGCTCGCCTCCTGTTCCCTGGGACTCAAACATAGCTAGCAAAATATGAGTATACTATAAATACACCGCTGCGTGATGCAATTTATTTTTACGCCCGCGTGGAGGTCAATAATTCATTTTTGTTTGAATACATGATTAATTAGTTATTTACTATGTGCCTCGGCTGCCTCGTTGGTGTAGTGGTCGCAATCGCTGCTTCTGAGCAGGAGGTCCTGGTTTCAATTTCCGAATAACGGGAAGTGTTATTGGATTTTTCCTTCTGGAATTTCTCAGTAACAACCCGGAGTATGAATTTGTTGCGGATTGATTGTAATAAGCTCGCCTCCTGTTCCCTGGGACTCAAACATAGCTAGCAAAATATGAGTATACTATAAATACACCGCTGCGTGATGCAATTTATTTTTACGCCCGCGTGGAGGTCAATAATTCATTTTTGTTTTAATACATGATTAATTAGTTATTTACTATGTGCCTCGGCTGCCTCGTTGGTGTAGTGGTCGCAATCGCTGCTTCTGAGCAGGAGGTCCTGGTTTCAATTTCCGAATAACGGGAAGTGTTATTGGATTTTTCCTTCTAGAATTTCTCAGTAACAACGCGGAGTATGAATTTGTTGCGGATTGATTGTAATAAGCTCGCCTCCTGTTCCCTGGGACTCAAACATAGCTAGCAAAATATGAGTATACTATAAATACACCGCTGCGTGATGCAATTTATTTTTACGCCCGCGTGGAGGTCAATAATTCATTTTTGTTTGAATACATGATTAATTAGTTATTTACTATGTGCCTCGGCTGCCTCGTTGGTGTAGTGGTCGCAATCGCTGCTTCTGAGCAGGAGGTCCTGGTTTCAATTTCCGAATAACGGGAAGTGTTATTGGATTTTTCCTTCTGGAATTTCTCAGTAACAACCCGGAGTATGAATTTGTTGCGGATTGATTGTAATAAGCTCGCCTCCTGTTCCCTGGGACTCAAACATAGCTAGCAAAATATGAGTATACTATAAATACACCGCTGCGTGATGCAATTTATTTTTACGCCCGCGTGGAGGTCAATAATTCATTTTTGTTTGAATACATGATTAATTAGTTATTTACTATATGCCTCGGCTGCCTCGTTGGTGTAGTGGTCGCAATCGCTGCTTCTGAGCAGGAGGTCCTGGTTTCAATTTCCGAATAACGGGAAGTGTTATTGGATTTTTCCTTCTAGAATTTCTCAGTAACAACGCGGAGTATGAATTTGTTGCGGATTGATTGTAATAAGCTCGCCTCCTGTTCCCTGGGACTCAAACATAGCTAGCAAAATATGAGTATACTATAAATACACCGCTGCGTGATGCAATTTATTTTTACGCCCGCGTGGAGGTCAATAATTCATCATCATCATAAATTCAGTCGAAAGACGTCCACTGCTAGACATTTGTCTCCCTCAACTTAATGGCGGGTTTGCCATTATAGCCACACTTGCCAGGAGGGTTGGCAATCGCAGTGCGCTAGTAAAATGCATACAGAACGCTGCTGCCCATTCTCTAGTAAGTCCCTTAGTCGCCTCTTACGACACACACGGAAAGAAATGGGATGGTGCTATTCTTTACGTCCATCACCACAGGGATCATTAAAAATCTATGCCATAACCCAGGTCAAGGTTTACGTGTGTGCTTAATTTCTTAGAATGTTAATACTTACCTATTTCTGCAGCCACGTAAGCTATCTTTCAGTTTAAAAGCCCGATTGCTGATGTCAAAGAACTCAGACGTAAAAAAAAAAAAAAAAAACAAAAATCAAAAGTCATTTATTCAAACTAGGCTGAGAGTCAGCACTTTTTGAACGTCAAAGTTACAAAAGACAGTCCCCCCAAAACGCCCACCCTTCGACACTTCCTAGTGCTGTAGCTGGGAAGAAGAAGTGGCGGAACAAACTCCCCAGCAGCACAGCTGTCTGTTAAGTTAGAAGAACTTGATTCTATACAATATTGTGTAAGTAATTAATATTATAAAACAAAACATACATTATTCGCCATATGTCAGCGAGCACACGCCAATATACCAACAAAAAAAAAAAAATTGAATACTAAAGTCAAGCTGAAATAATGAAACAAAAACGTAAACAAAACTTAAAAACTAAATAAAGCCTCCAGGCATAAAAGGCGTGCCCGCTTACATGTTCAATGATGCAAAATGATCCATATGTTGATGCATATAGCTAAGTTGAAGTTACAATAGTTAAACTAGCACCTCCGGAGTAGAATAAAATAACAGTTAATACAAATAACAATAACAAAAACCATGGTCAGCAAGACGACCAGTCACCACAAGCAGCACCCGTTCACGAGCATAACGCAAAGGTCAGCCATTACCCCCCTCGCCATATTTGAGGGAAGGTGGTAACCCGACCCCCAACGCTACCGCAAGCAGTGACATCTAAGGGAGCATGACGAACTTCCTGCCGGTTTGTCAGGCAAGAATATTATGAACAGCTGACGAGGTCGCTAGCTAACTACATGTTGCAATACAACTCATTTAAAATCATTGTAATGAGTAGATTATGTCCACAATAAATGAAATTAAAAGAAAATAAAAATAAATAAATAAATTAACAAAATCTGTTAAATAAAAAAATAAATAAAAACAATTATATGAACTACCCATATAAACTGTCAGTAGGAAAGCTAATTCTGGATTGAAAGAACATAAACATTGTCTTGAGTTTGTCTTGAGTTAATCACAGCGACCAACTATTCTTATCGTTTAAGTAGTCGTTGATAGAATAGTATGCCTTTGAACAAAGGTTGGATTTTACTTTAGCTTTAAACTCATTAAACTGCAAATCTAGTAAAGCAGAGGGAAGCTTGTTATAAAAGGTAATACCAAGACCAACAAAAGAATTATGAACCTTATGAAGCCGGTGAAAGGGAGCACGTAGTTTGTCCTTATTTCTAGTATTAATATTATGAATATCACTGTTTTTAGTGTACAGGTGTATATTTTGCCTAATATATAAGATGTTGGCGAAGATGAATTGTGATGCCACCGTAAGAATACCAATATCTTTAAACAAATCTCTCAGAGAAACTCTAGCACCTAGTTGGTAAATCGCTCGAACAGCTCGTTTTTGAAGAACAAAAATATTTTGAATGTCCGCGGCTTTGCCCCACAGCAGAATGCCGTAGGACATTATGCTATGAAAATAACTAAAATAGACTAATCGAGCTGTATCAACGTCCGTATACTGTCTAACTTTCCTTACTGCGTAGGCGGCCGAACTGAGCCTTCCCGCTAGGCTTGATATATGTGATTCCCATTGAAGTTTGGCGTCTACTGTTATGCCCAGAAAAACCGCCGAGTGTACAGTTTCAAGCACCTCATTGTCTAAAACGACATTGGGTCCCAGATTCCTAACATTCGGTAAGGCGAACTTTATACATTTCGTTTTCTTAGCATTGAGAACTAGGTTATTTGTGGTAAACCATTCCGTAGCCATTGAGAGCGCACTATTTACGTCGTCAAAATCTTGTCTATTTCTGTCTACTTTAAAGATAAGTGAGGTATCATCAGCAAATAGTATAATGTCACAGATATTCTTTAAATAAAATGGTAAGTCATTAATATACACTAAGAATAAGAATGGACCCAGTATTGATCCTTGAGGTACACCTAACTGAACTAGTAGCCCGGAAGATTTTACACCATTGACATCTACACATTGGTGCCTATTTTGCAAATAAGAACTTATGACACTGAGAGCTTCGTTTTGAACACCGTAATGACGTAGTTTACGCAAAAGTGTGTCATGGTGAACGCAATCAAAAGCTTTGGAGAGATCACAGAAAACTCCGATAGCATTTTGCGAGTTCTCCCATGCGTTGAAAATATGTTTCAGCAGAGCAACACCCGCATCTGTTGTCGAACGACCTTTTGTAAAGCCATATTGCTCATTATGAAGGAGGCCATTTAAATTAAAATGTCTTAGCAACTGCTTGAGTATTAACTTTTCAAATATTTTACTAAATGCAGGTAAGATAGAAATGGGCCTAAAATTGCCAACGTTATTTTTATTACCTGTTTTAAATAATGGTATGACTTTACTGCTCTTCATGAGGTCAGGAAAATATCCCAAATCAACACATTTATTAAAAGTTACAGCCAGATAGGGGGCTACGATATCTATTATATTACTTAACAGTTTAACAGAGATGCCCCAGTAATCACCAGTGTTTTTTGACTTGAGTGTGTTAAAAATATTAATCACATCACGAGGCGTTACATGTTCGAAACTAAATAAGCGACTACATCCGGGCACACTACTATGCAAAAGGTTTTCAGCTTTAGACGGGGACGAATTTAAAGAGCAGGTCGTAGTTATAGGTATGTTGGCAAAAAACTCATTAAATGCCTCAGCTATGTCGGCTGCTTTATTAACCAATTTGTTGTTAATCATAATCTCTAGTTGTTTTTCCTGTTTAACCGGTTTACCCGTTTCATTATTAATAATTTTCCAAGTGGTTTTTATTTTATTATTGGATTTTTTTATGGTATCGCTTAAAAACTTTGATTTAGCTAAAGCGCAGATCTTTTTAAATAATTTTGAATAATTACTGACATACTCTAGAAAAGGAGTATCAAATCTGTATTTTTTCAAACCATATAACTCGTATAGTCTTGCTCTACTTTTATAAATTCCTGGAGTAGCCCATTGGTTGAAGCTAACGGAAGTGCTATTAATGTCAATAGTTTTGGTCTTGAAAGTAGATTCGTATTCTTTTTGCACAATATCAAAAAGGGCTTCATAGATTTCATTAGGATTCTCGCGTTCTACTATAGATGGTGTAATCCTATGAGCTATATTATTTTTAAATTTATTACAACGACTAGCTGTATAAGGCCTGCATTCTATTTTATGCGGCTTTTTAAGTAGTGGCAAAGGGAAGCTGGCTAATAATCCACAGTGGTCAGACGTTAAGTCACTTAAAACTAACTTATTTTTCGCATCACAATCACTAAATATATTATCAAGACAAGTCGACGAAGAAGCCGTGATCCTAGTTGGTTCAAGGAACAAGTTTATTAAATTAAAAGACCTAAACAGATTGAGCAGTCTAATACTTAATGGAGTAACATCTAAAATATTAATATTAAAATCTCCACATAAAATTATACATTTATTAATTGATTTTAATTTATTGAGTGAATCCTCCATTACCGATTCAAAACGAATAAAATCCCCAGAGGGGGGCCGATAAACGCATATTATGACGTAACGCTCCAATTCAACGCAAGACAACTCAATAACGCGCTCAATGGAAAGATTAACTAGATCTAACCGTTGTTTACATTTCAACTTGTTCGAAACAAGAACTAATGATCCTCCGCGAATAGCACTTTTCCTCACAAATGCACTTTGCACAGTAAAAAAATCATCGTACATAGAAGCACAGTTCATATGGCCGGGTTGAAGACAAACTTAAGGCGACCCAAACAGCCGCTTGGGCAGCGCTGCAGTCGCACTGCGGTGCGGGGTGCGGGCCGGCATCTAAGCGAGAACATGACATGGGACATGTCCCCAGTAGAATCGGCACAAATAATCCTGAAGAACTGTGCTTCTATGTACGTTTGAGTTCTTTGCTGATGTGTAGTACCTACATATGCAAGAGACATTTCAGCTCTCTCTACGAGATGTCAACGCACTTGTGATGTCCGAATGCTATTGTAATTGTCTGTTACTTGGCAGTGACATAGCATCCGTACACCAATTGCATAACATGCTTTCTTTCACAATCTGAAAGATTTTGAAGGAAAATCCATATTCATTGCCTAATATGCTTCAAAAATTCGTCTACTCGATAACGTAAAAATAACGCTAGGAATATTGTTGAAATTTCAAATGAAAGACATAGCAATTGTTAGTGTGTTACACAACAACCCTGCTTGTCTATTGACATAGCATTATCAGACTATGATGTTCCCACTGCTGGGACACTGGCTTCATCTCTGTGAGAGAGAGTGGGCTCAACCACGTAGGCCCAGTGCGGGTTGGCAGATATCACATGTCTTGGATTTTTGGTTCTAGGACATGTCGGTTTACTCACGATGTTTGCCTACACCGTTTTGAGAGCTGTGGTGATAAAATATGTAATTAAAACAAAGTAAATGGTTCTGGATTCAAACTTAGGACCTACAGCTGGTAAATAAGTTGCGGCCGTTATAACTGGGCCACGTCTGTTCTATTGACCTATACAACCGGTATAATTGTTACTTAAAAAGGTAATATAGGTATCGCAAATAAATGATTACTCTGTCTTATCTGCCACAAAGTTCCATAGTCTTTGCCCTCATAACGTTAGTTTTATTTTTGCTTTATTGGCGTTTCCATACAATATAGTGGTGCACCGTTATGGTAGCGTGAGCCGGCACTATTTGTTAGACTACGGACATCGGACTACCGCAAATAACTTGAAACGAAGATTCATTGCGTTTTAAATTGATAAGCAATAAACTTGTGCAGTATTTTTATTATTTTCTGATATAGGTATTCAACTTCTGGTTGTAGTTAAAACAATGTTCGAAAAACTTTTTAACGAAAAATTAAACCGCCGAAAAAACTGAAAAGCATAAAATAATAAACCTTAAAATGTTGAATCAGCGCTTTAAGTGATCTTTGTTCATTGATTTTCAGTGCCAACTCAAATTTTTAAGGTTTATTATTTTATGCTATTCAGTTTTTTCGGCGGTTTAATTTTTTGTTAAAAAGTTTTTATTTTATAATTTTTTTGTGACTTTAATGTACTAATAATACTTGGCTAGGTATACCCTATCCAACAAAAAAAGAATTAACAAAATCGGACTACTCTGTATAAAGTTATGCGTGGTTATACATTACAATCAGTGAGTGAACAATCAATCATCCCCTGTTTTCCGACCCTTAGGGTTCGATTTTGTTTTCCAAATTTATATGAGACCACCTTGGGAGTATACCCTTTCCAATAAATGAAGAATTGTCACAATCGGACCACTATGTAGGAAGTTATGCGTGGTAATACATAAAAAAAATATATATATACGCGTCAAATTGAGAACCTCCTCCGTTTTCTTCCTGTAAATTAGTTTCCACACATTATTTGGAAAAATCTCTTTCATATGATGCAACTGACAACATTGGGGAATCTTCAAACTTAACTAATCCAAATACTCACTCACACCCTTAATCACACTCAACCTCACTCATATACCACCTTACACACACATTCTCACTCACGCTACCTCATAACTCGACGTACACACTTTGCCGCTTTTTTATATTTTTATTTTTGCATGTTTACGATCTTTATTTCAGCTAAACTATACCTGTCATAGTTAAGTCTGGATAAATGTATTTCATATATTAAGACAGGCGTTGATAGCTGCTGTGCTGCGTTTTTTTACTTTTGTAGCTATCATCGTTTCCACTGTAATTTATGTCATTTTGTTTTCATTAGAAAATAAAAAAAAACTTTTGCTTAATTTTACATTTAATTTCATCGGTAAAATTGAAACAATATGAGTACGAAATTCAGTTAATCTAAGAATCCTGACCGCTTAATAAGTTGCGCCGTGTAGTTTTGCTAAGAAATTACTGAAATCAACGACAGATCGGATAAGCTTGACTCGGCTGGTGAGAGGACTTCTAGGAAAGCGTCGCTTCGATGGTTGCATGGTGGCCGTCTTCCAATGACAGGTGATGTCAGGGGAGCCACTGTCATACCACGTCCACGTCAAACTGCTATATTTTAGAATAATCCTTAAGGTATTAAGTATTCAAACCTAATATGATAATCACTTTTGTCAAATGCTGTCCTGCGCATGCCAGTTGGCATCATGGTAATTTCGATTTATTTAAACAAAAAAATATAGTAACAAAACATCTAAAATACTAAAATATCTCTTAGAGGACTCTCGCATATTTTCGGTAATCTTTGTGGTCCTCTTAACTTGTTAATGAGTTCAAACACCGGTTTCAATTCATCTTGAGTCACTCCCTGAAACAAAACCAAATTATAATCTTCCATTTTATTACCACACTAGGTTTCTCTAGTGGCACGCAGCGCCACCCATGTGGATGAGGAAAATTTTACCCACGAGAACGTACTGCTAGAGTAAAAAGTAACTTTTATTTTAGTGTAAGTTTTAAACGTTCTGTGTGCCAAATTTCATCGACATTCATTTAGCCATGTTCGCGTAATAGGCATCCAAACGTTCACATTTATAATTATTATTAGTAGAATTTTATCTATTTGAATATTCCTAATTCAACTCAATATGTAAAGCTTCGTTCCATGCAGAGAAGGTCACATTTGACTGAATTCTGACTGTCGATTACAGACTTAGTGTTGTAAATGAAAGAAATATGAGGCAGTAGATTAGCGGATAAAATATGTTTGTTTAAAAGGGGCCATCTCTGGAACTTCCAGTAGGATTTGGAACATTCCTAAATTGCATTTGATAGCCTAATTCTTGAGTGAGGTTATAGAATATTTGATATAATATTTCGACCGTTAAAGGCTGTACAACAAGAAAAAAATCGGATTAAGCTCGGCCGAAATTTCACGCGGACATAGTTGCGGGCAGAAGCTAGTGATGGATATTCATAAAATAATAAGTAAATACTTTTAACCAAATAATAGGCCACTCAGAAAGTATTGCGAATAAAAGTTTTTTTGTATGAGAGACTGGCCAGTTATAAACTACAATATTATAAAAATAATTATTATTTATAAGTCAAAATAGGTACGTTCCAATTTCAAAATTTCCCTCCACATTTTTTGCGAGCTAATTAAATCATCGTGTCTCATTGGAAAATGGATTTGCGCCGGGAACATTTTCGCGCTATGATTTTTTTACGATTTCAAGTGTCGCCTGAAACCGGACGAATCATACAATGGACTTCAAATTGCATTCATGGATGAAGGCCCTTCCAAGGCAACTGTGTATCGTTGGTATAACGAATTCAAACGTGGTCGACTAACTTTGGGGGATGAAGGAAGAAGTGGTCGCCCTTTGACGGCTGTTACGGAGGAAAACGTGCTAGCAGTGAAAAATTTAATCCAAGACAATAGGCGAATTACGTATCAGGAGATTCAAAACATACTGCAGATTGGATCGGGAAGGGATACAATTTTCGCCGCCGGAAGATGCGCTGTCAGCGTTCGAGCAGGCTATAAACGATGTGTCTGCGGCGGACTGGAAAAAGTGTTTTGAAAATTGGTTCAGACGCATGAAACTTTGCATAGAGATTTTGAAAAGATTTAATAAAAAAATGTTTACCCATAGAACACTTCTTTTTATTTTCGCAAAACTTTCTGAGTGTCCCACTTAAATGTCAAATCTTACCAAGATACTTGACACAAGAAAATTACCTGTTCCCGCCGGTAGATGACGACAGCGATCATTCTTCCCCACAGCATTTGCATCAGGAATGGCTCGGAACCTTTTACTTGTAACAGATGCAGCTGCATCATCGCATCATGTTTCACGGCTTTGTCTGTAACAATATTATTGACATTAGTAAGACCTTTATAAAAATGGAACACTAGTAGAGCTCCTGCAGAAGCTTCTAGCTATAAAGATATTGAAGAGCTTCTAGCAGTAAGGACATGGAAGAGTTTCTTGCTTTAAGGATGTAGAAGAGCGTCGAGCTTTAAGTATATGGAAGGACTTCTAGGTCCACGGATACAAAAGAACTACGATAAAGCTCTAAGGATACGGAATATCTTCTATTTTTAAGCATAATGGAAGAGTTCTAAGTTTTATGAGATGTAAATTTAATTCCTCAATGATATTTTAATTATGTGGGTAGAAAATGAAAAATCGATAGCATTGCTGTTGCAGTCCGTAACAGACGATGACGCATTTTTATTTGATATTTCATTCCAAACCTTTCCAAAAGCATGGTAACGTGTTATTCATTAACAACTTGACAATCGATTATCTTCAATCAATAAATATGTTGATTTGATTCTTTCCATTTGATAATTTCTCTATCTTGATATTAATCTCATTGTACATTACTGATGTGCATATTTAATAGTAATCAAAAGATGGACTCACGTATATCATTTTTGCCAATATCCAATGAGATGACTTGTTGGAAGCATCCGTTCACTCCTTCAATAGACTTGGACCAGACATCGAAAGGGTTCTCAGTGTGGTACCGCTGTCGTACAATGATGCCCTCAGTGTCTTTTGGCAATAGCTTTTTTGGTGACGATATTGTTTTGTTTATTAGCCATCTTAGACTACCCTGTGAAAAAAATTCTCAAATTATTACATTTCCTCGACGTCAACCTCGACTGCTTCGTTGGCATAGTGGTCGCAAGCGGTACTACCGAGCATGAGGCCTTTTTTTTTGTGGGTGGTAAATCATCAAATGACGTCTCCCGCTCCGGGTGGAGCGGAACGGTGTATCAGACTTTTACTGACTAAAACCCACACGCGTTCCTTCAGTTGCCTATATGGCAGGGCCACGGTATTTCTTTCGAACAAATCTCGCGACCCTAGCAGGCATCGGCCCTCGCGAATCCCTTCAATTTGTGCTGACATCTCTTAGAGACGCACGTGGAACACAACGCGCCGTCAGCTATCCATTGCTCGCTGCCCGCAATCCCGCGCCTACTGTGGCTGGGAGTCCAGGAGTCACTCCCGATGCATGAGGCCCTGGATTTGATTTCCAGATCAGGCAGTGTTTTTGAGTTTTTTATCTAGAATTTCTCTTGCACCCTATAGCATGGGACAAACATAACTGGCGAAAAATATTACGGTTGGACAGAGATGTACTATAGGTAGGTACACCTCAATCTACTGCCCAATCCTACGTAGAAACAAAGATTAGTATAGTATTTGGACTTAATTAAATATACCTTAATACAGTTATATACTTAAGAACTAAGACACAAATAATGTAAGTGAGTGATAAAATAAAATTGGGTTATTTAACTGACGTCCAAGTATGTGCTGGACTTTGAAGGCTTTGATCCTATAATTAATTCAAGAAAAAATATTAAAAACTCTTACCCCATCAATCTCACTAATCTCCACCTTATAACAGGTCACCTGCTTCTCAGGAAACAAATTTTCAGGTATGATGGCCACCACATGCCAATCACCCATCACATCCATCAAATTAAATTTGGCCTGAAAGTTATCACACTTGGTACTGTTATCAATACCTTCTGAATTCACCAGGGTTATAACGAGTAAGATTATAAAAGGTGTCATGTTTGAATGAGGTTGAAGACCGAAGTGGGTTTATAGAGTGAATTTTGTGAGTAAGTTAGTTTGTCTGTGGTGATGAGTTTGGAACTAATAGAAAGGACAAGAATCATAACCTTTTATCTACAAATGGCAGTAGCATTAATAAGAGCAGCAATTATCTCTGGTAACCTCGTTAACTCCTGCTAGATATAGGCGTCCTACAATTTGTTATGCCATATTTTTTAAGGTCTTTGAGTTTCATCCAGGTTTTTCCCTTCTCTGATCTTTTTCAACAGTCTTCTGCATGAAATTACAACATTTAAAGTTGGTCATGGCATTCAAAATGGCTTCAAACCTTCTCGGTTTTTTTGAATTATTACTCTCAAAATTCTTTTGAAATCTTTGTGGGTGAGATTTTGTTAATCGCTTGAATTTAAAACACTGTTTGACACATCTTGTTTCAAATGATTCGGAATTTATTGTCCATTCTAAACACTTCCAAGCACATAGAGATGAAGTATGATAAAAGTTTACGTGGGCGATCATTTTACGTGCAAATAATTGGATAATATCTTAATGTCTGCTAGTCTGGCGTGTGACGCATTTTAAAACAATTATTCAATTTGTGTGGCACGGGATATATGGTAGTCAGTCCAGCGACCTAATTTTATGAGTTCATTCACAAGATTCTAAGAAACTCTAGCGAGTAATTTGTAATAAGTCTTGGGACTTACGTAATTTTTGGCTTTTAAGGATTGTGTCAGTATATGTATGGCATTTGGTACCCACTTTAATATCTCATTAGAAAGGTATAAACAATTAGAACATTATTCCAAAAGCCCTTGTCTTGATTATTTTTTCGATCGGAGAAATAAAGGATGGATTTTTGAAAGATTTGTAACTGAAATTTATAGCAAATTCTATTCAATTCAAAAAGACCTATCTGGCAATGTATTACATATTGCTGGTGGACCAAAATGGCATATCCGAATTCTTTTAAAAATCATAATTCAGATTTTGATGTATTGGAGTTTTCTAAATCAAATAATAATTGTATCCCATTAAAGATCAGCATTACTTGCTTAAAAAAAAATGAATTCTTCGAATAAATGAGAAACTCATTTCCTATAAGAATATTTACAACACATACTAAAAAGTACAAAGACTGAAAAGGACAAAAGAACACATCCCAATAATAAAAACGAAGCTTTAGAATTTTCTTTTAAACCGCCATTTTCCCATTCAAAAACATCTCAAGAATTATCTGTGTTCCCATACAAAAACACGGTCATTGTTTAAAAAGTCAAAACCGACATAGATTTACTTGAACAAAGGCAGTAAAAACGGTTTATAGACTTGTTATTGCTATCCCGACGGACAGTGGGAGTGGTGCAAGTTGTGGTGTTATAGTGATTTTGGGTTTAATTCTCTTTATGGTAAGGTTTAGCTTTAATCAAGTCCGTCTATCCCAGTGCACTGCTGGGATCAAAGCCCTGTCTTAGCTTGAATTTTGTGAAATAGTTTGTGACATGTGAATCTCAAAAGAAGTCAAAATATGATCTCATCAGCATAGCCTTATTTTTTATTATTTGCGGTCGGCTTCCAGTTTGCAGATGCAGGTGAATACCAGTATTTTATCGCTTATTTGACCTCCACAACCCAGTTACTGGGTAATACAATACTCCTTGGTAACGGCTGGTTGTCAGACTTTTGGGGGTGTAATTTTGTTAGTTAATGCAGTAGGTTACTACTATTTTTTTATCGGTATCATTAGTTAATAATAGTTGAAGGCATGAACATTATATAACAGAAAGTATTTTAACTTCGAAAAGATGTTTTTTTTTAAATTTAGATAAAAACATTGATAGTGTTATATTTAAACCTGCTAGTGTTATTTGTAAACTATTAATCTTTAAATATTACTAATCGCTTATGCCTTACACCATATTCAAAAGACTGAATCGGTGGAAACAGATTTTAATGTATCCTATGAAAATCTTCATTCAAAAGCTCTTTCCCTTTGAATTTTAATATAAATCTCGAATTGGGAGTTTATTAGCGTTGGACGAATACCAATAAATGTGAAAATTATGTATTCTTTCGTTCAATAGATATTTATGAGAGATTCTTACGATTATTTACATACTGATGTATCATCGCCGAATTAAGTGCAAAAGCTGGTCCTTTTTTATAAAATGAAAATTGCTTATTATTTACCAATTGACCAATTGTATGAACCTTAAAGAGGCAAAAGGAGTGTGTAGAGATTGTAGCAGGTGGCGTTCCGTGGTTTCTGCCTACCCCCATGGGAAAAAGGCGTGATTGTATGTATGTATGTGAAAATTGCTTTTCTTAGTTACTTATCTTGTCCTTTCCCATAACTGTTTCAAGAGGCAAATAATACCTTGAGCAAATACACAAATATTTACAATACACGTAATTACAAATGTCGTAAAGGATGGAAGAAAGGATTTAATTTGAAATTTCCGTCAACGAATTTGTAATAAATAAATTAAATACCATGTCAATAATTTTCAAACAAATATTTTGGAAGTTATTACCCTTGCAAATGCAATCAGGGAATACCCTTGCAAATGCAATCAGGGAAATTTCATGGCAAACAATTCTACTCTACTATACTTATGTGCAGAATTTAAAAATTCAGTCTTAAAATGAAAATATTTACAAGTAGGTAGGCATATATAATAAAATCATAAAGCATCAAAAAATCGTCGGAAAGTGTGCAAAAGGTTGGCAGTATTATCACGTATGGCAATGCTGAATCTTTGGCCAAAACATAGGTAAGCCCTTTGGTCACATGAAGAGTTGACCAACCGGTTGCTAATGTCTCGAAAAACTAAGTGGGTAGACGGACCCCAAAGCCCTAGAGTTTCAAACTCAAACGACTCAAAAATACATGTTCCAAATAGGTAGAAATATTTGCGCCATTAGTTGTTTTCCACACCATGTAATTAAAATCTACATACTCTACTACAATCTGTTGTTAAAGGGGCATCTGCCGGAGTCACGTGATTGTTCGAAAGAGATACCGTGGCCCCGGCACATGGGCAACTGAAGGAACATGGGTGGGTTTTAGTCAGTAAAAGTCTGACACGCCCTCCCGCTCCGGCCAGAGCGGGAGAAGTCATTTGATGATTTCTCATCCGAAAAAAAAAAGGGGGCATGGCTAAGCTAAGTAACAACGATGAGTAACTATTCTAGACTATAGTCCTACTAATGTTATAAATGTGAAAGTTTGTGAGTATGGATTTATGTTTGTTACTCTTTCACAAAAAAACTACTGATTGGATTAAGGTGTTTGGCACACAGATAGTTTATAACCTGGATTAACACGTAGGGTACTTTTTATCCCGGTAGTACGTCCCGGCGGGATTATTTCAAACCTCCACGCGGGCGAAGCCGCTGGCAAAAGCTAGTTACCTATACTTCTGATTACCCACATGAAGATTTTAAAATAACTATATCGTAAAGGATTTGTTCCCTCTATGACACATCATTTTAAAACTCCTCTTTCAGGATTTATTATCCAATGTAATCCTTAACCCAAACGACCTTATAATTTTTAGCATCTAAAACAAAAATGTCAGTAATTAATCTTACCCTTTCACGAGCTGTTAGTCTCGTCGGTAAAGGAATTGAAAGTTTGCGACTCATTAACTACGAATATTTCATCAAGTACCTAGGAATAGGGTTATCCGTCAACATTTTCGGGTTAATGTCAAAAAGGAAGGTTGAATGCTTTTTATTATTTACCAGTTTTGATAAATTGCAGTATCGTAGAATATATTCATTGTGACCTTATTGGTGATGTTCTTCGGAAAGTACCAATGACAAGTGGGTGACACAAGCGGTGAAATTATTCAGGCAAATTGTGAACAAGCGTGACAAGATGTGTCTAGAATGGAAGGAATTTCTTGTTTCTAACTCAGCCAATCGCAGTACAGTGGAGTAGCCAGCAGTGGCTGGACAGAGGCCTCTCGTAGGCTGTGCCTAACGATCCTGTCCTATGCCTTTTAACTTTTTCAGGCCTTTTTTAAGTTCGTCAGTCTGTCTAACTGAGGTGCATCCAACACTACGCTTAGTGATATAAATGTCCAGGCCAGCGGTGTAATATTGCGAAACACACAAACTATAAGAATGGCTTTTTACCGACTTCAAAAAAAGGAGGAGGTTATCAATTCATCTGTATTTTTTTTTTTCATTTTTTTTTATGTTTGTTACCTCATAACTTTTGACTGGGTGGACCGATTTTAATGATTTTTTTTAATTTGAAAGCTGGTGCTTTTCAACTGGTCCCGTTCCATGTGAAAACCATATAAGTCTTAAAATTGCATTAAGTATTTGCGCAACAAATGAACGAATAACGCGATTAGATTAGTGTGGGGTATCTACCATAACTAAAAAGTTAAAAATAAAAACTTTTAACAAAAAAAAAAAACAACCGACTTCTTTAAAAAAACACTACAAAGTGAAAAATAACTTTAATTTCAGAAGTCGGTGGTAAAAAACCTTAAATACAGATCCTTAGACACCGACTTTCGAAATTAAAGTTATTTTTGACTTTGTAGTGTTATTTTTAAGGAAGTCGATTGTTTTCTTTTTTGTTAAAAGTTTTTTATTTTGACAGCTCTACATTCATTGTGCTATTTACGTTACTGAGCAGATTTTTTTTCCGAAAATTTGATGCAATGAGTTGTCCTTCAAAATTACTGGTATTTTTATTCTTAGTGTGTTACGAAATTAGGGTGCTGATTTATAAATGCAAACGAAGCAAAAAGAATATGTCGGGATCGTAGCAGGCGGCGTTTTGTAGTTTCTGTCTTCCCCAATTTCCCGAGAAGGCGTTAGTTTATATATAACTTCACACCTATTCTCTGAAAGAGGAGATCATAACATCAAGCTTTTTAGATGGAGTTAGCAAGGATGATCCACAGTTATGTTTACGTTTCATGCAATCGAGGCGCGCCTAACCGAAGACAAATCCAAACCTGGCTGCCATTGAGAAATGCCAAAAATTCATAAACACGTTTCCTAATTTGCAGAGTAATGGCGTAACACACTCACATGACAATTTGACAAGAGCCGTATCTTTAAAATGTTCAATAATATTTCATTTCGTTATTTACGTCATTGAGCCGATAAATTTGCAAACATTTTATTATGAAGCACCGCCTTAGCAATTTCCTTCACATTGTGATAATAATGTATTACTCAATTGGCTTTTAAAGAATACATAATAACAACTAAAATCCACAAATTGTTAGTAACAGATTTCGAATTTCGGTCACTAGAGTATAAGTCTTCTCACAAATTGCCTTAGTATGGCGTAGGAATTGTCAACCCAAACTTGGCACAAAACACAACAACAGCTAATTAAAACGAAACAGATCTTCAGATAACTCCTTAATTACCATAGCCATTAAAAATATAAAAGAAACAATATAAATCGAGACGGCACACCGAAATAAAACTCTATAATGAAATTTCAACAATGGCAACACCATGAGAACTGCAAATCTCTCCCATTGGGCGCAAAGACAAGTTTTTTACGATTTCATAAAGCAACGAAACCGGTTTTTCATTTACACGGTTTTAGTGGTGATAAAATATAATTAAAATATTTTATACTTGCTTTATCTCGAGGTTTTTATGGTTTGTGTGCTTTTAGGAATGCTGATAGGTTAGTAGTACAGTGAGAAATAAGTATTTCCTAATTGCTAATACATAATTAGTGCTAAAAGGGTTAATGAAGAGGACAAAGTAAGAAAGAGATACCGCGGCCCGGCATATGGGTAACTGAAGGAACACGGGTGGGTTTTAGTCAGTAAAAATCTGACACGCCCTCCCGCTCCGCCCAGAGCGGGAGACGTCATTTGAAGATTACCCAACCACAAAAAAAAATAAGAGGACAGAGTAAATAGTGGTAGCCCAGTGGTAACTGCCGAGATTTACGAATTATACGTCGTAGCTTCGAATCAAGGCAGGCACTTAACTTCGGCTCCTCTCTCGATATTTTCTTTCACCTTTTTTAGAGTAGCCGGTTTCCACCCGAGGAAACCGGCATGTCCTCGAACCAAACATTCGAAGATATTATGTAACATCTACCAACACACATTGGGCCCGCATGGTGAAAGGCCGTGGGCCATAGCCCACGGCCTTTCACAAAGAGAAGGCCTGTGTAACGTCAAAGTGATTATAAGTATGGTCTTTATGTTTAAGTTTTATTAACTTTACAGACCTATTTTAAGTTTAGTAATTATCTGAAATAGTGGAGGGGCTTGTGGCTAAGTTACAACAGCCGCACGGGTCGATCGTTCAGGTTAAGCTACGCTTGCCGCGGTTGGTCCGTGGATGGGTGACCATCTTTACATACCAAGACCCTTCCGTGCCTCAGAAAGCACGTTAAACGTTACCGGCTGTCTTTCGTAGATTTTAGACAGTGATATCGGGTCGTCAAAAGCCTGAAAGTCTGACAACCAGTCTTACCAAGGAGTATCTTATTACCCAGTAACTGGGTTGTGGAGGTCAGATAGGCAGTCGCTGCATTTAAAATACTGGAACTCAAATGCATCCGGTTAGACTGGAAGCCGACCCTAAGATAGTTGGGAAAAGGTTAGGCAGATGATAAATTATTCAAAATAGTGCGTTTCTGAATACTCCACCAATGCAAATAGTTTATTGAAATCCAGTTCTTATTGTGTCCCAAGACTTATCCAAAAGATATAATCAGAAATACTCAGTTTCTCGAAATTAACAATTCTGTGAGCGTGTTTTATATTTAGCTGGAAAGCAGTAAAGTGTAGAATGCACACCGACTGCATTCATAGCCGGAATGGGAAAAAAGATAATTTTCATTTTATTTGGGTTTGTGTTTGTGATTTTTTTTGCCGTGTTGAACAGGTAGAACGTGTGCTTATGATTTAATAAGAAAGACTTTAAATATTTATTTAATTTAAAAGCAAATAATAATATAAAAAAAGTACGAGTATATAAAATTAAAGTACCATTAAACTATTGTATAAAGGCAAAAGGTTTAAAGTCTGGTAAGCCGACAAACTGACTTTTATATTCCAAATATGTATATAAAAAGGGTGTTGTTTCTTGCCGGCTATTTTCCATAGTAAATAATAAATAATAATAATATAATCGTAATAATATGAATCGTATACCTAGCTTTTTACATCTTATAAGTACCCAAGTAGGCTTATGTATTAAATTATTTTGAATTTTAATTTGAATTGAGCTTCGTAGAATCAATAAGAAATAATCTTCTACAGAAAGTTTATTTTGCAGTTAACCCAAACAAAATGTGATTATGATGTTCATTTTGGCTTTGAAATTAAATGTTTATTCATGTCAATTGCCTTAATGTTTATTTATTTAATCGTATTTAAATTAATTAAACAACAAAATTATAACCCAAATTAGGTAAAACTATTTACAAATTAAAATATAGCGTCGAAAAAATCATCCGCATCGCTGTCGACTGGCAATGTACCCAAGAGATTGGCGGCATTACCACTATAAGTAGATTTTATAATATAAGACCTTTTTACACGTCAATATTTTGTTGGTCAGTATTTTAGAAACTACATGGCGCCCCGACTTTTCCTAGCTGACTGTTCCCTGAGAAAGAATGCCGAAACAAACTCAGAGGTCATGGTCCCGATTTGGTAATTTAACCCTATCTGTACTAATATACTATATATTTATATATCTATACTAATATTATAAAGCCGAAGAGTTTGTTTGTTTGATTGAACGCGCTAATCTCAGGAACTACTAGTCCGAATTGAAAAATTATTTTTGTGTTGAGTAGCCTATTTATCGAGAAAGGCTATAGGCTATATAACATCACGCTACAATTAAGAGGAGCGGAGCAGTAATGAAAAATTTTTCAAAAACGGGGAAAATCGCACGGGTAGGCGATTCGACGCGACGGGAAGGGTCGGGGGAACAAGAAATTTAACGCGGACGAAGTCGCGGGTAGAAGCTAGCTTATGTTATAAAGCTAAAGATTTTGTTTGTTTGTTTGGTGGAACCAGGAACTGCAAGTCCGAATTAAAAAAATATTTTTGTGTTGGGTAGCCTATTTCTAGAGGAAGGCTATAAGCTATATAAAATTACGCTATAATTAATAAGACTGGAGCAGCAACGAAAAACTTGTGACTGTAGAACATAGATTTTTACAAAGCTACTCTACAGGCATTCCGGCCCAGCGATTCAAAATAGACTTAACAATAGTTCACGAACATCCAACATCCTTATTTTAAACAAGACATCAGCCAGCATCCCCCGGGAGGATGTCATCCGTCATCTACGACGCGCACTTAATTGGAAACATCCTGGAACGAATTTAAATTTGAAATTCAGTTTCGGAATCGCTTTATCTTGGTAACAATGTCGTATCTTTATCTTTTAAGATGGATTAAAGCATTTTGTAAATAAGTTGGTGATTGCATTGTAATTTAAAACTTTTGAAGTCTTGGAAAATGAGAGTGTTTTCAAAGATCCGTAGAATTTTGACTGTTTCCTATTTGTTAAAATTGATCAAGTCCGCAGATGTATTTCTTTTCTCCACACAACATAACATAACCTTACACATTCCTGTTTTCCCCTGGGAGAGGCAGAGGTAGAGGTACCATTCTTCATATTGCACTGACAAACTCGCACAGAAACTCTTTTCCCGGGTCACCTCGAACCAATCGATTTTACAATTCAGTTTTATTGCGTTGATTTTGTGTTTAACTTGCTTAGTGATCCACTGCGTTATTAACGTTGCTAAACAGCCAAATGTTTCAAACATATAATAATAATAATAATAATAATATTCCACAACTATCACACAACGCCATCTAGTCCCAAGCTAAGCAGAGCTTGTGTGATATGAAGCAATGGTTTAGCAATATTCCTCTTCAATGATTAATTACACAAAATTGGCAACTGTGGAGTTTAGTTTCATTTTCGACGTAAGCAGCTCCCTCCGTGTTGCTATCATACAAAATGAAATTACACTCTAAAGTTACCTAATCTTTTCGGTTTAAGTGCCGACGGCGCGTAGTGTTCCACGCGCGCCTCAAAGAGATGTCAGCAGTACTGACGGGGGCCTACTAGGACCGATGCCTGCCAGGATTGCGAGATTTGCTCGAAAGAGATACCGTGGCCCCGGCATATGGGAAACTGAAGGAAAAAGAAGTTTTAGTCAGTAAAAGTCTGACACACCCTCCCGCTCCGCCCAAAGCGGAATACGTCATTTGATGATTACCCACACAAAAAAGTTTTCAACTCTATTCGGTATAAGTGCAAAGTCATGATACATTTACATATTTAACCAAACAATTACTACCTAAAAGCTACAAAATCAATTACAAACAGAATACAAACCCTGCTTTCACTTACATTAAAGGTAAATTAAAAATGCGCCACTTACTTTCACCCTTTACCTAAAAGTGGGTAGTCAGGTGTGAAATTAGTAGAGAGAGTGCATCTGCCAGCACTAATTAGTAATTATTATAGTTAATTCAACCTCCTTTTAGCGGGTAGATATAGATTAATGTATCCTTTGATCCGTTTGAGGTTGGTTACACTTTTTTCTGAGGGTAATCTTGAGAAGGTGGTGTCTTTTGCAGATTGTTAATTGATTTGAGTATCTAAAGGGAATAAACCTTCCTTTTGCTTACGGGAAAGCTACAAGTTACCAACGATTTTCTCGGTAAAGAAACATAGAAAAGACTTTGGGCGCCGGGTGAGTAATATATTGTAATTATATACATATCGTCGCCTTAATTCTAATATGTCGTATCTCAATTTTGAACGAAACCGACATTTTTGTGTGCTTTGAATAAAAGCGACAAAGTACATCTTTCTCTTTCTTTACTTTGCAAAGTTTGTATGAAAAAGAGTGAGATAAAAGACTTGACGTAATGCGACGTATCTCGGATCGCTCGATCATTCTGCGAATATGCATTAACTCATTGAGTCGCCATAGTTTGTTGACATCGCGCAGGTTGCTCTGCGATTTAAGTGATGTGTGATTGTTTCTATAAGCTGCCAAGGTATGAAATCGTTTTTATTTTGTTATTTGGCATTTGTTTACTATTTTAAAACACACTTCATTTGTGGAAAACCACTTATAATATAATAATTACGAGTTTAAAAGTGCCTTTTGAGATACGACCTATTCGAATTTATATTTTATAGTTTGCCTTTGAAATACGACCTATTCACATGGATTTTTGTCATTGCTTTTAGATATCATGAAAATGGATTTGTTGCAGTCAGATGATGAGGAACAGGAAATCCTTCAAATATTAGCATAGAATGGAATAAGAAAAAACATCAGAGCCGGATACAAATTTTAGAGAACATTTTAGTATATAAACCAGACAACGAACTCCTTCATGCGATTAATATAGCAGCCGAATCTGATCCTGCCATTAAGTGCCCAAAAGAAGCGCCTTTAGAAGTTGATGAACAAGCGTCGAACTTGGGTTCATTACTTAGTGTTGCTGAAAATGGTCCTGAAATTGAATTTGAAGACACATTTTTTTGTTACCGGGATTGATGAAGGTGCCCCTAAATCGAATGCTATTATTAAAATATGCGAAGCTTCGGAAGGTGTCACTGAATTGGAAATCACGCATTTTGCTACCAATGATAGTCAAACAATTGGAGTTGTAGAATTGGATGACTCTACTGAACCGATTATAGACACAAACACGTTGGTTGTGGAATCTGGACTTGAAACAATTGACACTGAAGAACCAGAGAACAAGCCCAAACGCAGAAAACATGCTGCTTGTACAGAATAGCAAAGAAATATAACGAAAGAAAAGAGAATGCGGGGAGAGAGTTATTCAGGATATTCTAGAAAGGAAAACTGGTTACGACAGGTATACAAAGAAGTAAAAGGCAGATGGGTCCAACATGTGACTGCAACTTCTGCAAAAATAGCGCCAAGCGGTTTTGCTCCGAGTTCGGAGAGCATGACAGACAATGTATTTTTGATAAATTTTGGAAGGAGCTCGATTGGTCAGGGAAGAAAAGTTTTGTTTCTTCAATGATAGACAAGATCCCAATCAAACAAAAGACAGTTGATTCACATAAGAGACAACAAAGCTTTGTATACTATCTAAAGCTGAATGAGGAAACAAACCAAGTCTGCAAAAAAATGTTTCTGAATACTTTAGGAATCAGAGAACGCATGGTTTTTACCTGGATTTCAGAAGCAAAGTCTGGTATCTCATTAACTGAGACTACAAAGCAAAAAAGCAACAGAGGCAAAAAAAGATCTACTGAGACACCAACCTCCAGTGGAATCAGTCAAGCTGAACATCTGCTAAAGTTTTTTGAAGAAATACCTAAGCTACCCTCACATTACTGTAGAAGTACATCAACGAAACTATATCTTGAAACAGTATTCGAAAGTAAAAGCCATGTATACAGCATTTACAAAGAAAAATGCGCAAGCGATAAGGTGAAACCAATATCAGCTTGTTTTCTTTTTTAACAAGTTTGAGGAACGGAACTTAAGCATTACCAAGCCAAAGAAGGATAGGTGTGATGTTTGCTGCGGTTATGAAACCAAAAACGTGACAAAAGAGGTTTACAAAAAACATATTGAGAAGAAAAAGGCTGCAAGACTAGAAAAAGAAGCTGATAAAAAGTTGGCTATTGATGGAAAAATTACGGTACTTACTGTAGATTTACAGAGCGTGAAGGTTAGTCCCAAAGTTCAAGCTAGTGCTGTCTATTATAAGACAAAGCTTTCTTGCCATAATTTTACAGTTTACAACTTAGCAACTCACGAAGTAACCTGTTATTGGTGGCATAAATGTGAAGGCGAGCTACAAGCATCCAACTTCGCTTCTAGTCTAGTAGACTACATACAAGAGAAGGTTTATTTATTTATTTATTTATTTAAACTTCTCGCACACAAAAAAGGTACAAAGGCGGACTTAATGCCTTAGGCATTCTCTACCAGTCAAACAAGGGTGGTGAAGAGATTACATGGCAGGTGCTTTGATTGAGAGGAACAGTTATTGAAAAATACTATTAAAATACATCCTATATCAAATTATAAATAAGATGGGAAATATAAATAGACTATAAACTTATAATGCACACATACATATTTACTATAATATATACTTACATACATATATATTTATATACATATACACAGATTAAACTGAGAGAGATGAGAGAACTGAGGTTCCAACTATTCCACTAGTTATTTTTAGTGATGGATGTACAGCCCAGAATCGAAACTCTATCATGGCTAATGCTCTTCTTGACTTGGCTATGAAAGAAAACATAGTAATCACACAAAAATATTTGGAAAAGGGCCATACCCAAATGGAGTGTGAGTCAGTACATTCCGTTATTGAGATAAAACTAAAAAAAAAAACGACATAAATCTACCTCATGAGTATGTTAAGCTTACTAAAGATGCAAAGAAGAAAATTCCTAAATATGACGCAAAATACCTTTCCCATGAGTTTTTCAAAGATTTTTCAGTACTGCAACGATACACCTCCATTCGACCTGGAAGAAAACTGGTGACCCAACTGTCACCGACATCCGACAGTTGCGATATGAGCCAGATGGAAAAATTCAATTTAAACTTAATTTTTCGGATGAATTGCAAGAGTTGCCCATCAGGTGGAAGCCTGGTACCTACACAATTAATCCAATGTACACAGGAAGAATACCACTGATGCCAAGAAAATGGAAAGACCTCCAAGATCTAAATCACATTTTCCCAACAGACCTTCATTCTTTTTACGACAATTTGCCTAAGGCAACGACTGATTAAAGATTAAGGGGCGGCAGAGCGAAATCATTCAAAACAGTCATCACTGTTAAAATAATACAATCAATACTTTTGCCACAATTACCATAAACAATATGTTTTAAACACCGCAATGAATTTGTTAACCGATTATAGTTGGCAAAAACTAAAAATATTGTATAGTTTAATAAACAAAAATTCGTAAAGTTGAACAAAAATCTTAAAAAACATGCTCGGGTTTAGTTGAATTTTGATAGTAAACTGTTAATTTTTTTCACTAACTTGAATTCATATTAATTTCTTATTATCATACTACAATTTATAAATTTTACATTTTCGAAATGTCACTTATTTAATTTATTATTAATTTTTGTCTTGATTCCCACCCTGTTTTGAGTCATACGCAACGTACACGAGTCGAAAATTCAGTCGTCCATGAGAGCTCGGAGAGTGGTCACGTCGCATCGTGAAGCGACGCGCCGGTAACGATAATTCGCGATCTATTCTGTACGTATACGTTGCCGCAAAGAGTGAAATAGGGTAAGTCACATTTTTGTTTTTTTGAGTATGACTTATATTTAGTAGGCATAACTAAATTTTACTTTTTGTTGTTTTTTTTTCTGCTTCCATATTACTATAACATTTTTCTTAAATATTTATTTTAGTAATTATATGGGAAAGCGTAAGGACAGCTATTGTAAGAAAAAAGTTGGCGCTCATTTCCGTAAAAAAAGCCGTTATCATAAAATGTACGTATTTATATTTTATGATATTAGTTCCAGTTATTTTTTTTTTCTGTAACTTTCGATATGAGTGTCGTGGTTTTTGGGGGTGGCGTTTGCAAATCTGGTATTCAATTTGAAATCCAAAATGGCGGATGTAGCTTTTTCTCAAATGTTCGATATGGGTGTCATATAATGGGTTTTGGGGGGTGGCGATTGCAAATCTGACATTCATTTTAAAATTCAAGATAGCGGATTTAACTTCATCTTTTCCGTTATACTCTATATATTATATATACCACATTTACCTATGATTTTCGCATTTTTTTGTAAATTAAGCAAGGTTTCTATTACATTTGGTAATTATACATTATTTATCACAGACTGGTTTTATTATACCTACCACTTATCCATCTACCCTGCCTACCTACTTTACCGAGTAAAATTCCCGGGCGTGCAAGTAAAATTCATAATGCCAACATTTCATAGCAGTCGGATGAGTAGTAACTGATAATGTAGGTAATTTCCTATATTGTACTATATTTATACCTACATTATCCACTCTATAAACTACAAACGTTAATTTTTATATAATACAGATTATTAGATTTAATTTCTGGATTTATGTAGGTACCTACATAAAATGATCGAAATAATCAAATATGCATATTTTCAAGTCACTCAACACAACGAACCAAATTTTTAAAAATCCTAGGTTACCACCTTTTGTCGTGCAACTGCATGCGGGTTTCGTTCGAGCAAACTTGTCAATGTGTGCGTGGCGACGCACACGACTAGCGCGCTGTAGTAAATATCTATTTTCCGCGCATCTTCTACGGTCGGCGCAGTCTTAAGTAAATATTTTATATAAATAAGTGAGAGTTAAAGTTGATGTTAGCATTTTTTTTATTTAAATACCTACTAAGAATTTTATTTGTTATTGTTTTTTTAATTGTTTAATAGAAGTTTATTTTTGTTTGATACTTTTCGATGATTCTTAATTTTAATGAAAGTGCCATTATTACTAATCTAAGTGCTAAACTATATTTGTGTAGTGCTAAACAGTTTTTTGACCATCCTGAATAGTTGTCATTTCTGAGATACGCTTTATTAGAATTAAGGCGACGATATGCCAATAGTTGATCTCCGACTGTACACGCCGCCGCGGCCGTGCCGGCGAGAACTTGCCTGTTGCAGCGACAATAGCTATGACAGAGAGTACTCGCTTACAACGGTCGGTCATAGCAAATCTGTCCTTACTTGATAGAAAAATTAACACTTTCCACACGTAATTCTGCAACATTAAAACAATCACATTTTACTCTACCATTTCTTAGCCAACTGAACTTTCTACACTCAAAAATATAAATTATCATTAATTAGAAGCTACTTTTCGTGTCTGTCTATATGACCGCGTTGATATTCCAAACTTTACAACAGATTTCAAATTGGTTTTCACCATCGTTTAAAGAATTTATTCCAAAAAGTTTAAGTGTATAATAAATCAATATATAACATATTTATAATAAAGAATCTCGATGTATTGTCATGTCATAATAACTGTGCGGCAGGAATGCTGCCGTCATAACTAAGAATGCAGTAATCGCAAAATGGCGGTTACGAGATAAACACAAAAAACATATTTCATATCATCTGAGCAAGATGTTCGTATTTTATTGGTCATATAATATATCTAAAAATTCGGAAAAAAATCAAGCTTTTACAAGATAATTTTCCTTTATTTAATTTTATTAGTAAATTAAATAAAGGAAAATTATCTTGTAAAAGCTTGATTTAAGCAATTATAATACGTATTACTGCGTTTCGGTTTAGTATCAGGTCGTTTCCGAGTCACAGGATACTAAAACTAAATGCAGCACTTGCGCGTATTACTGCATTATGTCTTAGCACAAGTCGATTACTGCATTATTTTTTAGTAATTATTGCCATTATTATATGCTCGGAAATAAGTTGAAGTGTAGGTAATGTGTCTTCTCAAGGATTTATATAGGTGCATTTTAAGATTAAGGTTTTTTTAGTCTCTTAGCTACGACCTAAGTTTTTACACCGAGGAATGCAAATAAAGTATTGAGTATAAAATTTGATCTTCAAAACGCAAATGTAATTTCAATTGCGTGCTCAATTCAATTAAAAAAGATTGTAACTTTCTGAAAAAATCAGCAATTTGTTCTTTCATGTTTATGTTTCCCCTATGTTTAATTAATTCTTGACCCACTTAAATCCCTAAGTACATATTATTCAATGGCAAATAATTCACACTAGATTTTAGGTCTAATGTAAATACGTTGTCCGTGCTTTTTATATAATTAGTTTTCATATAGCAACCCAAAATCGACAAGTACATACTAGAAGCATCATCATATAATCTCTCTGACTAATATATAGTTATCTGTGATATAATTTTTCAATGCACGGGTAGTCGCTTTGAAAAATTATATTAAATTTGTTTACAATCGTCAAAATGTAGTCTTAAAAGTAAAAGTATAATTTGTTTATATCATTATTAAAAGAATGAGACAAAAATTCCGATGACATAATGCGATCACTCAAATATTGGTCTTGAAAAAACAACTGCAGTGCTCTCCATTGCTCAATTATTCTATTAACACAAGCATGAAGCGATAGCCATCTTATATCATAATGACGGGAACCGATTACTTTTCCGAATTTTTTTGTTCAAATTTCATTTTACCGAAAACTATTGACCAACGTCTTTTTTGCAATATGCATCATTTGACATATTTTTAAATCATCGAAGTATCATGTGTCATAGGTATTATTTTACCGAATTATGTTTCGCCGATTTACGAAATAACTTTTTGCTATTGGCCGAAGCCTCTTTTGAACTCTTTACATTTGGCAAATGATTTGTTTGCCATATTTTCACCAAAGTGAAACAAAATTTTAGGGAATATTATTTGGTCACAAATATATAGCCGGTTACTTGGAAGCGTTTTCAATATTAAATTAAATATATGTAGCATCATAAAAAGTCAATATATTGTGCTACAAAATTTAGTGAGAAACGAATCGCTGTAAAACCGACTTTACGTAGTCTTGTCTGCCCTACCCCTAGAGTGTAATTTAAGCCCGCGCTGGCGCGGAGGGGTAGGGCGGCCCGCGAGCTGAGGAGCAGGTGGTCTGAAGGCCCGCCGCCGCAGCTGAGGCTGGCCGGCTAAGCCGGCCAGCAAGCCGAAGCTGCGGTGGTGAGCATTAAAACCATCTGCGACGATAAGCTCGCGTGGGGCCGCCCAAACCCCGCAGCGCCGGAGCCGTGACAGAAACAATGCTTGCTGCATGTTGCATACCTGCTTGCATGTTGCATGCTTGTTTGCACGCTGCATGCTAGCTTGCATGCTGCATGCTTGCTTGCTGCTTGCCTGCTTACTTGCTGCATGCCTGCTTGCACGCTGCATGCATGGTTGCATGTTGCATGCTTGAAGCAAGCAGCATTGTTTGCATGCTTCTTACTGGGACCCTTTAAAACACTTTTGTTCATAATAAACTGTTTTATTAAGTGCCATTACATTTAAATAAATAATTAATTAAACCAAAGAGTAGGTTAATCTTAACATAGGTAAAATGAATGTCTGGAAACATAATACTTCGTACAAATGTTATTTCGGCTAAGTGTAACTTCGGTAAAGAGTTTATCGACCAAATGAAACGTCGGAGTAACGAAAAAAGTCGAATTGATAATAGGTCAACTGATACAGTGTCTCTCTAATCTCTTTGACGCTTGCTGCTTTGAGAAAAAATATCCATATACTTATTTTACTATCTGTTCTAAATTTCTAGGTAGTATTTTGCAAGCATGACTAACACTTAATGCTGCAGAATGACAAACACATTTTATGAATAAGCACTTTGAGTTCACTTCTTTAATTTTTGTAACAATGTCAGAGTGTTGACCAAACATCACATTCGTAGTATCAGCAGCGAACCCCATCACGTCTTTTATATCTAAACCTAACTCGGATAACTTTGATGACACAGCATCAGATAAATGATCTGCAGTCTCACCACTTAAATCAACTAAATCAAGTAATTTGGTTTGTACTTTATATTTGGTTTCAGAGAAGTATTTGACTACTATCGCCAACACTTTGATTGTGTTAACATCTGTCCTTTCATCGATTACAATTGAATATACTGGTTTATCTGACGGAGATACAGTGCGAAGTATATCTTCAATCATAACTTTTTCAAATTTGGGTCCTAAAACGTTATAGGTAATAGCTGCTGCTTTGGTTCTCTTGCAGGAAAATTCTTTTGCAATTTCGGAGTCAGGAAAACATTTCACTAGAACATCACTAAGATGGTCCATAGCTCTAAAAGAGATGTTGTGTTCTGAAATAAAACCGCATAAACGCAGCTCCGCTTTCTTGACTTCGTCTTTCAGTGGTGCCTTTTAAAAAAATGTGTCAACCTGTAAACAAGTAAAAACATAAATTATACATTATGATCATACACTAAATAAAGTGCCTCCGAACTTCTCGACTTTAGGTACAGTAATTCTAATTTTACTAAAAACAAGTTAAGCTTACCTTTGACTGTCCTTTATATTTGTTCAAGTTCGATTTATGCTTTTCAGT
Source organism: Aporophyla lueneburgensis (assembly GCA_932294355.1). Taxonomy (NCBI): domain Eukaryota; kingdom Metazoa; phylum Arthropoda; class Insecta; order Lepidoptera; family Noctuidae; genus Aporophyla; species Aporophyla lueneburgensis. Next base: position 21,083,433 of record OW028758.1, on the reverse strand, counting down.
ATTTGCATGTTGTTTTATAGATGCTAATCTACTTTCGAGTTTCGCACTGCATGCTTTACAAAACGCAGCGTACTCGTCATCTTAATAACGTGAAAGCCACGAAGAAAACTCTGAAATTTGTTCCCATTTAGCCAAATAACTTTGCTGAAAACTAGACATGTTTTCTGGATTCTGAATTGCGTATCAGCTAACAGCGTAATAGCATGAAGTAAAATGACAACAAAAAAATCGCGCGCTCTATTTATATTACGACGAACACGTACAAATGTACAATATAAACTCAGGGAAAATCCCGAATTATTGAAACTTTCAATAATTCGGGAATTTCCCTAAGTTTCAATTTGAAAGTTTGAAACCAAACCTTCAAAGATTAAGCCAAGTGCAGAACAGAAAATTATTTTGTGACTAGATGATTCGATACTATTTATAATTCTAGGGGGCCCACCTGTCATGTCCTATCTGTTATTTACTGATCTTTGCTCCAAAATGAAATATAGACTAAATCCGGAAATTCCCCTGGACATCAATGTACGCAGTTTTTTTTTTAATAATTTTATGACAAGGCTATGGTATTGCCATAACTTTTTTCCAAAATATCCCCAAAAATACTGGCTTCCGCTAATATACCTTTAAAAATACTGACTCTTGGAAAACTTACTAAAATATACTCAAAAAGTATTAAAATGCTGAATCTGGTCACACTGTTACTAAGACAAAACGCGGCAATGGATCGCACTGCTACGACTTTGCAAGCCTTTACTACACTTAAATACAGTAATGTGGAGTACTGCGTTTTAATTTAGCAATTTGTCTACTGAATTTAAAACAAAATAATAAAGTAGTGGATATTACTGCATTCTGTTTTAGGATATTCTTGCAAGTACTGCATTCTTTCTTAGGCCATGTTTAATACTGCGTTTTTTCTTATCATTGAAGCAGTTTTTATGCAAGTACGGCGAAAATCATTACATAAAAAACATACTTTGAGTGAATTTTTTTATGAAAATATTTTTTTTTCATGTATACGAAAGTCTTGGGATGCCATTTCTGGAAAAAAGTGAAAATCTCAAAAAAGTCGATTCGTGCATTCTTTGTTATCAGGGCAGAATGGGTCTCCGCTTTTTAATAAAACACAAAAGGTTTATAACTCTGCATTACCATGTCGACTTAATAAACTGTCTGGGCGTTAAAGACACGACTGAAGTCATTGTCATGCACCTTTCAAATGACGTCACTACATAAACGCCATTTGTAAATTGTTTAGCTGGGCATGGCAAAGAATAGAAAAGCCGCTGCAGCGATTGAAAGCGATATTTTTGTTATTAAAATGCCAAAAACATGGTATTTTAATGAAATAATTTAAATCTGGTATTTTCGAATAAAAAAAAAAGATCTATGACGAACTTACATAAGCTTCTCTAGTTAGCTCTGCTGCTTATGTTCTGTATAAGATATCTGACCGAAAGAGAATTAACAATTTTTGATCGTTCATTTTCAATAAAATAACTTTCAGCGCTTTAGTTGCTTGAAAATAATACGAATAAAAGCATTGCTCGATGCAGCGATTGCATTCATCACCTGGAAATGTGAAGTGACCAAAAACAATTGGAAATCAGGGATATTTAAAATTACCATAAAATCACATTGTTTGTTTTTTTTTTCTCGTAGTTTTAAGGGTTAAAGTGTTTTGACAGTCGTAACGGGTCTATCGGAAGCCCGAAAATCTGATAACCGTTCTAATCGAGGTTATTGTATTATCCAGTAACTGAGGAGAGAAAGTCAGATACGCAGTCGCGCTATGTAAAATACTGGTATTGTGCCGCATCTAGTTAAATTGTAAGCTGACACCAACAGTGGGAAAAGATAGGCAGATAATGATTATTAGCACCTTAATGTCAAAAACTGGTGAAACTGACAGATTTTCGTAGCCACCATTTTATTATGACAGATATGATTTTATAGGAAACTAGATTTCTTCGAGTCTAGCTGTTTATTTTTCCAAAAATATCCTGTAAACCATGGTCACTTTACCCGATGACGGACGGGCGGATACAGCAAAACTAATGCCTGCATCATAGCGAGTGACGCCACAGTGTAGGAATTTAAACGCGATTTATACAGTTTAGTGGGAGCGGCAGACACACCCAGGTTTGTTGTGGTTTTAAACCACTGTCATTAAATGAATATTAAGTGCATGTGACTTTTTATTTGCATGGGAGTTTATGGGTGATAGTTTTAATTAAATTCCCGTATTTATAAGCCGTAGAACCGCCATTACGATTGACGTGTTCTTAAGTATTGCCCGCAATTCGGCAGACGGTTAAGTCAGGGATGAGCAACCTCCTGCCAGGATCGAGGGTTCGTTCGAAAGAGTTACCGTGGCCCTAATACAGGCAACTGAAGGAGCACAGGTGGGTTTTAGTCAGTAAAAGTCTGACACGCCCTCCCGCTCCGCCTAGAGCGGGAGAAATCATTTAATAGTTTTTCACCCAAAAAAAGGGATCTGCAAGTTTGGAAAGTTACCGACCAAACCTTAGTTTATTATTATTTAAGTTACGGGACATAGGAGGTAAATAACACATGAGTTAAGTTTTTAGCGAATTTGCAGATCAGTGTCAAGCTGAATATTGATTGAAAAAGATTAAAATCAATTTCATGCTGCGCAAAACAAGCAGGAAACAGTATTTATGAATAGAGCCAGACGTAAAGAATAACACCACCCCATTTCTTCCCGTGGGTGTCGTAAAAGGCGACTAAGGGACTTACTAGAGAATGGGCAGCAGCGTTCTCTATGTATTTTACCACCATACTGCGATCGCCAACCTGCCTGCCAAGCGTGGCGACTATGGCAAAGCCCCCCAAATTGGAGGAGGCCTAAGTCCAGCAGTGGACGTCTTACGGCTGAAATGATGATGATTGTCGCGTACGGTTTGATGCCTGGAAGAATGTTTTAACACTTTCTTTCTTGTTGGCGTGAACAGAGAATTAATATACTTTATTCACGTGCATTTTAAAGATATTTCGCGGACCGGATCAAAAGCCGAATCGGCCACATCCGGCACGTGAGCCCCGCATTGCCCATATATTGCTTAGGTTCGATCTTCGTAGCCCACTGTGTTTGTTATCATCTGAATGAGACTTGCCAAATTGGAGTTATGTCCAGCAGTGGACTGCTGTAGGCTGATGATGATTATGATGATGATGAGATGCCCGTAATCGAAATCTTTGATGTCAATACATACATACAAATAAATAAAACTGAAGTGTCTGTTTGTAATTTCAAAAAATAACAGCTTTTCACTAAATGCTTATTATGAAAGTAAATACGGTACTTACACCAAAAAATCATTTTTTTAAACTTTTGTCTGTCTGTTTGTTCCAGCTAATGTCTGAAATGGCTGGACCGATTTTGACAGGACTTTTATTGGCAGGTAGCTGATATAAAAAGGAGTTACTTGGGCTACTTTTATTTTAGAAAAATGCGCACATTTCCAACATACACGCGGGCGAGGGCGCGGGCAAAAGCTAGTTGAATATAAAAATAAAGCTACAAAAACAATAAAGATTAGTTGTATCGAATTGTTTCTGGCCGTTAATAGCATCTCATGCTTTAGTTACGGACGCCAGCACCTCAAGCTACCCGAAACTGTAAAATTTTCCAAATCCATTTTTAACCTAATTCTTTAACGGTAAAGTTAAAAACCTATTTAAAAAAAAAACAGATTGTAGTAGCTTTATGCGCTGGCGTCTATACTTTAATTTTTACTAACTTACCAAAACATCAATCCTGTAATCCAGCACGCGTAGCATGACCACCAAAAGAAAGAACTTTGTCTATTCTTAAGGCCGTTTTTTCAATCCTCAGATAAAAGTACCAATAGCTACCTAAAGAATAAAGTTATTAGACTCTTTATTCGTCTGATAAGTGGTCGTCAGTTTTTCAATCGTTATTTTATTTAGGAATAACTATCTGACCAAAAATCACATCTGTGAATACACTAACTTCAGGGAGGTGAAACAAATATACAGAATAAACCAATGTTAGAACGGGACGGACTATTTCATTGTTTACTGTCAATGTTATAAAAAATCTGCGGCAGCCAGATGTCCCTTTTTTTACGTTGAGAGGTTGTTTTTTTTGGTTGTGTGGTATTTTTATTTGTAATTCCGTGATTTCTTATTGTATTAAAATAATCATGGAAAGCAAAACTGAATCCCACACTTTAATGTGTTCGACACTCGGTCTTACAATTCTTTCTTTTCGTTCATATTCTTTCTTTATTTTCATTCATATACATATATTTATTAATGATCGTCATCCTCAATTGCCATTTCGCCAATACTATCGCAAACATCCATTTTCATTAAGTACACTTTTTAAAAACGAAAACTAACCTTAAGTTTGGTAACGCCAACGTCGTTTATCGATGGAATAAGCGGTTATCTGGCCGTCAAAGAGCCAAATAGATTTATTCCTCCGTTAAGGGAATTATTCGACGAATAAAGCCTATTTGACGATTGACCAACACAGTTTTTTACTATCTAATGAATAAACCCTATCCGTCTGTTTATCTGAGGATTGAAAAATCGGCCCTTAGTAGAATAAAGATAGAACTGTCATGCTACGCCAGCATAAAACCGTACAAATCTTTCTACAATCTTTAATTCTGTCTTTATTCTTTCTACAATCTGTAATTTTGTCTATTCTTCCGTCGACAAAACCCTTTTCTATGGTGATCATGCTACGCATGCTGGAAGGGATAGGCAGAGGTGTGCTTATAGTACATTTTCCACCAACATATCGCTAATTAGGTTTAAATCCCAGGTAATAGGGAGCAGTATTATTGCCATCAAACGGGCACAAATCCAGACTCAGTGTTCTAGTAATACAATACTGCAGCTACCTTTATACATTGAAGTAATATTTTGGATTACACCATCAAACGATTCCAGCAACCTATTGAATAATCCTACAATACGACAGATGCAATTTACCGATTACGTTTCCAAACGGATATTATTCAAATTTCGAAGATTACGATCTCATTCATAGACTGGCATTATGGATCATAACTGAACGCCCTTCGAAATTCAATCAAGATTCGATCCATTGATTCAAAGATAGAACAGATTCATAAATAGAGTGAGACATCACCACAGTAGTACTAGTTCCTTTATTAGGGGAACCAACTACCCCTATTGGGTGTTCCCTAGTTCCCCTAGTAGTGCAGATTACTAAGAGGCTGTGTCGTGTCGGAAGTGATCGTAAAACTTTACGAACTGGCGCCCTCTATCGGTGACAATCATCTTCGGATACAGAGTAGGGTGGCGCAGAGACTATTTTTTCAAATTATTTTTTTATATGTCTACAGAAAATTATGATTTTCAATTAAATTGTGTGTTGCGAACGATGCTTAGGCTAGGCATTTCGTCAAGATTTAAAACTAGATTCATCATCATCATTGCAGCCGTAAGCCCACTACTGGACATAGGACCCCCAATTAGGGAGGCTTTGCCATTATCGCCACGCTTCGCAGGCGGGTTGGCGATCGCAGTATGGTGGTAAAATGCATAGAGAACGCTGCTGCCCATTCTCTAGTAAGTCCCTCAGTCGCCTTTTACGACACCCACGGGAAAATGAAAACTAGATTGAATTGAGATAAATAAATGATTTTGAAAACCAGCAGGTATTCTTTATTTTAGTCATTTTCCACTGTCAAAAAATAATTTGGCTTAGCCGACAATTTGGATTAGGAGAATCCGACGTCTCAGTTTTTATTATAAAGATCAGAAAATATCATATAACCATCTTAAAAATAGTTTGCCTCGTTGGTCTAATAGTTACGCGTGCTACTGCTGAGCATGAGATCATGAATTAATTTCACTGATAAGGAAAACTGTTCTCGGGTTTTAATCAGTCATTTCCCAAAATCACCTCGGAGTCCGGATTTGCGCTCAGTTTCTGGTATTGAGCTCACCCTTTATTAAGTTCGTGGAAATTTAACATAGTTGGAGAAATGTGGGTGAATAATAGGTCCACCTCTGCCTAACTCTTTGGGGTAAACAGTCGTGATGCTATGTTAGTATAAGTAAAAAAAGGCTTTTCCATCAAATAGTTTGAAATAAAATAATATAAATACCGAAAAATCTCTGACTCCATTCCCTACTCTGTGCTGTAAGGGCTGAGATTTCAATAAACGACATCGGTGTTCTGATTGCAACGTTTGAAGACGTTCTACATATCCTCGTTAGCTGTGACAGACTGACAGCAGTCACATACCCACTGTTATATGTTTATTGACGAACATAAGCGAAATTGTTCTCGGTTTAGTAGTTGTAGTTATAGTGAGTGATTTTGGGATTGTTATTTTATTGTTTCTGTCTAAATGTGATTTTCTTTCCTCGTCCTCTTGAGTTAAAAAACTGACTAATGGATATTGCAGTGTTTACAAGAACTCGTAATTGTATACCGAGTAATTGTTTCCGTGCGATGGGCTGACCATGTCTGCCAAAGGACTGATGGCCGGTCTAGCAGAGGAGTCCTGATGTAGAGACCGCGTATCGGCAAGCGTAGCGTGGTACGCCCCCCAGCCAGATGGACTGATGACCTAAAGAAAATAGCAAGGACGAACTGAATGCGAAAGGTGAAGGAGAGGGTGTTGTGGCGCAACATGCGAGAGGTCTATGTCTTGCAGTGGATTGCGATAGGCTGAGTTGATTGACTGAAGTATTTTGTGGAAGGAAAACGGGCTCAAGGCAGAGCACCGGCAAGTTGATCAGACGCGATCAAGGAGACCATTCGAGGCAGCATCTACCGAGCGGTACAGACTGCAAAAGACCGTAAACCTCGAAAACGTATTGCACGTGGTCGCAATCATCAGCATTGAGGGACCAGCGAAACAGAAATTGTGTTTCTGATGATGTGACATGCACAAAAATACACTTTAGTCTTTACATGTGCTGGGAGACGCATCAGTTTAATGGCAAACCTTGTTCTTAGTTGTCTTGCCTATCGTGTCTGATAGCCTAATTTATTGTCCATTATTCTATGAAACAAATCTATCAATACATACAAATAAATAAAATTGGAGTTTCTGTTTGTAATATTAAAATAACCACTTTTTACTAAGTGTATATGGATGTATACACGGTACATATACCAAAACAACATTTTTTACAATGTTTGTCTGTCTGTCTATTTGTTCCGTCTAATCTCTGAAAAGGCTGAACCGATTTTGACGGGAATTTCACTGGCAGATATCTGATGTAACAAGGAGTAACTTAGGCTACTTTTATTTTAGAAAAATTCTTTGATTTTAGAAAAATACCTGCGTTAATTTCCGACATCCACGCGGGTGAAGCTGCGGGCAAAAGTAGTACTCAATAATTTTATTGAATTCCACATGTTGGTTTTCTTAGGTGGTAACCTTATGATTAGATCATATGGACGTATGGTTGGACACAGCAAAACAAGTGAGCAGGAGTGAGGAAGCATTTGCTAGTTATATAGTACCTATTACTTAGCAAACTACTATTTTATAATAATGCTATAGGTATTATCTAAAAATATTGAAAGATAATTGTGCTAACATTAAAAAGGTGTTACCATATTAGCCATCTTCTGCTTAGTCAATTTTACAGCTATATTTGAGGTTTCCAGTCTAACCAGAAGCAGCTGATTACCAGAATTTTACATGGAGCGACTGCCTATTTGACTTCCTCAACCGAGCTCCTGGTTAACACGATTTTGAATATCTATAACTACTTTCAAAGGTCTACGAACCACAGCTGGTGCCAATGGCTTAACGTGCTTTCCGGAGCACGGAAGGATCTCGAACTTAAAACTCTTTTTACATAAAAAAATATCCGACTTCCTTAAAAAAAAAACACTACAAAGTCAACAAAACTTTTATTTCGAAAGTCGGTGTCTTAGGATCTGTATTTAAGGTTTTTTTGCCACCGACTTCCAAAATTAAAGTTATTTTTGACTTTGTAGTGTTTTTTTTTTAAGGAAGACGGTTGTTTTTTTTTTGTAAAAAGATTTTATTTTTAACTTTTTAGTTATGGTAGATACTCCGCACTAATCTACGTTCATTTGTCGCGCAAATACATTTTTCACATGGACCCTATTTTTCGAATAGAACCAAATTAAAATGGGACCATTCGGAAAGTACCAGCTTTCAAATAAAAAAAAGTCATCAAAATCGGTTCACCCCGTCAAAAGTTATGAGGTCACAAATATAAAAAATACAGTCGAATCGAAGTCGAATCCTCCCCCTTTTTTTGAAGTCGGTTAAAAATTAACTTTATTACAAAAAAGCATCATCAACAAAAACATAAAATTGCCCTCCTAATAATTATAGTGTAGGTTTGCAAGCTAAATGAAGACGCCATGCAAAATGAGTGTTTATCCTCCCGGGAGTAAGCTGACAGAAAAGTAATTATGTTTAATCCTTAGGGCGAGCTGAGTTCACGGGCTAATTAAAGGTGTCAGAGTATGTTGTTAAAATAGAAAATGTTATTTTTATTTTATTTGATGACAGTTAAAATTAAATTACATATTTATTTTGCAACCAGTCAATCAAGAAGACGGGCAGAAAATGTTTCAATATAAAAATAATTAACTTTATTCCAAAAAAGTGACAACATATTAACATACATACATTACTATAAAACATACTGAAATGGTATCGTAAGCATAGGAACCCTTTTTTGTGGGTAGAAATCGTCAAATGAAGTCTTCCGCTCTGGGCGCATGTATCTCTTCGGATAAATTCATGTTTTGCAGATTCCTCAGTACAGACAATAATGAAGTGAGGGCCCTACATATACAGCCATAAATGTGTAATGTCAGATTCTACAGATTTGGATATTTCTTAAAATATTTAAGAAATTCTTTACTAAATTCTCAAATAAAAATGATTATCCCAGAGATAGTACTTACTGAGATTTGGCTATGCCACTTTATGCACGCGTCTGGATTGAGGGCCCAAGTTATTTAATCATAAGAGTTTTAATTCACGTTTAAGAAATTCATGGCCCTTTGCATTAAGTTTTTACTATTTTTAACTTATTTCCCTATAAGTCTTATTTCGTTTCGCAAAGGTTCAAAAAATAGGCCCTCAATCCAGATGCACATTTTTGAATGGACAAGACTTAATTCCTTTGCGTACTAGAAAAGTAATAAAATTCTAAAAAAATACCTATAATAATCATTAAGGTCTCAAAATAATAACATCAAAATCATTTTACTATTTCAGTGGATAATTTGTAAAATAAACACATATTCGTTGAAACACCCACTCAAGTTTGATTTTAGTTGAAGGAAATGACCAAAAACAAACAAAATGTGATATGGTGATCATTAAAGGTTGATTCGGGTTGTTGATGAGACTAAACGCAATCAACACATCTAAACCGCGTCCAAGAGCCGTCAGTAATATAATTGTTGGGGAATACTGATATTAACAGCTCTAATTATTTTCTAAATTTAAAATCTCCCGGAGTATCAATTGATAAACTTAAAATTCTCAATTCAAAAATTGGGTAAATTTATCTTTTTCAACTGCTCGCTAAAACTTCCAAAAGACAAGTAATTTCAGAGAAAAACAAAGAAAGATTCCAAATAAAGACTTCTCCTGAAAAACTCGTGCCGTCGGTGAAATAAACTGAAATAAAGACAACGAGGGCAAAGAGTAATGATCCTGAACAGTTCCAATGAATGTTTTACATCAGAAAGATGTGTATAGAGCTGTAAGTTGGAGTGTTTTTTCTTTGCGTTGTATTTTAAGATTATAGAAAGATTTGTGAATGTTTTCAGAGCAATGAGTTTTTAGTGGATCCTGTTCTCTTTGTTCGTATGATTTTTGTGGCTCCAACAGTGGTATTTTGAACAATTGTTTTTCTATGTGAACGGTAGGGAAAGATCCATTTCGAGCACTGTTTTTCAAATTCGAATAAATGCCTTTAACGTATGCCAAGTAAATGCTCAAAAACAGTGAAGGAATACATCGTGAAGAAACCGGCATATCCTAGTTCGTAGACCCTGAGTCTTCGAATTTTTCTCCTGTCAGGTGCCCTGGCATTTGGCAGAATAAACAACCCTGATAAGCGGTGCTCTGTTTTTATTTTTCTGTTAAGACGTTACAGCAAATGTGGGGGTTGTGGCTAAGTAATAACAGCCGCACGGATCAATCGATCAGGCTAAGCTACGCTTGCCGCGGTTGGTCCGTGGATGGGTGACCATCTTTTACCAAAACCCCGTGCTTCGGAAAGCACGTTAATCATTTGGTCCCAATGGTCATTTGTAGATCTATGACAGTCGTTACGGGTCGTCAGATGTCCGATAGTCTGACCACCAGGTTGTGTAGGTCAGATAGGCAGTCGCTACATGTAAAATACTAATACTCAGCTACACCCGGTAAGACTGGATGCCGACCGCAACATACTTGAGAAAAGGCAAGGCAGAGTATGTAGGCGTTATAGCAACTCTATATCCATCCACCATTTCACCCGTCTCCATCGATCGTCCGTGATGCGTCGAGATAGGTCACAGATAGCATTGGCCAGCAATACCTCTCGTCTTATTTATTGGGCCGACAGACAGACAAATGTGGCTAAATGTATTAACTGCTCCTACTCTCCAAGGTTTTTTTCTACTGCCCTATTAGATCTGATTAGGGAGAGTGGGAGTAGTGTAATGGGCCGATTTTTTTGGTGATTGGTTGTTATTTTTTAAACGTTGATTGGATTTCTTTTAGTACGTAATGCTTTTGTGGGTTCCATACCCGAAGTAACCAACGGGACTCTTTTACTAAGGCTCCGCCGTTCGTCAGACTGTATGTCAGCGGGGTGTATCTCATGATTCGTAATTGGTTGACGGTTGAAATTTTCACAGAATGTGTATTTCTGATGCCACTATAACAACAAATGATAAAAATAAAGTAAAAAATTAAAGAAACTAGTTTTATTGGCATTTTGTTGCTTTGGTGTCAGAATTTTTCGTCCAGTTTTTTTTTCGATCGGACAATACAGAAAGTTGACTTTTCTTATCAAAATAAAAAATGTAGGAAAGCTAGACAGATTTTAATACAATAGTAATGGCTAGTTCTGATAAACGTCGGTTAACTTATCTTGCCGAAACAAACATACATATATAAGCATCCTATAATGTTCTCACTGCTGGGACACAGGCCTCTTTGTAACAGGGAGCCGATCATTTGAGTTCAATTTCTGTGTTAAAGTCAAATAGTTTTTAGCCGACGAAAAAAACGGAGGAGGTTCTCAATTCGACGCGTATATTTTTTTTGTTTTTTTTTTTATGTATGACCACGCATAACTTTTTACATTGTGATAATTCTTTTCATGGTACGCTTTTACCGATAATTTCTGCTGTGACTATATTATCATGGACGTCCACGTGAGATCACGATATCAAAGGGAATTAAAACTTATGGAAATATAATTATGTACTCGTATGAAGGCGCTTTTATATGTCTGTTAGATAACATTCTAATGTGCTCGGTTTCCTTTTCTTGTGAGCACAAATATAAAGTCCACTATAAAATCGTCACGTTAGAAAATATAAACGAACAGAAACGAACTGGACACTGAATTCAGCTTAGGTTTTTACCTATGCACCTTTTGTATCTTTATGCGTAGCAGGTTACACTGATCACTTCATTTACATACCAAACCAAGACTTATATTCAATTCAAAACAAAAAACTATCCACAAACAAAAACAAACTTCTTCAAAGAAAACCAAGAACATCTGGCCCTGAATTATGCATACCCTTAACATCTAAATAAGATGTCCAACCGAGCGACCTCTTAAATGAACCTTGTGGCCACAATACGCAGAACCCTTTACACCGGTCAATATTTATGAGCGTCCGAACAAATTTACCGAACAGAGGGGTCAGTGTTTCCTGGTCATCTCTTTTAGGACCTTATTGTGTGAGTAGTAAGGGTGGTTATTGTTAGACCAATTTAAGGGTTTCAGTTGCAAGTGGCTTTGATGTGTCGTGAATTTGTGTGGGATGAATGCTGATGAATGTGGTTGTGATTTTGAGAGGTGAGATGTAGTGAAAGTTTTCTTTATGTTATAGGGGAATATGGCCGAAAGAAGAAAGCATTTCTTTTGAAGTATAAGAGAAGGGGTAAATTATTTGATGAAATTGTTTTACCGTTAGTACTATGAATTTGGGCTTAACTAAAACATATAATTTGTAGTTTTGAGCAAAAAGTAGCCATACTTTCTATAGATCGTGTTAACAAAGAAGTCTTGAAAAAAATGAGTTGCAAAACTCCACTCGAGCAAATATACAGTGCAAGTTACATAAAAGCTTGAAAAATACTTCTCTATTTCATCATCATCATCATCATTTCAGCCGAAAGACGTCCACTGCTGGACATAGGCCTCCCCCAAGCTCCGCCACTTCGACCGGTTTTGTGCTTCCCGCATCCAGCGGATTCCTGCGGCCTTCACAAGGTCATCGGTCCACCTTGTTGGAGGCCTTCCAACTCTACGTCTTCCGGTACGCGGTCGCCACTCCAGAACCTTCCGGCCCCATCGGCCATCTGTTCTGCGAGCAATGTGCCCTGCCCACTGCCACTTCAGTTTAGCAATTCTTCGGGCTATGTCGGTTACCTTGGTTTTCCTACGGATCTCTTCATTCCTGATTCGATCGCGTAGGGAAACTCCAAGCATAGCCCTCTCCATCGCCCTTTGGGTGACTTTCAGCTTTCTAATAAGGCCCATTGTGAGCGACCACGTTTCGGTTCCATAAGTCATCACTGGCAACACACACTGGTCAAAGACTTTCGTCTTGAGACACTGCGGTATATGGGACGAGAAGATATTGCGTAGCTTCCCGAACGCTGCCCAGCCGAGTCGGATTCGACGATTGACCTCTTTCTCGAAGTTGGACCTACCTAACTGGACAGTCTGTCCTAGGTACACATATTCGTCCACAACTTCGAGTGTAGCGCCTCCGATCTTCACTGGAGAGGGTATCACATGAACATTGGACATGACCTTTGTCTTGTCCATGTTCATCCTGAGACCCACTCTTTCGGAAGCTCTACTGAGGTCATCGAGCATTGTACTGAGGCCCTCCATAGTCTCAGCCATGACAACTATATCATCGGCAAACCGAAGGTGAGTGATGTACTCCCCATTGATGTTGATGCCAGCCCCTTTCCAGTCCAGAACCTTGAAGACATCCTCCAGTGCAGCGGTGAACAGTTTCGGAGAAATAACATCTCCCTGTCTCACCCCTCGCTGCAGAAGGATAGGTTTCGAGGTCCGGTCCTGAAGTCGGACTGACATAGTGGCGTTTTCGTACAGACACTTCAGCACCTCGATGTACCGATAGTCGATCTGGCACCGTTGGAGAGACTGCAGTACAGCCCAGGTCTCGATCGAATCGAAGGCTTTTTCGTAGTCCACAAACGCTAAGCAGAGAGGCAGGTTATACTCTTCGGTCTTCTGTATAACCTGTCGCAGCGTATGTATGTGGTCTACGGTGCTAAAGCCTTTACGGAATCCAGCTTGTTCGGGAGACTGGAAGTCGTCAAACCTGCGCGCGAGACGATTCGTAATGACTCTTGAAAACAGCTTGTAGACATGGCTCAGAAGTGAGATGGGCCTATAATTCTTAAGTAGGGCATTGTCACCCTTCTTAAAGAAAAGTACCACCACACCTCTGTTCCATGCCTGTGGCGTTTTGCCTTCGAGTATAACGGAATCGAACAACTTCTGAAGGGCCTTGAGAACGGGTTTCCCGCCGGCCTTCAGGAGCTGAGCCGTAATTCCGTCATCACCCGGCGCCTTGTTGTTTTTGAGCTGCTTCAGAACCATCCGAATCTCGTACAAGCTGACGTCCGGGATGTCTTCGGTATAATGTCGGGTCAACCTAGCTCTTGGGTCATTTGCCAGATTTTTAACGGGGTTACTTGTTGACGTGTATAACTGTCCATAGAACTCTCAATCTCCTTAAACAGCTCAGGTTTGGCGGATACGACCCTGCCATCATCGGTCTTCAGTTTCGTAAGCTGGCTCTGCCCAATAGACAGACCCTTACCAAAGACCTTGGAGCCTTTATTCCGCTCTATCGCGTCCTTGATCCGCTCTGTGTTATAGCGGCGAAGGTCGCTTTTCAAGGACTTAGAGATCCGTCTATTGAGCTGCCGGTACCCGAACGCAGCTTCTGAAGACTGCAGGATCATTCCGCGCCTCTGTTCCATGAGCTGTAATGTTGGATCTGAGAGTTTCTTTTGCCTATTAGTACGGCGGGTCTTGAAGAACTTAGACCCAACCGTATGGACAGTTTCCACGAACCCATCGTTAAAATCGTCCACGGAGCTCCCTAGGCACTCAAAACGATTCTGGAGTTCGAGCTGAAAGCACTCGGGGTTTTGAAGCTGGATCGGTGCTGGACGGAGCGTTGACTTCATCAGCCGAGATCTTTCCAGCTTAATATTGATATTCAACGTGCCTCTTACCATGAGGTGATCACTCCCGGTTTTCACCGCGTTGATCACTGAGACATCATTGAATATTTGCCTCTTCGTCGACATAATGAAGTCAATCTCGTTTTTTGTTGCACCATCAGGGCTCTGCCAGGTCCACTTCCTGTGCTCACGTTTTCTGAAGAAGGAATTCATCATAAAGAGGCCTTCCTTCTCCATAAAACTAGCCAGTCGGTGACCCCGGTGGTTGCGACGTCCAACTCCAAATTGCCCCACTCTCAACTCATCATCGCCTCGCTTGCCCAGTTTCGCGTTGAAGTCCCCCATGACAACGGTGAAGTGAGTGTTGGAACCATGCATGACTCTGGAAATATCCTCATACATGGTCTCCACCTCATCGTCGGGGTGTGTCGAGGTCGGGGCGTAAACCTGTATGACCTTCAGCGAATACCTTGCGGATATTCTGAGTATAAGGTACGCCACCCTGGTCGACACACTCTCGATCTTCACCACATTGCTCACAAGGGACTTATGGACGATAAACCCGACACCGCCTTGGGACTGCTGGTCGCCCTCCCGGAAATAGAGCAGGTTTCCAGATTTGAGGATGATCGAGTCCTCCCCCTCTCTTCGGACTTCAGATAACCCTACTATATCCCATCGTAACCTGCTCAATTTTTCCTCCAGTTCGGCAATCTTCTCGTCGGTCCGAAGCGTACGCGTGTTATATGTTGCCAGATCCAATTGTCGGTGATTGTGGTAGCCGGATCTCTTCCGGGGATTCTTTGCACGCCTTGCCTCACCGTGGCCTTGACCGCTACCGTAGCCAAGGTTAGATGGGCCGCCGGGCACTAGGGGCCATTTATTTTTGGTGCTTGTCATTTTGGGGGGGGGGGGGGGTTGCCATAATCGCCACGCTTGGCAGGCGGGTTGGCGATCGCAGTATGATGGTCTGCAATGCATAGAGAACGCTGCTGCCCATTCTCTAGTATATCCCTTAGTCGCTTCTTACGACACCCACGGGAAGAAATGGGGTGGTGCTATTCTTTTAGTCCGACACCACACGGTACCACGGTAACCTTCTCTATTTATTTACTCAAAACAAAAAACCAATCAATCAGCTTAGCCTGTCACTGTCCGATGGTGTCCAAGGCCTTGTGCTGGAGGTGCCACAACACTCTGTCCTCCGTTTTCGCCATTTTATATCATTGGTCCATCTAGCTAGAAAGCATCCCTCACTTGCCGAAAGGAAATAAGATAACAGCAGATAGCATCATCTTCCTCCACATGCTAACCTACTCAATCACATCACATCTCAAAAAGACGCCATCTTGGCAGCCGATCGAAAACATATCCGAAATCATTTCCCATTGTCTCATAATCCATCTGAGCCGTGAATATTTTACATTCATCGTAATACGTCACATGGTTCCTGTGCCACAATAAAATCTTTATGGCTATTGCTTCACATCTCTCCTTTATGCTTTCCTTGATCCCGTATGGAAGGTTTACGAAGTTTTCCAGCTAGAGACACCGTGTCGTTGTGTGTCGAAATAGTGAGAAGTTTCGGAATGGGATTGCAACCTTTGTCTAGAAATATGCTTTTCCATTAGATGAACTGTATCTACCATTGACTACTACTACATCAGCACTTATTTCTAATAGTCAACTGAACATATAAATTATCTTGAACATCACTTGTTTAGTAGCTCATTGAAAAAAATAATTAGTGACTCAGATTTTTTTTTCACTCGTGTAGTTTCTTAACAATCATAATCATAAATTCTTATCCAATATTTCAGATATTGATAACGTCGTGAGTACACAATGTAATTTTTTCTTTTTTCTTACTAGGTACCAGTTTCTTAAAATATAAGTGCAACTATTTGTTTTTAGAATCCAATAAATCATTAACGAATGAACTATGCTTACAACTTAGCAGTTATTAACATATTTAAGAAATCTTTTTTCTGCGGCATTTCTTTGCTCTAGGTTTCGAAAAATTTAAAGTATAAAATCCAGTCAAATAATCTGACCTCTATTTATGAGAAAAGAGGCCTTTGCCCTGCTGAAAAATAATAAAAAAGTAAGTGAACACTATCCCTCGATTATAAGAATAATCGAGGGATAGTGCTAATCTTGGGGTTCATTCGATTAATTGAATGATCAAAACCACACCGGGGAGCACTTAATTAATCCTAAGTCATCATCATCATTTCAGCCGTATTACGTCCACTACTGTACATAGGCCTACCCAATTTGGGGGCTTTGCCATAATTGCCACACTTGGCAAGCGGGTTGGCGATCTCAGTATGGTGGTAAAATGCAAAGAGTACGCTGCTGCTATAGTGTTCATGCTATACTTACACTTTAATTCATGATTCCTAATACCTATTTATCATCCTTTTTATTTGTTTCTATGTTTACACTATTCATGCTTTACTTATTTTTATTTGTTTATATGTTTACACTCAGCAAATCGATCTAAATACGATTTATTTACTTAAAAATAGCTGAAATAAAATATTAACTCAAATTTTCATGTTGTGACAAGCCAAATTGTCAACTGTCAGTTACTTTTCTGCTTAGTCTATGAATGGCTACTTTTCAACCGACGAAAAAAAAAACGGAGGAGGTTCTCAATTCGACGCGTATATTTTTTTTTTTTTATGTATGACCACGCATAACTTTTTACATAGTGGTCCGATTGTGACTTTTTTTCTTCTATTGGAAAGGGTATACTCTCAAGGTGGTCCCATATAAATTTGGAAAACAAAATCGAACCCTAGGGGTCGAAAAACAGAGGATGATTGATTGTTCACTCATTGATTGTAATGTATAAACACGCATAACTTTATACAGAGTAGTCCGATTTTGATAATTCTTTTTTTTTGGATAGGGTATACCTTGCTTAGTATTATTAGTACATTAAAGCTACAAAAAATTATAAAATAAAAACTTTTTAACAAAAAATTAAACCGCCGAAAAACTGAAAAGCATAAAATAATAAACCTTAAAATTTTGAGTCGGCGCTGAAAAATCAATGAACAAGGATCATTCAAAGCGCCGACTCATAATTTTAAGGTTTATTATTTTATGCTTTTCAGTTTTTCGGCGGTTTAATTTTTTGTTAAAAAGTTTTTATTTTTGGTTTATATAATTTAAATTATTTTTATCAATATGTCTAGCTATTTGATTTTATTAATTATTACGATTGTTTACTAAATAACTTAACTTGAAATTATATTTATAAAATTCTTTACGCACTCATGTGGCCAGCTACACGCACTCATGGATATGTCCTGGCCGACTACACTTGTCAGATGAGATGATGGCTACAAGAAAACTAATATTTTGGAAAAATGATTGGAAAGGGAAGACGACTTTGATATAAAAACGGGCGTTCGAACCGCTGAGGTTCCACTCTGGAAGCCAGTCTACTCTTGAAGCCACTACTCTGGAAGTCAGTCTACTCTTGAAGCGACTACTCTCTGAAGCCAGTCTACTCTTGAAATCATTCCTCTGAAGGCAGTGCACTCTTGAAGCTACTCCACTCTGAAGTCAGTCCATTCTGAAGCCAGTCTACTCTTGAAGCCGGTCTACTCTTGGAGTCGATAAAAAAAAACATCAAACCCAGGGGATCCAGCTAAAGATTCACCTGGGACCTCCACTTCCAATCATCGAAGGTCAACTACGTGCCTAACAGAACCATAAAACAAAGAGTACGTGCCAAGCAGGGTCTTTTATATTAGCTGTACTTCCCAACTTTAAATTTCATTCAATAAATTGTAATAGATCTGCTTTTATCCATTTCATTCTAACAGGATTAAGCAGATACGTAACACTGCCCATTCTCTAGCCTTGTACGACTCCCAGGGGAAGAAACGGGGTGATGCTGTTCTGTACGTCCGGCGTTAAACGGACAGCAAATTCTAAGTAGGTACCCTAGAATCGGATTTACGTTTCTAAGAAAACACACTGATAGAAAAGACAATTTGCAGTCACAGCATCTGTTGCTCAGAATATCCCTGTGTTCTTACTTGAAGTAAAGTTTTGTCTTTACGACGCATGTACGGGAAATCGATCGTTTATTCAAAGCAGGTGATTCCTTCCGAAGCTCCATTTATGAGCGTTCTCATGTTGATGGCCTGAGGAATAATAGCGTGAATATAATTTGCAAATTGAAAACTATTAATGTCAAGGGGATTTTAATCAATTGGAGTTGCTCGGGATTTTGGAGACGTCATTATTTTAATGGTTCTTCTCTTAAGTTATTACACATAAAAGGTATAACATCATGACTTGATTCCTCGAAGGTTTATGCAGAGATACCTCTATTTCACCAGTCATGTTTAGGTACCACTCCAAAGAATTAGTAAGCTGAAGTGACAATGGGCCGGCCACATTAGCCGTAGAACCGATGATCGTTGGGGTAGACGTGTTCTTCGGTTGAGACTGCGAATCAGCAAACGTAAAATAGGACGCCCTCAGGCTAGGTGGAGCAACGATCTTCGCAGGGTGTCTGGTAGTAGCTGGATGAGAGTTGCCGAGATTCGAGCTGAATGGCGTGCAACTTGAGAGGCCTATGTCCCGAAATGGACTGCTACAGGCTGATGATGTTGGTTTAAGTCTCATCCAGACCATATTGCCAGTAACCGTGCACAAATCCAGACTCCAGGCTGCTACTAACCCTGCTGAGGTCGCAGATTTGTCCAAAAGAGTTACCGTGGCCTTGGCACAGGCAACTGAAGGAACGTGGTTCGGTTTTAGTAAGTCTGACACGCCCTTTGATGATTTCCAACCCAGAAAAAAAAGCTGCTTCTAACGAATTCCTGACTACCTTCATTTGTGAATTTCCTTCGATCTCTTTTGAATTGTGATGGAAAGTGTATTACAGAACTATGGTACCACAGACTCCGAATGCACATAAACATTTGAATTTGAATAAAAAGCATCACTATCAAACATGTAATCCTACAATTTACTACATAGCTTATATGGTGCCTACAACGAAAAAAAAACCAATGTACCAATATTAAATACATAAACAACGTACCAAAACATTACTGTCACATTGCCAAAGAACAATCGGGGCAATTTGGGCCCACCAGCCTCTTGAATTAGCCGATGTCTTGGGGCATTTATTTCCTCAATCAAAAGTGCAAGTGGCTTCGAGTGGGTCGAAACGACCTAATGAATTCTCTACTTTTAGCTTTCTTAAGGGGGACGGAAAGAGAACGGTGTACGTGACTTTTTGAAGATTGTCTGTACTGACGGTTTTCTTTTTGTGATGTTTTAATTAGGCTGGTTTCACTTTCGCGAATGAAGTTTATGTTTCCTTTTATTTGTGTTTATTTTATGTGCGATGTGCGTTACTTCTGAAATATCAATGTTAGATTGATTCAATACGGTCAACGTTTCCATATCAGATCAACAAAGATTCTATGCATCAGGTTTAGCACTACCTACGCTATATTTAAGTTAATCAATAATTTTATCTATGTTGTAATTCTTTTACATTAATATTCTTCTTTTTTCGACTAATTTAATATCATTGTTACATTATGCAACTTCACAAATAAGTTTTTTTTTTTTAATTTGTAGCATTTTTTGTGAAACTGTGATTTTTATAAATCCATAGTATTTTTTCAATATCAGGTACTAATACAATATATGGTACTAGGATTCTAGGGTTAATTTCAACGTGTTACCGCGTTATCCTCCTGAACCAAGTAGGGGTGGCGACTGTATTACAGTCCGGGGGTCGCATTCCGAAGATTACTGCGTTGCCTTCCAGAGACGTTTACTGGGTGTCACTCTTAGATGTAGATAAAATCTGGATGTGGCACACACTTCAGTGTAAAAATAAGTAGTGTTAAGGAAAGAAAAGTTTCGTGGGGTGCGATTTTCAGAAATCACGGCAAATAAATAAACAAGAAGTCCTGGATTAAAAGTCGTGTATTGGGAAGCATAGTAGGAGAAGCCTCCCAGGTAGATGGACCGAAAAACTGATAATCAAAATCCAAAAAGTAATTTATTTAAACTAGGCTGAGAGTCAGCACATTCTGAACGTCAAGTTACATAAGACAGTCCTTCAAAATGGCCGACTTCACCACTTCCTAGTGCTTTAGCTGGGAAGGAGAAATGACGCAACATACTCCCCAGTAGCACAGCTGTCTAATGAGAACTAAGAAGAACTTGAATCTATACAATAGTAAGTTAACAACTTTACGACACGCAAAACATTACATTCAACTTAAGAAGCTGGCTGGGATAGACTAAATGTAAGAGGCAGTAAGTAAATAACATAACAAAACACAAAACATTACATTCAACATAAGAATCTGTCTGGGATAGACTAAATGTAAGAGGCTTTAAGTAAATAACATTACAACCCACAAAACATTATATTCAACTTAAGAATCTGGCTGGGATGAATTAAATAAAAGAGGCAGTAACAAAATTATATTACAACACACAAAACATTACATTCAACTTAAGAAGTTGACTGAGATAGACTAAATGCAAGAAGTAGATGTCTAAGTGTTTTGGCACAACGTGAGAGATGCCTATGTCCAACAGTGGACTACAATAAGCTGAGTTACGAACAAACACCATGAAAGTTCTTCCATTCCACCGACATCTTTGTCACGCCTGTTCACAATTTGCCTCAATAATGCGGCCGCTTGTTTCACCCACTTAAAGGCCTTATACAATTTATTATTAGGGGCACCTTCCTTATAAGAAGGCCTATGATGACGGGCCTTGAAGATGTTTGTAATGCTGTGGGCATCTGTCACGATTTTATTGTTATTGAAAAGATGAGAAATACTTGGTACTAAAAGCTTCTGATTTTCAATATGTCCAAAATATGTTCCTAACATTGTCACGAAAGTAGACCATTTGGTACATTCGATTACGTGTACCATATTCCAGTACCTAAAGGTAATCTTTCAAGGCGTTCAAACTTGAGTCTTACTTTCTTTAAAATATTAGAAAAATCGATTACTTTTTATTTATTAATGTGAACACCATGAGTCTGTATCATATGATTAATTTACATGTTATTGCTTTATTTTTACCTGTTGTGCTATAGTTATTGTATGCTAGTTGCATCATCTTCACAATGATCTATCTAAACAATGTATAAAATATTCCAAAGTATTTTAAAACACGTAACGGTGGAATTACTTGCCCATTCTTCTTCATATGAAACTACTTTTTGGAAAGAGCTAGTCGCTCAGAATAAATTGTTTTTGTAAATTTTTACGTTCAATAATGCTTTTGCGTCTATTTTAACCGAATGATTTGACTTTGACCTCACTAGGTCCGGCAGACCCAAAATTCAAAGAAAATCGTTTCACGGTAGCATTTTGTAGATATTTCATTTCCAATACCAAACCAAAGTAATAAAACTGGGTTTGAATATCCTCATTACTAGTCAATTTGAAAAAAATACCAAACCTGTTATTTCCGTTTGAAGAACTTAATTTAAAGTGCCAATAATAACACCAACTCGATATCCAATCATTAGATAAATTCAAAGTTAACACGAAATAAAGTCATTACAACATTTACACAAATATAAGATAACCTTATCCCTCTTTTTTAAGGCTGAATCTCGTTTGACAGCTTTAAATAAAAGTATCAAAATTGTGTTTTAAATTAAGGGTGAGAAATAGTTATTTCTTCCTCTATAGTAATTTTAAAACCATTATGTCGTTAGTATTGTTTGTAAGTATAGATTTTTTTGTGTCACTTATGATATTGATAGTTTTAAAATTTATGATGGAGAAAAGTTTTTGATTGACTATGTAACCAGGTGTAAATTTTATTGAAATAGTTTTGTGTTATTTTTATTGTCTCTTTGATAATATACTACCTAGGTGTGACTAAGGTTTGTACCTATATTAGGAATTCTCCCACCGTACTCCCATATCTCACAATCATAATAATCATTATTTATTTTCAGAAAAAACTTGAGTACAGTTTAACTTAAATACTACATCATTACTTACAAATATAAATACTACCGTGGATAGCGGAGTAGAACCCAGTTTCATGCTAGGAATTAACCTGTGTTACGGACACTAGGGACTCTTTTCTTCTTCTTAGCGTGTAGATAGTAAACATAACACGAAAAAATGTATGTATAGTTTTCTATATTAGTTTGGCCCAGAATTTAGGGACGCGAATACCGTTCGCTGACGCAGCCATTAGGTCTTCACTTGTGCAGGTGACAAGGAATGCGGTACAAGATGGGAGGTGACACATTAATGGTCTGTGGGGAGACGCCGCATACACACTGGAGGTCTGAGCCGTCCATGTTCCCCCATTTTTGGAGGTTTTTCTTGTTGCAACCTAATAGCACTGTCATTTGAAAACATTGTTGTAACAAAAGTAATCGTAAAATTTGTTGCGCGCTCTTCTCCATAAAAACGCCCCTACATAGAGCCGTGCACCTAGCTTCTGACTTTTCACCATAAGTGCACACGTAGATTTATGTGAAATAAAATATTTTGACTATGATGATTTTGTCACATCTGAAGAAGTTTTAAGATCCGCCCTATCGAACAAAAGCTCTCTGAAGCACGCCTGAGATGGTATGGTCATGTAATGAGAAGATCCAAGGAACACATGATTAAACAAGTCCTCGACATGAATTCATGTCCAAAGAGGTAGAGCCCTGCTCACTAAAGCAAGCCCAAGTGAATGACTCGACGACATGCTTAGTCTTAGTAAGAGGTGATTTTTTAAATTAATAAACAGAGTTTCTTTTCAAGGAAAAAAAACCGATATTTTTCAAATAATAGTGTCTATAAAGAACCAATCAAAAACTGCCAGCACATATCCATTACACCCTAATAGAAAGACGCTTCTAAAAAAGATTATTGACGGCGTTTCACCAAGTCATCAGTGTGCAATCATTCTCTGATGACTAGCTAACGAGATTACTGTTTCATTACCGAGCGCTGCTCGGCCCTCTATTTTAATTGATAGTATGAAACTATTGGGTTACTTGTGTATGTGAGTTTTAAGCGGCTGCAGCGATTTAAAGCGAGTGTGTTTGTATACTTTCTCAGTGCATTTTTTTTTTAATAAAGTTGCTAATTATATACTACCTACTGAGCTCAAACTCTTTATTGAAAAAAAACGAGGAAGAGTATCGTCGACACGAAAAGAAGAAATTTGTATTGCAGTTGGAATGTGTGTTTATAGAGTACCTTACCCGTACCTACTACGCTTAACAATTGGAAACTACGCAAATTTATTTCTTTGGCTAACCGACCCTGTGAATTTCAAAAATTCATAATATAATGTATTTCATCATTCATCATTTCAGCTGAAACCCAAATAATAATGTATTTAAATATCAAGGTTTTAATTACATAAATGTCAATCAGTCAGTCAGTGTCATGTCAGTTTGAGGGTTGAACTTGTGTAAAAACACATAAACCATCACTGCAGCGCTTCAAAACCTACAAACACATCGAAAATAACATAAGAATTTTTCAACCAGCCGACTGTTACCGTTTTAATCTAATTAGTACACGTTTAACACACGTCTGCAGCAAATGGGTTTAATTAAAAACTGAATAGTTCCACTGTCATGATGCGATCAGCCAGTTTCAGATAACGAAGCGGCTTTCATTTTGTTATCCAGTTTTATTTTAATTAATTAAATTGTGTTCGTAAAGTGGGTGAATTTATCTGGCCGTATTTGTATTGTGTTCGAGATTTTTACCTTATAAGTTGCTTTTTGGCGTGCTTGTATGACCAGATGTATAAATGATAAATGATTTTATTTCTGTGAGTAGGTTTGTACAAACACTTTTACATGTCAATGATTTTTTTTTAAACTAGATGAGTTCGGCGTTTCCTAACTGACTACTCTTAGAAGAAAGGCCGAAACAAACTCAGAGGACACAGTCTCTTTTAAAGTCCAGACATAATCTTGTTCACATCATGTGAAGATCATGTATATTGGTGACTGAAATGGTATTTTGAAGAAAGAACCACACAGATTGAGTGGACCTGACCAGTCAGTGCACGCATTTGTCGATAATCGTGCAACTCAACTCGGAACTTAAGGAGCTCAACGATTCGACGAACAATACCAAAGAAAGAGGACATTTGGGTAGGCCGCACAAACTACTCAAACTGCCAGACCATAATCAAAAGTGAAACAATGATCCACATAGTCCTCAAATTCTCGATAATCAAAGTAATATTCATAGAATTAATATTCATGTCATGTGAAATAATAAAAAAGAGTAAAAATAGCAAAATAATAGTAATAAAAAAACAACTTTCAGTGAAGATTTATTGGAGCAGCTCAATCCCAGGCCGTTTTATCCTCAATATAGTCTTTAACAGTATAATAGGCTTTCTGACATAATTTACGCTTTATAAAAGATTTGAATTTATTTAGGCTTAGTTCTTGAATGAGGCTAGGAAGTTTATTATAAAAACGAATACATTGGCATCTAAACGAGCCACCTATTTTCTTGAGCCTGGTCTTAGGAACAACAAAGTTTTGTTTGTTTCTAGTATTGACATTATGGATATCACTGTATCTTTTAAAGAGATTAATATTTTTATGAGCTTGAATGTAAAAGAAGCAAAAGGAATATGTGAGGATCGCAGCGGGTAGTGTTCTCTAGTTTCTATCTACCTCCATGGAAAAAAGGCGTAAGTTTATGTATATTGGTAGTCACTTTTGTGGATGAGGTCATCATGAGAAGTGCTTAAAAATATAGTGTATTTATCCAGTTTACTTGTACAATCTTAAGTATATTATTAAGACATCTCGTTAGCTACTTTCTACATAAGGTTTTTGGCAAAACTTTTGCAAAGAAAATTTTTTTTATGGAAAATTAATTAAGTTCGCAGTAAATAAGTGAGCTTCATTTCATTCACAGAGTTTGCAAAGCAGGTCGATAAATTTATCTGAAGAAATTGCATTTTATTTGGAGTGCTTTTGATTAAACCAAAGTACTACCACAATAATTATTTTATCTTTTCTTTGATCTACTGGTGAAGTTATGAGCCTTATTTAACCTGTAAGATGTTTTGTTACAAAGTTTGTATCCAGACTGCAAATAAATTTGAATCTTTCTTTAAATTAAATTTAAAAAAAACTGTTATTTTTAAAATGAATTAAGTAGGTACCAAAAGCTGAGTTAAAAAATAAATAAAAACAAATAAATTATCTTCCAATTACCGAGACCCTGTGAAGTCATCTCTACCCCTGCACTCCAGTGTAAAGCACACAATATGTACACATACACGCATTGTTGTAGTGGCGGCGCACAATACGGGAACACTAATGGATTATCAGTGATTTGCATTTAGCTGGCTTTGCTGGTTAAGCTTATGTGAGAATGATTCAGCTTGATTGTGGATTTATAAGTGGGAGTGGTGAGTGGTAGTTCAGACTGGTTGTCAAGGTATGGTCCCGTGATATGGAGGAATGAGGAAAATGTCGTGAGGAAAGTATTGACTATGAATGTCGATGGCTATAAGAGTAGATGGAGACCAAAGAAACGATGAATGGACTGTGTGAATTATGGTATGGATGTAAAGGAGTGACTACTGAGATGACGACTAATAGAGAAATGTGGAAGATAAAGACATGTTGCGCCGACCCTAAATAAATTGGGATATGAGTGGTTCATGGTAGTTCAAGAGTGCGAAAGATCTTATGTACTAATTTTGGTGTGTTCAATTTCATATTAAAAAGATCTGAATTGCTAAAAGTACCTAAGGCGCAAAGTGATAGTAAAGAATTATCCCAGCGCTGATTTGCTTTTCTCATCTACCCATTTTTATTTCTTCTGACATATATTATTTTGTTTAAATGTATTTATCTATTTAAGAGTACTTTTTCTGTGTGTATGGCGCATATTGCACCTGCCATGTTTTGTCTCTGCATCATCAAGGTTGACTAGTAGAAAATGCTTCGAGTATTAAGTCCGCCTTTTAACACTTTTTTGTCTGTTGTGTATTAAGTTTTATTAAATTAATTGTTCGACGCCAAGCCAAGGCCCTAGCCATAGGATTTTAATAGCGCAGTGGAAGGTATGATGCTGGGGCCCTGGAGCAAGAAGTGGCGAGCGAACTGTCCGCCGTGCGCGGAGCTGAACAATAATATATTCAAATAACTCACCTGATGGTAGAAGAACACCTGCTCTGGAGCCTACCTGGATTTATGTATGTAAGTGAGTGTATATTGTATTGTGTAGTGACGTTGTAAGTGGTATCCAGGACACCAGGCCGCTGCAATAGGCCAGAGATTTTCTCCAACATGCGGTTCAATCACTTAACCTCAAAGTTTTCAACTAAAGTTCAAACTAAACCCGTATTATTCCGTCCAAAGGGGTTGATTACGCACAAAACAATTGGATCACGACAAATTGTCCCCAAACAAACGATTCAAAAGGATTAATATATTAACCACGGTCGCGGAAGCAAAAATCTATTCGACGCTTTCAAAGACCAACCAAAAAAAAAAAGTGTCAAACTGACAAATGACAGATGTCACTCCGTTTCTCGTCATGGTGCGTTCACAGAGTAACCAATTTAAACGGGACGGAACATTAATCATAATTTAAAGTCACTGATATTCGCTGAATGTAGGAGGCATGCAGCCCCGATCGTTGTGTGCAGTCCTTTTGAAGGCTTCCCAGAATCTCTCTTTTATCAAGCGGTGGAAGACCCTCGGCTGAAATGGTGAACAATCTACTGATTTATGCAAAACAAAAACATTGAGAGGAAATGTTGATTCAAATAGACTAACATCATGACAAATGAGCAAGAGCCATCCTCGATGTACGTTCCTTCTCTGCATAAGGAAACGTCTTTGTCCAGTCGGGTAGATATAAAAGCCTTTATCTTTAAATGCAAGACATTTACCTAATCTTTGATCAAGTAAGACCACAATATTAATAATTATTATAATAGCAGAATAAAAAAATAAAAATATTAATATTTGATCATTCTCGCATAAACCCGCTGTTCGGCAACAATGATGCGAGTCGACAGAAGCGCCCTCACACGGTCCAGTTGAAAATAATTGTCTCACTGATAGCGCCCAACTCACTCGATAGTGCACATATTTATGCGTAGATACATAACGTTACTTAGTAACCCTTCATATCGTAGATATACAAACAGATCTGTGTACCTACTGATAACATTCAGTAGGTAGTGAAAACTCTATTATATACAGATAGGCACAATTACAAGTTTAAAAAAATTATGTCACAAAAAAAACCATTTAAGACTTGGCTCATATTTTTTGTTAAAGATTTTAATTTTGAACTTTTGGCTTTACGTCATCACCATCGTCGTCATCATGATCAGCCTATATTGTTCCCTTTGCTGGGACACAGGCCTCCCCTCGGTAAGAAGGAGTGGGCCGTTATTTACCACGTTGGGCCAGCGCGGGTTGGTAGATGTCACATGTCTTCTAATTTTTGGTTCTAAAACATTCCGGTTTCCTCATGATGTTTTCCTTCACCGATGGCTTTACGTCTTTTTTGGACGCGAAAACATCCTTAAATATGACATTCAAGTAAACATTCCCAATATGATGTTAGTAAAATTAATGAGTCATGTGTCTGCTGTGCTGACCGTGGTTTATTTTTTTTTTTATTTTGTGATATCTTATACATTTACAGTCTTATTCATAAACGACTCTTAAATTTTAATCAATTGCTAAGCAACTGATTAGTGAAATTCTTATTCATAAACGCTGTTTAGCGCTAAGTAGTCGCTAACCATTTGATTAAAAGCTGTCAAAATTAAACACCACCGGTAGCTTGTTAAGAGGATGCTAAGAGGCAAGATGGCGGATTTTATTTGAATCAGCTGATCGGTTCAAGGATTATAGTGTGCTTCAAGGCTATTTTGTCCCTAATAATTAATTGTGCCTTAGTTAATATTGATTTCAACAATATTTACGGGATTTTGGAATAGTACAGGAGAATTAAATAATTTTGAAACGCTACGCGCCGACGCGGACGGGAAATAGATGGAGGAAGACCTACAAGGCTTGTTTACATCTGCGATGAGAATAATTCCGTATTAGGTACATATTCTTAGGTATGAATTTTTAGTTCCCGATTATGACGTTTTGGCGCCGGGTTAATTTAGAACATTTCTCTTTTGTTGTAATACAAAGCTATAAATAATCTTTTTTGTTGTCAAAAAAATCGTAAAATATAAATATAACTTGTTTTATGAGATAAAACTCAGTGAATTAGTGCAAGGACACTTCCATAAACCAGTGAAACTGTTATAAAGTAAAAGTAAATAAAAAGTGTGTAAATAAATAAACAATACTAAAAACTTGCAT
Organism: Aporophyla lueneburgensis; assembly: GCA_932294355.1. Taxonomy (NCBI): domain Eukaryota; kingdom Metazoa; phylum Arthropoda; class Insecta; order Lepidoptera; family Noctuidae; genus Aporophyla; species Aporophyla lueneburgensis. The sequence goes on along the minus strand of OW028758.1, from coordinate 21,054,600 downwards.
GAACTGTAAATAAACTTTCAAAATTATATGTGTGATTTGGCTTATTGTGCATGTATCGTGTAGTTATACTAAAACGGTGACAAACTATACTGTGATTTCCAATTACAAGCAAACAAAAGTGATAAAAAAACTGTGGTTTCGAAGACAAAGACAATTCCAAATCAAACAGTCCACCGTACTCGTTCATAGAACAAAGAAATGAACTTTGGACCCAGCGGAAAGACTGCATGTCAACTGTCTCTGTGATCAAACAACAAGTATTCGCCTAATTCGTACTCGTAATTAATGTTCACATAACGTAGTGTTTCCTGCGTGTGCCTTTACGTGCGCTTGACTCGAGCGTACCGAGTTCAAATCTCGCCACCGACAAGTTCTTCTTTTTTAAAAGACTATTAAAGTATTTGTATTTGTATAGTGTGATAAACTAAAAAGATGAATTTCTTCGAAAATATTACCCTGAGGAGAACACGAACACGGTCATTGACAGAAAAAACTATCGACGAGATTAACTCTAATAACTCGACACTAGATGGCACTACTAATAGCCTACCAGAAATATCAGACCACGAAGACAATGATATAGTGCAAAAGTTGCGACAAAAAATTTAAGAACTTAAGTTAGAATTATTGGCAGCTAACGGGGAGGTAGATAAATTGTCAACCGAAAACACTGAACTAAAACAAACGATTGAGATCATCAATTCCAAAAATCAACTTATGAAGGAGGCAACCAGAAAATTATCTAGTGAAATTAGGACTCCATATAAAAATAAAATTGTGAAGCAGGTTACTCCCCTCAAAAAACAACAACATATGATTAAAAGTCCAACAAATACTCCAGCTAAAAACCACAAAAAGACTACTCCACTTAAGAAATGTCCGATAACACCCAACGAAAAAAATACACTTACTAATACTGCCCGAGTGACATCACCATGCACAACCTACAGCAAGCAGATTCCTACTACTTCTCCATCTAAACCAAAAATATGTTTATTAAGCAGTGAAACATCAAATAAACTATACACCGTTGCGGAAGAAACTAACCTACGAAACTACGACATTTGCCACTATCGAAAACCTAAATGTGGACTGAAGGAAGTATTAGAGACCATTGATGTAAAAGTTCAAAACTTTACAAGTAAAGACTATTGTATTACTTACATTGGCGAAGAAGATTTCCGGAAAACTCAAAACTATTTAGAACTAACCATGTTTATTTGAGAAAAATTAATAACACTAACTTACACTAATATTATTATTTGTTTACCGACATATAAATTTAAATTTCAATATAATAATTCTTATTATGTAAAACAACAAAATTATAGCAATACTCTGTGCAATAGTAGAATAGAAGTTTTTAATAATCTTCTATATATGGATACACAGGCATATAACTACGCGTATCTACTGGATTCCAACCTAAATCTTTCCTATAACTATGACATGTATAATCAGCGCTCAGGCACACTGAATAGGTATGGCACGACAGCTGTAGTATTAGATTTACAAGATCTTATTAAGACAATACAAAGCGCAAACAATGCCGATTTTAAGCAAGAGTGTTCCCACCCAAAAACAATTGAAATTCCTACAGACACACAATCACCAAATTCGCAATCCACACTAAATCACGATAGTAACACACATTTTTTTCGTGTATAATCATATATTTATAATGCACCAAAATGTCAATGGCCTAATAAATAAGTCGGATTTATTAAGTACACATCTGAATGAACTCACAGATGTAGGTGAATCGATAGATATCTTATGCATAACCGAACACAACATGAAAAAAGGTGACCAGAAACACTTACATATTTCTAACTACTCACTAGCAGCATGCTACGCTAGGCAAGATAGAAACGGGGGTTCGTGCATTCTAGTAAAAAAACACACATCAATTTGAAACCATTAATGTAAATAAATGGGCCATAACTAATCAATTTGAATGCTGTGCGATAAAACTTACTTCCCATCCCATCATCATTATTTGTATCTATAGACCGCCAAATCACAGTAAAGATAAACTATCAGTGTTTTTTAATAATTTAGATATGATGTTAAACGAAATATGTTTAAAACGTAATACTAGGATTATACTATGTGGAGATTTTAATATAGATGTTTGCAAAAATAGTAAAACGTCAATCACTTTCCAAAACATACTGCGTAGCTATAACCTGATTTTGGGGACGCGCTCGCCAACACGTCTATGTAGCGGGACCTGCATTGACAACATCATTCATAACATCAGGGGAAGTAGCTGCGAGGTCACAGATTTGGCAATATCAGACCATACAGCCCAACTGCTAAAATGTCGTGTCAAAAAAACCTGTACATTCTCTCATTGGTTTATCTACAAACGTGACTATAATGATGAAAATATTACCAAGTTTAGGGAATGCCTCCAAAATTTATCTTTTCATGACGCGTATAAATGCTCAGATCCAAATAAAGCATTTGATGAGTTCCACGAATTATTTAAATTATTTTATGACCTGTGTTTCCCAGTTAGCAAAATAAAAATGTCGGTAATAAAAAAACCAAAGTGGATCACAACAGGACTGAAAAAATGTTCCAAACGTAAAAGAGATATGCTATGGGAATATAGAAAGTCACCAAACCAAGAAAATAAAAATAAACTTAAAACGTATACTAAAAGATTAAAACACATAATCAAACAGACACAAAAAGTACAAAACAATAATTTTATAGCTACTGCTGAAAACAAAAGCAAAGCTACATGGAGCATAATTAATAAGGAAAAATCAAACTACCCTAAACAAGGTATTGATAGCATAAAAATTGACGGTAAAATTATAAGTAACCCTGAACAAATAGCAGAATCATTGAATAATTATTTTATTGATCAAATTGAATCTCAAAGTGACATTAATCTTAATAATAAACCTAAAATAAACTCTTATCCTAATTCAATATTTATGACACCCACAGTACCCTTCGACATATTTCAAATTATTAATTCGTTGAAAAATACTAAAAGCGCTGGATATGACGACATAAACACCAAGGTAATAAAAGCCACATCTCATATCGTTGCACCAATACTCAGTCACATTATCAATGCTAGCATTGAAACAGGCATATTCCCAGAAAAATTGAAAATCTCCGTAATTAAACCATTACATAAAAAAGGCGATAAGCAAGATCCTAACAACTACAGATCAATCGCGCTCATTCCGGTATTCTCAAAAATTTTTGAAAAAGTAATTCAAAACAGAGTATATTTATTTTTTGAAAATAAAAAAATCTTGGCTAGCGAACAATATGGTTTCAGGAAAAGTAAAAACATTGACTCTGCTATCTACAAACTTGTTGAACACGTTCTGACTAATGTTGACAAAAGAAATCCCGTAGTTGCATTATTTATGGACATGTCAAAGGCATTTGATTATGTTAACCATAAACTATTGATAAACAAGCTGGAAAAATATGGATTTAGGGGCAATATCCTTAAACTTATCAAATCATATCTGACTAATCGAGAACAGATAATATACATAAATAAAATCTGCCCCTATACAAAAACTGAAAAGATGTATGTCTCTACACGTAGAAAATGTATATTTGGTGTGCCGCAGGGTAGTGTTCTTGCTCCATTACTATTCATTATATATATCAATGACATGCCCAAAATTATTAATAATCCAATAATTCTATTCGCTGACGACAGCACAATACTAATAAAAAGTGAAGATAATGTGACATTTGAAAAAGAAATAAACGAAAACTTAAATGATATAATAACTTGGCTAACAGAAAACAATTTAAAAATAAATCTTGAAAAGACAAAGTACATTTCATTTGAACAACAAACGAACAATAAAAAACTTGATATTCATTACGGCCACAAAACCATCAGTGAAGCAGAACACACAAAATTCCTGGGTATTTGGATAAATAAAAATATGAACTGGAAAACACACGTTGAAAATACATGCAAAAAGCTTAGTCAGTATTCTTATGCTCTCCATAACCTCAAAAAAGTGTCAAATCGTGAAACATTATTAATGGCGTATCACGGGTATGTTGCATCTACTTTACGCTACGGACTTATATTTTGGGGGAACTTGCCAGACAGAGAAATGGCATTTAAAGCTCAGAAACAATGCATAAGAGCAATGTGTGGCATACAACGCACAGAAAGCTGTAAGCCACATTTTCAACAGTTTCAGCTATTAACATTCCCGTCTCTTTATATATACGAAGTGGCGATCTTTGTCAAGGCGAATCTACATCTTTATACACATCCAAGGAGCACACGACACAAAAATAAAATATGCGTTAGACGACATAAAAAAGCAGTGTTTAATAAAAATATCTTAGGCATGGCACCCAAAATATATAATAAGCTGCCAAACAGTATCACAGACCTACACAAAATAGAAAAATTCAAATTAGTTTTGCACGAATATCTAGTTGCAAAATGTTACTATTCAATTAATGATTATTTAAATGAAAGATGACTTTTTTATCTGACATGGCACCACAAATACAATGATCATTAATTTATTATTTTTATTTTAGCGTTTTTTTTATGTATAATCTCAATTTTAAATTTATGTTTCTTTTGTAATTACCCACTTTTATTAATTTGCACACCTCATTAGGTTGTAATACAATGTACTTTTATACCATTAACACCTTTTTTTACCATGTATTATGCAAATAAATTATTTTGATTTGATTTGATTCTTCATGCGAAGTAAACTTGATAAAGGATTTTTAGGGAAAGCTCAAACAGGAGGAGGCTCAGTAGGTTTTAGGCCCCTCACATTCTTTAACGCTAGGTCCAAGGCACAGAACTGAAGAAAAGCCATGTTGTGGCAGTCTTGCTCAAATAACAAGAGACATTTCATAAGCAACAATTCTATCTATCTAATCTAACTAGCCTATATTGTCCCACTGCAGGGCAAAGGCCTCCCTCTCCCTTTTCCACACATTTCCGTCTTTTGCTAGTGTTGGCCAGCGTATGAGATGGACAAGATCCATCAATGAAAATGTCATGCGCTCATACTATGGGGCTACAGAGAGGGGAAACAATCTGACCGTGTACCGTGTTCCAATGCTCTCTCTTTTTCAGGCGCTTGAGCCAACTGTCAATGTTTCAACCCAATGACTATCGGATCAGGTGCGGGTCATCCAGCGTAATCATATGTTGGATGACACTGTACTTGATCGCCTATGGAATGAAATGCGAGTACCAATGTTAGTTAGCCAAGCAACAATTTCATTTATTTAAATAAAGCTACATTTTTGTTATAAATTCGTATTTTTTATTTCCAATTTTTCTTCCTCCGTAACATAATTATGTATGGGTGCTATTCTTTTCTCTTGCCACTCTCATTCCTCATCTTATTCACGTAGCATGGTCTGCGCCCTCGCCGTCTTTCCGAGGTTATATTAGTATTGGTGCTTCGTCAAACTTTCAACTGTAAACAAGATTATTTAATTAATAAAATAAACTGAAACCACGGTGATCAAGCAAAAGGAAGTAATATAGAATAGAGACAAGTACCTTTATGTTTTTGGAAGAGTATATTCATGTAAACAAGCTTATGGGACATGCAAACACATAGCTATTATCGGCTACGGCTTTTTAATATTAATTTGGTCAGTTTAAGGTTAGCGGATATAATATCAGAAATAAATACCTGTATCCTCCAGCCTTTTTTTTTATGGGAAATCATCAAATGACGTCTCCCGCTCTTGGGTGGAGCGGGAGGGCGGGTCAGTGGGTCGTCTTTGGGGGGGGATTGCGTGTCAGACTTTTACTGACTAAAACCCACCCGTGTTCCTTCAGTTGCCCATGTGCCAGGGTCACGGCGTCTCTTTCGAACAATCTCGAGACCCTGACAGATCCTCCAGCCTTTAGAGCTAATTATATTGTAATATACCATTGGAAAACAATGAAATAATTGGAAATAATGATGATATAAACGTATTAAATTATTTTAATCAAATGAAATATCCGATGACACTGTTGACTTTGGTCTGTCAAAGGCACCACAGATACAAATATCGTGGTTATGACAACTTTATACTTTTAATTCGGTTTTTTAGTCAACTATATTGATTATAATCTGTGGTGCACGCATAATTTCCCCTCTATTTCGTGTCGTAACTAATCATCTGCTAACCAGCGCTTATGAATAAAGAAAAGTTAATCATTACTTAAGAGCTAACCATTTGCTTAACTAAACAGTGGCTAATCAGTGATTAGCGAGATTTTTATGAATAAGACTGTTAGATATCAAGTGGGTATGGGTAGCTACTACTGCTATACTACCAACACTATGGGAAAAGTAGTACACACGGTTTCATACCAAGCTATGCATTTCCAGTATAAACTGATCTCACATTGAAATGAAATAATTATAACTGTAAGTAGATCTCATAAGAACATTTTTTGGACAATGTTTTTAGGGTTCCGTTGCCAAATGGCAAAAAACGGAACCCTTATAGATTCGCCATGTCTGTCTGTCTGTCTGTCCGTCCGTATGTCACAGCCACTTTTTTCCGAAACTATAAGAGCTATGCTGTTGAAACTTGGTAAGTAGATGTATTCTGTGAACCGCATTTAGATTTTTACACTAAAATAGAAAAAAAATCAATAAATTTTGGGGTTCCCCATACATAGAACTGAAACTCAAAAACTTTTTTTTCATCAAACCCATACGTGTGGGGTATCTATGAATAGGTCTTCAAAAATGGTAATGAGGTTTCTAATATAATTTTTTTCTAAACTGAATAGTTTGCTCGAGAGACATTTCCAAAGTGGTAAAATGTGTGTCCCCCCCCCCCCCCCCGTAACTTCTAAAATAAGAGAATGATAAAACTAAAAAAAATATATGATGTACATTACCATGTAAACTACCACCGAAAATTGGTTTGAACGAGATTGAGTGGGTAGTTTTTTTTAAAACGTCATAAATCGTAAACCGCAATTTACCTTACATTCAATCAATTGAAATATAAAAATTAAAAAAAAAAACATTTATTTTTAAACCGAGAGTACTTATAGGTTTGTACGGAACCCTCGGTTTGCGAATCCGACTCGCACTTGGCCGGTTTTTTTAAATACTAGATGGCGCTTGCGATTCCCAGGTTGAATGTACATTGTATGGGATTTCCGTATAATGAGAGGTCAGCTTAAACTGGAAATAATATATATTGATATGTAGCCGTGTGTACTAAAAGAAATTGGGTGCAAAACCTTTGATAAAAGCAAACTTCTGTAAAGAGAGAACATGAACGATTAAGGAGCAACTTAAATGAGCTGTAAGTCACCTCACACGTTAATCAGTGTTTTGGTCACAAATTCCAGTATAAAACAAGTTGTTGTTCCGACACATTACACACAGACGACTGTTTGTCGACACACATTTACGAGCGAGCCGGAAATCTGATAGCGACACCTTTGGTAGTAGCGTGAAGGTGGCGGTATTAGATACGTCTGAACGTGAGTTGATGATGAAACGATGATGATGATGATGATGAACGTGAGTTATAAGGTTTCAATAAAAGTTCATTAAAATAAAAAAAAATAAAACTTTAAAATAAATTAAAGTTTGTTGAAAGAACTTTTAAACCAGCCTGCGAAATTCATTTTTTCATTTGTTAAAATGTGTCGTGGCAAAGGCTTTATAGAAATCATCACTACAATCATATAATCTGTAGAGCGCCAAGGGGTACTGTAGTACCCAGAACGAACATAACTAACATCTACCCTCAAAATTAATAAAAAAAAAATCTCATTTATTTCAGCTTTTTAACTGTACATTTTATTTTGGTATTCAATTGTGATTTTAATTTACGAACTACGGATGTGTATGTGTTCGGATTCGGATGTGATCGAATAATACTTGCGGTCGGCCGGAAAATTGCGGAAAATGAGACTATCAAGTCGATAATCCCATTCTATGACTATTTCATGAAAATATATTCAATGGGATTATATGAAATTACGAGGTGGATGATTTCAATGATCATAATTCTCCACATAAATATGCGTTATGGTCATGAATCATATTTTGTCCCACATACATTGATATTGATATGAAAATTGCAAATATCGTAATAAAAGAGCAAGTCAAAGCAATTAGGCCCAAAAAAGGCACTTTTGAACGTCGACTGTTATATGAAAATAGAATTGATTCTAGTTGACCCTTCCAAAAGGTAGATTCTTATGGAGTAGAATAGGCAAGAAAAACCGTTACTTTTTTTAAATAGTTAATATTGTTTTTTTTTTTTTGAGAACTTCGCGAGCTACTCTGGCACTTCCGCTTTACCAAAAAAACCGCTTCTGTAACTTTATACTAATCAGTCTTTATATAGTTAATCTAGAAACAAAGTAGTCTATCAAATTAAATCACGAGACACTTTGCCTTAAACTAAATTCGTTTAGAAAATATGTTTAATAGCATAAGCATAATCAGCCAATAATGTTCCCAATACTGGGACTGACGCCTCTTCTCTTCGAGGAGATGGAGCTAAAAATCGTTTTGTTTTTTACATAAAGAAAAATCCTGCCTTTATTTTTCTCCTCTGCTAGTTCCATAATTAAATGTTCTCCAATTTTCTTTTGTTTTAAGTATCAACTCCACCATCATAACAGCGAACACCCCCTAGTTGTCTCACTGCGATTTAAGAAGACAAAGGGCAGTAAAACGAGTGATTGCTCACAACACTGGCGGCGACAGAGATGCTGTGGGCACAGACTGTGATTAGATATAGTTAGCGTTCAAATGACCATTGTGAGTTTGGGTGAAAATAATTTTCTTTTCATTTGGTGTTAGAAAATTTCAAAACAATACACCTATAGGGTTTATTTAAAAATTTCGTTTATTTTTAGAGAAGTACAAACGACAATTTTTTTTTTTCCAATAATTATTTTAATATAGCAGTTGTTGTTATTTAACATCATCATCATTATCATCTCAGCCCAATCGTTAACTGCTGGGTATAGAACTCCCCCTTTTTCCGCCATACATTTTGGGTCCGTGTGTCTCTTATCCATGCATTTTTCACGACCTTGACGATACACATTATTTAAAATACATAAGACTAAAACTGGCAGGAGGACGCACGGCTTGGCGATAGTTGGAAGAAGTGGAAGGAGGTCTTTGCTCAGGAGTGGGACAGTGCAGGTTAGCAAAAAAAAAAAGACTAAAACATAAGTGACGAAATACGGTTGTTCTATAAGTACACCTCTGCCCAGTCCTTTGGAAATAAAATGGGTGATGATATGTATGTCTTAAAAACTTATTTATGTTTTAATTCATACTGATTATTTAATTCAAAAACTTGCTGCGCTGGATTTGTGCCCGATTGATAGCAATAGGCTCGCCAACATGGAACGTAAATTTATCTGACAAAGTGTGAGTGTTATGATACACCTCTGCCTAACTCTTAGGGGAATACAGGCGTGAAGTTATTTTGAGTATTATGCCAATCCAACAGATTGTACTTAAAACATTCCTAATTACTTAGTAAGTTGACAATTAATCAAAACAAAAAATATGAAAATAGGTTAAGTAAGGTTCTACAGTTATAAGCACACTTACGAATAATAAAGACAAAAAGAAACTGCATTTTGTGCAAATTAAGTAGGTCAGGTCAAGTGCATTGCACCGTTATTATACCATCTGAAGTAACTGACTACACTTTTCAACAAACCACTTTAAAAAAATACACACACTTGACCCAAATACACCGATGGCGTAGCACTCAGCGTAGCGCTACGATACAAATTAATCGTAGCGAGTGCGTAGCGCGTAAAGCGTAGTAATTAAATCTATTCTAATGACTCAGCGAGAGTGATACCTACGGTACTTAATGAAGCAAGTAGGCACTTAATTACTTGAAAACTTGTACTTATAATAGTGTTACTATCGCGCTAGTTGTCTCTAAAGGATTAAGCAGAAATGTACTGTGGTATAATCATAATTTTCTTTTGGTTCCTTCAAAGTTCTCTTGAAATGTATACAATATGCTGTACGTAAAAATTAGGTAGTATTTACTGACTAACCATTTTTTTTTTGTTCTAATTTATGGCGCGGAGAATGTGGTTTTTAGAACCGTAGCCAAAGAACGCACAAGACAGGGAGGTTTAGAAAGACAAGAGAAGGCCTTTGGCCAGCAGTGGGATACCCTTAAGGATAAAACAAAAACTAAATAACGAAATTTAGTTTAGGTTCAGTTTTTATTATTATAACTGACCCCTCATCGACGTGATGAGGTGCTTGTATGACGCTGCAACGATGACTGTCCAAATCCAGGATGCGAAAACCAGCCCAATCCAAATGCTCAGGGGGGTGAGACAGGGGGATGTGATATCCCCGAAACTGTTCACCAATACGCTGGAGGACGTATTTAAGACGCTGGACTGGACTGGACAGGGGATCAACGTAAACGGCGAGTACATCTCACACCTTCGTTTTGCCGATGACATCGTCATAATGGCAGAGACGCTGGGACAGTTAGACCAGATGCTGCATAGCCTAAATGGAGCCTCTCGGCGGGTAGGCCTCGGCATGAACTTGGACAAGACGAAAGTCATGTACAATTCGCATGTCTTGCCGAGTCCAATCCGCATCGAAGGGTCGCTTCTCGAGGTTGTGAAGGAGTATGTCTACCTAGGGCAAGTCATCCAGTCAGTAGACACAACTTCGAGAAAGAAGCTGACAGGAGGATCCAGTTGGGTTGGGCAGCGTTTGGAAAACTTCGTCAAGTCTTCTCGTCGCCGATACCGCAATGTTTGAAGACCAAGGTTTTCAACCAGTGCGTCCTACCCGTTATGACATACGGTGCCGAAACGTGGACACTGACAGTGGGGCTAGTCCACAAATTTAAGGTCACTCAGCGGGCTATGGAGCGGGCTTTGCTCGCAGTTTCTTTGAAGGATAAAATCAGGAATGAAGTTATCCGGAAAAGAACTGGAGTAACCGACATAGCTTGCAGAGTAAGCAGGCTAAAGTGGTAATGGGCTGGCCATGTCTGTCGAAGGACCGATGGCCGATGGAGCAGACGAGTCCTGGAGTGGAGACCGCGTATCGGCAAGCGTAGTGTAGGACGCCCCCCAGCTAGATGGACCGACGACCTCAAAAAGGTGCCTGGGACAGACTGGATGCGGAAGGTGGAGGACAGGATGTTGTGGCGCAGCATGGGAGAGGCCTATGTCCAGCAGTGGACTGCTATAGGCTGAGTTGATTGATTGATTGAACTGACCCAGCCCGGTCGACCGGTCAAAGTGGTTCTTGGAGAGGCCTAAGTCCAGTAGAGGACGTCTTCCAACTTAAATTATGATAATGATCTGGCTCAGTTTGTTTACTTTGTAATGTTAGTATGTAATATCTTATACCTTTAAACGAGCAATTCTTGTATATATGTATATATAATCTGAATCTCGGAAACGGCTCCAACGATTTTCATGAAATTTAGTATATAGGGGGTTTCGGGGGCGATAAATCGATCTAGCTAGGATTCATTTTTATAAAACGTCGTTTTATTCGTGTTTTCAATGACCAACTTTATCGATAATCAACTTGAACATAAATTTATTATTTTAAATACAATTTACCAAAAAATACCGAGCAAAGCTCGGTCAACCATATATTAAAATATTACAAAAATAAAAGGTTTCAGATTTTAATTCAGATCTGTCTGTAAGCAACTTTATGACCGTTTTTACTCGCTTGAAGATAAAACTTTCAAGTTTTTATCATGTGTGTTTTTATTAGTGTTGTACATGTACAAACTTAAATGACTTAAGTTGGATTTATGTGACGAGTTTTAAGTATAAGGGAAAAGTTTGAAGTGACGCATAGCTTGTATGACGTTCATAAAAAGGTTCTTGTTGTGCAGTTAATTTTTTCCAATGATGACTATGTTCATTGAACATTCAACGTTTTTCGAAATAATCGGCAACAACTTCTTTGTTGCAGTTACGAGTAACTTGAAACAGCAATACTTATAATTTTATGTACGTGGGTAATTATAATAACAAATATAATTTATTTATGTAACATTATTAAATTCTACCATGAATCAGCCTATACGTTACAGCTTTATTATATAAAAAGTATCTTTGAATTTATTTATTTTGATTATTTCCAAGACTTTGACTCATAATGATATAATTGACAAATAATAATATAATTGAAGCAGTAAATTCCACTAAGTTTTTAGGATTAACCATAGATCTTTATTTAAATTGGAAGGCTCACATAGAGGTTATTGTAAAAAACTAATTAATAGTGCATTCGCATTATATAAACTATCGCGGATACTAAAGCCTGATGCCCTATTATGGAAAAGCTTATACCATTATCAGATACGGCATTATTTTTTGGGGAGTCTCAACGGATAGAGATATCGCATTTAAACCCCAAAATAAGTGCCTTAGATCCATATTTAAATTTAAAACGACTGATAGCTGTAAGCCATTTTTCAAAAGCCATGGAATCTTGCGGTTGGGCTGGTCCACAAATTTAAGGTCGCTCAGCGCGCTAAGGAGCGGGCTATTCTCGGATTTTCTTTGATGGATAAGATCAGAAACGAAGTTATCCGGAAAAGAACTGGAGTTACCGACATAGCTTGCAGAGTAAGCAGGTTGAAATGGCAGTGATGGGCTGGCCATGTCTGTCGAAGGACCGATGGCCGATGAAGCAGACGAGTCCTGGAGTGGAGACCGCGTATCGGCAAGCGTAGTGAGGGACGCCCCCCAGCTAGATGGACCGACGACCTCAACGAGGTGGCTGGGACAGACTGGATGCGGAAGGTGGAGGACAAAGTGTTGTGACGCAGCATGGGAGAGGCCTATGTGCAGTAGTAGACTGCGATCGGCTGATTTGATGGCATCTTGACATTACCATAAATTTATATTTTGGAAATCGCCATATTTGTTCAATCTAATCCTAAGTAATTACCCCGCATGGCAAACCGGTTTCCTAGAAATAGGCGGGATAACAGTCAACTCTGTCAACATTGGTACTGGACTGCACTAATGCGCTAAAGTTTTTTTTTTGTATGGCTCCCTTTATTTACAATAAGTTTTCCAATACCTGGAAAGAGCTAACCGTAGTAACGTTTCAAAGAAAATTAAAATCTTATTTAGCTAGTACAGCATATTATTATTTTAATGAATTTTTAAATGAATCATGTTTAAATTGACATGCTCTTTTCTAAAATTAATTGAATGTTAAATAATATATGTATTGTAATAATGATTCTGATAATGATGTTTCTATTGAATATTTTAGACCAACGTTGACATAATTATGTTTTATTTTTGACATTGACTATTTGAAAAATTTATATTTAACTCCTAACTATTTCTAGTTAATCATATAATCAATCAGTTTAATTTAATTTATTTACTAATGTCAGTATTGTTCATGTTCATTAAAGTTGCTATTATTTCTAATTCTTAAATTTGCAATAATTTTATTTGCTTAATTAATATTTGTACACCATAACAATATGGTAAACATGTTGCACAACTCTATGTACGTATAACACCATGCATGCATTTTCTTTTAATAATTGTATGTAAACACGTGTTTGAGCAAAAAAGGTATCTGAATCTGAATGACGTCACATGGTCTGGATCAAATGACGTTTTATTAAATTCTAAATGGTCGACGATAAACTTGGATTCATTCATTCAACGACTTATGCCACATATAAACAAACAAGAAGAAAGGAACAGAAACATACGTACAAAGGTAATCTTTATTTCTACAAAAATTTCTTCCAGCATACCCACACACACACGTATACACATTTTGGCATATTTTTTCACCATGCATCAAAATAATTGTTAATTTCATATTTTTAAAGTGGTAACGATTAATCATGTCATGTAGGTATTGGTATACCATTCTGATACAATCCCCACACCGAAAGGGCGTGTTGCAATGATTTACACCCTCTTGTTGTATGCTAATCAAGTGCTGGGCACATCTGATTTACGGCCAAAGTTTTGAGAATAATTATAACAATACTTTTGTGACACCATTCTCATTTAATATTTTACAAGATAAAACAATTACCTACAGTTTGAAATGAAAGCTTCTACATTTTGATCTACTTGAAAACAGTGCTCTAACTGTTTACTCAATAAAATTGTCGTTGGCATCAAAAATTGACAGCTTATATTAAATTATCGCATTGCAATACGCATTCAATCATTTAATATATCATTTTATGGAAATCGCACAATCACAATATTGAACGTGTTTTGTGGCATGGGGCTTTAACCACTAGGCCATCACGACATTTAGACAAATAGATATGTTGGTTTATTCCAAATAATATACTTCTAAACGTATAGTCAGTCGATTTACTGACGCCTCTAAGATTATGAAGAACGTATGTTCTCGGCGTCTTTATAGTAATATTGTTTTTTTTTAACCAATCAGAAAATGATAATGTGAAATAACTTTGTATTGTGTATTAAATTAGCCTCCTCGGCAAAAAATGAAACAACTGCGCGACGGACTCTCAAATGAAGGGTTCTGTAACACAGAACTAAGTACAACAAAGAAATACACACGTTTTTTTTTTAAATTAACGAATACTTTTTGAATCGAGACGCCTTAATTAAAATATTTTGAACCTAAAAAATAAAATGTTATTTTAAACTGAAAAAGAAATACACACTCTGTGAAAATGTCTACTGTCTATATGTTGTCCATGAGACATAGCCCGCTAACAGAAAGACGGACCGAGACGACGAACAGCGGAAGCATGGTAACTGAATTCCATTAGCACCTTTTGGCTATGGAAAAATGAAAACGGAACGGAAAGGAAAACCTAGCTCACTTTCACCTCCCGGGAATCGAACTCAACCTCAATGAGTTAGTGATAGTGACCAGATCAACAGCATGTACCAATGATTAATCCCGTTCTCCCATTCTATGCTAATTGTGTGCTACGTGGCTTCTGATTTACGGCGCGGATTTAAGTATAATTATTTAGCGAACACCCTTCGAGTCTTGAGTGTGTCATTTGTCAAGCAATGTGCTAATTACTGATGTTCTTATCACGGCTTTGCGTTTGTCTGTTGTCTTTGAGTGTGATGGAATTGGGAGTGATCGTTAGTAGGTATCTATATGTATTTGAAGGGGAATTATATACGAATTAATTGGTACGAGTGATGAGTGTGTTCATCCATGTGGGAAAGAAAAAATACCGACGGTTAAAAGGTAAGGGCATAAGCACCATTTTCGTCGAAAATGACTTATGAATTCCATCTTACTTAAAATTATCTGCGTTTTAGAATGCGCTTACTCCTATGGCTCTACGATGTCTTTAATTTTTTACGATATGACAATAAATAAAAAAGTTATGTCAATTGTTCTACAATTTCAAACTTTAAACCGCTCTCCTGAACAATTTGGTTTTTGTCGCTTATACCCTATTACCTTTTAACCGTCGATACATATTTTTTTACTTGTTTATTGTTACGTCAACGTGAAACCAGCGCTGGGACTTTTTTCGCATAGAGTCGTAGCAGGTACTCCCTTTCTTCTCCTAAAATTGTTTGTCCGAAAATCATTATCCATAACACGTTAACTATAAACGGCAGTAACCATAATATTCAAAAAGTCGAAATTTTGTTTTACATAATTATCTTTGCTTCTAAAACTATTCTGTCATAATATCAAAAACTATAATCATTAAATCTCCTAATTTTGCATGTTATAAAGTCATATGTCCTAAGTATTGTATTATATAAATTGTATTATGCCGAATGTTCATTTATAATAAAATCGTTAGTAGTAAAAAAATGCTACAGGTTAGGTTTTAGTGACAGAAACGAATCGCTGTAAATCCGACTTCACGTAGTCTTGTCTGCCCTACCCCTAGAGTGTAATTTAAAATCGCGTAGGCGCGGAGGGGCGAGGCGGCCCGCGAGCTGAGGAGCAGGTGGTTGTAACGCTCGCCGCCGCTGCTGAGGCTGGCCGGCGAAGCCGGCCAGCAAGACGAAGCTGCGGTGGTGATCGTTAAACCGTCTGCGACGATAAGCTCGCGTGGGACCGCCTAAGCCCCGCAGTGCCGGAGCCGTGACAGAAACCATGCCTGCTGCATGATGCATGCTCGCTTGCATACTGCATGCTTGCTTGCATGCTCGATTGCATGCTGCTTGCCTGCTTGTATGCATGCTCGCTTGCATGCTGCATGCTTGCTTGCATGCTACATGATGCATGCTTGCTTGCATGCTCGATTGCATGTTGCTTGCGTGCATGCATGCTGCATTCATGGTGTATGTTTGTTTGTATGTTTCTTAGAGGGAAATAAAATCACTTGTTCACAATCACCTGTTTTATTGAGTGATATTGTATTTATTGAGTGATAATACATGCAGCGCCATTCCAGGCCTTGATAAATACTGCTTTATTAAATAATGCTTTTTCATCTTTACTATTTATGTATTGTATCAGTTGAATTTGATAAAATAATGAAATTCTTAATGAACTCCGTAATACTTTGTTTTAAAAATATAATTAGGATAAATAAACATAAATAATTTGAATTTAGAACTTATAACTTTTATGGAAAACAGTTTTAAGTCTTTTGTATGTTATTGATAGTAATATTTATGACAAACGGATTTAGGGCATATTATATTTAGGGATTTCAATTGTATGGCATGTGATATTATGTGACATTTAGTTCGGGCAAGTTATCATTCGGACAAATTATGATTAGGACAAAAAAATTTATGGCTCTTTAGATTATGGATAAAAAAGTTAGGTCACACAATAGAGAACCGTCGTAGCATCTTTCTGATGACGATGGCCATTTTGCGTGGAGGTGACGCATTTTCTCCCAACTCATTCTTATTTTTGTGTTTGTGTTCTTTGTCGGTATCATATTTTTCTTTCTACATTCAACGACTTTTAATTATGAATGTTATGGCCAGATAGGTAATGAAACTTTTTCGATGTCTGAAGTTCCTAATTAGTTTAAATTTTGACAAAATTGAATCGTCAACTAATCGGTCTGTTTTAATCATCTCTTTGTAATAAAATTAAATGCTGTTGATGATAAGCGCATCGCTTGAGAATAGCAGGATGAATTTGATTGTTTTTAACACGCTTTTATTAGCTTCATTCGTATGTTAGTAGGTGTGCCTATGTAAGGGACACTTTGAACATGATTTTGACCCCTTTCTAAACGTCAGATTAACTCAAATTTTGGCAAAATTATCAAGGACCGATGACAATATAATAAATTTGTAAATTAGTGCCAAGGTTACCGGGATTGCAAAAAAAACTGTCTTCGAAAACTACTCTGACATACCTCACAAAATTTGAAACATCCTAAAAAATAGAATACCAAAATAAAAAGTAGAAAATAATGGAAAAATGGTGTTTTTTGAGGTATTATTATTGATATCAAGCACCCCATGCTTTTTTATTTCATTATTTTCTACTATTTAATTTAGTTTTCGATGGAAGCGTTTTTTTTTTGTTTTTTAAACTATTATTTTAATTTTAGTATGATCGTGATTGTGCGAATAAGGTTTTTAGGTAAGGAAAAATTTTAAAGTTTTCGGCAAAACTGCAAAATGTGGAAATCAACTTTTTCGCAAATTTTCGGGAAACTTTTCAATTTTTCTTTGGTCTATTGTTTAATCAGGAAAATTTCTCATCTATGCTCAGCTAGTTTAAAAATTAAAATAAGACCTTGTTTTTTTATTAAAAGAAAGAAATGTCCAGAACATTAACCAACGGGTAAGAAATTCATCTGTAAACTCCAAACAGTGTTAAAATGTGTAAAGCCTCCTACAAACCGGCGCGACGCGGCAGCGCGACGCGACAGTCGTAGAACAATTTTTATGTGAACTTCATGGAAATTGTTCTACAAGAATCGCGTCGCGCTGTCGCGTCGGGCCGGTCTGAATAAGCCTTAAATACTTTTCCTATTTCACTAATAAAACATAAACTATGAATCACTATCGAGCGGATATCAGCAGCTATACTAGTGATCGGGTCATTTGCCGTCGGATCATTACCCCCGCGGCCCCGGCTTGATATCTTCACCCCTCTTGTCTTTATTGTGACAGACAGGGCGCTATTACGGTGCAGACTGATTTCTGAATATTCTTTTTCAAATTGTATTATGGTGTGCTTGGGTCATTAGTGCTGTTGAGCATGAAAATATGCTCACGATATTGTTTTGCATCGTAACGTTTCTTTGATTTTTTATTGAGCCTGACTTATCTTAATGTCTGTGGAAAAGACGCGCTATTTTACGTACATAATATAATCTCACGGCGTCTTCCCATGGGGGGTAGACATAAACTACAGATCGTATGAACATAAAAGAAGCAAAAACCGGATATAATAATCGTAGCAGGTAGTGTACGTTATTTTATTCTACATATTTTTCCTTTTTCATTATGTACATAAATGACCGTTCAAAAATGCGATTAAAAACCGATTCACATTGGTATATTCTATGTGACAAAAATCTACATATAATACCGATATTTTCGGTATCACGCTCATTCTCAAACCTCGTAGGAATTCATTTATTTCATAAAATATCCAATGAACAATGATTTCGTCACTAGTTTATTATATGTCTATACCTAACAATCTACATGTTATGTCAAAATCATCACATCTATTATTTTACACGTAATAGATTACCTTTCTAATCATAATAATTTCTTTATCAGAACATGGTTGGTATGTATATTACTTGATCTTAAGTTTACATAGATTGTCACATCATATTTTACCACATGGGCGTACAAATGTTAAATAGGCTTTCTACCGTCCCCCAATACCTATTAACACTATAATTTGAGACTATTGTAAAAGGCAATTATTAAAAAAAAAGTATCTATCCATGGAGTTTTTGCCGGCTCTTCTCCATACAAATCAACAAATTGGAACCGTTCACCTAGCTCCTGACGTTTCATAACTGCTCATGTAGGTTTATCTATACTATATAATATTATAAAGCTGAAGAGTTTGTTTGTTTGTTTGTTTGATTGATTGAACGCGCTAATCTCAGGAACTACTGGTCCGAATTGCAAAATTCTTTTTGTGTTGGGTAGCCTATTTATTAAGAGAGGCTATAAGCTATATAACATCACGCTACGACTAAGAGCAGTAATGAAAAATGTTGCAAAAACGGGGAAAATTTATTCCTTTTGAGAGTTTCCGTTGCGTGCGCTGCGTAAACGGTTAAAGTAACGCAAAAATCATGTACGACGAAATTGTTCCTTTTAAAAAGTTCTAAAAAAAAATCCGCGAGAGCATATGTCTATTTTTTAAGGACTCACTATAACTCAAAAGGACCGAGCAGCAACGAAAAGTGGACGAAAACTAGCAGGCAAATCGATGCGACGGGAAGGATCAGGGGAGCAAAAAGTCGCGGGTAGAAGCTACTGTGATATAAAATAATTTGATTTTTTAATGACTTCAATTCCAATTTATTTAGGATCGGCAACACGCCGTTTCTAAAATACACCATCTATTAATCATCATAGCAGAATGGATCTCTTTTGTAGCGCCATCGTTTTACACACATTATGACAATATTGAATACTTTCGACCAAGTGTCATTCTGATTCCCCATAGTCCAGTAGCCCTCCAGTACATTGATCGACGACAGTACCAACATCACTTAATCCCCCATTAGAACTAACGCCTCACACTTAACAACTAACACTATTCACGATGTGAAAAATGAATCCTATGAGGGTAGATACACAAGCGATTCGGGACCATTTCCTCTTCCGGCGCAGCATCCATCTTAGTCGGATGTTTGCCGACACCCTTTTTAAATTATGGTGTCGTCATGATAGTTTACCTTTGATCTTTGTGTGGGCATTATGGGGCAATAGCCATTGATACGTCTATTCTTGAAGATGGATCTCCTAATTATTTTCTTAGTAAGTAAATGAAACCATACCGTCTATTCTACTATCTGCTTATATTGGTCTAAATGCAAGAGTGACCAGCTACCACCTGGTAGCGGTTGTTTATTTTCCAATGAATTGAAGCACCAAAAAAAGAATGAGTTCATACAAATTAAGAAGGAGTTATTGATTGATTGATTTACGAGATAACCCCATTACAAGTATCCTTACAACTTATTGGGGCTGCCTCAATTCAAAGTTGTATAACAATTGTATGAGAAACAATACAACTTTTTTTTTATTGACATCCGGTGCCAGTGTATGTCACAGATTGCCGAACATTCTATAACTCTTTATCTTCTTCGAGTTTTTTATTTTTCCCTTGGCTTTTCAGCCCATTGTCACGCCAATTTTTTTTTCTGCTATTCACTTTCTAAATTAGCTAGACAGCTCAAATGGATTAAAGTTATTTCATTGCCAGCCTGTTTAACACAAAGTCGTCTTTAGTGGACAACCTTTACAGTACCTACCTACATATAGTTCGTGGTACCTACATTTGCTGAAGTCTGTGTACAAACGCCTTTATGAAAAGCTATTTAGCAAAACATATAGGTATTTCTAACATCTAAGCAGCAGATACCGCATAACAATACAATACCATAATCCCCATACCACCATTCTATATCTCTTAACATACATCGAGGGTAACACAAGTATCCACAAGTACGTACATCGCTACAGAAACCTTTGTGTGTAGCGAAATAATAGCAACACAAGTGGACTGGATAATGGTGATCATTAAATGGACATCAGTCTTTTGTCCGGTCGTCTAATTGAGTTGTCATGGTAACGGAAAGGTAGAAATAATTGGCGGTATATCTGTGATGGTTGTGATTTTCTGATGGAAATGCTTATCGGCGATAAATTAGAATTGTAAAATGTTTTCTTTTAGGTCGTGAAAGACATCTACATTATTATTTAAAAAGTAAGAAAGTCATTACGGAGTATGCGTTAAAACAACTCACAAAATTGAAGTGAATTGATGAATAATTCATGAAAAAAATCATTCAGTGGGATTAAATGACCTTAGAGGTATGTGTATTGATTTCTTAATAATTATATTTCTGTAAAAATATACGTGTGACGCTTCAGTACAATCCAGCGCGTCTTTTGCTGCCCTCTTCCGGCGATGTCTTAAGCCGTACCTCACAGGGGGTCTCCTTAGCATGTAATGGCTCTAGTTTTAAGTTTTCTAGCCCTGGCTGGACGCTTTAATTTGTTAAGGTAGCTACACGCAAGTCCGGTTAAGGAAATACCCACCTCATAAGTTGACCTGAGAGATGTTGTTAAGTATTTGCATAGTGAGCCGGGTATATTCTGCCTGAGTTTTAGCTTGCAATTTTTTTTAATCTTCTGCAGTGCTTAACTTTTTACACATCTCTTCTGCTTGCGGTTTCTAAGTTAATTGATCATCTACATAAATTTCTAAAAATTTCGCGATCATTGTTTGATTAATCACTCGTCCATTGTACTGTGTATTAACGTGTGGTGGCGCTGTACGTTGGTGAAACCGAGGTATTCCACTAACAGCACTGATTTGAACAGCACTTGCCCGAACCGCACTTGTGACCTTCCACTAACAGCACTGAAACAAAATTCTGTAACGTGCGGTTCGGTGGAACAATTTATCGTTATTGTAGTTAAGTGTCCGAACCGCACTTACGTTAAATATTTCTTTTTAGTGATGGGATGTATTATTTTTCCAAGGCAAACAAACAACACCTATCGATACAAATGGGCAGACACTAAGACTTGTACCGGATAATTCCACCTTGTTCATGTAGATATATCTATTTATGACAACTAAATATTATCCAAGTACTTTATCAATACCAAACTGCGATATATTCACCTATGCTGATGACACGGCACTGATCATATATGACAACAACTGGGTTAATGCTAAACTAAGAGCGGAACAATCACTTCAACGTGTCATGACATGGCTTTCGGCGAACTTGTTGACTCTCAATATTGACAAAACTAAGATTATCCGCTTCTCTCTCCCTCACACGGGCGCACCTTCCATAGAATCTAGTATAGTCAAAGCCCATTCTTGCCTGAACGTTCTGGATCACAGTGCCAATGCTTGCAGTTGCCTCACCCTCTCACCAGTGACAAGCACCAAATATCTTGGAGTGCTCATTGATGAGCATCTTAGCTGGCGCCCCCATATTGATGCACTAAGTTCACGAATTAGAAAATTAATATATATTTTCAAAGAGCTGAGACACTCCGCTGATCGTGAAACCCTGTTTCTTGTCTATCAGAGTTTGTGTGTCTCCGTTCTTACTTATTGTATTTCCTCTTGGGGAGGAACCTGCAAAACTCACCTAATTCAGGTTGAACGAGCGCAAAGGGCAATTCTTAAAGTTATGCAGTTCAAGCGCAGAGATTACCCCACTGCCCTGCTCTATTCTGAATCAGAAGTTCTCAACGTTCGTCAACTCTTCATTCTACGTGCGGTATTACGGCGTCATTCTTTGCTTCCTTTTGATGATAAACTTTTGAAAAAACGTAAAGGTTACCCAGTTTGTAGCACTTTTCGGTGTCGTACTTCTTTCGCAGACCGACAATTCAACGTACTCAGTGCTCGAATTTATAATAAAATCCATCGTCTTCTGGATATATATATTTTAACTAGGAATAAATTGATAAGCAAGCTTACGAGTTGGCTATTAAAGCTATCATACGAAAATACTGAATGTGTCCTTGGAATTAACTCATAAAAGCACACACACACACACATATACATACATACATACACACACACACACACACGCGCGCACGCTCGCACACATAATTACACACTCGTTCTCGTACACAATCGCACAACTCTCCATAACGCTGTACTCGCCGCATGATAATTATATGTGTAACGCTATAATACGCTCAGACATTGTTACTCGGGGTGGAGACCTGGTGTCCTGAAACACAGGTTTTGGCCTAGCTTAGGCACCAGTCTCCCACAATATTGTAATGTGTATAAATAGCTTAAGACTAAATAATATGGACCTGTAAACTTTTTAATATTGTGGTGAGAAAATAAATAAATTGATTGAATTGATTGACTTTTTTTATCCAGTCTAGGATATCTGACATCAGAAATTAAAATATATTTTTGTATCATCTTATTCCACCACTGTCAACGCAGAAATAAAAAATAAATGGTACAAAATCTAAAAAAAATATTTTACGCCGCGCGTTGCATTGTAATAATTGTCATAAGTTTTCGAATACATTTTACACAATCTAATCTCAAAATCACAATCAAAACCTACCAAACAGCAACATATGCATCATTCGTAGCCTGACATAGGGCTCATTTCCCGTATAGTCTATGACATTTTTGGTTTGTGCTGACGCGACAGACTGGTGACAAACGGTCAAAGGTTTCAGTTTGGAGATGGAACTATACACAAACTGAAACCGTCGACCTATTCACAGTTATTTTGCCTCTGATTTTGCATTACCGTCCAAACTCGGTCGTTTTACCATTCAGTTCTCAATAGGCAGTACCTTTCAAAATCTACACTTTTGACTGTGGTTTTATAGGTTTTTTACACAAGTTCGATGTCTGATGACAGATCTCAAATAATTTTGATATCATCATTCTCCTGCCCTTATCCCAATTTATTTGGGGTCGGAGCAACATGTCTTTTTCTTCCACACTTCTCTATTAGTCGTCATCGCAGACTACTGAGCCTACCCCCTTTCTATCCATATCATAATTCAAACAGTCCATTCATCGTTTCTTTGGTCTCCCTCTACTCTTATGGCCATTGACATTCATACTCAATACTTTCCTCACGACATTTTCCCCATTCCTTCATAACACGTGACCTTCATAAAAGTTGTGTGGAAATCGGTTGTCATGGTATCATCACAACTTTTCAATTATTGTTGCCACTTTCAGACTTCTCCTTATGTACTCATTTCTTATTATATCCAATCGAGTAACACCACACATCCCTCTTAACATTCTCATCTCAGCTGCATGCCTTTCTTTCATCCCTTTTGTGGCCCAACATTCTGACCAATACAAGACAGCAGGTCTGAACATGGTTTTATATATTTTTCCCTTAAGTTTAAGGGGGATGTGGGAGTCGCAGATATGTAGTTCCTGTGACCTGCCGCCATTTCATCCATCCAGTGTTTATTCTGTACTTATCCGTCCGATCTACTTAGCCATCGCTTTGCACGAGTGGACCGAGATAGCGAAAGTCGGAGCAGACGGGAGAAGTCCACCTTCAAGCGCTATGGCTCCAGAACTGGAGAGACCGCCGAAATCGCAAAACATTTATTCAGTTTTGGTTCTGCTGATTTTCAAGCCAACATTTTCCAGTTTCTGTTGCCACTTCTCCAATCTGCTCTGGATCTCAGTCACATCTTCATCGACAAGAATAATGTCTTCGGCATACACCATCTACTAATCTCACAGTATTTTGGAAAATGATGGACAATATTTTCGGACTATTTACGAAGACAACAACGAGTAATTGTCACAAAAAAGAAATAAAACCATCTCACGCTAACTCCCAAAAGAAGTTCGTACTAACTTGTTTTTGGAACTAGCTACGACAGGGCGATTTCAACAGTTTTCTTCCCCATTTTTCCAGAAAACATTTAAGTGATTTGGATCCAATATTTAACAAATTGCATACGTTAATAAGTATTCAACCGCATTCAAAAACCTTCCACGCGCAGTTGCCGAATCGATATGTTTGTAATATCCTGAACAAAGAATTAATTCGTCTCATCACTAATAATTATAACCAGGTGCGGTTCGGACACTAAATACAATAACGATAAATTGTTCCACGGAACAGCACGTTACAGAATTTTGTTTCAGTGCTGTTAGTGGAAGGTCTCAAGTGCAGTTCGGGCAAGTGCTGTTCAAATCAGTGCTGTTAGTGGAATACCTCGTGAAACCGTTTTCAAACCGCGATTCATAATGTGTTCGAAATACAACCTCACACTGACCTGCAAATTACAGAAAACGTAACGACCATTTTAAATTTTGCATATTACCCTGGCGTTATTTGATTGAAAAAGTTACCGTGGCCCTGTCATATCGGCAACTGAAGGAACACGGGTAGGTTTGAGTCAGTAAAAGTCTGACACGCCCTTCCGCTCCACCCAGAGCGGGAGATGTCGTTTGATGATTTCCCAACCACAAAAAAAACCTTGACGTTTTCTAGTTAATGTTCTCACGTCTATGTATAATTTAATAAGGCAAACTTCAAACCATCTGCATATATCAAAGGGAAGTACATGATCATCAATGAACATAATCATATTTAATAATAATAAAAATAATACCAGTCAACACGTAAAAACCGTTTCCTCAAAGTATTCCACATTTAAATTTTAAAACAGAAGACCTTCCAAATAAAATTCGCCAACTATTTTCAACCACTTCAGACAATCCCCACTTACTCTCAAACAGTATAAAACCATTCACATTTTACCTACGGATCTACCGCTAATTTACCACGGTATTACTAGCTGTATACCGGTCGGTAACCGCGGTAATACCGGTTGGTAACTGCAGCCCTTTGCGTTTGCTCTCAGTGGGTTTAATAGTAAAAAATTGAAGCGGTCAGTGAACAAAGAAGGTTGTTCCGAACAATTTTCTACTTCAGAAAGAAGTGGGGATTATGTGAATGTTGGAATGGATTGAGGAGGTATTTTAGATAAATTATAGTATTAAGTCCCTTATTCTATGTAGAAGCATGCTTGAGAATGAATTCGTGTATAGTTTTGTAATGTGT
Source organism: Aporophyla lueneburgensis (assembly GCA_932294355.1). NCBI lineage: Eukaryota > Metazoa > Arthropoda > Insecta > Lepidoptera > Noctuidae > Aporophyla > Aporophyla lueneburgensis. Next base: position 21,028,851 of record OW028758.1, on the reverse strand, counting down.
TTAGTGGATTCTCGATTTCCTACCAAATGTGGTTGAACGATGTGACGTAGGTACATCAGCCTTCAAGCAAGTTCTTTCAGCTTAGTACATAAGGTAAAACATCCATTTTCTGAACTGGGAATTTGAATACAGTTTCAAATTCTCAGTTTAGAAATTGGATGTTTTGTAAAAGCATGCGAAATGCAAATTTCTTTCGATTTTGTCATAATAATTTTGAATTTCATGTGGTAATTTGAATTCTTAACATGTTTAATTTCACATAAATCTACATGGGCACCTATAAACGTCAGAAGCTAGCCCATTTAAAAAACAAACGCTTTTACGATGATTTCAAATTACAGTGTTAACAGGTATAGAAGACACAGGCTAGGTTACGTTCATACAAATTGAATGATATAATCACTCACATAGTAAGGGTATGACCAAGTTCTCAACTTCATTCTCAATTCAGAGGAAAAAAGAAAAGACACCTAATGCCTTATCTATTAAAGTTTAAACTTCTTGGTCCCAACGAAGCACCACCGGCCATTGACAGTAAAGTAGAAAGTACGAAACTTCACCACAAAGCGTTCAATTATAAACAAAAAACGAAAAGAACAGTAATCTGCCTCTGTGCCTTTGACAGACTCAGGTTTGACTTTATAGTTTAGTCTAGATTACGCCCAAAGCGCCTGTTTGTACCGAAATTTCAAAAAAGTGGAATTGAGAAACTTTTTTTAATTTCTACTGTGCTAATGATACAGCAGACATTTTATAATATTTTAAATTACTCGTGATGATCCAGTGGTAAAATAATCGTCTCTCATATGCTGTGGGTTCATATCTAGGCAAGTACCAATATGACTTTCTGAATTTATGTTGGACTAGCTTCTGCCCGCGACTTAGTCCGCGTTAAATTTCTTGTTCCCCCGACCCTTCCCGTCGCGTCGAATCGCATACCCGTGCGATTTTCCCAGTTTTGGCAACATTTTTCATTACTGCTACGCTCCTCTTGGTTGTATCGTAATATTATATAGCCTAAAGTCTTTCTGAATAAATAGGCTACTCATAACAAAAATAATTTTTCAATTCGGACCAGTAGTTACTGAGATTAGCGCGTTCAATCAAACAAACAAACAAACTCTTCAGCTTTATAATATTAATATATTATTATATATATATTATTATAGTATATAGATTTTAATTACAGCGGTGAAGGAAATCAACGTGAGGAAACCTGTATTTGATCTTATTTACATATTATAAAACAAAGTTGCTTCACGCGTCTGTATACGCTTAGATCTTCAACGGATTTCTAAGTGGTCTTCATCAATAGACAGAGTGATTCAATAGGAAGGTTTGTTTTTTTAAATGCCGGCGAAGTCGCTGGCAAAAACTAATATTTAAGTCAGAAATCGCCATACAATTATTATTAACTAGCTTCTGCCCGCGACTTCGTCCGCGTAAAATTTCTTGTTCCCCCGACCCTTCCCGTCGCGTCGAATCGCGTACCCGTGCGATTTTCCCAGTTTTTGCAACATTTTTTATTACTGCTCTGCTCCTCTAAGTTGTAGCGTGATTTATATAGCTTATAGCCTTCCTCGATAAATAGGCTATCCAACACAAAAAGTTTTCAATTTGGACCACTAGTTCCTGAGATCAGCGCGTTCAATCAAACAAACAAACAAACTCTTCAGCTTTATAATATTATATATAATATATATATAATATATATATATATATAGTATTATAGTATAGATAGATGATTAAAGAAATCATAATTTGAGAGTCTTAAATTGACTTACGTTTTACTTCGTCAATTTCATGGGTTATAAAAATAGTCAGGTAATCTAATTTTGTACCGTGTGGTGCCGGACGTAAAGAATAACACCACCCCATTTCTACCCGTGGGTGTCGTAAAAGGCGACTAAGGGACTTACTAGAGAATGGGCAGCAGCGTTCTCTATGCATTTTACCACCATACTGCGATCGCCAACCCGCCTACCAAGCGTGGCGATTATGGCAAAGCCCCCAAATTGGAGGAGGCCTAAGTCCAGCAGTGGACGTCTTACGGCTGAAACGACAACGACGACGACGAATCTAATTTTCGACTCATATTACTTATAGATCTGTATCCAACCAGAACCCTAATTGTGGCACACTATTAATAAAAATCTGAACAAATTTGAAGGATATTGCTTCATATGTTAGAAAAAAAAATCTGCTCATCAACGTAAATAATGCAATATCGTTGAACTGTGAAATGAAAGCTATTCGTTCTTTTAGGTTATTACGTAATTACCCCACTGCTTCTTAAGTTAATAATGTAAAGGTTAAATAAAGCATTAACTTAATAACTAAAGAATTGACTTCAATCACTAGAAAGAAAACAACCACTTACTTTCCTACAAATTATTTCCTAGATAGCCCGTCTAGAGGTCTAATAGACCAACTAAACCCCATTAGCCGTAACTAACTAACTTATCAGTGACTAAACAACCTACATCACTTACTGCTCACTAGTTCGCGACATGTAGGGTGAAAACACTCGACATTATTATTTACAAGCGTCGCGATACCCGATGCGACAACCTGACGACTTGCTTTAGAGCGTATACAGGGTGCGTAAGTGTTTTGTTTTAGTTTAGTTCTTTATTTGTAGAAAGAAAAGCAAATTATCTTATTTGAAAAAATTGCTTAAAACAGCCTTATAAATTACCTAAATGTTTTATTGTTCATTTTAAATGTATTTGGATAAAACTAAATTTATTTCCTTGCTACCAGAAGATATAACTGTGTGAAAAGGGGGAAGAGATACAGGTCAAAATATCCGTCAAAATATCCGATCTAACTAAGATCGGATATTTTGACGTTCTAAATTATGACTAGCTTCTGCCTGCGAAATTGTCCACATGATTTTTATTTCGTATAAACATAAATTATATTATTTATCAAATATTAATATTACCTATTAAAAAAAAAATGTTAATTTGTGGAGTTTTCGGATTCGGATCAGTAGTTCTGAAGATTATCCGCTATATACAAACTTATACATTTTTCTTTCAACTTGAAATAATACAGAACGTTATACCTACCATATTTTGAGGTTACGTTTTGCATTTTAATAATGTGGCAGTATTTTAATAAACATACCTTCACACTTTTATTAAGAAAAACTAACTTAATTAAACAAGCAAACTCGCTGCATAACTGACTAATCTTTACTAACAAGCAAGGCCAAGGTCGGATAGAAGAAGTAGTTGCAAATGAGAAAGTTAAGACTTTGTTCCTACCATTTTATATTCCCTACAAAAAGGGTAAATATCTAAACAAAACAAATTAAGGTTAACCTTACGGAGAAATTAAAGCAAAGTTACCTCAAATAACTTTCTAACATCAGCCTGTACATTAGACAAATTGAAAGCAATGAAGTCGAAAGCGTAAGTTCTCAATCATTCAACTTACGACAATCGGGAAGAGGGGCCGCGTATGTGGCGGTGAGATGTAAGTGATGCTAAATGGATGCGGCATGTTACTATTTTTTATCATCAGGTACATCTCGGTACTTAATATTAGTTTTATAGGTTGGTAAGGCTTATAGATGGCTTTCAAGGCACGCTATGTAACGCACTTTAGCTCAAGCTGTTTTGGCAGGCGTGTTTTGTAATGAAAAAATCTTCAGTATCTTTCTCCTAATCATTAGGTTAATCAGCCATGGGCGACACGAAAATGTTAGATAAGATTTTTTTTTAATTTCTCTGTCTTATAGTGTCACACTCACAACACAAGCAGGTTATTCAAACAAATTATCTTTAATAAGCTTAAGAGCACACTGACTGATAAAATATTTTCATGTATCTCGTGCCGATACGAGATACATAGCGAACTTAATACTAAATTAACACATCCACCATCATCCAAACATCCTCGCCCCAGATCCAAGAAACTATAACAATTTAATAGTGTCAGAGTATGTTGCTTGTCGGCCGGCAACTAATGACCGGTCTTAAACAATTTAGCTTATTTTTCTGTCAATATCTGATTTGTTAGTCTATCTATATGTTTAGTGTATCATTAGCAGGTTTTATTTCTGCAGACTGGGTTTGTTAACTATTCTTGTGTATCTCGTGCCAATACGAGATACATTATCTACATACTAGCATATCCATCTGCATCCACACATCCTCGTCCCAGATCCACGAAGCTATAACAACTTAATAGTGTAAGAGCATGTTGATTGCCGGCCGGCAACTAATGGCCGGTCTTAAACAATTTAGCTTGCTTTTTATTGACGCGACATTTTCTCCCTATTGCTCGTTTTCTATTGTTGTTTTTAGTTTCCTTTTGTGATTTGTATTGTATTGATTGTTTTTACGGAATGTAAGAAGCTTTTCTTTCCTGGTTGTTGAAAGTTATCGTGTTTCTAATGGAAACATATGCCGTAACAATATTAATTTGAATCGGTGACAGGCATGTGTAACAGGCCAGTGCATACATATATGCGACCTCTTCCAATACGCCCCCTTAATATAGTTACGCTGCGTATGATCACTTCTGTACTTGTCAGAACTCGGTACATAAAATTAAATAAATCACCAACACTTCTGTGTCCGACTGTACTACGCTGTACCCAAAAGTAGAATACAAAAACAGAAGAAATCTAACAAAATAAAGTATGCATAACGAAACTAAATTATCTATTACACAAAGCACAAAAAAGAACATAAAACGTCAAAACGTCTAACTACTCATCGCCCCCTTAATAGAATAATTTGACAGGGATAAATCCTTTAAAAATTCTCTAAGCTTCGGGCTGTGAACACTTTTAGTTAATATGTCCGCTATCATCATATCAGTTGACATGTACCTTATTTCAACTTTGTTAGCTAGTACACATTCACGAATAAAATGATACTTGATATCTATATGCTTTGTCCTATTATGCATCATTTTGTTAGCTGCAATTTTATGCGCCGACTGATTGTCATTATAAATTACTACTGCTTTACTATCCACAGCTGTCAAACTGTTAAGTAAACTACGTAAATAAAGAGCTTCCTTCGAAGCTAGACTCAATCCTACGTACTCTGCCTCTGTGGAGGACAAGGATACTGTCGCTTGCTTCCTACTCTCCCATGACACTATATTTTTACCTATCTTGAAAATTAATCCTTTGAAAGATTTTCTATCAAGTGCCCCTCCCCAATCTGCATCAACATAGCCTCGTAAGTCCAAATCTCCCGACTTCCTAAAAGTAAGACAAAGGTTAGACGTACCCTTCAAATACCTTAAGACCCGTTTTGCACATTTAAAGTGTATTTCGTCATAACACGAATTAAATTGTGAAAGTACACTCACCGCATGTGCTATGTCTGGTCGCGTATTACAGGCTAAATAGTTTAGACACCCTATTATGCTTTGATATGGCAGATTACTATGGGAATTTGTCGATCTTTCTAATTTCATGCCGACTTCCATTGGGGTTGAAACTGGCTTAGCGTCTGTCATGTTAAAGTCATTCAAAATTTCCGAAATGAACTGTTGCTGATCTAGACAAATAACATCTTTATCTCTCCTCAGCCTCATGCCGAAAACATGCCTAGCCGCGCCTAAATCTTTCACTTTAAACTTATCAAGCAAATCGGTTTTTAATTTTTGCTTTTCTTGTTCACAATTTCCAAAGATAAAAAGGTCATCTACATAAATAACAACAATTAACTTGTTATTGTTTTTAAGCTGCTTTTGATACAAACACGGTTCTATTTTTGATTGTACAAAGCCTGAGTTCAACATCTCTTTGTCCAATTCCTTGAACCAAGCATTCGAAGCTTGTTTCAATCCATACAAAGAACGCTGCAGCTTACATACTTTGGTTTCTTGACCTTTGACTACTGCTCATTTCGGTTGGAGCATGTAAATGTCCTCTTTAATCTTGCCATATAAAAAGGCAGTCGTGACATCCCATTGGTCAATGAACCAACCGTATTCAACAGCTAGCGAGAACAACGTTCGCAGAGTAGAACTTCTAACTACTGGAGAATACGTCTCAGTATAGTCTACACCACGTACCTGTGTGAAACCTTTTGCTACTAATCTAGCCTTATACTTTTTTACCTTGCCGTCACTATCTCTCTTGATTTTGAACACCCATTTGCACTGGATAGGCTTCTTATCGATCGGACGATCCACCAACGTCCAAGTCTGGTTCTCCTTTAGTGACATAAGTTCATCATCGATCGCTTTTTGCCATAAGTCACCATCGGGTCTCGCCAACGCTTCATTAATAGTCAATGGATCATCATCAAGATTGCTCTTGGCATACATAACTTTGCATCCATACCGATCGACTTGTCTGCGTTCTCTTACAGGATACCTTCTTTCCGATTCAGGTATTGTGACTTCCTCTTCAGTCAATACGTCAATCTCTTGCTCTGGTACTACAGGCTCAGGTTGTATCTCCTCCGATACTTCTACGTTCTCGTCTATAGCATTACGGTACACATCATCGTGAGCCTCCAAGGGTTCCGATCTGCTTGTAGATCTGTTGGGTAAATTGGCATGAACAGAATCTGTATTTAGGTTTATGATAACTTCCGACTTTTCCACGTTTTCTTTTTGGAAAAAGACGTTTTCGAGAAATTTTACATCTCTTGCAGTTTTCACTTCACCTGTCTTAGGATTCATCAGACGATAACCTTTCTGATTATCTGGATATCCAATAAAAATCATCGGTTCCGTCTTCATGTCTAGTTTCCGTCTCTTTTGTTTTGATATCAATCTGTACGCCAAACAACCAAAGATTTTCAGATGACTGACATCCACATCTTTTCCAGTCCAAAGCTTCTCTGGTACCGCATTGTTCAATGCTTTCGTGGGGCTTCTGTTCTTTAGGTAAACAACAGTATTAACAGCCTCGGCCCAATACTTCTTGCTTAAGTTCGATTCTGAGAGTAATGTTCTTGCCTTTTCTATTATAGTCCGATTCGCTCTCTCTGCGACAGAATTTTGTTCCGGCGTGTACGGTACAGTCGTCTGGTGTTTTATACCTGCAGACTTCAAAAATGATTTAAATTTACCATTACAGTACTCTGCGCCGTTGTCAGTTCTCAGACATTTAATGAATTTACTGGTCTCATTCTCAACTTCCGCCTTGTATTCACGGAACTTATCGAAAGTTTCACTTTTGTTCTTCAAAAAGTAAACATGAGTCTTCCGAGTAAAATCGTCGATAAATAGAAGAATATACCTCGAACCTCCGAACGACGGCTCCTCGATTGGTCCGCAAACGTCGCTAAAAACCAGCTGTAAGACCTCGTTCGCTCTCGTACCTTGGTGTTTAAAGGGACTTTTGCAGGTCTTTCCTTCGATACATGGAATACACGGCTCGCATAAATCGGTACTCTTAAATTCCATACCGGTTACTAAAACTTTCATTTTATTCATATAATTACGCGATAAATGAGCTAATCTTTTATGCCAAATGTTCGAAATATTTTCATTTTGTTTTGACAGTGTCACATTCACGACGTTATTTTTATTTTCTGTCAACTCATAAATTCCGTCAACCTCTTGACATCTTGCAATAATTCGATTCTTATTTTGAATTATGCAACCTCCATTGTCAAAATTCATGCAATAATTCTTCTTGGTCAAATCGCTCACCGAAATAAGGTTCATGGATAAATCAGGAACATGTAAAACGTTTTCTAAAATTAATTTTTCGTTTTCGCTGACTCGTGGCTCAGCATTTCCTCGTCCTTTCACCAACAATTTCTCGCCGTTTGCTACTGCGATCTTCATGTTGCCCTTTTGAGGTTTATAAGACAACAATTTGTTTTTATCGTGGGTCATATGATTTGAGCACCCACTGTTTAAATACCACTTATCTTTGTGTATCACCTTCTTCGTATTCAGGCAGATATTCGCGGTTTTGATCCGCTCCTTGCATTCGGACGCCTTGTGTCCTTGCTTGTGGCACTTAAAACACTTGTAGACGAATTTCTGCTTGCGATCGTTAGTTTTTGTGTTAGATCTTGCATCGTTCTGTACTTTACGTGTAACTAAGGCTTGTTCGTACTCTGTATTTAACTTACTCTGTCTACTTCCTTCTTGTAACAATTTCGTTTTGATTTGCTCCAACGTGATCTGTTGTCCACTATTATCTACAGCCATGATGAGAGGGCTGTACTCAGCGGTTAGTCCACCCAGCAAAATCGATATGATCCAATCATCAGGAATATCAGCATCAATATCGGACAATTGTTGTGTCAGGAATGTAGTTTTGCTTATGTAGCTTTCCATAGAATCGAAATTCTCTAACTTACAGTTGAAAAGCTCTCGCTGAATATGTATACGTCTTCCCCAACCTTTGTCTTCATATGCTTTTTGTAAGCTGTTCCAGGCTTCTTTCGCAGCCTTCGCATTGTAGACGTGGGTAAAGCACTCTGGTTCTAACAACAAACATATTGTCGTTCGTGCCTGCCGGTCTACGTCAGCGTTTGCTACATCTGTAGAAATTACTCCCCACCAGTTTTTATTCTCCAAGTAATTTCGCACCAAGAACTTCCAATTTGGGTAGTCGGACGATCCTTTCAGCTTCTTGATACCATTTATACCAACTTCAGCTGACATAATTAAAATTTCGTAAGTTTTACAGCAAACCACTCATATTAATTATACGCACTATCAGAAAAAAACTCCAGCACACTCCTGGGCCCATAACCTAATGGAAAACATATGCCGTAACCAGCCGTAACAATATTAATTTGAATCGGTGACAGGCATGTGTAACAGGCCAGTGCATACATATATGCGACCTCTTCCAATAGTTTCATAGCCACTTTGACTTTTTCATGGGATAGATAATGAGGTTTCTTTGTGCCGCATATAGTGTCGTGATTTTAGAATGTTTAATTTTTAAATGAATAAAAATAAATATTTATTTTTGTAAGTCCGTTCACAAATGGACAAAGGTGGATTTAATGACCTAAGCATTTTTTATACAACCTTTGGGTCCTGCAAAGACATTGACAGGTTCCGTCTGGTGCCGGACGTAAAGAATAGCACCATCCCATTTCTTCCCGTGGGTGTCGTAAGAGGCGACTAAGGGACTTACTCGAGAATGGGCAGCAGCGTTCTCTATGCACTTTACCACCAGTATGGCAATCGCCAACTCACTTGCCAAGCGTGGCGATTATGGCAAACCCTCCCAAATTGGGGGAGGCATAAGTCCAACAGTGGACGTCGCTCGCTTGAAATGATGATGAAAGACATAGAGTGGTAAGTGGAATGGCTAAACGAAAGACCACATACAAAATTATAATAAAACATATGCATATGTATATGGTACTAGCTTTTGCCAGCGGCTTCGCCCGCGTGGAGGTCGGAAATTATCCCGCGGGAACATACTACCGGGATAAAACGTAGCCTATGTCCTGTCTTAGGCTCTAAAGTATCTGTGTACAAAATTTCATTTAAATCGGTTCAGTAGTTTTAGCAGGAAAGCGAGACAGACAGACAGAGTTACTTTTGCATTTATAATATTAAGTTTAGATTTAGAAGTTTAGATAGATTATAATTTTAAAAGTTTGAATGTTAGATACTTAACCCATTCTCTGTCCCATGAACCACATATGGTTCAGGTTGATTTTTTAACTATTGTGTCTACTATATAGACAGTGAATGTGTTAATCACGTCAAAACGTTGAAATTATTTCAATGATGTTGATGTAACTATTGATTGTGCTCATCAATAGTTATTATTTAGTAGTTATTATTATATATTTGAAGATCCACATGAAACTGTCTTTTAGGACTAAACCACGGGCAAAAGATAATAATGCTCATAAGAACAGAAACATAAGTTATTCTTTAAGGTTCTGACATCAAAATCAACAGACAAGAACGAGATTTCAAAACAATACTCAAGATAAAGCCACATCTTTCAACATTTTCTATTAAATGGATGCCTATTGTGAAGTGAACCCTTTGCCATACAGTGACAAACGCTAAACCGTTGTCAGTCACAGTAAATAACGCTTTGTTATAGCAAACTGTGGTAAATAACAAGTCTTTGTTAACTGTGAATGCGTCATTTTAACTAAAACGCGATAAGCTTTGACGTTTTTAGTTTAGTCCTGTTCAGGAGTCAGGATTCGGTCGAAAATGTGTTAAAATATTATTTTAATAGGTATTTTAGTAGCAAATGACTATTGTTCCGATGGGTAGCAGCATGACAATATAAAAGAAAAAAAAAATAGAAAAAATATTTATTGTCCAGGTAATACAGTAAGCAAACATAGGTTAACATTAAGTTTAGACGACATGAGTGGCTTAAATATTACCTACAGCTAATTACAGTATATTATTTTCCAGTGAACCCCAAACTAGACAGTTGGTCTGTATCTTGGGGCTCAGGATACGAATAACAGAGTGGAGACTAGAGAGGTGATTTCAGTAATGGTATGAGTGTATGTGTAAAAGTTTGTGTGGTGTGTGTGTGTGTGGTGTATATGTGTGGCTTGTGTGTGGTGTGTATGTGTGGCGTGTATGTGTGTAGTTTTGATTCACAGGTCGGGGTCGTTATATTAATTGTTCCGAATCGTCATAACCAGTATTCCGAATCGTCATAAAGTGTGAATTACAGGAGTTGAGGGTTTCTTTTTCTCTATTGGGGATCCGTAATTGAGAGGTTTCATTATTTTTAGGAGATATGTGACCTATTGATTTTATTGCTTTCCAGAGATGTTTTGGATTGTTTTTGCTATCAATAATCTGTTGGTTATTGTAGTCAGTTCTAATTCTTGAAAGAAGTTTGGAAAAAAAGTTTCTGTATCGAGTATATATTTTATTTCGAACGGGGTCATCAGGGTTAGACTTACAATCACTATGCAACTTATCGCGATGAATCATGCATATTATTAGTGTCCCGGGGTGATCCAAGGTTTGATGCATGCCAGTTTCCTACCAATTTTTACATTTCGCGTGTGTTTATCCGCAATAGAGGTAACAATGTTCGTAAATTCAGTGGTTGCGGTATTTACATTCGTGTCATTTGTGATGACAGACCAGTCAACACAGTTTAGGTCAGCAATAACAGCTTCGGTGTCTAATTTACTTATCGATCTTTTTGCTGCACTGATTGAAGGTTTGCGTAAGAAAATATTAGCAATAACTATATCATGATCAGTGATTGAAGACTTGGATACGACCCCAAAGCATTTGTTCTGAGTTTTTATAAATATGTGGTCTAGGCACGCTTTGTCCCTGGTTGGGCTGGTTATGGCAGGAAGTAGCCCATGGCAGGACATAAAAGTTAGGTACTCTGATGACTGACTATTGGCAGGATTGCAAATATCAATATTAATGTCACCAGTGACAATCAATGATTGTTTATTAACCAGTGAGCTTAGTAAGGTATCCAGTGAGTTTAAAAATGGTTCGATATTACTAAACGATGGAGATCTATAAATGCCTAAAATTGCAATTTTATCATCGATGGTTATGAGAAGTCGATCTGCGTCTGATATTAAAGGTTCGATTGCTACAGTTTTGTAATCCGTTTTCACAAAGCAAATAACACCTCCGTTTTTATTTTGCTGAACCGTTGTGCGATATGAACTATATCCTGGCAGAGGATCTATAATACTGCCGTCAGATAGCCAGCATTCCGTTAAAATAATAACATCAAAACAGATAGTGGTTCGCTGTAGCATTACCGCAAAGTTTTCAAAATTGTTTTGGAAGCTTCTGATATTGAGTGAAAGAATTTTAAAGTTGGACTCGGTATTTTTCATTAATGTTTGGCAATGTTCAATAGTTTCAACGGTGTGACAGTTTACTTGTAGATATTCGTCTAAATCCTGCACTATGTTAAGTAATGCCATTAACTTAGTATTTTAGTTCTGAGTACGAAAGTTTATTCAAAGGGTCTGTCAGTGACCAACTCGCTAGTGTGAGCCATTTGCCAAGATTAACGAAAACACCTTCTGGAAGTTTTAGGATATTCTGACACTGAAGGAAACGTCGTCTGTACGATAATAAATGTCTGAATGTATGTAGGTACGCGTTGTTTAGTGTGTTTAGAGTGTGTGTGATGGTGTGTGTAAGTGACATAATTTGAAGATGAAACATTTCACAAATTAAATTTCCATAAGAGGCAAAATAGTACAAAATTAAAAATAAGCAAAAAATATTAAAATAAAACACATAAAAGTTAAAAATTAAAAGTAAATAAGATGAGTAGGTATTCCTATAGAACGCAAGACAGTTACTACCAATTAGAAATAAACGAGAACAGAAAGAACCAACGACTTACAAGAAAATACTACGAAGTGAAACTAACATTAATTTCGGTATTGTATTTTCGTTTTTTTGTCACCGACTTCCGAAATTAAAATTATATTTTACTTTACAATGTCTTGTTTGGAAGTTGTGTTTTTTTTTTTTGTAAAAACGTTTTTGAATGATTCCACAACCCCCATGATTTAACCACACAGAAAGACCATAACTAAATTAAGTTTTTTTTTAATGGTTTTCATTTTTTTAATTCGTAGTGCTTTCTTTAGAGGTCGCTTTTTTATAATAAAGTTTTGAATGTTGTATGATTCCACAACCCACACTTCACACATAAATACCACTATAATTCAATTAAGTTTTTTTTTTAACCTACAAAACCAGTATCCAATTCAAAATCATTTCCCGGCCTACCCATTAGTTTACCTCGGCCCGTTTCTACCAAATACGAGTTGACAAACGAACCACAGCCAAACAGCCGACCTGACGTGGCTTTGTGAAACACCGGTCAATAGCCAAAAATTAATTAAACCACAATCCAATATGTCCAACAAAATTGCTAATAATCAAACTGTAAAAAGCCTTTTCCGAACATACCGATTCTTTTTGTTCATTCTAGTGATTTGTGGCTACGATTTCAATGTCACAAAAAGAAAATTTTTAAATGTGATTGTTAGAGTTTACTGTTGCAGTCTCGTTATACTGGTTATCTATTCCTCTGTGGTCTGCTGTCCAGTGGAACTGTCGCAATATTGGTCTTTATTCGAATATTCGGCTTCAGTGATTATTATTTTATGTTTTGACAGCAAAACAGAAATCTTCTTTCAAATGTTGATGGATATCGACTGCTATTTAAGAATTAACAAACGACATCATATCCACAGCATGTATAAATTAGTCATTTTTTCCATTATAACTTGGTCTGTTCGAATTGCTTATACTTTGATGTACTGTTATACATACGAATGCTATGACAATTTGTGTTTGTTTGTCATAAGACAGTTCTCTTTAATCGCTCTCGATTTCAATCGAGTCTGGCGATGCATATTATTCGATGCTATTCGGTATCGGTTGAAAATCCTTCGAATAAGATTGGAGGAGACTCCGGAGTATAATTATTATTTATACGTCAAGAATAATAAAAGTATCAAGGAGGATAAGATGAAGTTTTGTCTGTTTCTGTATAGGAGTATTGCTGATTTAGTTGATATGATTTCACCTGAGTTGCATGCATCGGTAAGCAATTTTAAACTTTCTGTATAATATTTTTTGTAGAGAGCATGTGGCCTACCGCGGCCATGTCTTACGAGATATAGATCGTAGAATTGAATCCAATCAGACGCTTCAATCTATGTTAATTATTTTATCGACTTACTAGAGAATTGGCAGCAGTGTTCTCTACGCATTTTACCACCATACTGCGATCGCCAACCCGCCTGCCAAGCGTGGCGATTATGGCAAACCACCCGTTTTTGGGGGAGGTCTATGTCCAGCAGTGGACGTTTTTCGCTGAAATTATAATGTTGATGATGAATTATTTCATCACCATTGCTCTCAAAATGATGAAAGAATACATTGCCACGAAACCGAGATACACTAGAACGGAATAATCGAAGACATATGACATCTACCAACCCGCTTCGGGCTCGCATGGTGAATTATGGCCCAATTGTTCTGTCAGACAGAAAAGGCCTGTATCCCAGCAGTGGGAATATTATAGGCTGATTATGGTATGCTATTTTTTTTTTCAAGATACTTTTGTTGAGAAATTGGTATGTACCGACCTGGATACCGGCTATTTAATAACCCAGAAAAGAAAAATTATTTCGCTATTTGCTTGTTTATTAAGTTTCTTATTGAGTTTGTCTTTTCCAGTTATTCCTGAGTGTAGCTGGTAGCTTACCAAAACTAGTAACGAATGTCTACAATATACTGACAGCCATCGAGGGCCACGTAAGTACCTACGCATATTTAAAAAAGTAGTAGCCATATCGTGAAACAATATTGAGTATATGGATAACTTTCACCTGGGGAATTTGTTGCGCCACTTTTCCTTCCCAGCGAAAACATTAGGAAATATTGAAGGGTGGATATGGGCATTAAGTGCTGACTCTCACTGTAGTTTGAATAAATCACTTATAATTTTGTAAGAGCACGAATAGGTTAAACAGTGGGAAATAAAACTTGGCTAGAAAGGGTGAAATACTAAGATGACAGCAGGCAGAGATATAATCAAAACTTAATATTATAACTGGGAAAATGGTGTGTGTCTGTTAGTCCGTCTTTCACAGCAAAACGGAGCGACGAATTGACGTGATTTTTTAAGTGGAGATAGTTGAAGGGATGGAGAGTGACATAGGCTACTTTTTTTCCCATGGACAATTGTATGTAGCAATTCTGTTCCGCGTTCTCTTCTGTGTTCTAAATCAGGAAAGGGGTAATAATAAAAGAAGACATGCTCCAGCGACACCAAATAAATTCTAAAAAGGGCAGGAAAATAACAATGAAGATTATTTTAATTGTATTTCAATTCTTGTAGGGAATTAAAAATCCCTTGGACACCATCATCTCCGTGTCCTTTTCCCAAGTATATATTTTGGGATCGACTACCAGTTTAATCGTATGCAGCTTAGTACCAGTATTTTACATGGAACGACTGCCTATTTGAATGTCACAACCGGGTTACTGGGTTACCCTTAGGAAACTGCTTTTTTTAATGACATCTTGCTGGTCAACCTATGAGGTTGTGGCCTGCTTAACCAAACTTGCCTGTGGCTACCTTAATGAATTAAGGCCCCCAACCAGGGCTTAAAAACTCAAAACTGTAGCGACCAATCGCAAAAGGCACCCTCAATTTTTTTTTTTTTTTTTTTTGTATGTGGGAAATCCTTAAATGACGTCTCCCGCTCTGGGTTTTACTGATTAAAACCCACCTGTGTTCCTTTAGTTGCCAATATGCCAGGGCCACGGTAACTCTTTCGAACAAATCTCGCGACCCTGGTAGGAAGGGCCCCCCTGTGGGGTATGGACCTTGGCTTAGGGAATCGCTGGTAGAGGGCAGAAAGTGACGGGTTGGATCGGAATGCTGGATTATTATTATTATTATATAATTTCCTTTTTTTTTTTTTTTTTTGTTATAGGAGCCAGTCGAAACACTCGGCTTCGTATTATTGCATGTGCTACAGATATCACTGTTACTCTTCTCCCCGTTCGTTGCTGTGGAGTTTTATTCGGTGGAAGTGGACAGGATGAAGCTGTTTCTGATGCACAGGCTGATCGATGGTCACGGTATGTGTTAAGAAAGATGAAAATAAAAACTATTATTTAGCACACACCAAAAAAATCGTCGCTGAATTGTTCGAAAGAGTTACCGAGGCCTTGGCATAGGCACCTGAAGGAACACGGGTGGGAATTAGTCAGTAAAAGTCTGACACGGCCTTACGCTTCACTCAGAGCGAGAGAGATCATTTGATGATTTCCCACCTATAAAAAAACTAAAAGGCACACAATATAATGCAGGATGAAGTTAAGTAGGTGCGCCAAATTAAAATTTATAATTCAAGTTGTTGTAAAGAGAATGTAGACCATGTCATTAAAGAAAGGTATACATATAAGGGATTTGGCAAGGTCGCCGCGTGCCCTTTTTTTGAACGACCGGTAAATTTTTGGCTAAATGACCGCTAGCTCAACGTTTAGCCAAATTGCTTTATGTAGTAAACCCTGTCATGGATAGACTGTTTATCGCTTTAATGAATTGCTAAAATTGATATTTTTGTTTTAGTACGTTTGATAGGTTTGATAGATATTTTTTTTTTTACTGGATGGCCGATAATATTTGTAGCTACATGAAGGCATTTAATTTGCACTCCATATTTTTGAAGATAATTACACTTTTTTTTTTTTTCAAGAAATTAGATTTTTGAAAGGGCTATTTTTTATACAAAAAAAAAAGTGTGCATAAGTAACGAAATATGTGCCACTGCCAAATTCTAACCAGTTTAATTTATTTTCCAGACCCGGCAATCAAAGAAGACGTCGAAATGTTTCTACGCTACACTGAAATTAGAACGTTCAAGTACAGAATATGGCGAATAATACCTATCAACATATCTTTACCATTGGAACTTGTCAACGTGTGCATTTCTTATGTTATTGTCATTATTAACTATACACATTTGTATGGATAAATAACCAATCAATAATAATCAATGTTTGTAAATCTTTACGGCAGTTATTTGTACATAACGCTTTTGATAGTTTATTGTCAGACCCCAAATCTAACTGCGGAACACACTATTAATCAGAATTTGAATCATTTTCAAGGTTATTTGTCATCCGTTCTTTCAAATGTTCGAAAAAAATGTTTGCTTAGCAACGTGAAAAACGCCATGAATGTTGCGTAACTGTTAAAATGAAACCGATTCCTACTGATAGTGTAGTACGCAATTACCCCTCTGTACTTACGCGTTCAATATACTAATGCATTGAGAGTATTGCTGCGGCCGCTGTGGCGTTGTAGCTCGTCAAGAGTATTTGCAGAGAATAATTTGAATGGTTTTGCCGCTGTTACCATGAGCAGATGCGCATCCCTGGTGACGCGTATGCGCGGCAGCACCAACAGTATTCTCAGTGTATTCGCAGATCAGTGGGATTTCGTGATGTTGCTGAGGTGGATATAGTTCCACGCTAAATTTAAATTGTATATGTTTATTTGTGTTTGTCACAAATAACATTGGAAGATAAGTGCTAATGCCTGTACTATTCTTAACCTCGTGCATACACTCTGTTTCATTTGTCCTCACATTCACACGCCCTCACCTTCACACACTTACTTGCATGCCTGCGTGCATGCTGCATCTTTAGCTTTAATTATCTCTTTTTTAGATCACTTTTCCTTTACCTACATTTGTATAAAACAAGTAAAAGATACTTATGTATGTTATTGACAACTAGAGTCCCCTAACACAGGCTTATGTGCTGAAAAAGAGGCTCCAATCACTAGTAGTGTAAGTTTTACCTGTTCAAATAAAACATTTTTCATATGTTTTTATTCATATTTATTTTAATGAATGTTTTCTATTCTATTCTTTTAATTAGTAGTGACTTAAGTTAGGGTTTCCTATGACTGCGGGTGTTGGCTCATAGCGTCGACAATTTACTGTCGAAACACGTCACTAAAATATTATTTATTAAAAAAAGTTGTGTGTTTTCTTAGAGAGCGTCTTTTGATACCGTAATGTTAAACCCTGCTGCCATCATTTCATAACAGCCACCACTTCGCGACCATTATGTGGTGGTCACTGTCATAAGCGACTAAATCTTTAGCCTCATCGTCTGTTTACGTTAGTTATTCCCAAAAATTATGGTTCAGCCAATTGTTTTATTGAATCATTTTGTACAATATAGAAGTGTGTCGATAATTTTACACAATAGAAGCTTAGGATTACCTAATACAATGATTGTCGCGGGTATTTGAACACCCGAAATTATAATAAATTTTTAAGCCACTTATTCATCGAAGCTAGCGCTGCTTAGATTTGCAATTCTTTTGATCCACCTAGTTGTAATTTAGCTACGGACCCTTGTCAACATCAAACAACGCCTAGATATTGTTTGAAAGTAATACAAAACCTTTATAAGAACATTTCCTTTGAGGTCAGAGTTTGACGGAACGAATGCACATTGAGTTAACGATATAAATTTCGGAAGATTTTCACTTCATTTGATTCAAGCAATTGTTTTGAATGATTTATTTGAAAGGATGTAATTAAATCATTTTAGAAATGGGATATTGTTTTATTTAGCAAAGTTCTTGCCAACTGGTAAATTTATAGCTGCCTAGTCATGGATTAGGAAAGTTTATTTTTCATCCAATCTCGTTAGAGAAAATATGTGAGTCTATAGAAGCGATTCAGTTTTCTTATCGTTTTTGGTTAGCAAAAAAAGCAGTTGGCCCACCTGATGATGAGCGCTGCTTATTGACATCTAACATTTCAAAAGCTACATAGCTCCGTTAGCATCTCAGAAACAGGGTTATTGTAATTAATCTAGCCCCCGTAGGCTTCCTACACCGGAACGCTTTGACTAGTACAGGCATCATACTTTGTACTACCTTTACTATATTCTAAGATTTATACTGTTATTTACCAACTTTTACTTTTGAATAAAAATTTATTATTTTATTTTTTATTTATTTTTTTAATTACCTCAGCCAATCACTGTCAACTGCTGAACATAGGCCTGAACCAGGCTGCTCCATCACACTCTGTCCTCTTTTCGCATACAGTTTGTTCCAGCCACCTTTTATAAACGTCGGTCCATCTAGTTCAATGTTCACGCTACGTTTGCGTTTGCTCCACTGGCCATCGGTCGTTTGCCTAACATCAACAGCCCACGACCACTTTAGCTAGCTTACTTTGCAAGCTATGTGGCTAATTCCGGTTATTTTTATCCACTTCACATTTTATCCTTCAAACAAACTCCTAGCATAGCCCGCTTCATACCACACTGAGCGACCACAACTATAAATTAATCTTTTACCGATATATAAACACCTACAATCAAAACAACAACATCAATCTGTTCTAAACAGATCCATTAACAAACAGTTCAATCTAAAATCACGCTGAATAACTTCAGAACATTATACTTAGTACAGCACAACACATCCGTCTAGACTGATAGTTCCTGATGCTATTAATCACAGCTTTTTGTTACCATCCTGTACTGCACTTAGCATAATTACTGCAGAATTTCCTTGCAAATTACCCGTAGATACAGCGTGGTTTAATTCAGATTATTATCTTTAGTTTAAAGATGGGTTCGTGTTAGATGGGAAAACAAATGATGTTTTTGCTCATTCTGATACATGCTGAGTGAGTTCAGGACTTTAACTTAAAAGTTTCTTTGTGGTAAAAGAAAACGTAAAGAATAGCACGATCGTATTTCTTCACATGGGTGTTGTAAGAGGTGACTAAGAGACTTAATAGAGAATGGGCAGCAGCGTTCTCTACGCACTTTACCACCATACTACGAACGCCAACCCGCCTGCCAAGCGTGGCGATTATGGCAAACCGGGGAATTTGAGGGAGGCCTTTATCCAGCAGTAGACGTTTTCGGTTAAAATGATGATGGTGGTACCTAAAATTGTAGACGTAAATACTCGTAGATATAATATCTAAAATTAACTAATATCTTGAAGGTTCAATGACATTTTTTGGCAAGCTAAAGTATGAGAAGGTAAACTGTTTTCGATTTTTTGTAATAGTTTTAAAGTTATTTACCAAATACCTACTGCTTTCTTTAGATCTTCTGTTTGTTAGTTTTTTTGAGGAAAAAAGAAGTATTTCAAAACAAAAACAATAGTTTCAATTCAATACATTTAATTCTAAGCTTCGTAGCAGTAGCTAGGCTACCCGCTACGCCGTAGCAACCCTGCGTAGCAAATATTAATATTATTATAAAAGAAACACAAAGATGTCAATGTTCTTGTGTTTATCTTTAATTTAAATATTAACGTGTGACTGAGACGATGTTATTATACGCTGCCTGCGAAATAACGAGGAAAATTGAACAAAATCAACACTTATTATCTAGTGTTTAATGTAGTAAGAATAAATGGCGGAGGTCGGAAATGATGGAGGAGGCATATTATACGTTTAATTATGATAAGTCAAAATAACACAATATAAATATACTACATAAACTCACGCCTTCTTACCATGGGGGTAGGCAGATATTTACCGCTATCTGCTACAATCCTTACATCTAAAATCAAAATATTCAAAAAAAAAAATAGTTTCAAAAAACTAAAAAACACACTTCCATAGAAAACCAAACTAAAAAGTAGAAAATAATGGAAAAAAAGCGTGGGGTGCCTGATATCAATAAAAATACCTTAAAAAGGAGCCCACGCTTTTTTTCCATTATTTTCTACTTTTTAGTTTATTTATTTTCTATTTTTTAGGGTGTTTCCTATTTTGAGACGTATGTCAGCGTAGTTTGTGACGTATGCAGCGTAGTTTTTGAAGACAGTTTTTTTGCTGTCCTGGTAACCCTGGCAAAGGATAATGGAACAAATTTATTAAATTATAGTATTGTCATCGGTCTTTGACAGGTGTGCAAAGATTGAATGGAATCTGGTCGTTTAAAGTGGGTCAAAATCGCGCTATAAGGAGTCGGTTACAAACAACCATACAAGTGAAGCTAATATAAAGCGTGTAAAAACAACAAAATTACAATGATAATTTGTTAGTAGATTATTTGAAAACAAAGTCTAGTACTGTTTCAATTACTTTTTATTTTACTAGGAATTGAAAAAATACCGTGAATTTGTAGTCCATACCATTATTATTAGTTGTTCCGTACAAAAATCTGCGAAGTAATGTGTGATAATACACATTTTAGACTTTGCACCATTATATTCGTACTACTCAAAAATGTAGTGACGATATTTGAATACTAAATAGATATTTGACAATACGTGTATATTGTATTGTCGAATATTGAACAACGTGAAATTAGCATCCGAGTGCAGATAGACCGCTAATAGAGAGACTCGTGTAATAATGGACTACGTAAGTCACACGTGTCGTATACTATTTTATAACACGTGCGATCTCAACTTCGATTTAGGCCACGCTTTTCTGTGTAAAAATAGACTACTTAAGTCACAGAATAGCCAGACTAAAGAGTGGGTTTAGGTCACACTGTGCTATACACATATTACAATTATATGAGAAACACCCATAGTTTTAAGCGTTTTGAATCTTGTCGATCAAACTAAGTACTTCTGATATATATAATGCCGTATCCAAATCAAGAACAACCAAACATCTATGTCTTTCTCGCTCTCCCGAAGAGACAATGGTACTTCCTTCTTTTATCTCCTTTATTAAGTATTGTAGTGACGCAATATCCGGCTCCAAAGCGCCATAGTTTCATTACATATAAGTTGCTTATCGCTTTACTTCTTTCAATGGTCGCTGTATTGCTTTTGTTGGGAGAATTTTAGTTTCTCTTTTTTTCGTGAGTCTTTTGTTTTAGTTGAAAACTGTTTTTCTTTTTCTGGTCAGAAAAAAAATGTTTTAAACGTTTTTGAATTATAAACCCAATTTGCATAGATATGCAGTTTGCATGAGTTGCAGCTTTTTTACAAAACTGACAACTTAGTCGTGTGTTAAGTTGTCATTTTTAACCGACGAAAAAAACAGAGGAGGTTCTCAAGTCAACGCGTATATATTATGTATGTAACAGGCTGTAGTATGACCACGCATAATTTTCTACTGAGCAGTCCGATTTTGATTATTCTTTTTTTATTGGAAAAGATATTTGAATTAGAAACTTTATCCAAGTAGAAATAAAGTTTGAAATATAAAACTGGCCTGGAGGGCTAATTACGTAATACACTATCAGTAGAAATCAGTGTCATTTTGACAGTTCCACAACATTCAAGGCATTCAAGGCGTTTACGTTGCTAAGCAGACAATATTTTCGGACCCATGAAAGAATGGATCAGCAATAACCCTCAAAATGGTTCAGATTCTAATTAACTATTAATGTGTGTAATCTCTAAATAATAAATCTAATTAACTATTGGGGTGTTACACAATTAGGGTGCATAGGTTAAGGCCAGAACCAAAGTTGGATCACATCTTGTGAATGTTTTATATGGTAGTGATAGTATTAGAAATATTTCCATAATGGGACTGGAAAAAACATTAGATTTATACTAAAAAAAGTCCTGTCATTGTCCTGTGTTAACCGAACCGTTTTCGAGAGAGGGCCCTAAAAACAGCACCAGCTAAGTAATGTGCCAAATTTTGAAATATTGTATTTATATTTTCAAGAAGTGGTTTACGTTTTTCCCATTTCTTACATATCTAGCCTGTTACATTTATTTATTATTTTACTCCCAGCAGTCACGTATACTTTTGCAGGGACATCTACACGCAAACTGTAACCATGAATTCAGATGATTATAAACGTCCTTGCACAGACATTATTAATTTGTTTACAAAAAATTATCAACTATTACATAGAAAAGTGCAGTACCTATGCGGTCAAAGTGTAAGGAACTGCCAATAAAAAAAAAAAACAATGAGAAACTTCAACGCAGGGGTGGTCCAAAATCAAGTACAAAATCTAATAGTAAAGTTACAGTTTGTCCCGGCCACCTAGTATAGATTAACGTTGCTTATGATTAAGACACAACTCTTTGATTACAAATCAAAGCATCCCCTGAAACAGTGTCTCCATCTATTGTCAAATGACTGTAAACATTTACAATCAGACGCATAGGAACAATTGCCATCCATTCCGCTTCAAGGCAATCCAATCCATTTGCAAATAGAAGTAGAATTCGAGTTAATTGTCATTTTACCAATTTACACAGCCCCATTCGAAAACCAAAACCATTCAAAATTTAACCCTATTCTCTTCTCTATAAGAGTTGTTAAAGTTGAGGCGGTGTGTAAAGTTATGGTGGGAGTGAAAGGTAGTGTTGGGCCACGAAATACGAGTATTGTTCATTTGTATGCGCGTGAGTGAATTGGTTTGAAATGTGAAGGGCTTTAGACGGTATTGCCTCTCTAACTTTTGTTTAGACCTGATGGAGATGTTGTTTTAGGATGTGGCGTTATTCAGATGTGTCTGAGGGCCGTTTTAATGGTAATGTCATTTATAATTGGTTTTGAGATGGTGTATGTTCTATTTGGGATAGGTTTTGACATCTTAAAGTGATGTTATTTGTTGTAAAGTGGCTATGGTATTGCGAAGAAAATTTCACCTGAACTTGGCAAAGCAACATTTAGTATAGAAATTAAACTTTCACACAGGCAGTCATCGTAATCCAACCTCCTTCTAGTCTTGTTCCATATGGTGCCGGACATAAAGAATAGCACCATCCCATAACTTCCCGTGGGTGTCGTAAGAGGCGACTAAGGGACTTACTAGAGAATAGGCAGCAGCGTTCTCTATGTATCTTACCACCATACTGTGATCACCAACCCACCTGCCAAGCCCTTATGATAAACCCCCTTAAAATTGGGGGAGGCCTATGTCCAGCAGTGGACGTCTTTCGGCTGAAATGATGATGATTAATCCAGCCTCTAATGTCACCACTGTTGGGACACAGGCCTCCTCTCAGTGGGAGGGAGAGACTTGTAATCCACCACGCGGACCCAGTGCAGGTTGGTAGAATATCACTTATCTTCGATTTTTTTGGTTCTAAGACATGCCGGTTTCGTCACGACGTTTTCCTTCGCCGGTTTCGTCACGATTTTTCCTGCGCCGTTTTCAGAACAGTGGTGATAGAATAGTATACATAATGTATAGCGCCTGTCAGGAGTTTAAAGCTATTACCTACAACTCGTAAATCAGGGCCTTTTCCACTGGGCCATCCCTGCTCTAATCTGATTTTATAACATAGAAATACAAAAAAGATATTATATCAACCCCAGGGCCTTTTGCATCTTTAACTAACAACCTCTGACATGACATTTCAAACAACCTATCGTGATCCCTCGCAATCTAAACATTTTTGGAAATCGAACCTCCCTTAAAATCTAAGGTTTCCCTTATTACGACAAAATAAAAGCAAATAAAAAAAAATAACAAGACAAATATAAAACCTCGTACACACGTAACGTGATATTTTAAAAGAAAGAAAGGAATATGGACATGTGAAGACCTTTAAAACGGACGAAGGGGAGGCAATTTAATTTTCTTTTGGACTCTATTGAGTGAAATCTAAAGCATATTGGACAAATATAAAATGCTTTGATGTAATGTTATCCCTCTATTATTATTTTTCCTTTTTGTTCGTGTATTAGCTTCGTTTTTGGACATACACGGTTTCAATTTTATGTAATCAAATGTGGAGTTCCGAAATTGGATGGTATTTTTTTTTATAAACCCTTGTGTATAGTGTCACAAGCAGAAGAAAATGCTTGCTTGAAAACTAAAGGTTTTATACATCGCAAATTAAATCATATAAATTTAATTTAGGGTATGTGTGATTGATAAAACCGTTGCAAACCCGGCAAACAGGTCAGGTAAAATTACATCAAACAACAAATCAAATTAATTTCCACAAAAATATGTGACACAATTTCTCTACATTACAAATTAATCTAATACATCAAAAGTCCAACAAAAACCTACAAATTGCATTCATTTAACAAAGAGAATAGGAAATAATTAAATTTTAATAGACGCAATATCAAAGTACGTTCGTCGAAGCGACCACGCGTGATGTCGTCAAAGAGAAAATTCCTTTGTGATCATATCGTGTCATTTTATTTTTCATTTCAACCGGTGTGTCCTGAGCTTTACGATGCGATAATTGCTTTCATTATGAGGAATGTTAAATGGCGGATTATTTTAAAAATAGAATTGTGTTTTTATTTTTTCCTTTTTTATTTGTATGGAGATATTGCAGTGACACCCAATTCATGTTCTTAGTGGATATGGCTTTGTAGATAGGTCAACTATAAGTTTATTCACAGCAGCCGTAAGACAAATATCCTTGATATTTGCTTACAACTAATTTTGCTGTTATATTTTTTCTTATTTGCAGAATATGTCGTATTTCTTTTAATCTGTGCAGAATAATTATGTATTTTATTTATTTTTCTTCCATAACATTACATTGTACAACATAAAGTCGCATTTCGTGTCTGTAGGCTTACATCTTTTAAACTACACAACGGATTTTAACCCTAGAAGCCCAATCTACGTAAATTTGACGTATACCGCGGCGAAATATCTCTGTCTCTTTCACGTTTACCGTCGGATCGCCGCTAACTTCTGAACCAACTCATTAGCCATTGAGACCTCGCAGGACATAGTTGCGTCATCTCGGTAAGTGCCGCCATTTTGTTGTTATAGAGAGGTTGCACGTCATTTTGACGTATAATTGGGCTTTGTGTAACTTTTGAAATTGTTTCTATTTTTTTATTTTTGTGATTTATTTGAGTTAATCGTATTGTTTCATTACATTTTTCATGTAATATTAATTTTTTCAGGTTGAATACAAAATGGAGTCCCGTCAACGGCTAAACCAGGACGAAATAGCTACAATTTTAGAAAATGATGACGATTATTTTCCGCTGGATTCGGACTCCGAGGAAAAAGATCGTGTAGTTGAAGATGATTTGTCTGGAGTGATAACGAGGACGCGATGGTCGACTTCGTTGAAGATACAAGCAGGCAAGAGGACCCCGATAATAATATTGCTTCTCGGGAATCGCCTAATCTTGAGGTAACTTCATTGACTTCACACAGAATAATTAGTTTGCCTCAGCGGTCAATACGTGGAAAAAACAACCATGTATGGTCAACTACAAAGGGACGTACAACGGGAAGGACTTCTGCTATCAATATTATACGCACAAATAGGGGACCAACGCGAATGTGTCGCAATATTGTTGACCCATTGCTCTGTTTGCAACTTTTTATAACAGACGAGATAATTCATGAAATAGTCAAGTGGACAAACGTCGAGATGATAGTAAAACGACAAAATTTGAAAAACATTTCAGCAAGCTACAGGGATACAAATACAATGGAGATCTAGGCGTTAGTTGGAATTCTCACTCTGACGGCTGTTATGAAAGATAACCACCTCTCAACTGATGAGTTGTTTGACGCTACATTCTCTGGCACCAGATATGTCTCAGTAATGAGCCGAGAGAGATTTGAATTCCTAATAAGATGTTTGAGAATGGACGATAAAACACTGCGACCAGCTCTTCGTAGCGATGATGATTTTTTACCGGTGAGAAAAATATGGGAGACTTTTATCAATCAATGCAGACAAAACTATGTTCCTGGCAGTAACTTGACTGTAGATGAGCAATTGTTGGGTTTTCGCGGCCGTTGTCCATTCCGGATGTATATTCCCAATAAACCCGATAAATATGGCATAAAATTCCCCATGATGTGTGACGCTGCCACAAAGTACATGATAGATGCCATACCTTACCTTGGTAAAAGTACGAAAACAAATGGTTTACCACTGGGCGAGTTTTATGTAAAAGAGCTGACTAAAACAGTACACGGCACAAATAGAAATGTTACCTGCGACAACTGGTTCACGTCTATCCCATTAGTTAAGAACATGCTCCAGGCTCCATACAACCTAACAACACTAGGAACTATTAGGTCTAACAAAAGAGAAATAACTGAAGAGATCAAGAATTCTCGCTCACGGCCGGTAGGATCCTCAATGTTTTGCTTTGATGGCCCTTTGACCTTGGTTTTCTTATAAACCAAAGCCGTCGAAAATGGTATTTTTAGTGTCTTCCTGTGATGAAAATGCCGTTATCAATGAAAGTAACGGAAAACCGGACATGATATTGTTTTATAATCAAACAAAAGGCGGCGTTGATTCCTTTGATCAGATGTGTAAGTCTATGTCTGCTAACAGGAAGACTAATAGGTGGCCGATGGCGGTCTTTTACGGGATGTTGAATATGGCGTTTGTGAACTCCTATATAATATACTGTCACAATAAGATAAATAAACAAGAAAAACCAATGAGCCGCAAAGAATTTATGAAAAAATTAAGCACAGATCTGACGACACCTTGGATGCAAGAACGACTACAAGCACCTACTTTGAAGAGGACTCTACGCGACAATATAACAAATGTTTTAAAAAATGTGGTACCGCCATCTCCGGAAAATATTAGTAATGAGCCAGAACCAAAGAAATGACGCTATTGTGGATTTTGTTCATATAAAAAAAGGCGGATGACCAAAGCGCAGTGTTGCAAATGCAAAAAGGCTATATGTGGAGAACACAATATTGATGTTTGTCAAGACTGTATATAAAGACTGTTTTTTTCTAAGAGACTTATAAAGTATTATTACAAGTTGGTTTAATTTTATGAAAACATTTAAAACTAGTTGTTTTTTTTTTTATAATTACATAATTTTAAGAAAAAGTGTTAGAGGCTTGATTTTTATGTTGATTTTTTTCTAAGATTTGATTAAAGTGCCATAATTGTATTAATAAAGAGTATTTTAACTTAAAATGTATTTTATTTATTAATTAAAACTTCAATTATGATAACTCATGCAAAAATATAGTTCATTAATAGAAAAAAATAGGAAAACTCTGAAGTTTTATTTTTACACGTCATTTTTACGTATGATTGGGCTTTATAGCTAGTTAAATATGATTGGGCTTCTAGGGTTAATGCGGTTTTCGTCAATAGACAGAGTTATTTATGAGAAAGATTTATATGTTTAATACGCAGGCGAAGCCGCGGGAAAAAAAGGAGTTTGATCTTAGACTAAGTTTAATTTAAAAAGATGTAGGAATCTACAAAAATATTAATAGACTCTGTTTTCATAGTATGAGTAACTAACTTAATGCTACTGCTTTATGACCGAGTGTTTTTTTTTAATACTGATGTACTTTTCTATAGAACATAATTTCCGATAATTTCGACATTCAGTGATTTAAATTGTGCGTCACCAGTGTAACGTAATTTCCGAAAATACATTTAAAGATAATTTCACATTTCTTCGCAATAATAAAGAAAGAAAGAAAGAAAGATAATACGTTTATTTGCGGTAAATATGACGCAAAAAAAAAATGAAACACTACAAAAATATAAAAAAGCTGGGGAAAATATGCGTCACATCCACGCAAAACGGCCATCGCTCAGCATAATACTGCGACTCTATGCGAGACAGAGCCCCAGCGCTGGTTTTCAGCGACAGCCGGCGCCGACGTGTGACGTCGAACGGTGCAAATCATGAGTAGAAGAAGTACAAACACTAAAATTTAAATAATAAAAAACACAGTATTAAAAGCAAACAATGAGTAAAAAGAAATACAAATACTAAAAATTAAATAATAAAAAACACAGTATGAATGAGTAAAAAAAAGTAAAAATACTAAAACTTAAATAATAAAATAACACAATATTAAAAAGTGGCAACATTCCGTTAAGACAGCAATACGACGCACGCGCGGCCGGTTTTTATTTATCTGTGCCATTCTTGACAAAGTCATGCATAATATTAGTTTAGTCTATGGGTTACATAATAATAAAAAAACATCATGGCGACGCATAACAGGCATTACGTAATTAATAATATTGATCCGAGAATGCTGTGCTATACTATGTTAGGAAATTGTTTAGTGTTACTGATGATAGAAAAAGTGTGTATGAAAGTATGGGATGGTGTGGATCACAGACTCGGTGAATTGAAACCATGAGATCGAATACAGTTCGGTAACAAGATGGTAAGTAAAATTACAGTAGAATTAGTTAAGCAGAAATCATGCATCAGATACTTAATTATAAATAAGTCATATGATTCAAAATAAACGAATATTATTATTAAAAAACAAATTAAAATGGATAGTTAATTAAATAAATTAGGATTCATGTAAATGTTTGTTTTATAAAATTGTATATGTAAAATTAACAGGAACAAGGGATAAAAGAAGAAGTTAAACAGACAGCTCCACTTTCAGATGAGCGAAATGCCAAGCCACGCAGCCCTCGCCAAAGATGATGCCAAACCACAGCCTGCGGGCCATGACACCTGAGGTATGAGTTTATTGTTAGGAACTCAGTGATATTTGCTTAAGCATAAGTAACTTTTTGTGTTGAAATTTGAAAGATTGTAATGTTTTCAGGAGTCGCATTGGAGGTGGGAGATCATTCCAACAGCGAGTGTCTGCAAACTTGAAACACCCCCTGAAAGCTGTAGTTCTATGAATTGGGACCGACAGAGGGCTTACCATGGAACGAAGACCATACCTCAAATGGTTTTGCTTCCAGGTCAGCTTTTCATAAAGATAGTGTGGTTTACGAGAAGTAACAATGCCAAACAACAAGTTGGCCAAATGAAGCTTCCTCCTGGCAGCCATTTTTAATAATTTTAGTTCATTAGCATATGGAGTAACATGACTTCTTCGCGGAACATTGACACAGAAACGAACACAGGCATTTTGAATGCGTTGGATCACACGCTCCGTTTTTGAAAGCAGGCATGGTCCATACACTGTATCACAGTAATTGAACTTGGACAGAATGAGACTATCAATAATTTGTTTCCGGAGTGGTATGCTCAGGTATTTCCTTATTCCATATAAGACTTTTAACCTATAAAAGCAATTTCGGAGGACATTGGTTACATGGGCCTCAAAACGCAGTTCTGGGTCCATAATAAGCCCTAGGTTGCATGTCTGCTCCACTCTCTCAATTTTCTCTCCCATAATAATTATCTCAGGGTTGGCGGACAGTATTACACCAACTTGTTTCTTAGAACCCAGTACCATAAATTTGGATTTAAGGGGGTTCAGAACGAGAGAGTTCTCCTCTGACCATACAACCACCCTATGCAAGTCCTCGTTTAATTTTTGCACTGCCAAAGATGTTTCATCCCCTTTGAAGGATATATACAACTGGATATCATCAGCATACATGTGATATTTACAGTTAATAAATGACTTTATGATATCCGCACTGTATAATATATACAACAAAGGGCCTAGAATCGATCCCTGAGGGACACCCCGAGACACTTGGAGGGGAGAGGATGCCACTGTTGACCCGTCCTCCCTATGCATCTCTACATATTGAGACCTCATTGTAAGGTAGCTTTTGAACCACTCCACTGCATTACTGTCAAAGCCATAAAAGGCCAACTTAGACAGCAGTAGAGTGGTATTAATTGCGTCAAAAGCCCGAGAAAAGTCTAGCAGAGCCAGAATTGTCCCCTCTCCCCGGTCACGTGCTTCAAGGATATTCCCAACAACACCAGCCAGAGCTGTTGCCGTACCTCTACCTTTTCTGAAACCAGACTGGAGGTCAGGAAGAATGTTATTGGTTTCGAGATATTCAATAACCTGCGAGTATACCACACGTTCCAAGACCTTAGACAGGCAAGGTAGAATACTAATCGGCCTTAAGTCCTTAGTATTAACTGGGTTATTGTTTTTAGGGATGGGGTACAATAGCGCATCGCCAGAGTTCAGGGAATGTACGCGTGGCAATGGACCGGTTAATGATGTCAGTAATGGCTTGCAGGGTAGCTGGCAATGTGAGTGATATCATATCGAGACTCATACCATCGACACCCTGTGCATTTGACCCTAGACTTTTAATTATCTTTAAGATTGACTCGGGATTGGTTGTTTTAAGTGTGAAAGAGGTAGGGCCAAGCCTATGAGACTCAAAGTAGGACAATTGTGAGATATTGTGATGACAATTTCCTGGAACGTCCAGAAACGCCGCATTAATCACATCAGGGTTGTTAAAGTGACTAGGCAGCAATCTTTGCTTATGATCTGGAAGCACATCCGATTTTAAGTTGCGCCACAATAGTTTTGGGTCCTTCAATTGGTCATTAATGCTCTTGGCGAAATATGCTCTCTTCTCATTAGCAAGTGCTGTGATCGCTTGGTGCTTCAGATCAAGATAATATTCCCTATGACCCGGTAGTTTGGATTTACGAAATCTATCCTTGGCTTCATCCCTTAGTTTCGAAATTAATTTGACGTTTCCAGTTATCCAGGGAGTAGGGCGGGTTTTGAAGGTCTTTCTTTTAAGAGGAGCATGGAGATCGAATAGCTGGATCATAAATGAGTTGAATGTTTGCACCATAGTGTTAACATCACTCATGTCACCAATAATCGACCATGGTATCAATTCCAAATCTATATTAAAGTAGTCCTCCAATATGTCACTGAGCGGACGAAAAACGACAGATCTTGGTTTGGACTTCTGCTTCTTATAAACCGTCTCGCATGTAATAAACGAGTGGTGGCTAAGTTCACTAATATGGTTCACTACGACATTGCGGATTGGAGCATTAGAGCAGATTATGTCAATGAGTGAACTACTATCACCTACAAAATGTGTGGGTTTTTGGACCACTTGGTAGAGGTTGAAGTAGCTAAAAAAATCTAAAAGTTGTTTTGTTTTTGAGCTATTGACATCTAGCATATTGACATTGAAGTCCCCCAATAATATTACATTATCGTAGGGGGCCAAACCACCAATACTGGTAGTCAAGCCCTCGAGAAAAGACTCCAAATCCAACCATGGCGGGCGATAAGCATGTTTGATTACCTATGTAAGGATATATATATAGGTTATAATAATAATTCTAACCTATATATATATCCTTACATAGGTAATCAAACATGAAACTCATTAGCACTTACAAGTCACGAGCTGCTGTTAAGTTAACGCGCACGTAAACGTTCCCCGCTAATCCGCGGCGCGTATAAAATGCGCTGCAAACGAACGTTTATTATCGCGTTAACGTTATCAGTGTGCGCGTTGGTCGTAATAGTTGGTATAAATTGCGTGTTGTGTTTGATAAGCCGAATGTCTGTAGTTTATTGGTACCTATGTATGTTGAGATTCAGACTTTATATATTTCTTACTACCTTTGGCCCGCGGCTTTGCTCGCGTTAAATTCGGGGTAACACGGTTCCCCTTTCCTGATTTAGAACACAGAAGAGAACATGCTACATACAATTGTCCATGGAAAAAGCACGGCTTTTCTAAGGTCACCCCAACCACCTAAAAAAGAAAAAAAATAGCCTATGTCACTCTCCATCCCTTCAACTATCTCCACTTAAAAAACCATGTCAATTCGTCGCTCCGTTTTGCCGTGAAAGATGGACAAACAGACACACACACTTTCCCATTTATAATATTAGTATGGACTAGCTTTTGCCCGCGGCTTTGCTCGCGTTAAATTCGGGGTAACACGGTTCCCCTTTCCTGATTTAGAACACAGAAGAGAACATGCTACATACAATTGTCCATGGAAAAAGCACGGCTTTTCTAAAGGTCACCCCAACCACCTAAAAAAGAAAAAAAAAAACCTATGTCACTCTCCATCCTTTCAACTATCTGCACTTAAAAAACCACGTCAATTCGTCGCTCCGTTTTGCCGTGACAGATGACAAACAAACACACACACTTCCCCATTCATAATATTAGTATGGACTAGCTTTTGCCCGCGGCTTTGCTCGCGTTAAATTCGGGGTAACACGGTTCCCCTTTCCTGATTTAGAACACAGAAGAGAACATGCTACATACAATTGTCCATGGAAAAAGCACGCCTTTTCTAAGGTCACCCCAACCACCTAAAAAAGAAAAAAAAAATTGCCTATGTCACTCTCCATCCCTTCAACTATCTCCACTTAAAAAATCACGTCAATTTGTCGCTCCGTTTTGCCGTGAAAGATGGACAAACAGACACACACACTTTCCCATTTATAATATTGGTATGGATGTACGATCAACTTACCGTTTTTATCCCTTCTTATTCTTGTAAAAAATTAAAGAACATTGAATTTCTTTATTAGTCTTAATAAAAATAAATAATCTAGTCTGATTGTAATGAATTATAAAGAACCTGCTTTTTTTAGATAAAAACAGAGTATCAAACAATTTCGAGTCGATATTGCGTCAAATGATAGGAGATGAATTTTCGTCATAGTAATATTTCGAAAAAGTAATTTTAAACTCAACCTTGAAATCGCTCAGACATTCATCGCTATCATCATCATCATCATTTCAGCCGAAAGACGTCCACTGCTGGACATAGGCCTCCCCCAAGCACCGCCACTTCAACCTGTTCT
The DNA here is from genome assembly GCA_932294355.1 of Aporophyla lueneburgensis. NCBI lineage: Eukaryota > Metazoa > Arthropoda > Insecta > Lepidoptera > Noctuidae > Aporophyla > Aporophyla lueneburgensis. The sequence continues at coordinate 20,995,950 of OW028758.1, read as the reverse complement.
GTGCTTCTCGCATCCAACATACTCCTGCGGCCTTCACCAGCTCATTGGTCCATCTTGTGGAAGCCCTTCCAACGCTACATCTTCCAGTACGCGGTCACCACTCCAGAACCTTCCGACCCCATAGGCCATCTGTTCTGCGAGCAATGTGCCCTGCCCACTATATGAAATTGTAGTTAGTAGAAATTAACTCTATATGTAAAGAACAATGGCGAAATATTATTTGAAATAAATTTGAACGTCTAAAAGTGACAAATATATGAAAGTAATTCAAATATTAATCTACGTTTTTTGTAACTATACTAATAGCTAGTTAAAGCCGAGTTAAAATATAGTATTTAATTAAAAGTTATTTGACTATTTGATTTTTATGAGTGTGATATTTATGGTAGTATTGGTTTAGTATTGCCATTTTAGTTTATTTTCTGAAATAGTGCGTACAGCACAATTATCGTGGTGTTATTATTATTTTTTACTTATCAATTATCATATTTACATGGATTAAATTAATAAATATCCCATTTTTTGCTGCACATCTAAGTTTATTCTATATTATTTCAATATATAAGAATATTGCAGCAAAGTAACAATCACATGTTATAGCAGTCCTGAACTAAAAAGACTACTATTCAAACTCTTAAAAGATATAGCATTGACAGCTTTGACAGTTTACAACTCTTGACAGGACGCTTGCACTCTGACCGGTGTTGTTTTGCTCTAGATTGTGTTTCCGTTTTCTTTGAATTTAGACTTGACATGGATTGTTTAATGGACCCTGATATTTCCCGTGTGTGATCGATGCGTGTGTTTCACGGGAGGTATAGAATTGAAGTTTCTAGTGAACAAATCGATTCCACTAAATATAATCTTAGAGGTACTGGCGTGTAAACACTAATAAGAGACAAAATTAGTCACGCCATGTTATCAGGAAACAATATTATGTTTATAGATTAATTCAAAGTAACATTCCTGGCGGGCACTTAGTACTGCTTGCTGTACTTGTTCAGTTGGTCGGCGCCAAAGACTACAATTTATTATGTATAGGGATGGTCGGCGCACACTAGGATGTTGCGCTCATGTCATGACGCTGGTCTCTGATATTTAGGATGGGCCAGAAATCAGCAAAATATTTCCGCACCCGCAGAATTTCTTGGTGAAATAATTGTAATATATACGTGTTTTATTGGTTAACCTTAATAACTAGGTAGTTTATAATCATATTAGATGAATTTTAGTAGAAGAAATCTTTGCAATTCTCAGCATTGTTATTAGATATTAATAATAACAATGCAGACTTATAAATATTGTATATTGATACCTTCCAACTCGTACCTTTTACCATATTCATGTCATGGCATGATGCAATGAACAAGTAAAGTAAATATTAATTCGATATTGCCCTTTTATTTCCTCGAAATCGAATATTATGTACAAATGTACTTACACATCGTTAGAAGTGACACAAGAATATAACCTGCAAAGTCAAAGTTTAAAACCGAATATCTACAAATCTCCGCTTTCTCTAACAAAAAATCTTACATAAACTAGCGTAGAAAATGCCGCCAAGTTAAATAAGATATTTTTCATTCAAAGACGTAAAAATTACATTTCAAATAAAATAATGTATGGGAAGCTGCCATTGTTCTTTAAAACTAGGACTCAATAAAATTATTGGCACCACTATCACTACAATTTTACCATAATTGCTTAATAAATGAGAATTTCAGTCCATTCACCGAGTTTCTGTCAAGATTTTTCGGTACCAAATACCAAAATATATAAACAACCTCACTCTTGATAGAACCCATTACTCATACACACATACATACAATCACGCCTTTTTCCCATGGGGGTAGGCAGAAACCACGGAACGCCACCTGCTACGATCTCTACACACTACTCCCACCACTCCTACCCATTACTCCTCAGTCTTAATCTCGTAATTACAGTCAAAACGTAAAGTTGGGATGACATTTTAATCGCCTCTCCCTCCCACCTCCCTCTCTGCTGTCCTCATTAACACAACATTTGAAGATTTAAACAGTCATCGCTCTCTGATGAGTTGTAAACTTGTAAGTTAATGCTGAGATATCTTGAGGTTATGCTTCGTAAGATCTTAGATATCGCTCTTCAAGGAAAGTTTTGCCCAAAACATTGAAACAAAAAACTGTTTTTTTTTATGTTTTATCATACAGTGAGAAAATGTGGTCATCGAGTTTCTAGTTTGGATAAATATACGTTAAATTCATCAAAGGATTGATTTTATTTAATAAAGATTCAAACAAAAGCACGTTTCTTATGTCGGGGGGGGTTGTTATTTTTAATTTATTTTTTTTGTTATATCGGCAATGAAAACACACCGCTGACAGAAAGATGGATGGTGAACAGCAGAGCCTACTGGTAAGATTTTATAAAACTTTTTAACAAAAAATTAAACCGCCGAAAAACTGAAAAGCATAAAATAATACTTAAACCTTAAAATTATGAGTCGGCGCTTTGAGTGATCCTTGTTCATTGATTTTTCAGCGCCGACTCAAAATTGTAAGGTTTAAGTATTATTTTATGCTTTTCAGTTTTTCGGTGGTTTAATTTTTTGTTAAAAAGTTTTTATTTTATATTTTTTGTGGCTTTAATGTACTAATAATACTTGGCAAGATATACACTATCCAACACAAAATGAATTATCAAAATCGGACTACTCTGTATAAAGTTATGCGTGTTTATACATTACAATCAGTGAGTGAACAATCAATCATCCCCAGTTTTCCGACCCTTAGGGTTCGATTTTGTTTACCAAATTAATATGGGACCACCTTGGGAGTATACCCTTTCCAATAAAAGAAGAATTTTCACAATCGGACCACTATGTAAAAAGTTATGCGTGGTCATACATAAAAAAAAAAAAAAAAAAAATACGCGTCGAATTGATAACCTCCTCCGTTTTTAAGTCGATTACAATAGAAATCAACCACTACTATTCAAAATCCTGTATTCGTTAACAAAAATATGTACTCAAAGTAGTAACAAAAGCAGACACTCGAATAATGAGAATCCGACCATTGCATTAAAATACATTTCAAAAGAGAGTATTATATACAATATTTTTTGGATACTCTTCACTCGCGATTTCCCTCGTGTTGTGACGTAACCTAACTTTAATCCCTTTGCATTACAGACATAGGCGTTTTATCTTGTCATGAAAACGTTTATTAAGAGGAGTATTCTGTAATTAGTCAACGAGTGTTGTTTACAGGAAATATTAGTCTTGAGGAAGTTTATTCCATCATATTTCGCGAAGCATAATAATCTGGTTTATTTCGTACTATTTTTGTTAATGGTTGCTCGTCATCCGAAATGGTTTGTCATTAGTCGGTTGTATTCTATGGCGTAGGTATACAAAACAGGAGTTTGATAATATTTTACTTCATAAATATGTTTTTAAATGAAGATTTTTTTTTTTGATCATCCTTTGTTAAGACGATGAAAATAAGCTCAATAGGCTGATTTTATACTTAAACAAAGCCACACAAAGTGAATAAATTAGTAATGTCAGATTTTTTTCTCTTACCTCCGTAGGTAAAAAGAAATATTAATAATACTTGCACTTTGCCTTCGCTGGATTCCTAAAAAAACAAACGTCTTAAGTATAAATTATGAAATTCATATTTAGTAGACGCAAACAAAATCACACCACATAACTAACAAAAAAACCACTCAAACAATATTAAAAATGATAAATCACAGTTCACACTCTCGGGGCGGGTTGCACCGATGCAATATTTTTGACACGCTATTTGTCATGAACGGCTGACGTGAGCTAGTGTGAACCGTCACTGATCTCGTGTGCTACATGCATCGCGTTTCGTAGGATTTTTCTTAAGAAATGTAACATGAGTTTTCGTTATAAAGTACCTTGTTTTGCAACGTGCAGGTTGAGATTGCGTACATTTTGTATCTCGTGGTGGATTTTGTGTATGGAAGAGAAATATTGTGTGTGGAAGCTTGTTAAATCTCTATAGGATCGTATTATATATTTCAATAAAAAACTACCTATTGAGTGTAGATTTTTTTCAAATGTATTATTAAGCTGTTGTAAGATATGTATAGATATATAAGGTACCATATTCACAATTAACTATAATATTGTAATCAATTGTCAATGGGGACTTCGGTCTAATGGATAACTGTATGCGAGAAAAGCAATTAGCCTGTATTAACTGACATAAGGCAAGTAACTAAATTAAATGCATAGCATACTTTTGAATAAAATTTAATTCTTCTACCTGAGTAGTCAGCTGTGCTTCTGAGAAGTTTATTGCGTCTTCTTCCCAGCTAAAGAACTAAGAATCGGTGAAGAGCGGGTATTTGGGGAACTTCCTTATGCTATTTTGACGTTCAAAAAGTCCTAATTCTCGGCTTACTTTAACATTTAGATTTTTATTAATTTCAACTCTTTTAACGCATTTTTATTATAATACCAGTATGTAATTGAATTCTGCATTCAAATAATTTTACCAGAAATAGTCCAGAAACATAACTCCACACCGCGCCACGTGCAATAAACATCAAGCACACAGCTTTTAAAACAAGCCTTAACAACCGTTAATAAAACCCTATCACATTATACCCTCAAAACGGAGCACCTCAGGCAATAAACTGTCCGATTCACTACTTAACCGGAGTTTAACGTGCGAGCCGTTAACTCCGTTCAATCTGCTTAATTGAGAATGGTTTCACCGACCTTTAATGGGCAGTATGTTAGTTATGCGTTTTGGGAGATTCAGGCTGTATACTTGAAAGTAATTATTTCGAGTAGGATAATGGTTTATGGTATGGGTAAGCCCTTATGATTGGCACTTACTAAACTCGCAAAGGAAGAAACATGCAGACACATTATACCTAAGTCTATATAGATTTGAGTGGAGTTTCATGTCCATTCTTTTCCATATGAATCTACCTATTCGAATAAATGACTAGAATTAATTCTATTTTAATGTGCAGACGCCACCAGGTCAAGCTACCCGAAACTGTCAATTTTTCCCAATGAACCTTGAACCTAATGCTCTAGAAATAAAGTCGAAAATCTATCAAAGAAATCTGACAGATTGTAGTCGCTTGATGTGATGGCGTCTGTACCTAACGCAAAACGCTGTTGACGTTCAAAAGTGCATTTTATGTGCCTATTTGAAAATTTGCTTTGACTTTGGCTTCTTATACAATAGCAGTAGCTGGAAGACACGATGAAACGAGATTCTGAATGAATAAAAATTAATAAAACAGAACTATAGAAAATAACAGAAATCTAAAACTGCGGACCGCAAACTTAACCTGGTCGACTGTTATTACTTAGCCACAAGCCCCTCAGTAAGTACAGCACTAATAAATAAAAGCATTATTTGTATGGAATCATTGATCTACAATAAGTTGCCTGATGATGTCAAAAAGTTACCTATTCAGCCATTCAAGTCGAGGCTACACAAATTCCTGATAAATAAATGTTATTATAATGTCAAGGAGTACTTACAGGATAAAAATATAGATGGATACATATAGGAGTAATTTATTGACGGAATAAGATGACAATACAAATAGTGTGACATGCTTTATTTAGTTAATTTGATATTTGTATAATTTTATTTTATTTTGGACATATATTTTAATTTCATCTATTAGATTGTATTCATATGACATGTACTATACTATAATTAATCTAACATTTTTTTTTATCTTTGAACCAACATTTGTAATACCCTGAATTTATTTTATTATTGATTTATTTTTCTGTATTTTTAATTTGATAATTATTTAATTAGATAAACAATTATATAAATATTTGCACACCTTACTAGGTAATGATACAGAGCACTTAATATTTCTTTGTAACATCTGTTTATACCTACCTGTATTAAGCGAATAAATGATTTGATTTGATTTGAGCGCTGCGGCGCTGCGGTCTAGAGAACATCAACGTAAACAAGCTCCGTATATATCCTTAATTAAAAATAGTTTTATGTGTTAATTTAAAATGAATTCTACTTAAATTTATAAAGTACGATCCCGAGTGTATACTCAAGTGTTATCTAAGTGAAATAACGTAAAATAGTGAACTTCTGGACACAATAACACTCGGATAAATAAACATAAAAAAGTGTATAAATAAACCATTAAATAGTCATTGTTTATAAAGTGTTGACGCAGCTGTAACAAACCAACAAATCAAGAACAATTGTGACAAAATAACAAACAATAAACAGCAACAACATTATTTTAAAAACTTTATTCTGATATAAATTTATGTGTAAGACAGTTACGTGAATTGTGGAACACAAATAATAGAAGTGGTAGTGCTCGGTTCCCAACCGTAATAAAAGAAATTGTGATTATAAAAAAAAAGTGCAAAAATAACTATCGCATGAGTCATCATAACGACTTCTATAATTTAAAACAAATAATCGGCGAATCTATATCACTATTTCACGCTTCACATTAACAGTTCGGTTGGCTTGGTGGCTTAGAAAGTCATCTCTAAACCACGTTCACGAGGTGCCGTGAGTTCAAACCCCAGAAATAACTAATTTACTTTTTATAAAAGATTTCATTTCAAACTCAACAAAAACGATAATCTTGAGTTGATTAAATATGAATTTCCTGGATAACATTACATTCCGCCGTACCATAACAAAATCGGATTCAGTCCTTAACGACAGTGAGGTAGTTGCAAATCAAACATTGAATGAGACTGTCACAAGTGTTCCAGAAATGTCAGACTATGAAGATGATGAAATAACGAAACTTCGAAGACAAATCTCGACCCTTCAACTTGATCTACAGAGCGCTCACTTGGAAATTGAATCACTGTCTTTAGAAAACAGCAAACTCAAGACGTTGAATGATAATTTGAATAAAAATAATGACCTCTATAGGAAAGTAACTAGCAGTCCAGTCAAGCTGAGGTCATCAAGCAAAAAGAACAGTAATAATAAAACTAAACAAACGCAAACTGAAATGCCGAAGTCGGAGGAAAATAACAGTGTTACATCAATAAAACAAAGCACTGATCATTTGGACAAAAACTGCTCGGAACGTAACAAAATATGCATTCTAAGTACGGACAATAAGAATAAATTGCTTCATATTGCAGAAAACACTTTTGATGCCTGTGAAGTTTGTCACTACGTCACACCTCGTGGAAGTATGCAACTTCTGTTAAAAGGGATCAGAGAAAAACTAGCAAATTTCACTTTATTGGACTTCTGCATTATTATACCAGGTGAAGAAGACTTTAAAGTCACAAATAGATATTTTGATAATATCTTACAAATTAGACAAATTTTGCAAGACATCACAAACACCAACATAATTATCTGCGCTCCGACGTACAAATTCTACACTAATAATTATCTATATAATTCGAGGGTAGAAACTTTCAATAACTTGCTATATCTGGATACAGATACTCATGGACATGCTTATTTTCTGGATAGTAACAAGAATTTAAAATATGATGAAACCATGTTCAATACACGCACAGGCATGATAAATTACTCCGGAATGAAGTCTATTTTTAATGATATTTATAATATGATTGTTTATATTCAAAGTGTCAATACTGAGTATGGAATATGTGAACTTGACATAAATGGCAAAATGCGTCCCAATTATAATTCGAGTAAGTTTATGAAAACATCTGCGATTAGTACCGAGGGACAAAACTCGCAGTTTTTTCTGTAATACTATCAATATTATGCACCAAAATATTGCCGGTTTGTTGAACAAATCGGACCTATTGACTGTTCAATTAAAAAACCTCGAAAATCAAGGAACTATTGTAGACGTTCTCTCTATATCTGAACATTTTATTGCATCTGGCCATGAAAGTTTACTGTGCCTTACTGGTTTCCATTCCGCCGTTTTCTATTGTCGCAAAACAAATCGAGGAGGGACTTGTATTCTAGTAAGAACTGGGCATCAATATAAAGAACTACCAGATATTGCTAAGCACTCTGTGTCAGGCGTTTTTGAAATTTGTGGAATTGAATTGACAGCTCATTCTATTATTGTAATTTGTGTTTATAGAATTCCTAAATATAATTACTTGACATTTTATGATAAACTTGACATTATTTTCAGTAGGCTATGTATGTTAAATAGAAAAAAAATTGTTTTGTGTGGCGATTTAAATATTGATACGTTAAAAAGGAATAGAATTACTTTGGAACTAGAACATTTTCTACTGAGTTACAACTTGACATTAGAAATAAATCAACCTACCCGGCTTAGTAGTAACACATGTATCGATCATTTTGCGCATAACATACGAAGAGGATGTAAAGCTGAAATTATAGATCTCATCCTTTCCGATCACACGTCACAAATACTCAGAGTTCCCATAAATAGAACATGCCGCTTGAAATTCTGGAAAATTGTAAGAAAAAACTACTCCACAGAGAACCTAAAAAAATTCCGAGAATGCATTCAAAGTCTCACTTTCAATGATGTTTATGAAAGTAACGATGCCAACATAGCATACAAAAGATTTTATGAAACGTTCTCCCTATTCCACAAACTTTGCTTCCTTGATAAAATAATAACTATTCATACAAATAAAAACGTAAAATGGGTATCACGCGGCATAAAAATCTGTAGTAAAACACAAAGAATATTACTGTGGACATACAGATTAAATCCTATATTAAAAAATAAAACTAATTTTAAAAAATACTCTTCAAAATATAAGAAAATTATAAGACTAACACAAAAAGCTCAAAATGATTACTTCATAAAAACTTCGCAGAATAAGTCGAAAGCTACATGGCAGATAGTCAATAGATCTAGAAATAATTCTCCTAAAGAACAAATAATGACCATTAATAAATGTGGGGTGTAAGGGGGAGCACACAACAACCGGCTCTCCAAAAGTCAACCTCACCTGCACGCGGTACACCCTGCCACTGACAGACGAGGCGCTGGCGACCGACTGATGGCGGTATAACCATCCAACAAGCCAATCGAAATCCTCCAGAGCGATGGCGGGCAGCAGCGTCATTGCTGCGAAAGGATTGGCACTGCGGTCACCAACCCGCATGCCCAGCGTGGTGACTACGGGCATTAAACCTCACCATGGATAAACTGCCAAAACAACGGCCCCCAGTTCCCGGTGGTCCCGCTATTCCTGGTCAAGGTAGCGGTCACGGTAACGGCGGGACGGGGGGTGCTAAGAATCTCCGGGTTACGGCAGGCTACCAACGACGACTACATCCGGCTACGTATAATGGACGTTCGATGAGGCTGGACCATCACCTTGCCGAACAAGAGGTAGAGCTAGGGCGCATTAACTGGCATATACTGGGGTTATCTGAAGTCCGAAGACAGGGGGAGGATACGATAACTCTGGAGTCAGGCCACCTGCTCTACTTCCGCGAAGGTGATCAGCTCTCCCAAGGCGGTGTCGGCTTTCTGGTCAACAAGGAACTCACTAACAGCGTTGTGGAAATCAGTAGTGTGTCGACACGGGTAGCGTACCTTGTACTAAAACTCACTGACAGGTACTACCTGAAAGTGATACAGGTATATGCGCCGACTTCGACATGCTCTGACGACACAGCCGAGGCCATGTACGAGGATATTGCCAAGGCAATGCACTGTACGACTAAGGCCCACTACAACGTTGTTATGGGGGACTTCAATGCCAAAGTGGGATTACAGGAACGCGGCGAATCGAGAGTCGGACCCTTCGGTGTGGGGCGCAGAAATCACAGGGGGCAAATGCTGGTCAACTTTTTAGAATCGCAGGGGCTCTTTTTGATGAATTCGTTCTTCGAAAAGAAACCCCATAGGAGGTGGACCTGGCAGAGCCCCGATAACGTGACAAGGAACGAGATAGACTTCATCATGACGGATAAGAAGCACATATTTAGAGATGTCTCCGTGATCAATAGGTTTAATACCGGAAGCGATCACAGACTTGTCCGAGGCAGTCTAAATATCAACTTTCGAGCTGAGAGAATCCGCATGATGAGGCCTACCCTCCGACCTACGCCGCTCCAAGCCGCTCTAGGGTCCGAAAAGTTCCAACTGGAACTTCAAAATCGATTCGCCCTACTGGAAACCACTGGCACCGTTGACGAGAAGGCCGACGAGTTGGTCAAGGCACTACGCGACGTTTCCCGCAGAGTTTTCCCGTCACAGCGGAAAAGTAAGGTGTCCAAACTTTCCTCAGAGACTCTCGGACTTATGAGGGAAAGACGAGAGTTGCCATCCACGCAGCAGTCTTCGTCAGATAAGAGGGCCTTAAACTTAAAGATCAGAAAGCTGACGCGACGCGACCTTCGGTGCTCCAACACCCGCGACATTGAGGTCGCGATTGAGCAGAACCGAGGGTCGAAAGTGTTCGCTCAGCAACTAGGAAGGTCCCATCTGACGAAACTTAGAACTGGGGATGGCAGAATCGTGACTTCGAAGTCCGAGATACTCGAGGAAGTCGAGGATTTTTACGGGCACCTATACTCAACGCGGACGGCAAAACAAGCGGAACATAGTGCGGATGACCATCGAGCCGAACTAACGCGCCACTACACGGAGGACATCCCAGATGTCGACCAGTGCGAGATTAGGGCGGCTCTCGAGCAGCTAAAGAACAACAAGGCACCTGGCGATGACGGAATAACGACAGAGCTCTTTAAAGCGGGCGGGGCTCCAGTCTTGACAGAGCTCGCGAGTCTCTTTAACTCCGTCATCCATGAGGGTACAACGCCCGAAGCGTGGAGCAGAGGTGCGGTGGTTCTGTTCTTCAAAAAAGGTGACAAAACCTTGCTGAAGAACTACAGACCCATCTCACTTCTGAGCCACGTGTACAAGCTGTTCTCGAGAGTCGTCACGAACCGTCTCGCCAGGAGACTTGACGAGTTCCAGCCGCCAGAACAAGCCGGTTTTCGAAAAGGCTTTAGTACCGTAGATCACATCCATACTGTTCGGCAAATTGTACAGAAGACCGAGGAGTACAACCAGCCGCTGTGTATGGCATTTGTGGACTACGAGAAAGCCTTCGACTCCATCGAAATATGGGCAGTTCTGGCCTCTCTGCAACGATGTCGTATTGACTGGCGCTACATCGAAGTGTTGAGATGCTTGTATGACGCTGCCACGATGACTGTCCAGATCCAGGACCAAAAAACCAAGCCCATCCAACTGCTGAGAGGGGTGAGACAGGGGGATGTTATATCCCCGAAACTGTTTACCAACGCATTGGAGGATGTTTTCAAGACGCTGGACTGGACTGGACAGGGTATCAACGTGAACGGCGAGTACATCTCACACCTTCGCTTTGCCGATGACATCGTCATAATGGCAGAGACGCTGGAACAGTTGGACCAGATGCTGCACAGCCTGAATGGAGCCTCCCGGCGGGTTGGCCTCGGCATGAATTTGGATAAGACGAAAGTCATGTTCAACTCGCATGTCTTGCCGAATCCAATCCGCATCGAGGGTTCGCTTCTCGAAGTTGTGAAGGAGTATGTCTACTTAGGCCAAGTCATCCAGGTTGGTAGACACAACTTCGAGAAGGAAGCCGACAGGAGGATTCAGCTAGGTTGGGCAGCATTTGGAAAGCTTCGTCAAGTCTTCTCGTCACCTATCCCGCAATGTCTGAAGACTAAGGTCTTCAACCAGTGCGTCCTGCCCGTAATGACATACGGTGCCGAAACGTGGACACTGACAGTTGGGCTGGTCCACAAATTCAAGGTCGCTCAGCGCGCTATGGAGCGGGCTATGCTCGGAGTCTCTTTGAAGGATAAAATCAGAAACGAAGTTATCCGGAAAAGAACTGGAGTTACCGACATAGCTCGCAGAGTAAGCAAGCTGAAGTGGCAGTGGGCTGGCCATATCTGTCGAAGGACCGATGGCCGGTGGACCAGACGAGTCCTGGAGTGGAGACCGCGTATCGGCAAGCGTAGTGTAGGACGCCCCCCAGCTAGATGGACCGACGACCTTAGGAAAGTGGCTGGGGTAGACTGGATGCGGAAGGCGGAGGACAGGGTGTTGTGGCGCAACATGGGAGAGGCCTATGTCCAGCAGTGGACTGCGATAGGCTGAGTTGATTGATTGATTGAATAAATGTGACCTGACCCTTTCAAAACCTACTGACATTGCAAATGCATTTAATAATTATTTTATAGATGAAATTGAGAATAATATAAAAATTGATATGAAAGTGGACAATAAATTAGACAATTTAACGAGGCAATCCATGTTTATGCAGCCTGTTCTATCAACCGATATCGTTTTGGCTATAGGATCACTTAAAAATACAAGTACTTTTAAGTGATCCTATAGCCTATTTGATGGTATATCAACAAAGGTGATAAAATTTGTAAATGAACTTATAGCACCCGTATTAGCGCATATTATGAACCTTGGCATAGTTGACGGGGTTTATCCTGAAGACTTGAAAAAAGTTATTATTAAGCCACTTCATAAAAAAGATAAAAAAACCGATATGAAGAATTATAGACCAATAGCAAAAATTTCTGTATTCTCCAAAATTTTTGAAAAAATTATTTATACGTCTCTATATTGCTATCTCAATAAATATAACTTATTATGCAAGGAACAAAATGGCTTTAGAAAGAACACCACGATCAATATGGCTATTTTTGATTTTTTACGTGGCATTATGTTAGCCGTAGATCAAAAATCTCCTATTTGTGCTGTTTACACAGACATGACCAAAGCTTTCGATTACGTTAAGCACGATGTCTTATTAGATAAACTGCATAGCTATGGTATCAGAGGCAACATTTTAAAACTACTCGAATCTTATCTCTCCAACAGAATGCAATGTACAGAGATCGCAAGAATATGTAAAAAAACAAAATTTGAAAAAAGTTTTTTATCTCACTCTAGATTGGTAAAGTTTGGTGTCCCACAAGGCAGCGTCCTTGGGCCACCTCTTTTCTTAATCTATATAAATGATCTGCCAAAGGTGACTCAACATCAAATGGTGATGTTTGCAGACGACAGCACTGCCATAGTAAAATGTATTGATCGCAATATTTATCAAAATGACATAAATAATACACTATCGGACATAATTAATTGACTTAATAAAAATAATTTAGTTATAAACTTAAAAAAAACCAAAATAATGCACTTTCACCAAAGAACTGAAATACCAAAAGTAAATATCAGACATGGTAACTGTGACATTGAAGAAGTTAAAGTAGCAAAATTCTTAGGTTTATTCGTTGATAAACAACTTAATTGGAAGGCTCACATAGATGACCTGAGTAAGAAGATAAATAAATCAGCATGCGCACTTTTCCAAATTGCCAGAAAAATAAATATGGATGCGCTACTAGTTGCATATCACGGTCTAGTAGCCTCAGTTTTGCGATATGGTATTATTTTTTGGGGCAATTCTACTGATAAAGACATCGTTTTTAAGGCACAAAAAAGATGCATAAGATCAATGTGTGGTCTGAAAATGGATGATAGCTGTGTACCATTATTTAAATCGCTAAAAATACTCACGTTACCCTCATTATATATTTTTGAAATCAGTGTTTTCGTCAAGACAAACATGAGCTTATTTGAGAAAGTGTCGACGTTACGAGATGTTGCGATTCGTAGCCAGTACGCAAATTCTTTAAGCAATCAGCGTTGTAAGACTGCCTTAGTGAGAAAGGGCGTTTTAGGCATGGCACCACGCATTTACAATAAATTACCCGATGCCATAAAAAGATTGAATGTTACAAAATTCAAAAAAGAACTTAAATTGTTATTAATTGAAAAATGTTACTATACGACTGATGAATTTCTAAATGACAAATTAATGTAGACGTATTTATTTATTTGACTAGAAAAATAATTTTTACTTGAATATTGTGGCTAATTGTAATTTATTATTATTATTTTTCATTGACTGTAGAAATTATTCCATATTGTGACATTTTATAATTTTTGTTTTTATGTATGTTCATATTATATCATTCTTTTAATTTTGACATTACCAAGTAATTTAAATCTCGCATGAACAATATCTTATTTTGCATGCAACCATATTTGTACGCCTCTTGGCATAACATAGCGACCTATGTATTTTAATTTAAGAACTGTATTTATTACCTATGTTACACGAATAAAAAATGATTGATTGATTGATTGATTGATAAGTAAATAAATGATAAATTATTTAATTTCTGTAAGTAGGTTTATACTCAAACACTTTTACACGTCAATTAAATATTTTTTAAACTAGATGAGGTTGGCGTTTCCTAATTGACTACTCTGAGAAGAAAGGCTAAAAAAAACTCAGAGGTCACAGTTTCTTTTAAAGTCCAGACATAATCTTGGTCACAAGGAGCTATTACCATATTTATGATATTGAATTCTGAAACTAGCCAATATTTTTCAACGACTTAAAAATGAGGAGCTGCTGTACATTAGATAAGGAGTGTGGTATTGACTTAAGCTTTAAAAAAAAACAGAAAACCATATTTATCTGTCTTGTCATTCTGAAATTAGCCAATGTTTTTCAACTTAAAAAAGGAGGAGTTTCTGCACATTACCTATGGAATATTGTGTTGACTTAAGCAATAAAAAAACGGAAATTCATAATTATCTATCGTGTATTAAACACCACCTGCTTATCCACCAAAGCCTTTACTCACAATATTTCCCAATTACAAGAACTTCTATTTATTCGTAAAAATCACGCAAAACGTGACGGTATCGCGTGTCGGTCACTCGTATGAGAGATATTTTTTATGATTGCCAGCGGTCGCCACAATTTGCCGCCCCTGCTTTATGCTTTGGTGCGTCTTGTAGCGGTAGTTATTTTGCGCGACCCCTGGATTATGTTCAGATTGAGGGAGTAGGAAGATATACTTATTACATTCCCTGAATATTTTTATTCGTTTTTTAAATGCTTTCGACCATTTGAAGTCGCATGGGATTTTCTTGAATTTATTTTTGTGGTTTGGAGCTTTCAGGGTTAACATTGATTAGGGCTAATTGTTGTCTCGATCTTGCCTATTATAGTCACCGGTATGAAAGAAAGAAAATAGATTTATTTGTTACAGAAACACTTGCTTACAAAATGATAAGATCAGTTGAAATACAAAACAGATATACACCCACAAAAACAGGAGAAAAATAGTCGGCAGCTGCACGTCGTGACTGCGACAAGAAGGCTTCCACTCAGCATGATTTTGTGCTATGGGAACCACAAAACAGCGCAGATTTTCAGTGGTCACCCAAAAATGACGTACAAAAGACAAATCAGATTTTATTAACATAACGCAGATGAGCATTTTTGAACCATTGCTTCTCATGGGTGTCGTAACAGCCAACTAAGAGACTTACTAGAGAATGGATAGGAGCGTTCCATACTGCGATTGTCAATCCGCCTGCCTAGCGTGGTGATTAAGGCGAACCCCACAATTTGGGAGAGAACCTTGTCCTGCAGTGGAGGTATTTCGGCTGACATAATGACGGTGATTAACATGAGAACATCAAATGATTCTAAGATGCGGCAACGACCTGTGTGATTCAAATATCTTGCTCAAAACTCCTTCATCGCAGTCGTTACCTCTAATATTCAAATACTGCTGCACTGTTGAAAATCCTTGAATGCTCACGTGAGGCTTTTATTTCAAAATCATGATAATAGCCTTTAAAGTAACATCTGCGTGGTAAACGCTTTTTGAATGGGATTTAAGAATATTTAAAGTGAAATGACCAACAGTACTGAGCTACGAATTACAAATTGTAGGTCCTAGGGTGAAACCAAGGCTGGCGATTTATTTTGTGTAAATTATTTCACTCCCAAAACGGTGAAAGAAAATCATTATAAGGAAACCAGTACGTACTAAAGCCAAAAATTCGAAGATATGTGACATCTACCAACCCTGATTGGGCCAGCGTGATAGATTATAGCCCGCACTCGAAGACCGGAGAAGTAGGAGTTTTAAAGGCTGATTATGTATGCTATAAAAACAGAGTGCCTACTAAGATGACGGCTGAATTGATTTAGAAGAAGAAAAACATGCTACTTTGATTGAAATTGATTTAGATTACATCAGACTAATGACGAGGTTTATAGAACGGAGCTACGGTATAGCTAGTACACAAATAGGCTTAAGACTAACATACTTAAGTTTGATGCGGTATAGCAAATACACAGGTAAATCACCGAGAAAACCGCTAATAGACTACACAGGAATTAAAAATAACCCGTCAAAATGTATAAGAATGGCATTTTTTTTTAAATAACCTACGAAAATTATCTCTGTTAGGTGGTCTAGAATCACATGCAAGGTTACGGTTTGTGTGCTGGTTAAACTTTTATCCTGTAGATGTACCATTAGAAGAAAAAATGTGCTTCGCCAAATTAAAATAAATTGGAACAAAACGAACGAAGCTACGGAATTGATAGTAAGGATTTTTTTATGAACAGTGTCCCTATTCTGAACACACATCTCGTGTTGCCGCGCGACCATCGGATTTCTTTGTCCATTATACTGTAAGCCGATATTATTGGGGCACAAATTGAATTGTCATACATACTCGGGGTGGCCTTTATTGTATTTTAATGGTGGACGCGCACGTATGGAATATTGGGTTTGTTTATATGAATAGTGGGATTAGATTTATTTACCAACTTACTAATACTCCGACCTGCAATATATTATGTACTCATAACGCATAGCCTGTGTCTGACTCATATTAATATTGGACCGGAAAATAATTGCTGTTTAAAAGCTAGTAGAATATTAAAGGGAAAGCACCAGGGTGACACGCAAATTACAAATTTGTTACATTTTTTACAACTTGTAGTTAAGTATCTGGTAGTAACAATTACATGAAATATCAATATCACAATTTCTAAGTTCATATACAACAAATTAGTTATTTGTGGTATGTGAACTTAGGACGTTGTATTGATGGTTTTAATGATTATAATTCTGTAAATACATACTTGTAACGGTCACGAGTCATATTTTGTTCAACATATCTTCAAACAGATAGTGACTTGCAAATTGCAAAAATCATAAAAAATAAATTGAATTTCGCGGGTTACTCCAAGATTTCCCCCTTAGTTAAGGTTACCAACAAAAGAGATACCTACACTAATATTAATTCACTCACACATTACATAAAGTAAACATTACATTTTTTAAAGTTAGTGTGCTCCTTTAATTACACGAGTCAAATTATACTTTACTTTTGTGATAAAAGAGATAAAATAGGTTACAGGCCAAAAAAAGTTGCTAAAATTTCAAAAAGTACACAATCGATTATTCCATACGCTGTTCTGTATTTCTTACATTGTCACTCCAATCTCTGCTATTTCTCTGAACAAACGATACCTACTCACAAATAAGTAAGCTTTCTCTAAAAATATAGAAGCTTTCAATAATATTGGCACTAGCTCCATTGCTCAGGTACTTTACATTTCATAGTGGAACTCAAGTCAAACAGTTGCATGTAAGAATATTGAGATTTTATCGAACCAATTCTATATTTTGATATACTACGAGTTTTCGATCAGTGTACAAAATATTATTTTATTTTCGACCACCGACTCGCACTGGGCCCGCATGGTGAATTACGGCCGACTCCCTCCCACAGAGAGCAGGGCTGTGACCCAGCACCTGGGAATATTAGCAGACTATGCTTTTTCGAGATTGTGATATATACGGAAATCAATCTTTCCGTGTTATAAAAATACTAGCCGGTCATTTACTTCTAAAAGCATCTTGAGCTTGAATCAATTATTGCTGCGCTACATTTCACGGATTCGATGGCCGCATGGAACAATTGTACATAGCTGTTCTGGTTCCTACTGCTTATGTGTGTAGGTACCGACCCGGAATATCAGAACATTTACTACATTGTAGCAACAGTCTTTAATAATTTTTTTCAAACAACAAGAAGCGACTTCCAAAAAAAACATTATAAAGGTTATTTCTCAATTAGTAGTTTTTTTTTTTTTTCAAAACCAAAATATATTTCATATCACATATCGAAATCTGTTTACAATTTGACGAAGATGTCGCTGATCATAAATACAAAAAAATAATATTCAGTCGAATTGAGAACCTCCTCAATTTTGAAGTCAGTAAAAAAATCTATCTAATCTAACTAGCCTGTATAGTCCCACTGCAGGGCAAAAGCCCTTCCTCTCCCTTTTCCACAGAATTCTGTTTTTTGCTAGTGCTGGTCAGTCCTTTCGGTAGGAGACAAGCTCGTCCCGCCTTCTTCGTCCCGGTGTGCCGCGATGGCATCGTGCATTTAGTGGGACGCAATTGGTGGTTCTCTTGGTCCATTTGTCATCTAACATATGGCAGACGTATCCGGCCCAATCCCACTTAAATTGATGATGATGATGTTATTGACGGTTTAAAAGTGAGAATAATATTTTGTCGATAATAATCAGCACACAAAGTTCGTAGGTACTCGAACACAACAAATAGTAGTCCCTCTTCAACCTCTTTCAAAAGTTCTCAATATTTCACAGACGACTAACAAACTTCGTCCGGATTTACCTGCATTAAGTGATTAGTTCCATTTGTGAAGCGCACAGCTTGAGCCGAACTGTCGAACTGTATTGTGAACGAAAGTTTAAGGCATACTGATTAATTATGAATTTCTATGAGTCTATGAATTTAAATGGATGTAGGTTTTCTCTAGTGAATTTAAAGTTTGAATACAAATGAAGAAGATTTAGACATATTCGTTTATTTGAGTTCGGTTCGAATTGTCATTTTATCAGTCGAAAACTATCCATGGCTAGAACTCCGTCAAGCAAATGTGTTTTAGAATGTTTACAAAAGAATTTTCTTCTATTTTTATTGGAGTACAACCTACTTTGTATTAAAATAATTTCTGCCAAAGATAAACTACCTATTTTTTGCACTGTCAAGAAAGACAGCATCCTTCTTTGATTTTTATCATCTAAGGTTATTTTATCAATCGTCAGAAAATTTTTAGGTACTTTCTGTCCCGGTAGTACATTCCCGCGATATGATTTCCGACCTCCAGATGGGTGAAGTCGTTGGCAAAAGCGAGTGACATAATTACAATGGCCATCTAAACTAATATTATAAAGCTGAAGAGTTTGTTTGTTTGTTCGGTTGAACGCAGTAATCTCAGGAACTACTAGTCCGAATTGAAAAATTATTTTATGTTGGGTAGCCCATTTATTGAGGAAGGCTATAAGCTAAATAACATCACGCTAAGATTAAAAGGAGAAGAGCAGCAACGAAAAATGGACGAAAACTGGCTGGCAATTCGATGTGACGGGAAGGGTCAGGGGAGCAAAAATTTGACGCGGACGAAGTCGCTGGCAGAAGCTAGTCACTAATAAAAAGTTGAAATTAGAATAATGATAGTGGATATAGAGATTAGACGTAGAGTGTTCAGCGGCAGTGATGAAATTCACCCTGTGTCTGAGAGAACGTAGTAGTTACAATAATATTCTCCCTAAGAACGTATAATCACTTACAATGACTTATAAGAAGCAAAGTTACAAAATCAACAAATAAAATCACCCCTTCTTAAGGCTCAGTGCTTTCTTAAACATTCATTAGTCACCTTTTGTATGTCCGTCTGTGTGTCACATCTCGGAAACTGGAGGGGCGTTAGAGCGAGTATTAATGTTGCTGCTAATGATCCCTGATACGGATTTGTATATTCAAGCTGCTTGCAGTTGGGGGCAGACAGTAGTGATTGGATTTAGGCAGGCCTGTTGGTCTAGTGGTTAGTGACCCTGACTGCTATGCCGGAGGTCGTGGGTTCGATTCCCACCCAGGACAAATGTTTGTGTGATGAGCACGATCATTTGTTCTGTGTCTGGGTGTAATTTATCTATAATATGTATGTATTTAGAAATATATGAGTATGTTTATCAGTTTATAGTACCCATAACACAAGCTCTGCTTAGCTTGGGACTAGATGGCGTTGTGTGATAGTTGTGGAATATTATTATGTGGAATATTATTATTATTGGTGTTATAAATGTTTTATTTCAAGATCGTTGGGAACTTTAATTGTGTTACTTTTACTGTTTATTTTTTTATTACTATTTTTATTGTATCCTGTTACACTGTTTGCTGAACTGTTCGTTACCTACTTAATTTATTTTCCGTTTTATTTGTAAAAGTCAAGGTAAGATAAACCCGTAATATGACATTAACGCCATTTGTAAAATCTATGATATTTTCCAATAGGGTGAAAGATTGTGGTCCAGTTTGTAATTACATATACAGAAACTTTTCTTGGTTAATGTCATCATCATAAATCAATAATAATGTTAAAAGTACAAGTGAGTTTATATGTCTATCTTCGGAACTACTCATCTGATTCTAAACATTTCTTACACTATTGGGAAACTTCAGTTTTGCTAAGTGTCACCGAATGAATTTTATGTTAAAACAATGTTCATGCGAACGAACTCCCGATACGAAGCGATACATAAATGATAACTGATTTTATTTCTGTAAGTAGGTTTGTACAAACACATTTACACGTCGTATTTTAAAAACAAGATGAGATAAGCGTTTCCTATCTGAAAAGATAGGCCGAAGCAAACTCAGAGATCACAGTCTCTTTTACAACCCAAACATAATCTTGGTCAGATGCTGTAAATGAAATAGGTTTTGCATTTTAAAATACATAAACAGAACCTTCCAAGACGAAGTTATACAATCTCAGACAGCAACTCGTTTAAATATTACAATTCAACTTCAAAATAAACATAAAATATTGTCAACAGAATTAGCTCCACCGGCTACAAGTTAATAGAATAGAACGAACGGGCACAATAGAGTATTGAATAGAACGTTTTGTTTCTGTTTCTGTAAACAGTATGTAAACGACGCGGGTACAGCCAGTCAGTCTGTTTGCTTTTGGCAGAGGATTGGTTTTGGAATATACGGGAGGAATGTTGAACAAACATTAAAAAGGAAAAATAATTTGCTAGAATACCAAAGGTGAATAAAAATATATCCAAAACCTTCTAAACTAAAATTACAGCTACAATAAAACTTCAGCGACTCTTAACGATAGTGACAGCGGTGTAGAGCTGGATATAAAGAATAGCACCATCTTATTTCTTCCCTTGGGTGTTGTAAGAGGCAACTAGAGAATGGGCAGCAGCGTTCTCTATGCATTTTTCTACCAAACTGCGATTGACATCCTTCTGCTAAGCTAGGTGATTATGGCAAATAAATAAATATCTTAGGACAACCAACACACCGTTATCTGATCCCGAACTAGACAGGGCCTGTACTATGGTAACCAGATAACTGATAAATATACTTATATATTTCTAAATACTTACATATTATAGATAAATTACACCCAGACACAGAAAAAATAATTGCGCTCATCACACAAAGATTTGTCCTGGTGGGGAATCGAACCCACTAGACTAACAGGCCAGTCAATAACTACCGTCGCAAACAACCTATTCCATTCATCCTATGTCCAGCAGTAGATGTCTTTTAGTTGAAATTATGATGATGTAAGTGACAGCTATTATTTTTTGCAAATTAAAAATCACAGTTTGGAAGTATGAGGAACAGGGTGTAAAGATCTCTCAACCTCCGTAGAAAAGGCAGGGATCTCTGACCACGGGCATTGCATCTGGTGGAGAACTGCCCGACGATTGATGTTGGGACGTTGTAGACATGCGTTTTTCGCGGTATATATTGCTTTCGATATGCATAAAATTGCGTGAAGTTAATGTGATGCGTAGCTCGTATGTGGTGGTGTAGATGCCGCTACAAGAATATAGTGAAAAACTAAGAAGACACCGAAAGGTGCAACCTAAGTAGACCCCCACAAGGCGATCGATGACCTGTTGAAGGTCGCTGGCAGGAGTCCGTTGGATTCGTGAAGCACGATACTAATCTATGTGGAGACGTTTAGACGTTTACTCTTATGTCCAGATTTGGCCACCTTTATTGCGGAATGAATATTATGATAAATTAGGTACCCACTGAGAAACCAGGTATAATACAACCAGAAGTTTTGCGGTGTCCTTCTAAAACAATTTTATTATTTCCTAAAAAGGAATATTCTTTTTTCTTTTTATTTAATACAGGTAAACACAAAATTAAATTACTAACTATAAAAACAAAACCAAAAGGACACGAAAGCAAAACCAAGTTAGAATGTGAGTCAGTCTTGGTCATACCCTCAATATGCCGAAATAGTGTAAAACTGACCAAGTTGCTTTTATTGACTCAAGAAAAGTGTCGCTCCACACAATACCCACCCGTATGTATCAACAGATTCATCTGTATGCAGCGCCATTTTTTCTGTGACTTCCCTTACTCCATGCGATTGGGATAAAATCGTTTGCAACGCGCAATTGTTTCGCATCGCCTTGATTTTGAATTTCATTAGTCGAACATGACTGTCTGTCGAGTTAATTGTAGACTCGGAAAAGGAATGAGAGTTCATTTGGTTATTTGTGAGTTGGAGAGGGAACCTTAGATATTTGAAAATATTTACTCCATTAAAAGGCTGGTAAGGGCTTGTGGCTAAGTGATATCAGTCCATCGATCAGGTCAAGCTACGCTTACCGCGGTTGGTCCTTGGATGGATGACCATCTTTACATACCGAGGAGTACGTGCCTTGAAAAGCACGTTAATTTGTTGGTCCCGGTTGTCAACTATGACAGTCGTTACGTCTCACCAGAAGCCCGTAAGTCTGTCAACCAGCCTGCCAAGGCGTTATCGAGGTTAGAGAAGCAGACGCTCCATGTAAAATACTGGTATTCAGATTTATCCGCTTAGTCTGGAAGCTGACTCTGACATAGTTGGGAAAAGCCAAATGATGATAAAAGGCTAGGGTCGTCTCAATAAAATTACATACTGAAAAATTATATGCTGGGCTTGATCAGAGAGGCATTTTTCGTAATTTTAAGAACGTTCTCAGACGGATCTCAGTCTCAATCTGTCAAAAATAACGTACCTCGAGTTTTCATACGAGTACGAAAATTTTTTTAACATTTGATTGTCGCAGAAATATGTCTGCAACTAGATTTGAAACATTTTTATTTAATAGTGTTGGCATTCTAATAAAATTTAAAACCATTCCTTAAATTTTAATATTCGCTTTGTCAGATTTGAATAACTCTTACCTTAACTCTTTAAAGATTTTTTTCTCAACTAACTTGAATCATTCATTCTCACTTCTTTCTCCTTCATTCTCCTTCTAAAATCTGTCTTTTTCAACCGACGAAAAAAAACGGAGGAGGTTATCAATTCGACGCGTATATTTTTTTTTTTTTTTTTATGTATGACCACGCATAACTTTTTACATAGTGGTCCGATTGTGACAATTCTTCTTCTATTGGAAACGGTATACTCCCAAGGTAGTCTCATATAAATTTGGAAAACAAAATCGAACCCTAAGGGTTGGAAAACAAGGGATGATTGATTGTTCACTCACTGATTGTAACGTATGAACACGCATAACTTTGTACAGAGTAGTC
The DNA here is from genome assembly GCA_932294355.1 of Aporophyla lueneburgensis. Lineage (NCBI taxonomy): Eukaryota > Metazoa > Arthropoda > Insecta > Lepidoptera > Noctuidae > Aporophyla > Aporophyla lueneburgensis. Next base: position 20,972,449 of record OW028758.1, on the reverse strand, counting down.
CGATTTTGATAATTCTTTTATTGTTGGATAGGGTATACCTTGCCAAGTATTATTAGTACATACATCAAAGCCACAAAAAATTATAAAATAAAAACTTTTTAACAAAAAATTAAACCGCCGAAAAACTGAAAAGCATAAAATAACAAACCTTAAAATTTTGAGTCGGCGCTGAGAAATCAATGAACAAGGATCACTCAAAGCGCCTACTCATAATTTTAAGGTTTGTTATTTTATGCTTTTCAGTTTTTCGGCGGTTTAATTTTTTGTTAAAAAGTTTTTAAAAACCCAGAAAGGTTTTTTATTTTTGTTACAATTGCGGTCAGTCAACAATAATACCCCCACTACTTACTAAATCAGTTAGTCTAATTAACACCCAACTATTTATATAACAACGTATCGATACCAAATTACACTGACAAGCTAATCAGGCGTACATTATACATAGACAGTAATGCAATCATCTATATATTATGCAAACACGGTAATGACTAGCGTTAATAGATTCCGTTCCACTGATTTGCCTCATTAGATGGTGGAAATTACTAGGTATTAATGAGATTATGTCCAATAGATATGGTGGTTTATTTGGGGGCAGAAACCTTCTTTTATATAATTTTCATTTGCATTTGTTTCGATGGCTCTATTATTTAAAAATACGCTACGGGTCATCAGAAGCCTGAAACTCTGATTGCCTGTCTGGTTGTCTTACCAAGGATTATCGTATTACCCAGTAACTTGGCAGTCACTTCATTGTATAATACTACTGGTTAAAACCGAAAGCCGACTCCAACATGCAGTTTAGAAAAGGCAAGGCTGATGATGAACATCATGGCAGAAAGGTTTCCTATAAGACATAGATCACCGCTGCCCCAGGTCTACAATTATCAACTTTGATTTTTCCGAATCAAAGTTGATAATTGGCTTTCTGCGACCTTTATTAAGTCTTCAATTAACCGTATTCTAGGACCAACACACGATTGCCTTGCGTTAAATGGGGCTTCAAAACGTTTGGACCCCATCCGCTATCTGTTCTGCAGAAAATATTATGCCTACTGCCTGGTAATTTAACACAGTTTGTGCGAATATAAAAAGTATACAGCAATCAATGGAAACTTTCCAAAAAATACAAACTGCTACAGATATTTTCCAAAACCCGATAACACTTGGCTCGACCCGGGTCTCGAATCCAAAATCCTAAGTGCAATAGTCGTATTTCACCGCTGAGGTAGTCTACTGTATAATATAAAAAAACCTGATTGCGTAAAGAGTGAACTTATTTTATAACGTTTTCGTATTCAATTGAATACAGTAAGTAATCTTTTGCAGTCGGAGGCAATAAAGTTCTGTATTGTTAAATATAAAAATATGCCTCCGACTGCATGGTATTGAAAATCATTACAGATACTTTATAACATGATTTCAAAGACCTATTCAATGACATAGTTCGTCGGCTTACATATGGCGTCTGCTTGTAGCCACATTGAATTTTAATAACTGCCAAAGATTTAGTGACACTCACAAGATTAAGACACATGTATTGACGTTAGAATCGTCAAAATCGGCCCACGCGTTTGGTCTCCAGAGTGCCACAAAGGAACAAACATACATAGGCTGATAAACACATTACCCTCCTCAGTCGGGTAAAAACATTTCCCTTTTATTCAAGTAACAACTAAACAAAACAATACGATTACACTGGAGGGTAAATACATTGAGTGATGTGGCAACCATTTACAAAGAAATGAAAGAATGAAAAATATTCGAAATAGTAGGTACAGTCAGCCTCTACAATCTCACCGTCTAAATAAATTGGCGTTTGAGCATAGTAAAACATATATTTAGAGAACAAAGCTAGTACCATCGTCAATCATTTTACCTAGCCTTTTACCAAATATGTTGGAGTTGGCTTCCAGGGACGAAGTTAAATACCAGTTTTTACATAGCGCGTATCTGACATCCACTACGATACCCCTAGGTAATATTGGTTGTCAAACTTTCGGGCTTCTGATGGACCGTTACGACTGTCAAAGAACCACGAATGACTGCCGGGACCAACCACGGGGTAACATACTTTCCATGGCACGAAGAGACCATGGTATGTAAGGGTGGACACTCACACGGATACCCATACACTGATCAACCGCGGCAAACGTAGCTTAAACTGATTGTTTGATCCCAACAGCTGTAATTATAAGTAATTAGTATAGTATAGGTAGGTAGGTATTAGTGTGGTTTAGGTTTAGGTGTATGTAGGTAGGTTTGGTGTAGTATTAATAATATATTTAAATCATAAGCATCATTTTAATATTTTTATTATTATTACATATCTCAATCATATTGTGTATCTTGTATTTAATATTATGTTTATCAGAATTGTAATACCGTAATCATTATTTATCTTTGATCATTATTTTTATATTATTATAGAAGTCGTCTAAGTAAGGCTACAAAATTAACAAATGCTTCCTCTCTCCTAACTCACTTATTTTGCTGTGCCCGACAGGGTCCATATGATCTAATTATAAGTTTACCACCTAAGAACACATGTGGAATGCAACAAAAGTATTGAGTATTGAGTATTACAGCTGCATTAATTAAGGCTACAACCCCTTGTTTTACCACACACTAGCTTCTGCCCGCGACTTCGTCCGCGTCAGATTTTTGCTCCCCTGACCGTTCCCAACGCATTGAATTGCCTGCTAGTTTTAGTCCATGTTTTATTACCGCTCCACTCCTTTTGATCTTAGCGTAATTTTATATAACCTATAGCCTTTCTCAATGAATAGGCTACCCAACACAAAAATATTTTTTCAATTCGGACCAGTAGTTTGTGACATTACTCCGTTTAACCAAACAAATAAACAAACTCCTCACGTTTAAAATATTAGTATAGATTGATACAATATTATGGAACAAAAATTATAGACAACCAAATATTCTTGTCGATGCATATGTAATTTTTTTTGAGGCTGACTGTACCTACATAATACATGTACTCAGTCATCCGTCAAAAAACAACCGCCTGTAGTTTATAAGGAAGAGGGGAACAACTGATATTCTCGATATTATTATAATATACCTTTTGGATATGTCACTGTTAGTATTGGGTTCCGTTTAAAATATTATTCAGAAAATAATAGATAATAATAATAATAGATAGAGAAAATAGATTTCAGATCAGACACCACTGGGAAAAAAAACGTATTGTTGAAATTACAGAAAAAATATGTGTTTACTGAATCAAATAGTTTTAGAATTAAAAGGCAAAAGAAGTATGTAAACATCGCAGCAGGTGGCGTTCTGTAGGCTCTGCCTACCCCCATGGGAAAAACGCGTCCGTTTATATATGTAGTTTTAGGAAAATTCGTTTATAATGATAAGATCCTAAATCTTATCAAACTCAAGCTTAAAAAAATGATTTCAAATGAACCAAATACAGGCACTTTTGCTTTGCCAAGGAGCTGGTCACACTCATGACACGCGGGGTTGCGATAGTCGTTGATAGGATTCGGCAATTGGGACTGGAGGTGACCCTGCACAAGTCTGAGGCCATGGGTTTCCATGGTCCTCGGAATGCGCCACCTGTGGGCTCCCAACTCACGGTAGGAGGGGTTCACATCGGCGTCGAGTCGACGATGAAGTACCTGAGACTAGTCCTCGACAGCCGGTGGAAGTTTGTTGAGCACTCCCGACGTTTGGCTCCCAGACTAGAGCGGGCTGGGGCTGCATTAAAGCGGCTCCTGCCCAATCTGGGGGGTCCAAACGCCTCCTGCCGGAGGCTCTACACGGGGGTCGTGCGGTCCATGTCCCTTTACGGGGCACCGATGTGGGTGCAGCCTCAATGCTCTGCCTCCTTTGAACTAACATCTGACATTTTTATAATATTGACTCACGTCCTAACTTTAAGTTTATACATACATAAAGTCGCACCTTCTTCCCGTGATGTAGGCCGAAACTACAGAATGCAATCTACCACGGTCCTGACATAATTCTTTTGTCTCGATTACGTTCATATCTAGTTATACACGCACAAATACTACGCACCTGACCTTTCTGAAGAACATCACCAATAAGGTCATTCTATTTTATGTTCCTCTAGGACGTCTCATTCCAGTGTTTCCAATCACAGCTGCCTTGTAAATACAATTTGTTAGTCACGATTAAAACATCCTGTCAACGTGACCAAACAATCTAAGCATACTCTTTTAAAAATCATAACTTTAAATCCCAGCTATTTTTACACGAAACACTTCATATCTTCGGGTAATAGTTTTAACTATATCACACATTATAGAAATCGATTTCTCATATTCCCAAAGAACCCTACAGCTCGCTAGCTCAGAGAAAATGTTTAAAACATTAGTGTCGAGGGTATAACGGGAAGGTGCTGCTCTGCGGGCGTGATAAATTGATTTCAGGTCCAATACCTGGGTAGCGTCATACTTATACCAGTATACTTGAGATATGAGCTACGTATCTCATACATTCTATGACGACAAGACATAAATGCACGTGCTGTAAAATACGAAACTGACACAAATCATTTACATGTAGGTAAATGATGTGTCATTTGTCTCATCTGCCTAACCTTTTCCCAACTATTTTGGGGTCAGTTTCCAGTCAGATCAGATGCAGCTGAAAAAGGTACCAGTATTTTGTGTGGAGCGACTGCCTGTACTGCCTATCTGACCTCTACAACCCAGTTACTGGGTCATACGATATTCTATGATAAGACATTTACCTACCTCGAGAATTACAATATTATGACATAACTTATCACAACGCTTGTAATCGCGTAGTGTTAAGCAGAGGACCTCTTGTATGAAGAATTCTTATTGTACAACGTCAGGTTAAATCCCAAGTAATAGGGGGCAAGCCTATTCCCATCAAACGGTGATAAGTCCAGACTGCTACTGATAAATTCCCGACGAACCCAAATAGGCTTTGATTGACCTAGGAAGCAAACATACATAAACAAACCTAGGAACATAACATATTACGTCATGCTCAGCAGTACCGCTTATTTGACTCATTTTTGTGGCATTTATATTTAAAGGAAATAAAAAGGAAAGAATACTAAAAATCTTCAGACATATCTAACATTAGTTAGACTGAACTTTGTGAATGATGATTATGTTGAGAAAGGATGTGACTACCAAGATGACGACTAATAGAGAAGTATGGAAGTTAAATATATGTTGCACCGACTCCAAATAAATTGGAATAAGGGCAGAAGAATGATGAAGCTATCTGAAATTAGTTTTAAATGAGGAAATTTAATCATCGTAATCTAAACTTTATTGTCATAATAATTATACGTTGTGTGAGATCTTCGATACTGTGGTAGTCCCAAATTAAGGATGCATCTTTCGTTATTCCAAGATATAACACCAAAACGTGGCGTAGCTCTCATTGATACGAGATCGTAGCGAGCGTAGACGCAACGTCATCACGGCTACGGCGTAGCAATGCTGTAAATCCGATTACCTACTACAGGTAAACAAATCACCAAAAGATTTAAAAATAACCAAACACATACAAATAAACAATTTATCTATCCCTCACAAAAGGTCAGTAAGTACCTACACAAAGTCCATCAGAACCCAAATAAGCTTCTTATACAAAACCTCTTTTTATAATACGGACAAAAACCGGCTACTTTCGATTTGATAGCAAATCGCTTCAAATCCCTTGATAATATCAAAACCTTTAACAGATAACGAGCCCAGGTAATAATAAACTCTTTTCTGCAAGCAGGAAAGTTGAAATTTCTTTGCAAGTTAGACATTAAAATATTATTTCAGGCTCATATTTGTCAACATGTCAAAATAGCCCTTTGATTTCGGTGTCCCTTTAGTAGGTAATATAAAAATGGGGAATAAAGGGAAAGGGCGATGCGGTATATCAATTTTGTTAAAGCGATACGTCACACACGTGATTTGGTTGGATGGAAATAAATATAATCTATAAATATTCGATGTTTACTAGGCACTGTTTGGATTTTGGTTTTTAAACGAAATCGGCATCTTTGGTTTTGTAATGGAAAAGAAATGACGGCAGTTTCGTCAGTAAATATTAAGGTAAATATTTTGAACTCAGTTTTTTTATTACTGGTTGAAAAAATAGAAGGCAAAATTCATTTGAAAATTATAAAACTAAAAAAAACACGCTTCCATAGAAAACCAAACTAAAATGTAGAAAATATTGGACAAAAGCGTGGACTGTTTTTGGGGTATTTTTAAGGAAGCTTGTTCTTGAGTTTTTTAAACTATTATTTATTTTCATTTTTTAGGGTGTTTCGAATTTTGTGACGTATTTCAGCGTAGTTTTCGAAGACAGTTTCTTTTGCTTCCCTGGTAAGCCCGGCAAGGATAATGGCACAACTTAATAAAATTATTGTATTTTCATCAGTCCTTGATAAGTATGCCAAATTTCGAGTTAATTCGATGTTCTGAAGGGGTCGTTACATACTAACATACGAATGAAGATAATAAAAGCGTGTTAAACAATAAGATTTGTTATTTTATAAACAGGGTTTATGTTAAATCATCTACAGAAAATATGTGACCGGTGATAATTCGATCTATCAATTAAATCGAATAAATTTTAAATAATTTTACAGATTTTTTCATGGTACTTAGGTAGAAAATGTGTCAAATTCTTTTTAATTTTTTGACTACTATTATATATGATTTCCACAATACACCACGCATTTGTGGAGATCATATAAGTAGTCGCTTCATGTAAAATACTGTTATTCAGCTGCAATCAATTATACTGGAAACCGACCCAAACATCACTAGGAAAAGGCTAGGCAGATTGCAAATATCAAGTTAATTATTAGAAATATCCCAAATTTATACTCAAAACCAAATCTTTTCTCCACTAGAAATCTAAAATAAATCTCTATTAGTTATGTGTTTGTCACATAATCATGTTACAAACACAAAACTTTCATAATTAACTACTCTATACATTTTTGTCACGTAGCACGCCTGCGTAGCAGCGTAGCAAACCCGTAGCAGAACCGTAGCACATCGTAGAGGTAAATGGAGGGGAAATTGCATATCTTTTGAAAATGTAGAAAAGTTTTGAAAATATTCCGGTTATGAAAGAAAATCTTTGCACTTGTTGGTTTTGCTTTTTATTTTATGTATTCTTCTCTGCAAGATTGTAGTATATGTATGTTTTTAATATAATAGAAGATATTTTCATACATATTGAGATAGGATATGGTTTAAAGTTAAATTAAGACACGTAAAATTTGTTGTAAGTCAAACCTCATGGGGTACTACATTTGCATACGCATATTAATGACGCACATTAATGGAATACGCAAATAAGTGATTTGCTTTGTTTTAAATCGTTAAAATTACGCTATATAAATATAAAATAAAAAATGTCTAGGAGGATATCAATAATTTGTAGTCTTCTGGTCATAACCTTATCACAACATAACAATCACCCAGTTAGGATAAGAAAAAAAATATTGCCAAAAATAATTTTGATTTTTAACAGTTACTTTGAAAAACAATACAAGCCTTTTCCCTTCACTTCCTATTACCCTCCAACTGAAAAAGAACATGAATATTCCCCCCTAAGTGCTGTTTCCAATTCAAACTCTTAAATAAATTAACATCAATTATTCCACATGTACACTCGAGCACAGAATTAAAACTTCTCACGTGCACAATTCTATTTGAAAATTGAATGGACAGAACAGAACAAAGGAGTGTTTTCTGTCAACGGCATTTCCTTTTGAAAATGGAATGCGGCGATTCGGTCCGTGTCCAATGACCGACCCGTCTGCCGTGGTACCATTTTCAAATGTGTAAATGAAAATACTGGGTTTTCTTGTTGCGACTGTACTTTTGTTTATATGGCAGGTATACCATGACAGTTTTAAAGAAAAAAACTTTTTTACAAATAAAATCAACCAACTTCCTTAAAAACACTACAAAGTGTTTTTAAGGAAGTCGGTTGATTTTTTTTTTGTAAAAAAGTATTTATTTTTAAATTTTTAGTTATAATATCTACCCCGCACTAATTCCAAACAAACAATGCATATATGCGATAGCAGAAATCGCGGTTGATTTGCTGTCATTTTTTATAAAGAGTTCCGGTGTCTCTCTCCGGAAGTCATCATCAGATCTATATGAAACTTATATGGGACCATTTCGGAATAAATTCCTTTCGAACTAAAAAAGAATTTTGCAAATCCGTTTATATATGACGGAGTTATGGCCGAACATACATAAAAAATGTATAAACATGCGAATTGATAACCTCCTCCTTTTTGAAATCGGTTAAAAAGTTACTTTTCATCAAATTATTATTAGAAGCATTCTGTATATAACCCTGCTAATATCCTACTATGTATATCCTTTCTACTAATATTATAAACGTGAATGTTTGGATGTTTGGGGCACCATCACGCAAAACGGCCAAGCTGAATAGGATCAAAATTTGACACACAGATAGTTTCATAACCTGGAGATAATAATACAATAGATAATAACACAAAGATTACTTTTAATCCTAGTAGTCGATTCTTGGAGAATATTTTTTGACCACCACGTGAGCACAACCACTGGCAAAAACTAGTATGTCATATTTAATCTGAAGGCAAATAATTCTGGTATTTAAAAACGTTTCAAATTGAATCGTATTCTTATCTCAGCGTCCGTCATTGTTAAGAACTTTACAAAAAATGTACTTAAATTGGCCTTTTTTTACAGTTTAAGACTGAGACCTGCCAATCCATTCTGTAAAAGTATAATCAAAAAAATTGTTGTAGTTTGATTGATGTGGGCTATCAATACTCACTACAAAAAGTATTTAAGGTTAGATTTTTACAAAAAAGACCGATAACATGCGGCATTTCTTAGAAATACCAAAATACGCTTCTCTGAAAACGGATGAAAAATATTTTGAAAAACTTTACTACATAATAAGTATAATAACAGACAAGGTGCCGCTGTACAAGAAAACTAAAATCCAATCACGTTTCCCTACAACACAGCGTAGTCTTAACACGAACATGTATGTAGAACTTAATGAAACTTTAACTTGTATGCATTTTTTAAAAAGTTTTCAGAAAAGGATGTACCTTTTGCTTTTGTAACATAGGAACCGTATTACTTAATTGGAAGAAAAGTGGTTCTTTTTGTCGTTGAGACTAGCTTGCAGAAAACTGATAAAAATTAAGAAATACTTTTGTCAAACTTGTTTGGAGGTTCGAACATTATTTTGACAAACTTCTTCGACATAAAACGAAAATGCTGTACTGGTCGAATACAAAAACAATCAACGGCTGGCAATGTTACTATGTAAAACGATATCTGTCGTACTTAGTGGCCGCATAAATGATTATGAAATTTAAAAATGGAACGAACTTTTCGCTCCGACACATAGCATCCAAAGAGGTCATTTATAAGAAATAAAATCAAATGTCGATTTGGCTTGCCAACAGAGTTGTTAAAAGTAAAAAAAAATGAACATATTACTGATGCGATGACGCTTAAAAACACATTTTTGTTTGTCATTACTTCTGGAATTTGATATAACTTAGTTTGAATTGCCGCGTATTGTTTGAAAAAATACTAGCACACATTTTTACAATTATCCAGTTGCAAGTAAAAGTTCAAACGTAAATAAAAGCAAAAGGATTGTATAAGGTGCCGTTTGGTAGGCTTCTGCCTACTCCCACTTGAATTTATAAGTATTTGTTATAAATATTTCCAAACTCATTTTCCTTACAGCAAAATTTTTCATCAAAAACATTAGTAACAAAATCAACACCAGAACCTTTTAATATGAACACTTTTATTTTAATTTCCACCCTTCAAATGACATCAATAATTTCAGCAAAAATAAACGTAATAAAAAACAGACGCCCGCCAAACATCAAACGCTAATAATTTTCAATATTTCAAAGTCCTCTCCTCAAAAAGAAACAATAACTTTAAAGAGTTTACGAGTGCATAAAAATTGCTTTAGGGTATTTTTTACCCCGAGCGTGAAGAAAGGGTTAAGGGCTTAACCCTTTGGCGTCGACAGTAATTAATGGCAGATCTCAAAGATTTTTTCTTCTTTAGAAAACGCGATGGCTTTGATCTGATTGTTTAATATCGTAATGAACTTTGAAATTGGATTTTTGTATTGGTGTGTAGTACCTACCTAATAAGATGGTTGAATAAATATAAAAGACTATAGTTCTAGTAAAGTGATAATTTCCTCCCTCTCACCGTGAGGAGGACTGTATCCCAGCAGTGGAAACAATAACTACCTATATCTTTACATAGTATAGAAAAGTCGCTTCCCCTGTTTGTACGCTTAGCTTACGCTCTCTCTACTCTACTTCATTTTAAGCCTGCAATCTGTTTGATAACATCGTCCCATATTTTTCGTTGTCTATCTCTTTTCTTTTTACCTCTCTTTGGGTACCATTCTATAACTATCTTTTAAAGTACGCATTGGATTTTAATGCGGTTTGTGATCAGTAGACAGAGTGATTCAAGAAGAAGGTATATTTATGTATAATACGTGGGCAAAATCGATGACAAAAGCAAATTTTAAGATGATTTCGAGCATTTATAAAATAGCAATAATTTGATAGGACTTACAAAAAATGCGGTTTAACAGAAGAACATTGGCCGCTGAACGGGAAAAAGCAACATACTTTCATAAATAACGTTTCATTGGCATCGTCCACTGCTTAACTGCGTACGCTATGTAGCAGTCTAATATTTTTTTTATAATAATAAAGACTTTTATACGGACAATAGAAATACAATGCTTGGATGGTTTGGTCGTGTAGAGAGGACGAATGAAGGGCGCCTTACAAAAAGTATTTACAAGGCAGATGTGACTGGACACGCCGGAAGGAGACGCCCTGGGAGAACACATAGTGACCTTATTGGCGAAGTTCTTAAGAAGGGTCAGGTGTGTAGTACTGGTTACCACCGTGAGTTTATAACCAGATGAATGAATTTAATTTCTCCATTTCTTCCCGTGGGTGTCGTAAAAGGCGACTAAGGGACTTACTAAAGAATGGGCAGCAGCGTTCTCTATGCATTTTACCACCATACTGCGATCGCCAACCCGCCTGCCAAGCGTGACGATTATGGCAAAGCCCCCCAAATTGGGGGAGGCCTAACTCCAGCAGTGGACGTCTTACGGCTGAAATGATGATGATGATGATGAATGAATTTAAACGAGGCAAAAGGTGTATGTGACGATCGTAACAGGTGGTTCTGTAGTTTCTGCCTACCCACATGGGAAAAAGCCGTGAGTTTATGAATGTGTGTACGTATGTAGAAATACAATGATGTATTTCTATATTCCGAATTATTTCTTACACTACTGCACTGAATACTTATATATTTTACATAATTAAAATTATTCCCGTATTTAAGTAAGCCCATTTGCCAATTGGCAAAGACCTCTTCCAACCTGCTCCACTCTGATCTCTCCGTAGCTACTCCATGTTTTGCCTGCTTGATATCATCGTCCCATCTTTTTCTTGTCAACTTATTTTCGTATTTCCTCTCCTTGGGTACCATTCCGTAATTATTTTGTGCCATTTGTCCTTTCCTCTGATCATGTGTCCCGACCACCTCCATTCTAGCTTTTTTCTTACCCCCCTTAATATTTTACTTTTGCTTTAATCACTTATCCCGCAAACCGACGTGTGACGGTAACTAGTAATAATGAGTACACACAGATTTTTACGCTTTGAAAAAACAGATATCCACGGCACTAAAACAACAAAGCATCGTATTATACAACGTAAATCAAAATCAATGACCCAATTCACAAATTGGATTTTCCAAATCACCGATACATCCTAATTACTGCTGGCCATGTATTTGTGACAGAAGTGTACAAAATATGCACGTCATTGCAAACAAATGAACTTTTCATTACACTGCCGTGCCGAGTGCGTGATTAAACGCCTTTACAGCCATAAAGCGATACCGATACACAACGCAATTTGATTATGATTCAGGGTTGTCCGTAAAAAAAATAACTTAAACTTTTTGAAATTTAAACCAATTTAAATAACTATGGTACTTTTTCATAAGACATGGAAAAAGTACCAAGTTATTTAATTATGTGCCTGTTCACGAACATGACGTATGGATCAGAACTATTCAGCTCAAACATTTTGAAGGGAACTTAATAATCCAACCCTTCACGCCACCACCAGCAAGACATTTGAGTGAGCATGACATACTCTCAGCTGCCAGGGCACAGTCAAGTCAATGAAAGACGTATCCAGCCTTCCAAATACGAAGCATTTTCACCAGCAATTGACACCTTTATGTTAAAATAATAGAGTCCAAAATAATAGAGTTTTTTGCGACCATTATATTATCATGACGGAAACCGTGGCTTTAACTTGCACTCGGCACAGTCCGATATTCTGATTTTTAATATGATTTTAAAGCCACTTCGATTCGTCACTTTAACATTACGATATAAAAAAATCACGCTTTAAAGAGTATGGATCAAGAAAATGTGGAATATAGTACTGTACTGCACATTTTCCCTCTAACTGAACGTACACCCCTGAACGCGCTATTAACCGTCGATCTGTTAATCATAGGTTTGGTTTACAGCCGTAGCGAGCGATGTATCTCGCACAATTGTTATTTACTGCTTTATTGCGGATTCGGATTACCATTCACTGCGGCTTTTGGTATTGTACACCGACTGAATTGATGTATTGTCGGATTTTTGATTCGATATTATTGGTATAAATGTGGGATAAGCGAGGGATTAATTTGTTTAAAAATCTGCTTTTGTGTTCTGACAGTTTGCCTCATTCATGTTTCCTTTTATTAGAATCGAAATAATACAAACTGATCTTTAGTAGTGTCATTGTACAATACTACATTAGCCGGACAAAAAAACGCGAAATCTGTTAGTCTTTTATTCAATTTAGGCTAACAATCACCACTTTTTGAATGTAAAATTACATAAGATAGTCCCCCAAAACGCCCACCCTTTATCGCTTCTAAGTGCTTTATCTAGGAAGAAGAAGTGGCTCAACAAACTCTCCAGAACCAACCCACCAGCTCTCTCTCTCTATTTAGTTAGATAAACTTGATTCGATACAATAATAGCCAGGCAAAGTAATTAACATTACGAGACAAAGAAAATTACATTAAATCATTTACCATTGTCAGCTAGCTAGGCCAACATACCAAGAAATGCAATGAAAATTAAACTCAAGCAAATAAAATATAAAATGCAAACAACACAGGTTGGCTACTTCACTATTTTATTGGCTTATTTGAATTTTCACACTTTTTTCCTTCAACTTGAAGAAGAAAAATAACATCAAATGATTTGTCACAATCACAATCAATAAGAAATTTTAAAGTTCATGTATGCACTGACTGGACATATTCACTCAATCTGTGTGGTACTTTCTTCTAAAGACCATTTCAGACACCAATCCACATGGTCTTCACATGATCTGCTCAAGATTATGTCTGGATTTTAAAATAGACTGCCACGTTAGTTCAGGCCAATCTGCTAAGAGTAGTCAGATATGAAACGCCAACCTCATGTAGTTTTTAAAATAAAAATATGATTGGCATGTTAAAATGTTTTGTGCAAACCTACCCACAGAAATAAAATCATTAATCATTTGACGTAGATAATATATCTAATAAATTACACATTTATTATTCCTTCCCCTCATTTGCGAAATAGAAAACCAGCAGGACATCGCATTCCCAAAGAGTTAACGTCAATAGTGCCACTAAATTGTACTAAAAAGTACCGTTTAGTTCCATATTTAATAAGCTGTTCATCGGTCCCTGCTGAGCTGTAGCGGTGGAAACAGCTTGTAAATGCGAGGAACGCGTGACTAGAAACTTTTAAGGTTTGCAATGAAGATAAAGTTATTGGTCGTTGTGGCGAACGGACGATTCGCTTTTGTTTTGTTTTTTTTCTCGACCTCTGTAGAACTAAAAGATATGGTTAGAGTTTTGTGCCAGTATAATTTAACAATACCATTAAAAGTTTAATTAAAGTAGATGTTAACTAGATATCGCACTACTATCAATTGACTAAAAGCAAACAAGCCAAAGATTGTTCCGAATTTTCGAAATAATTGACATAATCAGCTTATTCTATTGCCACTGTTGGGATACAGGCATCCGCTCTGTGAGAGGGAGTGGGCCATAATCCACTACGCGGGCCGAGTACGGGTTGTTAGTTGTCTTATGTCTTCAAATGGCTGGTTCAAGGACATGTCGGTTTCCTCAAGATATTTTACTTCACCGTTTTCACAGTAGTATTGAAATAAATTGTACGAAGTAAAGCGCCTTACTACTGCGCCTTTTTTAAGAAAACTTTAAAAAATTTAGTCATACATACCTAAGTAAAAATTTTAAAATTTTCATGATTAACTATCATTCATTTTTATATTGATTTTAGTGTTTATATAAATAACGGACAGACAATAATATCAGAAAAAAAAATTATGCAGTAATCATACAACTGCCGGGATCGCGAATCTGCCGGGGTCGCCAGATTGTTCAAGCGAGATACCGTGACCCCGGCACACGGGCAACTGATGGAACACGGGTATGTTTTAGTCAGTAAAAGTCTGACACGCCCTCCCGCTCCGCCTAGAGCGGGAGAAGTCATTTGATGATTCCACATCCTGAAAAAAAAAACATACAATGAAAACAAACTTCAGTTATTTCTCCCTACCCTCATGGGAAAGAGGCATGAGTTAATGTATGTATGAAAACAAACTAAATTCAAAAGTAAATCGTTGCTATACAAAATCAGAAAAAGAAAATTTGTAGTGTAATCTTGCTAAAATTACTAAACACATTTCAAATTTTTCTCATTTACCATCTCTCCATTTCTCTTCCCAAAGGCGGACGAAAGGATGATTATTTATAGAAATTAATAACATTCCCACCGTGATACTAAGTGCTAGGTTCACGTAGGTTAGCTAGACGTTCAGAACGGCTATGATTAACGAGTCCATGGTCATGACAGGTGGGTGAGGCTATGCGGCTATACGGCTATAAGGCTTATACAGCGTGTAGGTTAGACGAGAATTTATTTTGTAAAAGAATTTTATGAGGGCAATGTGGTTCGCTCATTATGGCTATTTTAATAATGGTTTTAAAGGAGACTAAGAATAGATATCTACACGGCAGGTGTGATTGCAGAAATCTTGAGGGGATTTCTTAGAAGGACTCATTATAGAGACCTTATAGGTGATGTTCTTGACCACCTTAAGCCGTTGATCTTTCGTGGATCGTTGACAGTTGATACGGGTCGTTAGAAGCCTGAAAATCTGACAACCAGTCTTACCAAGTGATTTCGTGCAACTCAGCTACTGAGTTGTGGTCAGATAGGCAGTCGCTCCAGGTAAAATACCGGTATTCGCCTGCATTCAGTTAGACTGGAAGCCGATCCCAACATAGTTGTTAGCAGCTCTATGTCTCTGCATTACCCAAAGGACATAAACAAAATATCCATGGCGTTAAATCCGCCTCTGTGCATTTGTGTGTATAAAGTATTAATTAAATTAATAAATAGTTTGAAAAAGGTTACGTTGACGATTATGATTGCTGTAAAATAACATACAAAAAAACCCAAACACAAAAATTACACAAACATTAATTAATTACATAAATTACATCGCAAGTATTTGATTGGAATATTGCTGTACTCAATGCTCATAATATATCGAACAAAAAATGAAGAGGTCATTTACAGTCAAACTATTTCTAAATAATTGTTATTCCTAAAACCACCCCCTGTGTTCACAAGGTATGTCTTAGATGACTCAACGTGTCTGGGTAGCACTGGCCACTTGAACTGTCAATTAGAAGATATTGAGGAGCCATGATTGACGACGCCCGCGCGCCCTAATGCTCAGATATGAACTGTTGATTGAGTAAGCTTCTGCACTGATGCACAGGTAGATCTGTGCATAGGCAACCAGTATTTTCCTTGCATGTAATGTATGTAACAATTTAATGGATATGTAGAGCGATGGCACGAAACAAAGATTTAAATAAACCTAGATCGGGCGGGTCGCTAGTGCAAGTGATAATATTTCGGATTTAGAATGTTAGGATTCTAAATCCGAAATATTATCACTTGCACTTGTAATAAAAAATATTTTAGAAATAGTTTATCTTTGATCTCTATAACTGTATGGGAAATTTACTACTTTTTGTTAAATGTACTTACTCTTTTTTTGTAAAAAAAAAGAAATATGTTTTGCTAGTAAATATAGAACTGCCTTTTAACATATGGTATTTTTTTGATTCTATACCTTACTTCGACAATTACTTTATCAACTTTGTCTTTGCCTTTTTGTGTATCTGTGGAAAAGGTTGTCGATTATACATTTGTAAAAAACAGTCCGGTAATGCAACATCTTTACCCTAATTGCGTAACACACTATCGATCAGAATCTGAACCATTTTCAAGGAATGCTAATGAATTTCTTCATATTACGATCGAATCATTTATCTACTGAAAAATATAAATAACGCATTGAATGTTGTTGAACTAAACAAAACTAAGAAAATGAAAGCCATTCCTAATGTTAGTGTGTTACGCAATAACCCCGCTGAAGAAGGAAAACAAATAAATAAATCTATATTGACACATTATAAATGTTTAAATACTTTGAAAGAAAGAAAAGAAAGAAAATACGTTCATTTGCGGCAAACATGACGCACAGTAAGACCAGAAACATACAGAAATAAAAAAACCGGCCAAGTGCGAGTCGGACTCGCGCACAAAGGGTTCCGTACAAACCTGTAGGTATTCTCGGTTTATGCATAAGGTTTATGTTTATGAAAATAAATGTTTTTTTTTTAATTTTTATATCTGTTGATTGAATGAAAGGTAAATTGCGGTTTACGATTTATGATGTTTTAAAAAAACGACTTACTCGATTTCGTTCAAACCAATTTTCGGTGGTAGTTTACATAGTAATGTACATCATATATTTTTTTTTAGTTTTATCATTCTCTTATTTTTGAAGTTACGGGGGGGGACACACATTTTACCACTTTGGAAGTGTCTCTCGCGCAAACTATTCAGTTTAGAAAAAAATGATATTAGAAACCTCAATAACATTTTTGAAGACCTATTCATAAATACTCCACACGTATGGGTTTGATGAAAAAAAATTTTTAGAGATTCAGTTCTATGTATGGGGAACCCCAACATTTATTGTTTTTTTTTCTATTTTTGTATGAAAATCTTAATGCGGTTCACAGAATACATCTACTTACCAAGTTTCAACAGCATAGCTCTTATAGTTTCGGAGAAAAGTGGCTGTGACATACGGACGGACAGACAGACAGACAGACAGACAGACAGACATGACGAATCTATAAGGGTTCCGTTTTTTGCCATTTGGCAACGGAACCCTAAAAATAAGATGTGGGAAAATATGCGTCACATACACGCAAAACGGCCATCACTCAGCATAATGCGACCCTATGCGAGACAGAGCCCCAGCGCTGGTTTTCAGTGACAGCCGGCGCTGACGTAATGACGTCGACCGGTGCAGCAAACAATCAGTACAATAAATACTAAAAACACTATCGTTAGAACTGCATGAACGTTTCCTTGTACAATAAATACTATGTTTAACAAAAAAACTTGCGGCTTATAATAGTAGATTATTAACCAAGGGGATAAAGCAGTGTCTTCTGTCGTGGGTGACGATTTAAATCACGAGCGTAACGAAGGACTCGAGGTTTACTCCCGAGCGTAGCGAGGGTGTTAAAAACTTAAATCACGAGCGAAGCGAGGGATTTAAGACGAGTCCTGAGTGTAGCGAGGGATTTAAGTTCACCCAAGACTAAGACAGCTTTATCACCGAGGAAAATACTCTACTTTTCGTACCATTTGCGAAAAAATTAACACAATAATAATATGAGATAAAATTTAATAAAAATAATGATAATTAAAAGGAAAAGTTAACATTCGAAACAATGGTTCAATTAACGTTTATGTATTTGAAGAAAACAAAAACGCGGCAAATTCCTAGACTAATATTTTTTTGTCGGAAAAGCAAAGGCATCAAGCTCATACGGCCTCGTCGGTTTTCGTAATTTTATTTAATAATCATAACTGCATAATACATGCGTATTCCTTTTTCAAAAAGATGTATAATGCTTTATATACAAACTCAATGGTGTAAACACAGATGTAGTTCAGTATAAGTTTCGGTAAGTATTCCAAATTTAAATCACATTCTCCCCCTAGAGGATGAATGAAATTCAGTACAATTTTCTTTCCCTGTTTTTAACAGATTAAAAATGACTATTGTTATGTTAGCTTTTTGTGGCATAGAATGTCACTTTTTTGAGCAAGTGGTACGAAAAATAATACATCATCATCATCATCATCTTTTCAGCCGAAAGACGTCCACTGCTGGACATAGGCCTCCCCCAATTTTGGGAGGTTTGCCATAATCGCCACGCTTGGCAGGCGGGTTGGCAATTGCAGCATGCCAATCCTCTAGTAAGTACCATAGTTGCCTCTTACGATACCCACGGGAAGAAATGGTATGGTGCTATTTTTTACGTCCGGCACCACACGGAACAAAATATAACCTTACTAACTTTTGCCAGCGGCTTCGCCCGCGTGGAAGTCGGAAATTATCCCACGGGAACATATTACCGGGATAAAAATAGCCTATGTCCTTTCTCAAGCTCTAAACTATCTGTGTACCAAATTTCAAGGTTCAGTAGTTTTAGTAGGAAAGCGAGACAGACAGACAGACCGACAGACAGAGTTACTTTCACATTTATAATCCACACTATATATTATTATATATTTATATATAATATTATAAATGCAAAAGTAACTCTGTCTGTCTGTTGGTCTGTCTGTCTGTCTGTCTCGCTTTCCTGCTAAAACTACTGAACCGATTTAAATGAAATTTGGTACACAGATAGTTTAGAGCCTGAGAAAGGACATAGGCTACTTTTTATCCCGGTAGTATGTACCCGCGGGATAATTTCCGACCTCCACGCGGGCGAAGCCGCTGGCAAAAGCTAGTATTAAATAAATAATATTCAATAATATAAATAATATTAAATTAAGTGTGGATAGTGTGGATTACATAATATCCTTTTATTTTAATCGAAAACAAGAAAGTATCCTTAATTTGCACAAAAACAAAGGCATCTCGTAATGTCCTCATACCCGCGTGAGGTGAGAGTCCCAGTTACACGCCATTTATCCTGGCCGTCACTTGTTTCTGTGAGCCATTTGTCAAAAACTCGGATGTCACTACTCGTACTGATTTATGGGCGTCCGGAATGCAATACTTATAATGGATAAATATTGTAGGATATTTTTTTGCAGATAGGGTGACTATGTATCTTTGGTGAATTGGTTTAAGATTAAAATATCGAATAAAAATTTAGAAAATCGTTTTTTTTTTTACTAAACAAAATGTTCTCTAGTACATTCTCGACGTCTGCTTATAAAGTCAAATTGGCACATTTTTTTTATTCTCCTTTAGTCATTCTTTGCCCTAATTGCATAAGACACTTTCAATCACAATCTGAGGGTACGACGCCAATTTATAATCCATTGAGTCATAGGTTTGAAAAATTGTGTGCTGAGCAACATAAATAATGCAATGAACGATGCTAAACTAAGACATTGCGATCAATTGTTTATACGCAATGTGTCTGATGTCTGATCCATGTGGCACCGGACGTAAAGAATAGTACCATCCCATTTCTTCCCGTGGGTGTCGTAAGAGGCGATTAAGGGATTTACTAGAGAATGGGCAGCAGATGATGATGAATATGTCTGGTTGCAATGTGGCTGGTGTATTTTTCACCATAGCAATGTTCTCCACATTGCCATAGTAAAAAATAGAATAAAACATCTACTCAGTGCTGTTTTTCTGAATTCGATTTTTAGTACTATTCATCACACTAGCTTATATTTTTATTCCAAACATATTTTAAAATGCTACAACACTTAAACCTTCGCACAGAGAAGTCACCCTACTAACAATCGAAGTCAGTCTCTGGTATTCGGTTTACACCAAATTGAGCTGTCAGTGTGACGTCATCAATCATGACGTAAATGATGCCATGTAAATTGTGACGCGTATTAAACTTCTCCTCATTTCCTTGAGTGTACATAATATATTATTATGTAGTTCGGTACAGTTGGTGGAGCGTGCATGTTTATCCATCATTTATATTTATTTGTTTGTCATGTTTATGATTTGATTTTATTAAAAGCTTAGCAACTTTAATATTGTAAAGTGGAAAACTGTGTTCTTATAGTCAAAAATTGGCATTAACTGAATAAAATAATAATATACTTATTGTTTTATTTTTATCAAAAACTTATTTGCTACTTGACTCTAGAATTAACATTCACAACCGTTTTAGTTAGAATATATACTTTTACGGAACTTAACTCAAAATTATTTTTTTAACAGATATATGAAAGTAAACTAAGCTTAAGGAATATGTAAGGATCTGTCTACCCCATGAGAAGGTGAGACTTTATGTATGTGTTTTTCTTCCAAATCTTCCAAATACAATAAGTAATTAAACATTATTTCCTGCGAATATAACAATAATTCCTACTACTCTTAATTAACGGGAAATAAATCATCTACTCCATTATTCACCAATCAATAAGATCAAATGCCGCACTAATTAGTGTAACAATAATCCAGGTATAATTAGCTTCAGCCTGCAATCTCACATTACACTCAATTGACAAACACCGGAATTAGGAGCCTGCCCGTAATTAGTTTGTTGACATGTCAAATCAGACGTCAATTTATCTGTGATAGGAAATGGTGTTGTTACCTTATTAGGAGATAGTATTGTGGTGTTGTTATCTTTGATGTACATTTTAGACCCAAATCGTAATATGTGACGTATACATTACGTTGTTAACTTTATTGTGTTTGCTGTGGTCTCCTATAACTGCAGGAGTGTGTACTTTTGCAGTTTTTTTTATGTTTAACATCAGCAGCCCATAATGTTCCCACTGCTGGAACACAGGCCTCTTCTCGGTGAGAGGGAGTGGGCTATAATCCACAACGCGGGCCCAGTGCGGGTTGGTAGATGTCACATGGCTTGTAATTTTTGGTTCTAAGACAAGCCGCTTTCCTCACAATGTGTTCCTTCAGAATCAGAATTATTTATTTGTGAAACATAGGTTTCAGGTCAAGGTGTTAACAATCAAATGATGCGCTATGTTTTGCCATTGATGATGATATACAAAAATATCAGTGAAGATTATCATAAAATTAAAAATGAAGGCAGACCAAATTCACTACACAAAACAAAAAATAACCAGAAAATAAAATACATGCATGAGAAATATTGGATAATTACGAATCATAGGTATGTCTGGTAGTTACAGTGATTTATCATTTAGGTGATCATCTAGGGCTTAGTAACATTTCTCCACCAGTAATTTAGAAAAATATTTTTTGAATTTTATTAGTGGCATGCTTTTTATGACCTCGGGTATTTTAACCGACTTCTAACAAGGAGGAGGTTATCAATTCGACTGTTTTTTTTTTTTTGTTTGTTACCTCATAACTGGGTGAACCGATTTTGATAATTCTTTTTTTATTTGAAAGCTGGTGCTTTCCGAATGGTTCCATTTTAATTTGGTTCCATTTGGACAATGGGTCTATATGAAAACCATAAAAGTCTTAAATTTGCATTATGTATTTGCGCGACAAATGAACGAATAACGCGATTAGATTAGTGCGGAGTATCTACAACTAGAAAGTTAAAAAATAAAAACTTTTTACAACAAAAAACCCGACTTCCTTAAAAAAAAAACACTACAATGTCAAAAATAACCTTAATTTCGGAAGTCGGTGGCAAAAACCTTAAATACAGATACTAAGAAACGCGACTTTCGAAAATAAAGTTATTTTTGACTTTGTAGTGTTTTTTTAAGGAAGTCTTGTTTTTATTATAAATTTTGGGCGCAACACCAATAAAGCTCTTTTTCATTAATGATGATGTATTGCATTTTGTTGTTCATAGTTGATTTTTATATTGACTACGGATTGGGTTCTTCTTAACCGCTGACAACTTAGTAAACAGATGCGGATTTTATTTTACAAACAATGCAGTTTCTAATATATAAATAGCTGGTAACGTTAAATTGGAACGCAGCTGTCTGTTGGTTTTAGATTACACATGGATCGTACACATCTTTTTTGCATCCTGAATATCAGTTCCCTGTTAATTGACTGTCCCCAGAAAACAACACCATACCGTAGAACAGAGACTACAAGTCCATGATACGCTGTTAGTAGAGTCTCTGTATTTACTTTCCTAGACAGTTGAAATAGTAGATACGCAGACTTACTAAGTCGCTTCCAAATTTCCTCTACGTGAGGTTTCCAGGTTATTTTGTGGTCTACAGTTATACCTAAGAATTTGGCACTCGTGATTTGTTCTATTTTACATTCTTCCTTATATTATAGGTATATACTTCCTTAACCGTTTTAAGAGCAGTGTTGATGAAAGAATTTACACAAAGAAAAGCTTCTACTTGGGTTTGAAGTCACGACCTACAATTGCTAAATATATATTGTTACAATCTGACAAATTGCAAATTGCGTGAGAAAGTTTGAAATTCGCGGGCTGCCTAAGTGCATTCTCCTTAAAATTAATAATTAGAATAGTTCATCTTTGTTTCTTATTTTTTGCGGCTTTTTATATTATTTTCTATGTCCACACGAAGAATTGTTAGTGAGCAAAATAGAACGTAACCTTTCTTATAAATAAGCCTTTCTAAGTCTAATAAGTGGACAGTTATATGGTATTCATTATATAGTGAAAGCTTAACACCAACCCAATCGCACAATAGACCCATGTAAATCCAAGCATCTATCTTCAACCCCCATAAGACTCCTATTACCTACCGATCATTGTATAACATGCACAAGATAAATAATGACCAATCCACTTTAATCAACTTATTTAAAGAGGTAATTCATTGCATCAAAATCCATTACCAAGTTTATTTAAACAATTGTTTAACAGAATTCAATCTGCATACGTAATGTATAACTAACAATGTTTTTGTGACGGACAATGGGGTGTAAGGACAGACTAGATAAGTGCAGAAGGTCCGTTTCATATAAAGAGCAAAAACCAGCGCTGTAGTTCTCGCGGCCTACTCTTTTAAGTCTGTTTACGAAGATACGGGCCTGTCTGAATGTGATTCGATACATAGGAATGAAACCTTCTTCTGATTAATTAACTTTTTCGCACGGGCAATGACAGTTCGGGCGTTAGGGTAGCGGTCAAATCATGTTGACATTCATTCCTAGTTCGGGCTTCGAACTAATCGTATGTCTACTACCTTGTAAGTGATACAGAGTTGGAAACGCCCGTAAGCATCTACGGCTGAAAGAACGGATTTCATGCTTAGATAGTAGTTTCCAATTTCGCATAGTTTCTTAAGTCCATAAATACACTTCATATACAGTCACTAGCATGATATGTTACGATTGCGCAAGATTCCAAAGCGATATTTACCACAGAACAGATAACTCTTTATCTGTTCTGTGATATTTACCTACAGTTTTGATATGAATATGGTGCAACTGCTGTATTGCAAACAACGATCAAACGTAGAAATTATACTATTATCATCTTCTTAACGTGTGGATGGCAGATATTAAGTTGAATTTCCTGTTTGGCCCTGAGAAACCATTTATTGATAAATACATTGGTGTGGTGCCCGACGTAAAGAATAGTACTGTAGGGTCTACAGGCAGCAATAATGACAGCGCTGCAAAATGTAATGTGCCCCCGCGCATACGGTTTCGCGACCAGTCGTTAGCGCCGCGCCGTAACAGTAACTTGTATAGCACTCTCTAAATCCTGTATGTGTGAACGTTGAATAGACTGAATTTACGGACTTGTGCCTTTCATTTTATTTCCTTATTACAACCACATAACAACCCCAACAAGTACCATCCTATTTCTCCCCGTGGGTGTCGTAAGAGGCGACTAAGGGACTAACTAGACAGCGGGCAGCAGTGTTCTCTATACATTTTACCACTATACTGCGATAGCCAATCCACCTGCCAAGCGTGGCGATTATGGCGAACCCCCGCTCCAAATTGGGGGAAACCTATGTCGAGCACTTGACATCTTTCGGTTTTTTTTTTCAGGATGGGAAATCATCAAATGACTTCTCTTTCGTATCTCTCTTCGGTATCTCTTTCGAACAAACACGCGACCCCGGCAGGGTTGTAATGACGATGTTGATAACATACGTTGGACGAGTAGCGTTTGAGCCAATGTTGGTATGAACGTTTGGAGCCGGTATGAGACCTCCGTATGTGAACATTTGTGTATAGTGTAGTGTACCCGTTTTCACCAGTTTTGTGGAGTGAACCTTCTGTATTCTATATTTTTCTCTGACAAAAGCCAATGTCGACCATTGTCCGAAGTGACAAATGTAATGAATAATTTAATGGGTGTCCGTGATTAAGATAATTGAATGTTAGCGTCCTATTGAATTGGACTGAGTGGTCATTTGGATTATGTTATTATTATGTAATCGTTTTAAAGGTTTTGTTGACTGGTTGGACACTAGTAACAACTGTTTCATTATGGGTCTATTGTTGTTAGACATGTTGGTATATGGAATAGCAAATAATACTGGAAAGATAACATTCACATCCACATCCACACTAATATTATAAATGCAAAAGTAACTCTGTCTGTCTGTCTCTCTGTCTGTCTGTCTCGCTTTCCTGCTAAAACTACTGAACCGATTTAAATGAAATTTGTTACACAGATAGTTTAGAGCCTGAGAAAGAATGTAAGCTACTTTTTATCCCGGTAGTATGTTCCCGCGGGATAATTTCTGACCTCTAAAAAGCTAGTACATAAAAATAATATTTACATAGTTAAGAAAGCTAACAGTCTTAAAATAATAATAATCTACAAATATAGAAAAAGGAGTGGAAATAATTAAACGGCATCAAAAAGTTTTTCCGCATCGATGCCTACAGGAAAAGAGTCCAAAAGGCTGGCAGCATTGCCACGTGATATGGCAATCCTGGTATGTATGTTCATCTAGGATAAAAGTTGGAAAAGTATAGTCATTATCTCTTGAGAGAATGAGAACAAGATGGTGAAATATGTTAATTTAAATAAATAGCTTAACCAGTTTAAGAATAATTTTTGTAGAACTTCCAATTTACATAAAAATCCTAAAAATCAGAGGACGCCTAAAATATTTCACCTCATATTTCTTAAAAATAAATTATGCAACATTTTAAAAAAGCCTTCCCATTTTCAGCGGATTATTAATCTCAAATCATTAAGTAGACTGGATAAAAAACACTCAGAGACTAAATTAAATTCACATTTTTTCCACCCACCTAACCCTTGAAATGCGTGTCGGATTCAACGGGGCTTTATTGCACGGAAAATGGTTAAAAAAGACCCACTCGGGCAAAAATCTTGAACTGTCAACGGTCGGTGTGAGCTATGAGCTTTTAAATGGTTTGTATCCTGTAAATCTTTACTGCAATAAATATAAACAAAACGGATTTTACGGTCTTATCTTGTTCCACAAAACCCGTTATTATACGTTATTTTAAAGTTTTGTTGGATGATTTTTTATTGCATACGTGGTGTTCGATTAGTTTTCTGTTAGTGCAAATACAAACGTGATAAAATAAAACACTTTAATACAATGCAATTACAATTAAAATCAATTAACCTCTAAACATCCTTGTATTTCTCAACTGACTAACTGATTCATGAATATTAGAATCAAACACATTCAGAATATCGTTCTCTCAATCATGTTACAACTTGCACCCCACACCAACCCGCCCAGCTATTTGTAAGGAAATCAATGCAAAGGAAACACAAAGCGGCAAAATATCGCGACGTCCGCCACAGAGGACCGAAATGGCCAGCGTCTGACGGTAAATTTAACATTTTTACCCTCAGCGTTGTAGGGTTACCCTTTCCGTTTGTCCGTTGAATATTACAATACTGTTATGGCAAGTACGAGGCGTTTTGACCCTTCCGTTTTTGGTTATTTATTGTGTATAGGAATAATATCAATAAATTGTCGTGCACTTGTGCAGGGTACATTAGCTACAAATATCTATCCATTCTTGGTGAGGATTATGGTGTGGGTCTTCCAGGAATTCAAGTGAACCCATTTGACGCAGAAAGCACTCATGTAAGTAATATTTTTGTAAATAAAAATAGATTTAAATTTCCAACTATATTAAAGTAGCATATAATAGTGTCAGCAGATATATATAGTACAGTAAAAGCAGTTTTTAGTTCTCACATAATCTATCAAAATATTGAAACTTAACTTATGTAATCATTATCATCTTGCTGCCTTGTCCCATGTTACTTGGGGTTAGCGCACATGTTTCCTTCTTCCATTCCAAAGAAACATACATAGGGTTTTGTAAGAAATAGCATGTAAATTACACAATAACTAACATAATTAACAATAATACCTTAACTATAATTAGCCCTAGATTTAATACAATAACTAAAACCAATCTTCTTCAACATAACATGCAATACAATAATAAGTACCTACTCAACATCTAATTTATACAATACAATGCAAATTATATTAAATATGATTTAAATTCACTCTTATTACCTTATGACTTAATTTTCAGTCAACCAACTTAATTATTTAGAATGAGAGACATAAGTACCTCCCTTGTTAGTGTTAGTATGACTGGATATATATTATATATATACATATATATATTCTATGCTTGTTTCATAATGGTCACTAAGTTTGGTATTACATATTTTCAGGCATCAACATCAAGTGCTCCTCAAGATGTGTCTCCATCTATACTTTTAGTGCCCACTGAAGTTGTGGGACAAAATATTAATGTTGTACCATCCCTACAAGTATTTTCAATACCAGACCCAGAAGAACTGGTGCAACCATTAATTACACAACCCATTCAGCCAGCCGAACCAATGACGACTACTCAATCCCGGAGACGGCGGCGGCGGTCCGCGCCTATGTCTGCAGAGATGGCAAGAACTGCTCTCGTCGAATCTAGCCGCTTGCGAGCAGAGGCCACACAAGGGATAAGCAGCGACTTGAAAAATATTGAAAATGTTCTTTCTCGTATAGCAGCAACATTAGATAGCATAAACAATAGGTAATTAGTTCGCAACTTACATTATAGGTACTATAAATTATAAATTTATTAATGATGACAAATATTATATTAATTAACTAATACATTTCTTATAATAAACATGTTCTGATAAAAAAAACTAATTAATAATTAACTTAAATTAATTATGCTCTTACATTCTAGGTTACTTGTCGGCGCTCCCACAAATGAGCAATGAGCTGTCTTCTAGTAGAGAGGCCATGCTGCAGTTCAAGATTTTGGGCCCCCCTAGAAGAATGTGCCTCTGAAGTGCCATCTGTCATATTTTGTGTAGAAGGTTGCAATTGTGCTTCTTGCAAAACTTCTTCAGAATCCAACTCCTGCACAGGGACATTGGCTCTAATACAAATGTTGTGCAGTACAACACAAGCATTTACAATAGATGCCGCTACCTGAGGTTCATAATGTAGAACCCTATGCACAAGTAGGCATCTAAAGCGTGCCTTGAGAAGCCCAATTGTTCGTTCTACAGCATTACGAGTTCTGACATGCAATCCAGTATAGTACGCTTCAGGTGAATCTAGAGGAGCATCTATAACAGGTGTCATCATGGTCTTCCTTAATGGATATCCAGAATCACCTACAAAAAATAAACAAATTGATAATTGCCTTTTAGATGTTATCTGAAAATCTTTGTGCATTTATATAATTAGAACAACTTTTTTTTTTGTATTTACATACCTAAAAACCACATGTTATTTAAATCTTCCATATGGGCTCTTATTGGATGGTTGGTCCATATGAAGGAATCATGAGTTGCTCCTCCATTGCTGGCATCCACGCTAATAATCTCCATGTCTGAGTTGCATATCTATAATTGTAGAAATTTTGTTAATTTACACAATATCACTAAATGATACTTAGGCTACTGGTAAATGGCAACACTAACTTTAAAACTTTATCTTCTAATAATCTATTGGTGCTAAAGTAAAAACATGAATCACTGTTGCGTAAATGGGGTGTTATTATATAGTATAATGTTTTTTTTTTTTTAATAAATGATTTTGGTCTTCTCAGTGTGTTCATATTATTATATCATCATTATGTGTCTGTTTGTAATGTCAAAATTACAGCTTTTTACTAAATGCATTATGAAAGTATATATATATGATAATAATATAAAAAAAAATATTTTTAATACTTTTGACTGTCTGTCTGTTTGTTCCGGCTAGTCTCTGAAATAGCTGGATTGATTTTGACGAAACTTTCACTGGCAGATATTATAAGAAAAGCTGTAACTTAGGCTAAGTACTTTTATTTTAGAAAAAAATAGGTTTCCGCGCGCGTGATCAAAGTCACGGGCTAGTCATTGAATAAAAATACCTACCACTTGCACATTCAATGAGTGATATTGTTTCCTACAATAATAACGTTCTTCATGCCTATTTGGCCGTTTTATTGCTACATGGGTTCCATCTATGCAACCTAAAACTCCAGGCATACCAAATTTGTTCACAAACCTGAAATAATAAAAATAGAGTTGTGCTGTCACATTCAGAGTAAACAATATACTTACTGCAATCAAAAGAAATTCACTGTACTTACCCAATCACATTCACCCGCCGTTCGCTAGAGCTAGCTGGGAATTTTATGTATTTTCTTCGAAAATGTGGTAGATTTAGACATTCTGTTACTTGCGCTATGGCGGTTGATACCGTTTGCTGTGCAACAGAATGTGCAGCGATATCACCCGTTGGTCTTTGGTATGAACCATTCGCGTAAAAAGATAATGCTATTAAAACCTGAAATCAAATAGGCATAGCATCAAGTAAGTTTAGTAGATGATTATCCAGATAACTAGAAGTTGTTGTTAGTTGGTACTGACCTTAACCTCAATCGACAAATTTGTTGATTTCGTAGGGCGTGGCATGAAACCTTGCAGTTCATTACAGAGCTCAAGTACAAGCTCTTTTGAGAGTCTATAACGCTTAACAAATGCATTGCCCGGCATGTCAAATGGTTTGATTGAGTTTCTCAATACATTTCTGTGAATTTTGGCATTTTGTTTAGCGTTGTTGCTACGACTATCTTCCTCGAGAAACTCAAAAATTTCATCTTCATCACACATCTAAAATAAAATGTAAACACAATGCGTTTATCGGATTTTTTATATTTTACAATAGTTTGAAATAACACTCAAATTATATTATATGTTCATTTTTACAGTAACTTACGTTTTTGTTACTAAATTTAATTATAACAGGTGAATAAAAGTTAGTCTCGCACGACTGCTAATTATGACGGCAGGGCAGTTCAATTGTTGAATGCCCAAATGTCAAAAAATACTTGATGGTACGGATATGTTGCATGCCAGCCTGCTGAAATGCTGTGACGTAATCGCTCACCGGCTTAGGTCACGTGATCGCTGACTGGCCTGCTACTTGGCGCGCTCATAGTAAAAACTAGCAGGATAGGTTAATTTTCGTCGATAATTGACCTGCTATAAGAGTTCATGGTAGGCCCCCTGATCAGACGGCATAACATCCGAGTCCGATTCTTCAAGTATCGCCATAACACGACGTCTTTCCAGTTCTTCGCGGTTCATTATTACTCGTACTACCTACCGAAAAAAAAATAAAAAATCGTCAAAACCACAAAACAATGTAGTAACACAAATAACAAGTGCGAGTCGGACTCCGCACCGAGGGTTCCGTACAAACCTGTACGTATTTTCGGTTTAAAAATATATATATTTTTTAATTTTTATATTTAAATTGATTGAATGTAAGGTAAATTGCGGTTTACGATTTATGACGTTTTAAAAAAAAACTACTCACTCGATCTCGTTCAAACCAATTTTCGGTGGTAGTTTACATGGTAATGTACATCATATATTTTTTTTAGTTTTGTCATTCTCTTATTTTAGAAGTTACGGGGGGGGGGGGGGGGCACACATTTTACCACTTTGGAAGTGTCTCTCGCGCAAACTATTCAGTTTAGAAAAAAATGATAATAGAAACCTCATTACCATTTTTGAAGACCTATTCATAGATACCCCACACGTATGGGTTTGATGAAAAAAAACATTTTTGAGTTTCAGTTCTATGTATGGGGAACCCCAAAATTTATTGTTTTTTTTTCTATTTTAGTGTGAAAATCTTAATGCGGTTCACAGAATACATCTACTTACCAAGTTTCAACAGCATAGCTCTTATAGTTTCGGAATAAAATGGCTGTGACATACGGACGGACGGACAGACAGACAGACAGACAGACAGATAGACAGACAGACAGACATGACGAATCTATAAGGGTTCCGTTTTTTGCCATTTGGCAACGGAACCCTAAAAAGCATCGTAAACAACAATAAATCATTTAAAAATTGATTGATAAAAATGGCGTAAAATAGTTACACTGAATACAGGCATGGGTCATATTTACCTTTTTTCCAATACAACACTTGTAACTCCCAACGCGGTCCCTGCACGACTGATTTCGCGGCTAAAACGTGTAGAGGGACTCAATTTCTCCAGCTACTGAGAAGAGCGGCAACGTCGCGCGCGTCGTTTTAAAATTATAAGTGAACTACAAAAGCGCGGGTAATTTTGACCCAGCCCCCATGACGCCGGGTTAAAAGACGCGGTTAGCTGGAGCGACGATCTTGTGCGGGTTTGTAGATGACACATATCTTCGATTTTTTTTTTCTTGGATGTGCCGGTTTCCTCACGATGTTTTCCTAGGGTTTGGAGAGCAGTGGAGATGACATTATTTACACAAAGTAAAGCGTCTACCTGGGTTTGAACCTATGACTTAGAACTTCGTAAGTCGGGGCTAATACCACTGGGCCAGTACTACTCACTATTAACAGTATAAATGCATGGAATCCCTTACAAATTGCAATCATACCAACGTACAAACACATGATGCCATGTCCATAACTTGGGGTTTTAATCCAAACCCAAAGGCGTGTATAGAAGTGCCAATAAACTTCAACAAAATTTGCACAACAAAAGCTTATAAGCTCGAAACCATTTCACACACAGAATCCCTCCCGTAATGAAACCAAACCTGTGGAAACCGGTCCCATTTGCAAATACTCGTCAACCCTTAATCTGCCGCTTGCATTTTACGAGACCTAAGGCAATATCTGTCAATGTCCTTATCAATAAATTGTGAGCGTTTAGAGAGAACGACGTCGTTTGACGGTTTGAGGCGCGCGGCCGTAATCCGCGGTCTATTGGACCCCATCTGCGTTGCAAGGGTTAAGTCGCGACAAATAGACCATTTGCAAATAATAAGACGCAGTGAAAGAATAAATTAAGGGCTTCGAGGGTTGGTCTTGGCGTTTTGGGGTTGAATTGAAAATCTGTGTAAAAGTGCCTTCTGTTTTATGAATTGGATTATATTTTTTGCGAGTTTGTAGTAGGGATTTTGATTGGTCAGTTTTTTTTTGGTTCTTGTGTTCAAGGTGATTATGCTAGTTATGCAGAGAGCAGTATGCGGATAGGCACTTTGTGTTAATTATTCCACCACCATTGCTCTTAAAATCGTGAGGAAACCGACATGTCCTAGAACTAAAAATTATAATACATGCGACACCAAATTGTACAAATCACACTGAGTCGGCGTGGTGGATTACTACTGCCCACTCACTCTCACAAAGAGGAGACCTGAGGCCATGCAGTGAGAACATTAAATGCTGATTATGTAGGCTAATATAATATAAAAGGCGTAAATTGCCATAACGCTTACAGGTAGGCACTACTTTTTAGTACTCGCACTCTTAGCTGTAGCTTACAGTTTATTTTTTGCTGAATTTACCATCTGTACCAATTTAAAAATATTTTACTGAAAAGTATGTCAACAAAACTGAAGTATTACTGTTGTGTTGCTGGCGGTACCTAAGTATAATGAAAGTTTTTCCTAGTGCAAGAGAAATATTAATGTATACCTAGCTATACGTGTACATCTACCGTTTTGAAGAGCTGATAGATGAGAGAAGGAGAGAGAGAGAGAGAGCGAGAGATAGATGGGGCAAAAGAGGGATAAGTACAAGACAAGAGAGGCCTATACACATAGCAGTGGATGAAGTCGGACTGTGGATAAAGATGATATCCTCACAAATTTTCGAAAATTTAACAAACAAATAATCCAATTACATCCAAGCAATTAATTTTCAATTCGAATCTGTTAACAAAATTCATTAATATGATCATCCATAAGTTTCCTCTGGACAACCCGCGGAGATGTCTCAAGGCGCCGTTTTCCGTCTTACAGTATGGCAATTAATAATTATTGCACCTAGTTCCGGCCGTTTCCGGCAGGGGCGACTTCCTGTACACAGGGGAGTGACGGGGGAAAGTTAGTTTATGATTATAAGTACTTTGGAAGGGATTGGTGAAGTTATTGTGTTAATTTTTATAAACAAATTATTTTCTTGTGTGTTTTTACAAATATTTGGGGCTTGTGGGTAACTAATAAGAGCCGGACGGGTTGGGTTACCCTACGCTTGCCGCGATCATTTTTACATACTAAGACCCCTACGTGCCTTGGAAAGCACGTTAAGCCGTTTCTCCCGGCTGTCATTTGAAGATCTTTGACAGTCGTTACGGGTCAACAGAAGACCGAAAAACTGAGCACCAAACTTACGAAAGGGGTATCGTATTACCCAGTTACTGGTACTCAGCGGCATCCGGGTACACTGAAAGCTGACCCCAACATAGTTGTGAATCATCATCTGCCAACACTTTTCTCAAGTGTTTCTCCATTAAAATCCTTAACATACACATAATTCTAAATACAAAATTTAACCCATATAATGGTTTTTACATATCATGGTTCATAGTCATGATACATTGTTTTTTTTTACCGTCCAGGTTACAAAGAATTATTAGAGAACTTTGTCGAATCAATAGCTGGAATATTAGGTCTTTACCTATGAAATTGCCGTTCTGCAGTACTGGCCATTTCAAATCAAAATAATTTTTGTTTGTCTAAGAATTCTATTTTCAAATTAATTTTATTTTAAAAACATGGAATTCTTTTTCCAAAAGTAGTCATTTGTTTATTGATTAGTGTTACATTTTCATAGCATTTCAATCTTTTTCGTCATCATGGATACGTTAAAAATTCGAGTAATTATGGAATATGAGTACCATCGTGGCAGCAACGCGGCACAAGCGGCACGCAACATCAACGACGTTTACGGAGCTAACACTACAAACCAACGCACCACCTGTTATTGGTTTGCTCGCTTCCGTTCTGGAAATTTCGACCTGAAAAATGAACCTCGCGGTCGTCCGAAGACTTTGGTCGATAATGACGAATTAAAGGCGATTGTGGAAGCTGATGACACACAATCTACGGCTGAATTAGCAGCAGCTTTTGACGTTAGCGTCAAAACAATATTGGTCCATTTGCGTCAAATTGGCAAGGTAAAAAAGCTTGAAAAAAAACCGGCCAAGTGCGAGTCGGACTCGCGCACCGAGGGTTCCGTACAAACCTGTAGGTATTCTCGGTTTAAAAATATACATTTTTTAATTTTTATATTTCAGTTGATTGAATGTAAGGTAAATTGTGGTTTACGATTTATGACGTTTTAAAAAAAAACTACTCACTCGATCTCGTTCAAACCAATTTTCGGTAGTAGTTTATATGGTAATGTACATCATATATTTTTTTTAGTTTTATCATTCTCTTATTTTACAAGTTACGGGACACACATTTTACCACTTTGGAAGTGTCTCTTGCGCAAACTATTCAGTTTAGAAAAAAAACCGGCTAAGTGCGAGTCGGACTCGCGCACCGAGGGTTCCGTACAAACCTGTAGGTATTTTCGGCTTATAAATATATATATTTTTTAATTTTTATATTTCAGTTGATTGAATGTAAGGTAAATTGCGGTTTACGATTTATGACGTTTTAAAAAAAAACTACTCACTCGATCTCGTTCAAACCAATTTTTATTGGTAGTTTGCATGGTAATGTACATCATATATTTTTTTTAGTTTTGTCATTCTCTTATTTTAGAAGTTACGGGGGGGGGGGGACACACATTTTACCACTTTGGAAGTGTCTCTCGCGCAAACCATTCAGTTTAGAAAAAAATGATATTAGAAACCTCATTACCATTTTGAAGACCTATTCATAGATACCCCACACGTATGGGTTTGATGAAAAAAAACATTTTTGAGTTTCAGTTCTATGTATGGGGAACCCCAAAATTTATTGTTTTTTTTTCTATTTTAGTGTGAAAATCTTAATGCGGTTCACAGAATACACCTACTTACCAAGTTTCAACAGCATAGTTCTTGTAGTTTCGGAATAAAATGGCTGTGACATACGGACGGACAGACAGACAGACAGACAGACAGACAGACATGACGAATCTATAAGGGTTCCGTTTTTTGCCATTTGGCAACGGAACCCTAAAAATGATATTAGAAACCTCATTACCATTTTTGAAGACCTATTCATAGATACCCCACACGTATGGGTTAGATGAAAAAACCGGCCAAGTGCGAGTCGGACTCGCGCACCGAGGGTTCCGTACAAACCTGTAGGTATTTTCGGTTTAAAAACATATATATATTTTTTAATTTTTATATTTCAGTTGATTGAATGTAAGGTAAATTGCGGTTTACGATTTATGACGTTTTAAAAAAAAACCACTCACTCGATCTCGTTCAAACCAATTTTCGTTGGTAGTTTACATGGTAATGTACATCATATATTTTTTTTAGTTTTGTCATTCTCTTATTTTAGAAGTTACGGGGGGGGGGACACACATTTTACCACTTTGGAAGTGTCTCTCGCGCAAACTATTCAGTTTAGAAAAAAATGATATTAGAAACCTCATTACCATTTTTGAAGACCTATTCATAGATACCCCACACGTATGGGTTTGATGAAAAAAAACATTTTTGAGTTTCAGTTCTATGTATGGGGAACCCCAAAATTTATTGTTTTTTTTTTATTTTAGTGTGAAAATCTTAATGCGGTTCACAGAATACACCTACTTACCAAGTTTCAACAGCATAGCTCTTATAGTTTCGGAATAAAATGGCTGTGACATACGGACGGACAGACAGACAGACAGACAGACATGACGAATCTATAAGGGTTCCGTTTTTTGCCATTTGGCAACGGAACCCTAAAAACCATTTTTGAGTTTCAGTTCTATGTATGGGGAACCCCACGATTTATTGTTTTTTTTCTATTTTTGTATGAAAATCTTAATGCGGTTCACAAAATACATCTACTTACCAAGTTTCAACAGCATAGCTCTTGTAGTTTTGGAGAAAAGTGGCTGTGACATACGGACGGACAGACAGACAGACAGACAGACATGACGAATCTATAAGGGTTCCGTTTTTTGCCATTTGGCAACGGAACCCTAAAAACACATGAAAAAAAATCGTTAATTTTTTTTCATACAAAACGGCATTTTCATAGGTAAAGACCTATTAAAAAGAATTGTATCAATGAGTCCACGGAATCTCTTGTGTGTTCTACTCCATAGGAACCTACGACGCTTTGAAACGAGCAACAAATTTCATCTGTCTGACTGACTGACTCCTTAAAAATTCAAAAGTGCCTATTATTGTTCTAAGTGGAATAATTCATAAACTCACTCAGAAACCGGGCAAGAATATTTGGGAATTAAATTCAGCAATGACATCAATAATCCAGACAAAGAAGTACAATATTGAGACCTGTTTACGGAGAAAGGAATTATTCCAAACATATGATTATTTATATAGGTAACTAAGAAAACTAGAACCTATATTTGAAAAGCTTAGACTACCATTCAACTATAGAGACCTACCTCTAAATTACAAGCTTTGTCAAACCCACATTTCACATGACCAAATCTTCATAGCGCATTTCGTCTGAAATATGAAGCACACTATTCTAGTTTTAATTACCTAGATTGGTAGCGTACATCACAATTTATGAGGACAATATAACTGCAGGTTTATGTGTTCGTGTAATGCGAATTTTGATTGCCTTGCTATCTATTTCCGTGGTGCTTAAGTGTATTAGTGTTTCTATATTATTTTCATTTGGTCGGATGCGTTTTATTGCTGGTTCTATTTCTACTGGTATGTCTTTGTCATCATCAGTGGCTTCGAACGCTTTATTATCGGATACTTATATTTTAATAATGTTTTTATTACCTGTACCTCCCTGTATAAGGGATTAGTCATTTCATGTTTGTTTCATATCTTCATTTATGGACATTATTTATCATACTTAATTTAAGCAGCTTAAATAGTCATAAGGATGAAATGTTTGTTGGACTATTTGATTGTTAGATGTAAAAAAAAATATAATGGTATTGGCTGAAACTTGACAGATATAATACAAAATATAGGTATGTCACCTATTATGCAAAAATAATTGATAGATAGATAAGCTGTTTATTTGGTGCACACAAAGACTTAGCACTTGCGATGAAATAATAAATATTTACATGGATATCAGCAAATACCTTAGTATTTTATATGATGCAAAATATAATATACAAAAAACAAGACATAATAATAATGATATGACTTTTAGATATGACACACTTAATAAAATAGAAATGAAACAACCAGTACAATGACCAAAACTATGCGTTTATTATGTCACAGCTTGTATACTGCTGCTGCTGCTAAATGTTGAGTAGTATCTACTGCTCAGCTTTTATCATAATTAGAAGTACCTAAGACAAAATAAGAAGCGTTTTTAAAACAGAATAAATTAACAAAATATTAACAAAATATAAACAAAAACATCAACAAACGCCAACAAGTTACATCTATCTTAGCCATCAGCACCATTGTCTTCGCATTTCCTCACAAATTCACCAAACGCACAAACACAAGAGGTCCCCACATGTCGTAACACATCATTAATCTCTGATCTATGTGACATTTAATTACCTAAAACACCATATATTAGGCGTTCTTCCGTCCTTACCCCTTACAAACTTATCTGCAATAAAGACTTCTAAAACGAACCCTGTCGCTTTGTGGTAAAGGTGCTGTAAGTGCAGGGGTAACTTGGTGAGGTTCTGGTAATTAATATTGTCTTTCTTATTGCTTCACGCCTAAGATTTTATAGCTTTGTTATATTGTTTATATTATTGGGAACGCGTGAATCGTCACTCATGATCAAGATGTAGATATCTTGTATTGAATGCAATTTTCTAATTTACGCACCTTATTACGGTAAGCTTTTGAAACGCAGTGAAGGGAGGTAGACATTGTAGAACGACCACTAGGACAAAATACGGGAAGTATACGATGACCGTGTCGCTGACGGTAGACCAAGATGTAACAGTAATCAAAACAGATTACCAAGAAAGTGCTTAGAAAGTGAAGAATATTAGCCTTAACATCATAATAACCTCCTGAGACCCCTGGTATCACCAGTGATACACTAAGTTAAAAATTTATTTCCACGCCGTCTATCGGAACTCGTATAAGCTTTTTTGTACAATGGTTAGCATAGATATCCTTTATATTTCTAGTCACTCACCATTTCTCTAGCTGCCAAATTACATTGATTGCAGTCAGTTTAAAATCGAACATTTTGCCGTTACCGACATGTCAACTTTACGTAAAAGTAAATATTTATTTTAATCAGTGATTTGGTGTTGTTTTTTTTTAAATTAAATAATATAATACGTAAAATTTGTATTGTCATTTTTCAAATTTTTCATTATAATTAAATTTTCCTTCTAAAATAATTTGTTTTAATATCAGTTTTGAACCCAAGGTATCATTTTGCATCGTTGAATATGTAAGCGGGCACGCCCCTTATGCCTGGAGGCTTTATTTACGTTTTAAGTTTTGTTTACGATTTTGTTTTATTATTTATTTCAGCTTGAGTTTAGTTTTCAATGTTTTGTTGGTCGTATATTGGCGTGTGCTAGCTGACATATTGTGAATAATGTATGTTTTGTTTTATAATATTAATTACTTACACGATATTGTATATAATCAAATTCTTCTAACTTAACAGACAGCTGCGCTGTTGGGGAGTTTTTTCCGCCACTTCTTCTTCCCAGCTAAAGCACTAGGAAGTGTCAAAGGGCAGGCATTTTGGGGGGACTGTCTTGTGTAACTTTGACGTTCAAAAAGTGCTGACTCTCAGCCTAGTTTGAATAAATGTCTTTTGATTTTGATTGAAGTTTTTTTTTGTATTTGATGTTTATTTATCTCTATGTTATATTAAGCTATAAAAATTAACTTCCATCAATTAAATATTCGTAAATACGTCCCCGGTCTCAGGAGGGTAAACGTAACGTTGGTAACGTTTCATAAAAAAAAGTGTTGGTAATATCAAAATAGTCGTTTTTACCACATGTATAATTATGATAGTATATTAAAAAATGTTTCTGTCAGTCTATTTGTTTTGGTTAATCTCTGAAACGGACTAGACTGATTTTGACAGGACTTTCACTGCAAGAAAGCCGATGTTATAAGGAGTAAATTAGGTTATAGTCGGGCTTGTAGCTAAGTAATAACACATTTGTTACGGGTCGTCAGAACCCGAAAGTCGGACAACCAGTCTTACTAAGGGGTATCGTATTACTCAGGAACTGGGTTGTGGAGGTCAGATAGGCAGTCGCTCCCTGTAAAATATTGCTATGCAGCTGCATCCGGTTAGACTTGAAGCCAACCCTAACGTAGTTGGGAAAAGGCTAGGCAGATGATGATGATTTCATATTATGACTTCAATTTTTATTTTTTAAACGACTTAAAAAAATCCGGCTTATTGGACGATTCGCACGAATTTAACTCGCACAAAACGTGCGAATCGACTCCTTTAAAACATATTATTTTTTCTGTAGTCGATTCGCACGAATTTCATTTATTGGCGTGCGAATCGACACCCTCACAAATATGTAGTAGGCTATTCGCACACATATTGTTTTTTATGAAATGCAGTTAAGATAAAGTACACTTGAGCACAGAAGTAGTAAGGTCAAATATGTTTTACTCGTAATAGATAGAAAATAAAAACACAATCTATAATCAACAATATCTGTATTAAAATTAAAACTAAGTACTAAACATCTTCTAAGCTCGTGGTTTGAGGATTAAAAATGAGCAAATATCGATCACAGAATAATAAATGTCACTAACAAACTACTACTCCACTAACCACGTAATAAAAAATAAAAGTACTAAAAATTTACTTTTTTTTTTTTACTTTACCCAAACATTTACTTTTTTAATAAGGTAGGTATATATATAATTAACAACTTTTTCTTATATTTATTATTGACGAACATTTGGTACAACAAAAACATGTCTTAATGTTTTTTAGAAGTGTACCTAAAATACACAGTTCTCATCATTATAACAATAAAACTTTTAATCATAAAACTAGAACTAGGGCTATAATCACAATTTGAATCACAGATTTTTCTTTAAAATAACGTATAAAAGTGACTAAACTTTTATATACAACTAACAAATCAACAATAATAAATCAAGTCACAACAATAATAAAATGCTTACTTCTAATTTATATATAACAGGTTAAAAAATAAACTTACGAGAATTATAAAAATAGATATTTGGCTTTAATCACAATCAAAATCACAGTCGTTACCTTTTAGGAATAAAATAATCATCAGTTATATATGTATTATGTATACAATATTACCGCCAACTAATTTCGTAATTTTTCAATACAAAGTTGTATATTAATTTCGTCACGATTCAATTGGCTTACGATGTCTTCGATTCTTTTTTGAAGTTTTATTCTCTCAGGACTTTTAACTGAAATATACTGATTTTTATTATAAAGAGTTAAATAATAATTGGAATCTTTACGTAAAGTATCCAAAAACATTGCAATGTTTGGTTTAGGTTTTACCAATCTGTTAAAACGCGAGTTCCATGATTCGATGGCATTATTTGTTTTATGACACACATCAAAAAATGACCATGTGTTTGAGATATAAGCATTTTCATCTAACCAAGTACGAACAAAATAATCATTAAATTGAGTAATTTTCTTTTCAGGCTCATTTTCTGATTCAATATATAACCAGCCATCTGATCTATATTCTCGAGGTACATATGCTAGAGCCATGCAACGTTTAACATGCATTTTATCAATTAATGATTTATCCATACCTAACTTCTTTGCATTTCTCCATAAAGACTTTTGGAAATGAAATAAACAACCTTGAATACGTGCGTCAGGAAATATTTTTTTAATAGCAGCCATCGCACTTTTTTCAAAATCTGTGGTGAATATACGTGGAGAAAATTGAGGAATTCGACTTTTTATAAGGTAAAAAAAAATTTCGTATGTTTTTTCTTGTTTGTCCGGTAGTAAAGCGTATATGGCTGGTAAAATATTTGTATGTTCATGGGTACTTCCCAAATCTATATGTAACGTGTATACTTGCAAAAATGGTGGTACGCAGCTTTTGAACGTCCCATCGCAGAAAACGCTTTCTGCTGTTTCAATATATTTTATAACATTTTGGTTTGCAAAAAGTGTAATTCTTGTTTTCTTATATCCATAATCAGCAAACTTCAAATCTTCGTAGCATGGAGGAATAATAAGATCTGTAACTTTTTTGAATCTCAATTTTTTTACCTGTAGTGATGTGTTTCTGTGTCGATAGAGTCTTTTCTTAATATTTTTAAAATCAGGAACTTTTTGTATGAGATCATATCCAGCATTATGCAAGTCCGAAACCATTTCACCATAAATTTTTGGTATAGTTGTGAGCTCTTTCTCCGATCGTTTAATGCATTTGTCTAACTGATACTTCATTTCATTTTCTATGACGCTTGGTTGGCATGAATGAGGTTCTTCTTTTGTTAACAGGAGATCATTATTTGTATGTAAGAGTGCTTTACAACGTTGTCTATTGACGCACCTCCAGACTGTAACACCATTTTTGTTCTTGCGCTGCTTATTATATCTATATCCATGCCTTAATAGAAGTTCTTGACCTCTTTCTGATTTTATAAAACCAATGTCAGCCCTTTCATCTCTACTCGTCGATGGTTCTGCCGCCATACTTAGGTATTTTCAAGAAGCTTTCTATTTTGTCTGAAAATTAAAATAAGTATCTAATGAGATACTAATTAAATCAAGGAGGTTTTACCAGAATTACTTTTATCGCATTAAACATTATTAATATAATTAACTTCTTTGCTGAGCAGATA
Organism: Aporophyla lueneburgensis; assembly: GCA_932294355.1. Lineage (NCBI taxonomy): Eukaryota > Metazoa > Arthropoda > Insecta > Lepidoptera > Noctuidae > Aporophyla > Aporophyla lueneburgensis. Next base: position 20,931,076 of record OW028758.1, on the reverse strand, counting down.
GTAAATAAAAGTTGTGCATAGTATCCATCATCATTTATGCAATACTAAAAGCAAACTTATGTTGACTCATTTTTGTAATCGATGATTTGGTGACGCTTCCACTAGGTGGCGTCACTTGCTCTTCAACGACCACAGTTTATAATTATTTATTATTAATATGTAGTATTAAATACAAACCGGAGTATAAAAAGCTTTTTTATATTAATATTTGAACTATAGTAGATCGTTATAAAATATATTTTTATAGGCAATAAATAATAAATTAAAAATTAAGAAAGATTTCTCATAATTCTCAGTCACTCAGAATAAAGGGGTTAATAATGTTATCACAGTTAATACTAATAATTCTATTACTTACATGCTTAACGCCTGCACATTACTTTGATGTCCTTCCAGCACACAACACTGTGTCACATCACAATAATTATCTTAAATTACCGTCCGGCACGTGTACTTTCTACAGTTACAATACAAAAGTAAACCAAAGTAGACCCATGACCAACCCGAGTGAGCGTGATAGCATATATATAGCTTTCTCTTTCATTTTTCCTGTAATAGGCGGAATTTTGCGGTCATGTTTATATTGTTTTGTATTAGTAAAAATGTAGATATGCCACGTTTTAAGTAATTATTATTATCACTTATTCCATACAGATCTTTCTTACTTTCAAGTAAATATCTGCTTTTTAAACTTCGATTATTTTTTATTTTTATTTCAGTGATGGCTGAATACGACTGTACTTGAATTTTTTTAAACCTTAAAATGAAATGTGTGCGAATAGCCTACTACATATTTGTGAGGGTGTCGATTTGCACGCCAATAAATGAAATTCGTGCGAATCGACTACAGAAAAAATAATATGTTTTAAAGGAGTCGATTCGCACGTTTTGTGCGAGTTAAATTCGTGCGAATCGTCCAATAAGCCAAAAATCCTATGTAATCCAATTTGTTTTCCAACATGCACGTAATAGAAAAATCTGTATATAACTATAAGTATTATACATTTATTTATTTATCAAGCTTTGTGTATCAGAATAGTTACGGTTTATTTATTGCGTACGAAGGTTCTTATGAATATGGTTTGTTGGGAAAAGGTTTCACTAAGTAAAGCACAGAAAGACAAGACTAGATATTTATTTCAATTAGGCTTGTCAGTAATTAATCAGAAAGCTAGTTGTCCGTTCCAAAACTAGGTCTTCATGGAGAAGAAGGACAAGAAACTCCATGGAAACAGTATTAAAGTATTATATCAACACACTTCTTACATTGCCATAAATCATCATTATCTTAAATACATTTAATTCTATCTCTTGGACGATTGTCCAAGAGATCTCAGAATAATATCAACATAATCACAACAATAACAATAGCTAGGCAAAGAAAGAATATGAATATTCCATTTTATATGATTTAAAACATTCGCAATATTGGCAACAACATAAATGGTACAACCACGTTTTCATAATAAGCAATAAGTGTTATAGTTAGGGAGGTGGCGAGCAAAATTTCGATATGATCAGCACACAATGCAGACGTTATTAATAGTGATAATTACACCCTAAGAAACATCAAGGACCTCGTCTGCCACCATAGTGACGCTGCGTTGTAAATTTACAGCGTTTCAAAAATGTTTTAAAAAAAAGGTGTGCTATATTATGCGCACACGTCTGCCGCTGGGGCTGATGATCACAGTCATCCTGGAAACACAAAGAATCGAAAAGGCAGACATACAGGGCTTTGACTTTTGTAGTATTCAATTTTTAGGGTTCCGTTGCCAAATGGCAAAAAACGGAACCCTTATAGATTCGTCATGTCTGTCTGTCTGTCTGTCTGTCCGTCCGTCCATATGTCACAGCCATTTTTCTCCGAAACTATAAGAGCTACGCTGTTGAAACTTGGTAAGTAAATGTATTCTGTGAACCACATCAAGATTTTGACACTAAAGTAGAAAAAAAAAAATTTTGGGTTTCCCCATACTTAGAACTGAAACTCAACATTTTTTTTTTTCCTCAAACCCATACGTGTGGGGTATCTATGAATAGGTCTTCAAAAATTGTATTGAGGTTTCTAATATAATTTTTTTCTAAACTGAATAGTTTGCGCGAGAGACGCTTCCAAAGTGGTAAAATGTGTCTCCCCCCCCCCCGTAACTTCTAAAATAAGAGAACGATAAAACTCAAAAAAATATATGATGTACATAACCATGTTAACTTCCACAAAAAATTGGTTTGAACGAGATCCAGTAAGGCGTTTTTTTTAATACGTCATAAATCAACTCAAATATAAAAATTAAAAAAAAAACATTTAATTTCATAAGCATAAACCTTATACATAAACCGAGGATACCTACAGGTTTGTACGGAATCCTCAGTGCGCGAGTCCGACTCGCACTTGGCCGGTTTTTTAATTTATTTTTATGATTTAAAAAAAACTGTATACAAAGTGCACACTTGGCAGATTTGAATTGTTCGATTAAAAACAATGAGAAGAACCACGGAAAAATAGTCTGCCAATATGTTGCCTCTGCGTTGTCTATTGACAGTGCTCCGAAAATGTAAAAAAAAGAAGGTATGCTATATTATGCGCACACGTCTGCCTCTTGGACAGATGTTTGAATTACTTATGAAAACCAAGAAAACCGATGAGGCAGACGTTCAGGCCTCTGATATTCCAAAGGCAGACCATTTGATGTACTTTTTTCAACCCGACGCTCGCGCCAAACCAAGCAGGTATAAAATATCCCCATAGATCCTTTCGTGGTGTCTCTCTTTTCTTTGGGAATATGAGTATAACTCAGTTCCAACCGTTTCCGTATTGTGAAATTAAATGTATAGAGCGTATATCTATATACAGCTTATATCTATATCTATATACGTATTTTACACAAATAAAACGTGATTTAAAAAGTTAAAGACTGTTCCTATCCAGATCCTAATCCTATTCAGATTACAATCAAGCATGCAATTTAAAAAAAAAACTTTCTAATTAGAGTTCCAAGCGCATTTCGTTTCTGCATGGCATTGAGAAAAAATATGATTGCATAGATTTCAGCTCCAGAACTTTAATCGTTACCGTGAGTTTAGAGGATAATATTAAACAAAATTATAAGAATAAAACTATAAACAATAACAATAATCCCATGCAATACTCGCTGTCCCTTGATTCCGTGAATTTCAAACAGTTATACATCTGAAAATCAGTAAGCAAAGTGTCTGCCACATGTTTTTTCGAATCCACAGAGTCATAGTGAATCGAATGGGCGCAATGAGAACCGCGTGCAAATGACTTAGTAGAGCTTTTTTTTTTTTTTGACATTTTTACAACTCCGTCGCATGATAATGCAGAGTCCTAAATGTCTGCCTCTTCGATTTTCTTCGTTTCCAAGATGATTGTGACCATGTACTCCAGAGGCATACATGTGCAAATGATTTAATACCCCGATTTTTTTAAGCAACTTCAATCCGCTGTAACGCGAAAACGCAGCGATATAGAACCTTAATTGATTAGACCAAATCGATTCGTAATGATTTAAACTGCAATCCACCTCGACGTCAAACGTGTGCAAATCATATACCGAAATGCTCGCCACCTCCCTAACTATTACATAATATCAAATTACTTGACTTACGTGACCTCTGGTCGATCTTTTCCACACAACAACAGCACTAGAACTAACCAACTAAACCTCTTCCAAAGAATTGCCTCGATAAAGTAATAACAATCCTTTTTCAACTGACGAAAAAAAAACGGAGGAGGTTCTCAATTCGACGCGTATATTTTTTTTTCTTTTTTTTTATGTATGACCACGCATAACTTTTTACATAGTGGTCCGATTGTAACAATTCTTCTTCTATTGGAAAGGGTATATTCTCAAGTTGGCCCACATAAATTTGGAAAACAAAATCGAACCCTAAGGGTCGGAAAATAGGGGATGATTGATTGTTCACTCACTGATTGTAATATATAACCACGCATAACTTTATACAGAGTAGTCCGATTTTGATAATTATTTTTGTGTTGGATAGAGTATACCTTGCCAAGTATTATTAGTACATTAAAGTCACAAAAAAATATAAAATAAAAACTTTTTAACAAAAAATTAAACCGTTTTTCGGTGGTTTAATTTTTTGTTAAAAAGTTTTTATATACCCTACTAACGTCAATCTAACAAAATCATCAGACATCTCCCGCCATTTTGAACAAATGACAGATCATTACACATTTTCAACCGACGAAAAAAACGGAGGAGGTTCTCAATTGGATGCGTATATTTTTTTTTTATGTATGACCACGCATAACTTTTTACATAGTGGTTCGATTGTGACAATTGTTCTTCTATTGGAAAGGGTATACTCCCAAGGTGGTCCCATATAAATTTAGAAAACAAAATCGAACCCTAAGGGTCGGAAAACAGGGGACGATTGATTGTTCACTCACTGATTGTAATGTATAAACACGCATAAAGAGTAGTCCGATTTTGATAATTCTTTTTGTGTTGGATAGGGTATACCTTGCCAAGTATTATTAGTACATTAAAGCCTCAAAAAAATATAAAATAAAAACTTTTTAACAAAAAATTAAACCGCCGAAACCGCCGCTTTTCAGTTTTTCGGCGGTTTAATTTTTTGTTAAAAAGTTTTTTGGCTTAATAACTTCTAACACAGATAATAATAAACCATTGTTATGTAGTGAAACAGTTTAAAAACATTTTAAGGTAATTTTGCAATTTAATAAGGACTGATTCGTAACTTCTTCGTAGTTACGAATCATTAAAAGAATATCAATATGAACTGACAGTATTGTACCAGTCATTTGGATCAGCTTCATAAAGTAAAATGGCAATATAAAACCTAGGATATACTACAATTATAATTAAATACTTATTAATTATTTCGAGTACTAAAATCTACTTTTACTATTTAAGACGAGTCAGTTTTTGTAAACTCTATCTAGTCAAATAAGGTACTTCTATATTGGTTCAATGCTTCATTAATGTTATAGATGTCATTATCTACCCAACAATTATAAAATATTAGAATGAAATATCATCTAACACACGCGGCACAGCAGCAAATAATATAGTGAAATTGCGAAGCTTGATGACTCATGCTAGGAAATATAATTAATATACATAGATACAAACGTAGCTACTGTACATTTTCAAATACAAATCTTTCAAAGATCCACCTCAGAAAATATTAACCCAAAAAATCCAAAAACTAAACCCAGACGGTAAGAGTTTCCTGCTATCATCTCCAAGATTACTTAATGCACATTCCTATTCTGAAACGTGGTGAGTCCCTGACAAATACTAGGACATTTCACAGTCTACCGGGTGAAGTGGTAATGCCCGGTTCACACGAGGTTAGTTTTTTAAGCTAGGATAGTTATAGAAGAATTTATTGGATTAGCCCATGTTAGGAGTTTTACGCGCGTGGTTCTCTCTACTTACTGTAGAGAGTAGAACGATCCGATTGCGTATGTTTTGCCAACCACACGGGACTGTAGAACACAATCCAAGATAGTAATTTCAATCAAACTCATACTTACTCAGCGTAAGGTGAGCAGAACACTATGGTGAGCGAAAACACCGTATTTTTTTTTTTTTTGTCTTTAATTTGTTGTAATAATGACACTAAATGCATTTTTCTTAGTATCTTTCTTCACTTAAACTCAATGCATATATTTTGCCGCCATGGGATCTGGAGCCAAAGGTCCTCGCGCACATGTGGGAGTGGCGCGAGGAGGCGAAACGCCGGGGCGAAACTCCACTGCCGCGACAAATCGCGGTACGGCGGACAGAGCTCCGGTGTGATCTCATGGCGACATGGTGGGTACGATTGTCGCAACCCAGCGCTGGGCACGCCACAATAGCGGCGATAAGTCCCCTCTTTGAGAAGTGGATTGAGAGGCGCCACGGCGTCCTCACCTTCCGCCTGACGCAGGTTCTCACCGGGCATGGTTGCTTCGGTGGGTTCCTGTTCAGGAAAAAGCGGGAGGATACGCCCGGGTGTTTCCATTGCGAGGATCGTCTGGAAGACACGGTGGAGCATACGGTGGAGGTGTGCCCTGCCTGGGCAGAGCACCGCCGTGTCCTCGTGGAGGCGATCGGCGGCGGCGACCTCTCGCGTCCGGCCCTGGTGTGAGCCATGGTACGGAGCGAGAGGGAATGGGAAGCCGTCACCTCCTTCTGCGAAGCAGTAATGCTCGCGAAGGAGGAGGTGGGGCGCGTGAGGGAGTGGCAGTCACTGCGCCCTCACGTCCCTAGCCGCCGCAGGAGGAGACGCCCCGGGCGTCGGGAGTCGATAGCGGACTCCCGGCCACCGTAGGCGCGAGCTTGCGGCTTTCGAGCAATGGGTAGCTCGCCGCCCGGTAAGGACCAGGCTCGGGTCGACGGCGCGTAGTGTTCCACACGCGCCTGAAAGAGATGTCAGCAGCAGTGTAGGGGTCTACTAGGACCGATGCCTGCCGGGGTCGCGTGATTATTCGAAAGAGATACTGTGACCCTGGCACATGGGCAACTGATGGAACACGGGTGGGTTTTAGTCAGTAAAAGTCTGACACGTCCTCCCGCTCCGCCCAGAGCGGGAGAAGTCATTTGATGATTTCACATCCTGAAAAAAAAATGCATATATTTCAATTAAAATATTTACAGGCCCTTTTGAATGTTAAAGACTCAACAAGCCAGATGCCCATTTCAAACATAAATCTCTATGGAGACAAACGGGCAAGAAACTCCAAGGACACTCTTTAAATCAAGATATTACAAAATTCTGGGAACATTATTGTTATTGGTTCTATATGTGAAAACATTTAAAAAATTAAATGAAGAAACGATTCAAAATATAAGATTAAAAAATAAACCCTGACAGTTAAGGGATGGCCAGTCTCAACCGACAACGCCCCTTCGCGAACATGTCACGAAGAAAAGTAAGTGAATCATTCGGTTTTCTTCGTATATCAGTGACATATTATAGTGAACATAATATACATATAAAGCATGAAAATCGAACTCACACTACATTGCTACCATTCTCACTAGCTTCTCACTTCTTGCCCAGAAATGAGGATACTTCTGTAAACAGGAGGCCAGTGTGACCAGCTTGCTAGCTTACTAGTACTATCTTGCTATACTCACTTAAAAAACTAGCCCCGTGTGATCCGGGCATTAGTTCTCACACAATACTATAGTATTTTAAATGTGGATGAAATGCTGCTACGGTTGTATTTTAAGGCGAGCCAAATGTGTGGACATTTGTTTGCAACAAAGCACTAAATGGGATGCATTTTGTTTAGTAGTGCTGTTTTGTGTGTGTCCCTTTGATCGAGTGATGTTTTGTTGAGTGGTATCTTGTACTGTAACGTAAGCATCTCATCATTTACTTTACTCAAAGTGAGAAATAGTTGTTTAATGAGCCAGTTAATTCCTGGTAGTTCCTTGTACAAGGAACCAGACTCATCATCATCATCACAGTCGAAAAACTTCCACTTCTAGAGCCTCCCTCAGGAACCGCCACTATGATCGGTTCTGTGCTTCTCACATCCAGCGAATTCTTTCAGCATTCACGAGGTCATTGGTCTGGTTAGTAGGAGGCCTACCAACGCTTCGTTTTCCACTACACTGTCGTCTCTCCGGAATCTTTCGGCCCCACATACCGACATATGTATTCAACCAGGGTCTGACTGATACTGAGATTTTACTAAGATTTTAATCTTGATTACACTATTTTCCAACTCAAGGCATTGGAAACAAGACCCCAGTCTTACCTATTACGTTTTCGACCACTGGCTTAAGCCAGTCATTTCATTACTTCTAATCAGTTTTCATTACACAACATCAGTGGCCCCCGAATGGTTAGACACAGTTGCATAAACAGTTCATCCATATTACGTCATTTATGTTAAAGTACAATGTAATAAGGATCGAACTTATTGCCATCAACCGGACACAAAGCTAGACTTCGAGTTGCTACTTAGAAATTATAGTTAGAAGCCCCAATTACACTTTGCCCGACCCAGGCTGCTTCTTAAGCAAGTTCATTACTGAAAGATAGACTAACACCACCTCACCATCTTGATAATAATAAATAATAATAATATTCCACAAATCCTCCTGTGATAATAAAAGCATTTCACCAAGTCCTATAGAAATCAAATACCAAACTTATACGGTACAAAACAGCTTATAATCCAGAATCACATAACATTTGTTCTCATCGGTATCTTTGCCAATGAGAAATGTTCTCCGTAGCGGACATTTATTTGATGTCTGCCAGCCGTTCGTGATAGATGCCTTGCGCTTCGCTTGCTTTAGGTAGGAAGCGTTAGTACTATAATATGTTTGAGTTTCTGTAAATCTTGTACCTTCTAATGTATAATATTCCCTAAATCTTTCTTCTTTGATTCCTCTTTTTTTCGTAATGTTTATTATCATCACCATCATCATTTCAGCCGAACGATGTCCACTACTGGACATAGTCCTCTCCCAAATTGGAAGGATTTAGCCATAATCGGCAGGAGGGTTGGCGATCGCAGTATGGTGGAAAAATGCATAGAGAATACTGCTGCCCATTATCTAGTAAGTCCCTTAGTCGCCTTTTACGACACCCACGGGAAGAAATGAGAAGGTACTATTCTTTACGTCCGTCACCACATGCACTAACTTTATGATACTGCGCGTCAATAGCGTTCAAAATACTTAAGGCTAATATATTGAAGCTAATTAAATTATCAGTACTAGGCCAGTAGTAACGGCTGCAACTTACGGGTTGTAGATCATGCGATCGAACCCTGGGAGGTGCTTTACTGTGTAATTTATTTCATTATGACTGATCTCAAAACGGTGAAGGAAAACTTCGTGAGGAAACCGGCATGCCTGTTTCTTGATAATGTTTTCTTCACCAAGACCCAACAATTCGAAGACCTGTGGTATCTACCGATCCGCACTGAGCCCGTTTGGTGGATTTGAACCCTTTCCCTCTCACAGCAAAGAAGCCTGTGTTACAGCAGTGGGAACATTATAATCTGATTATGCCAACAATTGAAGATAAGAAGGATTGAAAATTTTAAGTGTATGGCTGATGTCATATCACATCAGAAAATTATATAATGAATTTAACAGTCCACTAGCTAGATGGTTTTTTTTCGTTAAGTTGAATAATTTCTTGTTATTTTTTCAGTGGCACATGAAAAACAAATAAACATACAAGATAAACGAGTATGTAAGACATCTCTAAGTGCTTCAATACATACATAAGAAACATCCCACAGAACCCTTTTCACCGTACAATTCCGTTGCCAATCGTAAATTTATCTCAGGGGCTATTAGTTCGATAAAATTCAACTAAAACGATAAATAAAACCGACTTTGACGGATAGCCCATTTCCCCCACAAAGAATAGCCAGACCGAGATAATCTTGCGGTCACAATGAACTCTAACGACAATAACTTAGAGTTGAAAGTTAACAATACTGGTTTGCAGAGTTGGTGAAATTTTTGTATCTATGTCACATGGGAATGTTTTGTCCGAAACTAAACTTATTTACCGTCGAAGACTGAATAAAACATTAGCAGAAGAAAGATGTACACAAATCGAATTGGGACAGAATGATTCATTTGTTTCCACTGATAATAATGAATTATCTGATCGACGTGGGTAATTGTGGGTGGAATACAAAAATAGTAAAAAGAATATAGTAAACGAGTCATTATTTTATATATTGATAAAGGAACAAACAGTAGAGGACAGGATGTTGTGGCGCAACATAGGAGAGGCCTATGTCCAGCAGTGGACTACGATAGGCTAGGTTGATTGGTTTAAAAGAATTGCTGGAGCAGTTCAAGATCGTGTTTTGGTTATATTAATTAAGGAACAACATTATCCTAAAGTTTATTCGAATACTAGCTTCTGCCCGCGACTTCGTCCGCGTCAAATTTTTGCTCCCGTGACCCCCCGTCGCATCCAATTGCCTACCAGTTTTCGTCCATTTTTCGTTGCTGCTCCGCTCCTTTTGATCGTAGCGTGATGTTATACAGCCTATAGCCTTCCTCAATAAATAGGCTACCCAACACAAAAATATTTTTTCCGTTTGGACCAATAGTTTAGTTATGATCACGTGGTACTTCGAAGGCAACGTTTTTCTCATACCACGTTTTATAGTGACTTGTATTCTCTTTGACGTTTTATGTCACGGGATAAAAGTACACTATGTCCGTCTCCTGGTTTTAAGCTACCGCCTCAACAATTTACAGCCAAATCGGTTTAGCCGTTCTTGAGTTATAAATAGTGTAACTAACACGACTTTCTTTTATATATACAACATTAATTTTTGTTTATGCGAAACCCGAAACACGGGTCTAGTATTTTTATGTAAAGAATCTATGAAAAAAATTTCAAAACTGTATCATTAATAATCACAAAGTTATAAGCTTGATAAGTTACCTGGTTGTCCACGCAAAAACATATGCAGATCACCACAAACAGCTAGTGTACGTACCATCTCCGTGTAATGGACGTTTGAGTACGAGAAAGACATGATAATTTTAAAATCGAAACAAAACACTAAGGCCCGCGACTTGGAAGCGTAATTAAATATTTTTGGTACAAAATATAACATGGTGTAAAAATTATTGGAATCGATTCAGTTACTGATTCTGAACAAACTATATTCAGGTTTCGCATATACTAAAAATAATCTTGTATAGATAAAAGAGACTGTCAAACAGATGAGTGTCACAAATGAAGATCCTTCACAGTGCAAAGATTTTTCTGCAATTAGATGTGCTATTAAGCGGCCGCGTTCCGTAATGTGGCTTAGTCACAGCTGTGTGTCATGACAGAGCTATATCTAGACCAATTTGCCTAGATTTTTCTCTACTTTGTTGGGATTGGCTTCCAGTATAACAAAATGCAGCGAAATACAAATATTTTACATGGAGCCACAGCTTATAACTGGCTTGTTAGTCTAGTGGTTAGTGACCCTGACTGTCAAGACTGAGGTCGTGGGTTCGATTCCCACCCAGGACAAATCTTTGTGTGATGAGCACAAACACTTTTTCTTTGTCTGGGTGTAATTTATCTATAATATGAATGTATTTAGAACCACCGTGTGGTGCCGGACGTAAAGAATAACACCACCCGATTTCTTCCCGTGGGTGTCATAAAAGGCGACTAAGGGACTTACTAGAGAATGGGCAGCAGCGTTCTCTATGTATTTTAGCACATAATGTGATAAAATGCATAGAGAACGCTGCTGCCCATTCTCTAGTAAGTCAGGCAGGCGGGCGCCAAGCGTGGTGATTATGGCAAAGCCCCGCAAATTGGGGGCCTAAATCCAGCAGTGGACGTCTTACGGCTAAAATGGTGATGATGATTTAGAACTATATAAGTATATTTATCAGTTGTCTAGTTGCCATAGTGCAGGCACTGCCTAGTTTAGGATCAGATAACGGTGTGTTGGTGTCCTAAGATATTCATTATTATTATTTATTATTAACTGACCTCCACAACTAACTCGGAAACACGATTCTCTTTGGTAGGGCTAGTTGACAGACTTTTGAGCTCCTAACAATTGTTAAAGATCTACAAATGACAGTCGTAACAAACGGCTCGTGCTCTCTAAGCCATAGAGAGGTCACGACTTGTAAACGGATAATGACCACATTTAATATCTTAATTCTAAAGCATTTCAAATAAATCGATATAATTCATCTTTCACATTAACTATCGACTATGATACTCTCATTTCAATTGAATGATTCACGGATTAGGCCTCAAAACACAAGCATCTATGTCCCATATCATATTATTCAACCCTTTTAAACCTCGCTTCGTCCCCAAAACGAAGCGATGCGTAAAACTGATCCAAAGCAAATGTTTGTCTTTATTACCGAAGGCAACATTTATAATTGGTTCGTCCACCATTTTTATTTTCGTGTCGTTTGTCCAATGTTTTTGCCTCAGGGTGTCTGTGAAGTACACTTAATACGGCTGTTTTGATTTGAAAGCTATCATATTTCCAGGCGTCACGTTTAGTACAGGTTTTCTTGCTATGGAAATGGTGACTGTTTCAAATCTTGTTATATTTTCTCTACGTTTGTAAAATGTATGTAACAATCTTAATTTTTATCTAGTAAAGTTCACCATTAGATACAATAGTACATCAACTTTATTTAAACCACCAGCTTACGTAAAGTGTCCCCCTTATTTTAGCCTGACTACCATGGTCATTCCATAATTGTCTTCTATATCACTTTTCTGTTCTACAGTTTCTTTGGCTTTACTTTCATGAACTTTAATAACCCTAACAACTTCTAAAGAAAGCACTGCAAGAACTCTCTCCGACTTCCATAACTAAAATAGTTCCCAGAAAAATACGTAAAACAAGAATTTGCATTAAATTCAAAAGGAACTCCGCTATAATGCTTTCAGAAAGTTTGATATAAACACGCGCGTAAAACAAACGTGTCATAAACAATATTAAATCCTATGAGTTCTGAGTTCCACGGTACTGGATAGTCCCAAGTATATTAATGTCGCAAGTTCGCGACGTACGGTATCCGACTTTTGCATTTCCTTATTACGTCGATCTAAGTTTTTTTGGAGGAGGCATTTGCGTTCCCCTGCTGTTATGAATTTAATTTAGGAATTATGTAGAAATCATGTTATGGGACCTTTAATTTTGGTCTTGACTTAATGACTCAAAGTAAAGGCAATCCCTCACTAGAGCCATTACTCCGTAATCAAATAATCAAAGATTCCGCTGTAGGGCTTTGCAAGTAGACTGACCAGGTCGTCAACTACTAGGTGTGTAGAAAAGCAATTGAAACCAGTAAAATCTGTAGCATACAATTTACTTAAATATTTATGTACACATAAATAAATAGACAAGAAGAAAGGAACAGAAAAAATCGTACAGATTGTTTTAAAGAAATCTTTTTCAGCATATCGGTCGAAGAGAAGATAAAAAAGCATGTAGACAACGTGTGTAAGAGTAGGAAGGATAACAAAACACATAAATCAAAAACAATTAATCATCTCAAATGATACTAACATACTTCTAAAATAAATATATACAATAATAATATAATTTTAAAAATAAATTCATATGCTATTATCACAAAATAGAAAGATAAGAAAACAGTTTTGCAGTTAGTAATTATATAATTATAATTAAAACCAAAGTCAATTAAAGTCAACATTTTGTCAAACCTCATAGTCACTTAGAGAGACTACCTATATGACCTCCACCTATTTACTTGGTAATACAATACCACTTGGTAAGACTTGAAATTTCTGAAAAAAAAAAAAATACGGAAAGCACCACATCCAATTTCTATAACTTTGAGTGTTCCAGGTAGCTTCCGAGTTAAAATCTGTCTCTAAAATCGGAGGTACATACAATCCGATGGAGTCACGGAGTATATGCAAAATGCATGATTTATGACTCATATGCATTTCGTCGCCTTGTGCTAACTCGATTCGACAACTTCGTCGATATATGACTTGGAATATGTACTGTTTCTTTGCTACAGTTGCTTATAAAGTTTTGAAATGAAATATGAACTTCGGTGTGATACTCAAATAATTGACGATGCTTTGGCGAATATAGATTTAGTTTATTCATAAACATGATATCACAAGTCAAAATAACAGGTTTTAAGTTAATGCTCCGTTTGGTGCAGGACGTAAAGAAGACGAGGACGTAGCACTATCCTAATTCTCCCCGTGGGTGTCGTAAGAGGCGACTAAGGAACTTACTAGAAAATGGGCAGCAGCGTTCTCTATGCATCTTATGACCATACTGCGATCGCCAACCCGCCTGCCAAGCGCGGCGATTATAGCAAACCCCCCAAATTGGGGGACGCTTATGTCCAGCAGTGCACGTCTTTCGGCTGATATGATGAACTAAATGCTTTCTTGGAACTGGCCAATTTCACTGGCTGATAACTGGTGTTATAAGCAGTAACATAGACTACTTCTTTTGGCCAGTAGCATGTTCCCGTGGGATAATTAGCGACATCTACGCTGGCGAAGCCGCGGGCAAAGCTGGTCGAAATCATTTTAATGATATAAAAACAATTGCATCGTACGTTGGTGTAAATACATTCGTAAATTTTCGTCAAAGACACGGGGAAATGCTTTTAGTGTTATTACTTATCTTTGAAGTACGAAATAATTACGTACGAAAAAATTAAAACAGAACAAAAATATTACCTACTAGAATGTTGTAATTAACTCCAGCACTAACGATATCTTATTGGCTGAACTACTTAGCGTACATTACAAAATGACAAACCCCAATCAAATCTCATCTGATAACCCAACATTTTCAGAAGAGACAATTTTTATTTTATTTTTATTTTATTTTATTCATATCAGATAACATGATCCAAATGTTGTTAGTAACATAGGAGCTTATAAACTATGTTAGTAAGTATAAGAATTTAATATAAATAAAATCAAATCAGTAAAATCAAATAATCAATCAAATCAAATAAGCAATAAAATAAAATAAAATCAATAGAATCAAATACCAATGACGATGCTTTAATTTTTCATACGAAATAAGTCGACATCACGATAAGTGAAATTTAATAACAGCAAAAACTTGAAAATTTCTCGACTGATTGTGATAAAACTTTGGGAAGTTGTTGGGTGAGCGACGAAAAAGGTACAAAATAATGTAGAATGTTTTCATTATACATTATTATCTGTTTCATTTTTCTTTCTTCACGCATAAACTTCTTTTTTATAAATCTACAAAATATAGTGCCGATGCAAGAGGTGCAGTAACAACTCACAGTTACAGTCGATAGTGTTAGTAGTTTACATGGAATGATTAAATCTTTTGTATTACATGACGCTACAGCAGGTATAAACGATACAGCTCGTAATAATAATATCAAAACCATTCACGTGTAACCATTAAAATTTGAAGCCGTTAACCGTAAACCTTTAGCGGCAATAACATGCCTCAGTCAGGATATAGTTTTATGTGCTATAACTGTTTAACACGATGTGCTAGCTTTTATAAGTCGTTTCGACATGAATAAATTTAATCGTTTTTGGTGACATTAATGAAAGGTTTTTTGTGTACCTTTTAAATTATATGTGTATCACCTTTCCATGTTCATCTTACGGTATTCATCAAATGTTAAGTATTAATTTATACCATAGTCAGTTAATTCCCACTGTTAAATGATAAATGATTTTATTTCTATAAGTAGGTTTGTACAAACACTTTTACAAGTCAATAACATATTTTTGAGCTTGATGAGGTCGGTGTTCCCTATCTGACTACTCTGAGTAGAAAGGCCGAAACAAACTCAGAAGTCACAGTCTCTTTTAAAGTCCATACATAATCTTGGTCACATTATATGAAGACCATGCAGGTAGCTGTCTGAAATGATCTTTGGAGCAAAGAACCACACAGATTGAGTGGACGTTAGGTGTTAAGCGTTGGTCTCCTCTCTGTGAGATGGCGTGACGTGAACCCAGCAAATGAATGATTTGTTGCACTCGCGTGTTGAAGGATCCGTACGATGAATAGGTTACCTACGAAAAACGTTTCATGCAAAGTAGATTTGAGGTCTCGTAGAGTTATGTTGTTTTTTTTTTTGTGGGTGGTTAATCATCAAATGACGTCTCCCGCTCTGGGTAGAAAAAGGAAGGGCGTATCAGACTTGTGCTGACTAAAACCAGTGTTCCTACAGTTGCCTATGCCAGGGCCTCGGTAACTCTTTCGAACAGTTCCGCGACCCTGGCAGGCATCGGTTCCAGTGGACCTCTTTAATGTGTGCTGACATCTCTTTGAGGCGCGCGTGGTCGCGTCGACCCGAGCTTGGTCCTAACCTGGCGGCGAGTGTGGAGTTAAGCTTAGCATTGCATTAGATCTAATACATTTTAAACCGTTAAAACGTTATGTAAGTCTTGGCAATCTACATCAAATGTTTCTAGTGGCATTTGATTTATTTCAGTTGAGTGCTCGATTTTATTGTGCCGATGATTTTTGTACTGATATAACATTTACCAGTTAAACTCATAACTTTTAATTGGGGCACAGTTAGGTGAAAAGGTAATTATTGCACGTCAGCAGTTACTTTATAGCCAACAATAAATATATTTTCCTAGTCAAGCTTTCATAACAAATGGATGTAGATATACCTACTATGTATGAGAAATATAGATTTGCATCTTCATTTAAAATTAAAAAAAAAAAACCCATAACCATACATGGGCACTTATGAAATGTCAGAAACTAGGTGCACTATTCCAATTGAGGTTGTAGGGGGGTGGGGGTGAAAGTTGCAAGTTCTTATATTTTTTTGTTATTGTTTCTATGCAAATCCTTGCTTACATACTGTTACGAGCTGGGGGGTTCGGGATAAATTAATTAAAACCAATATTGCCGAAACACACAAAAAAACTGTTTAATTAAATAAACACAAATAACGCAGTAACAAGAAACTTCAAAGGAATCACTTGTCTTGCTTGTACTGTAACGCTTGAATCGTATTCGATAGCATCCATAAATCGAACTGCCCGTCAGCTCGACAATCCGCTATTTATATCCCGAGCAAAACATTCGCGAACATTCGACACTATACCACAGTTCCAGGTAGCGGAGAAGCTTCCAGTCCTTACGAGAGCCAACTGTTTACTGTTTAATACCGCTATTCTACAATAGATGGCGGTGGCGTCTACGTACAATTGTTCGTGTAGTACTTGCTACTTGATAACAAATGGCGTTGGCTTTTCGTTTCTAGTAGTTTCGAACACTGCCCCATCCTTAGATGGAGTTAGCGTGATGTTTCTAGACTTTTCGATCTACGTAACACTGCCAACTCCTGAGATGGAGTTAGCGTGATGTTTCTGGATTTACGATCTACGTAACAATACTAAACTTCAGCTTTCTAAGACTGAAGTACCCTAGATGTTTTATTTTATATACAGATTTTCACTTCCCGTTTTTTTTTTTCAGGATGGGAAATCATCAAATGACTTCTCCCGCTCTGGGCGGAGCGGGAGGGCGTGTCAGACTTTTACTGACTAAAACCCACCCGTGTTCCATCAGCTGCCCATGTGCCAGGGTCACGGTATCTCTTTCGAACAATCACGCGACCCCGGCAGGCATCGGTCCTAGTAGACCCCTTTTTTTTTTTTTTTTTTTCTTTTTCAGGATGGGAAGTCATCAAATGACTTCTCCCGCTCTGGGCGGAGCGGGAGGGCGTGTCAGACTTTTACTGACTAAAACCCACCCGTGTTCCATCAGTTGCCCATTGTGCCAGGGTCACGGTATCTCTTTCGAACAATCACGCGACCCCGGCAGGCATCGGTCCTAGTAGACCCCTACACTGCTGCTGACATCTCTTTGAGGCGCGCGTGGAACACTGCGCGCCGTCGACCCGAGCTTGGTCCTTAACGGGCGGCAAGCTACCCACTGCTCGCCACCCGCAAGCTCGCGCCTACGGTGGCCGGGAGTCCGCTATTGACTCCCGACGCCCGGGGCGTCTCCTCCTGCGGCGGCTAGGGACGTGAGGGCGCAGAGACTGCCACTCCCTCACGCGCCCCGCCTCCTCCTTCGCGAGCATAACTGCTTCGCAGAAGGAGGTGACGGCTTCCCATTCCCTCTCGCTCCGTACCATGGCTCGCACCAGGGCCGGACGCGAGAGGTCGCCGCCGCCGATCGCCTCCACGAGGACACGGCGGTGCTCCGCCCAGGCAGGGCACACCTCCACCGTATGCTCCACCGTGTCCTCCAGACGATCCTCGCAATGGAAACACCCGGACGTATCCTCCCGCTTTATCCTGAACAGGAACCCACCGAAGCACCCATGCCCGGTGAGAACCTGCGTCAGGCGGAAGGTGAGGACGCCGTGACGCCTCTCTATCCACTCCTCAAAGAGGGGACTTACCGCCGCAATTGTGGCGTGCCCATCACTTCCCGTTAATGGGTGATAGTTACAAATTTCTTTTTTTTTAGTACACGTCCTAGTCTTCATACCAAATTTCAGTTTTCTAGGAATTAAGGACCTAGAGGTAACCTAGATTTGTGGTGTGGGTTCTGATGAGTGAATCAGTAAGTGACGAAGTCGACGAATTTTAGGTAGGTACCTATTAATAATAAATTCCAAAGTATAAATGCTAGAAAATGAACCTAAAGTTGTTTTAAGTCTGCTGACTATATTGTATTGTGAGGTTTTGTCTCTCTAGTATTATTATCCAAGCCGAAGCTATGAGTTAATAAAAATAGAACAAAACGCTTCGAGAAAAGGTATTTAGGGCTTTTATTGTTTTTAAGTTGTCTTGGCGGTTGTACTACCATGCCCCAGATCTCAAGAACAAACTTCACATTGAAGAATGAGTTAGGAAACTTGTTCCCCATACATTCCTATATATAGGGATCACCTTATTGGTGACGTTCTTCAGAAAACAAAACAAAATGATGTTCTGACGGAATTCCGGTGATGGTAGTCAATCTCAGAAGAGGTCATCTATGTGGGAGATGTTATAGTGCACAAGTATGAGTCCCTCACATCCTTACTAAAAACGGACGGCAATTCGGATAGAGATGGAGACGCCGAAGATTTACTGCTTAATGTGTTTTCTGAGGCATGGGTCTAACACAACGCAACTTCCAAAACTCCGAGCTGCTACTGAGAAACTTCTTATGGCAAAACTCAATAACTCTTTGATCTAAAATCGAACCCGAGACCGATTCAGCAGTCACACTTAAGACTAACGGATCAGTTTGTGTTTACATACATACATTCAATCACGCCTTTTTCCCATGGGGGTAGGCAGAAACCACGGAACGCCACCTGCTACGATCTCTACACACTTCTTTTGCATCGTTTAGGTTCATACAATTGGTCATACACACACGCCGGTTGCGAGTACTACGCACCTTTCCGAAGAATATCACCAATAAGGTCACTATATGTCCTCCTAGTTAGTATTTTTATAATAATAATATCTTAGGACAACCAACACAACGTTATCTGATCCCAAACTAGGCAGAGCCCGTACTATGGTAACCAGACAACTGATAAACATACTTATATATTTCTAAATACATACATATTATAGATAATTTACACCCAGACACAGAACAAATGATTGTGCTCATCACACAAAGATTTAAGAAGAATCGAATCCACGACCTCAATCTTAGCAGTCAGGGTCACTAACCACTAGACTAACAGGCTAGTCAAAGGTTTGATATAGTAAAGCAAATAATTATTGCTAGATTAAGTCTCAAAAGATATTCTGAGGCTCATTAAATTACCAACCATTTAAATAAGACCAATCAAAACTCATCTACCCTTAATAATAAAAGAACATGCGAGACATAGATGTCAATATTTATTGAATAAAATTACAACAGTTAAAATATGTGTTAATAACATAATTATCACATAGCCATCAGCTATGCATTATGTTCATCATATTAAATAACACTGCACAAAAATAATTACCGGGAAATGACTATCGGTACGGTTCAATAAATTGTGCTTGTAGACATGCAACAGTACAGAGGACGTGCAAACATTTCAAGTTTAGGTATAACATTTAAAACTTCTTTTTATGAAGGAACGTCAGAAAAAGGTGAAACTTTGGCCTTAA
Organism: Aporophyla lueneburgensis; assembly: GCA_932294355.1. Classification (NCBI taxonomy): domain Eukaryota; kingdom Metazoa; phylum Arthropoda; class Insecta; order Lepidoptera; family Noctuidae; genus Aporophyla; species Aporophyla lueneburgensis. Next base: position 20,911,447 of record OW028758.1, on the reverse strand, counting down.
ATGTCTCCATAACCAGCAACTTCCTAGGTGGTAATAACGAGTGACTTTCGGCTTCCTTAAGCGTCTTTTTAATCCATTATATATCATAACTAGCTTCTGGCAGCGGCTTCGCCCGCGTGGATGTCGAAATTTCACCATTTCAACCCTCCATTTCACCCGGTTAGGAATAGAATTTCAAAAAAAAACCTTTCTTAGCCGATACTTGCTTCTCACAAAGAACACACTCTCCAAATTTCATGTCTCTAGGACCAGCGATTTAGGCAGTGCGTTGATATATCAGTCAGTCAGTCAGTCACTCAAGACTTTGAATTTTATATATATACAGAAAAACGACCACTGCTGGACATAGGCCTCCCCAAAAATTCGCTGTGACTGTGACTGGTTCTGTACTTCTCGCGTCCAGCGTTTCATGCGGCATTTACCAGGTCACCGGTCCACCTTGTGGCCTCTTACGCGACGTCTTCTAGTACGCGGTCGCCACTTCAGCACCTGTCAACCCCATCGGCCATCTGTTCAGCACTGCTGCTTAAGTTTGGCAATTCTTCGCGATATGGTTACCTTGGTTCTCCTACGAATTCCTTCATTTCTGATACGACCGTGTAGGGAAACGCCAAGCTGAGGCCTTGCCATTGCCCTAAGGATTACTTTTATGACTTTTACCCGTTGTATATTATTTATATTTTTAGCCCAAACACCACCGAAATATTTAAAAAGAAATACAGAAAAAACGTTAAACTACTACGATAGAAGAAAAGATGAGACAAAACATTTTTTTTGCTATCCTTCATCATCTTAATTATTTGCTTTAATAACTGTCTTTGAGCTCCGGAATACCAGTACACATTCTGCTTTCAAAAAATATATACTTCTGGTGACGTTTAATTCTGAAAAATCCATTTTCGCCCCATGCACTGGACCAGCTATTAGCTGCTAACCAGTACTCGACACCATTCTCGACACCATATCCTATAACACGCACACTATGTGAACCTTTGTGTGCACCATGTGTGTGAACGTAAATTCCTGAATAGTAGCCATTACCATTGTCATGTTGGAAATCTTCGTAGATTTCCATTAATGCTTGAACAGGTCCGTTTAAATATATTTCCGCTTTTATCTGGTAGTCGTCATTAGGTAGCAAATAGACCTCCTGGGCGTAATGTTTGTCCAGTTCATAACTCTGAAAAGGTTTGACGCAATTTTCTTCGCATACCCTACGATTCAATGCCAATGGTTGATACGGTTTACACTGTCGAGTCACAAGGCCTTTTTTATTCCAAAACAAGAATCCTCTTTCTGGATTACCACCTTCACAAATAGTATTATTTTCATGTTCGCATTCTAAATCTTGTTCAGAGAGATACACCGGTTTATTTGTGTGAATGCAAGTTCTGTCTGAGGCGGTGTTAGCGACGCCGTGAGTCCAACATGATAAACAATGTATTTGATTGTAGATTTCGCCTATACTGTGGCAGAAAGGCCACTTTTCTCTTGAGTCAAAATTCCTAGGCAGAGGTCCCACTTCAGAAGGATCATGATATTTAACTTTCAAGCCATCATGGAACTTCCTGCGAGTTTCAGCATGAAAGTAAGTTTTATCAAAATTGAATACGATATTGGAATACTGTTTGATTTTCCACGAATGGTTCTGTTTGTTGAAGTGCTCGACGAAGTTTGATTGCGGCATTGTCAAATACTTCGTCTGCAATTGTTCGATCACTGCGCTTGCGGATAATTGCATCAGCGTCGTTATCACTATCACGCAAACCTTCATTGTCACTGTGTGTGATGACTTACTGATGGGTACATATGGAGAACCTTCACGTTATATATATGGCATCAGTAATGTTAATTATGTCAGTATGCCATATTTTAACAAAATTAATAAAATATAATGTGTTGATAGATAGAGTAACACGTGTATCTTTTTAAGTGTTTTAAATTAATTTAGGAATGCAACTGATAATATTATTAGCAGAATTTTTTCGTCTGCATCAGGAATTCTAAAATAGATAACATCTACTTCAGAGTTGCTGTTAGTTCGGCAACATAAATTATTTGACTATACTTAAGTTCCAGTACAAAAACTTTCACAAGTGGTTTCAATTCTGGAACGTATCTTCACTTACTATAAAACAAAGTTGCATTTCGTGTTTATACGCTTAGATTTTTTAAAGAATGCAACGGATTGTGATGCAGTTTTTATCAGTAGCCAGATTGATTCAAAGGAAAGGTTTATATGTGTAATACGCGGGTGAAGTCATTGGCCAAAGCTAGTATGTAAATAAAAAGTTAACACGAAATAGGCAAACCAGTTTTATTCTGTAGCCTTAATAGCTCTATAATGTAGATCTCATTATCTTGAGTTCATATTTCCATAAATAAACGTAAATCGGGAGTCGATAGCGGACTCCCGGCCAACGTAGGCGCGAGCTTGCGGGCGGCGGCGAGCAATGAGTAGCTCAACGCCCGGTAAGAACCAAGCTCTGGTCGACGGCGCGTATGTTCCACGCGCGCCTCAAAGAGATGTCAGCAGAACTGAAGGGGTCTGCCAGGACCGATGCCTGCCAGTGTCGCGAGATTATTCGAAAGAGACACCGTGACCCTGGCACATGGGCAACTGAAGGAACACGGGTGGGTTTTAGCCAGTAAAAGTCTGACACTCCCTCCCGCTCCGCCCAAGACCGGTATACGTCATTTGATGATTTCCCATCCAAAACAAAAAAAAAGCCCAATGACTGGATTTAAGTGCTTCGATAGCAATAGATTTACCGAGGGGCTTGTGAATAAGAAATAACAGCAGTCAATGGATCAGATTAAGTTACGTTTGCCGCAGTTGCTCTGTAGATGAGATCTTTACGTACCAAGAGCCGTTGCTCCCGGCTATCATTTTAGGACAATTGTCACGGGTCTTCTGAAAGTCTGATAAACAGAAATACCAAGGGGTAGTGTGGTATAGTGTTACCCAGTAACTGGGTTGTTGAGGTCAGATAGGAAGTCGCTCCACGTAAAATAACTTTTTTTTTTTGCTGAATCCGTTTAGTCTGGTGTCACAATCCAACGTAAAAGGCTAGGCAGATGATGTTGGCAACAGGTGTACCCTTCCTGTAACTAAAACATATCTGAATGAAGGTATAATAAAAAGGCCACAAAACTGTGGCATTATTTTGTCCCTTCTCTTCTACCATAGCCGTAATTTTTTCTCAAAGCATAGCTTTAACATTGAAAGGGATGCCTTTCTAATATCTAGCTTTTTTATGACAAACTAGCTTCTGCCCGCGGCTTCGCCCACGTGGATGTCGAATAATTCACCATTTCAACCCCCCATTTCACCCCCTTAGGAAAGGAAATTCAAAAAACCCTTTCTTAGTGGAGACCTACTCCTCACAAAGAACACACCCTCCAAATTTCATGTCTCTAGGACCAGCGGTTTAGGCTGTGCGTTGATATATCAGTCAGTCAGTCACTCAGGACTTTGAATTTTATATTTATAGAAAGATAAAAGGTTTGTCGTGCATTTACATCTCGTCTTCAGAGCAACTCCCATCTGGGGGGGCGAGCAGGGTCTACTGTGATAGGCTTGAGTCACAAATTTTTATCACAGTTTGGGAACAAAAACTCTGATAAAATAGGTACGTGATGCCTACCCCAGAAACCATGTTCGCCCGACTTACCTCCGCAATTAAACCAAATAATTTACGTAAGTATGAGTACGGATCAGCAGCAGTGTAGGGGTCTACTAGGACCGATGCCTGCCGGGGTCGCGTGATTGTTCGAAAGAGATACCGTGACCCTGGCACATGGGCAACTGATGGAACACGGGTGGGTTTTAGTCAGTAAAAGTCTGACACGCCCTCCCGCTCCGCCCAGAGCGGGAGAAGTCATTTTGATGATTTCCCATCCTGAAAAAAAAAAAAAAAAAAAAAAAAAAAAAAAAAAAAGTATGAGTACGGATTACGATTACGGATACAAAAAAGAAATTTATCTGATCTGAAATATAATATTCGACATCGAAGTTGAGTTGAAAGCGTTGAAAGCTTTTGCCAGCGGCTTCGCCCGCGTGGAGGTCATAAATTACTACCGAGAAAAGGAGGAAAATACTACCGAGATAAAAAGTATATAGCCTATGTTCTTTCTCAGGCTCTAAACTAACTGTGTACCAAATTTCATTTAAATCGGTTCAGGAGTTTTAGCAGGAAAGCGAGACGGACAGACAGACAGACAGAGTTACTTTTGCATTTATAATATTAGTGTGGATGTGAAAGCTTGTTAGGGCAGCAAGGGACGGACAGAATTGGAGTGACCTACGATTTATATAAGGACGTTGTGTACAAGCTAGTTGCGCGGAAGTCAGTGTAATGTGTAGTTCGCATGAGGCTGTGTATTACCGCAGTAGAAAAATTGACCTTACACCACAATTTATGTTCATTGAACCAACAATGCATATATAACAATGCCAAAATACCATCATGGAACTTAAAGATTCACGGAGAAGACTGCCATAATACAATAGTTCACACTGATACTCAATGTTCCTGCAATAACATCGACAGAGTGGATGAAATAAAATACTTAGGAATTCTTATAGACCAGCACCTTTCATTTAAACCACAGATTTTGGAACTTGTTAAAAGAGTTCGTAAGCAAATCTACATAATGAAAATGATTCGGGACAGTGCATCACTGGATGTAAAAAAACTGGTTTATATAGCTTTATGTCAATCGCTGATACAATATTGCATTGTTATCTGGGGAGGTGCGTCAAAAACTCATTTGATAATCCTCGAAAGAGCACAACGCGCCGTCCTCAAAACCCTGCTACATAAACCGTACCGTTTTCCTACAGAAGTCCTGTTCGCAGAAGTTTCCCTCTTGAGCGTAAGAAAATTGTACATACTGAACGTTGCAATTATGACCCATATTAAAACATCAAAAAGGAGTGATTTAAGTATATTACAGGCCAAACGCATATTCAGAGTTCCAACTCCACCAGTAAAATCTGCATATGCTCAAAGCTCATATATATAAATATGCTCAAATATTTCCTGCACGTACACGTCTATAACGCGGTAATCAAACAGTTCAATATGAGAAACTGCACTCGCAAAGAAATAAAAAAACAAGCTAACATCCTGGTTACTAAACTTGTCATATAACGAAGCAGAAAACATAATTACAGTGGTCAAATAATCTGTGTACATGAACGTTTATATCACTCTCACGTTTTCGTCTCACACACACATACTCACTATTAAACACACTCAAACTCACCATCACATGATACGCACTCACACTAATTTAATTAATAGCGTTTATTATTTTATTTTTATTTTTTTTTCCTAGTTTTATAATTTGATTATTTTCTTTTATTCTCACAATGTTTTTGTTTTGTTTAATTTTAATTTGTATCTTTAGCTTCTTAGTACATACTTTGCTTTTATATCGAAACAAGATTTTAAATTAAATGTTTAAATGGTAAACCGTCCAGATTGGTGCCCAAGATACAGGCTTGCCTAGTTTGGGGCCAATGTAAAACCTATGTAAATTTGTTTAGCAAAAAAAAAGTTTTAATTTAATTTAATTTAAAAAAAAAATAAGTTTGTAGTCGTAATCAAAATAAATAATAGTTTAAAAACTAAGAAAGCATGTTTTTCTAGTTTTTTAAACTATTTTTTATTTTCTCCATTTTAGGTCGGGTAGCTACAAACGCGGGTTTTTGGCCCTGGTGATCGTGGCCAAAATAATGGCACAAAATGAAATTATTGTATTATCATCAATCCTTGATAAGTGCGCAAAGTTTCAAATGAATAAAAATCATGGTGAAAATCAAGTTCAAAAATTCCGATACATAGATACATACCAAGCTAATAAAAGCATGTTTAAAAAATTCTAAGTCTTAGTAGATCAATAAAATAAAAAAATTACGGCCACATTTTTTTTTTTTAGAAATCTTATTCTTCTATAAGAATCAACAGCTACAGCACACAGCTACACAAGTGCTGACAGCTATCTGTCACTATGTGTCGCTATCTGTTACACGGTAACCTACTCACGAAGCACAAATTATTTTAAGAAAAAAAAATACGCGACGCATAAAACGTAACATTAAGGAAAGTAACACAAGTGACACGCCCTTCAGCTCCACCCAGAGTGGGAGACGTCATTTAATGATTTAACACGCAAAAAAGAATTATAGGGCCATGTTTTTAGTTTCTTTGAAGGATAAAATCAGAAATGAAATTATCCAGAAAAGAACTGGAGTTACCGACATAGCTCGCTCTTTTTGGTCTAACAAGCTGAAGTGGCAGTGGGCTGGCCATGTCTATCGAAGGACCGATGGCCGCTGGATCAGACGAGTCCTGGAGTGGAGACCGCGTATCGGCAAGCGTAGCGTGGGACGCGAAAATGGTGAGTTTTGTATTTTGAGCAATTGAGGAGTTTTATATAACCATACGCAAACGACAATACTATGAAACTGTCGACAAAGTCATTCGCTCGCAGAGACGCAGCGCTGATACGAATTATTCCGTTTTAGCCCATGCAGATCTAAAAAGATCTAGAGTAAACAGGTCTGAAATAAGACCTCAAACATCTCGTTTATAAAATGATAGTGCTAACGGCAAAAAACCACATGCCTTTGCCGCGTGTAAAATGTTACGACTAGTTTACTATCTCATAAATTCCTAAATATAAATAGCATTAATAAAACATTCTTCATAGATAATGTAAATACCTACCTTAACCATATTCCACCAATTCTAAGTATGTTCTTTAGATAACCACATATAATAAAAGCGCGTAGTAAATAGTTGAATGTAGCATTACTTTCGTAACTGACATAACACATACTGTACAAATACTGACCGCAGGTGATGAGTAGCACAAACGTTTAGAAGTAACAATGATGATATTACATGCAGTGGCTCTTGTAACGGTTGCGGGATTGGTGGCGGCAGACTTTGACCCAGAGTTACACGCCAAATACCTAACGATGCCAAAGTCATCCTTCATCGAGTATTTCAACGCACAGAACTACTCCTGGAGGATGGCTGAATACGACAATATTGACGAGAACTATATTGCTTGTGCACACGTGGATATGGAATCTCTGGCAAAATTACCACTCTTAACTCACGACCTTGAAGCAATTGATCTGCCTGTCAGTTTTGATGCTAGAGTTAATTGGCCTCAATGCGAAACTATTAAAGAAATCTACAATCAAGATCAATGCGGTTCGTGTTGGACCTTTGGAACTGCCACGACAGCATCGGATAGAACGTGCATTCATAAAAATATACATGTCCGTCTTTCTGAACAAGATTTTGAATGTTTACAAGAGGACGTATGTGGTGGAGGTAATTCATATGATGCATTTATTTATTGGAAAAACAAGGGACTTGTTACTCAAAAATGTAAACCGTATGACATAACAAAGCTCTTTAAAAATGAATGCAAGACCAAATGTGTAAATAATAACATAGATTATAAACGAGACAAACATTTCGCCGAAATGATATACCGAATATCGAATGAAAGTGATCAAATAAAAGCAGAACTAGTAAAAAATGGCCCTATTCAGGCCAGCCTGGTTGTTTTCTACGATTTACAGACTTATAAATCTGGGATTTACATACACCAAATGGCAGTAAAGTCAGGGCGACATAGTGTGCGAATAATTGGATACGGTGTTGAAAATGGAGTGGATTATTGGTTAGTAGCTAACAGCTGGGGAAGTGATTGGGGTGAACATGGATATTTTAAAATTAAAAGCTACCAAGAAGAAGTTGAATTTGAAAATGTTTTGGTGGCTGGTATACCAAAAAATTAATGTAAAACATTTCGTACAAATTAATTGTTGCGTTTATGTGTGAACTAACATAGTTTTAAGCAATTGTTTACTAACAAAATGGATCACGTTGTCTCAATTAATAAATAGATGATTATATTGAAACTTGTGTATATATTAACGTAGCGTTTTCGCAGTGCACTTTGTTGCTTATAAAATCGTGATCCATCAGTTACATATGTGTGTTATTATCGTCGATTATGGTGATGTTCTCAACAGAATTGTCTGTCTTCGATTTTTTTTTTCAATCTAAACATATATCACGTCCACTATCACCTATATGCCAATATATATAGTGCAAAGAGTGCTGACCACATTATTTTCCATTCTCACATCTAGCTCACTACTTTCAGTAAACGAGCGTTTGTCACGATGAAAACCTTCGCTCATCAAATAACAACCTTCCTCTTTGGCCAATGTCCACTCACCCCAGTTACTTTAATCTCTCCTCATAAGTCATTTATTTCATAACAAAATACTGTGTGTTGAAACATTTTGAGTATATCATAGATCAAATAATAATAAAAAATACCATTTTCACTGCATTCATATTTAGAATTCGTCACGTATTTAAAATATAACAATATCACCAGTAAAATATATATGTCGAAAATTAATTCAAAATTAATAACAAAAACATTAAATAATAACACAGCATTAAGATTGAAAATTCAAAAATTAATATAAAATATATATATATAAACAATAATAACACTGCATTACGATTGAACATTCAAAAATTAATATAAAAATTAATTATATAAACAATAATAACACTGCATTAAGATTGAAATTTCAAAAATTAATATTTAAATAAATTATATGAACGCAGTAAGTCATGCGGGGGACTGCGGCACCTGGCGCCACCAGCTTAGAGGCCTCAGAAAGGTGGAGATATCTGCACCTATTCTATGTTAAGCAGGGCACTACTGAGTCCCAGGTACGTGAGCACTTAATTACTCTCTGCGGTACTGATCTTTGCACGGTTGAAGCTCTAAAACCCCGTGGCAACTATGCATCTTTCAAGTTAGGGGTGCCCTCAAAACTAGCGGAACAAGTTATGGCAGCTCAAAACTGGGCAGAGGATATATGCGTGAAACCTTGGCGTCGCAACTTTCGTAGACGTAGCGATGATGCCCAGTAAACCGCTTGATGTACTGGCAGCTGCCGCTTCTACCAAACGCAACGTTCAACTACGTTTACTGTACCAGAATGTTCGCGGCCTCAAGACCAAGCTGCCTACTTGGAGATCAAATTTGCTGCTTTCTGAACATGACTTGATAGCCGTAACTGAAACAAATTTAGACGATTCTGTAGAGGACTCAGAAGTATCAAGCGGAGATTGGCAAACTCTACGCAGGGACCGCGTGACCCCGGGCGGTGGGGTACTGCTTGCTGCGCGCTCTGCTGCAGCCATGAAGAGGCGTTATGAGTTCGAAACGGACCGTGGTGAAGACTTATGGGCCACGGTTTCAATTTCTGGTCTTAATATATCGGTTTGTGTTGTCTACATGAAGCCAACTGCGACCGACAACGATTACCTGACCTGGTTTTGCAAAGTTGAGAGCATCATGTCCAAATTGAATGGAACTATATTGATTTTGGGTGACCTTAACTTAAAAAGTGCATCTGTAAATATTAATAATTATTACTGTTATTTCTTAAGCTTTTGTGATCTGTCAGAGATGAATGAAGTGATGAATATGCGTGGGAGTAAGTTAGATGTAGTGTTGGCCCGGGTTGGTACCGGAGTAACCTGTGACCATGTCGACGGAACTGAGCTGGTTCCAATCGATTTGTTTCACCCTCCGTTAGAAATTGTGGTAACAATTGCAGCGCTTAAGGATAATGAAATATTAGACCCCTGCAACATTGATCGAAGCCACGATTGGAACTTTGCTAAAGGAGACTATGCACTTCTTAGAGACAAAATTTGCTGTGCTCCATGGCTAGAAGTTCTTGACTGCAATGATGCACGCTCCGCTTCGGGTAAGTTTTACAAAATATTGTATAATTTATTTGACTCTTCTATTCCAAAAAAGAAGAGATTCAACACTGGTAATAGGCGGTATCCAGTCTGGTTTTCCACTGGGATGATTAAAGACGTCAAGCGTAAAAATAAACTCCATCATAAATGGATACTTTCACGATGTGATGTAATATATGCGGAGTTTAGTGCTCTGCGATCGAACCTAAAAGTAAGCACCCAAGAAGCCTATAGACTGTTCTGCAAGAATACTGAAAATAATCTACGTATGAATCCACGACAGTTCTGGCAGCATGTCTCTAGCCTCAGATCAAAGGGTGGTTTCGAACCATTTGTTGTACACAATGGAAAGACTACTTCTGGTGTTGAAGCGGCCGAGACATTCGCCCACTACTTTGATAGCGTCTTTCTGTCTGACACACCCAGCTTGGACCCATCACACCTAACTGTGAGTAATGAGAGAGAGAATATACCTCTGCCTTTTCTAACCCTACAGGATATAAATAAGGGCATAGCCAGACTCAAATCGTGTAGCTCCATTGGGCCTGATAATGTTCCTGCCTTTATACTTAAGGGCTGCCAAGATGTCTTGGCAGCTCCTCTCTGTCATATTTATAACTTGGCCCTCCAGTCCGGCGTATACCCTGTTCAGTGGAAAATCTCGCGAGTCATCCCCATCCCTAAAACGAGTGACAAAAAATCTGTAGAAGAGCACAGACCCATCGCTATCCTGCCTACCGTTGCCAAGACTTTTGAGCACATACTCCATGCACTTATCTACAAGAGGATTAATGTCCTACTTGCGGATGCCCAGCACGGTTTTCGACCAGGTCGCTCCGTTAACACAAACCTACTGATCCATACAGATTATGTATCTAGCGGTATAGACAGTGGTGGGCAGGTCGATGCCCTCTATTTTGACTTTCGGAAAGCGTTCGATAAAGTCGACAACGATATACTCCTGTCAAAGTTAGGGGCCATGGGATTCTCGTCCAGTTATCTTAACTTTTTCTCTGACTACCTACGGGATCGCAAACAATTCGTCAGACATGGCTACTTCGAATCCAAACCGTATTATACTCGCTCTGGCGTGAGTCAGGGATCCGTGTTGGGGCCGCTTTTATTCCTAATCATGATCAATGACCTTGTCAATAAGGTTAAGTTTGCAAAATGCCTGCTATATGCAGACGACCTTAAACTAGTCGCTCACATCAGAACGGACGAGGATTGCAAACTCCTGCAAAGAGACATTGACGCAATCTATGAGTGGAGCATCGAAAATAAGCTGTTCTTTAACACGGGTAAGTGCTACGTCATGACATTTGGTCGAGGATTACGACCAATCCATTTTGTCTACAGCTTAGGTGGCGAAGAAATAACTCGAGTCACGAACGTAAAGGACCTGGGAGTGACTTTCGACCGTTGTCTGACTTTCAGAGATCACATTTCCGCGCTTGCGAGAGAATCCTTCAGACGCTTAGGATTTGTGTTGCGAAATGCTCGTGATTTTCACAACCCACATTTGATTAAATTACTGTACACCACTCTAGTTCGCAGTAAACTGGAGACTAGTAGTTGTGTCTGGCATCCCTATACCGTGGCTCAAACACTTATGCTCGAGAAAGTGCAGAAAACTTTTCTGAGGTATTATTTTAAAAGAATTTTCAATTTCTACCCTTACATGTACCCCACTAACTATCTCCTAGGGACTTTGGGTTTCAACTCGTTGGAGGTAAGAAGAGGCCTTGATCAGCTCACGGTAGCTTGTAAGACCCTTAACGGTCGTGTCGACTGCCCTGAGCTCCATGGCCTTTTTTGTCGACTATTTGTGCCCGACAAATACATCGGCCACCGCCTAAGTCGCCGACACAATCTGTTCGCGCAACTGCCTTGCAGAACGGTCTCCAGAGCTGAATCGCCTGTATGTCGTACATTGAGGATGCTCAATGCCCTCCTGACGGTCAACCCTGAATGTGATGTGTTTGCGGACGAATGGAGTAGAATTATGTGCGTATGTCTGATGTTCTGTGAGAAACAGTATGCCAGGGTGTCCACTGTTCCATGTTAGTAAGTAGATTTTTAATTTTATAATTTTGTTTTCTTTATGTTTCTATGTTAATTAATGTAATTGGTATTGTACCGTGTTAATTAACTATAAATAAATAAATAAATAAATAAATCATTTACAAATCATTACATTGTGTTTGTCGTTTGTCGTCAATGAACTCATCGACACTGTAATAGCCTTTTTTCAATAAATATGTCTTCCATTTGTTTTTAAATAAGGTCATGCTGTTCATACTTTTAAATTATATTCTATTCCTCTTTTTAGTCCAGTCTAATTGTTTGTGAAATATACATACTTCCTATAGAAATTAAAATGGCAATTGGCAACGGTTGCGGGATTGGTTGCGGCTGACTTTGACCCAGAATTGCACGCTAAATACCTAACGATGCCAAAGTCATCCTTCATCGAGTATTTCAACGCACATAACTACTCCTGGAAGATGGCTGAGCACGACAATATCGAAGATAAGTATATCGCTTGGGCACATTTGGATATGGAATCTATAGAAGAATTACCAATCCAAACTCACGATCTTGAAACTATTGATCTGCCAGATAACTTTGACGCCAGAGATAAGTGGCCTCAATGTGAGACTATAAAAGAAATCTACGATCAAGGAGATTGTGGTTCGTGCTGGACCTTTGGGACTGCTACGACAGCATCTGATAGAACTTGCATTCATAAAGATATACATGTCCGTCTTTCTGAACAAGATTTAGAATGTCTGAAAAAGAATGTATGCAATGGCGGTTATTCATCGCATGCATTCAAATTTTTGGAGAGACGAAGGTCTTGTTAGTGTTGAACAGCCCCGGATCTAAGGGGGGGCAAACCGGGGCACTTGCCCCGGGCGGCAGTTTCATGGGGGTGCCAAATCCTTGAGACAAGAATTCGAAATATCGAACAAATAAAGCGTCTTTTCCTACAATCTCATAGGTTTTTATCAAGTAATCGAATCTTCACCTTTAATTAGGCGCGCGGGGTCGCCGCGACCCCAACGTGCCCAAGTGATCTTCAAGTTAGGTTATTTTTTTACCTATTAACGCTGTCAATCCGAATATTATAATATATAATAATAATAATAAAATAATATAATCGTTAATTTAATAACTAATTTAAATGTTTCTTATTTCATACCTATCAATTTGGGGTAAGTGCAGACCCCGCGCAACTAACAATATTAGTTTATTGCCGCGCTTAATTAAAGGTTAATATAATATGTTTGAAAAACAAACTTTTCTATTTCCATACGCCCAGTTATTTTATGAACACATACCGTACTAAGTGATTTATGAACGCATTTTAACAGATCAAGAAAATTTTTGAACGCGTGCATAGTGTCCGTGATCTTTCTGCCAGGGGAATTCCCGTCACATCTATACGAGCCGAGCCGGACAAATTCAAACAGTCGAACGTCAAGTGCCAAGACTGTTTGTTTATGTGGTTGATTGCGTTTGCGAGTAATCAGCGTCAATTTATTAGTGAAATCATTATGTTTCGTAGTGGAAATCAACAATTTGCAAGAATTACAGGTAAGAAATAATAACATATTAGAGGTATATTTTTACACGCTTTATATTACCTTCACTTGTATATTTGTTTGTTTGTAACCGACTCCTTATAGCGCGATTTTGACCCACTTTAAACGACCAGATTTCATTCAAACTTTGCACACCTGTCAAAGACCAATGACAATGCAATAATTTCATAAATTTGTGCCATTATCCTTGCCAGGGTTACCAGGACAGCAAAAAACTGTCTTCTAAAACTACGCTGACATACGTCACAAACTACGCTGATAGACGTCTCAAAATTCGAAACACCCTAAAAATAGAAAGTAAATAATAGTTTAAAAAACACGCTTCAATAGAAAACCAACCAAAAAGTAGAAAATAAGGGAAAAAAAGTGTGGGGTGCCTTTTTAAGGTATTTTTTTATTGATATCAGGCACCCCACGCTTTTTTCCCCTTGTTTTCTACTTTTTAGTTTGGTTGTCTATGGAAGCGTGTTTTTTAGTTTTTTTTTAAACTATTATTTATTTATGGGTGCTTTTGTAGGTACCTTTTTTTTTGTTTTCGAGGGGAAACCTTCAAAAGGCGCCCGGTCTTCGGGGATAAGACCGGGGAGTGTGGGATTTTTACCTCACTAAAACCACCCCGGTGGTCACCTTCTACACATGGAAGGGGTACCGTTACCTTGTAGGTACCTACCTACTTTATAAATATCGTCGTTGAAGCGTTTAACAAGAAAAAACTTTGGCCGATGCAAAATTAAACTTTTGTTTTCATCTATTTAGTTGCTTAAGTACAACATAACCAGAGGTCGGAATAGGCAGACTATATTTACCTCCACTTTATGACAAGACACAACATGGAGTTATTATAACCACAAAATGATCTGGATATCCCGGTAACTTTTAGTTCTATTTAATACGTATGTTTTAGATATGTATTTGAAACGTATTGTTGATCCTAAAACTATTGTATAACTACATCTTATATCCCGAAAGGTTTTTTTTTTTTCATTCCACGCTTGACCTCCGCAGCGAACGTGTTGTTCTCGCGCTCGCCGCTCCGCCACCCGCGCCCCCACCACTCCGCCGCTGTGAAAGTGTCAGTTCAGTGTTGTGTCTGCTGCGCAATGCTCCTTACGTAGTCGCTCCGGCTACCCAATTGGTGATCGTGAATTGTTTCAAAACTGTCTTTTTCAAGACAATTCACTGTTTCTTTTATTTGAAACCGTCTAAAACGTAGTGGCCCCTTCTGGGCAAATCCACAGTTTCGTGGTCCTCGGTGGAAACCTCACGGTGTCAACGAAACCGAGTGGGTGCTGACCCAATGCACCCGCCTATCCCCTTCAGGGCTAGGCGAAAGTTTGGACGGGTCCCAGATCGCTGGCCTTGGGGGCTTCCCTCGTCAGTCCTGGTGACAGTTTTCCTTCCACAGCCGCGTACTAGTGCCGCGGGTATTTCTATACCCCCCGCACTAGACTGGTCAGGGTATCTCTATACCCATCCGCACTGACCGGTTAGGGCTCAATCGCACAATAAGATTGGCGACGGCACACAAGCTTAGGGCTCACGCAGTAGGTCACACCTCCCTGTCTACACCCGACAGGGAGTGCTACTCACCCCCGGGCACACCCACCAGGGGATTAGGGCTGTTAGGTGATAGGCGCTCCGATGAGCGAGTAAGGTTCCCTCTCCCCAACCATGTTGGGCTCGAAGGTCGACGAGTGGAGCCAATCAGAGCGGGAAAATTTTTTCTCGCTCTGTGCGCTCTTCTTGGAGGACCCCGAGTTCAAGGGGCTTTTCAAAAAGCTCTCGAAGCGCGCCATGGCTGTCAAAGCGCAGACCATCGCCGCTGAGATTAGCTCGATTCCGGAGACTAGCGTCGCTACTTTTAGTGACGCACTAGAGTCTCCCCCGTGCCCAGCTCTCAGGTGTCCATTTCCATGGACACCGAAGAGGTCTCCTCTGGCGAGGAGGAAAACCGAGCAGCAGACTCGGTCTCCTCCCCCTCGTCAGATGGGGAACAATACACGCTCGTTTCCCACGGCAAGGGAAACAAGCGTAAGAAGACAAATTGTAGCGCCGCCCCAGCCGCTAAAATCGTAGCGGTCGAGGATTCATCCCCTCCCTCGCGTGCCCCCACCCCGCAGGCTACCGCCGCCGCCATCCCCACCCCGAAAGCGTCAACCTCCGTAAAGGTTGTCACTCCCCGCGCATTGCCCCCACCCCTCTGGTCAACAAAACCGCCAAAAAGATCCCTCCCCCGCCTCCTGTATTCATACAGGATAAGGCAAAGTGGACGGAGATCTCGAAGTGGTGTGTTGACCAGAGGGTAAATTTCACTAATGCCCGCTCAACCCAGCAGGGCATTAAAGTCCAGACCGCGACGTCACGAGACTTTCGTGACCTCACCAAACTCTTCAGTGCACGTAACGTGTCATATCACACTTACGCCCTGCCTGAGGAGCGTCAAATCAGGGTGGTGATCCGGAGGATGCCCTGTGAGATTTCCACCGAGGAAATCAAGGCCAACCTCGAGGCTCAAAACGTGCCCGTAGATGAGGTCCATAGAATGCACCGGGCCAGGCGTGGTCCGGCATTCGACATGGTCCTTGTAGTGTGCCCTCCCACCGAGGGTCACCACCCGATTTTCCGCATCAAGGCTATCTGTAACCTCACGGTCATCCGTGTTGAGAAGCCCCGCGAAACTGGCAACATTGGCCAATGCCATAGGTGCCAGCTTTACGCGCACTCTCAGCACCACTGTTTCGCGACCCCCAGGTGCGTCAAGTGCTTGGGGAATCACGGAAAAGCTGACTGTTCCCGTCCCAAGGACCGAGCCCTCTGCACAGAGCCACCCAGCTGTGTGCTCTGTGGAGAGGCCGGCCACCCCGCCAACTACCGGGGCTGCCCAAAGGCCCCGAAGTCCTCCTCCTCGAAACTGGCGAAGCGAAAAGAAATATAAAATAAACACTTTTTAACAAAAAATTAAATCGCCTGAAGATCCTTCTTACCACCTTCCTCCGGACACATGTTGGCCATGGCTGCCAATATTGTTTTGATCATGATGCCTGCTATGCACCGTTGGACTGCCGGCCCGACGATCGCTGCACGCGGCCGCTGATCACCACTCGTGCTCAGCCTTCCGGGACCGTCACGTTGCGACAAGCTACGCCGCATGTGCACTTCTTCCTCGAGCACACGAATGCGAGCTCTCTCTCGTTCCAGCTTGCATTCCACATCCGGCTTCAGCTGCGGTCATCGCAGGTCTCCTGCCGAGTGCGACTATGCCGGGACGAGGCTCTGTTCAGGCTCGATCGGCGTTATTCAGGCGTTGATAGTCGACACTGCAATGAGCTACCATCACGCGGCATTTTTCTGCAACTCACACACAAGGGCATCTATGCATTTATTCAAAAATAAAAACACTAACTCGAGAAAACAATGTATCAAAGCTATAGACGGCCAAAAATAAGAACATTTTCACCCTACCCAAGGTACATCAGTGCTATGCAAGATTGTATTAGCAGAGCTAACTATTGTATTTTACCCCTTAACATGAAAAATAAAATTGAAACCAGACAAGCGCGTGGGTTTGTGTCACTTCTGAATTGTTAGTTTAATACTAACGACCTGGATCGAATAAAGTAAAACTAGGCAAATAAACTCACACTGCACATTGCGGGAACATCACAACAGGAACAATAATACTCACTTTAAAAATTACTAACTCTAACTCGTTTATTTCTTAATAATCAATATTTATTCACTATCAACAGTACAATAAATTCGTTAAGCACACTTAAGGAGCACCAAAGGGTTATGTCCAAACTCGACAAGAACTGAAATCAGAATGCCAGTCCCCAATCCCGCCGATCATATCCCCATCCATAATATTTTAAACGTTTCTTTCTTTAACATTACTTCCGGTCAAGCACGTGTTCAAATATTGCTCGAAAAACAACTTTAAATCAAATTAAATACTGCCATTCTTAAATACCTAACACCCATAATATTTTATACGTTATTTTCTATTACTTCCGGTCAAGTACGTGTTCAAATATTACCACAAAAACATCTTTTAAATCAAATTAAATACTGAAATCTTAAAAACTTAACAATTAGTTAAATTAGCGGGTCTGCTATCTGGCAGAAATTTGATGCGCCGAATTTTATTTGGCATAACACACTTGGCATAATCTTCTTTAAACGAATATTTGTAAGGCATAAAAATGTTTAGCATAATCATTATTTGGCCGAATGTTTATATGTCCGACTTTACGCTGGCATACTTTTAAGATGGCAGAATTTTATTAAGCATAATTACCTTTGGCAGACTTAAAACTTCGCATAATTTCGTTTAGCATAACATTTATTTAGAGCGACCATTATTTGGCACAATTTCACTTGGCATACTATGCAGATGGCAGAATTTCATTTAGAATCATTTTGTTAGGCATAGTGTAATTTCTATAAAACTGAATTTTAACCTTAAATTAAAATTAAAATAGTGTTTCAAAAGGGAACCGATTACTTTTCCGAATTTTTTTTTGTTCGAATTTCATTTTACTTAAAACTATTGGCCGACGTCTTTTTTGCAATATGCATCATTTGACATATTTTTAAATCATCGAAGTATCATGTGTCATAGGTATTATTTTACCGAATTATGTTTCGCCGATTAACGAAATAACTTTTTGCTATTGGCCGAAACCTCTTTTGAACTTTTTCATTTGCCAAATGATTTGTTTGCCATATTTTCACCACAGTGAAACAAAATTTTAGGGAATATTATTTGGTCACAAATGGGTTCCCTCTATCTGGCAGAAACTTGATGCTCCGAATTTTATTTGGCATAACACACTTGGCATAATCTTATTTAAATGAATATTTGTAAAGCATAAAAAATGTGAAGCATAATCATTGTTAGGCCGAATGTTTATATGCTCGACTTTACGCCGGCATACTTTTAAGATGGCAGAATTTTATTTCGCATAATTACCTTTGGCAGACTTAAAATTCCGCATAATTTCGTTTAGCATAACATTTATTTAGAGCAATGATTATTTGGCATAATTTTACTTGGCATACTATGAAGATGGCAGAATTTCATTTAGAATAATTTTGTTAGGCATATTTTCATTTCTATTAAATTGCATTTTAACCTTAAATAAAATGAAATAGTGTCTCAAAAAGTCAGTATATGTTGTGCTTCAAAAAATATTGACAGAAACGAATCGCTGCAGAACCGACTCCACGTAGTCTTGTCTGCCCTACCCTTAGAGTGTAATTTAAGCCCGCGTGGGACCGCCGGAGCCCCGCAGTGCCGGAGCCGTGACAGAAACCATGCATGCTGCATGTTGCATGCTCGCCTGCATGCTGTATGCTTGCTTGCCTGCTGCTTGCTTGCTTGCTGCATGCTTGCTTGCATGCTGCATGCTTGGTTGTTTGCATGCTGTATGCTTGCTTGCATGCTGCATGCTTGTTTGCATGCTGCATGCTTGTTCACATGCTGCATATTCGCATGCTTCTGATAAGGAAATATAAACCACATATGTTGACAATCAAATGTTTTATTGAATATTCCTAAATGCAGAATGTGTGACTGTGTGTTTCAATTATTATGGATATGAAATGTATGCCAAATGATGATTCTAAGTTTAAAGTTTCTGAGATATGATAGTTCTGCCTTTTAATAACTATCGATATGAAATTATGCCAAGAGACGATTCTGACTGCGAACTTTCTGCGATATGATGGTTCTACTTTTTAATTATTATGGAATAAAATTTATGCCTGAAGATGATTCTGACTTATAAAATTATGCGTTGTGAATGTATGATAAATGAGTGTATGCCAAACGATTATCTGCGAAATGAAGTTTATGCCATCCGTTGTTATGCAAAATAATATTATGACGAAAAAAATTCTGCCATAAAGGGTGGACCCTTGTCGGGTTCCCTCTATCTGGCAGAAACTTGATGCTCCGAATTTTATTTGGCATAACACACTTGGCATAATCTTCTTTGAACGAATATTAGTAAGGCATAAAAAAAGTTTAGCATAATCATTGTTTGGCCGAATGTTTATATGTCTGACTTTACGCTGGCATACTTTTAAGATGGCAGAATTTTACTAAGCATAATTACCATTGGCAGACTTAAAATTCCACAGAATTTCGTTTCGCATAACATTTATTTAGAGCGACCATTATTTGGCACAATTTCACTTGGCATACTATGAAGATGGCAGAATTTCATTTAGAATAATTTTGTTAGGCATACTGTAATTTCTATACAACTGAATCTTAACCTTAAATTAAAATAGTGTCTCAAAAAGTCAATATATGTTGTGCTACAAAAGTTATTGACAGAAACGAATCGCTGCAGAACCGACTCCACGTAGTTTTGTCTGCCCTACCCCTAGAGTGTAATTTAAGCCAGCGTAGGCGCGGAGGGGCAAGGCGGCCCGCGAGCTGAGGAGCAGGTGATTTTGTGGTGGTGAGCGTAAAATCATCTGCGACGATGAGCTCGCGTGGGACCGCCAGAGCCACGCAGTGCCGGAGCCGTGACAGAAAGCATGCATGCTGAATGTTGCATGCTCGCCTGCATGCTGTGAGCTTGCTTGCATGCTGCATGCTTGCCTGCATGCTGCATGCTTGCTTGCATGCTGCATGCTTGCTCACATGTTGCATGCATGGTGTATGCTTGTTTGCATATCTGCATGCAGCGTGATTCTTCTGTAATGCAATAGATGAGTGTTTCAATTATTATGGATATGAAATGTATGCCAAAAGATGATTCTAACTGTAAAATTTCTGAGATATGATAGTTCTGCCTTTTAATGAGTATCGATATGAAATTATGCCAAGAGACGATTCTGACTGCGAACTTTCTGCGATATGATGGTTCTCCCTTTTGATCATTATGGATATAAAATTTATGCCTAAAGATGATTCTGACTTATAAAACTATGCGTTGTGAATGTTTGATAAATGAGTGTATGCCAAACTATTTTCTGCGAAATGAAGTTTATGCTATCCGCTGTTATGCAAAATAATATTATGACGAAAAAAATTCTGCCATAAAGGGTGGACCCCTCAAAATTCAGTTTTATTTTTATCAATAAGGTTGTGCTAATTTAGGGTGGGACCGCCGGAGCCTCGCAGTGCCGGAGCCGTGACAGAAAGCATGCATGCTGCATGTTGCATGCTCGCCTGCATGCTGTGAGCTTGCTTGCATACTGCAAGTTGCATGCTCGCCTGCATGCTGTGTGCTTGATTGCATACTGCATGTTGCATGCTCGCCTGCATGCTGTGTGCTTGCTTGCATGCTGCATGCTTGCTTGCATGCTACATGCTTGCTTGCATGCTGCATGCATGGTGTATGCTTTTTGCATGTCTGAATGCAGCGTGCTAACTATGATTTTTCTGTAATGTAATATTGAGTGTTTCAATTATTATGGATATGAAATGTATGCCAAAAGATGATTCTAACTGTAAAGTTTCTGAGATATGATAGTTCTGCCTTTTAATGAGTATCGATTTGAAATTATGCCATCAGACGATTCTGACTGCGAACTTTCTGCGATATGATGATTCTCCCTTTTGATTATTATGTATATAAAATTTATGCCTAAAGATGATTCAGACTTATAAAATTATGCGTTGTGAATGTATGATAAATAAGTGTATGCCAAACGATTTTCTACGAAATGAAGTTTATTCTATCCGCTGTTATGCAAAATAATATTATGACGAAAAAAATTCTGCCATAAAGGGTGGACCCGTTTTTAAGAAATTCAGTATTTAATTTGATTTAAAAGTTGTTTTTCGGGCAACATTTGAACACGTGCTTGACCGGAAGTAATGTTAAAGAAAGAAACGTTTAAAATATTATGGATGAGGAGATGATCGGCGGGATTGGGGACTGGCATTCTGATTTCAGTTCTTGCCGAGTTTGGACATAACCCTTTAGTGCTTCTTAAGTGTGCTTAACGAATTTATTGTACTGTGGATAGTGAATAAATATTGATTATTAAGAAATAAACGAGTTAGTAATTTTTAAAGTGAGTATTATTGTTCCTGTTGTGATGTTCCCGCAATGTGTGTGTGAGTTTATTTGCCTAGTTTTACTTTATTCGATCCAGGTCGTTAGTGTTAAAGTTAATCTAACATAATCATGAGCATTTGAAAATATAAAACGCCTACCTACAATGCTCCTCGTGTAAAAACATTTTTTAATAGTTTATTATCAGTTTAATGACTCAATAAAAATTGCATTCTAAAATAAAAACATTCTTCATAAAGATATTGAATACCGAAACCAAATATGCCACCTAATAAAAGCATTTATCTTAGATAAGAACAAAATATTAAAAGTTATCAGTACTTTAAATAATTATATTTTATTTATAACATAAACAGTAATATTTATTGTTTCACATTAACTTGCCGACATACCTGACATAACACATTTCATTTATATACTGAAGACAGTCGATGGACACCACAGACGATTACAAGCGACAACGATGATGTTACACGCCGTGGCACTTGTGATGCTCGCGGGCTTGGTTGCGGCTGACTTTGACCCAGAGTTGCACGCCAAATACTTAACGATGACTAAGTCATCCTTCATCGAGTATTTCAACGCACAGGGCTTTTCTTGGAAGATGGCTGAATACGACAATATCCAAAAGAAGTATACCGCTTGTGCACATCTTGACAAGGAAGCTATAGAAAATTTACCGCTCCAAACTCACGATCTTGAAGCAATTGATCTGCCGGAGAACTTTGACGCCAGGGATAAGTGGCCTCATTGTGAGACTATAAAAGAAATCTATGATCAAGGAACTTGTGGTTCCTGCTGGACCTTTGGAACCGCCACGACAGCATCTGATAGAACTTGCATTCACAAAGATATACATGTCCGTCTTTCTGAACAAGATTTAGAATGTTTGCAAACAGAAGTATGTGAAGGAGGTTATCCAGACCAAGCATTCGAATTTTGGAAAAACAAAGGTCTTGTTACTCAACATTGTAAGCCGTACGACATCAGCGAGCTCTTAAAAAATAAATGCGAGACTAAATGTGTAAATAATGATTTAAATTACAAAGAAGACAAACACTTTGCTGAAAAGATTTACACATTATCGAATAACAGTGATCAAATAAAGGCAGAGTTAGTTAAAAACGGTCCGATCCAGGCAGGATATATTGTTTTCCAAGATTTTATGGAGTATAAAACTGGAGTTTATATTCATACACATGGAGCTGAAGTAGGCGGTCATAGTGTCCGAATTGTTGGTTACGGTGTCGAAGATGGAATTGACTATTGGTTAGTGGCCAACAGCTGGGGTAAATCTTGGGGTGAAAAAGGATTGTTCAAAGTCAAAAGTTTCCAAAAAGAAATTGAGTTTGAAAACTACTTAGTAACTGGTATTCCAAAGAATTAATTAATGTTCTTTTTGTATTAACTTGTGTCTTACCTTTATAGTTAACGTTCTTCCAACATATATTACTTTCTATAAACTATTTGTATTTTTCATTGTGTATCGATAGTAACTAAACTGAAAACCATTTAATATTTAGAAACAAACATTTCGCATAAAAATGCCAAATAAAAATATATATTTATTTAAATAAATTTATCAGTTATTTCATTTTATTTTCTAAGCTATTAAGTACGAATTTTGTTTATACATCATCTGGCTAGCCTTTTCCCAACTATGATGAGGTTGGTTTTCAGTCTAACCCAGTGATGGGCAAAGTACGGCCCGCGGGCCAACTCCGGCCCGCGCACGTATTTAATCCGGCCCGCCAAGGGTCCATCGACATGGATAGTACAGTACATAGCCCGCTATAATTACGAATCAAAAACAATTCCATATGTCTCACACTCCTACCATGTCAGGGCCTTCGAATAAAAGTTAATTTAATTATTATTTAAGGTAAATGCTAATTTGTAACATTTGTGTGTGTACTGCAATGTTTTTAATATATTATGATTAAAAGCTTTAACACAAAATGCATTTTTCTACAATTCTGGCCCTCCTCTAGATTTTTTTTAAACTTTATGGCCCCCCATACAAAAATTTTACCCACCACTGGTCTAACCGGATGCAGATTCAATCTTATCTCCACAACCCAGTTCCTGGGTAATACGATACCCCTTGTTAATACTGGTTATTATACGATTACTTCAGTCTTGTTTATACGATTTCGTACTGCTAGTAGTTGTCCACGACTTAGGCTACGACCCAGGATGAAAAATAGCCTGTCCTGAATTAGGTCATGGCCAATTGGTGTGCCAAATATCATCAAAATCGCGATGCGCTTTCATGCTAAACTGGCTGTACGGATTTGGATAAAGTTTAACAAGATGACACGAAAACCGTAAAATCAATTCAATCTATAATGTGGATCATAGGTAGGTGCATAACACAGGTCTTAAATAATGAAGTTGACATCAGCTACGTCTTTAATTTTAATGAAACGTCTTTAATTCTAACTGTTTAAAGTCGCTTTTCAAATAAACCAGTTTTTTTTTTGTTTTTTGGATGGGAAATCATCAAATGACTTCTCCCGCTCTGGGCGGAGTGGGAGGGCATGTCAGACTTTTACTGACTAAAACCCACCCGTGTTCCATCAGTTGCCCTTGTGCCAGGGTCACGGTATCTCTTTCGAACAATCACGCGACCCCGGCAGGCATCGGTCCTAGCAGACCTCTTCAGCGCTGCTGACATCTCTTTGAGGCGCGCGTGGAACACTACGCGCCATCGACCCGAGCTTGGTCCTTACCGGGCGGCGACCTACCCATTGCTCGCCGCCCGCAAGCTCGCGCCTACGGTGGCAGGCACTTTTGAGTTGTCAAGTTGCAGGGAGTCAGAAAAATTAAGCTAGTTGCCCATTCCAAAGCGTAGGTACTTACCTATGGAGAAATATAGGCAGGAAACTCCATGGAGACTCCGTGGCCGCGTCTTTCTTTAGTACTACGCTACGGATTTAGAGGCCCTTTTCACCATTATATAGAGAATATAACCTAAAAATTTATGTGCATACTAGCTGTGCCCGCGATTTCGTTCGCGTGCTTGTCGCTATTCCATTACTCTTTGGGGTTGGCACTTACTTCGTTCATTCAAACAATGACACAACATTTGAAAAGTATGTCTAAAAATAATACTATATATTCTTATGTACACTTACACACCCCACACACACATATCACACATACTCAAGTCACTTGTAACATACACAAACCAGTTTAAATTTGTCTTTTTAATTTTCTAATTTACCATGTTGAATTTATATATAAAAATAGTAAATACCGGTTTTTTTTTTTTTTTTTTGTATGTACACACAGCTTCATAATATGGTTTCCCCCCCAAAAGGCATGTGCGTTCAAATCCGTGATAAGCCCAAGTTACTTTTTGTATTTTGCAAAAACATTAAATTATAGTTAATGTATTGTTTTTGTTAATAAATAAGTTTAAGTAAGCATTTCTTTTTCAACCGACGAAAAAAACGGAGGAGGTTCTCAATTCGACGCGTATATTTTTTTTTTTTTTTTATGTATTATCACGCATAACTTTTTACATAGTGGTCCGATTGTGACAATTCTTCTTCTATTGGAAAGGGTATACTCCCAAGGTGGTCCCATATAAATTTAGAAAACAAAATCGAACCCTAAGGGTTGGAAAACAGGGGATGATTGATTGTTCACTCACTGATTGTAACGTATAAACACGCATAACTTGTTACATAGTGGTCCGATTGTGACAATTCTTCATCTATTGGAAAGGGTTTACTCCCAAGGTGGTCTCATATAAATTTGGAAAACAAAATCGAACCCTAAGGGTTGGAAAACAGGGGATGATTGATTGTTCACTCACTGTCACTCACAACTTTTTACATAGTGGTCCGATTGTGACTATTCTTCTTCTATTGGAAAGGGTATACTCCCAAGGTGGTCCCATATAAATTTGGAAAACAAAATCGAACCCTAAGGGTTGGAAAACAGGGGATGATTGATTGTTCAGTCACTGATTGTAACGTATAAACACGCATAACTTTGTACAGAGTAGTCCGATTTTGATAATTATTTTATTGTTGGATAGGGTATACCTTGCCAAGTATTATTAGTACATTAAAGCCACAAAAAATCATAAAATAAAAACTTTTTAACAAAAAATTAAACCGCCGAAAAACTGAAAAGCATAAAATAATAAACCTTAAAATTTTGAGTCGGCGCTGAAAAATCAATGAACAAGGAACACTCAAAGCGCCGACTCATAATTTTAAGGTTTATTATTTTATGCTTTTCAGTTTTTCGGCGGTTTAATTTTTTGTTAAAAAGTTTTTTTTAAGTTCGTTTTAATATTGTTATTTTCCAATAAAACGTTAATACTTTTATTATTACGTATAAGGACAAGCAAAAATGCGGTTAATATTAACAAGAACTAAATCATCGTCTTAATAGACTGGAGGTCTCAAGACTGTATGTCGTGTATAAGATTGGAGACTCAAATCTCAAGCACAAAAATGCTTTTTATGTTATGGGTTTTTTCATTTTTTATTTAACATTATTTTTATTTTTATTTAGTCATATTTATAAAGAATTTCAAGTTCAAGAAAAATTAAATACTTAGATCATAATTTGATAAAACTTTAATTACTCAACAAAACATTGGTATTATTTTACTAAAAGATTTATATTTCACAATTTGATTTGATAATTTACAGCTACAATAATATTTTAAATATTTTGCCAAGTGAGTCCTAAGTCCCTAGACAAGTGGCATCCGCGCATTAACGCAAACGATAAAATAGGAAGCACTAGAAATATTTAAGATTGTCATATCTATATGCTAACGAAATTTCAATTGATCTATCCTGTCGTCTCTGCATACAAATTTGACATTAGATAGGTTGACGAACGACAGCAAAAGAGCCAAGCTTTGAAGCGTCTACAACTTGTCTAGGACCTAAAACTTAGTTTAGCAGGATCATAATCATGAGCATAATAAGTGAATAAACATGTTATCTATAGATAAATCAATTAACATCTCTTATTAAGTCATGATATCAAATTAGAATATTTAATTTTCAAGTAAAATAGTGGGATCAAATGAGTTTAATGTCGTCTTTGTTATAATATTTAGTTAATAATATGTTTTCATTACAGATAAAATTTTATGAAATTTAAATTAATCTTGCACTTCACTTCACTTGAATCCCATTTTAAAACCATTTGACCCCACATATTTTCTATTGGATTTGCTGTGGGGTTCAGCAGCCCATGCAGATTCAGTTTTCATATTATAAAAGACTATAGACAATGTACCTAGTATTTGTCGACAGACCTACACTGTTCTTCCATACCTATAAACACTGTAATTTGAAACCATTGTAAAAGCCACTTATTTTTAAAAGAGTAACCGTGGAGTTTCTCGCCGGCTCTTCTCCATAGGAATCAACAATTTGGAACCGTGCACCTAGCTCCTATGTTTCATAAGTGCCCATGTAAGTTTATGTGAAATAAAAATATTTTGATTTTATTTGATTTGACGTTCAACTGTTATCATTGTGTTGGTACATGATTCTGATACTCTTCCCGACTCGTGTAGGTACGTCGACCCCTAAACGTGCCTACGCTGCTACCGTCGCCACGCACAAACCTGTGTCTCAAACCAGGAAGGGGGATGAGAAGAGATGCAATGGACCTGATAACAGGGGTTCGAAGCAGTTAGGCCCGGCTTCAGGCACGTGTGACAAGGATGGCTTCGTGAAGATGGAGAGGAAGAAGAGGAGGAAGCCTCCTAGTCGGAACCAGTGCGGAACCGCGCTTGCAGGACCCAACATGCTGCTGCGTCCAGCTACACCGACGACGCAGCTCTATGTGTCCCGTCTACACTACACCACGAAGGTTGAGGAGATCGTGGAGTATGTACGACTGAAAACCAACTGGACTTTGAGGGTCGAGAAGTTGGAATCGCGCCACAACACGAACTTCAAGTCATTCGTGGTGCGAGTTCCAGTTTTTGAAATCGAGACCTTCCTCAAGGCAGAGTTTTGGCCGAAAGGTGTCATGTATCGACGTTTCCGCGGAAGGCTACGTGACACCACGCAACGCAACACGACGCCGTCACTTCGTGTACAATAGTTTTTACATTGTTTTTTATTTGTGTGTATGTTAGTCTGTAAGGTATTTATGTTATGGGTCTTTGTAGCCCAAAATAAATTGATTTGATTTGATTTGATTTGATTAAGCTATTAAACATATTCTGTTTTTTTTTCGCGGCGAACAATTTCTATATTTATTACGGTGGTCTAGACTCCTGTACCAAATTGATGGTTACAGTTTGCGCATATTTGTCCACACCATATATAATAAAAACTATGTATTATTATACAAGTGACCATAAACAATACATGTATATGGAAATATCTAGAATTTGCACAAACATTAGACGTGAGAAGAAATACATATACGAAGCAAGAGTTATCAGACATGGTGAACCCCAGGGTGGAGTTCTTAGCTCACTTTTATTCTTGCTATACATAAATGACCTACCATACCACATTGAACACCCAATGGTGATATTCGCGGACGATAACACCGCACTTATTAAATGTACAGACATAGGTAATTACGAACAGGACATAAATAATACGCTTAAAGACATAATAAATTGGCTTAACGAAAATAATTTAGTAATTAACCTGAAAAAAACGAACATAATGCATTTTTTTTCAACGCACGTCAGTACCTAATGTAATAATCATCATCATCATCATTTCAGCCGAAAGAAGTCCACTGCTGGACATAAGCCTCTCCCAATTTGGGAGGGTTTGCCATAATCGCCACGTTTGGCAGGCGGGTTGGCGATCGCAGTATGGTGGTAAAATGCAAAGAGAACGCTGCTGCCGATTCTCTAGTAAGTTAGTCGCCTGTCGACACACACAGGATGAAATGGGATGGTGCTATTCTTTACGTCCGGCACCACACGGTACCGTAATAATAGAATATAATAGAATAGGGTAATGTAATCTATACTTATAATAAAACTGTAGAGAAGTCAATTCTGTACATTGAATATACATTAAAAATTAATATTGGAGGATGAATGGTGATCGATACTGATGCGAAAAACGCAATCAGTAAATTTTTTGTCTGTCTGTCTGTCTGTATGTGCACGCATGGGTCAAAAACTACTTTAGGGATTTTAACCAAACTTGGTACGATTGTAGTCCATACTCCTGGGCAGGTTATAGGCTATATAACATAACGCTAAGACACATAGGAGCTGAGCAGTGACGATAAATTTGAAGCAAGTCGGATGAAAATGCGCTTTCGAGCTTTTATCCTCGCATACGTTGATCATACACCAAAAGTATGTATTCCAAAGATGATGGTCTTCAAAAAATCTACAAAAAAGTCCTTAATAGTATATATTTATCTTTTATAAATTAGCCACAATAACGTATTTAATCGTTAGGCATTTCTTCAAAGTGTATTAAATCTATACATATAATAAGTCTGTAGACGAGGAGTATATTTTAGTTTTCGTTTCAACGCAATCGCTTCGCTCTATCAAAAGTTATATTAATTTATTTATTTTCACTATTACGTAATGTAACAACACGTAGCGACATCTACTGACCCAAAATGATACTAACGTAAAATCAAGTAGGTTTGGGAGATTAAATTATTGTTTTGACCTAAATGTTTTTGCACACTTCACGTTATTCACATCTTTTACAAATAAGGAGTAATCGTTTCGTCTATTTGCAATGATTTCGGGGGTTGTTTAGCCAATGTATTGCGGATATGTATTCAAAAATAGAAACGGAACGTTTAGTTTACATGCGCACTTTTCAACGTCGTTTACGCGCTGAAGAATACGAGCATTTGTGGGACGCGATGCAAACAGATAATAACGATGAAAACTTGGGGCGATTGGTTAACTTGAGATCCAGTTTTACAGGCGGTCCGCGGTACATGCACGAAAAAACACAAGATGCTGTTTGGTACGTCCATAAATACGGCCGCTCGGACCTTTTCATAACGTTCACAATTTGTCAGGAACTTCTCTTGGGACAAGCGTCATATGATACGCATGACATAATTTTTGCAAGGGTTTTTCATTTGAAGCTCAAAGTAATGATTAATATCCTTACCAAAGAGAAACTATTCGGCCCAGCTCTTTGTTTTATGTACAGCGTCGAGTGGCTAAAGCGTGGGTTATCTCACGCGCACATCCTCCTATGGTTGGAAAACAAAATTCGTCCTGACGCTGTTGACAATGTCATAAGCGCTGAATTTCCAGACCAAAATGAAGATCCAAATTTGCATGCCATCATTAAGACGCACAACGAGTATATTTTCAATCTGAAAATGTCACAATCCGAGACAAACCACCTTAATGGCATTGTTTCACCTCTGCCAAACAGATAATTACGCCAAAAATATTTTATATAACGAAGTTCCATCTTATTACATGTACAAGCAGCAAGGTGTTTTTAACCGTAAAAGACGTGGCACTGCTGTGGAAGGTGAGTCAGGCGTTTTCAAGGAACACGTGATTGGACGATTGTACACTGTGCACCCAAATAATCCAGAGTTTAATTATTTACGCCTCCTTCTGCACATAGTGCGGGGGCCGTAAACCAGATAATATTGAATATCCCACAAAGGTACCAGGCTGCTTGCCACGCACATCATTTATTAGATGGAGATGAACATAGGGATGATGCTTTAGCCGAGGCATGCGTCAGCAATAGTCCTTATCGGTTGCGTCATTTGTTTGCCATTTTACTGATCTTTTGTGGATAAGCGGATGCTGGGCAGTTGTGGCAAAAATACCAAGATAAGTATGCTAAAGATTTTTTGAGGCATCAACGGCAAAACAGTTTAGAAATATCAGACCGAGTCCGTGAAATCTGTAATAATAGATCGTTATTGGCTATTCAAGACATAGTTATAAGTATAGGAGGAAACCCGCTTACTCAATACGGCTTGCCTTCACCGACAGCCGATGGGAAACGTATAAACAGGGAGTACGCTTCGGCGATTAGTTACGATCCCGTAGAATTGGTAGAAACTCTGCGAACTGGTTGCTCAAATTTGACACCGGAACTGCGTCAAATATTTGATTACTTTGCGAGAAATCTTGCTTTTAAACGCGCCCGGTGGAACGGGCAAAGCTTTCTTATCAAAGTTATTATGGCTCGAATAAGGAGCCAAAATAAAATTGCTCTTGCTGTCGCCTCCTCAGCCACATTGTTGCCCGGAGGAAAAACCACACACATAATGTTTAAAATCCCCATTGACTTGGAACGAACAGAAAGCCTGGTTTGCAATGCGTCACGCAATTACGATAAAGCTAGAGTTTTACGCGATGTGTCACAATCATTTGGGACGAGTGCACGATGGCAAACCGCTTGGCTATAGAAGCAGTTGACTGAGCTTTGCGGGACGTAAAACAAAATGACTGGCCTATGGGAGGCATTATGCTACTTTCCGGCGGTGATTTTAGGCAGACACTACCGATTGTACCCCGAGGATCAAGAGCCGATGACATTAACGCCTTTCTGAAGAGTTCAATTCTATGGCACAATGTCGTATCAACTCATTTAATTTTAAATATGCGAGCACATCAGGGAGGAACTCCAAACGTGCAAGAGTTCGTTTTACTATAAAAAATTGGTGACGGCACATATCTCACACAAGATGGTAACGTAATTTTGGTAGAGAACCTATGTTGTAACGTTACTTCACAGCTGGACCTCATTTCTTCTGTGTATGGGAATCCCTCTGATATCGGTAACCACGCCACTGCTTAGCTGTGTCAACGAGCTATTTTGAACCCCCGCAACGACCAAGCGGCAGCAAAAAATACACAAATATTGACCAATGTTTTTGGGGAAAGTAAGCAATATACTTCCATAAACACGGTTACGGAAGAAGAAGATGGCACACACTATCCAGTAGAGTTCTTAGATTCCTTTAAAATACGCGGTCTTCAGCACACAACATTTTTTAAAACGTCGGAGTGCCAATAATACCTTTCAGAAATGTATATCCTCCCAAACTTTGCAACGGCACTCGGGTCATAGTCACCTATCTCCAGCAAAACGTCATCGATGCCAAAATCTTAACAAGTTGTGGCGCTGGTGATGTTGTATTTATTCCCAGAATTCCGCTCATTCCTAATAATTTCCCATTTAGTTTAGTAGTCCCTTTTCGCCATGACCATTAACAAAGCTCGGGGCCAGACACTATCCATTGCGGGGGTGGACCTTAGTATTGGTTGCTTTTCCCACGGCCAACTTTATGTAGCTCTTTCGCGTATGAGCAATCCTAGCAACCTTTTTGTTTACGCCCCCTAAAAAATACAAGTTTTGTGGCAGCTTTTTGCTAGAAAAAGTCACCACGCCTGGTCAAAAAATCAATAGAGGAGGTGTTACATCTGCTATAATCTGCTATAAGCGGCGTAATGCTGTTTTCCGACATCTACGCGAACGAAGTCGCGGGCACAGCTAGTAATAGAATATAATAACTATGATATAGACCAAGTACAAGTAACAAAATTCTTAGGTATACTGATGACAGTCAGTTGACGTGGAAACCTGAAGCAGAGGAGGTTTGTAAAAAAAAAAAATTACAACCGACTTTCTTAAAAAAAACACTACAAAGTCAAAAATAACTTTAATTTCGAAAGTCGGTGTCTTAAGATCTGTATTTAAGGCTTTTTTGCCACCGACTTCCGAAATTAAAGTTATTTTTGGCTTTGTAGTGTTTTTTTAAGGAAGTCGGTTGTTATTTTTTTGTAAAAAGTTTTTATTTTTAACTTTTTAGTTATGGTAGATACCCCGCACTAATTTAATCACGTTATTAGTTCATTTGTCGCGCAAATTCTTAATGCAAATTTAAGACTTATATGGTTTTCACATGGACAGCATTGTCCGAATGGAACCAAATTAAAATGGGACAATGGCCTACCCATATTTCTAACAAGTCTATTGACTTGTTAGAAATATGAAAAACATTCTAGGCTGCGTCCGTAGAGATCACCACCAACATCAACAACACACCAACACCAACACAACACCAACATTTGTATCACTTAGGTCATTTTAATAATGCAGCTCACTCATTCCTCTGTTAAATTTATATTGTAGCGTGGAAAAACAGACTTTTAATGTGTTTTAATGTTCATCATGAGGAATTTGGACGTTCTAGAATAAAAAAAATTGAAAACATGTGACGTCTACCAACCTGAACTGGGACCGTGTGGTAGATTACAGCCCACTCATTCTAGAAAAGAAGAGGTCTGCAAACCAGCAGTGAGAACATTATGCGTAATGTTCTTCGTCAAAAATAAAATGTGTTCTTAACTATTATTTTATTATTCACCTTACAGTTTCATCAGATTCCGCTGATAACAAATATTGTCAATTTGTTAATTACCACCAGTCTAATTACTACAACTAAATCAATCCTAATGTTAGAGAAATTTCCAGACGATCGCAATTTGCATGCCAGTAACTTTTGCGTTACGCTTAGTCTCATATTTAAATTAAGAACCTCCTTAGCCGTTATCGATTCATAACCACACTTGTACTAATTTAACTATTACCAAATTAAAAAGAATCTCAATAGTAAATGACACCGTTTCTTAATTACCTTCTAATGACTTATTTATTACTAGAACATTATTGTTATAAAATGTCAGTATTTGTACAACATTTGTGTGATCACTGTCTTATCTGCCCTTCGTATTATATTGTGACTGTTTGTATGTATAAATTTCTATCAAAGGACGAGATTGTAACTGCATTTTGTGTTTGGAAGTGTCAGTGAATATTTGTGAGAATTCAAGATGATTTTCTATCGGTTGGGATTGCAGAAGTAAGTCTTGACCTATCTGTTTTTATGTTACTCATTTTTGTGGGAATATCACAGCAAATTCAACCCCTACATTTAACACGACTAGGTTGAAATTTTCAAAAATAATGTAATTTTAATGATAGGATGGAATTCACAATAAGGTTGGAATTTTCATATATAATGTATTTTAATAATAGCTTATAATTTATTGTGATGACATCATATACCAACTACCAGTGATACGCAATTTAAGGCTCCTCCAAACAGAAGCAACGCGACAGCGAGACACGAATCTCGTATAGCAATTTCTATTAAAATTGTTCTACAAATGTCGCGTCGCGCCCGTTTGAAGGAGCCTTTATTAGCCACTGAGGTATGACAACAGTCTTTTCAGATTCAAACTGACTTCGTTCTATATATCAGTATCTTGGAATGATATTCTTTAACATTCTAGTTTCATTCACAATCGTTATGTGTTTCCAAGTCTTCATTTACAATCACAAAAAAATATACACTTCTTTTCTCTAAATTAAATCCAGTTCTATTTATTTTCCAGATTTATCGAGTATTTCAAGCTCGACCAACTCTTCAAAGATGATGAGAAACGTCAGATACTACTTCACAAGAAGCCTAAAGCGGTCTATAGAACGAAACTACATGCCAACCGAACTATGGATTTATGTATTTCAACATTGCTATCTCTAATTAGTGCGTTAGTCTGTCTTTCCATTCCTTACGCGGCACTAAAATCACCCTGTGAAGTCTTAAAGGAGAATAATTTGACAACTTTATATAATATAGCATCATACCTTGAAAGATACGTAAAACTTATTGATCGATTGATAATAGCATTGTTTATTATTCTTATTTATATTTCTGTGAAGACTGTGCTGGATGCGATCAATAATACTAATATAAGTATGAGTCCTTGGTTGGAGAGAGGTAAATATGTGCTGCCTCCACGAAGGAGAGTGAAAAGAAGTCGTACGAAGTCAAATTAATTTAAGAAATAAATTGTTGCTGTTATTAATTGCATCGTTTTATTGTCCTATCATTATTAAATTGACATATACGAAAACTTTATCAAATTTATGTCAGAAATACACAAGATTAGGAATTTTATTAATAAAAAAAATAGCAGTTACAAATGAAACCATAATTTCAAACGCAACCACAAATCTGACAATATATCAGAATTATATAGGTATAACATTCAAGAAAATCCTAGACTTTAGACAACAAAGTAAAATTCAACCAAACCCTTACACATTTCATTCGATAACATACTATATCTATACTACCCGAAACATTATTAGCATAAATATCACTGGCAACACTGGCATACGAAACATGAAAGTATCCATCCAATTTGGGAAGAGCATGGCAACATTCAATTGTGCACGATCCACGTATATTTCCTATTCAAACATGACAATGTTTGGATAAGGTATCCCCATTTGCTTTTTATACCAAGTAATCTTTTCAAAGGAACGAAGTGGAATGGAGCTAACGTAAACAAATATAAACTATGTATTTTTGTTGTGAAAATATTGAGTTAATGGAAAAGGTATCTATTGGAATCTTATTTCGCGAAAAATTGTGTTATATTTTTTTCATGCTAACTTTTTTTTTGTATGTATAAAACTTCTAGGTTAGTAACCTCTATATGGATTTCTAACAATACTATTTTTTTTTAACGCAAGAGCCGTTCGTTGCATGAAAATAATATCAATAAAATGTTCCACCAAACTCACTTATGAATTATTTTTTTGCAGCGCGGTTAGTAGAACAGCTTAGGCACCACCTCAGTCAAATGCCCGTTAAAATCAGTGCCTCTCAGTGCAAACATTTGCAGTTTTATTCTATAAAATCCAACAAGGGACTAGTTATATCAGGCACACGAGGTCTCTGCGCTATGGGCGGTAGCGCTTCATGTAATTTGTTGCATAAAAATTCATGTTATTTTATTGTGGGCCCAAAACGTAGTCTATAGTCACATAAGCTCAATTTTTAGCTTGCTAGTGGGAAAATATTCAAAGATGAATATTTATTCTACGATTCCAATAACCCTAGCCTGCCGTGCACTGTACAATGGACCATTGGGCTTCAGTATTGTGATATGGTATGGTACAAGTTACAAGATCTGAGCGATTTCATCTTCACCATCTGCCTAGTCTTTTCATGTTGGGGTCCACTTACAGCTTAAGCGGAAGCACAAGAATACTAATTAATTTTCATTGAGCGACCGTCTATTTGTGTGATGTGAAGAAATGAAATTATTAGTGCAGCGCAGTAAATTTCCTCACCTTTTTACAACACAATGACTGTGACGACTATGTCACATACCTCATCATTTCAGCCGCAAAACGTCCACTGCTGGACATAAGCGTCTCCCAAAATGGGGGGTCACTACGCTTGACAGGTGGTTTGGTAATCGCAGTATAGTCGTAAAATAAATAGAGAACGCTGCTGCCCATCCTCTAGTAACACACATAACTAAATTACATTATTTACAAAGTTTGATTAAGACGTTGTCAACCTAAAACTAAATAAAACCTGTACCTAACAAAATGAGAAAACTAGACAGGTACCTAAATTGGATTGGATAGAAGATACACATACCAATATTATAAGACGGCACCACCTGTTTACGATTGGCGATGACCAGAGCAAAGAAAAAAGTTCAAAGGAGGTCTATACCAAGCAAAAGATCCAGGTTGTGAAAGGCTATATTTATTTTGTTTGTTTTTATATTTATTTTTTGTATACTATTCGGGAAACTTACAGAATCAGAACACTGTGTATAATTAAGTTAGTTAAATTTACAATACTTATACCGTGTTCTTGAACAATTTGACATTGAAAGCCATTGACAAGTTTCCACTGATAAACCCTAATAAACAACATAGCCAACAGCTGACATTTCAAAACTTAACCCACTCACCGCCGGCCGGTCCACATTTCGCCACTATACGCACTAACCGTACCTCACTCCCTGGACTACAGGCGAGCCAGTTGTTAATTTTGCAGGAACGCCTCTACTCTTGTGGTTTATTCGTACGGCTATGGCTCTGGGGGTTATTTAAGAGAGGATTCGTGACCGTTCGCAGTACAGAGACTCAGGGAAATTTAACTGGCACGCTCTGTGACTGTTAATGTGTAATTGGAAGAGAGAATTTGTGGTGGGATAGAATAGGTGGGATGTTAAGGCGCTCCCTCACCGGGAGCATTCGCGTGTAATGTAAAATGATAGATTCGACTTTGAGCATTACATTACAATACTAGCTCCCTGACTGACGTCCGTCAAATCTGTTACATTATATGCAAATGGCATATAATGTTAACAGATTTGACGGACGCGGGGAGGTAATCCGCGGCGGCTGGCCAGACGCAACAAAAAAAGCGCATTGCTGTTACAAGTTGTATCAAAATATTACACATTGTATCATTACAAGGTGCGCATTGTAATGCTCGGTTCTCCTCCTTCACTGATGTAAACTCGTTTTGTATCATTACAAGGTGCTCGCTGTAACGCTCAGTTCTCCTCCCTCACTGATCTAATGCTTGATTCTGTAACGTTACATTACACGCGAATGCTCCCGGTGAGGAAGCGCCTTTACCCGAATGTACTGTTTTTGTTGAGTGTTTTTGATCATGCCATGTAGGTTGCAAATGAGTGTCGCAATACCAAATGACTCCTCCATAAGAATATCGTGTTAATTCTGTCGCCTTAAACCAATTAATCTGCCTAGCGGTTTCCAAACTATATAGGGATCAGCTTCCAGTCTTACCAGATGCAGCTGAATACAAGTATTTTACATGGAGCGACTGCCTATCTGACCTGCAAAAACCAGTTACTGGGTAAAACGATACCCCTTGGTAAGACTGATTGCTAGATTTCCGAGCTTCTGATGATCCGTAACGACTCCACGAATAACAGCCTGAACCACCGGCTTAACGTGCATTCCAAGGCACTGAGGTTCTTGGTATGTAAAGATGGTTACCCATCCCCGTACCAACCGTGATAACCGTAGCTTAACCTGAGCGATTGACGTATGCGGCTGTTAATATTATGCGACAAAATTCTCGTCTGTGTGAAAAACATAAATAGGTAAAAAAAGGATGTCCTTACAAAACTTATTTCATACCTATTTGAGTCCAACTCAATTCAGTTTATGTTGTTGGAAAATCTAGAATTAATATATGCATTTTCAGAGCGATCTATGAACAAATACAATGTTGGTGTAATTTTATTGACTTTTCGTAATACCACTCAAATAAACAAACCATTCATTACTGTTTATCTCATCACACATGTCAAAATGTATGGGACAATATACCCAACCTGTGACGCACAAGCATATACAGTTTCAATGAACAGAGTGGTCATACAGACCGTGCGACAGCTGTGCGCACTGACGGGTTAATTTCGAATGCTAATGCACAGACATGTATTAAAATATTAATGTTTACTATGGTCAATACTGGAGAATATATGACGCAATATTTTTCGTCGAAAAAAATTATATTGAAAAAAGAAAATTCTGTTCAATTTTAAATGTTGTGAAATTAAAAATTTACGGCTTATTTGGTTCTGTCTACTGAAATGAAATGAAAAAAAGACGTGTGGCACTCGGGACTGCCACGGTAAAGCTATTGCATAGCATTTTGTATCAACTTATGCAATTATAATTATTTATTTATTTTATTTATGCAGTATTTCTTTTTCTTTGATATTAATTCAAGTTACACTTTTTGAGCGTGGTGACCGATAAGAAAACAATTTTTTTCTTTTAAAACGTACACTAAGGAAAACTTATTTTTGGTGGTAAAATTTGGAACTAAAGCATAAAGGTTAGTACATATGATTGCCACCGCAAAATTTGATAAGTAAACTTTAGTACCTAGTTTTGCCACCGCACAAAAGGACTAGTACTCCATGCCCATAATACTCTATGGCCTGGTTTGTTACCTAGTTACCGATGACAAATAACAAGACGATAAATATTTCGGGTTTTTACCTAGCAACCGATGACAAATAATACAAACACTTTATACACAAATTTTACAAGTACAGCTATTCACTGTTGTACATAAATACCTATACACCTACATACTTTCTCATAAACAGCTGCTTATGTATTCGTCCGATTTCGGAGCAGCTCGTCTCGATTCGTGCGAGCTTCGTAGAGTCGTACAATACGGCTAGTTGCACGCACACAAACACCGTGTCGAAGACTGCCGAAAAGAAACGACGTTAGACAATGCACGGCCTTCAAGCCACACCTCCGTGCCCGTCGGAGTGGGGAGCGTGAGGTTTTTTTTCGTTACGGAATTTCTGGATTCGGTCCCCGCGCTCAAGGCCCTCGATAGAAGCTATGCAATAACTTAAAAATGAAATGTTTATTTCTGTAAGTAGATCTTATAAGACACTTTTACACGTCAACATTTTTTGGTCAATGTTTTTTTAAAACTAGATGGCGCCGGCATTTCCTAGCTGACTGTTCCCTGAGAAGAAATGCCGAAACAAACTTAGAGGTCATAGTCTCTTTTAAAGTCCAGACATTATATTATTAGAATCTTATGTGAGTCTAACAATGCAGGGCAATATCTGGAAAAGCCTTTTGCAGAAAGAGCCATTGCAGCTTTGAGCTGACCTGTCCCAACAGACGGCATGTATGTATCAGTCATCGTGTAGCTCAACCCTATTTTAGGGAGCTCAACGACCCGTCACAAGACGCTACTACTATACGGTTTACCAGTGATTTTCGTAATCCCTATTTGGTTCTGTTATCTTTCTACCTAATTTCTAACTTTTCATACCAGTTACTTAATTAGTCTAATAGAGAGGTATGGGTATAAATTGGGGTAATAATAATATGACGCATTTATTAATGGGCTCAAAAACTTTCTAAACTTTTTCAATCGTTCTAATTGGTCATCCTATCTTTACATAGTACGAGTATAAAACTTCCCGCGTCTGTACGCTTAGATGTTTTAAACTACGCAACAGATTTTAATGCGGTTTTCATCAATACACAGAGTGATTCAAAAGGAAGGTTTCGAAGTATAATACGCGGGCGAAGCCGCAAGTAAAAAAAAACCGGCCAAGTGCGAGTCGGACTCGCGCACCGAGGGTTTCGTACAAACCTGTAGGTATTCTCGGTTTATGCATAAGGTTTATGTTTATGGAAGTAAATGTTTTTTTTTAATTTTTATATTTGATTTGATTGAATGAAAGGTAAATTGCAGTTTATGATTTATGACGTATTAAAAAAAAACACTTACTATATCTCGGTCAAACCAATTTTCAGTGGAAGTTTACATGGTTATGTACATCATATATTTTTTTTAGTTTTATCAGTCTCTTATTTTAGAAGCTACGGGGGGGGGACACATTTTACCACTTTGAAAGTGTCTCACGCGCAAACTATACAGTTTACAAAAAAATGATATTAGAAATCTCAATACTATTTTTGAAGACCTATTTATAGATACCCCTTGAAATTTATTGTTCTTTTTCTATTTTACTGTGAAAATCTTAATGCGGTTCATAGAATACATCTACTTACCAAGTTTCAATAGTATAGCTCTTATACTTTCGGAAAAAGTGGCTGTGACATACGGACGGACAGACAGACAGACAGACGGACAGACAGACATGACGAATCTATAAGGGTTCCGTTTTTTGCCATTTGGCAACAG
Organism: Aporophyla lueneburgensis; assembly: GCA_932294355.1. Classification (NCBI taxonomy): domain Eukaryota; kingdom Metazoa; phylum Arthropoda; class Insecta; order Lepidoptera; family Noctuidae; genus Aporophyla; species Aporophyla lueneburgensis. The sequence goes on along the minus strand of OW028758.1, from coordinate 20,871,439 downwards.
AACCCTAACTAGTTAAAAAAATGAATATGCTCTATAAATAAAAATCAACCCATTATTATCAAAATTAATAACATTTTGGCTTTTCGTTTGATCCCAAAACAAAATATCATATTGATATAGTGTGTTTTTCATCTAAAACATAAAGTTTCGGTTATTATACCTATCAAACAACAGTCCCAGATCATCTTCGTACTATCCAAATATTCACAATAAACCCTGTAAAATAAATCATCATTACACGAGCTAGTGTGACCAGTAAATTGAACGTCATTTTCCCGGGGTTGCCATAAATCAACCATTTAACGAATTAATCAGATGAGTATTAACCACATTTTGGTTGGCGGATATTCGGCCGTGTCCACACGATCTGGATTGTGTTTAAGCATGATTAATGTTGGTACGGTAATTATGTTTCAAGCTGAAGTGTTGATGTTTATGTTATTGGGTTTTAATTTGTAAGTAAAGAGCAAAAAATAATAGTGACATATTGCTTTTTTTTGTGTGTGGGAAATCATCAATTGACGTTTTCCGCTCTGAGTGGAGCGAGAGGGCGTGTCAGACTTTTACTGACTAAAATCTTTTTTAGGTACCGATAGCAATTAAGGCCCACCTAAAAAAATATTGCTTTAAATCTGAGTATCATGCGTATAGGATGTCAAAAACCTATTGTTTACATAGCTTGTACATGTTGCTGTAATAAATGGTGTAAAACAATTAAGAAAAGCATATTTTTTAATAAGAAAATACACTTTTTTAAACCCTTCTCAGGGGTCTTATTATACTACGGTAGTAAATTAAATCCCATACAAAAACTTGCTTTATTTTTAGAATAAATCGTCCTAAATTTACCAAGAAATAAGTTAAAATAAAAGTAAATTGTTGTTTTTTACTTATTTAATCATTTTCCTTTATTTATTAAACGTGGGCCTCATTGAGCGTAGGCCACATCCTCTTAATGTTAATCGTAGAAAATTAAGTTTTAAGGAACTAGTGGTATTAACTAAGGTACTTAGTATAATCACAACATGTTCTGTAACTTTGAAAACTTAAATAATCAGTTCTTTTCTTATTAGACAAAACAATGTAATTACTTTTATATTAAATTTTAAGACTTAAAATCAGACTTTAATTAAAGATACTGGGTTCTGGACTGGAAAGGGGCTGGCATCAACATCAATGGCGAGTACATCACTCACCTTCGATTTGCCGATGATATAGTTGTCATGGCTGAGACTATGGAGGGCCTCAGTACAATGCTCGATGACCTCAGTAGAGCTTCCGAAAGAGTGGGTCTCAGGATGAACATGGACAAGACAAAGGTCATGTCCAATGCTCGTGTGATACCCACTCCAGTGAAGATCGGAGGCGCTACACTCGAAGTTGTGGACGAATATGTGTACTTAGGACAGACTGTCCAGTTAGGTAGGTCCAACTTCGAGAAAGAGGTCAATCGACGAATCCAACTCGGCTGGGCAGCGTTCGGGAAGCTACGCAATATCTTCTCGTCCCACATTCCGCAGTGTCTCAAGACGAAAGTCTTTGACCAGTGTGTGTTGCCAGTGATGACTTATGGAACCGAAACGTGGTCGCTCACAATGGGCCTTATTAGAAGGCTGAAAGTCACCCAAAGGGCGATGGAGAGGGCTATGCTTGGAGTTTCCCTACGCGATCGAATCAGAAATGAAGAGATCCGTAGGAGAACCAAGGTAACCGACATAGCCCGAAGAATTGCTAAACTAAAGTGGCAGTGGGCAGGGCACATTGCTCGCAGAAAAGATGGCCGATGGGGCCGAAAGGTTCTGGAGTGGCGACCGCGTACCGGAAGACGTAGAGTTGGAAGGCCTCCAACAAGGTGGACCAATGACCTTGTGAAGGCCGCAGGAATCCGCTGGATGCGGGAAGCACAAAACCGGTCGAAGTGGCGGAGCTTGGGGGAGGCCTATGTCCAGCAGTGGACGTCTTTCGGCTGAAATGATGATGATGATGAACTCAGTTCTTTAGTATCACAATCATATTTGTCAATATGGAACTACAACCTAAGCGCTTAATAATGATTTTGAAGTTTATGTGATTTCGGAGAGTTTGTCTTGGAATGTTGTAACTTTCAGCTGCAGCTCGTTGCGTCAGCTACCCTCGTTATATTGCTGCCAAAACGGCCCGTAAATTGTCTTCTGTCCACTGAGCTCTCATTGGAGGTATTTTAATCAAAATCTGTAACAATGTTACACATATATTGTCAGTAAAATTCACATAGTACAATGACCTAGAACACAAAAAAAAACCAATCTGATACTCAAATATTAAGAGGCCAATAAAGCCCAAGTACCGTTATAATGGGCCTTATTAACCTCATGCCACGTCTTTTTCAAAATAACTTAATAAACCTAAAAAATCTTTCTCTGGTTAAGAAAAACCATATCCATTGTATTGTACAAGACATACTTACGGTAATAAATACAGCGTTATTAGTCAATTATTGAATTAAACGTAAAATACTTACAGTTTTTGGTATGTAAAATTATAAAATTGCCCAGTAGCCAGTCACTTCATCAACGCATTGCAGGTCACTGGCACGATGGTGGCGCTAGCGACTGCGGACCAATACGGAAACATTCACACCGACATTGTGCACGCGTGCGTAAACAGTGAAGTGTCATAGAAATGTTTCTCCACGAAATTTGAAATGTGGGCCTTATTACCCCCTGGGCCTTATTTACCTCAGGTACCTTCCTCTTTCTTCCTTCAGTTACCCATATGCCAGGGCCACGATATCTCGTTTGAACGATCACGGGACCCTGGCAGGCATCGGTCCTAGCAGACCCCTTCAGTACTTGTGCCACATAGCTTACGTAGGCATTCAAGTATGTTGTAAATGATTCTCACAGCCGGTTTCAGCTTTTTAAGAACGCCACATAACTCTAAACAGACGTTGCTCGCTGACTATTCAAAAGCCGAAGGACATCCACTGCTGGACGTAGGCCTCCCACAATTTGAGGAGTTTGCTATAATCGCCACGGTTGGCAGGCGGGTTGACAATCGCAGTATGGTGGTAAAATGCATACAGAACGCCACTGCCCATTCTCTAGTAAGTCCCTTAGATATCCACGAGAAGAAATGGGATGGCGCTATTCTTTACGTCCGACACGGAATAATCAATATTAGTTAAGGAAGTAAGTAAAGGAGGAGGATAAAGATTAAAACATTTTTCGCCTATCATAGTCATGAAAATTCAAAGTATTTATTGACCTCATGCTATTGTGTTTATGTGAAGTTTAGGTATCGACCTTTACTGTATCTATTCTAAAATAGTAAGAAAAAAAATTGCACATCATATAAAAAAAATATCTATCATCAAACTTGACAAATTCTTTTAAGTTTTTTTTATTTGAAGCACTTTTTCTAACTTTCATTAAAAAATAAACTGTTAATCGCTTTAGGCACCAATATATATATATTTTTTGTCAGTCAAATACTACAGTCAATAGGCTTATATATACAAGAAATAAGGTGTGACCTAAGATGCTGCCCTGCCCTGTAGTTCGACATGTGTGACTGAAAGGTAGGTACTTTTGTATTTACTCACACGAACACACTGATTTTGCCCGGACAAGTTACTTTTAAAGAGTTCTAGCTGGGTACCTCAGATTCTCCGTCCATCTGAAAAGATTTGAATTAAATTTGGCACACAGATAGTTTATAACCTGGATTAACACAGAATACTTTTTATACCAATATACTGATTTTCCATTCTGCTTGGGTGTTGCTAGCAAAAATTAAATTAATGTAATTCTCACCACTATGAATGATAGTGGTGAGAATTACATTAATTTAATTTTTGCTAGCTTATTTTCGGAAAACTTTTCTCCAACCCAACGCCCCTCATCTTTCAACTTAGTAATTAATCCCTAGTATTTCTCAAAGTATAATATTTTTATCATATTATTTATTCTCGGTCGGGCGAGGTATTAGCACAAAACAGCGACTCGGGGGTATAAATCATATGAAGTGACGGCGACCACGCCTCTGCATTACTGATACTGTAGTGGAACGGAAAGTATACGATTTTGAGTAGGTACTTTTATATAATTTTACTTGATATAATTACAGTTCGGCCGCCGAGAGATTACTTTATTGACACTTGTAAGTTTCTCATGAATTTACTCGCCGAGAACAGGTGAATCGACACATTTTATTATAACTTTATTTTTTAAGTTAAATAAACAATAGTAAGCAAAACACTTTTTTTTTCTTAACTGAAAATCGTCGTTTCAGCCGTAAGACGTCCACTGCTGGACTTAGGCCTCCCCCAATTTGGGGGGCTTTGCCATAATCGCCACGCTTGGCAGGCAGGTTGGCGCTCGCAGTATGGTGGTAAAATGCATAGAGAACGCTGCTGCCCATTCTCTAGTAAGTCCCTTAGTCGCCTTTTACGACACCCACGGGAAGAAATGGGGTGGTGTTATTCTTTACGTCCGGCACCACACGGTACTGAAAACCAACTGAAAATCATGTCGCATAAAATAATAATCCTGCTAATTGCCTACTACGTATTCCTGTACTTGTCGATTCGCCCACAAATACGTTAACTTTTTGCGAATTGCCAGAACTAACAGAAAATAATCATATTATTTAAAAGCGTCGATTCGGGCGATTAAATTGCTGCGTTTTGACTAATAAGCCACGAATGCGTGGTTTGCAAATTTGATCTTTATTAGTTGCCAAAATGGTAATCATGACAAGTGTCAAAAAAACTGACACATTCTGTCGACGGCCGAACTGTAGTAACAATGTCGGTTAACAACCACATGCAGAAAGATTCAGTTACAATCAGACATATTTTGGATCATAAACATGATTAAATTAGAGTATATTCAATTAGTAAATATGATTAACTTTTCGGACATACAATTAAAAGTCTCTTGATTGCAGATTCATGCTGAAATTTCCTGAGTCTTACCATTATACACCTGAACTCTTACAAAAAAAAACAATATTTGTTATTAGAGGTTTCCGTTTTACTTAGAAAATTTTTGTAATAAATTAGATACTAGATTTCATAGTATTTTTAAATAAGTGGACAATGGTACCGATTCCCTTGTTCACAAACTAAATTTAAGTTCAGTGCATCTTTTTCTTTGTATTTCATTAAGAAGAGGACAAAAGAAAAATGTTAGTTTAGTCCTGTCAAATTAATCAGCGCCTGTCAGTACTCCATACAAGTTTAGACGTGATTAAAAACTTGCCTACTAAAATTACGTCAATTTACGTCAAGCGCTGATTAATTTGACAGGACTGAACTAAAATGTATCTTCTGTCCTTTCCTTAATGAAATAGAAAGACAAAGATGCACTGAAGTTAAATTTAGTTCAGTTTGTGAATAAGGGAATCGGCACCAATATATACTAATAAACAAAACCTAAAACTAAAAAGCCACCTCAAAAACCTTAAATAAAAAACAAAAATTAATTAACTTCAGCATTGTTGCTTCCACAAAAGGTTCCGTACAGTTCATTAATTTAAAATCTTAGTAACAATACAGGCATTAAGTAGAAGGGTTCTCTCCGACGAAGATTCTTAGTTTGGATAGTGAGCCAACATTAATCATGGAGCTTTCGTCGCTTGGAATAGATAAAATAATGTATTTTACGAAGTTTTCTCTAAATAATGATTGATGGTACCGGGTTTTGTATTCAGTTAATGTTTCATTACAGATACTCTTTATTTAAATAGTTAGTATTTTACCTTAGTTAAATAACATACTAGCTTTTTGCCAGCGGCTTCGCTCGCGTGGAGTTTGGAAATTACCCTGCGGGATCATACTACCGGGATTAAAAGTACTCTAAGTGTTAATCCAGGTTATAAACTATCTGTTTGCCAAATTTCATCTGAATCCGATTAGCAGTTTTTGCGTGAAAGAGTAACAAACATACATCCATACATTCATACTCACAAACTTTCACATTTATAATTTAGTAGGATTTTAACTCAGTTATATACCGTGACATTTTAGCCGTCTTACAAAGGTTGTCCACTCAACGTATCTGACATAATATACCTCTAAGAGTGATTAAAAAAATTGTTATCAATTAAGAAAATACGTACTAAGAAAAATAAATAATGCACTAGAATTATGAAAAATCCTGTTAATGATGTTCACGTATCATATGGTAGAGAACATACATACCTACCCAGCGCACGAGTCGACTAAATCATTCCATCTCCATTTTCCATGAGACAAAATACCAAACAAACTACGTCATACGTCATCATAATGAATAATATTTTTATTTTTAGTTATTCAAATGTTAATTTTTTTCTTATGGATGTGTAGTAGTCATTGGATACATGAAGCGGGCTGCCGTTGTAAGACGACTAAAATTTCACGGTGTATAACATACATACACAATCAACGTATTACATATTAATAAGTACCTACATAAGAAGAACTCTGAAAGTGGCACCGATAGCTGAAAAGCTGTGTGGGAATCGGTTGTCATGGTATGGGTACGTGATACGGAGGAATGAGGAAAATGTTGTGAGGAAAGTTTTGAGTATGACTGTTGCTAGGTGGACACCGAAGAAACAATGGATGGACTGAATGATGATATGGATAGAAAGGGCTGACTACCGAGATGAGGACTAATAGAGAATTGTAGAAGAAAAATACATATAGCGGGGACCACGATAAAATTGGGTTAAGGGCAGGAAAAATATTACATAATCAGCGTATAAAGTTTCCACTGCTGGGAGAAGGGCCTCCTCTTTGTTGAGAAGGAGCGGGCCGTAATCCACCACGCTGGCCCAGTGTATTTTGATAGATGTCACAAGTCTTTGAATTTGCCGTTTGATCAAGATGTTATCCTTCACCATTTTAAAAATTGGACAAAGTAACCCACCTTTTTTTTTTTTTGGATGGGAAATCATCAAATGACTTCTCCCGCTCTGGGCGGAGCGGGAGGGCATGTCAGACTTTTACTGACTAAAACCCACCCGTGTTCCTTCAATTGCCCATGTGCCAGGGTCACGGTATCTCTTTCGAACAACCACCGGGGTCGCCCGGCAGGCATCGGTCCTAGCAGACCGCTTCAGTTTTGCTGAGATGTCAGCAAAACTGAAGGGGTCTGCTAGAACCGATTGATTTTGAGGCGCGCGTGGAACACTACGCGCCGTCGACCCGAGCTTGGTCCTTACCGGGCGGCGAGCTACCCATTGCTCGCCACCCGCAAGTAACCCACCTGACTGGGTTTGAATCCATGCCTGAGGTATACCTTACTAATAAATAACTACTGGTAGTTTCATTTAATTTTGGTACTTAGTCCGTAAGAGTATAAAGATCCAAATCCCAGTAATGTTGCCAAAAGAAATCATGCCGATGATCAATTAAATTCAAGCTAATACCACGCCTGTAATCCCCAAAGGATTAGGCAGATATGTACCTATAGTACACCCAAATTTCACCAGTTATGTTTAAGTTCGATGTAATAAGGGGCGAGCTTATTGCCATCAACTGGGGACATATCCAGACTCCGGGCTGCTACTGAGATAACTCTTACGAAAAACCCAAATAACGTTTTGCTTGACTTGAAGGCCATCTCGGAAGTTCTACAAACATTCAAAATGTAGTCACAATCTCATCTCGGTGACAATGAAATGTCAAAAACTTGTCAAAAATGAATGGAAACTCGAGGTATTTTTGACAGATTAAGACTGAGATCAGAGTTAAACGCTCTAAAAATTACGAGCATTGCCTCTGGTAATCGAGCCCGGTACCTTATGCTTAGCACTACCTATCGCTTGCGACCACTGCACCAACACGTCTTATTACCTACTAGCTTATGCCCGCGGCTTCGCCCGCGTAATTGTCGAAAATTCACCATTTCAAGCCCCCATTTCACCCTGTTAGGAATGTAATTTAAAAATACCCTTTCTTAGTAGATACTTACTCTTCACAAAAAATACACTCTCCAAATTTCATGTCTCTAGGACTAGCGGTTTAGGCTGTGCGTTGATATATAAGGTGTATCTATTCATACACGAAATATTTTAAGAGGTACACCTGTAGGTGGTAAAGAAGCTATTGAAGCAAAATAGTTATTTGTTATACAAGAGTGCAAAGTTGCTTTTTAACCGCGTGCTCAATTTTGATGACCGAGCAAGCGAAGGATTCTAAAATTGAATCACGAGCGCAGCGAGTGATTCAAAAATTAGAATCCTGAGCATTAGCGAGGGAATCAAAAGAGCACGAGGTGAAAAATCTTTGCACTCGAGTGCAACACGTAACTTTTCATCCCACCTCAGCGAGGAAATGACTAAATGCAAAAAAAGCATTTACACAAGATACTTTTATTTCAGTTTAGGTATTAATATTTATTAGGTACTACATTATGATAGGTAAGTATTCCAGAATTATCTTTAAATTATTTCAAATAATACTTAGGTATAATTAAGAAAAATTGAAAGTAAAGTTGCTACAGCTGCCTAAGTAGAGTGTAATATTTTTGTTAGTGACGCGAAAAGAAAATGGGGCGCGCAAAGTAAATTAAAAAAAACTTTTTGACAAAAAAAAAACCGACTTCCTCAAAAACACTAGAAAGTGAAAAATAACTTTAATTTCGGAAGTCGGTGTCTTAGGATCTGTATTTGAGTTTTTGCCACCGACTTCCGAAATTAAAGTTATTTTTCACTTTCTAGTGTTTTTGAGGAAGTCGGTTTTTTTTTTTGTCAAAAAGTTTTTATTTTTTACTTTTTAGTTATGGTATCTACCCGCACTAATTCCTATACCACTAATCGCCAGGTGAAATTTAATACTTTACTACTGCTGTAAATCGTTGAGGAATTCCCTTGACTGTCTGTCTATGGTCTCCATCATCAGACCTGTTATGGTACTTATAAGCCTTATAGGGAGCTTTCTCATCAATAGAAATGAATTAAGTTCAAACACCAGGTAATTGCTGTAAATCGTTGAGGAGTTCCCTCGATTGTCTTTTGGCTCCATCATCAGATCAACTCCGGACCTTAATTAAATAGTAGTGATAAAATTGGCACTTTGAACCGTATAAAGTAACCCCAACAATAGGGAACTGCTGTAAATCGTTGAGGAATTCCCTCAACTGTCTATGGTCTCCATCATCAGACCTGTAATGGCACTTATAGCCCATATGGGTGCAAAGTTCTCATCAATAGAAATGAATTAAGTCCAAACACCGCGTAATTGCTGTAAGTCGTTGAAGAGTTCCCTCGACTGTCTTTCGGCTTCATCATCAGATCAACTTCAGACCTTCATTAAATAGTAGTGCTTTAAGATAATAAATGAAAGAAATAAAAAACGCACTAGTCGCCACTACGATTTTCGAAGGTTCCCTTCGACTTCTCTGGGATGCCATCATCAGATCCTGGTTTCCTTATCATGGGACCACCCTTGGGATATCTCCTTTCCAACAAAAAAAGAATCATCAAAATCGGTCCATATACGACGAAGTTATCGGTGAACACACATAAAAAAAAAAAAAAATATATATATACGGTCGAATTGAGAAACCTCCTCCTTTTTTTGAAGTCGGTTAAAAAAGTACACCAATAAGGTTCCGAGTCTGAGTTTTTAACAAATTACAAAAAGGTTGTATGATAAATTCGGCACCATGGAGGTAGAAGTAAATAGGTTTAATGATGTTTTGAATTTACAAACTTAGTGCACACGATGTTCTAAATTCAATTTACTTTATCCCCTAGCGGATAAAAACGGCTTTTGCACTCAGATATCGAAGGGCAAAAATACTCCTTCCGAGATGGGGGGATGAAAAGAAATTTTTTATCTAAGCGTTTTTGAATTTTCGTGGTTCAAGTTTGACCCTCGTCGCAAGCGGTCGTCTGTGCGCGCGCGCAACACATGTCGGCTCGCCCGACTTCGAAATCAAAACGCGTTTTTTGTGTGTATCTCTCTGTGTCGTAATAACAAAACAAGGAAGCGAAAGTGTCATAGGTTCATGCTGTAGTGAAGACTGACTGCCGGAGGACGAGTAACCCATGGCGTTAGACCCGGTGAGACCGTTCTTAATATTACAGGGATACGTTAGCTAAACTGCGTAGATGGGCCTAGATATGCCGCGCGCGCGCACGCAACGTCGTCTCAGGCAGCCGTTGCGGACCGGTGTCTTCACACAGACAAATTCACGCTGTTATTCTGGCCCTAAATATGATATCGTTAAGGATGCCTTACCTAAGGACCTTATAATTGTACACACGGCTACATATCAAGCTATGGATTTCCAGTTTTGACAGACCTCGCATTGTATAGGCTTTCCGTACAAAGAGAAGTCAGTTTTTACTGGAAATGAATGGCTTGATTTGTCGACGTGTGTACCATGGTAACAAATTCCTCAAATTATTTTGCAAAAGGCCACGGTCACCGGAATATAAATATACATGTGGACTGAAGAGATAATAAAAAAAAATATCCCGAACTCTTAAGTTTGCACCAGACGTTTTTGCTCTACAGATAACGATACAAAACAAAAAAAAAGGTCAAGCTCACAAATTAGACAGTTTCAGCCCCTTTCTGACACAAAAATGTGTTTGACTAAACAAAAGCAATAACAATGTTTAGAATCGTGCTCATCCCAAAAGACGGGAACTGTTAGACGGGAACTGTTTGTCTAGTAAGATATCTCACCAAATAACACTTGATCACAAGAATTTCCGTCAAGATCTCGCTACATATCGATACCGGAAATTTCAATTGTCGTAAAGGACATTTTGCCGAAAATGAGTTATATATATATTTGGAATCAGCGTCGCAAGCTCTATCGATTGGTATATTTAAAAAAATTCTATCTTTAAAAAAAAGCCCCTTACGACCTGGCTTTCCAACAGCTCTAGCGCGATTTTTTATACTATTTGGGATGTATCGCAAAAATAATTTTCAATAGGGGAGCGTAAAGTCATGTTTTAATTATTTAAGAGGTTGTAATCCTCATTTTTGAATTAAACTTTTTATACGACATTCTTAACCACATAATAAAGATATAGTCTTAACCCTTACGACCAAATCTATGCTTTGTTTTAACTTACGTAATTAGGGCGTAAAGGACGTTTGCAATGTGTCTGGTATACATACCTTTATGTAATATTAACGTATGGAACCTCCACGCGTGAGAACAAAAAGTTTTAAGTTTTTTTTTTGTATGGGTGAAAACACTTAAAGTTAATTTATTTGAAACTGAATGGAACTGAAGGGCTGATGCTCACAAGAGGTATTGTACCATACACGGCGATCAAGGTGACATCAAATTCATATACCTTTCAGTGCCGCTTCGCACGTACCAAATTTTTTTAATTCAAATTTGAAGTCAAACGAAGTTGAGCATCGATTTACTTGTACTGTCGTTAGTTAATAGCCTATTAATGACTTTTTTAATGAGAATAATTAAATACGATATTGATCAAATACTTTTTTTTTTACAAAATTGCATAATCAGTCATAATCACGCTGATTAACAAGTGACTAAAAACTGATGTTACTAAGTCCCTCATTTGTTAATCACCGTGACTATGGCTGAGTTATAATGACACGCCTTTCCGCTCCGCCCAGAGCGGGAGACGTCATTTGATGATTTCCCAAACACAAAAAAAGACCTCTAACTTATTCATTTCCGTAGGAGTTGCTTTACATATATCACAAGTCGGAGATGAGGTATTTGATAGAATATGAGAAGTGATTTTGCCATCAGTCATGGTCGTAGGCATCGAGTGCTTAACAGAATGGCCTCCCATAATAGAAGGCAGCAGGTCTTCAATCTCGTTTCCAATCGTAGCCTGTTCTTCAACTATGTTCAACCTGTTTTCGTTTGAAAACTTAAAATATAATGGTCTGCAGAACATTGTGAAAGATGGCTCTGGATTCTCCCATATCACTTCTTCGCCACAAACTAAGCGCAGGGGCTCAAACGAACTATATAAAAATGCTAGAATCGTCATCCTCTGCCAAAGTTTACTTATACAAACTTTGCCCTGAAGCACCATCAAAACCCCACTTGAATATAAGTATACATTCTTTGCCATGCAGTGAAGATTCTACACGAAAAAATATTCCAAGTCTAGCCACAGTTTTGTTCAAAATAGCTTGAAGTTTTACTTAAACCCCTCTTTCCGTGACTTCTATGGCATCTTTTGGCGGATAGCAGTTCTTCTTCGCTTCGAGGATAGCTGTATAAGAAGGATACAATGGTATTCCTTCTTCTTTTGCACAATATATTAATGTTATATACTGCCACTTCGAAAGCTTCAATGAGGTCAAAATACCTAAAGCTTTATCGGCAGAATATATGGGCATAGTTTTCTATGCCTTTAACAATTCCTTTATCTTTGTAGCTTCTTCGGGATGCTCCGAGACTAGTTTAATGATATCTGCTACATTCTTATTTTGTGCTTTTGACCCAGTTGCATGAGCATGACTTTCAGTTCTGTACGTTAGGAGCTCTTCCACTCTTCTGTAGCGGGCTTAGCTTCACAAATGGTTTTCTTGGACTCACAACTGATGTTGATGTTCCAACACTGCACGTTTCCGGTCCACAGGATGTTGATGCACCCTCATTTATAGCGAAGTCAGAACTGGAACATGGTTGCTGTTGCACTAACACCATAGAAGGGGTTATCTTTTCCCTCACGACCTCAGGCCATTTTAGGCCATTTCAGTCCTTTTGCAGACTTTTACACGAGATCCATTTGTTCCTCAACGAGCACACATAAGTCTGACAGAATTGTTTCAATTCGTTCTTTTCATTTTTGACAAATCAACTTTATTCGCAAAGCAACACAATAAAATTATAAATATAACGTAATAGCGCAAAATATTTTGTTTAAATTTTGAATTCCTATTAGAATAATATTTTTACTACGTTTTTACTAATTATTTGAATAATAAAAAAAATATATTTTAATTTCACTTGTTTTTACTACATATTGTAGGTATTTCTATTCAAAACTTTAGGTTTTTTGTTCCTTTTACCCCCTTAGTCTCTGATTTAATAGACCTGTACTATCCAATGATAATCAAGATTAGTCCTTTACGACACATCTGACTTTATCATAACCAATTTTTCGTGGCTGTAAAGTACTTCAGTTAATTTTTTTTGGGCTGTAAAGGAGTCTCATTTTCGTCAATAATTATGTTTGGTTTATTTTATTAATTTTTATGGATAGAACACGAAAAAATAGTGAGGGTTTCTTTTGACATCATGAATATAGTACTTTGTTTGAAAAAGATATAAGTCAAAAACAATATTATTTTTTGTTTTTTGGCTCTACTGAAAACTCGTGTTTTGTCCTTTACGACAATTGAAATTTCCGGTATCGATATGTTTTGAAACATTGACAGGATGATAAAATTCGCCTAGCACTTAAATAATATATAGGAATTTCTCCCCAACAGCATTCTTTTCCAGGAACAAAGGATAACAAAATACATAACCGTGCAATTAATTAAACATTCTGGTATATAGAATTATACCATTATCACCGCGTCCGAATTGTACCTCGTTAATGGGAATGTACACATAAACATAACGCAGAAAAACACCGATCGGCGATCGAGAGAATCCGCCAATATATATATGACACATCCTCTACACGAAGCAATATGATAGCTGGGTCCTGATCAAAGTAACAATACAACAACTGGATAAACAAAATGCAAAATTCAACCAACGCATCATACAACCACACATTATACCAGACCTTTAAGTAACCGGTACAACACATGAGAAGTACATGAAAAAGCCACAAAACGTCAGCTTCAAAACGAACAATCCCCAATTAGTTATCTCATTAACACCGTGCGAACAACGAGAAGCAACACTACTTACACCGCTACTAGACATAATCGCAGTCGATACTGCATGTACCTACACCAGAAACCAGACCACCACCGCAAAAAAGTACACTTGCTTAGATCTAGTATTGCAACTTGAAACGATCGCGGCGATTCAAAACCAGCCAAAAAAAAACAAATTTTTTAGACGCTGTACTTTCACGTAGAGGCAATCATATAGCCAGTCTACGGGGAACAGGGATGAATGCAAGAACGTATATCTCCACACACTACGAATGACACCTCTCAGGAATTGCGGGTAACACACACCGGGGCCTTGCAATTTTATTAAGAAAGGATGCCCAAATTGAAGCAGTTTGCAATAAAAAGTATATGGACCTGATGTCACCTACCCTTGAGTTTGTCATGGGAAAAGACAAGCCATCTCCTCTGTACATAATAAATTCACACCCTAACAGCTGTACTTAGAAAGCAATCAGATCCTTCACAAACGTTTTAAACTTGATTAGACGAAAAACAAGGAAAGGTGCGCTGCAAATACGGCACTTCAGCGCCCATATTGGTCGAGATCGATTGGATACTTATCCAACGCCAAGGTTTGATGCAGCACAAGCTTCAGCATGAAGATTCCAAGTACAACGGCGAACTATTAATGAATATTGCTAACAGGGAAACACTTCAAATAGAATACAATAAAATAATTTGGGGACTGCCAAGATCAAATAAAACAAAAACAATGACAAGGTACGAATGAAACAACGGTTGAGACCAAATATGTCAATCATAAACAATGCAACTGTGCCGCGCTGAATAGAAATTCTACCAAACCAAAATACCAAGACTGTTTAACAAAAAACGAGCAACTGTAGTAATCACCCCAACGAATGAAAATATCGAAGTACCCTGGAACATTCTAACGGAGGTAACTCTGACTCTTCAGACGATTTACTCAAGGGACCACCGATTAGCCCTTCCTAACCTACAGAAGGCCAAATTTCTACAAAGCAAGCAACCAAATAACTCCAGTATGCATAATCACGTAAAAGAAAGCCAGACAACACTCCAAAAGGGACTAGGGGAAAAAATTCACCCCGCAAAACACATACAAACGCTCAACACATTCCACAGGAAAAAAAAGCAACAAACAAAAACAAAAAAGAGCAGGGTACCGATATCCAAATGAGAGAAAAAAAGGTCCGAGGGCCTTCATATACCAACGGTTAATAAAACAAAACTGATAATCGAAGCAAAAAGCGAAAGACCAACGACGAAAGAAACAAAGGAAATCATCATCACTCCCGGTGGTATTATCATTTGCGGACGACCTTATCCTCATTACAGATGAGCTGAAAGAACTAAAACGCATCCAATACCACATTATTGCGGCTCAGAAGAAATGAACGAGTTGAGTCATGATTTGATTGACCAAGCTAGGAAAAAAGAAACCAGGAAACTGCGGACATCAGAAAATGCATCAAATCTGAATCGGTAAAACCGTAACAAAACGCGGCAAGAACCACAGGATGTGCTACCTAGCACACGGTGAACCACACCACGCATGCATGCAGCAACGCAGTACAAGGCCAAATGTAAGAAGGTCGAGCGACCTACTTACAAATGGAACGGCAACCTAAAACAAGACATAAAATACGAGTACTTCGACATGGGAATCAAGTTTTGGATGGACACAGCTGGAGATATTATCGTACCTTTTATGATATATGACTTAAAAGTATCAGCACCCACAAAGCCGAACCGATCAAGACCGAGAAGATACGCACGAGTTATCATGAGAGACTCGATCAATAAACCGAGACAGAGAAAATGCATCAAAACCATAACAAAACGCATCAAGAACCACAGGATGTGCTACCTCGCACACATTTTCAGACGCTCTGAACCACACCTGTTTCATGCAGCAATGCAGTACAGGGCCAAATCTAAAAAGGTCTGACGACCTATTTACTAATGGAATGACAATCTAAAACAGGACATGAAATACTTCGACAAGGATATCTAGTTTTGGAGGGACACGGCTGGAGACAGAAATAAGATCAAGAAAGCGGTTAGTGATATCTACAAAAAACCAGAAATTGATACCAGCAAGAACTCAGAATACGACCAAGAAAACAACAACACGGAACATAGCAAAGCCTCGACATAGAAAAGAGCCAAGCAAACGGTTAACCCCACCAAAAGATGCATCGGTGAAGCTCGACCTGGATCAACATGCCGGCGACGACGTGAAAAGATGCCCTCCTAAAGACAAATATGACCCTTCTCTCCACTAGTCCAATGCTTACTTAAGGCTGCATAGTCGGTAGGCTCGTAATCCTTTCCTATCCTATGGGCACGTCTTCCCTACCATTACAGCGCCCCCCGGTCTACTTCTTGATATGCAATGGCCTATGTAGCACCATGAATCATGACGCTTCAGGGGCTAGTGCAAATCTCGGGGTTCATTCGATTAATCGAGTCTGGTCAAACCACGCTGGGATCGGTGCAATTCATTTCATTTCATAAGCGTTTTTGAATTTTCTTAATTATAATATATTATAATTATATTATCATTTTAATACTGCTTGAGACGTTTTGCATAAAACCTTTACTCCAAATTGTATGAATGGCCCGCCTGACGCTGCGAGGGCGGCGACCGGACGGCACGAGCATGGCCATTAAATTTTGAAAAAAATACATTTAAACAATTTTTTTTCGTTGCTGTTGCTTCTTTACCTCCTACAGGTGTACCTCTTAAAATTTTTCGTGTATGAATAGATACACTTTATATATCAGTCAGTCACTCGGGACTTTGAATTTTACTATATAGATTTAAGCGTCTTAAAACAACATATGTTTTACACCTTTACTACCGAATTCAAGCCATGTACCGTAAAGATTAACCGAATTAATTGCAGTCAGCTACAAGCGTAGCTGACTGCAATTAATTCGGCATCAAACTGCACAATTTCAGTTTCAAACTCAAATCTCAGAATATCAAAGTTCCACACACAGGATTGTACATGTACATTCCATTTATATTCCACATCCATTGACCATTCTATCCATACACCGTACAGGTGCACTCATAAACTCCAACCTCAGTTTATCTTCAGTCGAACTTGTCAGTTTTAACTGTTGCGCCATTATGCTCAACCCGGTTATCATACGCCGGCAGACGATGCCATAAATTATGGCTAGGTTATAGAGTTTGATAGCATGTGTGTGTATGGTAATTCTATGAGGTTAGATTTCGGTTGAAGAGGAAATAGATGGACATTAGGTACTGTGGTGTGTAGAAACTATACTAATGAGAGGTAAACTTTGTGATTTTTTATACAGTGAGTAATATTCCGGCAGCCATTTTTGGATCTTTGACAGTCGTTATAGGTCCTCAGACGCCCGAAAGACTGACAACCAGCCATTTATATATATTCCTAGTGCAGGCACCAGTCTCTCACAAACGAATGTTACATAGTTTTTAAGTTTTTATGGCACTGCTTGTGAAGAGAAAATAAATTATTTGATTTTGCATCCAGTTGGACTGGAAGCCAACCCCAACATAGTCGGGAAAAGGCAGATGTTGATGATACATATACTAAATTACAAACTAGCAACTTAAAAAATAATAGTTGAAAAAAACTAAAAAACACGCTTCCATAGAAAACCAAGCGTGGGATGCCTGATATCAATAAAAAATACCTTAAAAGCACCCAACGCTTTTTTCCATTATTTTCTACTTTTTAGTTTGGTTTTCTATGCAAGCGTGTTATACTATTATTTATTATTTTTACTGTTTTTATGTATACTCTGCTGTATTTAAATTATTTATTTTCTATTTTTAGGATGTTTCAAATTTTGAGACGTATGTCAGCGTAGTTTGTGACGAATGTCAGCGTAGTTTTCGAAGACAATTTGTTGCTGTCCTGGTAACCCTGGCAAGAATGATGGCACTTTATGAAATTATTGCATTGTCATCTGTGTTTGACAGGTGTGCAAAGTTTGAATGAAATCTGGTCGTTTAAAGTGGGTCAAAATCGCGCTATAAGGAGTCGGTTACAAACAAACATACAAGTGAAGCTAATATAAAGCGTCTAAAAAAGAATAAAGTTACAAAACTTTGCTTAAATAAACTAACATCCTTCTTAAAAGCGATTACACATAATTTGACAACACCCTTCAATAGTAAACAAACTACCCACATATCACACACACTTACGTCAACTTACACGTAAGTAATTAACCATTAAGTTAACTGAGACAGTTAATCCTCAGTCATCACTAAAGATTTAACCCTAGCACTTTATTACCTGTGCAGTCTTCAATGGCTAACCCTGCCGAGACTAACTTTATTTCGGTCCATTCGACCCTTCAAATCCCTATTTAATGACCAGCCTTTTGGAGTGTGCTCGGGTTGATGTTGGCGTATTTGACCGATACGGGGGTTAGAATAGAATAGGTACTCTTTATTAATTTCACCACAATATATAAATAACAGAGGGGCTTGTGGCTGGCTAAGTAATAACAGTCGCACGGATCGATCGATCAGGTTAAGCTACGCTTGCCGCAATTAGTTCGTGGATGGGTGACTATCTTTACATATCAAGACCCCCAACGTGCGTTGGAAAACATGCAAAGCCGCTGGTCCCGGCTGTCTTTCGTAGATCTTAGACAGTGGTTACGGGTCGTCATAAGCCCGAAAGTCTGACAACCAGTCTTACTAAGGGGTATCGTACTACCCAGTGACTGAGTTGTGGAGGTCAGTATTTAGCTGCATACGGTAAGCCGACCCCAACAGAGTCGAGAAGAGGCAGATGATGATGGTGAATATATAATATTATCATTATATATAATATTATATAATATTATCATTTTATATTATATTATCATCATGAATATTTAATATTATATTACATTTATACTATCTGTAATTGACAAGCTTAAAGAACAATTTTAATTGCCAAAGTATCAACATTGCCATACAACGTGGTAGTCTTTTTGGGCACTTTTTCTGTTGACAGCGATGCGAACAATTTTATTTATGCCCTACCAATATTTTCTTTTTTATTTACTTTTACATATCTATACATTATAAAGTTGAAGAGTTTGTTTGTTTGTTTGGTTGAACGCGGTAATCTCAGGAACTACTGGTCCGAATTGAAAAAATATTTTTGTTTTGGGTAGCCTATTTATTGAGGAAGGCTATATAACATCACGCTACAGTCAAAAGGAGCGGAGCAGCAATGAAAACTGAACGAAAACTGGCAGGCAATTCGATGCGACGACGGGAAGGGTCAGGCGAGCAAAAATTCGCGAAGTCACGGGCGGAAGCTAGTTATTACATATTTTAAAACTGTGAGCTTTTTAATCATGTATATTTTATCGTGTAAAACCAAGTAACTCAACAGTTTGAATCGCATCTAATCCTCCGACCTCAACGCGAGAACCCTCCGCTCTACGTCCGTATAATTTTCACATACGTCCGTCTGTCCACACAATATCACTATATTTACATAGGCCCTTTGTTTGACGCGTAATTACTGAACACCAGTCCTGTCTGATATATATCGTAGTGGATTTGTCAACAATATTTAGTTACTCTGAATCCGTTGATATGCTTCGGGAGACCGGGAATGACGGATTTTGAATATTATAGGCCTTAGCAGGAATAATGCAACACTGTGACTGAAGTTGGTGTTTTACTCGTTAAAGGCATTTAGTGTCAAAATGGTTGTTTGAAACTCAGGTTACAGAATTGTGGTGTGGGGTTATTTTGTGTTTTGGTTTAGGTAAGCTGGTAATCCACATGGTAATGTTCCATGTGCTGCCGGACGTAAAGAATAACACCATACCACTATTTCCCTGGGGCGTCGTAAGAGGCAACTAAGGGACTTACTAGAGAATAGGCAGCAGCGTTCTCTATGCATTTTACCACCATACTACGATCGCCAACCCGCCTACCAAGCGTGGCGATTATAGCAAACTTCCTCAAATTGAGGGACGCCTATGTCCAGCAATTTAATTTATTGTAATAATGTTTTATATTTCACTTTTTAATAGTTACCACAACTAGAAACCGTGCAGGCGTTCTGTTACGGAATGTAATAAAACGAGTATACATACGATCGCAGCAATCGCGGGTCAATTTCGTTGCCTATCTCCGAAGATCTACATCAGATCCAATGATATATACAAATATTCATTTAAAACCGTAATAAAATCAGATTAGTAGCTTTTGAGAAAATTGTGGACTAAATTACTTTAAAAAAGTTAGTTTAGCTTAAAAATAACAGAAAACGGTATCTATTCATTCATAGGTCGCACACATCATCACATATTGTTTGGGTATTCTCTTTTAACATTAACAAATCTAAATACCACAAACAGGACTTACAATACTTACCTAAATCAATACAATACAATAACATAATGACAATCGGAGTCCAACAACCAATTACATCTAAAGAGGGTGACACACACACGCACATACAGACATCTAATTAACCGCATGATTGACTTGTCCTTACCACTAATTGCCCGTGGCCAGTGGTTGATGGGAAAAAACCTTTGCTATCCTTTGGATAAACCCATCCACTGGAAAATTGTCATAATGCTCCAGGCATGCGTGTTTGTGAAGAATAAAATGGATATGAAATGGTAAAAGTATTAGTGGGATTAAATAAATAAAGAATAAAAATCTTTATTGCAGATCACATAATCCATAAAAAGATAATTCAAAATTTATTATTTTCTTTTTTTTTGAATATATTTTTTTAATTGTAGTGGTGTTTTATTTTTGTTGTTATTGTTATTTATATTTGTATAAACTAACTATTCATGCAAAAATACAAGTACACGGCATCCCATATCCACACACATACTGACACATACTGAGCAAGATAACTTGCTCATTAATAGGCACACACTTTTTGCGCGGCTGTTTTCAACCCCCACTTATAATTGTTGTGTTGTTATTGTATTATTATGATAAAAATCAAAGATTATACCATCTTTATGTACAGCTTACCTATAGTACCGTTTCTTGTTTGTATATTATTTAATTACAATTTTGCAGGTTCAAATCTTTAGGTTTAAGGTACTGTGAGAGCTTAACGAGCTCTCAGAGTACCTACCGGGATGATTCAATAAAATAACGATTATTTCTAATTGACTAAACTATAACATTTTCTCTGGGTTTTCTAACACTTGGAAGCTCATTCTAAATCTACTTGACTGCCAGCACCACCATATAAGGTCGACTTTTACATACAACCTTTACGGTACTCATGGCTTACTAAATAATGATTGTCTATAAAGTTCTAGAAATAATAATAATAATAATAATCCACAACTATCACACAACGCCACCTAGTCCCAAGCTAAGCAGAGCGTGTGTTATGGGTACTAGACAACTGATAAACATACTTACATATTTCTAAATACATACATATTATAGGGGAACACCCAAATACTCCGAAATATTTTATTCCGAATTTCGATTTTCCGATTTTCAAAAGTCCGAATTTCATAATACCTAAAAGTTATAATGTCTATTATTAAAAATCACGAAATTTATTTAACCGAAAGTCGTAAATGCGATTTGTTAGTTTTCCGATTTTTATACGTTCGAAGAATCAAATGCTCTAAGGGTTCTCGGTCCGAAAAACGACATTCCGATCTTCAATACTCCGATTAAACTAAAAGTCAACGTGTTGTGCTACAAAATTTAGTGACAGAAACGAATCGCTGCAAAACCGACTTCAAGCAGTCTTGTCTGCCCTACCCCTAGAGTGTAATTTAAACCCGCGTAGGCGCGGATGGCTTTAACGCACACCACCGCAGCGTCGGCTTGTTGGCCGGCTGTGCCGGCCAACAAGCCAGCTGCGCCGGCCAACCTCAGCCGCGGCGGCGAGCCTTCAAACCACCTGCTCCTCAGCTCGCGGGCCGCCCAAACCCCGCAGCGCCGGAGCCGTGACAGAAACAATGCTTGCTGCTTACCTGCTTGCATGCTGCATGCCTGCTTGCATGTTGCATGCCTGCTTGCATGTTGCATGCCTGCTTGCATGTTGCATGCCTGCTTGCATGTTGTATGCCTGCTTGTATTTTGCATGCTTGCTTGCATGCTGCATGTCTGCTTGCAAGCTGCATGCTTGCTTGCATATTCTTTTATTCTACCTTCTCAAAACACCATATTATACTTCTCTCTGACGAGCAATTATGTGTTATTTGTCTTGCTATTCGGTTTTACAAATTGAAATATTGAAATTTAGAAATTATAAAAATAGGAGTAATGATAAGTCGGAGTTGTTATATTCGGAATTTTGAATCATTCGGAATTATGAAAATCGGTATTTTGAAATTCGTATTTGTGACTGTCGGAATAAAGTTTTTCGTATTTAT
Source organism: Aporophyla lueneburgensis (assembly GCA_932294355.1). Classification (NCBI taxonomy): domain Eukaryota; kingdom Metazoa; phylum Arthropoda; class Insecta; order Lepidoptera; family Noctuidae; genus Aporophyla; species Aporophyla lueneburgensis. The sequence continues at coordinate 20,849,217 of OW028758.1, read as the reverse complement.
GTAGTGTACCCACATATTATAGATAAATTACACCCAGACACAGAACAAATGATCGTGCTCATCACACAAACATTTTTCCTGGGTGGGAATCGAACCCACGACCTCCGGCATAGCAGTCAGGTCACTAACCACTAGACCAACAGGCCTGTCGCTAAAAATAATTATTCATGTAGCAAGTTTCTGAAAACAAAACCTCTTTCACATTAAAAAAAATGGTTTATGCAATATTTTATTTGTTTAAAGAATATCGATGAGATATATAAGTTTACAATAATAGGACTTGAAAAGTGAATACTTTATCCTGTAATACTACACTTAGTTACAGGTATTTTTGTTAGCACATGAGTCATAGACGCTTTAAAATGCCTTGAAATACTGTCATACCCGCGCCACAAACAAGAAGATATTAGACGCTTTTACAGGTCAAATTTTCATGTTTTTAATATGGGATGCAGTTCTCCACAAACTATCTCAGAGAGAAAAAACTGGTTTCTAATATAAATACTAATAGTAAAACTGGAAAGTTTGCTTGTTTGATCGCGCTAATGTCTACAACTAGCAGTCGGAATTGAAAAAGTATTTTTGCATTAAATAGCTAAATTGTTGAACATCACGCTAGGGCCCTTGGGATCCAAATAAAAAACAAAGAACGCTAAGCGATGACGAAGTAATAGGGCGGACAAGTACTGTGAAGCAACTGGATGCTAGAGCTAGTATTCAATATTACGTAGGTAGCTTTGACCTCCCGCATAGGCAGACATTCCAAGTCCTTCGGTCAGAATCTCTCGATAAGCGGATTGGTCATCCCAACTAGATACATAATACCTCCACAGGAGATACCTATCTTCGTCTTATAATCCCTTAGTCGCCTCTTGCGATGCTCGTTATCGGGATAGGGCCTGGCCCCTATCGATATGTGGAATTCATATTATATTATCTGTCGGGACGAGAGGCTGATTGGAGCTACGTAGATTCTTCATCGTTAAATGTGGCGTAGCAGTGTTTTGCGGGTGAGAAGAAAAACTCTGTAGATGATTTTTTAGGTCATATTTAAATTTACGATGTCAGATGATCAAGAGAGCTGTGCTATGTCGCTGTAGTTGCTCTTGTCAACTCGCACGATCGTCAGGCTACACTCTGTCAAAGTGCACCAACTTCACGCTTGGGTTTCGTTTTCAATTCACATTCTGTACTCATGACTTTTCCGATATATCTATGTACACTGCGGTTGACATAAAAGAAAATGAAGGAAAATTGAGTATGCTTTCTGAAGAATAACACAAGAACATAAACTCACATCTTCTTCCCATGAGCAGTAACTACAGAACTGGTAGTACTCATTACTACTACCTTTTGCATCGTTTGTGTTCTTACATCAAGTCATACACGCACGCTGGTTGCCAGCTATATGCACCTGACCTTTCTGAAGAATATCACCACTATTATACTGATAAGATTTGAGTCACCTTTTAAGCAAAAATTTGCATGTAGTAGGTGGCTCCGCTCCTCCAGTTTACATTTACTATAGGTACATATGTGTGAGAGAATTAACAAAAAATATTAAGGCCACTAATCTTTCTAGTACTATATTTCACTCGTATCTGCAAATCCCATGTTATTTACAACTACATATATCGTGCTAAACAATTTTTAAACGCTTAAAACTACTTAATCACTGCACAACTTCAGCCATTATCATTGTTTCCTTCATAATATCCGCGAAAAACATATCCATAAAAATATGACAGCTTCACAAATAAAAATATTTACTGCCGAGTCGGCAACCGGGCCCCTAAACATACCTTTATGACGTCATAGATCACCGTATAACCCTTCGAAGTACAATAGAACTACCTGCTAGTTTATAAACCTATAAAACATGATATATTCATAGATTTTATGATACAAAAGTATATGTAGTAGAGTTATGGGGAACAGAAAATAATATAGAATTTATTTTTTCATTCATTTCTTTTCAACATGTACGACGATTAGGGGATTGGCCTAATCGAGGGGCTTGTGGCTAAGTAATAATAACAGCTCCATAAGTCCATGGATCAGGTTAAGCTACGCTTGCTGTGGTCGGTTCGTGGATGGGTGCCCACCTTGGTATACCAAGACTATTCTATACCTCGGACAGCACGTTAAGCCGTGGCCCTGGCTGTCATTCGTGGTTCTTTGTAATACAATACGAACTGCCAGAAGCCCCAAAGCCTGACAACTAGTCTTACCAAGGGGTAAAGTTCTCCTCCCAAGAGGGAGACGTCATTTGATGATTTCCCACCCACAAAAAAAGGGGTAAAGTTTTACCAGTGGAGATCAAATAGGCAGTCGCTCCACGTAAAATACATGTATTCAGCTTATCCGGTTAGAGCGGAAACCAACCTCATCATACTTGGGAAAAGTCTAGGCAGGTGAGATATATGTATGTTTTCAGCAATTTCTTCAGTGGCATTCTGAGCGACAAGTTTTATTCTCGACCCTCCCGCTCTATAAATAATATCATATTAAACTAAAATGGAGTATCCGGATAACAAGTAATGTCTAGTAAAACTTGCAAAACTTCGATATTATCTTTTCCGGCATAACTTTTCAGAAACGAGTTATTTTACGTAGGACCCAAATTAATCTAAGCTAAGCCAACATTATTTTCAATCGCATAATCGCTTAACATCTGACATAGAAGTCAAACGAATGTCACATTAGTTAAAAAACGATGACACCGAGATTGAACATCACGTCTTGTTTTCCCGAAGAGTTGGGAAGAGATGTACCTACATACACTCACATTTCGCTAGTTTTCTTAAAGTCCCATGGAATAGTAGCGAGCATATTGCCACGAACCGGGCACCAACCTAGACTTCTACTGAGAAATTGCTACTGAGAAATTCCAGATAGAAAAACACAATAACCACAGTACGCTTTGCCCGACCGGGTATCAAACCCAGGACCTCAAAACCGAGCAGTAGCGCTTGCGACGACTATCCTAACCAGGTAATCACATACAGAGTATATAAATGAAAAAAACGAAACAATGTCTTGAAACTAGTTTCGCATCCTGACAAAGCAGAATCTCTAAACAACAGAACACTAAGCGAACTACTAAGTTACATTAATGAAGCTACAAACTATGTAATAGAGACACCGCTGGTACAGCCTCAGGGCACAATTACACTGATGTCCAGCTGACCGCTTTGTTCATCGCACTGACATGCGACAATAGAACTTCGGTAGTTTGTAACGTTATCATATACATATTGAACATTCGTAATGGCATTACTGTTATGGGTTAGTAATAGTATCTGTCATGACAGATATTAAGATTGTGAAACAAAACGAAGCTAAGAAAGAAAGGAAAAAAAATATTTATTTATTTCTTTGTAGATAATCTTTCTTTGCGGAACAAAACAAACGTAATAAATAATTATGTGCCTGTTAATCTAATAATCTTAGACTAACAGGCACATAATACACATAAGCTATATTGAATCACGGATTTTTTTAAGCTAAATTAAATTAGCTGGCAATAATTTACTCACGAGGTGGTTTTTACATCATTCTATCACAGATTTTTTTTCATCATTCAATGGGCGAAGGTAATCGATCAGCGGTTTTTGTATATATTCGTGAAACATAGATACATACTTACGAACTTCCAAACACAAAACATAACAGTTGTGTTTTGTACAAAGTTGGAACGACGAAAAACTTTGTTTTTTTTTTAAATTTTACTTCACTAGTTTTCGATATATTGCCAATTGATTAAATATGACCCTGTTTAAGAAGAAAGGAACGCATACTACACCTGTGCACGCACACACTAGTGCACTATAATATTGCCTTTGAAAATACTTTGAGGCTGATTACTCAACGACCTGGAAGGCCGCGGGAATCCGTTGGATGCGAGAAGCACAGAACCCGTCGAAGTGGCGGTGCTTGAGGGAGGCCTGTGTCCTGCAGTTGAAATGCAGTTGAAACATTTGGCTGAAATGATGATGATGATGAAATACTGTGAGTAGCCAATATCTTTCGAAAAATCCACACCGTTATGCACATAAATAAATTACTAATCCTACTACACTTTAGCTAATTAACAAATCTTTCCACAGACTCGTTAGTAAAATATGAAAGTAAGAGCTAATAAATTATCCTGTGCTAATAATTAACTTGAAATGCAAATGTGGACTTCACTTATTTAACACTCAAATATTAGACTGGACTGCGTGGTTGGAAATGTATTTAGGATCTCATGAATAATTAATGAGTAATTTTTTCATGTATTTACAGAAGATATACTAATATCTAAAGTTCCGTGTGGTGTCAGATGTAAAGAATATCACCATCCTATTTCTTCCCGTAGGTATTGTAAAAGCCGACTAAGGGACTTACTAGAGAATGGGCAGCAGCGTTGTCTATGCATTTTACTCTCATACTGCGATCGTTTAACGGCTCAAATGGTGTATCCCATTCATAAAACTAACACGCTAAACCTAACGTAGGATTCTAACCGTTTACATACGATTACGAAAATTTATATAAATCTATAGCCGTTGGTCCCCGCTGTCATTTGTGGATCTTTGATAGTGAAACAGACATTACGGGTCCTCAGAAGCTCGAAAGTGTGACAACTTGTATTATCAAGGGGTATATAGTGTTACCTAGTAAGTGATACTTTCTCTATTCTAATTAGAATTTGAAATGTTGCTGTGCCCTACAGGATCCATAATTGTTTCTACATATATTAATACCCACCACCTGTGCACATTATGGAATGCAATAAAGATTTGAGATTTGAGTTGTGGAGTTCAGACAAGCATTCGCTCCAAGTAAAATACTGGTGCTTCGGTTTTTTTTTTTTCAGGATGGGAAACCATCAAATGACTTCTCCCGCTCTGGGCGGAGCGGGAGGGCGTGTCAGACTGTTACTGACTAAAACCCACCCGTGTTCCATCAGTTGCCCAAGTGCTAGGGTCACGGTATCTCTTTCGAACAATCACGCGACCCCGGCAGGCATCGGTCCTAGTAGACCCCTACACTGCTGCTGACATCTCTTTGAGGCGCGCGTGGAACACTGCGCGCCGTTGACCCGAGCTTGGTCCTTACCGGGCGGCGAGCTACCCATTGCTCGCCACCCGCAAGCTCGCGCCTATGGTGGCCAGGAGTCCGCAATCGACTCCCGACGCCCGGGGCGTCTCCTCCTGCGGCGGCTAGGGACGTGAGGGCGCAGAGACTGCCACTCCCTCACGTGCCCCGCCTCCTCCGTCGCGAGCATTACTGCTTCGCAGAAGGAGGTGACGGCTTCCCATTCCCTCTCGCTCCGTACCATGGCTCGCACCAGGGCCGGACGCGAGAGGTCGGCGCCGCCGACCGTGGTGCATTCGGTTAGATTGGAATTCAAACCTGATAATAGTTGGGAAATATGTATCAATGCTGATGAGTCTTAAGTATTTAGTAGTAAGTGTACCTGCCAAGTTGCCTGTCAAGGTTACATTTTTTTATATATATTGTTGAAGAGTGGTGGCCCAGGGGCAGACAGACAGCAGCGGCAGAGACTTACAAGTCAGTAGGTTTGAACTCAAAGAGGCACTTTATTTTGTGTTAATTATATCATTGCCACTGCTCTCAAAACGGCGAAGGAAAACATTGTGAGGAAGCTCGCATGTCCTAGAACTAAAAATTTGAAGACATGTGACATCCACCAACCCGCATTGGTCCTGTGTAGATTACGGCCTACTCCCTCTCAACGAGAGGAGGCCTGTGTCCCAACAGTGGGATCTTGATAGACTAATTAGAAAAATAAATAATAATAATGTGTTTAGCAAATGGAGTCTGTTTTGTCGTGTGCATATTGCACCAAAAATATTTTTTTTTTTTTTTAAAGAACCTTTAATGAAATTGTATTGCACTGTTTCTAAAACCATATAATATTAATGTATTTTATGTAATAAGAAGTGATTCGAGTTACGAGTGAACCTCGAGGCTGTCTGAGATTGAGAAGCTCTGCAGTCCGATAAGTCGCCTGTTTCCGCTGCAGTGGTACTGCTATCTTTGTTTTATACCCACCTTGGTTCCTACTACGATGTAACTAGAAAGACAAAACTTAAAAAAAAATAACTTTAATTTGGGAAGTCGGTGTCTTAGGACCTGTGTTTGAGTTTTTTGCCACCAACTTCCGAAATTAAAGTTATATTTTTTCACTTTGTAGTGTTTCCAAGGAAGACGATTGTTCTTTTTTTGAAAAAAGTTTTTTTTTCCATTTTATTGTAGTTATGGTATCTAACCGGCACTAATTCGGCAAAATAGGAATAGTGTTTGGTTTTCTCATGGATGCCATTGTCAGACTTGGACCAAATTTAAATGAGACCGCACGGGAAGAAACAGCTTTCAAATAAAAAAGAAATCATCAAAATCGGTTCACCCAGTCATAAAAGTAGAACACGGCTTTATGAGCTGTACAATGAAAGGGCTTTTGTCAACACTGCTGAATTTAATTTGTATGTTAGAAATTATTCGAAATTATTTAAAAAAGTCTGTTGGATGGCCAAGTCGCGTTATTTGAGTTCTAAGATTAAAAATAGTAGTAATGTTATTAAAACGACTTAGAATATTATTAATAGTGAAACGGGAAGGTCTAGTAAACGAAATAATGACTACAGCCTGTCTATCAACGACAACATAATAAAATCAGACTCACAAGTCGCTGCGGCTTTTGAAAATTTTTTTTTTCAGATATTCCTGTTTCAACTACAAAATCCCTAAACTCATCACCTTCTGCTGCTGAGTCTTTGCTTATCGAAAATGTTAATGTTTGCGATTCGGAATTTCATTTTGAACATATTACTTGTAAAGATATAATTTTCATGGTCCTCGGAACGCGCCACCTGCGGGTTCCCAACTCACGGTAGGAGGGGTTCACATCGGCGTCGAGTCGACAATGAAGTACCTGGGACTTGTCCTCGACAGCCGGTGGAACTTCGTTGAGCATTTCCGACGTTTGGCTCCCAGACTGGAGCGGGCTGGGGCTGCATTTAAGCGGCTCCTGCCCAATCTGGGGGGTCCAAACGCCTCCTGCCGGAGGCTCTACACGGGGATCGTGCGGTCCATGGCCCTCTACGGGGCACCGGTGTGGGCGCCCTCACTGAGGCTGCGCCCAGCGCGCCGGTTGTTTGCGGCCCAGAGGGTCATGGCCATCCGGTTAATTCGGGGATACCGCACGGTCTCGTGCGAGGCGGCGAGCCTCCTTGCCGGAGTGCCGCCATGGGATCTGGAGCCAAAGGTCCTCGCGCACATGTGGGAGTGGCGCGAGGAGGCGAAACGCCGGGGCGAAACTCCGCTGCCGCGACAAATCGCGGCACGGCGGACAGAGCTCCGCTGTGATCTCATGGCGACATGGCGGGTACGATTGTCGCAACCCAGTGCTGGGCACGCCACAATTGCGGCGGTAAGTCCCCTCTTTGAGGAGTGGATAGAGAGGCGTCACGGCGTCCTCACCTTTCGCCTGACGCAGGTTCTCACCGGGCATGGGTGCTTCGGTGGGTTCCTGTTCAGGATAAAGCGGGAGGATACGTCCGGGTGTTTCCATTGCGAAGATCGTCTGGAGGACACGGTGGAGCATACGGTGGAGGTGTGCCCTGCCTGGGCGGAGCACCGCCGTGTCCTCGTGGAGGCGATCGGCGGCGGCGACCTCTCGCGTCCGGCCCTGGTGCGAGCCATGGTACGGAGCGAGAGGGAATGGGAAGCCGTCACCTCCTTCTGCGAAGCAGTAATGCTCGCGAAGGAGGAGGCGGGGCGCGTGAGGGAGTGGCAGTCTCTGCGCCCTCACGTCCCTAGCCGCCGCAGGAGGAGACGCCCCGGGCGTCGGGAGTCGATTGCGGACTCCCGGCCACCGTAGGCGCGAGCTTGCGGGTGGCGAGCAATGGGTAGCTCGCCGCCCGGTAAGGACCAAGCTCGGGTCGACGGCGCGCAGTGTCCCACGCGCGCCTCAAAGAGATGTCAGCAGCAGCGTAGGGGTCTAATAGGACCGATGCCTGCCGGGGTCGCGTGATTGTTCGAAATAGATACCGTGACCCTGGCACATGGGCAACTGATGGAACACGGGTGGGTTTTAGTCAGTAAAAGTCTGACACGCCCTCCCGCTCCGCCCAGAGCGGGAGAAGTCATTTGATGATTTCCCATCCTAAAAAAAAAAAAAAAAAAAAGATAATTAAAACCTTCCACACTTTAAATGTAAAAAAGACTGCAGATCTGTGGGATAATTCTGTAGAAGTCGCCAAGTCTATTATTGACATTGTAGCACCTACTTTAGCTCTTATATTTAATAATTGTATTGAGTGTGGGGAGTTTCCTGATCTTATGAAGAATAGTAAAATAATACCTTTATTTAAATCTGGTAGTACATCAGACCCCACTAACTATAGACCTATTTCAGTACTACCTGCGTTCAGTAAAATTTTTGAGAAATTAATTTTAGATCAGTTGCAACGATTTTTTAATAAACATAAATTATTACATACCAAACAGTTCGGTTTTACAAGGGGTCGTTCAACTACCGATACCGGTGTTGAACTTCTAGGACATATTTATAATGCATGGGAAGATAAATGCGATGCTTTGGGCATCTTTTGTGATTTATCTAAAGCATTCGATTGCGTTCTTCATGAAACTTTAATCAGGAAACTCCGCCACTACGGGATCCGGAACAGAGCTCTGGATCTTCTTACTTCATATTTGAGTAATAGGATTCAGAGTGTCGATGTCAATGGAAAAAGGTCTCCCGGATCTATCGTAACAATGGGAGTCCCACAGGGCTCAATTCTTGGTCCTTTTTTGTTTCTTATTTATATTAATGACTTGCCTTACCTTATAAAAGATAATCATAATATAATTTTGATTGCGGATGATACTTCAATTTTGTTTAAACTTAAACGTCAGCAAGTGGATACTGACGATGTTAAAAGCGCGATCTCAAAAGTAGTTCACTGGTTCAATGTAAATAATTTGCTTCTTAATGAAAAAAAAACCAAATGCATTAAGTTTACGCTACCTCACGTTAGGCAAGTAAAAACGAATGTGTTGGTGAAGGGCGAAGAATTGAATCCTGAAGATAGCACTGTATTCTTGGGCCTAACTTTGGATACCAAGCTTCAGTGGGGCCCGCATATAGATAAATTGTCGAAAAAGCTAAGCTCCGCTGCATACGCTGTTAGAAAAATTCGGAATTTAACTGACATAGAGACAGCCCGTTTAGTGTATTTTGCCTACTTTCATAGTGTAATGTCGTACGGTATTCTGTTGTGGGGAAATGCCGGCGATATTCAGACTATCTTTGTCTTGCAGAAAAGGGCTGTTCGATCAATTTATAAATTAAGCCCGAGACACTCACTCAGAGAGAAATTTAAAGAAATTAATATAATGACTGTGCCTTCACAGTATATTTTTGAAAATCTTTTATATGCCCATAAGAATATTAAATTGTTTAAAAAATTCAGTGATATCCATAATATAAATACTAGGAATAAACACAAATTTATTGTACCTTCAACAAGGCTCAAGAAAATAGGTGGCTCATTCAGATGTCAATGTATACGCTTTTATAATAAACTTCCAAGCCATGTTCAAGATCTAAGTCTCAATAAATGTAAATCATTCATTAAACGTAAGTTGTGCCAGAAAGCCTTTTACACTGTTAAAGATTATATTGAGGACAAAAAAGCTTGGGATTAAGCTGCTCCAATTTTTAATTTTTATTTTAAATTATTATTGTACTGAATGATATTTTTTATTTTTATTATTAATTACTTTCCTTTTTTTTATTAATTTTTTTATTGGGAATATACACTTTGACATTTTGATTATTGCTTATACACTTTGACATTTTGATTATTGCTTATACACTTTGACATTTGATTATTGTTTACACTATGACATGAATATATACTTTCAGAAGTATAATATTATTATTATTATTTAAGTGATTTTGAATGTGAGGACTATGTAGGTGATGTTTGTTTTTTTTTATATCTCTCTTACTCATTCCATTTTAATGATAATCTGGCAGTTTGAGCACTTAATGCGGCCTACCAAAATGTCCATTCTTTGGTATTGTTCGTCGAATCTTTGTGCTCCTTATGTTCTGAGTTGAGCTGCAAGATTACTGACAAATGCGTGCATTGACTGGACAGGTCCACTCAATCTGTATGGTTCTTTCCTCAAAAGACCATTTCAGACACCCTCATGTACATGGTCCTCAAATGATCAGACCGGGACTATTTCCTGATTTTATATACACATTGACATTGATTAATTTTACTTATACAATGACATGAATATTTACTTTTAAGTATTATATTGTTTTAATTACCTATTGTAAATGTGAAGACGAAGTGGGTGTTCTTTTTTTTTGGTTTCCTTTTCTTCTAATTTAATTTTTTACATTGTCTGGCAGTTTGAGTAATTTGTGCGACCTTCACAAATGTCCTTTCTTTGGTATTGTTCGTCGAATCATTGACCTCCTTAAGTTCTGAGTGGGGCTGCATGATTACTGACAAATGCGTGCACTGATTGGACAGGTCCACTCAAGCTGTGTGTTCTTTCCTTAAAAGACCACTTCAGACACCAATCCACATGGTCTTCACATGATCTGATCAAGATTATGTCTGGACTTTAAAAGAGACTGTGACCTCTGAGTTTGTTTCGGCGTTTCTTCTCAGAGTAGTCAGATAGGAAATGCCGAATTCATCTAGTTTAAAAAAAAAATGATTGACGTGTAAAAGTGTTTGTACAAAGCAAAATAAAGTCATTTATCATTTATAAAAAAAAAAACAGTTCTGAAGTAACAAGCATAAAAAATAAAGTCGAATGGAGAACCTCCTCCTTTTATTGAAGTCGGTTAATAAATTATCTGAAGGCTAATTCCCGTAACTAAAACCTCTAAAAACTTCTAAATCTCGTCGCAATCTCATCTGAGGGACAATTAACAAATATTTTTCCATTAATATTTTTACCGCTATCATCACATTAAAGACTGTATCGTATATAAATCAATAGAAACGTCTACATATATTCTTGACGAAGGGCTCAGAGATTTTTTAAACAGAGAAGGAGAAGAATGTCAGCGTATTGTCAGTGGTAGTGTTACAGAATTACATGTCAGTGGTTGAGTGTTACTTTCAAATATCTTATTTAACTCTATGTTAAGTAATATAATATATCGTTTATAATATAATATATCGTTTATTTATAAAAAGGGGCACATTGACAAAGTTACCTTAATAATTAAAATAGAGCACAGTTGCTCATTTGCCTGAACTAGGTTCAACCTGTGTTTCAGGCTAGTAAGTGCATAAATACTTAGTTTAATAAATTAACAAGGAGTATAAATTAAAAACTAAATTAAAATTAGGAAAGTAAAAGTGAAATAGCAATATGTTAGTCGTTCTATTTGCAAACAACAAGTAGATCTTCTGTCTGTGCATAATCGATGGTTAGTAAATATTTAAGTATAATTTGTTTACAGCTAAAGTAACTTAATTTAAAGATAGTTAGTTTTCTATTTAACCTATTGTACAGAAATGGACCTAAGAATGTAAAAAATCTTTCTACAAAAACATGTTTTGAGGATGCATTAGATGTGCATACTATATCATTCCGCCTCTTGTTAGTATTGTCAGCAGTGTAGGTAAGCATAGTGTGCTGTTTTAATACTAAGTGCATTATGAAAAGTTGGCGCACAGTCAGCACGTTGCAGGATTTATATAGCAGATCTGTGGGAAAGAAAAAGGGATGGAAATTTGCTACCTTTAAAATTGCTCTCTGTGCTCTTTCAAGAGGAAGTAGATTCGTTTTTGGAGCGCCACCCCATGATGTGATGCAGTATTGAATTATTGATTGACAGAGGGCCAAATAAACTTGTGTAATTAATTTGGAATCGGCGAATGTACGTAATTTTTTAAAAACATATATTAATTTGCGCACTCTTTTAACGAGACTTTCAATATGTTTTCTGAAGGACAGAGTGTCGTCTATTATTACGCCGAGGTATTTAATGTTGTTTGTTTTGAGGATAAAAGGACAATTACATATGTTGACTGAGCGGTTACCACATTGATGGGCATATAGGTGAGGGTTAGTAAAGTTAAGTTGGGGCCTGCGCATGGAGAAGTGAATAAATTTTGTTTTGTCAGCATTTAATGTTAGTAAATTTGTTTGAAGCCAATTTGTCACAGTACTAAAACCTAGTTGTGCGATTTCGAAGAGTTCGGTACTGGTTTTAGCGCTAAATATTAACGCCGTGTCGTCGGCATATGATATAATTTTGCCGGCTTTAATATTAAGGTTACACAGGTCGTTAATATAAATCAGGAAGAGTGTTGAGGCCAGAATACTTCCCTGAGGAACACCAAAACCCGTACATTTCTGCTCATCGCTCAAGGTTGTATCTATTCTAACGCATTGGTATCGGTCATGTAAATAGTCAGCGAATAGTTTTAGTGGCGTTCCCCTTATTCCTAAGTAGTAGCCTTCCTAAAGAATTGGGCTATAATATGCTGAAAGAGTTGTTATTCAGGTACTACTTGTAAATCTACAGATTAGCACGTTCAACAAAACAAAGAAACAAAATGCTGCAAATAATGAATGACAGTATTGTAACTAGACTCGAGTAAAAAAAAAAAACCGGCCAAGTGCGAGTCGGACTCGCGCACCGAGGGTTCCGTACAAACCTGTAGGTATCCTCGGTTTATGCGTAAGGTTTATGTTTTTTGAAATTAAATGTTTTTTTTTTTTATATTTGAGTTGATTGAATGGAAGGTAAATTGCGATTTACGATTTATGACGTATTAAAAAAAAACTACTTACTGGATTTCGTTCAAACCAATTTTTGTTGGAAGTTTACATGGTTATGTACATCATATATTTTTTTAGTTTTATCATTCTCTTACTGTAGAAGTTACGGGGGGGGGACACACATTTTACCACTTTGGAAGTGTCTCTCGCGCAAACTATTCAGTTTAGAAAGAAATGATGTTAGAAACCTCAATACCATTTTTGAAGACCTATTCATAGATACCCCCACACGTATGGGTTTGATGAAAAAATTTTTTTTGAGTTTCAGTTCTATGTATGGGGAACCCCAAAATTTATTGTTTTTTTCTATTGTTGTGTAAAAATCTTAATGCGGTATACAAAATACATCTACTTACCAAGTTTCAACAACATATCTTTTATAGTTTCGGAGAAAAGTGGCTGTGACATACACGGACAGACAGACAGACAGACAGACAGACAGACAGACCGACAGACAGACAGACAGACATGACGAATCTATAAGGGTTCCGTTTTTTGCCATTTGGCAACGGAACCCTAATTAAGTTTCTATTTTTAGATTTCTGGGATACCTCACCACTATCTCACTTCAGAACTCATTTCCTCACCGTTCTCATCGCTTATAGTTCGTCCTATAGTAGCAATGTTTTCCAGCTGCAGGCAAAACATGCATTATGTATAAGTTTTTATAACACCCGTCAGAAAATGCAATTTGAAACAAAGTATCAAGTTTAATGCGATCCCCAGATTAAAAATAGCGAGAAAACACTCCGTGGAAGAGTTTATAAAAATGATTTTGATGAATTGTTTGCTGTTCTTCTTTGAAACTGTTACTTATTATAACTTTAAGTTCAAAGTGTTATTTCTTAAGTTATGAATCATATTTGACTGTGAGAGTTTCAGTAAGTTTAGAGGTTGTAGGGTTCCTTTTTTGAAGGGAAGTATTCTGTTAAAACAAGGCAAATGTTTGTGATAGGAATGGGCCCAAGTTATTATAACCATTAAATACAACAGATACGTACATTACCTCGCGACATTCAAATCCTAGCCGCTGCTATAATTTTTGAACTATAGCTAATTCTAAAAGATAAAGAAATAAAGAAAGAAAATACGTTTATTAGCGGTAAATATCACGCAGAGAATGACTGAACAACGGAAATACAAAAAAGTTGCGGGAAAACATTTGTCACATCCACGCAAAACATGTGATATATCCACGGGAAATTACAGGAGTCCGATATTCTAAGATTAAAACTTCTTACAATGCAAGCTTACAATTTAAAGACATACAAAAAAGTATGTCTTAAAATACAAATAATTTAACCATCTTTACTAAATGCATTAACATTGTTATTACCGGTTCAAAGCAAAACACAAAGAAAAATAAAACCTCACTAATTAGAACTTAATCCGTCCCATTCTTCCTAATTGCCCCCATCAGATAATAACTGTAATAAAATAATTAGACTTAAGAGGAAAAGAATGCTTTATTATTTCAAATTAAAATCTGCAGTGTAATCCGTCAGGCGGACGGCGAAACAAGATGGTCGGATGAAATTCAAAATGGCGGACCCAGGTGCAATGGTTTAGGCGGGATTTTATTTTACGTTTCGTTTTTATTGTGTTGTTAGTGCTTCTATGGATTAAAAAGTAGTTTATAAGTTGAAGCTTATATTGTACAGATGTACACCTACCTAATGTAGGTATAAGCAAATTACTTATTGAAAATTTATTTATCAAAACTTTATGCACAAGTAAAATATTGTACAAAGGCAGACTTAATACCTGAGGCGTAACAATTATTTGGCAGTAATTATTTGTGTCCCGTGTGGTGCCGGGCGTAAAGAATATCAACACCCCATTTCTTCCCGTGGGTGTCATAAAGGCGACAAAGGGTTTTACTAGAGAAGGGGCAACAGCGTTCACGATGCATTTTACCACGACACTGCGATCGCTGCATTGCGACCTGCTGCCAAACGTGGCGATTATGGCAAAACCCCCCAAATTGATGAAGGCCTGTGCCCAGCAGAGGACGTCTTTCGGCTGAAATGATGATGATGAATTATTTATGCACCTACTTGTCTAAAAGAAAATTGCATTATATCGCACATCGAGATTGAAAACAAGTTCGCCTTAATAATATAGCGTTGTCTCCATTACTCATATTAATCTCAAATAAAAATTATTTTTTGCAAACTAAGCTGCAACTCAGTACAACAAGCTAGATGCCTTCTTACTGCTTTAATTGGGAACAAAAAGTGGCGCTACAAACTCCCCAGCAGCTGTCTGTTAAGCAAAAACTTTGTACAAGTCGGTTACCTACCGTTTAGGGGCAGCGCAGACGACAGACTATCCGTGACGCACTTTTTAGTCTGTGAAAATAGAACCTATGCAATTATATGCAGTAATGCACACGACGCGCAAAAAGTCCGGCGCACAAAATTTCCGTCAGGCAGATCGCACCGCGTCGCGTCGAGCCACTCGGCACAAAAAGTGTGTGAAAAAATTGAACGTTTGCTTCAACGCGCGCTAACGCAGACGGCGCACTCTTTAGTCGGCAATCTGCATTTGCTAGGGGTGGCGATGGCGTAACGCACGCGATCTATTATCATGGCGCCAGAGCTCGATGTAACGATGTTAATTCGAGAAATACAAAACAGACCAGCAATTTATGATACTTCTAAGGCAGGTCTTAAAATAAATAGCAACACATCAAATGTAGTAACAGACACTTTATAAAATTTGAAAAAAAATTCGGGATGTTCTTTCAGAATTGAATATTTAGTATGGAACTGTCCCTTCAGTAATCTTTCCGAAAGTATAGGATGTACCCAACATTCTTTATTTCTTCTTCTTTTTCTGTACTTCATGTACAAAATAATACTTCGCGATCTCTGCACGATTTCCATAGCGTCTATGTCCCTACAGCTCTGCCGACAGAATGATCGAAGATGTGCGTCGTGTGCGTTGAGTTTGTGAAAAATCCGCGACCGACTTTTTGCGTGCCATGCAGACTTTTTGTGCGCCGCAGACTCGATCGCACAAAAAGTGTGCCGACTGCGCTGCCCCTTAACAAGAAACTTATCCGGTTTGACAAAACAAAGCTAAAACAGAACAGACTGTACATTATTTTTACATAAAATTTTCCAATCCATAGGAAGCTCTACTAATCCATATTTTACAGCACAATAAACATATACTAACGGGTGGAACTGCATAATCAGAAATCATAAAATTCATTGAGCACAATCGTAAAGCGAGTCGACGTCTGAATATCGAAGCATTCATGACATTTTATGAGTTTCCATTCATCCGTGAAACTGTCAATAGATACTTGACTTTCAGGAGAAAATTGCATGGAAAATGGATATTTATTTATTTTCATATAAGTGGTCGCCCAGAGGTCGAAACTCGACCATTATTCGTTAATTTATACAAATATTCGTTTTCAGCACTATTCCTCCAAATAAACTTTAAATGTGCCAAATTTCATACACCGCCATCGCACAATGTTCGTACAACGATGTGCAAAGTTTTTACTTCACGTATTAATACATTATATAGATTATTTCAAGGTATTACATAAGATTACAGTTTTGATAGGTGACAGAACAGCATTTACTTCATGTTGTCATATTTAGTACTTATGGCAAGGAACTTAAGGTTGACATATTCAGCAAGACAATAGACACAAAATATTAAAGACAGATATTCTCGATTAGACCACAGATTGCGACAATAAACTTTCGTAATTTCGTAATCCATAATTATATTTGACATTCAGTAAGGCTATAGACAAATAATAGCAAAAACAAATATATACTCGATTTGTGCATGTGTGTATTAAATACACGGTAATGAATAGTAGTGTGTGTAACGTGTTATTTATTGAAAATAATGTATTTTAACGCATAATTTAAAAAAATATTAGCATTCGTCACTTCTTCTCTGTACAAACTATAAGTGTGCGAAATTTCATACTCCTCCGTCCGCTCAATTTTCGTAAAAAGGGATCCAAAGTTTTCGCTTCACGTATTAATATATAGATACTTCTTTAGAAATATGTATAATAAGAAAAGGGAAAGTAGGTTAAAACGGTTTTGTTTGAGCACTAATCAGTCTGTCTAGTGCCTTTACCAACTATGTTGGCGTCGGCTTCCAGTCTAACTTGATGCTTTTTTTTTTTTTTTTGTGGGGCATCTCGTAGTTAATCCTGAAAAGATTGTGACTACTTAAACGGATTGTGGCCCGGCGAGTTCTAAAAAGTTACCTTTTTAGGCCTCCAGCCGGGGCTTATTATACTTAAAAACTAAAGCGAAAGCTCTAAGGGTTACCCCGAGGGGGGTACGAACCTCGGCTTAGGCAATCGCTGATAGGGGGGCAGCAAGGGACTGGCTGGATCTGAGTTAAATTATTTTGGGACTAGTTTAAAGCTAACGGCGCAGCATCGCGGGCTGGCTCTTGCAAGGGTCGGGAGGGACTGTTAAGTCGGGGTCGCGACGACGGACCTCGGCGGCGAGGTCGGTACGGTTTGTGTTTGTGTGCTGGTCTAGCTGTACTGGTCTCTTTTCGACTCTCCTGGAGGAGAGTAGTGGGATCATCAGGATCGGTAAGAATGTGCCGCGAGCGGCGGACTTTGCTAGTACGGGAGGGGGTGTAAGTAGCTGCCGCCACAACCAAAGGGTTGCGGTTGGCTACGGCCCTATCGAAGAAACGCTTCGAAGCGCGTTTTATGAATTGATGGATAGTCGGGAGTTGCATATCTAAATGAAGATTGATATTCCGAACAAACCAAGGCGAGCCTGTGGCTTGACGGAGAAAACGGTTCTGGAGAGTCTGCATCCTATGGATGAATCGGGGCTTGGCATGTGCCCAGACTGGGCTTGCGTATGTCATAATCGGCCTGATACAAGCGGTGTAAAGCCGCTTCTTACACAGAAGAGACAATTTACTCCGCTTGTTCAGGACGCAATGAAGCCTACCGAGAGCGAAAGCGGCCCGCGAGCGAGCCTGCTTTATGTGCTCAGAAAAGGTGAGGTGTTCGTCGAGGATGACACCTAGATATTTGGCTTGCTTCGCCCAAGGGATCTGCTTGCCGAACATTGAGATGGGTCGGGGAGGGGGGTGGTTACGTTGCGGTCGGGTGTAAAAGACCGCCTGACTTTTATCGGGATTGACCTCGATTCGCCACTTCCTGAACCATTCGCCGAGCTCGTCGACTGCGGTTTGGAGGTAGCGAACCAGCGCTGAGTCACTAAATCCCGAGAAGAAGATGGCAGTGTCGTCTGCGAACAGAGCTAACCTTGCCTTCTTGCTTCTGGGGATATCGCTAGTGAACAGCGTGAAAATGAGGGGGGCTAGTACAGAGCCTTGAGGGACTCCTGCACGGATCGGGTGAGGGGAGGAAAGTGCCCCTTCGATGCGATAGCGAAAGGTACGGTTCGCAAGAAAGTCTCGTAAGATGAGCACGAGACGGTCTGGCACTCCGAGTTGGTACAGCTTATATAATAAGCCGTTGTGCCAGACTTTGTCGAACGCTTTCGCTATATCGAAGTATACAGCGCCCGTGAACATACCACGCTGAAAACCAGCATTGATATGTTTGACGATACGGTGTACCTGATGGACACACGAGTGTTGGGTTCGAAAACCAAACTGCTCGTTGGGAATGAGGCCCTTGGTTTCGGCATAATCTCTGAGTCGCTTATAAATAAGTCTCTCATAGATTTTGCCGAGAACTTTGAGCAAACTAATGGGGCGATAGCTCGTGGGCTCGGTTTTGGGCTTACCGGGCTTAGGGATGCCAATGACGATGGCTTCCTTCCACGCTTGGGGGAAAATGTTGTTACTCAAGGCACCATTGAAGATGGTACACATGAGCATAATCAGGTGCGCGGGGAACAGCTTGATCACTCTGTTGGTGATGCCGTCTGATCCGGGGGCTTTACGAGATTTCAGACCCTTGATGATCTCGTGCACCTCGTCAGGTGTAACAGGGGGCAGGGGATCATCAGGGTCTTCAACGGGCGGGAGTGAGGCTTTGCGTTCGACTTCCGCGTTCACCTTATCGACAAACGCTTGGTCTACTGGCTGCGAACTGGGTGTGCATTGGGCTTCGAGGCTATCGGCTAGGCATTCAGCCCTGTCGATATCCTCGAATGCAATGGTCGCGTCGGGGCGGGTCAGGGGGGGCATAGTGGAAAACTCAGAGGATTTCAGGTTCCTCTGAAGTTCCCAGAAAGCGAGATGAGTCGGCTCTAGTTCACCCACCATCTTGTCCCAGTTAGCGTCACGCAGCTCAGTCACACGTGTCCTTACAGCACGCTGTAAGTAACGCATGTGAGCTTTGTTAGCGTCACAGGGAAAGTTGCTGTAGGCACGAACGGCCGCGTTCTTCTCTGTCAGCAGATCACGTACATCGTCGGGGAGCTTCCATTTACAGTCACCCGTATCTGGAACCTCCCGTGAACTTTCGTTCACGATCGATTGTACGTGCTCCGTGAGAGAGTCGATCGCGGCCGTTGTGTCGGCGACAGAGTCGAACTGATCTGGGATAGAGTCTAAGTGATGTGACGTGTTAGATTGTAAGCGTTCGCTTACTTTCTTCCAGTCAGTGATCACTTTAGTGGCGGGGGGTTGAGTGGGGTCGCGGGTACCTAATCGGGGGGCCAGGTTTATGACTACTGGTCGATGATCAGAGTCGAGTTCGTGAATAGCCTCGATAGAATCCAACCTTAAGTTGATATTCTTAAGGAGTGCTATATCAAGCACGTCGGGTAACTGATCGGTATCGAAGGGGAAGTGAGTGGGAGTCATCGGGGCAATGACATCAAAGTTCATGGTAGAACAGAGGTTAAAAAGTTGCCTACCTCTAGTCGAGGTCCTGGTGCTATTCCAGGCAGGATGTTTGGCGTTGAGATCGCCCGCTATGATAACGGAGTCACTCATGCCGAAGAGTTCGGAAAGGTCATTAGAGAGGAGTTGAGGGTCCTCTGACTCATGTTGGGGAGGAAGGTAAACCGACACAATTGTGATCGGCTGGTGACCTGTCAGTGCTAACCGACAGGCCGAAACTTCTAATCGGGAGAGTTCGGGAGTATCCATAGGTATGCAGTACAGGGACTTCCTATAGTATATGAGGGTGCCGCCTCTATGACAACGTGACCTGTCGTTGCGAACTAAACGATAGTTTGCAATTTTCGGGTCACGATGGTGAGGTTTTAGGAACGACTCTTGAATGAGTAAAATGTCTACGTGATGGTCGCGGAGGAACGTGGCGATCTCATCACGTTGGCCGTGAATGCCGTTGGCATTAAAGAAGCCTAGCTTTAGGGAACGGGGTTTTTGTCTAGTTAATATTCCGCGACTATCCATAATGGGGGCGTTGGGAGTTCATGACATGGATTGCTTGCGTGATCTCGGGATACGCAGCATAAATTAACTGGATTCGGAACAAGTTACCGCCGCCGGCGGCAACTAGTTCCTGAGCCATCTGTTGGGCACGCGGGGAGAGGAACGTGCTGTAGGTATTAAAGGTCCCAGTGATGACGTTAAACGCATCAAGGGGAGCCTGACCTTTCCTCTGTACGGGTACTGGTCCTGCCATAGGGGCAGTGGAGGGGGCCGCGGCGCGGGCGGGAGGTGCGGTCGCGGGAAAACCGGGGGGCGTAAGGGGCGCGGGGGCACGGGTACGCGGGTCCACTAATGGAGGCATGGGAGCGGGCTTAGGCCTGGAGGCCAGTGGGGGGAATTCCTTCTGGGAACTCATAAGAGGCCATTGGGAGGGACGCTGTGGGGCCAGTCTCACGGGGAGTTTGGCCGAGGGGGATTCCCTAGTCTGACGAGCGTCGAAACGCTGCGCCAATTTAGGGGAAGATGACTTGGGGGCTTTCGGGCAGCCCCGGTAGTTTGCCGGATGACCGGACTCTTTGCAGAGCACACAACTAGGTGGCTCGGTGCAAAGAGTGCGGTCTTTAGGCCGGGTACAATCTGCTGTACCGTGGTCTCCCAGGCACTTGACGCACCTGGGAGTAGCGTAACAGTTGTACGCTGAGTGCCCGTACAGTTGGCATCTGTGGCACTGGCCAATGATGCCTGACTTACGGGGCTTTTCGATTTTAAGGCCTGACAGGTTACAGACGGACTTTACATTGAATATGGGGTGGTGACCCTCTGTGGGAGGGCACACCACCAGGACCATATCAAAGGCGGTACCTTGCCGGGACCGGTGCATGCGATGGACCTCTGTGACAGGCACGTTCTGTCGTTCGAGATCCGCCTTAATATCGCTGGTGGCGATTTCGCAGGGGATCCTGCGAATCACCACCCTGGTCAGTCGCTCCTCGGGCAAGGAATACGTGTGGAAGGACACGTTCCTGGCAGAGAGGAGCCTGGTTAGATCGCGATAATCGCCTGACGTGGGGACCGATACTTTTATCCCGTGCTGGGTGGCACGGGCACTAGTATAGTTGACCCTTTGGTCAAATACAGGGGGCGGTGGAGGGAGTTTCCTGGCGGTGTTTGAGCCAGAGGGTACGGACGGGGCGCTTGTTTTAGCGCGGGGCGCGGCAACCTTCGCGGAGGTTGAAGGCGAGGGACGGGAGGGGGACGCGTTGGCGGCGGTCGCCGGCGGCGTGGAGGGGATGGACGCGGTCGCGGTGGCGGGGGTCGCCTGCGTAGCGGGGTGGGGGGGGTTCGCGGTGGCGGAGGTCACCTGCGGGGTAGGGGCGCGAGACGGAGGAGTGGAGTCCTCAGCCGCTATGATTTTAGCGGCTGGGGCTGAGCTGCTCGCCTTGTTTTTCTTGCGCTTGCTCCCTTTGCCCTTTGTGTGGGAGACGAGCTCGTACGTCTCTGCGTCCGAGGACGAAGAGGAGTGCGAGTCCGTCTGGTGAGTGAGCGCGGCAGTATCGGAAGGAGGGATGGGTACATCCTCCGTGTCCATTTGACACGGCGGTTCGTCGGTAACGGTAGGGGCCTCGAGGGCATCGCTGAAGTCAGCGATGCCCGGGCTGGCTGGAATTGCGAGTTGCTCAGCCCTGTACAATTCGGAGAAGTTGGCCGCGAAATCCTTGTTTTTCTTAATTAAAATAAGAAAAACAGAGATCGCAGCCCCGACCTCCGAATGTTCAACGCCGAGCTGATTCGCAAGTGCAGCCAGGAGCGCCTCGATTTTTGCTAGTCTCTCCATGGGATCCATGGGTTTCTCCATGGCGGAGGGGAGGGGGGGACCTAATCACTCATGAGAGTGATCCTGACCAAAACCCTACTCCTACGTAGCCTAATCCCCGGTGGGTTGCCGGGGGTGAGTGTTACACTCCCTGTCGGGTATAGACAGGGAGGTGAACCTGGTGAGCCCTAAGAGTGTCCCCCGTCGCCAATCTTATTGTGCGAACGGGTTCCTAACCGGTCATGCGATGGGTACTGAAGGTACCCGACCAGTCTAGTGCGGGGGGTATAGAGATACCCGCGGCACTAGTACGCGGCTGTGGAGGGAAGACTGTCACCGGGGCTGACGAGGGAAGCCCCCAAGGCCAGCGATCCGGGACCCATCCAACTTTCATCTAGCCCTGAAGGGGATAGACGGGTGCGTTGGGTCTGCACCCACTCGGCTTCGTTGGCACCGTTAAGGTATCCACCGAGTGACCACGAAACTGTGGATTTTGCCCTGAAGGGGCCACAACACAACACACGTTTTTGACGATTCTGATGAATCAGAAATATCACTGTCTTGCGAACAAGACAGTAACGTTTAGACTGAATCCGACCGAGAAACAAGAAGTCCGAATTGCCGAAATAGCGGAGAGTAGTCGGGGCGACTACGCAGCGTGGCGCACGGAGCACAACTGACGAGCGAACGAGCGGCGGGCGGTGGAGGGGATACGCGCAGCGGAGCAGCAGCGTAACGACCTTCCAGGACGAGCGTCGAGCGTAGAATGTGGTTCTAACTTGATGCCGGTGAATACCAGTTTATATATGGATTGACTGCTTATCTGATCTCCAATACCCAGTTACTGTTAACACGATATCCCTTGGTAAGATTGGTTGTCAGACTTTTGGGATTCTGACTACCCGTTACGACTGTCGAAGATATACGACTGACTGCCGGGACCATTACAGCTTAACGTGTTCTGAGGCTCGGAAGGGTCTCTAATAAGGTAGATGGTCACCCATCTATGAAACGAACGCTACAAGTGTACCCTCGATCAACGCGTGTGACCCCATTTCATTTTGCGCTTTTTAATTAAATCACTAAACACAAACCTACTAGAGCACAGTAATCAGCCAGCTCTGAAATATCGATATCAACCATGTTTATTTCTAACAAAACTACTAGCGTTACTCATCAGCCCGATGACATTAAGTAACACGATATCATTTATGTATTAGCATACAACCTCAACCCTATTTTGAACGCAACGTACTGAATTACCTAAAACATCTTTACCCACTAAACGAGTGCCCGCGGCAAGGCACATCAAATTACCTAATGGAATAACCGCTTTTAATTATTTAGAGGTTAATGTACATGGTTTAACGTAAGCTTGTTGGTTTTTGTGAGTAAATTCAGTTATCCAAAGCTGTATAATTATGTTTGTATATTGGTTCAGAGGACCCTCTCTACGTTTTAATTAAGCGAATGATGTATTCTGGACCATATTACTTTTTAGCCAAACTGATGCAAGTTCGTTTGCCAAGATTGCCTTCTCCATTAAAGATTGGCACTATTAAGAAATCTCAATAAGAATAAAAATATTTTTACTTATAGGTAAATCCTGAAAATAAAACAAAAATGTCGTGGTCATTGTCTCATCAATGACTTTTGATGTATAAACATGATTGTTTTATATGTAACTATTTAAAAACCGGCCAAGTGCGAGTCGGACTCGCGCACCGAGGGTTCCGTACAAACCTGTAGGTATTTTCGGTTTAAAAATATATATATTTTTTAATTTTTATATTTCAGTTGAATGAATGTAAGGTAAATTGCGGTTTACGATTTATGACGTTTTAAAAAAAAACTACTCACTCGATCTCTTTCAAACCAATTTTCGTTGGTAGTTTGCATGGTAATGTACATCATATATTTTTTTTAGTTTTGTCATTCTCTTATTTTAGAAGTTACGGGGGGGGGGGACACACATTTTACCACTTTGGAAATGTCTCTCGCGCAAACTATTCAGTTTAGAAAAAAATGCTAATAGAAACCTCATTACCATTTTTGAAGACCTATTCATAGATACCCCACACGTATGGGTTTGATGAAAAAAAACATTTTTGAGTTTCAGTTCTATGTATGGGGAACCCCAAAATTTATTGTTTTTTTTCTATTTTAGTGTAAAAATCTTAATGCGGTTCACAGAATACACCTACTTACCAAGTTTCAACAGCATAGCTCTTATAGTTTCGGAATAAAATGGCTGTGACATACGGACGGACAGACAGACAGACAGACAGACATGACGAATCTATAAGGGTTCCGTTTTTTGCTATTTGGCAACGGAACCCTAAAAACCAGCTGGCCGATTTCATAATGAATAACTTTCAAAATCTAGTCGCAGACTCATCTCGGCGACAATAATATGTCAAAAATATATGGAAACTTGAGGTATTTTTGACATTAATATGTCTGACAAACTGAGACCTGACTGTAAACGTTGGCCCTCGGAAACATGTCAACGGTGGTTTAAAAAAAAAAGGCTAACCAACAATATGTGGGACCAACATACCATCTCTAAAACGATAAATAATTTCATTTTTGTGGGAAGACTTCTTGTGCGAACACTTTTACACATCATTCATAATTTTGTGTGTGTCGTGTCAGTCAGTGGTCGTTCCTATCGATCGTTTCCTGTCTCACTACTGTGAGAAGAAATAAATAAGATAAATAAGATAATTTATTTATTGACACAAAAAATATTAACATTACAACAACCATTTTGCGTTAAGAAAAAATTGTAGGCTATAATGAAAATAAGACAGAAAGAGAAAAGCCGAAACAAACTCAGAGGTCACAGTCTCTTTTAAAGTCCAGACAAAATTATGATCATATATTGTGAAGACAAAATAGATTGATGTGGGCAAATGTTCTTTTGAGGAAAGGATCACTCAAAGATTGGACTTGTTCAGTCCATACCAGATTCAATGTTAAAATTCGTCCAAAAACTCCACACTCGTTTTTATGTGAAACCAAAAGAAAATATCAAAATGAAAAATCCTACAAAAATACAGCTTATCCTTTTAAGCCTACATAAGTAAATCTTTTCAAAACAAAGGTATTATGGATACCTCTACCTACCCCATATCTTCAAAGTGTGTAACTTAATGGAGCGGCAGATCGCCCGCGGCCTCAATTTGTCTAATGTGAAACTATACTGAACAATATTGTTTACTTAGCAACCTGGGATACCGTGTATACAATGTGTTTATCATTCATCTATGTAACTAATGTTACTAGTGTGTACCTGTTTAATACGTGTTGTTTGTGATCAGTCAATTAAATTAATAAATTGAAACTTTAGACGCGAAATATACTTTATAAATATTGTTTGTATTCTACAGTAAATTTTCGTACTTTTATTCAATTAAAAAAAATAATTATCATAATTATTCGAGTATTAGGTACTAGTAAACTAGGCTAGCTTATAACAAATTACAGATCTTTGACCGGGCTTATCATTAAGAGAAAGAAACCAATATTACATTGCCATAATTGAGATTCCTGCATTGCCACTCAATTTACCGAAAGCTCATGAGTTTTAAAATAAAAAAAGTTATTTAAAAAAAAATCCGACCTCCAAAAAACACATTACAAAGTGAAAAATATATTTTATTACGGTAGTCAGTGTCTTAAGTTTGATTTTTCACTTTGTGGTGTGGTTTTTGGACGGTTGCTTTTTTTTTAAATACACTTTTTATTTTTCACCTTTTAGTTTTGGTACCTACCCATACTGCCGTCCTTACGAAAAGTGCAATAACTCGAGTTTTGTGCTGAATTGAGATAAGTACATATTCGGAATTTGCAGAACGAGATCTATATATTCTTTTAAGACACTTTTTACGTATCTATGACGTAGCCGGTTTAAATACTATGCCTAATTAGTATTGGAGATACAAACAAAACAAAAATAAAATCTTTACACGCGTTTTTCTCGAAATCAGGTTTAACCTTGTTAAGGACGGCAGCATAAGTGAGGTTATATGAATTTTCATATAACCTCACTTGCTAAGTAAATACAGTGACAGAAAGTTACTATAACATCATGAACAATACACTAACTAGAAAAAATACGTATTAATTTAATCTAACTCAAAAAGCACTAATCATAACTTTACCAAATTTATTCACTTACGTAAGTATATTATATACCCTTTCAAACAAAAGAAGATTTTTTCCAACTTGCTTATAAATGACGAGGTTCTGAGGTAACAAACACAAAAAAAAATAAAAACCGAGTTGTAAGCCTCCTCCTTTTTTGTAGTCGGTTAGAAGAGAAACAGTCCCACAGTCAAAACAAACTTATACATTTAATCCAGTAGGTACCAAGTAACTCAATTTGAATATAAGTGAATATGAAAAGAGATGATGTGCCAATTCCGAGAGTCTGCATTACGGGAATTTGCGAGACAAAGCGATGAAACAAATGGGTGCGATCAATCCCCTTTCACATCGGTGGGAAATGAAGGCCTAATGTGAGTCATCACATTTGCACACGAACGTTCAATTTTATTTACACATGGAGTAAGAAAGGAGACTAGAGAGAGAGAATTCACAAGTTAAAGATAAAAACTAGTTTTATGAAGACAAAAATAGACAAATAGAGGTCATAAATATTTCAAGAAAAATCAGTTAAACTTAAAAAATCCTCCGACCAAAACAAAAATCTCCATCAAGTAAACATAAAACACGTAAATGACCATTTAAGTTTAATAAGAAAATGTAGGTAACAAAAAAAAAATTCGTTTATTGCAGGTAACATAACCCATATTAGAAAACCAAATTAAAATTATAAATACAATGTCACACATAAATAAATACAAACGAGCAAATATAATATTAACATAATATCAACAAATATTAAATACATAAATCAAATTCATAATCAACTTATTACATTAGTCTCTTACGTACGACACTATATGTAACTTGTCTGTCACAGCAGTGTCGCACATAAGGACAGTCCAACCTATTTGCTAGCATACTCAGAACAGCATTGGAGCTGGCCTGCACTCTGCGCACTAGAGACGCACAGCGCTTCCGCATGGTCGCATGGAAACAGTCCGTGCGCGCCCATGCGAACATACCTGAAGCGCTACAATAGCGAGGCAGCCCCAAAACCGCTCTGAAGGCGTTATTAAATTGAATGCGGGGGGTGTTATAGTTTTTCTGTGTGTAATTTGCCCACAGGCTGCAGGTGTACAGGGACGTGCAATATGTTCGGAAAAGAGTTATTTTCACGTCATCCGAACAACGCGCGAACCTGCGGGCCAACATATTAGCTCTTTTGGATAAAGCCCTCCGCTCCCGTTCCAAGTCAGTATGATCCCTGAGGTCAGCCGTGACTATATGCCCTAGGTATTTAAACTGGTTGACCCTGTCTAAGGGTACTCTATTGAGACATATAGGTGGTACATAGTCGGGGCATATAGCATCACCAGCCTCAAAGACCATGTACTGACTTTTCTTAATATTATAAACAATTCCATGTTTAACAGCGTAGTCCTCACATGTCGCTATCAACCTCCTCAGGCCACAAATCGACGCGCTCAGTAAAACCATGTCGTCGGCATAGCTTAAATTGTTGACACTTACGTCGTCTACATGACAGCCGACGTGCTGGCTACTGAGCGCGACGATCAGTGCGTCCATATAAAGGTTGAATAACGAGGGTGAGGTCAGTCCGCCCTGTCTCAACACCGCATTGTAATCGATATGGCTCCGACATTGCCCCCGACCATTTGACGCTGTTGTTGACTTGGTGCGTATACCAATACTTGAAGATGGTCACAAGTTCTGGTGGTAGGTTGATACCCTTAAGTTTTTCCCACAGGAGGTCATACGCCACCAAATCAAAGGCCCTGGATAAGTCCATAAAACACGCGTATACCGGTGTTTTCGGTCATTATAGTACTTGACGGTATGCTTAAGACACAGTATGGCACTTTCCGTTGATAATTATTGTGGTCTAAATCCAAACTGATTATCGTGCAGAGATAAATATTTACTTAACTGTGTATTAAGCAAGAGATCTGGAGGAAGATGAGAGTGGCGCTGGTAATATCTGATCAAAGGATTTTGATAAAACTAAGAACTATCGCTAGAAAGCCTACTTTTAAATTTATAAAAAACGCAATTTATTTAAAAGCTACGGTGTTACAGTCAGTCACACAGACGCTTTACGACGGGAGTTAAAAGTAATCAATTTTACAGTGATATTATAGACGTCAGGTAGAAAATCAGTAGGTATCGTGGACTAAATATTATCCTATTTTCTTCCAAAATAAAGAAAGAACTATAAACGTTTTCTCAAAAACGAAGCAGGAATTTGGTATATTTATAGTAGGGATGTTATGGATATGAAAGGACATCATTCATGTCTCGAACATTTTGTACCCAAAAATGAAAGTGCCGGCCAGAATAAAAAAATACTGGATTCTTATGGGAAATAATGTCCTGAAGATTTTTTACTATTACAAGAATCGTCTAAAATTAACCCCCAGGCTGCTATTTGAGTTTTAAAATACAAAACATATTTTTATTCCTAAATTGTTTGAAACATCACATTACGTTTAAAAGTTGACTAACAACCTAGCTACCTGCTATTGTATTGTGTGTGCAAGGTCACGCCGCTTCTCGCACGGCCGCACCCCATCCCTTCACCGCGTACCCCTTCCTCCCGGCGTCCGTACGGCGAACGCAAGCAAAGACAATGGAACGAAGTGAAACGCAAGCACAAGTTACAGTCCGTTCACAGTTATTTTACCTCTGACAGCAGCAACCTAATATGAACCTTATTTAACGGATTTAAAGATCATTGTGATATTGACAGACTTGTCAATGGCAGCAACTCAAAAGCAACCTTATTGCAGTGAAAACAAGGATCACTTTGATTTTGACTGTGACGCAAAATCAGAGGTAAAATAAGTGTGAATGGACTGTAGTTATCCATGCGACTTATATTACTTCGGACGGCTACCAATCAGTTTACTTGTGCTCTTATTTTGCTGTTATTATTATGGGGAAATTACTGTGTACACGGTCCAAATGAGTTTCATACCTGGACTGGCCTTACTCACGATCAATATACAGATTTATTGGCAAACACTCCTAGTCTCAACGATACACGTAATAAAAACGTAATATTGGCCGCTGTACTTTTGAAACTGCGGACAGGAGATTCAAATCCGAGACTAGCTACAATATTTAGAATAAGTGAGTCTTCTTTTGCCCGCATGCTTAAAACTGGTCGTATTGCACTGATGCAAGATTTTGTTCCATTGCACTTGGGCTTTGATCACTTAAGCAGGGAAGACGTAGCTCGAAGAAACCTTACAGTGCCAGAATATCTCTTCGGCAATCCAGATAGTCCACCTAGTGAAAGAAAGGCAATAACGATTTGTGATGGCATATATATATATATATATATATATATATATATATATATATATATATACATTCAGAAGAGTTCCAATTACTTCTTCCAAAGAAATTCATACAGTAATCATAAGTACAGAAACCTCTTAAAACCATTTTATTTGTTTGTTATGATGGACATATAATAGAAGTGTCTGGACCTCATGCTGCCACCACATCCAATGCTCAAGTAATGAAAAATGTAATAGACAATGAAGAAGACACCGGTGATGGCGTTTTTCATTGGTTCTACAGAAACGGTGATGTTTTTATTTTGGACCGCGGTTTCAGAGACGCTGTTGTACTCATGCAACAACAAGGTTACTCAGTGCATATGCCAGAAAGCAAACGTCCAAATGAAACACAACTCACTACAGACCAGGTAAACAAATCCCGTCTAATCACTATTTGCCGATGGGTTGTTGAGGTGGTGAACGGACTCGCACCACGAATGACTTGAAGTTTGTGTTGTGGCGCGGTTCCAACTTCTCGACCCTCAAAGTCCAGTTCGTTTTTACTCGTACATACTCCACGATCTCCTCAACCTTCGTGGTGTAGTGTAGACGGGACACATAGAGCTGCGTGGTCGGTGTAGCTGGACGCAGCAGCATGTTGGGTCCTGCAAGCGCGGTCCCGCACTGGTTCCGACTAGGAGGCTTCCTCCTCTTCTTCCTCTCCACCATCACGAAGCTATCCTCATCACACGTGCCTGAAGCCGGGCCTAACTGCTTGGAACCCCGGTTGTTGCGTTCGCCGTACGGACGCCGGGAGGAAGGGGTGCGCGGTGGATGGATGGGGTGCGGCCGCGCGAGAAGCGGCGTGACCTTGCACACACAATACAATAGCAGGTAGCTAGGTTGTTTGTCAACTTTTAAACGTAATGTGATGTTTCAAACAATTTGGGAATAAAAATATGTTTTGCATTTTAAAACTCAAATAGCAGCCTAGGGGTTAATTTTAGACGATTCTTGTAATAGTAAAAAATCTTCAGGACATTATTTCCCATAAGAATCTAGTATATTTTTATTCTGGCCGGCACTTTCATTTTTGGGTACAAAATGAATGATGTCCTTTCGGATACGGATTGGTTACGGATATAGGAATGATTATTTTACCGGATACGGATATGAAATTATTTCTGAATATCCGTTAGTTTCGGATAATTTCGGTTACGGATATTAAATTTTAAAGGAATTTCAAAAGTAAAATACAAATAGCTAATAAAATGGTTTTATTTATATGTCACCATTTACAATCAGTCCGTGAGTAATTATTGCATCTATTTAAAATAAAAAAGATTACAAATATATATTGAGTGTTATCTAATCTACCTTAAATAAAAATGTAATAAGAAGTCAGATATTATCCGAATCTTTTATTTCGGATTCGGTTACGGTTATGGATATTTTTTTATATCGGATATCCGATAGTTTCGGTTACGGTTATGGAGCTCCCTAACATCCATGATTTATAGTTAGGATTCCTAGAGACTGCAACAGCGAATAAACAGCTCTTTAGCCGACTTCAAAAAAAGGAGGAGGTTATCAATTTGACTGTATTTTTTTTGCATGGTAATGTACATCATATATTTTTTTTAGTTTTGTCATTCTCTTATTTTAGAAGTTACGGGGGGGGGGACACACATTTTACCACTTTGGAAATGTCTCTCGCGCAAACTATTCAGTTTAGAAAAAAATGCTAATAGAACTAATAAAAATAAAAACTTTTTACAAAAAATATAACTTTAATTTCGGAATTCGGTGGCAAAAAAAAAATCTTAAATGCATATCCTAAGACACTGACTTCCGAAATTAAACTTATTTTTCACTTTGTCGTGTTTTTTTTTATAGGAAGGCGGTTGTTATTTTTTTGTAAAAAGTTTTTAACTGATTCTGCCGCATCCATAAAGGACTGAGCTGACACTTCTTGTACATATTTATATCAAACAAATATCGTCCATATATCATACATGTACCCCGCGAATTATTTACTTTCAGCGCTCGTATATGTATATCATAGTTCTTATTTGTATCTTTTTATCATTTTTGCATCACTTTCATCCGTTACGAAAAGACATAAATAAACCTAAAAAGGGGCAATGTCGGTAATATTTTTTTTTGCCTTAATGGTTCTATGTCCAAATTCCTGGAATTCACATGATGTGTTGATGAAAAATTACAATGAAATGTTTAAAAAATTAGTTTTTTTTTTCTTTTAATAAAAAAACGATAAAAATATGAAATGATTAATAAGAATATAGAAGGAGACCAAACATTGATCCTTGAGGAAACCCTGCGTTTCTTTCAACTTTTATTTATTTATTTATTTAAACTTCTCGCTTCTCTTCTCTCTTATTCTTAATAATTTTAAAGTAGGGTCAATAATATTATCCCACGCTATTTATTAGTATTTTAGCCTGGATTTTGGCTTTAACTCATTTATTATCAAATCAATCCTAAATCAAATGCAGCACTAAAATTAAAGTTAATTTAACGAAATAGATTAATAACTTTTAGTTGAGCTGGTGACCAAATATTGGTACGGTTGATTCATAGATGGGTGAAAATTATTACACTTTAAGATCCTTCCGTGCCTCGAAAAGCACGTTAAACT
Organism: Aporophyla lueneburgensis; assembly: GCA_932294355.1. NCBI lineage: Eukaryota > Metazoa > Arthropoda > Insecta > Lepidoptera > Noctuidae > Aporophyla > Aporophyla lueneburgensis. The sequence goes on along the minus strand of OW028758.1, from coordinate 20,817,152 downwards.
GCTGGTCATTCGATGGACCTTTGGCAGTCGTTACAGGTGGTCACCCTAAGAATCTGACGAAGAGTCATACTGAGGAGGGGTAAAGTATTACCAAATTACTGGATTTGTGGAAGTTAGATAGGCAGTCGCTCCATTTGAAATACTGGTACACAGCTGCATCCAATTGTACTGGATGCTGGCCCCAAAATAGTAGTTTAAATACAAGGCAGATTGTTTGCTGGAATAAGGTAAATTGACAAATTAAAAACGAGTTATTTAAAACCACACAACGTCCATATTGTGGAGGATACTTTAATGCTTGAACATAGTATTGATTTGTAAGCTCAAAATTACAAAAATACTATAGTAGATATAATTAAAAACTTTCATTTTGTTAATTGTGCTTCCAATATTACAGTATGTGTTTTACAATGAAGTTTTGACTTGAAAGAAATGAAAACTATAGCTTCGGGCTTTGAGTATTAGTAACTACTAGTGATCGCCCATTGGTCGAAATTCGACCGTACTTCATTTGAATAGAAATACATTATTAGATGAAAAAATATACATAATAATAAATATATAAAAATAATATGGTTATATTTGACATTCAGTAACACAATAGACAAATTGTTGACGCTGTACTACTGTGAAGAGGGTTCGCTGGCGGGATGGTGATGGCCAGGACCAGGACGTAGGTGTAATGAGTAAAGAATACTTCTTCAGGACTCTCTTCTTTATTTTCTTAATACTTCTTAACTGCTGGATATGGAACAATATGGAATGAATGATCACAGTTTGTTCTGTTTTTATATAATTTTCCCTATTATTTTTAACTAGCTTTTGCCCGCGGCTTCGCCCGCGTGGATGTCGGAAATTAACGCAGTTATTTTTCTAAAATAAAAGAATTTTTCTAAAATAAAAGTAGCCTAAGTTACTCCTTGTTACATACCGGAACAAACAGACAGACAGACAAAAATTGTAAAAAATGTTGTTTTAGTATATGTATCGTGTAAACATCCATATACATTTAGTAAAAAATGGTTATCTTAATATTACAAACAGACACTCCAATTTTATTTATTTGTATAGATGTATAGATAAAAGAGCAGTTGAGTGAGAGCAGTGGTGGCTCAGTGGTATCAGCCCCGACTTACGAATTGTAGGTCGTGGGTTCGAACCTAGGCAGGCTCTTTACTTTGTGTAAACATTTTCATCAACACTGCTCTCAAAACGGTAAAGGATAACATTATGAGGAAACCTGCATGTCCTAGAACCAAAAATTCGAAGACATGTGACATCTACCGCCCCGCACTGGGCTCGCGTGGTAGATTACGGCCCACTCCCTCTCACCGAAGGGAAGCCTGTGTCTCAGCAGTGGGAATAATATAGGCTATTTATATATAGGTAATAAATACTATCTGTGTGCCATTTTCGACCCAGATCCATTGAGCCGCTTTTGCATGATTGTGAAACAAACATCCAATCATACAAATGTTCACATTTATAATATTAGTAGTAAGTAGGTTTATAATTCATATTACTTCGGATTCATAGTTTATGAGAATATCATGTGTGTTTGATGAATAGTATTCAGAGTAAGAAGACTGCGACATAGGGCTGGATTAAATTGAATATAAGTCTTACTGGTTTTTCTTAACGCTCCTATTCTACCTATACAGACACTCAATTATTTACCAGACACCAAATTAAACATAGTTATAAGAATAGTACTTTTGCCAGTGGCTTCGCCCGTATAGCTTTCGGAAAATATCACTCGGAAACCTACTACCGGGATAAAGTATCCTATGTATATGGTAAGTATCCAGGATAACCAAAAATCCAAATCCATCAAAAAATCTAAACATCTAAGCAATATTTCGCGGTCTCTTACTTGGAATAATACAATTAGTTTTATTTTGAGTACTTCGAACACACATGATATTCGCATTTACTATGAAGCCAAAGTAATAATATGAATTACACCGCTACCAACCGGGACGGCCGGACGCGCGAAGGCCCGCTAGCCGCTCTGCGGCGATTTTATTATAATGTCTGTATCTTCTAAAATATTAATTTTAATGATATGCTGTAAAGGGCAATTTTGATCTACATGAAATGCACAATTTATTTAAGGTACTTAATTGGATAAGGATTAATGCTGTATTGCTTAAAATCGCATTCATAAATAAGCCATTATTTCTCGTAAAAAGTAAAGGATAAAAATGGTTATTATGGGTTATCCCTAAGAGTTAGACATATACCATCGTGGACTTTTTTGTAGAACTTTGTAAGGTGTACAATACTGTAGTACATTATTTTGATCTATTTCGTAGGGTTCAGCCAGCGTTCGCAATGTAAGCGCAAAAAAATGAGTTTATTTATGACATCACATTAGAAACCTCTAAAATTATCAGTGTTTCTTTACTATATTATGCATGTTATATACATATAAACCTTCCTCTTGAATCACTCTATCTTTTAAAAAAAAACCTGAATCAAAATCCGTTGCGTAGTTTTAAAGAAATAAGCATACATAGGGACAGACAGACAGCGAAGTGACTTTATTTTATAATATGTAAAGATTAATTATTATGACGGTTCCAAATGTCATAATTATAACCAGCCTGTACAATCTATGACCAGCCTGTACAATCGTGAGGCATACAACCTCTACAGTTTGCACACGACACTAAGTTTTGTATGGGAAACTTACTAATGCCATACTTGACACTCCCCATAAAACCACAAAAAATATTTCTTATAAATCTAAACTAAATTCCTATCGTCGCTAATACAAATAATATTAAAGACAAATATTCTCCATATGATCATAGATTTTAAAAATAAAATAGGTTTATATCTATAAAATTAATTTATTACCTATGGTTATACCTACTTGACATTCAGTAAGACTATAAACACAAAATCAGGCTTACCAACTTAGGGGTTTTCCCAAATTTAGGGGATAAATAAGAGGATTGAGATTTTTTAGGGGCGTTCCATTTTTAGGGGTATTCTTAGGGATTTTTTGCCATCTTACATTTCTCATTGTGTTTTTGATTACAATAAAAGTATTAACGACTTCTAGTACGGTTCCTCGATACTAAGAATGCAGAGTGAATGATTAACAAATGTCGCGTAATAAATATAGACAAATATTACTACTGTGTGCCGGGTCTATGATTACTGAACATTCGTTGGTTATCTATCTATATGTATAAAAGGAGAAACTGACTGACTGACTGACTGACTGTTGATATATCAACACACAGCCCAAACCGCTGGTCCTAGACACATGAAACTTGGAGGGTGTGTTCTTTGTGAAGAGTAAGTATCCACTAAGAAACGATTTTTGGGAATTCCACCCCTAAGAGGGTGAAATGGGGGGTTGAAGTTTCTATGAAACTTTTTATTCTCTGGGTCGATTGACACAAAAATTGGTATACATACTCTTCAAGTATAATTATGAGACACGTGTATCACAATTTTTCCAAAATCATCCCTTTACTGTGTCAAAAACGGCTTCGAAAATCTTACGTGGAATGGTAGACGTGCGCATGGCGTGCGGGGCAGCCCGGGAAGCGCATTGTCGTCACCGGTGTCCAGTCTCAACCAAGGTATCAAGAAGTATCAAATATGTAACTGATATTAATATGAACTAACTAGCTTTTGCCCGCGACTTCGTCCGCGTAAATGTCGGTTATCGTGGACGGAGACAAAATCTCGGAATAAAAATAGGCATATGTACATTCTTGGGGTTCAAACTTACCCCGTACCGAATTTTTTCTTTCGCAATTTTTTTTTTCTTAAAAATTATCTTATGTCACTTCTTATTACCTCCACGAATATATGTACAAGGTTTCATGATGATCGGTTAAGTAGTTTTCGCGTGAAAGCGTAACAAACAAACTTAATATGTATTAGTAGGGATATTTGCAAATTATAACAGCCGCACGGGTCGATCGTTCAGGTTAAGCTACGCTTGCCGCGGTTGGTCCGTGGATCTTTACATAATAAGACCCTTCCGTGCCTCGGAAAGCACTTTAAGCCGTCGTTGGTCCCGGCTGTCTTTCGTAGATCTTAGACCATCGTTACGGGTCGCCGAAAGCCCGAAACAAGCAGTCTTACCAAGGGGTATCGTATTACCCAGTAACTGGGTTGTGGAGGTCAGATAGGCAGTCGGTCCATGTAAAATACTGGTACTCAGCTACATCCGGTAAGACTAGAAACCGAACCCTAACATAGTTGGGAAAAGGATAGGCAGATGATGATGAAGTACATGTAAAAAACGCGTTTGTTTCTGTATTAGATAAAACTGAATAACTACACTTACTATTCTTTAATACATACCTATGCAAATTTATAAGTAAAAACTAATTGGACACATACCTACTATCATACTTTACGCACTAACATATAAATCTGTACGTTCAGTGAGCAATAGTGCGATTTGGTTTATGCATTAAAGTAAAACATAACGACCAAGCCACAATCATCTATTAAATTATTTTGAGATCGTCCGAAGGAGTTGAAAATAATTATAAATCAGTGGACTCGAGTGATAAACAATGATGACGCCATACATTACCCGGTTTAGTTTCATAACACATTGAAGCCTCTCGGTCTCTCAACTCACATATGTAGGTACTCGTATAAAAATGTAGAGTTGGCGCCCAGTTATGTTGCTGCGTAATTTAAACAAAAAATTATGCAATGACACCAGGTTGTGAGTGAAAATATTGCAACGAAATATTATCGAGGCAACTATACTGACACGTTGTTCCTGAGAGGAGTCTGTGTTTATTCCGAGGACACATCTAACGCCATCGAACTACCCCTTTGAGTTCAAAAGAGTGCAGTTTCCCCTGAAAGTCTGCTTTGACAAGACCATAAATAAATCTCAAGTCAAAACACTTAATTTAACAAGGGTAAACTTAAGGGAGAACTGCTTTTCACACGGTCAGTTATACGTGGCCGGCTCTAGAGTAAGCTCACTGAGCAGCCTGGTGATTCTAGAACCTGAAGTAAAAACAAAATATAAAATTCAAAGTCCTGAGTGACTGACTGACTGACTGACTGACTGATATATCAACGCACAGCCTAAACCGCTGGACTTAGAGACATGAAATTTGGAGGGTGTATTTGTTGTAAGGAGTAGGTATCCACTAAGAAAGGATTTTTTGAAATTCCACCCCTAAGAGGGTGAAATGGGGGATTGAAGTTTCTATGAAACTTTTTATTCTCTGGGTCGATTGACACAAAAATTGGTACACATACTCTTCAAGTGTAATTATTTGACACGTATATCACAATTTTTCCAAAATCATCCCCTTACTGAGTCAAATAGGGCTTCGAAAATCCTACGTGGAATGGCAGACGTGCGCATGGCGTGACAGCCCGGGAAGCGCATTGTCGTCTCCGGTGTCCAATCTCAACCAAAGTATCAAGAAGTATTATTTAAGTAACTGACATTAATATGAGCTAACTAGCTTTTGTCCTCGACTTCGTCCGCGTAAATGTCGGTTATCGTGAACGGAGACGAAATCTCGGAATAAAAATAGGCCTATGTCCTTTCTTGGGGTTCAAACTTATCCCGTACAGAATCATATCATCTTTCGGATTTTTATTTTTATAAAAATTATCTTATGTTACTTCTAACACCTCTAAAAATATGTGTAAAAAGATTCATGATGATCGGTTAAGTAGTTTTCACGTTAAAGCGTAACAAACAAACTTAATATGTATTAGTAGGAATATTTGCAAACTATAACAGCCGCATGGGTCGATCGTTCAGGTTAAGCTACGCTTGCCGCGGTTAGTCCATGGATGGGTGACCATCTTTACCTAATAAGACCCTTCTGTCCCTCGGAAAGCATGTTAAACCGTTGATTCCGGCTATCTTTCGTAGATCTTAGACCGTCGTTACGGGTCGCCGGAAGCCCGAAATTCTGACAACCAGTCTTACCAAGGGGTATCGTATCTGCCGGGGTCGCGTGATTGTTCGAAAGAGATACCGTGATCCTGGCACATGGGCAACAGATGGAACACGGGTGGGTTTTAGTCAGCAAAAGTCTGACACACCCTCTCGCTCCGCCCAGAGCGAGAGAAGTCATTTGATGATTTCCCATCCTGAAAAAAAAAGGGGTATCGTATTACCCAGTTACTGGGTTGTGGAAGTCAGGTAAGTAGTCGCTCCATGTAAAATACTGGTACTCAGCTGCATCCGGTAAAACTAAAAACCGAACCCGAACATAGTTGGGAAAAGGCTAGGCAGATGATGATGAAGTAAGTACGTGTAAAAAACGCGTTTGTTTCTGTATTAGATAAAATTAAATAACGACACTAATTACTATTCTTTAATATATACCTATGCAACTTTATAAGTAAAATCTAATTTGGCACATACCTACCATAATACCTATTTTAAGCGCTAACATATAAATCTGTACGTTCAGTGAGCAATAAGTGCGATTTGGTTTATGCATTAAAGTAAAACATAACGACCAAGCCACAATCATCAATTAAATTATTTTGAGATCGTTCGAAGGAGTTGAAAATAATTATAAATCAGTGGACTCGAGTGATAAAGAATGATGACGCCATACATTACCCGGTTTTGTTTCTTAACACATTGAAGCCTCTCGGTGTCTCAACTTACAAATGTAGGTATAAAAATTTAGAGTAGGCACCCAGTTATGTTGCTGCGTAATTTAAACCCGCCAAAATTATGCAATGACACCAGGTTGTGAGTGAAAATATTGCAAGGAAATGTTATCGAGGCAACTACACTGACACGTTGTTTCTGAGAGGAGTCTGTGTAGGATTCCTCTAACGCCATCGAACTACCCCTTCGACTTCAAAAGAGTACAGTTTCCCCTCAAAATCTGCTTTGACAAGAAAATAAATAAATCTTAAGTCAAAAAACTGCATTTAACAGGGGTAGACTTAAGGGAGAACTGATTTTCACACGGTCAGTTATACGTGGCCTGCTCAAGAGTAAGCTCACGGGGCAGCTTGGTGATCCTAAAACCTGCAATAAAAACAAAAAATATTGTTTACAAAGAAATTCTGCGGTAGGCACAGTATTTCGTAGTAAACAATATTAATTGTTCATTATCCACTTCTGATTGTCTCTTAAATAAATCTTTTCACATACGCTTTGAGTTTTATTACAACTATACTTCTCTCATCCCAAAGATTTCTTTAGTTTTACGGAGAACTTCGTCCTATTTGCTTTGTTTGGGATATTGTCAGTTTGTATATTAAATTGAGAGGTAGTGAGAGCGCGTATGTTTGTTTCTAAAACAAAAGAGTCATTTGTTTCTTGTAAGCCAAGCGGGTAAAGCCGCAGGCAGAAGCTATTCAAAATAAACCAATGAAATAAACACAGGCAAAAAAACATGTCATCATCAACAACACATCAACAACACACATCAACAAACATCATCAACATCTCTCGTGTGTAGAGATCGTAGCAGGTGGCGTTCCGTGGTTTCTGCCTACCCCCATGGGAAAAAGGCGTGATTGTATGTGTGTGTGTGTGTGTGTAAAAAAAACATCTGTCCTAATTATATTACATGCATACGTGTGGAATTCATAAGGATGATACTATATATGTGTCCTAAGGAGCTCTTAAATTTATTCAACCCATGTGGTCTTTGTCTCACACACTTATCCTTAAAGTGGGTGCTCCAGTAATGCTACTACAAAATCTTATTCCAGCCAAGTTGAGCAATGGGACCAGGTTGTGGATGAAAACCTCACATCAAAACGTGGTAGAGGCCACGCCATTGTATTTACTGACTGTGCTCAAGGTGAATCGGTGTACTATATACCGCAGATACCAGATACGAGTTTAAAAGGCCGCAGTCCTTTTATGGTATTTTTAGCAATGACGATTAATAAGTCTTGGGGACAGTCACTGTAAACAGCGGGATATGATCTTAGAGGGGACTGCTTCTCGCACGGCCAGTTTTACGTGGCCTGCTCGAGAGTGAGCTCATCTAGCAGCCTGGTTGTATTAGCACCTGAGGGCAGAACCTCTAAAGTAGTATTTAAAGAGATACTTTAAGAATAGACTAAAAAATAAATAGTCTTAAGCTCCTGTGAACAGCAAGTAAAATCTTCATTTGAATAATTTAGGTAACAATTTTTTTTCGAAATTCCCAGGGAATAAAGAGAATTTATATTTTCCTTTAAAGTTGCCTTCAAATTTGTCATGCAAGTAGGTAATTTGCCGTTCCGTTATGTATTTCCGTCACTATTGTTAGGTTTTAGGATTAATTATCCTAAATCAATCATTTATCAATCCGAGCGCTGCTCCGTGGATAACTCAAAGCAAGCAATAGAATAACACATTGTTTACCTGGATTAACACATAGGATACTTTCAATCCCGGTAGTACGTTCCTGTGGGATATTTCGACATCCACGCGGGCGAAGCCGCGGGCAGAAGCTAGTTTTCCTTATAATTTTTTAGCGGATTTTTTTAGTAATTGTGGAGGCATGTTTACGGGTTTTTAACTTAAGCTTTAGGGGTAAATATTTCTGGGTGTTGGTAACACTGTACAAAATAATAAAGACAGATTTGGACCATAAACAAAAGAATTTCTATGCATGTGTGTATTAGATACACGGTAATGAACAATAGTGTGTGTAACGTGTTATTTATTGAAAATAATGTATTTTAACTCATAATTTAAAAAAAATATTAGCATTCGTCACTTCTTCTCTGTATAAACTATAAGTGTGCGAAATTTCATACTCCTCCGTCCGCCCAATTTTCGTAAAAAGGGATCCAAAGTTTTCGCTTCACGTATTAATATATAGATAACAGTAGTACTATAACACATTCACTATTAATATTGTAAGCTAGCAACATGGGGCCTTTGGAAATGTTAAAAACCCGCAAAAATTCACCAAATATTGGTTTATTATTCACTTTAGTGAGAATTTTGTTAGGAAACTACTAAAAAATAAGGGATCCCAAATACATTTGTTACTTTTTAAAGCTTTATTGTACTGTCGTTGTTTTCTGTCTGACATACTGGCATTTTCGTTTCAATTATTTAAACAGTTTGATTACTCTTAGTCTATTGGAATACTTTTGTTTCGCCATTTACTACTTGACTACAAACTGAAGAACACAATGCAATTACATACTTATTATTATTGTACTGCAGTAGAGTACCTCATTGTACTAATGGTAACAAGCTTTACTACTGAGCACGACGTCCTGGGCTCGACCCCAGGTCGTGCAAAACGTCATTGAGTTGCCATTTAGAAATTTGTTGTTTGTTTGTTTGTTGTTTATTTGTTTGTTTTGTTTGTTTGTTTTGTTTGTTCAATTAGTTTGTTTGTTGTTTTTTGTTTGTTTGTTGTTGTTTGTTTGTTCTAGTGACAAGTTTGTGACTGTTACATGGGACTTAAACATAACTGGCGATATATGTGATAGTGTTTATTAGGTACACCTCTGCCTAACCCGTAAGGAATTACAAACGTGATATTATGTTGTAGCGAAATAAGATTTCTATAACGATACAAAATATTACGTAACACTTGTAAGTAACACGCAATAACACTGTATTCTAGAAACAGTATCCACGTGGTGGGTGTTTGTCTCTCCCTGACCTAGAACTTGTTCGCAAGGGCAAGGATGAAACAAAACTCAAACGTTAGCGTCTGTATTGTTTCTCATTTTAGTAGGTTTTAATATTAGTATATTCTGTGTGTTTCTTTGTGAATTACGGTGATTGATTCATCATCAGCCTATTGTGTCCACTCCTGGGTCACTTGCCTCCTCTGTGAGGAGAGGAGTAGTGATGAAATTATTTACACCAAGTAAAGCGCCTGCCTGGATTCAAACCCACGACCTAAAACGACTCGTAAGTCGGGGCCGATACCACTGGGCCACCACAGCTCCCTCTGGTGATTGATTAGGCATGTTTGTATTTTATGTCAGACTTGTCGTTCGTGGTACGAGTTCCAACCCATCATCTACAGACCTGCCTGAGAAAGGACTTTTGGCCGCAAGGTGTCTTATATCGACGTTTCCGAGGACGGCTACGCAACAACACGCAGCGGAACACGACGCCGTCAACATTACGTGTTTAGTGATAGTTTAATTAATGTTTTTATAGAATATGTATTAGTTTATAGTTATTGCTTTTATTATGTTTTTATGGGCCTTAGTTGCCACAAATAAAGGATTGTATTGTATTGTATTGTTTTAAGCTACTGACTACCTTTAAAGATTCTAAGACCTTTAAAGATCCTCGAGACCACAAACTTAACGTGATTTTTGAGTAGTGTATACACCCATCCCCGAACCCACCGTGGTAAGCATAGCTTAACCTTCAATCGATCCGTGTCATAATTAGCCTATATTGTTCCCACTGCTGGGACACAGGTGAGTGGTAGTCCATCACGTGGGCAAAATGCGGATTGGTAGATATCACTGTCTTCGATTTTTTTTATTCTAGGACATGCCGGTTTCCTCACGATGTTTTCCTTTACCGTTTTGAGAGCAGATGGTGGTGATTAAATTATTTTACACAAAGTATAGCGCCTGCCTGGGTTCGAACCCAGAACCTACTATACGTAAGTCATATAACTGGGCCACAACTCTCATCGATTTTTCTGGTTATTATCATTTAGCTACGAGTTTCTCTAGCCAGATAATTTTGTCACAAAATATACTAAAAACGTAACTCTTGAAAATAAAACGCAAAAAACGTTATACTCTAGGAACAGCATCCACGTGGCGTGGGTGCATCTCGTCCTGACCTAGAACTTGTTCGAAGGCCAAGGACGAAGCGAAGCTGAGACGCTAATGTAAGAGTAACTTAGAATTTAGTTTTACAATGTCGTAATAAATAATGTAGCGTGGAGTTTCCTTTTGATAAATAGCTTGTTTGTTCGTAGCATACTTCGTACGGGGATTTTCCAAAAGACATTAAATTCACGTTCTTATTTATGAGTAAACGTGGTCACGAGGTTCTTGACGTTGATTTATTTTTAACCGACTTCAAAAAGGAGGAATTTCTAAATTCGTCTGTTTTTTTTTTTGTTTGTTACCTCAGAACTTTTGACTGAGTGAAGAGATTTTGATGATTCTTCGACTCTCGATTTTATTTGAAAGCTGGTGCTTCCTTTGTGGTCCCATTTCAATTTGGTCCAAATCTGACAATAGCATCCATGAGAAAACCAAACACTATTCCTGTTTTGCCGAATTTGTGCGGGGTAGACTTAAAAAGTTTAACATAAAAACTTTTTTCAAAAAAATAACAACTGACTTCCTTAAAAACACTACAAAGTGAAAAATAACTTGAATTTTGGAAGTCGGTGGTAAAAAACTTAATTACATATCCTAGGACACCGACTTCCGAAATTAAAGTTATTTTTCATTTTGTAGTGTTTTTAAGGAAGACGGTTGTTAGGTTTTTTGTTTTGCTTATACTGTCCCACAGCTGGGCTAAGGCCTCGCCTAAATCTTTTCAGGACGTCATTTCCCACGCCACCTCGAACCAGCCCTTGTAATTCGCGTCCAGGCCAACTCACCACCGCTTTCTGAGTCAAACCTTTTTTTTGGGTGGAAAATCATCAAATGACGTCTCCCGTTCTGGGTGGAGAGGAAGGGCGTGTCTGACTTTTACTGACTAAAACCCACCCGTGTTCCTTCAGTTCTCCATATGCCAGGGCCACGGTACCTCTTTCGAACTTGATCTCGCGACCCTGGCAGCTGAGTCAACCCTGGCCCTGCTTAGCGCCGAAAATTGAAAATCGAAGAGTATGTTTTTTCGACGCGCTAAGGTTGGACTTTGTTGGATTCTGCAGCTCAGTTCAACTTCTAGAGTGAAAAATCTAAAGCATGATGAAATTCGGCCGCAATATTTTTACGTCCGTTCGAACGTTCTCTAACTCTGTCCGTCTGCCTGTAACCTTGTTTTGACACACAACACACAAGTAGACAATTACTTGGGCTGGGACATCATCATCATCATCATCTTTTCAGCCGAAAGACGTCCACTGCTGGACATAGGCCTCCCCCAAGCACCGCCACTTCGACCTGTTCTGTGCCTCCCACATCCAACGCATTCCTGCGGCCTTCACCAGGTCATCGGTCCATCTTGTGGGAGGCCTTCCAACGCTCCGTCTTCCAGTACGCGGTCGCCACTCCAGAATCTTCCGGCCCTATCGGCCATCCGTTCTGCGAGCAATGTGGCCTGCCCACTGCCACTTAAGTTTGGCAATTCTTCGGGCTATGTCGGTAACCTTGGTTACCGGCTGGGACATAGCATACTTTTAATCCCGGTAGTACGTTCTTGAGGGGTAAGCTCCGACCTTAACGCGGACGAAGCTGCAGGCAAAAGCTATTAAAAAAAGAAAAAATCTTTATTCTGCACAAATAAAACGCATATTACAAAACAAAAGTTATGTAAAATGTACACATACAAAGAAGCCAAAAGCCCCGTATTCAAGTCAATAAAAAAACATTTAATAGAAGTCAAAAAGTCAGGTAGTATGAATTTATTTTATTTTTATTTTTGATCCAGATAAATACACAATTCTCAAGCGCTCGAAAACCACAGTTTTCTTTGATATTACTTGCACACACAGTAAAAAATGTGGAGAATTATTAATATTAATTAATTAAGCTAATTCGTTAGCAAAATAAAGTCAGTGTATAAAAATAAGACGTCCATTTTATCTACAACCCTCAAATCAAATTTTCGAAGTCCTGAAGTGTTCATGAATAATTCTGCAGCGAGTGCATGGATAGTGACACCAGTCACACACAGACCCAGGAGTCGGTTAGCAAAATGAAAAAGAAGAAGTTACGAGTACAACAAAAATATTTTTTCCATCACAATACACGGTGGCAGGGCTTCGACGCAAAAAATACAGCTGCATTCAACACAAGCTACAACCATGAATTCAGTGGATTACTTCTAGAATAATAATAATAACGTTTATTTGGACTCAATAAAATATAGCCTTATACAATTACATATATTCCTAAAAACTGGTATACAAATAATGTGGGTGAGTAGACGGCTAAAACTACATGAACTCCACCAAACTAGGCAAAAACCTGCAGTGCTATTCTGTAACCATCTCACCGGGTGAAGTGAGCGTGGAGTGAGCTATCAGTGTCATTCCACCTGATGCTAGGGATGACCAACTATCATATTTACAATCATAATCGAGATTTAGATACCTAATATTCTTATGCTAATTCTATTGATTATTTTTATTAGTATTCCAAAGCTAGCCATCCTGAGTGTATTTGCGAATAGGTTTGACTGTCAGTACATTAACCATTGTTATATGATTAATGTACTGACAAACAAACAAATGACTCAGAGGCAGCTTTACTAATTATCACTAATTATTTTATTTTAATATTGTTTTACTTTACTGTTAATTATAATTTTAATTTAATTGTATTGTTTTTAATTTTGATTTAATTGTATTAATTTTAATTTTATTTTATTAATTTTAATTTAATTGTATTGATTTTAATTTTGATTATATTAGTTAATTAATTATTTTTAAATATATTTAATGTAATCAAATTGTAAAAATTATGATCCCCATGTGGGTTGAAATAAATTATATTCATTCATTCATAGTGTCTAAACAATACTACTCTTTCGGGAAGTTTTTCAAATGAAATAGCAAAACCGAAATTCAGACATTGTTGTTTTTTTCTATTTTTTCCTCGACTAGCCCTTTATGCCTGACGCACAAGTGCGACACGCACGAACAATTAATGAATATAGTAAGACATATGTACATGTATAGGTAAGATAGCTACAACAGAAAATTTGAGTCGATATTGTCAGTTATTATGAACCTACCGAAAAACGGATTAAAATTAAATACGTAAATGTAATCACATGGCCTAATATATATATATATATATATTATATATATATATTTACTTTATTTCAGATTAAATAATCCATATTTGTGTTAGTAAGTACTTAACAACTATGTTAGTAAAGCGAAGCGCGAGCGAGCGAGCGATGTGTCTTGGAGAAGCGATTGTAGATCGACTCGAGTAAAGATTGTGCAACGTTCTTCAGCGTTGTTACTCACCCAAATCTATTAAAAAAAGATGAAAGAACCTGGCCGTGCCTGACTGACGGAGCATAGAATTCAATCTCACACATACTATGTGGGAACCCACATCTAGGCGCTGTCATATTCACATTGACATTTGATATTTTTTTTATTATGTAGGTATCGTCACGTATGCGCACTAAGAATATAGGAAAATGCAATACCAACGTCCAAAATGTGGCGACTAACATTTTATTGTACACTAGCTTCTGCCCGCGTTAAATTTCTTGTTCCCCCGACCCTTCCCGTCGCGTCGAATCACCTACCCGTGCGATTTTCCCCGTTTTTGCAACATTTTTCATTTCTGCTCCGCTCCTCTTGGTTGTAGCGTGATGTTATATAGCCTATAGCCTTTCTCGATAAATAGGCTACTCAACACAAAAAGAATTTTTCAATACGAACCTGCAGTTCCTGAGATCAGCGCATTCAATCAAACAAATAAACTCTTCAGCTTTATAATATTATTAGTATAGATAAAGATATACCTACTTACTTACTTATAATATGTCGTTATTATCAATAAAAAGAATATTCATCAACTGTCTCAACAGCACCCATAACTAGATTATTGATATGCCTAAATATATTGTGTATTGTTGTTATAAGGTTTGTATCTTGAACTATTGTTTATCCAGAATCTAGATGATAGCTGTTTAAAAATCCTTTAGGTATGCTATTTACATATATTATGTAAATAATGTTGACGAACACATCACCAATCACTGAATACTTGCTTTGCACAATTTAATGAAGTTGCTCGATCTCACCTCATCATCTGCCTGCCCTTGTCCAACTGTGTTGGGGTCGGCTTCCAGTCTTAACCGGTTGCAGCTGAATGCACGGGTATTTACATGCAATGACTGCCAATCCGACTCCGACAACCCAGTTATTTGGTAATATGTTACCCCCTCGGTAAGACTGGTTGTCAGAGTTTCGACCTTCGTGATCTTGGTATGGAAAGATGGTTCCCATAGACAGACCGACCGAGGCAAGCGTAGCTTAGCCGGATCGGTCGGACCTTGCGGCTGTTTTTATTTAGCTACAAGCCTCTCGATTCACCGAATGCTCGATCTCACACCTCTCAAGTAAGTAGGTACCTAATATTCATTTGTTGAAAACATAATTTAGAATTTTGAAACGTTCAACAAGGGTTGGAATTGACATTAAAATATACTTCATTGGCTAACTGCGAATACGTCATTGACTTTAGCAATGACTTGAAAGGCTGAAATAAAAAAAAAACTGTCTTGACAATGACAGCGTCGGTCACCTCACTTCACCCCAAACCGTTACTCACACGATGTTGTTGCCATAGCAACCACACCGAATGAGTAACTGCTTGCTCGACGTGAACACTTCACGCGATTCTCGTCACATTTAGTCAAGGTGGAGTGAACTCACGCGGGCGCGCTACGCGAATTTCATTTGAAATGTTGATTTTTGACATACCTAGTAGGTAGGTATCAAGATGATGATGATTTGATGAATATTCTAGTATTAATAATACGATTATTAAGTAAGTATACATGCATTTATATGAATGTTTCGAATACTTGCGCCCTAATTATTCTCAATCCGATTACGAAATGGCTTCTGCACAAGGAGATAAAAAAAAAGTTGATACCTATTGATGACAGCGTCTAGCGCGCATGCGCGGCTTGATCACGCGATGCTCGCAATTTCGTTGTCATGGTAACATCACTTCACCTCACGAGCACGCGGGTGACCGTTTTGAACTATTGAATTTTGACATTATTTTCAAGATGATGACGATTCGTTTATAAATAATATTCTTTTTATTGTTTTCAACCAAATAGGTTACCTTCAAACATTGAAATAAATGATTATCTAATTATTTTGTCTAAACTCTAAATATGTTCAGGCACATGGTCATCAGAACAAAAATAAAAGAAAAAAAAATGTATGACATTGATGAACTAGTGGCCTAGTGCGCTTGCGCGGCGTGAGCACTTCACGCGATTCTCGTCGCATCATCGCATGTATTCTCGGTGAAGTGAACACGCGCAGAGACGCGCTACGCGATAGTCATTTGAAGCGTTGAATTTTGATTTGAAGATGATGATTTGATGTATATTCTATTATTGAGTGATGAGAATGATGGCTGATGATGATGAGTGTTTAAGTACACATGCACATCATAATTTTATCTCTCATCATCTTTACCTTACCAATCAATGCTCAGACTACGAGAAGATTCTGTGTTACTACACAAGAAGTACCGTACAGCTACCTACTGGTAGCTGTACGGTACTTGTTGGTATTGCATACTATTAGCGTGCAGGTGTCACCACGCGATAAAGGTTAAATGAGCAGTAAGTAAGTACATAGTTTAAAAAAAGCGAATTAATTGTTGACATCAAAGTGTAGGTACTAAACTGACATTATACTTGTATGAAAACTGTTGTATTAAGATGGGTACATATCTACAAGAATTGAAATAAATCCCTGCGTACTAATTATTCTCTAAATCGAATACAAAATGGCGTCTGCACAAGGCGAACAAAAAAAAAGTTGATACCTATTGATGACAGCGTCTAGCGCGCATGCGCGGCTTGATCACGCGATCCTCTCAATGCCGTTGTCATGGTAACATCACTTCACCTCGCGAGCACGCGGGTGACCGTTTTGAACTGTTGAATTTTAACATAATATTTTCAAGATGGTGACCATTTGATGAATATTCTTTTTATTGATAATAACGACATAAGTAAGTTAGTTAGTAAGTAGGTATATTTTTATCTACAATAAAATGTTACTCGGCACATTTTTGGACGCTGGTATTGCATTTTCCTAATATTCTTAGTGCGCATACGTGACACGTTATAAGTTAAATAAATACCTACCTAGTAAACAAATGTCAATGTGAATATGACAGCGCCTAGATGTGGGTTCCCACATAGTATGTGTGAGATTGAATTCTATGCTCCGTCAGTCAGGCACGGCCAGGTTCTTTCATCTTTTTTTAATAGATTTGGGTAAGTAACAACGCTGAAGAGCGTTGCACAATCTTTACTCGAGTCGATCTACAATCGCTTCTCCAAGACACATCGTGATTAGGCCATGTGATTGCATTTACGTATTTAATTTTAATCAGTTTACAGTGGGTTCATAATAACTGACAATGTCGATTCGCATTTTCTGTTGTAGCTATCTTACCTATACATGTACATATGTCTTACTATATTCATTAATTGTTCGTGCGTGTCGCACTTGTGCGTCAGGCATAAAGGGCTAGTTGAGGAAAAAACAGAAAAAGAAAACAACAATGCGTTTCTGACTTAATTTTTGTTTCGCTATTTCATTTGACAAACTTCCCGAAACAGTAGTAATGTCAAGATAGTTTACTAGCTTTGAAATACGCATAAAATGATCAATAGAATAAGCAAAAAAATTATTATCAAAATCTCGATTATGATTGTAAATGTTATGTTTGGTCAATCCCTAGCAGCACTGGGATGACACTGAGAGCTCACTCCACGCACCTTTTCACGGTGAGATTTTTACAGAATCGACATGCTGTATCTTGGATATCAATGCTATTCCGTGGTAAATTACGTGTAAGAACTATAAATCACATACATGACAATTCCACATCTACATGAAAGGAAAAACAAAAGTAGTTTATGTCCAAAACTTGACAGGTGATTGATGTAAGTGACGGCGTGTAGTGTGGGTGTATTGTGTGAATGTGTGTGGTGTGTGCAGTGTATCGGGAATCAGCAGTGCGATTCTTTAACCATCTCACCGTGAAAACTTAGGTGAAGTGAGGGTGGAGTGAGCTGTCATTCCAACTAATGCCATGGATTGACACCATTGACAGCTCACTCTAAGCTCACTTCACCTAACTGTTCACGGTGACATTTTTACAGAATCGATCGGCAGGTGCTGAATGCATGGTGACAGTTCCCCTAGCGTTGAACATATTGCCTAAACGTTGAAAGGAGCTGAATAGTTAGGCATTCAAGCATCAATTACAAATGTTCATTTCGGAAAAGAAAATTATAGTGTCTCCGAATTTGTAGCCCTTTTTTTTTCTTTTAATTCCGTACACCAATATTAAATTTTAATGAATAAGGAAATTTTAACGCTATAACATAAAAGGTTTACTTTCTTTATCACTTTCCAGTTTCGTTTCTCGTCAGTTTTTTTTTTTTTTTTTTTTTGTTTAAAAAGCTTTTTCTTCTGTTGAATTTATCCTATATATCCTCTTAGACGGAGAAGGGGGAGCAGCAATGGGTGTTTCCGGGCTGAGATGATGATGATGATACCCTCAAATGGTATGGGCATGTGATACGGAGAAATGGGGAAAATCTTGTGAGGAAAGTTTTGAAAATAAATATCGATGGCTATTAAAGTGGGGGAAGACCAAAGAAACGATGAATTGACTGTGTGAATTATGATATAGTTATAAAGGGGGTGATTACCCAGATGTAGACTAAAAGAGAAGTATGAAAGAAAAAGACATGTTGTGCCGTCCCCAAATAAATTGGGATAAGGACAGAAAAATAGTGATAGACCCTCAGATATTTACAACTCCCAGCAAGCTCTTCATTCTACACAAATAGTAGGTCTCATCTAAGCTAGGTTTCCGTAGTACGCCATTAAAACAAGCTGGATCAGTGAAATCTCAGCCATTGGCGCGGATGGTTTTATAACTCGAATACATAATTTATTACTACAATCACCGTGGATGTGGGAATTCAGCTCCCACGTAGGAAGTTGGATTTCCTTTCAAGGTATTGAGGAGATTTGGTTTGATAGTCGGTTTTATACAGATATCGATGGTCGATTTCTTTGTTTATTGTGCGATGTATTCGTTTATTTGATTTGATGCAGTTGCCTCTAGTTAATTGTTTCATTTACTTATTCCAGGTATCCACCAGTAGACTTTTTTTTTATTACAGCGTCATAATATTCAAACTGATTTTTCGTGGGAATGGGTATTTTAAATCTACAATTGGGACCTGTCTAAGAGCAGTGGTCCAGCGGTATCGGCCCCACTTACGGCTTGTAGGTCGTGAGTTTAGCAGGCACTTTACTTTGTGTATTTAATTTCATCACCACTGCTCTCAAAACGGTAAAGAAATACATCGTGAGGAAACCGACATGTCCTAGAACCACCAATTCGACGACATCTGACATCTACCAACCCGCACTGGACTCGCGTGGTAGATTACGGCCCGCTCTCTCTCTCTCTCTCTCTCTCGTAGGGAACCTGTGAGAGAGATCGGGCCGTGTCCCAGCAGTTGGAACATTATAGGCTGATAATGCTTAACTGACAATCTATACTATGTTATACTTTATACTATAATATTACAAAGCTGAAGAGTTTGTTTGTTCGATTGAACGCACTAATCTCAGGAACTACTGGTCCAAATTGTTTTTTTTTTGTGTTGGGTAGCGTATTTATTGAGAAAGGTTATAAACTATATAACATCACGCTGAAATCAAAATAAGCGGAGCAGCAACGAAAACTGGCAGGCAATTTGATGCGACCGCAAGGGTCAAGGGAGCAAAAATTTAACGCGGACGAAGTCGCGGGCAGAAACTAGTAAATAATATTCTTTCTACGTTAAGTTACTATGTCAAAGATGGGAACCGATTACTTTTCCGAATTTTTTTTGTTCGAATTTCATTTTACCGAAAACTATTGGGCGACGTCTTTTTTGCAATATGCATCATTTGACATATTTTTAAATCATCGAAGTATCATGTGTCATAGGTATTATTTTACCGAATTATGTTTCGCCGATTTACGAAATAACTTTTTGCTATTGGCCGAAGCCTCTTTTGAACTTTTTTCATTTGCCAAATGATTTGTTTGCCATATTTTCACCACAGTGAAACAAAATTTTAGGGAATATTATTTGGTCACAAATATATAGCCGGTTACTTGGTAGCGTTTTCAATATTAAATTAAATATATGTAGCGTCATAAAAAGTCAATATATTGTGCTACAAAATTTAGTGAGAAACGAATCGCTGTAAAACCGACTTTACGTAGTCTTGTCTGCCCTACCCCTAGAGTGTAATTTAAGCCCGCGCAGGCGCGGAGGGGTAGGGCGGCCCGCGAGCTGAGGAGCAGGTGGTCTGAAGGCCCGCCGCCGCAGCTGAGGCTGGCTGGCAAAGCCGGCCAGCAAGCCGAAGCTACGGTGGTGAGCATTAAAACCATCTGCGACGATAAGCTCGCGTGGGGCCGCCCAAACCCCGCAGCGCCGGAGCCGTGACAGAAACAATGCTTGCTGCATGTTGCATGCCTGCTTGCATGTTGCATGCTTGTTTGCACGCTGCATGCTTGCTTGCATGCTGCATGCTTGCTTGCTGCTTGCCTGCTTGCCTGCTGCATGCCTGCTTGCACGCTGAATGCATGGTTGCATGTTGCATGGTTGCATGTTGCATGGTTGAAGCAAGCAGCATTGTTTGCATGCTTCTTACCGGGACCCTTTAAAATACTTTTGTTCATAATAAACTGTTTTATTAAGTGCCATTACATTTAAATAAATAATTAATTAAACCAAAGAGTAGGTTAATCTTAACATAGGTAAAATGAATGTCTGGAAACATAATACTTCGAACAAATGTTATTTCGGTGTGTAACTTCGGTAAAGAGTTTATCGACCAAATGAAACGTCAGAGTAACGAAAAAAGTCGAATTGATAATAGGTCAACTGATACAGTGGCAGACGTGACTTCGATGAAGTAAAAAAAAACGAAACGATAATAGTTGAAAAGTTTTAGGGGAAATGAAATTCGGTCAAATATTTTTCGAACTTACGATAGATAACCGTCAAAGATTGAATGATGAAATAATACTAATTAATTTGCTTTCCATTAAATTTTACTTCAAGTTTAAACATATTTTCGGGATTTCTCAAAAGGTATGTGCGTTTAGAAACTTAAATGATTTTAATCTACGGTGTAAGAAAAATGGCATGCATATTTTTAGTACATCAGTGTGTTGCATCACGGATAAGAATAAAGTTATCCCTGTGGAATCCAGCAAACGCACTGTAGAGAAGCGGGTAGTCGTAAAACTAGCTGGTTTAGCATAGTTTTTATTATTCTAGTTCTGATTTGACTTGTTGATTCTTTGTGTAGCAGGTAAATAAGTTTTAAAATAGGAAGAGGTAGTGGTAAATTTAACGTGCTTTGACGCTTAGATGTTGTTTTATAGGAATTTTTGTTTATAAACCTAGATTTTAATTATCTCCGGCTGATTTCGTGAAAAGTGAAGTGACCCGACCTAATAAACTATGTCCTGCCAGGGCCGCGAATTTGTTCGAAAGAGATACCGTGGTCCTGGCATAGGCAACTGAAGGAACATGGGTGGGTTTTAGTCAGTAAAAGTATGACATGCCCTCCCGCTCCGCCCTGAGTGGGAGACGTCAAAATGATTTCCCACCATAAAAAAAGGATTTAAAAAGGAAGGTAGGAGGGAAATACAAAAGGGATACACTATGTGCAGCTCTTTTAACCTCACTTCATTGAAGAGTTTTTGTTTGAGTATAGTTTTCATTATATTTGTTGGTATATTGGCATAGCTAGCTGGCATATTGCCAATTCTGCTATCTTTAAAGTCAAAGTCAAAGTCAAAGTATTTATTAGTGTGATTTTTGGTGATACAGTAGGTCTTATAGTTAGGTAAGGTGAGCTCAAAAAACTACCCGTTACACACACTATTTAACAATGTAAACAATTTAAATCGATTTTACATGCAAAATAACAGAGAATACTAATAAAAATTAAAAAAAAAATTACTAAGCATACATCCAATTTGAAATATAAATATTAAGAATATAATTAAACTGTCAAATTATTTAATTTTCATGCATAAATACATAATTATCATTTAGTTTACTGTCTAAATTTTGTCAAGAAGGAATTCGTCAATGGTATAGTAGCATTTTTCAATTAAAAAAATATTAAGTTTCCCGTTTAAATTGTGTCAAGTTTAGATCTTTAATGTCATTTTGTAGTTTATTGAATATTTTAAGAGTCATGCAGAGGATGCTTTTGTGCATAAGGGCGGTTTTTAGGCTCTTAGACATAGTTCGTGTCGATAATTTTGTCTTGTCGATCTATAGCGTTGCTCTGAAGCTTTTTTAAATAATTCATTGTTTTTTTTTTTTGACGAACAATGCGGTCTCTTATATGTAAAGGCAAGGTAACGTTATTAATTTTTGAGATTTGAAATGCGGTTTACAACTTTCCGTTGGTTTAAGACTACATATCGACCTAATGCACCTCTTCTGTGCTTTAAAAATGTTACTTTTTTCGCAGGAATTTGCCCAAAAAGTTACTCCGTATCGTAATATGGAAACTACATAGCCATAATAAGCGGCTACAACAGCTGCCTGATTAACTATTTCCTTAAGTTTGTATAGAGCAAAGCCAAACCTACTTAAGTTTGTTATAAGACTTGATGCATGTTGTTTCTAAGTCATTTTAGAGTCAATTGTCAAGCCTAGAAATTTGATATGCTCTACTTCTTCAATTTTATTATTGTCAAACGTTATATTTAGGTCAGGAGTGGTCAATCTTTGTCGAACCTGCATAATTTTAGTTTTATTTAAATTAAATTTTAGGTTATTATTCTCAAGCGAGCTAATTGATTGTTGCAATCCGTCTTTGATGTCACATTCATAATTTCTAGTTATATTATTTTTTACAATTATCGTGCTGTCATCAGCAAAAAGAACCATTGGAAAAGCGACAGGTTTTGGAAAGTCAATTATGTAAGCTAAAAACAACGGCGGACCCAATACGCTACCCTGTGGTACGCCAAAAGAGATTTTACATTTTCCTGATACATATTTAACTTCTTTTTTATCCTTTTTAGAAATCCGTCTAATTTCCGTACACTGCGTTCTATTGTCTAAATAAGATTGTATGACAGAAAGTGCATTACCCCTTATTCCATATGCATTAAGTTTCTGAAGTATTATATCAGGATCAACTAGATCGAAGGCATTCGTCATGTCCATAAATATAGTTCTAATAGGAATCCTTTCATTAATACCTGTAATTATAACACTAAGAAAATCATAGATAGCCAAATTTATGGATTTGTTTTTTTCTGAAACCCTTCTGTTCCTTCACCAAGATGTTGTGTTTCGTGAATAAGGAATTCATACGGTGATAAATAGCCTTCTCAAATATTTTTGATATTACTGGTGTTCGCTGCCAGGCTAGACCCCCTACAATAGCATTTCAATAGCGCAGTGGAAGTTATGATGGTGGGGTCCAGGAGACAAGAAGTGGCTAGCGAAACTAGTCCGCCATACGCGGAGCTGACTATGGTAACTTCAGTTTACCCGACACAACAAATTTAAACGAATTATTTCAAATGAACAATTAATCATAGTTATCAAATATTTACAGCGTATTACTACTTCCCTTATAGAGACTGCCAAGTAATTAGCCTACTGTAAATTCCCAATTTGGTGGTTTTGTAGGTTAGAACCACGCTCTGCTACCAAAAATGTTCGCTGCCAGGCTAGACCCCCTACAATAGCATTTCAATAGCGCAGTGGAAGTTATGATGGTGGGGTCCAGGAGACAAGAAGTGGCTAGCGAAACTAGTCCGCCGTACGCGGAGCAGACAATACAAAGAGGACAATTACAAATACAACAAAAGAACTTACCTGTGGTAGACGAACACCTGCTCTGGTGCCTACCTGGAGTTATGTATGTAAGTGAGTATATATGTATTGTGTTGTGACGTTATGAGTATTCTCCAGGTTACAAGCCGCAACAATGAGGCTGGAGGCAATCACAGCATTCGGTTTCCAATAGCGTCCCTTTGCTTAACCTTCAAACTATTTCAACAAGATATATCCAAAACTCAACCCGTGTTATTTCACCAAATTGGGGTTAGTTACAATCAAAGCAATTGGATCACGACTAATTGTCACAAACGGATCGATTTAAAAGGATTAATTTCAACAAACGCGTCGCGGGGTCCCAATACGGCGACGGACCTTTTCAAGCGCCAAATCAAGAAGTCTCAAGTGTCAAAGTCAAACTGACAAGTCAGATGTCATTCTGTTACACGTTTAGAAACGTAGGCGCATAAAGTAACTAATTTATACGGTCCGGAACAACTGGTATTAGGGCAATGGGTCTGTAGTTATTAATATCAGCTTTTTATTTTTTTTTTAAATAAGGTCTTAATTATAGTAGATTTAAGTTTATCAGGATAGATTCCAGAGCAGATACTAGCATTAATGATGTGACAAATAGGGCCAGATATCAGATCGGAAACAAATTTCAATACTTTTGTTGAAATATCATCATACCCTACGCTAATTTTATTTTTTAGATCCTGTGTTATTCGATATACTTCATTAAGTGTAGTCGGGGCCAAGAATATTGATTCACAGCATGAATTTGGGGTCTCATAGGTCGCTGATTTTGAGCCTTTCGAAAGCAATTCTGCTTGATTCACAAAGTGATCGTTAAATGCGTTCGCTATGTCACTGGGATTTGTTATTGTTACCCCGTTATTCTGTATTTCTGTTATCTGTTCAAAGGGAGGGCAATGTTTATTTTCGTTTATGATCTTCCATGTATCTTTTGATTTATTTGTTGATGTCAATATCTTATGGTTATTTTTTGCTTTTTGTGTCAGTTTTATTATTTTCTTAAGTCTTCGTGAGTAATTTTTAAATTTAGCCATGTTATTACTATTAGGTTTTGTTCGTAGTTGCCAAAGAAGTTGTTGTTTATTTTTGCTACAGCGTTTTATACCGGGTGTTAACCATTTCGGATTCCTTTTTAACTTTTTTTGTTGATCAAGCGGAAACATAAATCATAAAACAGCTGGAATACTTCCAAAAAAAATATCGTACGCTACATTAGGATCATCAGCTTGATAAACATCACAAAACGATAAAGGACATAAACATGATCTAAATTTCATTAGATTGTCGCAACTGTAATCACGCGCCGTAACATTCCAGTTGTCTATTGTATAAGTCTTTTTAACGGAGACCTTTAAGATTTTGGCTGTGTGATCTGACATGTTAAGGTCAATTACATTGTGGACACACTTTTGCTTCAAATTGTGCGCAAAATTATCTATACATGTGTTGCTTTGTAATCTAGTAGGCTGGTCAATTTACAATTTTAGATTATATTTAAGAGGTACTTGGTAAACTCAATGGAAGTTCTATTTTTTTTTCTCAATATATTTATGTTAAAGTCACCACATATAATGACATTCCTGCGCGCTTTGTAACAAATCTTTGGTAGGAGAATATTTAATCTTGAGTAAAACGTATCAAGATTATTCGATTTAGGTATTCTATAAATACATACTACGATAATGTTATGCTGTGTTAATTCGATAGCGCAGCACTCGAAAACTCCCTTAATTGAAAGTTTCTTGATATCTTCAAGCTCTCTTCATAGTATGTCAAGTGAAATTGTACCAAATAATCGTCGCTCTAAATAAATGTTACGTAATTATGCTGAATAAAATTCTGCCATCTTAAAAGTATGCCAGCGTAAAGTCGGACGTATAAACATTCAGCCAAACAATGATTATGCTAAACATTTTTATGCCTTACAAATATTCGTTTAAAGAAGTTCATGCCAAGTATGTTATGCCAAATAAAATTCGGAGCATCAAGTTTCTGCCAGATAGAGGGAACCCCCCCCCCCCCCAACATAATTGGGAAAAAGGCAAATGATGATGAGATATACGGTAAACGTAAAGTTCTCTTTTATTGATTATTCATAAGTATTGCGGAGATAAAAAGCTATGCTGTAAAAAACACTGAGTTAACAGAAGTATACAAACATGGATGACATGATTTATCCCAAAATTACATACACATAATAACAAAAACGTATTAAGGTATCAGTTGCAAATTGAGAATAATGTGACACCTCATCAAGCTGAGCATATCTGTACGATATTATATGAATTATTCATACACAACTTCCAAATACACAATACCAATAGACCTTTAAAACCAAGACGAATGCTCTCAAACGGAGCTCTTTGTAAACTGGCCGTGTGTCTTCGAACTAAATAGTCCAAATTACGTAGAGCTCTCGTTTTTTTGTCAGTGTTTGGTAAATGAGGTCTTTGTTAAGTGGTGGTGTGAATCTCATTGCTGGAACACAATAGGACGCCATCAATCAGGGTAAGATTACAACCGTGACATCACGTCAAAATGGGCTTTTGGGGAGTGTGTATAAATTTAAATTAGATTTTTTTTCTAAAAATGTTACAGAATGAATTCCGCAGGAAAATGTGTTAAAATAGGTACCTAGTGGTATCGCTTTATATTTCGTTATTTTATTTTTAGTCTTAGGGCTTACGCGCTCAAAGGTTAAGCAACATTTGGCGAGGCTGGTTCGCGGATGGGTGGCCGTCCATTACAATGGAGATGAGACTCCTCCATGCCTCGGAAAGCATGCTAAGCCGTTGGTCCCGGCTGTCGTTTGTAGATTTTTGACAGTTGTTACGGAAAGTCAGAAGCACCTGCCAGGGTTGCGAGATTATTCAAACGAGATACCGTGGCCCTGGCATATAGATAACTGAAGGAACACGGGTAGGTTTTAGTCAGTAAATCTGACACGCCCTCCCGCTCCGCCCAGAGCGGGAGAAGTCATTTGATGATTTCCCATCCAGAAAAAAAAAGTCAGAAGCACGAAAGTCTGACAACCAGTCATACTAAGGGGTATATAGTATTAGTAATACTATACTCAGGTACTGGGTAATTCTGTATTACCCAGTAACTGGGGTGTGGTGGTCAAATAGGCAACCCCTCCGTGTGGTTACTATGGTTTTTAGCTGCATCGGGTTAGACATAAACCGACCCCAACATATTTGGGGAATGGCTAAGCTGATGAAGGTTGAATCAGCGATTGGCAATTATTAATTTTATTTATCAATTAACTCAGCCTATCGCAGTCCACTGCTGGACATAGGCCTCTCCCATGCTGCGCCACAACACCCTGTCCTCCGCCTTCCGCATCCAGTCTGTCCCAGCCACCTCTTTGAGGTCGTCGGTCCATCTAGCTGGGGGGCGTCCCACACTACGCTTGCCGATACGCGGTCTCCACTCCAGGACTCGTCTGCTCCATCGGCCATCGGTCCTTCGACAAACATGGCCAGCCCACTGCCACTTCAGCCTGCTTACCCTGCAAGCTATGTCGGTAACTCCAGTTCTTTTCCGGATAACTTCTTATTTATAAATGGTGATTACTAATCTGAGCTTTATTTATCATTTCTTATTTACTAATACTAAAATTATTTTAAAAAATGCACTAAAATTAACGACAAAAATAATAAAATAGCTCAACCGATTTAAGAAAATGGCCACTTAAAAATAGCGCACGCAATAAAATTGCCTAAGAACAATAACTGGGATTACATAAACAAATAAAACTCAAGAAGGCAGTTAAAATATTTTATCTGTTATGAATATAATCCTGTTTTTACGGCGATATTAAAATTGAACCGGCAGGGTTTGGTGCACAGGGTAGAGCGATGCGATGCGATACGATTTATCTATTTGTTTGAGTGAGAATACTGTTTTCTTCCAATTAATTCTTTATGTAAGTATGCATGTTTGCGGATCCCAGGTTTATAGGATACTTCTTATTAGCTTATGCCTCCGGCTTCACCCTCGTGAATGTCACAATATATCCGGTACGGGAACATATTTCGGTATTAAAAATATTCTATGTTAATAACCTAGGTAAAAATCTAAAATAATATACAATATATATCGGTGGCTAACTATCTGCGTGCCATGAATCCATTCAGATCTTTTTCGGTAATCCGGAACATACAACCGGACAAACAGAAATGGAAAAAAAATCTTCGCACTATTTTATTATAGATATAGATTAGTTCATACCCTTGAACTGAATGTCTAACTGATCATTTTATTCAACTGTGATAGATTGTTTAATAGCACAAATCACAAGCTGCTGATACAATTTTATCATCATCCAGTAGTTACGCTTCCAGAATGAAACATTTACCTATATTATAAATACTACATATAGCATTTTACCTCCACTACTTCAGAACTTTGAAATACTGATATTCTATGGTCAGACAAGTTTCCAGTGTTTTGGGCCTCGTTGGAAGTTGGTTCGTTGTCCGTATCGCGTCTCCTAGTTACTGGGTTGTGGAGATCTACGAGTTAAAAAAAATACATGTAAAAGTGATTCCAATATCCGATTTACAGATTTTACAATAACGTTTCAGATACGTTGTCATTTGACGATGTGTGTGACATTGACAGTAGATACGGGTCGTCAGGAGCTTGAAAGTCTGACAACCAGTCTTACCAAGAGGAATCTATTTCCCAGAGGCTATGGATGTCAGATGGACAGCTCCATCCGCTGAGAAAAGAAACCACGCCAAGATAGCTGGGTAAAGCCAAGGCAGATAATGATTGAATGAGAAGGGTAACAATGTTCAATTACCTTGCCATTAACGCCACCATCGTATGGTATTTCATTTTTTGAAGTTTCCTTATTAGTAGCTTGACAGTCGCAACTCATAGCATTGCTATCTATGAGCAAAATCTTTAGTTTTAATAGTAAAGGAGACGTAAAACCTTAAGAAGTGTTTAGAAGGATTATCTTTGCTTCCCCTTACACTTTTTTTATTATTTTAAGGGCTAATTGTAACCCTTCATTTATTTTGCTTTACATCTGGCTTCATCTTGTTGAGTTCTGGAGGAATATTTAACTGATTAAGGAATTATATATTTCTCGCTTTCGGCGTGTTTGTTTTTAATCAACTCTAATTAAATGACAATATATGCATTTTTTCATCAGGTAATGTGGGACTACTCTTTTTGTGTACCTCCAAAATTTGTTCACAGTTGTTCCTGAGGCATAATTTAAGGCTCGTTCTCACCAACAATATAATTTATTACTTTTAACCGACTTTAAATAATGAGGAGGTTCTCAGTTCTGCTGTATTAAAAAGGATGTTTCTTCAGAACGGCGTATATTATTTTAGATCGCCGTTATTTAATAACCCACTTGGAAAAATCTTTTTTGTTCTCCATAACACAAAAAATTTCCACTTATTGTAATGTTGAAGAACTGAAAAATTAAAAATCTTTATTACAAACAAAAATACGCTACAAAGTGAAAAATTACCTTAATTTCGGAAACTGGTATTTTTCGTTTGATTTTTTGCCACCACCTTCCGAAATGAATGTTATTTTCTATTTAGATTTTTTTTTCATGAACGCTTCCATTGGGTTGTTTTATTTTTTGTAATAAAGTTTTTTTCATGATTTAGTAATATTATTACTCCCAACCCCTGTCAGTTTGTTACAATAAACTTTCCCAAAAAAAGAAAATCATTTCCAATTCATAAACTCGCGATTGCAATTTTGAAACATTAAATTAATTCGCAAAACGACAAAGTGTGGGAGCAATTTAACTTGTGGACTGAGTGGCCTGGCCCTAGGGACTGGCCTGACTTTGATTGATGGCTTAAGTTTCATGTGTTTTGGCCTTGGAAATTGGACGGTGTTTATAAATAGCAGAAGTTAATTTGGGTTTAGATTTTAAAAAGAAAAGAATTTTGTTAAAAATCCGTAATGTAGATTGACACTCCCTTATTGGAGATGAGGTATCAGGATCATGCAATTATCATCTGCATCATCTTTTCCCAACCATGTTGGGGTTGGTTTCCAGTGGAACTAGATACCACTCAATATCCATAGTTTACATGGAGTGACTACCTATCTGACTTCCACAACCCAGTTACTGGACTGGGTAATACGATACTCCTTGGTAAGGACTCGCTGTCAGCGTTCGACCTTCTGGGAACCCGTAACGACTATCCATGATCCACGCATGACAACCGAAACTGACGGCTTAATGTGCTTTTCAAGACACGGAGGGAACTTGGTATGTAAAGGCGGTCCTATACACGGGCCAAGCGTGGCTTTTCCTGATCGACCGATCCAAGCGACTGTTATTACTTAGCCACAAGCCCCTCTCTTGAATCAGTTATACTGTAAATAATGCTGTAAACATTATTAATAGTATGTACATAAACAAAAATATTTATTAAAAATTGCGAATAGGCACTAAAACATAGTTTTGTTAATGTGAACTAAATTACATATATGTTTTATTTGTTTGTTTTCGTCATAGGTATCCGCTTCTGCACAGAACGTATATAAGGTGTATCTATTCATACACGAAATATTTTAAGAGGTACACCCGTAGGTGGTAAAGAAGCTATAGCAACGAAAAAAAATTGTTCTAAGGGTTTTTTTTAAATTTAATATTTATAAATTATTTGACGCACATAAGAAATATTGGCTCCTTCTTATTTTTTACGGCCCGAGACACCGCGGCCATGCTCGTGCCGTCCGGTCGCCGCCCTCGTAGCGTCAGGCGGGCCATTCATAGAATTTGGAGTAAAGGTTTTATGCAAAACGTCTCAAGTAGTTTTAAAATTATAATAATTACGAAAATTCAAAAACGCTTAGAAACAAATTTCTTTTTGCTTCTATAGCTTCTTTACCACCTACAGGTGTACCCCTTAAATTATTTCGTGTATGAATAGATACACCTTATATATTTTGATTTTCAATCTCTTTAATTTGTATAAGTACTAAAGCTGTTTCGATTTTCGATATTACTGTATCGTCCATAATCAGCCTATATTGTTTCCACTGCTTTGACACAGATCTCCTCTCTGTGAGATGGAGATGGTTATTACCCACCACGTGGGCCCAGTGCAAGTTGGTAGATATCACACGTCTTCGATTTTTTTTTCTGTATTATCATCCGTCAGTCAATAATTGTAACAGCAATCACAATTCTTAGAGTTTTCGTACTAGTTGAAAGGGCAAACATTCAACGCTCTTTCAAAATTATTGCCCTTCAAAGCATGGATGACCTAATGCTTTGAAGGGCAATAATTTAATCTCAAGGAACCCTAGAAATAGTGTAAAACATGTCGCACGTCTTATTTTTCGGTTCCTAATTATGCCTTACAGAATGCAAGCACCAGCTTTTCTTGATACATCCAAAGCGCATAAATAACAGAATGTCGAGACAAACACACATTAATTTGAAATTAGTCAATTTTGAATCCTACCTCGGAACGTACATGCCGATAAATAAATCAATTGCGAATAATTCCACCAGACAAGACCGCACTCTGTTACCACAGACTTGACAAGGGGATGGAGGGTACAAATACAAATCTATACAAATAAATAAAACTGAAGTATCTGTTTGTAATTTCAAATCAACAGCTTTTCACTAAATGCATATGAAATTAAATACGGTACTTCACCAAAAAATCTTTTTTTAACTTTTATCTGTCTGTCTGTTTGTTCTGCCTAATCTCTGAAATGGCTGAACCGATTTTGACGTGACTTTTAATGGCAGGTAGCTGATGTAATAAGGAGTAACTTAGGCTACTTTTATTTTACAAAAAATCTTTTATTTTAGAAAAATACCTGCGTTAATTACCGACATCCATGCGGGTGAAGCTGCGGGCAGAAGCTAGTTCAAAATAATTTTACTGACATAAAACAAAGTTTACTTCAAATAATAGATTTCTCAGACGCCTGCGCTAGTTTTAAATGTGTTGCAGGAGCCAGTGAGGTACGAATAATCAAAGTTACTTTGTTAAAAAAAAAAAAAAAACTATTTTGACTTCATGACATAATTTACTTTAATACTAATGATTTTCTTACTGAAACACATATTCTTGTGTGATTCTTTATGAATGATTTTTAATTACTGTTGACATTTTTAAATTCATTATTGCATTATGAAATCATTTTGAATGAATGAAATTGACTTGAAATCAATTATAAACAATCACAACTATTCATATTTGCGCGCCATGTTATGTGACAAATATGTTATATGATATCCATGTTTGCATGTTTTTATCCTTGTATGTGTACACATGTTTTTAGCAAATAAATCATATCTATAATGCGTTCCTTGCGAAGCATGTGTGGTGTGACTATGAATGATAGGCTGAGGAATGATGTGATATGAGAACGGTGTGGTTTAAAAGAAGATGTAGTGACAAAAATTGAAAAAAGTATGCTTAGATGGTTTGGTCATGTTGAGAGGATGAATGAAGGACGACTCACAAAAAGTATTTACAAGGCAGATGTGAGTAGAAACACCGGGAGGGGACGCCCTAGGGGGACATATAGTGACCTTATTGGTGATGTTCTTCAGAAAGGTCAGGTGCGTAGTACTCGCAACTAGCGTGTGTGTATGACCAATTGTATGAACCTTAAAGAGGCAAAAGGAGTGTGTTGAGATCGTAGCAGGTGGCGTTCCGTGGTTTCTGCCTACCCCCATGGGAAAAAGGCGTGATTGTATGTATGTATGTAAATCATATCTATCTTTCAGATTTATATGAAAGAGTTACCATTGCCCTGGCACATACTTCTAAAGGAACATGGGTGGGTTCTAGCCAATAAAAGTCTGACATGCGAGGAGAAAAATAAAGGTTCAGCAGTTACGGGTGAGAGACGAAGTAGGAATTATTACTGAAAATAAAAATACAGGCACAGGCTAGTTTTTATCTACCAACCTATTTTCTGAAGGATAAGATATGTTGACGTTACAATAAACACTGTAATTTGCGTATACCTACAGAAGTCGACCAAATATACGATAACTTGTATGTAAAAACTAGCTATGTCAAATCTTAAGCTTCCATTTATCATAAATTATATGTTTTGTGTAAAAAATTCGATTTGATAAGTTATTTTTATAAATCGCAAACATTGATGGCTCAGAACAACACAGGATATTGTGTTTCATATTAATTTTAGAATATACATTTTATAAATCAATTTCAGGATTATCTAAAGAACTTGGCACCCAGATCTTAATTATTTTGTCAGCGCAGTCGCCATCATCATCATCATCATCATTTCAGCCGTAAGACGTCCACTGCTGGACTTAGGCTTAGGCTTAGGTTTTTGCAGTCGCCAACCACTCATATTCTCAATACTGAACTTGGCTCCTATTTTCACTTTTATGTTTTTGCTGGAATTAAACATTATCGAATGCCGTGGTTGTAGTGAAGGATTTTTGGGTGACTGTCAATTGCAATTTTGACGTACGAAAAGTGCTGATTCTCAGCCTCATTTGAGTAAATAAATTTTGATAATACCGGGTCTAAACAATTCATAAGCATACGTGAGGTAACATTTCGATGCAGTCGATATTAATAAAGAGATTATGTCGACATGAAATGGACGTAGTTATGCAAAAAGGATCCAATCCACATTCAGTTAATTTTGAAATATTGACGTTTTAAGTTCAAGAGGTATTTTTTTCATTACTTAAAAAAATAATTGTCTGTGGAATATTAACACGTTTTTTATTAGTAATGGTATATTAACATATTCTGGTAGAAATACTAGTTAAGAAACAGAAAGTTTAAATAGTTTATACTGAAAAAAAAAATAAGAAGCGCCATACCATTGATTTTAAAAATTAAAGTACACGAAAAATAAAGCTGTTTTTAGCTAGGTTGTTTTTACTAACTCGTAGTATGTATAATTTGGATCAGTTTGGTGCACTTAACTCATTTTTGACCAAGTTGTGGATTGGATCCTTTTTGCATAACTACGTCCAAATATCGATATGCGATACGAATGTCAACTGTGTGTGAGCTTAAGTAATTACCACACTTCTATACATATAATAAAACAGTAAAAAAACTGTGTCTGTACATTGAATATATTAAAAAAATAATAATTGATGGGGGTTTAGAAACAGTAATAGAGCACGAAACCAAAAAAAAAAGTCTGTCTGTTTGTCTGTTTGTTTGTACACGCTAATCTTCGGAACTACTAGACGGATTTGAATGATTTTTTTTTTGTTGTATAGGTATTAAGTCTGGGCAAGATATAGGCTATAATTTATCTTGGAAACTTGAACACCTGATGCAGAACCGCAACAGACCAGCTAAACTATAAGAGATACAAAAATGGTACCATAGCAAAAATTGTTTCACGTGATGAGCATTTTCTGCTAAGAGTAATACATTTGAAGATCTGGAACACCTGATGTGGAACTCCAACAGCCCAGCTACACTATAACATATAGGAATGACGTCTTAGCAAGAGTTGTTCAACCTGATGAGCACTCTCTGTTGTTGTATAAAATTTGAAGATCTGAAACAGCTGATGTGGAACTCTAAGAGCCCAGCTACACTATAACATATATAGGAATAACGTCTTAGCAAGAGTTGTTCAACCTGATGAGCACTCTCTGTTGTTGTATAAAATTTGAAGATCTGAAACAGCTGATGTGGAACTCTAAGAGCCCAGCTACACTATAACATATATAGGAATAACGTCTTAGCAAGAGTTGTTCAGCCTAATGAGCACTCTCTGTTGACGTATAAAGATTGTAGATCTGGAACACCTGATGTGAAAATCAAAGCTATCACTAATTTCACTGTATAATTATAAAATAACATAAGCTGGGAGTACCCCCCCGTGAAGGCGGTAACAGTTTAGGACTGATTTTCGATGAAAATTCTATGAATCATTGAAAATTTGACTCTACTGGCTAAAACTCCCATTTATTATTTTATTTTATCGAAGAAATATACCTTCGGGCTTATGTTATTTGAGTGTTTAATTTCCTTTTCCATTTATCTTCGTGACACGGTAGCCTACCCGGTAACGCAGAGGAGCAGTCACTTAGATTTTAATTGATCAGGTATATTCAGAATAAAACTATAACCATGCCTAGAAAGAGTTCAAATCTTTCCCAACGTTCCAAAGGAGCTAAAAGATTGAGGATCATAAGATCCCAAGAATCTACTGAAGAGCGTCAGGATAGACTTGATGCTGTTCGAGAACATCAGGCTGCAACTCGCTCTGTAGAAACATCTTCGGATCGCGAAGCTTGCTTGCGTTCTCAGCGTATTTATGCATCTACATCCAGGTCTCTAGAGACCAGTGAAGAATATGATGCGCGACTGTCCGCTGATCGTGAACGTCATGCATTGTCTCGCGAGTCGGAGACGTTCACTGATAGAGAATTGCGCTTGAGTTCTCAGCGTATCTACGCATCTGCTGCTAAGTCTCTAGAGACAAGTGCGGAACATGATGCGCGACTGTCCGCTGATCGTGAACGTTACGCATTGTCTCGCGAGTTGGAAACGTTCACTGATAGAGAATTGCGCTTGAGTTCTCAGCGTATCTACGCATCTGCTGCTAGGTCTCTAGAGACAAGTGCGGAATATGATGCGCGACTGTCCGCTGATCGTGAACGTCACGCATTGTCTCGCGAGTCGGAGACGTTCACTGATAGAGAATTGCGCTTGAGTTCTCAGCGTATCTACGCTTCTGCTGCTAGGTCTCTAGAGACAAGTGCGGAACATGATGCGCGACTGTCCGCTGATCGTGAACGTCACGCATTGTCTCGCGAGTCGGAGACGTTTACGGATAAAGAATTGCGCTTGAGTTCTCAGCGTATCTACGCATCTGCTGCTAGGTCTCTAGAGACAAGTGCGGAACATGATGCGCGACTGTCCGCTGATCGTGAACGTTACGCATTGTCTCGCGAGTCGGAAACGTTCACTGATAGAGAATTGCGCTTGAGTTCTCAGCGTATCTACGCATCTGCTGCTAGGTCTCTAGAGACAAGTGCGGAACATGATGCGTGACTGTCCGCTGATCGTGAACGTCACGCATTGTCTCGCGAGTCGGAGACGTTCACTGATAGAGAATTGCGCTTGAGTTCTCAGCGTATCTACGCATCTGCTGCTAGGTCTCTAGAGACAAGTGCGGAACATGATGCGCGACTGTCCACTGATCGTGAACGTGGCAACATATAGGCTATACATAATTTATTTTGGAAAATGAACACCTGATGCAGACCGCAACAGACCAGCTAAAGTAAGTATAAGAGATATAAAAAAACCGGCCAAGTGCGAGTCGGACTCGCGCACCGAGGGTTCCGTACAAACCTGTAGGTATCCTCGGTTTATGCATAAGGTTTATTTTTATGACATTAAATGTTTTTTTTTTTTTTAATTTTTATATTTGAGTAGATTGAATTAAAGGTAAATTGCGGTTTACGATTTATGACGTATTAAAAAAAAACTACTTACTGGATTTCGTTCAAACTAATTTTTGGTGGAAGTTTATATGGTTATGTACATCATATATTTTTTTTTTAGTTTTATCATTCTCATATTTTAGAAGTTACGGGGGGGACACACATTTTACCACTTTGGAAGTGTCTCTCGCGCAAACTATTCAGTTTAGAAAAAAATGATATTAGAAACCTCAATACCATTTTTGAAGACCTATTCATAGATAACCCACACCTATGGGTTTGATGAAAAAAAATTTTTTTGAGTTTCAGTTCTTAGTATAGGGAACCCCAAAATGTATTGTATTTTTTCTATTTTAGTGTAAAAATCTTAATACGGTTTACAGAATACATCTACTTACCAAGTTTCAACAACATAGCTCTTATAGTTTCGGAGAAAAGTGGCTGTGACATACACGGACAGACAGACAGACAGACATGACGTATCTATAAGGGTTCCGTTTTTTGCCATTTGGCAACGGAACCCTAAAAATGGTGCCATAGCAAAAAATATTCCACGTGAAGAGCATTTTCTGCTGTGAGAATAAATTTGAAGATCTGGAACACCTGTTGTGGAACTCTTAAGTAAAACTCTTAATAACATATTAAGGAATGACGTCTTAGCAAAATTTGTTTAGTCTGATGGGCATTTCCTATTGACATACAAAAATGAAAGATCTGGAACGAGTCCAATCGTCTCACTCATCCCTTTGTTTTCCCGTCCCCGGGCCTTAGAATTCTACATCAGAGATTCGCGTACGAAGTCGCGGGCAGAAGCTAGTTGATGAATATAGTTTTAATAAATAAACACACATTGTGTGTGTGTATGTGTGAATGAAGCCAGGACAGAGTACCTGGAAAAAAAAGAAGGTGACCTTTGCCTAGTAGCGTGGCATTAATATTAAATTAATTACACGTTATTATTTACAGCTCAAAGCTCAACATTTCATATTAGAAGTTCACAGATGGATTTTAAACCTGAATAATGCTAGTAAACATTTAATATCACTAAGGTCCAATAAATGAAAATTATGCGGAGAAATTAGTCGAAATATTTATATTCTCTGGCCGAGCTCCTTAACAAAGATACCAATTGTATCTACTAATGGTTTTGATACAATAATATCTATTTGTTTTCTTTAGATGTTTTATCTGTGTATTAGTATTAATTCTTTTTTTTTCCTTAAATTTACGGCCCCGGTTACCATATTTTGTCTCTGCAACACCTTAAAGTTGACCGGTACACTTGCCTAAGAACTGTGCATATTATTTTTATTTATAAGCCCATCCCACTCCTGGGCAAAGTCCTCCCTCCACTCCATCCTTTCCATCTTTCGTAACCCGCGTGACCTCTTTCCAATTTTGACTTCTAAAGAGTGTAATAAATTTAACAATATATCTATTGCTAATTGTGAAACCATTCCCATTTCTTCCCGTGGGAGTCGAGAGGCGACTAAAGGACTTACTAGAGAATGGGCAGCAGCGTTCCCTATGCATTTTACCACCATACTGCGATCGCCAACTCGGCTGCCAAGCATGGCGATTAAGGTAAATCCTCTCAAATTGGGGGATGCCTATGGCGAGAAGTGGACGT
The DNA here is from genome assembly GCA_932294355.1 of Aporophyla lueneburgensis. Classification (NCBI taxonomy): domain Eukaryota; kingdom Metazoa; phylum Arthropoda; class Insecta; order Lepidoptera; family Noctuidae; genus Aporophyla; species Aporophyla lueneburgensis. Next base: position 20,779,319 of record OW028758.1, on the reverse strand, counting down.
GAGTATTTTAGCTGAAATGATGATGAAGATAATGAATTGTTAAATGACTTTTTTTATCCTTAACCAACACCATATCCAACACGTCTATATAACCGATAGTATCTATGCCATCAACAGTAAGTATCTACGCAACAGTATCTATGCTACAGTTGACACAATAGTTATGCATGACATGTGTCTGTTTGATAAATGTATTTGGCTCGCTGTCAATACTCCACCCTGCTAATATATGACCGTGGTTATGATTTATGATCGTCACTTCATTAGCTTTGGCTCTATCTAGGGTATGCATGTTACAGCATATACTCAACGGGTTGCGGTATTATTTATGGGTATTTGTGAGTTTCTACGTAGGTCATCTTTGAAACTTCTGATCCGATTATTAAAATTCTTTCATTAATGGGAAGTTGTAGTAGCGCTTTTCTTAAATTAAAACACTAAACACTTAAATTAAATTAAGACACCCGGATGGAACGAAGTTCCTTTCGATTAATTGCATTTATTATTGTCTGTATAAAATCTCTACTTACCTAACTCCATCCGCAATATCAGGAACTTGTGCAGAAACACTGTCAGGATTCGTTTTGTTATTATTGTATACACTCAACAAAAATAATCGCCGCGACATCACACTGTTCAATGCGAAATAGAAAGACAAACCGAAAATAACTGGCTTGCTTTCTATGAGAGAGAGAGAGAGAGAGACAGACAGAGAAACACGCGCAAGCCGCATGGCTTACAACTATAGCAAAAAGTGTCGTTACAACTTTTGGTCTTAATTTTTTCCGTCTAGCCCTCTTTCGCATCGCGTGATAAGGAACTTCGTTCCAATAATTAATTTATAAAACAGTGATGCAGTGGGATTATATAAACTAAGGAGATTGTATTGATGATGACCGATTACCATTATATTCTATCCTCGCCAGAAGAAACGAGACGCGTCCTTATTGAAACACACTTCCCTGGATGTATTTTCTCGCAAGTAATCGACTGGCAAGAAGCAACTCAAACACCATCAGATAATGACTGGTCTTATGCTAGCAAGGTGATCACGTTAGAGAAACTCCAATGGGCCATCCGGAGCTTCCATCCGTTTAAGGTCGCCGGACCAGATGGGGTGTCCCCCGCCCTACTACAGTGGGGTGGTACCCTCATCGCAGTAAGACTGGTGCCTTTAATGAGAGCGTGCCTGGCCTTTAGATACGTTCCCAAAGGATGGAGGGAAGTGAAGGTAATATTCATCCCTAAACCAGGTAAGGGCGACTACACAAACGCCAAATCCCACAGACCAATCAGCCTGACTTCTTTCCTGCTAAAAACCCTGGAAAGGCTGTGCGACAGGGAGCTGAGGGACGGCGCTCTGAAAACCCTACCGCTGCACGGTAACCAACATGCTTACAGCTCAGGTAAATCCACCGAATCGGCACTTCATCTGGTAGTTAGCCAGATAGAGGAAGCGATTCACCAGAAAGGGACCTGCCTGGGTACCTTCATAGACATCGAAGGAGCCTTCGACAAAATAAATTTCTCCAGCATCAGCAGCGCCCTCTCCAGACATGGAGTTGAACAGGTACTCATAGACTGGATCACAAACATGCTAAGCAAGCGCGTGGTTCGCCTAGAGGATGAGCAGCAACTGGCCATGATTGCCAGAGGCTGCCCCCAGGGAGGGGTACTGTCACCCCTTCTATGGAATTTGGTGATTAACGAATTAATCGCCAGACTCAATGCCAATCACTACCACACAATAGGTTATGCGGACGACCTCACCATCCTTGTCTCAGGGAAGGTGACGAGCACGATCTTTAACCTCACCCAACAAGCACTACGTATCGTAGAGAAATGGTGCAGTGAATATGACCTCTCAGTGAATCCCACTAAAACTGAGCTAGTCATGTTCACCCATAAGCGAGCTTTAGGCCCCTTCCGCCTACCGAAATTGTTCAATACAGAACTTCAGCTGGCCAACGAAGTCAAGTACCTCGGGGTCATTCTTGACAGTAAGTTAAACTGGAGTAGTCATTTAGACAGCAAACTAAACAGGGCCTGCATCACATTCTGGCAATGCAGGAAAATGATAGGTAAGAAGTGGGGCCTATCCCCCAAAATCATACTTTGGCTGTACACCGCAGTGATCCGACCCATGATCACCTACGGGGCCGTGGTCTGGTGGCCCCGCACCAAGCTTGTTACAGCCTGCAACAAACTGCAACGCATGCAGAGACTAGCCTGCATGGCGGTCACGGGCTGCATGAGGACTACTCCGACTGCAGCCATGGACGCCATGCTGGGACTACCACCGCTCCACCTGTTTATACAGCAGGAAGCCACGATGGCGGCAGCGCGTCTGGACGCAACCAACCTCTTGAGAAAGAGAGGCACACAACACACCGCACTACTTAAGGAACTCAACAATGAGTTCCCCATCACCAAGGCTATAAATGACCGGGTACCCAAACAGTTCATTTTTGATAAAAAATACAGAATCCAGCTTCACGAAGATCACCGGTGTGAGGGTCTGTGCCCCACTGAGCTGTGCATCTTCACGGACGGATCAAAAACAGACAGTGGCACAGGTGCTGGAGTCTTCTCGCAGGACTTCAACATACATATAGCCACACCATTAGGAGTCCACAATACAGTGTTCCAGGCGGAATGCATTGGTATCACTCTTGCCGCCTCAGCCATCATGGCCAGGGCAGTTAAAGACCACTCGATCCGCATACTCTCAGACAGTATGGCTGTTCTACAAGCGCTGGACAGTCACTCGATTGACTCTGGGCTAATATACGAGTGCCACCAGCGCCTCAACCAGGTGGGTAGCCTCAATAATATAACTATTCAATGGATAAAAGGACACAGCGGTTCGCTAGGTAACGATGCCGCCGATGAACTGGCCAGAAGGGGGTCGAGCATGACACCGGTGGGACCAGAACCCATCGCGCCACTCCGCTTTGGGTTCCTACGCTCTCTGGTAAGAAAACGTACCAGGGATCTACACTGTAAGCTATGGGTGGACCAAAGTGAGTGCAGGCAGGCCAAGGAAGCACTTCCTACCATCGATGCCCGCCTCACTAAACAAGTCCTCCGGTTAGACAAACGACAGCTGCGTATGGTTACGACAGCTGCGTATGGTTACGGCAGCAATAACTGGCCATGGGTCGTTTAATAAACATCTATTTGTCATAGGAGTTACAGACAGTTCGCTGTGCAGGACCTGCATTGAGGACGACGAGACAGCAGCGCACGTGCTTCTAAACTGCCCGGCGATCGCCACATACAGGGCCAAGTACTTCGGTAACCCAGGTACCCTACGTGAGATAGTCAGCAACATCAAGGCGTTGCTGGCCTTTCTCGAGGAGCTGGGGTGGATCGAATAACCGATTTCCCACCCGTACGCAAAATACGCGCTCAGACGTGGAGTTGCGGAAACCAGCCCGTTCTACCTATTACCTATTACCATTATATTTATACATACGTGTTATAGTCGTGAATCAATTTTCGTACAACATACCGCCTGACTTCGCGGGCAACCCTAACGCATTGTCTTCAAGGGGTGATTGCTCATAATTCAAACATCACCAAAGTAATAAGAAAAGAACATTTTTCATTCAATAACAAATACAATAAACAAAAACAACACAATTAGTCTTAACATAACACTAGATAATACTTAACATTAAAACGCGGTTGCGCCAACTACATTAGGGAGTTGGCAGAGCTAACGATATCACACAAGTTCTCAATTCAGTTCAGTACGGCGGCAATTTGTGCAATTTGCGCAAATTGCGACTACGAAGGAGTTTTAGCGTTATCGTGAGACTTGAGAACTCAACGGTAATGCTTGGTTCAGCTATATATGGTAATTGGTTGAGTGCTAAGATGCTTCTAAAAGGATATACGGACAAATATTGCTATTTAATAGGTACGAAGTACTTAAGAAATCCAGACACAAAATCAAATCCGAATACTTACAAGTATCTGAGCCAGCAAAATTTATATATTACCAAATAAATTTTATTTAAATTTGACAAAAAAAAAAACCGACTTCCAAAAATACACTCTATAGTGAAAAATAATTTTATTTTCGGAAGTCGGTGACTTTGGATCTCTGTTTTAGTTCTTTGCCGTGTTTTTGTAATGTTTTTTAATGTAAAAAGTTGTAATTTTTCACTTTTTAGTGATGGGCTCTACCCCGCACTAATTCAAATACCAATACTGGCCCTGTCATTAGCAGTGACAGGCAATATTAGAATATCATCACGATAAACAAAGGTATTTGATTTATTACAGAAGGCTAAAAACTAAAATGGAGATATACTAAAATAAAAAAAAAATAACTATACAAATAAATACAAAAACAAAGGACACTTAGGCATCGAAGTACTCGTCCGCATCGCTGCACAAACGTGCCCAGAAGACTGGCAGCATTTCCACATGGAATGACAATGCTTTGGCGAAAGAATGACCCAGCCCTCTGGTCACGTGAAGGGTCGACCAGTCGATGAGAAATTTCCTTAAAAGGAGACGCGTACTCGGGCACCATGACCCGAGCGTTTCAATCCCAAACGGCTCAAAACTGTAGTTACCTATAAGGTTACAGTATTTGTTCCGCTTAGAGGTCTCGCGCCAGCACAGCCCGCCGCGCTAGAAACATGAGATGGCGCAAGGGTGTCGACACAGGTTGCGTCACACACCAGAGGCCTACCCACCTTCCAAGGCCACAACGTCATGCCGTCATAAACAAAGTAGATTCAATACGTATTATATTATACGTGAAGCTAACGCAAAAACTACCTAAGCAAAGTCAATAAACTTATATGGGAGCACCCCTGAAGCGTAACCAATCCAGTAAAAAAAGATTTTATGAAATCGGTCTACAATTAAAGGAGATATTAGTGAAAATACATTTTTTTTAATACAGTAGAACATAGAACGTGTGTTAGCAACACTCAAACGGCAACGCCCTCTATAGTCGACAGCGCTACACTGACGTTGCGGAAGTGGGGCCAACAGAAGTGTTAAAACGGCGAGGCACAGGCGGAGTGGCCTCTTTCACGATCGGAACTTCGGAGCGAAGATATATACCCATAGTATCTGTATCTATCTGTTATAAATTTAAAATAAAAGTTCGTTATAGTTTGGTATCCGCATTTTATTCAAATAAAGTTAACATCAGAAGTGGGATCAAGAAAACCACGCCATGGGCAAGCGAGTTGGTAAGCATTCAAGGCGAAAGCGAGCTCGTTCCACCTCCTCTTCATCAAGCTCCAGTGGAAGGACACCATCCACGTCACCAAGACGGAAAGACAAGGTATCACGTAAAGATACCGAAACTGTGAGTAATTCAAATTCTATTGCTTTGAACAATTTTATACCTGATTTTGACCCATTAAAAGACGATGTAGATACCTGGCTGAGCATTATTCGTTCTTATGCAAGCACTTTTTCATGGCCTGATACAATGATTCGCTATCAAGCTTTAAATAAACTAAAAGGATCTGCGAAAGTATGGTACGATTCATTATTACGTACAGAAAAGCAGTGGCCTACGTGGAAATGGGACGACTGGAGGTTAAAATTGTCGAATAGTTTCCAAATACGTAGAAATATGTTTGACCTTTTAAAAGAGATCATTGAAAAAAAAACCCGTCGATAACCAATCCCTGTATGAATTTTATTTTGAGCAGAAATGCAAGATTGATCGTTTATGTTTGAATTTTTCGGAACAAGATATTATTTCAATTATAGTAGGAAACATTGGAGATAATAATATTGGCGCATCTATAGAGGCTAGTAATTTTAAATCAAGTGACGATTTAGCTAGCTATTTACATAGTCGTGTCTACAAGAAAGCTGTAAAACAGGAAAGTAGTAGTTCACGTGATGTTCAAGCTAAGTCAGTTACTCCCTCAACATCTGTAAATCGAACTCCCGCTCCCACGAATTCAACCGTAATAAATCAAACTGTCTTCCAATGTTAGCCAAGATGGTAGTCGTAAAATAATTAAATGTTACAATTGCGGGGGTAACCACAAACGAAACCAATGCGAGGCAAATAAATGTGAATTCTGTGGGAAGAGGGGGCAAGTAGAATCTGTTTGTTACCATAAGAAAAATTCAACAAAATCGTTGGTAAAACCTGAACAACAAGAAACTAAATTTTTTTCTACAAATCCACGAAATAAATTTATTAAAAATGTTTATATATCAAAAAAATGTTACGAGGCATTTATTGACACTGGCAGTAGTTGTTCATTAATGTCAGAAAATTTAGCAAATAAACTTTCACTGTCGTATATCGAACTACCCTCACCAGTTGTTTTGCAAGGATTTTCGAAAGATAATTATAAATATGTAACTAAAAAGATTACAATAGGTCTTACTTTGGATTCTATCTTTTTGCGTGAGGTAGATATATATGTCTTGGATGATATGGTAGGGTGCGACATTCTAATTGGAAGAAATGTTACTGAGCGATCTGATTTAGTGTATTCTCGTGTAGGCAACAAACTTAAATTTCAATACGCGAGCGAACTTAAGGAATTTTGTAGTAATATAGCTGCGATAGATCTGGATACAAGTACACATCAAAGTGAGTTATTCACTATGTTTAATCAGTATAGTGATTGTGTTGCTTTTAGTATTAAAGATCTTGGAAAGGTTAGTAGCCACGAAATGACAATTAGCTTATCAAGTTCTCAACCGGTACAATGCAGACCCTTTAGGACTTCGTATCCGGACAGGCAGACAATTAGAGAGATAGTAAAAGATTTACTAGAAAATCAAATTATTCGTGATAGTAATTCTCCTTATGCCAGTCCAGCCTTATTAGTAGATAAGAAAAATGGTGAAAAAAGGCTCTGCATTGACTATAGGGCGCTAAATAAAATAACTATCAAAGATAAATACCCTATGCCACGTATTGAGGACTTGATAGACAGGCTTCAGTGTTTCACTAGTCTAGACTTAAAAAGTGGTTATTATCAGATTTGTTTACATAAGGACTCTATAAATAAAACTGCTTTCATAACAGAAGACGGGCATTATGAATTTTTGAGAATGCCATTCGGTTTGGCAAATGCCCCATCTTGTTTCCAACAAATGATGAATAAAGTACTGGGAAACTTGAGATTTGGCAACGTTATTGTTTATCTAGATGACGTTTATTTAGTTACTGAAAAAATATCAGAAAACATTATGTTATTGGAACAGGTATTGAAAATATTCAGGACGAATGGTTTAACATTAAACCTAAAAAAGTGTCATTTCTTTAAAGAGGAAATCGAATTCCTAGGTTATAAAATTAAACCAGGTTACGTTATGCCTAATGATTCAAAATTAGAAGCTGTTCGGTGCTTCCCAATATCCAAAACGGTACATCAACTTCGACAATTTTTAGGTTTAATTAGTTATTTTCGCAAATTTATACGAAACTGTGCAATTTTATCAGCTCCCCTCACAAAATTGTTGAAGAAAGATGCCGTTTGGGTGTGGGATGACGTACAAAATCGAGCATTTCATATTTTAAGGGATAAATTAACGTCTCAAAGCATTTTAGCTATTTTTGATCCAAACAAGGATAAAATCTTGTATACAGACGCAAGTAGGGATGGTATTGCTGGAATACTGACTCAGATAGAAGACGGAAGCGAAAAGGTCGTGCATTATTATAGTAGGCAAACTAAGGATGATGAAAAAAAATATAATTCGTTTGAATTGGAGCTATTAGCTATTGTATGTTCTCTTCAAAAATTCCGGTTATATCTGTTAGGTATACAGTTTAAAATAATTACTGATTGTAGTGCGGTTAGATACGCGTTAACAAAGAAAGACATTATCCCACGAATAGCTCGTTGGGTTTTGTCCACTCAAGAATTTTCCTTTGATATAATACACAGAGAAGGTTCCCGGATGCAACATGTGGACGCCTTAAGCCGCAATCCTGTGCCATCCGGAGAAAAATTGGAATCTGAAATAATTATGTCAATTACAGAGGCAGATTGGTTGTTAGCTGTACAAGTACAAGACCTTGAGATAGTTAATATTCGAAACATTTTAGAATCAGGAGAGGCCGACCAAAATAAAGATATTTTTAACAACTATGAACTTTTAGGTGGAAAGGTTTACAGGAGAACAAGTGTAGGACGTAGGTGGGTCGTTCCAAAAAATGTATTTGGCAAATTATAAAATGTAACCACGATGATTTAGGTCATTTTTCCGTTGACAAATGTGTTGAGCGTATATGTACACAATATTGGTTTCCACGGATGCGTAATATTGTGAAGAAATATATCAAAAATTGTTTGAATTGTATATATTTTAAAAATAAGGGAGGTCCAAAAGAGGGACATCTGTACCCTCTTCCAAAATATGCACAACCTTTTCACACCTTACATATTGATCATTTAGGACCATTCGTAACAACTAAAAACAAAAATAAATACTTATTAATAATTGTAGATTCCTTCACAAAGTTTGTATTTATATCCCCAGTACGCAAAACGAATACGGCCGGCGTAATTAAAGAATTAGAATGCTTAACTAAGACATTTGGAAACCCTAAAAGAATAATTAGTGACGCGGGCTCTTGTTTCACTTCAAGCAAATTTACTCAATATTGTACAAACAGAAATATTAGGTTACATACAGTAGCGACAGGCGTACCTCGGGCTAACGGGCAGGTAGAACGCTTTAATAAAACAATATTAGAAGCCTTAAAAACAATGGGTGCTGATAGCACAGATGATAGGTGGGATCAGTGTATTAAAGCATTACAGCAGGGACTCAATAGTACAGTTCATAAAACTATTCAAGCCGTTCCAAGTGAAGTAATGTTCGGCTACAGACTACGTACGGACAGTGATAGTCTCGCTCCAGATCTTGATAGCGAAGCATTGGTAGACGTGTCAAAGTTACGTGAAAGAGTAGACGAAAATATGAAGGCTAGTGCAGAGTATCAAAAGAAAAGATTCGACAAATCTCGAACCAAGGCAACACAATACGAAGAAGGAGATCTGGTATTGGTCAAAATACAAAGTCAAAGCAATGATGGTCAAAGCCGAAAACTATTACCAGTTTTCAAAGGTCCATTTCAAATCAAGAAGGTACTAGATAATGATAGATACGAAATAGCAGATCTAAGGGGTAGTCAAAGAAGCTCTAAAATGTATAATGGAGTAGCTGTAGTTGAAAATATGAAACCATGGATAAATATTGATGATTGGAATACTGAATAAAATATAAAGTCATCAAAACCGTATTGGCAAGGTACCCATATTTGTGTTATTTATTAGTGATATAGGTATACTATTTTTATCTTTTGTTTCGTTTATTAAATATTAATACATAAAGCTAGATACACAATATTTAAATCACCTTTACAATTATCAGTTTTATTCCTAAAGCCCATATATCATATGAATATTTTCCCGTCATAATATGTTGATCTTTATAGATCAATATTCTACACTTCATTATTAGTGGTATTACACATTATGTACGATAAAATGTATTGCTTTGTTTTGCTTTGAGGTGTAGATCAACTTGGTACGCTTGAGTGAGTGAAATGCTCTTCGGGTGCAAGTGGTCTGTCAGTCATAATCCTGGTCTCCTAAGTGTGGCATAGACCCTTTAGGTACAGGTGATGGCATTGCAATGCATAGATAGATGTAATATGTGTAGTACTGGTCACTTTGCTCAGGTGCCCGAAGAAACATACATATATCTGTGTGTCCTAAAATGTACCTATTGCGTTTTCAGAGACCTATCCAGACATGTGGGGTGCCTGGGGCAGGCACCGTGCAGCATGGCCGTGTTGGCAACACTCAAACGGCAACGCCCTCTATAGTCGACAGCGCTACACTGACGTTGCGGAAGTGGGGCCAACAGAAGTGTTAAAACGGCGAGGCACAGGCGGAGCGGCCTCTTTCACGATCGGAACTTCGGAGCGAAGATATATACCCATAGTATCTGTATGTATCTGTTATAAATTTAAAATAAAAGTTCGTTATAGTTTGGTATCCGCATTTTATTCAAATAAAGTTAACACGTGCTCCTTTTTTAAAGACGGTTAAAAAGTAAATACCGCCAAACATAGTTGATCTTTGAAAGTGATTACAGGTCGTTAGAAACCTGAAAGTCTTACCCGCGCCCCCTGTTACATGGGGCTTAAACATGACTGGTGAAAGGAAGGTATACTTTAGATACATCTTGTTCGCTGCCAGGCTAGACCCCCTATAATAGCGCAGTGGAAGTTATGATGGTGGGGTCCAGGAGACAAGAAGTGGCTAGCGAAACTAGTCCACCGTACGCGGAGCAAACAATACAAGTACAAACAATTACAATTCAACAAAAGAACTTACCTGTGGTAGAAGAACACCTGCTCTGGTGCCTACCTGGAGTTATGTATGTAAGTGAGTGTATATGTATCGTGTAGTGACATTGTAAATGGGTTTTCCAGGTTACAAGCCGCAACAATAAGGCTGGAGGCAATCACAGCATTCGGTTTCCAATAGCGTCACTTTGAATAACCTTCAAACTATTTCAACAAGATATATCCAAAACTCAACCCGTGTTATTACACCAAATTGGGGTTATTTACAATCAAAGCAATTGAATCACGACTAATTGTCACAAACGGATCGATTTAAAAGGATTAATTTCAACAAACGCGTCGCGGGGTCCCAATACGGCGACGGACACGTCCGAAACACGTCTCTACTCACCCTTTTGGGAATACAAGCGGTATGTTAAGTTATTTAAACAATTCCATTGACTACTTACACTTTAATTAAGAAAATTCCAAGATTACCTACTTAATTAGCAAATACATGTAGCCCTTGACATGAATCTAACACTAATCAGCCGGCTCTTCATTAACTCACGGTGTAATTGGACTAAGTTTACATAATAACTATTATTATGCTGTGGTGCAAATTAAGTGGTAATTAGGTCATTTGAAATGGCAATTCCTTGGCTTTGGCTCAGAGTATAAGAGGCTCGCGACTCGAGCACGAGACTGTAGGTACGAATAATACTCTCTATAGTCTGTGCCAGATGTGTAAAAAATAAAAGTCGTTGACACCTGCCTACCAATGTATTCAAATTACCGTTTTGACCGTGCTAGCGACACTTTACATTTTTTTCGTATCGTTTTGAAATATTTGAATATACAATAATTGGAAGGCGTCAACGACTTTTATTTTTTCACATCTGGCACAGACTATAAGTTTATCTTAAAAGTAGTGGTGGCGCACTGAAAACCACTGTGACGAACGAGAGAGAGAGAGTAGATCGTCCATTGAAGGCCTGACAGGTGCTTTAATTTTTAGCGACTAGATTAATTTACACAAAATTACGAACGATTTCAAAAATATTTTTTGAATACAATCCATAATTGTTGAAGATATCGCGTAACATACAAAAAAAAACGTACAGATGAACTGAGAATCTTCTCCTTTTTGAAGTAGGTTGAAAATAGTTAACTTAAACAGCTTCTCTTCTTCCTAACATCATCATCATCATCTGCTTACCCTTTTCTCAACTATTTTGTAGTGCTTCCAGTCTAACTGAGTACTAGTATTTTACATGAAGCGACTACATATCTGACCTCCACAACCCAGTTACTCTTCTTACTAACAAAGACAAAAATAAAAAAGGATTGTGTGGTTTTTATGAGACCACGGTAAAAGTGAAACTTTTTTTCACATTATAGACATTTAACTAAAAATTTTCGGAATATATGCAATAGCTAAATAAAAAGACTTAATTTAATATTCCAAGCACTCAAAATTGAAATAAATCCATAAGCAACAACATGCACCAGCGAGCGCCTTTCACTTTATCCCTAATTCGCGGCCGACCGTCACGCGACATGCAACACACAGACGAAAAATTGTGAGACAATGGTGCCGATTCTGTTGTACACGAACTAAACGAACTAAACTATCTCTAAAATTCCTTACTTTTGGCTATGAGAATTGTAACGCTATTCTGCAAGGAAAAATCTCTAAATTTAAAAATTATTTTGACACGACTAAAATCGAATTTGACAATCGCGACTCAGCGTGGTATTTTTTTTTTTTGTTTCGTAACGTTGTACTTGTGTGTGCATTGCGTAGAATTAATTTTTTGAGAGACGAAGGCGCGTGCTGGGGGGGCAGCCTCAACGTGTTTTATATGGAATTTTTCACTTTTGTTTGAAAAATATAAAAAAAATATTACCCACCTGTTGAGATTTAAATGTGCCGGGGTGTACTAAGGGGGCCGAAAATTTCATTATTTTTGCGATAGGACACGCCATTTTCAAGATATAAGCAAAAAGAAAATAAAAAATACAGAACTGTTTTTGCACGTGAAGGCGAGGCGTTGTTGAGAATTTTAGTTCATGACCACTAGTTTTATTCCACACCTTTTTAATCGCGATTAAAAATAGTCAGATTTAATTAAAATAAATTATTATAGTCAAAATTTTTGGTGAAAACCGGCAAACTCAGAATAGCAAAATTGACATTTTCACTAAACTAATAACTCAGTGCAATCTTAGTGCTGTCAAACTAAAATATAGTTAAGTTGTGTCACTTTAGTCTATTTCAGAATAGGAAATCGTCGTTTGACAGGATTAAACCAAATTTTAGTGATTTTTAGTTTAGTTTAGAGAATTTTGTGACAACAGAATCGGCACCAATGTAATAAAAGTTTCACTTTAAAATAAACTAAATCGTGATTTTTTTTTTCTGTAGGACATCTCGTAGTTAACCTGAAACAGTTCTTACTACTTAAACAGATTGTGGCGTGTGTGTGTGTTCTAAAAAGTTACATTTTTAGGCCTCCAGCCGGGGCTAAGCTCGTGACTTGCATCCAACTCTTTAATATGAACAAACATGAAGCTAATCTGTTGACATTGAGGATCTGCTGATGATTTGATCCGACACGCCTCAATGGCATGTTAATTGATATCCGCTTTGTGTACCTCATTATTCAAAATATGGTATACCTAATCCTCTATCCTATATCTTACAGTATATACGAATGTAGGTATACCAAGTTATCATAGCTTGTGTTAGTGGAATGTGTCCGACGGAACGGAAAAAACTGAAAGCTCTTTTTTATGGGATTTTTCTATGAATTTTTATTGGGACAGGAGAACGTCAATTGAGTCTGCCAGTTTATCTAATAACGTAGTATTTTTCATTTTCAGATATTATTTATCCTTGGATTAAATACTAATACTCTTACTTACTTGGTCTTCTTTATTGTTTGTATTTCCTGTGCGTGTCTCAAGTAAAATCATTCAAATTTTGTGCAAATGCAACATAATTATATGAATAATTAGTACATCGTTTCGGGTTGACTAATCGCTATTCTATTGTTGAGCTGATATAAAATGTTAATCAGCCTGTATTGTAGTCACTGCAGGGCAAAAGCCTGCCTTTCCTTTTGCCACTCTATTCGATCCTAAGCCAATATGAGCCACTATACTATAAAGAGGTTTTTAATTTCTATTTGAGGGGTAATCTCTAGATCTGATTCAATTCGAAAATTCATTTTGCATTTGATAGCCCATTTCTTGAGGATGGTTTTAGGATATTTAAATCACGCTGCGACCCTTAAGAGTCGAGCAAAAAAAATTTGTGGAAGAACCGCTCGGCAAAACGAGGTAAAAGCACGCGGAGGTGACGCCGTTGAGATTTACTGCTTTTCGGGTGACTTCGGCAAGTCAATTTAGTGCAATCTTATTTTGCCAATAATTCGTCTCTAATATTCGCAGGTGTTTATTGATTAAATTGGGTAATTATGAACATCGGCACACCTGCCCCATGAGTTTTTATAGTGATTAGTTTGATAGCGTATTTACATTACACTTTACTGGTTCCCAGAACCGTTCATTTTTCGAGAGTAGGTAATACTTAACTGAAACTCAAAACTCAAACCAAGTATTTTCACTTGACAAGGAGTCAGTCAGTTTGTCAGAAAATTGAAGTTCTTTATGGAAGAGAACGGGCCAGAAACTCCAAGGATACTTTTAAATCACGATTATACAAAATTCTGGGTATAGCATATTAGCACAACTTTACTCCCGAGTTTATTAATAAGGGGGTATACGTTTAATTTGATAAACAAAGATAAATAAAACCTACCTAACAATTCAAACTGGAATCGCGACAATAAAACTTTGAATATACTCTATGCAAATGTAAAAGAGACTCATCTATATGGGACGTGTGTTCATTACACCGGACGACGCGGCGACGGCACGTCCACGGGATAATTACGTCATCGTCCGAACTGTGTACGGATTAAAAGATATGGGAATAATTTTGGAGATTAAATTGTGCGGTATATTTTAAGTTTTCTTTGGCAGTGATTATTAAGGTAAAGTAATTTAGTACATAGTTTTTTCTATAACTATTTTATTGATTGGTTAATTAGTTTTCTGAAAACCTCAGCCCTAGAATGAATAAAGGTCCGAAAAAACGTGCATCGCGTCGCGTACATCTACAGGAGGCTTAAGTCTAGTTAAAAATAATTCATTTAAGATGTCCACTACTGGTCTTAGGTCTCCCCCAATTCGGCGGTTTTGCTATAATCGCCACGCTTGGCGCTTGGGTTGGAGATCGCAGTGTGGTGGTAAAATGTATGGAGAACGCTGCTGCCCATTCTCTAGTAAAGGGCTGTCCATTAATCACGTGAGGCTCAAAAGGGGGGGAGGGGTCCATAAAAAATCACGAAATATCACAAAGGGGGAGGGAGGTGTAGTGCAATATGTCACGTGTATTTTTTTATTTTTTTAATTAGATGATACTTATACATGTGTTTTAAAAAAATTACAAAAAAAAATAGATTCTTTGTAGGTATTAAAAACTACACGTGATATAGAGCGAGGGGGGGTAGTCTTAAACCTCACCATGTATCACCAAGGGGGAGGGAGGTTCAAAAATGCTAAAAAAAAACATCACGTGATTAATGGTCGGCCCCTAAGGCCCTTAGTCGCCTTTTACGACACCCACAGAAAGAAATGGGATGGTGTTATTCTTTACGTGCGGCAACACACGGACGAAATAAAAAATAATTAGTTGATATTTAATAAGACAAGAATCACAATTAATTAAATTTAAAGAATAAAAATTATTATTCCTATCTATGTGATAGTAGTTTATCCTATGTTTATTTGTTGAATATAAGCAGAGGGCCAGAGGCGGACTTAATACCATCGGCTACTCTTTTTTCCTATACGCTTTCATTAGTTAATAAAAGGCCATTTTAATAATGATGTCACGATTAAAGTGTGAGTAAAATATGTAACAAAATTGAATTTCACGGAAGGTGAGAAATGAGTTAAACTCTAAATTCAAATACCACATGTTTCTCTCGCATTTAAAAACAAAGCACAAACTACTCGTAACTTCCAACATATCTTCAATCAATTATAATCCCAACATCACCCAGCTCATTTAAACCTTCACCACTTAATGACACCGACATACCCATAAGACACACAAGAATGTCACTGGCACACTGACTCAGTAGCTAAGCACCCCTGCAAATAGAGGGTAGGCAGACAAGCAGGTGCATTGAACCGGGGGAGGGCCCGCCAATTATTCATCATCATGCCTTGAGAAAAAATCCCTTACAACCACCCTCTGGGGAAGGGTAGATCTATGTGTGCCAGGTATAATTTCTTCTTTGTATGAAGATTTGAAATGTGGGTGCGAATTTTCTTCTTTATAGTCGCTCTATATAAAATACTGGTAGTCTGGAAGTAGTACTAGGCTGGAAGGCATACATACATTACGACTTTCAAAGTAACAAACAAACAAACCCCCCCCCCCCCCCCCCTCCCGGCAAATGAAACAAAACTACAGTATTATAATGACATGGAACAAAATGCCAGTGACAGAAAAGCTTAGAAACAAATGGAGGAGAAGGCTTTTACCGCTATCGATGGTGGTCCTAAATTAGCCTGTTTTTCGTATGAACTTGTATCCGAAAAAAAGTTATTAATGCACATTTTTTGTTAATGTTGATACTTATAACAGTTACAGTATTAGAAAGAAAAGGAACAAGTGCGTAAGGAAATTAAATCTATGATTTGAACCGAGACTCATATTTGAGCATTGGAGTAGAATTTGTATCTATGCAAACAACCATAATATGTACTTACAGATACCTCAGACAAGAATTTTACCTACCTTATGAGATACCTACTTATTGAAACTGTAGGATGTCAAACGCAGGCATTGATCGTTTTTTGAGAATAAATGAAAAACTAAGAACGAAGCTACTTAGAAAAAAATATACTTCTACTTTGAATAAGTGGGTGAAGAAATCGGGATTAATCATGGCACCTAACAGACATAGTATTTTTATAATTAAGTGAAGTTACTGAATTAAAGACTTCTTGCATCTTTATAAAGCAACTTTAATCAAAATAACAAGAATAATTTATTTTCTTTTTACAAACATTTTACTTACATAGATATATATTTTTATTTCTGTAAATAGGTTTTAACGAACACTTTTATATATGTAACAGGAGAACTCTACGTAAAAGGAAAAAGAGCCAGTTACACAGGCTTTGGTTTAGCGGCTTTTAGAAAGCTAAGCCCAACGGGTTTATTCCATAAACTGAGGCATACAATTTCTAAAAATGTATAAACAAAATACGATCTCCATATTCGCCCAAAGCACGGTACCGTCGAATATATACGAAAATATTTTTTATCCTTGTTTACAATCCTCTTCGAAAACAAAGGGCATATCGCCTACATACCTACTCCAAAACGACCTGAAGGCAAGATAATTAGAATAACCGTATGGAGTTTCATGGACGGCATAAAAAAACATATAACCTCTCGCTTCGTTAGGTTAGGTCGGTGTTTGCTTGTTTTTTTATTTGAACGGGCTTAGGTAACATTGGGTATGAAAAAGATTTGTAAAGGCTGTTGCCTATTACAGCGTAACTTAGTTTGCAACGCAGCTCCACACATTCACACCCTACTGCCGTTCCGTCGAGGTAGCCTCACTTTAACATGTTTGGGTTACTTCTTTCTACTTAAGTCCTGAGATGGTTCAGGGAATTCCAAGACGACCCAGCAAGAAGATACTCCTTGTTTTTGATACGAATGTGCTATGTTAAAAACTATGATCCACCGCCTATACCGCACTCAGTGTCCCAAAACATGCAGTCACAGTGGCCTCTGCGCTGCCACGGCCAGCGTCGTGGAAGTGACGAAGTGTTAGCCCAAAGGAGCTGACAAAGAAGAAGACTCATGCTAACCGTTATGGCGATTTTCGGCACAGTTAAGCACTGACAGGATGTGTGGATTCTTCTCTAAGAGCGACAAGAACAACATTTGTAATAGTAACTACAATATGGGAGAAAATCTAATATAGAACAGAAAAAACGAAAATAACCAAGAAGCGATTGGAACCAAACGACACACGCAATAGAATCTGGCGTACATTCATTCTGGATTCGTTCAAGTTTTTTGTGTCGCGTATGGTACAGTCTAGTTAGCTCAGACCTTAAAAGTGATTTTTCGGGCCAATAATCGCTTTTGTGGAATGAAAACATGGCGGGTTAGGATACGAAAACATAGAAAGCAAAGAATACTCGCAGCATGTTTCCCGAATTTTCCGAGCACTGTTTCTTACCGAAATACATATCGTATTTTCTGCACATAAACCAAACTTTATTAAACACACCGAACCCTCAAATATAAAGTTGTATCAACCAATTCTTAAGACGACCTACGTTGTCAAGAATAAAAAAAAAACAAATAACTTATTATGAAATAGGTAGAGTTTAGAAAAGAAAAATTGGACGAAACACTCATAAGAATACGTTTCACAATTGTTGAAGCTCTCAATTCGCAGTTCCACACAGTAATCTTTATTTATATTAATAGGAAATCACTTGTCTAAATCTACCATACCTGAAATCACCTATCTACTCTTAACTCTGCAGTTGGTATCCTGAGCCCCAAGATATAGACTAACTGTCTAGTTTGGGTTTCACTGGCAATTCATATACTGTAACTAGCCGTAGGTAATATTTAAGCTACTCATGGCGCCTCAACTTGATGTTAACCTATGTTTGCTTAATGTATTACTTGGACAATAAAATATTTTTCTATGTCTAACTGTAAAATGACTGAACACCATCCATAGTATAGTTGACAGCTGGTCGAACCGCAACTCTTCACAACATTGTAACCACTCTTCCTCTCAAACTAAATACATACAAAACTACGAAAAATGATACCAGCCTTCTCGTTAAAAGCTAGTGCTACTCAACAGTGTTGCCACAATGACTGCATATTTACTGTGCCATCGTTATTGCCCTGGACTAATGGACTCTGAGCACAACATTGTTTTCGTTTGCATCGAAACAAATGGACGAAACTGTTTTCGATGGCATTTTACTGCCTACCAAATGGAGTTTTTGCGGATGAGTATTCAGTACTTAATTTGGTAGTATTTTGTTTTGGTAGGATTGAAATACTGATTGGTTTAACTGGTTTGTATCTATCGTACCTGCTTTAATGAATTACATTCCAACTATCATGCAGATTTAATCAGGTCTGTATAGGATTAGGTTATTGTAATTCATAATCAATATTACCAACCCGCACTAGGCTCACGTGGTGGATTTACAGCGAGGGACTCCTCTTAAAGAGAGCAGGCCTGTGTCCCAACAGTGGGAACAATAGAGTCTAATTATCTTATGCTATAATAAAAAATTTAGTACACTACAGAGCGATATTGACAAATATATAAAAAGGGTGTTATATTTGACAGCTTCCAGAAGTTACTCTTTTTCGTAAATTCTTGCATTCCTCAGACTTTTTTCATTGTTACAAAAATCTCTATGAACGGTTAAGCCTTTTGCTTTATTAAGTGATCTATATTTATGTATCGATCAACCAATCACAAGGGCATCACAAAAAAACATCATATATCAACATACTAAAAGCGAAGTGTAGAAGAAAAAGACATGATGCACCAAGTACATTGAGATAAGGACAAGATAATGCTGATGATGATAAATCTCGAACAATCAAATCGATTACACCAAATCATGAGAATCGTTAGCATATTATAACATCACTCCAATCTTGTTCACACACATAAACAAGAACAAAACACAAGACCATTAAACAATATAAAGCGCTCACATTATCCATTCAGAACACAAAAAGCTGCATTTATCTCAAAACAAGAGAGACGGAAAAATGCGAGGTATCATAAAACAAAATGGAAGATCAAGTGCAGCACTAAGTTGAGAGAATAATTAGCATAGAGCTCGGAAGCACGTAATTGTATGAGATATTGTGCGGAAATATTATCTTCGTTGCTTTTTTGTAAGATGAAAAGTTTGTTGTGAAATTGGCTAGAAGAAAATTTGCTGGTTGTAAACAGTGGGACAGATATATATTATAGTTAACAAGATTATATAGCTTTAGATAAACCAAAAAAAAATCAAAACTGAACAACTGAAGTAAATAACAAAACACTGAAGGAAGTAGTTCAAAATTCATAAAAAAACAGTTAAGGAATAAGGATGTAACTATTTTCTTCCATACCATAGATTTAATCGAATATACAAAATGCTAAATAATCTAAGAGATTTAGAAGGAAAATCTACGTACAACCGTAAAATTACTTATACAATAAAAACCAAAACACAAATAGAAAACCATCATGAACGGCCACATCAAAATTCTATGAATAACTGAACATGTCAAAAGGCTAACATGAATACTATCTCGAATCGTACCCTTTTCTCCCTTTCAATATATGTCAAGAGATGCTTACCAATAGTGTTGATGTATGAGCATTTCAATTGCTGCATAATAAACTTTAAGACATCAGGGATAGAGTTGGTTATCCAGTGGTGAGATACTGTTTAGAACTTTGAAGTATTTACCGTTTAGATTTATCAGATATGCTTTTGACAGTCAGAATAGAATGTGTAGAGGAAAGGTGCTTCAAAATGAACATGTTTGAATTCATGGATAAGTTTTAGTTACACTAGATTTGTATAGGAATCAGTTCCAGTGTTATTTTTTTATAAGGGCTCTAAGATTTACTTATACGTAAGATTTACTTATGGACTGCCACAAGGGACTGTCATGGGATCGCTCCTATTCCAGAATTAACCATAAATACATTTATCAACAGGACAAGACTAGTCGATGTTGTGACGCTTGAGAGGCCACGTCCAACAGTGGACGTCTTTTGGTTGACATTATGATGATTTTTAACAAGACTTTTAAAGAGCGTACTGTAGCATAATTCTACATAGAACAACACGAAAACCACTCACAAAATATGATACGTTAAAAATCGATAACCAAAAAATGATTCTTTAAAATGTATTTCCAATTTAAACTCATAGCCAATTAAAACTGCATATTGCGCACTGATAAAATTTAAAAGCAATCTGTAAACGTTTAACATTCAAACGATTCATGTAAATGACAAAGGTAATATGTAAATAGCGTTACACTGTTTGTGTGTAGCTGGGGCAGACCACAGAGCGGTGTATTGACATAGACTTTCATGTAGTATTCAGTTTTTTGATATTTTTGTTACCGTAAGCAATGATTCCTTTTTTATTAAATCCTGGATCTTGTTTACAGGTCTACACTATCTTCCCAAACCTACCAACACTGTAATGCGAAAACGATGTATAAGCCAATTATTTTTAAAAGAGTAATCGTGAAAATTCTTGCCGGCTCTTCTCCATAGAAATTGATCAGTTGGAACCAAATTTCTACGTTCTGTTGTTTCATGAGTGTCTATGTAGGTTTATGTGGAATCAAATAATTTAATTAACTGATTTTTATAATCACGCTTGTATTCTCCGAAGCATCAAGAAGAGGTGTACTTTAACTGTTATAGTTACTTACTATTACACAAATTCTTGTGCCGTGTGGTGCCGGACGTAAAGAATAACACCACCCCATTTCTTCCCGTGGGTGTCGTAAAAGGCGACTAAGGGACTTACTAGAGAATGGGCAGCAGCGTTCTCTATGCATTTTACCACCATACTGCGATCGCCAACCCGCCTGCCAAGCGTAGCGATTATGGCAAAGCCCCCCAAATTGGGGGAGGCCTAAGTCCAGCAGTGGACGTCTTGCGGCTGAAATGATGATGATGACACAAATTCTTAAATAAAGTGCTGTGTTCATAAATGTCTTCTTGTCACATAAATCATTAAGGAAACCAAAGTTTTCTTGTATGATTTAGTGTTATTTTTTTTGTGTTTTCTGGTGTACAATAGTATATAAAATATACTATATTGTATATACTATAATAAATAAATAAATATTCTTAACAAATCTTCTATAACAAATATATAGCCCTGTGGCCCTACCCCACACGGTTCTTACTTCACTGTATTGCCCAAAACGGGCATCAATCACACTCGCAAATTGCGCCGCGCTAGCCGACAGCCGCACCCCTTTACAACACGTCGATGTAATACGGTTTAAAATTAAACTTTAATTGACTTTCTTTGCTTTAGAAATTAAATAGTCAATCCTGAACTACCAAATCTACATTTTGAGATTGATGTGTGAAGATGGCTGATGAAATTATTTGTTCCCGTATTATTTCCTATAGGACATAGGACATATAAATCTATACTATACTAGCTTCTGCCCGCGACTTCGTCCGCGTCAAATTTTTGCTCCTCTGACCCTTCCCGTCGCATCGATTTGCTGCTCGCTCCTTTTGAGTTATAGTGAGTCAACCTTAAAAGATAGACATATGCTCTCGCGGACTTTTTTTTAGAACTTTTTAAAAGGAACAATTCCGTGATACATGATTTTTGCGTTACTTTAACCGTTTACGCAGCGCACGCAACGGAAACTCTCAAAAGGAATAAATTTTCCCCGTTTTTGCAACATTTTTCATTACTGCTCCGGTCCTCTTGTTTGTAGCGTAATGTTATATAGCTTATAGCCTTCCTCGATAAATAGGCTACTCAACACAAAAAGAATTTTTCAATTCGGACCAGTAGTTCCTAAGATTAGCGCGTTCAATAAAACAAACATACAAACAAACTCTTCAGCTTTATAATATTAATATAGTAATCTATACTTAATATTATAAAGCTGAAGAGTTTGTTTGTTTGTTTGATTGAACGCGCTAATCTCAGGAACTACTGGTCCGAATTGAAAAATTCTTTTTGTGTTGGGTAGCCTATTTATCGAGGAAGGCTATAAGCTATATAACATTACGCTACAAACAAGAGGACCGGAGCAGTAATGAAAAATGTTGCAAAAACGGGGAAAATCGCTCGGGTAGGTGATTTGACGCGACGGGGTTGGGGGAACAAGAAATTTAACGCGGACGAAGTCGCGGGCAGAAGCTAGTAAATTATAATAGAGTTCCTTGCCGGCTCTTCAGCATAGGAATCAACAATTGGTCAAGCAGTCAGGTTGGTAAAGGGGTTGATTTATATAGATTGAACCATGTTTACTTAATTATCCTGATAAAAGTCTACTAAAACTTTGCTTGGAATATCGATATAGTCTGGGAACGCGATTACTGAAAGTAAACCTTAGCCAGTTTGTGTAGAATTCTGGTTAATTAGTTAGCCGTATCTGGAAAACAATTTCTTAGCCAGGCAATCGCAGTACTCAGAAATCTAAACATACCTTAATAGTAAGATTAACCTAATTGGAACCAGTAGGTAAACTGAAAATTAATGATGATATTACACACAAACTTATACACAATTATATAAATATTTACTTCAAGAAGTATAATATTACCATTTTAATTATTGTGAATGAGGACTATGTGGGCTGTGTTTTGTTTTTTGTTACCTCTGTCTCAGTTAGTTTTAATGATAATCTGGAAGTTTGAATACTTTATACGACCTACACAAATGTCCTTTCTTTGCAGTGGTCTCGAACGTCATAGAGCGAGATCGGTAGAATTGCCAGTTAAAAACGGTATATTTGTACCCAAAATCGGTAAATGACATTTTCATGTGTACTGTGAAATCGTAGAATATTCGTTATATTTCGGTATTTCGGTAGAACAGAGCCCATATCGGTAGAAATACCGAAAAATCGGTAGGTTCGAGACCACTGTTTCTTTGGTATCGTACGTCGAATCGTTGAGCTCTTTATGTTTTGAGTTGAGCTGCACGATTACTGACAAATGCGTGCACTTACTGAAAGGTCTATTTAATCTGTGTGATTATTTTCTCCACAGACCATTTCAGACATCAATCTACATGGTCTACACATGATCTGACCAAGATTATGGCTGGACTTTAAAAGAAGTCAGTCTCATTTGTTTCGGGATTTCTTGTCAGAGTAGTCAAATAGGAAAGACCTACCTCATCTATATTATGATTGACGTATAAAAGTGTTTGTACAAACCTACTTAGGGTTGATTTTTCAGTAGTCAGGTTACTTTTAACTGTACAAATATTGTGGTTTGACAGGTCCTGTATGGAAAATATGTCAAACTGTCAGATTTATTCTTCCGATAAAAGTTATCTGACTATTGAAAAATCAGCCCTTACAATCATTCATTATTAAAATCTTCAGCAAAAAAAATGCGAGTAACTCCCCAACCACGCAAAACCATCACACACAGCCCCCGTCAAAATGTTAACCACATTCAATTAACGCCAGTAATACTTCGGAAGTGAATCAACACACGCAGAACGATATCAAAGCTTTCGATATTCTGTTTAACACACGCTCAATTAAACAGTTATCGTGATACAGCGCCAGTGATCAAGCCTTCGGAATTTTCAATGCGCCAAATGTTAGATCAAAGGGTGATGGCTTATTCATTTAGTTGGAATATGTTTCATAGAGGTTTTAAAGATCACTGGAAGAGAAAGTATTTTTTGTTTTAATTTTATTATTGCACGAGGACTTGCAAGCGGCGTGCGTATATAACCAGATGGACATAAATGGAGCAAAAGAAGTATGTAAGGATAGTAGCAGATGGTGTCATCTAGTTTCTGCCTACCATGGGAAAAAGGTATGAGTTTATGAATGTATTTTTTAATTTAAACTATTACCTTAAGCACAAAAAATTACAGAGGTGGACTTAATGTCATACGTATTTTCTACCAATCAAGTTATGGATGATGCAGAGACAAATAGTGGTGCACCTACCACTATTTGTCTCTGCATCATCCAAAACTTATCATTACATACATATATTAATACATTTGATGATTTTTTTTTTTAGGATAGTAAATCAGCTAATAAAAAGCACATCTGACGGTAAGTAAGACACACCGCTGGCTATGGACATCTGCGGATATATTCTATACAAATCTCACTGTGAAAACTTAGTTGAAGTAAGCTGTCAATAACAGCTCCCTTCAAACTAGCAAAGAACTTGAAGTGAGCTGTTACGTCCTTAGGTAACCTGAAATACGAGAGACATCACGGATGCGTTGTCACCCTGGATACAAAGGTGAATTCATTCATTACTTACCATTAGTTTAGTTTGAGCCATGGACAAATCGGTACCGACGAACGGAAGTTGCTGAAGTTGTCGCGGTTGGAGTCAACCTGGACTATAAATTTTAAGTCCTACATCCTTCAGGTTCCCGCAATGCAGAAAGCTGTCTTCCTTAGCTCAGATTTCTGGCCGGCAGGAGTTGTGTACTGACGTTACAGGGAAGCACGACCGAAACTAAGCTCCCAAGTGTAGTGTGTTTTTGTGGTTTTTATAATTATGTATGTTAGTCTATAAGGTATTATGGGTCTTTGTTGCCTGAATTAAATGATTTATTATGTATTATTATTATTTTCTTTATCCATCTTTACAAACTTATCTATACATATATATAAAAGAAAGTTGTGTTAGTTACACTATTTATAACTCAAGAACGGCTGAACCGATTTGACTGAAAATTGGTGGGGAGGTAGCTTAAAACCAGGAGTCGGACATAGAATACTTTTTTTTATCCCATCCGACTATAAAGAGGAAAGATTTGATTGTTTGTTTGTATTGAATAGGCTCCGAAACTACTGGTCCGAATTGAAAAAATCTTTTTGAGTTGGGTAGCCTGTTTATTGAGGAAGGCTAAAGGTTATATAGCATCACGCTACAATCAAAAGCAGCAGAGCAGCAATGAAAAATGGACGAAAACTGGCAGGCAATTCGATGCGACGGGAAGGGTTACGGGAGGAAAAATTTGACGCGGGCGAAGTCGTGGACAAAAGCTAGTAAATTATATTTTTAAATGTTAGAATATAAAATAAAGAACATTTAAAATATTAAAAAATATATATTATTATTAATCCTTCAGCAGCCAATAATTCTCACTGCTGGGACACAGGCCTCCTCTCAGCATACTCCAACACGCAGGGATCCATTGCGGGTTTGTAGATGTCACATGGCTTCGAAATTTTGGTTATAAGACATAACTTACGTATCTTTACGATGGTTTCTTGCACCGTTTTGAGAGCAGTGCACAGTGGTGATGAAATAATTTCCACAAATAAAAGGTAAATAAATCGTTAGAATCATGTCATCTTGAACATAATTGGCGAATAGGTTGGAAGTGAACAGTTTTCTAAAATATTTTTGTCATATTGTTTTTATTTTCTTCCAGTCAGTCTATAGCATGGGTAGGATATGATTGAGTGTTTATTGAGTTAGGCTTCCTGTTATTTTGTACTGATAGATCTTTCTATGGCTTTGTGGCTAGCGGGGTTTCAGAGCAGCGAACAGAACAAAAAGAAACGTTGTATGGAGCGGTCAAAGGGGCAATTAATGTGTAAGCTTTGGTGGTGTAAAGTGGGGGATAATTTATTTTTATAGCCATGTGTAAGATACATTTATCTGTATTTTTAAATGGACCAAACGGACATATCGATTATTAAGAATGAATATTTATGTGGTAACACCAAATGGTGATGGTTGAAAGTGGTCAAGAAGGCGTTATCCGGTAATCACTTCGTTCATTTGGTTTTGAAGGTCTTTTCCGAACTTTTCGAGGTCAGACAAACTTATTGTAGTTATAAAGATTGTTGGATTGGAGTAATTAAATCATATTAATATCTACCAAACGAGTAATATTACACATGTTTAATTTATGTAAACAGTGCGTGATTTGCCCGAAACTAAAGTTTACTATACTTTACAGATTGTATAGGTAACTGATCTTGGCATGTGTTTTCTTGCATGTATAACCCGTCCACCTTCAAAGAAAAAGGGAAGAAGCATGATTGGGCTAGCTCGTTCTATCGTAAACTTCATTCATAGCATTCTACCAGGCGAGATTAAGGGCAAGAGCAGGCTGAATTCGTAATAAAGAAAGGAATGTTAACTATGACTCAGAAAGACTAATGGCAAATGAGGAGATCCCTGTTCATATAGGTAATAAATAAAAATATAACTTTAATCCAACTATACCCACTTAACTGAGTCATGACCAAAGCGATTCATAGACTATGTGTATTCATATTCACAGCAAAAATAAGATGAAGAAAGAAACCTCCATTTTTTATCTCACATGACATCAAAACTTCAGCATCAGCATGCCACATTCTACGATCAATCATCTTCCCCATTTCACATACCCATACCTACCCCCCTACCACCACTTCCCTTGATAAAAGCGTGATGATTTTCATACTGCTTGCTACCCCAGCATTATAATTTCAAAGAGTAGGGTACCAGGTATGTAGTACATAAACTATATGGAGGTGACGACGATGATCCGCGGAGACTTGAGTATTATTTTGTATTTGATGATGCTAGGAGTGTGGACTTAGGAAAAGAGTCTGGAGTGAACATGGTTTTAAGACAAGGTGAGTTTATTTAGGTTAAAAACAAGAACGACTTAATTAAATGACTTTGGAGCAGTTTCATCAAGAGGGCAGTAGCATAATAACATTATCAGTCTATAATATTGGGACAAAGGTTCTATGAGAGAGAGTGGGCCATAATGAAAAAAAAAATAGTTTTTTTTTTATAATCCACCAAGCAGGCCCACCGTGTGGATTGGCGGATGTCACGTGTTTTCGAATTTTTTGTTCTAAGACATGCCGGTTTAAGAGCAGTGGTGATGAAAGAATTTACTTAAAATAAAGTGTCTGCTTAGGTTCGAACCCGGAATCGATCAGCTGTGTTTATAATTTAGAGGAATATATATAGATATTTTTTACAAATTTCTAAAAATCAAAGCATAATAGTCGTTTGGTTGCCATGTCATTCAAAGATTTCAACAAAGTTGAAATAATGAAAAAAAATCTTTTATATTTTGTTTTTTTTTTTTGTTATTTCTGTCGTTTTCGATACAATGGCTAAAATCATCATCATCATCAGCCTATAGCAGTCCACTGCTGGACATAGGCCTCTCCAATCGCACGCCATTCAGCTCAATTCTAGGCAACTCTCATCCGGCTGCTACCAGCCACCCTGCGAAGATCGTCTCTCCACCTAGCCTAAGGGCGCCCTACCTTACGTTTTTCAATTCGCGGTCTCCACTCAAGAACACGTCTACTCCAACGGTCATCGGTTCTACGGCTATTGTGGCCGGCCCATTGCCACTTCAGCTTGCTAATTCTATGAGCTATGTCGTTAACTTTGGTTCTCTGCCGGATCACCTCATTCTGGATTCTTTCCCATGGGTAAAATATTGCCAGCCGATTTAATTTGACCCTTTACAGGGTTTATAAAGCTGGCAATACTTATACTAACCGACATCACCCGAATTTTATCGAAAGTTGGAATTTTTTAAATGTTTTTAACACAAGACCCAACACCTCAGTCACAGTAGTCGAGCCAAACACCACGAACCCTATAGGGGATGTCGACAAAGTGCAGTGAGTAATTACAGAAAAATGGGGAATAACTAGGTCATCGCAGATGTGTGCACGGATTATGGTGCTCTATGGGGTATTAAGGGTAAGCGGCCGTGTGTGGTACCCAGCTACTTATGTTTGTGGGTGTAATGTCCGGAAATCATTAGGTAATGCATGTCTTAGATTGCTATGAAAACTCTTTGTGCTAGCCTCGGCTGTTAACAGCCTGAATAAACAATAATACATCATACATCTAAATCTATGTACAAATAAATAAAAAATCATTTTTTCGCAATGTAAAAATATGAACATCTTACTAAATAAACGTATACAATACGGAAGTAAAATAAAAAATCTGTCAGTCTGTCTGTTTGTTTTGGCTAATCTCGGACACGGCGGGACCAATTTTGGCATTCACTGACAGATAGCTGATTTTATTAGGAGTAAAAGGCATTTTTTGACCAATAGCATGCTCCCGTGGGAACAATTCGTGCGAAGACACGGGCAGCAGCTAATATGAAAATAAAATTCTAACTCACTATCTGACTGACGTATCAACACCCAGCTATGAGAATTTTTTTATGGTGTAGACAATAAGGTTATGATATAGACAAGGAATAAGCTCAGATTCTTTTCATTCGTATATATGACAGACGAAGTTGCAAAGTGAAAGCAAGTGTTGACAGTTGCAAGTGAAGTGTTGTGTGAATTCTTTAGTACCTACAACTAAAACTTTTAGCGAAACTACGGAGAAATATTGTCATTTTGGTCACCCGTTTCTATTCCAGTACATACTGGTCTACCTAAACAAATCATACCAAACAAATGACAGAAAGTACTCAGACTGCAATAATGCGCGCACCACCCCTCACGCAGACATTGCCTAATCAATAGTCAAATAACTCCACATTACACAGGATGCGCTGCAATTTCATCAAAACACCGCCACATACACCCTGTATAGAGAAATCCTATTGCATGCCTTTCGCCACCCTGTCATTGCGATGCCGAATGACGTCATTGAGACAAGAGATGGATTCGAGCCATAATTTCTGGACACAACTCCACTCACCACGAAATCGTCAAAATTGCGGTACAATTTAAGTTTTGACATACATTGCTGCATCAGTTAAGGATAGTATTGAAGATGAATAAAGACAGTAAGCGATGAATGACAAACAGAGGGAAGTCGACGAATGATTGGGGGATGTAATTGGTAAATGACGTGTGCCATTTAGAGGCCTGATGGACGAACATTAGGCCGTCTGCGCCGTTGTGGGCCGGACGCATTCCATTTGTTCGAGGGTTTCGCACTAATTCCGCAAATGTACCAACGGGTTGGCGGGAAAAATGTGAAGTAATGTGTCACATGACAATGCCGGCCATGTTTTTTTTCTTTTTTTTTTAAAGGGCAACTCTTTTGTGGGAAGTTGTTGTTAATTTTCGTCATTTGGAAACGTTCCCCGCAAAGCGGTTTTTGCATTTTTTTGTGAAACGGTTTTGTCAGGTCTGATTACAGTAATTCGTTTGTTATTAGTATTTTTGTTATACATCAGACAGGTGAAAATAGTCTGTAAATGCTTACAGACTAGATGCACTTGAATAAAACTGTAGAAACAGAAAATCATAATAAACTTATATCACAATAATCGTCAAAAGTATTTTAACAGGCAAAACATTCAACTCAGGGGATATTAGTAGAAGCATTGCATTGTTGCTACGTCTAGCTCTCATTAAAATTATGTTTTATACCACCTTGAGAAACTTTTGAACGACATATTAGGGTCGGTTCACATCTGACGGAAGATGCGTCGAGCGTATCATCGGTCGCGTCTATTCGGTCAAATAGTGTGTTTTCATATCTGACGGAAGATGCGTCGGGCGTAATTTTGCATTTCCGTGGTAAATCGTTCTGTATCAAACATTTTCAATGCAAGAAAACTTCGAACGGTCAGTACACAAACGATCTCCGCTGATGTTACGCCTAGTCTGAATGCATCAGTTGCGCGCGTGGCGCGACGGTGCTGCTTTTTACGCCGGCCGAAAACGTTGCGTTGACGGAAACGGAACAGACGCTGTACGCTCGCAGACTAACGCATCATCGGTTAAGTGTGAAAGGTTTAATGTTTTCCCATATAATTGTCTGTTCTGGCGTTACGCGACCGATAATACGCAACGCATCTTCCGTCAGATGTGAACACATACCTAGAACACACATGTAACCTAACCCACATCTAACCTAGAAAAATTCAACCAAATGTACATTTGATTATACATTTATTATTTATACTACTTCTAATAAACTTAAACCATCTTATTACAAAATAATCTAGCTTTAGTGCTAGCTGTAAGTTTCTAGCGCTGTCTCTAGTTTTAGCATTTCCAAATTTATTTCGATTTCGATAAAGTTCATAATACAAAAAAATGACAACTTAGCACCGAATTAAGTTGTCAGTTTTGTAAAAATAACTGCATTTCTATACATATTGGGTTCTTCATTTCAAAACTGGCTTGGTGATATAAAACTAATCTAAATAAACCATTGTTTTGTAATAGGTGTGGGGGGTGTGTTTTAAATAATAACAAAAAAAAACAAACTGTTTCGGTCTGTTTGAACGCGCTGTTAACTGAAAATAAAAAATCTTTGAAACTATCTTCCGGAATTGAAAAATAATTTTTCCATTTGAAATCTTGATCAGACCATCACACTAAGATTCTAAGAAGCCAAGTAAAAAGAAAAAAGTCAGCAAAAAAGCTAAGTGAAACAAGAAATTTCTGTGGATGAAGTCGCGAGCAGAAGCTAGTAATAAATATATATAGGATTATTGCATATTTAATACACCATTTTACTAGAAAACCCATTGACTATACTCCTACGCAAACAGCAGCACAAACAAGCAAATGATGCGTGAACAGCAAATGCACTCTCCAACCTTGACATTCACAGTAGACCAACATCGTAATAAAGTCATAACTTTAAGATTATGTACCATAAATTTTCTATTTCCTGTCAGACTTGTTTCAATACTTTCTAACAAAGGGCGACCTTCAGATGTTTCAGTATGAATATCTGGATCGTGTAGAGATTGACCTAGACCTTGGCATTCACATTGAAGATGGAAGCTAGGTTTCTAACTCGACTATTTTGTTTGGGAATCAAGTTAATATAATTATCTAAATAGAAAAAAGTTGAGTCGCTCTCTGTTTCTCCGTTTTCTTCTTCTCCACACAACGATTTTGAGACGGTTTCTACTATCACTTAGAAAATTTCTTCCGGAAGGTTTATCAATCATACTATATTATAGTAGAGACAAGTAGAGATATCAAAGATTTGAAACAATGTCGTATTTTATAAAACATATTTTTGGACGCATATATTGCTAACGCTGCCTATAAAAATAATGTACTACGGAAATATATATCTTAAAAATATTTAAAGAATCTCCGCAGAATTTGTTTCTCCGTATCTTGTACAGATAGCCTACAGTAACAATCGTTATCTTTACGTGTTACTAAGAAATAATGGGTTAGTAATGAACCTATTTTAAACTATACAGCATTAATCCTTTTCCAATTAAATACGCTAAATACGTTGCACATTTGATTTGATTATTAAAAATAATTGAATGTCATAGATTTCAAATCATTAAGCACTCGCAGCGAAATGTGCGGTCGGCCGGATGCCCCGTTGCTTTTTTTTTTTTGGATGGGAAATCATCAAATGACTTCTCCCGCTCTGGGCGGAGCGGGAGTGCATGTCAGACTTTTACTGACTAAAATCCACCTGTGTTCCTTCAGTTGCCCATGTGCCAGGGTCATCCGCCGGTATATCTCTCGAACAATCTCGCGACCCTGGCAGGCATCGGTCCTAGCAGACCCCTTCAATGTTGCTGACATCTCTTTGAGGCGCGCGTGGAACGAACAAGCGCGAGCTACCCATTGCTCGCCGCCCGCAAGCTCGCGCCTACGGTGGCTGGGAGTTCGCTATCGTCTCCCGACGCTCGGGGCGTCTCCTCCTGCGGTGGGAGACTGCCACTCCCTCACGCGCCCCGCCTCCTCCTTCGCGAGCATTACTGCTTCGCAGAAGGAGGTGACGGCTTCCCATGCCCTCTCGCTCCATACCATGGCTCGCACCAGGGCCGGACGCAAGAGGTCGCCGCCGCCGATCGCCTCCACAAGGACACGGCGGTGCTCCGCCCAGGCAGGGCACACTTCCACCGTATGCTCCACCGTGTCCTCTAGACGATCCTCACAATGGAAACACCCGGGCGTTTCCTCCCGCTTTATCCTGAACAGGAACCCACCGAAGCAACCATGCCCGGTGAGAACCTGCGTCAGGCGGAAGGTGAAGACGCCGTGACGCCTCTCTATCCACTCCTCATAGAGGGGACTTACCGCCGCAATTGTGGCGTGCCCAGCGCTGGGTTGCGACAATCGTATGCCCCGTTGCTGTCCACGCCGCAGCGAGACATACTATAGATATACAACCTCCGTCACTTATAATACTACGAATGTATAGATATAGGTACTAGCTAACATAAATATCTATGATAAGTATGTCTATTAATTTGGCAATGGAAACTATACACAAAGTAACACACGTACCAAACCATACCATACCTGAAAACACCTTTCTATTCTCCGCTCTGGAATTGCTTCCCTGAGCCCTAAGATACAGACTGTCTAATTTGGCGCTCACTAGTAAAAACTACATCGTAGGCTAGCTTAGATAATATTGGAACGAATTTCCTTATCGCGCGTTGCGTAAGGGGGCTAGACAGAAATAATTAACACCAAAAGTTGTAACGACACTTTTTGCTATAGTTGTAAGCCGTGCGGCGTGCGCGTGTTTCTCTGTCTGTCTCTCCCTCTCTCTCATAGAAAGCAAGCCGTTTATTTTCGTTTCGTCTTTCTATTTCGCTTTGAACAGTGTGGTGTCGCGACGATTATTTTTGTTAAGTGTATACAGGTTTTTTGTACATAATACATTTGTTTTTTATTACAATTCCTTCACTAATTAATCGAAAGGAACTTCGTTCCATCCGGGTGTCCCTTGACACCTCTCAAGTTTTTTTTTTAATAGTATCTCAACTTGACGTTAACTAGGAACCTGCTTACCTGGGCAATAAAATTGTAAAATAAAAGCTACGCAATACCTCCACGCGCATATTTTCCAGGGTCCAATGAAAATTTACCGAAACAGTACAAACCCTAGCGCAATCCTTGACATTCAAGCAAGCAAGGATAACAAAAGACTAAGACGCACGCTGAGCTATACAATTTTATGAGAAATAGAACCTGCTGCGATAGCACAGAATTACACGAGGAAAGATCTGGAGTAGGTATAATGGCGTCAT
Source organism: Aporophyla lueneburgensis (assembly GCA_932294355.1). Taxonomy (NCBI): domain Eukaryota; kingdom Metazoa; phylum Arthropoda; class Insecta; order Lepidoptera; family Noctuidae; genus Aporophyla; species Aporophyla lueneburgensis. The sequence continues at coordinate 20,746,150 of OW028758.1, read as the reverse complement.
AGTGGTTGAAGTGGCTTCAAGAAATACGCTTTTTATAATATGTTAATTAGTTTTGTAGAAGTTTGCCTTATGGTGCATTTGTCTCGCATGTGGCTTTTGTACTGAATTTCAGTTACTTCTGTGTAGCGTATCGATGGAAAAAATTACACGTAAATATATATAGTTTTGTACATTTGTTTCGACCAAAATATGCAACACGAATAGTGTATTTTATTATCACCTGTACATACAGCGCATGCCGTGCGAGATGGGAGCCATTGTTTATTACTAATTATTGTATTTTGAGTATACTAACAATGTACCTACTATAGACGCTAACAGAAACATTACATATCATCACGCTATGTTTTCCCTGAAGAGTTGGGCAGAGGTGTACCTATAGTACAGTCAGTGCCAAAAAGAAAAAAAAAAGCGAAGAAATGAGGAAAAGGGGTCAGGTAATGCAGGGAACTGACTGTACACCGACATTTAACAAGTTATGTTTAAGTTAAGTGTCTTGTAATAGGGAGCAAGCATATTGCCATAAACTGGGCACAAATATAGATTCTGAGCTGCTACTAAGAAATACCATATGCAAAAACCCAATAACACTTTGCCCGACATGAGAATTGAATACAGAACCTCATGGTCAACAGTAGCGCTTGCGACTAGTAGACCAACGAGGCAGTCTTAATATAGTTTCTTGGCCCAAAATTCAGCAACATGAATACCGTTAGCTGATGCAGCCCAGGTCCTCACGTGTGCAGGTGACTGAGCATGCGGTGTAAGATGGTGAGCCATTGATGGTGGGGGTGAGCCATTGTCTACAAGATGCAGTTTTGAACCTACAAAACATTTCAGGAGGTTGTTATGAGACTCGTAAATAATCATATAACAATACGATACCGAGTCAATAATAATCAATAATACTTTTTATTTTAGATTTTTCAATTTTATTGTTTTTCAGAATTAAGGTCATGGCACATTATACCGGCACCGCAACGGCACCGCTCCAAACCAGGAATTAACTTGTCATTCAATTTAGAGCATTGAATCGTGTGTAGTAAAATATATTTTATAATGTCAATATAAAAAGCCAACGGCGGGCAGTCAGCGCGCTTGCCGCTACCATACAACTCGACTCGCAGCCCGCGTGCTGCAAGCGAGTGGACCATGAGTTTACAGCGCGCCGACCGCATGCTTACTACGCGCCGACTCCGAGTCGCCAGCGACACAACTTCATTGCGACGTCGTCTGCGCACCACCGTCGCCTCACGCGGCTCGCTGCATACTCCCTCTAGTCTCGAATCAGATTTAACACAGTCCTAGGCGTGTTTAATCATAAATGCCATATAACAATTGTTTTCACGGTGACAGCAAGCTTGCACCTCGCGGCCAGCGCGCGGCCTGCGAGCTTGCATATCGCATCCAGCGCGCGGACTGCGAGATTGCACCTCGCGGCCGACGCGTAGTTAGCGCGCTGGCAGCTAGCCGTAGCCTAAATTCGACGAGACGCCGTGCTGTAGCTGTGCTGTTGCGGTGCCGGTATAATGTGCTATAACATTAACTCTCTTAATAACCCTCTTCAAAAAAGCTATGAAAGTAATGTCGGTTGCATTTGTTTGTGTGTGTGAAAGCGCAGTTTAAGGACACGTACAGACTGACGGCGTTTTAAAAAAACCGGCCAAGTGCGAGTCGGACTCGCGCACCGAGGGTTCCGTACAAACCTGTAGGTATTTTCGGTTTAAAAATATATATATTTTTTAATTTTTATATTTCAGTTGATTGAATGTAAGGTAAATTGCGGTTTACGATTTATGACGTTTTAAAAAAAAACTACTCACTCGATCTCGTTCAAACCAATTTTCGTTGGTAGTTTGCATGGTAATGTACATCATATATTTTTTTTAGTTTTGTCATTCACTTATTTTAGAAGTTACGGGGGGGGGGGCACACATTTTACCACTTTGGAAGTGTCTCTCGCGCAAACTGTTCAGTTTAGAAAAAAATGATAATAGAAACCTCATTACCATTTTTGAAGACCTATTCATAGATACCCCTTACGTATGGGTTTGATGAAAAAAAACATTTTTGAGTTTCAGTTCTATGTATGGGGAACCCCAAAATTTATTGTTTTTTTTCTATTTTAGTGTGAAAATCTTAATGCGGTTCACAGAATACACCTACTTACCAAGTTTCAACAGCATAGCTCTTATAGTTTCGGAATAAATGGCTGTGACATACGGACGGACAGACAGACAGACAGACAGACAGACAGACAGACATGACGAATCTATAAGGGTTCCGTTTTTTGCCATTTGGCAACGGAACCCTAAAAAGGGAGTTCATACTTACCGATTTCCGTAACTAAGAATAAAATGAAAATAAAAATACTTTCCCGTTTTATTGTTGATTCGGGTCGAGAATCACTAACATAATTACCTCCTAAAATGTTTTGCAGATCCAAAACTGCACCTTGTATTTCTGTTAACATTTTTTTTATTTAGAAATCTTGTCTTCACAATGAGCATGCTTACTGTGTACAGACGCCAGCACATCCAGCTACCCGAAACTGACAAATTTTCCCAATCAATCTTGAACCTAAAACTTTAGTCATAAAGTTGAAAATCAATTAAAGAAATTTGACAGATTGTAATAGCTTGGTTTGCTGGCATCTGAACCGAATATAGTTGTTTACGGAAATATTTCATAAGATAACATCATCCCTGTATTTTTCAAAGGGTTAAGCAGAGGTGTGCCAATACCGAGTGTTCCATTGGCCGTTTTGCGTGGATTTGACACATGTTTTCGGCCAAAAAGATAAAACAGAAGCTCTTTTTTATTTTGATTGTGTTCAGTCTTTCTTTGCGTGGTATTTACCGCAAATAAACGTATTTTCTTTCTTTCTTTTTCTTTTTAACATTATATGTGGTAACTCAATAACACTTTGGCTGACCTGAGAGTCGAATCCAGAATCTCATACTCAGCAGTACGAAAGAAAGAAAATTGCTTTTATTGGCATTACCTATATCATTTTAAACTAAAACCTTAAAACTAATAAAGATAAAGCAAAAAACAATAATAATAATAATAACCCCACCGCCGTATCTCTACGTTGATGTCGTGGTGGGGCTTGCGTGTTCCAATGAGCCCTAGTTCTGTTTTGGTAGAGGTTACTTTACCGAGACAGACCTAGTGTGAGGAGCCAGACTAAGAGAGATACAATCCAAGCCAAGGTCGCATATGCCGAGGGCTGCATGGCTATGGGAGAGCAGTAGTCATTAGTGTGCCAACTCTGGATAGTAGGGGACCTCCAGTTTCATTCACCCTTGCCACAGTGAACGCAGGGCTCTGCTGTGGTCGACTTTTTTAGTCCCTAGCTTCTCGTGGGAATAGTATGATAACAAGGTCAAAAACAAAAAAACTTATTCAGGCAACCAAGCCTTCAGCAGATGATGAAATACCATCGGTTTCATCATCATCTTCTCCGAGGTCCATCTTTTCATCAATCGTATCATCACCACCTTCATATTTGTCACGCTCATCAAGATCACCATCATCATCATCATCACCATTATCAGTAGACGTTGTGTCGGAGGCTACTACTGCCATAGACCCCTCACCCGCTACTGACAAATCGAATACGCGAAAAAAATGGAGCGAAGACATGAACCAATTCATTTGGCGTACATATTTAACCATCACTAATTTAGACACTGAAAAAAATTCATATCTTACATCATTGCACCAACAATTCATTAACAAATTTCCGCAAATGAATGTCTCCAAGCAAAGAATTGGAGATCAACGAAGAGCAATAGTTCACAAAAAGCTACTTTCAGCTACAACACTTGAAAAAATTAGATCAGAAGTAAGCAGCGAGCTTCAAACAGACACCAGTAATTTAAATTCACACATCCGTTCATTGGCACAATTAAATACAGATCAAAACAGCACACATCCACAATCAGAACTTAAAACCAGAATGAGATGGTCAAATGAAATGAACGAAACTCTAATAAAATATTATTTCGTTGCTACGAACATGGAAACAGATAAGACTGTCTGGCGAAAAAGAACAAGAGAATTGTTCATTGAATTCTATCCACAATTGTCACATTTATCTGAGCAGAGAATATCAGACCAAAAAAGAGTCGTTTTAAATAACAGTATGATATCAGAAGCACGACTTCAAGACCTTAAAACACACGCAGAGGATACACTCAACGAAGCGAATCCTTCTAGGCAATCAGAACATCATAACTCACATATAGCTGCAGACAGTATCCCAACACAAGCATCCACAAGTAATATACACACGTATACAGAAACTGCATACGTCCATCAATCAAATACACAAGCTGAAGTAGAAAATGAGTCCAATTTCTTGAATAGTATTGACTTTGAAGCGTTGACTAACACAATTACAAACCCAGATCATAATACTTCAAGTGTAGAAATAAGTCAGGAGAGAAGTCAAGAACTAGAAGATACATTCTCTAACACACTACAACATTTCACAAACATTCATCCCACAAAAAGAAATTACATACCTAAACAAAAATCATCGAAAAACCTGTCACAAATAGTAAGTTACATTAATAATGTCATCCTACCAAAATATATTAATGCAGATACAAATTTCGATACCATGCAATCAGTAATATATAGTGCTGCTTGGACAGCTGCTAAAACGAATGGAAGTAAACTTTCTTATATCACCTCTGAGAATCCAGGTAACATGAATGTACCAAAAATGCATTAACCTAAATGGCAAAGAAGACTGGAAATAAGAGTTAAAGATTTAAGGACAAAAATCGGCAGACTAACAGCGTACATGCAAGGAAACAGAGGTTGGAAGCTTGTTAGAGAGGTACACACAATCCTGGAAAAGTATAAAATACACTCAACTCATGAAGAGCCGAACACACAACTCACACACTTTTTAGACACACTTAAACAGAAACTTACTCTTGTTAGCAGTAGATTAAACAGATACAATAAATGTACACTTCGCAAAACTCAAAATAATAAGTTTAATAATAATGAAAAGCAATTTTATCGAACATTAAAGCAATCCACAACAAACCAAACAATACCCATCGAAAGTGAAAATAACGCTAACCATAGTTTACCACCAACAGATGAACTCCGACAATTTTGGTCAAAAATTTGGGAGAGGCCAATATGTCATAACGAAGAAGCTGAGTGGATTAAAACAGAGACAGAAAACCATAGGCACACTGAACAAATGGAGTTCGAAAATGTTCCAATAGAAATTTTCCATGATGTCCTTAAAAAATTACACAACTGGAAAGCACCAGGTTCAGACTACATTCACAATTTTTGGTATAAAAAATTTACCCACATTCACCCATACCTCTATAATTACATTAACACGTTCATTAAAAACCCAACAAGGATGCCTACATACATAGCGGAAGGACTTACGTATATGATACCAAAAAACATCAACGACAGCAGAAACCCAGCAAAATACAGGCCCATAACATGCCTACAAACAATATATAAAATAATAACCTCGTGCATCACTCATATCATTTATCAACACCTTAACAAAAATACAATATTATCGGAAGAACAAAAAGGCTGCCGAAAGTTTAGTCAAGGCTGCAAAGAACAACTTACAATAGACTCCGTTATACTAAAACAGGTCCAACAGAAAAAACGAGATCTATGTACTATGTATATAGACTATAAAAAAGCATACGATTCTGTACCACATACGTGGTTACTAGAAGTTTTGAAAATATATAAGATAAATCCTCTAATTGTAACCTTTTTAAATAACATCATGACTCAATGGACAACAAGGTTACATCTTAGATCACCTTCAGGAATAGTTGAAACTGAACCTATTAAAATCCGAAGAGGAATATTTCAAGGTGACTCACTTAGCCCATTATGGTTCTGTCTTGCCTTAAACCCCTTATCCAACAAATTAAAATACACTAAAGCCAGGATACAACCTACCGTTTAATTACACTATAGATGACTTACAGACTAAAAGACAAAACTGTAAAATAAACCACCTCCTTTATATGGACGACATTAAATTATACGCTTCTACACCAGATGACTTACATGAACTGGCAGAAACCACAGACCAATTTTCAAGCGACATTAGAATGGAATTTGGTATAGATAAATGCAAAATCAACTCAGTCAAGGCAGGTCAAACTTACGAACATTCACACACTATACAGACAGGTGAAACCATAGAGTCTTTAAATGAAAATGAAACATATAAATATTTAGGATACATTCAAGCTCAGCAAATTAAACATAAAGAAATTAAAAATAAACTTACACAACAATTTAAACATAGGCTTAAATCCATTTTTAACACTCAATTGCACTCTAGACATACAGTTAAAGCTATTAATGCCTTTGCGATTCCCATTCTTACGTACTCCTTTGGTATAATAAACTGGACCAAAACAGAACTAAAAAACCTACAACGTGTTATTAACACCACTTTGACCAAACACAGGAAACACCACCCTCGATCTTGTGTACAGCGACTAACACTACCCAGGAAAGAAGGAGGACGAGGCATAATAGATATTACGAACCTACACAATAAACAAATAAGTACACTAAGAACATATTTTAACACAAAAAGTACCACCTCTACTCTACACAAAGCAATCGTTCAAAATGACCGAAAACTGACACCGTTAAATATGTTAGACAAAGCAACACAAAGTAACGAAAAACAGACCGACCGACAGACTAAAATATTGGAATGGACTCGAAAGTCACTCCATGGAAGACATCGCCAAGACCTGTGCCAACCCAACGTCGATAAATTTGCGTCGAACGAATGGCTTAGGCGTGGAGATCTTTTTCCTTAGACCGAAGGGTTCATGACAGCAATCCAAGACCAAGTAATCGAGACTCGTAATTACCAAAAGCATATTATGCGAATCCCCCTTTCAACAGATATTTGCAGGCGATGTCATAGTTCTTCCGAAACTATACAACATATTACTGGAGCATGTAGGGCAATTGTTCAGACTGATTATAAACACAGACACGATCAAATAGCTAACGTAATACATCAAAAACGTGCTATCAAATATAAATTAATAACTACACCCCCAGTACCTTACTATAAATATAACCCTGAAATGGTTCTTAAAAACACAACACACAAGCTATACTTTGATCGAGCCATCCTCACAGACAGAACAACACATTACAATAGACCAGACATTACTTTATTAGATAAAATTAATAAAACCGCGCAAATTATTGACATAGCAGTACCAAACACACACAACCTACAAAACACTATAGCAGAAAAGTTGTCGAAATATACAGACTTAAAAATAGAAATAAGCCGAATGTGGAGATTAGGGAACGTTGCTATAATCCCAGTGGTGCTCTCAACTACGGGTGTCATTCCCAAACAACTGCACCAGTCATTAAAAATGCTAGACTTGTCTCCTTCCACCTACCAAACTCTGCAGAAAGCTGCTATTCTGAATACTTGTAGAATAGTCCGAAAATTCCTACAGAACGACAATGACTCACAAACATCACATCCACAAACATCATCAATATCACAAAGTCTAAACATATCATCACACCGTAATAGGTTATCACCTACTACTTAGGTTAGCACTTGGCTTCGGTCCGTGTTATCCTATAAAACCGGCACATCGGTGTCGAGATACAAAAATGTATACCAACAAATAATAATAATAATAAAGTATATATGAAGCTTTGGAAATCAATGTTACTGACATGGAGCAATCGTTGAAGGAGCGCTTCTTTGGCCGCCTGAAGAAAGTATTTAATAGTCTTCTATCAGGCGGAAACAAGGTGCGCGCCTTCAACGGTTGGGTCATGCCGGTTTTGATGTACTCTTTCGACATAATCAAATGGCCTCAGACCGAACTCGACGCCCTAGATAGGATGGTCCGTACCGCATATCGAATGCATCACCCACGGTCATCGGTAATGAGGCTGTATATCCCGCGAAAGTGTGGAAGTCGAGGCTTTTTAAACGCTAAGACTCTCGAGATATGCAGTCTCAGGGAATATTTCCTGGAAGCCGACGTGGGGATGCATCAAGATGTGGTCGCGATAAACAAGGGCCTCACTCCGCTCTCCTTGGCTAACGAGAACTGGTGCAAGCCTGCAGTACTTGACACTAATGACCGCATGGAGGTATGGCAAAGTAAGGAGCTCCACGGATGCTTATTCCGGGCCCTACACGGACCCGACGTAGATTTTCTAGCGACCGTAGCCTGGCTGCGTTTCGGTGATCTGTTTGGGGAAACCGAAGGTTTTGTCTGTGCAATTATAGACGAAGTAATGATGACGAAGAATTACCGGAGATTTATTGTGAAAGACGGCACGGTGGACATCTATCGGGCACCGACCGGGGGAATCAATTAGACACATCTCCGGGTGTTCTCGTCTAGCTAACGAAGAGTACTTTCATAGACACAATCTTGAAGCCAGGATTATCCACCAGCAACTTGCTCTGAAATACTACCTTGTGGAATCAGAAGTGCCGTACTACAGGTATGTGCCCGACCCAGTTCTTGAAAATGGCCATATCACACTGTACTGGGATCAATCCATCATCACTGGCAGGACTGTTGTTGCAAAAAACCTGATATAGTGGTGGTGAATCGTCTAGAAAGGCGCACAATGATTGTTGACATAACGGTTCCGCATGACGAGAACCTCGTGAAAGCCGAGAAAGATAAACAAATCGAATATCTTGACTTGGCTCGCGAGGTTGTCGACATGTGGGATATGGACTCAGCGATCATTGTGCCGATAGTCGTCACAGCCAATAGGTTTGAAAGCCAAGAGCCTCGACCAACACCTGAAGAGGCTCTCGTTAAGCAGTTGGATCAAGGGCTTGATTCAGAAAGCGGTACTTCTGGACACGACTCGCATTGTCATGAGGTTCCTCTCTATGGAGCCCTGACCGCCGGTAGCTTGGACCCTGTTCCCGATACCGGTGGGCTACTATTTTTTTATATTTTTTAAATGTTTTTATTTTATATTCTAATATTTAACAATATAATTTATAAGTTTGTGAAAATGAATAAAGGATAATAATAATAATATATCTTAGGACAACCAACACAACGTTATCTGATCCGAAACTAGGCAGAGCCTATACTATGGCAACCAGACAACTGATAAACATACTTATATATTTCTAAATACATACATTTACATCCAGACACAGAACAAATGATTGTGCTCATCACACAAAGATTTGTCCTGGGTGGGAATCGCACCTGAATCGAACAATAAACGCAGTATGGGACAAATGACAGGTTGCTATTATTAAAACCACCGCTTCAAAATCGCTACACCTACCACATTTATCCCTACAAGAACAACCCACCACTGCGACACTTAGTTTACCACCCCATTTTCCCCAAGACACACTGCGAGAGTACTTTGAATAATTGAAAAAAAACTGTCAAGTGTTCGAGGTCCCCCAGACCCTTTATAGGTCAGTAGCGTAATGCTGAGCCGTGAACACAGAAGGGTTAAGAGTGGGCGAGGGAGTGTTAAAAATGTAATGCCTTGTTAGCAGAACGTACTTGGGTTATATGAAAATACTAGCTGCTACCTGCGGCTCCACCCGCGTCATTGTTGAAAATTATCCAAAGGGAACGTCTTCCGGGATAAAAGGTTGAATTTTTTGCGTTAATTTCCAACCGTATGCCTCAATAATAAATTGAATAATGTTCACTTTGGAAATGAAAGACTTTCCACACAAAACTTCATCCCCTTTTTCAGTTGTTCGATGTAGAATTTTGATAATTCAAAAACGCTGAGATACGTAAAAAATAATTTTTAACCAGTCAATTACCGTAATTACAGACACAATTAAAAAACGATTGTGTCTGTACCAAATGTGGTATCTCAGGGACTTAAAGGTTAAATTATCAGCCTAAACACAAAATTTTGAGAACCTAGCTTTGAAACTGACGAACTTTCATACAAACTTCATTCCTTTATGGGTGAATTTCCTAAAACTCTTTCTTAACTGACGTTTCCTACTCATAATTTACCTCTATGCAAAATTTCATTTTCGTAGGTCCAGTAGTTTTTGAGATTTCGTGATTAATCTATGAGTGTATGTATGAATGAGTGACCTTTCGGTTTTATCTTTAATGTATATATATAGATTTAGGTTTTCTATGGTATAGTGTCCTGGGTTCGCTTCCCAGTTCCCAGCTTCCCATTGAGAAACTGGGCTCAAGTAATGAATTATACTTATGATAGGTCTAGTAGCCTAAAGCGCTCATGCGAAGCATGAAGTCCTAGGTTCGATTCCCAGGTCATTTGGTTTTTCTATACGGTTTTTTTTTAGTAGCAGCTTGGAGGCTGGATTAATTCCCAGTTGATGGTAATAGGCTCACCCCATATTACATGGGACTTAAATATAATTGGCGAAATGTGGGTGTAAGGTACTCTAACTTCTATATTACCTTTCGGGGATTAGAGGCATGATGTCATGGTTACCATCCATAACATATTGAGACCCCTTCGTGCCTCGGAAGGTCAAGCCGCTGGTCCTTGCTATCATTTATCATCAGAAGCCGGAAAGTCTGACAACTAGTTTTACCTAGGGATAACCGGGTTAAGTAACATGTGGTGCCGGACGTAAAGAATAGCATCACCCCATTTCTTCTCGTGGGTGTCGTAAGAGGCGACTACAGGACTTACTAGAGAATGGGCAGCAGCGTTCTCTATGCATTTTACCACCATACTGCGATCGCCAATCCGCCTGCCAAGCGTGGCGATTATGGCAAAGCCCCCCAAATTGGGGGAAGCCTATGTCCAGCAGTGGACTTATTACTGCTGAAATGATGATGATGAATGATGAACCGGGTTGCGGAGGTTAGATAAGCAGTGGCTTCATGTAGAATACTGATATTCAGCTGCACCCGGATAGGTTGAAAGTCGACCCCAACGTAGTTGGAAAAAGGCTTGGGAGATTGACTGAGTTCTGTCAAGTTCATAAGCAGTCAATAATTGAAAAGAAAAAGAGTGTCCATTTTGATTTTTTCCTGTTCTTCTCCATGGGAAGAAGGTCCAGTAAGCTTTACCAACCAGCTTAATCTCTCTGACTGCGCGACTCCTTGACACAAACTTCCAAAAACAACCCTAAAAAGTGTAAAATAACTTTAACCTCTAAGTCCCTGAAATACCACATTTGGTATAGACACAATCGTTTTTTAATTGTGTCTGTAATTACGGTAATTGACTGGTTAATTTCGGAAGTCTATGTCTTTGGTTTTAAATGTTCTTGTTTTCCACCGACTCCTCCTTTTTAACGGAATTCAAAATGAGTTTGAAATTAGAATTTGAAATGTTAAAAAAATAACAACGAAAAGAAATGCATCTTTTAATTATTTCCTAAAGAACAAACGTTAGACTTCTCTAACTCCTTAATTAATTATCTAAGTAAAACCTCCTGACACGGCAATCTATTCAAAAACTCAAGACAGAATTAATAAAAATATTTCCCCAACACGCCCATAAATAATCCGAATTGATGTTAATTAATGACATTCAAGATTAATAAAGAGCGGGAATCAAAAGGCGAATTATAAGGAAATCTGAGGAAACAAGGGGGGATAGAAATGAGAATGTCACGAAGTAATCGGATGGTCGGCGGTAGAAGAGACGTTGATAAATAGTCGTCAATGTTTGTGAGATAGTGTGTGGTCCAAATGAGAAACGAGAGCATAATTTTTCACTAACGTAGCAAAATACTGTAAGCAATTTTTTCATTAGCGTAGTACTGGTATACATCGTGCGTGTATGAACTTAAACGAGGCTAAAGGAGTAATAAGGATCATAGCAGATGGCATTCTGTAGTTTCTGCGTACCCCAATGGGAAAAAGGTGTGAGTTTTTGTATGTATGTACATAATAAACTTATCTTTCGGAAATATTGTGCTCTAGTACGTTCCGTGGCAGTGGGCTGGCCATGTCTGTCGAAGAACCGATGGCCGGTGGAGCAGACAAGTCTTGGAGTGGAGACCGCGTATCGGCAAGTGTAGTGTGGGACGCCCCCCAGCTAGATGGACCGACGACCTTACGAAAGTGGCTTGGGCAGACTGGATGCGGAAGGCGGAGGACAAGGTATTGTGGCGCAACATGGGAGAAGCCTATGTCCAGCAGTGGACTGCGATAGGCTGAGTTGATGGACGTTCCGTGTGATGCCGGACGTCAAGAATATCATTATTCCATTTCTTCCCGTGGGTGTCTTACGAGGCGACTCCCTTAGTCGCCACTTCCTAGAGAATGAGCAGCAGCGTTCTCTATGCATTTTACCACCATACTGCGATCGCCAACCCGCCTGCCAAGCGTGATGATTATGGCAAAATTGGGGGAGGCCTATGTCCACTTATGGACATCTTTCGGCTGAAATCATGATGAATATTGAGGTACAGTCCAGTAATAACTTCGGGTTCTAACTAAATCTTTAGAAACTAAAGCTTGTCTACTAAAAAATAACGTACTAAAAATTTTGAAACAAGAAAATATATAAACAGCGGACGATCAAGTAAGACGTAAGTAACCCTTCTTTTGTCAAATTATGTAAAGTATTATATTTTAGAAGTTATGAAGAAATCAAAATTTATTAGACCTCATCTAGTTTTAAAACATATCATTGAAGTATAAAAGTGCTTGTACAAACCTATTTGCAGAAATAAAATCATTTATATCTACATAAATACATACCGGTACGAATCATAACCCTTCTTTTTATTTCTTAGTAGTTGAGTAAAAATAATTATAAGTAGGGCCTAGCTTAGCTGTTTTATTGTTTTTTGTCAGTAAAATACAATATGAGCATACTGTATCTTACTGGCAAAACAATAAAACAGTGCATCCGCTCTTGACGTGTACCACAAGTATAAGAAGACAAAAGATGTCTGTATCACTAATAGGCTTAACAATAATGTTAGTAGCTGCACTCCGGTTAATTGTTTACGATACTGTGTGTCACGGGGAGATTAGATGCGTTCTGTTTTGATTGTCAGGCTTTTCTGATTACGGAAAATGTTCAGGAAAAGGTAGCTTTGTTGGTTATAAAGGATTAGAGAACATAATCTATATATATTGTTCCGTGTGTTGCCGGACGTAAAGAATAGCACTATCCCATTTCTACCCATGGGTGTCATAAGAGGCGATTAAGGCGACTTACTAGAATAAAGACAGCAGCGATTTCTTCGCATTTTACAAGTCAGAATTTTCAACATCCTTTGCCTAATTATAATCTTGCCTAGTTAGAAATAACAGAATATAAAAAAAAAACAACCGACTTCCTTAAAAACACTACAAAGTGAAAAATAACTTTAATTTCGGCAGTCGGTGTCTTAGGATTTGTATTTAAGGTTTTTGCCACCGACTTCCGAAATTAAAGTTATTTTTCACTTTGTAGTGTTTTTAAGGAAGTCGGTTGTTTTTTTTTTTGTAAAAAAGTTTTTTATTTTTAAATTTTTAGTTTTGGTATCTACCCCGCACTAATTCCAAACAAACAATGCATATTAATGCGATAGCAGAAATCGCGGTTGATTTGCCGTCATTTTTTAAAGAGTTCCGGTGTCTGTCTCCGGAACTCATCATCAGATCTACATGAAATTTATATGGGACCATTTCGAAATAAACCCCTTTCGAACAAAAAAAGAATTTTGCAAATTTGTTTATATATGACGGAGTTATGGCCGAACATACATAAAAAAAAAAAAAAAAATATAAACATTCGAATTGATAACCTCCTCCTTTTTGAAGTCGGTTAAAAATGAGTAAATACTTAAACGACACTAACATAGTGTTTCAGGCGAAGCAAAAAGTGCGGCATCCACCAATTATTGACAGTAAACACAAACCGCGTAAACATTCAGAAAGCATTAAGATTAATTTACATTTGGGTGCAAATACGTGTGCGTTTTTCATTACTTTTAATGACCCGACCATATTAATTTATGCATCTATGAATAATTTTACTCAACACTCAGTTCCCGTCATATTTATTGGAAACGTGAAAAATCGCCAACCCTTCAAATGATGACAGAGAAAACGACCGGTCATTTGCACCCCGTCATTTTTAAAATGGCGTTCATAATCGTTATTAATAGGCGTATGAACCATCTAATATTGAGCGTTTATGCAAATATACAGTATTTGCTAAAACGCACAGAAATTTGCATACATTTGCGGCACCGTTTTTTGTGTTCAATGACATGTGAGAGGTATAAATATTGTCTCTCATTTTTGTTTTGCCGTTTGTACTTTGCATTAGCATTTGCAGGGTTGGTTCCGCCGTTTTGAATAATTAAGGTGTTTGTTTTTTTTTTTTAATTTTGCCGGTTAGATGGTGGAATTAATTTACTTAGTGTTTTTGTAAATGTAGCAATTTGAATTCCTTTGCTGCGGAAAATATTGTACCCTTGTTCGGTTCACGTATGAATTTTGTCGTTTAACAAAATATGTCCAGTTTCTGGCGCTTGGTGCGTGGATAATTTCAAGAATAGAGAGTTATGAGCGAAAACTTTTGATAAGACCAACTTGTCTATTTAAACGTGTACTTAAAAAGTCAACAAGGTGGAGACACAACAAATCACACTGCGTAGATCTAATGATGATCGTATAGTCTTCATATAAAAATTCGATCACCTTACTATTATATCCAATAGCTTAGTCTCCAAAGCTCAGTAGCGAAGGGTGGAATTATGGCCAGGGGCAGCCTTTCAAAAAAAAAACACTCACTGATGCAAGCTTAAAGTTTCTTCAGAAGATAATTATCATTGAAAGTGGGGACTTTCAATGATAATAATGAGTTAGAATCAGAAAATTTTGTACGAAAGATTTGATTTGATTTTTTAAATAATACTTGGAAAAACATAAAAATAGTATACAACATAATAATAATACTTTGAAATAATGAAAACTAGATCGGTGGAACATAGGCGGAATAGATAGGTGGAATCGGCTTGTATTCACCCGTCTCCACTTTTAGTCGGCTAATACGCCAAATGACTGTCGGCGCATCACTACTATTTAGTTCCTTAAAAAAAATATGTTTTAGGGTTCAGTAGCCAAATGGCAAAAAACGGAACCCTTATAGATTCGTCATGTCTGTCTATCTGTTCGTCCGTATGTCACAGCCACTTTTTTCCGAAACTATAAGAGTCATGCTGTTGAAACTTGATAAGTAGATGTATTCTGTGAACCGCATTATGATTTTCACACAAAAATATATTAAAAAAACAATAAATTTTGGGGTTCCCCATACTTAAAACTGAAACTCAACATTTTTTTTTTTTTTCATTTAACCCATACGTGACGTTTATCTGTGGATAGGTCTTTAAAAATGATATTGAGGTTACTTATATCATTTTTTTCTAAACTGAATAGTTTGTGCGAGAGACACTTCCAAAGTGGTAAAATGTGTCCTCCCTGTAACTTCTAAAATAAGAGAATGATAAAACTAAAAAAAATATATGATGTACATTACCATATAAACTTCCACTGAAAATTGGTTTGAACGAGATCTAGTAAGCAGTTTTTTTTTATACGTCATAAATCGTAAACCGCAATTTACCTTTCATTCAATCAACACAAATATAAAAAAAAAAATTATAAACATTTTCCTTATGCATAAACCGTGAATACCTACAGATTTGTACGGAACCCTCGGTGCGCGAGTCCGACTCGCACTTGGCCGGTTTTTTTGTTTTTCGATGTTAGAATTTATAGTTTGAAAATACTCCCATGCATTAGTTTTGCAGCAAAACAATAATAATTTGTATTTTTTTATGGCTGAGTTAACTAAATTAAGGATTTGGAAAAAGTAAAGGAAATATGTATACCTATATAGTCCTCCAGACTGCATTTCATCCATGGCGGCCAAGCTCAACGGAGACTAGCCATCGGCGCGGGAGATATTATAGTGCTCAAGTGTGTGCGGGGACACGGGGGGCAACCGCTCTTCCGTCACTCTCATAGTCCGATGGGATGGCAATCCGACACGACCGGAGAGAGATCAGGCGCAGGGTGAACGGCTCTGCCGGCTGTCACTAAGAAATCCTAATGAAAAAAAAACCAGTAACCCTTTGCGCAACCTGGGAATCGAGCCCAAGACCCCACGCTCAGAAGTCGTGAATACGACCATGAGACCAACAGGGCAGTTTAAATGTAGCAAAGAAAATATAGCGATTCATCTCAAAAGTAGCTGAAAATTGGTTTCCACTTTACCTTGAAGATAGGTAGACGATTTGCTGAAAATAAATAAATAATTCGCGATGCATTCTTTTGAAACTATCAACCATAGATATCCTATTTGATGCAGCTGTAAATTCAATGACAGTTTGAGACCTTTCATAAATGCGAGACAATTTCTGAAACACCGCAGTGTAAAGTGGTCTTCAGACGGATCGCAAAAGAACGCAACGTTTGCATTTTTGTGTGCTCAAGACAACATGCCACTTCAAGAGAAGAGAAAACATTTGTAATTTTTTCAACAAGCGAAATGTTGTACAAATATTATTTTTTCTTGAAACAATGAAACTAAACAGCTAGGAACAAGAAAGACTGCACAGCATCACAATTGCGTAACAAAATCTTAAAGAGAATTCAAAGATTTTTGAAGGAAATTAAATTCGTTCAGCCGTTTATGCGTGATCGAATAACAAATATTAGTAGGATGTACTAACCTGAATGTTTAAGTTGTGTATACCGGGTGACATTTTTAACGTCTTGAAAAAAAATGGATGTAATAGGTGAACGGAGTAGAAGCCTTTGGCATAGACATTTTTATTTTATTTTTATAATTGAATAACATGTAATGAAATTGATCTAGCGATAAATACTACACATTTAAAGTAACATTTTCATACTAGAACAACAGAAACAGAAATTTGGAAAAAAAATAAAAATAAATCAATTAAAATCTATCGAAACTCAAATCATATGCACCCTACTCAATGCGTGACATGTATCAATGATTTCATAGCGTGGTCCTACCCTTTGAAGCCAGCCGATAGGCGGCCTCATTGATCTTTCGCAGGCGCACGAGCCACACACGCATCCCCGTCCGCCCGCGTCCCGCGCTTCTTTAGTCACTTACGATGAATCTGAAGGGCTTCCTGCCTTCAGTCTATTACAGAACACACCATATGAAGGTCGAGACGGTAAAAAATGACATCCGGTATAACTACTTAAAAAAATGTCTTCTATGATATTAATATTAAATAAATAGTCATGATGACAGAGATACATTTTACATTCACAACCTATGTAATTTAATCATAGTGTTAGCCCTTGTTTCCACGGATTTTTTTGAGCACCGGATCTTCTACGCACTGCTAAGCGTTGAGAATTTAAAATCGAATATTGTGTTTTTTCAACGCGCTAAAACTCACTCGCATTGCACTCTGTTAGATTCTGCAAACTAGGTTCAACACAGAGAGTTAAAATCCATTACACGAAAAAAAAACCCGCAGCGAATTTATTACGTCCGCCTGAACATCGACAATCTCCAATGAAGATCGGAGGCGCTACACTCGAAGTTGTGAACGAATATGTGTACTTAGGACAGACTGTCCAGTTAGGTAGGTTCAACTTCGAGAAAGAGGTCAATAGTCGAATCCGACTCGGTTGGGCAGCGTTCGGGAAGCTACGCAGTATCTTCTCGTCCCACTTACCGCAGTGTCTCAAGACAAAAGTCTTTGACCAGTGTGTGTTGCCAGTGATGACCTATGGAGCCGAAACATGGTCGCTCACAATGGGCCTTATTACAAGGCTAAAAGTCCCCCAAAGAGTGATGGAGAGGGCTATGCTTGGAGTTTCCCTACGCGATCGAATCTTCTGATTCTACGGATGTCTTCATTTCTATGAAGACATCCGTAGGCGAATCAAGGTAACCAACATAGCCCGAAGAATTGCTAAACTGAAGTGGCAGTGGGCAGGGCACAATGCTCGCAGAACAGATGGCCGATGGTGCCGAAAGGTTCTGGAGTGGCGACCGCGTACCTGAAGACGTAGAGTTGGAAGGCCTCCAACAAGGTGGACCGATGACCTTGTGAAGGCCGCAGGAATCCGCTGGGTGCGGGAAACACAAAACTGGCCGAAGTGGCGGAGCTTGGGGGAGGCCTATGTCCAACAGTGGACGTCTTTCGGCTGAAATGATGATGAACGTCGACACAGTCGCAACCTTACCTACGCTCGATCGTCTATCAATCCCTTACTGAACCTATTTTTAAGGTCGTATACTTTACGTTCCACAAAACAATAAACAATAGCATTACGTATTGACGGCTCAATCGATTCGACAGTTTTTATTGGCCGTAGCGTCTCAGTTTTATCTGAAAAGTGCATTGCCATGTTGAGAAAATGATGGTAGAATAATAAAACACCTATACACGTTTTATATCGATACGGATGAAGGGTAATCGTGTGTTTTATTTTCGTTCGGAGCTAGGAAATAAAACTAAAGTAATTAAGGATTATAGTAATAACAGCCACAGGTTTAGCTACACTTGCCGTGGTTAGTCCCTGCATGTGTGACTTTTGAGATTACGGAAAATGTTTGGGAAAGGTAGCTATGTTGGTTATAAAGGATTAGAAAAGATATCAATGTCACTCAGCTTCTTCTCTGGGCTGAATGGGCGGGCGTGTCAGACTTTTACTGACTTAAACTCATCTCTGTTCCTTCAGTTGCCTGTGCCAGGGCCACGGTAACTCTTTCGAACAAATCCGTGACCCTGTCAGGCTGCATGACTACTGATAAATGCATGCACTGACTGGAAAAATCCACTCTATCTGAGTAGGTCTTTCCCCAAAAGACCATTTTTACACCTATCTACATGGTGTTCATATGATCTGACCAAGATTATGTCTGGAATTTAAAAGAGACTGTACACTCTAAGTTTGTTTCCTGCCTTTCTTCTCAGAGAAGTCAGATAGGAAACGCTGACCTCATCCACTTTTTAAAATATGAATAACGTGTAAAAGTGTTGGTACAAACTCTAGCCCGCTCACAGAAATAAAATCATTTATTAGTATATACGGAAGGGCTTGTGGCTAAGTAATAACTGCCGCAAGGGTCGATCACTCAGGCTAAGCTACACTTGCCGCGGTTGGTCCCTGTATGGGTGACCATCTTTACATGCCAAGGCCTTCCGTGCCTCGGAAAGCACGTTAAGCCGTTGGTCCCGTCCCTGTTATTCGTGGATCTTTGACAGTCGTTACGGTTCGTCAGAAGCCCGAAAGTCAGGAAGTCGCTCCATGTAAAATACAGAAAGAAGGAATGAAAAATGCGTTTATTAACCGACTTCAAAAAAAAAAGGAGGAGGTTATCAATTTTTTTTTTATGTTTGTTACCTCATAACTTTTGACTGGGTGAACCGATTTTGATGTTTTTTTTTTATTTGAAAGCTGGTGCTTTCTGAATGGTCCCATTTAATTTGGTTCTATTTGGACAATGGGGTCCATGTGAAAACCATATAAGTCTTAAATTTGCATTACGTATTTGCGCGACAAATGAATGAATAACGCGATTAGATTAGTGCGGAGTATCACAACTAAAAAGTTAAAAAATTGAATGTAAAAATTTTATTGGCATTCAGCATTAAAAAAAAACAGACATAGCAGCAATATACAGCCTGACACACTGGTTTTTTCAGCCTGACACTGACCTGCAAACTGCAAAAAAGCGAAAGAAAATTTGAATTTCCCAGGCTATCCTGGAGTCCTGGCGCTTCCCTCTTAAAAAGAAATTTCGCCAAATTAAGAAAACACTCTCGTAAAATCGATACCCTGAACACAAAAACAGACCAATAAAGCGACGACTAATGAATTGAAGCGTACATCAAAATAACAACCCATACTTGTGAAGCTATTAATAAATAAAACATAGTGAGTAATAAAGCCATCACGAACTAATGGCGCTCAAATTACACACCACCTACCACCGGCACCAGCTGGTCGGAACACCAATTAAAATGATATCAGTCCTTCGTCACAAATAGTCCTCGTATTTTCAACTTTCTGTTTTCATTTTTGAATAATTTTTGGATTGGGTTATTGGTATTGAATTTTGTACTTTGATATTTGCTTTATTTCAATTTTCTCTGTATACAGGGTGAATAATATACCGGCTATCGGGCTAAGGCCATGGTTATGGCCAGGTCCCGTGTGCTGCTGGACGTAAAGAAAAGCATCACCCCATTTCTTACCGTGGGTGTCGTAGAAGGTGACTAAAGGACTTACTGGAGAATTAGCAGCTGTGTTCTCTATGCATCTTACCACCATACTACGATCGCCAACCCGCCTGCCATAATTGGCGATTATAGTGAAGCCCCCCAAATTGAGGGAGGCCTATATCGAACAATGTACGTCTCACGGCTGAAATGATGATCAGAAACAATAATGGTGATAATAACCTAATCTGATAAATGTGAAGATCAAACCTTTATATGTAGTTACATACAAGACAATCTTCTTCTAAATATATAATATCTGGTTGACCGAGCTTTGCTCGGTATTTTTTGGTAAATTGTGTTTATAATAATAAGTTTATGTTCAAGTTGATTATCGATAAAGTTGGTCATTGAAAACACGAATAAAACGACATTTTATAAAAATGAATCCTAGCTAGATCGATTTATCGCCCCCGAAACCCCCTATATACTAAATTTCATGAAAATCGTTGGAGCCGTTTCCGAGATTCAGATTATATATATATATATACAAGAATTGCTCGTTTAAAGGTATAAGATACGTAAAAGGCAAACCTGACTGACTCATCTATCAACGCACCGCCGAAACTACTGAACGGATTTCGCTGAAATTTGGCACACAGATAGTTGTAATAGCGTAGGCATCCGCTAAGAAAGGATTTTTGAAAATTCGCCCCCTAAGGGGGTGAAAAAGAGGTTAAAATTTTGTATGGAAGTCCGTCATTTTTAGTACTAGAAGCTTGAAACTTTGTTTTTAGTTAACAATTAGAAATAAACAAGTACGTGTCCTAGGGTTTTTAAAAATTCAACCCCTAAGGGGGTGAAAAAAGGCTTGAAAATTTGTATGGGGAAACAAGATTAGTTAAACTATTTTATTCGAAATTTCACAGGAGTACTCCTATTAATAAATGAGTAAACAAGTGTTTCAGGCTCTTTCAGAATTCAACCCCTAAAAGGTGGACAAGGGGTGACAAAGTCTGAAAATCAACATGGGTATCATTTTTATGGTTTATCGGGTCGCTGATTACGAAAACGACTACTATTGCACAAAAATTGTACAAAAACATAAAACAAAATAGACAAGAAGATTCATACAAAAAATTGCACAAAATTAACGACTTCGTCCGTGCATTTCTAGAGTCCGCCCAACGAAAGAAGTCCAGCGGGAATAAATGGAACTAATTTTATCTTATACCTTTAAACGAGCAATTCTTGTATATATATATATATATAATCTGAATCTCGGAAACGGCTCCAACGATTTTCATGAAATTTAGTATATAGGGGGTTTCGGGGGCGATAAATCGATCTAGCTAGGATTCATTTTTATAAAATGTCTTTTTGTTCGTGTTTTCAATTACCAACTTTATCGATAATCAAATTGAACATAAACTTATTATTTTAAACACAATTTACCAAAAAATACCGAGCAAAGCTCGGTCAACCAGATATTTATACATAAAGTTAGCAACATCCCTACAACAACACCCTACTTCACACACCTTTCCCTATTTCAGGTTGTGCATTTTATAAACCAGTGCCTGTAATATGATATTGAGATAAATATATCAATAAAGTTAAACGTCTGTGTCTCCGTCGCATGCATGTGAAGCCGCGATTATGGGACTTATTTCGTTGGACGGACTCTACTTCCTTTCTTAGCGCTCGCCTACGCTACGTTACGCCACGATATAACCGAACTCCACGCGGACGAAGTCGCGAGCAAAAGCTAATGTACAATAAACATCTTAACAAATTATTATCAGACTGCAAAAGCTAAATTACTGGCTGAGAGAACTGCATTCGTTACAGGTTAACTGATATCAGTTCCTACCTTTATTATAGATAGGTACTGTACGGTGCAACCACATATTCTGCAATTCAGCAGTTTGCGTCACACATTAATTTCCACACACAAAAATCAGTTCAGTTTGCGTTAGGCTTTCAAGTCAGCCAGGCGTTCTCGTTACAGCTAACAAGGGCCGCGTCACTCACTTTATTGCCACATACCAGCAGTTCATTAAGCTCATTCTACCCTTGAGACAATACAATAGTGTTTTCAGTCATTTAACTTCTTTCATTGCAATCAACCCGCATCTAAAAGTAATCTATGGTCAACAAGACATCATACAGGTATGTATGTATGTAATTATATGATCACATTTGACTGCATTTCGAACATAACCCCCTCAAGACGCTAACGTTAATTAGTTTACTAAGTTATAATGAAAACTGTTACACACAATGACCACAGCCAAAATTGTTCGCGTTAACCCTGCAAATGCGTTCGACGGGTCTTAATGGTACGGGTCTAAGTTTAATTTAATATTAACTGTTGCAACAAGACGGCGGTCTTAGATGCAACTTAATACGCTAAGCTTGTGCACAGACTTGCGATTTGTCGTACGTTTTTTGTTATTATTTGAACCCTAGGCCTGTAGGTTTTTAAAGACATATGTGATTAATAGAAACGAAGGCTTGTGGCTAAGTAATAACAGCCGCACGGGTTGATCGTTCAGGTTAAGCTACGCTTGCCGCGGTTGGTCGGTGGATGGGTGACCATATTTACATACCGAGACCTTCTGCGCCTCGGAAAGCACGTCAAGCCGCTGGTCCTGGATTTCTTTCGTAGATCTTAGACAGTCGTTACGGATCGTCAGAAGCCCGAAAATCGACAATCGGTCTTACCAATGGGTATCGTATTACCCAGTAACTGGGTTGTGGAGGACAGATAGACAGTCGTTCCATGTAAAATACTGGTACTCAGCTGTATCCGGTTTGACTGGAAGCCGAACCCAACATAGTTGGTTAAAGGCTAGGCGATTATGATGTAATTAATAAAAATAGTGAAACATTACTAAATTTGATACTGAGAAAAGAGAGCGGAAACCTGCTTGTGTCTAAAGCAACGATGTTACTTTAAACACAAAATTTGTTTGAACCACGAGCACCTCAAAGTGATGTCAGCAAAATTGAAGGGATCTCCTAGGACCGATGCCTGCCAGTGTCGCAGATTTGTTTGAAAGAGTTACCGTGTTCGTGGCACAGGCAACTGAAGGAACACGGGTGGGCTTTAGTCAGTAAAAGTCTGACACGCCCTCCCGCTCCGCCCTGAGCGGGAGACGTTATTTGATTATTTACCACTGAAAAAACAAGCACAACATTTTATGAATCTAGGTATCATCTAATTGAAATAATCTGGGTAATCTAGTCAAAATCAATCTGCCTTGCCTTTTGCCTAACTAAACTATGTTGGGGACATCTTCCAATATGACTGGATGTAGTTGAATTTCCAGTAGTTTACATGGAGCGACTGCCTGGCTCTTCTCCACAACGCACTTAGTGTCGCCGCACACGAGCCACTCGCCACAGCCACAAACGCCGCCACTAGAAGCTAGAAGCGGCTACAAAGGTAGCTGAAGCACGCGACAGCCACTTGTGGCCGGTGGTCGACACTTGCGGTCGGTGGCTGCTACTTTTTTTTTCTTTTTTTGCTACTTTTTTCTCCTCTATTACTATAACTATCACTTTTTGAATCCCAAATCGCAGGACGGGATTGTATCTCTGATATAAATAATTCTATATCCATATTTATCTACCTATATGAACTACAGACTACGTGCGTGCGTTACCGTCGACTTACACAGGACTGAGGCAAGGGAGAGAGGGACGCGGAATCGCGCGAGTGGCATGTGGCGGCTTTTTGTGTCGGCGTTTAGTGGCCGGTGCGAGCCACAAGATGCAAGCTGCGACGATTTGAAGCGTGTTGCCGCCACCGGCGCCAACCGTGTGCGGCGAGTCCATATAAAATGTATGAAAATTACAGGCAATATGCCAGTGGCGGCGTTTTGTGGTTGTGGCCGGTGGCCCGTGTGCGGGAGCCCTTACTGTGTAACGCGATGCTTATTGTGCTTTCCGAGGCACGGAGGTGTCTCGATTTCTAATGGGTCACCCATCCACGATCCGACCACAGCATGCGTTGCTTAACCTTCAATCGACACTGTGTCTATAATGTTTTAGCCACAAATAATGGTGATAAATTCAACCAAATTTGATTACTCCATCGAAGTCTAACTATCAACATGGCAATGTTTAGTTATATACAAGAATTCTTACAATAAACCTCGTAACAAATATTACCAGCATGCAAAACCTAAATTACGTCCAAACTAAAAATAGTTACCAAGAAATCCAAATTAATGTTGTACAAAGAAAACTACGACTATTGAATACTGTTGTAGCGAATTTACCCCCTGCTTAGGTCGTTGACTGGTGATCGAAACATTCGCATACTCTAGAAAGGGGTTAACAAGAATATTGATAGCATATATTACGTTGGACATGTTAAATGGACTTACTTTATCTCGTTTAAGTAACTTGTCACAAACTAGGTTATGCGAAATATAAATAAAAGGAAGGATAAGTAGGGTTAATAAATAGATGTTTTGCGTAGATAACTACTTAGATGCGATGTATCGAATGAATTTCTTTATAAGACGATATTTATGTTTACTAACTATCTAGTTTCCAGTTTGGAATTGGTGCCTCGAACCCTAAAATACAGATTAACTTTCTAGTTTTGAAGTTCACTGGCAAATGAAAAGTCTTTTATTCAAACCAGGCTGACGATCAGCACTTTTAAAACATCATTATTACATAAGAGAGTCCCCCAAAAACTCGCCCTTCATCGCTTCCTAGTGCTTTAGCTAAGAGGAAGTGGCGCAACAAACTCCTCAACAGCACAGCTGTGGGTTTAGTTAAAGTAATTAAAAATAATATTTTGTAACCTACCTATAGGTAATATTTTAAGTATATTACGTCGTCTAAACTTGGCGTTAAGCTATTAACCCGCACCCTAATTGCGAAACGCACAATTTATTAGAATCTGAATGGGATTGAAGATTATTTCTAAACCACTGCGTCATTTGTTCGAATAAATTGTGTCTCAGCAACGTAAATAACGCATTGAATGTTGTTTAACTATGAATGTTAAACCAATTCCTACCGATAAAAAGTTCCGCAATTACCCCTCTGGTCCTGAACAATACATTATTTTCAAGGCGTATTAAGAAAAACCACACACAGGATGTGTGTGGTTTGCCTATGTAGTTGTCCCTTCACCAATCTAGCCAACTGGATGATAGAAATATAGTCTAATATAATCGTTTAACTCAGCCGACAGTACTATTTTGTACATATTTAAAATTTACGATTGTAAACGAGACGTCTGTCACAGAATTTATCACTCACCAACTCTTCAAAACAGCCCAAAGCCCCACCTATAAAGTATTCTGACACTCGACGCTCTATTTTCCGTATTTCAGACGCAAATCCGTGTCAGACCTTATAAAGTTCTAACGTATGGCCAGGCGCGTATTGTGCTGTCGTGTGCAGACGGACCGTTAATGTGCGGTGGGATTACGGAGCGCTATCAACAATGCGGCCGCGATTAAGTCGAGAACGTATCCCGAGTTTCGGTTACGGTACCGGTTCTTTGGACAGGCGGTCGCAGTTGCAGGGTTAATTGAAATTTGGTATGAATGTCGAAAATAATTTTATTTTACAATATGGTCTCGTTACTGTTACCATACTTCAATGACCAAAATTATAAGAGAAAGCTGTAAATAAGTGAAAATAATATTCGCTACTGTAGATTACGTATTATAATACCTAAGTTTATTTTAACTATTTTCAAGATAACTACGGTTGATTCAAATATGGTCATAACGCATATTGGTCAACTCAACTACTGTTTAACTTACTGAATGTTGATTTAACTAAAATTAATCGCACTAACGAACCAGTAATCTAATGATTCTTTAAGATATTTGATATTTTAACTATGTATGAAGTACCTAATGGACGACTCGCTTCCAGTTTATTAATACTGAGCGCTGGATTGATTTCTAAAGTGGGTAGTTACAATGTCAATATCCTTACACGTTACGTGTAAACATTTTGTATTTTCTTAACTTACTTTTTAACTGATAATTAGACAATGGTCGAAACATTTCTACCGCAGAAATGTTTTTGCCATTGTCTAACTATCCATAATCCATAAACACGAAATAGGTTAGGCTAGATTAAAACTGTGACCGCAACTGTGACTGTGACGGCTTCGCCTACGTGAAATTTCGATAAAAATATCCCCATACTAAATTTCATCAAATCTGTCCAGCCATTTCGGAGATTGCAAACAAATTGTACCGCTTTATAATATTAGTACAAATCTAAACCTAACCTAACGCTTGTTATAATAGCATTAATAGCCCTAGGCTCTAGCCGGGCAATAATATTGTACTGAATTTCATTTTCACGTGCTGGTCCCTAATGCATTTTGAAATCGGATTTTATTTACGTCTTCTGCATTAATTACTTGAAGTATCTACCTTCATCAGTAAAATCAAATAAAACGGTTAAATTTTAATGTACTAAACATTCAATTATAACTTTAATAGTCAGGTTCTTAACAAAGCCCGGGTAGCATCTGCGAAAAGGGTTAACCCGTCAATGACTACGGTTGTTAAGAAGTAACCGAATTATTAGTAATTGGATTAACCACGTTGTTGCATTCAAGCGTAGTGGAATTTATTTGAATGGCTTGTCATTTAACCCTTTAACTGCTGCCGGTTGCAAGAGGGAGTTTTAATTTCGGTCTTAATTAAATAAAAGATTGTGGACACTAAAACGAAGAGTGGAATCCATTTTGTTAGTGGTCTGAACTTCTGAAGTTTAAATGTTGAAAGATCTAAAAAACAATGTTTATTACTTATTTTTTATTGCTTGCTTTTATGTCAGAAATAATCACACGATAATAAGTATGCCCTAATCCAGGGCATGGTCTAGTCGTATATTCCATAATATGTATTTGATGCAAATTCATTCAGCCGAGGCGAGTAAAAGTCTCACAGACAGTAACATTCATACAGAGAGAGTAACATTCACATATCGACGGTTAACCACCAAGACCTCCTAACTCAAAATGTCAAAACTTTTCAGTAGGCACAAAAAACCGTCTAGTTTCGACATAAGGACAAATATGACTAAAGCAAAAATATAGTTGGTTTTAGACATAATTATTCACTGTTTTATGATAAATTTATTATTTTACTTTATTTAAATAAACGGGTAGGTAAGATAGCAGATATTTCTTTTTTTTTAAAGACTGAATATGTACATAGGAGATTTTGGCATTTCATTTGGGAGAAATTATGAAATGAATGAAATGAATTGCACCGATCCCAGCGTGGTTTGACCAGACTCGATTAATCGAATGAACACCGAGATTTGCACTAGCCCCTGAAGCGTCATGTTTCATGGTGCTACATAGGCCATTGCATATCAAGAAGTAGACCGGGGGCGCTGTAATGGTAGGGAAGACGTGCCCATTGGATAGGAAAGGATTACGAGCCTACCGACTATGCAGCCTTAAGTAAGCATTGGACTAGTGGAGAGAAGGGTGATATTTGTCTATAGGAGGGCACCTTTTCACGTCGTCGCCGGCATGTTGATCCAGGTCGAGCTTCACCGATGCATCTTTTGGTGGAGTTAACCGTTTGCTTGGCTCTTTTCTATGTCGAGGCTTCGCTATGTTCCGTGTTGTTGTTTTCTTGGTCGTTTTCTGAGTTCTCGCTGATATCAGTTTTTCTTTCTTGATCTTATTTCTGTCTCCAGCCGTGTCCCTCCAAAACTGGATATCCTTGTCGAAATATTTCATGTCCTGTTTTAGGTTGTCATTCCATTAGTAAATAGGTCGTCCAAACCTTCTTAGATTTGGGCCTGTACTGCTTTGCTGCATGAAACAGGTGTGGTTCAGAGCGTCTGAAAATGTGTGCCAGGTAGCAGCACATCCTGTGGTTCTTAATGCGTTTTGTTATGGTTTTCCAGTCTAAGATTTAATGCATTTTCTCTGTCTCGGTTTGTTGATCAAGTCTCTCATGATAACTCGTTCGTATCTTTTCGGTCTTAATCGGTTCGCCTTTGTGAGTGCTGATACTTTTAAGTCATATATCATACAAGGTACGATAATATCTCCAGCTGTGTCCGTCCAAAACTTGATTCCAATGTCGAAGTACTTGTATTTCATGTCTTGTTTTAGGTTGTCATTCCATTTGTAAGTAGGTCGCTCGACCTTCTTAGTTTTGGCCCTGTACTGCATTGCTGCATGCATGCGTGGTGTGGTTCACCGTGTGTTAGGTAGCACATCCTGTGGTTCTTGACGCGTTTTGTTACGGTTTTACCGATTATTTGATGCATTTTCTTATGTCCGCAGTTTCCTGGTTTCCTTGTTTCCTAGCTTGGTCAATCAAATCATGACTCAACTCGTTCATTTCTTCTGAGCCGCAATAATGTGGTATTGGATTCGTTTTAGTTCTTCCAGCTCATCTGTAATGAAGATAAGGTCCATAAATGATAATACCACCGGGAGTGATGATGATTTCCTTTGTTTCTTTCGTCGTCGGTCGAAGCGGGCCGAAGGCCCTCGGACCTTTTTTTTCTTTCATTTGGATATCGGTACCCTGCTTTTTTCGGTTTTGTTTGTTGGTTTTTTTTCCTGTGGAATGTGTTGAGTGTTTGCATGTGTTTTGCGGGGTGATTTTTTTTTTTCCTAGTTCGGTGAAGCATATTTAGTTATTTGGTTGCTTGCTTTGTAGAAATTTGGCCTTCTGTAGGTTAAAAAGGGCTAATCGGTGGTCCCTTGAGTAAATCGTCTGAAGAGTCAGAGTTACATCCGTTACAATGTTCCAGGGTACTTCAATGTTTTCATTCGTTGAGGTGATTACTACATTTGCTAGTTTTTTGTTATACAGTCTTGGTATTTTGGTTTGGTAGAATTTCTATTCAGCGCGGCACAGTTGCATTGTTTGACATACTTGGTCTCAACCGTTGTTACATTCGTACCTTGTCATTGTTTTTGTGTTTGGTTTTTTTCCCCTTTTTGTTAACTGTTCTATGATATTTGATCTTGGCAGTCCCTAAATTATTTTATTTTATTCTATTTGAAGTGTTTCCCTGTTAGCAATATTCATAAATAGTTCGCCTTTGTAGTTTGAATCTTCATGCTGAAGCGTGTGTTGCGTCGAACCTTTGCGTTGGTTACTTCGACCTCGACCAATATGGGCGTTGAAGTGTCGTATTTGCAGCGCACCTGTCCTTGTTTTTCGTCTAATCAAGTTTAATACGATTTTGATGGATCTGATTGCTTTCTAAGTACAGCTGTTGGGGTGTGAATTTATTATGTACAGAGGAGTTGGCTTGTCTTTTCCCATGCCAACCTGCGGGGTAGGTGACTTCGCATCCGTATACTTTTTTATTGTAAACTGTTTTAATTTGGGCATCCTTTCTTAATAAAATTGCAAGGCCCCGGTGTGTGTTTTTGGTTTTGAATCGCTGCGATCGTTTCAAGTTGCAATACTCAGATCTGGGCAAGTGTACTTTTTGCGGTAGTGGTCAGGTTTCTGGTGTAGTTACATGCAGTATCGTCTGCAATTATGTCTGATAACGGTGTAAGGAGTGTTGTTTCTCGTTGGTCGCACGGTGTTAATGAGGTAACTAATTGGGGACTGTTCGTTTGAAGCTGACGTTTTGTGGCTTTTTCATGTACTTCTCATGTGTTGTACCGGTTACCTACAGGTCTGATATAATGTGTGGTTGTATGATGCGTTGGTTGGTTGGTTATTTTGATCAGGACCCAGCTATCATAGTGCTTCGTGTAGAGGATGTGTATATGTATTGGTGGATTCTCTCGATCGTTGATCGGTGTTTTTCTGCGTTCTGTTTATGTGTACATTCACAGTTACGAGGTACAATTCGGACGCGGTGATGATGGTATATTCGATATACCAGAATGTTTAATTAATTGCATGGTTATGTATTTTGTTATCCTTTGTTCCTGGAAAAGGATGCTGTTGGGGAGAAATTCCTATATATTATTTAGAAGTGCTAGGCGAATTCTATCATCCTGTCAATGTTCCAAAACATATGTAGCGAGATCTTTACGGATATTCTTGTGATCAAATGTTATTTGGTGAGATATCTTACTAGACAAACAGTTCCCGTATAACAGTTCCCGTCTTTTGTGATAGGCACGATTATAAACATTGTTATTGCTTTTGTTTAGTCAAACATATTTGTGTCAGTAAGGGGCTGAAACTGTCTATTTTGTGAGCTTGACCTTTTTTTTTGTTTTGAATCGTTATATGTAGAGCAAAAACGTCTGGTGCAAACTTAAGAGTTCGGGTTATTTTTTTTATTATCTCGTCAGTCCACATGTATATTTACATTCCGGTGACCGTGGCCTTTTGCAAAACAATTTGAGGAATTTGTTACCATGCTACACACGTCGACAAATCAAGCTATTCACTTCCAGTATAAACTGACTTCTCTTTGCACGGAAAGCCTATACAATGCGAGGTCTGTTAAAACTGGAAAGCCATAGCTTGATATTTAGCTGTGTGTACAATTATAAGATCTTTAGGTAAGGCATCTTTAACGATATCACATTTAGTGTTAGAATAATAGGTTGAATTTGTTTGTGTGAAGACACTGGTCCGCAACGGCTGCTTGAGATGAAGCTGCGTGCGCGCGCGCGGCATATCTAGGCCCGTCTACGCAGCTTAGCTAACGTATCCCTGTAATATTAAGAACGGTCTCACCGGGTCTAGCGCCATGGGTTACTCGTCCTCCGGCAGTCAGTCTTCACTACAGCCTGAACTGATGACACTTTTGCTTTTTTGTTTTGTTATTACGACACAGAGAGACACACACAAAAAACGCGTTTTGATTTCGAAGTCGGCCGAGACAACATGTGTTGCGCGCGCGCACAGATGACCGCTTGCGACGAGGGTCCAATTTGAACTCGGCATTTCATTTGGGAGAAATTAGTCGCAAAATTAATGTGCATTTTATTATTATCAAGACATAAAAGACATTGTCACAATAGAAAATAACGTTTATTAAAATAATTGTCTTTGAATAAATTACAATACAATGAGAATTATATTATAAATCTTATAAAACCTTATAAATCTTTTATAGTATCAATAAAATAAGTATTTAAATCAGTCTAGTCTAGCAGTATCAGTCATCAATTGAGATCTCATGTTAGTACTTTAAAATCAACTTAAGTAGTAGTACTTTGGCATCAAAGTGATTAAATCAATTATTTAAACATGGGGCAATGAATCATAGAATGGCTGACAATCCTCTGGCAGTAAACATTTCAATTCTTGGAGATGTTTAAATTTAGAATCTGAAATTGGTAGCTGCTGTGTATGTAGTGGTTCATAATGTTCTATGACTGGCAGTCTTTTAGGTCTCTGAGGAAGATTGATCCATTCATTATTATAATCAAGTTTTACCCTTATCAAACCATCTGGTAAGTAAGCAATAGCTTTTATATCTGTCACCTTAGGGTCACCAGCTTTTCTGTCTGGCCTTATGGAGGAGTATCGGCAGGTTTGAGGATCAGCATAATTAAGAAAAAAAATATATTGCAGCATTATTGTCTCATAAGGAAATGGTTTAATTCTTGCCTCTTTGGTGGCTGTGACATAATCACTTGGTAAGTTTATTATCCTATTTTTAAGTTTTCTTTCAATACAACTGTGTACCGAATCCCCCTCCATTTGAGTATAGCCCACTTCTAAAAACTTTTGGTACACACTTACGTTATGGCGTAAAGAAAAATTGAGCAAAGCATTAGCTAGAACACTGTTCCGATTTTGTGCAGCACAGCCGTCAGAGTATATTATAATAGGCACATTTTCCGAAAGAAAATGTTTTTCTAAATAATTGATAAGCATGGACGTGAACGTAGAAGATGAAAGATCAGCTTCTGTTTCAGCAAACCAATAGCATGTAGCGTGGTAAGTTGCCACATTATAGACTGAGTAATTGTGCAGAGCCAGTTTCGTTTTATAATATATTGCACTGGCAGTTAAAAATGGGCAAACTTTTACAGCTTACGTCAACATTCAAAAGTATACATTTTCGTTCTAATGCTTCCTTCTTGTCTATTTCTTTTTCTTGTCTTGCCTTATTTTTCCTCATAATATGCTGTTGAAACTCCTCTTCGTTTAAATTTCCATTTTCATAGGTTAAACAGGTGTCGCACATATCCTTTTTCAACTTGTGTATTGCAATATTTTTACCAGAGAACTCAAAATCAAACTTTTTTCTTGAAAATGGACTACAGTTCTTATCGACACAAAATCTCTTGTAAACCTCGTATAAATGGGACTTGTTTCGGAAAACTGGTTCTATAAAAGTTTATTTGAGTCTTTTCGGTTATAATGAGATGGAAGTTTAGGGAGAGAATTGAAGAATTCATCTATTATTTCAAGTTGTGTAGTGCGTTCTTCTCGTGCTGTAATGTTCCTCGATCTGTTTTCATTTTCTTGAGAGGGAAGTATTTCAGATCGACATTTTTTTGCCCATGATTGGACTGTGAATGTCCCTAGACATAGCGTGTTTAAAAACATTTTCTTACATACTGGAATTTTCTCTGTCGTATTATCTTCCTTAGTTTGAGACAGGAAATACTTCAAAGTACCCCCACGACGTGACGGACCTGTAGTGGTTGCACGTTTTTTACCAACAACAGTAACGTTGTTCCCCACGTAAATTTTACGCTGGGAGCAATCCATAGACTGCCAAAAAGCTTCGAAGATGTCTCTACGAGTATTCTCAGTAAATTCATCACAACGACGCACTGTTGAGTTTTTACAAAAATCTGACATGCATGTAGGCCCCATTGATCTTCCGGGTCTATTTTTATTATGCTGAATCTTTTGACCCCTACGAGCCTCATAGCCTAAATAAGGCTTACCTTCCATCCGGAGTCTTTTGTTGAGGTTCTTCTTCCACTGTACAGGTTCCAGTGGCGCAGGTAACTAATAAGCCCATTCCTGTCGGCTTCCCTTACGAAATTATGACAGTCAGGAGCTCTCAGCAGTGTTTAATAATCACACTGAATGTATTTAATCTTAACCCATAAAATTAAAGTATTACAAAACCCCAACCTACATAAAAAAAATATTGTCTTTATATTCCAACGAAAACAAAACATTTAAAGTGCGCGCGGCACCGTGCGTCAAGATTTTTCTGCAGTGTAAAGCCTCCTACAAACCGGCGCGACGCGGCAGCGCGACGCGACACTCGTAGAACAATTTTTATGTGAACTTCATGGAAATTGTTCTACAAGAATCGCGTCGCGCTGTCGCGTCGCGCCAGTCTGAATAAGCCTTAACTCGCTTTCAACGCCGGGTTATTCATATCAATTTCTATACAAAATCATCTCGTCATGACGTCACTTCAGGCCACGTGCCACGCATTTTTTAGAGGCTTTGGCAAGCCGCAAGACATCGGGTTATTCGAACGTGTAGCAATATCGTCCTTTCGTTGAATTTCGTAAGTGTTCGGACCCTTCCCCCGCCCCCTTGAGCCCCCGCTCGACGCGACAGTACTTTTGTCATTTTAAATGTTTGTTTGACCATTCATATGTATAAGTTACTAGCTGACCCAGCGAACTTCGTACCGTCTCAGAATTAATAAATGTTGTGTTAACTTATCAGATCCCACCAACACAAAGCAAAGAGCACCAAGTTCCATATACCCATGTTAGACCAAGTTATGACAAAGTGGTACTTCCAAGATATAAAGCGTTTTCTAGCTATCAAACACCCATGTTAGGTGACTTTGTTTTCTTAATTTTCTAATTTTCCGCGCATTTTTTTAAATTTTTTCTTTCATAAGAACCTTCTCCTGACAATAACAAACACAACAAAAAAAAAGAAGTGAAATCGGTCCAGCCGTTCACGCGTGATGTTAGGTGAGCTCCTACCAAGTTATGCCAACCTGGTACTTCGAAGACATTAAGCGTTTTCTAGCTATCAAACACCCATGTTAGGTGACTTTGTATTCTTAATTTTCTAATTTTCCGCGCATTTTTTTAAATTTTTTCTTTCATAAGAACCTTCTCCTGACAATAACAAACACAACAAAAAAAAAGAAGTGAAATCGGTCCAGCCGTTCACGCGTCATGACGTGACCAAGGGAAATAGGGATTCATTTTTATATATATAGATTAGTGTAGTACTAGTGTAACAATTAGAATTTGATAATTGTGAGTTTGTTGTGAAATTGTGCGTTCGCAATTAGGAATTTGTGGTAAGTCCTAAGTTTTGAAAATAAGAAACACGTAATTAGGTTAGGTCATAATTCATTATTGTATGACACTTTTCCACAAATTACAACATTATCTATACTAATATTATAAAGCTGAAGACTTTGTTTGTTTGTTTGTTTGACTGAACGCGCTAATCTCAGGAACTACTGCTCCGAATTGAAAAATTATTTTTTGTTGGGTAGCTTATTTATCGAGGAAGGCTATAGGGTATATAACACCACGATGCAACCAAGAGGAGCGGAGCAGTAATGAAAAATGTTGCAAAAACGGGGAAAATCGCACGGGTAGGCGATTCGACGCGACAGGAAGGGTCGGGGGAACAAGAAATTTAACGCGGACGAAGTCGCGGGCAGAAGCTAGTGTAGTATATTTTTGACACTTCCCGTTACAGTTGCATCCGCGGAGAGGTCGTTTTCGGCTTTAAAGCGAATTCATACGTACATGCGTAATTCTCAAAAACAAGAACGATTATCTGATCTAGCCATTTTTCTATAGAAAAACATTTATTGTTAAAAATTAAGTATCATCTCGGCTTTTATGATAATGTCTTAGCGCACTTTATACTAAAGAATAGACGAATAGCTTTAGAGTATAAGTAGTATTTATAAGTAGAATAAGTCAGTAGTCTTGTAGTTAAGTGGTTTTTTCTAGTAGACATCATACGTCAACGTCATCACACTGATCACACCACAAACGGCTTTTTTCAAAGCCACTTTTATTATACTTGCAAGATACTGTTTCAATCACCAGTGCTTACACGTATAGTAAAGGTGGACTGAAGACATTTGCTTATAGAAGACTGAAGCCAGGAAGTCAGTCACAGATTTTAAGTAACTGGACTACGTGCGCCACGTCCGGCCTAGGTAAGCATTTTTTTGCTCCGGCTTACCTATCTAATAAAATCACCCTTCGCCACTGACAGGTTCAGCTTTCTTTCTCCTTCTTCTGCCAGCAGACATATCGCCACAACATGCTTCTGTGTCTTCTGCGTTACGGATACGTTGCATCTCTGGTTCTGTATTTTCTAAATCACTCAAAGAGCTGTCAGACGACGAACTATCTGCTTTGTCGGGCGAATATTCACTATCTTTTTCGGTTGACACATCTTCGGCTGTTGGCAGATCTGTTGAATGAAAAGACTCATCTTTGAATTCCAAATCTGATAGCTGAATCAATGTAGACTCATTTGCCAAGGACATTTGAACAGCAGGTTCTAAGCTGCCAGACTTTGGCATTGTATCAATCGTAGTTAAAATTTGATCATCTAGATTCAACATCGTAGTAAGTTCGCCACCAGTGTTCTCTGTGTATTCTATAATTTCTTGTAAACCTGTATGCATTTGTAAAGAATCAGTAATTGAAATATTGTCAGTGACAACATTTTCTAGGTAAGAGATTTGCAGTGAATTAGAAGTATTGATATCGGTTTGGTCTAAAAACTGAATTTGCACAAAATCTGGCTGAGAGGGGTATGATGGTGCCATCGAATATACGGGTGATGCTGTAATGTTGTGAGTTGATGTGTGCATTGAGTCTGCATCTGCATCTTGTTTTCCAGTTTCTAAACAAAGTTTGACCAACTTTCTTGATCGATGAGAACTCATCCTGAAATAGAAACAACACAATTTCTTAATACAAATCTAAAAAAATTACTTAAACGTTAGAGTGTAATACACCTGACTCCTAAATACTGCTACCTACACCGCAATATGCTAAACATAAACGAAAAATTTTTACTACTAATACCTTCTATCTACGTATTTCGTATTTATGGCTGATTTATAGGTAAGAAGAAACTACTTTCACAGAAATAACATGTGAATTATACTAACACGTAAGTCTCATAACAAAACATTGAGTAATTATAACAAAAAATACAATAAAACTTACTTTTAAGGCCGAGAGCGCGCGTACGTGCGACGAGTTCATACAAGTTGTAAGGAAGGCACACGCTGAAGTTAGGAGCAAATGCCACCAAACGCGCTCGTAAAGTTAGTAGATAATTCCATGATTGTAAAAACACCCGAAATATTACGAATTTTGAATAGAAGATGTTTCTATTACGTGAGATACAATATTTATGACGAGAATCCGCGAAAAAACCAATTTGTCAAAATATGTCAGTTAGGAGGTCTTGGTGGTTAACCGTCGATATGTAATATTAGTAAAGAAGTATGAGATTCAGTTTTTTTTAAATACAAGTTGTAAAATTGTCTTAATATCACTAAATTGGTTTCAGAGTTTTTTAAAGAGCGAAGAAAGATTAACACGGCTTTTCGCTTAAAAACACGCAAAAAGTATTCATAAAACAACAAAAAATTTCACGCTCCTAAACCGTCGTTCGCAGCCACATTTAAATATTTCAAAACACCCAATCTACATTATCTGTTCAAATATAAAAAGAAATATACCCGATGCCAACAGGAAATGCTTTTATATTTGTCAACGTCACATCCCCACGGTGGAGTAGCAAAAAAAAAGGAAAAAAAGAATTGACATGACATTTTTTTTTTTCAAATGAACCGTGACGACGCTCGGCCTCTCTTATTAGATTAACAGGTCGATTTGCAATTCTGTGTGTTCATACACATGTTTATTTTACGGAAATGAATCGCATTTTGGCGCGAGGGGGCGCTTTATGTTGACTCAGCGTATATTTAGAGAAATACCTTTGGCGTTTGTGAATTATGTTGTAATTCATACGTGGCAGTTGTCGGGTTAAGTTCATAATTTATTTGTAATAATTATTACTTATTTGTCTACAACTTAAATATTAATCTTATAATACGTAATTCATTTTTTTTTTATTGCGTAAGAAAAGTAAAAGCTAGGCTAGGCTTGAAAGAAAGAAGAAAGAAAATACGTTTATACAAATCAAGATAAGCAAAGTCTGTCAAGTATTTTTTCGTTTTTTCGTACAAGGTATTTATTTACATGGCAGATGTAAACTGAAACGTCGGGAGGACATATGAGACCTTATTGGTAATATTCTTCAAAAAAGTCAGGTACGTAGTACTGGCAATCGGCTTGTGTGAATGACAAGATTTATGAACATAAACGATAAGGGTATTGTAATGATCGTAGCAGGTAATTACTGCCTAACCCCATGAAAAAAGCGTCAGTTTATGTGATTATATTTTGGGCAGTAGGTACCTACCAAAACTAAATCAATTTACATAATAACTGATACGGATAAAACTTAAAATGGCTACTAATAGATTCATCATCATCATTCATCATTTCAGCCGTAAGACGTCCACTGCTGGACTTAGGCCTCCCCCAATTTGGGGGGCTTTGCCATAATCGCCACGCTTGGCAGGCGGGTTGGCGATCGCAGTATGGTGGTAAAATGCATAGAGAACGCTGCTGCCCATTCTCTAGTAAGTCTCTTAGTCGCCTTTTACGACACCCACGGGAAGAAATGGGGTGGTGTTATTCTTTACGTCCGGCACCACACGGTACTAATAGATTCGAAATCTATTATTAAAACCAACTCCAAACCAAATACGCCTTCTTTTAACACAAATTAACACAATAAATAGTCGTACATTTATAACAAAATATCAAACAGAATGAATCATGAGAGTTCGCGATGCATTCACAGCGGGTAGTGTCACGTGTCCCTATGATTAGTTCGCAAATTCTTTGCATTCGAAAATATTTACACTACTAACACACTCACACTCCAATCTCCACCTTAAAACTACCTACACAAAGTCGAACCCCGAAATTCTAAAACACCCATCTTCGATTCGAAAGGAAACATTTTTGCTAAACGAAAATACATTTTCGAGTTAAAAGATTAAAGTTGAGTTTGAAACACAGTACCGTTTGAAGGGTTGTAATACGGAGTTCACAATCGAATTAGTTGACCGCCCGCTGTTTTTGCTACTGAACACAATAGATTCCTTGGAAATTGGACGTGTGCTGATGAAATTACCCCTGACAATGGTTTCTTGCTACACCACGCTTTCTATAGTCTCATTTTAAATGTCTACACTATTTACGTAAGCAAATGCAGAAACAGTGTTTTAATTTTGTTTACTGCCTCGTTGGTCTAGTGATCGATTCTGCTGAGCACAAGGTCCTAGTTTCGATTCCCAGGTCGGCCAAAATGTTATTGGGTGTTTCTGTATTTTCTCAGTAGCAGCCCAGAGTCTGGATTAGTGCCCGGTTGATAGAACATACTCGCCACTATTACATGGGGCATAAGAATACCTGGCGAAATGTGGGGTTACGGCCCATTCGATGTCAAAAAGAGAGGAGACCTGAGTTCCAGCAATGGGAACATTATAGGCTGATTATATCCAGAATTAAAATAGTTTTTTGACATTATTTCCATACAAAAGCCGTCAAAGCACTATTTTTATTTTAAAGTTACCTGACCATTGAAAAATCGACTCTAAGTGGCTAAAGTCAGGGTTTTAAGATTTCCAATTCCTAAGGACTTTTGATCCTTAATGCCCTGTGAAACTGGCTATTCAAACAAACTGCGGATTTCCGATATTCTGTAATTTATGCTTTGAATGTGCTTCGAACTCAGATTAGAGGTTCAGTCAAATGTGTTCTTCCTATGAGGTTGATTTGAAGGAAATGGAAATTATCTTTACCTTTATGAAGTTTGTATGTTTGTTAAGAAGCATAAAGACCTATTTAAAAAGGCAGAGGATGTATGTTCTCGAAACCGGCGAGATCCTCACAGGCTTGTATTAAGTGAGTTTCCCAGACTGGCTAAATATAGTAAAAGCTGTTTAGCCATGTGTGTTCGAATTTATAATAAAATTCCAAGTAATTATAAAACTTTAGATTTAAGATTTTTTTTTAAAAACTACTGGAATGTTTAAAAACTAAAATTTTTTATAGTATCCAAGAATTTACGGACGGGAAACATTTTTAAATGTAACCAATAATATTTGCATGCTATAATATAAGCTAAACATGTATGCTCTATACATTATCTTTAACACCTTCATATACCATGTTTTATGCAAATAAATATTATTTCTATTTCTATTTCTAGATATTATACTTATGAACTAGGTATGCTGGATCTCTATAGCAACGCTATATTTAAATGAATTTAATCATCAATTTTACGTAGATTTTTTGTGTTCATAAATATAACTGATCTCTTCACAATTAACATAGTTTTTGAGATAATGTACATAATCCTTACAAAATATGGACATTTCAATAGTCTTATTTTCTTTATATCATCCACTTCGATTACGGGCCACTCACTGAGGGGAGGTCTGTGTCCATGCAGTAGGAACATTATAGGCTGATTGTTCTTTGGTTTTTGCTACATAGTTATTGTTGGTTTGTAAAGCTTGCATTACATCTCATCTCTTAAAAATCTGTACTGTGTGTGTGGATATATCCTAAATTAGAAGCCTTCAAATTTAAGACGCAGGGTCTATATAAATATAAACTTATGTAGCCTTTAACTTTTGAATAAACAATTATGTTTATCGTTTTAATATTCCTACCACAGTGCTCAACCTGTTTCTATATATTACTTTGGATTATCATCATCATCACCATCATTATTTCAGCCGAAAGACGTCCACTGCTAGACATACCTGGCTTCCCCAATTTGGGTGGATTTGTCGTAATCGCCACGCTTGGCAGGCGGATTGGCGGTCGTAATATGATGGTAAAATGTATAGAGAACGCTGTAGTAAGTTCCCTTAGTCACCACTTACGACACGGGAAGAAATGGAACGATGTTTTTCTTTACATCCAGCACCACAAGGAATTTATTTTAGATAAATAAACATTATTTATTCATTTATTATTTTATTATTCATTTATTTTAAGATGTTAAAGCCTCCATGCTTAGGTAAGCATGGAGGCTTTAACATCTTTATCGGGGCGATATTGGAACTGCAAACAGCGACTACTAAACTCATAGATTTAAACAAATACGTCGTACATACAAAGATCATATCACAGGCCTTTGAATCTGAATCAAACATATTCAAACGTCAAAGGGAATCTGATATGATAATCTGACATCGTTCTCTACAACTCCTAACTCAAAGCAATAAGGTTTACATTCGTGAATTCAGGCAAATGTTTGACAAATCATTGCTAATTCATGGACAAACATGTGTGGTGAGTTTCTGAACAAATATGAATACTAAATACGATACAGTCTGTTGAAGAGATCATGGTATTGATAAGCTTTGGTGAAGACTCAGCTGTTATAGACTGTCCTTTGAAATGGCCACGATAATTTTAACGACAACTATCGCAGACGACCGATAGTAATCGGCTCAACTTAACATACTTCGCCAAATCAGTCTAGTATAGTTATATATTTGAAAAGTAAAGTCGACCGCACGTCGATTCGTTTCGATTCGACCCCTCTGTGCCTAAGAACGAAGTGTGTGACTAAACGCCGACAGGCACTACGCCGACAAACTGAACACCGACAAGACTGTACTTCGACGGGACATTTCGCCGACAGGACTCTTCGTTGGCCCTGCTATCATTTTTGGATTTTTTACAGTCGTTGTGGGTCGTCAGAAGCCCAAAAGTCTGACAACTAGTCTTATCATAGGGTATCTATCTGTATAACACTTAGTAGTTACTGGGTAATCATTTTCTTACTAGCCCTGTAAAAACTTATATATATAAGTGCTTTTTTGGCAATCATTTGATGTTGCAGACTGATGATTCAATATTATAACCAGCGGATTCATTAATGACACCTGATGTACACTATTTAAATTAAGGAAAAGATCACACAAAAATGAAATGTTGCGAAACCCAAATCATTATTCACTATCAAATAGCCCAGAGCTATTAAACCAGTATAATCATAACGCTATTATTTCTGGCACACAGCAATAAAAACACACATTAAATTGACTTATCGTACTACCTATAAAGTGGGGGTCGAGATCTTTGACATATCTTGTGATTTGTTTTGATTTATTTTTATATTACAGTATTGAAAAATATCTATATAAAAGATCTGTGGCCCCAGCACAGAACCTTGCGGGAAACCTATAGTTTATTGAAATATGATCGGAAATGAAATATCTTAAGGCTTGTTTTTGATTGATAAACCTACAATTATACCTCTACTAGCTTTTGCCTGCAGTTTCGCTCTCGTTAATTTAGAATTTGACAGTCAATTCGGGTTGTACTCGGCTTGTATTAATATAATTCAATCGTGATTCAAAAGACACGTGGCGCCATCTATTATTTATTATAAGAACGTTATTGTTGTTTTTCTCGGGAACAGTACTATTTTTCGGGAAGAAAGATACCCTATGTCCGTGTCCTGACAACCTATAAAAATTTCAGGATGGTCGGTTCAGTAGTTTAGGCGCGAAAAGGTAACAAACAAACAAACTTACTTTCGCATTTATAATAATAATATTAAGTTAAGATTAACATTCGTTCCATTTTTGTGCTGCTACATAGTATAACAACGAAGTAGCTTTTGTAATTAATTTTAAAACCCGTAGTTTTATTTCAAATGTATTTTTAAGGTAACAATTTTCAAAATCAATATGACTAGTGTACTCAAATAGTATTGACCGAGTCGCCTGTTGAAGCAGTAGCTTGCAAACATGGAAAAGAAATTGGAAAAAAAGCAATTAATAAAAGAACCTGAATCATCTAAACGGCTTTTAAAAGTTCTAGCTGTATTTCGCCTTTTATGTGGCAACTATACAAATATCAGTGAATCCAGAGCAATCTGTTATTTATTGAAATTATACTGCATTTCTTGTTGTACGGCTATTAGTTTTTCCATCCAAGGAAACATAAAATCCGTTCACTTTTTAAAATGCCTCGAATACGTTTTTACCGCTATAGTTTATTTAGTTTTTGGTGATAACCGTTTCTTGCACTTCTTCAGTGCTATCAAAACCAATGATAGAATTATCGGCTTCAAGAAATTGCCGATGTTCGACAATTATGTCTACCTTATTCTTATCGGTAATTTCTTCGTACGAGTAGGTATTACCGTACATCGTGCTTTTCTTAATGTAAAATCCATCATTACATTCTGTGGTGTCACTTTCGCTGTATGTTCTATAGACTCTAACCATTTAACTATCATTATTATCTTTGCCATATTACATAGCCGCATGAAACAGTTGAGATTATTCTTAGAGTCCAATTCAATCCCCATTTATATAACTGAAAAGAATGACGTCTCGAACAGTATCATAAATATAAGGAAAAGTTTGTACAATTATAACAATTTGTTGGATAACTTGCTATATATTGATAAACAGCTTCAATGTTTGGTAAATATAACAAAAAATTTCATTTAAAAAAAATATACGTTTAATGTTTTTATTTTTTGTACTTTTAATATAGTACACGTCTTATTTCATGTTTCAGTTAT
Source organism: Aporophyla lueneburgensis (assembly GCA_932294355.1). Taxonomy (NCBI): domain Eukaryota; kingdom Metazoa; phylum Arthropoda; class Insecta; order Lepidoptera; family Noctuidae; genus Aporophyla; species Aporophyla lueneburgensis. The sequence goes on along the minus strand of OW028758.1, from coordinate 20,703,346 downwards.
TGATCAGCTGGAGTTCACATGGTTTAAAAACGATTTTCTTGTCTTATTTAACGTTAAGTGGTTATTCGATCACTGAGGTTAGTAAACATTTTAATTCATTTTAATGAAAGCAGCCTACATACTAATACAGTGGTATTTATTATAACTAAATGGCTTATGCTATGCGCAATACATTAAATCCCTGATCTCCAAACTAGGGGGGTCCCTGTATCTTGGAGATCAGTATCCCATCCATAATTTGAAACATACGGGCGTTGGTCCACCGCAGTCGTCACCGCGAAACGAGATATTTGACCGGATTGTGACTCCTGGTGATGGTGATCGTTTGTGTGATGGTTATGTATGAAAGACAAAACAAAAGGCGAGCGAACGGCGCTGGTGCAAAGGCAGTGTTTGAAGAACCTTGAACCTGTTTGGTATTGCACTTCACCCCGTCACAATCTCGGGGCGAGTGCTAGCAGTAGCACCGAACTATTTCAAACTCCGGCCGTTGCTATGCCGGCGCTCGGATGACGGACGTGCGGTGGACACGCAGTCAAAGTAAATGTATGAATCGCTGCTTTTGCACCTTCATCTCGTTTTCGGTGACGGTAGCGGTGGACAAATGCATTAAGAGATGGTGTGTATATAATGACTAAAAAAAAGAAATAGCTGCTGCTGTATAGCTTGTAAATAAACAGTTTTACGTTTAACTTGTTTGCGCGAAGATTTTTTTAGTCTACAATAACTTTAATATAGTATGGGTTAGCGAAACTAATCGTTTTGCCAATACATCTCATTTGCTTAGCCTTTAAGCTAAATGGACCGACGTCCTCAAATAGGTAGCTGGGACAGACTGGATGCGGAAGGCGGAGGACAGGGTGTTGTGACGCACCATGGGAGAGGCCTATATCCAGGACTGGCCTGCGATAGGCTGAGTTGATTGATTGTTGATCGCCTAGCTTTTTCTCAAGTATTTTGTGGTTGGCTTCCAGTCAAACCGAATGTAATTTTCCAATTGACTAACTTAAGTGTTTGTTGAAGTTATTATTATTGTTTTTGTTGTGTTGTTCTTACAACAACCATAAAATCACATCTGTCATACTTTGACAATCGAAAAAAATGGTTATATCAATTCGATAAGCAATTTTTTTCCGCTAACTGTACATACCATTGTTGATAATAAGTAGCAGTTTTTTAAATATTTCCAGAGCCGTCGTTCTTACTTAGTGCCGTACATAATAGAGACGGCACAGTCCGTGTTCATGGTGTCATGCCCAGTGGTCATTGCGCAGGCAACCGTTCACGAAGTGGATCAAATCACGACGACACTCACACGACAATCGCTAAGAAGCTCAGGTGATATAGCCAGCTCATAATATCCCACATCATCACTCATGTATTCCTCGAAAGGTTTAGCAGAAGTGCACCTATACTACGCCTACATATCACCAGTTGTGTTTAAATCCCATGTAATTGTGGACTGCTGACACCCGGCCACCGTAGGTATGAGCTTGCGGGTGGCAAGCAATGGGTAACTCGCCGCCCGGTAAGGACCAGGCTCGGGGTGTCAGCAGTACTGAAGGGGTCTGCTAGGACCGATGCCTGCCAAGGTAGCGCGATTTGTTCGAAAGAGTTACCGTGGCACTGGCATATGGGCAACTGAAGGAACACGGGTGGGTTTTAGTCAGTAAAAGTCTGACACGCCCTCCCGCTCCGCCCTGAGCGGGAGACGTCATTTGATGATTTATCACCCGCACAAAAAAAATATGGCACTGCTTTGTTGTTGATCTTGTAGACCGCAAGCGCGACTGCTGATCGTGGGGACCCGGGATCGAACCGAAGACCTCGTCAACAGCAATAGCGCTTCGAACACTAGACAAGCATGATAATCATATTCAAATCAATCAACTCATGCTAGACCAACGTGGTAATCAACTCACGGTTTAAATATTTACTAATTGTCGCCCTGTACTCGACATATGACCATAATTCATTTAAAACTTAATATATCGTGCCCCTTCGAGGAACAGTCATTTAAAAAACATTTAACGGATTATTGATAATTTTTTCACAGACGAGTCTCTCAGATTTGAACTTGAAACTGCACTGCAGTACGTGACGCTACGTCCGTTCAGCTACATGATCTGTCGCGCTGTGCCGCTCAACATCTACCTGCCGTTCACTGTTCTCAGCCTCTGCATCACCTATGTCATTGTTCTTATGCAGCTAACACATTTCTCTGTGTAATACAAATGTTATAGAGACAGTGTGTAAATGTTGTAGTCTCTGTTACTTATAGATGTTTGCTTATATCTATACTATATGTACTATATAATATTATTAAGCTAAAGAGTTTGTTTGTTTGTATGATTGATTGAACGCGCTAATCTCAGGAACTGCAATTGTGATACCTAAATTTAGATTAACTAAAACTAGTAAATCATTTCTAATAAACAGTATCCACTTCTATAACAAGTTGCCAAAGTCGGTTACTGAACTTAGCTACGGAAAGTTCAAATCACACATTAAGCGCGTCCTTATCGCGCACATGTGGGAGTGGCGCGAGGAGGCGAAACGCCGGGGCGAAACTCCGCTGCCGCGACAAATCGCGGCACGGCGGACAGAGCTCCGGTGTGATCTCATGGCGACATGGCGGGTACGATTGTCGCAACCCAGCGCAGGGCACGCCACAATTGCGGCGGTAAGTCCCCTCTTTGAGGAGTGGATAGAGAGGTGCCACGGCGTCCTCACCTTCCGCCTGACGCAGGTTCTCACCGGGCATGGGTGCTTCGGTGCGTTCCTGTTCAGAATAAAGCGGGAGGATACGCCCGGGTGTTTCCATTGTGAGGATCGTCTGGAGGACACGGTGGAGCATACGGTGGAGGTGTGCCCTGCCTGGGCGGAGCACCGCCGCCGTGTCCTCGTGGAGGCGATCGGCGGCGGCGACCTCTCGCGTCCGGCCTTGGTGCGAGCCATGGTACGGAGCGAGAGGGAATGGGAAGCCGTCACCTCCTTCTGCGAAGCAGTAATGCTCGCGAAGGAGGAGGCGGGGCGCGTGAGGGAGTGGCAGTCACTGCGCCCTCACGTCCCTAGCCGCCGCAGGAGGAGAAACCCGTCGGGCGTCGGGAGTCGATAGGTAATTAATAAAGAAACTGGAAACACAAAAACGCGAGATCAGAATGAATGGTCTCTAAAAATTCATAATGAAACCATTTCAGATAAGTTAAAAGTTGCTGAGACACTAGAAAATTTCGTTACCAATATTCCAATAGAAGTTACAAAATCTCTTCCCTCTTCATCTATACTAGCTGATCCCTTCTTAAAGAAAACTTCAGTAAGGACATTCCTAATTTTGAATTCAAACCCATTTCTATTGCCACGATTAAAAAATCATTTAAAAGTCTTAACATAAAAAACACAGAAGACTTATGGGGGATTTCGGTTAAGGTTCTTGAAGATATCATTGACACAATTGCTCCTGTCCTGACAGGCATATTTAATCAATGTTTAGACAGCGGTACGTTTCCTGATTTAATGAAACATAGTAAAGTAGTACCAATTTTCAAATCGGGTAGTAAGACTGATCCTTCTAATTATAGACCCATATCTGTGCTACCAGCATTGAGCAAAATTTATGAAAAAATCATGTTGGACCAGATGTTAGCTCATTTCAACTCTAATGGGATTTTACATAGTCGGCAGTTTGGTTTCACGAAAGGTAGGTCGACGACTGACGCGGGAGTACAACTCATCAGTCACATTTTGGAATCCTGGGAAAAGTCCCAGGATGCAATTGGCATCTTCTGTGACCTCTCAAAAGCGTTCGACTGCGTTGACCACAATACTCTGATCTGTAAATTACACCATTACGGAATTCGTGGACAAGCTGCTCTTGTTCTTTCCTATTTATCAAACAGGCAGCAAAAAGTAAATGTTAACGGGGTGACGTCTTCGGGGTCTCTTGTTAAGATGGGCGTACCCCAAGGTTCAATTCTTGGCCCTTTCTTATTTCTAGTTTACGTTAATGACCTTCCTTACATGATGGCTAACTTTTCGGATATAATTTTATTCGCTGATGATACTTCTCTTATTTTTAAAATAGATAGAAAAGATACGGATGTCTTACATGTGAACGAGGGTCTAGTTGTTCTTTCAAAATGGTTTGCAGCTAATAATATCTTACTTAATGCAAGCAAAACTAAATGTATTAAATTCTCATTACCAAATGTACCCCAAGTAGATCTAAATTTAAAACTTGACGGCAATAAACTAGATGTTATTTCGGAAACTAAATTTCTAGGAATTACGTTAGATTCAAAGTTGCAATGGGGTGCCCACATTACAGCAATTTCAGGTAGATTAAGTTCAGCTGCATATGCAGTAAGAAAAATAAGGCAGTTCACCGATATAGCTACAGCTAGATTAATGTACTTTGCTTATTTCCACAGTAGGTATTATGTCTTATGGCGTTCTGCTGTGGGGTTCGGCAGCTGACGTAGATTCAGTTTTTATTTTACAAAAGAGGGCAATCCGCGCAATCTATAAAATGAAGCCTCGCGATTCTCTTAAAATCAAATTTACAGAAATTGATATACTGACTCTACCTTCTCTTAATATTTTAGAATGTATCTTGTATGTTCGCAAAAACTTAGGCCTCTTCAAACTAAGAAGCGATTTCCATAATATAAATACTCGTAGTAAAAATGAAATTGTGATATCTAAATTTAGATTAACTAAAACTAGTAAATCATTTCTTATAAACAGTATCCGCTTCTATAACAAGTTGCCAAAGTCGGTTACTGAACTTAGCTACGCAAAGTTCAAATCACACATTAAGCGTGTCCTTATCAAAAATGCATATTATAAGATAAAAGACTACGTTCAAGACAAGGAAGTTTGGCAATTACTCCGTCTGCACATGTGGCTTCCCTGGTAGCTCATTACAGGATGACCATGTAAATGTCTATTAACTGCTCTCAAATGACGATGTACATTATTTAAGATTTTTTTTTTTACATTCTTCTTTGACATACTCTATTCATAATTTGACATTATATACTTACAATTCTAATTTGACCTCTTTATTATTGGTTGTCATAACAACAATGACATTTGGTTTAAATAGGTTATTATGTTTTATTTATGTAATACTATCATTTAAGTAAATTCTTTTATATTTTGTGAATGTGAGAATGTTGTAGGTCTTGTAGACTGTAGACAATTTTCTATTTTATTAAGTACCTGGTTGGTTGGTGGTTTTAGTAGTACTTGTTGACAGTCCTACACTGTTCTCGCATACCTATTAAAACTGTTGTTTGAAAATATTGTAAAACCCAATTATTTTTAAAAGAATAACCGTGGAGTTTCTTGCCGGCTCTTCTCCATAGGAATCAACAATTTGGAACCGTGCACCTAGCTTCTAACGTTTCATAAGTGCCCTTGCAGGCTTATGTGAAATAAAAATATTTTGATTTGATTTGATAGCGGACTCCCGGCCACCGTAGGCGCGAGCTTGCGGGCGGCGAGCAATGGGTAGCTCGCTGCCCGGTAAGGACCAGGCTCGGGTCGACGGCACGTAGTGTTCCACGCGCGCCTCAAAGAGATGTCAGCAGCAGTGTAGGGGTCTACTAGGACCGATGCCTGCCGAGGTCGCGTGATTGTTCGAAAGAAATACCGTGACACACTGACCGTGGCACATGGGCAACTGATGGAACACGGGTGGGTTTTAGTCAGTAAAAGTCTGACACGCCCTCCCGCTCCGCCCAGAGCGGGAGAAGTCATTTGATGATTTCATATCCTGAAAAAAAAAAAAATAAAAGCGTGTCCTTATCAAAAATGCATATTATAAGATAAAAGACTACGTTCAAGACAAGGAAGTTTGGCAATAACTCCGTCTGCACATGTGGCTTCCCTGGTAGCTCATTACAGGATGACCATGTAAATGTCTATTTGCCAGTCGGGAAAAGCCTCCTCCAACCTTTTCCATTATAATGTCTCTTGGGCCACTTTGTTCCACATATTGCCTTCTCTGGGGTACCATTTTCGAAATGTTTTTTTTTTTTTACTTCACGTTCTTGTGTGCATGCTCTTGAATCGCTTTGTTTAGATCAGGGGTTCCCAACCTTTTTTTGTCTACAGCCCACTTTAAGAATAAATTATTTTTTAACGTCCCCCTTTTTAAACATACCTAAAAACCGCTAAGTACTTATAACTGATTATTGAAACGCAAATTTATAGTATTGGGACAGAGTATCTTTTATTGAAAATAAAACAAACATAGTCAATTCTTATATAAAAACTAATGTGAAGGTTGAATCTGATGCTGTTCAATAAGTTTGTTGATATCAGGTTCCAATTTACTCAAAAACAGCCGCAAGTCGCCACGTTCGGTAACACGCAAACGATTTCTCTTTTTAGTAAGCAGCGTTGCCACAGCACTAAATCCACGTTCACACAAATATGACGATGGGAATGCCATCAAAAATCGTTGAACAATTGACCACAATCCAGGGTACAATTGCGGGATCGGTTTTTGTAGCCAAAATTCTTGATATCCATTTTTGAACTTGATTTTTATTTCTTCGTTTGTTGTCAATTCTATAAGTTCTTCTTCCAGCTGAGGTGACAGTGCTATGTTGACATTTGAAAACGGATCCAACACCCAGTCTGGTATTTCCAAGTTTAAAATGTCCTGGTATCGTCCGGTGAAGTCAATGTGGAGGTTTTCCAAATGTTGGCAGTAGGCAAACAAATCGTCGTTACTGCAGTATACTGATAAATTCGGAAAATTGTGAAACTCACGTCTGCCCATATTCTTTTTTGCAGAAGCAGTTTGGCTGCGAAAGCAGCAACGACATTTTTTGTTTTAATTAAATTTAGTTCATCGCCTTGCAGTTGGAGGTTCATGTCGTTGAACATTTTATACAGGTCTGTCATGTAAGCTATATCATTCTTTGATGTTATGAGCTTGTTGCGCAGTTCTGTATCTTTAGTTTCCAAGAACTCTATCATAGAGTCAAACAGGTTGTAAAATCGAATCAGACAATTGCCTCTTGACAGCCAACGAACTTCAGTATGAAGCAACAAACGGTTGAAATCTTCGTCATTAGTAACACAAAGCTGATAAAATAATCTATCATTCAAAGAGCTGCTACGGATTTTATTGACTGCTTTGATGACATATTGCAGTGATTGAAATAGTCGTTCACTTAAGTTTCTAGCAACCAAATGTTGTCTATGAATAACGCAATGTATAGCAAGGACATCTGGAATTTTATTCTTTAAGTATGCTATGAAGCCTTTATGGCGCCCTGTCATAGCCGGAGCGCCATCCGTAGTAACTGATATAATATTTTTCAAAGGAATCTCTTTCTCTTCACAAAACTTTTCCAATGTATTGAATATGGTTTCGCCTTTTGTATCTGTCTCCAAATTTCTGGCAAACAATAGTTCTTCACGTATTTTCTCATCTTTAATAAACCTCACGTAAGATAGCAACAACGCTTCATTAGTTGGTAAAGTGGACTCATCGAGCTGAATTGAGAATTGACTAGTCCTCAGATGATTGCACAATGATTCTTCAATGTTTTCAGCCATTTCATCAATTCGTCTTTGCACAGAATTATTACTCAAAGGAATTTTTCGGATTATATCTGCGGCCGGTTTATGAAGCACAGTAGTTATTACTTCCTTTATTGCTGGCAAAATTAACTCTTCTCCGATGTTGTGTGGTTTGCCTTTTTGAGCAATTAACAAAGAGATATTGTACGAAGCTCGAAGTCCGTCGTCATCTTGCTTAGCAGCCGCCGAAAATAGTTTTGATACACTTGGCTGAGTATTATGCTTCTTCTCTAGGTCTTGAAAATATGCTACATTCTTTTTTGTCTTATCTGGATGCATTTTATCCAAATGATCTTGCAGTCTTGAAGGCTTCATTGCTTCGTTCGAAAATGACATAGAAGACACAAAGGCGACGACGGGTTTGTGGGATTTTCAATAAATCCGAATTTAATATATTCCGCAGAGTATTGCCGTCTCTTCTTTTTTACTTCCGACATTGTTTTGTTTTAAGAAATACGTAAGTGTTGAAATCAAGTACTGCTTATCTATTATGCGCGAAACCGCAAATGAAAATAAAATAAATTTACGTCGTTTATATAGGATTGCATAAGCAGCACGCACCAACAGGAATAAGACAAACGTGTATAAACTCGTTTATCTCATTCGACGCCCAATCGTACTCGACAAGCAAGAACAAGTATTATAGAACCAGCCGATTGGTATAGGAATGTACAATTCGGATTATTTAACAAAAACTTGTTACAACATGATTGCCCGCGGTCTTTTATATCGAACCGAGTTTGAGCTATATCTTAATTAATATTAGTTGATGTTCACAAGATGTAGTCGAGAGTCGAGGGCTCAGTCGGTGTCTAAGAGTCTTCCTAGCTAGGTAGATGAAATTATAAATCGACCCCAAAGCCCTACACAATGCCCCTTTTTTTTCTGGGTCTCTTACCGCCCCCCTTTAGGCCTGCAGCGCCCACAAGGGGGCGTTATCGCCCACGTTGGGAAAGACTGGTTTAGATCAAGGTAAAAGTTGTTTATTGTTTCTAGGTTCGATTGTTCTGTAGGCGAATATACCTGAACAATAGACCAGGGATCCTTGTATCCTGGTAGTTTCAAAATCATTATGACGACGTTCTCTTAGATTCCTACAAATCCTTCCACACAGTTTGTTATGTGTTTATATATGACGAATCCTACTCCACGGCGGCCTGGTGTCTCTCCTATATGGTAAAACAGGTAATCTGGATGAGAGGTAATGTTTTCGCCCATTCTTCTTGCTTCACTCAAACCTATGATTTCTCATTTGATTTCTTTTAATGCACTAACTGGTTCAGATAAATTTTCTTCATTTTACATTGAGAGCTGCGATGTAAATTTTAGTATTTTTTTTGTTTATAAATATAATGTTTGTTTGTTTGTTGTCCTTTATTGTTGGAGGGTTTTGGTCTCTTTCTTCCAAATGTCTATTAACTGCTCCCAAATGACGATGTACATTATTTATTTAAGTTTTTTTTTTTACATTCTTCTTTGACATACTCTATTCATAATTTGACATTATATACTTACAATTCTAATTTGACCTCTTTAATATTGGTTGTCATAACAACAATGACATTTGGTTTAATTAGGTTATTATGTTTTATTTATGTAATACTATCATTTAAGTAAATTCTTTTATATTTTGTGAATGTGAGAATGTTGTAGGTCTTGTAGACTGTAGACAATTTTCTATTTTATTGAGTACCTGGTTGGTTGGTGGTTTTAGTAGTACTTGTTGACAGTCCTATACTGTTCTCGCATACCTATTAAAACTGTTGTTTGAAAATATTGTAAAACCCAATTATTTAAAAAAAAGTAGCCGTGGAGTTTCTTGCCGGCTCTTCTCCATAGGAATCAACAATTTGGAACCGTGCACCTAGCTTCTAACGTTTCATAAGTTCCCATGTAAGTTTATGTGAAATAAAAATATTTTAATTTGATTTGATTGATTTGAATTGAAAAAATATTTTTGTGTTGAGTAGCCCATTTATCGAGAAAGGCTATCTATAGGCTATATAACATCACGCTAAAATCAAAAGGAGCCGAGCATCAATGAAAAATGTTGCAAAAACAGGGAAAAATTATACCTTTTGAGAGTTTCCGCTGCGTGCGCTGCGTAAACGGTTAAAGTAACGCAACAATCATGTATGACGGAATTGTTCCTCTTAAAAAGTTCACAAAAACCGGGAGAACATATGTCTATCTTTAAAGGTTGACTCACTATAACTCTTTTAATTGTAATTAAATCTAAATGCTATACTATCTCTAAACTAATATTATAAAGCTGAAGAGGATGTTTGGTTGAACGTACAAATCACAGGAACTATGTTAAATGTTAGATAGCCCATTTATCGAGGAAGGCTATATGCTATATAATGTGGTCGCACGCTGCGACCAATAGGAGCGGAGCAGCAACGAAAAATGGACGAAAACTGGCAGGCAATTCGATGCGACGGGAAGGATCAGGGGAGCAAAAATTTGACGCGGATGAAGTCGCGGGCAGAAGCTAATGTGTACATAAACTATAACTATTAAACTATTTGTTTTCTTTGCTTCCCTACTTGATGCTCGCGACTTAGTTTGCGTGTATTTTGTATTTCATAATTTTTTTTAATCATCCAAGGACCTACGGACGGACATAGGCCAATATATTAATATATTATATTGATATAGTGGCCTATGTCCGACATTTATCTAATATCGTAACGATTGGTTCAGTGGTTTAGGCGTTGAAATATAGATAAAAAAATATTGATAAGAGGCTTTTAATGAATAACCGTGGCTTATAACTTAAAAAAGCTTGCATTCATTTAGCAAAACCGCACAGGAAATCTCGTTGAAGAGATAACGTGACCCTGGCATATGGGAAACTGAAGGAACACGGGTGGGTTTTAGTCAGTAAAAGTCTGACACGCCCTTCCGCTCTACCCAGAGCGGGAACGTCATTTGATGATTTCCCACCCATAAAAAAGGCGGTTGAATATCCCCAAATCAACTCCAACTGTTTACACGGGCCATATTAATGTTTTCTCCATGAATCTAATAGCAATTTCATTTTTATCGTCCTAATTGTGAGCAGGTAAAAATATGTAAAGAATGCATAATAAATAATGTATGACTTGATGACATTCAGATGATATATTTTTGTCGTTCGCTTTGTGCCCTCTGCAGTGATCTTTGATACGTGAAACGTATGATACAGGCTGTGAATAGTCTCACATTTTTTTATTATTGGTTTGTTTTAAACCGACTTCTAGAAGGAGGAGGTTCTATTAGGTATTTTTCTTTTTGTGGTAGTTGTGCACCAATTTTGAGAATTTTCTTACGTTTGGTACAGGAATCTCGCGTGGTGGTTTCAAACGGATTGTTTTGGGTGGTATTGGAGTTAGTTTCAATAATACGTGTTTATTCCACTTTTTCTATGTTAAGGTTGTAAAGTTCTTCTTCTGTCACGACACTTTTTTGGATGGTTTAGCTTACCAAAAAGCATTACGAACTTTATTTCAATAGTGATAAACCGTATTTTTTTGCATACCCAAACTTTCACAGACTATTGTTACGCTACGAAGCGCTACGTGATTTCGTAGCCGTCGTAGCACTCGCGTAGTACCTACATAGTTGTAGGAAGCAAAATCCTCGAGATTGAATATTATATTGCACCTGAATTTTCACTATTGGATCCATTACCTTTTCGATCGAAACTTAATATTTAAAAGTAGTAGATCTCTACTACTTTTAAATATTAAGTACTTGAATTCAGCTCTAAAATATAATGTTACACTGCGCTACGATGTTTCGTAGTCGGCGTAGCACTCGCGTAGCAATTGTAGAAGCGATATCAAATATTTTTAGAACCATCCTGTATCCTTTACGAAGAATTGCTGACAAAAGGCGCGGTGGCAGCCGGATCTGTCGCCTCGGGCGTCGCCTAATATGCTAATATTTGCCGAATAACAGCCACATGTAGGACGTAAACTTTTTTGAGAAAATAATGTAACTATTCACGTTCTATTCTGGAGTGGGGATCATGGCAGTTTTAATGTGGTTAAGGTAATGGTGTGGTTTTAATAGATGAAAGTCAGCCTTCCCTAAGATTGAAAGTAGGTGTACCTTTCGGGGAAGTTAATCAACATTTTTGTTTGTATTTCAGATTGACACACTACCTACATACATTTTGCCGTATTTAGCTATTTCATATAGGTATCAAATAAAGACTGTTGTGATTTTTTTTGCTATTCTGTGATGCCTACAGACAATTTAAGTTTGTTAGGCAATTTGATTAACAGTTAATGTCCCTGACTTTACTTAAGTATAATACGTATGACCACCAAAAGAAAATTGATAACGGCTAACTTCTGTAGGTAATTTATGTATTAAACATAAAGCTGGTTCATTTAATTACTTTTTGTTTTTTTTTTAATATTCGGAATTAAAGTCTTATAACGTTCAGTGGCTGTACACATATTATTTTGATTTTTATACTTTAACATTCATAAATAAAGGAGAAATGTTTTTACTTAAAATTTTCGGAAAGGCCAGAAAAATTACGGTTGTAAATTCAATCAAGCAACTCTTTAATGTTTTTTTTTTCCGTTTCCAAACTTAAATAAGCTGTAATGCAACCTCGTTTTAACATAAGTACTTGGTCGTCTTCTTTTTAAAACCGAAACACAATATTTTACATCCTACATCCACCCTCGGAAATCCGAATAACAATGCCTCCATATTTTATATTACCTGCATGTGCTTCGCCAAATAAAAAATAATCCTACCAATTTGCAATGCTACTTTATGTTTTCAATCGCTTTAGGCGATACCATCATTTTATTTGATCGGTTTATATCGTTTCTTGTAAGTTATTTCTGCATTTCTATTATTTATTTCTGCTTGAGTATAGTTTTTAATGCTTTTTTTTGTATTGGCGTGTGCTAGCTGGCGCATTTAAATAATGTAATTTAATGTTTTGTGTTTCGTAATGTAAATTATATAATCAAGCTCTTTTGTGTAGACAGCTGTGCTACTAGGGAGTTTGTTCCGCAACTTCTTTTTCCCCGCTAGGTAATGGTGAAGGTCGGGCGTTATTAAGGACTGTCTAATAAAATTTTGACCTTCAATAAGTGCTGATTCTCAGCTTAGTCTGAATAAATTCTTTTGATTTTGAGTGAATCTTTAGATTAGGTAAGAAAAGTCTAGTACAGTAAGTTAGTAGCATTGAAAAGTTCTTTAATTCTATTTTTTATTTGATGGTAAATGATAAATCAATTTCACTACTAGCCTAATTTAAGGCTCATGCAGACTAGCGTGACGCGACGACCACGTGCGATTCGGTGATTTATCGCAACGCAACACCTTTCACACTAGCGCGATGAGCAGCGCGACGGTATGTGGTACATTTTGTATGACGTCGCGGCCGCAAATTTGCCGCGACGCCGACAGAAAATGTACCTTATGTTGTCGCGCTGCTCGACGCGGAGCGACCGTGTCACGGCGCGACAGGTCGCCCCTGTGTGAAGTGTCGCGCGCGTTTTCACAGAAATTGTTCTACAGATATAAATCGCCGAATCGCGCGCGACTGTGGCGTCGCGCTTGTCTGAACGAGCCTTTAGGCTGACGGATTGATTTCATTGCCTGTGGTATATTTACCATTACTGAAGCTACAATAAGTGTTTACACAATGCACGTACTTTGTTGGCTCTAGTACTACTGCTACTGATAGCCCGCATCATCCCACTGCTGGGCTAAGGCCTGTCCCCACTTTCAGCTCTTTTGATCAAGGCCTAAAATGAACCAGTGGTCCTATATTTTCTCCAGGTCGTCTACCCATCTATTACAAGGTCTGCCACGATGCCGTTTTCTGGCTGTGCCAGGGCTTCATGTAGTGATTATCTTGGCCCAGACGTGTCCAGCCCAGTCCCACATCAGCTTAGCGGCTTCTTGAGCTACGTCAGTTATCTGTGTTTTGGAGCGCAGCGTAGTGTTGCGCATATGGTCTGTCAATTTGACGCCTAGAATATTGACACCATTTTATCACTTGCATAGTGTAAATGGAGGTTCTCTGCTGTATTCACCTAGTTGCTGCTAGCGACACAGATGAGCTTGGGTCCTATTTTAGACAGCAAATCTTTTTTTTTGCCTTTTAGGCACTTCTCAGTACCAGCCTGGATTTGTCTCGCCCTCTACTAAAAACAGTACACTACCAACTTAACGACCTCACTAGGAACCGATAAAGTTGTCACACTTTAAAATACCGTATTCATGAAATATCTGAAACTGAAATACTTTCAGTACCTACTCAATTCCAGTGACGTCATCTCCTATAAAAATAAACAAAAAGACTCGATACTTTATGGCCCACACGGGACGATCATAAACTCCAATAGAACAGAAAGGTATTCAGTCGTAATGCGCGGGAAATTTTTAAATTTTACGACTTCAAATACTTTAATCGAGTTTTTATTGTCGTTTTAGTACTGAACCCGTTAAACAGCTTTTAAATATTGAATATGAGATTAATTGTCTGTAAACGTTTATATGGGAGACGATTTAAAAGGTGAATAAATTTTTTGAAGTAGGTATAAAAACTAAGAAAGAATATATCTTTCTTAGTTTTTATCAATCGTTCAATCCAAATCCACATCTTGATGTGTACAACCAACCCCGGTCAACTAATTCTACCTATGTACCTCATTTTAGTAGATTTAGCTATACCTTTTTATATACCACCGGGTAAAAGTTGGTCCCAGCGCTAAAGCATTCTAATAATAGAACATTCATCATCATCATCATCAGCATATAGCATTCCACTACTGGACATAGGCCTCTCCAATTGCAAGCCATTCAGCTCTGGATAGAGAGGCGCCACGGCGTCCTCACCTTCCGCCTGACGCAGGTTCTCACCGGGCATGGGTGCTTCGGTGGGTTCCTGTTCAGGATAAAGCGGGAGGATACGCCCGGGTGTTTCCATTGTGAGGATCGTCTAGAGGACACGGTGGAGCATACGGTGGAAGTGTGCCCCGCCTGGGCGGAGCACCGCCGTGTCCTCGTGGAGGCGATCGGCGGCGGCGACCTCTCGCGTCCGGCCCTGGTGCGAGCCATATACGGAGCGAGAGGGCATGGGAAGCCGTCACCTCCTTCTGCGAAGCAGTAATGCTCGCGAAGGAGGAGGCGGGGCGCGTGAGGGAGTGGCAGTCACTGCGCCCTCACGTCCCTAGCCGCCGCAGGAGGACCCGGGAGTCGATAGCTGACTCCCGGCCACCGTAGGCGCGAGCTTGCGGGTGGCGAGCAATGGGTAGCTCGCCGCCCGGTAAGGACCAGCCTCGGGTCGACGGCGCGTAGTGTTCCACGCGCGCCTCAAAGACATGTCAGCAGCAGTGAAGGGGTCTACTAGGACCGATGCCTGCCGGGGTCGCGAGATTGTTCAAGCGAGATACCGTGACCCCGGCATAATGGGTAACTGAAGGAACACGGGTGGGTTTTAGTCAGTAAAAGTCTGACACGCCCTCCCGCTCCACCCAGAGCGGGAGAAGTCATTTGATGATTTCTCATCCAGAAAAAAAAAAGCCATTCAGCTCGATTTTTGGCAACGCTCATCCAGCTGCTACCAGCCACCCTACGAAAATCGTCGCTCCACCTAGTCTGAGGGGGTCCTACCTTACGTTTGCCGATTCGTGGTTATCCACTCAAGAACACGTCTACCCCAACGGCTCCCAATTGAACATTAGGTAGGTCCAACTCCTAGTCACTGCGAAGTAAGTAAGAAGTGTAATCTCTTCACCACCCTTGGTTGACTGGTAGAGAATGCCTAAGGCATTAAGTCCGCCTTTGTACCTTTTTGTGTGCGAGAAATTTAAATAAATAAGAAAGTTAGCAAGAAGATCTTAATGCTTTTACCACAATTGAGGCAGACAAGCCAAAGTATGCTGTTAAATCCAAATTATCTTCAGTTTTTTTTTTTTTGCAATTTGCAGGTTAGTGTCAGGCTATATGTTGATTCAAAGAAGGCCTCTGCAGACTCAATTTCTGAAAGTGCAGGATTACTCATCCTACATCCAGAGCGAGTGCGGAGCTTCTGATCAGACCATGCCCCACTTGCTGGAGTGTCCTAATTGCCCGTTCACCTGCACCTCCGATGATCTAAATAATTTCACTGTTGCCGCTATTAACGTGACCTTCATAGCTCAAACTATATAAAATAAAATAATTGTAAAAGAAAACGAGCTTTTGATAGCTTAGCTTATCCAAAAAAAAATACTCGATGGGTTTATCTTGTTTAGTTAAGAAGTTCTTACGGCCATCTTCCAGCTCCATCATCAGCCTCATAGTACCATATTATTGTATTGTCACCGAAAACATATGTAGTAGGTACACCAAATTTGAGCCCCATCAGACATCGGGAAATGATTCTAATTTATCTTCCAAGATTTATGCCGGGCACACATACATAAGTACAAACATTGCAAGTTAAATAAAAGCTTGTAAAAAGGTACGGGTACCATGGACACGCAAAGAACAATTCAAACTGAATGAATGTTTCATGAAAACGTCATGCAATGGGTATTGAAGAAAATTTGAATTTTGCGAGCTACCTTACTATATCCCGGTATGACTTATGTCTTCAACAAACGACTAAAGATGACAAGCTTCAGAGGTTCCAACAATAGGTATAGATCGTCTGTAACCCTAGCCTTAGCAATAACGTAAATTGAAATTCTCAGCTCCAAGGCGGAGGTGCAATATTTCAATGTCCAAACTAACGTTCGTGTCAGACTTAAACCTCGTTTAAATGAAAACTAATTTTAATATTAATGCTACGTCTTATTGTGCTGAAGCTTTGAAAAGATGCTATTTTTAACTGTTAAGGAAAGTTAGATTAATATTACGTTATTAAAATGCATTGTGGTCGAGTCTGGGGCGGTTTTGCATGAGTCTGATGCAATCTAGCTGCTAGAAGCGCCTTTAAGAAATGTTTTGTATATTATGTATCTTATCGATTTGTAAGGGTTCAGTTACTTTAAAATCATAATTTGCCTACATTGTTCCCACTGCTAGGACAAGGCCTACTCTTAGTAAGAGAGAGTGGGCCGGGGTCCACCATGCGGTCTACCATGCGGGCTCAGAGCGAGTTGGTAAATGTCACAACTCTTCGAATTTTTGAGAGCAGTGGTGTTGAAATAAATTACACAAAGTAAAGCGCCTGTCTGGGTTCGAACCCACGACTTGCAACTCGTAAGTCGGGGCCGATACCACTGGGCCACTACTTACTTTGAAGTAAAAAAAAAATATTATGTTGCACCTAGATGTTTTGTCTCTGCATTACCCTAAAGTAAAAAAAAAAACTATGTTACAGCAGCGTACGGTTATTTTTACTTGTGCATGAAAAGTTGAATAAATAAATAACATTCTTGTAGATAGCATGTATTCATAATGGATTTGTGGTAGACCAATAATCTATTGGACTACCACCATAAGTTTTAGACCTTCCCGCTCAATAATGTCATAATGAGATCTTTCCGCTCATTAATCTTGGGCCAAGCATGTGGATCATTTCCATAATTGTTCCACCAGGACCAGGCCCGTGTCAACGGCGCGTAGTGCTCCACGCGCGCCTCAAAGATATGTCAGCAAACGTAAGGAGCTGACCCCTTAAGTTCGCTAGGACCGATTCCTGCCCGGGACCCGAGATTCGTTCGAAAGAGGTACCGTGGCCCTGGGATGTGGGCAACTGAAGGAACACGGGTGGGTTTTAGTCAGTAAATCTGACACGCCCTTCCCCTCCACCCAGAGCGGGAGACGTCATTTGATGATTTCCAATCCACAAAAAAAAGCATGTAGATCATACGATGCGATGTCAGCACCAAGTGACCGGACTTACACCGCGCGCACGCAACGGGTGACGATGTCATACCTTGGGCTGCGGGAGACTGCGTGCACGCACTTCCACCGGCCCGTCAGCCGTGCTGCGGAGCCGGAGTTACTGCCTTCATTCGACCACCTTTTCTTTTTCTTTTTTATCACCGAATCAGCGTCAGCGCACACCAAGAGCAGAGCAGAGCAGAACATTTTCTAAGACTGATGAAAAATTTTTCTTATGACAATTCCATATATTGCAAAATTGAAAACACGTCCAAACTTGATGCTCGACAATGCTCGAACTTGCAGGATGCGTACTCGAGCGTGCTCGAGCACGCGCGAGCACCCGCCGCGCGCGACTGGCCGCGCTCTGTGTTGCCGCTGCGAGAAAATTGTCTGGACGGGCGTGTGTTTACTACCTACGACGCGGCCGGCGTCCGATGGAAATCATGGACGAAGAAAAGGTGCAGCGTTTTGAATGTTTGTACAATATATCGAATCCATCATACAGCGATCGGATGTTAAAAGCCAATGCTTGTAAAAGAATATCTCAAGAAATGGGAAAACCTATTTTACCAAATTCTAACACAATGTAATATTCGCCTAAGGTACATTTTTCTGTTTTGTGGGTGTGAAATCATCAAATGACGTCCTCGGGCGGAGCGGAAGGGCGTGTCAGACTTTTAATGACTAAAACCCACCTATGTTCCTTCCTGCACTGCACGCCCCCCGGGCAACCCAAAGCATTATCAACGGAGCTTGCTCACGGAGGCGCGAGCATGCCGCCTGCATGCTGGAGCAGTCAAAATTTTGCTCGAGCATGCGCGAGCATTTTGCAGTTCAGTGTGCGCTGACCCTCATTCGCGCGCGCCGCGCTTAATACACTTTTATTCTGCTTAAATTGTCCATGTAACTTATTTAAAATAACATTGTCTACTCGCTTGTAGCAATATTCTTCTTTTCATCTAGTATCGCATCATTCTTTCATCCTTTCGCTACGCTTTATTCTTTACGTTTAGCTAATATACCTACAAGATTATTTTTAGTATATGCGAAACCTGAATATAGTTTGTTCAGAAACAGTAACTGAATCGATTCCAATAATTTTTACACCATGTTATATTTTGTACCAAAAATATTTAATTACGCTTCCAAGTCGCGGGCCTTAGTGTTTTGTTTCGATTTTAAATTTATCATGTCTTTCTCGTATTCAAACGTCCATAACACGGAGATGGTACGTACACTAGCTGTTTGTGGTGATCTGCATATCGCTCACCTAGCAGTATAATGACACATCTACTTTTTTCTTATTTTACAGAAATGAGGGTCAAAGATTTTACAAATGTTTGAAACGAAGTTATGAGTTCATTTTACATTTGATAATGGATTTTATGGTTTTACTAACTAGTATAGGCCTCAATAGATACTTAGGGATAAAAAAATCCACTTCAGGTTTCCAGAAGTTACTTCATAACAATCAAAGAAGAAGAAGAGCCATGCAATTGTGCCGTTATACTTTTAACAACTTCCAAAAATGTCATATATGCCCCCAAAGCCATAATTATACAGGATTTGAAAACCATGAAATAAAGACAATTGGGTAATAGAAAACAAAAGTTTTTATTTGAAACCAACATACATTAAAAAGTTTAACTAAAATATTATAATAACCTATATTTGGCGCTATGGGGGGGGGTCTGTATTTATGCTTTTGCGGTTGCACAACGACACGCTTTGCTTGGCTTTGCTTGGTAGTATAGATGCAGGCCTACTCGGCCGCCTCCCTGAGAGGCGGTAGAGTGGCGGGGTCTTGAGGGAGAGCGCTGAAGTCGTGTAGATCCTCAAGGCAAGTCTGGCGGATATACCTTCACGAGGTTGCCACCCTGTTCTTGGTCTAATTCCTTATGAAATAGACGTAACTGAAACCGCCAGGCGACTTCACCTCACTTTTCTCCCCTCCCACTCCCGCACAACCCCTCATTCCCGTCCCAAACAGCCTTCCTGCCCCAAATACCACAACCCCTCCTCACACTATCCCACCCAAATCCCCACTCTCCACCCAACTCCCACCTGCCCAACTTCCACTCCGGAACGTGACCACCCTGTGACTGGGTGGTGGCGGGCTCGACTGTCACTAAAAGCAGCGGATGGCGAGTTAGGAGGAACCAGTCACCTGCGCTAGGACCTGCGCAGTTGAGCGCCGTGAGCGGGGATGAAGGAGTCCTGGGGGGCTGAGCCGAACGGCGCTGGTTGTTATGTGTCCGTAAGGCAACACGCCCCCTTTGGTCTGGATTTCAAGCGAAACGGTGGCCCTACCCCCTAGCCAGGGGTAGGGAAATGGCCATAGTGTCCCGTCAGAGGGCCACAGGCGAGGTGCGTGAGGTCCGCGGAGGTTGTCCTCGGATGACCGAAGCGGTAGGTAAAGGTCATGCTGACGGTGTAAGAGAGGGTTGTTCAGCTCGTTGGGGGCCAACCCGATCGAGCACCCGATGTCGCACTGTAAACCAGCCTTGCGCCCCTATATCTCTCTGGTAATCCTAACGTTCGAGCTTTTTCATAGCAAGACGTTCCCAGGTGCGGGCTCCATGGAGGGTGGGAGCCAGAGAGACGAATCCTTTCACAACTTTTAACATGGAGAACTTAACCCCAGTTAAAACCAACAAACTCGGAGTGGAGGCGAAAGCCGATGAAACTCTCAAGAGTGGTGCTTGCACTGCTCTTGCCCCTGGACACCCTGCAGCTAACGCCGCGGGTACCAGCGCGGGCGCCGGTCTGGCTGTGGCGAAAGCCACAGGTAAGACCAAACAAAAAAAGTCCCAAAATAAACAAAGGGCGTCGGCGCTGATTGGGACCAGTACCAGCCCTTCCAAAACTCAGGGGAGGACCACGGCGAAGTCTAACACCGCTGCCGGTCCAACCCTTCCTAAACTAACACCGGTGCCGGTTATTACTGGCACAGGGAAACACCATCCCACCTCTGCGGCTCCTCTAGCCTCCTCCCATAAGGAGGTCGCCGCCGATCAAACGGTGACCGACAGCCACGAGGACGCGATCTCTCGCGCCTGGAAGGTTGTTCAGAAGCGGGGCAAGGGCAAGGGTAAAAGCACTCAACAAGCCCGTTGCCCTTGCACAAACGCCTCATGCGCTCCAGCTGCCACAGCACAGCGTATGACGCGGAAGGAGCGCCGTCAGGCTCGCAGAAGGCCAGGTAGGGGGGCTCCAAACAACCAGGCCACTGCCGCTAGTTCGGGCAAACCAACTAGCGGCCAGCTAAACTTCGCCGCTGGGAAGCGGTCGCAGGCGGAGGCCGGCTTAAGCCGTCCGACGACCAGTCGACCGTCATCCAGTGCGCCGGCAAAGACTCAGCAACCCGGTGGGAAGGGTCAGGCCGCGGCCAAGCGAGCTCTCAACGAGACTATCACACCTCGTGGAGAGCATAAGCGGCCGCGTCTTGATCAATCCAAACGGGTTGCTCAAAGAAGCTACGTCCAAGCTGCTAGTGCTACCCTCGATGTAGCGGTCACCTGTGACCGCACTGGGTTCATCAGCAAGGACGTATCAGACCAGGTACTCGCTGCTATTCAGAAGCAGATACTAGTCGAGGCCTGCTCTCCGAAACAAGACACCACGGCGCCGACTTTTAACGCAAAGCCGCTGTATGCCGGTGGTGTCCTCAAACTGTGGTGCGAGAATGACCACACCTTAGCCTGGCTAAGGAAAACAGTCTCCGATATGACTCTCCCTACTAACTTAACGTTAGTAGTCAAGAGTCAGTCGGAGATCCTAAGACGGGCACGATGTGGCATCGTGATCCCCGACGAGCAGGGGGTCCTCGGAGAGCCGACCAATATTGGCCGTGCTCTCAGTTACCAGAACCCCTGGGTCGACGTCAAGCGCTGGTTGCTGCTGCACGCCGACAAGCAGGCCTCGGCATGGTTCGTGGTGGTCGGTGTCCCGGTGGACCAAATCCCGACCCTGATGGGTGCGGGTCGCCGTCTATCTTTGGGGGCAGGGAAGGTGTACCTGCAGTTCCAGGGTAGGAACGGCAGGTTCACCGATGTCCCCCAAGGATGGGACTCCGCCACGGGAACCATTTCGGAGGCTCTGTTGCAGCAGCCACAGACACCAGCGGGGGAATCGACTCCCCCACCAAACAACCCGGTAGCAACCGCGGCCGAACCTGCTGTAGCAGAATCGGCCGCCCCAAGTGCCGCCACCTTGGGAGCTGTCCCTTCTTCGGGCGAGGAGTCGGACGACATTACCTTGTCTCCGGCTTCGTGCCGGGAGGGGGATGACTTCGAAGAGGGCGGTCTGCTTGCCGGGCTCAATCTGGAGGAAGACGATGAGGAATCGACCAGCAATGGCGTCCTCCTCGTCGATATGTAAAATCCTCCAAGCAAACCTCCACCACAGTCAGACCGCAACGGCTCAGCTCCGGAAGTGGTTGGAGGTGCAACAAACGGCCATCGCCCTGATCCAGGAGCCGTGGATTAGAGCGGGCCGCATACAAGGACTCTCCAATCTTGGCGGTAAGCTCCTGGTTACTACTGATCACGATCAACCAAGATCGTGTATCTATGTAACAGGAAACCTTAAAACACAGCTTCTAACTGAATTCTGTTGCAGAGACATCTCTGCAGTGAAGCTGATTATACAGCGTGACGGCGCCATGGAGATGGCAATCGTCTTCGCTTCGGCCTACATGCCCGAAGCGGAGGCGCCACCCCCGC
Organism: Aporophyla lueneburgensis; assembly: GCA_932294355.1. NCBI lineage: Eukaryota > Metazoa > Arthropoda > Insecta > Lepidoptera > Noctuidae > Aporophyla > Aporophyla lueneburgensis. Next base: position 20,681,177 of record OW028758.1, on the reverse strand, counting down.
ATGACTTCGCCCGCCTCGTGAGCTATTGCGAGAGTTCCGGGCTTGAGGTCATCATCGGTGCCGACGCCAATGCTCACCACCAGCTGTGGGGTATGGAAACGCAAAACGAAAGAGGTAAGGCCTTGGTTGACTACTTATTCTCGACTAACCTATCCCTACTAAACACTGGCTCCGAACCGACATTCGTAACCAGACGAAGCCGCACAATCATAGATCTCACTCTGGCAACAGAGGCCGCGGCGGAAATTACCACTGGGTGGCAGGTCTCCAGGGAGGCTTCCTGCTCCGACCACAGATGGATCCGCTTTGACATCCAGGCCTCTGTCCCGCCAGTAGCTCCGCGCCGCAAACCGCGCAACACAGATCGTGGTACCTACACACGCAGCCTAGTTTCCAAACTTGCGACACCAAGCGATCCGACGTCATTTGCGGACACTACACAGATTGAGGTACAAGTAGAACACCTCACTAAATCAATGATAGACAGCTACCAAACTGCGTGCCCAGAGACGACTCCTCGTAGTACACCGGGCAAACAGCCATGGTGGGGTGCGGATCTGGAGCGAAAGCGCGAGAAGGTAAGGAAAGCTTTGAATAGAGCAATGAATACATGTGCGGATGAGGACTGGGATGAGTACTACGCAGCCAAATCCTGCTACAAAAAATGCATCAGGTTCAGGAGCACCTCGGGATGGCGCAAATACACTGGTAGCATTGAGTCCTGCCAGGAAGCAAACAGGGTAAGGAAAGTACTGGCGCAACAAACCACACCAGGGCCAACTACCCTTCGCAAGCCAGACAACACTCTCACATCCTCGCTAGAAGAAACGAGACGCGTCCTTATCGAAACACACTTCCCGGGATGTATTTTCTCGCAAGCAATCGACTGGCAAGATGCGACTCAAACACCATCAGACAATGATTGGTTTTATGCTAGCAAGGTGATCACGCTGGAGAAACTTCAATGGGCCATCCGGAGTTTCCATCCATTTAAGGTCGCTGGCCCGGATGGGGTGTTCCCCGCCCTACTACAGTGGGGTGGAACCCTCATCGCAGAAAGACTGGTGCCTTTAATGAGAGCGTGCCTGGCCTTTAGATACGTTCCCAAAGGATGGAGGGAAGTGAAAGTAATATTCATCCCTAAACCAGGTAAGGGCGACTACACAAACGCCAAATCCCATAGACCAATCAGCCTGACCTCTTTTCTTCTAAAGACCCTGGAAAGACTGTGCGACAGGGAGCTGAGGGACGGCGCTCTGAAAACCCTACCGTTGCACGGTAACCAGCATGCATACAGCTCGGGTAAGTCCACCGAATCGGCGCTTCATCTGGTAGTTAGCCAGATAGAGGAAGCGATACATCAGAAAGGGACCTGCCTGGGCACTTTCATAGACATTGAAGGAGCCTTCGACAAAACAAACTTCTCCAGCATCAGCAGCGCCCTCTCCAGACATGGAGTTGAACAGGTACTCATAGACTGGATCACAAACATGTTAAGCAAGCGCGTGGTTCGCCTAGAGGATGAGCAGCAGCTGGCCATGATTGCCAGAGGCTGCCCCCAAGGAGGGGTGCTGTCACCCCTTCTATGGAATTTGGTGATTAACGAATTAATTGCCAGACTCAATGCCAATCATTACTACACAATAGGTTATGCGGACGACCTCGCCATCCTTGTCTCAGGGAAGGTGACGAGCACGATTTTTAACCTCACCCAGCAAGCACTACGTATCGTAGAGAGATGGTGCAGTGAATATGACCTCTCAGTGAACCCCACTAAAACGGAGCTAGTCATGTTCACCCATAAACGAGCTTTAGGCCCCTTCCGCCTACCGAAATTGTTCAATACAGAACTTCAGCTGGCCAACGAAGTCAAGTACCTCGGGGTCATTCTTGACAGTAAGTTAAACTGGAGTAGCCATTTAGACAGTAAACTAAACAGGGCCTGCATCACATTCTGGCAATGCAGGAAAATGATAGGTAAGAAGTGGGGCCTATCCCCCAAAATCATACTTTGGCTGTACACCGCAGTGATCCGACCCATGATCACCTACGGGGCTGTGGTCTGGTGGCCCCGCACCAAGCTTATTACAGCCTGCAACAAACTGCAACGCATGCAAAGACTAGCCTGCATGGCGGTCACGGGCTGCATGAGGACTACTCCGACTGCAGCCATGGAAGCCATGCTGGGACTACCACCGCTCCACCTGTTCATACAGCAGGAAGCCACGATGGCGGCGGCGCGTCTGAACGCAACCAACCTCTGGAGGAAGAGAGACACACAACACACCGCGCTGCTTAAGGAACTCAACAATGAGTTCCCCATTACTAAAGCTATAATGGACCGGGTGCCTAAACAATTCATTTTTGATAAAAAATACAGAATCCAGCTGCACGAAGATCGCCGATGTGAGGGTTTGCGCCCCACTGAGCTGCGCATCTTCACGGACGGATCAAAAACAGACAGTGGCACAGGTGCTGGAGTCTTCTCGCAGGACTTCAACATACATATAGCCACACCATTAGGAGTTCACAACACAGTGTTCCAGGCGGAATGCATTGGGATCACTCTTGCCGCCTCAGCCATTATGGCCAGGGCAGTTAAAGACCACTCGATCCGCATACTCTCAGACAGTATGGCTGTTCTGCAAGCGCTGGACAGTCACTCGATTGATTCTGGGTTAATATACGAGTGCCACCAGCGCCTCAACCAGGTGGGTAGCCTCAATAATATAACCATTCAGTGGATAAAAGGACACAGCGGTTCGCTTGGTAACGATGCCGCCGATGAACTGGCCAGAAGGGGGTCGAGCATGACACCGGTGGGACCAGAACCCATCGCGCCACTCCCCTTTGGGTTTCTACGCTCTCTGGTAAGAAAACGTACCAGGGATCTACACTTTAAGCAATGGGTGGACCAAAGTGATTGCAGGCAGGCCAAGGAGGCTTTGCCTACCATCGATGCCCGACTCACAAAACAGGTCCTTCGGCTAGACAAACGACAGCTGCGTATGGTTACAGCAGCAATAACTGGCCATGGGTCGTTTAATAAACATCTATTTGTCATAGGAGCTACAGACAGTCCGCTGTGCAGGGCCTGCATTGAGGACGACGAGACAGCAGCGCACGTGCTTCTAAACTGCCCGGCGATCGCCACATACAGGGCCAAGTACTTCGGTAACCCAGGTACCCTACGTGAGATAGTCAGCAACATCAAGGCGTTGCTGGCCTTTCTCGAGGAGCTGGGGTGGATCGAATAACCGATTTCCCACCCGTACGCAAAATACGCGCTCAGACGTGGAGTTGCGGAAACCAGCCCGTTCTACCTATTACCTATTACCTATATTTGGCTCGTGAATCGTTGAGAAATAGTCATCATCAAACTATAACAAATAAAATAAAGTACAATCACGTATCTTCTTTTAATTGTAAAGGTAGGTAATCATCATATACATTTTTTAAATTATGGTGAGATAATTATATGAGTTACTCTCCATTCTAAAAACAAAAGCACTTTTATAAAAGCTTGGCAGTTTAAGTTTAGATAAAGGTACGATAATGAAATCCAGAGTCAAATCAAGTTTTACTTTTTAACTCCGAAATTTTAATGAACTTTACTTTACCTTTAAATATCTTTATTAATTGACTAAGCAGTAAACAAAACTATAAGCATATTAGGCAATATTAGGAACTTGCACAGTAGGTTTATGATTTTGACCTTTACTATTCGATACGGACCTTTTTCTCTGTGAAGTTAACAGTAGTGCTATTCTGTAAACATCTCACCGTGATAACTTAGGTGAAGTGAGCTGCCAATAGTGTCAATCCTTAGCAACTGCCAGCTCACTCCACGCTCACTTCACCTAAGATAACACGGTGAGATGGTTACAGAATAGTACTACAGCTGGATGAATTTGTGCATGAAAAACTCACGCTTGTAACGCTTGTGATGCATAACTTCGCCTTTTTGAACTCTGTTTAAATACCTACGTAAAGCTTTTGGACGCGAGTATTCCATGCGCAAATCTAACCCACACCTAACTACAGAGAGACAAAGATCCTTGGCGAATAGTTACGTAGGTATACTTAGTTACGAAGATTTAAACCAGGTATCTTCTTTCATTACCTACGTAATAAGAATGAATATAATAAGAGTATGACTATAATTAATAAGAAAAGGTAGGTATTTCTTATACTTCTTTAAAGATTGTTATAAAATCCTTCATAATAGCTGGGCACTATGTTAGAACGAAGTAATTGTAACAAATCGTTTTTCTTTGAATCAGAAATATTCATTTTTGAATCATAAGCTGCTTTTAAATTAATTTGTGATGGTTGCTTTCTTTTTCGTCGTACCAATTTCAGCTTAGCCTGGACCCATTCTCCTTCAAAAGATGTTTTAAATTTATAGAAGTCACTATTTTTAGTAAATTTAATCATTGTTAACTCAGTGAGTTTTATTATATCCCCATTTGTGTCTTTCTGGTAATTAATGGCTTGCTCTTCAGTCAGTGCTTTCAAGTCATAAAAGTTACTGAAATGCATCTCATGAACAATGAAAGGGTTTCCTCTTTTTTTAGCATCTCGTATCAAATTAACATATTGATCTGGTACGTAGATGGGTCCAGACTTTTTAGCCCTTTTTATTGATTTTTCAATCAGGGAATGGGCATTATCACCTTCATTTTGACTATGGCCGCTGATTAAAAACTTATGGCACACAGAATTTATAGCTAAATTTTCGACAGCATAATAATACATGCTGAACACATATCTAAAAATAAAAACATATTCATTAGAAATTATAATAAAGTTAATAATTATATCAAAATATTCACCGTCAAAAATTTGATACATACCGATTTTTTTGTTGGCCACAACAATTATCACTGTAGAAAATAACATCAGAATTTGGATGCTCTTCAGCAACTTTTTCTAGAAACTTGTAGACGCAAGTTCCTATTTCTGTAGAACCTTTAGAACCCAAACCCTCATGCCAAAAGTAACAAGTAGTTGAATCCGTTTTAATATTTGTTATCTGAAATAAAGATAATATTATATAATAGTAGGTAATATTAAACATTCAAGAGTTAAATATGTTACTAATAAGTCGTCTTACAGTAAAATTGTAGCAATTCAATTTGGATTTGTAGTAAAACGCTGATGAGTTGCCGATTGGCACAGGTAACTGTGCTTGTAAGTCATATATGGCCACTATGACTTTGTGGTTCTCGAGAAAGTGCAATATCTGCTGCTTTTTCTGTACGACTTAACACCTTTTCTCTTTGGTGGTTCATACACTGGTGTTCTAGTTCTGTTTTCTTATCACCTTCTGCATTTTTGTAAGATTCACAAAAATTGCATTGGTCTTTTTTAGGTATAAAAAACGATATATTGAATTCCCTGTTAAAAATCTGACTGTAAATGAACAATGTAGCTGCTTCTTTACCGGCACTTCTGCGTTGGCATTCATAGTCGCGATGTAAGGCAGCCAAGGTAAGTCCACCATCAATAAACTCGCGACTGGTATTAGCACGTAAATAATGGCTTTCAACTCGTGGGACTGAATTGATATGCTGATGAACTGATTCTAGTACTTCTGGATCCGATTTCGGTTGTTTACCGTGTTTACCCCTTTGATCGGTCGGCGCGATTCCACAATCAGAAGATTTTGCTTCAATAACTGTACGGAGCGTCCGTTGTGCTATCCCAAGGGTATTTAGTAAAAATGTCTTACATATTCTTCGGGTCTGACCTTTTTTCACAAAAGAAAACCAGCTATTGGGCGTTCTTGGTTGTGCTACATTTTTTACACGACGGCATACTATGTTTTGAATGTTAATACAAGAGCTAAGAAAGTCTCTTTGACGTTGCAAAGATCCTAAGGACCAATAGGTATTAAATATTTGTTGACGTTCATCTCTTGTAAATTTATCGCAACATAAAAACTTACAATTATGGCACGGAGGTCTCATTTTTTTGGCTTCTATTTTGTTGCCTTTCTTAGATACATAATCTTTTCCTGAATTTTTTAACGTTTTCCTGACATTTTCTTTCCACTTATTTTGGTTTCTCACTCTTTTCTTTCCTCTTTTATTCTTAGAAGTTACACTGGTTAAAGAAACTATAGATGAACTCGTAGATGACGATCTGTCACGCCTTGGATGTGATGTCGGTGGATGATATTCACTGCCACTATCTGCAGAAAAGTCTGAACCTTCGTTCAAGCAAACAAAAGGAGAACTTGGCTTCTGATTTTCTTTACCTAGAATTAAGATTAAATAATATTGAGAGCTGTTGGTTACTATTGATTGGAACTAAAGAAAAATTTGAAAATTATGCTTACCAAACTCAGCAGATTCATGGTCTTTGGTATTTCTGCGTGTCGCATCAGAACCTTCTTGAAAATATGAAGAGATTTGCATATCCATTTGTTGATTAAGCACATTTGCATTGTTATTTGTTTGAAGTATCGTGGGAGATGGTATTGTTCGTTCAGCATTACCTGTTCAACATAATTTTATTGTATCTAACAGTCCATGAATTTTAATAATCAATATAAATAATAAATTATTAACCTTCATCAATTATTTCTTCAAACTGCACTATATTTTCATCAGTAGTTTGTTTATCAGTCATGTTAGTATCAGGAATATGAATCAATTTTTCAGGTACAGTCATACCAAGTGCTTCATAATCAAAATTATTTGCTCTTCTTAACTGTTCTATATGGGTATCATCCGGAAAAGAATCTGCAAAGTAAAATTTCCTCAACTAAATTGAACCGCAGCTAGAGATCGTACATTCAACACTTGCGCGAGTCTTTCAATTTTAAGTGTAAAATAGTATTAAGAAATTGTAAAAGCATTGCTATAAAATCTAACAAAAAACATTTTCAGATTTTTTTTTGCTGTCTTTTGAATCGAAAATAATTATGGTATTTAATATCAATTAAATACCATAATTATTTTCGTATATTAATACGTACCTCCTTTCCGGGATTTACTAGACGTTGAAGAACTACTGGATGAATTACTCGATGAAGATGTTGAGCTGCTATTTGAACTACTAGGTACTACTCGATGATGAGTCACTGCTCGATGAGGATATAGAACGTTTCCGCTTTTGTGGCACTACTGATTGATCATCTTCTTTGGTACCTTAAGTATAATTATTTTAATTCAATAACAATCATCTGCTAACTTCTATATACGTAGGAATTATTATTAGACTAAAGTACATAAATACAATTTATAAAACATATTCACAGTACCTTCGCAAATAGCATCTAATTCCTGAACATTTATAGTATCAGAAGTATTGCTTTTCAAAGGAGATATTAAAACTTCCGCCAAATCTTTAATGGTCGAAGCTATAGGTTCAATTATATCGACTGTCTTTGGTGATGCTGTTTCCCCTAAAAAAATATTTGATTATAAGCGATGTATAGATAGCACGATGTATTAATTATAACAAGATGTAATAAAAACAACCTTTGTTAAATTTTAATGTTCAAATTGAAATGATAATAAAAAAATATTTTGGATACATACCGCTTATATTTAAGTCAGGATTGGTTTTAGAAAAAGGTGCCGCAGTCAAACCTTTTTTTCCTAATTGTACCAATCGCTCCATTCGGTTTGCCATTATTACAATAAGTAGGTATATCAAACGTCTTATTTTTTTCTAAAATTTTAAGTGAAATTTAAACTTATGATTTTGATAAGCACAAAGATTAGGGAGCAGGTCGGCCCACTCTAAAACTGCTACTTTGGGCTTCTAACGCCTTTTTAACATTTATAATGATTAGTTAGACCGAGTCTTAGAGTAGGCCAACCTGCCTTCTAACCCATACATAAAAACACTAATCAAACTCACGACATAAGTACCAATAACATTTACGTAATCTAATTGAAACGGCACATCTGTCAAATAAGTCGTTTTTTTACCATGTGAATTATATTAAGTAAAATAGCGATGTCACATTTGCCAAATGTGCCGTTTTTCTACTAATTTACTAAGTTAATAAAATGACACATTTGCCACTTACGCCAACACAGATTTAGATGCGATTGCACCTCGCGGAGCGCCCCGCACAACTGACAAATAAGCCGTTATTATGCGCGGAAGCGGGGGGAACGTACCAAGTGCTACAATGACACTGAACGCCCTCTCTCAACAAATAGAAAAACTAACACCGTGCCGTTTTACCGCTTTATAAATTATCCACTTTTAAACACTTAGGCCGTAAAAACTTAATTTCGCTTTTTTTGTAGATGTGCCATTATACTGCTAGATGAGCGATATGTTTTTGCGTGGACAACCAGGTAACTTATCAAGCTTATAACTTTGTGATTATTAATGATACAGTTTTGAAATTTTTTTCATAGATTCTTTACATAAAAATACTAGACCCGTGTTTCGGGTTTCGCATAAACAAAAATTAATGTTGTATATGAGTTCGAATCTCCATTGAGTAGGAAATTGGTGACCAATTCAATTCTCTACAGATTTCCAAAGTTAATTGAGAGTCAATCATTCATTTTAGAATTAGGTAATGGTGCTTGGGAGGACATTTTCTTCCCTTCCATAACTTTTTGGTCTTATCAAAGTAGAATTTTGCTTCGCCATGCTCGGATCAAGGTAACCATTGCTTAGCAAAAGCTGGATTTCTGAGCTACGAGCTAGTGGCATTGCTTGTTGAAAAAGATGATATAAAAGAGAGAAATTAGAACTTTTATCACTAATAATAACGAGCACAATTCTGTGGAATGGAGAATATGAAGAGCAGTTCCTAGTTTTTGTGTATTAGGCGTTTAGGTACATACATTTTTCAACGATAGTATTGCAGCTGTAAATATATGTCCGTCTCCACCGCGCGGCCAACTCTTAAAATTTGATGAAATTTTGCCAGGAATTAGTTGTAATTTGCTACAAAACACACCTCTTTTCCTGAATTTGTTACAAAAAAAACTAAGACGCTACGACCAAAAACAGTTGGCCGCTAGAACCACCACTTGCCGTAGTGATCGCCCGTGATTACACAGAAACTAAATAATGCAGATAGGCGAATTATACATCAAAAGGAAGGTCTTAATTTGTTGTATTTGTTACAAAAATAAAAATCATCAAAACTTAAATATACAAAAAGTTATGCTATATTTAGTTTTCAGGTTAAGTGTAGGTACGTATCTCACCATAAAATCAAATTAATAGAGGCTAATGTGTATGGACAATTAGTTGCTAATTTGTTGCAGCAAATAAACAAGAAAAATACTAGAAAATAGGTTCAATATTTTTTTACAGTCGATTTTAGTTGACCGCGAGGACGGCAATATGCCTAAAATACAATGGCGTTTATTTCGTTATTAATAGTAGGTTCAAGCTTAGTTCTAGTACTAATGGACAGGTATCGTAGCCTAGTTTGGATAAATGTCGCGAATATAACTACAGGCTTTATATTTTAAGAGATATTCACTAAAATATAGTAGTATGCATACATACTTTATAAAATCAAATTCACAAATCGATAAAAAAAGCTTTATTCAAAATCAGCATACAGGCAAAACTCAAGTAATATAAGTCAACAATTTTTTTATTTTTTTTTATTAACTACCATAACATTTACCTACAGGAGTTCAAGCTGAGTCTTCGACACAGCCGGACGTGTTTGCGCGCGTGCAACAGATGTGGTATTTCACCCGCCTGACTTCGAAATCGAACCGAGTTATTGTGTGTCTGCTTCTGTGTAGTTATTTGTAATCGGGTGCCTATACAACGTGTAACATAATTAACGCAAGGGCCTCATACACCCCAATTAGAGCTTTGAGTGAATTAGAGTATTGAGGAAAAAAAAAAATCGTGTGCGTAAATTAGCATTGCTTTATGCATTTGAATTTGAGCCCTACTGCCTTGAGATAGGATTGAATTCTCTCTGGCTCAATCGGCAGACTTGCGTCCATTCAGTTACGTTACACCTTGTATAAAACAAACAAGCAAAAGTGTCACTGTGCGCTCCTGACTGCATGAGAATCTGCCTGCCAGAAGAAGACTGACCCCTGATGAACCCGGTGAGCCCGTTCCTAATATTTCAGGGAATTTTGTTTGATAAACAGCGTAAGACCGGCTTGGTTTAGCCGCGCGCGGGAACCCAAAATCGTCATCACACGAGCAAGCGTTGTGTGAAGGTTTGCGTCCACAATAACTAAGTAACAGCCCTTTTCTTGCTATCATTCTAGAACAAAATACGGTACCTTCTAAGACGCCACAACTAAAGATGCCATTATTATAACAAAGTAACGAATTTTTAATTTGCTAAAAGCTTGCTATGTGGCCTACGACTCCGATTTGAATCGGTTACACGTGAGGCGAAAAGTCAAAAAAATAATAAAAAAAAAGGGTACCCGAGCCAGACCTTCAAGTTTTAAGTTGAATGCACATCTTGTTACTCAGATAAACAAAAGAAATAAAAAAAAGGTCAAACCCATAAATCGACTCACTACAAGTGTAGCCAGCTTGAGCGTCCGACTTGCACGTGTCTTTAACTTGCCTCACAAACAAAAGCATTTACAATGGCCACAATCGTACCCATTTCAAAAGATGGGAATTGTCTGTTTGGAGCGATTGCTCACCAAATTAATGACCTAATGGGCCTAACATTTGATCATAGGAATGTTCGTCAAGACCTCGCCGCATATGTCTTGGAACATCGCCATGATGATAGAATTCACCTAGCACTTCTAAATAACATACAGGAATTTCTCCCCAACAGCATTCTTTCCCAGGAACAAAGGATTACAAAATACATAACTGCGCAATTTAACGAAACATTCTGGGGTGGCGAAGATATAATTATCGCCGCGTCCGAATTCTACCTCGTGAACGTGCATGTGCACATAAACAATAGAAACACACAGGTATATTCACCGACCGGCGAACCTGCTCCCGCTAACATACACATCCTCTTCATGAACCGGCACTATGATAGCTGGGTCCTGACAAACGACAAACAATGCAATAACAACCGGATAATCCTAACGCAAGGTCTAACCAGCGCCAAAGCACAACAACATACCAACCCGTTTAGTAACAGGTACAACACACGAGAAGAGCAAGAAAAACCCACGAAACCCCAGCTACAAACAAGGCTGCTCGTAAAAAGCCAAGTAGGTAACTCATTAACACCATGCGAACAACAAGAATCAACACCACTTACACCGCTATCAGATGTAATCGCGGACGACACGGGATACAGAATACTGAGAAACCCCACCTCTACCACAATTAAGTATACTTGCACAGACCTGCGCATAGCAACTTGGAACGTTCGCGGCGCCTCGAAACCAGGAAAAAGAAATCAAATTGACGCCGAACTGTCACGCAGGGGCATTCACATAGCTAACCTACAGGAAACAGGGATGAACGCAGGAACATTTAGCTCCGCACACTACGACTGGTACCTCTCAGGAACTGCGGGTAACGCACACCGGGGTCTTGCAATTTTATTAAGAAAAAATGCCCAAATAGAATTAGTCAACAGTAAAAAGGACACCGACGTGATGTCAGCTACTCTTGAGGTTGGCATGGGATAGGACAAACCAACTCCTCTGTACATAATCAACTCACGCATCAACAGCTGTTCCGCGAAAGCAACCAGATCATTCACAGGCTTATTAAACTTGATTAGACAAAAACCAAGGAAATGTACTCTCATAATACTCGGCGACTTCAACGCCCATATAGGTTGAAAAGACACATTAACCTTCCATCGCAAAGGGTTGATACAACAAAAACTTCACCATGAATTTTCCAACTACAACGGCGAACTATTAATGGATATAGCCAACAGGGAAAAATTTCAAATAGAAACAACAAAAGCTAGAACATCATGTAGAATAACATGGTCGAAGGGTACTCAAAAATCGCAATTGGATCACATCATCACGCCACAGGCAGCAGGAAAACTTTTTCACTTTATTAAAGGTGAATGGGTCACCGGTCACATCTCCGACCATAAAATAATCTGGGGACTACTAAAATCAAACTTAATTGTAAATAAAAACAAAAATAAAACACTAAAGCAAGACAAAGGCACCAAGGAAACAACAAAGGAGCCCAATTACTTCAACTACAAACAATGCAACTATGCCGCTCTCAACAGAGCAGCCATTAAAACAAAATATCAAGATTGCATCACAAAAAAACTAGCGAATATGGGAATCCCAACAAATGAAAACACCGAAATACCCTGGAATACCATAACGGATGTACTAAAAGCTGCTGCTCAGGAAACTTTGAGGCTTCAGCCAATTTACTCAAGGGACCATCGAATAGCCCTCGCTAACGTACAAAAGGCCAAATTCCTACAAAACAGGCAACCGGATAACCCCAATAGGCATAATCGCGTTAAAGAATGTCAGACAATACTTCAAAGGGTTACATATCTGGAGGAACAAAAAACATGCAGAGCCTGCTTCTCCGGAATGGGTAAAACGCACCCCGCAAAACGCATGCAAATGCTCTATTCATTTTATAGGAAAAACAAACAGCAAACGAAACGCCGAAAAAGGACCGCGTTCATACCGATGTCCAAATGGGAGAACATACTAAAAAACTCCAAGGGCCTTCACATACCAACGGTAAACATAACAAAACGGATAAAAGAAGCAGAAGGCGAAGAACCGACGGTGGCCGAAATAATAGGAATCATCAACAAAATGCGAAACGGAACGGCCCCCGGAACGGATCAAGTTGTAATCGAGCTTTACAAAGCGATGCCCCAAACATTACAGGAAGCCGTAACCAAACACATAATTAAAGCCTGGTCAGAGAACACAGTACCGGACACGTGGCTCGAGACCGTACAGGTACCAATTCCAAAAAAAAACAATCCTAAAGATGTGAACAAGTATCGGCGCATAATGATTTGCAACACGGGCTATAGAATTTACGCTACATACTTACTTAAAAAACTTGACGACATAATAACGGAACTAGGCAGTTACCAAGCGGCTTTCTTAAACAATAGATCAACAGATGACCACATTTTTACGCTCAAAAGGGTTCTAGACGAGGAATGGCGTGCAGGTAAACGAACGTACGTTCTCGCCCTCGACATAGAAAAAGCATTTGACAACATTGACCTGAAGGCATTAAGAGACATATTATTACAACGAACCAACAAATCGATGACCAACAGGATAATCACGGCATGCTTGAATGAAAGAACATGCATCAAATGGTGCGGCCAGCAAAGCAGCTGGATTATCAAAGGAAAGGGAGTTAAACAAGGTTGCCCCCTGTCCCCCCGCCTTTTTACATTGGTCATCGATGAAGTTCTAAGAACCCTCGAAGAGGAAACTCAGTTAATCAAACTAGATCAGAACCGCGAAATCTCCCTCCCTCTAGTCTTATCATTTGCGGATGACCTTATTCTCATTACAGATGAGCTAGAAGGACTAGAACGCATCTTATACCACATAAAACCCTTACTTAATAGTGTAGGCCTTCAAATAAACGAAACAAAAACAAAAATTATAATTAGGGACCCCATAAAAATACAGAAAACGACCCACGTGACTCTCAACGGAATAAATATACCAACAGCAGATGAAATCAAATACCTAGGCACTTACATAACGTCCGCGTTAAGCAGAAAAAACTCAATTAGAAAACGATGCCAACAGGCCACGAGAAACGCTAAATCTTTACTACCATTCATATTGAACTCAAAAATGGATTGGAAACTAGCTACACTTATGTATCGAATGATTATCGTACCTTGTATGATATATGGCTTAAAAGTATCAGCACTCACAAAGGCGAACCGTTCAAGACTGAGAAGATATGAAAGAGTTATCATGAGAGACTTAATCAACCATGCTAGGAACAAACCGAGACTTAAGAAAATGCATCAAATCTTAGACGGTAAAACTATAACAAAACGCATCAAGAACCACAGGATATGCTACCTAGCACACATTTTCAGACGCTCTGAACCACACCTGTTACATGCAGCAATGCAGTACAAGGCCAAATGTAAAAAGGTCGGACGACCTATTTACACATGGAATGACAACCTAAAACAGGACATGAAATACTTCGACAAGGAAATCCAGTTTTGGAGGGACACGGCTGGAGACAGAAATAAGATAAAAAAAGCGGCTAGTGATATCTACAAAAAACCAGAAACTGATAGCAGCGAGAACTCGGAAGACGACCAAGAAAACAACAACACGGAACATAGCGAAGCCTTGACATAGAAAAGAGCCAAGCAAACGGTTAACCCCACCAAAAGATGCATCGGTGAAGCTCGACCTGGATCAACATGCCGGCGACGACGCGAAAAGATGCCCTCCTATAGACAAATATCACCCTTCTCTCCACTAGTCCAATGCTTACTTAAGGCTGCATAGTCGGTAGGCTCGTAATCCTTTCCTATCCTATGGGCACGTCTTCCCTACCAATACAGCGCCCCCCGGTCTACTTCTTGATATGCAATGGCCCATGTAGCACCATGAAATATGAGGCTTCAAAGGCTAGTGCAAATCTTGGGGTTCATTCGATTATTCGAGCCTGGTCAAACCACGCTGGGAGCGGTGCAATTCATTTCATTTCATTTCATTTCATTTCATTTAACTACCATAACATTTACCTACAAATTAACTGAAACTAATGTAAGACACAGAATGTCAACACATTTTCTTACAGGTACTTATTTCAATTTTAGAATAATTTTAAAAATATAGTGATTTTATTTTAAAAATGACATAGTGATCTATTTTTGTGCCTGCTATAAATTCTATAGCACTAAGAAAAAATCTTTAATGTTAATACTAATCGGTACTTCAGTGAGTAAAACTGAGGGCGCTACATTGCAATTGCAGTCTTTATTTTAGAAAAAAGTTTTTGTTATTCAGTTCTACAGTTTAGAATTTACCTTTTTCTTTTCTATAAATATTTTTAGTCAGGGGCCTACTCCGGCGTTGTTTAGATTTTAATTAACTTTGATGTTTTGAAGTTTTTTGGAGTTACAAGGCTAATGTGTATGGACAATAAGTTGCTAATATGTTGCAGCAAATAAACAATAAAAATACTAGAAAATAGGTTCAATCATATTTTTAGAGTCCGTTTTAGTTGGCCGCTCGGACGGCAATATGCCTAAATTACAATGGAGTTTATTTAATTATTAACAGTAGGTTCAAGCTTAGTTCTAGTACTAATCGACATGTAACGTAACCTTGTTTGGATAAATGTGGCGTAAATAAAATAACTATATTTTTAAAATTATTCTAAAATTGAAATAAGTACCTGTAAGAAAATGTGTCTACATTCTGTGTCTTACATTAGTTTCAGTTAATTTATAAATCTTATGGTAGTTTATAAAAAAAAAAAATATTTTGTTGACTTATATTACTTGATTTTTGCCTGTATGCTGATTTTGAATAGAGCTATTTTTATCGATTTGTGAATTTGACTTTTATAAAGTATGCTATAGGATGTCTTAAAGAGTTTCACCCTAAAAAAATAATTTAAGACTACCGAACAATCCAATAAAGGCGATTCAGTCTCACTTTATTATGAAAATTTATGGTCACTCTAATACAGTTTCATACTACTATATTTTAGTGAATTTCTCCTAAAATATAAAGCCTGTAGTTATATTCGCCACATTTATCCAAACTAGGCTACGATACCTGTCGATTAGTACTAGAACTAACCTTGAACCTACTATTAATAACGAAATAAACGCCATTGTATTTTAGGCATATTGCCGTCCGCGCGGCCAACTAAATTCGACTGTAAAAAAAAATATTGAACCTTTTTTCTAGTATTTTTCTTGTTTATTTGCTGTAACAAATTAGCAACTAATTGTCCATGCACATTAGCCTCTATTAATTTGATTTTATGGTGAGATACGTACCTACACTTAACCTGAAAACTAAATATAGCATAACTTTTTGTATATTTAAGTTTTGATGATTTTTATTTTTGTAACAAATACAACAAATTAAGACCTTTCTTTTGATGTATCATTCGCCTATCTGCATTATTTAGTTTCTGTGTAATCACGGGCGATCACTACGGCAAGTGGCGGTTCTAGCGGCCAACTGTTTTTGGTCGTAGCGCCTTAGTTTTTTTTGTAACAAATTCAGGAAAAGAGGTGTGTTTTGTAAGAAATTACAACTAATTCCTGGCAAAATTTGATCAAAATTTAAGAGTTGGCCGCGCGGTGGAAACGGACATCTAGAACTAAGCTTGAACCTACTATTAATAACGAAATAAACGCCATTGTATTTTAGGCATATTGCCGTCCGCGCGGCCAACTAAAGTCGACTGTAAAAAAATATTGAACCTATTTTCTAGTATTTTTCTTGTTTATTTGCTGCAACAAATTAGCAACTAATTGTCCATACACATTAGCCTCTATTAATTTTTCTAGCGGCCAACTGTTTTTGGTCGTAGCGTCTTAGTTTTTTTTTTTTTGTAACAAATTCAGGAAAAGAGGTGTGTTTTGTAACAAATTACTACTAATTCGTGGCAAAATTTCATCAAATTTTAAGAGTTGGCCGCGCGGTGGAAACGGACATGTAAATATTAGACAAACGAAATCTACCGAAGACGGTAGTGGATTAATTAAAGGAAATAAAAAAACAACAAATTTTTAATTCATTTTATTAGCTTTCACACCAAAATAAATCAGCATGCTACTAACAAATAACAAAATTGTCCTACTTATAATACCTTCTATCACACCAATTTTTTAATCTACTATTCTACATTTCTACAACATTGAGAATACAAAATATTTGTCATACATAAGTAGCATCTGTTGTCAGAAATCAAAGTTAATAGCTACGATCGCGTTCAATAGATGGCGTTGATCAAACTGAATCGCGATAGCGGAATTTGCGCGATGACATATACAGCATAAATATACAAAATACCCGATCACAGTAAAAATATAGGGGCAATTAAACAATAGTAAAACATTATTGTGAAATTGTATTATTAAGTTGGGGTCTGAATAAATATTATGACATAAAGCTATGCTAAAACTTATAACCTATATCTAAAAAGGGAGATTTAAAAGACAATGTGTACATTGTGTATTAGGTTAGTTTTTTTATTTAGTCTACGTGACATACTGTTACCGTGACATTACAATTTCTTTGACTCGGTGGTGAAATAGTAATAAATATGTAACCGATTCTTTCATACATTGTCTGCAATCGGGCTTTGGAATTCGCACTTATCACTATTGACTCATTTATTGAAGTGCACAGTTTACATATTTCATAGATCATTGTTACAATATTGTAGCATATCTAAAAGCTATATAATTTTAATTCTAAAATAATCTAAGTATACAAAATTCGATTATTTATACATACCTACGTTTATCAAGTTTTATAAATATGATCGACGTGTAAAAGTGTTTGTACAAACCTATTTACAGAAATAAAATCATTTATATTCATTATACATACCATTTCTTACGTTAAATCTAAATCATTTGATCACGCATTTACAAAACAAGCGAAATTAAAATTCTTACAAGCCAATTGTTCCCAATATTAAGAAAAATTAAGTCCCTTGTCAGGAATAAGTATTTTTATCCAAGTCCTATTCAAATAACAATTTAGAAGGAAATTGGACTAAGCTAGAATAACGATTTTCTTTTCGAGTTCCAATTTCAAATCTAACTACAAATTGGCACTTTAATCACTTTCCTTACATTTTCAAAATACGAAAATATTAAACTTTTGAAATCACAATTAAAACATAATTAAATAAATGGACGAGAAACATTAAGTAATAAGTTGTTTGGTAATTATTTATAAAAATAATAATTGCATTGATTGATGTTAAAAAAATTACTACCTAACATTTTATGTAAAATCAAGTACCCGAACACTTGTGTACAAAAATAAAAATGTTTGGCTTTACCGTGTTTTCACTAAGCAAGTAAGTGGACATGGCACACGTCACTACTACGGGTATACCATACATCATGAGCCTATAACATTCCCACTGCTGGGACATAGGCCTCCTCTCGGTGAGAGAAGAGCGGGCCGTAATCTACCAGGCGGGCCCAATGCGGGTTGGTAGATGCCACAGTCACATGTCTGCAAATTGGTTCTAGTACATCCCGGTTTCCTCACGATGTTTTCCTTCACCGTTTTGAGAGCAGTGGTGATGAAATTCTTTACACATAGAAAAGCGCCTGCCGGAGTTCGAACCCACAACCGAGTAAGTCGATACCACTCGGTTCGTAAGTCCGATACCACTGGGCCACCACTGGGCTTGGGCATACCATAATTCAATGTAACGTCAACACAACATGCAAGCTACATACATGTAGACCATGTTATTTATCGAAACTTGTCCTAGCGCTGAAGATAAGCTAGCTTTGCAACTTTAGTTGGTGAGCAACGAGCAGCGAGTGCACGTTTAAGCGTGAGTCTTTCAGCGAGTGTTCTACCCGCTAAGCGAGCGTCGCTGAGCGAGTAAACTCTTTGATACCTCTTGTCACTACGACAAACGAGTTCTCGCCAGCAGTGTGAACAGTCAGCGATCAACGACATAATGTATCTCTTTTGCTCACATGGGACATACAATCTTTTGTTTCGTGAGCAAGAAAATAGTTGTTAGCTTAATATTTCTAGTGTTCTTCAAATCCGAAATTTTAAATTTAAATAACTAAATGCTAAAACAAAATGAATCACATCGACTATGTTACAGCCGAACAAACTATCTAAAACATAACACCTAAAATCCTCGAACGGATGGGAGGTGTCCCTCTCGCCAGTTATTTTAGTCGTCTTACAACGGCAGCCCACTTCATGTATCCAATGACTACTACACATCCATAAGAAAAAAATAACAATTGAATAACTAAAACATAAAAATATTATTCATTATCATGAGGCATGACGTAGTTTGTTTGACATGGAAAATGATGATGGAATGGTCTAGTCGACTCGTGCGCTGGGTAGGTATGTGTGTTCTCTACGATATGATACTTAAACATTATTAACAGAATGTTAATAATGCTAATGTTAATGTTGTTTATTTTTCTTAGTACGTATTTTCTTAATTGGTAACAATTTTTAATCACTCCTATAGGTATATTATGTCGGATACATTGAGTGAACAACATTTGTAAGGTGACTAAAATATCACGGTGTATTTAACACCCATGTGATAGCCTAGCCGAACCAGGCACAAATCCATACTCCGGACTGCTGCTACTGAAATATACCTGATGGATATGCCCAATAACACTTTGCCCGACCTGGGAATCGAACCCAGGACCTCCACCAATGAGGCAGTCTACCTAGAACGTTATACAAGAACTTAAATTATAAAAGGGTTGCAAAATTAAGAAGAAAACTGTTCCAGATATTAAGGATTTGGGACTAATTCTATGCGTACCACATTTTGAAGCCAAACACGTCAATAGGTCAGGTTAAGCTACATTTGCCGCGGTCAAAACACTTCAATAGGTGAAGGTGAAGTTAAGCTACCCTTGCCGCGGTCTGTCCTTAGATGGGTGACCATTTTTATATACTGACCTCTGTTTATCTCGGAAAGCAAGTTAAGCCGTTGGTCAAGGTTGTCATTCGTGGATATTTGACATCCACTGCGCCGTATGGTTTAAAGTCCCTGTTTACGATAGCCGACTAGGTGCAATGGATGTTGCATAACTGTCAGAATTAAATAATTGTGATTTTGGTATTGCGGTACACGATAAAGCGGCTAACTAGTTATATTAAGTTTATTAAAATTTATTTATTTATTTTGGTCGCTGAAACGCACAGAATCTTCCTACTTTTGCAACCCAGAACCTAAATTCTATAAAGTAACGACTTACTAAATAATATAGTACTTAATTACGCGTATCAGACTTAAAAAGAAAATATATTCATAGACAATTCCCTTAAACATTGAAATCAATTTGTTCCTATTACAAATAACCTTATTTAAATTCAGAATCTTAGGCCCGGGCTCTGTAACGAAAAAAATTGGCACGCACGGCCATACATAAAGCTTGTATATTTCCAGTATAAGCTGATATCTCATTGTACGAAAAGCCTATACAATGCGAGGTCAGCTAAAACTGGACTTGTATAGCTTGGCCTGTTGCAGTGTGTACAGTATATCTCATGAAGCGAAGTGCTTTACTTCTGGTTTCCAAGTGCAGTAGGTCTCCGTACAAGTCAAGACAATGGCGAAATCGAAATTGTGTATGTGTGTCTATTTTATAAACAAACTTCGAGATTTTTTTACTACAAAATAATATGTAAAGGAGGTGGGTAAAGTTTAGAACATTTTTCGCCTAACATAGTTATGAAAATTCAAAGTATTTATTGACGTGAAGTTTAGGTAAATAAACTGTTAAGCGCTTTATGCACCAAAACAAATTAATGCTAGTTAAAAAACCTATTTACTGTAGTATTTGAGAAACTAAAAAATATTTTGGTGCATAAAGCGCTTAATAGTTTATTTTGTAACGAAAGTTTAAAAAAAAGTGCTTAAAATAAGAAAACTTCAACGAATTTGCTAAGTTTGGTGATTTTTTTACTTGACTTGCTATTTTTTTGCTTACTATTATAGAATAGATGTAAAGGTCGATACCTAAACTTCACAAACACAGTAACATGACGTCAATAAACACTTTGAATTTTCATGACTATGATAGGCGAAAAATGTTCTAAACTTTACCCACCTCCTTTGCTATTAATGTACTATACACATAAAACTTCGGGAAAACATTCTATAAATGTTTTGAAAAACCGTTTTAAAATCCGTTTCGTAGTTAAGAAGAACCATGCGGTCACAACAAACGGAAAGCAAGTTTAATTTATAGGTAATAGTAATAAGTCAGACGAAAAGCGACTTTATAGGTAATAGTAATATGTATCAATCGAAAATGAACTTAAGCTACATGACGCTAACAGCTAAAGTAGATTGTTGAGTAAGTGGCAATGAAGTAAAATCATGTAGGATTCTAAGTTAACTTTAGTATATAGACACTGAGTTATCACTTGTTTCTATGACTTATAACTATGTATTATAATTACTAGAAAAATATTTTAAGTTTGATATTATTGTATTATACACATAAAACTTCCGAAAACATTCTTTAAATGTTATTCAAAACCGCATCAAAACCCGCTACGTAGTTTAGAAGAAAAACGCGGTCTAGACAGACACGAAAAGTGACTCTATTATACGTGTAAATATAGATGGTCACTCAAAAATCAACTGTAAAGAAAGCTACATGACGCTAAAGTAGATAACTGAATAAGCGGGGATTAAAGTAAATCATGTATGATTTTAAGTCAACTTTAGTATTTAGACACTTAGATATCGATTTGTTTCTATTACTTATACCTATTATAATTACTTGAAAATTATTATATGTAAGTTTGATATTAATGTATGTATATATTACACATAAATCTTCAGGAAACCATTCTAAAAATGTTTTTAAAAACCGCATTAAATACCATTGTTTACTCAAGTAGAACAACGCGGTAACATAGACAGACACGAAGAGCGACTTTATAGGTAATAATATGTATCACTCGAAAATCAACTTAAACTACATAACGCTACCGGCTAAAGCAGATCGTTGAGTAAGCGACGATGAAAGTAAATCATTTATGATCTAAAGTCAACTGTAGTATATAGACACCGAATAATCAACTTGTTTCTATTTCTTATAACTATTATAATTACAAGAAAATTACTATATGTAAGTCTGACAGTTGGACATTTAAGGTGGCGACACGAAAAGCGACTCTAATTTATAATTTATGTATCACTCAAAAATCAACTTAAGCTACATGACGCTAACGTCTAACATAGACAGTTAAGTAAGCGGCAATGAAAGTAAATATAGTAGAGCGTCGATTATCCGAACTAATTGGGGGACAGGAGTGTTCGGAAAACCGGTTTTTTCGGATAATCGAATTGTATTGATTCAGCCATACATATTTATGTACAAGTGAATGAAAACCTTATGTTTAGACATATGAAGGGCTACACACGCACATTCACCAAATTTGTCAGTTTGACATAATTTTATAGCTAACTTAAAAATATTTCTCATACATAAATAATTGATTTTAAAAGGAAATATGGTATGTTACCGATATTGGGATCGTCATCTCCTCAAAATTTACCCCTTTCACGTTTGCTTTGGCAGGGAAGTGGCTTAGTCATGGACAAAGCTAGTTATTTCCTATTAAATCCAAAACGCAGCCCAATTTTTAAGTGACCCAGCGTGATCTTGATTTGTTTTAGATACGCGTATGGTAAAATGTGGATTTTTGTGACCATAGACAATAAAAAATCAATTGAAAAAATGCGAGTTAGCCGATTCTTCCCCTTAGCCCTTCATATCTTTAATGACAAATAGTTTATTTGACGCGGTAAAATTTAGTTTATCAAATAACGGCTACTTGGGAGTGACATATGAGTACATACAACTAACAGTTCGAGACAATTTCGCGTGTATTGAAGCGCGAGAGGAGGATAGCACGCGCGAGTCGGGCGGGCGTAGTAGTTCGGATAAGCGGTCGTTCGGTTGATCGACGTTCGGATAATCGACGCTCTACTGTAATTTATGATTTTAAGTCAACTTTAGTATATAGACACTGAGTTATGCACTTGTTTTTATTACTTACTTGCTTATGCCAGCGGCTTCGCCCGCGTATTATACATTATAAACTTTCCTCTAGAATTACTCTGTTTATTGATGAAACCCGCATTAAAATCCGTTGCGTAGTTTAAAAGATCTTGGGAGACTTTGTTTTATACTATGTAAAGAAGATATCTATTGTAATAACCAGAATATTAAAAATATTTGGACACCTATATATTTAAATAGAATTACATTAACTATTTCAAAAGATGCACTAAAATTGAGATAAATTTGTGAGTAAAATGGTAGTTAAGGGCGGGCGTTTCGGGGGACTGGCTTATTTAATTTTGACGTTCGAAAAGTACTTATCCTCAGCCTAATTGTAATAAATGACTTTTGATTTTGATTTTGAGTATTAAAACAAAAATCATAGACTAAGCGAGTACCATACCTTTCGTATGCCGTGAACGTAGATATACACGAGACAAAATGGTTTTTAATTGTGTCTGTAATTAGCGGCATTCAACGGGTTAATATAGAGGCCGACTTTGAATTTATTGGCAATCTTGCGGCTGTGCCTATATAGTCCACCTTGAAATTGCTTTTCTCCCTAAGGTCTAATGTGACTTGCACATCACAATACGACAAGGTCTTCTGGTTATTTCTTATTGTTTGGTTAGACACACTAGCAGCAAATTAGCTGATGTAGATCTGTCCAGTCGATTCTTGAAACAGGAGCCATCACTACATTTTCCGAGAGCCTATTTCATAATGTTACAATTCGGGTAGACAAGCATTGCTCCTGCCGGGGTCGCGTGATTGTTCGAAAGAGATACCGTGACCCTGGCACATGGGCAACTGATGGAACACGGGTGGGTTTTAGTCAGTAAAAGTCTGACACGCCTTCCCGCTCCGCCCAGAGCGGGAGAAGTCATTTGATGACTTCCCATCCTGGAAAAAAAAAAAAAAAAGACAAGCATTGCTTCAAAGACTTTTTGTTTGAGGAATTTTCCCATATCTTTGGGTAGTCCCCACGCAGATATTTGATGGTATTCAATGTATTAACGCTTTGAAGACTGGTCACTTCGTTGTGTTCTGTTAATATTTTGTGAGAGTTCGGTGAGAGAGAGAGAGTGGGCTATGATCTACCACGGGGGCCCAGTGCGGGTTGGTAGATGTAACATGTCTTCGAATATTTCATTCTAGATTATGCCGGTTTCCTCACAATGTTTTCCTTCACCGTTATGAGAGCAGTGGTGATAATATTATTTTGACAAAGTAAAGCGCATGCCTGGGTTCGAACCCACGATCTACGGCTCGTAAGACGGGGCCGATACCAGTGGGCCACGACTGCTCTCCTAAGAATAATTGATAAAATTGGTAAAGCAAATACTAGGCCGCCATACCTTGTCTTGTCATGAATATAAACAATTTATAATATGATACCAACACTGAAATAAAAAATCACCTGTTTTATACATTTTCTTAGTCAACAGATGTTTTTTTTTTTTAGAAAAAAAACAGGTATTTTTTAGATAATAGTTGTTCATATTCATAACCAATTACAGCCCCTAAAAGATGGCCAATACACCCAAAGTCATCCTATATATATTCGTTACTGCGCTTCACTGATATCAAACATTGGGTAAATACACAAACCGATTACCCTAAAATAATTTTAATCAACATCAGCGGGTTCAGGTTGCAAAGGCATAGGATGATCGACCACTGCCTCCGCATTAGCCTGAACTGAAGCTGGATTGTTGCCCACAGGCTGACTGTTACCCTGACCTGATGCTGGATTATTGACCACAGCCTCACCGGGCTGAGCTGGATTATTACTCCTATTTCCACTGATCCTATGAGATAGGTCCAAAACCGGTAGCCTCAGTACGAAATCCTGATCCCAAGCACTATGTCTTGGCTCAGACCATTGGATAACTCGAAAATCTGCTGAATTCTGCCCAGTTACAGTTGGTATAGGAATTCTTGGAATGCGAGCAGCCAAAGCATGAAGTCTAGGATTCTGTGGTGCTTCTCTCGTTTCTGGTCTGGCGGCGTCTGGGACTACGTTGGGTGCATCGGCACGTCTGCCTTGGTCCTGCCTGGAAAACATGTGTTGGTACCTGGCTATCTCGGACGGAAGGAGTGGCCTGGCATCCCTTGCGATTCTTTGTACGGTGACCTGTCCTGATCGGTTCGAATGGCTGTTTAGTTGGTTCTGGGATGCTGTGGATAATGGGTCGATGAGCATCGCGGTAGTTCTGCCTAGGTGTGTGGGAGCGCTAACGCAGATAGTGTTTGGAGCGCTTCTTCCTGTCGTTGGGAAGTTTAAGGCGATGTATTCTGGTAACGGTACGCAGACTACGCCGATTTCCTCCTGTAAAATTAAAGGAAGAAATATTTTATTTCTTAATTTACTGACACTTCTTCTATTGTGCGTTCTGCATAGGGATGCCCGATTCTTTGCTTTGAATCGATCTTCTGGATCGTAATGAATCGTAACTTCGTGAATCGATTCACCATCTTAATCGTATTGAATTGAATCGATCTTACTCGATCTCAGAAGATCGTATCGTAATTTTATAATAATAATGAAAAGCACAGTTTGCATGCAAAATCTATATTTTAACTTGATCTACTTAAGAGATCTATTACAAAGTGCGCCACGGACGCCATCATCTATACTAATATTATAAAGCTGAAGAGTTTGTTTGTTTGTTTGATCCGAATTGTAAGATTCTTTTTGTGTTGGGTAGTCTATTTATCAAGGGAGGCTATAGGCTATATAACATCACGCTACAACGAAGAGGAGCGGAGCAGTAATGAAAAATATTGCAAAAACGGGGAAAATTTATTCCTTTTGAGAGTTTCCGTTGCATGCGCTGCGTAAACGGTTAAAGTAAAAAAATCATGTATGATGGAATGGTTCCTTTTAAAAAGTTCTAAAAAAAAGTCCGCGAGAGCATATGTCTATCTTTTAAGGTTGACTCACTATAACTCAAAAGGAGCGAGCAGCTACGAAAAATGGACGAAAACTAGCAGACAAATCGATGCGACGGGAAGGGTCAGGGGAGCAAAAATTTGACGCGGACGAAGTCGCGGGCAGAAGCTAGTAACAGATAATATCATCATTCAGACAGTGAAGCGTATCAACTAAAACCTAAACAACGTACCGTACAAACTACAACTTGTCCGAACATCTGTTTTCTCTAGCTCTAGATTCTATCCAAATTTTTTATTTTGAAAAGTTTAAATGTAGGCAGTTAGAATCTGTTTTGTGTAAAACATGCTTATAGAGAAAACAGACGTTAGGAAGGGAATCCTAACATATCCGAAAATTTGTAGTTTGTTCTGTTTAAGTTTTAGTTGATACGATTTCTTCATAAGATCTTCTAGGCGCATATGATTCGATCTGGGCAAAGATCGTGTCCTTTTGAATGGATTAAAAAAAAACGGTAGATCGTATGGCCTTGAATCGATCTTCGGAATTCGGACATCCCTAGTTCTGCAGGCTTTTATAGTATATTCACGTTGAGAAAATAGCCACTCACTGTTGTCACTCAGCTTAGCCACGCCCCTTTGACAAAAGACGCGTCCATACTGTCTGATTACTGTCATACTTCAACTTGTCAACGTGAATACGACTTTCTAATGAGGGTGTTCAAGAAAATTCAGGTCACCAGTTGGCGCCACTTTGACATGAGGACTTCCACTTCGACAATGATTATAAATCTTTTTCATTCATTTATTTTCATTCAGTTACGACTAAGGAAAATATAGGCGCTTTCACACTTTTGACAGGTGGCCGAACCATTTCAGAAAACCCTAATTTACTACGCTCTAATTGGTCAAGGGGCATTTTCTTAACACAAAAAGACTTTAATATTAATGTTAAGATTGTTTCTAAAGCATGGTCTTCCCTCGTGTTTTTTTTTTCTCTCTTTAAAACAAAGTGCGTGTAAGCCAAACATCAAGTTAAGCTGTAATTAAAGTAACAAATAAATGTAAGTGGTACTTCTACAAAAAAAAAGAGCAGACTAACCAGAAAGCAGACAAACATTATTTTGCAATTTTTCTAAGCTAAGTGATTATCAGTTGGATCAAGTGCGGTCACGTGCACAAGACTGCACAGAAGATGGTGGCAAATTTATGCTTTGCTGTGGGATTTCTTATTCACATAGCAGAAACTTTCTCACGAGTGCACGTGTTTAGTATTGCTGACTTCTGCAGCATATGGTAGGTATTTGACGGTAAGTTAAGGGAATTAAGGGACTGGTACAGTTGTTTTTATTACTCCTGCAGTACACAACACTATTGGGAGTATTATGACTTTTATCAGATGCCAAAGTCGGGCTACATAGCCCGATCTTTCAATTCAGTGTATTTGCTCAGTTTTTCTGCTATTGTGGTTTGCAAGTTATGAGTATTCGGCACAGCCATATCTATTAAATATCCAGTTTTGCTTATCTTGTTTGAAGTGTAATATTATTATCTCTATCTTTCTATAAAAAATCAGGAAATATATGTGAATTACTCACCGAAACACTAGGCTTCCTCTCTTGGTTACTCTCCGGTATAAATAGGAAAGGTCTTGTATCAAGTTCAATCGAAGACTGAACAGTAGTTGGTGCATTTTGTTTATTTTTCCTCTCTAAGTCTAAATCGGGGACCACTTGTAATTCTTCGGGAGGACTTGGTACGGTGACATAGCCTGCTATTATGCTTGACAGTTGATCCAGTACCTGTAAAATTTAATTGACATTATCGACATCTGTTGGTAGACATTAGAAATAGTTCATTTATTTGGCAGAATGTTCTTCTTCTTCGTAGCATGTCGATGACAATCTAAATATAACATAAAATCATAAAAACATAACATAACGCCTTGTTTCCCCGAAGGGTTGGGCAGAGACCTAGGTATAGTATACCCACATTTCACCTGTTATGTTTAAGTTCCATGTAATAGGGGGCGAGCCTTTTGCCATACACCGGGCACAATTCCAGACTCCGGGCTGCTACTGAGATATTCCAAATGGAAAAACCCAATACTGCTTTGCCCGGCCTGGGAATCAAACCCAAGCCCTCATGCTCAGCAGTAGCGCTTGCTACCACTAGACCAACGAGGCAATGTATTATCTAAATATAGTCATTCCAAAATTTGGCTACGAGCTTGGCACTTTCAGTATCGTCTATCAAGTCCTGTAGCGTGCAAACAGCAGGACACACTGGACCACGGAATAAAGAAAACTAGAGGAACTGCCCATTAGACATCGCGCGCGTGTCAACATTAAGCGCAGATGCGCAACATTTAGCTTATTCGCCGTCAGATACTTGTCGCGATTGGTTGTCTCACAAATACGCGAAATATTACAAATTATGCCTTGTTGTGCGGTTTTGAGTTGCAAAAACGAAAGCAGAAACAAATTTGTATCTCGTGGAGGTGTATCGTATCATCGACAAGTACTAAACTTCGTTAATTTTTAGTATAATTGATTTTAATTACAATACCACATGTTATGACTTCAATGCAAACTCTAAAGAACCTTATATTCATTGTGACAAAGTCTAAATGCACTTGGTCGTCATCTGGAAAATCGTAACCTAAATTCTAGTAATTTCGACGCTACTCGATTAGGGATGGGACACATCCATAAGTAGGTCGGTATCGATAGTTTTGTCTGATTTTAGTAAGGAATCAATAGCTCACAGTTATATCAGAAGTCAGTTGATTAAAAAAATTAAGTGTGATATTTGCGTTAGTGCTTTAGTAACAGAAAAACAAATCAATAATTACATAGATTTATTGTAGGTAAGAGGGGGTTATTATGCCCATCAGAATCTGTGATTAAGATATGTCAGATATCAGAAATATTTATTATTTTTTTTTTTTTTTGTTTTTTTTTTATATCTATACTAATATTATAAAGCTGAAGAGTTTGTTTGTTTGATTGATTGAACGCGCTAATCTCAGGAACTACTGGTCCGAATTGAAAAATTCTTTTTGTATTGGGTAGCCTATTTATCGAGGGAGGCTATAGGCTATATAACATCACGCTACAACTAAGAGGAGCGGAGCAGTAATGAAAAATGTTGCAAAAACGGGGAAAAATTATTCCTTTTGAGAGTTTCCGTTGCGTGCGCTGCGTAAACGGTTAAAGTACCGCAAAAATCATGTATGACGGAATTGTTCCTTTTAAAAAGTTCTAAAAAAAAGTCTGCGAGAGCATATGTCTATCTTTTAAGGTTGACTCACTATAACTCAAAAGGAGCGAGCAGCAACGAAAAATGGACGAAAACTAGCAGGCAAATCGATGCGACGGGAAGGGTCAGGGGAGCAAAACGCGGACGAAGTCGCGGGCAGAAGCTAGTATTAAATTAAGATTATATCATGGCTAAATAATGCACTAGTTTATTGGGTCATCAATATTCCAAAACATTAGCTATCATCAATTAGGGGATTTTCCTACGTCTAATCATATTACAGTCATAGTGAAAGCTATCACGGCAAAATATATTAATATTCGAATATCAAATCGGCAATTATTAAAAAAATAAATATTTATTTATTTATTTATTTAAGGAAAAACAAACAGTAACACAATAAGAGACAGACATATTATCTTAAATATTACATTTTGAACAATTGTGCTACCCACAACGTTTTCCACAGATTACAATGCTAAGTATATAAAACTAGCTGGTAGCACAGGTACAATGCCTAAACAACAGCCATTGTCCTAGAACTCTGGATATGGACTTTGAAATTTATAAAAGTAAAAGTAAGAAAAAGTAAGAAAAAGTGAGTTTGTGTGCATACATGATTAAATTATATTTATACAAGATTAAATTATATTGCGCTATTTCAAACTACTTTGCTGATCCTTTAGAGTTGCTCGGATTAACTTCTTAAATGCATTTTTATTGAGGAAAAGAATGTCGATTGAGTTAAATTCAACGTTATATGTCTCAACCAAACGATGAAGTGGTGAACGCGAGCCAGCGTTGGATTTACAGAGGCTAGTAGCAAAAAGACGTCGAGTGCGTACCTCACGTACATGAACTGTTCGAGGAACCAGGTAACACAGACTCCTAACTAAGTCCGGACAGTCAAAATGATTTCGGCACACATTGAACAGAGTCATAACATCCAAAAGTTTCCGTCTAGACTGTAAGGTCAGAAGATCATACTTTTTAAGAAGTAAGTGGTATGACATTTTATTCCGATAACATCTAAAATTCATAGCTCGAAGGTATTTACGTTGTACCAGTTCCAGCCTTTCACTATATTTCACGTAAAAAGGATTCCAAATAGGTACAGCAAACTCCAACTGTGGCCTGATTATTGATTTGTATAATTGTAAAAAGGTGGAAGGTCGACGAAAATCTCTGGAAGATCTCATTACGAAACCAAACATTTGGTAGGCTTTGTTAACAATTTTTTCTATATGAGCATCCAGATGGAGTTTTGAATCTAGCAGGACACCAAGATCGCGGAGAAAACTTACTTTACTAATTGGCGTATTGGCAAGACGATAGTTGAAGTCAGTAATATTTTTCTTTTTGGTAAATGTTATAACATGACACTTTGGAAGACTAAGGTAAAGCTTATTGGAAGAGCAGTAACTAGAGAAGCGGTCTAAATCCTGCTGGAAGTTAAAACAATCGACTTTATCAGAAATAATTTTATAGACCTTTAAATCGTCCGCGTACAGAAGAAATTTTGAATTTTGAAAGCAGTCTTTTATGTCATTAATGTATAAGATAAATAATAAAGGGCCTAGAATGGAACCTTGTGGTACACCGGAAGTGACCCGAAAAGAGCCAGATTCAAATCCATTAACAACTACCTTTTGTGTTCTGTTGGTTATGTAAGATATAAACCACCGTAGAAGGTCCCCTCTGATACCATTGTAAGCAATTTTATTAAGTAGTAGTGTGTGGTCAAGTTTATCGAAAGCCTTCTGAAAATCTGTATACACCGCATCAACCTGCTGTCTATTATCGAGACTGTCAAACAGTTGGGACGTGAAAATGAGGAGATTACTAATGCAAGATCTGTCTTTAACAAATCCATGCTGCTCTTTT
This sequence comes from Aporophyla lueneburgensis, assembly GCA_932294355.1. NCBI lineage: Eukaryota > Metazoa > Arthropoda > Insecta > Lepidoptera > Noctuidae > Aporophyla > Aporophyla lueneburgensis. Next base: position 20,650,438 of record OW028758.1, on the reverse strand, counting down.
ATTAAAACACTGTGAACAGCCGGATATAATTTATTATGCACAAGTCTCTCAAACAGCTTGGAAAAAGCAGAAAGTATAGAGATAGGTCGATAGGTCGCCACATCATGCTTGGAACCACTCTTATGAACTGGTACAATATTTGCATGTTTCCAAACTTCAGGGAAAATACCACATGATAAACATTTATTAAATAGTATATGTAAAGGATAGCATAACGTATCACATGTGTTTTTCAGAAAAACCGAAGGAATCCCATCAGGACCAGGACCCTTGGTTGAATCAAGTGATTTTAATTCTTTATTTACTTCATCAAGAGACAGTTGCAGTTGGCATAGGAAGACATCATGGCCAGCATTTCTAGATGGTGGTTCCCATGAGTTAAAGTCAAATGTTGAGGGCTCATATGCGGACTGGAAAAATGTAGCAAACAAGTTGCAAGTAGTAATAGGATCATTGGATGAATTTTGATTGTAATGAACCGTGGATGGGATTTTATTTGTAGTTTTACGGTTAGCGACGTATGTCCAAAATGTCTTAGCATTGGTAGCAACATTGTCTTCAATTGCATTAATATATTTACCATAGCAAACGTCAGCTAGTTTTTTAAACTTTTTCCTATTACTCGAGAACACCTCATAATGAAATAAATTCCCATACTTCTTCCACCTTATCCAAGCTTGTGTTTTCTTTTTGTAGGTATATATGAGAGATTTGGAGAACCAATTAGGGAAATTAATATTTTTTGATCGACATGTAGGTGTGTGTGATTTTATTATTTCATAAAGTTTTTCATAGAAAGTAGAAACAGATTCATTAGGTGTTAAGTCATCCAGTAAGTCATTCCAATCCACGTCACTTATATCAGTATTTATTTTGTTATAGTTAGCCTTGTGATAATTCAGTTTGTTGTCAAGTGTACGTTTAGGCATATGTGAGGGATGAGAAAAATAAATGTGTACATAGAAGGCTGGATGATAGGTATCAGTAGGTAAAAGAGGGGCATCAGGAGAGAATGTGTCTGCATGAATAACCTTTTCCATTTTTAAACATTTGTATGATGTTAAAAAATTATTAAATTGCTCACCCGAATAAATTACGTAACATCAATATTAAAATATCGATATATTTTTACATCTCTAAGTACCAAAAGAGATGTGCATGTGAGTATGACATCTATTTCAAAGGAGCTACCGTTCTGAATAGAATGAATTTGTTACAGCGCCATCTAGCGTTGAGTTGCTGAACTCGTTGTAAATTTGTCTCTTTAAAGTTTTTACACGAAATACATCTTTATTGTTTGTGTCATGTCAAATAATAACAACTTTCACTCGTTGCAATAAGATATCATTTTTGAAAGCAATAAGAAGATGATTTGTAAAAGTTGCGTTTGTAATTTGCAGCCAATCATATTACTGCTTTTTATGTGTGTAATGGAGAATTTGATGTGATTTGTGTGAGTTTGGTGACACTGGTTCCCGTGCTTAGCCAGTGTAGGGGCACTTCTCTTTATTCTTTGTTCTGTGCACTGGACAATATATTAAGGCTATTACATTGCCCGATGACTTTGACGATTTGACCTCTGTACTAGTATTTTTTCGTTTGGTGCCATCTACCATAACAAAACAAACGAACTGACGATTAAGCAAGAACACAGATATGTAGGTTTTTGCCTATTTTTATTCGCTCTCTGAGAGTTCTTATGTATTGTTATCCTCTACAATTAAAAATTAATATTTATTTTGAATTAAATGATGGACTTTGCCTGCTGACCTGGTTTTCAAAAATTATTTTGTGTGATGATGATCAGGTAAGTTCTTATCGATTCTCAGTAACGGAGTTGGTTAGGATCACCAACTTTTTCATGTGATGAATTTCGCCAGTTAATTTAATTGATCCAAACACATTCCCATCATTGAGTAAGAAAATTGGATGTCTGATGATGACTGGTACATCTATAAAATATTGCAAGCTTACTCTATGACTGGTTCAGAAAGCAAATCGAAATTACAAACTACTTTATTTCTATGTACGTAATTAATTTCTGTTCTTATTTTACGAAATATTTATACTTGTAATATTTACAAAATTATTTAATTCAGAAATCATTAAAAACGTGAACTTTTAGATTTTATTTGGTGAAAATAACGCGCGTATGGTCCACCCTTCATGGCAGCCATCAAGGCACTGATGTATGGCGTCATTCGCGTCGCGAGTATATGTCACAAGAAAGCAACGGGTTTCTCGCGCAGTTTCGGGTTTTTATTTATTATTTAAAAATGTAAAAAGAAATAAGAAAAAGTAAACAATACAAATGATTAAATAAATCAGTACGCATATTTTGATATAAAATTCATGTCAAACGATTTTTTTTTTTTTTTTCAGGATGGGAAATCATCAAATGACTTCTCCCGCTCTGGGCGGAGCGGGAGGGCGTGTCAGACTTTTACTGACTAAAACCCACCCGTGTTCCTTCAGTTACCCATTATGCCGGGGTCACGGTTTTTTTACAGATATTTAAAGCTCAGAAAAAATAAAAAAATTGTACAATACGTCTTTTAAAACTTATTTAAAAAAAAAAACGGAGGTTGCTTTTTTTGTTCACACCTTTTTGAAGACATGCTTGATAATCGCTCTTTCTTTTGAGGTATCATTTATGCGGATATCTTACAAATTATTGAAATTAGGACCTACAAACCAATTCGAGGGAGAAATTTTAAATTTTAGGCAGTCTAACAAAACACAAAATTTTTGCTTAAAAGAATACTTTATGTGCTTGAAATAATAACATTGTTCAATTCTAAGAATTTTTGGCACATGCAGGAACCAATTGAGGGGATTCTCTAAACAATGGCCACCGAGCGCGGTGCGACGGCATTTCCAGGTAAAACGCCCAATGAATAGCAAAAAGCGATAAGAGTTGGTTTTTACAGCAAAATGGTCTTAGTTACAGAGGCAACAAAGTCGTTTTTCTTTAGACAGGGTCAGTCGGTCTGTGATGAAGCCGTTACATCTTTTACTTATTAGTCAAACTACTGCCCTTGTGAGTGGACGTTGTCGTGTTGATTCACAATTTACCGTGTTCAGTTGTAGCCCTTTGCGTTCCTGCACGTGTTGTTTGCGTTAGTTTTGAACTTTTTTGTTTCACCGTGTCCAGTCGTAGCCTCGCGCTCCTGCACGTGTTGATTTTTGACTTAATCAAAAATCAAAATCAAAAGTCATTTATTCAAACTAGGTTGAGAGTCAGCACTTTTTGAACGTCAAAGTTACAAAAGACAGTCCCCCCAAAGCGCCCACCCTTCGACACTTCCTAGTGCTGTAGCTGCGAAGAAGAAGTGGCGGAACAAACTCCCCAGCAGCACAGCTGTCTGTTAAGTTAGAAGAACTTGATTCTATACAATATTGTGTAAGTAATTAATATTATAAAACAAAACATACATTATTTGCCATATGTCAGCTAGCACACGCCAATATACCAACAAAAAAAAATTGAATACTTAAGTCAAGCTGAAATAATAAAACAAAAACGAAACAAAACTTAAAAACTAAATAAAGCCTCCAGGCATAAAGGGCGTGCCCGCTTACATGTTCAACGATGCAAAATGATCCATATACATACATTGATGCATAAAGCTAAGTTGAAGTTACAATAGTTAAACTAGCACCTCCGGAGTAGAATAAAATAACAGTTAATACAAATAACAATAACAAAAACCATGGTCAGCAAGACGACCAGTCACCACAAGCAGCACCCGTTCACGAGCATAACGCAAAGGTCAGCCATTACCCCCCTCGCCATATTTGAGGGAAGGTGGTAACCCGACCCCCGACGCTACCGCAAGCAGTGACATCTAAGGGAGCATGACGAACTTGCTGCCGGTTTGTCAGGCAAGAATATTATGAACAGCTGACGAGGTCGCTAGCTAACTACATGTTGCAATACAACTCATTTAAAATCATTGTAATGAGTAGATTATGTCCACAATAAATGAAATTAAAAGAAAATAAAAATAAATAAATAAATTAACAAAATCTGTTAAATAAAAAAATAAATAAAAAACAATTATATGAACTACCCATATAAACTGTCAGTAGGAAAGCTAATTCTGGATTGAAAGAACATAAACATTGTCTTGAGTTTGTCTTGAGTTAATCACAGCGACCAACTATTCTTATCGTTTAAGGGTCAGCAGTAGGAAATCGTGTTATGGGATTTCGATAAGTTTATATAGTAAACTTAAAGTAATTGCCACGAAAAAATACATTTGGCTAGCTCAAGAGTTTTACTAGACGATGAAAAAATCGGGTTGGGCATAAACCTTGCAGATGATTGTTAAAAAAATATTGAATTTCACTAAAAACGTGTAAAAAGCACTGCCGTATTTTGATAACTTGAGGCTTAAAACAAGAAGACACCTATTGAATTTATACATAAATAAAAACAATAAGGAACAGAAAACCCGATGCATTTTTTAATTTTCCATAATGTTACTTCTGATTTGCGTAAAAAATTCGCAAACTTTCTCAATTTTGATGCTCGAAATCTCCATACAATTTACTATGGCGACGCGGTTTACCATTTATATAGCAGTGTTCGAACCGCGGAGCTCAGTCGACCGCGCGTCTTCAAGGTGGGTGCACGTCGCTCTTAGTAAAAAAATACGCGGCAAATAATGACCTGTGCGTATACGAGATCCCCCGCACAGTGGTCGGAGTCAGAACAATTTATACAAGTATTAAAATTTAAGATTTTTGAGCTCGATTCTTTCTGCACATATTTTGTATATTGTGACAATTCCTTATTTGTTTGTTATTTTTACGTCTTTCCGGTTCATAATTATAATCTTATTTTCAAGTACTTGTTGGTGTGATATAATTTGCTTTAACTACATAATTGTTCTCTTTAACTACACAACATAGCCCTGTCGTGTTTGGGCTCGTAAGATTTGTCTCGACAAGTACTATAGATCTAGATGGTGTCCAGGGTCTGATGATGAAGTCGGAAGGTGCCCATAGAAACTCTTTAAGTATACAACATAACATCGTCGTGTTTGGGCTCGTTAGATTTGTCTTGACGAGTAGTATAGAACTAGAATAATGTCCAGGGTCTGATGATGAAGCAAACCGGTGACCATAGGAACTCTTTAAGTATACAACATAACCTAGTCGTGTTTGGGCTCTTTAGATTTGTCCTGACAAGTACTACAGATCAAGATGGTGTCCAGGTCTGATGATGAAGTCGGAAGGTGGCCATTGAAACTCCTTGGTCAGTGGATATGAAACGGGCACTATGAAACTTTGGGATCCGGTGGGATGTGGGAGTAGTAGGGTGGGGGAATACCATGGGACACCTCAAGAACATTGACCTTGACCTAGGGGTCGTTGACCTTAAGGTCAAACTCAAAATTCCGAAATTCAAGATCCGTGGTTCTCCCAAGGTCACTGACCTTGACCTCATGGTCGTTGACCTTGAAGTCAATGTCAAAATTTCGAAAGTCAAGATCCGCGATTTCCCAAGGTCACTGACCTTGACTTCATGGTCATTGACCTTGAGGTCAAGATCAAAATTCCGAAAGTCAAGTTTCACTATTTTCACAAGATCACTGACCTCGACCTCATGGTCATTGACCTTGAGGCCAAAGTCAAAATTCCGAAAGTAAATTTTCGCGATTCTCAAGAGCAAAAACAGGTCAAAATTCATGGAAAGTGACCTTAATGTCATAGTACCTTAGGATCAATATAAATAACCACGAAGGGCATGTTAAGGTCTTCCAGACCCCGCCATCTCCTTCGTCGATTACTTTAAGTATACAACATAACCTCGTGGTGTTTGGGCTAGTGTTGCAAAAGACTCGAGTCCTCGAGTCGTAATTTTAAAGACTCGACTCAGTTATGCAAGACTCAGTGTGCTCAAAAGGCTCGGAGTCTAGAGTCAAGCCGAGTCAGAGTCATAGTCGAGTCTTAAAAAAAGACTGGAGTTTTGAAAAGGACTCGAGTCTTAAAAACGACTCGAGTCTTAAAATGAACTCGAGTCTTGTAGGTCATCATTCGAAAAAACTCGAATAACTTGTCAGATTTTTTTGTACGCAAAGTTTCATCATAACCATTCATTTGAGTTTATTGCCTTCTTTCTAGTCTTTTCGAATGATGAGGTACAAGTTTCATCTTCATGCTCCGAGTTTTTCTTTAAGACTCTGGTTCATTTTAAGACTCGAGAAATCATGATGTAGACGTATTAACTGACTTTATTTTTGAAAATCATAATATAACAGCTGATTGATGTCTACATACAAAACTACAATAAACCACCACATCTCCCATCCTTCCTTACTAAGTATAAATGCAATAAAAAAACAACATATTATCCACTTCTATTTTTAATATTATCTTCAAGGTTCCTGCCGCTCGAACCACTATGTAAACATCTATGTGTGCGTGAGCGAGGCGCGCGCGCCTACCGCTGTGTGAGTAGCGCTTCAATACCTAATTTTCTCTCGCGCTTGCAGTGTATCCGACCCTTAAGTAGTCGTTGATAGAATAGTATGCCTTTGAACAAAGGTTGGATTTTACTTTAGCTTTAAACTCATTAAACTGCAAATCTAGTAAAGCAGAGGGAAGCTTGTTATAAAAGGTAATACCAAGACCAACAAAAGAATTATGAACCTTATGAAGCCGGTGAAAGGGAGCACCTAGTTTGTCCTTATTTCTAGTATTAATATTATGAATATCACTGTTTTTAGTGTACAGGTGTATATTTTGCCTAATATATAAGATGTTGGCGAAGATGAATTGTGATGCCACCGTAAGAATACCAATATCTTTAAACAAATCTCTCAGAGAAACTCTAGCACCTAGTTGGTAAATCGCTCGAACAGCTCGTTTTTGAAGAACAAAAATATTTTGAATGTCCGCGGCTTTGCCCCACAGCAGAATGCCTTAGGACATTATGCTATGAAAATAACTAAAATAGACTAATCGAGCTGTATCAACGTCCGTATACTGTCTAACTTTCCTTACTGCGTAGGCGGCCGAACTGAGCCTTCCCGCTAGGCTTGATATATGTGATCCCCATTGAAGTTTGGCGTCTACTGTTATGCCCAGAAAAACCGCCGAGTGTACAGTTTCAAGCACCTCATTATCTAAAACGACATTGGGTCCCAGATTCCTAACATTCGGTAAGGCGAACTTTATACATTTCGTTTTCTTAGCATTGAGAACTAGGTTATTTGTGGTAAACCATTCCGTAGCCATTGAGAGCGCACTATTTACGTCGTCAAAATCTTGTCTATTTCTGTCTACTTTAAAGATAAGTGAGGTATCATCAGCAAATAGTACAATGTCACAGATATTCTTTAAATAAAATGGTAAGTCATTAATATACACTAAGAATAAGAATGGACCCAGTATTGATCCTTGAGGTACACCTAACTGAACTAGTAGCCCGGAAGATTTTACACCATTGACATCTACACATTGGTGCCTATTTTGCAAATAAGAACTTATGACACTGAGAGCTTCGTTTTGAACACCGTAATGACGTAGTTTACGCAAAAGTGTGTCATGGTGAACGCAATCAAAAGCTTTGGAGAGATCACAGAAAACTCCAATAGCATTTTGCGAGTTCTCCCATGCGTTGAAAATATGTTTCAGCAGAGCAACACCCGCATCTGTTGTCGAACGTCCTTTTGTAAAGCCATATTGCTCATTATGAAGGAGGCTATTTAAATTAAAATGTCTTAGCAACTGCTTGAGTATTAACTTTTCAAATATTTTACTAAATGCAGGTAAGATAGAAATGGGCCTAAAATTGCCAACGTTATTTTTATTACCTGTTTTAAATAATGGTATGACTTTACTGCTCTTCATGAGGTCAGGAAAAGATCCCAAATCAACACATTTATTAAAAGTTACAGCCAGATAGGGGGCTACGATATCTATTATATTACTTAACAGTTTAACAGAGATGCCCCAGTAATCACCAGTGTTTTTTGACTTGAGTGTGTTAAAAATATTAATCACATCACGAGGCGTTACATGTTCGAAACTAAATAAGCGACTACATACGGGCACACTACTATGCAAAAGGTTTTCAGCTTTAGACGGGGACGAATTTAAGGAGCAGGTCGTAGTTATAGGTATGTTGGCAAAAAACTCATTAAATGCCTCAGCTATGTCGGCTGCTTTATTAACCAATTTGTTGTTAATCATAATCTCTAGTTGTTTTTCCTGTTTAACCGGTTTACCCGTTTCATTATTAATAATTTTCCAAGTGGTTTTTATTTTATTATTGGATTTTTTTATGGTATCGCTTAAAAACTTTGATTTAGCTAAAGCGCAGATCTTTTTAAATAATTTTGAATAATTACTGACATACTCTAGAAAAGGAGTATCAAATCTGTATTTTTTCAAACCATATAACTCGTATAGTCTTGCTCTACTTTTATAAATTCCTGGAGTAGCCCATTGGTTGAAGCTAACGGAAGTGCTATTAATGTCAATAGTTTTGGTCTTGAAAGTAGATTCATATTCTTTTTGCACAATATCAAAAAGGGCTTCATAGATTTCATTAGGATTCTCGCGTTCTACTATAGATGGTGTAATCCTATTAGCTATATTATTTTTAAATTTATTACAACGACTAGCTGTATAAGGCCTGCATTCTATTTTATGCGGCTTTTTAAGTAGTGGCAAAGGGAAGCTGGCTAATAATCCACAGTGGTCAGACGTTAAGTCACTTAAAACTAACTTATTTTTGGCATCACAATCACTAAATATATTATCGAGACAAGTCGACGAAGAAGCCGTGATCCTAGTTGGTTCAAGGAACAAGTTTATTAAATTAAAAGACCTAAACAGATTGAGCAGTCTAATACTTAATGGAGTAACATCTAAAATATTAATATTAAAATCTCCACATAAAATTATACATTTATTAATTGATTTTAATTTATTGAGTGAATCCTCCATTACCGATTCGAAACGAATAAAATCCCCAGAGGGGGGCCTATAAACGCATATTATGACGTAACGCTCCAATTCAACGCAAGACAACTCAATAACGCGCTCAATGGAAAGATTAACTAGATCTAACCGTTGTTTACATTTCAACTTGTTCGAAACAAGAACTAATGATCCTCCGCGAATAGCACTTTTCCTCACAAATGCACTTTGCACAGTAAAAAAATCATCATTCATAAATACTACTTCATGTTCCTTCAACCAGTGTTCAGTCAAACATAATACCTGAACATCATAGTTTTCAATAAATAAACTTAACTCTAGCTCTTTGCCGGACAGACCCTGCATATTTTGATGTACAACATTCAACACATGCGGCTTACCCGTTGTCGCATCTAACAGTTTAAACTACTAGGTGTATCAAAAGTGGCGTTAGTACCACTACTAACAGTAATCGCTGGTACCCTACAAGTACCAGTGTCACGGTGTAAATTGTATGCTAAAAGATTAGCAATTTGTCTCCTACAACTAGGTGGCAAATACAAAGTATAATTTGTTAGTTTGTAATCAGTAATAAATTGATTACAATCAAAAAATGAAATAGAGTCACTGTGACAACTAGTCCTATTATAAATTAGCATATTTAAATAATAAATGTGCCTGTTTTGCTCATCAGACAAGTATCGTGAATAAGGCAAGGCACAGAAAATGAATTTACAATTGTTGGTCTCATTGAGAAGTAACATCAACTGGACACATTGAATTATTTCTTTTTTCCTAACATTCAAACTATCCCCATATAATAATATTACAGTTGAACCAGGGTTTATTTTTGACAATTTAATTTTACTTAATAATTGGCTAATACTGGCACCGGGTGAACAATTATTAATTACATATTGTTGTGAACACTGATTAAATATGCTACCATAACCTTGACCAAATTTGTCAGAAAAAATATAAGTTGTGTTAATATGGCTATTATCATCAGTAATACAGATATTTACCGGCTGAGTTGCTGAGGGCGTGGGTGTATCAAGTTGAGGCTGAGGTGCCGTGGAGCAAGTGCAGCTAAAACAGAGGTTATTTGTCAGAGACTCATACCTCTCTGCATTGCACTTGACCAGGTCTGCCAACTCACAGGCTTCCTGCATGCGCTTACTCAGGTCTTGTTGAGTAGCCTCATATTTACTAAAGATATCCTTTAGTGCAAATTCCCTAACAAACAATTCATCCCGAAGGTGTTGAGTGTCAGTATCATACAAAGTATTACATAGTTTCAAATCACTATAACACTTCTTCAAGTCTTGTATTAAATTTAAATTTTTTTGCCTAAGTTTTGTGTTTAATTTATTAACTTTTTGGCATTTCAATGTTTTCTGGTATTTTCTAATTAGTCTATTAATTTTAATATATTTTTTTTTAACTTATTGTGGCTAGTAAACAATATATTTTTAGAGTTTAATTGTGTTGAGTTGACATTTAGTGCGCTCCTACGCCGTTTTTCTTAATTGTTAAGTGACTATGGCTACTTTTTCCAATCAAGAATATGCGGATATCGTATTTATGTACGGTAGAGCAGACGGCAATGGATCTTTGGCGCGACGGATGTATCAAGAGCGCTATCCGAATCGCAGGATACCGAATGTCCGAGTGTTTTACAACACGTTTCGTCGTCTTGCCCAAGATGGGTTTCACCGCGTGGAACCTGGAGTCAACCCGGGCAGACACGAAACTGCCGTCGACGAAGACAATTTAGCAGCATTTCAAGCGGATCCTACTACCAGTACTAGAGCAGTAGCTCGAAATTTAAACATTTCTCAATGGAAGGTGTGGCATACAATGCACCAAAATGATAAGTATCCGTTCCATGGCAGGAGTGTGCAAGGTCTAGTAGAGCAAGATCCTCAAAGAAGAATTCAGTTCTGCCGTTTCCTCCTCAACAGAGACATCGAAGATGCGTGGTTTCTGAAATCAATCTTGTGGACGGATGAAAGTAAATTTTCAAGGGAAGGTATTACAAACTTTCACAACATCCATGAATGGGCCGACGCAGACAACAATCCACATTTTAAGAAGCAGGTGTCATTTCAGATGAAATTCTCTGTGAATGTATGGGCTGGAATAATTGGCAGAACATTGATTGGGCCCCACTTTTTGCCTGATCCATTGAATGGCGAAAATTATTTGCAATTTCTGCAAATTGATTTACCACTGCTGGTAGAGGAATCAGGTGTCCCGATCTTCGAAAGAGACCGAACAGTCATCTTTCAGCAAGACGGCTGTCCAGCGCATTGGACTTTAAATGTAAGGGAACACCTCAACAATTGCTTTCCTGATAGCTGGATCGGCAGGGCAGGCCCGCTCGCTCCCCAGATCTGACCCCGTTGGACTTTTTCGTGTGGGGCCGGGCCAAGGAACTGGTGTATAACAACATAGAAATAAACACTAGAGAAGAATTGATACAAAGAATAAATTCAGCGTTTGAGACAATGAAGCAGGAGATGATGTTGAAAATAACGTCTACAGAAGTTAGAAGACGGGGCCGTGCTTGTATTAGGAATCACGGCCGTCATTTTGAACATGAACATTATAAATAATTTTAATTCAAATGTTGTTTTAATTCGTCTGCCTAAAATAAAAAAAATCTCCCTCAAATTGGTTTGTAGGCCCTAATTTCAATAATTTGTAAGATATCCGCATAAATGATACCTCAAAAGAAAGAGCGATTATCAAGCATGTCTTCAAAAAGGTTTGAACAAAAAAAGCACCCTCCGTTTTTTTTTTTTAATAAGGTTTAAAAGACGTATTGTACAAATTTTTTATTTTTTCTGAGCTTTAAATGTCTGTAAAAAAAATGTCTAATGACACAGAAGCCTAAAACATGTTTTGCTTGATTGCTTACACATTACTTTAATTAAATAAATAAAAAATGAATTCATTTATCATTCAATTTGGCCATAATTATGCAGTTTACATTAAATTTTGAGAATTTCCGAAAAAAAACTTAAAAATTTGGTTAAAAATATTTGGTAAGACTTCGTCTAAGACAACCATGGCTTAAATGGTTCTAAATTGTCTGTACTAGCTTCGCCTTAAAGCTTTGCACCCATCTTCCAATCACCCTGTATGTCGGGACGTTGTATATAAGCTAGTTGCGCGGTAAACTTTGCTTGCGCGATGCAGGATTTGCAACACGTCATTATGATACGTAGTTCGCATGTAGCAGTGTAGATGGGTACGTATTTGAATATCGAAGATTAAAATACCTACGCTTAAAATACCAATGTTCAAAACATCGAAAATTTAAATATCGATTATATCAAAATGTCGAAAATTGTTATACCTAAGCTTAAAACGTCGAAGATTGAAATGCCGAGTGATTAAAATTTCGAATGATTCAAAATATCGAATGACATTATGCCTAAGTTCAAAATATCAACATTTCATACATCTAAATTCATAATATCTACGTTAAAAATACCTACTAGTTGAAATACCGAAAAAAAATTATATAGGCAGTATGAGTGTATTCATAAATGTAGGTAGATGTGAAATTCTCACACCCTGCAAACCCGTTGCTATTAAGAGTCATTAGTCTGTTTACTGCGTAAATGTAACGTACAGTTTATAGAATATTATAGATTTATTATGTCGGAACACGTATTAGAAGTTTTAAAAACTCAAAAAGGTGGATTTAAAGTGCATCTAAATGGTTTTACTTATACGAAAAATCGATGGAGCCAAGATAAAATATATTGGGATTGTGAATATAAAGTAAACCAAAGTATAGTCCAAACTTTTGGTGTCAAAATCACCAATCTACGATACCGCGCACTCAAAATAGTGCTGAATCCTTCCATCACCATATTAATGAAATATGTTCTAAAAGACATATTGGTTTTTACCGTTTAATATCAGAGTTAATGAAGGAAACAAAAGTAAATTTAATTGAAATTCAAAAAATCCTTAACGGAGAAACAGAGCCTAAAAAAAGGAAGAAGACGAAGTGTGCGAACACGATGAAAAAAATTAGTAACATATTGGAAAATATTACAGAGTACTCTTTTGTGGAATTGTTAATGGCTATAGCTTCAAATCTTTAAAGTATTTAGACCGGTATTTTTATAGTTGATTTTTGACTTATGTTTTCGATTATTATTATTCAATAAAGAGAAGGATTTTTTGTTTAATATTTTGTATTATTGTCACTGATTATATTGTACATTTGCGTACAAATGTGTTTTATTTTGGGTTTTTATTATGTAAAAATAGGAAAGGAGGTTTTCCTTGTTTTTTTGTAACCCACCTAGTAACTGATTACCATCTAGCAGCAAACAAGCATGCAGCAATCATGCAACATGCAAGCAAGCATGGTTTCTGTCACGGCTCCGGCGCTGCAGGGCTCCGGCAGTCCCACGCGAGCTTAACGTCGCAGATGGTCTAAACGCTCACCACCGCAGCTTCGGCTTGTTGGCCGGCTTCGCCGGCCAACCTCAGCTGCGGCGGCGGGTGTTAAAACCACCTGCTCCTCAGCTCGCGGGCTGCCTCGCCCCTCCGCGCCTACGCGATTCTAAATTACACTCTAGGGGTAGGGCAGACAAGACTACGTGGAGTCGGTTTTGCAGCGATACGTTTCTGTCACTAACTTTAGTAGCACAACATATTGACTTTCAAGAAAATATTTTAATTTAAAGACCTAAATAATACCTTCACGATTGACCTATGCTTGTACACTAGACACTGATTTTCATGGATAAAATAGGTCAAAATTGTTCCAAAACCGAATTGGGGCACCCCGAATTTACGTAGTCTTTTGGCTGTTACCCCTAGAGTGTATATAAAAATCCGGAGGCGCGAAGGGAGGACAACCCCCGCCCGCTGTAACAAAGCATAGGCACCCGTGGGAGCCGTAGCGGCTGAGGCTGGTCGCCGGAGGCGACCAGCAAGCCGAAGCTGCGGAGGTGAACATGGGTGCCTATTCTTTGTTACGCAAGGGCGAAGGGGTTGCACTTCCCGTAGCGCCGGAGACGTTGCAGAAGCAACCTTTTTCCACTCATACTACTTACATCAATTTTTTTTCGATATTTTAACTTGTAGGTACGTATTTTTAGGGTGAATTAATGAATGTATTAAATGTTGAAAATTAACCCATTTTTACACGTAGGTATATTCATTTTCGATGTTCTATGTACCCATCGATATTTAGGACGTTCGATAGTTTGTACTTCGATATTTAGGACATTCGATAATCTGTATTTCGATATTTGGATCTTTCGATGTAACTTTTGTAGATATTTAGATTTTAGATATATTGGACGTAGGATATTTAACCATTCGATACTATAAACTTTCGTTATTTTAATTTTCGGTTTTATGGTCGTTCGATTTTTCCATTTTCGATGTTATGAACATCGATATTTTAACAGTAGGTATTTTAATCTTCGATATTCAAATACGTACCCGTGTAGATGGCGCTACATTACATTGTTTTATAAAGTTCATAATATTCTGCCGTTTTTTTAATATAACATAGAATTAAATAAATATTAGGATTACATTCAAATTGGAAATTAGTTAAAAATATGTATTAGTTATAGAAATGCCAAAACGATTAAATTAAGAAGTGATAATAAGAAGAGTATGATTATAGTTATCTATACTATATTAATGTTATAAATGCGAAAGTAACTCTGTCTATCTGTTACGTTTTCACGACTAAACTACTGAATGGATTTTCATGAAATTTGGTACGGGGTAATTTTGAACCCCAAGAAAGGACATAGCCTACTTTTTATTTCGCGACTTCGTCTTCGTCAGCAATACCCGACATTTACGCGGACGAAGTCGCGGGCAGAAACTAGTTTTCCAATATTTAAATCAATTCTTAATCCATAAAATCATTTCAATGAATCATCATTAGAAATAGCATTTCCATTGTGAGCGATAGATGGCGGTAATAAAAATAAATATAGGGTGTCCGCTTTTGATGTTCTTTACCATATTAAAATAATTTAATAACATTAATAATTTTTTACCTCATCAGCCACAAGTCTATGTTTCGGATCTTTGACCAGCAACCTTTGAATTAAGAACACTGTATTGTCTGACACCTGCACTGTGTTGCCATCCCTGAAAATACAATATTAATCATTTGAGAAATAAATAGAAGTTTTCAAGTAAAACCTAACAGATCAAATGATTTGGCCAGATAACACTCGCACCATCATCTGCCTAGCCTTTTCCCAACTATGTTAGAGTGGATTATCAGTTTATTCTAAATGCTAAGCTGAAGGTTCCGTGAGGTCGGACTCCCGGCCACCGCAGGCGCGAGCTTGCGGGCGGCGATACTGAAGGGGTCTGATAGGACCGATGCCTGCCAGGGTTGCGAGATTCGTTCTAAAGAGTTACCGTGGCCCAGCCATATGGGCAACTGAAGGCACACGGGTGGGTTTTAATCAGTAAAAGTCTGACACGCCCTCCCGCTCCGCCCAGAGCGGGAGAAGTCATTTGATGATTTCCCATTCAGAAGAAAAAAAAAAGGTTGTTGTGGTGCCGGACTTAAAGATTTCATCTCATTTTTTCCCGTGGGTGTCGCAAGATTATGGGACTTACTGGAGAATGGCAGCGTTCTCTATGCATTTACACCACCATACTGCGAACGCCATCCCGCCTACCAAGCTTGGCGATTATGGCAAACCCCCCCCAAATTGGGGGAAGCCTATGTGCCGCCGCCGGCGCCGGCGCCGCCGCCGGCGTGACGGGACTAAGAGAAGCCTGCAAGACATTATCACGCTGTTCAAGGAGACCGACCCGGACGACGTGCCAACGTTTGTGGCGAAGGAGCTACACAAGCTTCCTCCTGTCACTTTCGACCACGTCGATGTAACTAGTCTTCTGAAGGACATCGTCTTTCTGAAGGCCCGCCTCGCGGATGTTCTGGCGAAGTTAGATGCATCCCAGAACACTGTTGCCGATTTGCGCAAAGAATTCAGTGAGTTGCGCAATAGTGTGACAGTATCTAGGTCATCAGTCGATGCGTCTAACGTAAACATGTGTCGCGGTGCCGGCCTCGATGTATCGCCGCCTATTTCCGCGTCAGCAGTTTCGTCGCCAGCGCAACCGTCGTTTGCTGAGCTTGCAGAACGCCCTGCCCGCGTAACTCGCAGCTCTGCGCCCGTCTGCACGGCTCCTCCACGCAGCGCCGCCCGCGCCCCTCGCCCCGGCCCGCTACCAGTGTCTGCAGCTCTGATGAAATCCTCACAAAAGGATTTCACTAGCGTCTCTGCGAGTGCCCCAGGCGCTCCTAAACCTAAGTCAGATGATGAGGGTTTCGTGACGGTGCAAAGGAGGAAGCACCGTTTGAGAGCCAACAAGAACCGCTGCGGGAAAGCTGCTGCGAAGCCCGAAGTCAGCTTGCGCGCTGCTAAGCCCAACACTCCCGTGTACATTTCCCGCCTACACTACACCACTAAGGCGGAAGATATTGTGGAGTACGTACGCCAGAAGACGAAGTACATGCCGAGGGTACAGTTACTGGAGTCACACCGCAACGTCAACTTCAAGGCGTTTGTGGTGCGTGTACCGAATTGTTATCTGCCTGTTGTCATGGACGAAGACTTTTGGCCACAGGACGTGGTGTTCCGTCGCTTCCGCGGACAAGTACCACAGGACAGCTCACGGACAAGCTAGTGAAGTGAAGTGTTACTAACATAGTTTAAGATTTAATTATTAACACAAGTTTTGTATTATACTTATGTATGTTAGTTTGTAAGGTATATATCTATGGGTCATTGTAACCTGACAATAAATGTTTTATTATTATTATTATTATTATTATGTCCAGCAGTGGTGTCTTTCAGATGAAATGATGATGAATAAATCAGCTGAATATCAATATTTTATTTGGAGCAAATGCCTATTTGACCTTTACAACGAACGCCTTGCTGGGTAACACTCCTTGATAAGACTAGTTCTAGTTGTCAGACTTCCGGGCTTCTGACTACTCCTAATCAACCTGTAACGTGCCCATAGGCTACATTGTGTACATAGGCTATATTCTACCACGCGGGTCCAATGCGGTTTGGTAATGCCACATGTCTTAAAATTTTTGGTTCTAAGACATGCCTGTTTCCTCACGATGTTTCCCTTCACCATTTTAGGAGCAGTGGTGATGAAATTATTTACACAAGTATAGCGCCTGCCTGGGTTCGAAACAACGACGTACAACTTGTAAATTTGGGCTGTTACTATTGGGCAACTACTACTAACATTCGAATAAATATAATAAATTTATACAAAATCAAACTTACGGTGGTATGTTATAATTAGCAGCCTGAATCCTGGAAAATAATTGGGCAAGGCTGGTGTCGCAGAACGGAAACTGTCCGTATAGCATGGTGTATAGGACCACGCCTAATGCCCACATGTCTGAGGGCTTGCCCAAGTACGGTTTGCATTGCAACACGTCGGGAGAAATGTAGGCTGGCGATCCTGGAAGAGAAAAATCTATTCTTTATTTAATTTGAAACTGTAAAGATTTGAATGGGAGAATTTCTTTTTTCGTTATCAGCGACATCTATGAATGAACTGGCGTTATTATTTGCGTTATTGTTTTTGGCATCAAAACGCTATAGAATAGCTGCATATCACGAGCGCGCATTTGCCATTATATTTAAAGCTTTATGCCAATGCAAGGCGTGTGCCCGATAGGATTTTTCACCGGAAAAAATACGAACTTCCCTCCAGACTTTCATCACCCCTTTCCGCCCCGACCCTTGCTCGAGCCAGCCCGCGCCTGTAGCTTTAAATTCGTCTCTAAATAATAATCATTCCGATCCAGCCCGTTCCTTGCCGCCCTCTACCAGCGATGCCCTAACCCGAGGTCCGTAAACCACAGGGGGTACCCTTAGCGAGTAATCGCTCTAGTTTTATGTTTTTTAAGCCCTGGCTGGAGGCCTTAATTTATTAAGGTAGCCACAGGCAACTCCGTTAAGGAGCCGACAACCTCATAGGTTGATTGCGAGATGTCATACCAAAAAAAAACTGTGTGTGAGTGTGCTTTAGGCTACACGATTGAAGTAACATTTCTTTAGCTCCATCTATGAGAGAAAGAGAGAGAGAGAGAAAATGTGTGCTCGCACCTCTCTCTCTTGCCCCTACAGCCCCTAATATACGAAACGTAACTCTCTCTTTCTATCTTCACTAACTTATATCTCTCTCTCAATTTCCCGTTCGCCTTGCCCGATCACATTTTTCGTAACGCTTTCGTCACGCATTCACCAACTTACTCCCCGAGTCAAACGTGCGTAAAGAAGTTTTTCTTCAATAAGGCTTACCCCTCTGATCCTTCAACATGTCCTTTTCACTGCCGAGATGCGTTCCCAGACAGAAGTTTGTAAGGATGATGCGGCCTGTTCTTTGGTTCAGCACTATGTTGCCAAGCTTTAAGTCCCTGTGCACCACGTTCCTCTGAAAAGATAAATATATTTGTAAACATTACGCTATCTACGGCAAGATCATCAGCAGCCTATAATGTTCCCACTGCTGGGACACAGGCCTCCTCTCGGTGAGAGGGAGTGGGCTTTAATCCACCACGCGGGCCCAGTACGGATTGGGTGATGTCACATATCTTCAAATTTTTGGCATGTTTATTTTTGGTATCTACAGCATGAAATTGAATAAATAGGTTATCATTTCAGCCAAAGGACGTCCATTGCCCCAATCATGGGGGGGTTTCAGTAGTGTCTAGTCAGAGAAATGCGGGTTTCTTGTCGGTATGATAATTTTGTTAGTTTCTTAATAATTTCGGGACACACATTCAAATGTAATTGACAGACTTATGGTGTTTTTTCGAGGTAGACATTGCTTAAATGCCTATATGCAATGCACGCCTATGTTTACCATAATCGCCACGTTCGGCAGGCGGGTTGGCAATCGCAGAATGGTTTTAATAACGCATAAGGAACGTTGCTGCACATACGCCGTCGCCTTTTACGACACCCACGGGAAGAAATCGGATGGTGCTATTCTTTTAGTCCGGCAGACAAACAAATTGAATATGTGCGCCTTATTGATCTCATCTGCATAGCCTTTTCCAACATGTTGCGATTGCTTCCAGTCTAACATATTTTACATGGAGCAACTGCCTATTTGACTTCCACAACCGAGTTTCTAGATACTACGATACCGATTGGTAAGACTGGTTGTCAGACTATCGGGCTTCTGACGACCCGTAACGTCTGAACGAATAATTTATATTTGGTAAATGACAATTTATAATGATAATGTTACAGTTACTGAACCTCCCATTTCGAATTGGCGCAAGTTTTTAATTTCATCTTGTTTAGCATTCGATTGGGCCTATAGGCTCAATACTCAATATCTTTATTGCTTTACCATAATGTGTACTTAGGTGGTAAGTATAACTGCAATCATTATAGACCCTGTAAGGCACAACAAAACCCCGGACGTCGGGAGTCGATTGCGGACTCCCGGCCACCGTAGGCGCGAGCTTGCGGGTGGCGAGCAATGGGTAGCTCGCCGCCCGGTAAGGACCAAGCTCGGGTCGACGGCGCACAGTGTTCCACGCGCGCCTCAAAGAGATGTCAGCAGCAGTGTAGGGGTCTACTAGGACCGATGCCTGCCGGGGTCGCGTGATTGTTCGAAAGAGATACCATGACCCTGGCACATGGGCAACTGATGGAACACGGGTGTGTTTTAGTCAGTAAAAGTCTGACACGCCCTTCCGCTCCGCCCAGAGCGGGAGAAGTCATTTGATGAATTCCCAAACTGAAAAAAAAAGGCACAACAAAAGAATAAGAGAGAGGAAGCTCTGTTTGAGGAGATCATATTTAAATGCTATCTTGGGAAAGCATTTAATGCGATTTTAGGCTTTCGTGAACTTCCACACTTCAAGTGAAATAAGGGGACATAATACATAATATCGATCGGAGAAAGTTGAAGCGAAGGTCACTTAAAGAACATTGCAGACGTATGCACGCGATCAACTGTCTTCGTTTCTTTCACTAAATTATATAAGGACGTAGGTTTCTCATGGCGTTCATTTATACCCCACCAGGGTGCTTATTCTTGATTTTAATTCCGATCGATTGACATTGGAATTTTGACGTTTCGTATTCTTAAGTTCGACGCTACGCCGAAATGTGTTTAAATTAGGTGTTCATTTTGGAGAGCTAAGTGGAATCGGGATCGGGCGTTGTTGTTGTTCCAATGTTGACACGATCGTTTTCAAGAGTACCGAATAACGTGTAACCAAATTAACATTAGAATCGTATTGGCTTTAGAATGGAATTAAAATTAGGTTAAAAAGTAAGCCCCCAGTTCAGTGAAGGCATTACTGATTTTGACGAAGAAACACTGCTTTTATATAAGCTATAGTTTTCTCTCGTAAGCAACGACCCTATGAGCGTATTCATTATTAGCCAAATGAAATTTTATTTCAGGTGGAAGCGCCAGGGTAAACCACAAAATTCACATTTTCTTACATTTTTAACCGACTTCAAAAAAGGAGGAGGTTATCAATTCGTCTGTATTTTTTATTTTTTTTGTTTGTTACCTCATTTCTTTTGACTGGGTGAACCGATTTTGATGATTCTTTTTTTATTTGAAAGCTGGTGCTTCCCGAATGGTCCCATTTTAATTTGGTTCCATTTGGACAGTGGGGTCCATGTGAAAACCATATAAGTCTTAAATTTGCATTACGTATTTCTGCGACAAATGAACGAATAACGCGATTAGATTAGTGCGGAGTATCTACCACAACTAAAAAGTTAAAAAATAAAAACTTTTTACAAAAAAAAACAACCGACTTCTTTAAAAAAAACTTTTTTTGTAATTTTGTTTCAGACTGATGCTTCATACGATACTCCTTATAACATCAGCTATCTGACTATGTAAGACCTGTCAAAATCGGCAGAGCCGTTTCGGAGATTACCACACAGACAGACAAAAAATGCAAGAATTTATAATTTTTTCTTGTCATAACTACCGTAAATATATACTTTCCTAAGCATATAGTAAACAGACTTTATTTTGACATTAAAAACGGACACTTCATTTAATTTATTAACCGACTTCAAAAAAGGAGGAGGTTATCAATTGCGACCGTATTTTTTTATAGGTATTATATCTTCAAAACGCGTTAGCTTGGTAATAACAGTCACTGACCCACCTATGTTTTCTAGCATTCTATATACCAAAAACGGAAAAATAAAGTCCGTTATAGTCCAGAATCAATATCTATAGTGATCTGCACCATATTCTTTTACCGAAAAACAATACATAGTTTATTATTTAAGTTCCTACAGACAGATATTGGGGAAAGACCAACAACCGACATTGCCACGCTAAAGCGATTCAGGCATATTATTCATCATCATCGTGATCATTTCAACCAAAAGACGTCCACTTCTATATGGGGATATATGCCTTCGCCAAGCTCCGCCACTTCGACCGGTTTTATGCTTCTCGCATCCAGCGCATTCCTGCGGCACGGTAATGATATCTATACAGTAGTTTGACTCGGCCGAATCCTTGAAATAAATACCTACAGCACGCGCGGTATGTAAACACGCGGTAGACGCGGTAGGGCTGCCCCACAGAAATCTAAATAATAAGGCACTAGAAGTCGTAAGGGCGCGTGACCTTGTCGCCGCAAATGTGACTCGTACACCACAATCGCGCGTGGAGCGTATTTTTCAGTCATCAGTGTTGTTTCGGACGCAGACACGTAAACATGGTTTTTTGCAGCATATCCAGCTGTGGAAATTCGTCCACGAAGTGTAACTTTGTAAAAAAAGGGATAACATTTCATAAATAAGTAGATTTTTTTTAAATAATGTTGATTTTTAATGAAAATTACTAAAATAAAATTATTCACCACCAGTATTACGAATAATTACGATTGTCGTAGAAAATAAATTTGTATCTCATTTCAATAATCATTGATGCATTAGCGTGTTCATGTTTACAATACAACTATTAAAAGCAGCAATGGAATTATAGTCCTGCGCAATATACAATATCGCCCCGTACGTAAATTTCCAGGAACACGCTGCAAGAGTTGAGCGCGAATTAGTAACGTACCACTACTATTTTGTATCGATAATTTTATTATGTTTAGCTTACCTAGTTTTATCGACATTAGGAATGAAATGTAATTTTTCGTTAAATATTTATTTAGTTATCTACTATATTTTTTCTTTTTTCTATATAATAACTGATAATAAAATCGTTTGTCAGCGATTATCCGTTTATTAGTATTATTAAAATACTTGAAAGATTTTTATTCAGTTTTCCCCATCATTTAGAAAATTTATTGAAGTACAGTCAATTTGGGTGAATAGGAATGTTGGGATGAATCGGTTTATTGCCAAAAAGGACTGTAGTCTGTAATGCTTTTACTCAATTATAATTTACGATTTAATTGACTTGCTGGCAACAAACTATCTTATTTTAACGTTAAAATCCTTTTTAAAGTTTTGTCCGAATTCACCCCTGCATTCTTATTCACCCCATTTGTCGTTAGGTTAATTATTTTTAGACTAGAAGCCGACCCCAACATAGTTGGGAATAGGCTAGGCAGATGATCGTGATTTTAATTTTATTACTTACGTTTATTATTAACTACAGATTTATATCAAGTTATGATAGCTATAAAAAGAAATATTGCAAAACTAGCAATACTTTTCAAGAAAAAAAAGCCATTGCTTCTAAGTATGCATTTGTTACTTAAAATTATTTTATTTATTAAAAACCTTTATTCTCACCCTTAACGTTTTATTGTATTCCCTTTTCACATAATAACATTTTCTAAAATTAATGAGACACTCTGGATTAATTAGGTATCTATTGCTGCGATGCGGTACTCCTGCAGGATCAACGACGCTCAACAGAAAGTTATCGATACAAGCGTTGCGCTGCACTATTCCTAAGTGAGAGTGACCGCGTAATATCATTCTTTACTTTTCGCACACGTTTATTATTGGTCCAAGTGGCCACGCGTCCTGAGATTTTGAGTTTTAAAAAAATATTACGTAATGACATAATTTAAAGTTTATTTTTATTTGCTTCTATGCGAAAAATACGTGTGTGCGTAATTGTGTATTTATTGTATGTGTATGTGGTGGTAGCTGTGACCCGGCGACACGCGTTACGGTATTAGAGGACGGGAGATAGCATTTCTATTGCCTTATTATTTAGATTTCTGTGGGCTGCCCGCATAAAGTATTTCAACTTCATCTACCTACTTGAGTTACTTTGATTGTAAATATTAGGCAAAATTAAGGCAGCAAAGTTAGGTTTGTTTTTTAAATCATTTCGACAGATCAGTTGCAGCCATTCAATGCGTCTGGAAAAAAAAGATTTCCTTTTAAAACTGCTGTCGCCGAAGGTTACCGAACTCCGATCCTTACATACTTCAACACCTAGGTACCTACCTACCATTAATACTCTCATAATCATTTCATTATGAGATTTCTTATAATTCAATATTAATATAATCGCATGCCTTATCAGATGAAAGAAATCGGAGGATTGTTATTGTTAAGTTCTCCTAATAGGTACGATATCCAAAACAAAAACAAGTCTGGGTCAAAGTGTATAGGTATACAACATTGTTTACAGTACACTTCATGTAAGTAAATTTTGCGGCTATGCTCAATGGAGACTATTAAAAATGAAATATGAAGGTAGGTAGGCGATAATCTTTCGTTAATTCATTGCTGAGTTGTTTCTTAGTTTGATATTCTATTACGCACTGTAATCTAAATTATCTGTAATGTAAATAATGTCAACTTTTATTTATTTTTAATTACGATGCGATCTTTGCTAGACCGATTCAAATCCTGCGATCAAGATCGTGTATCGATTCAATTATTACGATCCAAAAGATCGATTCAAATCAAAAGATCGGGCACCCCAGGCCAGGAAACTACCTTCTACTTCTACGAGCGTAGGTAGGTCACTCGTGTGTCACTTTTTCACTCTATCCACTTACTTATAAAAATAAAAATAAATTCGTACTAGTAGATATATAAAAAAAATGTAGTCTAACCTTTCGGAGTTTCCAGGTAATTTAAAAAAAATGTATCTCTGGGTGCGTTATTGAAGAATTCAAGCAAGCATTAGTAATTCTTGCATTGATTATCATCAAATATTCACAAATCGAACACTAACTGCTTACAACAAAACAATCACACCGCCCGCCGTTCGTTTGTCAAAGCGGTGAGTACGCGACTACGAATGTACTCGGAGTGTACCAGACTCGAGGCGCGTAGGTATGACTTGTGTTCCGAGGGTTTATACGAAGATAGACTACTGTATAGATATCATTACCGTGCCTGCGGCCTTCACAAGATCATCGGTCCACCTTGTTCCCACATACCGCAATGTCTCAAAACGAGTCTTTGACCAGTGTGTATTGCCAAAGATGACACCATAGATCACTGACTGAAACGTGGTCGCCCACAATGGGACTTATTTGAAGGCTGAAAGTCACCCAAAGGACCGCCCTTTTGGAAAGGGCTATGCTTGAAGTAGATCCGTAGGGGAACCAAGGTGACAGACATAGCCCGAAGAATTGCCAAACTTTCTTAAGTTTAACAGGGCCGATGGGGCCGAAAGGTTCTAGAGTGGCGACCGCGTACCGGAAGACGTAGAGTTGGAAGGCCTCGCAAAACTCAACTCGATATTCTATTTAATTACAAAAAAACTCACCTTATGCAAATTAGCGACCACCCTCACAATATCATAGAAAATGAGTATCGCTTCTTTCTCTGGAACCTTTTTCACTTTGGTGACATACTGCTGTAAGTTCACCAGTTCGGATCCCTTTTCACTGAACTGGTGGGGGCTCACACAGTCCAGCACGAGCATTAAACGCTGGCGAACCCGACCCGTGAAGATGAAACCGTGGCCGTTTGGGTTCGGGACTTCTTCCAATGCAAGATCCTGGAAATTGAGAAAAGAATAGTATATTATAATATTTTCTGCCGAAAGACGTCCACTGCTGGACATAACTTCCCCTAAAGAGGAGTTTTTGCCGTTATCGCCACACATGCCAGGCGGGTTGGCGATCGCAGTATGGTGGTGAAATGCATAGAGTCCACTGCTGCTCATTCTCTAGTAAGTCTCCTAAATATATTTTTTAGCAATGCGATATCCAATTGTGACAGGTAGAAACCAAACCCAATCTTGTTTAATCCATCGGTATCCATATACCTACAGAATTAATTCTTTACGACATCGGCAGTCAGCACCCTAATAATTTGCGTAAAGTTCGCAATAACAATAGCTTTTGTTGTGTTACGCAATGAGAGCGTGTTTATTCGACGCAAAAAACGTGATGTAGAGCACGTTCATGGCGATTGTGAACATTATTTACTCGGCAACAAAATTCAAATTTCAAACTCGTGTAATTCACATAATAGCGAACTTTTTCGGGTCACGTGTTTGTGTTTACCAGTACGAAGTTGGAAAAGGAAGGTTGATAATTTTGCTAAGGAGGCTTCAATTCAAAATGCTTATGCTGTACTATGACTGACTCATTTAACAAAGACTGGTCTTTAGTCTTACATCGAGAGGAGGGGAAACTGAGTAGAGAGGCCTTCGCCCTGGAGTGGCACGAATCACGTTCTTTATTTAAAAAAAAAAAACAATTTAAAAAAAAAACCCACTTCCAAAAAACAAGTGTATATAATTATAATTTCGGCAATTCAGTGGCAAAAAAAAAATATAGATCCAAAGAAACCGACAATTAAAGTAATTAGACGAAATTACAGTTATTTTTCACTTTTTAGCTATAGTACAGACGCCACCAGGTCAAGCTACCCGAAACTGTCAATTTTTCCCAATGAACCTTGAACCTAATGCTCTAGGAATACAGTCGAAAATCTATCAAAGAAATCTGACAGATTGTAGTAGCTTGATGTGTTGGCGTCTGTACATACAGACGCCAGCACATGGAGCTACTGCAATCTGTCAAATTTCTTTAATAGATTTTCAACTTTATCGCTAAAGCATTAGGTTCAAAGTTGATTGGGAGAATTCGACTGTCTCGGGTACCGTGATGTGCTGGCGTATGTACCTACCTCATACCAATACTTTTACCACTACTTGCAATAAAACAACAGTGACAGGCAGTACTATCAAAGTCAATAAAATTTATATGGGACCACTCCTGCAGGCATAGCATGAGCAGCGTCTTGTCGACGGAAAAGTAGACAAGAATCCTGCCAGGGTCGCGAGATTTGCTCGAAAGAGACACCGTAGCCCTGGCACATGGGCAACTAAAGGAACACAAGCGGGTGTTAGTCAGTAAAAGTCTGACACGCCCTCCCGCTCCGTCCAAGAGCGGGAGAGGTCATTTGAGGTTTTGGCACCCACAAAAAAAAAAAAAGAGTAGACAAGAATGACGTTCCGTGTAGACAGCACGACGGTAGCAAATCAAATTAGAAAGAGTCAACTGCACTTTTTACCAAATTCAGAATATTTTATTATATCATAGTATTATTTTTTTC
Organism: Aporophyla lueneburgensis; assembly: GCA_932294355.1. Taxonomy (NCBI): domain Eukaryota; kingdom Metazoa; phylum Arthropoda; class Insecta; order Lepidoptera; family Noctuidae; genus Aporophyla; species Aporophyla lueneburgensis. The sequence goes on along the minus strand of OW028758.1, from coordinate 20,623,943 downwards.
TGTAAGAGAGAGAGAGAGACACGTATTTATAGATAGCTACAATTTTTCTCAAACTGTCGAAGCACCGCATTTTGAAACAATAGTTATTTGTTATACAAGAGTGCAAAGTTGCTTTTTAACCGCGTGCTCAATTTTGATGACCGAGCAAGCGAAGGATTCTAAAATTGAATCACGAGTGCAGCGAGTGATTCAAAAATTAGAATCCTGAGCGTTAGCGAGGGAATCAAAAGAGCACGAGGTGAAAAATCTTTGCACTCGAGTGCAACACGTAACTTTTCATCCCACCTCAGCGAGGAAATGACTAAATATGCAAAAAAAAAAGCATTTCAATCACAAGATACTTTTATTTCAGTTTAGGTATTAACATTTATTATGTACTACATTATGATAGGTAAGTATTACAGAATAATCTTTAAATTATTTCAAATGATAAGTACTTAGGTATAATTAAGAAAAATTGAAAGTAACGTTGCTACAGTTACTTAGGTCGAGTGTAATATTTTTGTTAGGTACTGTAATGTTGGTGACGTGAAAAGTAAAACGGCGCGCGCAAAGCAAATTAAAAAAAAAGTATATCAAGAAGGTTCCGAGTCTAAATTTTACAAATTAGAAAAAGGTTGAATGATAAATTCGGCACCATGGAGATAGAAGTAAATAGGTTTAATGATGTTTTGAATTCACAAACTTAGTGCACACGATGTTCTAAATTCAATTTTATTTACTTTATCCTCTAGGGGATAAAAACGGCTTTTGCACTCAGGTATCGAAGGGCAAAAATACTCTTTCCGAGATGGGGGGATGAAAAAAATATTACAGTAATATTGGTGTTAACCATTTCCTTGGCAATGCCCTATTAACTCATCATCATCATCTGTCTAGCCTTTTCCCACCTATCTTGGGGTCGGCTTCCAGTCTAACCGGATGCAGCTGAGTACTAGTATTTTACAACGACGGGTGACTGCCTACCTGACCTCCACAACCAAGTTACTGGGTATTACGATACCCCTTGGTAGGACTGGTTGTCAGACTTTCGGGCTTCTACGAAAGACGTGCTTGCCGAGGCAAGGATGCGTCGTGGTATGTAAAAATGGTCACCCATCCACGGACCAACCGCGGCAAGCGCAGCTTAACCTGAACGATCGACCCGTGCGGCTGTTCTAACTTAGCTACAAGCCTCTCAAATGCCTTATTAACCAAATGGTGTAAAATACGAGAAGATAGCTTTGATCTTCTATTAAATTATTATCACAGTTAGGCGTTCAAAACGCACTCCTGCAAAATCACGATTTTATAGATAACCGTTATACTTTGTGGCCGTCGAGTAGAAAGTTTTCTACTTTAGCATGGCGATTCCAAAATCAAATTGTCTTCACATCTTTAGACAACTGATAGTTGTCAGTGAGATTTTAACAATTTGGTAAGGACGTAGACAAAGATCGTGAGAAACGAATGAGAAGTTGACAGATTGTAGAAGAATTTCTAACGTGCGATGTCAAAAATAGAGAAACTAACTGTCACTTTGTATAGACAGAGCTGTGTCCATTATTCGTAGAAATAGAAAGCGCCATGCTAAGCCTGCTGAAGGAATGACCCATCCATAAAAAAACAAGTGCGAGTCCGACTCGCGCACCGAGGGTTCCGTACAAACCTGCAGGTATTCTCGGTTTAAAAATATTTTTTTTTTTTTTAATTTTTATATTTCAGTTGATTGAATGTAAGGTAAATTGCGGTTTACGATTTATGACGTTTTAAAAAAAACTACTCACTCGATCTCGTTCAAACCAATTTTCGGTGGTAGTTTACATAGTAATGTGCATCATATATTTTTTTTAGTTTTATCATTCTCTTATTTTAGAAGTTACGGGGGGGGGGGACACACATTTTACCACTTTGGAAGTGTCTCTCGCGCAAACTATTCAGTTTAGAAAAAAATGATATTAGAAACCTCATTACCATTTTTGAAGACCTATTCATAGATACCCCACACGTACGGGTTTGATGAAAAAAAACCATTTTTGAGTTTCAGTTCTATGTATGGGGAACCCCAAAATTTATTGTTTTTTTTTTCTATTTTAGTGTGAAAATCTTAATGCGGTTCACAGAATACATCTACTTACCAAGTTTCAACAGCATAGCTCTTATAGTTTCTGAAAAAAGTGGCTGTGACATACGGACGGACGGACGGACGGACGGACGGACAGACAGACAGACAGACAGACAGACAGACAGACAGACAGACAGACAGACAGACAGACATGACGAATCTATAAGGGTTCCGTTTTTTGCCATTTGGCAACGGAACCCTAAAAATGCTAAATCGATCTACCATTGCCGGAGGTATCTCAGCATTCTCAGCACATCAATCCAAAAAAAAAAACAGAAGAATTGAGAACGTCCTCATTTTCAAAATCGGTATTTTTTATGTTGTAGAACAGTGCCCTTACCTTGAACAACCCATGGTGCTGAATCACACCGTCCTGGTCCTTCAATAAGGACAATAGACAGTATTCCGTATGCAATAGCATCTTGCCCTGGCGATCGTCTTGTGTTTCCTGGTTGCCATCAGTTTTCACCCTCAAGATCTTGACCTTAAAGAGCAAAAAGTTTTAAAAATATATTTTTGGGATACTTATAAACACTCTGTAAATATAAATAAATATAAGTAAATCGGGCGATTTAGGGAACGTTCAAGTATTACGTAACGCAATTTGGGGGGAGGGGGGGTCTTGTAAAACGTTACGGTGCGTTACAGGGGCGGGAGGGGGTATTGGAACAACGCGTTACGTAACTTTTTTATTTTTTATTAAAAAAATAGGAAATTAAAATGTCCCAAGTTGGCAACCCTTTTCGTTTACGGGGAATCCCTCCCGGGGAATCGTGATTTTTAGTTTGTTTTTTCGTTGTCAGTATTCCTTAGTGTTTACACGGAAGCACATTGTTGTTGTTAGTGTTGTTAAAGTGAGTTCATACGGTAATGTCCTCAAAAGAGTGGAGATTTGCATCATAACCTGTGTTCTTGGCCTATAAAAGCTCTCATGCTAACTTGTCAGCACAACAGTGCCAAAAAATGTCAACGAAATTTGGAAAACTGCTAAAGAAAAACTAAAAATAAAGAAAAGTTTGTAGAACATATAAGTGATGTTATACAAGAGTTTAAGGTGAAGGCCAGGAAGAAGAAAGCAACAATACTAGTTATACGACTTTTGTCTAAACTGGATATTTATCGTAATATTAAAATTTCGTTACTTTCAGTCATATTTTTCTTACTTCAGTTTGGCAAAGCATCATGTGAGGAGTGAGGACACTTTTGAATAAATAAATTTTAAGTTTATTAAAAACAGAAATAAAAAAAATCGAAAAGCTGTTAAACAAAAGATGTTACTTGAAAGATGAGCGATACCCATGATGAACGAAGTGAGACTACTCATAAGAAAGTTTTGGACAACTTGGACATCCGGAACCACACACGACTACGATTGTTTCGGACATCACTAAAAATGTTCCAAGCAAACCGGCTCAAGAAACTCTTATGAAGAAAATTGGCCTACTTTAACAGATTAAATCTTCTTACTGAAGCAAGGGACACTGGTAGATATAGCAAAAGATGATGATGTACACGAAGAAATAAAAAAAACTACGGAAAGAATTAAAAGAAGATGAAAAATGTGTAAAGAAAAAAAGAAAATTTCGAGCCAAAGAAAAACGAGAAAGCTGAACGTCGGAAAAACAATCCTGCTGCAATAAAAAATCCATCTGGCCCTGGCCAGTCCCCTTTGGTTGACTCACAACGCACTCCTGGAGACCATCATTAACATTGCCATTTAGGGCAGAGCTGCTGATGAACGCCGCCGAACAGAGTTGATTAGGAGTTGTCTCACTCTGTACGACCTGCATGAGAGGCTGTTGTTGATGGGATTCCAAATTTCTCGAAGCGGCACATATCTTCATTTAATCCCACGCGCTTCTAACACTCAAGAGGGAAGAAGGTATGTACGCACCGTACCCGTAAGGTTAGCAAGACCACAAACCGAGATGCACAAAAAGCACGACGACAAGAAATTCTGCACTGCTACAATCAGGTCCTTGGAATCTCTCGCGTTGCTTCTGGGACCGCAGCAAGTATTTGATCTCTCTCAGGAAGATAGTGAAAAGTCAGAGCCCTCTATTAATGCATATGGAATACAGAGTTCTTTTACCTGACCATGACTGGGTCATGGCAGAGCGGCACAAACTTATTCATTCTGTATACGCCGGCGTCAACGTGGATCCTGCCGGTTTTGATAACATCCTCCACAGCGAACACCCATGCTTATGATTTCGAATCACTTTTATTAGTGTCTGCATTCAAACCCTTAATGATGACAGAATCGAACACCGTAAAGATCATCAACTTTATACATGGTGGGCCGAACGAAAATTCGCGATATCGGAAAACCAAGAACTTTGCCATACAACACTTCAAAAAATACAACCTGGACGCCCTGTTCATATCGACTAATGCTCCTGGGCGGAGTGCATACATCCGAGTTGAGTGACGCATGGCCACCCTCAGCAAACGACTGTCAGGAGTCATCCTGCCGCATAAACATTTTGGTTCTCATCTCGAGGACAAAGGAATGACTGTTGATGATGATTTAGAAAAACGCAATCTTCAGCACGCTGGGGAAAAACTTGCTAAGGTCTGGAGTGAAATGAAAATTGACGTCTACGATGTTTCGGCGGAATGCAGGTAGCCTGAAGTTAGCTTGTAGGACCCAGCAGAACCTAATCTGGCGTGATATAGTGCTCACGTCCGTGAATCGCAATATTTGTTGCAAGTGATTAAATGCGAGGATAAATCCTGCCATTCCTGCTCGAGAAAGGCATTGAAATCTGTTTTCCAGATACTTTCTTGCCGCCACTCTGCCCAATACTTCAAACCCCAAGCCAGCTCATGGTACCTAGTCAGCTAGACAAAGGATCATGCAAATTTTCACCACTTCTTGTGAGGTTGTCCGTTGATCTGTCGTCTCCTCTAGACGGGTTTAAGCAAATGCCTTACGATTTCTTTTGCCCATTAGTAAAATCCGATCTCAAAAACAGAACATTTGCAACCTATGGGATCTATTTTACATCCCACAAGAGTGTGCAAACGCACAGTCGTTGCGTGCATGGTAAGACTGCCCATGACCATCGTAAAAATAGATTACGGCCACAGCGACTTGTTGACAGAAGGGCAAATGAGCTTCTCTGCATTGTGGGCGACAGTGAAGCGTTGTCTGAGGATGCTGATTTGCTCGACGAAGACGAAGTTGATGCTAGTAATTTGACAATTCCGGAACCCTCTTCATCTGCTCTCCGGTTGCCAGTTATGAAAGAGTCTGAGTGGCTGGCAAACCCATGGACAGAGGAGCAGTAATCGCAATTAAATTGTTTTTTTTTTAAATACCTTATTATTTCATTTATATGGCTAAATAACATATCATATAACTTTAAAATACATTTTTTTAATTTATTTTTATTGCAAACGCGATCAAAACAATAAAAAAATGGGTAAAAGAAAAAAAATGTATTTTAGCGACTTCGCAACATAATAATTGTGAATTTTAAATATAAATGGTCACTTAGATGTTACGTAACATTTAGGGAGGGGGAGGGGGGTACAGAAAAACGTTACGATGCGTTACATGGGGGGAGGGAGGGTCTAAAATCTACAAAAAATGCGTTACGTAATACTTGAACGCTCCCTTATTCATGTTATGGATGAAAATCTAGAGTAGTGGTGGCCCAATGGTATCGGCCCCCACTTAAGAGTTGTAGGTCGTGGGTTCGAACCCAAGCAGGCGCTTTACTTTGTGTAAATAACTTCATCACCACTGCTCTCAATACGGTGAAGGAAAACATCGTAAGCTAACCGGCATGTCCTAGAACCAGAAAAATTTGAAGACATGTGACATCTACGAACCCGCACTGGGCCCGCGTGGTAGATTACGGACCATTCCCTCTCACCGAGAGGAGGCCTGTCTCCCAGCAGTGGGAACGGCATAGGCTGATTATGTAACCAATATCTGGATGACCGAGCTTTGCTCGGTACTTTTTGGTAAATTGTGTTTAAAATAATAAGTTTATGTTCAAGTTAATTATCAATAAAGTTGGCTATTGAAATCACGTCTAAAACTACATTTTCTAAAAATGAAACCTAGCTAGATCGATTTATCGCCCTCAAAACCCCCTGTATACTAAATTTCATGAAAATCGTTGGAGCCGTTTCCGAGATTCAGATTATATATATATATACAAGAATTGCTCGTTTAAAGATATAAGATAAGAGAAAGCGTCGCTTCTTGAAATAAAAATAATGTATTAGTCTTTTATTTTAAAGCATGGTTCTCTTCCTACCAACACCATTACGTCCTTATCTAGTAACTTATATTATTGCTGGGGCGTGGGAATTTCTTAATCTTTGTTCAATACGATGTCTCTAAATCTAAATCACTGAACTGATCGTTGCATTTTTTTTTTCAGATACTTGAGATAAGGAGACAGAATATGGGACAAGCAGAAGGGCATATGCTACTTTTCATCCTAGTTAAACAAGATTTTTGAGTCAGGAAACTGAGTCCAAGGAGAGTATCCTTATTTTTTTGAGAAAAATTGAAGATTTCAATCTTAAAAAAAAAAATGTCAGCAGGAAAAGGGCGATTTTTACAAAAAAAATGATCGATCCTGTGTCTTAAAATGATCAAAATCGTGTTTGTGTTTATTTAGTATCTACGCTTACTGGCGGATAACATTATTTTAAACTTATATTTACGTTTTCTCTCTAAGTGAATGTATGTATATTCTTTTGAGAAAATAAATATCTTTAACCGTAAAATACATTTTTAAATCGGGCCAACTGAGGTTTCGAGTACTAGAAAAGCCAGAAACTGCAAGGAAACACTTTTCCCATACATTTCGTAGCAAATGAGACTTCCAGCTTACTTAAAGAAAAAAGAAAGAAAAGAAAAATTGTTTATTCTGCACAAACAAAACGCACATTACAAAATACAAATTAAAAAGATACATAAAATGCAACGTAGCCAAAAGCCCCGTATTTCAAGTCAATAAGTCAATAAAAAACAAGTCAATAAAAAATTAACAGTTTAGCAATATTGACATTGCTTGTGATTTATGACTAGTGACCAAAGACAAAACAGAATGTTACGACATTGGCAATACTACTACTTACTAACTTCTTTATGATGGATATGATGGCCCATCTCAAAAACCCAGCCTGTATTATAAAATCGTAGCGAAGTCAACGCTGTACTTTAAAATAGCTACGAAGCCTAGGAATGATTTAAGTGTCGAATATTTTTTTTTTCTTTTTGTCTGTTATCTGAATATCCATACTAATATTATAAATAGGAAAGTGTGTGTGTCTGTATGTCCGTCTTTCAAGGCAAAACGGAGCGACGAATTGACGTGATTTTGTAAGTGGAAATAGTTGAAGGGATGGAGAGTGACATAGGCTACTTTTGTCTCTTTCTAATTCCCCCCTTCCCTAAAAAGGGGGTGGAACGCGCTAATCTCAGGAACTACTGGTTTGAATTGAAAAATTATTTTTGTATCGGGTAGCCTATTTATTGAGGAAGGCTATAGGATATATAACATTACGCTACAATCAAAAGGAGCGGAGCAGCAACAAAAAAGCTGGCAGGCTGCGATGCGACGGGAAGGGTCAGGGAAACAAATATTTGACGCGGACGAAGTCGCGGGCAGAAGCTAGTATGTTATATTATTATGGAACCACTACCGGAAAAAAACTGGAAAAAAAAATAACGTTGCGTAACATACTATCAATAAAAGAATATGAATCATTTTGAAGAATATTGCTAATCCATTGCTTCATAAGTTCAAATTATTTGTCAGCTCAACAACGTAAAGTTTGCAATGAATGTTGTTGAACTGTCAAAATGAAAGCCTTTCCTAATTAGTTTGTTACGCAATTACCCCGCTGGTATGTTTGTAGGCTATAAATAATAAAGTTAGTTGATATGGGGGCTCGTCATTTCATGACGTTCGTTTTCGTCTACAGTTTACCCTTAAATTGTAAAAAGACGAGACAAAAGGTTGAAATATTGCAGATAGTTGCCAATTTGACCTTTCAAATGATCATACTACCTTTCTGCTGTTCTTTTAAGTCTTGATTAACTGCTGAGCTCCTTCTTAGCGAGCGGATGTGGCTATATCTACTAATAAAACTTGGCGCGGCATACCCTATCCCATTAAAAGAGAATTATCAAAATCGGACTACTCTGTTAAAAGTTATGCGTGGTCATCACATTCACATTACAATCAGTGAGTGAACAATCAATCATCCCCTTCTTTTCTACGCTTAGGGTTACCACCTTAGCGGTATACCCTTTCCATTTAAAAATAGAATAATCAAAATCGGACTACTCTGTAAAAAGTTATGCATGGTAATACGTAAAACAAAAATACGCGTCGACTTGAAAACCTCCCCATTTTTTTTTTCATCGGTTGAAAATAACCCAGCTTCTGATTGTAAGTTCGATCCCGACGTTATTGACATTATTTGTAACGCTTTTTTTAATTTTTTCGCTTTTTTTTCGAAACATTTCCATATCATAATCATTATCCTCCCCTTATCCCAATTTATTTGGGGTCAGCGCAACATGTCTGTTTCTTCCAATTCTCTATTAGTCGCCATCTCGGCAGTCACACCCTTTCTATCCATATCATCTTTTACACAGTCCATCCGTTCCATATTTTTTGGTCGACCCCTACTCTTATAGCTATCGACATTCATTCTCAAAACTTACCTCACGACAAAAAACTCGTGAGGCACCCCCTCGTGAGGTACACAGGCACCACGTGATACGGAGGAATGAGGAAAACCCCATTCCTTCGTATCACGTGCCCATACCATGACAACCGATTTACACACAACTTTCAGCTATCGGTGCCACTTCAAAACTTCCTCTCATATACTAATTTCTTTTTCTATACATTCGTGTAACACCACACATACATCACATCCCTCTTAACATTCTTATCTCACACATCACATCCCTCTTAACATTCTTATCTCAGCTGTGTGCAATTGCCTTTTATCCGTCCCTTTTGCGGCCCAACATTCTGAGCCATACAAGACAGCAAGTCTAATCATGATTTTCAAATAACAGTAACATGAATTCGTATAAGTACTTATTATTTTAAATATTTCTGCAAAAAAAAAAACTATTATGAATAGCATCAACCCGCATTGTAACAATAACGCGAATTACACTTTCGCGCTTTCTCTGTTGTACAGCAAGACGTTAAATCGTGAGCGAGAGAGAGCAGCGCGCAGAGTATAGTTCGCCTTATCGCACCTATGTAGCCGTAGCAATGCCGCCATTCTGCACGAAATAAACTGATGAGGAACTTTGCATACACAGTATAGACCGCAAGGAGGCAAAATAACCGACGAAAAATTTCTATCCTAGGGGTCTATCCTTATAGAAATTTTTCTTCGTTCATCCGAGTCTAGAATCATGTGCAGAATTAATGGTCACTGTTTACGCATCGATTTCACAGCCACCCTATATTTTCTATAGACAAATTCAAAATCTGAATTTCAGCCGAACGAAAGACATCCACTGCTGGGCATAGGCCTCCCCCAAAACGGGAAGGATTTGCAGTAATCGCCATGCTTGACAGGCGGGTTGGCGATCGCAGTGTAGTGGTAAAATGCAGAGAGAAAGCTGCTGCCCATTCCTTAGTAAGACCCTTAGTCGCCTTTTACGACACCAACAGGAAGAAATGGTACGGTGCTATTCTTTACGTCGGGCACCACACGGCTCGTAAAACACAACTGTTAGCACTCGCTGTTCCGAACATTAGCCTAACTAGGTATGCAAGTGGCAGAGGCGTAAGGGGTGGTGGTTGGAAATTATTTAATTTTAACATACACACATAAATACGCCTTTTTCCCACGGGGGTAGGCAGAAACTACAGAACGCCACCTGCTACGATCCTTACATATTCCTTTTGCCTCGTTAAGTTCATACATCTGTTACACACACGCCGGTTACCAGTACTACGCACCTGACCCTTCTGAACAGCATCACCAATTAGATCACTTTAATATCTTCTCCTAGTTCGTCCCCTTCCGGCGTGTCTAGTCACATCTGCCTTGTAAATAAACCTTTTGTTTCCCTTCATTCATCCTCTCAAGATGACCAAATCATCTAAGCATACTCGTTTCAATTTTTGTCACATCTTCGTTTAAACCGCACCATTGTCTTATCACATCATTCATCAGCCTAAATTAATCATTTCATACTGTTATATTTACTAACGGGTAACGTTCGCGAATCCCGCGATCAATCACTCAATTTGGTCGGTGTAAATGCAGCCTAGCAGGATACTATAACGGTCACGTTTTCGGAAGTATAGATAAATGATAATGATAAATGATAAATGACTTTATTTTTGCAAGTAGGTTTGTACAAACACTTTTACACGTCAATCATTTTTTTTTTAAACTAGATGAGTTCGGCATTTCCTATCTGACTACTCTGAGAAGAAACGCCGAAACAAACTCAGAGGTCACAGTCTCTTTTAAAGTCCAGACATAATCTTGATCAGTCCAGACATAATCTAGAAGCTCTGTACGTGTTCTTTGCCCATTCTACTCTAGGCTGGGAAAAAGTCTAACATTGCTTGCCTGTAGTTGTGAAATGAGAGTCCGAAACAAGATGGAGTGCAAGGGTTGAAGCAGTAGTGATAAATCGCAAATATCTTGAAGAAACTTCTCCAAAATATGACAGGGTAAATGACACACGACTGAAACAAGAAGTGGGGCCTGACTTCTCCATAATCGCATGTTGTTCTACGATTTCCTGACGTTGTTAGGGTTTTGGAGCGCTTCGATTGACCTTGTCCAAAAGCCTAGGCTCCAAGACCCAAGTATTCTCCCTTGGGCATAAAATCCCTGCAAGACTATTTGTGAAACGAAAGAGTGAGGTTAGTTAATGAAGCTTTAACCCTTCTACTTTATATATTTAATAAAGATTATATCATGGCTGAAATAATGCACCAGTTTATTGGGTCATCAATATTCCAAAACATAAGCTATAACCAATTAGGGGATTTTCCTACGTCTAATCATATTACTGTCTTAATGAAAGCTATCACGGCTAAATATATTAATATTCGACTATCAAAATGGCAAATATTAAATAAATATGTATTATTTCAAGGTCAGTAAATATTTTTAGCACCATATGTTATCGTTTCATTTATCGTTAGCTTCTGTCAGCAGCTTCGCCCGCGTACTTGATTTTATGAAAATAATATTACCCCCCTACATACAAACATACAAATACCTCTGTAACATTGATATTTTAACGAACCTTTACCTTAACCCTCCGCCAACCGTACCAGACGATATCGTCCGTGCCAAATTTGGAGCTGATGCATATCTTTGGAAGGAGAAAAGAAAGGGGCCTCGAACCACTCTGTAAAAAAAATTACACTCGCGCACACCTCACAGGCGCAAGTGCGTCAATAGCCATTGTAAGGTCAGTGAGTACGAGCGTGTGCAAGTTTGTGGACGGACGATATCGTCCTATACGGTTGGCGACATAACTTTTACGAATTTTTTGGTATGTAAAATATTATTACGAGCTGGGGTTTCGGGATAAATTAATTCAAACCAATATTACCGAAACACACAAAACAGTTTAATTAAATAATCACAAATACCACAACAACAAGAAACGTCAAAAGGAATCACTTGTATCGCTTGTACTGTATCACTTGAATCACATTCGACAGCATTCGTAAACGAACTGCTCGTCGGCCCGACAATCCTGCCGATCTGGGTGCTTACTCTCGAATTTAATTCCAATAAATCGACATTGGAATTGTCAGTCAAACGTCAGTGATTGGCTGGACTCACTGAGTCTAGCCAATCCCTGACGTTTAACTCAACCAACTGACGTTTGACCAATGTCGATCTATTGGAATTATATTCGAGAGTAAGCACCCAGAACATTCGCGAACATTCGACACTGTGCCACAGTTCACAAGTAGCGTAGAAGCTTCAAGGAACTTCCACAAACAACTGTTTACTGTTTAATCCCACTATTCGACAATAGATGGCGGTAGCGTCTACGTACAATTTCGTGTGGTACTTGCTACTTGAGAACAGATGGAGTTAGCGTGTTGTTTCTAATAGTTTCGAACACTGCCCCATCTTTAGATGGAAATAGCTTGACGTTTCTAGACTTTTCGTTCTACGTAACAATATAAATATTTTTCATCGCATTATCATCATCATCAGTGCTCTGAATGAAAATTTAGTATAATAAAATAATCAGGTGTGATTTTTCCAGAATTTTTATTGTTTGTTATTATTCTGCCTGTGGAACCAGAAAATGTGAAATTAAAATTCGATAATCAGTTGACAAAGTACTGCCCCATGTGTAAAGGTAAAGATAAGAAGAAAACCATTTGGTGCTGTTCTTTTTGCGTATTTTATTCTTATTTAAATACTTTTTTTTATTATTCTCCTATTTTTTTTTTTTTAGTTACAAACAATTTAGAAAAATACTTATTTTTATTGAAAAACATTCCTTTTAAAATTGTAACATTTTTGAGTGTTCAAATAAATATACTTTTTTGAGCGATGTAAGATCCAACTAATATTTTTTGAAAGTCCCTTATATGAAGAATAAATCCCCGAAACATTACTCCTTATAACCAATTTATATCCAAAAAAAATATCGATTTTTTTGTGAAACCTTCGAAATTACGGTTTTTGCAGAAATTACGAAATTTTATTCCATCAGGGGGCAAACTATTCAAGTCAAAAACTATGGGAACAGGAAAAAGAAATCTAGAACATATTCCCTGATTTTTTTTTGGAATTTTTCCCTACCTTTAAATGGGTTAAATTATCGGTTGAGACGATATAGTCCCCGACGGTTGGCGGTGTGCAAAAAAAAACACACGGTTGGTGGAGGGTTAAAAAAGGATCGAATTTTTGATGCATTGAAGACAGAAAAAATTTATGGCTGGAGAGAGTGTGTCGGATGCTGGAGATAGCTGGATCGTATTGTGTGCAAAATGCATTTGTAAATCTTTTGTAAGTAAAATTTTTTGACTGTTTTATTTATTGTATCTGTTTCTATAATTTACGTACGAGCGCAACTACGATGCGTGTTTTAGGCACCATCTTCTACTGATACGCCTCTGGCATGTGGATGATAAATAAAATAGTTTTGAATGGATATTTTAAGTCATAATTTCTTGCGAATATATCATGACTATGACCAGCTTTAAGTCAATGATGTGAGTTTCCACTGACTTAAACCGAATGCACTGCAGGCACAGCACCTAGTTTGCATTATAAAAACTACACGCTAACAAAATCGCAAGCAAGAGCCTTATATAAAAGATACTAATGAAAGTTCTACCTAAGTGTTTTTATATTAAACTTCAATAAAACAGCTTCTTGATACCAAACATGAATAAATTATCATTAATAGCATTAATACACCCTGCTCTCGGCAGTTACGTTTAAATCCCATGTAATAGGCGGCCAGCCTATTTCCCATCAACCGGGTACAAACACAGACTCTGGCTGCTACTGAGAAATTCTAGACAGCAAAACCCAAAAACATGTTGCAATCAAACTCAGGACCTCATGTTCAACAGCAGCGCTTGTGACTACAAGAACAACGAGGCAGTTTAACTAATGAGAAAATACAGCAATAAGGAAGACATATTTTATCAAAACCAGTATGACGATTTCATAACTATTTCACAAATAACAATTTAAAAGTTATAAAATATTGCATCATTTTAAATAACGTTTTTTAATACTTAGTAAAAAAAAACATTGTGCAAGGAGGTCAATAATGATTTATTAATTAACCTCATGACAGCTACGCAGCTAAAAAAAAGTAATGTACCAGTTTATGGAAACAGCAAAAACTATTTTATCAATGATTAATGAAGGCTATCCTACTCTTATAATGAAACTTGTGGTAAACTGTCTTCAGTTTAGTCCCACAAAGGTTATAGAACATAGGTCACAAAGTAAAAAGTAAACAAGCTAAATGTGCTTTCAAAATATTATACGATAAATTTACATTGTTTACAAATAGAATGTAATCAAAACAGCTCATTACCTGATAGAATTCATCGGTTTGCTCCCTCCTTGCTAGGCACTGTATGATGCTTTTAACAGGACTGGGCCCAAGTTTCGGACCAAGGAGGAAAGGGCCAGCCTTGCGAACATGCTTGTCTGGAACAGGAGTGCCTGGAGCGGGGATATCACTCATATCTAACGCCACATCGGCGATGTTTGAACATAGGGGCTCAAAGTTTTTGAAGTTCCTCAGCACCCCGCTGGAAGCTGAGCTCGCATACCCTGCTACTCTAGGGATCTTCGGACTCGGCAGCTGTGGCATAGGTCGGGTCCTCTTTCCAGGACCCGAACTACTTTCTGGTCCGTCTAGATCCATGGCCAGTGCAAATCCCCTCCCGATATTAAACGAGTACATGAACGTTTTACCAAACTTATGAAGTAATCACTTTAAAAGCTCACGTTATACTGTACTGATGATACGCGCACTGTTGTTACAATGAAATTATCGCAATATTCGTAAATCTCATTTATTTACCTACGAAACGAAAATGTCTGATTTTTCGTTCAGAAAGCGAAAATCCATAATGTAAAGATAGTTGCACAACATACAAAATTTGTTAGTAAAAGAAATTGTAGAATGTAAGCTATTTTTAATACTATTTTTGTGATTATTCTCTAAAATTATTTCTTTAAAATTTACTAGGCACGCACGAAAGGATCAATTTACAAACGACGCTTATGCTTCAATATCAACACATCAACAAAATTACTTGTCACATGTCAAAAAAATATTATAAAATACTAAAGACAGCTGTGTAAAACATTAAAGGAGTTTTTCAGTGCAGCTGTTTATTGTATTGAACGTTTTAAATAAGAATCTAGTCAAGAAAATATACAGTTTCTGCTAAGCTAAATCAGTTCCAACTTCCAATTATATTTTCCGTCGTGTGCAGGGGTCTTTATTCATTCAATGACAAGTGACAATTGGTTTTTGACAGATTTTATAACCATGTTTGTCACGATATTTCTTAATAGTATTTTGTGATCCCGTTTCCGATCGAATTGTGCAATAATTAAAAAAAAACATTTATTTCTGTACATAGTTAATAATAAAATCACAGCAAGATGTGGAAAGGCTTGAGATTAACACGCTCTCAGTTAAGAAAGTTTCATCACAATGGCCCCAAATTTCAGCCAGTCGGTGTCCCCGCTATAGATTCTGTGCTGAACCTATGGGTCGAATTCTGCAAGAAGCCACCTAAAGGATTTGAGAAGTATTTCGAGCCAGGTTCAAGTCAAAAACCGGCTAAAACTCCAGGTACTGACAAAGAAGCACCGCCTACGCCCTCAAAGGCTGCCCAACCGCCTCCGAAACCGACTACTGCCCAGGACAAATGGAACATGAACATGTTCAGTGGTGGTTCCGGTAGTGGAGGCAGCCGCGGTGGCTACGAAGGCCAGGACAGAGAAAAATGGATGATGTTTGGTGCAATGGGCATTGTAGGTATATTGGGATCTATCGCATATTTCGAACTCCGCTACAGAGAAATTAGTTGGCGGGAATTCGTGAATTTATACCTACATAAGGGTACCGTGGAAAAATTAGAAGTTATCAACAAAAAATGGGTGCGAGTGAAACTACACCCAGGCTCAGCCATAGATGGCAAGGTCATTTGGTTCGCTATAGGCAGTGTAGATTCATTCGAGAGGAATTTAGAAAACGCCCAAGTAGAGATGAGTGTGGATCCCCCAAATTTCCTCCCTGTTATTTATAAGACAGAGGTTGAAGCCTCAAGTTTAACAGGCATGCTCCCAACTATACTTATTATAGGATTTTTAATTTATATGATGAGGAGATCAGCTGACATGATGGGGCGTGGTGGAAAGAAGGGGGGTGGACTTTTTGGGGGTGTTATGGAGTCCACAGCTAAGCTAATTAATCCCACTGATATTGGTGTCAAGTTTCAAGATGTTGCCGGATGTGAAGAAGCTAAAATTGAAATTATGGAGTTTGTCAACTTCTTGAAAAATCCACAACAGTACATTGATTTGGGTGCCAAAATACCTAAGGGTGCCTTGCTCACTGGCCCCCCTGGTACTGGTAAAACCTTGTTAGCAAAGGCCACTGCAGGAGAAGCCAATGTACCGTTCCTCACCGTCTCAGGATCTGAATTTTTAGAGATGTTTGTAGGTGTTGGTCCCTCTAGAGTCCGTGACATGTTCTCTATGGCCCGCAAACATGCACCTTGCATCCTTTTCATTGATGAGATTGATGCAGTTGGCAGAAAAAGGGGTGGACGTAGTTTTGGAGGTCATTCAGAACAGGAGAATACATTGAATCAGCTTCTGGTTGAAATGGATGGGTTCAATACTACAACAAATGTTGTGGTCCTGGCTGCTACAAACAGAGTTGATATTCTGGATAAAGCTCTGCTCCGACCTGGTAGATTTGACAGACAGATATTTGTTCCTGCTCCAGATATTAAAGGAAGAGCTTCAATTTTCAAAGTTCATTTGACTCCCCTGAAGACCACCCTTGATAAGACAAAGCTGGCTCGAAAGATGGCTGCACTTACACCAGGTATGAATACAATACATTTATTTACATACATTTTGCAAAACATTTACAACTAGGCACCTAACAGATTTATTATTACTTTACTAACATAACTTTTCTGTACGTAATATTATAATGCAGGAAATTGTTGAAATTGCAGTTCATCTTATTGCTTACATAAAAGAATGAATGTTACCACCAATATTTTCCTATGATTGTCTTGTCATCATCTTTAATTTGATGTGCTGAGAATGATTGGTGACTTATCATATAAACTGACAAATTTGCACAAAGCTGGAGCACTTGACTGCACAACATTGCAAAAGTTGGCATATTTTCAGGTTTCTTTAATGCATAACCATGAAAATCTTGGAAGTACTCATGAAGTTAAAACATAGATTTTGCTACTCATTGAATTTAGTTTCAGCGTTGACATCATTACATTTCTTATTTAACATAATTTTTATGTATGATTATAATTACTTAAATTATGGAATGGTGTGCTCAGAGAGGTACAAATAAATCGACGGTCCCAATTAACAATGTTGGTTATTTATTTTTACCAATATTCACTTTTTTACATAAATAGAATCACAATAAAAAGATCTATCGTACGTATTTTTTTTTTTTTTTGTTTAAAATCATGATATTTAGCCAGTTTTAAAGATAATATTGTCGGTTGTCCGCGCAACAATGTTAGTAGTAAAACAAACTTTGAACTGCTCTACTGAACAGTAGTCTTTTTGCAGAACCGACATTGTTAATAGGGACGGTCGAAATTAATAATAATGGGTCTGGTGAGGGAAATTAGCATGGATGAAGTAAGAAAGGCAGTTCAAGGTGTGAAAAATGGAAAGGCTATGGGCCCAGATGATATACCCATACAAGTATGGAAGTGTTTAAAAGAAGATGGATGTATGTGGCTGACATTATTCTTCAATAAGTTGTTGCATGAAAGAGGGATCCCACAAGAATGGTGCAATAGTTCGCTAGTGCCCATCTTCAAGAAAAAAGGTGATGTACAGGACTGCAAAAATTATCGAGGGATAAAGCCCATGTCACATAGTAGAAGGTATGGGAGAAAGTAATGAAAAAAAGACTGCGAGAGGAGAGTGAGATTACCCCAAATTAGTTTGGGTTTATACCAGGGCGAGGAACAATGGACGACACTTTTGCAGTCCGCCAAATGTGCGAGAAGTACAGATGTGCACACAAAGACTTGCATATGGTGTTCATTGATCTGCAGAAAGCGTATGATAGGGTACCTCGGGATGTGTTGTGGTGGGCTTTGAAAGAGAAAGGATTGCGTGGGAAGTATGTAGAGTTAATTCGTGCTATGTACAGTCAATCTTGTACCTACGTCCGGTCGGCTGCTGGCAACACCGACGAGTTCAGTGTGGTTGTTGGCTTGCACCAAGGATCGGCTTTAAGTCCTTACCTCTTCCTGTTGATCACGAACGTTCTGACGTCGGACATACAGGAAGAGGCACCGTGCTACATGCTGTTTGCCGATTACATTGTTCTTGTCGGTGAAGATGTGTCTGATATCCAGAGCAGATTGGAGAAGTGGCAACAGAAACTGGAGAGTGTTGGCTTGAAAATCAGCAGAACTAAATCCGAATATATGTTTTGCGATTTCGGCGTTCTCCAGTTCTGTAGCCATAGCGATATACATACTGATAACAAATAAGAAAAAAAAACAACCCACCGTATTACGTGCCAATTTCTGCCCCCACATCTGTAACTATTGTCAAATATTGGTGCGTCAACTTCTGTCACCGCATCTGCAACAACTGTCCGAATGTTCGCGCGCCAATTTCTGCCACTGCATCTGTAACCACTGTCGATGTTTGCGCGCCAACTTCAATCGCCGCATCTGCAACAACTGTCGAATGTTTTCGCGCCAACTTCTGTTAAAGCATCTGCCACTGTCGAATGTTTGCGTGCCAACTTCGGTCAACGCATTTGGTACTATTCTTGAATATTGGCACGCCAACATTTGTCTGCGCATCAGAAACTACTGAGAATTGGTTCACGCTCCGACCTTGTAATGTTGCACGCTAGTTGGAGGCGGTTGAAAGCGGATCTTTCTATCGAGAACGCATACTATATCCATTACAACAGTTGCAGATGCGCAGTTGCTGCACGATTATAACAGAGTATACGCAACTTGAACATCCTCCAAAAAGCTAATTTTTTTTTAATAATGGAACTCGCGTTTACGAACACAATTTTGCAGTGGCAGTGGTTTTTTCCTTATCTTTCAACTAAAACTCCTATTACATTACAAACCCAGAAGATAATTCTATCATGATTTTCTATCTGTTTTCAGGTTTCACTGGAGCTGACATTGCCAACGTCTGCAACGAAGCCGCTCTCATCGCCGCTCGAGAGTTAGCCAACGACATTAACATGAAGAACTTCGAGCAAGCCATCGAGAGAGTGGTCGCTGGCATGGAAAAGAAATCCAACGTCCTGCAGCCTGATGAGAGAAAGATTGTGGCATACCACGAGGCAGGCCACGCAGTCGCCGGCTGGTTCCTACAACACGCGGACCCACTACTCAAAGTATCCATCATCCCCAGGGGAAAAGGGCTCGGATACGCCCAGTACTTACCCAAAGAACAATATCTGTACAGCAAAGAGCAGCTTTTTGATAGAATGTGTATGACACTCGGCGGCAGAGTCAGTGAAGAGATTTTCTTCGGCAGAATCACAACGGGTGCTCAAGATGACCTGAAAAAAATAACCCAAAGCGCATACGCACAAATAGTCCACTACGGCATGAACGCCAAAGTAGGCAATGTATCATTCGAAATGCCCCAACCTGGTGAAATGGTAATCGATAAGCCGTATTCGGAAAAGACAGCCGAATTAATCGATTCCGAAGTCAGAGAATTGATCAATACCGCCCATGTATTCACAACTGAGCTGCTAGTTAAGCATAAGGATAACATTTCCAAAGTAGCCGAGAGGTTGTTGCAGCAGGAGATTTTAAGTAGAGAGGATATGATTGAGCTCCTTGGAAAGAGACCCTTCCCTGAAAAGAGTACTTACGAGGAGTTTGTCGAAGGTACGGGATCCTTAGATGAAGACACGACATTACCTGAAGGTCTAAAACAATGGAACAAAGAGAAAGCAATCACACCTCCTTCAGAAAGTGTAAAAAAGTCGCCACCAACTCCACCTACCGCTTCCACTTAATACAAATTAAGCCTTTATGTTGTAGTTTGAGTGTAGTCAGTTTTACGTGAAAATATTTTTATTACCTTTAAGCTGTAAAGGTTTTTCTTTATTAAAGTCTGTGGACGTGTGTACATGACTTAGGTTTGTTTTTTTGTAGACTGAGAGCGAATTGATTGTCTGGAAATGGTATCAGCATTTACTATGTCAACTGTTAAGTAGGTTTACAAAAAGTGAGCATTTTAGACACATTAAAACCAATGTTAAACCAAGAATCAAAATGTTAGAAATACTTGTATAGCACCTTCACTATTTATGTTTTGTAAAATAAACAAATTCCAGTCTTTCAATACTGTTTTGATTTTTTATAGTTATTTTTCGCTTTTAGTTTTATTAGTTGTTAATAATAACTCAACGATTTATACCTCCTATGTTTATAACGCAAAAGCTGGCTAACAAAATTATGTAGAATGTAGATAATTTAAAAATGATTTTATCTTTGGAAAAATGTAGTAAGTGTTCAGTATTTGTGTGTGTTCTCTAATCTGCTGAACTCAGTTAAAACTTAGGGATTAATTGTAATAATGTTTTGTGGTTCTAAACCGTTCAAGCCGTAAACACTTTACTGAACTTTGAGAGAAAGGTTAGTAATTACTGCTGTTGATTTACTTATTACAATAGATTTTTATGTTGAAAATTTTCTTTTTTATTTATTTCTGTATCTCCTCTGACTATTCCACAATGTACAGACGCCAGCACATCAAGGTACCCGAAACTGTCAAATTTTCGCAATCATTCTTGAACCTCATTCTTTAGCGTTAAGGTTGAAAACCTATTAAAGAAATTTGACAGATTTTAGTATCTGCAAGTGATGGCGTCTGTACGTTCGTTCCGCATAGTATACGAATTGAAGAAAGACAGCCATCAAAAGGTTTTTCGAAGTTTTGGTTAACCACCTCATCTGGGAACACTTCTTTGCTTTTAGGCCCAGCGCACACCGCTGGAGGCGCAGTGGAGCGCAATTGAAGACAAAAAAATATAAACCTTAACTATCTTGACATACGGTCTATAAAAGAATAAATTGCATGCGGTGGTCGGAGCGCCTTCAAGCTACTACAAGAGCATGCGCGCGACTGCTCTAGTCGCGGCCGTGGTGTTCTGCGCTCCGCTGCACTATCACTCTCAAGGGCTGTTGGCGCCGCTCGGGGCCCGCGGAATCCGCCCGCGCGTTTCAAGAAAATGCGCTCCGCCGCGCCTCCAGCGGTGTGCGCTGGGCCTTACTCGAAGCGTTTCGTCGTATGTATTTCCGAAATCAGTTTTGGCCTAGAAAATAGTTGATAGCTCAAATTATCAGGATATTTTGTAGTGAGCACACTACGTTTCATTTGTCTAACTTTAATACTTTTGGTTTTAAGAATGCCGAAATCGTCACTGACTGAGCGACTCAGACACTCACTCATCAAAACCTCAAGATACTTCCCAAAGTCTAGTAAAACTAAAATTTGCTGTGCAGGCTGAGATTTTCACTTACGACGCCACTATTGCACTCTGCCAATTGTACTGGAAGGACAGACGTGCACACAAGAACTTGCACATGGTGTTCATTGATCTGCTGACAGCTTATTATAGGGTACCTCGGGATATGTTGTGGTGGGCCTTGAAAGAGGTTTGCACGGAAAGTATGTAAATTTAAGTCGTGCTATGTACCTATAGTCAATCCTGCATCCATGTACATCCAGAGGCTGCTGGCAATATCAACGGGTTCGAAGCGGCTGTAGGCTTGCACCAGGGATCTGAGACTTTATGTCCTTATCCGTTCCTGTCTGTCTATCGACACTCTGACGTTGGACATACAGGAAGAGACACCCTGGTGCATGCTGTTTGCTGGTGATGTTGTTCATGTTGGTGAAGATGTATCTACGATCCCCAGCAGGTTGGAGTAGGGTCAACAGAAGCTGGAAAAAGTTGACATGAAAATCAGCAGAACCAAAATTGAAAATCTATTCTGCGATTTCGACAATCTCTCCAATTCTGGAGCCACAGTGCTTGACGGTGCGCCTCGCTCAGTTTACTCTGTATCTTCGGTATCTCTGGTCGCTTGTACTACTACTTCAGGTGCGCAATTCACAACAAACAAGGGTTGCGTCTCAAGATGCGCCCAATACACAATCGCTCGGCTGCGTCCAAGGATGCGATGAGGAAGGCCACCGCAAGGGATGCATCACAAGAGGCTGCGTCCAAACCAATCCTAACCTCATCTGAGTTCAATGCGCCCCGTTTTTTTTATGTCGGTCTGGAAACCCCCCAACACACCCCAATGAATACTCGTGGATAAAATGGCGTCAGGTCACGAGAACAATCTGAGACTCCCGCATTCTCCGGAAACTTAAGGGGAAGGAATATTAAACAAATACCAAGGCAACAGTCTTGTATGGGTCAGAATGTTGGACGGCATGATGGCATGGGCAATGGGATTTGTGGTGTTACACGAATGGATAGAGTTAGAAATGAGTATTAAGAGGAAGTCTGAAATTGGCACCGGTACCTACTTAATTAAAAAGTTGTGTGGAAATCAGATAACATGGTATCGGCATGCGATACGGAGGAATGAGGAAAATGCCGTGAAGTAAGTTTTGAATACCTATGATTGTCGATCGATGGCTATAATAGTAGGTGAAGAAAGAAACAATGGACGGACTGCGTGAATGATGATATGGTTAGAAAGGGGCTGACCACCGAGATGACGACTAATAGAGAAGTTTGGAAGAAAGCGTTATGTTGCACCGACCCCAAATATATTGGGGTAATGGCAGTAGAATGATTATGAGGCCTAGATTTACACATAAACATAAAAAAAATAATTCAGTATTTTGTAACACCCTCAACCCCCTTAAGCAAGTTATGTTAAGCAAAGTGCAAACCCGATAATCGAAGCACAATGCCAAGGCATTTTTTTTTCTGGATGAGAAATCAGCAAATGACTTCTCCCGCTCTGGGCGGAGCAGGAGGGCGTGTCAGACTTTTACTGACTAAAACCCACCCGTGTTCCTTCAGTTGCCCATGTGCCGGGGCCACGGTATCTCTTTCAAACAAATCCGCGACCCTGGCAGGCATCGGTCCTGCCGTACCTCTTCAATAAGTGCTGACATATCTTTGAGGCGCGCGTGAAACGTTTACGGAAGCGGTGTACTCCAATGTCGGCGGATTAATAAATGGCCGTGGTAATCTTGCACTCCTTATCCTGTGTTGCTACACGAGGTGTGTTGCCAACCGAACTGAATCGATGTCGTGCTTCTCCGGACTAACACGCGCAGGCTGATAACAACCGCATTTTTCTCCGGCGGCGGCGTTGCCCCCATATACAAAGGCGGGAGTCTACATTCACCGACTTGACACGGTGTGTAGAGAAAGGTAGGCTTGACATACGTCCGAAATTGGCATATGACGTCTGAATGTTATTATATTTGCTATCACACATCGAATACATTACACCCCACCTTTCCTCCGGACCCAGTGCTTAGCACTGGGACTGAGCCAATCAGGAGCCAAACGAAGACGGAAAGATGAAGCTAGAGATAGAGAACGACAGAGCAGTCAGTAGCCATACTTTTATTTGCTTAATTCATGTAGCTTAATATTTTAGATTAGATAATATTTAGATTATTTTAGAATATTGTAGATTTTGAGTTTTTTTTAAATGTCTTATTAATATTACATGTGAGTATCCTAATTTCTTTGAGCCTGGAGAAACTCTCTCATCTCCTTCTTCTTCTTCTAAGTGTGTCAATGGTAATGTTTAGTTTTCTAAATTTGTTTATACCGTTCGCTGACGCAGCCATGGTCCTCGTATGCAGGTGACAGGCCTACGGTGCAAGATTATGAGAGTTGAGGTTGACTGTGGAGAGACGCCGCCGCATGCACACCGTCCATGACCCCTGAAAAATCAACTGTCTATATCTACATTAGATTTAA
Source organism: Aporophyla lueneburgensis (assembly GCA_932294355.1). Taxonomy (NCBI): domain Eukaryota; kingdom Metazoa; phylum Arthropoda; class Insecta; order Lepidoptera; family Noctuidae; genus Aporophyla; species Aporophyla lueneburgensis. The sequence goes on along the minus strand of OW028758.1, from coordinate 20,600,103 downwards.
ATCTAGTGTAGATGTAGACATTGTTGATTTTTGCCAAATTTCCCATTTTTTTTACAACCAACACTTAAATTAGTTCCAGCCTTGCTGGCCCGTTCGACTTCACTCTAAAATATTATGACAATCGTAATAGATAGAGCATAATTAATGGCCCTAGCAGGGGAAGTGCTAAGCTCGTAGTCAAATTCTGGGCTACCTCTACTTAGATTGATATCGACACGATACGAAAACGAACTACCTACCTAGCGTTAGCACCGCCAGACATTTTCAATTCGGGAATTCCCCTTTTGACGCTTTACACATTTATTTGTTTTTTTTTTTATGGGAGCAAATGGCTCAATGAGGTCTTCGACAGTCTGTCAAAATAATTATGCTGCATATCCGAAGAAGATAACAAAAAAAATTGTTTCAAAAATATTTTCATAAAATCTCAAGCTTGACATTTTTGGGTGTAAGCAGAACACATAGTTGGATTTGTTCATAGGTACAGTCAACCGCAAATCAGTGATAGCACATGGCTACGAAATAAGTGTGCTGTCAATGTCAAATTGTTATTGTAGGTACCTATTTACCTAGTAAGTAGATGCACATAAAAGCAAAATAGTTTTTCAAAATTAGCGCCAAAAAATCATCTATTTGATTTGTGTTAGTGTATTTTCATAGAAGTGAAGAGAGCTGAAGTAGGTAAGTAATCTGAAACTTGTACCTGCCATAACTACACCTAGAGAGTTGTGTTCCGTGACCTCGCGTCAAAATATTGTGAGTGTACTTACTTACCTACCTACTTATATATCCTTAAACTTAAGGCGTAATAATTGAAATGCATACGCATTGGGTACCTATTAATGTCAGAGTACCGGCTATCACGCTGTACGTGTGACCTTGATTGATATGGTCGGTGTTATGATGCAATGGAGTTAAGCTTTTCTTAGTTGTTATTAACTAGGTACTTTGTTTACGATTATGTCACAAATTAATACATCCATGCTTTTATTTAGACTGCGTTAGAGCCAAATCAACGTACCTAACCGAAGTCGGCTGGGTGATAGAGATATTTTTTGGCGGCAATTTGTTTACTAACAAAGGGTCATGGATGAAATTAGAGCGGGAAATTTGATTAGAGGGCGCGAAAAGTAAAACTTTGTTTACGTTCGCATGCATGATGGTTGTGAAATATTTTCCGATAGGCATGCTTTTTACGAGATGTGAAAGGCGGTTTAGAGGAAAAGGGTGATTTGATTGTGTGTACGAGTGGTCGCAGAGGTGATATAAGGATTAAAATAATTTACTACATTTCGAGTACCAATTTATTTAATTGGCCACTGGCTGAAATTAAAGATTTACATTTGCCTCCCTTCCAAATAAGTCGAATGCAGTAGGGCAGGCACTTTCGCGCGAGAAACGTCTCCTTGCCTCACGTTAAGAAATTTACAGGCCGAAGAATCCGCGCAACAGTGCCTGCCCTGTACAAAAATTGAAGGAACAACTTCAACAAAAAAAAAAAACAGGGTTATATTAAAATTATAATATGAAAATATTCAAATATCCGCTGAAAATACATCCAGCCTTATTTCTGTTTATTTAAATATTCACTACATTTACTTTATACATCACCAATTTCTTAAGTAAATTCAGTTTTTGTACAATATAAAAAGAATCTTATATTATTATCTATGTTTACACGCGAGAAGTGTATAACACGCCCGCAATCGCATTACAGCTTGATCTAACCGAGCGAACGAGAAATAAAGAGAAATCGTAACAAAATATTTAAAATTATGGTAATTATTACAAGTAACTACACTATTTTTATGTTCAACATTTTATGTCAATATTCATTATTATCTATACTTAATTGAAGCCTATGATATAACATTATAAATGATGAAAAACATTTTTCTTCATGATATCATTCAACAATTAATCCATTAACAACTTGCATCCATTTACTCGTATCTATCGAACGGAAAATTATCACTAATCTCAGTAACAACAAAAGGTCCATATCAATGACAGTCTCTAATTTTTTCCCCTTTCGGTTTTCGGCCCCTCTTTTTAGTGGCGGAAGTCACACCGGCGAGCGCCATTGCAGCGCGTTTCGCGAGACACGACTTGCAGAACCAGTCTTCCGTCGCACCGGGTTCTTCTGTGATGCCGACGCACACCCAGTGGTACCACCCGTCGCAGCCGTCACAACCGATCATCGGCGAGCCGTTGTCAGGCCGGCCGCACGCAGGACATACCCAAATCTTATTCCCGTGCTCGTCCACGTAATAAGGTGTGGGTAACGGACCAGTGGGCTTGTCGACTGCTGCGGGAGGTGGTGGAGCCGGTGCTGGCGTTGGTTCTTCTGAAATCGATGCAACGTCGTCGTCAAAACTTTCCATGTGCCCTTTCTTGCACAGTGGTTTAATTAATATCCTTTTATATTTCGATGAGGAGGATGGAGTATTTTTTCGGGGTGGCGAGGTTGCGGACGGCGGCGAAGACGAGTGGCCCTCGATGTCTGCGATGTGGTTGTGTTTCGAATGCTTCTGCTTCGGCGGCCTCGTCACTAACGCGGATATTTGCGCTAGTTCTGGAGAACGACTGTGCTCTCTGGACATTGACTCGTCCTTTATCGGCGATTCCTCGTCTTCATCTTCCTTTCTGAGCACCGGTTTGATATTCAGCTTGTATAAATCCGGCGAACTTGGCGGCATTGGTGAATTCGAGTTGGAAGAACTCAGTTTGAGCGTAAGCTTCGGGACTAAGCCGTCTGCTAGCTTTTCTTTCTTCTTGACCTTCTTTTCTTTCTTAATTTTATCTTTCAACTCTTGCCTCTCCTCCTTTCCTCTTTTTTTTTCGGCTTTATCTTTGTTCTTATCCTTTTTATCTTTTTTCTTCTTGATTTTGATGCCATCTTTATCTTTCTCCTTCTTTTCTTTCTTATGGGACTTATCCTTTTTCTTTTCAGAGTTTTCTAGATCTTTCTCTAATGGAGGTTCTGGAGACGGTACTCTGACAAGCTCTGGTACAGGTTCTTGTTTCTTTTCCACGATAGGTTCAGGCGTCGGCAAACGTGGCGGTAGGGGAGACCGTCTAGGCGGCTCTAGTCTCACGGGGTCCATTTTAGGAGGATTTAATTCAATAGTTATATCTGGCGTTACAGGAGGCATTTTATACATATTCGACTTGTGATCTTTATGCGATTTGGACTTATGCTTCTGCAAAATGTTTGGAATGGTTTGAGATTTGTGCTTGTCGTGTCTGTCCTTTTCTCGACCCATCATCGATGCTTTATGCATGCCTCTGTCGTCGTCATTGTCAACAGGAATCACTTCTAAACTAGGACGACGACGTAACATTGAAGGTATTTTCATAGGGGAAGATCTGGATGTGTGAGGGAAGTTCCCCATAGGGATAAGTGGATTTCGAATACCAGGGTTAAGACCACCAGGCAAGAAACTAGGACCAGGGATCAAGCCAGGTCCACCTGCACCTAATGCAAATGGATTGGTGAGCAAATTTGATGGTTGTAACCCTCTCAGTGCTGGATTATTGGCCAACTCAGCTAGGAAATCACTACCAGGTATTAATCCAGGAGTAGGTATTAAACCTGGACCAGGCATTAAACCTCTTCCTGGAGTCATAGCAGGGAAGAATGGGAAACCAGGTGGCATTTGTGGCAACTTTGATTCATTCTTTGGCCTACTTGATTTTGGTGGTTTTATACCACTCATTTTCATACTTTGCTTTTCAGCTTGTGCTATCTCAAATGCTATCTGCTGTTGTTTCTTTAATAACTTTGCTTCTAATTTTGCAGCTTTATCTTTCTTGTCCTTATGTTTCTTTTCTTTCTTATTTTTTGGACTGACACTAGCTATATCTTTGGGATAAGGTACTTGCAGGGATTTATTAATTGATATACTAGGACGATGTTCCATTGGTGGGGCTCTAGAATCTATAGGATGCACATCTATAGAATCATCATCAATGTTTATCACTTCCTCAGTCCTCAAGTCCATAACTTTAGACAAATCCACAGCACTATTATCATTATTGTTCACAACGGGCTCGTCAGCTTTCACTCTAAAAGGTTCGTGGGATCTACTTTCAATTGCATTATCATGTGTAGAATTTTGTAACCTTGAGATCATTGTATCAGACTGCAATTTTTCTTGAACAACCTCTGGAGTGATTCTATCTTCTTTCGATTTGTTCGATATCCTTTTAAATATATTAATCTTTGATCTATCTGGTTGAGAGGCCAATTTCTCTTCTTCGTCAATTATTTCTCTCTTAATTTCCACATCGGGTGCAAAGGAATTAGTGGAAGGATGTGGTTTATGTACAGGAATAGAATTAGAAACAAGTGGAGATTTTGAAATAGGTATTTTTCTTGGTACAGGAATTGTATCCTCAGTTAATATTAAGTTTCTGGGCATCACTGATGGTGCCAGTGGTGGTGGTGGTGGTGGTAGATCAACAGGCTCCTGCTTGATGTGAGGAACCGGTCTCACAGGTTCAATCACAGGAGGAGGTGGAGGCATCACAGATCTGGAAGGTTGCGGGGGCAGTGGTGCAACCTTCGGCGCTGGCATGGTCACATGATTATGATGTGTAGGATGGACATCCTTATTTTTCATTGGATGACCAGGTGGATACTTATTCAATTTATTACTATCCTTAGATTTACTACCCTCACCTTTATGACTCTTATCTTTTCGTTTACTTTTCATAACTTTACCATTCAATAACTTATTCTTCTTAGATTTCTTATCACTTTTCTCTAGTATTGGTGCCTTTGTTACATTAGAATGATGTGAATTTGCTTTATGTTTGTCATAATGTTTTTCTGACATAATGGCAGGGGGCCGTGCCTCAGGCAGTTTACCCTCACGTGCCGGAGACAGGAACCCTGACATAGTCATCATCACACTGCTGATTTCTCTAGTCCTTTCCTCCTCATCCAAACGTAACCTTGGTCTTTTACTGTTTGGTAATGAAACTGGATCAGTGGGTCTCTTGAAGATTTCCTTGTTTTTATCTGGGCTATCGGTGACTGATATTTCAGGACTCGTACATGTAGCATTACTATTTTCAAGATTATCAATTCCATTTTGATGGATCTCAACAGTTCCAGCCACAACAGGTGTATCCCTTTCCTTCTCGGGATACATAGGGGGCAGATGCTCATGCACATGCATAGGTCTCGTAACCACTTCATGACTTCCAGGTTTGAGAAAGTTCAAATTAGATTCTTTAGGTTTAGGGAACTTTTCAGAGGTGACCGGTGCTGGCACGGGTGGAACGCACCTTGTGTACTCTGTCAACTCTGGTAAATGAATGTGTAGGTCACGAAATACTAATCCTAAGTCATGTAAATTTGGTTCAGTCCTATTAAATTGTTCGGCGTATCTATTAGCTTGTGTCCCAAGTGACCGTATGTACTTCTCCAGCACATGCACCAAAATGTCCAGTGGAGTTGAGTTTATACCGTTCCATCCTATAGTTTGGCATATTTGCGCAACATTCCTTCGCAGTATCTCGCGGGCGTACGCCTCTGACATTATGACACCAACAAGTTATCTGGAACAAACGAATATATCGCAGTTATTACGATAGTTCACAGCTAATTGTCTCACAAACATATCATTTGGCGTATTCATTATGTTCACAATAATAAAGAATCATGTTACGAACATTAGGACTCCTGAAACAGCGAATCTCATGATTTTTATACCTGCAAGTGTCTAGTAGTACAGAGTCGTGATTCCGAATGGGTGAAAATTTCAAGTTTGGAACACACATGTATGCTTCACTACAATCTTATTAACTCAAGGATAATTTATAAAAACACATGAAGCGTTTACAATGCAAAATAACGAAGTGTTTACGTAAAAACTTCTCAGCATTCTAAAAACACAGTGCCCCGTGCGCCATGATTGCATTTTGGGTTGTCAATGTTGAGTGTTGCTGTGCTAAAATAATTAAAAGGCGGTCTAATAAAGATGCGTTCATGGTGAACAGAAACTAAAAAATATTTATCGATAGATGTTTGAAAAGAAAATAGCGGGATTCAGAGGGTCACCCCACTTCAATAACACTAGGACTAAATTGTCCCCTTTAATACAATTAGATTTTGTTCTTACCCACACATTTGACAAAATAATAAATACACGACTTAGCAGTAAACGATCATATTATTATTCTAACGATTTATAAGTATTATGTAGGTCTATACCTCAAAACGTAATTAATTTAAAAAAATCATTTGTTATTATTCTAACGCCACCTGTGAATAAAATAATTCACAAAAATAAAAAGTACTTTTGCCTTTTAATCTTTGTGAACATAACCTATGGATGGTGGTGATGATGGAGGAAACATAGCAGGAAAATAAAGACTGTTATGACCAACGGCAATCAACTGCCACTATTTTAGGTTCTTGTTGACGAGAACATTTGTAGGATAGCTGTCCTTTATTAGCTTTATCAAAACATAAGACATCATAGGGCTACACCCCAGGATAAAGTGAACCAATAAGTCCGAGAACTTAGTAATGATCACTGAAACTCACGTGATGCTGAAATTGCCGCGGGACAGAGTATAATGACGTTTGATGGATGCCAATAGGTATAATGATAATGATGATAACAACATGAGACATTTTCTACCAGCATGAATTCATGATGAGCAAATGGGGTTCAAAACTCATAGCTCGTCATAGGTGGCAGTACTTTCATTCGTCCACAAGCGATTGTTGTACACAAATGTTCTCTGTTTTGCCATCAAAATTTAAACGAAAACTAGATAGAAATGGATGTCACTTGGAGTGTAACACAGTTAAAATCGAGCTAAGGTAAGCCAAAGATATATTGCTGGTAAAAAAGCAGCTAGCTAAGACTGGAGGCGTAAGATAGGAATAATCTCATTGGAGACAACAACCAACACGAGAATGATCTTCTTGACTGAAAAACTTCAAAGATATTAATTCCAGCATTCGGATAAAATGATACGAGTAACATATATATACACACACACACACACACCTTGTTTACAATATCAAGCCACAGATACCTGTATTTTGAATGCAACACCTGCATGCATGCACAAAAAGTGCATGGATAATGGTATAGATAACATGCTTGGCCTAGAGATAGTAGCGATTTTTAAAAAAGTGAGCATGTGGTAGGTATTTTATCCTCATTATGATGTAATTTCTTGTAGTTCAGTATGGGTCTTCTGTTGTTTATTAGTGCGTTACGTTGTGTGTCCACGACTTTCATGAAAGCTACTGGTGGCAAGCGCGGTGGTCAACAGGTTGTTATGTACTTTCGGATTGGAGCTAGCGACTCTTGCTTACGACCAAAAAAATTTATGGTTGAAGACAGTTAAGACACAGGCAGAATCAGTTCGCCACCGTCCATCGCCGTGTCTCTCTTAACTACGCATAATATAATTTCCATTGAATTCTAAGCTTGAGCTCTGAAATCATCTCCAACAACATTTCTTTTTAAATTTTAATTTTGATGAAAATATTAATAGTCATACTAAACCCCACGTGGTTAGTTTTGAACGAAGAGGCAGAAACGTTCGAAGCAGTGTTGCCAAGTCTGAAATCTAGCGGATGGTAGAATTCTTCTAAAAATACGGTAGATTTTCCGAAATTATGTTGTAATATATATTTGAAATACGGTAGAATTACCTTGTATATTTAGTAGCATTTTAAGGGTCAGAGTCTAAAAAAAACATATTTTTAATCAGAATCAAACAGTATAATTGTTTCAATATTTTTATACATACCGATATTCTGTATTTGAATCATAGCGTTAGTGAGATTAAAATCAATACAGTTTCTTCCATGACGCTGTATGGCCTGTAGCGATAAAAAGTTTTCCCTTGATGGATTTTATAAGGAGTTTATTCCGTTTTTTCGTTGTGATGTCGTTAACTCTGCTGAAGACTAGCTTCTTCCCGAAACTTCTTCGTATAACGCTTTCTTTCTCTTAGCCGGTATTCGTGTCAGACTATCTTCTCGAAAGTAGCGCTGTCGCTATCACTCTCCATCTTTTAAAAAGCTCGTATTACACACAACACAAGAAACTCGTACGTAATGTTAAGTATGAATAAAATGTTAGTCGATTACGATTCAAATAAACTATTTAAAATAAAAAGTTCTAAGTATTCATTGTGATTCAAATACATACAGCATCACCGAATTCGTTCGCGTAATATCTCTAAGCTGGTACCGCGATATTGGGGGATTTCCTGACGCATAAAACAGTGTTATCGGTAGAATAAAAGGAAAATACCCTAACGTAAAGAAAATAAACGTTCAAACTCGCTAAAATTATTTTAGTTAATAGATAATCTATTTAAATGGGTATTACGGTGTATTTTGCTACCGTAATTATAATCCTACGGTAGGTGGTAGATCCATGCTGATTACGGTGTTTTTACCGTAATTACGGTGCAGTTGGCAACACTGGTTCGAAGTCATCTTTAAAAAAAAAAACTAAAAAGCTGACAGTTTGTCAAATCCTCTAATGGTCGACGGACTGTGATATGCTTTTTGTAGATAGAATTTCATAATTCTTCGTTTTTATACTCGAAATAAGCGTTCGTATTTAGAGACACACGATAATCTCGCGAATTTATTGATAAAATCGCGTTTGGCAGCATGAAGGGCTGATTAAATCGAGTAAAAATTTTCACGCAGCGATTGGAAGAGTTCGAGCACCATAGTTTTAACGTTTTATAACTTTTTCATGTTAAAACTGTTGTTATTGTGAGTTGAGTGGTGAAGTTTGAAGATGACTACGTCTTCTGAGGACGTTTTGCTCAGCGTGGGCGGCGTGAGGTACAAGAAGGGAGATGGCACTTTGTATGTTATGAACCAAAGGTTAGCATGGATGTTGGAAAATAGAGACACAGTGGCCGTATCACATAAATATGCTGATATTAAAAGTAAGTAAATAAGATATCACTAACCCTACATAAGTAACAGATTACCCTTCCTATTCTTATAAGACAAGTACTACGAGTTAACATTGCAAATGCATATAGCTTTCTATGTGTTCTTCCATAAATGTAATTCACACATCTCTATTAGATAAACATGTAGTGATCGCCTCTGTCTATGTAGACCACCTGCCTGGCTATCATATTACGTTGATTACTAAACTCTTCAAATCCAAACATGGCTACTCTGCGCTTATTCCAAACACATACACTATTTCTAGATACACTAAACATGTATGTATACTCAATTCAAGAGATTAATAAGGATGAGATAACAACTAAGAAAGCTTAATCTTTATCAAGTAAGATAATTATGCATCATCATTCTCCGATGATCTTTCAGTTACTCATCATCATAACAGCAGAGGTCTCATCGCCTCTGGACACAAGAACTAGTACAATGGGTTCACAAATTGTTAACACCTTTACCTTATGATGTGTACAGGTTTGAACCTGTCCTAACAGTTGTGTGTATGCTGTCAACATGACCTTGAATTAGATGATTCATCTTTATTTTAGACCACCTAAACTTCATGGTGGTCTTCCTTTTGTTTCTCAAGTATATACAGGATGTTTGGCGCATAGACTGATAACATTTTTTTGGGGCATTGGGTGTAGGGTTGCCACCCATACTTTATAATAAAGTATTGTATGTTATTTCACATAATTGTACTCTATACTTTATGAGAACAATAAAGTACACAAAAATCCTTTATTTTGCAAGATTTGATTTCCTTGGGATTTTGAAAAGTTTCGTCTTAAGTACCTACTTTTCGTTACGAAATTTATTTGATTCAAACAGCAAAAAGCAATAAAATGTTTTTAAATATAATAATAAAGAAAAATAAGTAGTACTTTATTTTTATATACGTAATTTTTTTTCTTACCTATAATAACCAGGGTACTTCAATTGCCAAAATCAAAGGCAATCCTAATTGGGTGGGTCATGTGTCATCTTTTACCTACAGACGCAGACCCCCATGTCCTATGCTTCACTATAATTGAGATACAATTTGTTTGTTTTTGAAAATTGCCTGAATCATCGATAAAATGATGTATTTTTTAATTTGTTGTTTTATTTGCACCTACTAACTTTTTGCATTCTCTAATGTATGATAATTGATAATTCTAAATAAAATATAAATTCTTAGTGTAGATAGCAAAAAATACTTGACCAGCTGTCAAACTCTTAAAAATAAATCTAATCTATGAGGACTTGGGGTCTATTAATGAAAGACAGCACATGACCCCCACCCTGTCCCCCAAAAAAATTAGTCAGTCCATGCGCCAAACACCTTTTAGGAGTGGTATAGGAGAATATTAGAGGTTGCAGTTTTGCTTTACTTATTGTGGTATGATACTATATAATTCTTGGTGCATTGTTGTCACATATGTATAAATTTAAAGTACTCAAAAATTTTAAAAGAGTAATGATGGAGTTTCTTGTCCATTCTCATTATCATCTCATCATTCATAATATAAATTATTATTATTTTATTATTCATTGGGTGTTATTTATCTATAATATGTATGTATTTAGAAATATATAAGTATGTTTATCAGTTGTCTGGTTACCATAGTACAGGCTCTGCCTAGTTTGGGATCAGACAACGATGTGTCGGTTGTCCTGAGATATTTATTTATTTATTTATTTATTCATTGGCTTTGATTTTTTTTTTACTTTAGGTGCATCATTTTCACATATAGTTGTATAAATATTGTATACAAATACATATTGAAAACCATTTTAAAAGAGTAATGTGGAGTTTCTTTGCTCATTCTTCTCCATACGAATCTACCTTTTGGAAGGGGAAACTAGAATTAATTCTATTTACATGTAACAGTTGACGTTCAAAAGTGCCTTTTTTAAGCCTAATTGAAATAAATGCTTTGACTTTGACAAATAAAATGTAAGAAATGTAAATACGAATGACGTTGTTGATGTTTCCTGGTCAAGTAAAGATGAGAAAAATGATAGGACAGTTGAATTTATGAAATAACTCATAGTGATATTAAATTGTCAATTGAATCTGTTCATCATTTTTGGGTGTTAATTAGTTACTATTACTACTATTAATAGTGCAAGAAGCACAGAACAGGGTGCTTACTCTCGAATATAATTCCAATAGATCGACATTGGAATTGTCAGTCAAACGTCAGGGATTGGCTGGACTCACTGAGTCTAGCCAATCCCTGACGTTTAACTCAACCAACTGACGTTTGACTAATGTCGATCTATTGGAATTATATTCTAGAGTAAGCACCCTAAGGTGACGACTGCAACTTACAAGTTGTTGGTAATAGGTTCAATCCCAGTCCGGCGCATTACTTGAGTAAACAAATTCATCAATAGTACTCTCAAAGCAGTGAACAAAAACATTGTGAGGAAATCAGCATATCATCATCATCATCATCATCATCATCATCATCATCATCATCATCATCATCATCATCATCATCATCATCATCATCATCATGTCAGCCCACAGACGTCCACTGCTGGACATAAGTTTCCCCAAAAGGGGGGTTTGCCGTAATCGCCACGCTTGGCAGGCGGGTTGGCGATCGCAGTATGGTGGTAGGATGCATAAAGAATCACGAAACCAAACCAAAATTCGGTGGCATCTACCTACACATACTGGGCTCGCGTGGTGGTTATGGCCCACTCCCTCTCACTGAGAGGAGGCCTGTGTCCCAGCAGTGGGAATGTTATAGGATTATGATTGGTTTGTATGGTTCATTGGATTGAGCTATTCAGATTGAATACCTTTCACTCATCCTAGAAACAAAATCAGTTCTAATTTCTTATCGCATTTGTTTCAGCACAAAAAATATCCCCAGTGGGAAAACCAAAAGTGCAACTGCAAGTGGTATTACACGATGGAACGTGTTCTACATTTCATTTTGTCAACTCTGCGGGTCCGGAGGCACAGGCTAAAGACCGGGATCAGGTGAAGATGCTGCTGCAGAACTTACTACCAAAGTTTAAAAGACAAATTGATGGAGAGTTGGAGATGAAATCTAAGTAAGAGGTCTTTGAAATTAAGTCTAGTAGGATAAGTTTATCTAAGGAATGTGGTGATTTGTTTAACTTAAGGCTATGCATAATCAATTTGTTTGAGAAAATTTTACTACATCTTTGTTATCATTGAGTTCAATTTAACTCAAAATGGATTACCTATACATTTATGTATTGGACTTATTTGATGAATGCATGAATATAGCTGAAGCATACATGCTTTAGTGCAATGGTGGCACAGTAGAATTACAAGTTGTAGGCCGTAGGTTGGGACCCAGACAAGTACTTTACTTTGTGGAAATTCTTTTATTACCAAAACGGTGAAGGAAAACATCGTGAGGAAACCGGCATGTCCTAGAAACAAAAATTCGAAGATACGTGACATTTACCAACCCACGTAGTGGATTACGGCACACTTCCTCTGACCGAGAGGAGGCCTGTGTCTTGGCCGTGCCTTGGGGACAGCACAACATATTTTCTTCTTTAACTCTCCCTTGTCAGTCGACATATCCCGTCGATCCCTGATCTTTCATACCATTTCTCACACTGTCCATCCATCTTTTCTTTTTTGTTTTTTTTTTTCAGGATGGGAAGTCATCAAATAACTTCTCCCGCTCTGGGCGGAGCGGGAGGGCGTGTCAGACTTTTACTGACTAAAACCCACCCGTGTTCCATCAGTTGCTCATGTGCCAGGGTCACGGTATCTCTTTCGAACAATCACGCGACCCCGGCAGGCATCGGTCCTAGTAGACCCCTTCACTGCTGCTGACATCTCTTTGAGGCGCGCGTGGAACACTACGCGTCGTCGACCCGAGCTTGGTCCTTACCGGGCGGCGAGCTACCCATTGCTCGCCACCCGCAAGCTCGCGCCTACGGTGGCCGGGAGTCCGCTATGGACTCCTGACGCCCGGGGCGTCTCCTCCTGCGGCGGCTAGGGACGTGAGGGCGCAGAGACTGCCACTCCCTCACGCGCCCCGCCTCCTCTTTCGCGAGCATTACTGCTTCGCAGAAGGAGGTGACGGCTTCCCATTCCCTCTCGCTCCGTACCATGGCTCGCACCAGGGCCGGACGCGAGAGGTCGCCGCCGCCGATCGCCTCCGCGAGGACACGGCGGTGCTCCGCCCAGGCAGGGCACACCTCCACCGTATGCTCCACCGTGTCCTCCAGACGATCCTCACAATGGAAACACCCGGACGTATCCTCCCGCTTTATCCTGAACAGGAACCCACCGAAGCACCCATGCCCGGTGAGAACCTGCGTCAGGCGGAAGGTGAGGACGCCGTGACGCCTCTCTATCCACTCCTCAAAGAGGGGACTTACCGCCGCAATTGTGGCGTGCCCAATCCATCTTGTCTTTAAGGAGGTTTGCAATTACTTATTCAGTGAGATTAGATGAACTTAGAGAGTTGTATAGATCCCCTGCCAGGGTTGCGGATTTGTTTGAAAGAGTTACCGTGGCTCTGGCATAGGCAACTGGAGGAACATGGGTGGGTTTTAGTCAGTAAAAGTCTGACACACACTTCTGCTCCACCTATAGCTGGAAAAGAAAAAAAAGGGTTGTTTAGATGATTTTAGTGAATAAAATTCTGTAAAACCATAAGTGTTATGGTCACAAATCCTATTTTGCTCAAGATACAGCCTGAGACTGACCTACAAATTGCAAAAAACATAGTATAATTTAAATTTCGCTGACTACCTTGGCCATTCTTCATTAATACCACTAGTTATCGGCAAATTAAAACAGTATTGTGCTTTATATTGAAAAAACAAGCTTTTTAAGTTTTGTTCCTGAGCCAAAACCAAAATGTAGACGAAACTGCAAGATAAAAATAACTGAACAACATTTGTAACCTTTCACTGACATTGTAGGTAGTAAAAATGTTGAAAATGTCATGCAGATATATTTAGAGTATACATACAAGTATATGTGTATAAGTAAATAATGCACTTTATAGTGCATACTGCTTTAATGTAGAGGATATTTATAGATATAGTCCTCCAGACCGTATTTTAGCCATTGGCGACCAACGGAGACTAGCCATCGGCGCGGGAGATATTATAATGGACAAGTGTGTGCGTAGAAACAGGACACATATTATGGTGAATACATGAATCTACGGAATAGGGAAAGTAGGACATAGTCCTGAATGCATTCCGGCCCTAATAATAAATGATATTGTGCACCTGAGTGTGTGTGTTCAAACGCTAAAGAAAAGCTAATTGAAGAGCATGCATGCCTAACTTTTTTCCAACTATGTCTGGGTTGACTTCCACTAATCAGATGCAGCTGAAAACAAGTTTTTTGTATAAAGTGAATTGACCTTTACAACACGGGTACTGAGTACTTAATACAATACCCCTACCACATTAGTTGCTACAGATATCACATGGATCTTTATGTATTTATTAACACTTTATGCCCATGTTAAAAAATACTATATGTACAGTCAGCGGCAGTAATATCGGGATGAACTGTTCAAAATGATCTAAACAACTATGAAAATTAAATATTAACTCAATGAACTTTATCCAATTGTGATAAAGTTTAATTTTCTTAGTTGTGAACAGTCTGTTCGTCCCGATATTTTTGACGATGGCTACAAAGGCGGACATGCTACAGTAACAATACAACTACTAATAATTTTATAATTATTTCCTCAGACTACTATCCTTGCATCCAACATTGAAGCATTTATATGAAGACTTGGTCATATCAAAGGTGATCAATAGTGAAGAATACTGGAATACGCCCACTCTAAGGAATTATACGGAATCCAATACTATTAAGCAGGAGGCTGGTACGTTTCTATTTCTCTATCTAAATCAAGCTAAATCAACCTAGTTATATTCCTGATAATAAAACAACCATGAGGTTGTCGGGTGTTTCAAATAAAAATGACTTCTTTAATCACCAGTATGTATGCCACCTTATTTAGTCATTAAGGCCTAAAATGGTAACACACTGCACTTTAGTGTTTTACTTTATCTCGTCTAGAGGGCGCTATATTCAATTTAATGTGACGTCACATAGCCCATAGCAGACGATCAAGAAACCTCCAATGATACCTTGATCTACTGGCTAACTGAAGATGAAGAGTTTTAATAAATGTTTATAAATTAATTTAAAAGACCTCTTTAATTCCAGGTGTGTCCGGAGCTTTTTTAGCGGACATTCAGCCTCAAATGGACGGCTGCAACGGCCTCAAATACAACCTCACCCAAGACATAATAGACGCCATATTCAAAACGTATCCAGCTGTCAGAAAGAAACACATTGATTATGTACCCAACAAAATGACTGAAGCAGAGTTCTGGACCAAGTTTTTTCAGTCTCATTATTTTCATAGGTAAGTTTTATCGTGTTTTTCCGTTCGTCCCAGCAGTGGGACTACTGAGAAACCAGGTCCCAGCTGCTTTTTAAGGTCGTCGGTCTATCTAGCTGAGTGACGCTTCCCGCTATGCTTGCCGATACGCGGTCTCTACGCCACCGACCATCGGTCCTTCGATAAACAATAACATACATTGCAACGCGCAATGTAACGCAAACAAAACTTATAGCTTGCTATGGTATATTAGCTGTGGAGGTATTTAAAGTTATAAGTAACAAAAAAAAAGGTTTTCGTGAAAGGAGATCGTGAAAAAAAAATGTACTTTGACCGGTACACAGGGTTAGTTTTCAAGGACCGGCCAAATTTAAGGGTGTGACCATCAGACTGAATAATCTTCTCCATGGGATTGGTCCTATGGAGAAAATTATTCATCGTAATCGTGAAATAGAAATCAGCTGTTCCAAACAGGTCGACTGAGTATTGAAGTTTTCTTTGTTTTGGATTTTCTTTCTTTCTGTAAGTGCTTTTGTACAAACACTGACAAGTCAATTATATTTTTTATTTTTGTATGGAACAGTTGATAAATACGCGATGACGGTATTGGTCCCAAGGAGTAAGTTGTTCAGCTTGATGGTCTGTACCATATGTAACCCTTAAACTTAGGAGGTCTTTGAAAACTAACCCTGTTTATTTGCAACCAGAAGATTCACAAATATGTTTTAGTACAAAATGATCCGAATGACGGTGAAAATAAGCTACATTAAGCAACTTTTTACTCCCATTACTAATTTATCAACTATCAGTATCGAAATTACTGTATCATAAAATGTTGCATATTTACTTTCAGAGACCGTATCGCCTCATCATCTAGCAAAGATTTGTTCGGAGAATGTGCCAAAATGGATGACCAAGCCATTGCATCAGCTATGAAACACACAACTTTAGATCTCACAGTAAGTCGCTTTTCCTTTGAACCCTCATCATCATTTTCATCATTTCAGCCGTACGACGTCCACTAATGCACTTAGGCCTCCCCCAATTTGGGGAGCTTTGCCATAATCGCCGCGCTTGGCAGGCGGGTTGGCGATCGCAGTATGGTGGTAAAATGCATAGAGAACGCTGCTGCCCATTCTCTAGTAAGTCCCTTAGTGGCAACTAAGGGACTTACTTTTACGACACCCACAGGAAGAAATGGGGTGGTGTTATTCTTTACTTCCGGCACCACACTATACCACGGTGAACCCTCATAGTAGTAAAAATTTAAATCTGCAAGACAGGATTTTAAACGATTTGAACCTGTTGGTTTTAAACCGTATTTTTGGTGTAAACGATTTAAAACTACATAAAATGCTTTACACGAAATGATCTAGACTAGAGATGAGGCGTATATACTAGAATAGATACAGGGAATAGGTATTTAAAGAGACTAGGTTGCACCTATTCCAACTTTTAAAATACTAGATCCACCTAGTCTCACTGTGCCTACGCAGTACAGTACACAGCAACCGCACCGCGGTCCGCGCGAATCGAAGTACCGACTACGCGGCGAAGCGAGATAGCAGCATAGTCATAGCTCATTCATGTTTGACAAAATCATTCGTGTGTCAGTCACTTGAATTTGAACACTAATTCAATGGCATAAAAGTAACATGACACGCACTGTTGTGCTAGAATATATACTGTCCTTTTTTAACTACACTATTCCGCAGTCCTTCCATACTTGTCTGTCGGACGAGTCTCGAGACTCGATACTAGTCCGGAATAGGAGTATTTTATAGAATAGGTACTTTGACAATACTCGATACTAATGAAGACTATGATGATGCAGTCTAGTATCAAGTACGGATTCATGCGAATGTGATCTCGCTTGACTCGACGGACGTCGCAAACACGTACTATCGGACTTTTTAGTAATCGGTTTTTGTAAATTTTTATTGTGACATTAATTAATTTGTTTATCAAAAAAAATCAAAATGAAATGAATGAAATGAATTGCACCGCTCCCAGCGTGGTTTGACCAGACTCGAATAATCGAATGAACCCCAAGATTTGCACTAGCCTTTGAAGCCTCATATTTCATGGTGCTACATGGGCCATTGCATATCAAGAAGTAGACCGGGGGGCGCTGTATTGGTAGGGAAGACGTGCCCATAGGATAGGAAAGGATTACGAGCCTACCGACTATGCAGCCTTAAGTAAGCATTGGACTAGTGGAGAGAAGGGTGATATTTGTCTATAGGAGGGCATCTTTTCGCGTCGTCGCCGGCATGTTGATCCAGGTCGAGCTTCACCGATGCATCTTTTGGTGGGGTTAACCGTTTGCTTGGCTCTTTTCTATGTCAAGGCTTCGCTATGTTCCGTGTTGTTGTTTTCTTGGTCGTCTTCCGAGTTCTCGCTGCTATCAGTTTCTGGTTTTTTGTAGATATCACTAGCCGCTTTTTTTATCTTATTTCTGTCTCCAGCCGTGTCCCTCCAAAACTGGATTTCCTTGTCGAAGTATTTCATGTCCTGTTTTAGGTTGTCATTCCATGTGTAAATAGGTCGTCCGACCTTTTTACATTTGGCCTTGTACTGCATTGCTGCATGTAACAGGTGTGGTTCAGAGCGTCTGAAAATGTGTGCTAGGTAGCATATCCTGTGGTTCTTGATGCGTTTTGTTATAGTTTTACCGTCTAAGATTTGATGCATTTTCTTAAGTTTCGGTTTGTTCCTAGCATGGTTGATTAAGTCTCTCATGATAACTCTTTCATATCTTCTCAGTCTTGAACGGTTCGCCTTTGTGAGTGCTGATACTTTTAAGCCATATATCATACAAGGTACGATAATCATTCGATACATAAGTGTAGCTAGTTTCCAATCCATTTTTGAGTTCAATATGAATGGTAGTAAAGATTTAGCGTTTCTCGTGGCCTGTTGGCATCGTTTTCTAATTGAGTTTTTTCTGCTTAACGCGGACGTTATGTAAGTGCCTAGGTATTTGATTTCATCTGCTGTTGGTATATTTATTCCGTTGAGAGTCACGTGGGTCGTTTTCTGTATTTTTATGGGGTCCCTAATTATAATTTTTGTTTTTGTTTCGTTTATTTGAAGGCCTACACTATTAAGTAAGGGTTTTATGTGGTATAAGATGCGTTCTAGTCCTTCTAACTCATCTGTAATGAGAATAAGGTCATCCGCAAATGATAAGACTAGAGGGAGGGAGATTTCGCGGTCCTGATCTAGTTTGATTAACTGAGTTTCCTCTTCGAGGGTTCTTAGAACTTCGTCGATGACCAATGTAAAAAGGCGGGGGGACAGGGGGCAACCTTGTTTAACTCCCTTTCCTTTGATAATCCAGCTGCTTTGCTGGCCGCACCATTTGATGCATGTTCTTTCATTCAAGCATGCCGTGATTATCCTGTTGGTCATCGATTTGTTGGTTCGTTGTAATAATATGTCTCTTAATGCCTTCAGGTCAATGTTGTCAAATGCTTTTTCTATGTCGAGGGCGAGAACGTACGTTCGTTTACCTGCACGCCATTCCTCGTCTAGAACCCTTTTGAGCGTAAAAATGTGGTCATCTGTTGATCTATTGTTTAAGAAAGCCGCTTGGTAACTGCCTAGTTCCGTTATTATGTCGTCAAGTTTTTTAAGTAAGTATGTAGCGTAAATTCTATAGCCCGTGTTGCAAATCGTTATGCGCCGATACTCGTTCACATCTTTAGGATTGTTTTTTTTTGGAATTGGTACCTGTACGGTCTCGAGCCACGTGTCCGGTACTGTGTTCTCTGACCAGGCTTTAATTATGTGTTTGGTTACGGCTTCCTGTAATGTTTGGGGCATCGCTTTGTAAAGCTCGATTACAACTTGATCCGTTCCGGGGGCCGTTCCGTTTCGCATTTTGTTGATGATTCCTATTATTTCGGCCACCGTCGGTTCTTCGCCTTCTGCTTCTGTTATCCGTTTTGTTATGTTTACCGTTGGTATGTGAAGGCCCTTGGAGTTTTTTAGTATGTTCTCCCATTTGGACATCGGTATGAACGCGGTCCTTTTTCGGCGTTTCGTTTGCTGTTTGTTTTTCCTATAAAATGAATAGAGCATTTGCATGCGTTTTGCGGGGTGCGTTTTACCCATTCCGGAGAAGCAGGCTCTGCATGTTTTTTGTTCCTCCAGATATGTAACCCTTTGAAGTATTGTCTGACATTCTTTAACGCGATTATGCCTATTGGGGTTATCCGGTTGCCTGTTTTGTAGGAATTTGGCCTTTTGTACGTTAGCGAGGGCTATTCGATGGTCCCTTGAGTAAATTGGCTGAAGCCTCAAAGTTTCCTGAGCAGCAGCTTTTAGTACATCCGTTATGGTATTCCAGGGTATTTCGGTGTTTTCATTTGTTGGGATTCCCATATTCGCTAGTTTTTTTGTGATGCAATCTTGATATTTTGTTTTGATGGCTGCTCTGTTGAGAGCGGCATAGTTGCATTGTTTATAGTTGAAGTAATTGGGCTCCTTTGTTGTTTCCTTGGTGCCTTTGTCTTGCTTTAGTGTTTTATTTTTGTTTTTATTTACAATTAAGTTTGATTTTAGTAGTCCCCAGATTATTTTATGGTCGGAGATGTGACCGGTGACCCATTCACCTTTAATAAAGTGAAAAAGTTTTCCTGCTGCCTGTGGCGTGATGATGTGATCCAATTGCGATTTTTGAGTACCCTTCGACCATGTTATTCTACATGATGTTCTAGCTTTTGTTGTTTCTATTTGAAATTTTTCCCTGTTGGCTATATCCATTAATAGTTCGCCGTTGTAGTTGGAAAATTCATGGTGAAGGTTTTGTTGTATCAACCCTTTGCGATGGAAGGTTAATGTGTCTTTTCGACCTATATGGGCGTTGAAGTCGCCGAGTATTATGAGAGTACATTTCCTTGGTTTTTGTCTAATCAAGTTTAATAAGCCTGTGAATGATCTGGTTGCTTTCGCGGAACAGCTGTTGATGTGTGAGTTGATTATGTACAGAGGAGTTGGTTTGTCATATTCCATGCCAACCTCAAGAGTAGCTGACATCACGTCGGTGTCCTTTTTACTGTTGACTAATTCTATTTGGGCATTTTTTCTTAATAAAATTGCAAGACCCCGGTGTGCGTTACCCGCAGTTCCTGAGAGGTACCAGTCGTAGTGTGCGGAGCTAAATGTTCCTGCGTTCATCCCTGTTTCCTGTAGGTTAGCTATGTGAATGCCCCTGCGTGACAGTTCGGCGTCAATTTGATTTCTTTTTCCTGGTTTCGAGGCGCCGCGAACGTTCCAAGTTGCTATGCGCAGGTCTGTGCAAGTATACTTAATTGTGGTAGAGGTGGGGTTTCTCAGTATTCTGTATCCCGTGTCGTCCGCGATTACATCTGATAGCGGTGTAAGTGGTGTTGATTCTTGTTGTTCGCATGGTGTTAATGAGTTACCTACTTGGCTTTTTACGAGCAGCCCCGTTTGTAGCTGGGGTTTCGTGGGTTTTTCTTGCTCTTTTCGTGTGTTGTACCTGTTACTAAACGGGTTGGTATGTTGTTGTGCTTTGGCGCTGGTTAGACCTTGCGTTAGGATTATCCGGTTGTTATTGCATTGTTTGTCGTTTGTCAGGACCCAGCTATCATAGTGCCGGTTCATGAAGAGGATGTGTATGTTAGCGGGAGCAGGTTCGCCGGTCGGTGAATATACCTGTGTGTTTCTATTGTTTATGTGCACATGCACGTTCACGAGGTAGAATTCGGACGCGGCGATAATTATATCTTCGCCACCCCAGAATGTTTCGTTAAATTGCGCAGTTATGTATTTTGTAATCCTTTGTTCCTGGGAAAGAATGCTGTTGGGGAGAAATTCCTGTATGTTATTTAGAAGTGCTAGGTGAATTCTATCATCATGGCGATGTTCCAAGACATATGCGGCGAGGTCTTGACGAACATTCCTATGATCAAATGTTAGGCCCATTAAGTCATTAATTTGGTGAGCAATCGCTCCAAACAGACAGTTCCCATCTTTTGAAATGGGTACGATTGTGGCCATTGTAAATGCTTTTTTTTTGTGAGGCAAGTTAAAGACACGTGCAAGTCGGACGCTCAAGCTGGCTACACTTGTAGTGAGTCGATTTATAGGTTTGACCTTTTTTTTATTTCTTTTGTTTATCTGAGTAACAAGATGTGCATTCAACTTAAAACTTGAAGGTCTGGCTCGGGTACCCTTTTTTTTATTATTTTTTTAACTTTTCGCCTCACGTGTAACCGATTCAAATCGGAGTCGTAGGCCACATAGCAAGCTTTTAGCAAATTAAAAATTCGTTACTTTGTTATAATAATGGCATCTTTAGTTGTGGCGTCTTAGAAGGTACCGTATTTTGTTCTAGAATGATAGCAAGAAAAGGGCTGTTACTTAGTTATTGTGGACGCAATCCTTCACACAACGCTTGCTCGTGTGGTGACGATTTTGGGTTCCCGCGCGCGGCTAAACCAAGCCGGTCTTACGCTGTTTATTAAGCAAAATTCCCTGAAATATTAGGAACGGGCTCACCGGGTTCATCAGGGGTCAGTCTTCTTCTGGCAGGCAGATTCTAATGCAGTCAGGAGCGCACAGTGACACTTTTGCTTGTTTGTTTTATACAAGGTGTAACGTAACTGAATGGACGCAAGTCTGCCGATTGAGCCAGAGAGAATTCAATCCTATCTCAAGGCAGTAGGGCTCAAATTCAAATGCATAAAACAATGCTAATTTACGCACACGATTTTTTTTTCCTCAATACTCTAATTCACTCAAAGCTCTAATTGGGGTGTATGAGGCCCTTGCGTTAATTATGTTACACGTTGTATAGGCACCCGATTACAAATAACTACACAGAAGCACACACACAATAACTCGGTTCGATTTCGAAGTCAGGCGGGTAAAATACCACATCTGTTGCACGCGCGCAAACACGTCCGGCTGTGTCGAAGACTCAGCTTGAACTGTTGTTTATCAAAAAAAATCAAAAGTCATTTATTCAAACTAGGCTGAGAGTCAGCACTTTTTGAACGTCAAAGTTACAAAAGACAGTCCCCCCAAAACGCCCGCCCTTCGACACTTCCTAGTGCTTTAGCTGGGAAGAAGAAGTGGCGGAACAAACTCCCCAGCAGCACAGCTGTCTGTTAAGTTAGAAGAACTTGATTGTATACAATTGTAAGGAGGTAACATTACGAGACACAAAATATTAAATTAAATGATTTGCCTTATGTCAGCTAGCCAACCCAATATTCCAAGAAATAAACTGAAATCTATACTCAAGCAAAAGCAAAAAATATTTTTATAAAGTAAATAAAAGTACCAAATAAAAGCCTCCTGGCATAAAGGGCGTGACAGCTTACATATGCAATGCTGAATCACGTTCACATAGCTGTTACGACCCGAGTTACAAGTCGAGGCCACAAAATGACAAACTAGGACCATCGGCGTAAAAACTAATAAACAGGTAGGTAATTAACAACAATACCAACATCAAGGTCAGCAAGACGACCAGTCACCACAAGCAGCACCCGTTCACGAGCATAACGCAAAGATCAGCCATTACCCCCCTCGCCTTATTTGAGGGAAGGGGGTAACCCGACCCCTGACGCTACCGCAAGCATTGACATCTAAGGGAGCATGACGAACTTGCTGCCGGTTGCTCAGGCAAGAATTGAATGACAACTTGTCGAGGTCGCTAGCTAATCATTTTATGCAATACTAATCATTATAATATGTCAAAGCATAGAACATGTCAAAACCAATAAATACACAAAAAAAATGACTAACACAGTAAAAAATAATAATATAATAACAATTATATTACAGCTATATAACCCATCACTAGGTACGCTAGTACTGGAGAAAGAACACAAACATTGTCTTGAGTTAATCACAGCGACCAACTAGTTTTGTCATTTAAATAGTCGTTGATGGAATAGTATGCCTTTAGACAAAGGTTGGATTTTACTTGAGCTTTAAACTCATTAAAAGGTAATTCTAGTAAAGAAGGTGGTAGCTTGTTGTAAAATGTTATACCAAGCCCAACAAATGAGTTATGTACCTTATGAAGCCGGTGAAAGGGAACACGTAGTTTGTCCTTATTTCTAGTGTTAACAGTGTGAAAATCACTGTTTTTAGCATGTAAGTGTAAATTTTGCCTAATATATAAGATGTTGGCGAGGATGAACAGAAGTTCCTTATGGTGCGTTGCGAAAGGGGGCTAAACGGAATTAAGAGAAAAAGTTGTAACGACACTTTTTAACCGACTTAAAAAAAAGGAGGAGGTTTCTCAATTCGACTGTATATATTTTGTTTTGGAACGTAGGAGAGAGAGAGAGAAAGGGAGAGAGAGAGGGAGAAGTAGAGGGAGAGAGAGAGGGAGAGAGAGAAGGAGACGGAGAGAGAGGGGGAGAGAGAGACAGAAGGAGAGAGAGAGAGAGAGGGGGGGGGGGAGAGAGAGAGAGAGAGAAGGAGAGAGAGAGAGCGAGAGAAGGAGAGAGAGAGAGAGAGAGATAATATTTTTGTTGAGTGTATTCAGGTTTTTTGTACATAATAAATAATAAATAAAAAACAATCATGAATCCTGGAAAGGAACTTCGTTCCATCCGGGTGTCCCTTGACACCTCTCAAGTTTTGTTTTAAAAAATGTCTCCCAAAAAAAGAAGTGTCGGTTGTTATCATTTTACGGACAAAGGCCAACATGTATTAATTTTACGTTGACAGTCCTAAGCCTGCGTAAATTATGAAGGTAAAATGTATTACTGCTGACGTACGTATCTACACGTATCGGTGGTACGCAAAGACTAAGCATCTTTATAGTATGCGTATTTCATGGACTAGGTGGAATAGGTATTTGGATCTAGTATTTGTACGGACTTGGACTAGGTGCACCTAGTACAAAATTTACCTAGTACGACCCATCTCTAATCTAGACTGTGGTCTACTCCCTAGTATAGGATAATAATAAAAAACCGGCCAAGTGCGAGTGGGACTCGCGCACCGAGGGTTCCGTACAAACCTGTAGGTATTCTCGGTTTATGCATAAGGTTTATGTTTAAGATTTTTTTTTAACCGTTTATGACGTATTAAAAAAAAACTACTCACTAGATCTCGTTCAAACCAATTTTCGGTGGAAGTTTACATGGTTATGTACATCATATATTTTTTTTAGTTTTATCATTCTCTTGGGGGGGGGGGGGGGGGGCACATTTTACCACTTTGGTAGTGTCTCTCGCGCAAAATATTCAGTTTAGACAAAAATGATATTAGAAACCTCAATAACATTTTTGAAGATCTATTCATAGACTATACGCCACACGTATGGGATTGATGAAAAAAAATTTTTTGAGTTTTAGTTCTATGTATGGGGAACCCCAAAATTTATTGTTTTTTTTCTATTTCAGTGTAAAAATCTTAATGCAGTTCACAGAATACATCTTCTTACCAAGTTTCAACAGCATGCTCTTATAGTTTCGGAGAAAAGTGGCTGTGACATACGGACAGACAGACAGACAGACATGACGAATCTATAAGGGTTCCGTTTTTGCCATTTGGCAACGGAACCCTAAAAATACCACGTTGAGTCGCGATTGTCAAATTTGATTTTAGTCGTGTCGAAATAATTTTTAAAAGAGATTATTTCTTGCAGAATAGCGTAACAATTCTCATAGCTAAAAGTAAGCAATTTTAGAGATAGTTTTGTTAGTTTAGTTCGGTGTACAACAGAATCGGCACCAATATGTAATTGTTTTAATTTTTATTGTATACTTTACATAACATATAGTTGTATTTTTTTTTATTAGTCTAGAAATCTTTATTAGACTGGATAAATAAAAATAAGTATTTTCATAAATATCTAAATACCGCATTATAATTCTAACGGATCAATATTGTTTAGACCGGCTCGACACGGGTCCACCCTTTATGGCAGAATTTGTTTGGTCATAATATTATTTTGCATAACAGCGGATGGCATAAACTTCATTTCGCAGAAAATCGTTTGGCATACACTCATTTATCATACATTCACAACGCATAATTTTATAAGTCAGAATCATCTTTAGGCATAAATTTTATTCCATAATAATTAAAAAGTAGAACCATCATATCGCAGAAAGTTCGCAGTCAGAATCGTCTCTTGGCATAATTTTATATCGATAGTTATTAAAAAGCAGAACTATCATATCTCAGAAGCTTTAAAATTAGAATCATCTTTTGGCATACATTTCATATCGAAGAAGCATGCAGTATGCAAACAAGCATGCAGCATGCAAGCGTGACGACGTGAATAATGCGCTCTCAATGGCCACGGATTGGTTTACTACAAATAACCTAGTTCTTAATGCTAAGAAAACGAAATGTATAAAGTTCGCCTTACCGAATGTTAGGAACCTGGGACCCAATGTCGTTTTAAATAATGAGGTGCTTGAAACTGTTAACTCGGCAGTCTTTCTGGGCATAACAGTAGACGCCAAACTTCAGTGGGGATCACATATATCAAGCCTAGCGGGAAGGCTCAGTTCGGCCGCCTACGCCGTAAGGAAAGTTAGACAGTACACGGACGTTGATACAGCTCGATTAGTCTATTTTAGTTATTTTCATAGCATAATGTCTTACGGCATTCTGCTGTGGGGCAAAGCCGCGGACATTCAAAATATTTTTGTTCTTCAAAAACGAGCTGTTCGAGCGATTTACCAACTAGGTGCTAGAGTTTCTCTGAGAGATTTGTTTAAAGATATTGGTATTCTTACGGTGGCATCACAATTCATCTTCGCCAACATCTTATATATTAGGCAAAATATACACTTGTACACTAAAATCAGTGATTTTCATAATATTAATACTAGAAATAAGGACAAACTACGAGCCCCCTTTCACCGGCTTCATAAGGTTCATAATTCTTTTGTTGGTCTTGGTATTACCTTTTATAACAAGCTTCCCTCTGCTTTGTTAGATTTGCAGTTTAATGAGTTTAAAGCTAAAGTAAAATCCAACCAACTATTTTTTATGCCTTACAAATATTCGTTTAAATAAGATTATGCCAAGTGTGTTATGCCAAATAAAATTCGGAGCATCAAGTTTCTGCCAGATAGAGGGAACCCGCTCGACACTCGCGTTACACTGTTTGTATTGTGCATGTGTGGATAGCTACGCACACATACATAAGATTGACGTCTTTTACCTAAACTCGAGCATTCTAATTTTGTAAGAGGCCTCTTAAGTTATTTATACCTAGCTAGAATACATTTTAACAAAAATGCACATCAAAATTGTTGTCAGTCTGTGTAATCCCCCACATTTAATAATTAAATTGGTGATTTATGTCCATTAGCCTTTTAAACTAAAGAATTTACATTATTTATATACAATATCTTACAATATTTACATAATTTAAAATCTAAGTTTAAATTCAAAGAAAAAAAAGGACATGTATAAATAAAAATAATTATAAAGCATCTAAAAATTCGTCTGCATCGTTGTCAACAGGAAACGTGCCCAAAAGTCTGGCAGCATTTTAACTTAATTTTTAAAGCAATACAGAATCAATGTGTGGCCACGGTGGTCCTGGTTTTACACAAATTTAAAAACGTAAATAAACCATTTTACCGTGGCTTTCTTGTAGTTTCAGCCTTACCTACCCTCATTGAAAGAAGGGTGAGTTTATGTAACGTTTATGTGTATTAGGGATGTTATGGATATGAAATTTCGGATACGGATTGGTTACGGATGTAGGAATGATTATTATACCGGATACGGATACGGATACGGATATGAAATTATTTCGGATTATCCGTTAGTTTCGGATAATTTCGGTTACGGATGTTAAACTTTTAAGGAATTTCAAAAGTAAAATACAAATAGCTAATAAAATGTTTTTTTTTATATGTCAGCATTTGGTAGGAATTTCAATGAGTGTGTGAGTAATTATTACAGCTATTTAAAATAAAAATGATTATAAATATATATTGAGTGTTATCTAATCTACCTAAAATAAAAATGTAATAACAAATCCGATATTATCAGAATCTTTTATTTCGGATTCGGATACGTTTACGGATAAATTTTTATATCGGATATCCGATAGTTTCGGTTACGGTTACGGAGCTCCCTAACTTCCCAAAATGTATATATGCCAGATTGTCTAACAGAGATTGCTGCAGACAATACTTAACAATGAACATTTCAAGTGCGAGTGCGACATGTGACGCAGTTTGTATTTATATCTCGTATTTGATAGTATTGAAAGTCAATTGACAACTGATAATTACATGTGTGTTCCGTGGGATGCCAGACGTAAACAGCACCATCCAGCAGAATTCTAACAGCCAGTCTAATTGTATTCTGAGAGAATTCTCAGTGAAAATATAATATTTAGCTTCATCTGGTTACACTGGAAATAGCTGTAGCCATGATTTAAATAAAACATGTCCTATACAAGTACAATAAAACAATTCTGATGTAAATAAATCATTGTAAATAATATACCAAAGTCTTGGTTCTTACTATCGGCCCATGCATACCGTCCCACTGCTGGAAAAAGGCCTTCATTTTACATTTGTTAAAATAAATACTTTTTATACTAGCCTCCGCCGTCCCACTCCTGCGCAAATCCACTCCTTCCATATTTAGCGAGCCCGCGCGTCATCTTTTCTGTTTTGACGGTACCTATCCAGCTTGTCTCACCATCTCCTTCGTGGTTTTCCGCGAACCTACCTCACTGTCTCAGTTGTTGTATATCATTTAACACCAACTTCTATTTACTAGGTGGACCTGCCCCAGTTTACGGAAAACATACCAATGCTACCGTCGGAAGAGGATACGGCGCCAGAGAAGGACAGAGGGGACAACGCCTCCATACACAGAAACATGATCAAGCGGTTCAACCAACACTCTATTATGGTTTGTTTATTTTTTTGTATAAGGTGGAATGTGTTTATCTGTATTTTGAACTTTAAATGCTGTATTGAGAGAGGTTTTCATTTAAAAAGATAGATAAAAAATTAACTGAGCGAAGTTTTCTCACAAAAGTGCAGATAAATAAAGGACAAAAAATGTCAAATGAACGTTACGCGGTATTTTATGATGACTTGTAATTTCAGCACATTTTACTGCAAGTGAATTCATTTTTAATTCAATCGCTTTATATGCGTTTCGTTACACATTTACAAGTGACCAAAGAGTACAAAAAAAGAAAAATTGCAAACACAATTATTTTTTTTGAGCTACCGTAATTTGGGACATGTTGAAGATTTTCTTTCTTACTGCGAAACAACATTCTCGCCTTTTCCTAAATATTAGCCTATTTGACCTAAGGGTCAATTTCAAAAAAACTCTGCAGACATGATGGCATTACCTACAAGTTTTCGATAAAATAATTTGAGCACTAATAAAATTCTTCTTACTTTAATTCCAGGTGCTCAAAGCTAGTCATAAAACAAATTCTAGTAATAATAACAATAACAGTAGTAGTAAAACGACGAATAACAACAAAGTTGTTGAGAATGGTCTCAAAGAATCTAATGGTGTAGCGGAGAAGAGAACGGCAGAAGTTACGGAAAAACCGAATAAGAAGCAGAGAATATTAGACAAGTTACATTATGAAGATCTAGAAGATAGACCCGGGAATGAAGATGCGCAGGAATTGAAACTGTCTAAGGTGAGATTTCTTGATTTATTAGTGCACGCCCCCACTTCGCATACTTGTGACAACAAAACAGATTTCTTTATTATCTAGACAAATAAATAAAATTGGAGTGTCTGTTTGTAATATTAAAATAACCGCTTTGTACTAAGTGTATATGGATACACGGTACATATACCAAAACAACAGTTTTTTTAAAAATTGTCTGTCTGTCGGTCTGTCTGTCTGTTTGTTCCGGCTAGTCTCTGAAATGGCTGGACCGATTTTGACGGGAGTTTCACTGGCAGATAGCTGATGTTACAAGGAGTAACTTAGGCTACTTTTATTTTTAACCGACTTCAAAAAAAGGAGGAGGTTATCAATTCGACTGTATTTTTTTTAATGTTTGGTACCTCATAACTTTTAACTGGGTGAACCGATGTTGATGATTCTTTTTTTAATTGAAAGTTGGTGCTTCCCGAATGGTCCCATTTTAATTTGGTTCCATTCGGACAATGGGGTCCATGTGCAAACCATATAAGTCTTAAATTTGCATTAAGTTTTATCGCGACAAATGAACGAATAACGCGATTACATTAGTGCAGGGTATTTACCATAACTAAAAAGTTAAAAATAAAAACATTTTACAAAAAAAAAAAACCACCGTCTGCCTTAAAAAAAACAGTACAGAGTCAAAAATAACTTTAATTTCGGAAGTCGGTGGCAAAAAACCTTAAATACAGATCCTAAGACACCGACTTCCGAAATTAAAGTTATTTTTGACTTTGTAGTGTTTTTTTTTAAGGAAGTAGTTTGTTTTTTTTTTGTAAAAAGTTTTTTAGAAAACATCTTTTATTTTAGAAAAATACCTGCGTTAATTGCCGACATCCACGCGGGCGAACCCGCGGGCAAAAGCTAGTAATCTAAAAAAAAAGTGTCTGTAATTTCAAATTAATGTTTTTCACTAAATGCATATGAATGTATATACGCTATACTTACATCAAAAAATCAATTTTTTAAAAATTTGTCTGTCTGTCTGTTTGTTCCGCCTAATCTCTGAAAAGGCCGGACTGATTTTGACGGGACTTTCACTCGCAGATAGGTAATGGTATAAGGAGTAACATAGGCTTCTTTTCGTCCCGGTACCACGTCCATTTCACATCCACGCGAGTGAAGCCGCAGGCACAGCTAGTAAACATATCGGCTAGTTCAGTATTAACATACTATACAAATAACCCTTCCGGAATAAATTCTGTAAATTGGTGGTGTCAGTCGCATCGGAATCCGTTGCATAGTTTAAAAGAATAACGTGGTCACACAGACAGACACGAAAAGTGACATACACTAAAGCTATACATGACAATACAATCGTAGCGAAGTCAAAACCATACATTAATTTTTTTCGGTACGGTTCTAATGCTGTAATTGCTGTAAATATAGTTTATTTTTTTATTTTGTCGGTCTGTTTGTGCGAATGTATGTTGCAGCATCACGCAAATACTACCGTATAGATTTTTTTCAAATTTTGCTTCTTTAGCCCTGTGTTGTAATCAATTTCTATAGTTAGGTGACTGTTAATGAGGAATGTATATTTACTTTATAATGTAATATTAACTTAGTGATAGCTGTTCGTCATGAATAATCTGTATGAATTCAAAAGTCAGTGTTGTGCCGTTAGGTTTTGATGACGTCGTCCGATCATAGAAATGGCCATATCGTGATCTATAATTTCCAGTATTAGCTGACCTCCCATTCTATAGGCTTATAGTATAATGAGAAGTCCATTTATACTGGAAATGCATAGCTTAATTTGTCGCGGTGTGTACAATATTTTAGTTGGGATTCATTGATTATTTAAGATTTAACTATTGATTTACACATGGCTATTTTAAATAAGATTAAAAGACATTATAAACGACCGACACAAATAAAGATGCAGGCTTAAAATACATATAGTAAATATTTGTACAAAAAATGGTTTTATCAACCGACGAAAAAAAAACGGAGGAAGTTATCAATACGACGCGTATATTTTATTGTTTTTTTTTTATGTATGACCACGCATAACTTTTTACATAATTGTCTGATTGTGATAATTCTTTTTTTATTGGAAAGGATAAACTCCGAAGGTGGTCCCATATAAAAGACATTGCCCATTTTGTTAGGAGATATGGGCCCCTAGAAAAAAAACGCGGGCAACGGTGATTTTAACTTGGTTTTGAAGAACAACAATTACCTTTTTAGATCCTGAAATCAATTTTCAGTTATTCACCCTAGTTTCAAAGAAATGTAATTTTTAAAGATGATGAAATTGATATTCCACTTATAAACATTTTGAGTGATGTATTGATTTGACAGATTAATCTTTCTACTCTCCTCGCGTTCCGAGTTACGCAAAATCGATGTATGTAAGCGCGCCAAACAACCCTTCCGTAGAGCGTGGCGATTTCTTGACGCACTAACAGCGATGTTATTGTGATTCGGAACGCGGGGTAGGTGTGGCCATGTTAATTATTTTGTTGATCGATTTACCAAATCGATTTGATAAAAGTCGATTTTTAACAATTGTGGTGTGACCGTTTTGTGGTAACTTTTGTTAGTGTTGATATTTTGCTGTTTGTGCAACAGTTGTAAACAGTTTCTCTTTGTAAAAAACAAGCTCTTGCTTGCTATTTACATAATTAAAGAGATACTTTTGCATATGATTTATATTATTTACTAAAAGTGAATAACAATTTCAAATCGAAACGTCAATTGAGATATCATCAAACGTTAATTTTTAAACGATCTAAGTAGCCAGTTTTAGTTGGCCATATAATGAAATGCAACTAATTCACTGACCACGACATATCTATACATATATCCTCAGATTACAATTCCTTCGTGTTTTAGTTTATTTACTGCCTATTTCTATTTTCTTTTTATTTTAACCCGCCCGCTGCTTATTTTAATCCGCAATTTGAATATACGTCTAATCAGTTACATGAGACCTAGATTATGACCGGAGAAAAGCTATTGTAAACATCTCTGGTACTTTTAGTCGGCGGAATAGTAATATATCGATATTTTCAATCGATTACTACCATTTAATTGACATAATCTGTGGTCTATCTTGACAACATTCAGGTTATGTTTTAATGGCAGAACTACCTTTGATTCAATAAAATAATTGTTAGTTACGGTTTTTAATGCTAGGGTGCAAGAGATGTTGATAAAATAAAATTGGACTTATAAAATTACGACTTAATTTTTGAGAAGTAAATAGTCTCTGCCCGGCACTGAAAATAAGGGGCCCATCGGCGGGCAATGTCTTTTGGAAAACAAAATCGAACCCTAAGAGTCGAAAAACAGGGGATGTTTGATTGTTCACTCACTGCTTGTAATGTTTAACTACGCATAACTTTATACAGAGTAGTCCTATTTAGATAATTCTTTTTTTATTGGATAGCGTATACCTTGCCAAGTATTATAAGTACATTAAAGCCACAAAAATTATAAAATAAAACTTTTTAACAAAAAATTAAACCGCCGAAAAAACTGAAAAGCAAAAAATAATAAACCTTAAAATTATGAGTCGGCGCTTAAGTGATCTTTGTTCGTTGATTGTTCAGCGCCGACTTAAAATTTAAAGGTTTATTATTTTTTGCTTTTTAGTTTTTTCGACGCTTTAATTTTTTGTTAAAATGTTTTTTTTTGCAATAAGGCGTACCGTTTTTTAAAATCTTAAAAGCTTGTAAGTCGAAAGAAAAATGAATAGGGAATTCGAAAAAAATAGTTTCATAATTGTGCCAGAACCGTATCATAGTTAAAAATCTAAATTAAAACAAAAGCGCCATTTTTTTCAAGGTTCTTAGCAACCGTTAAAGGTGTAATTCAAATCAATTGATTCACACATTCCTGAGAAAATTATTTTTGTCTGATTTTGTCAGATTTTTACATATTTTCCTTTTTCTCAAAAACCAAATGGGTTAGAGATCTGAAACTTTCAGAATCTTATTATCTTATTAACACCTAAAAATTCTTTCAGTATCATGCCGATATCTTTCAAAGGCAAATTCACTATGCTTATACCCCTAGGGCCTTTGGAGGTATCGCTCCTCGGCCGTCGCGACTTTTTCTCTTTTTGCTCAGTTTCTAAGGGTCGTAGCGGGATGTTAATTAACCTATAAAAGATCAGTGTTATCTTTATCAGTATCACACACTAAAATATTTTAGCGAGCGAAAAAGACAAACAAACTCATCGACTTTATTAAATTAGTATTGATTGATGATGGTTTAACAAATTTCGTAAAAAAGAGGTAAACGTGATTTGTGACGTATGAAACCTAATAAAATAGCATGGATAACTTTCGAAAGGGAAAAGAATTGTTTGCTATGTTTGCCTGTTTTTAAGAAAATTAAAGGTCAAGCAATACAATAGTTCGAACGTTTTTCTATGACTTCTTGTTGGCAACAAACCGTTGCGAAACGGAAAATTCATGTTTAAAATTAAATTTGTTGTTTGCTTGTTAAGATAATAGAAGATTTTTGTAATGTTTGAAGTTATCTTTTAGGTTTGTCGGTGCTTTATTTTATTTTTTTCTTAATACTAATGTATTTACAGATAGAACGATATCTCCTTGGCCCATCGTCTCAAACGCCCCAAACACACACACATACAAACAACCCACCACCTTTATCTGCACTAGCTTCAATATGTCAAGTAAGTAAAAGTTTATCACTAATTTAAATAATACACATTCTTGGTAAATTGGTTGTAATCAGTTATGTTTGGGAAGGTTTCAGTACGAAAAATAAATATAACGTCAATGACAAACAGATGTGATCCTAAATGAGAACCTTTGGGGACGCCAGTTGGAAATAAGTATAACAAACAAAACAATACCTTATTTATCGCAACTTTATAATGTATAACTGTCAAATAAGATCTTTCTACACTATCGTGTAAACCAAATTATTTAGGTTTTCGCATTAAAATTATACTACAATCAGTGTCAAAAGCGAAAGATACAAGCTTAATCGACACAGGATAATAGTTTTTTATTGTTCTTTGCCGTTTTTTATAATTTCTAGCCCGTGACTCAAATAAAATCTTACTTCTTTATTTGTCTATGTTTCATTAACGTTGTTCATACGAACTCTATAATTGCTACTAGTACAATGAGCACTGTCTGATGTGTTAGCACACACAAAACAGATCAATGGGTAATCATTGTTTGAGCTGAGTTGAACGAGTACAGCCTAGGCCAATAAATTAACAGTGTGGTGTAAATTTCGCTTCTGAAAAAATAATAATTTAGACTTACTAATTTACTTTAATACAAATCTTAATTGTTATTGTTCTTTGGTACAGGCGTGGTCGAGTGGGCAGCAATGCCAGCGGCCGGTGCGCGTGAGCGCGGCCGCGTGCGTGGGCGCGCTCGGCGAGCTCAGTCCCGGCGGCGCGCTCATGCGACATCACCACGCCGCGTGTATGGCGCGTGAGTATATTGTACACTAGGCGTGAGCGCGGCCGCGTGCGTGGGCGCGCTCGGCGAGCTCAGTCCCGGCGGCGCGCTCATGCGACATCACCACGCCGCGTGTATGGCGCGTGAGTATATTGTACACTAGGCGTGAGCGCGGCCGCGTGCGTGGGCGCGCTCGGCGAGCTCAGTCCCGGCGGCGCGCTCATGCGACATCACCACGCCGCGTGTATGGCGCGTGAGTATATTGTACACTAGGCGTGAGCGCGGCCGCGTGCGTGGGCGCGCTCGGCGAGCTCAGTCCCGGCGGCGCGCTCATGCGACATCACCACGCCGCGTGTATGGCGCGTGAGTATATTGTACACTAGGCGTGAGCGCGGCCGCGTGCGTGGGCGCGCTCGGCGAGCTCAGTCCCGGCGGCGCGCTCATGCGACATCACCACGCCGCGTGTATGGCGCGTGAGTATATTGTACACTAGGCGTGAGCGCGGCCGCGTGCGTGGGCGCGCTCGGCGAGCTCAGTCCCGGCGGCGCGCTCATGCGACATCACCACGCAGCGTGTATGGCGCGTGAGTATATTGTACACTAGGCGTGAGTGCGGCCGCGTGCGTGGGCGCGCTCGGCGAGCTCAGTCCCGGCCGCGTGCGTGGGCGCGCTCGGCGAGCTCAGTCCCGGCGGCGCGCTCATGCGACATCACCACGCTGCGTGTATGGCGCGTGAGTATATTGTACACCAGGCGTGAGCGCGGCCGCGTGCGGGGGCGCGCTCGGCGAGCTCAGTCCCGGCGGCGCGCTCATGCGACATCACCACGCCGCGTGTATGGCGCGTGAGTATATTGTACACTAGGCGTGAGCGCGGCCGCGTGCGGGGGCGCGCTCGGCGAGCTCAGTCCCGGCGGCGCGCTCATGCGACATCACCACGCCGCGTGTATGGCGCGTGAGTATATTGTACACTAGGCGTGAGCGCGGCCGCGTGCGGGGGCGCGCTCGGCGAGCTCAGTCCCGGCGGCGCGCTCATGCGACATCACCACGCCGCGTGTATGGCGCGTGAGTATATTGTACACTAGGCGTGAACGCGGCCGCGTGCGTGGGCGCGCTCGGCGAGGTCAGTCCGTCTTTTTGACGTTATTCAACACTTCGACCTAACAACTCTTTACTTTAAAGAGAGCAAAGAGATACTCGTAGCACTAAATACCACTGCGATGTCAGGTTGTGTGAAGATACTGCAGTCTTCTTACGAATGTGGTCGCGAACATTTACTTTCAAGGAAAATTGGTTAGTGGCCATCCTGATTTTCAGGGTTCGGTGAGGTCGGTCAGTCTTGTCCAGTGGCGGTACCTTCATATACGCCCAAAAGCCCGGCATGCCTTACTTAAAATGCTCGATAGAGAATCAATATCAAACCTGAACTATTTAAAAGTTCGCGCGCTTAATTCTTATCAAAATAACACAAAGTATGCCACACTACTACACATCGCGATTGTTCGCGCGCAGAGTTTCGCATTTGCAGCATCTACATATAGCTATCTCGCTTACACGTAACGGCTTTTGCCGGGCTTTCAAATACTATCTCTGTCACTTTCGCACTTATAGCGATGTGCCGTATAACGAGTTAGAACCTTGTGCGTCTACAAATCGATCAGTATGGAAGATTAAGCCGTGCATGCGTATGAAGTTGCACGCGTATTATGCGTGCACTTGTCACCTTGCCAACTCTGCAGTGTTGCCGTTTTAGCGATGTTGTGAAATCTTGGAGATTTTTAAAGAGTTTGGAGACTTTTTTTAAGATTTAGCAACAATAAAAACTAGCGACTTTTTAAAATAACGAAATTAAATATTCAAGCAATATCTTAAAAATAAAAAAATTGCGACATCTAGCTAGATTTTTCATATACCTGGCGACTTTTTTTGCCTAAATGACAACACTGAAATTCTGCGTAAGTAGTTCTCGACACCCAAGTGCAACTCATTTCAGTTTCATTTGCTTGAGTGGGAAACGATACTCTTTGGGGAAACGTTTTGTTATTAAAGTTTTTTGTGTGTTTTCTTAGATTTTCTCAATACAATCGTTTTGGTGACTTACCTACAACAATGGAGGTAATTGTACCTTGTGAGGATTTAAAATGCGTTCAAGTTTTGATTGGCGAAGCTAAGGTAAAATCTTTAAACTTTGCTCAGAAAAAACAGTTAATTTCTTCATTAAAACCGACGCCTAATCTGTCTATTTCTCAGACTAGTAAATCGCATAAACAAAAATTTAATAGATCAGTGTATAAAACTAGTTGGATTGTTGGCTGTTCGCACACTAATAAGTTGTATTGCTGGTGCTGCATATTTTTTTCGAATGAAGATTCCGTTTGGAATACATCTGGTTATAATGATTTAAATAACATATCTAGCGCCATTAAAAGGTACGCAAATTCCCATAATAAACACCTGTGTGCAATGGTTTCTTTCGGTAATTTTGGTAAACAATGAATTGAGAAATCTATATCACGCCAGTTATCTGAGGAAATTTCAAAATATAACACGTGCGTTGATAACAACCGTAGTGTATTTCAAAGATAAGTTGATATTGTTTGTCATTTAGCACAACAGGAACTTCCTTTATGAGGACATGATGAGTCCAAAACTTCATTAAATAAAGGCAATTTTTTAGAACTGGTCTCGTTAATTTCAAAATACGATGTCGTTTTAGAAAAGCATATGCAGCATCAGGAAAGTGACAAACCGGCGCCGAGTTATTTATCTAGCTAGGTATTAAACAAAATTCAAAATTTATTGTACCTAACCAGTAGTTTATGAAAAAATTGCGATGATTCATACATAGGTACCTACATACTCAGTCGAAAACTGAACTTTTTTTTTTGAAATCGGTTAAAATTTTGTTGGGCTTGCCTTATTTTGAAACCCTCGGCACGCCACTGGTCTTGTCGATGGTAGATTTAAACGACGTTCGCACGGACGTAAATATGTCGCCGCGTGATTTTGTCCACGCACTGGAATTTAAACCCTCGGTGCCGAACCGAGCATTGAAAATCCAACAGAGTGCATCGCAGCACGTTGTAAAAACACAATTTACGCTTTTCAAATCTCGACGCTAAGCGAAAAAATCCTTCCACGATATCTTTACGATCGTGCAAATGTAGATTTATTTTTTTCAAAATTGACTTTTCTTTCCAGAACTAATACCTCCTGACGTAAAGTCAGAACTCCGCCGCATCTACCTGTCCGGGGGCGAGTTACTTAGAGAGCTGTGGCGTTGTTTCCCACAACCTGGTGCCGCGCCCGAAACGGAAGATACTAGCGCTAGAGCAGAGAAGTTCTATGAAGCACTGCTCAGATTTAGGAATGTTAAATTGAGACCTTTTGAGGTGAGTTTTTTTTTTTTAATCAAGCACCCTAATCTGCCCCCGTTGGTATAATGAGGATCAATTCGACAAAAGGATATAGCAATTTTGAATACTACATCGAATACAATATAAATATCTGAGTTCATTTCTTTTTGAATCACTCAAATCCATCGAGAAATTACGAAGTTATTAAACTTTAAAAAAAGGGAGTTTTAAAACGCACGCCGCGCGCGCGACACTGCTGATGACGTCACGAGTAGAGGATACAATCCCGAGCATTTTTTTCAATCCCGGGATTTCGGGATTTTTTATGCGTAATCCCGGGATCCCGGGACTATCCCGGGATCAGACTATGTGGTTTCTAATTGGGCTAAAATGAAGAAAACAACTTAAATAATTAAAAAAAAAATCTTTTTAATGTCACAACAAACAACAAAAATCACAATATAATAAGAAAAGATAAAGACAAAACAAAAAACTATAATTTTGCAAGAAATCAAAAAGCCACACAAAAAAAATATTTAAAATTTCGAAAATATTATCGCAGAAAAATATCAATATCTTTGACTTCCAAGCCTGTTTCGTAGTTTATTGCCAACATAAGCAGCAGCTGAAAACACTCGCTCAGGTTCTACGCTGGTTGGAGGAATAGACAATACGGTCGTGTAGATATTTATATGCTGTTTCTAAGTGATATCCACGAACTCCTCCATATTTGAACAGGCTCATTTCACGTCTCATACTACAATATTTGCCAACCCTAATTCATTTTGTACTTGTACTTCAGCATGTGGGAATTTAATACTCTTGTTAGTTTCCAGCTGTAACTTTTCCTTTAAGTCCCTTCCAAGTTCTACGACAAATATATGTATATGAGGACTGTACCTGTTTAGTGTGTACTTTGTATCTAGTAGGTACGTATCGTACGACGGCGTATCTAAGGGTTGTTTTTTGTCGTTATTTAATAAATGCTATTCATATAATCTAGGAAAGGCTATTGAGAAGGCGCAATGGACTACGGAATACAATTTAGAATTGTTTGTGGCAATCCCGAAAATCCCGGGATTAGCCAAGTACAGTCCCGGGATTTTCGGGGCCAGAAAACGGTCGGGATCCCGGGATCCCGAGATTCGGGATCCCGGGATTGTATCCTCTAGTCACGAGGCTCGATCGCCCGCCACGCGCCGCACTGCTTTGTTATGATTTGCGGAGTTTAATCGTTGTTTTTTGTTTATTTATGTTTTATTTATTTTATTTATTTATTTTATTATTTATGTACACACAGTAAAATACAAAGGGATAAGGCATAGTAAAAGAATTGAGTACAAAGGTACTGCTTATTTCTTAAGAAATTTCTTCCAGCAGACTTGCGAAAGGAGAAATTAAAAAGAAATGTAGACAATAGTGTGTGAAAACAAGAAGAGAGAATATGAATATGCGAAGTCTTAAACTTAAATATACTTATACATATATAATGCAAGAAATTAACATATACTTAAATAAATATATAACGCTAAAATATATAAATAAATATATATATATATATATAAATACACAAAATTATGAGGAAAGGTAATGCTCTTTTACTCGATATTTGAATAGGGAAATAGTTTTTAAGTCTCGAATTGTAGGCGGAAGTGAGTTCCACAATCTTACAGCATGGACAGAGAAGGAATAAGAATAATAACTGGTTTTATGGGGTTGGGATTTAAGAAGGGATCTAAGGTGTGATCTGCACGGTGCATCGCTAGGGCGAGCATAAGAAAAACGCTCACGCAGGTAGGAAGGATAAGACGGGTTGTGTAAGATGTTGAAGAGGAGACATAAAATCCGAGTGTTCCTGCGAAGGCGGATTGGGAGCCACTTGAGTTCCTTGCGAAGGTGAGAAACATGGTCATACTTTCGAAGACCGAAAACAAAGCGAATGCACAGATTTTGCAGGCGCTCAAGCTTGTTTAATAGCTCCTCAGTAGCATCCAGGTAGCAGGCGTCGGCATAATCTATAATCGGCTGAATAAGTGTTTGTGCCAAAGAAATTTTAGTCTTCAATGGCAGGAGACTTTGAAGGCATTTCAGCGAATGGAAGGAGAAATGTACCTTCCGACTGACCTCGTTGACCTGAGCACGCCACGAAAGATTGGAGTCAAT
This sequence comes from Aporophyla lueneburgensis, assembly GCA_932294355.1. Taxonomy (NCBI): domain Eukaryota; kingdom Metazoa; phylum Arthropoda; class Insecta; order Lepidoptera; family Noctuidae; genus Aporophyla; species Aporophyla lueneburgensis. The sequence goes on along the minus strand of OW028758.1, from coordinate 20,560,179 downwards.
AACTACACCCAGATCTTTAGCGGTTTCGGTATAGTCAATGCGAACACCATCAAGATACAAAGGCATCAGAGATGCAACATCAGCCGCATTGCGAACGAATCTACTGCCAATGATCGTGGCCTGGGATTTAGTTGGGTTAATTTGCAAACCAAATGACTTAGCCCAAACACTGATGCGAGCCAGGTCACGATTCATTGCAGCAAGTGCAGGGCCCGCATCAGCTATAGTAAAATGACGGTAAAGCTGCAAGTCATCTGCGTAGAGATGGAAACTAGAGGAAATAACCGTGGTAACAAGGTTTATGAAAATTGAAAAAAGAAGAGGAGAGAGAACGCTACCCTGGGGAACACCCTCAGTGAGGCAACACCAGTCAGAGAAGGACTCCTCCAGGCGAACACACTGAGAGCGTCCTCGGAGATAAGAACTGAACCAGGCTAAGGAGGGAGAAGAGAAATTTATAGATTGGAGAATACCTAGTAAAATGTCGAAATCCACAGAGTTGAAGGCGCTGCTAAAATCAAGCAATACAAGAACAGTCAGAGACTTATTCTCCATAGCCCAGCGGATGTCATCAGTTACCTTAAGAAGCGCGGTTACAGTACTGTGACCCGAGCGAAAACCGGATTGGAAAGGGGAAATTAATGAGTTTGACGTCAAGAAAAATGATACTTGTCTATGAACTATGTGCTCAAGAACTTTAGAGAGAAATGGAAGAATAGAAATAGGTCTAAAGTGGGTTAATAAAGTAGGGTTATTAGTTTTAGGTAAAGGTATTATATGAGCCTGTTTCCAAACTGACGGAAAGGAACAAGAGGAAAATGAGTGGTTAAAGATGTGAGTGAGAACAGGAAGTAACGAGGGAAGGATAAGAGTAATCATTCTTGAACACAACTTATCATTACCGACTGCTGAAGAAGTAATCGCATGAATAGATTTCTTAACGTCATCCTCAGTAACATCGCCCAACTCAAAGGGAGAACATTGAGGTAACGGCAAACTAGCTAGACTCTGTAGTGTCGTAGCTTTGACACACGGATCTAGAGAGAAGGGAAGGAGAGAGAAGTGTTTATTAAGGTCATTAAGGTTTACATCCTTACACTGGTTAGCCGGTGACTTGCCTATGCCTACAGACTTGAGAAATTTCCAAACATCGGAAGAATTGCGGTTTTTAAGTTGATCGTGGAAATAGCGTCTCTTAGCATCTTGACACAAATGACTGCAGCGATTACGCAAGGATTTGTAACAAGAGAGATTCAGTTCTGAAGGTCTGCGCTTATATCGGCTCTTGGCTTTATCCCTGCGACCCATAAGCTCTTTAATTTGTTGCGTTATCCATGGTGCAGGGCTATGTTTAACTTTGACACGTCGGGTAGGGGCATGCTGATCAAATAAGTCGAGTACGGTTGCATTAAAACATTTCACCTTTTCCTCGATATCAGCGCTCTCGATCAGAGGGGTCCAATCAAGATTGGCGGCATCACGCTGCAAAGCCTCCAGATCTATGCCTTTATAGTTACGGAGATATAAAAGCTGGGATTTACGCTTGGGAACACGGATACGATACGAAAGATAAATGAGATCGTGGTATGAAAAATTAGCCGTAAGTTGACCATGGTAAGAAACATTATTAGGAGAGGAGACAATCATAAGATCTAGAAAAGAGGGTGTACAGTTGGGAAAATAGTGAGTTGCAGAAAGAGGCAAGACTTGAAGATTGTAAGAAGACAAGAGTGAGTGGAGCTTAAGGGAGCGAGAGTCATTTTTAATCAAGCAAGTATTAAAATCACCCATTAAAATAACGTGCTCGTACATGGGGCAAAGATCGCTGAGAGTGGAATCGAGGGAACTGAAGTAGTCAATGTGAAGATTAGGACTGTAGAGCACTGCTAGCAAAACTTTGGTGTGATGAACAATAACTTCAAGAAACAAGTATTCAACCGACTCAGAATACCGTGTAGGAGATGAACTGACCACCCTGTATGGTAAATCAGCACGCAAATACATAGCAATACCTCCTCCACCTTTGCCGGTCCTATCGTTGCGGATCAAGACGAAGCCGGGAAGTGAATATTGAGAAGAGGGAAGGGACGGCTTCAAAAAGGATTCTGATATCAATAGCGCGTCCAGGTGAGCACTACTAAAGGATGCCAGAAGGTCAGAATAGTGACCAGGAACACTCTGAGCATTTATATGAGCAATATGCAGATTCTTAGGGTCATTGGAGAAGAGAGAAGAGATTTTATCATTCAAATTAAGGGGTAAGGAAGAGTCACTGTCCGCACTAACAAAACTAGTAGACGAAGAGCACGAGAAGAAGCTGTCGTTAAGATCAGCTACGTCATCCATAAATATACCTAAATTATAATATTAATATAAAAATAATATAAATATTTAAACTACAAGAGTATTATAATAACTCAAATACAAAACAAATTACACTAATTAACTATAGATTTTCCTTTGAGAAAACCCTCCCCCACTCGCTGGTATATTGGCAGAAATTTTACAATAATAAACAAAGTTACACAACAGATATGGATGACAAAAAACTAAAAAATAATAATAATAATAATAATAATAAAGAAATAAAATAATGAAAACATCGTACTGTACGTAGAATGGAACGCGACACAGGCGGATAGATATGAGCTGTGAAACTGACATTGACATCCGTCATTGTCAATTCTGACAAAACATGTTTAGACTTCTAAAAATAAAACTTAATACGTACATACCGGCAATAGTAAAAATTAAATCTAAAATGATTAGCAGTGAGACCTTTATAAATTACTTATTTAAATACCGGCCCATGAAGATTGTTTATGATATTGCAATATCATAAAACATAAATAAACAAAAAACAACGATTACATGGAAGTCGGATTTACCCAAGGCCCAGTCGGACAATCTCGCGAAGATTGATTCGTTTATGGTTAAAAGTAAAAAAAAAAAACAATTTATTCCAGTGCACAGGTAGGTACTACGTTTTAGAATGTTTTGATTTGGCAGGTAGGTACCTTTTTCGTGTTTCTACAATGTGTAGGCACCTCTCTACCTATTTTAAATAATATTTCTTACTAGCTTCTGCCCGCGACTTCGTCCGCGTAAAATTTCCTGCTCCCCCAACCCATCCCGTCGCATCGAATCGCCTGCCCGTGCGAGGTCTTTGTATGCGTGACGTTTTTCTTTGTGCTCGGCTCCTAAGGGTCTTTGCGTGACCTTATATAATATATAGTCTATAGCCTTCCTCGATAAATGGGCTATGCAACACTAAACGTACTTAACTCTTCAGCTTTTACTTGGGTGTGCTACGCAATTATTTTTTTGAGACCAAGGCGCGCGCAATGGACGTGTTTTATATGGAATTTTTCACTTTTTCTTCGAAAAAAAAAATATATTACCCACGAGTTGAGATTTATATGTGAGGGGGTTGTAAAGGGGGTCGAAAATTTCATTATTTTTGCGATAGGAAACGCCATTTTCGAGATATGAGCAAAAGAAAAGGAAAACAAAAATACAGTACTGTTTTTGCACGTCAAGGCGAGGCGTTCGTTGGTGTGAATTTTAGTTCATAACTACTAGTTTTAATCCACACCAGTGGCGAAGGCTGATTTTATTAGAGAGGTAAGCCGGAGCAAAAAAAATGCTTACCTAGGCCGGACGTGGCGCACGTAGTCCAGTTACTTAAAATCTGTGGCTGACTTCCTGGCTTCAGTCTTCTATAAGCAGATGTCTTCAGTCCACCTTTACTATACGTGTAAGCACTGGTGATTGAAACAGTGTCTTGCAAGTATAATAAAAGTGGCTTTGAAAAAAGCCGTCTGTGGTGTGATCAGTGTGATGACGTTGACGTATGATGCTACTGCCTTATTATTATTCTACTTATAATACTACTTATACCCTAAAGCTATTCGTCTATTCTTTAGTACAAAGTGCGCTAAGACATTATCATAAAAGCCGAGATGATTCTTAATTTTTAACAATAAATGTTTTTCTATAGAAAAAATGGCTAGATCAGATAATCGTTCTTGTTTTTGAGAATTACGCATGTACGTATGAATTCGCTTCAAAGCCGAAAACGACCTCTCCGCGGATGCAACTGTAACGGGAAGTGTCAAAAATATAGTACACTAGCTAGCTTCTGGCCGCGACTTTGTCCGCGTTAAATTTCTTGTTCCCCCGACCCTTCCTATCGCGTCGAATCGCCTACCCGTGCGATTTTCCCCGTTTTTGCAACATTTTTCATTACTGCTCCGCTCCTCTTGGTTGCAGCGTGGTGTTATATAGCCTATAGCCTTCCTCGATAAATACGCTACCCAACACAAAAATATTTTTTCAATTTGGACTCTGAGATTAGCGCGTTCAATCAAACAAACAAACATACAAACAAACAAACAAAGTCTTCAGCTTTATAATATTAAGTATAGATAATGTTGTAATTTGTGGAAAAGTGTCGCACAATAATGAATTATGACCTAACCTAATTACGTGTTTCTTATTTTCAAAACTTAGGACTTACCACAAAGTCCTAATTGCGAACGCACAATTTCACAACAAACTCACAATTATCAAATTCTTATTGTTACATTAGTACTACACTAATAACTTATATGAATACAACGAAATAAATGCTAATTAACCACAAATATCAACAAAATAAAAGGTTTGTTTTAAAGTTATAATTCTATTGACGTCAATGGTCAAACAAACATTTAAAATGACAAAAGTACTGTCGCGTCGAGCGGGCGGGGCTCAAGGGGGCGGGGGAAGGGCCCGAACACTTACGAAATTCAACGAAAGGACGATATTGCTACTCAGTTCGTTCGAATAACCCGACGTCTAGCGGCTTGCCAAGGCGTCTAAAAAATGCGTAGCACATGACCTGAAGTGACGTCATGACGAGATGATTTTGTATAGAAATTGATGTACTTCATAACCCGGCGTTGAAAGCGAGTTACACTGCAGAAAAATCTTGACGCGCGGTGCCGCGCGCACTTTAAATGTTTTGTTTTCGTTGGAATATAAAGACAAATATTTTTTATGTAGGTTGGGGTTTTGTAATACTTTAATTTTATGGTGTAAGATTAAATGCATTCAGTGTGATTATTAAACACTGCTGAGAACTCCTGACTGTCATAATTTCGTAAGGGAAGCCGACAGGAATGGGCTTATTAGTTACCTGTGACTTTTCTTAAAGATATACTTATTATTTATCAAACAATCAACCATATAATCAGTATTCTTGCATAAGCAAGATATTATTTACTAATTTTTCAATCAACAATCTTTCCGCAGGAAAAAATGCTTCGGGACTTAACGCCGCTAGCGACGACGTTGACGCGGCATATGAATCAAATGATAGACACAGCCTGCGCGAAATACGCGGTCTGGCAACAACGCCAAGCCAAACTGCGGTAGTAGTAGTAAGTTATAGTTGTTTGTACCGTCAGCAGAATCACATATAAACAAATGAAAATTTAATTAAAATGATAAAGGTGCTGTCGGTTTTTTTTTTCTTTATAAATGATTGGAAATATAATTTCTGAAAGTTCTTTTTATGTTTGGATTTTTCATTATTTTTGTGTTAAATCATACTCTTTTGTTTGGACTCAAGACAATAAAAAAAATAGTTGAAGAGAAAACAAATCTTTTTGGCAACGATCTTCTTTATTTTGTTTTTTGTTAAAGACAGTGGTTAAGAGGAAAACTGAATAACTTTTAAAAAGCCGAATCAATAGCCAATGGCGTATATAGGATTGACTATAATAATATAATAATTAGATTAAGTGGTTCTATATTAGTATCACAAAAATATAATCATTGCATTTTATTACTAAAAAACTATTAAAGACTCGAATACACGCTTTATTACATTAAAGAAAAGCAATAGACAAAAACAATATTAGCGTATGCTTCTAGACAGTTTCTGTGATAAATAGATGAACACTATTGCACAAAAATATTTTTCTAAAAAATAATTGTAATCTTTTCTGCTGACGGTAATTTTTTTTTGTAATAAATGCGACCAAACTGTCAAATTGTCGTTATTAGGTACGTTAGCGATGTGACGAGAGACCTAATGCCTGAAAGTTTGTTTTATTTTGTATTTCATTGCCTGTTTTACACTGAAGTTTTATTCTCGATACCATTGAAGCAAGCAATAGATATAAAATGATGCGATGTGATAGACTTTAACTGAAAAAAAGCTTTTATTGTGATTGTCATTATCTTAGAGCATTTAAATTGGAATTAAAATACCAAACAGTAATATATTTTTGTACCTATAATGAATCATGAATGTTGATTCAAATGTTATGAATCGAAGAATTTGATGCGTCCGATTTATCTAGTAAGTGCGAAGAAAGTGATTCTGTAATTAATGAAATACGAACAGTAACCCCCTCCCCTCTTCCTTAAAATTAAATTCATTGTAAATAATTGTAAATTACGCACAAAATTAAACATGATCTGATGCTCTAGGAATCTCACGATAGAAGTCCAAAAATATTTGTTTTTGGAGATACGTCCCAAAACAAATATCCTTAAAAACTCATATAAACCAAAACTGCCATTTGTAAATAGATAGCAGAAATAAGACTGAACTTTAAAACCATTGCTTGTTCCCTATTAAATAATTTATTACCTCACAAAACTTTCTCGTCACATCTTAACTGAATTTGACAAACAAAAAATTGTACATATGCCTGTGTATAAACAATAATCTGTGAATACATAAATATCATTTAGATAATGTAAATTGGGATTCACGGACGCTCAGGCGGTTGGAAGATTAATCATTGGAATCGACAATTTTGTCGCACGTTTTTGCTGTTGATTAGCCTAAGTTCGCAAAAACAATTTTTCGCGTGGCGATTTTTTTTTCGCACTCTGGGTTTTGAACGCTCTGCTGATCGCCGAGAGTCGAAAATTCACAGTATGTTTTCCTGACACGCTGTGATGCATTCTGTTGGATTCTAAATGCTCGTGAGTTTAAATTCCAGGGTGCAGTAAAACCTGCCAAGGTCGCGAGATTTTTTTGAAAGAGTTACCGTGGCCCTGGCATATAGGCAACCGAAGGAGCACGGGTGGGTTTTAGTCATTAAATGTCTGACACGCCCTCCCGCTCCACCCAGAGCGAGAGACATCATTTGATGATTTCCCATCCACAGGTTGCAATAAAATCCCACCGCCATAGTTTTAGGCGAGTAGAAACCGAGGCTTAGTCGTTGTGTTTCTGGGCGGGAAATCATCAAATGACGTCTCCCGCCCTGGGTGGAGCGGGAGGGCGTGTCAGACATTTAATGACTAAAACCCACCGTGTTCCTTCAGTTACCTATGCCAGGGCCACGGCAACTTTTTCGAACAAATTCGCGACCCTGGCAGACCTTTAAGCCCCTGGCTATAATTTCATTAAAATCCTGTTCCATTTTGGGACATTGTCTGGTATATTATAAAACAAGCTCCTGCTGTTCTTTCAAACATATTTTTTTTTTGTTGTTAATGTATTTCCGATTTTGATAATTAATATCGTTATGTTCTGATTCTGTCTCATGTTTTCACTAAAAGTTTCAAGACTGTGCGAATCGAGTACAAAAATTTAAAACGATTTTCTTAAAGCGTTTGATCGTCCGTGTATGTCCCACCTTAGTGTTCTTAAAGAAATATAATTTAAAAAGGAAATAAATGCATTTTGATGAACCAAATCTAACTGAATGAGTAGTTCTAATATGTTATATTTTTCACTGCATATCAAAGCGCTTGCGCATTCATTAAATAATGTAATATTTCACTTGAAAAGCAATCAAACAGTGCATCGAATTTGTTTTTTTCATTTTGTTGCAACATGTTTTTCTGTTGTTGGAAACATTTTGCTGGCAACATTGCATTCAGTATATGTGTGAAACATGTATCCAGTAACGTATTTTGAATACATGTATTTTTTATGCAATGTGAAGACGAGAATTCGACTCTAAAAATGAAAACATAGGCAATTAACTAATGACACAAAGAAACAAAACCACCGCGATTTTCTTTTCTTTTCGAATGTGGAGTTAACGTTCGTAAAGAAAAGAAAAACTGCGGTGGTTTTGTTTCTTTGTCTGGCGCCGAGATTTGAAAATAGAACAGATTTGATTAGTTGAATTTTTATATGCAGACTAGTAACACCATTGGATATATGAGTTTTGATTTATTGTTGTATTGCCGTCTCCATCTTTTATATATTGTACAGTTAGCGTCAATGATATCGGGATGAACAGCCTGTTCGAAATGATCTAAACAACTATGAGAATTAAATATTAACTCAATGACACAAGAAATGTTTCAGAATGAAGACAGTTCACGAAAACTGTCATTCTGACAAGAACTCTGTCCAATTGAGATAAAGTTTAATTTTCTTAATTACAATACTATACAATACAATACAATCCTTTATTTCAGGCTACTAAGGCCCATAAAAAAAAAACAATACATAAATAATATAGAATCAATAACTATAAACTAATACATATTCTATAAAACTAAACTAAACTGTCTCTAAACACGTAATGAAGACGGCGTCATGTTCCGCTGCGTGGTGTTGCGTAACCGTACTCGGAAACGTCGATATACGACACCTTTCGGCCAAAAGTCCTATCTTAAGCAGGTCTGTAGATGGTCGGTTGGAACTCGTACCACGAACGACAAAGTTGATGTTGTGGCGCGATTCCAACCTTTCGACCCTCAGAGTCCAGTTGGTCTTCACTTTCAAATACTGCACTACTTCCTCAATCGTCGTGGAGTAGTGTAAACGTGAAATATACAGCTGCGTCGTAGGTACAGCAGGGCGCAGCAGCATGTTTGGTCCACTCGGAGCGGTACCACACTGGTTTCGTGAACAGGGCTTCTTCTTCCTTTCCACTTTCGTGAAACCCTCTTCATCAACTTGGCCCGTTCTCGGCAAGGAGTTACGGACCGCAGCCAGGGCAGGTTGGGCACCCTTCTTCTGTTTTTCCCCTATTACAGTTGGTTGCTTAGTCTGCGACGCACCTGATTTGCCGGTGGTGACAATAGCAGCATAAGAACGCGGGGTCGACGTACTTACGTGTGACGTTTCCGCAGCCGGTATTGTGACGCGGGCGACGGCGGCGGAGAGCGGCGCTTGGTCAGCATTATCAGCGGGTGACGCAATTGTTGAGATCATTTTGAACAGTCTGTTCGTCCCGATATTTTTGATGCTGACTGTACATCGAATACTTATATTTCATGCTGGATTATATTCGAATGCAATGTGAATTGTTTCTAAATAAAGCAATTGAATTGAGTTGTTTTGTGCAATTTATGTTAACTATGAATACCCGAATTCAACAAAAAATATATGTGCCAAGAGATTTAGAAAAGTGAACACATTCAATTGATTGATATTTTGTGCTTTGCAATGTAAAGCATTGAATGAATTTATTATGAAACAAATTGATGCAGTTTAAAGCCACATTAGTGTTCACGCAACGAAATTGTACGCAGTTTTCTGTTGTCTGCTAACAATTTCCAATAATAATAATAGCAACTTTCTAATACTCTATAATGTTCCAATACTGAACGTAACTGATGTAATTATTTAATAATTGGCGACAATAAATCGCATTATTTCTATAGTTATAAGTTGGGAAAGTCCAAATTATCTCGTTACCATACCCCTATTGGCAATTTTTTTTTATTTTTTTTTCCTGTGTTTCAATGGCTGATGTTGGCGAGTTTTTACTATATTGATAAGTAGGTAAGGAGGTGCAAGGATCTTTTGGCGCGTAACCTAAACCGCGGCCATCTTGTTTCAATACAGGTTTGAAGTAAAACTTCTTTACGCACGTTTGACTTGGGGAGTAAGCTGGTGAATGCGTGACAAGAGCGTTACGAAAAGTGTGATCGGGCGGAGCGAACGGAAGTTTTACTTCAGTCGTGTGGCAAACACTTGTAAAATTGTCACAAAAAAATTGTCACAATTTCACAAATGTTTGCCTACCTTATTTAGGTGCCAAAACATCTTTGTAGCACTCAAGTTGTAGTACGCGATAGCAAGGGAGCTGGTAGGTCTGGGGCAGTATAGGCAAGTGTTACAGCTATGAATGCACCAAAAAGGGATGGCGCTATATGTCCTGTGTAGCGTCATCTCTTTCTTGCACTACAATGTATCGATGAATTTGATACGTCCCTATACTGTTTTGTCGATAATGGTATTGAAAATTGCGCCACCACTATTTGCCTCTTGTTTGAACTCAGTGTGTGTGAGTGAGAGGCAAATATTAATAGTGGAATTTTTAATACCTTATTTCCGTATTGCCCCGCCTTGTACTAAGAATGAAGTGTTTTTATACGGATGCTGTAGGTAGATGAATTGGGGCTAATATACGCCATTGTAAACAGGACATCTTAGGTTATGAAAGAAATCGAAAATTTTGATATTTTTAAGCATTAATGTTAATGTTGGTGTTTCTGTCACCTGTAAATTACATTTGTTTTGTTTTATTTCATTGTTTTTAATATTTTGCGACACAAAATAGAAAGTGACACAGTGTTGTGGCGTTCTTGTGCTGTGTCGATATCGATAATACTATCGACTTTATGTTTTTATTTATATTAATAATCCTTTACTTTAACCTTCCACTAGTGTCATCTGTTAGCAATAATATTTATTTTAGACATTTAATTTTAATGTATAAACAAGTCTTTTGTTACAGTATGTAAGCTAGTGTTGTTTCTATTTTGTGTCAATTTGTAAAACTATCGAAATTATGTTAATACAGTTTTGAAATAATTAAAAGCTATTTTTAGATCTCTCTAAGATATTTGCACCCGTTTAGTATCAAAATATTGTTTTCACAAAATATGTAATTTTATAACTAACATCATTTTCATTTGTAATATTTTCATTTCACGATTTCATTTACTTCAGTAAGTTTTGTCAAAAGTGTTTCTAAATAAACGGGTGCCCAATATAAATGTTCCTGAAGCAATATTACTAATAAACTGATAATTTAGTTTATTTTATAAAACTCATTCATTTTGTGATACGTAAAAGAATAGTTTTGACAGAGTTTAGGGTGTTAGTGTACAATGTTTAGAATCGACAAACCTTCGACAAGAATTCTTTCATCTTTCGGGGTCAGCTCACTCTCTGTTTTAGGAATTCGTAGTATGGCTATGACGCAAATCCTTTCAGGCCATTCCTATTCATTGCTAGTTTTTTTGTATAATATTTAATTAATATTGTGCACTATCACCAGTCGAATCAATTTAATAGAAAAAAAATAGAAATGCGTGCTTATTCATGTCACTTCTGAATAGTTCGTTAATGATACAATGTTATTTTTGTCTAATAGTTCGTCAGTTTAATTTAAATACAAAGATATGATTCGGTATTTCAGTGGTTTTATTTTATTTTTCGCCAATGTCATCATAGTTTCTTTGAGAAAAATAGATGGTGCTATTCGTCAGTATAATTCTAACCCTCTCTATCACCGATACAATTTCATATTTTGATGGTAAGCACAGTAACTGCGATAGCGGACTCCCGGCCACCGTAGGCGCGAGCTTGCGGTTGGCGAGCAATGGGTAGCTCGCCGACCGGTAAGGACCAAGCTCGGGTCGACGACGCGTAGTGTTCCACGCGCGCCTCAAAGAGATGTCAGCAAAACTGAAGGGGTCTGATAGGACCGATGCCTGCCAGGGACGCGAGATTGTTCGAAAGAGATACCGTGACCCTGGCACATGGGCAACTGAAGGAACACGGGTGGGTTTTAGTCAGTAAAAGTCTGACATGCCCTTCCGCTCCGCCCAGAGCGGGAGAAGTCATTTGATGATTACCCATCAAAAAAAAAAAGCACAGTAACTAACTATACTTACAATAATACAGGGTGGCGATCTAGTCACCTACATCCGTCAAGGGAGTGATTATTCATGTCATTCTAAGCAACTTTCGCTATGAAACCATACCCGAGTTATCCTACAAAAAAAAAAAACATACCTACATCGAAATAGGCTCGAGCCTTCTAGTCGCGACTTGACAGTGTTAATGGTCATATAATTTTCTACTTTACGCTATAATAAGACAGTCCTATTTTCGATGGGGCCAGTACCCATAGTCTGCCATCCTGTATAATGTGTGTCTGTAATAGTTGAAAGACCACCAGCGATTAACGAAAAGCGAGTAGAGCTAACAATCGACAATGAACTGGCGAGCAACGAGCAGGATTGCTCGGCGGCGACTAGCTATAACTCGCATGTGCGTGTGGATTGAGAGATCTTTTCGAAAAACTCTTCCAATCCCAACCAAATTATAAGAGGATTTAGGAAATAATTGTGAAAACTTCATGGTAAGGTATAAAATTTGTGTAACCTAAACAAAGAAAGTTAGAACTCATTAACTGGATCTCTCAATCTGGACAACTGAAGAAAAAGCCATAACGCGTATCCAAGAATATACTGCCTATTTGTTTATAATTTGCATTTTAATTAATTGTGAAGGATTTGTGAAAGCTGCTAAACAAAATTTCGATTCGTTTCAAAGCTACGTTTAAGATTTATAACGGTTTATATGGATCACTCAGAGTGGACAATTTTCAATTGAGTGATCTTGTAAAACACGACCTAATACTGAAAAAGTATGAATAATTATCATGTTTATTGCAAATTATGCTTCTGAGAAAATTTGTGAAACAAAAATCGTGATTGAAATCTTACTGGTTCAAGAGAAAATGAAAATCTTGTTTTTTGTCGATCGTCCCAACTGAGAGATCATTATTTTGAACTATATTTAATAAACCAAAACTTATAGGTAGAAGGTAGATACATCAGAAATTGTGAAAAATGTTGTACTAAAATTTGACGAATCAGTCGTCCTTGTAAGTGTTAAAAAAAAAAAGAAAAAAAAAGATACCATGACCCTGGCACATGGGCAACTGATGGAACACGGGTGGGTTTTAGTCAGTAAAAGTCTGACACGCCCTCCCGCTCCGCCCAGAGCGGGAGAAGTCATTTGATGATTTCCCATCCTGAAAAAAAAAAAAAAAAGTTATACTTAAAAAGATAAATCATTTTTTACAATCCTTGAGGAAAACGTTGAGTAGGGTAGACATACTTTTTTATTATGTCCGATTTTTTCGATTCCGATTACAGAGGACATGGTGTTCATAACGACCAAATAGTCTGTTATGACGATTTGATGAGAAAAATGTATAACAGCAAAGAAGAACCAGTTATTTTACATACTTTGTCCTATGGACTTATTGATTAGGTTACATCCTATTATGTAATTATGAATGAAATTAATTTCTGATCTTTTTGTGTGTAAGAGTTACTTAGAATTCCTTAGTAATAGCATTACACATGCAGTACCTAACTTTGCAGAAACTTGTCATTTAAAAACGTAATTTTATATTATTTAAATTATGTAGTGAAACCAGACACAAATTACTTGTATAAAAACGTTTAAAGTGCATCATAATTTGAATTGTACCGGTAATGATTCCGACCGGCGATATGGTCACCCTACTCAACGTTTTCCTCAAGGATTGTAAAAAATTATTTATCTTTTTAAGTATAACACTTACAAGGACGACTGATTCGTCAAATTTTAGTACAACATTTTTCACAATTTCTGATGTATCTACCTTCTCCTATAAGTTTTGGTTTATTAAATATAGTTCAAAATAATGATCTCTCAGTTGGGACGATCGACAAAAAACAAGATTTTCATTTTCTCTTGAACCAGTAAGATTTCAATCACGATTTTTGTTTCACAAATTTTCCCAGAAGCATAATTTGCAATAAACATGATAATTATTCATACTTTTTCAGTATTAGGTCGTGTTTTACAAGATCACTCAATTGAAAATTGTCCACTCTGAGTGATCCATATAAACCGTTATAAATCTTAAACGTGGCTTTGAAACGAATCGAAATTTTGTTTAGCAGCTTTCACAAATCCTTCACAATTAATTAAAATGCAAATTATAAACAAATAGGCAGTATATTCTTGGATACGCGTTATGGCTTTTTCTTCAGTTGTCCAGATTGAGAGATCCAGTTAATGAGTTCTAACTTTCTTTGTTTAGGTTTCACAAATTTTATACCTTACCATGAAGTTTTCACAATTATTTCCTAAATCCTCTTATAATTTGGTTGGGATTGGAAGTTTTCGAAAAGATCTCTCAATCCACACGCACATATAACTCGCTGGTATTCGTATGCCAAGTAGGGACGCCTGCTTTTTTGCTTTGAATCGATCTTCTGGATCGTAATGGATCGTAACTTCGTGACTCAATCTCGGAAGATCGTATCGTCATTTTAAAACAATATTGAAAAGCACAGTATGCATACTGTTTTTTTTTTTTGCAAATTTATTTTATCTTATTCTACTTAACAGATATATTAATAAGTGCGCCACGGACGCCGTCATGGAAGAAAGCCGTAATAGGCGATTCAGCAGTGAATCCTATCAACTAAAACATAAACAACGTACCGTACGAACTACAACTTGTCGGGTATGTTAGCATTCCCTTACGGATGTGTTTTCTCTAGCTGGTTTTTTTTGACATATAGCCGTAATAGGGCAGATAAAGGGAAATGATTAATTTTGAAAGGCTAAATGTAGACTGTTGAATCCTACATTTAACGGTTGAAATCTGTGATGTAAACCATGTTTTATACTTTTCACCTAGCTTCTGACGTTTCATAAGTGCCCATGTAAGTTTATGTGAAATAAAAATATTTTGATTAGTTTTTATTTCAAAATTAATATAGAAAACGTTCGAAACTGTACTTACAATAATAGAGGGTGGCGATCTAGTCACCTACATCCGTCAAGGGAGTGATTATTCATGTCATTCTAAGCAACTTCGCTATAAACTCATATCAGAATTTAAAAAAAAAACATACCTACATCGAAATAGGCTCGAGCCTTCTAGTCGCGACTTGACAGTGTTGATGGTCATATAATTTTCTACTTTACGCTATAATAAGACAGTCCTATTTTCGATGGGGCCAGTACCCATAGTCTGCCATCCTGTATAATGTGTGTGTCTATAATAGTTGAAGACCACCAGCGATTAACGAAAAGCGAGTAGAGCTAACAATCGACAATGAACTGGCGAGCAACGAGCAGGATTGCTCGGCGGCGACTAGCTATAACTCGCTGGTATTCGTATGCCAAGTAGGGACGCCCGCTTTTTTGCTTTGAATCGATCTTCTGGATCGTAATGGATCGTAACTTCGTGAATCGATTCACGATCTTAATCGCATTGTATTGAATCGATCTTACTCGATCTCGGAAGATCGAATCGTCATTTTAAAACAATATTGAAAAAGCACAGTATGCATACTGTTTTTTTTTTGCAAATTTATTTTAACTTATTCTACTTAACAGATATATTATAAGTGCGCCACGGACGCCGTCATGGAAGAAAGCCGTAATAGGCGATTCAGCAGTGAATCGTATCAACTAAAACATAAACAACGTACCGTACGAACTACAACTTGTCGGGTATGTTAGCATTCCCTTACGGATGTGTTTTCTCTAGCTGGTTTTTTTTTTTGACATATAGCCGTAATAGGGCAGTTAAAGGGAAATTATTAATTTTGAAAGGTTAAATGTAGACTGTTGAAGTCTACATTTAACGGTTGAAATCTGTGATGTAAACCATGTTTTATACTTTTCACCTAGTTTCTGACTTTTCATAAGTTTAGTGCCCATGTAAGTTTATGTGAACTAAAAATATTTTGTTTTGATTTCAAAATTAATATAGAAAACAGACGTTCTAAAGGAAATGCTAACGTAGGTACACGACAAGTTGTACGCTGTACGTTTAGGTTTTATTGATACGATTTTTTCATACGATCTTATAGCCGCATACTATTCGATCTGGCGAAGATCGTATCCTGTTGAATCGATTAAAAAAATCGGTAGATCTTATGGTCATGAATCTATCTTCTAAAAGATCGATTCAGTTCGGGCATCCCTAATGCCAAGCGTGAATCTCTCGCTATTACTTGATAGCTATTGTCACTGCAACAGAGTACCTCAGAGTACCTACTCGCCGGTACTGTGAATAGTCAGCGATTAACTTTTAATGTAGTATGTATCTCTTTTACGTATATGAGAGCACCATATCTTTCGTACGTTCCTTGAGCGACAAAATCGTTGATAGCTAGTAGTTTCCTTGACGGTGGGTCAGGTGCCTGCCTAATTTCATCCCTCTCTATCATCGATGCAATTACATCGTTTCAACTTTTTTTTTATTTTTTTTATTGTAATTCACAAAACTGATGTACCATCACAAATGCAATAAAACAGTTATAACACAGTATTTTTGATTGACATCTACTAGATGTGAATCTAGCATGCATATTGTATGTAAAACACTTATCATTAAAAGAAACAAATAATTAAAAATGAACAAAACTTACAAAATGTGAACTTTTCCATACAAATAGAAAATGTTTAGAAAAACTAAATACAAAAGGATAATAAAAATAAGTACTTATACATGTAAGACTAAAAGTTTAGTCCTAACTGAGGCTACAGAACCAGCAAAGACATCTACTTCTCCACGAATGGAGTTGGCAAGAGAAAGCATGCGGTAAATGGGTGAAGAATTTCCTACATTAGTTCGACTATGAGGCAGGACGAAAGTGTTACGGTTTATTAAGCGGCTGCTGCTACGTGGAATACTAAATGTCACTTTTTCTAACAACTCAGGAGCATCTATTACACCGTTTATTAATTTAAACAAAAACATAAAATCTAATGATTTTCTACGTGCGCTTAGAGAATTCATTTTATAATGACTCAGCCTCGAGCCATACGAGTTCAGACTACGACATTTGTTATCCGAGTAACTTAAGTGGTATAAAAACCAACTTACCTTCAAAGTTGAAGACTAAGGGCCAGCGTTCACGGCATGGCACGGCAGATTGTGCTGCGGCATCCCGCGGCGTTCCGAGGCAGGTTATGCTTCGGCATGCCGCGGCGTTCCGAGGCAGGTTATGCTTCGGCATGCCGCGGCGTTCCGAGGCAGGTTATGCTTTGGCATGCCGCGCGGTGCCGTGGCATTCTGCTGAAAGCCCAGCCACTCTGGCATCAATCAGTTTTGCTCTGCGCGGATTCGAAGTTGGTTGTGTCGTTATGGTTGACTGGGATTTGGTATTCAGCTGCACAAGTTACAACCTTATTTCAACTACCTTAGCAATCATAATTCCTCAACACAAAGTGACCCATACGTCTCGCGAGATGCAATGGCGTGCCGCGGCAACCCGTGGAATGAAACGGCATGACTCGTCATGCCTCAGCATCCCGCGGCATGCCGGGGCGCGTCGCGTC
Organism: Aporophyla lueneburgensis; assembly: GCA_932294355.1. Lineage (NCBI taxonomy): Eukaryota > Metazoa > Arthropoda > Insecta > Lepidoptera > Noctuidae > Aporophyla > Aporophyla lueneburgensis. Next base: position 20,542,829 of record OW028758.1, on the reverse strand, counting down.
ATGCCGAGGCGCGTCGCGTCATGCCACAGCATCCCGCGGCATCGTGGTATAGAAATAAAGTCACATGAACCCTAAACTCATTGAAATAAGATTTAAAATAACTTGATTAGTAATAAAATCCTTTGCCATGGCATACCGCGCCGTGCCGACAGTGAGCGGCCGGCCCTAAAGCAGGGTAAAACAAACTAGGTAAGTTAATAAAACAATAATTTCTGACAAAGATTTATTATAAATTATGTTTTACAAATTCAACAAAATATACGATAGTGATGTCTTTTGTTAAAAGCATTGAACGGAACTAAGTAGGGTGTCAAAGAAAAAATAACAGAAGATATTGCATAAGGATGTTCCGTGAAAAATCACCGGTTTTAACAAAAGACAAAAAATTGAATATGAAAGTATGTGCAGTTATGAATTACAGCCTTCTTGCCTAATTAAATAATAATTACTATATTATATAAGTACACAGTACACAGTATTGTATAGTTCAGTGTTTTTATACAGGGTGTTAAAAGTCTATGATTAATTACAATGACATAATTGAGGGTTATTATTTGCATTACAACTGCAACATCTGGGGAAACAATAAAAAAAATTAATACTTGGGAGCAGGAGTGAAAGTGTGCGTTTCAAAGCGTGCAAATAACGCGAATTTGAAAGCTCGAATCGCATTAATCTGTGTCCTAATATACAACATGTAACGTAAATTAACGCAAGACCTCATACACACTAATTAGAATATTGAGTTAAAAGCGTAATACAGTGACCAGTTTTTTTAAAGCTAACTTTTATTATGAAAAACGCCGTGTTGACTCTAGCATTCCTTTATGCATTTAAAATCGAGTCTTATTACCTTGAAATAAGATTACATTTTCTTTGCCTCTATCAGCGGTAAATATTGCACACCATACATAATTCGTGAAAAAAAAGAACCATATTAAAAGTTTCTGAAATCGTTTCATTTGTTAATTATGAAAATAATACTGTCAGGACTTGCGTTTATTCTGTTACACCTTGTATATCAGCGTTTGTCGCGTTATTTTTGGCCGGTGAACTTGAACGCTTCCACGCCAGTCTACACGGGTCTTTTCTGTAAAACATTCTCACCGTGAAACTTAGGTGAGGTGAGCTTGAAGTGAGATGTCTGTCCACCTGATGTCGAGAATTGATACTATTGACACCTCACTTCGACATTTAAGTTTTCAAGGAAACATTTTTACAGAATATACCGGTCAGTTCTCCTAGCAAATGTGATAATAGACAGTGAAGATCGTTTTCTATTAGAACACCTATCAAAATGAAAGCTCCAAGGTAGTCTGAATTACAATCATTATCAATACAAACCAGTTTAGAGAGCAAGGTGGCCCAGTGGTAACGGCCCCGACTTACAAGTTGTGGGTCACAGGTTCTAACCCAGGCTGGAGCTTTACTTTCGTTTAAATAATTTCATGCTCTTAAAACGGTGAAGGAAAACATCGTGAGGAAACCGGCATGTCCTAGAACCAAAACTTCGAAGACATGTGACATTTACCAACCCGATTACGGCCCACTTCCTCTCTCAGAGACGAGGCCGGTGTCCCAACAGTGGGAACATTATAGGCTGATTATGCTTATGCGAAGTTATCAATACAGTCCTCTAACTTCATTTAATTCGATTTAATTATCTATTCATGAAACAGTCATTCAATCAAATGCAAATATGAATTTCTTGGACTACCCTGGATCTTGCACTGAGGAAATCCAGTTAAAGATTGTAATGACTTTATAAATAGGTAATGACATGCGTTGTGTATGAAAACTATTTATTAAAGTCGACGAATATAAACGTGACAAGTTGACATCGTCAAATGAATTATAAAGTATTTAACTTTTTTAATAGGGAATCATCTTTTCTTAACATATGAGGCCATGACAGCCAGTGGCCTAACTACTTAAACATCGCTTTTTCCTTACTTCTGAAAACTACAGTAGTAAGGAAAAAACAGAAGCCATGGTTTAAAATAATTGTAACTGTAGAAAGTAAATGTATTTTATTATTCTTTGGTGCCCAAATCTTTTAATCTTTTAATATGTAATATGCTTTATCTTTTTAGGAATCATGTTAACCCTAGGCACCATTGTTATTAATTTTGCGTAGATAGGCCACTGTGGCTCTCAAGACCTCATATTATAATGTATTTTTTTATACTCACTAAGATTTTTCTAGCTGTTTTATCCGTCGACTTCAATAAATATTGTAAATATATCTTTGGAATGTTGACAAAAAACATGACATTGACAGAAATTGATTAATAATATACCTACTATAAAATCCTAACTACGATAGGACATAAATAACGCAATTATAATTCTCTAAATTACATAAGGCCATATACACAGCGGTTATAATATAATGTTTTTATTATATTTATTAAACGAACCCCTAGATACATTTTCCAGTGAACGAGATGCCATATTTTAAAGGAATAACATGACTGTTTCTAAAACAAAATACAGAGCTACAACAATATTTTGGCGTTCGATTGATGTTGATGCTGTTGGTATTAGAATTGGACAAAAATATCGATATGTCGATATATCGATGCTATTCCATACAATTATCGATCTGAATCGTCGATATTTTTAGTTGCGATATATCGATATTTATTTTAGAGTATCGAATTCGTATCAATTTCGATATATTTTTTAACGCATTTCTGGTTTCGTGTCGATGGCTATAATAGTAGAGGGAGACCAAAGAAACGATGGATGGATTGTATGAATTATGATATGGATAGAAAGGGGGTGACTACTGAGATGTCGACTAATAGAGAAGTGTGGAAGAAAAAGACATGTTGTGCCGACCACTAATAAATTGGGACAAGTGCAGAACAATGATGTTAATTCCTGGTTTCGTGTTAAATGTTACCAGTCTAGTAATCGAATGATCTATACTCCCTGCATATTCTTCGATCCCGCATGAAATAGAATATAACAGTAAGACTATAAACGAAATAAAAGCATTCATTTGCTTGTTTTGTCAGATTATACTGTATACGAATTTACGAAATTGTTTATGTGTACGAAACGCGGGCGACGCCGCGGGAAAAAGCTAGTTCATAATAAACGATCACGAAATTATAAAAAAAAAACAAAGATAGCAACCAATACTGTAGGATGCTAGGTTGCATTAAAATGATGCAATAGCAATGCCTTTATAGCAAAACATAAATTCTTTTGCGTTTAAGTCAATTGAGGTGAGCAATATCAGCAAAAAAAACTTTTACTTCAGTTATCTACTGTTAATTTTTATAAATGTTGAGTTTCATAGCACTGGTGTAGCAACATGTTACAACAGTGCTGTAAATATCCATAAAGGACATCACATGTTAAGGGGAGGTCAAAAAATTTATGACCTGAAGGGGGGGTGTCACAATTCATACGCCTCATTACATCACACGAATAGGTCGAAAGCATTAAGTCAGTTCCAACTGTAAAGAAAAAACCTTAAAATATTACCAACTCCTATCAATATTATTAGGAAGTTAAAATTGCAAAATATCTCACGTCAAACCCGGGGGTCACTCAAATAGAACTATCAGTGACAAGGACGGAGGATGAAGATAAAAATATACATGAAATTCGTGTGATGTTGTCGTTGGCAACATTGCATACAGTGTCCAGCATCACAATGATGCCACTTATGACTGTTATGAATATGGGGCCTTTTACATCCCTTTTCAATAATAATCCAATGAACAAAAGTACAAAACAGAAACATAAATATCCAGAAATCACAGATTAAGTTATTCATCGTAAAAATATAAATTAAAGATCCTTATGATGAGTTTGTTTCATAAATATTAAAACTTATTTCTGCCAAATATATTTCCGTATACTATTGGTCATAGTATACGGAAATATATTTGGCAGAAATAAGTTTGAGTATGGATGAAATATCAACGTTACGGCTACATAAACAAAGTTGATTTTAAAATGACAGTTGCCACAACACTCTTGAAAAGTTTAAATGATATTAGTAACGATTGTAAATGAAACTTTTTAGATGCAATTCATATTTTTTATCCTAAAGCATGTTTTTAATTCAAATGAAGAGCGATTCACTTGATAACACAATTTTGTAATGGCAAGAAAAAAATAATGTTGCCATGAATCTTTACATACTAAAAAAGAAATCGCATTCGTGTTTGTACGCTTAGATCTTTTAAACTGCGCAACGGACTTTAATGCGGTTTACACCAATAAACAGAGTGATTCAAGAGGAAGGTGTATTTGTTTATTACTCGGGCGAAGCCGCTTGAAAAAGCTAGTAATACAAACTTTACCATTAAGCTTTAACAAACTCCTTTTGTGACCTCTATTTACCGGCAAGTAACAAATAAATATGACTGTTACAGTTAGAAAACTATTCTTATAAATGGCTTTGACCATATATCAGCCGGAAGACATTTCAAGGCTGGACATAGGCAATCCCTTTGACCATTAGACACCCCAGGTCCTGTGAAACTTCGGTAGTTTGTGGATTATCCTATGTAGGCACTAATATTGAGGTAAAAGTGACATTTGAAAAATTATTGCAAGTTTTAAAAAATACTACAGATACTACGACGTTCTTCTTTAGACAATAGATCAAGATTATACCTTTCGTTTTATTCTATTATATTTCATCACCACTGCTCTCAAAACGGAGAATGAAAACATCGTGAGGAAACCGGCATATCCTAGTATAAAAAATTCGAAGACTTGTGACATCTACCAACCCGCACTGGGCCCGCGTGGTGGATTACGGCCCACTCCCTCTCATCAAGAGGAGACCTGTATCCCAGCAGTGGGAACAATATAGGCTGATGATAATGATTATTATATTCGGGCAACACCGCGGTGTTATAGCGATGTCTGGGATATGGAACGCCCGCGAGTGGGAATATTAAGTAATGTCCAACCGAAAATGAATTTACAGCAGAAAACGAAAAAGAATCTTCGGCTTTGGTCTTCTTTTCGGCCGAAAAACGAAAATGATTTAGACATTAAAACACACTAATATATCCACTATACGAGTGTATGCGCGTGAAGAAAAACAAAAGATAATCTCGCCTTACAACTTCAAAACAAAATGGCGTCCGTGTATGTCAGCCAATCACGACCGGACTCGATTCACTCTGAAGTTAGCCGAATGTGACCTGACATGCTGAGTTTTACGAAGTAGGCCAAATGACCCGCGAGAATTCACGAACGATATTCGGAAAACGAAGCTTTGATCAGTAACTAATACTATTGTAACTTATTTCGAGACCGCTGGCTTACTTTCGGTTAAGGTAAACTCAAGTACGAAAGGTTATTTCAATTATTATGAACTTTCATTGCACTTAAAACGCATTATTGTTTACTTACAAATCAAGATCTTCTTAAATTCGTTGCGACCTTCACTGGGGCGTATTCGATATCCTACCATACATTATTGGATAGATACTCTTCAAGAAGACGGGTTAGGGTAAGTTACCCTTCGCAAATATATAGGGTAATATTAGGCTGTAGGGTAAAGCGCCTATCTGAAGGCTTTGACGATCCATACAATGAATATTATGGCTAGTATAACCGCTATGATGATGAGTATGAACATTTTTCTGCGGTATCTACGTTGGTACTCGGCTGCTTTCGCTAGTTCGTCGACGCCGGATTCCACGTTCGCACTAGCGGCTTCGATGTGACTTTCCACAGTATCTGTAATGAGAAATTATTGTTTAAATATCTGGCAACATACAATGTCGCCCATGCGCATGTGACCGCCCGTAATTTTCTGAATATTCATGAAAAATTATCGAAAATAAACTTCAAAAGGGGGGGTCTAACTTTAACATTTTTCATGTTAATCATTTTTTAATTTTTAAGGAGAGTTTGTAGATGTGCTTTCTATTTCTTGACACATCTCCGAAGTTTATGGGTCGATTTGGATTCTATTTATTATTTCCAAAAGCTTATGAGTTATTTTAATAGGTTAAATAAACAGAATCCAAATCGACCCATAAACTTCGGAGATGTATCAAAAAAATAGAAAGCGAATCCCAAACTCTACTTAAAAATAAAAAATTGAATAACATGAAAACTGTTATAGATAGACCCCCTTTTGAAGTTTATTTTCAACAGTTTTTCATGAATATTCAGAAACTTACGGGCGGTCACATGCGCATGGGCGACATTGTATAGTGACAGTCATAAGCATTAAATACACATACGCATTATAACTTTCCCCAACTATGTTGGCGTCGGATGGCAGTCTAACCGGATGCAGGTGAATACCAGTATTTTACATGGAGCGACTGCCGATAGACATCTGACCTCCACAATCCAGTTGCTGCGTTCTACGATACCCCTTGACTGGTTGTCAGATTATTGGGCTTCTGTCGACCCGTAAAAACTGTCAAATATCTACGAATGACAACCGGGACCAATGGTATAAAGTGCTTTCCGAGGCACGGAGGGGTTTTGGTATGTAAAGATGCTTCTGTCGACCCGTAAAAACTGTCAAATATCTACGAATGACAACCGGGACCAATGGTATAAAGTGCTTTCCGAGGCACGGAGGGGTTTTGGTATGTAAAGATGCTTCTGTCGACCCGTAAAAACTGTCAAATATCTACGAATGACAACCGGGACCAATGGTATAAAGTGCTTTCCGAGGCACGGAGGGGTTTTGGAATGTAAAGATGCTTCTGTCGACCCGTAAAAACTGTCAAATATCTACGAATGACAACCGGGACCAATGGTATAAAGTGCTTTCCGAGGCACGGAGGGGTTTTGGAATGTAAAGATGCTTCTGTCGACCCGTAAAAACTGTCAAATATCTACGAATGACAACCGGGACCAATGGTATAAAGTGCTTTCCGAGGCACGGAGGGGTTTTGGTATGTAAAGATGCTTCTGTCGACCCGTAAAAACTGTCAAATATCTACGAATGACAACCGGGACCAATGGTATAAAGTGCTTTCCGAGGCACGGAGGGGTTTTGGTATGTAAAGATGGTCCAATGTCGCCCCGTCTACTTTTATGCGTCGTGGTGTTTCGTTGCACATAACTTTGGTGTTCGACATTGGAGGCAGCTTCGCTCAATCAACTCAGCTTATCCCAGTCCACTACTGGACGTAGGCCTCTCCCATGTTTCGCCACAAAACTAACTTTGGTCTTCGACATAGGAAGCCGCTTAGTTGAAGAATATACGTTGCAACTCTACAGGGATATGCCATCTGTTACTTTGGATTTATTAGATGATCCTAGACCGGTTATTTAAAAAAATAATGCTATTCCATACATTTTGTCCGCGTAGATAAGTGAAAGCACGTTAAGCCGTTGGTCCCGGCTGTCTTTCGTAGATCTTAGGCAGTCGTTACGGGTCGTCAGAAGCCCGAAAGTCTGACAACCAGTCTTACCAAGTTCTCGTCTTACCTCGTATTACCCAGTAACTGGGTTGTGGAGGTCAGATAGGCAGTTGCTCCATGTAAAATAATGGTGCTCAGCTGCATCCGGTTAGACTGGAAGCCAACCCCAACATAGTTGGGAAAAGGCAGGCAGATGATGAGGTAAGTATTGCACTTTTGTATGAAACAGCAATTTTTTTTTTTTTGATAATCGGCTATAAATTTTGACCCTATAGGGTCTAGAATCGTGTCCTGACCTCATGGTTTAAGTTTGCACTTCGATGCCCTGCATAAAATACACGGAGTGAAGTGTAGTTGTCAATGGTATAAAGTCACAACATACCGACAGACTGGGCCTGCTGGTTCACCATATCAGCCAACTCCTGTATAATTTGGTTTACATCTAACACATCAGCTTCAATTTTGTTAATGTAGGCTTCTTTTTCAAGCAGCATGCTCGTCTCGAACTGTACTAGACGCGCCTGAAAAATAATGATAAATGATTTTATTTCGGTAAGTATGGGAAATCATCAAATGACTTCTCCCGCTCTGGGCGGAGCGGGAGGACGTGTCAGACTTTTACTGACTAAAACCCACCCGTGTTCCATCAGTTGCCCATGTGCCAGGGTCACGGTATCTCTTTCGAACAATCACGCGACCCCAGCAGGTGTACAGACACTTTTAAACGTCAATCATATTTTAAAAACGAGATGAAGTTGGCGTTTCCTATCTAGCTACTAAGAAAAGTAAGGCCGAAACAAACTCAGAGGTCATAGTCTCTTTTAAAAGTCCAGACATCATCTTGGGCAATCTACACAGATTGGGATTTGAAATGGTCTTTTGAGGAAAGGACCACATAGATTGAGTGGACCTGTCCAGTCAGTGCACGCATGTGTAATTAATCGTGCAGCTCAACTCACAAAACGATTCGACGAACAATAACAAAGAAAGGACATTTGGGTAGGTCGTATAAAGTTCTCGCACTGCCAGATTATCATTAAAACTAACTGAAGGTAACCATCCTATTTCTTACCGTGGGTGTACGAAGACGCGACTAAGGGACTTACTAGAGAAGGGGCAGCAGCGTCCCCTATGCATTTTACCACCATATTGGGATCGCCAACCCGCCTGCCAAGCGTGGCGATTATGGTAAACCCCGCAAATTGGGGGAAGCCTATGTCCAGCAGTGGATGTCATTCTGGCTGAAATGATGACGATGATGAAGGTGTCTAATCCACTATATAAGGTGTATCTATCCATACACGAAATATTTTAAGAGGTACACCTGTCGGTGGTAAAGAAGCTATAGCAACGAAAAAAAAAATATCTAAGGGTTTTTTTTTAAATTTAATATTTATAAATTATTTGACGCACATAAGAAATATTGGCTCCTTATTTTTTACGGCCCGAGACACCGCGGCCATGCTTGTGCCGTCCGGTCGCCGCCCTCGCAGCGTCAGGCGGGCCATTCATAGAATTTGGAGTAAAGGTTTATGCAAAACGTCTCAAGTAGTTTTAAAATTATAATAATTACGAAAATTCAAAAACGCTTAGAAAAAAAAAAATCTTTTTACTTCTATAGCTTCTTTGTACCCCCTTAAAACATTTCGTGTATGAATAGATACACCTCAGTGGCGAAGGCACCATATAACACGATTCCTACCGGCTTGCCTTCGGGGATTCGCATTGGTAACTCTATCACTATTAAAAATACAATAGTATGTAAATAGTGGCTACTATTGTCAATAAATATAGTTACACTACGGGTATTTAATTCACCATAACATTCAAACAACAAAAAAGGTTATTTATACCTTTGTATTACAACAAAAGAGAAATGTTCTAAATTAACCCGGCGCCAAAACGTCATAATCGGGAACTAAAAATTCATACAACAGCGGTCCCGTAATGATGTCACTTTAGGTCACGTGGCACCGCTTGATATGTACGAGAGCAAGCCGCTGTACAACGGGTTATGACAGAGACAGGTATAGAAAAATGCGTCAGCGAGAACGAGATAGAGGAATATTGCATATTTTATTCGTTTTCATCTGTTCAATTTAATTGTATTTAATTCATTACATTCCTATATTAATTTTAGAATGATAGTAAGTATTCTTTATTGATGAGTCAGTAAGTTAAGGCCAACTTCGCTTCGGCTTCTCTTTTAGAAAAATTTACGCCTCGCCGCTGATACACCTTATATAATACCAATAAAGAATGTCTTCCAGGTTTTGTACGTTATTACGTGGTAAACCAGCATGGGGTTTATCCAAGTTCAGTTGATTGAAATACACTGCCTATGGATATTTGCCGATTAAAATGTCACGGTGTATATGCTAATTTAACCCTGCTTGCGCTATGCAGGAATTCGCAAGCCGTCAGCGTGATTCATAGTTCGGATGTGGCGATGTAGATGGCACCACATGCCATTACTGACATGGGTATCATGTCAGACAGCCTTCAAAATGGGTTACAGCAACTGCTTGGCAGTAGAAATAGGTATGTTGTTTGTTCCAACCCGGAACAGCTCCTTTACGAATTGTACTACTGCTATGCTCAAAATTTGCAAATCTTGGGCCCATGGCTTCTGGTCCTTTGAGAGGCGTACGAGAGAACAAACCTAACTCGCAGCTGGGCACGTTAGACGTTTTGAATGAAATGAGGCACCAATCGAGTATGCATTATACAAGTGCACCCACTGGGTGCGGTGCGGAGGACAAGCTGCTGTGCTGCAACTTGGGAGGGAGCTATGTCCAGCAGTGGATTGCGATAGGCTGAGTTGATTGACTAAAATGGGGATTATGTGATATATGCAACGATCCACGAAGTCGAACTTATTAACTCGATGTCCATTATTATCACCCGGAAAGGAGAAGGGGACTTCTGGGCCCAGCAGTTAACTAGTTGAAATGTGTATTAAAAAAACCTTTATATTTTTCTAAAGGAAATCACAGAATATGGTACCATGTATCTACCTAGAAAGCGAGAAAACTTAAATTAAGTTAATGAAACTAAATAATCGATTAAATAATGCCTGAATTACTACTAATCGATTATGAATAACTCGGTAAAATCTGAGAATATGTATGCAAGTCGAGTGACAAGTGCATATCAAGCTTTCGTGGAATCGATTGAATCGATTTATAGTGAATTTTTTGTTCCGGCAACACTTGTGCCTGATATCCGTCAGTCACTGACTGACAGATGCACTTGTTTGTTTTCTTTTGTTCTGAGTACGCCCGTATTTTCCTTGTTTTATTGTTTAACCCCACGACACCTCGCACAGTGGAACGAATGTATGGGAGCGGTTGGACGTAGACATGTCCGAAAAAAAAGAGTAAAATTATGCCAAACTAATGATGCCATCTTATTCGATTACTTAATGCCTTCATAACTTGTGGTGATGAATTTCTTCATAACTCCCATATTTCGGGAGTAATTTGAGAAAATGTGAAATTTTACTATGAAAATGAGTGTATCGAGCTGTCTCCCTCCTGATTCCGGGCTTGTTTCAAGTAGCGGTCTCTAATATCATAATGCTAATACTAAGAGCTATATTTAATACTAAGACACATAGTGCGCCAAATGTGCACTTTCTGGGATAAAGAGTGATGTTTATTTTATAACACAATTTTTTTATTTTTTGTTTATTTTGTTGATTAAAACCGTTTTTCTAAAGGTTTACCTTATTACAATAACATTTCTGAGCAGCCAATTAGAGAAGATATAAGCTAATTAGGATATATAATTAGGGACTTAAGGTTTACATATAAAACTGATGCACTAATGATTACTGATAAGAACATTGCTATTATTTAATTACTAAATGGCTCTTAATACACTAATTTAGCATGCATCATTTACTAATTATCACAATAACTAATTACCTTGCAATATTTAACAAAGGATACCTGGGATACCTGGATTTTATATAAATAGGTCACTATTAGTAACTTTAAAATCAGTGTTGATTTACACCTCGTTGTATCCAAGCTAATCTCGCAATGTATTTTCCAAATTTTAATACAAATCTTGATATTCACGTTGCTTTATGCGCACGCGCACATAAAGATTTACGCGACTTTAACTATTTGTTCAGTGTTTTAAAAGATAACAGTTGTGTTCAGTTATGTGAAAGTGCTGAAACAAGTTTAAAAGACTGGTGTCGTCGATTTTGCTACCGCATTTATGCAAAATGGACACAGTCTGGAAGAAGCACAGATAAGTTTCGGAAGAAACATGAGATTTGGCTACAGGCTGCAATTCAATGGCCGGAATTACAGAATGAAAATATGGAACCTTCTACAGAAAATATAAGTGACGTCATCGAGCCCATAATTTCTCCTGCTAAATCTGATGCTTCAACTTGTACACATCCTAGTCCTCGTAAATCTTTTGAGGACCTTAGTAACCGGCAAAAAAGAAGACGCACTGAAGATAGTCTTTCATGCAGCAGTAGCAGCGCTGAAATTATGTTTTCGGCCGAAAGGGCGCTTCAAAAGGCAGGACAAAGCGATACAGCTTATGTTATGAAATACTTGACGGAGAATCCAGAAGAGGCCTCAAAAATCAAAGCCTTCATTGAAGGTAAATCAATTCAGGTACGGGAAATATCCCCTTTGAAGGCATTGGCTCTTTATGTATCGATGAACTTATCGAAATGGCGCTATAACACTCTTCGGGATTTCAACACTCAAGAAGGAGCTCTTCAATACCCGAGTTACTACATGTTGGTTAAAGAAAAAATTAAGTGCTATCCGGCCAAAGAAGATCTCACAGTTACAGAGAGCTCTGCAAAAATCAAATTACAAGCCTTGATGGATTTAACCTCAAGAAGACTTATTAGGTCGTTAGAAACCCCTGTTGATCCCAATCAACAGCTCGTATTGACCAGCAAATGGGGTTTTGACGGATCATCTAGCCAAAGCATTTATCATCAAAGGACGAGTGAAGATGAGCAAATCGATCTTGCTAGTAATTTTATGATTAGTCTTGTACCACTGCGGCTCGTCTCAAAAGGTGTAACAATTTGGGAAAACGAGCGACCATCTTCCACTTCATTTTGCCGGCCAATATTGTTTAAGTTTATAAAGGAAACCAAAGAAAATGTGCAGAGAGAGATGGCTGAAATCGAAGCAGAGATTGAAGCCTTAACTCCATCCACCATCACTGATGGAATTAGTGTCAAACACCAACTGCTGTTGACAATGATTGATGGTAAAATTCATTCCATTATATCCAATACAGCAGCTTCAGTGTGTGACATATGCAAGGCTTGTCCTAAAGAAATGAATAATTTAGAGTTAATCAAAGATAAACACGCAAACGAGGACATGTATAAGTATAGCTTAAGCACCCTTCACGCTTGGATTCGCTCAATGGAATGCTTATTACACATTTCCTACAAATTAGACATAAAATCATGGCAAGTAAGGGGTGATATAGCAAAAAGGCAAGTTGATGACAGGAAGAAAAGAGTTCAAGAGGCTGTAAGAAGAGAAACGGGCTTACTTCTCGATGTTGTGAAACAAGGCAGTGGATCCACCAACAATGGCAACTCGGCAAGGAGATTTTTTGAAAACTACACTAAATCTGCTGAACTGACCGGAATAGATGCTATGCTTTTAAGAAAAATCTGTGTGATCTTGCAGTGTATTTCATCAGGAGAGAAGATCAACGTAACTAAATTCCGAGAGTTCTGCTTTGATACTGCTAAGCTTTACGTGGAGTTATACCCATGGTATTATATGCCTTCTTCACTTCATAAAATTTTAATGCATGGGCCAGACATAGTTCAGAACATGTCAATTGTGCCCATTGGTTTTCTATCCGAAGAGGCATCTGAGGCTAGAAATAAAGATTTTAGAAAATATAGAGAGGGGCATTCTCGAAAGCATAGCAGTATCTCATGCAATGAAGATATTATGCACAATCTTTTACTGTCTTCTGATCCACTTGTTACAAGTATCCGTCCAAAAGGAAATAAGTTTGTAAAAAAATCTTCTTTTAAGGAATTTTATGAGCTTACGGATTCTGAGAAAAGTGATATCGAATTTGTTAACATAAATGATTTAGCGGACATCGATTCTGAATTTGAATTAATTGATGATGATGACGAAGATAATTAAATGATGTTATTGTTTTAAAATGTGTAACTTAGTAAATTAGAGCTTACATCTTAATTATTTATTGTACTTTTAATTAAACTAGGTAATTTATTATCAACTTACTTAAAAGTCATACTCTCATCAGTTCTTGTGAATATTTTTGTTAATATATATTTCTGTATATATATAATATATTTATAGACCTCTTAATAAGTCTGTCTGCGGTTTAAAGTAAATACAAATGGGGAAAAAAGGTTTTTTTTTTTAAATTTTCATTTCCTTTTATCCCAGAAAGTGCACATTTGGCGCACTATGTGTCTTAGTATTAAATATAGCTCTTAGTAATAGCATTACGATATTAGAGACCGCTACTTGAAACAAGCCCGGAATCAGGAGGGAGAGAGCTCGATACACTCATTTTCATAGTAAAATTTCACATTTTCTCAAATTACTCCCGAAATATGGGAGTTATGAAGAAATTCATCACCACAATTTATGAAGGCATTAAGTAATCGAATAAGATGGCATCATTAGTTTGTCATAATTTTATTCTTATTTTTCGGACATGTCTACGTCCAACCGCTCCCATACATTCGTTCCACTGTGCCTCGGCTTTGCATATTATAACGGACTATTTGACAGATCTTGCTTCTCTAAATTACCTGGCTCTCTATTTTGGACAACTGTTTACGCCTATCGATTGGATATTGACGACATGGATTGCTGTGTAAAGTGTAAACCTCACTTTTACTATAATTCATATAACTTGGTTCCTGGATAGCCAAATTTCACCAAATTTTCAGTGAGTCCTTGTTATTATACCCTCTTACAAATAAGGCTAGTTTGATTCAGTTAACACCTGGGCCCAGGAATCTATGGAGTCATTCCCTTCTCCTTTGCAATAGTTACCTTTTTTGTGAGTGGGTAATCGTCAAATGACGTCTCCCGCTCTGGGTGGAGCGGAAGGGCGTGTTCGACTTTTACTGACTAAAACCCACCCGTGTTCCTTCAGTTGCTTATGTCAGGGCCACGGTAACTCTTTCGAACAAATCTCGCGATCCTGGAAAGGTCAATAGTTACCTGTGCCTGCTGGTTAGCAATGAGCGTGGCCTCTTCATCATCAGCAATGGCCTGCTGTTCCATAGCCTGCGGGTCGTTGCGCACGCGCGGTGGCCGCGGCATGTGGGCGGCCATCTTCTCCGATACTTGCTGTAATATTAGAAATTATTTAAGATAAGAAAACTTTTTCATACATTTAATTTATTTTTTAATTACTTAGGGAGTTTAGCGAAGACGCTACATGGGGAAGAAAAACAATATTTGTTTGCCACATTAATAATGGTGAGAATCGTTTACAGTCATTTGGATAAAGGCATGTTATATTTAATTTTAAAATCAAGTAATCTATAGTTATTCTGTCATTTTAAGACTCGCATTTCTAGTGTTTTTCGTGATTATTTTATTTAATATCAATCAAAGTACAATTGTTTTGCAGTCAAGCACTAGAACTATTAGAATTTATAACGATTTTTAACATTACTCTCAATGTTAATTTGAAACATAATAAGAATTGCCAATAGAAAAAAAAATATGTCGATTTTTATTAGTAATTACCAAAATAACTTTACAAATTATATAACAAATATCAAACATCTAGAGCTCGATAAAAAAAAAATGATTTAAACTTAAACCAAAAACCTCTTGAAATGCGACGTTGCCAGCCCGCATTGGATTAACCCTCTTAAAAGCTCGTTCATTAACACACTATACCTAGAACAGCTAAGAACAAGTTCTAGCTTGATTATACGCTTCACACGAATTAAAACACTATTTTCCAGTCACAAATGCAGCTTAGTTTGAATCACAAAAACTTGCTCACCTTCTGCACTGAAGAATATTTAGCTAGGGAGTCTCTAAAGGCCTGTGTGAGTCTTTCCACCTGCAGTTTCTGAGGCTTATCACCCCGTCGGACAACCACACCCAACCGTTGTATGTCGCGAGCAGTCGCTGACACCGAGCTGTTCACTGTTTGCTGTGTGTCGTGGCTGGATGGACAAATAAAAATTTTAAGCAAATTGTAGGTATCACTGTGATGAGTCTTCCTGTCAAATTGTTTCCAAATTTAAAGTATGCATTGAAATAATTTTGTGATTGTTTTACTTATTACGATTCTAGTACCATGTATAATGAGCCTAGTATAATGTTCCAATTGCTGGGACATGGTCCTCCTCTTTTCGGGAGGGAAATGGGCTGTTATCTACCACGTGGACCTAGTGCGAGTTGGTACATGTCACATTATCGTCCTGCCCTTATTCCAATTTATTTGGGGTCGGCGCAACATGTCTTTTTCTTCCACACTTCTTTATTTGTCGTCATCTCGGTAGCCGCTCCCTTTTCTATCCACATCATAGTTCACACAATCCATTCAACGTTTCTTAAGTCTCTCCCTACTCTTATAGCCACATAGATGCAAATTTCACATGTATTCGCTAATGTTGGTTCTAGCACATGTCAGTTTCCTTACGTTTAGCTTCACGGTTGTGAAAGCAGTACGTGCTAAAATTATTTACACAAAGTATAGCGCCTTCCATGTGTTGGGACCGTTACCACTGGGCTACCAGTGCTCCCCTAGCCTATTACTGCTCCACTGCAAGACAAAGGAATCTTCTTATCCAGAAGGCACCAGAATTGATCATCACGCTTGCACATGACTTTTTGGCGATTTCAGACTTATATTAACTATCATTTCGTTGGCGTGAAATTTGTAGCTCACTAGCTTTTGCCAGCGGCTTTGCCAGCATGGAGGTCGGAAATTATCGCGGGAACATACTGCCGGGTATATGGACTACCCTACGTGTTAAGTAACTATCTATGTGCCATATTTCATCCAAACCCGTTCAGTAGTTTTTGTGTGAAAGACTAACAAACATCCATACATCTTCACAAACTTTCACACTTATAATATTAGTAGGAAGTAAGAAGTAGGATTATTATGACTATACATATTTTGTAGCTTTATGTACATTTCGCTCATTGAATACCAAAGGGCCACAAATCAAAAAACAAATTGTGTAGGACGGCCAAAACAAAATTCAGAATACGATTTTTTTTAATATTTTATAATAACAATAATATTCCACAACTTTCACACAACGCCATCTAGTCCCAAGCTAAGCAGAGCTTGTGTTATGGGTACTAGACAACTGATAAACATACTTATATATTTCTAAATACATACATATTATAGATAAAATATCTGGATGACCGAGCTTTGCTCGGTTTTTTTTTTGGTAAATTGTGTTTAAAATAATAAGTTTTTGTTCCAGTTGATTATCGATAAAGTTGGTCATTGAAAACACGAATAAAACGACATTTTATAAAAATGAATCCTAGATAGATCGATTTATCGCCCCTGAAACCCTCTGTATACTAAATTTCATGAAAATCGTTGGAGCCGTTTCCGAGATTCAGATTATATATATATACAAGAATTGCTCGTTTAAAGATATAAGATTACACCCAGACACAGAACAAATGATCGTGCTCATCACACAAACATTTGTCCTGGGTGGGAATCGAACCCACGACCTCCGGCATAGCAGTTAGGGTCACTAACCACTAGACCAACATGTTTTTAATATAAAATTAACACGTTATGTGATCATAAAAAAAAAACGTGTTTTGAATTTTGTTTTGGCCGTCCTACACAATTTAGGCGTACACATACATAGGGACAGACAGAGAGAAGCGACTTTATTTTATACTATGTAGTGATTTATAATTGTTTAAATAGCATGGTAGAGTTGCAAGTCAGTTAGCTGGTTAGTAGCTAGGCTCACGGACTTAGAAAGGCTTGATTCGTTAGTGATGTCCCCTTTAAAGTTCACAACTTACATTTTCTCCCTCAGCTGCACACTATCATTGGGCCCGCCGATCTGCTTCATCATCTTCTCCAGCGACTTCAAGCCACTGTTGATAGTGTTTACATTGTCAGCTATACCCTCACTTAGGTTATATAGTTCTGTGGGACTGAAGTCTGCGAATCCGACGTTAGGAACCGGCGCTGTCGCTCCGTAGTCTCGGCTGAAGCCACCAGCAATTTGTTCTCTTTCCGCCATTTTTGGAGCTGTAAAGAATTAAATATACAACTATAATATAATATTATAAATGGGAAAGTGTGTGTCTGTTCGTCCGTCTTTTACGGAAAAACGGAGCGACGAATTGACGTGATTTTTTAAATGGAAATAGTTGAAGGGATGGAGAGTGACAAAGGCTACTTTTGTCTCTTTCTAACCCCCCACTTCCCTAAAATGGGGGATCGAAGTTTGTATGGAACAAAAACACCCGTATTTAACGCGATCGAAGCCGCGGGCAAAAGCTAGTATAACTATATTACTTTTTTATTGTTGAAAGGGCCTCCTCTTGACTGCGACCAAGCCCGATGGAAAACGATAGATGAAGTCTATGCACGAGCGTGCCTAGAAAAATCGTGTAGATTCTTTATTTGGAGGTAGACGAATTAAATGTGGACGGAAATATAGACGCTGTCAAGAGACTCCAAAAACTTAGGCTGTGCGCTTAAAAAATGTGCAGAAGCGCTAAGTACAACTGGTCGGGATATCAACCAAGCCCGGATGGTACCCTGCCGTATGTCTGTTTGTCCGGTAGAAATACTAAACGACTAATAGAAAAGTGTGGATGAAACATGATATGTTGCGCCGATCCCAAATAAAGTGGGATTAGGGGGGCAGGAGAATAATTATAATATTCCACAACTATCACACAACGCCATCTAGTCCCAAGCTAAGCAGAGCTTGTGTTATGGGTACTAGACAACTGATAAACATACTTATATATTTCTAAATACATACATATTATAGATAAATTACACCCGAATGATGATGTATAGGTTCTTTTCTGCCTGATCCTTCGGGTAAAACAGGCGTGATGTGTGATTATGTACTTAAATAGATAAAAATACATAAAGAGGCACAAAAGCTCTGTTTATTACTACACAAAATAAATTAAGGACATAAGGATGAAGGAAGAATTGAATAATTGAATGGTAATAGTGTGTCAATTTGATAAGCAATTAATTTCCCTGACAGTATTACTTATACTTCGACTTTTAATCGTTTTCATAATGATACCATACTAAAACTAATAGTGTTGGGGTAGTGAACGATTTCGGGCAAAGAATGAAGGATAAAAATGGTTTAGTTTTAATAAAACTTTAAAAACTCGTTTTTAAGATGTGGATTATGAGAATAATTAATATTTTTTACTAGCTTTTGCCCGCGGACTCGCTCGCGTTAAATTCGGGGTAACACGGTTCCCCTTTTCTGATTTAGAACACAGAAGAAAACTCGGAACAGAATGTTATTTTAATACGTTACTGTATACGATATTATATGTCTTTCCATTTGGGGACAGAATGTGAAGATTCTGGGTATTGGACACACGCGAACACACTACATACAATTGTCAATGGGAAAAACACAGCTTTTCTAAGTTCACCCCAGCCACCTAAAAAAGAAAAAAAAGTAGCCTATGTCACTCTCCATCCTTTCAACTTTCTCCACTTAAAAAATCACGTCAATTCGTCGCTCCGTTTTGCCGTGAAAGATGGACAAACAGACACACACACTATCCCATTTATAATATTAGTATGGATTAACAGTTATTTCCTTTTTTATTTTCTTGTAATAGAGACAAAACTACATATAAAACTCATGTCATTTTACTTTTTTTTTACTTTATTCCTTTTCTTTCCTCTCGCAACCATACTCATCAGCCTATAATGTTCCCACTGCTGGGACACAGGCCTCCTCTCGGTGAGAGGGAGTGGGCCATAATCCACCACGCGGGCCCGGTGCGGGTTGGTATGCTGGCAACCATAGACGATGTATATATCGATATAGTATTAACGTGTTTTAAGACAAGTTCTTAAATTTAAAATAAAAAGTTTGCATGTAATTACATAATTTCAAGTTCATTCAATTTCATTCAATTCTTACACCGCGTCACTATCTTTATTTTGTGAAAATCTGCCCCTTCGACTGTCAAGTTATTGAATACGATTAAAAATCGAAGTATAGTATAGTTGCTGTTATAAATCCATGGTTTCCCCAGATATTGCGAATTAAATTAGCATAATATTTACATAATAAAAAGACATAGTCAAAGAGTCGATTGACTGAGTGAATAATAAAGGTGAAGGGCAAGATAATATAATATTATGCAAGTGTCTATAGTGGCTTTAGTTAGCCACATTCCAATGTCCATTGCTTCATTTGTAATTGTGACACATCAATCAAGCACTCAAAATTATTTCTAAACTAGCTTTTGCCCGCGGCTTCGCCCGCGTGGATGTCGGAAATTAATGCAGGTATTTTTCTAAAATAAAAGATTAAAAAAAAAAGTAGCCTAAGTTACTCCTTATTACATCAGCTACCTGCCAATAAAAGTCCCAACAAAATCGGTCCAGCCATTTCAGAGATTAGCCGAAACAAACAGACAGACAGACAAAAGTTTAAAAAAATGATTTTTTGATGTAAGTACCGTATTTACTTTCATATGCATTTAGTGAAAAGCTGTTAATTTAAAATTACAAACAGACACTTCAGTTTTATTTATTTGTATAGATGACTGATTTTTTAGCAATGATTTTCAGCTGTTTAGTTTGGTTTACTATTAAAGCGTGTTTTCTCGTTATTTTTGAATTTTTGCTATTTGGTGATCCTGGCTGAGATAATAACACCAAAATAAGATATTATTATATTGTCGGTCCTTGATAAGTGTGCAAAGTTTCAAATTAATCTGACCATTTAAAGGGCGTGATAATTACATTCAATGATTCCGTAATATTAATAAATATGATATAGGTGTTAATTAAACAAGCTGGGCCAGCAGCTTCGCCCACGTAATGTTGGAAATTATACCATTGGAATGTGCTACTGGGATTAAAAGCGTATGGTACTCCTTTTAACACCAGTCATCAGCCAGTGAAAGTTCTGTCGAAATTGGTCCAGCCGTTACGGAGTTTAGACGGAACCAACAGGCAGAAATAAAATAAAAATATATAAGTAAGTACTAGCTTTTGCCAGCGGCTTCGCCCGCATCGAGGTCGGAATTATCCCGCGGGAACGTACTACTACTGGGATAAAAAGTATCCTATGTGTTATCCAGGTAATAAACCATCTGTATTCTAAATTTCATCCAAATCCGTTCAGTAGTTTTTGCGTGAAAGAATAACAAACATCCATACATCTGTACATCCATACTCACAAACTTTCGCATTTATAATATTAGTAGGAAGTAGGATAGATAAGACATTCAGTACCCACATTATTGCCAGGTTAGAAAAAACTGCTTTTCCTTGTACCTTAACCTAATACACATAAACAGTAATAATACTATTCATAATATAATTGAGAACAAGAATTAATCCATACTAATCCATACTATCCATACTATCCATACTAATATTATACTTTTATATTTATACTAATTTATACTATTTATACTAATTTATACTAATATTATAAATGCAAAAGTAACTCTGTCTGTCTGTCTGTCTCGCTTTCCTGCTAAAACTACTGAACCGATTTTAATGAAATTTGGTACACAGATACTTTAGAGCCTGAGAAAGGACATAGGCTACTTTTTATCCCGGTAGTATGTTCCCGCGGGATAATTTCCGACCTCCACGCGGGCGAAGCCGCTGGCAAAAGCTAGTACTTAATAAATTGCCTTTTATCGAATAACAAGCCAATAATGAACATGTTGATATGTGCAAAGAAAGAAAGAATATCACAAAGACTTACTTTAATAGGCTATAACAAGATTTTATAGCTTCAATTATGTAATAATGTATAAATAATTATGGTTTCGATAATACAGATTTCCTGTCTAAAACAGAAATGTATTGTTTTCCAAAACATGAAGCATGGAGCCTACTTTAATTTAAACAAGATGCAAATAAATTTCAGTATTCAACATAGAGCAATTACAATTTGGTATTAGGTAATGGGAGAACTGAACTGGATAACATAATATACCATTAGACTAAACCTACTCGTACCCAGATGATAAGCCTAGCCTTGTCTAGCCTTGCCTCCAATTAAGCAGCAATAAAACATATTTTGTGACTTGATTTAATTATCAACTGGAGATTTTTTGCCAAATATTGATAAGTTGCTGGCATGAAAACTTCTTCAACATAGGTATTAGTGAAGTTTTTTTAATGAATTAACAGTCTTTACTTAACTTCATTTGTATGTCCTGAAATTTAGCCATCAATATTTAACCCATTTCCACTGCAGATTTCGGGCTGTAATTTGGCACACATGTTTGGTTCTTGTGAAAATGGATGACAAACGCTTTCTTTTTTAAATATTCAAAACAATATTTTGTATTTAATTATAAGATGATTCAAATTAAGAGAACCTAACTTGTCATGTTTTTTCATTAAACCATAACTGTAGGCAAGGTATTTACAAAGCAGATGTAAGTGTAAAGTCTGGGAGGGGGGAACCTTATTGGTGATGTTTTTCAGAAAGCTTGGGTGCGTAGTATTTGCAACTGGCATGCGTGTATGAATGACCAGATGTATGAACCTTAACGAGGCAAAAGAAGTATATAAGGATAATAGTAGGTGCGTTCCGTAATTTCTGCCTACCCTCATGGGAGAGGCGTGACTTCTATATGTATGTATGTAGGCAAGTTTTAGTAACAAGATGGCCTGCTGGCTGATACAAAATCAAAATTATTGCCCATCTTCAGGATTGGTTGGGCACTTTTTAGTCTGAAAATAGAACCTATGCAATTATATGCAGTAACGCACACGACGCGCAAAAAGTCCGGCGCTTTTAGACTTAGACTTTTTGTGCGCCGCAGACTCGATCGCACAAAAAGTGTGCCGTCTGCGCTGCACCTTAATTAGATTATAGTCCTTTTGCAGTTATTTTAACTCTAACAGCAACCTTATTAACAACTGATTAATAATGATCAGTGAATTTTACTGCGATGCGAAACTAGAGGCATAATAGATAGAGATAGAGAGGTAAGTGGGTTGTATAGATTGCTATTGTATAGGTTTCGCAATAAATCAATATTTATTACCCAAAAACAAACAAACTAGAATAAAAATTTGCAGGTGTTTGACCAACAACAGTGTAGAAAACAAGCAATCAAGTTTCATTCACTTAAAATTATCTATGACTTTTATGATGTCTCAATAAATATTTACCAACTAAAGATAAGAAAAAATAACAATAACAGTTTATTTTTCAATTTAAGAGTTTGGCCAACTCACATGTATTACTCACTTTAAGTGGTATCCCAAGTGTTATATTTTATGGCCTGATTAATTGATAATGTTATCAGAACGAGTATGAACCAATATGTTTCCGCAGTTTAGATATCATACAAAAAGACAATTTTAACATGTCATTAAGCCAAGCGGAAGAGGAAGAGGAGGCAGAGGAGTAGGAGGAGGGGGTTTGCCAAGTGTGGCGATTATGACAAACCCCGACAAATTTGGGGGGGCCTATGTCCAGCAGTGGACGTCTTTCAGCTGAAATGATGATGATGAAGCCCAGAGGATTCATTACAACAGAAGCCCGTTAATTTTGAGCATAAATTAAAATTGGCATGAAAAGCTGCATGACTGTGCCAGTTTTTGCAAAAAAAAAAAATTCTTTGTTTGTATTGCAAACAATGACTCAATTCTTTTTTTATTGAGACATTTTCAAATGATTCAGGGAAGTGGATTATTAATAAGTAGGTATAAAAATATTCGAGTCCGAGATAATGTTGTCCAAATATGTTGAAGTAAATTATTGAAATGTAACTTGCGGTTGAATATATAGAACACACTTACCGACCAAATTAAAAAAAAAAACAACTAAAAATGTTAAGTAAGTACTACAATTGTCACACTAAACTTCCAACCTCAAGGCAAATTCCCATTTATAAAGAATTTAGGCAATTTACCACTTATTGCGATGCAGGAAATGAACAACTGAACTCCTGTTGTGATTCACTGCGATTTTGATCCACAATAATTGATGAGAAGTGACAGCGGTTCAGTACTCACTAATTTGTTCGAATTTAGAGTCACTAAAATTAACTAACACTGTTAAATGACACGATATTGCGCAACGTGCAAAGTATAACCGGTTTACTAAATAACTTTACCTTAATAACGTAGATTAGGCTACTTAATTCTGGTCTACTACGACAAAATTCTTTGTTCAATTTCCGATCGACGGTCGATGAACTGTCAATGTCAGTGAAAAACTGTCAAGCACAGGGTTGCCGCTATCCGGTTGCGTTCCTACAAAAATGAAGAAACAATCAGTATACAAAATAAAAACACGACTATAAAAATCGAAATATTTTTTTAAAATTTACAATTTCCACACAATCATTAAAATAAATCTTTATATTTTGTATAATAGTATATAATACATCACTTTATTCATAGATGGCGTTAAAAGATGAAATGTTACTTTTACCTGTTCACCAATAGGTGGCGGTAAAGGTAAGGTTTGAAAATGAACTAGTATGGACACCTGTGCAGTGGTTTGAATTGTTGTTCGCGGTTTCAGATGTAAATAATTTTCGAACCAAAAAATCGGTTAACTGAAGAAAAGTCGGTGGTCGATGCGATCTTTGTCAATGCTACCACTTACCTACCAATACATAGTGGACAATGGACGGTTACCCACCTCCCATTGTCCACTATGTATTAAGATCACCCACACTTACGGCAGCAAAGTAAAATGGCTCAGCAGTGGACTAATCATGGTAAATAAATATGATACGATGCGAGTAGGTATGCGACCAAAAAACAAAAAAACATATTCGCGCGGCCTGTGTGGAACGTTATACTTATTCAAAATCAAAAGCCATTTATTCAAATTAGGCTGAGAATCCGCAGTTTCCGAACGTTAAAATTGTATCCGACATTCTCCCAAAAACGTCCGTCTTACACCTCTTCCTAGTGCTATAATTGAATAATTATTTTGTATCCGCTTACCTAAGCTTAAGCTCCAGAGCAGCACGCGACATTAACTTTTTCATGAAATATCAATCAAAAAGTAAGTTTATTACGAACTCAGATTTGTATCAATGATTTTAATGATTAGGTAAAATTCTGTAAACACACACCTTTTGTTACAATGGTGAATCATTTTTTTCAACCGACGAAAAAAAAACGGAGGAGGTTCTCAATTCGACGCGTATATATATTTTTTTTTTCATCCGACGAAAAAAAAAACGGAGGAGGTTCTCAATTCGACGCGTATATTTTTTTTTTTTTAATGTATTACCACGCATAACTTTTTACATAGTTGTCCGATTGTAACAATTCTTCTTCTATTGGAAAGGGTCCCAAGGTGGTCCCATATAAATTTGGAAAGCAAAATCGAAAAAAAAAAAAAAAAGGGTTGGAAAACAGGGGATGATTGATTGTTCACTCACTGATTGTAACGTATAAATACGCATAACTTTATACAGAGTAGTCCGATTTTGATAATTCTTTTTTGTTGGATAGGGTATAATACCTTGCCAAGTATTATTAGCTTAACTTTTTAAGAGGAACAATTCCGTCATACCTACATGATTTTTGTTGCGTTACTTTAACCGTTTACGCAGCGCACTCAACGGAAACTCTCAAATGGAATAAATTTCCCCCGTTTTTGCAACATTCTTCATTGATGTTCCGCTCCTTTTGATTGTAGCGTGATGATATATAGCCTATAACCTTTCTCGATAAATGGGCTACTCAATACAAAAAGATTTTTTCAATTTGAATTAGTAGTTCCTGAGATTAGCGCGTTCAATCAATCAAAAAAACAAACAAACAAACTCTACAGCTTTACAATATTATAAGTATAGACAGATACGCATTATTGAAGAAGGTTAGCAAAATCAAGGGACGTGGTAAATAATCATCACAGATTCACAGCTGAACATCTGTAACTAGTTACAC
Source organism: Aporophyla lueneburgensis (assembly GCA_932294355.1). Classification (NCBI taxonomy): domain Eukaryota; kingdom Metazoa; phylum Arthropoda; class Insecta; order Lepidoptera; family Noctuidae; genus Aporophyla; species Aporophyla lueneburgensis. The sequence goes on along the minus strand of OW028758.1, from coordinate 20,517,309 downwards.
AAAAAAAAAAAATACCGACAACTTCAGTGGGTTGTATAGTAAATAAAATAGATACGGTACCTATTTCACTTTTGTAGAAATGTTTTAACATAACTTTTACGATAAAAATCTTTGCACATAATCAATCCCTCGAATCTTTCATTTTTAATGCAAAGGACGTGTGGAGGCCTTGTAAGAATTTTCTCACAGGAGCGTGCTAGAATCAGGATGCATAAACCACTCGCCACCTGTTGCCTGTGCTTGGTAACGTGTAGCGATTAAAAAAAAAAAACTACTTGGAAAAATAGAATAATGGCCGGAATTTGCGATCCGTGTGATTCGAATTTTGAATAATATTATGATTAAATCAAACGTGGTTTTATTGTAAGAACATGAACGGATAGAGAAATGGTATAATAAAATGGATTGCAACGGAATTGGCTTGTCATGGTGGTCTCAGATTTTCAACAAAAACTTCTATTATTATAATTAAGAACCTATTGCGGCGTTTCACATTTTCATCAATAAATGAGCAGTTATTTCCATAATCGAGAATAAAAATATATATGGGTTACTTCATCACGAACGCCTTTTGTATAGGTTTATGGTAGGTATTATGTTTTTGTTTCCTAAAATTGTGTTCAACAAAAAATACATTTCAGAATCTTCGTCATCGTTGCTGACTGTACCCAAAGGAGAGAGCGATTGTCAATCAAAATCTTGAAAATCTAAGTCGGCTTCTTGTTGACATTATAATTTCAATACCTACATGAATCTTAATTAAAATGGTAATTTTCAAGTTTTCAAAACAAAGTACGACGCCGTGACTAAGAATTAATTTTATACATTCAATTATTCGAGACGACATTTTGATATTTATTACATTTGTCTGTAACATTTGATGTGACGACAGCATTAAAGTATTTCAGATATTTATGGCACACGGTTCTAATGAGCTGAAGTCTTTGTCTTTTGCAAAATAGAAGTAAGAGACTGACAGCACATAGTATATCCTGGCCTTCCAAAATGGCGCCACTTGCAAAGAGCCAAGTTAACTTTATGTCAAATTCAGTACTTGTAATTTTAGTTCCAAAATTCGTCGCATGTCAATTTAAACTGGACAATGTCGGTATGGGAGTAAGAGTAACGATGGTTATTTTAACTCTCAGTTTCAAGTCGTATTTTGAACAAAAACGATCAAGTACCGAAGGGTGTACGGTTTTATTATAACAAATGACATTAATGATGAATGATGTCGTGAAATACGGCGATGATTCGCATTAGGGGACGAGTCAGATTTACGAAAAAATGGTTTGACGCCAGAGAGAACGAAGTAATTTTTTGTTTCATTATAGGTCTCCCTATGTATCCCACATTCAACATATTTTGAAGGACCTCAAATAAGTAAGTTAATTGTAGGGGCCTCATTTACACTAATTATACAAAAAAGTTCGTAAGTTCTTTTTTTGTAGGAAGGAATCTCTGGAACTGATTCTGAACATTCTTGCACCGATAGAAAGCCCCATTATTCCTAAGTGTCATATGCTATCGCTGACTGTACTAGTGATGAAATAAATGATTGAGATTTATAATATTTTTCAGTGTGAAAGATAATTTCATAACTATTAATTTTTTATATCCAGCGAAGTGGGCACGGGTCAGCTAATTTGCTGTACTTACATTAAATTTATAAAATTGGTAATAATAGTAAAAATACGTAAATGAATCTAAGTAATTTTAAGTAAAGTAGAAGACTTTGTCCTGTGTGCGATTATCAGATCAGGCATGACAAACAGTTTTTATATTAATTCGCGCCAGCTGTTGTTAAACACTTCATAATCCAAAAAAAAACCCGCGGTAAATGCTGTCGGCCATTTTAACAACCGCAGCATTATTACCCGCCATTTTTTTTGATGTCATTAAACGTTGTTAAATTGCGCTGGCATTAGCCACTTAAAACATCTAGGTGGGAATCTCGGAATTTACTGCGAAGTGCTTATTTCCTGTAATCCTGGTTGAATGGGCCGCCTTAGTAGTGGGCAATTACCTTTAGATCTTTAGATGTTACGTAGGTACTTTGTGCAATTGTGCGGCTTTAAGGAACAGTCGGTATTCGCGGTATTTCACAAATGTCTGGTTTTATATTTCCGCTTTCTTCTTTATAGTACTTTATGACATATCGAGTGGCCATAGCAATAAATATACCTAGGTTAAGTCCTCTACATGAATTTAGGTCCAAAGATGTGAGGTAGACCCCTTCTTACTTGGATGTCTGACAACAACGACCTGAAGCAAGCCCAAGTGAATGACTCGTCGACCCAGAACCGAAGCATCTGGCGAAGAATGACGAGGTGAGCCGATCCCGAATGAAATGGGAAAAGGCTAGGTAAAGAGAGAGAGAAGTGGCGTGATGGGCAGACGACATTGTTACTATCGCTAGTAGTACCTGAATGAGGTTGGCAAAGGAGCGTAGGGATTGGCACAAGAGAGGCCTATGCCCAACGGTGGGTGAGGTCGGGCTGTGAATGATAATGATGAAGTTGCGATTAGGTAAATAGTTAGAAAAAAAATACGTTGTGTGTGCCATTTTAGTGACTTGGTAAACATTTCTATCGCTGACTGTACTCGAGATTAAAACAGAATGTAAACTTCGTTAGTGTTCAATCTATTATAAAACAAAATAAACAATGCATAAATTAGAATAGGAAGTTTTACGACAATTTAACAGGCTCGTAGTTCGTAAGTCAAATGTAAAAGGTGTTTGTGCGTGACTGTACATAGTGGGTGTGCGCGGCGCATGTTTTATATTCAATTTTATACACTTTTAATTAGGTGCGTCTTCGATTTCACACGTTTGTTTTCTGTTTTCAAGCGGAGTAGTGATAAAGTATAAAGACTTTCAAACAGGCGCGACGCGACAGCGCGACACGAATTTCGTAGAACAATTTTTATTTAAAATGTCGCGCTATAGCTTCGCGCCAGTCTGAAGAAGCCTTGAATCCTGTTTCGAGTGCTAGCAAAAGTTAGGGGCACCTATGTAGATAGTACTTCAGTTTATTTTTTTACGAATATTGTCCAATTATTTGTTTTTTTTTTTAAATTATTTATGTGTGGATTTTTTTTTGTTATGTGTACGAAAAACATAGAGTTCTTACTCTATCTTTTTAGTAAACACTGAGCAGTAGTAGAGCTTCGTCTCTGTCACTTATTCCCGTGTAAGTCGACATCACAGGGACGTGATACCCGTGTTCCTTTAACACGCAATGGATTTTCAACACACCGGGTTTTTTTTTGTAGAAATTATCAAATGACGTCTCGCGCTATGGGCGGAGCGGGAGAGCGTGTCAGACTTTTACATAGTTGCCTATATTTCAGGGCCACGGTAACTCTTTCAAACAAATCTCGCGACCCTGGCAGGAACTCGCGGTGTTGAACCAAGCATTTAGAATCCAACAGAGTACACCGCGAGTGAGTCTCACTGCGTCGAAAATACATAGCGGAAGATGCGTTGTAGACCTAGTGCACGAAAAAATCCAGCTGCGATTTTGCTTGACCGCTCGAACTCGACCCGATATTGTGACGGGTTGATGTGAAAGTGTCGGCAATTTAAAACACATTTGATCGCACCGGTTCCGTTTGCCTGACTTTGGTTGAATCTATCATACATACTAACATACTGAACCACCGAGCTCGGTCGCGGTGGAAAAACGTTCGCCGTCTCCGGGACGTCACGCTCGGTTCTAATAACCTCGATTCTCGGTAACGGCTACGGTGGACAAACGCCTTATTAGGCTAATGTCTCACTAGGACACCATGGTGGCGCCACCGGTACACTTTGACAAAGGTAAGGTCGCCACTGGTGACCTAGTCAGAAAGGGGTCTAGACTCCAGTGGCCGCCATTTAACGTCCGCAATTTACCGTCGAATGACGTCATTGAAACGCTGTTGAACGTAAGATGGTGTGTTTTCTTTGACAGCGTTTTTTGACACCGTAACGTCAAACCCCTCTGCTATCATTGCGTCACAGCCGTCACTGCGCCGTTACGTGTTATAGTCGTTCTAAAGCACTATGTGTCATGTTTACAACTGGGAAACTGTGTGTAGGTACTCATATCACTTTATCACTTAGTCCCAGATTCCCAGGCCGGCCCGTTATTCAGGCCACTTGGCGCCAAACTCCAAATTCAATTACAAAGAGAAAACACGCTCTTTAACGCTATTAGTTCCAAATCACTACAGAACCACTTATTTATGTTTATTTAAGTAAGTACCTTAATATCGGCGTTTGCCGCCAGACTGTTTGTTTATAAAGTCGAATCTACTACGGGATGGTAGGAAAATATACAATACGGAAGTATTTTGTTGATGGTATTTTGAACCTTAGTGAGATAGAAACAAGAGTGTAATGTGTTTATGCTAATAAAGGTAGGTATGCATAAATGCAAGCTTTCAGATAATTATAAATGAGTATTTCAAGTCAAGGTAAGAATTTAATTCATGCTGGCTTTTAAAAGAAAGTCATACCCATGATACCTAGGTATTCTTCGAATCAAAGTCTTGGTACCAACTTTCGCCAGGTCGACATCCACCAAACCGCACTGGGCGTCAAAGAGAAGAGGAGGCCTGTGTCTCACCAGTGGGCTGACCATGTGGAGTCTTCATCGTGAGGAAACTGGCATGTCTTAGAGCCGAAAATTCGAAAACATGTGACATACTAACCTGCACTGGGTCCGTGTAGTAGATTATGGCTCGCTCCTCCTCCGAGAGGAGGCCTGAGTCCCAGCAGTAGGCACATTATAGGCTGATCATGTATGTACGTTGAGTCTTGATACTTTAGGCCGGTGTTCGGTATTCTGCTTCATTTTCCTATCTTTATCGCCCTTTGGAACACTCGATCCTTTGAATAATTGGAAGATGTCCAGAATAGTGGCAATCTTTGTGAGAAATCAGAGTTTGGCAAGGCTATGAGATTAACATAGGCTGGAAAGGATGTTAAGAATATAGTGTAGCTGCTGTTTGCAGTAAGGAAAGTGAATGACGCCATCTTTTTCTAAATATTCTTCAGAGGTACCTATAAGGAATAGGCTGTAAAGAAACTAGTCCTCCAAAGATAGGAGAGGATGCTTTTACCAGATGAGTGTCCTCTCTGGTGGGCTGATGCCCAATGGCTATAGGCGGATTTCTATAATTCCAACATTGCATCAGTGGTTAAAGGTAGATAGGGTAATCATCCGCAGTTCAGCAGGCCACCTCTTTATTTGATTTCCTTCTAGTCTTCCCCTAGTAAGAGATTCAATGGCGGCGAAGGCCTTTCTACTCTCTTTCCACGTCTCTCCGACCAGAGCTGCCAAGGACCAATTTTTATTCAAAGAGTTCAGCTCATTCCCCTGGGTCGTAAGTTTGGCCCATTGATCTTCTAACTTGCGGCAGATTTTTCCAGCCCAATTGCATGCATTGCATTGCTTTCTCAATGACATAAGTTATTTTAGTAATGGAACGGATTCTTAACCCGTTGCAGTTAGTTACCAAGTGCATCTAATGTTGTGAATGTGTGTGTAAGCGCAGGTACTCTCGGTACTATCCAAGACAATGGCGAAGTCGGAAGTGTGTGCGTGTGTGTGGTCTATGCTAACGCTACTCCTCTTCACACACACTTCCACGGCGTGTTTGTACACTTGAATACCACAAGTAAACCACGCGTCGATCATTGAGATAAAAATACGTGTACTAAAAGCTAGAACTTTTAACACGTCAACATAAAATATCCTATTTCCTACCATATAATTAATTAAAATATATCTTTACAACTATATAATTAGCTCAGCACCTAATCACAAAAGCTTCATTTTTCGACCCGTTCGCCATAAATCGTTGTATAATAAAATGATTTCTCTTCCACATTTATGAAAGCCAGACGGTTTAGTTTAAATCATGACAATTTATGGGTTTATTTAGAAAATAAGTAGGTGTAAATATAGCCAGCGCCATTTTGTTTCAGAAATATGGTGTGTCTAATTAGCAGGATCGAAATTGAGCTATTTTGTAGACCGTGTGGAGCCGGACGTAAAGAATAGCACCATCCCATTTCTTCCCGTGGGTGTCGTAAAAGGCGATAAAGGGACTTACTGGAGAGTGGGCTGCTGTCCACCCTGCTGCGTCATCTATGCATTTTATTAGGTACCATACCGCTATCGCCAACCCGCCTGCTAAACGTGGTGATTATGGCAAATCCCCCATAATATTTTTGAACCCACACTGTTATAAAATAATCCTTATCTCAAAGTTGAAATCGTTATTTAAAGAGAAAATAGCTTTTGTATGTGTGAATCTGTTTAGATGTTAGTGTTGTGATTGTACGTAGTAGGTTTCATGGATTTACAGTAAACTAAAATCAACACAGTTGATACGAAATATTTACGCTAAATAACAATTAAATGAACTGTAAAATAGTGACGTCATGTTAATTAGACAGTTTATATTTTATTTATATTCATTCTGCATTGCAGTCACTAACGGCGGACTGTGGCGCGGAGGTAAGAAGAAATGAAAGGGTTTCGGATGTGGCAAATAATTTCTCGACCTCCTTTTAGAAGCTCTCTAAGAAGCCATGATTGTCTGGATTTTTTTACATTGAGAAAACCGGCGTTGCAATCTTCTTAAAAGGACCATTTAGTCAGGTCTTGTCGACCTCTTCTGATAAGAATGGATGAAAAAACAAGAGGTTGGAACTACAGTATCCAACATCACCAGACTTTTCTTTCCGAGTCGAGGGAAAAGGTATTCAATGGTATCATGTATTGTCAAATTAGTTAGGCCCAGCACGCAAGTAGGTAACGTAGTTAGGGAGCAATTATCTAGGGTGGCTAGAACTTCAACTCGCAAAGGCAAAGGAATTTAGCACATGATTGTAGATCCCCAAACGTAGAAATTCTTCGACGGTTCTCAAAAAATTTTTTCATCCCCCCATCTCGGAAAGAGTATTTTTGCCCTTCGATACCTGAGTGCAAAAGCCGTTTTTATCCACTAGAGGATAAAGTAAATTGAATTTAGAACATCGTGTGCACTAAGTTTGTGAATTCAAAACATCATTAAATCTATTTACTTCTATCTCCATGGTGCCGAATTAATCATTCAACCTTTTTCTAATTTGTAAAACTTAGACTCGGAACCTTCTTGATATACTTTTTTTTTAATTTGCTTTGCGCGCGCCATTTTAAAAGTAAAACGTCACGTCACCAACATTACAGTACCTAACAAAAATATTACACTCGACTTAAGTAACTGTAGCAACGTTACTTTCAATTTTTCTTAATTATACCTAAGTATCATTTGAAATAATTTAAAGATTATTCTGTAATACTTACCTATCATAATGTAGTACATAATAAATGTTAATACCTAAACTGAAATAAAAGTATCTTGTGATTGAAATGCTTTTTTTTGCATATTTAGTCATTTCCTCGCTGAGGTGGGATGAAAAGTTACGTGTTGCACTCGAGTGCAAAGATTTTTCACCTCGTGCTCTTTTGATTCCCTCGCTAACGCTCAGGATTCTAATTTTTGAATCACTCGCTGCACTCGTGATTCAATTTTAGAATCCTTCGCTTGCTCGGTCATCAAAATTGAGTACGCGGTTAAAAAGCAACTTTGCACTCTTGTATAACAAATAACTATTGCCTCTTTCATAGAAAAGTGTAATACGCTGCCAAATGTAAGGCAGATTATTTTTTTATTAGCCGCGAAATGTGAATATAAATTTCAAGCGGGGGGCGATAAAATTTTTCAGACTCATATACTGGTTACCATGGTAACAAGTTGTGCATAATATCGAAAACAACGGTGCTTTGAAATTGCAAGAATTCATTCATCTTGACAGGCGCTCCAGTTATTTCGGTCTATAATCGAACTTTAGAAAGAGACGAGACTCTATAATGTCGAGAGCATTTCCTGAAATTCCAGCGGGAATTTGTAAATCCTATTTCGCATAATGATCTCCGGTGTATCAGTTATGGTGGTCCGACGTCGCAAGGATGAAATAGCTAAAGTCTCTAAGCTCTAGAAACTAGGTAGGGTGTAAGAGGTATAAAATTGGAAGTCTAGGGGGTCTAATGTTATACCTCATCCACGCGCTCACCCCTACGTACATGCGCGTCACGTCGCAGGAAGTTTACGACTCACGCGCACAGTTTCCTCGTTCGCAGGATGTTTTGCAGCGCGCGCGCAACTCGCCCGCTCGCCCATTGGACGTCGCAGCTATTTCTGATTTATGTATGTCGTTCTCGTGATGGATGAGTGCGTCTTGATTGGAAAATTCTGTGGTTTACTGTTTTGGTTCGGGAGGTAAACGTTTGACGAGAAATTGTTAGTGTGTTGACGTCTTTTGTAGGCAGGTGAGTTATGGCATGTCTCTCTTCTATAACTGAATAGAAGTGCTGCTGTGCAGAGCTTCTGGAATGGGCTAGTAATATAAGCCGTAGTAGAATTGGTAACCTTTAGGGCATGAATCGGTAAACGTAAGGAAGAACGCCCTCAGGCTAGGTAGGTTGGTAGCAGCTGGACGAGAGTTGCTGATAATCGAACTGAATACCGTGCAATTGGAGAGGCTTATATCCAGCAGTTAGCTGCTGTAGGCTCATGATCATGTAAGCTCCTAGAAATCTGATTGCATGACAGTGGCTCGGTAAATACCTACAGTCGTTCCTAACGGGCACTACTTGGGTCTGTGTTTTCCATTTGACTACATGGCTGCAGAATTATTATTTGACTCTGAGCTTACAGTATTTGTGATGACTCTATTATCCTTATATTTAACTTTTACCGATTATAGTTTCAAATAATCACCACGTATCTCCCAAACTTTTATGCTCTAGTGCGTCCTGCTCATTATGACATAGGTACGGTGCCGAAAGTGGACACTGACAGTCAGGCTAGTGCACAACTCACCTTGAGTTATTCACTTAGCGCGCTATAGAGCGGGCTATACTCGGAATTTATTTGTAGGATAAAATAAGAAATAAAGTATCCGAAAAAGTATCGGAGTTTCCGCTAAGAGCTTGTAGAGTGAGCAAGCTGAAGTGGTAGTGGCTGATGGCAGCGGAGCAGAGGATTCCTGGAATGGCGACCGCGTCTCGGCAAGCTTAGTGTGAGGCGCCCCCAGCTAGTAGGACTGACGACCTTAAAAAGGTGGCTGAAACAAACTGGATGTCAAAACGGAGGGTAGAGTGGCGCTGCCTGGGATAGGCCTATGTCCAGCTATGTATTGCGATAGGCTGAGTTGATTGACTGGCCTTGTATCTTTGCTAATACTAAAGCGTAGTTCCCCTATAAGCATAGCATCCTTTATCTATAAGTTCCTGGCTCGAGAGACCAGTAAAATTGTAAATTTTATAACATTATCATACGATTCCTTTTTTGTGGTATTTATAGCAATGCTTCATACATGCATAATGAGGCTATGATGTTCCCACTGTTGGTTCTCAGGCCTCCTTTCTATGAGCGGGAGTGGGCCGTAGCCTATTATGCGTGCCCAGTGTGGGTGGGTAGAACTCACAGTCTTCGAATTTTTCGGTTCTGCTGGTTTCCCTACGATGTTCCCTATTCGTGGAATACCAACTAAAATCTCGCAGACTCCCAAAAACACAACGATATGTAACTTCTCAACTCCATACGCGTACACTCTCCAGTCTGACTTCAGACTAAACATCCCAGACCGTACTATTTTTCTTACGAAAACCCGTGCAATCTATCCAGATATGTTTAGATTATATGAACCACTAAACTGAGAGCATTAGTAACGAATTGCAGAACAATTTAAAACGTTTCTATTTAAAGCTGGACAGGTGTGATGCTTACGCGTCAGAATTGCTAGGAATTCAAAGGTCATTGGTGCAACTGTTTCTTGTTATATCATCTAGTTTTGTAATTTTATTGTGCAGCTGTAGTGGTCGACGTGGTAGTATTTTTTTTTATGATCTGCTTTTTGGCACGTGTTCCTAAGTGAGTCAGGGACAATTCAATAGGGTAAAATGTGTAAATTGGTCTCTTATTCAAAAGTAAACGTTTCTTTGACGTTGACTTTTACGCTACGGAACTATAAAATTGGGGCTTGTGGTAACGTAGGTAATAATAGTAAATGGGTGACAATCTTTACGAATCAAGACCCTTCCGTGCCTCGGAAAGCATTTTAAGCCGTTGGTCGCGGCTGTCATTTGCGGATCTTTGAAAGTCGTTACAAGCACCGTCACTTCGGCCGGTTCTGTTCTTCTCATAATCAGCGGATTTCTATGGCCTTCAAATTATCGGTCCACCTTGTGGTAGGCCTTTCAACGCTGCGTCTTCCGATATGTCGTTACCACTCCAGAACCTTTCGGCCCCATCGGTCTTCTGTTCTGCACAACTACACAGTAAATAAATTCTCTGTAGTTTTTATCAGAAAATAAAATAATTGATTTCAGCATAATGAGCTTATAGTGTTCCCTTTGCTGCAACACAGGCCTCCTCTCGGTGAGAGAGGGTAGCACCACCCCACCCCAGTGACAATTATTAGATATCACATGTCATCATTTCATCATCATTTCAGCCGTAAGACGTCCACTGCTGGACTTAGGCCTCCCCCAATTTGGGGGGCTTTGCCATAATCGCCACGCTTGGCAGGCGGGTTGGCGATCGCAGTATGGTGGTAAAATGCATAGAAACGCTGTTGCCCATTCTCTAGTAATATCACATGTGTCTTTGATTTCTTTGTTCTACGACATTCCAGTTTCCTCGCAATGTTTTCCTTTATCATTTTGAGAGCAGTGGTGATGAAATAATTTACACAAAGTCTAGCACCTGACTGGGTTCGACCTATACATACCTTTTTTTTTTTTTCTGGATGGGACATCATCAAATGACTTCTCCCGCTCTGGGCGGAGCGGGAGGGCGTGTCAGACTTTTACTGACTAAAACCCACCCGTGTTCCATCAGTTGCCCATGTGCCAGGGTCACGGTATCTCTTTCGAACAATCACGCGACCCCGGCAGGCATCGGTCCTAGTAGACCCCTATACTGCTGCGGACATCTCTTTGAGGCGCGCGTGGAACACTACGCGCCGTCGACCCGAGCTTGGTCCTTACCGGGCGGCGAGCTACCCATTGCTCGCCGCCCGCAAGCTCGCGCCTACGGTAGCTGGAAATCCGCAATCGACTCCTGACGCCCGGCGCATCTCCTCCTGCGGCGGCTAGGGACGTGAGGGCGCAGAGACTGCCACTCCCTCACGCGCCCCGCCTCCTCCTTCGCGAGCATTACTGCTTCGCAGAAAGAGGTGACGGCTTCCCATGCCCTCTCGCTCCGTAGCATGGCTCGCACCAGGGCCGGACGCGAGAGGTCGCCGCCGCCGATTGCTTCCACGAGGACACGGCGGTGCTCCGCCCAGGCAGGGCACACCTCCACCGTATGCTCCACCGTGTCCTCCAGACGATCCTCACAATGGAAACACCCGGGCGTTTCCTCCCGCTTTATCCTGAACAGGAACCCACCGAAGCACCCATGCCCGGTGAGAACCTGCGTCAGGCGGAAGGTGAGGACGCCGTGGCGCCTCTCTATCCACTCCTCAAAGAGTTACTGCCGCAATTGTGGCGTGCCCTGCGCTGGGTTGCGACAATCGTTCCCGCCATGTCACCATGAGATCACACCGGAGCTCTGTCCGTCGACTTTACCTGACTCGTAAATCACGGCCGGGGCTGCCAAAAAGTAAAGAGCGCCGCCTGATCTGGGTTCGACCTACAACTTGTAAATCGCTGCAGTTACCACTAGGCCAATGTTCCAGTACAGTAACTGGCACAAAAGGGAATTTTGTTTGTTCTTTTTCATTACCACAATATACGGCGGCACAGGAGCTTTACAAAGGGATGTTGTTATTATAGTTTAATAATACTTGCAACGGGTTAAGAGGCGTGTGCTGACTACAAAGATACCACGTGCCTTAATCCTAAACAACACAACAATCTTTGTTTATATACGTACTAAAAAGTTGTATAGGGTAGCAAACTGGGGTTTTCTGAAGTTCAGTAAAGGGCGAGCGTTTTGAGGGACTATACACACTAATATTATAAAGAGGAAAGATATAATTGTTTGTAGTGAAAGAAAGAAAGAAAGAAAGAAAATACGTTTATTTAGCACAAACTCAAAAGGCACACAAAATAATACACCAAAAAATACATAAATTAACAAAAAACATAAATTAAAAAGAAAATCAATAAAAGTGCGATGTTAAAAACTAGCATTCGTCGGGTTATATAGTGGAAAAACTCAAAAACTTTTTAACCGATTTTAAAAATTATTATACTTATGTCTAGGCGGAGAAACAAAAGATAGAGAGGTCTTCCACCTTGTTTGCATTAACGTGAGACTAGGCAACTTCTAATTAAGAAATAACCTGCAAAACATAATCTCATCTTAATTTACAAGGGATAGGCGGTTCTTAATTTAGTTCTACACAAATCAGGGAGTAAAGAACCTATAGCTTTAGTTTTAACGATCATCTGCGTAGCCCTTTCCTAACTACGTTAGGTTTGGATTCCAATCTAACCAGATATTCTTGAATACCAGTATTTTACGTGGAGTGACTGCCAATGGCTATTTCTCCTCAAAAGTCAGTTAGACTTTGTGGCTTCTAGCGACTATTCCAGAATTCCTAAGGAGTTGGGGTGGACGAAGACACTGGTAAAATGAAAAATGACGGTCTAAAACGTATGAAACAAAAAAAATATTCTCGTGTGAAAGTCGTGGTGGCATGCCATCTAAACAATATATTCTTACAGTAGTTAGCAATCATATGCTGTAGGGCAGGGATGGCGACCCAATGGCAGGCGTGCCTTAGTTGACACGTGACAAAATATTTTGGGCACGGTAGCCAATTGAGGATTTTCATCTACCTTTTCCTCCAGTTATTTTCAGAAAGAATAACATTAAAGACTCGCTTAGAACCCGTTTGTCAGATGATTCTAGTTCAGTTTGCATTGTGCTATTAAAAGTAACAAAATATAATTTCAGCATCTAGTTTGCAACTGCAATAATTACACCAATATGTTAATTTATCTAAATAAATATAAAAAATAATGTTAAGGTGACTGTATAGTAGTAAAGATTATTTTCTGTTTGCGAATATAGAGTGAACGTATTATTGTGAGGTCACTAAGTTACTTTTTTTTGTTAGTACTTTATAGGCACATCAAACATTTATTTGGAAGAAATGGCACGTAGATGTATAGAGGTTCGCCATCCCTGCTGTAGGGCAAAGTAGCATACGCCTAGAACTTTCAGATGGGAATATTTGTTGCTTCATACTTTTTAGAGCGTGATTCCTCAGTAGTCGGATTATAGTTTTTAAACTTACCTTTCTTTTGTTATTAACCAGTTTTTTGTTCAATAAAGGACACTCACAAGAAGGGTTTATCAATCTGCGGAACCTTTTCCTAACTTTGTAGGGGTCGGCTCCAAATCGTAACTGGATGCAGCTGAATACGAATATAATAAATATATAATATTTTACATGGAGGGACTGCCTTTCTGTCCTCCACAACCCAGCTACGAGGTAATACGATAAATAAATATCTTGGGACAACCAACACATCGTTGTCTGATCCCAAACTAGGCAGAGCCTGTACTATGGATAACCAGACAACTAATAAACATACTTATATATTTCTAAATACATACATATTATAGATAAATTACACCCAGACACAAAACAAATGATTGTGCTCATCACACAAACATTTGTCCTGGGTGAGAATCGAACCCACGACTTCAGTCTTAGCAGTCAGGGTCACTAACCACTAGAGTAACAGAGAGGTCAGTGCCAGTCAACGAGTCTGGCTGTCAGACTTTCTGGATTCGACCCGTAACTACTGTCAAAGATCTATGCCAGCCGGGATCTGCTTTCCGTAGCAAGGAGGGGTCTGAATATGTAATGGAAGGTTCGACTTGGACCTTCTTCGACCCGTCTAGTTATTATTATTCAAGCTTAATTGTATCAGATTTCAAAGAAAGGATTGTTTAAAGATTTTCTAGGTGTACAATGTTGTTGTATGGTTTAGGTTTGACCATAGTTTAGTTAGCCTTGTAGGTATTAGTCAAGCAAATAAAATTCCAAAGTTCACAAAGAACCTCCAAGCCGATGATGTAGCATCGCCTCACTCGGATCGCTTCGTGTGACGGCGATGTCGCTACAGTCTTTCTTTTATTTCTTTTTTTAACTATCACACAACGCCATCTAGTCCCAAGCTAAGCAGAGCTTGTGTTATGGGTACTAGACAACTGATAAACATACTTATATATTTCTAAATACATACATATTATGGATAAATTACACCCAGACACAGAACAAATGATCGTGCTCATCACACAAACATTTGTCCTGGGTGGGAATCGAACCCACGACCTCCGGTATAGCAGTCAGGGTCACTAACCACTAGACCAACAGGCCTGTCAAAACACAGTCTTTGTTCTAATCATACATCGTAATCAGCCTATCCTTTCCACTGCTGGGACACAGGCCTCCTCCCGTCCCGAGCCGTAATCTAACACGCGGACCCAGAGCGGCTTGGTAAATGTCACATGTTTTTGAATTTTTGGGTTTAGGACATGCCAGTTTCCTCATGATGGTTTTCTTCGCCGTTTTGAGAGCATTGGTGATGAAATTATTTACAGTAGTGATCGCCCATTGGTCGAAATTCGACCGTACTGCATTTGAATAGAAATACATTATTAAATAAAAAATATATATATAATAATAAAGATAAAAAAATAACATGGTTATATTTGACATTCAGTAAATTCTCGATATGATCATAGATTTAAAAAATGAGATAGGTTATATATCTATAAAATTAATTTATTACCTATGGTTATACTTGACATTCAGTAAGACTATAGACACAAAATATTAAAGACAGATATTCTCAAAGACAGATTTGGACCATAAACAAAAGAATATCTATGCATGTGTGTATTAAATACACGGTAATGAATAGAATAGGATCCAAAGTTTTATCACGTATTAATATATAGATAAAGTAAAACACTTGCCTTTTTTGTGGATAGAAAATAATCTAATGACTTCTTCCGCTCTGGGCGGAGCGGAAGGGCGTGTCAGACTTTTATTGACTAAAGCCCCTGGGTTCGAATCCACGAGCTACAACTCATAACTCGGGGGCTATAGGTACTACTGGGCCTCAAATGCTTTATAATATATGATCGTACAAATGCTATGTCAATGCCCTATTGATGACAAGCGTAATTGAAATAGACTTAAATCGTTCTCTGTTTGAGCCTGGAACAATCGTCAGCCTATACATATAGGGCGTTAATTATCATCTGATTCAAATCGTTTATTGTTATTGCCTAGCAAGACACCTATGTTTAGTGCTGATACCTATCTAAGACCTAGGTATAGTCAACAAAATAAACATGAGCAATTGTTGGGAGCGTTATATATTTTCCTTGAACGACAAAAAATGTATGATAACTCAATGATGCTCTTCAAAGTATGTCTTATGACTAAACAGAGAATTTATGAAATGTGTTGAAGTAAGTTTTCGCCTACATTAAGGTAATGGTAATTTTGACATGATTATGAATAATTTGACATTGCTATTAATTATTTTGACATCACTATTAATTGTTTTGACATTATTAATAATAATTATGTATAATTTGCAAAATGTTAAAATGTGTATACTAACACTAGGTTTAAGATGTGTAAGTTTGTAAGTACTAACAAAATTGGATTTTATGATCTGCTGAATAAATTATTTGATTGATTGATTGATTAAGTTTTTAATTTTTTATTAAATTTAAAAACTAAGAGATAACCTCATCGTCATCATCATTTCAGCCCAGAGACGTCCACTGCTGGACATAGGCCTCCCCCAAATTGGAGAGTGTTGGCCATATTCGCCACGCTTGGCAGATGCGTT
Organism: Aporophyla lueneburgensis; assembly: GCA_932294355.1. Classification (NCBI taxonomy): domain Eukaryota; kingdom Metazoa; phylum Arthropoda; class Insecta; order Lepidoptera; family Noctuidae; genus Aporophyla; species Aporophyla lueneburgensis. The sequence continues at coordinate 20,501,371 of OW028758.1, read as the reverse complement.
GGCGATCGAAGTATGGTGGTAAACTGCTTAGAGAACGGTGCTGCTCATTCTATAGTATGTCCCTTATTCACCTCTTGCGACACCCACAGGAAGAAATGGAATGGTGCTATTCTTAACATCTGGCAACACACGGAATTTAGTGAAAAAAGAGACTAAGAGATGAGCATGTAGCCACGCTTTGCAGGTCCAAGCGTGGCGATAATGGCAAACATCCCCTTTAGGGAAGGCTTATGTACAGCAGTGGACATCTTTCGGTTGAAATGATGATGACCAATCTCTTTTGCTGCCTGTACCTGTTATCCAACTATTTATGACAGTATAACCTAACTGTTTCATCGTATCGTTATTAAGATCTCACTTACTAAACTTTAGTTAATTAACGAATAATTTTAAGCTAAATAAATGGTCACATAGGAGTTAGCAGCTGCCTATCTGCATGATTATCAAGAATGTAGGTGAGCAGGGGTCGAGATCTCGAGGTGTAAAGCTCTGCGAAAACAACGTACGATTTTGGACTCTATGTTACTGAGTACAAGATTGATTATTAGCTGATTTCTTGCCTAGGGTTCGAGGTGGAAGATTCGACGATCGTGGGGGATGATAAGGGGGGCTAGGAAACCGTTATTATTTATTGTTATGTACTTTTGTGTGAGTTTTAACTGCTTTCAGAGAGTTTCTATGCAAATAACTGCCCCGTCAGTCCTGTAGTTGCAAGCTCAACTGCTGAGCATTGAGTTTTCCCATAAGGTACTTCTCTATAAGCTATCACCGCGTGGTTTTTATTCGGTTATTTAATTTAGGCAACAGACAAGTTTGGAATTTTTTGCAATATACATAGTTAAGAAAACTTTTGTATTTTTCTTGCAAGATAATAGGAGAAAATCAAACTATTAATCTTATTACTTTATTTGCATACAATTCAAAACGTACCAATAGCCTAATACGTATTTCTGGACTAGTGGATGTGCCTACAAATAAATAAACGTCGTGCGAATCGTCTACATGAAATCTATACTTATAATATTATGAAGTCGAAGAGTTTGTTTGTTTGTTTGATTAAACGCGGTAATCTCAGGAGCTACTGGTCCGAATTGAAAAAATATTTTTGTGTTGGGTAGTCTATTTATCGGGGAAGGCCACAGGAACAGGAACGTCACGCTACAAACAAGAGGAACGGAGCAGTAATGAAAAATGTTGCAAAAACGGGGAAAATCGCACGGGTAGGCGATTCGACGCGACGGGAAGGGTTGGAGGAACAAGAAATTTAACGCGGACGAAGTCGCGGGCAGAAGCTAGTAATAAATATTGTAAAAAGGGTCGATTCGTCGGCTTCGGGCTAGTAAATTTGTGTGAATCGACTAATAAGCCCAATCTTCGTACTAACCGCAGGTATCACATTATTCGTGCCAGGGTCATATTTTCCTACACTTAGGTTAGGTGTTTTTTTACAAATTTATATTGGATCATCTTTGAGGTATACGCTATCCAATAAAAAAGAATGATCAAAATCGGACTACTCAGTATAAAGTTATGCCTGGTCATACATTACAATTAGTGAGTGAACAATCCATCATCCCCTGTTTTCCCAAACTTGGGGTGGGACTTTATATTCAAAATTTATGTGGGACCAACATCGAAGTATACTCTTTCCAACAAAAAAAGAATGACCACTTTCGGAAAATTCTGAAAAAAGATAGGCGTGGTCATATATAAAAAAAAATGTTCACGTCGACTTGAAAACCTCCTCCGTTTTTTTTCGTCGGTTAAAATGAACCTTCCGGACACATTTCATAGAACCAAGCCGTCACTCAGACAAACATGAAAGTACGCGCGGTGACATACCAAGCTATTTATTTCCAGTATGAGGTGACTTCTCATTGTACGAAAAGCCTATACAATGCCAGGTCCGCTAAAACTGGAAATATATAGCCGTGGCTAAGTACAGTGGAGTCCGAAAACCGATACCGTAATTTTTTTCAAGAGTTACCTACCAGTATTACATCATGAATGGAGGTGCGGATAATTGCCCAATAAATCAGTGGCCCATCATGGTTGATGTGTGGCCTACATCGACCATTCTGTACGGAGCCCATAACTCAACTGTCATGTCAATGGGCCAATCAGAATGAACGAAACAGAGCGTGCACATGCTGTGGCTTTTCTGCGTAAATTGGCAGTTCATTGAGTGGTGAGCCTTATTATACTTACCCGTGGTATAATTGTGTAAGACACTAACAGTAGGCATTTTGCCAGTGTAGATGTGTGTATTACTAATGTTAACATAACATAAAATTTATTTTCTCATTACAAATGTTACAGGTAGGGTACAGAAAGTGCTTAAACTAATTAAAAATATATAATAACATTTGTGAGAGACTGGTGCCCGAAGAAGGCATTGAATACCCGTGTTACGGGTCACCAGGCCCCCCACTTCTTACAGTTAGACTTTGTATATTATTAGATTAAGACAAGTATGAACTTAATGTGTGATGGAGATTTCACTGTTTATTTTGTGATATGAAAGAAATATAATAAAAAAAAAACAATTAAAAACGATTAAATAATGGATATGATTATGAGATTTATGTGTGTGTACGAGCGTATGCCAGTGAGTAAGTTTAAGTGAGTGTATGTGGGTGAGTATGTGTGGGTGAGAGTATATGGGTGAGTGTGAGTTTGTGTAGGTAGGTAAAGGTATTCGAGTGTTTGAGGATATAAAAGGGAGGTTGATGTGGTGGAAGAGATGTAGGTTAGCGGCTTGGAATCAGCAGGCTTTCAGTTTCATGATAATCAAGAGTTTTCAGCTATTGAGATAAGGTTTGTTTGCAGATTGATTTACGAAGAGGGTATTTTGATAGCGTTGAATTAATTTTGTTATACAGGTATCCTCCAAGAAAACAGTAAAATCTTTGAGAAAGACTGGTGTGAAAGAAGTTGGTAGGACAGACATGTTGATTCCGTATTGAAGTAAAATATTATCACTTTACTGGATCACCACCACATCAAGCGCTACCGTGCAGATCTGCTTCAACGTCTCCCTGTCCCGGCGTTGCTCCTGACTGACAGATGACATTAGTGACAGCAGCTGCCTCCGCTTGTGCGAATGAGTCAGTGTTTACATATCTATTAAATAGATACACTACAGAAAGTTCAATAACATTCATTGCGGTATTTACATTGTTGAGCAGACAAATTTTTAGCAAGCAATGGATTAGCAATAAACTTCAAAATGATTCGGTGGGCCAATTGTGTAACACAAAAACAATTGGAATGGGTTTCATTTTGACAGTTCAACAATATTCATTGCGTTTTTTACTTATTTTGACATTACAAACAGACATTCTAATTTTATTCGTTTTGTTTGTATGTACGTATACGTATGTAGGTATAGTTTGGTATGCCGTGTGGTGCCGGACGTAAAGAATAGCACCATCGCATTTCTTCCCGTGATTGTCATTAGAGGCGACTAAGGGTCTTACTAGAGAATGGGCAGCAGCATTCTCTATGCATTTGACCACCATACTGCGATCGCCAACCCGCCTAAGATGCGATTATGGTATTTAATTGACTTTGTGTATCTTGATACTGTTCTAATACTTCCTGTCACTGTTGTTCACATTGCAAGTAGTGGTATACGAGTGGGGTAGGTATACCATGACTCAAGAGCGAAGAATAAAAACATTTGACAAAAAACATACTAACGACTTCCAAACACAAAAGGCACTGCAAAGTGAAAACTAACTTTAATTTCGGAAGTAGGTGGCAAACACCTAAATTAAAGATCCAAAAACGCTTTAGAAATTAAAGTTATGCGTGTAAAGGGCCAGTAAATCTGACATTGACAAATGTGAATTAACTTAATCATTGCATTGAATTCGCCGTAAATATCTGTCATTTCAATACAAAGTTATCAAAGAACATGTTTGTAAGTATTGTAAGATACAAATAACGGCTTTACTGGACAAATGAATAAAATTATGAATTGGACTTGAATGCAATCATAAACGATGACTTGGAAAAAACAGGTTGTAAGTACCTAAACATTTTAATGAAGGAAAACTGAGTCCCAAGTCACAGGTATAAGCCTAGTTTAGGAGCTAGGGACCTATGCACAATACTTCTGTATGTTGTAAATGTAACCTCTGTAATGGGGCGTCCATTAATTACTGATTGTAAACGTGTTGCATTATTGAGAGAAAAAAAAAAAACAAAAACACAACCTGTTCATTATTTGTGAATATTACCGTAATTTAAAATCACAATCATAAAATTAAATAATGAATATCAAACAAAAATTAAGAAAAGATTCCATGAATTTAACTCAAGAATTTATTCTCTTGACTCAAGAAAATAATTTTCATCAAAATGGTATTCTTGGTTCAAGATTTTGGCTCTGGAGTCCAGGGCCTCAAGTCTGCTATTTTTTATAAATTCGTCATTCCAACACGATCCCATTGTCATTTTGCTAAAAGTTCGTAATCTGCTAATTCATAATGGTGGATCATTGGTCGGTCAGTGGTCTCGTAATAGAATCGTGGTACAATGACATTGTCGTATTGCCATTATTATAGAACCCGTTAGTAGAAAGGATTTTCGAAAAACTACTACTAAATTTGATCATTTAATCATGCCAGATTTCATTTATATATATATATTTGCATATTATTTGTTAGTGTTTTAAACAATATGAAGTAGTAAGAAGTTTGTAAATAGCAAAAACATTGCATTTACATGTGTAACGCGGATAAATGTGAAAATAAGTAGACAACTCAATAATATTTTATCTGTTTAGCTGTCAAATTCAAATGTGACATTACTGCTTACTGACGTTAATCTGTTTTTATTTCTAGTGGCCGGTGTTTTGTTATTATTTATTTATTAAGTTTTATACAAAATGGTTCTAATTGAACAGATCTTGGCTCTAATTGATTTTTCCAACAAACTCTAACACACGAACATGGTAAAGGTTATAGGATATTATTCATCAAAAAAATATTGTAACATAAACATAACATCACGCCTTGTTTCCCCGAAGGGTTAGGCAGAGGTGTACCTATAGTACACCCACAAAAAAAATGTAATTCTTAATAATAGTTATTTGTTATACAAGAGTGCAAAGTTGCTTTTTAACCGCGTGCTCAATTTTGTTGACCGAGCAAGCGAAGGATTCTAAAATTGAATCACGAGTGCAGCGAGTGATTCAAAAATTAGAATCCTGAGCATTAGCGAGGGAATCAAAAGAGCACGAGGTGAAAAATCTTTGCACTCGAGTGCAACACGTAACTTTTCATCCCACCTCAGCGAGGAAATGACTAAATGCAAAAAAAGCATTTACAATCACAAGATACTTTTATTTCAGTTTAGGTATTAATATTTATTAGGTACTACATTGTGATAGGTAAGTATTACAGAATTATCTTTAAATTATTTCAAATAATACTTAGGTATAATTAAGAAAAATTGAAAGTAAAGTTGCTACAGCTGCCTAAGTAGAGTGTAATATTTTTGTTAGTGACGTGAAAAGAAAATGGGGCGCGCAAAGTAAATTAAAAAAAGTACACCAATAAGGTTCCGAGTCTGAGTTTTTAACAAATTAGAAAAAGGTTGTATGATAAATTCGGCACCATGGAGGTAGAAGTAAATAGGTTTAATGATGTTTTGAATTTACAAACTTAGTGCACACGTGATAAAAACGTAAAAATACTCTTTCTGAGATGGTGGGATGAAAAAATATTTTCATCCCCCCATCTCGGAAAGAGTATTTTTGCCCTTCGATATCTGAGTGCAAAAGCCGTTTTTATCACGTGTGCACTAAGTTTGTAAATTCAAAACATCATTAAACCTATTTACTTCTACCTCCATGGTGCCGAATTCCTCGCTGAGGTGGGATGAAAAGTTACGTGTTGCACTCGAGTGCAAAGATTTTTCACCTCGTGCAATTTTGATTCCCACGCTAATGCTCAGGATTCTAATTTTTGAATCACTCGCTGCACTCGTGATTCAATTTTAGAATCCTTCGCTTGCTCGGTCAACAAAATTGAGCACGCGGTTAAAAAGCAACTTTGCACTCTTGTATAACAAATAACTATTGTTCATTAGTATTTTCTGTAATTTGCTTTATGTGGTGACTGAGTGGATGACTCTGCCATACAGTAGAATCGTGCGCGGAGCCTGGGTGGCTTGTGTCCACACATAAAATATTTAAATCAGCATCGCAAATCTGTGAATGAATTAAATATTATGTATACTTAGTTATTTGTTCGACGCCAGGCCAAGGCCATGACCATAGGGGCTTTAATTGGCGCAGTGGAAGCATTGGTGGGCCTTGGCTACAAGAGTGGTGACGAACTGTCCGCCGTGCGCGGAGCTGATTAATACAAATATTCAAAAGACTCACCTGGTTGAGGAAAACTGGTTCTGGAGCCTACCTGGATTTATGTATGTAAATGAGTGTATATTGTATTGTGTAGTGACGCTGTAAGTATTCCAGGATACAAGGCTGCTCCAATACGCTGTAGTTTTTCTCAGCACGCGGTCTCCAAATGGTCACTATCACATCAAACTATTTCAATCAAAGTCCAAAGATCAACTCGTTCTATTTCATCAAAAGGGGTTGGTTACACACAAAACAATTGGATCACGACAAATTGTCCACAAATCGATCGATTCAAGAAGATTAATTACAACACGGGTCGCAAAGCAAATTCAAGGACTGTCCTTCTTTCAAAGACCAAAACCAAGTGTCAAAATCAAACTGACAAGTGACAGATGTCACTCCGTTTAGTTATGATGCGTATGCGCACAGATCAAACAAATCAAACGGTCCGTCTGTTGTCACGGGACGAAAAATTATTATTACATTACATGTAATTTATTAGTAAAAGTTTGGGCAGTAGGTAGACATTTCTGCTTTCTACCCAATACTTACTATCATAACATTAAGGGAATGGAAGCCCTTCCTGTTATAATACCGCTCCTCATGTACTCGTACGTGCGGCCTTAATATTGCTACATGGGTGCCATCAATACAACCCAGGATGCCAGGAAGTTTAAATTTCTGACAGAACCTGAATTTTTTTTAATAACTAAATAATTCTGATTAGGTACAACAGCCAATACAAAAAAATCAATCAGGGTTTTTTATTTTTTCATTTCATTTCTCACTCAGCCTTTATAATATTCCTTTCATCACATTGTGTAGGCCATTTAATATATTTGTGGTATATTTTATTGTGTAGAGGCTAGTGCTATTTCAATTTGTACATAGCAGTTCTTGAACAATAAAGTTTTTATATTTACCTATTTATTGAACGCTTCTGTCACTTCATTAAATGCTCTTGACACAGTGATTTGTGAAACATTATGGAGAGCACTCTGTCCAATCAGAATCCGCCGGGGTCGCGTGATTGTTCGAAAGAGATACCGTGACCCTGGCACATGGGCAACTGATGGAACACGGGTGGATTTTAGTCAGTAAAAGTCTGACACGCCCTCCCGCTCCGCCCAGAGCGGGAGAAGTCATTTGATGATTTCCCATCCTAAAAAAAAAGCCTGATGCATAAAATGTAAGTGCTACTAGAATCTACAATAAAAAATATAGCATTAAACGATCTATTTCGTGTTTATAGCTATAGAATAATAAATCAATGTCAAAGGAGATCGGCAAACAGTCCTAAGAAATTAGGCCTCAATAAACAAAAATGAAATAATTTGGGTTTTCAAGGGGTGACATTAGTCTATAGCCCTGTGTAATTAGTTTTTCGAAATAACATGGGATATGAATATTAAAAAAAAAAATATATCAGACCGTAGACAATAAATCGATTTTGAAGGTCAATAGGTATTTCTGGAAGAACGAAATAGGTGTCAAAAAGGCAGCTACAATTGTCCAAAAACACAGCAAGGGTCGGTAATGTAGCACTCAAAATAAACATATAACGCAAGTCAAGCGTTTTTTTTTTTTTTTTTTGCTTTTGGCAATTGAGTCTATGTCGACTATTCTGCCAGTGTCACGTTTAGACGGTAGCGCAGCAGTGAGCCGTCGACTTAGCACTTTTTGGTAGGTTTACAGATTCTGTTAGTCGCTGAAAAAACGAGGACAAGTGTTAAAACATAGATATTCTACATTATTATATAAATAGGGTGATACACAGCACAAAGCCATACAATACATATTATTTACATATTTATTACGCACCATTTAAAATTTCATATCATTATCGTTTAAAAAAGTTGTTAAAATTTTAATAATTTTGGGAGAGAAGTGGCATAAAAGGGAATGGAAGTTAGTTGGGAGTGGAATGTTAAACTTGGAAATTTCTTCATAGAGGTCGAAGGATTTGGTATTCAAGGAGCAGGAGAAAAATATATGGTCCAAAGTACCGTCCGCAAGACCGCATTCACAGAGGGAGCTGTCCCTAACATGGATCTTATTCAGAAACACTGGGCTACAACAATGTCCGAGTCGCAATCTGCAAAGCGTAGAAACAGTTCGTTTGCTCAATTTTGGGTACTTAAAAAACCAAGGCTTCCGCTGGATGTCAGGCTGTATGGATGAATAGTAAATACCCTTGACTTTTGAGGTCTCATTCCACTTTTTTGTCCACGAGTCGAACAATTTGGGTTTGGCACCATTTCGCAAATCGTAGTTATGAGCTACGTAGTGCTTTCGATCAACCGATTAGATGTGGCATACTTTGCTAACGAATCAGCGCACTCGTTGCCAACAATCCCCGAATGACCAGGGATCCAGGCGATCTCGATGTCCAAGCCGTTTTGGGAACAGTCAAACAACAAGCTCTTAATTTCTAAAATGATTTTACTGTGGATTTTACTATAAAGTTGATTTTGTTTTAGGGCCTGAATACTACTACGGGAATCCGAAAAAATGACTGCTTTTTTAATTTGATGTGATTTGATATAGTGTAAGGCTTCGAAAATGCCAATACACTCTCCTGTGAAAACTGATGTTTCAGGTGGACATTGAAAAAGTAGGGCAATTTTTGAATTTTGAAAGTATACTGCTACTCCTGTGCATTCTTTTGGTGATAGTTTTGATGCATCAGTAAAGAAAAAATCCATCCTTCCCAGTAACGTTTGACGGCTAACTCGAAGTCGCGTCTAGCGTTTTGAGAATTCCTCGAAATGCCCAGTCCCAAAACGGCCTTTGGTTCGAAGTGGATCGTTTCATATGCAGCGGAAAAGACGGGGAGGATTGGATATTGACAAACAGGCGAGGAGAGGTTTTTAAGCTCTCTGTACCTAGGAAACGATCTGCCAAATACTGTCTTCTTAGGAATAAGGGTGGTTCTGTACATTCATTTTGAAGCGCATTTATGGGAGAGGATCTCATGGCACCAATAATCATTCTCAGGCATTTGGCCTGGATGCTATCTAGCCTCTTGAGTGCTTCTCTGTTGCAGGGCTCTATGAGAAAGCAACAGTAGTCCAAAGCGCTCCTGGTCAACGCATTATAGACCAGTTTGAGGGTATAGGGGTGAGCTCCCCACCACACCCCGGCCAAAGACTTAAGGATCGACACAGAGCGTTCACATTTTTTGACCGTGTTATTAATGTGGTCAATCCCAGACAATTTCGAGTCCAGCGTTACTCCCAGAAACCTAGCCTTATCCTTAACTGGAATGATTTGTCCATCAATACTTATATCTACTTGGGGAACGGAACGTTTGCGGGTAAAAATGACCGCTGTACTCTTTGGAGCACTTAGAGATAACCCGTTATCAAGGAGCCATTGGTTTAGTGAGGATAAAGAGACATTCATTGATAGAGCGGCATCCTGGATGGAATTGCCAGTGACCAGTAAAGCAATATCGTCAGCATACTGAAGAATTTTGCAGTCATAATTTAGAGACGAGGCCAAATTCGCTGTATAGATATTATATAATGGGGGACTCAAAACAGATCCTTGAGGTAAGCCTCTCCATACTGTTCTTTGTTCAGAGTCGACCCCAGGGATTCTTAATTGGAGGGCGCGATTGGCAAAGATGCTACCAATAATACAACAAATCCTAGCCGGAATTCTCAGCTCGTGCAGCTTTTGCCTGAGAACAGGGAGGAGGACCGAATCATATGCAGCTGAGATGTCTAGGAAAACTGTCACCACAGACTCATTCCTGCTGAGGGCCAGCCGGACCGCTGATGTGAGGATACCTACACTATCACTGTGCCCAGACCTTTCCTGAAGCCGAACTGAGTCGCCGGAAGCAGCCTCCCACTCTCCATCAACCACTCTAAACGGTTCTTAATTAAATGCTCTAGTAGTTTGATGAGTATGGACGATAAAGCGATGGGTCTATATGAGCAATGATCGTTAGGATCGGTTCACCCTTGTTTGATAGAACAACGTTTGATATAATATTACTAAATCGAACAACGTTTAAGAAAATCATCACTTTGTATAATATCGTTTGACAGAATTTTCAGTTCATCGAATATTTATTTGCTCTAACAACATTTGCGCTAATGATCAAAAGGTATAATGTTCATTTGATGTAATGTTCAGATGGTATAACCATTTTTTTCTTCACTTTATACCCTATACACCTGCCACCCTCAACTATTGTTACTAGAAGAAACTGGATGCAATCTGGACTTTAGGGCACCCCGACTCGGATAGGTTAGGTTAGAAGTTTCTTTCCTTCGTGGTTATTTTTTTATAAACCACCCAGAAGTCCGTCGACCAAGCCCACTCTCGACCATGCATAGAATATTCGATACGATCTTTCGACTAAATCATTATTAGTGTAGTGAAACATTAGTTTAAATAAAATTAATGGTGCATTTGAAAATTCGGCGAAATGAAATTAGTTCAAATGAAATTAGTTCAAATGAAATTAGTTCAAATGAAATTAGTTCAAATGAAATTAGTTCAAATAAATAATTACGCTAAATAAAAATTTACCAATGAATTATTCGGTCAAATGAATAATTCTTCGAAATGACTTTATTGCAACTAAAATTCGATTTAGTAATACTATATCAAACGTTGTTCTATCAAACAAGGGTGAACCGTTAGGATCTTTGCCAGGTTTTAAAATCGGGATGACAACTTGAACCTTCCATTCTGAGGGAATATATCCGGAAGTAAAGCAAAAATTAGCCAAGTCCAAGTAGTATTGGTGGGTTTTTGGTCCAGCTTTGACAATAAAGGAGTACGGGAATCCATCCACCCCTGGGGCAGAGTCTTTAACATGAGATAGTATATTTTTTAACTCTTCCAAGCTAAATGGTTTGTTCATTGGGTCACCAGTGTTGTCTACATCATCAATGCCAACACACTTATCCTCTACATCCGGAACACCCGGAGCGTCATAAGTCAAGCGTTATGACGCTATCCGGAAATCTGTTGTTGACAACCGATTGATTGACAAGTGACAGCCGTATCGAGTGTTGCAGTTCACAAAAATGCAAATCGATATTTCTATAAAATCATTAAAATAACATAACGACAACAAAAAATACTCTATCTTTAATCATTGTTTCGGAAAAAACTCATGAAAAACTTTTTTAAGTGAAAATAAATATAAATCGAACATTGTAATACAAATCTTTTAACAGGAAAAACATTTTTATTTAAAAATAGCATAATATGGCAACTTCAGACAACTGCAACGAGAGGAATACATCAATTGACTTTTTTATTTTTTTATTCCTTTTTCCTATGTTTTTTTAAGAAATGATAAATTAAAGTAGGGTTTATATCTATTTAAATATTTTTTCGAATGGTCTAATACTTTGTCTATCAGGGCCAGGAATTGCCGATTTCATTAGTTTTCTTACCTTAATTTCTGCCGATACGCTATCGTTTCGACGCGGTCTGGCCATAAGGGGAATGAGTTCTTCAATTAACTCCCTTACTGAGTCCTTTCCAAGGCGAAACGTTTTTACAAATTCCGCTTCGGGAATATCAATAAAGGGGTTTGTGTTCATTCTTGTCAAGCGACGGGCTCGACGACGTCTTTTGCATTCAGCCCATCTTCTTTCTCTAGCATCCACTGCGTTGGCTAGCTCGAGAATATTTGCTCGTAGTGAATACATTTCTCCGTTCAATATTCCACAAACACGATAGCTAGCAAATACTTTTTGACAACCGAGCTATTACAATACAAACAATGACTGCACAATGACGGTCCAATGGTAGTTCACTGATCAAAGGAACTGTCAACATTTGAGCAGATTACCGCATAAGTCAGTCATTCATTTGTCATCATGTACGAGATTACCATTCTAAGCCATTTCTTTCAATGGAGTGTCAGTGGTTGACCATTGGAAAGACATAATGACTCCATTATATTAGTAGATTACTAAACTTGTCAAAATCCACAATTATGAAATCAATGATAGACCATTTTGACACTATTGTAATAGCAGACTTGAGGCCCTGTTTATTTTTTATCAGTGTACTATTGTCTCATATTTGGCCATATTTTATTGTAGAAATAATTTTTCACGCAATTTTACGCCGTTTTCTGCGAGAAAAATAATTACGTGGTATTTGCCAAGACCTCCCCTCCCCCCTAAGTGAGATTTGGAAGATTTAGCTTGATCCTCTCTGTCTATCTGTGTCTCCTGTTCAAGGGGGGGGGGGGGGGGCCTTGAACATATCACTTAATTAATGGACGCCTCCTAACAGCGGAGTCACTTTGAAAAGAAAAAAAGTTAGTTTGATTGCAGCTACTATTTATCGACGTTGGGGTCGGCTTCTAGTCAAACCGAATGCCGGTGAATACCAGTATTTTAAACAGAAAAACTGCCTATCCACAGCTAAGTTACTGGGTAGATACCCCTTGGTAAAACTGGTTGTCAGACCTTCGGTCTTCCGACGACCCGTCCCGTCTATCAAGTGGCAGCCGAGACGAGTAACCTGATCGATCAACAGCACCTCCTCCTGTTACCTGCATGATATTTAAAGAGATAATCGTCGAAACGTAGACGTAAGACCTATTTATCTCGGCCTGCTTTTTAGGAAAAAAAAAAAACATGTTGATGTTCCAAATTTCAAATATTTTTCCTACAACTTAAATCCCTTGACCGTTTGAACTCAGAACCCAACGGTCCTTGCAAACGTTCCGACAGTTTGATTTTTACTTATTGATTAGACAAATGAACATCCCCATGGCTTAATGGGACAATTGGTTCACATCCGTTTCATTAACGATCAGCAAATAAGAGAGCCCTGAATGTTGGCTATCGGAGCATTGAGGTAACGTTATTACTTGATGGAACATGTATTTAACTTGAGTGTGTTATTTCATCTGTGCTTGAGGAACGATGATTTTTCAGTCAGTGTCAAAAAAATATTTTTACAACAAAGGTGTGTCATTTCTTTTATTCATAAAATTTAATTTGAAAAACTTAAGATTTAAATTAATTTAAAAAAATAAACAAAATTATAACCTAAATTAAATAAAACTATTTACGGATTATAATATAGCGTCGAAAAATTCATCCGCATCGCTGTCGACTGGTAATGTACCAAAGAGGCTGGTGGCATTACCACGTTGTATGGCAATGCTTAGCCTCATAATCCGTCAGAGACTGAGATTTGAATCCGAACTTTTGTCTTCATCGTTACTTGATAAAATATGGGTATGAATTTTATCTAACATGAATTGACATCATCGTTCCAGCTGAAAGACGTCCACTGCTGGACATAGGCCTCCCCCAAGCACCGCCACTTCGACCGGTTCTGTGCTTCTCGCACGCAGCGGATTCCTGCGACCTTCAGCAGGACGTCCTTCATGTGGGAAGCCTTCCCATGCTATGAATCGACATGAATTGTCAGAATCCTAAATTCCTAACGTGAGTTTTTTCGGTTTCACGCTAAAAAGGTTGAACAGATTAGGATAAAATTGGCACATGGATAGATCATAACCCTGGTTAGGACAAAGGATATTTTTTATTTCGGTAGGTTTTTCCCATGGAACAATTTCCAACCTCTACACGAGCGAAACCTCGGGCAAAAGCTAGTTACTTTTAAACACTTTAGGTACCTTTATTTACATAACGGTCCTTCTTATAATTATTCCGGAAACGGTTCATGTTTGTCTGACTGTTAAATTGAAACTACATGAACAAAGCTACAGAGGTCATAAGTTCAGGCCCGCCTAAATAATCTAAATAATTCATGTTTGTTTCTTACTCATTGTCTAGAAACATGTTACTTATTGTTATCGGTTATGTATGTAACTGTTTGGTTAGGAATGTAACAGTACCATTTGACAATTGATTTACAACCGACCCTCACATTCAGGTAAATGATAAACGATTTAATGATAAAATCATTTCTGTAAGTAGGTTTGCACAATCAGTTTTTAAACTAGATGAAGTTGTCGATGAGGTTCCGTGAGGTGCTGGTCGTAAAGAATAGCACCATCCTATTTCTTTCCGTAAATGTCATAAGAGGTCTTACACAGGAGCGGCATGTTGCCAACGGCAGGTAACTGCAGCCATCGACACGCGATGTTGACGCGTTTCTTTGAAGATGGCGTGTCGCCGGCTGCCGTCGAGACGCGTCGACATCTGCCGTCAGTTGCCGTCGGCTGCCGTCAGCTACCGTCGAGACGCGTCGACGGCTGCCGCCGACACGTATCGACAGTAGCAATTACCTTTGCCGTTGACAACATGCCGCTCGTGTGTAAGAGCTCTAAGAGTTAGCCGTTAGTCGCCTAAGGGAAAACTAGAGAATGGGCAGCAGCGTTCACCAAGCATTTTTCAGCCAACCCGCCTGCTAAGCGTAGTGTTTATGGCAAACCCTCCAAATTGGGGGGGGGGGGCTATGTCCAGCAGTGGACGTCTTTCGGCTGAAATGATGATGATGATGATGATGAGGTCGTAGTTACAGCAGTTGGCACAGCAGTGGTCGTCTGACTAATCTGAGAGGAAAGCCGAAACAATCTCAGAGGTCTCAGTCTCATTTTGAAGTCTAGACATAGTCTTAGTCAGACTAAGTAGGCTGGTGTCTGAAACGGTCTTTTGAGGAAAGAATCACACAGATTGAGTGGACCTGTCCAGTAGTGCACACATTTGTGAGTATTTCAGTAATCGTTCATATCAAGTCGGAGCGCAACGATACGACAAACAATTCTAAAAAAAGGACATTTGAGTAGGCCGCATAAACTAGGTACTCAAAGTGCCAGACCATGATTAAAAACGAGAAGAAAGGAAACAAAATAATAATGACATACATAGACCTCACAAAACATAACATCACGCCTTGTTTCACCAAAGTTGGACAGAGGTTTACCTATAGTACCCACATTTCGCTTGTTATGTTTAAGTCCCATGTAATAGGGGGCGAGCCTATTGCCATCAACCGGGCACAAATCCAGACTCCGGGCTGCTACTGAGAAATTTCCGATGGAACACCCAAAATTTGCCCTATCTGGGAATCGAATCCAGGAACGTATGCTCAACAGTATTGCTTGCGACTACTAGACCAATGACACGAATGAGACAGATCAAAGATCAGTGATGGTTTTTATCAGCCCAAAATCGCACACGTAATACTCGCAGCAAGACAAAAACATATCGAAGTGAACTCCAAAGTAATTCTCAAAATAGACTTGTAAATAACTAAACAATCCAGATGTAAAGTTAATTGAAATAGCGATACAATAATAAATATTAACATAATTTATTCTCAATAAATCTTCGCTATACAATCGTGTATGGCAATTTAATGAATCCTTTTATCAGCCTCTTGGTCCTTTCTACTTGGGCCTAATATGATACATGTAATTGAAATTTTCATTTCTCAACGTAATCTTGTTCCCTCTCGTCCATATTCTTATTTCACTCAAATAATTTATCTTGGTTTAAGTCAGCGAATTTCCAACTCTATCAAACTAATTTTACTCTTAGCTTCCTTGTCATATCTTCTTTGATAAATTCAATCTTTCTTTCCTTAGATTGGCGGTGTCCGTTTAGGTGTCTTTCTTATTCTCTTCTACTTGTGTTTTGTTTCTTAACTGCTATTAATACTGTCAGTTTTTTGGTTTTAGGCATTTTTTTTTGCAGATACGTATTTCTGTGCGACAAAATTTCTCGCACCTTTGATGTCGTGACACAATATCAATCATAATCTGAATAATTTTAAAGAATATTGCTAATCCAATACTTCAGATCTTCAATAAATTTGTCTGCTCAACAACATAAATACCGCAATGAATGTTGTTGAAGTGTCTAAATGACAGCCATTCCAACTGTTGTGTGTTACGTAATTATGCCGATGGTCAGTTTTATATGTATACAGCCAACCTATTCTGTAAATATCTCATTGTGAAAACTTGAATGAACAGAGCTGAGCTGTCATATACATACCACTTGATACTAGGGATTGACAAAATTTGACAGCTCACTGTAAGATCATTTCACTTAAGATTTCACGGTGGAAATTTTTACACAGTACATATGCTAGTGTTTCCACCTTAATCTTATGGTTTCATTACCAGTTGATTTCAAAAGCAACCAAGTCAAAATAAAAGTAACTGAAGACACTTTCGTAAAGCTATTTTCAGTTAGGAAACTACTTTTAATATCATCATAAAATCTAAAAACATGCCTTAAAATTGTAGCGTCGTTGGACATAATTTATTAGCGCAACGTAGAAGCAGAATATGTCAAACATTTACGACGATTGCCTCACACATATAGCCCATAAAATTTTAATTCGATTCCATTCTGAAACTGAAGTGAATGAAATTTTGGAACTTCCTGGATAAGTAGGTGTACAACTATAGTTTGTAGATGATGTAAATTGATGGTCCAATGAGACTGGTCTGGTAGTTTGAGTAATGTATGTATAATCAACCTATATTGTTCTAACTGCTGGGTATCAAGTCTCTTCTCTCCGAGACGGGAGTGGACCGTAATCTACCACGCGGGCTCAGTGCGTGTTGGTAGACGCCACATGTTTTTGAATTTTTGGTTCTAGGACATGCCGGTTTCCTCACGATGTTTTCCTTCACCATTTTGAGAGCAGTGGTAATGAAATTATTTACATAAAGTAAACCGCCTACCTGGGTACGAACCCACGACCGTTATAAGTCGAGGATGTTACCACAGGGCCACCACTGCGGCTAATTTATGCGGCCCACCCAAATTTCCTTTTTTGCTATTGTTCATCAAATTGTTGGAGCTCCTTAAGTTCTGAGTTGAGCTGCATGATTACTGCTAAATGCCTGCACTGACTGGACAGGTCTACTCAATCCGTGTGGTCCTTCCTCAAAAGAGCATTTCAGACATAAATTTAAATGGTCTTTACATGACCTGACCAAGATTTTGTCTCAATTTTAAAATAGACAGTGTCTGAGTTTTCTACAGCATATTTTCTTCGAGCAGATCGATAGAACGACGCCGACCGCATCTAGTTTTTAAAAATTATGACTGACGTACAACAATCCAATATACAAACCAATATACAAAAACAAAATCATTTATCATAGATTTGTGCCTAATAGGACCATTGCAGCGAGCTTACCACCTGGTGAAGTCACTTTCCTGGAAACATTTTCAAATATTAAGTCATGTGTTTTTGAAAATTGCAATTACCTACGTGAAATGGTAATGGGTTTAGGAAAATCTGTCTATCTAACGATTGTCGTTAATCATGAGAGAGAGAGAAGACCAATACCAGCACCTTAACTGCATAACTTACTATCAACCAGAATCTGAACAATTTTCAAGCATTTTGCTAATCCATCGTCTGCTCAACATTGTAGATAAAGCAATGAATGTTGTTGAACTCGCAAAATATAATCTATTCCTATTGTTAGTGTATTAAACAATTTCCCCGCAGCAAGCTACTAACGAACAAATATCATGCATTTAAAAATCCCAACCCAATTTATTTTCAATTCTTCCAAAGCTTACACATTCTCACAATGTTTTTAACGCGACATCTTCGACGCCGGCGCCGGTCCTTCGATACCATCTTTCTGGTCTTTTTATCCTTGCTTTGCTTCGGTAACTAATTGGCAGGCAACGTGGCAAGATTGTCACGGGTTCGTGCCGGCGAATTCTTGTTTCTGGATAGCTAATTAGGTGCATAGTCATTAGTGGTATTTTGGTTTTTTAGTGTTATTTTTACGACTACTGTATTTTTTGGTTGATTTATTTTAGTTTTGGATTTGAATTTGAGTGTTGTTAAACTTTTCGTAGTGAAATTGAACGGTTAGTTTATTTTGTACTAGACAAGCCCATGTCTTCGCCCGCGTGGATGTCGGAAATTATTCTATGGGAATTATTATCGGAATAAAAAAAAACATATATTATGTTATTCCAGGTCATAAACTATCTCTGTGCCATTCAAATTCGTTCAGCCGTTTTTGCGTGATTGAGTAACAAACATACAAACTTTTACTATTTTAATATTATATTATTAGGATTGTGCTTTATCTCTATCTCTACATAGTAAAAGACAAAGTCGATTCCCGATTTAGTTGTAGCTGCAAATTTTTAGGTGTATTACTATAATTGAAAGCCTTTTTTCCTAATTTAGGTTCAATCTTTTACGAGTGTTTTTTAAGATTTTAATTGATATGTACCAAAAACCTTTTTTCATTCATTTGTACACATTATCTTTCCATTATCTTTTCTAGAATTTAGGTGCACCTTTATTAGGATTGTTTTTATCACCTAGACTAAAATAAATCTGCCTAAAGTTTTTGCAACTAAGATCGGGTCGGTGTCCCATTTAACAGGGTGCATGGATCGATTGAATAGACTATCACAAAAACTATTTTGCAAATATTGGTCCTACATTCAAAGTCAGAAAACGAACAGCACAGGCTTTCACAGAGCGATACATAGCAATTAACTCTGCACTCCAATATGCAGCGAATAAATTCAACTTAGATAATATCGCCGGTATTCTAGTTCTGTAGCCAATGGAACTACTAGTGTTGGACGAACGAGATTTTCACGGGATACTCCGGGAATTCGTGCGCAAAGTTTTGAGTGTCAATGTGGAGAGTTATAAGAATTATTTCTGTAGCCAATGGAACTACTAGTGTTGAACGGACGTGCTTTTTGCGGGATACTCCGGGAATTCGTGGAGAAACTTTTGAGTATGAATATGGAGATATAAGAAGAAGACCAAAAAAATGAAGGACGGACTATGTGAAAAATGATATGGTTAGAAAAGAAGTGGTTACCTATTACTGCACCGAGTTGATGACTAACAAAGAATTATGGAAAAAGAAGACGTGTTTCGCCCACCTAAAATAAATTCGAATGATGATGATGATCATCGATCAATCGAATTTATTTTAGGTACTACTACGGGAATTGTAACAAGTGAGTGATTAATTTTGTTTTGGTAACTCTTCAAGGATCTAGTCAGACATATAGGTCCTGTCCATTTCTTCCCGTGGATGAATTCCGTGTAGTGCCACATGTAAAGAATAGGACTATCCCATTTCTTCCCGTGGGTGTCGTAGAAAGCAACTAAAAGACTCACTGAGAAAGGACAGTTGCGTTCTCTATGCATTTTACCACCATACTGCGATTTCCAACTTGCCTGCCAGACGTGGCTATTATGGTAAACCACTCTAAATTAGGTGAGGCCTATGTCCAGTAGTGGACATCTCTCGGCTGAAATGATGATGATGACATTAGTTTCAATCAATTAATCCTAAACTTACATTCGATAGCGGACTCTTAATTCACACCGATCCCGGTTTTCGCATCACTACCAACCCACACGTATTGAAATTGAGATGTTTGATATTGATTATGGCGGCGTGGGAGGAAATTAATTGGTTGTAGTGATATTACTAATTATTATACAATCTAAGACTATCGCACCACTTGTTGACAGGTTAGCCCTTGAATACTGTAGTTGTAAATAATGTTTTTAGCGTATTTACATACAGCTTTAGCCAAAGACCAACTGAGGAATTAATTCTACTATCATATCCTACTTCTTACTAATGTGAAAGATTGTATGCTTGGATGTTTGTTTGTTCCGTCCCGTTTGACTTTTTACTCTATGCGCCTACGTTTCTAAACGTACCTATCGGAGTGACATCTGTCACTTGTCAAGTCAGTTTGACACTTGCCTTCACTTGGGTTTTGGTCTTTGGAGAAACGTGGGTCCATTTTGGCGTGCCGACCCCTTTTGTAAATTATTCCCTTTAAATCGATCCGTTTGTGGCAATTTGCCTTGATCCAATTGTTTGTTTGTGTAATAACCCCATTTGAAGAAATAGAACGGGTGTATCTTTGTACTTTGATTGAACTACTTTGAGGTTAAGTGACGCTATTGGAGAATGCGTGTTGGAGACCGCATGTCTGGGTAGCAGACCTCTTGGAGCGGCCTTGTTGTGTCCTGGATACCACTCATAACGTCACTACACAATACAATACACACTCACTTACATACATAAATCCAGGTAGGCTCCAGAGCAGGTGTTCTTCAACCAGGTGAGTCTTTTGTTTGATTGTATTAATCGACTCCGCGCACGGCGGACAGTTCGCTACGCCACTCTTGACCCAGGGCCCACCGTAACTTCCACCGCGCTTCCACATAATATTAAAATTCTATGGTGAGGCCTTGGCCTGGCGTCGAACATTGTTACTCAATCATGCAAAAACGCCTGAACGGATTTGATTGAAATTTCGCATACAGATGGTTCATAACCTGGATTAACACTTAAGATACTTTTATCACAATCCTGTGGAATATTTTTAAATTTTTGGTTCTAGTACATGCCGGTTTGCCAGACCTATAAAAGATGCTGAAATCTTGCTGATAATCTGCATATGAATCGATTTTCGTGAAGACAAAGAACACTCGTATACAAAATCGGTTCAGTAGTTTCAAAGTTACGATGGTGCATACACACTACACACATTAACATTTTAAGACCCCTCTGTGTCTGTGGGAATTAAAAATTGTCAATTTTATAACTTTATTTACGATATAAGATGAATGGTATATTGAGAAGCAGTTCCGTGTGGTTTCCGAACATAAAGAATAGCACCATCCCATTTCTTGCCTTGGGTGTCGTAACAGGAAACTGATTTACAAGAGATTGGGCAGGAGCGTTCTGTACGCATTTTATCACCAAAACTGCTATCGCCAACCCGTTTGCCAAGTATGGCGATTATGGCAAACCTTCCAAATTGGGGGAGGCCTAAGTCCAGCAGTGGACGTCTTGTGACTGAAATGATGATGAATGATGATTGAAAATAAAGCATGGATAGAAATATAGAAAAGCTTAGAATAAGACGTGACTAACTAGCTTACGGTGCTCAATATCAAAATATGCATGGCATTAATAATTTAGTACTATCTAACTCCATATCGACAGGCGGACATGGTTAGAATAGTAAAATTGTTGGCTATGGTTTAATTGCCGCGAACGTATTGACAGCTTCTGTCAACGAGTTATGACTTGTAACTTGTTGTACCTGTTTAGAGGAGAAACAGTTGACAGTTGGATAGTTGTAAGTGGTTGGAGTTATTTGCAACTCTGCGAGGTTGTCGTCACGCTATGCGTAGTGTCTATTTTGCATTTGGTCTTTGAACTTTGGTTACCTGATCGTTCATTAAGGCGCTGTAAGATGGTTTTTTTTTGGTAGCTGACATAGCGCATCGCGGTAAAAAATAAGGTTCAAAATAGCGATGCATCTGATGTTAGTTGTATGGAATGACCCACCAAAATAAAAGTACTTTTAGAGTTAATTAATAATTTTAAATGATGCTGTAGTTGATTGAACTCCGCCCTTAAGATGATCCAATGACCTTCCCTTTATTATCACTGAATTTAATAGGGTTGATTACGCTGAAAATTTGGAGAATTACGCAACGAAAAATATGTTTTTGACTCTGTTTTACAGTTATTTTACATGAAATTATTATACTGATTTCATCATTCTACTGTCCTTGTCCCATATATTATGATTTATGAAAAAAAAAAATGTCTTTTCTTTGAACATTGAACAATAGATTCATCTTTTTTCTGGCTTGTAATGTGTAGGTACGAATATGCTTAAATGTGCGTCAATTAACTGAGCGTTTAACGGTGTTCTACGTTTGGGTGGCGCCTTAACAGGGTACTAGTTTAAAGAAAATTATAGTGTGTTTACCTTAAAACTGTGAGCATTACTGACTGCCTCGTTTGTCTCGTTAGCGTAGCCACCGGCTGAGCCCTGGGTGAAATGAAACCAGCGCTGGGGTACTGTCGCGCACAAGGTGGCAGTATTATGCTGAGCTATGGCTATTTTGCGTGTGAGGAGGCTCGCAAACGTGGGCCGGCACCAGTCGGGAATCGCGGAAGACATATTGGTTCCCCTGGTCCCCGACGTAGGTGTGGGACGGAACACCGGGGTGGTTTTAGTCAGTAAGAGTCTGACAGACCCCACATCACGCACCCCAGAGCGGAGGACATCCAAGAGGATTTCCACTTCGAGATAAAAAAAAATAGCTGTTTTGCGTGGTTGGGCGTATGTTTTCTTCCAGCTTTTTCTTTTATTTTGGTCTTTCTTTGTTTGCGTAGTGTTAACCGCAAAGAAACGTATTTTCCTTCTTCTTTATCTTCTAGGTTCTGGGTTTTATCCCCGGGTCCGGTAAGTGATAAGAAATCTGGAATTTCTCGGTAGTAGCCCGGAGTCTGGATTTGTGCCTGATTGATGGCGTTACGTTAGTATAGTAGGTACACCTTTGCCTAACCCTTCGAAAAATGCAGGCGTGATAATATGTTATTATTTATTATCTATCAGCGCGTTCAGGATATTCAAGAGATTCCTTGCCCAGACTTTAATTCTCACCAGTTAGGATAAAATTGCACCGATACGATTTCATAGGGCTATCTTATTTCCTAGCACTAGCTTGGAGCTAAATATATCATAATCAGCGTATAATGTTCCCACTGTTGGGACTAAGCCTCATTTTGGTGGGAGGGAGTCGGCCGTAATCCACCACGCGGGCCCAGTACAGGTCGGTGGATGTCACATGTATTCAAATATTTGGTTCTACGACATGACATTTTCCTCACGATGTGTTTATATTCACCATTTCGAAAGAAATGACGATGGCATAATTTGCTCAAAGTAAAGCACTTGTCTCACTTTGAACCTACGACCTTGCAGCTCGTTGTCGTGGGCGTTACCACTGGGCCACCACTGCTCTAATTCAGTAGTTAAATGCAACAATTAAAGAGACACCAAAATCTTTCACCAAAAAAATCACCCATAATTAAACCCCATTTCCCCCAACAAGAAGCATTTAATCGCCATTTCGAAACCTATAAATTATACACACAAAAGAGATCGAAAACCAAACAAACATTTTGTTTATGAAAGAGAACACATACGTCAAATCAAAGTCGGCACACAACCCGAATCAAAGGAGCTGAGAACAAAAGGATTTTGTACAGTAGTCCACGGAAATACTCCCATCTTTCATAACACTTTCATGGTATTATCAGCCTTAGAACATCGCAACAGGGTTGGTAAATGCCTGGGGTTTCTTCGTCGCAATGTACAAGCTTGTTGACGGGTGTACCATCAAACGGTATTGTAGTAATCAAATCGATTTGATCCCGTGTTGGTCTTACGTAAGTACTAAAAGTTTTTGTGCGAGTATTTTGAGTTCCGGTGCATTTTACATGCGCTTACGCATGCGTTACGTAAACGATGGCTGATTACCTACGTCAAGAGGATAGGCAGCAACATACCTACTATTAGGTATGAAAAGATCTTTTACAATAAACCATGAAATCATTACTATAATATATAAGGTGTATCTATTCATACACGAAATATTTTAAGAGGTACACCTGTAGGTGGTAAAGAAGCTACAGCAACCAAAAAAAATTGTTTCTAAGGTTTTTTTTTTAAATTTATTATTTATAAATTATTTCACGCACATAAGAAATATTGACTCCTTATTTTTTACGGCCCGTGACACCGCGGCCATACTCGTGCCGTCCGATCGTCACCCTCGCAGCGTCAGGCGGGCCGTTCATAGAATTTGGAGTAAAGGTTCTATGCAAAACGTCTCAAGTAGTTTTAAAATTATAATAATTACGAAAATTCAAAAACGCTTAGAAAAAAAAATCTTTTTACTTCTATAGCTTCTTTACCACCTACAGGTGTACCCCTTAAAATATTTCGTTTATGAATAGATACACCTTATATATGATAACCATGAAATCATTACGATAACTTACTTGTGTAGTCTGACTTGTTAAAATGCTAGGGAATTCGTATCCTTGCCTTTGAAATGTTTTTAAATATGTGAGCACCATCATATAATTAATATATGTATATCTCATTGTTTCAATTTCATTTATTTTACCTGTTGCAGTATGGTAATTTTATTCTAGGTACGTACATCGTCTTCATTTATAATTGTATAAATATTGAAAATATTTATTTTTAATAAAGTAACGGAGGGATTTCTTGCCCATTCTTCTCCATACGAATCTACCTTTTGGAAGGGGCAACTAGAATGAATTCTATGTTGACGTTCAAAAGTGCCTTTTTGAAATAAATGCTTAAACTTTGACTTTGCCGAACAATGTGTACTTATCAATATTTTTAAAACTCATCCTGCTCTCCATTGTAAAAAGTTCCTGTTCTCAAAAGATATCTTCCCCTCAGCTATGTATACCAATATGTTATAATGTATGTATGTTATATGTTACTCTTAGTCCATGTCCCCACGAGTGCAATAAAATCGCTGCGGGATTGCTGATCTTGCTCATATAAACATAGGAATTAATAATTGGGGACCAACATTCAACAAACTCCCAGGGTCCTCTTCGAGTCCTCTATTACCTACTTATTAATTTCTTAATGAAAACTTATTAATTAATTAATGAACAAAAACAAAACAACAACCAGTTCCCTACAGCTCTAGTTTCAATCATAGACCAAAACAATGTCGAAACAAAAAAAAATCACCACTCCATTCTTCACACCTTTCTCTTTAAAACAATACTAATTATGTTTAGCTGTTAATAACCGCTAAACGGTCGGCACAGTGTGTGTGCGTTCTTCTGTAAATTATTTACCAAGTTATTGTTTGCGGTTCGTTAGTTATGTTTGTTTGTTTATTAGTTTATGAATAGACGCCATCTTGTTTTAATTGGTTGGAGTTTTATTGGCATGTAATAAATGTTTGGGGTTCCGTATCCCAAAGGGTGCTAACGGGAATCTATTACTATGATTTTGCTGTCCGTCCGTCTGTCACAGGTCTGTATCTCAATACTCAATACTTTATTGCATTCCATAATGTGTACATAATATAACAGTTAGTATGTCAAAACATCGAATCAATTATGGACCCTGTCGGGCACAGCAAATTAATTTTTAATAGGAGAGAGGATGAAGGCTCTTTTTGTTAAGAAAGCAATATATCTATACTAATGTTATAAAGCTGAAGAGTTTGTTTGAAAACTTCTTTTTGTGTTGAGTAGCCTATTTATCGAAGAAGGCAATAATGAAAAATGTTGCAAAAACAGGGAAAATCGCACGGGTAGGCGATTTGACGCGACGGGAAAGGTCGGGGGAACAAGAAATTTAACGCGGACGAAGTCGCGGGCAGAAGCTAGTTAAAATAAAATAGTAAAATTTAAATAGAATTATTTGCTTTTATGGTATGGTATCTTTTGAACTGTAACAAGTATTCACTTTAAATTTTCAGAGTGCTTACTACTGTGGTGGCTGTAAAGACAAATAATAATTCAATAATAAAGTTAAAAATTAAAGAGGGTCTCATAAAAGAACTAGATTTTTTTGTTCGATCTTAATAATGACAATATTTTTTTCGTCAGTTGTGTAAAATATCGTATGGTGATACGGAACTCTTGTGTGCGAGTCCGACAATTTTGTCATGGGTATACTTTTATTGTTCCCGGGCTATAAAAGGTTGAATTCTAATGCTTTCACTTATATTTTGCTAGACTCGTTAAAATGGTTCTTATATAATAATAACGCAATAAGTATACATGCATATACGGTAGTACTTCTTCTCAGTACTTTTTCGAAAGAAATAATTTATTTGAGAGATGCATTTTGTCGTGCAGTTTAATACATTATTTTCAGTCACTGTATCTTTGGACTTTTGTATCCAATTTTATGCAAGAATTCGGTAAAAGATTACTTATTGTGCCAATTAATAATTAAATTGATTGACATTCCGCACTCGAAATTTGCTGATTACCATATAAAAAAAAACACATCATATCATTTATTTTCTTAATACAGATAGGTATAAACAGATGTTACTAAGAAATACTAAATAAGTACCTACTCTGTATCCTAGTAAGGTGTGCAAATATTTATATTATTGTTTATCTAATTAAATAATTATTAAATTAAAGGAACAGAACCCAGAACCACATACCATCTATTTAATGCCATTTATCAGTGAATCATCACCATCGTTCACCAAGTTACTTAATCATCTAAAACATAGCATAACAGCAAGCTGTTTCCCCGAAAGAATAGGTAGCGGTGTATCCTTAATAGATACACCCACATTTCGCCAGTTATGATTAAGTCCCATGTATTGGGAGCCAGCTCATTGCTGTCAACCCGACACAAGCTGCTACAGAGAAATTCCTAATGGAAAAACCCAAAACCACTTTGCCTGACTTGAGAATCGAATCTTGCTCATTCTTAGCAGTAGCGTTTGCGACTACTAGACCAACGCAAAATTCTCCCTTTACCATTTAATCAAGATCTTTTATCTGTGATTCATCACCAAGTTTATCACCAAAAATATCGATAAAACTTTCCCAGCCTTGACAATTCCAAATTCGTAGCTCTATCGTATTGAAAAGCGACAAACACGGCTTGACATTGTATTGTAGCAAATAGAGCTGCTAAAGTGCCGTCATTGGTCTACAATACGAGTGCTACAATTGAATAACGATTTTAATGCGCACACGGCGAACAGGGGTCCGAAACAATAGTGTTGAGATTTATTATGAAGGAGTTTTATCGATAGATCTGGAAATATCTATTAAATTCTTAGGAGTTAGGAATTGGTAACAGTTGTCCGTGACTGCCCTGTTACTTCCCGGTTCGCGTATTCAGAGAGCGTTAATAAAAAAAATATAAACACCAACCATTTAGTTGTCTGCTATGAAGATACCTACCTAACATCATAATGTTATTTGAAGGCCAGCTGAACATTATAAGAAGTATTATTGAATCAACGACATTTTTCTGCTACTGTTATTGCTTTTTTATCCATTCTCCCCTGTCAAAAATCACGCTCTCTCATTCCCTTTTCTATCATTCCTCACACAATCCTCCGATGTTTTCTTTGGCCTTCCTCCCCTCTCCATCAACACTGATATTTATTACTCATGTACGTAGAAGTTTATTAGTTGTTTTATTATGAATTAGGTAATTGGTTACACAACACTACATATATCTTCACCATTCTTCAGTCCTTATCCCAGTTTATTTGAGCCTGGCGCAACATGTATTTTTCTTTCATACTTCTCTATTAGTCGTCATTTTGGTAGCTCTTTATAACCATCTCATCAATCACACAGTCCATCCATCATTTCTTTGGTTTTCACCTACTCTAATAGCCATCAACATTTACACTCAAAACTATACCTTATTACAGGGTTTCTCAAACTTCTGGCTCCACGTACCCCATTCAAGTTTCCAGATGACAGCGAACCCCCAACTCCCCCCCCCTCCCAACAAGAAAAGAATAACATTGTATATAGAATAAAATAAAATTGATTAATTGAATAAAAGTTAACAAATACAGGCCAGAAACAAATATTAATATTAATGCGATGGATGGGCTTGTTTCTTGTCACAAATTGAATCAATTTTTGGAATAATATTGGACTATTTATGCCTTAATTCTGACTCAGCATCAAGTCGATTTCTGTAGCCGCCATTACGTAAATTTTGTCGCGAACCCCCTATCGTCGCATGGCGAACTCCTAGGGGTTCGCGATCCCCACTTTGAGTAACCCTGCCTTATTACAATCAAATCTTCATGCATGAAAAAATGGTTTATCGATATCGATACCTTAAAAACTACTTTAAATCACTAAACTGAAGTGCACTTATCTGAGATACAGCTCGTCAACGTGGAGTGTATACGGGACTGGTTTGATCTAATGTCTCGCATCTATCTCGAGACCGCAAACTATGCCAAAACATTCAGAGCAAGGTTTTAGTACTGAGTTAGATAGATCTTTCTGGTTTGAAAAAGAACGGAATGAAATTCGAGAGGAAATGGCAGCCATTTCTGATGATATACTGCTTTAAAGGCGCTTTTGGCGAAGTAATAACAGCCGCACATTACTCGTAGTTAACCCTTTTTAAGGTAGAGGCAGTATACATGCCACCAATAAAATTATTTCTTTTATTCAACTGTATTGTTGACAACGATTTTATTTTTCAGTAGCTTCTGCCCGCGACTTCGTCCGCGTTAAATTTCGTGTTCCCCCGACCCTTCCCGTCGCGTCGAATCGCCTACCCGTGCGATTTTCCCCGCAACATTTTTCATTACTGCTCCACTCTTCTTGATTGTAGCGTAATTTTATATAACCTATAGCCTTTCTCGATAAATAGGCTACCCAACACAAAAATAATTTTCAATTCGGACCGGTAGTTCCTGAGATTAGCGCGTTCAATCAAACAAACAAACAAACTCTTCAGCTTTATATATAAAATTCTCGTGTCACAGTTTTCGTTGCCATACTCCTCCGAAACGGCTTGACCGATTTTGATGAAATTTTTTGTGCTTATCCGGTATAGTATGAGAATCGGCCAACATCTATTTTTCATCCCCCTAGATGTTAGGGGTAGTCCACCCCTAATTTTTATTTTTTATTTTTTAGACAAAATTTTTAATTTCAATTTTTTTATGATACAACATACAAAAATACATATATCTATAAATTTTCACTTTTTTTCACCCGGCAAAACAACGTTTGCTGGGTCAGCTAGTATTATTATACATATATATTATATATAAGTATAGATTGATGATAAACATTATACATTTCCGCAAATGTCCCATCGAATTCCCAATTTGAAAAAAAATACTTAAAAATGTCATTATTAACATTACTTAGTAAAAGTACTACTTACTAAGAATTTTTATTTAAGAATTACTATACCATGTCTAGTTTTCTCTGCCTTATAAAGGGTTAAGCTACGTTTGACGCGGTTGGTCATTGGATGGGAATCCATTTCTATATAAGATGTATCTATTCATACACGAAATATTTTAAGGGGTACACCTGTAGGTGGTAAAGAAGCTATAGAAGCAAAAATATTTTTTTTATCTAAGTGTTTTTGAATTTTCGTAATTATTATAATTTTAAAACTACTTGAGACGTTTTGCATAAAACCTTTACTCCAAATTCTATGAATGGCCCGCCTGACGCTGCGAGGGCGACGACCGGACGGCACGAGCATGGCCGCGGCGTCTCGGGCCGTAAAAAATAAGAAGGAGCCAATATTTCTTATGTGCGTCAAATAATTTATAAACATTAAATTAAAAAAAATACCCTTAGATATTTTTTTTTTTCGTTGCTATAGCTTCTTTACCACCTCTTAAAATATTTCGTGTATAGATAGATACACCTTATATACCAAGACCCCTCCGTACCTGGGAAAGTATGTTAAGCCGTTGGTCCCAAATGTCATTTGTGGATCTTTGACAGTCTTCTCGGGTCGTCAGAAGCCCGAAAGTCTGACAGCTAGTCTTATCGTGTTACTCAGTGACTAGGTTGTGAAGGTCAGAAAAGCAGTCGCTCAATGTAAAATAAAGGTACTCAGCTACATCTGGTTAGACTGAAAGTTGATCCCATCAACTTGGGAAAGGGCTAGGCATATGCTTCAAAGATTTATCACGAGTGTCTATACTATCCATACTATAATTATACTATATATATACTATATAATATACTATATTACTATATCCATATCCATACTTAATATTATAAATGCAAAAGTAACTCTGTCTGTCTGTCTATCTGTCTGTCTCGCTTTCCTGCTAAAACTACTGAACCGATTTAAATGAAATTTGGCACACAGATAGTTTAGAGCCTGAGAAAGGACATAGGATACTTTTTATCCCGGTAGTATGTTCCCGCGGGATAATTTCCGACCTCCACGCGGGCGAAGCCGCTGGCAAAAGCTAGTATAATATTATAAAGCTGAAGAGTTTGTTTGATTGAACGCGTTAATCTCAGGAACTACTGGTCCGAATTGAAAAATTATTTTTGTGTTGGGTAGCCTATTTATCGAGGAAGGCTATAGGCTATATAACCTTACGCTAAAACCAAGAGGAGTGGAGCAGTAATGAAAAATGTTGTAAAAACGGGGAAAATCGCACGGATAGGCGATTCGACGCGACGGGAAGGGTCGGGGGAACAAGAAATTTAACGCGGACGAAGTCGCGGGCAGAAGCTAGTTACCTATATTCGAATTAGAATCTGAATTAGAATCAGTACTTCAGACTCACTCGGGGTCTCTGTACTTTATTCAGTTCCTTTTCAGAATGTTTGGTGCATTCTGGACAGTCAGCTAAGCTAAGTCGAATGTGCTTTGGAACTGATTAAGATGAATAATCTTAATTATGAAGAAAAGTTTCGATCATAAAAAGTTAAAATTAGTCAGTCCACTTACCGAAAGAAATAAATTATAACGACGCTGACTTCTTCTTCAGAAAATTAGTCGAGTTTCAATCAAGGTAATGTTACAATTAAAAAGAAAAATGGCTGTCTTCCAACACTTGTATAATAACTCTTCTTAGATCAGTCATTATCGTTTTCACGCTACCGTTTCATGTTTTCTAACTAATGTTCAGAAGAACACCTCCATTGCTGCTTTTGTACGAAACACTTTGTTTAAACTTCTTAGTAAAGGATCAATGTACGTCGTCGTTTGAACCAATGTTAAGAGTGGAGTGATGAATATCGTAAAGAAAAACGACCGCATTACTTTTCCGAACATTTTCTTCAACAGAAAAGTTTCTTGATGATTTAAATTAAGTGAAATAGTAAAATCTTTAGCGCCGCGTGTATTCTGAAAGAGAAAAAAATGCATAGTAATAAAGTGTCTTGAATTAGCTATCACCCAGTTTGGTGTCGCTGTGGACTAGTAGGGGGACCAAAAGTTACGATCAAAGATGGGATTGTGACTGAAAAGAATAAGAAAAGCGTCTATTTCCAAGTGGTATACTTTTCTAGTAGATATTATGGAAGTTAAGTATCACAATGTCCTACCTAGTTTTTTTATTTATTTTGACTAAATATAGTCTATGTGGATACTATTGCATAGCGGACACTGTGCATGCGGCTGAAGTGACCCGTTTAATTCCATTTTAGCCTGGCAGCCTTTCTGCCTACGTCTAGGATTCCTGTTTTGGAGAGCAGCAAGATCTTTCATATTCTCGGGCGCTGAGAATAATCGGCGCCGTCGTCGAGGCCGGCCCAAGAAGAGGTGCTGAGACGACTTAGACTCATACCGTAAGGGTTGAATCGAGATGTCCAATAAAAAGCAAGCCTGGAGGGATTTGGTAGAAGTTTTTGCTCGGCAGTGGACAGTGTAGGATGATAACAAATTCTAGGATATCCCAATGGGTGATTCATAAACTTGATGATGGACCAATCATTGATTGTGAGCAATAAAGGGTAAAAAAACAAGCTTGCAAAACTCTGCCCCTGCTCTGTTACTTACCAACACTGAGAAAACTGACAATCATAAAAGAGGTGAATTCAGCTTAAAGTATGATGAATTCACTCAAAGGACGGAGCATAGTGATTCACCAAAAAGAACGATGATAATACTGATGTTGATGATAACAGTATTTAAGATGATGTGTCACCATGGATTTAGTTTTAGTTACCTACTATTTTTCGATGCCTTCCTTATATATCCAGTTATATCCTATTAGTTTTCCTACAATTTTTCGGTGACTTCCTCACATATTCAGTTATGTCATACAATTTTTCCAACTATTTTTCGGTGCCTTCCTTATATATCCAGTTATATCCTATTATTTTTCCTACTATTTTTCGGTGACTTCCTCACATATTCAGTTATATCATACAATTTTTCCTACTATTTTTCGGTGCCTTCCTCATATATCCAGTTATATCCTATTATTTTTCCTACTATTTTTCGGTGACTTCCTCACATATTCAGTTATGTCATACAATTTTTCCTACTATTTTTCGGTGCCTTCCTCATATATCCAGTTATATCCTATTATTTTTCCTACTATTTTTCGGTAACCTCCTCGTATTTTAGGTTAGGTCCTCTTACTTTTCCTACTATTTCCTCATATCTCTGGTTATAGCCTATCTTACGGAGGTCGCCCTCAATAGGAGGATTGTGTTTTTTAATAAACCAATTAATATCTCTATAATACACCAGTGATTAGTTGTAGTTCTACTCATTCTCCATCAGTAGGACTACAACTAAATACTGGTGGATTACACAGAAATTGTTTGGATTATTAGAAATCACAATCCTCCTATAATTGAGGGCGCCACTGGACTTACATGATCCCCTTATTTTTAAGTATCCAATATTGGTTCTTTCCTTTTAAATATTATTAGGTGTGAGCTCAACATTAAAAAAAACTGAAGAACCCTAAACTTGAACCTTAAAAAAATGGAGAGTAAGTAAAAAAAATAGAAAAAAGTACCTTGGCAAGAATGGTAAGAAGGTGAAAAGGGATGTATGTATAAATTAAACAGAAAATTGAATGGTATTTTTATTTCCATAGTATGAATGAATAATTATTATATACTCTAAACATTTATATTCAGTATAAAAGAAGACTGTTTTGTTTAGAAACATCCTCGCCTTAATGATTACAGTATCTATTTGTCGGTCATTATAAAGAATCATTATATACATTATGTTCAATAATTCTAGTTTTTACAAATTAAAATAAAGGTTGAGACGAGTAGAAATTTAATTTACAAAAAATAACAAACTTTACATTAATGTACCTATAACTAAAACATTTTTGCCCTTAAGGTGATTGCTTCAGGGTAGCCGTTTTTTGCAATTTGCAGGCCAGTGCTAGGTTGTATGTTAATTAAATGTTGCACGCGGGTGTAAGTACATAAGTTGTACTACATACGTCTTACACCCGCGTCTAACATTTCAATCAAAACCTAGCACTGGCCTGCAAATTGCAAAAAACGTAAGAAAATTTGAATTTCGCGGGCTACCCTGACGCTTTCACCTTAAAGCTGCATACAATAAATTGGTTATATTATTATAGTAAATATCTATTTTCAAGTAAAGTGCTACTATAAACACTCCGATGAGACTAATCTATCCCTCATACAAATACTTTACTTTAAAATCTATTACTAAAGGTGAACGCACACTTTTCAGAGCCGAAGGAGGCGAAAGAATCGAATTTTAGAATTACTTGTATGAAATCCTATGGAACCTCGCACACTTACCGAATCGGACGAATAAGGTCGTACGATTCGGTGCGGATAAGTGTGCGAAGTTACATTGGACTTCATTTAAGTAATTCTAAAATTTGATTCCTTCGCCTCCTTCGGCTCTGATAAGTGTGCGTTCACCTTAAACCAGCTATTGGTGCTGGCTCATACCATTACTTTATGCGGACACCGTTATCGGGCCGTCTTTATAGGATATCCTAAAGGGATATCCGATAAATACCGTAACTAAGGGTAGATTACTAGTTGAGCGCACTCTGCTATAAAAAAATAACTGCCCTTGGACTCTGCAGTGCCTCAAACTAGCAACGCCGCGTACGGTATAAGTACATAATTAATAATTATGTAAACGTTTCCAAAAAAAATTGATATTACTGGATTCAAAATAAAAACACCTTAAAAATGAGCAAACGAGTTAACTCGTTTGCGCATTTTCAAGGTATTATAGCAGCGACGGTAAGCCGTTAGAATACCTACAGAATTTTGAAATTTTTACTCTAGGTACCATCTACTTGTAATATATGACGTGTTACCTCGCATTAGAGTGAGCGTGTTAGGACACGGAGAAACGGCATTTTGGCAAGGAAAGCACAGATAATCATTACCACGTTTAACTTCATAAGAATTGTAATGAGAATTAAATTCAATAGTTTCAAACATACAGCAACGGAAAAAAACCTCTTCAGTATCTGTCACCAAAATTGCATCAATTTGGCCAAAAGTGGGTAAGAATTGTTCATCATCTATATCTACAGTAACAATAGAGTTCCGCTGCCATATAACACCAGCTATTGTAGCGGAAGTAACCGAATATTTGAGGACAACGCCAGTGCCGAGAGAAAACTTGACAGTGTCTCCTGAATTTAATGCAGATTTTTTTCCTAGTATTTTTGTTGTAGGTATTGTATTTTTCACAAACAAGTCATTGAGCATAAGTTGACATTTTATTGCTAGAGTCTTGCAAACATTGACTCGATTAAAAGATGATCTAGCCACTAACTTAGATACCCTGTGCTTGGCTTCAAAACGCATAGCCCACATGTTACGTACGGGGCCGAACTTCATTAGCATGGTAGGATAATGAGTCAGAAAATGAAACTTTGGCTGCAGGGGTGATTTTGTTAGCTCCGTGTACAATTGATTAAATTCTGCTATTATAACCCGGAGTTGAATATTGGTGTCACTGAAGACCCTATGACTTAATAACCTGTCGGTGATTTGCCGCAACATAATGTATAATTTCCATACTTTATTTTCTAAAGGAATGTAAAACCCGGCTATTAGGCTGAAGTATCTAATAAGGGTAAGCATTTCTGATGCTGAAGTTTTCAATTTTACTTTCGAACCTTGGACAACTAAACAATTACTTGGTTTTGAATTCCTATCTGGTCCATAATCAAATGAAATTATTCTTTGTTGCAATACTGAGATCTTTAAAAGACCTTCGGCAAGGAAGTGGTTTATGACAAAGGTCATTACATAACGAGCTACACCTTCTAATATATCATGCATTGGGTCTACTGCTACATTTTGAAATAAATCAAATCCTGTCACCTTAAGCCAACAGCATGATTCTTTAATGCCCGTGTTAGGTGTATCGTTTTCTTGCAATTGAGCGTGGTATGAAGTCATATTTCTAAGCAAGTTACTGTTTTCATATAGAGCAGTTTGCAAACCTTTCTTGTCAATGTTACAGATTCTGCAACACTTGTTAGCTGAAAAACTTTCAGTAAACCCGAGAATTGAATTCAGGCCTAAATTATCGCCAGTTATAGCAACAACCTTCAATTTTACGGTTCCTTTAAAAAACTTATTTTCTATAAAAATTCCTTTGTTTTGCAAGTAATTCAATTCCTCAATAACAGGGTCAAAAATAGCTTTGTTTCCATATTTAGTTTTGTCAGCAGAATGGCAAATAGCTAACAGCAAAATGTTGTTCAACAATGAAAATAAATGTGGTGGGAGTGCTGGCAAGGAAACGTATACACCACCAAGCTTATGCACCCCAGCGTGGCTCCCCAAAGGATTTCCAATTTCAAAATCATCATAGTATACTACTAAAGGAAGAATAATGTCCGACGCCTGCGGTGTACACATTGCCAGCCATACAGATCCCTGCATTACATTTTCTAGACACATTGGCCTCATCGGATTTTCTTCACGGATTATTAAATTACCCCTTAGGTGGTTCAAATAATCCGTTACATCTTTCCAAATAGTGTCAATGGAAAAAAAATTCTTCAAAACCTGGCGAAGTTGAATTACTTGCATTGTACGTGGCTTGGTGTGTAATGTTAAAGTGTTACTCCTTTGTGAAATGTCAGGACAATAACCAACGATTACTTCATGTGGTGGTATAAAAGAACCTAATAAATTCAATTCTCGGAATCTCAAATATTCTGAACGAAACGGAAAAAAGATGCCCTTCAAAGCTGTGTTGAACTTATGAAGTCGTTTATTAATTTCGCTTCCAGACATGCTTTCCTCATCAGCTAGCACAGGGCCGAATACGGACATTAAAGACGGTGCGATATTGTCAAGAAGGGTTTGCAAATGACTAACCATAGCTTGTACAGACGATCGAGATACAGAGGGATTTACATAGAGCGTTGAAATAATTTTCAAAACTTCTTTATGAATAATACTATCAGCATTATCAAGGACTTCCGGTTCACTATCAGCTTCAATGTATATGTGCTCAGTTGCTACTTTGGTAGTCTCTGTTTCACACATAGGAACTACGCAAGCCTCGTTTGAGGTGGATGGCAAATAACGAGTGTTTACTTTATTCAAATGTTTTAAGTTAACATGTTTTCTAAATTGTCTAACGTCCGTGAAATACCGGTAGCATGCGTCTTCACCACATTTATAAACTCCAGTAATATCAATTTTTTCACATTCTTTCCTTATGTGGGTAATAAGTGAAGAAAACGTGGGAAAAGTCCTTTTACAACTGTGACACTTCATCTTAATTTAAATTGTGACTCCGAGAGTAACTAATATCTCCTTCACAGATTGTGACATACGATCGTACGATGTTTTGACTTTGTAAAAACCAATTTGGATAATAAGCCAAATGTTATAGCTTTCAGTAGGATATTTAGCCGCAGTAGCATGAAATATTTTAAAAGTCACATCAACAGCCTCAGTTAGTGTTGTGAACTTGTAAAACGTATTGTCACATACTGTGAAGGAGACACCTGACTGGCGGCACCAAATTATAAATGGTTGGAGGCTAATACCTAGGTTTTGAAGCTTTTGGCGACGCTCCTCAATTACCACTTGCACGTCTGCGTCATCATCCACGATGGTCACAAATCCATCCAATATCTCCGCTCGTGAAGCTTGCCAGTCTTTTCTAGATCGACGGGCAGGAGGAATATTAAAGAGACAGCCGAGTAGCAATATCGCTGCTATTAATTTTGTCTCCGGTTGTTCATCTGGAAAGAAAATAATAATAGTATATTTGACACAACACATCATCATTAACTGAGCAAATAGGGAAAAGTATCAGAACAAAATAAAATCTATCTATATAAGTAAAAATGAATTGCCGAAATGTGTGTCCGCCCGCCCGTTACTTCTGAACGACTGCACCATGTTAGATAATTTTTAAATTCTTTTTTGTCTATATATTTTATAACGGGTTCACCGACCCAGGGAGGTCGAGCACCTAGAACTATATAACAGAATCATTTCCTTACCGTCACAAATTGCCAATGTATCAGCTATTTTTCGACGAAGAAACGAGTCCTTTGTGGTGTTAAGCTTCTGCTGAGCAGCTTTTAGTATGTTTTCCGATGAAGCATCCAAGGCGTCGAGGCCCCCGGATTTATCAGGGAACAGTGCTTCGTAGTCATGAGTCAGGAGTCGCCATCCATCACTTGACTTCAGGATAGGATACTTATTGAAGTACTCCTGTAATGTCCCTTCCTCGTAGTACAAGTACCGGAGGCGAGCTCGCACCGTCTCCCGCCACAGGGCACTGACCTCCTGCCACGGACCAGCTGAAGGACTTGACAGCTGCTCTAATGCTGACGCTACGTCCTCCACTTCACCTGCACACAAAAATTAAAACGATTAATAATTAGTACAATGACAATAACGGTTCTTAGATTCAGATATTTTGTAATTTGTAACGAAAATTTATACTAATTCAGATATTTTTCTCAATAATTTTGTTCTTGATAATTTAATTCAATCTGAAAACATAAAATTTCTTGAAAAGGAGTTACCTTCTTTAAGTCCGGTCAGGTTGATTCCAGCGAGTGGAGGGGTGTCTAGCCTAGGACTGGACTTGGAGCGAGAACGTGACTTGGGCTTTTCAATAAGGCCCAACGAAACTAAATGCTGCCGTCGAGCCCTTCTGGCGGTGACTAACCAGCCAGAGATATTGCGCTTAGCCTGGTAAGCATCAGCCGGCAGGTACGGCGCGTAGTATAGGGGTGGTGACTCCTCTTTAAATAATCTGCCAATGTCGTAGGATAGAGCAAGCAGCTGCGAATCTGTCAGAAGTACCGGGTTTTCGGCCGTAATGAGCTTCTCCATAAGCAGCTTGCATAAACGCCCACGCACGTTTGAGGGTAAGGTGCCCGTTTTCTGCCCAATTGCTATTATTTGTTTTCCCTCGACTGATGAATTCAGTATGGTATTCACCTGAAACACAAATAGTATAAGTATGGCATTACAAACTAAATATGCAAGGTAAAAGTTAAAAAAAAAATGTCACTAAAATGTTGAAAATACAGGTTCAATACCTACCTTCCATTCAGTATAATGATCAGTTGGAGTCGGTGCCAGTCTAGGCATCATGCATTTAGTTGTTAGTTATAGCTGTCACCAACTCCAAATATATTACTGATCTTTGTGACATATAGTATAGCTCCTAAACGGCCGTCCGTACACACATACAGGACAGGACAGGTACAGACGTTAAACTTATCTGTTTACGCCGGGGGTTAACAATATTGAATGTCAATTTAAATTCCTTATCAAAAGTACAGGATAATAGGCAATAACTTACTAAATTGCTCCCGGTGGACTCTTGTCTAACTGCTTCACCCACTGACGACGACGAGTCCAGTGGTATCACCAGTATGTCACTATCCTAAAATAATATTTACTTTGAGACAATGTTATAATAGTACATGTAACAAAAAGGTGTGATAATATGAGTATGTACGGTCAATTAACCTCAATAATCGTTGAAATAATCACTAAATGTGTCCGAGTGCGACCGTTAACTAACAGGCTATAGCTAGCCCTAGCCGGAGATAACTCAAGGGAAGTGTTATATTTTTTTACTAGTAATCGGTTCAGCATTGCAGGTGTGAACGGTCCTGCCCTCGTCCCTTGATCCGGCCCTGATAAAAACTAATCGATCAAGATCAGGACTGATCCTGGTCTCAAAGAATGTCTATACCAAATTTTGCATCGGTTCAGTGTCTTAGGTATGAAAATGTGAAAAGGTCCTGCCCCAGCCGACAGATAGACAGACAAATTTACTTTCGCATTTATAATATTAGTATGGATGTAATTACAAATTAATACATATTGCTCTTGAACCAAAAAACAGTAAGTACGAGTACTTTTCTACAATTTTGCAGAACTTACCAAATTTTCCTGGTTAAGTCCTGCTTCGCAGTCTTGGTTGAGGATTGAGCTTTGCAGTCCTTCACACGGTGGCAGAGGCTCTAAGTTACAAGGTAGACTAGTTAACAAGTCATTCCTCAGGACCTCTTCAAAGAGTGATGAATTGTAGGAGTTATCCTGAAATTTAACAAGAAATTTAAAAAGGTAATAATAATGTACTTAGTTGGTAAACTAACAAGACTGATGAAAAGTTATGATTTTATTCCACTTTTTAAATAAATACTGCACCGGTTAAATTGTTAGGTATCTTAAGAAGACTTTAAAATAATAAAAGTTAATAAGTAGGTACCTACCTACCTACATGCAAGTAGGAGAATGTGCATTTAAGCGACGCAGGGCATGTGTAAGCAAAAAGTTTAAAACAAAATTTACTTTTTTGAAATACAATTTAACATGAAAACAAACCATATCTTTTGGTTGGTCGCTTTTTAACATGGCCAGAGCTGCTTCAAACCGGA
Organism: Aporophyla lueneburgensis; assembly: GCA_932294355.1. Taxonomy (NCBI): domain Eukaryota; kingdom Metazoa; phylum Arthropoda; class Insecta; order Lepidoptera; family Noctuidae; genus Aporophyla; species Aporophyla lueneburgensis. The sequence continues at coordinate 20,461,806 of OW028758.1, read as the reverse complement.
GTCTGTCCCCTATTTGAGGGAACATACTATGTATGTCTTGTTTACTAAGCATCTGCATTGTTGCGATATCAATTCTTTCAGCTGAAAAAAAAAGGTAAATTTAACAGCGCCCTGATTGCAGCTGTGAAATGCACTACGTCGCATCGACTTTATAAAATGTAGGTTGGTAGAGCTCGTCTAAGCTGAAATGACGCGCCCCACTACTTAAATTTGTATACGTACACTACGGTAAATGCGGTAGTGGGGCGCGTCATTTTAGTTTAGACGCACTCTACCTATTTGTTTTTTTTTGGGTTGCAGTTGCACATCGAATCTAGTGTATAATATAAATATGAACGTATATCTAGGTAGGTGGGTAGGTACCATACGACAAGACTATTCTTGGTTGGAGTGTACAGCGGCCAAAAAAGTGTTATTTTCGCAAATCGTTTATTTTCTCGATTCTATAGTATGTAACACCTAGAAAGGCTAAAAGTGTCTGGGTGTTTTTTGTCTCCGACCAACCGTTTGTCGTAAAAACGATGTCGAAGGGATCCATAGGTAAGGTTATGTTAGAACTGTGACCTTGAAATTGGTCGCGAAATTTTTTTAAGTATATTTTCATAGTGCCTCTAAGACGACACTCTGACCCTATTCTTGCTAGAAATTAGAATGTGTGAATGTAATGTGTGAGCTCATGCTAGCAACTTACTAGGTAGGTTTGTCAACTTACTTTCAAAACGATCGATGTAGCGTTCCAAATTCCACTTCTTCAAAAGATCACGCGTAGCCATATCCATTTTTGCACTGATCAAACACGTTCACTGGCACTAATGGAATTGTTATTGCTATTAATTAAACGAGTCGTGAGTCGTGACTTGCCGGCTGTAGCGGTGAAATACAAATGGCCGACCGAAATGGCGCGGCGGCGGAATGAAGTGAGAGAGGGAGACCTCATTATATAATGCCGTCACCTTAAATTTGTAGGACATCATTCAAATGCTACTCATAAATGGGTCTCTGTAATAATAATTTAGTAGGATACACATAAAATAATATGACTATATTATTGAACTTTGATGCTTACTCTAAAAATATGAGATTATTTAATCGTATTATCATAGGATTCACATAAAATAATATGACTGTAATATTAAAAAATGATGCTTACTTTAAAAATATAAGTTTAAAGCATTATAATTTAATATAGTACATTAGGGGGAGGTCATCGTATTTTTAGAGATACTTCTTCATATTAAACTATGAAATCTATTTATATTACGGTGACTGTCATTGTGTTTTTTAATTAGAATCTTATTTATAATTATCATACTAATTTATGGGACAGTGGACCATTTTCTATTACATTGTGTTATTATTTGAAGAAGACAATGTTATTTCATAATTACAAATTTTTACGATGACAAGTATCATAATATTGCATTATTTACTCAAAAAATTCGATTCCATCTTAACACATTTCAGTTCTAGCGTAATATTTACTTATTATCAACATATTATAAGACAACGCATCTATTTTAAACCAACGTCACGATATTTTAAGATTATGCCAAAATGACATTTTTCTCAGTGAAGTACCTACCACTTCTTAATACGCATTCGTTACAGTATTTATAAATCACGAAGTTACGCTTGAGCAAGAAGCGTCAGCATATAACACATACATGCCCAACACTTCCTCACATACTTCCTACTACGCTATTACGCTATTGTTCCTCGACTACGCTATTATCTCGGGAACCGACAGCTCCTGCACTTACACACATTCACAGCGTGTTTGTACACTTGGTAATTACGAGACAGTATAGTATTGCATGTGGCTTCGTGAGACAAAAATATTAAATCAATTTATACAAGTTGATAATCAACTTTAAAACTAAGAAAGTTCCATTTTCAAATTGACCCCATCCTAAATCAGGAATTTTCCCAAATGCGCTAAGCGTGGCAACACTAGCTTGTAGTTTTATGCGTCGATAGTGGTCTCGTTCGGATATAACGCCCCATTAGTTTTTATGTCCAGTGTTGCAAGCTGACAAATAATATTTTTCCTCAAAGTCGTTAGTGTCAACTCGACGATTTTATACGCAGTTTCTATTTAAGATAACCTGTGAATGTTCTATGTAAAACTAGTTGTATCTATAGATTGCTTGGCTGTATTTATTTATCTTGTAATAAAATATTGGTTGCGTGTGATGCTGCAAAAATATGGTTGTTGCCAGAAGCGAAATTAGCAATTGAGAGGGGGATTTTAGAATTAATTGTGGTGTTTTGACATGCAATCTAAACTTTCATAGGATAATGGTAACAATGAAAATAATGACATTTAAAAATATTGCTGTAGATTACAATCTTGTCGTATTTTCAGATTTAGTTATTTGATCACATCACATCACTTCAGCCACAAGACGTCCACTGCTGGACATGGGCCTCCCCCAAGCACCGCCAATTTGACTGGTACAATTTTTGGGGGGCATTTGCCATAAATGCCACGCTTGGCAGGTGGGTTGGCGATCGCAGTACGGTGATAAAATGCATTGAGAACGCTGCTGCCCATTCTCTAGTAAGTCCCTTAGTCGCCTCTTACGACACCCACGGGAAGAAATGGGGTGGTGCTATTCTTTACGTCCGGAACCACACGGTAATTTTGATCAATCAGTATTTATTTATTAATACTGGCTTGAATTTAAAAATATCCACCCATTTCTGAAAACATTAATAAATATTGTATCGATTGGTAGAATACTAACCGATTATGTAACTAGGTAAGTAGTTATCTACTAGTCAAACTTAGGAGGTATTAGCCTATATTTTTATGCACAGAAATAAATTGGAATCCATGTGACGCCGTCTCGCATGATTAAACTCTATCTGATTTCGACTCTCCCACGGGAGCTTCTTTTTTTAAATAAAAACTTGTGCTAACAATGGCAATACCGGCAATTGTCAGGATGCTCAAAAGGAAATAAAAAAAAAAATACTACAAAATTTCGAACGTTGCGAATTTGAATTTGCATATCCGCCGAAAAGAAACATTCTCGTTGATTTTATTTTTTATTTTAGCAGCCATATTTTTTTATCTGGATAAAGATCTCTTCAGCCGGTAGTAAGGAATATCGATTGAATACTAAAATCTATGACAATGGCGAGTAATGTGTTTTTACATTTTTGGACACGGGAACAGTTTTTACAACCGGACATTTTAATAAAATCTCATTTATAGTGCATTGTTGTCTGTTTGTGATTTATGATTGGTGTCATTGTCATCTGATGACAGGATGATTTAAAATGTCAATGAATGATATTGCTCTTGTACCTATGTCAAGGATATCGTTTGACGCACTTTACCGTTCATTGCGTTTTTTGAAGGAAATATGTTTTTGTTTTAGTGCGTCATTCGTCAATGGATAACGTGCTGTAACCGTCAAGTGTCCTTAAAATACAAATGTAGTTAAAGATAATCTTATCAGGAGGATGGTTATTTCCACTAATCTACATACTTTTTAATATTTTTCAACCATTTGTACGTGCATAGCTATATCAAATACTAACTTCTGCCCGCGACTTCGTCTGCGTCAAATTGCTCCCTTGACCTTTCCCGTTAAATCTAATCGCCTGCCAGTTTTCGTCCATTTTTCGTTACTGCTCAGCTTCTTTTAGCCTATATATAGCCTTTCTCAATAAATAGGCCACCCAACACAAAAATATATTTTGTGTAACTACTGTTCCTGAGATTACCGTATTCAACTAAAAAATAAACAAACCCTTCAGCTTTATAATATTACAATGTCATCTAAAGGAAACCCGTACCTGCTGTTCAAATGTAAGGTAAGTAAGTTATCTTCACTTTTCTAGCTAGTCTAAGCTAGTCTATTTAAGTTTGCGTGATCTTCGTGATGGTGGACAAGGCAGAACAATGTTTATACCTTCGTCTATTAAGTTTCAAACGATCGCTCAATCCGTCTAGATTGAGTTTCCGAACAGATTGTATTGCAGGACATCGAGCTAGACCATAGACTAGCATTCTTTTGTTTTGTTTCAATAATGTTATTTTTCTTTTAATTTTTCAAATTTCGAAGGGTGAATTTCACCAATGAAATTAAGCGCGAACATTGCTAAATATTTTTTAATAACGATGCCGTTGACAGTTCTTCAACTCAATTTATTTAGAATATTATTTTTCTGTTTCGATGTTTTCAAGTGAGCAGTAGTGGCCCAGTGGTAACGGCCGCGACTTACGAGTGTAGGTCGTGTTCGAACTCAAGCAGGCACTTTACTTTGTGTAAATTATTTCATCACCACTGCTATCAAAACGGTGAAGGAAAATATCGTGACGAAAACGGCATGTCTTAGAACCAAAAAATTCGGAGACATGTGACAACCAGCAATCCGCACTGGGCCTGCGTGTTGGATTATGGCCCACTCCCTCTCACAGATACGGAGGCCTATGTCCCAGCGGTGGGAATAGTATAGGTTGATTGTGAGAGTTGAAAAAGTCTACCAATCCGATACCATCCTTATACGCATAAACTAAACTAGGTATAATGTTTGAACTTACCAATCAATTGGTATCTAATCGTCTTAATAGAATGCAATTGTCTCGGCCTTGCTTCCCAGAACTGAAGAGCTCTTGTATCAGTTAATACAGATCGCTTTGCATTTTATCATTTACGATTTTTACAGAGTTCTTTTTAGGGTTCCGTTGCCAAATGGAAAAAAACGGAACCCTTATAGATTCGTCATGTCTGTCTGTCCGTCTGTCTGTCTGTCTGTCTGTTTGTCCGTCCGTCCGTATGTCACAGCCACTTTTCTCCGAAACTATAAGAGCTACGCTGTTGAAACTTGGTAAGTAGATGTATTCTGTGAACCGCATCAAGATTTTTACACTAAAATAGAAAAAAATAATAAATTTTGGGGTTCCCCATACTTAGAACTGAAACTCAAAAATTTTATTTTCATCAAACCCATACGTGTGGGGTATTTATGAATAGGTCTAATATCATTTTTTTCTAAACTGAACAGTTTGCGCGAGAGACGCTTCCAAAGTGGTAAAATGAGTGTCCCGTAACTTCTAAAATAAGAGAATGATAAAACTCAAAAAAATATATGATGTACATAACCATGTAAACTTCCACCGAAAATTGGTTTGAACGAGATCCAGTAAGTAGTTTTTTTTTTAATACGTCATAAATCGTAAACCGCAATTTACCTTTCATTCAATCACCACAGATATAAAAATTAAAAAAAAAACATTTAATTTCATAAGCATAAACCTTATACATAAACCGAGGATACCTACAGGTTTATACGGAACCCTCGGTGCGCGAGTCCGACTCGCACTTGGCCGGTTTTTATTTTAGTCGTAAAGTATGGCTATATGGCAATATAAGCATAATACAATAAGAAAATGTTTTCTTTTATTTTTTATTAATATATTTGTTTAGAAAATCGTGTTGACTATGGTTAGTAAATACTATGATATCACTTTGTGCATTTAAAATGGATTATGATTTTTTCATATTTGTTTTCGTTATCGATACCCACTAGGTCCCATGTAATAGGGGCCGAGCTTATTGCCATCCACCGGGCACAAATCCAAACTTCGAGAAATTCTTCTATGCCCGACCTGGGACCTGAACCCAGGACCTCAGCTAATTTATATTATCACTAGCTTTTGCCCGCGGCTTCGCCCGCGTGGAGGTCGGAAATTATCCCGCGGGAACATACTACCGGGATAAAAAGTATGCCTATGTCCTTTCTCAGGCTCTAAACTATCTGTGTACCAAATTTCATTTAAATCGGTTCACTAGTTTTAGCAGGAAAGCGAGACAGACAGACAGAGTTACTTTTGCATTTATAATATTACTAGCTTCTGCCCGCGACTTCGTCCGCGTCAAATTTTTGCTCCCCTGACCCTTCCCGTCGCATCGATTTGCCTGCTAGTTTTCGTCCATTTTTCGTTGCTGCTCGCTCCTTTTGAGTTATAGTGAGTCAACCTTAAAAGATAGACATACGCTCGCGCGGACTTTTTTTTTGAACTTTTTAAAAGGAACAATTCCGTCATACGTGATTTTTGCGTTACTTTAACCGTTTACGCAGCGCACGCAACGGAAACTCTCAAAAGGAATAAATTTTCCCCGTTTTTGCAACATTTTTCATTACTGCTCCGCTCCTCTTTATTGTAGCGTGATGTTATATAGCCTATAGCCTCGATAAATAGGCTACCCAACCCAAAAAGAATTTTTCAATTCGGACCAGTAGTTCCTGAGATTAGCGCGTACAATCAAACAAACAAACAAACTCTTCAGCTTTATAATATTATAGTATAGATATTAATGTGGAATTAGTGTGGATGTGGATTCACCATCATTATAGCCGAACGATGTCTACTGCTGCTGCTGCTGCTAGGCATCCCCCAAAGCAAATTAGGGTTGTCGTAATTGTCACGCTTGGCAGAAGGATTGGCGATCGCAGTATGGTAGTAAAATGCTTAGAGAACGCTGCTGCCTATTTTCTAGTAAGTTCTTTAGTCGCCTTTTACGACACCCACGCCACACGGAACTCATAAATTAACTAAAATTAAAAATTTAAAAAACCCCCGACACAAAAACCTAATTTCCCTTTAAAAACTAAAAAATAATAAAAAAAAATAACTCAGTCTTAAAGTACCTAAGAATGTATTAATAATTCAAAATAAAAATAGGTAAAAAAACTTTTTAAGTTAAACGGTTTTATGTTAAACATACATTGCAATGTTTAAGATAAATGTACTAAAAACCAAAAAATAATAAAATAGATACAGTCGTGGGAATTATAAACATATGCATAGACTAGACTAAAATAAAACCGTGGGGCACGTCAATTGTCTACAATCGTTGATTAAAATGTTTGTTTTGTAATGTTACACTATAATTAGGCAGTTGTTCAACCGACAACGATGGACGTGTGATAAGTAGGGCTAGAATGTGGAAACAAGCTAGCAAGCTCGATTATAAGCGAGTTTTAGGGTTTCATAGTGGTGAGCGAGTAGTACTTTTATCATATGTTTTGTCGATTAAAGACAAACTACGAGCAGTGAAACGATTCCTCGCCAGCCAGCAGTGTGAATGTCCAACGATAAACTAGTTGAAACATCTCTTTTATTTACATGGAGTGTATAACTATTGGAATTTCCATGAGCAAGAAAATAGTAAGTAATTTCCTCACCGTCTAGCGTCTGCGGGCCAACTGCCTATTTTAACGACGAATTAAACGATTCTTCTATCGCACATTAAGTCGATAATTTGTAGACAATTGACGTGCCCCACGGTTTTATTTTAGTCTAGTCTATGCATATGTTTATAATTCCCACGACTGTATCTATTTTATTATTTTTTGGTTTTTAGTACATTTATCTTAAACATTGCAATGTATGTTTAACATAAAACCGTTTAACTTAAAAAGTTTTTTTACCTATTTTTATTTTCTAGTTTTTAGTTTTTATTTCGCATTCTGTTTAATTCATTTAGTGCTTCATTATTGCAAGGTTTCTTGCCCGTTAGTTTATTGCAGTCCAACTCCTCTATACGTAGTCCCTGCAAAGATCTTACTCTACTAAGAGCCACGTAGGCTTGACCTTCTTCAAACAGTTTCGCACCTAAGTATACGATTGCGTGATCCACAGTGCTGCCCTGCATTTTATGTATTGTAGAAGCCCATGATAGTATTAAAGGCAACATTCTTCTTTCAGCCGTCCCGTAATTGTACTTAGCTGGAAACTGTATGGCTTTCGGGTGTATAAGATGTACTCCGTCTCTTGCGAAATCAATTCGGACGGAAGGTACATCTGTTGCATACATCTGAGTTCGACGAAATTGAGGCCAAACGATTTCGTTGATGTAGCCTATAGCGCCATTTACTAATCCCTTTGAAACGTCAATATTGGACCGTAGCATGACTTTTGCCCCCACAATATTTGCAGTTCCGCTGGTAAACCCCCAGTTTTGATGATATCAGCTGGTATTATAGTAGCTATATCCACATTGTCTGCATTTCGTGTGCATACAAAATAAAAGCGCAGGATCAGCTAATACACGCCACAGCGTGTATTAGCTGATCCTGCGCTTTTATTTTGTAAATGCGAGCACCATTATTTCTGTACAAATTCAATACAGCAGAGTTGTGGTCGTTAACTTGTTGATTTGTGGGGTATACCCTTAACGCTTTGTCTATTGCAAACTCATCACTCGTGTCTTGAAGAAGTCTTCCCATTAAAATACTAAAATGTTGGGTTGTTAGCTTACCGACTCTCAAAGCATTCAAAATATCAATAAAAGTCTGGTCACCTTGCTGACGCATATTTTCAGTTAATTCACACAGCGTGAATAAACGCCAGAGATGTGTAGCTGGTTGGAGATGTTCTGGCTGTTTGAAAACAGGTGTTCCTGATCGTTTTATAGGAGGCAGTTGTAAAAGATCACCGAAAAGTAATACGTTTACTCCTCCAAAAAACTCATTTTCACAGTTCTTAATTTGCCTTAATCGAGCGTCCATCATGCATAACATTTGATAAGACACCATGGAAATCTCGTCGACAATCAAAAATTCTGTCTGATGCCATTGTTGCCTCATTATTCGCAAATAGTTTCCGGACAGTGGTGACATACATGTTATGCGACCGTCTTTCTGTACAGGCAATTTTAAAGTACTGTGTATCGTAGCTCCATTTATTAATCTAGCTGCAACTCCTGTTAGTGAGCAGACTTTCACCGCATCCTTTGCGTAGCACCTATTAATTTGGTCTCGTAATAACTTTAATAGAAAAGTCTTGCCCACACCAGCTCCTCCTGTTTACAGGAGGAGCTGGTGTGGGCAAGACTTTTCTAGAAGACTTTTCTAGTCTATGAATGCAGGACAAAAGGAAATTTTTACATTAGTTACCCAGTCCATACAAAATCAAATGTCAGGTGCTGAAGAACGTTTAAAAATATTCTTTAAGAATATTTTTAAACGTTTTAAACTAATGTTAAAAATTTCCTTTTGTCCTGCATTCATAGACTGCTTAGCCTGTAAGAACTGATCTTCATTCATTGGCAAATAAGGAACTTCTTCATGGTCTAGTTCCATCGGCTCTGCGTGTTCCAGTATCTGAAATGCGTGTACTTGCGCGAATGCATTTTCAAGCTGCCTGTCACGTTCACGATATATTTCCAAGTAGGCGTTTGTTTGTCTTAAACTTTCTTCGTTGGCGAGAAACGCATCTCTGGCACTATTAAATTCTCCTAAAAGTTCGGCCTCATTGCGATACGGCATATACTGGATTAGTAAACTGTAATAATATGACTCTGGATCAGAAGCTGCTACGAAGTTAGGTACCCGTACTACAGCTGGCGTGTTTCTAATAGTCATTTTGGTGTTGTCTGTTAAAGTTATAAGACGCCTTCTTGTTGTTTGCTCGTGCGATGCATAAGCATCGGTATCGATGCTCTCTTCATTTATAACTGGCGGTTTTGTGTAGTGTGGCTCAAATAACATCGCAAATTCTATGAGACACATATTGTTAAAATCATAGTTGGGGTGCTCTGCTGGTCGCTTTTCATATCGTTCGAAAATATTGGCACAATATCCTGCTTCTTGACCAGCTTCATTAAACTTCACCACTTTATACCTTTGTTCCGCTTTACGAGTATTGACAAAAATTGTTTTTCTCGAGCTGTCACGCATACTCAAATGGCATAGCCTGAATACGCATTCGCAGGCTGAAACTTGACGTTCTCTTAATATGCGCATGCATATTTTAAACAGCTTACGCGAGACGTCAGTTTCTTCTCTTCTAATTTGTTGAATAGCTCGAGATACTTCACCATCTAGGTTTGTAGGTTCTGATTTTAACACGTATTTAGCGATGTAATACGCAATCGACTCATTTGTACCACACGGTTGTATATCCATATTGGCTTTCCACATTTTTAGCAAAGCAGGACTGTAATTATTTACCCAACCATCTTCACTTTTTCTTTTCAAACCGCAAATGCGACCACCGTTGTAGATGAATTCGTTAGATGAAGGATCAATAACATGTGTCTCTAAGCATTCCGAGCGTGGAAAGTTGAAACGACAAACAGAATTATTTTTCGTGCAGGTACTAGTGTGTCGATGTATTTGGCAATTTTTAACTAATTCATATAGTTCTGAAGTTTCTGGAGGAATGGCAGTACTACAGACTGAATCAATGCGAGCTATTCCTTCAGGTGTCGCAACAGACGGGTGATCTTCGATCCAAACAACCATATGCAAATGAGGACTTCCTCTGTTCTGAAACTCGATTCGCGACCAATGATCTTTAACTTTACCGCCAAATATTTCAGTATCAGTTTTAAGAAACTGCATTAGCGCATTAACACGTACCATAAAATGTCTACTCACAACAACTGGATACATCTCGATGAGTCTCTGAGTTTCCTGAATATCTATGTCATCTGGGTCAATGTGCTGTTTACCATCACTAACAAGGAGACCTCTTTTCATATCCTTCCAGTGAAGATCATTGCAGCTCAATGTAACAAAATAAGTGGGAGGTCCTAAACATCTGATTTGTGCTATAAGATCACTAAGAGCACTACGCCAATAAGCAGCGGAACCTCTTAGATTTTTTAAATATAAGTGCAGGTCTTCCACTCGATTGCCGTTTTCACCTTCAACTTTTCTAGCACAAGCTGCAATGGTTGATTTAACTCGATAGTACTCAAACATTGATAGAGCATAGAATAGGTAATCGTTGCGCTGAAATCTAACATCAGCACCTAATAAACGAAATTGATAGTAATCCAAAGGACTTATATTTACGGGCCGTTGTTCTTTCAAACCATTTTTACCATACGGGAAAAGCTGATACCATGCGAACTCTTCTGCTTTTAACTCATAAGCTTCAATCACAATATTATTATTCGTCTTTCTTCTGATTTCGTTTACATTTTCAGATACCTCTAGCTCATCTTCAACATCAGGTTGGACGCTATCAATAGGCAACATTACAGATGTTTGTATAGGTATAGTTTCAGATCTCAGATTCGAAAGCGGTTGTTGTACTTGTACATCCTGATGAGTGATGGCATCTTCCTGTTGCTGTACTTGAACACCCTGACGAGTGATAATATTTTCCCTCAAATGTACGTCTACGCGTGTAAGGGTGTACGCGATATTACGGGATCCGAGGCATCTTTTACAGATGCGGCACAGTTCTTGTAAGTTGTCGCATTCTATAACACAGGCTTTGCCATTTTCTGGTGTTGGTTTTCCTTTTGGGCCACAAGAATGGGAGTCAGCAAAATAGTATTTGTCTTCACCGCGAAATACGCTAACAGATTTATTTGACGCTGTCAATATTCCTGAAGAATGACTATCAAATAATCTATTTAAAGCTGTATGTAATGTAATGCCGATATTATTCGTATTTACAGAATCTTGGAGACTCCCGAATAAAAGAGTGTCTTCATCATATTCTATAGAAAATCGGCATTCATACATTTGTAAACTTTGCCTGACGATATGAAAGTTTCGTATCTCTAAATATCCTGTTTCATCCAGTTCAGTAGGATCAAGCTGGGTACGAATCCAGCAATATAAGGAGTCACCCGCTAACATATTAGCATTCAGAATATTGACGTCCCATTGATTAGGGCTTAGGATTGCAGCTCGGACAATGTTCGCCAACGACATAGCACTACATTGTACACCAGCATATCGCGAAGTAAAGACGTTGTAGTCACCTTGATGCCATGAAGCTCGAATAATTCTTGCAACATTATTAATTGGAATGAATGCATTTCGAATTTCATTTTCATTCCTTTCGGACGCTTCATCTTCAGACAATTCGGGCACACTAAGTCGTACTAACTCCTGGTCACTAATTTGGGCATTGTCGTCAATACGTACATCTTTGTAAAGCGGGTTATTTCTGATTAACCATCTTAAATCGATATGTGGCATTAAGAAACTGCTTACCATCTGTGAAGCTTATGCCGAGCAACACGGCTTGAAATATAATCCACTCAAAAGTGAAGTCATGGTCTTTGAGGCCAGAGAAACCAGTACGGGTAACGTGTTTCCCAGCGTTACGCTCAATGGTACAGCTTTGCGTAGGGTGTCTAGTTGTAGGTACTTAGGACATATGCTGACCTCTGACCTCAGGGACGATGATGACATCGAGAGGGAACGGAGGGCGCTGGCAGTGCGGGCGAACATGATAGCTCGCAGGTTTGCACGTTGTTCGACAGAAGTCAAAATTACACTTTTTAAGTCTTATTGTACATCATTTTACACGTGCAGCCTGTGGGCTGACTATACTCAAAAGTCTTACAGTGCCCTCCGAGTCCAATTTAATAACGCGTTTAGGGTGTTGATGGGGCTGCGGCGATTCTGTAGCGCATCAGGGATGTTTGCTGAACGTCGCGTAGATTGCTTTTACGCTACGATGCGTAAAAGGTGCGCATCCCTGGTGCGTAGAGTACGTGGCAGCACCAACAGCATCCTTAGCATGATCGCTAGTCGACTGGACTGTTGTTACATCAATCATTGCTGCGCCATTTGTCATGGAGTGGCGCGGTAGTGATTGTTGAGTTTGTTTTTATTTTTGAGTTTGTTTTTATTTTTGTTTTGTTGTAGTGGTTAAGTATTACTAACAGTAGTCTATAAGAACATTGTTACTAACAAAATGGACACCTAGTCTGAATAAAAAGTATTTAATTAATTTAATTAAAGCACTATAGACTTTTTCGCGACATATTGTGAATTCCCTGGTGATGTTCAAATTTTCTAATCGTTCGGTTACTACAATAATGCCTACCTGGCTTGCAGATCTTGGTAGCATACTAGGCAGTCTTTCACTGACTTCAAAGATATCTTGGGCAAATAAAACTGCCTGTCCGCGAAAACCGTACTGCCCATAGCGCCACTAAATTTCACGATTTTAACAAAGGGAATTATTCTGCACAGTAAACGTTGTTCCGCCTGTTTCAATGTTTGAATAACGTCTGGTATAGAACCTGGATCCAGATTATTCCAGTAAGCTTTTGGTGGTGCTGTTGTTTTATTACTAGTAACATGTGTTTGACAGCGGGAACATAATAACAATGATATTTTCGAAGTTAACTCCACAGGTAAGTATGTTAATGCAGCAGCGTTGTACCGAACTGTACGAACTTGATTAGGATAACAACGTTTGGTACAAATATCACAAACATATATACAAATTGTGTTAATAGCATTCTCGAATGCCTGCAGATTATTAGCTCTGCATTGCTGGGTACGCTCTCGTTGTGTATTTAACCTCGTATCGCGATGTTCAGGCGTTTCTGAACCCAACTGCTGTCTTTGTCTTTCACGGCTTTGTATTAATCTAACTTCATATTCTTCAGGCGTTTCTGACGCTACCATCTGTGTGTATCGCTCCCGTTGTTTTGTTAACCTGGCTTCATATTCTTCAGGCGTTTCTGACGCTATCATCTGTGTGTATCGCTCACGTTGCTTTGTTAACCTGGCTTCATATTCTTCAGGCGTTTCTGACGCCGTCATTTGTGTATATCGCTGACGTTGCTTTTTTAACCTGGCCTCATATTGCTCAGGTGTTTTTGACGCTAATTGTTCCCGTCGTTTCTGTAATCGACTATTTCTATCACCTTCACTTTCTTTAGCTCGTTTTGCTTTATACTTTTCTTTCGCTTTTTGAAGCCTTCGTTTACGTTGTGTTGCAGTTTCTGTTTTATTTGTGTTTGTATTTTTTATATTTTTTTTTACCATTTTGTTCCCACGAGTAATGGACATTTAAACGGTCGACCCCCCCAGAGGTCCAATAAAGGGGCAAGGCTATGTACAACAAGATGCGCCTGAGTCTTGAGGGGAAAACGCTAACGACATATCATTTTTATCCACCCTAATGCCATACAGTTCTCGGCGCGTTTTAACCTTTCACCTTAACTTGGGTGGTGTACCGCTAACGACGTATCATTTTTAGCCACCCTAACGCCACACAGTCCTCAACACGATACAAAATCTTGACTTGGGTGGTGGATTCAGGCTGGATTAATCAGATACCTAAATTACAGATTCAATTTCTACATTTAAATCTTATTATTATACGCCATTTGGTGGCTGCGCCCATCTTAAATATTGAGGTTGTATAGTGCACTGTATTCTTCTTGTCAAGCCCTTTTATTTGATACCCATATTGGTGGGATTGATAAAAAAATGTTATCAGCCATTTGGTAGCGGCGACCATCTTGGATTTCAATTTTGCATAGTAAATTGTATTCTACTTGTTGAGACCTTTCATTTGATACCCATGTTGATGGGATTGAGAAAACCTAAGTTATCCGCCATTTTGTAGAGGCCGCCATCTTGGATTTTAATTTTATATAGTACATTGTATTATACTGGTTGAGCACTTTCATTTGATACCCATATTGATGGGATCGATAAAACCTACGTTATCCGCCATTTTTTAGCGGCCGCCATCTTGTATTTCAATTTTTTATAGTATATTGTATTCTGCTTGTTGAGCCCTTTCATTTGATACCCATATTGATGGGATTGATAAAACCTACGTTATCCGCCATTTTGTAGCGGCTGCCATCTGGGATTTCAATTTTTTATAGTATATTGTATTCTACTTGTTGAGCCCTTTCATTTGATACCCATATTGATGGGATTGATAAAACCTACGTTATCCGCCATTTTGTAGCGGCTGCCATCTTGGATTTCAATTTTTTATAGTATATTGTATTCTGCTTGTTGAGCCCTTTCATTTGATACCCATATTGATGGGATTAATAAAACATAAATTATCCGCCATTTTGTAGCGGCGGCCATCTTGAATTTATAATGATAATGAATAAACATAATTGTATTGTCACCAAAATCCAAAGTGTATACAAAATTTCAGATTAATCGGTTGACAGGAAGAGGGTGAAATTTGAATGACTAAATTTGACCCAAGAATAATAAATAAAACAAACGGGGTGAGCTAAATAAAACCGTTTAAAAAATACGCCGCGTTGGGGGACCGCTTCAAACCTAACAATTTAATTACCAATAGTCTTATTACCTAACTAAGCAGTCAACGACTTCTGCACTCGCGGAGCGGTCCCCCAACGCAACGTTTTTTTTTTGAATTATTAATACGTTCTTAGGTACTTTAAGATTGAGTTATTTTTTTTATTATTTTTTAGTTTTTAAAGGGAAATTAGGTTTTTGTGTCGGGGGTTTTTTAAATTTTAAATTTAATTTTTTATTTTGTACTTTTTATAGGTATTACTTAATATAATGTAGAATCAAACGAAGCTAAGAACACTTTCGATTAATTCATCAATATTCTCTTTCAGTGCGCTTTCATTTAGACCCCACTCGAGTATATTTGCTGACATTCGGTTACTCTTCCCCACTTTCCCCCCCACAACTTTTAAACGGCTCAACCGATTTTCATCAAACATGTCTAAGAACACTCGCAGATAAGTCACCTTTAATACATTTTTTTTTATTGAAATCGCATCATCCGTTCGGGAGCTATGATGCCACAGACAGACAGACACACAGACAGACACGTCAAACTTATAACACCCCTCTTTTTGCGTCGGGGGTTAAAAACTAAATCTTCTTCTTCCTCTTTCGTGTAGATGGTACATTATGTAGGTATGTAATGCTGCATTTGAGGCACACACACCGTTTGTCTACTCATGTGATTTGAGGTGTCCCAAATGTGGCATAAAATAAATGTATAATTATAAATACACGCAAAAAAAATGTTTTCCTGTTATGATAATTGGATACAAAATATTACTACGCATATTTTTGCTATAGGTAGCCTCTACATGTTCACGAGTTAAGAGATAAATAGTCTAACACATTTAAAATAGGATTTTATACTATAATATTGTTATTGAAAAAAGAGATAATTCTCCAAGCGGATGTCCTGTGATTGAAACGTTTAAAATAAAACCAAAATAAACATCATTTTTTATCTCTTAGTATTTACAGTTTGTAATTATTTTTTAAACATTTTCGCAGCACAAAATTGCACCATTCAATAATGGAATTCTGATATCCGCAGTATATAATTGTTGATCCTCTTTTGTTTCACTGGTGATCACCTGCGACGATCCTCGGTCGCTTATTATTCTGAAGACGACAAACAAACATGAGATGGATCTGAGTTATCTGCCAGTCAGTAGTCGAATATATCTCAAGAGTTAATTTTGTATGTTATGATAATATTATGAACGTGACAGTTTGTATGTTGATTTTTCAATCACGCAAAGATTGCCGAATGGATATAGCCGAAATTTGGCACACTGATATGTACCTAAGTCGTTAATACACGTATTAGTATTTTTTAACCCAGTAGTACGTTCCCGTGAAATAAATTCGACATAAACTTACGTTTTCTTCCAATGGGCAAGAACCACAGAATACTACCTACAACGATCCTCACTATAATAATAAATATCTTTGGACAACCAACACATCGTTGTCTGATCCCAAACTAGACAGAGCCTGTACTATAGTAACCAGACAACTGATAAACATACTTATATAATACCTATTTCTAAATACATACATATTAGAGATAAATTACACCCAGACACAGAACAAATGATTGTGCTCATCACACAAACATTTGTCCTGGGTGGGAATCGAACCCATGAACTCAGTCTTAGCAGTCAGGGTCACTAACCACTAGACTAACAGGCCAGTCACTCCTTTTACTTCGTTACACGCACGCGGGTTGTATCTTCTACGCACCTTACCTTGCTAACGAACATCACCAATATGGTTACTAGATATTTATCCCTTCCCGGCGATTGTCAGTAGGTAGGTGCCTTTCCCAACATCCTATTTCTTCCAGTCTTAAAAGGCGACTAAGGGACTTACTAGAGAACGGGCAGCAGGGTTCTCTATGAATTTTACCACCATACTGCGATCGGCAACCCGCCTGCCAAGCTTGGCAATTATAACAAAACCTCCTTGAGGAAGGCTTATGTCTAGCAGTGGACCTTTTACGGCTGAAATGATAATGATGATGAGCCGCCTTTCATTCATCCTATGAACACGACCCAGGTGTGCTCTTATATTATATGTCGGAGAGAGGTTATCCATATGTGCAGGGACAGACAAGTTATCCTCGTTCATCGTAGACGGATAGTAAAAATAAAAGCACCAATAGATTAAGAATACTTTTTATAAACGTAATGTTCCGTGTTTGCTTGATGGCGGCTCGAATAAAAAACTTTTTACAAAAAAAAAACAACCGACTTCCTTAAAAAAAACACTACAAAGTCAAAAATAACTTTAATTTCGAAAGTTGGTGGCTTAGGCTCTGTATTTAAAGTTTTTGCCACCGACTTCCGAAATTAAAGTTATTTTTGACTTTGTAGTGTTTTTTTTTTAAGGAAGTTGGTTGTTTTTTTTTGTGAAAACTTTTTATTTTTTCACTTTTTAGTTGTGGTAGATACTCCGCACTAATCGCGTTATTCGTTCATTTGTCGCGCAAATACGTAATGCAAATTTAAGACTTATATGGTTTTCACATGGACCCCATTGTTCAAATGTAACCAAATTAAAATGCGACTATCCGGGAAGCACCAGCTTTCAAATAAAAAAGAATCATCAAAATCGGTTCACGCAGTCAAAAGTTATGAGGTAACAAACATACGTTATTCGTTCATTTGTCGCGCAAATACTTAATGCAAATTTAAGACTTATATGGTTTTCACAAGGACCCTATTGTCCGAATAGAACCAAATTAAAATGGGTCCATTCGGGAAGCACCAGCTTTCAAATAAAAAAAGAATCATCAAAATCGGTTCACCCAGTCAAAAGTTATGAGGTAACAAACATAAAAAAAAACAGACGAATTGATAACCTCCTCCTTTTTTTGAAGTCGGTTAAAAAGTGACTCGCGCACGTCGACCGCTAGCCGAGAGACGTTTTCTGTGGCAGACTTCAATCTCAACTGACAGCCACGAATGGTTGCCAGCATCATCATTGATGGCACCTCTATGCCTCGCCGACAAATATATTTTTTTTCTAGAGAAAATATATTTAGAAGCAGAAACTATACAGACAGACACTCCAACTTCTCCTCCTTACATTATTCAATTATATGCCGTACCGTTAAAACTGCATGTCTGCTCCGAAAAATCCAGCGTCCTCAAGATGAGCATCGTTGACCCAAATATAAGACAAGTTACAACAAGCCATTATTATTAAACGTTCTGTCCTCTTTTGTTTTTTGTTGAATCGGCTCGTTATCAAGAATTTATTGAGGTATTGAATGAATGGAATCTTAAATTATATTGTGTGTACACTTGTTTGTAAAGTGTGTTAAAAAATATTGGGGAAATGGTGGTGAAATGTGATTGACTCTAAGTAAGATTTGGTTAAGTATACGAGATAATAATAACAGTACAGGGTGACTGGACATCACACGCGAAAAGTGAAACCATAAAGTCAGCACATGGTTTAAGACCGCCTAGCGTAAAAATTTCAATAACTACCGTCAGCTAAAAAAAAAAATCTGCAAACGGGCAAACCTATGCGGTCAAAATGTTGTTTAGTAACCGAAGAATTTCCACGCCCCTGATGTTCAGAATCATGTATTGAATTCTTGGTGACAGGTTGGACGTGGATGACCCTGCCTTTTAGCATATTTAGCCCATACTGCCCCCACTGTTGGGTTACAGGCCTCATCTCGGTGAGGGAGACTCGACCGTTATCCACTATGAGGGCACACTGCGGCCCAGTGTTGGGTAGATGTCACATGTCTTCGAACTTTTAGTTCTAGGATATGCCGGTTTCCTTACGATGTTTTCATTCACCGTTTTGAGAGCAGTGGTGATGAAATTATTCACACAAAATAAAACGCCTGCCTGGGTTCGAAACCACGTTCAGCAATACGTAAGTCGGGGCTGAAACCTCTGGGACACCACTGCTACAACTTGGTCTTTTTTTTGTGGCTGACGTCTGCCGCCCTGGGCGGAGCGGAAGGGCGTGTCACACTAAACTTTTACTGACTAAAACCCACCCGTGTTCCTTCATTTGAGCGACGGCCACAGTAACTATTCCGAACAAATCTCGCGATCCTGGCAGTACAATTTGGCCTCTGCCTCTTAGCAGTGGTCTAACAACGTATTTCTCATCTCAAGAATGTCAGCTATTCTGTCGTAACCCACAAAATATTAACGCCTGAGATGAAACGTCATATTTAGTACAAGTGTCACCTGACAATGTGTACTAAAATGTTAAAAACTCGTTAAAAACTTTGTCACACCAGGTTTTGATGTAACTCGGCTAAATGTAACATTCTTATGTGTCTATAGGGTTGACAAATGCAGAGTATGTATTTGGACACTCCTTTGAAGAACAAAGCTACAATAATAAAATTTAGATGTACTAAAATGACTTCAAAACGAATTCCGGAAATCTTAACAAAGTATTTATTTATTTATTTAACCATTTTTGTACACACATGAAAGATGGCTGATGGGGTCGGAAGGTTCTGGAGTGGCGACCGCGTACTGGAAGACGTAGCATTGGAAGGCCTCCCACAAGATGGACCGATGACCTGGTGAAGGCCGCAGGAATACGTTGGATGCGAGAGGCACAGAACAGGTCGAGGTGGCGGTGCTTGGGGGAGGCCTATGTCCAGCAGTGGACGTCTTTCGGCTGAAATGATGATGTACACACATAAATATATAAACAGACAAGACGAATATAACAGAAATATTGGTACAGACGTGATGCTTATTTCTATAGAAATCTTTTCCAGCATACCCACGATAGGAGAAAAGATAAAGAGATGTATGTTTTTTTTTGTGTTATTATAGGAACCATTAGCTGATCAGAATATCCATGGCTAAAAATATGCCAATACATATTTGGATCTTTGGTAGTCATTACGGAACGTCACAAGCCCGAAATTCTAATAACCTATTTTACCAAGAGGTCCGTATTACCCAGTAACTGGGTTGTGGAGGTCAGATAGGCAGTCGCTCCATGTAACATACTGGTACTCAGCTGCATCCGGTTAAACTGGAAGCCAACCCCAACATACTTCAGAAAAGGCTATACATATTTTCAACCATGGGTATTCTGATTGGCTAGCTAAGTAGGCAAGTTAAGTCTTTCACCAGAAATCAAACTCAAATACATAATACTTGTTGTCAAAGCTTTTATATTTGAAATCTTTGGGTCAGTCAAACCAAAGATCGCTGGATGCCCTGCGCATCCAGTATAACAACATCTTCAGGGTGATGTTGGGGCTGCCTTGGTTCTGTAGTGCATCGGGGATGTTTGCGCTGTATTGCACTGACGGATTTCATCCGTCATCCACATGAAAACTGTATCCCTGTTCTGCAGAATGCGTGTCAGCGACAACGGAATTCTGAAGACTGTAGCAAATAGGACCTCTTCGCCGTTATAGAGATCCTTTATTACTCCGGTAATTTGATTGTTTTTATTATTATCTGAAATAAATCCATTTTATTTTTGTTAAATTTAATTTAATAATACAAAATCGGCGATTTAAACTAATATCTCACATAACCGGAGCAGTCAACTGCTTCCTATCATCAAACCAATCTCGGCAGCCCTGATGCCGACCTCAATCCACGTCCGTAAGTCTTCCTTCCTCATACTGAACTAAAATAAGCTCGGCCGATATTTGGACTGTTTACCTCATCGTTGACGGCTTTATAAGACGACAATTAGTGCCGCTGCACACTAGACTACTGTTGCCAGCTGTTGCCCAATCGTGGCTGAAGAAAGTTGAAGTTGATTCTTTGTATTTCTATTTGAACTAAGCTTATACCTTAGTACCAAGCTAAGCCATGGTAGACGCAATTCAGCCGCGGAAAAATATTTTTTTTTTTCAGAGCCTTTTTTCTTCATATTCTGAGCCTTCATACTCAGCTTTATAATCAGCCTATAATATTCCCACTGCTGGGACACAGGCCTTTTCTCGGTGAGGGGAGTACACCGTAATCTTCCACGCGGGTTCAGCGCAGCTTGGTTGAGGTCACATGTCTTCGAAATTTTTGGTTTTAGGACACATAGCCTCACATCATCATATATTTCCTCACGATGTTTTCCTTCACAACTTTGCTCCGCTGTTCATCCTCAGCTTCCTGAATACGCTTCAGGAAGCTTTATATAATTTGTTAACTGTCTTACCGGCGCGGATGGCATGCGCATACGGATACTCAATCACAGTTGCGGGCCACTTGTGTACCTATATGATGCAAAATTGAGAAAACAGTGCCATCTACTGGAGCGCACAGGTTTTGACGACAACTAGCTGTGGCCTAATTTGCGCCTGCTCTTATTTTAGATTATTGAGAGTTATTGAGAGGGGCTTGTGTCTCTGTAATGACAGTCACTCGGATCAATCGAGCAGCTACGCTTGTCGCGGTTGGTTCGTGGATGGGTGACCAATTTACATACCAAGACCCGTCCGTGCCTCGGAAAGCACGTTAATGCCGTTGGTCCCGCCTGACACTCGTGGATCTCTAACAGTCGTACCAGATCGTCAGAAGCCCGAAAGTCTGACAAACAGTCCTTACCAAGGTATATCGTATTACACAGTAACTGGGTTGTGGAAGTCAGTTGGGCAGTCGCTCCATGTAAAATACTGGTGTTCAGCTGCTTCCGGTTAGATTGGAAGCCGACCCTAACGTAGTTGGAATAACGCTAGGCAGATGATGATGGGAGTTATTGAGAATTTTTGTCACAGCGCTGATCGTCGATTCGTATTTACTTTTTACTTTTTTTATGTATGCTACGTCGTATTTTGCTTTTTTTTCAATCTTTGGAAATTAAAACCGAGAGATTTATACTGGGTAATTTTTATTCATGAAAAATTTAATCTCCAGTTATGCCTCGGCCTGGCAGAAATCTCACATCACAAGGCAAATAAATTAAATCATTATTTCAGCCAGAAGACGTCCACTGCTGGACATAGGCTTCGCCCAATTTTAGAGGGTTCGCTATAATCGCCTCGCTTGGCAGGTGGCTTGACGATCGTAGTATGGTGGTAAAATGCGTAGAGAACGCTGCTGCCCATTCTCTAGTAAGTCCCTCTTCGCCTTTCTCGACACACACTGGAAGAAATCGGATGGTGCTATTCTTTACGTCCGACACTACACGGAACAAATAAAACATAAAATAAACGACTGAACGTTTAAATTCAATACAGTAAAATAATTATATACACGAATTCGGATGATTGACTTTGGCAGCAAAGAATTTCATGTTTGTTTATCTTTGTAATTGCTTTAGTTCTTCAGTTTAATTTATTTGGCCACAGGTTCTAACGAGCTGTGAAACAATTTAACAGGCGTTATTTTGTAATGAATGGTTATGGTTGACTATATTTATTATATGAAAAGATCGATCGTAAACAACTTTAGCCCTGATTATGTAACTCTCTCATAGATATGCTTTTGTTTTTGGTATTTCTGCTATGTTCTTTCTGAATAAATGTGTTAATCAAAATTTTTGAAAAAGGGTCGGTTGAACCGGTCAAGTACCGTAATTACAGACACAATTAAAAAACGATTGTTTACATACCAAATGTGGTATCTCAGGGACTTAGAGGTTTAAAATAAACTTTTTGAGTTGTCGTTGCTAGTTGGTACAACTCTACTACTCATTATTATAGTGTAACAACATTATTATAATGTAGCAATACTGGTGTCATGCGTCACTTCCTTCTGGGCAATGGCTGCTATGTTCACCTGCAATAACGTATCATAATAAAAGTATTATTATTTTCCTACTGGTGAACTTCATAGTCCTTGAAATATGGTCGTAGTGTGAGTTTCTTTTAACCACTGACCGCGTTCGGCGATCCGATTGCCCCTTCACCAATCCAGGGCCAATCGAAGCTCTGAACGTAGTCAATGCGTAGGGTCGAGATGGTTAAAAGAAACTCACACTAGGGCCTCTGATCTCCCCAAAAATGCCCTATCTAAGTCGCCTTCGTTACATGGACGTAAAAATATCATGCACTGCATTTTCAACTCTCGGTGTTAACCGGAGCATTGAGAATTCAACAGAGTACATTTCAGCGTGTCGAAAAACTTAATGTTCGATTTTTAATTGTTGGCGCTAAGTAGTGCACGAAAAAATACCGCCGCGTCATCGTTACGTCAGTAGAATGTCCTATCTGAAGCCGCTAGTCGTGGTATTTCTGCATATAGTGGGGTCAACTTAGCACCTTCCCAACTGCATCCTTTCTGTTTGCCAAGATCTAGAAAATATACTATTTTTTCATGTTCTCTTGATTCGAGGCCAAGTTGATCAAGTACGGTGGCATCCAGCATATGGTTACGCTGGATGACCCGCACCTGATCCGACGGTCGTTGCGCTGATACGTTGACAGCTGGCTCTAGCACCTGAAACAGAGAGCATCCGACCAAGGTGAACAGTCAAATTACGCATATGAAATTAAACGAGGCGAAAGGAGTTTGTAAGGTTCGTAGCAGTTGGTGTTCTGTAGTTTCTGCCTACCCTACTCATGACTCAAATGATGGGAAATGGTAAATGATTTTATCTCCGTAAGTTGGTTTGTATAAACACTTTTACAGATCAATGATATTTTTTTTTAAACTAGTTTACGTCGGCGTTTCCTATCTGAATACTCTGAGAAGAACGGCCGAAACAAACTCAGAGGTCACAGTCAGACATAATCAAGGTCACAAACTTTCTTCCCACAAAGAAGAAAACGTAAGTTTCTGAATGCCCATTTCATGTTGTCCATTTTTCAAATGTCATAAAAAATAACCATCGTATCAAGAACGAAAAGCAAAACTGCAATCAAAACAATTTTATCCGAAACACCTCTCGATATCTGTCATATTATTTATCAATATATTACACTGCAATTGTTGTTGGAACAATGCATCGACCGACATCCTTAATCAAGGTCGTGCCATATAGCGATAGTGAATGATAGCGGGCACATGCGCTGAATACTAACTTTGTGTACTATCTTAGAGTTACGCAATTTGTTTTGTTTGAGACTTCAGAACTGGACTGGGTCTCTCCATCATCAGCAGCGAGAGTGATGATAATCCACCACACTGGCCTAGTGCGGGTTGATAGATGTCACAAAAAAGTGCGGTGCGGACCACCTGGCGTCTCATCAGCAACTTATAATGTTCCCACCTCTGGGACATAGGCCTCCCCTTGGTTTTAGGAAGTGGGCCACCACGCGGGCCCAGTGCGGGTTGATAGTTGTCACATGTCTTCCAGTTTTTCGTTCTAAGACATGCCGGTTTCCTCACAATGTTCTTCTTTACAGTTTTTGAGAGCAGCGATGATGAAATAATTCACACAAAGTAAAGTGCCTGCTTAGGTTCGAATCCACGACTTACAAACTAGTAAGTCGCAGCCGTCACAACTGGGCCACCACTTCTCACTGAGTCTCTGCTATGTATAAACCACCTCTCTAGAAATATCATTGTAGAGTGGAGACTGCGTATCGGCAAATGTTGCGTAAAGCGCACCCCAGCTATATGAACCAATGACCTTAAGAAAATTGCTTAGACAGACTAGTCCAGACTAGTCTGTCTAAGCAATTTTCTTCCATTTTCTTCTCTACCAGTAGAGGCCTATATCCAGGCTGTAGACGCCGTGGTAGTGGACTGCGATAGGCTGAGTTGATTGAGTCACTCAGCGAAAATCATCTCTCTCTCTCACTGGCAGGCTAGATCTGAGTGGGACATACCCATTGTTAAGTATAATCCTGATCGGCTCAGTGATGAGGGGCATGGACCGCATGCTTTTGGCACACTGGTGTTCTGGCTAGGGCTGGTCCTCATTTCCATCGCTACACACAATCCCGAGGTGCTTTTTACCGTCATATGAAAACACGCTTTCCATCAAGCGTGATCGAAGTCTAGAGAAGATCCATTCGGCAATAAAAATAAACAATGAAGAAGATGTGCCCGATAGTTGAAATTGCATCGGAACCTGGTTTTTTATAATTCTATGGTCTTGTACTACGCGTCAACCCTTTATGGCGGCTCTGAACTTCTCACTGCGCAATACCCCAACCCTCACTCCTGGTGACGCGATAATTTGTTACTGCGCATCGACTCGCCTCATGTTCTGAACCGCCATATACAAGTGTGAATCGGACTGTAGCCGACGTTTACCAATTCGCGATCTTTCAATTGCTATGCATGTACTGCAATGGCCTCTGTAACAAGAATAATTTGATTAATCAACTGCAATGTGTCAGTTCCGTTGACATATACAAGATATTTTAAATTGGCTAGCTATATGGATACTCAACACTTCTGTAGAGTTCACTACAGAAGTGTTGGTTATCCATATCTTAACATAAATAAAAAGAAAGTTCGATTTAAGAAAAAGTGTTTGCATTTCGTCTGAGAAGTTTACACAAAAAAAAAAACAGTTCTCTTAAATTGATAAGTTCATATTTCAAGTGACTTCAGTCAAAATCACGAAAAAAATATTTCAATATTTTTAATTTTGTTTTATCAAATTTAGATACAAATAACCTAGTTCTCAATGCTAAGAAAACGAAATGTGTTCAGTCCCGTTTAAATTGGTTACTCTATGCGCCTTCGGAACGCGCCCGAACGGAGTGACATCTGACTTGTCAAGTTTGACTTTGACACTTCTTTTTGGTTTTTTGGCTTGAACAAGGGAAATCGTCGCCGTGTTGAGTTTCGCGACCAGTTGTAAATTAATCCCTTTAAATCGATCCGTTTGTGACAATTAGTCGTGATCCAATTGCTTTGATTGTAAATAACCCCAAGTTGATGTAATAATATGGGTTGAGTTTGGATATATCTTTGTTGAAACTTTGAGGTTAATGTGTTAGTGTTGGATCGTCGCCGCTTGGTTTTCGCGACCTTTTGTAAATTAATCCTTGAGAATCGGTCGTTTTGGTGGACAATAAGTCATGACCCAATTGTTTTGTGTTTAATAACCCCATTTGGTGAAATAATACGGGTTAAGTTTGTTGAAATTGAAGTATTTTGGAGGTTAAGTGACGCTATTGGAAAGCGCGTGATTTGAAGACCGCATGTCTGGATGGAGAAAATCTCTGGCGGGTTGCAGCGGCCGTGATTGTAACCTGGAGATACTCATAACGTCACAACACAATACAATCAACACTCACTTACATACATAAATCCAGGTAACCCCAGAAGCAGTGTTCTTCAACCAGGTGAGTCCTTTGTTTGTCGTATTGTAATTGTACTTATTGAATTATATTATTATATTGTTCTGCTCCGCGCACGGCGGACAGTTTCGCTCGCCACTCTTGTCTCCAGAGCCCCCCATCATAACTTCCACTGCGCTATTGAAATCCGATGGTGAGGCTTGGCCTGGCAGCGAACATTCTTGGCAGCAGAGCGTGGTTCTAGCCTACACAACCACTAAATTGGTAATTTACAGTAGGCTAATTACTTGGCAGTCTCTATAAGGAAATAGTATGTCGCTGTAAATATTTGTTAATTGTATTGCTTCTTCATTTGAAATAATTTGTTTAAATTTGTTGTGTCGGGTAAACTGAAGTTACCATAGTCAGCCTGGTTATATATGCTAACAGTGTTGATTGGCATTATTGAGCATTAACATTGTTTAAATTGAAATAAAGGTTTATTATTGTTGTACCGTTGACATTGGTTTTGAATTAAAATAAAAGTTTATTGTTGTTCATTAAATTGGAACCAGTATTTTGTTATTTCTTGAGTTGTGGTCTAGCAGTTTGGCAGTTTGTTGTTTTGGATTTTCTGGTTATATTGTTTGAACTTTGTTATTTGATTATCTTGTTTGGTTTATTTGAATTGTATTGTTTGTGCAATGGCACACAAAGCGGTGAGAGAGGCAATCAGTGGATTGACCACACAGCTACGGTGGTTCACTTCAGCTGCAGCGACTGCTGAGCACCAGGATCTCGAAGGGATCTCTTGCTCGGTTCGAGCAGTTGAACGTGAGACTCGGCAACGTTGATGCTCTGCTCACCCGCTACAACGAGTACATTTGTAATGTGGCTCTGGAAGTGCTGGACCAGGCAGCACGTGACAAGGTCCTTGCTGACTACGACCAGATCTTGGACCTGGGGGATGTTATTGGTCAACGTGCCCGGGAAATATTGCAGAGCCAGACACCAGTCCAGGTCAAGCCGGAGACCTCGGTTGTTTCAGGTCCCGGACTATTGAGTAGATTGCCTACTTTGGAACTGGCACACTTTGACGGTCGCTTGGACCATAGGTTAGGTTTCCAAAACCTGTTTGAAAGTTTGGTTGATGCACGCTCGGACCTCAGACCCGCCCAAAAGTTGGCCTATTTGTTGTCTGTCCTAGAAGGTGAGGCCCGAGCCTTGGTACAGCATCTGTCGTTGACTGACTCAGCCTACCATACCGCTTTGGAACTACTCACCCGGCGGTACCAAAATAAACGTTGTTTGGCTGACGTTCATATTAAATTGATTTTGGGGTTACCGGTCATTACTAGTTTGTCAGCATTGCGTACTGACCTGTTGAACCCGTTGGTGGCAGCGACCAACGCTTTAAAGCAATTGGAGTTGCCGGTGGACCATTGGTCTTACCTTTTGGTGCATGTTGTGCTGCAACGGCTTCCTGCCGATTTGAGGGCTCGTTTCGAGCAAAAGTATGGTGGGGATAGTGTCACACATCTCCCCCCATTTGGTGACCTCGTCCAATTTTTTGAGGATGAGTGTCGGTTTGTGGATAACTCTGGCGTTGCCACTGAGTTGCGCCATCCGTCTTCCCGGCCACGAGACCAGGGACGGACTGGGGCCCGCGGGCCTGTTGATAGTCACCCCGCCACTCGTTTTGCTGGCACCCAGAGTCGTCCTGGTTGTGAGTTTTGTAGGGACACGGGGCATGGCATGGCAACTTGTGCGGCCTTTTTGAAATTGCACGTGAGTGCCCACCGCCGAATTGCCAATGCACGCCGCATGTGCTTCTCTTGTTTGGGGGCTCACTTCCATCGGGACTGCCCCAACCCCCGCCCTTGTAGAATTTGTAGGGGGTCCCATTTGGACATATTGTGCGCTAACGCAAACCACGCTGGCGGACCGGCCTCTGATGAAGGTTCGCGTACGGGGGGGTACCATGGAGTTGGTCACCGGGCTTCTGCCTCGCCGGTTCAGAACCGGGGAGAGGCCCGCAATTTTGAGCGCCGCACTCCACCCCCCGCGCAAGTTGATCGGGAGCCGCGCGACCGCCATTTGGTCTCCCCGCGTAAAGGCGATTACGCACTTGTTGCTAGGCAGCGCTGGCCAGACCAGCACCGCCTTCCCTCCCCTCCATTGGCGGAACGTCCCCGGTTGGAGTCACGCCCCCTGCCATTCAGGCATCCGGTGGGATATTCCAACGATGGCGCGTGGCTCGGGACCGGTCGGATCGGTCGCCGCCCAGGCATTGTTAGGAACCTGGCGCTTGCCCCGCTAAGGTACCCTTCAGATCGAAACGGTTTTGTTGCCAACGGCATCGGTCAGGGTCTGGGGGCCCACGGGAGACTCTGTTGTGTTCCGTGCCATTTTGGACATGGGAGCCCAGGGTTGCCTTTTGTCTATTGTTTTGTTTGTATTGTTTTGGGCGAAATTGTTTTCTTCAGCGCCTTTGGACTGCGGGACTTGGTTGGGACGAGCCACTTCGGGAAACCCTGTTGGAAGATTGGCTCCAATTTGTATCCGCACTCCCTGCAGTCAACGAGGTCGTGTTACCCCGCGCTATCCTCCCCCCTGGGAGCTACACTGCTACCCTTGTTTGTGATGCGTCTTCGCACGGTTATGCAGCTGTTGTTTATCTGCGCACCGTCAGCGCGACAGGCCAGGTGAAGTTGTCACTGGTCATGGCCAAGAGCAAGGTGGCCCCCCTCCAGACGGCACTGACAATCCCTAAGTTAGAATTGTCAGGGGCTGCGCGTTTTGTGCGTCTATATTTTTATTTATTTATTTACACAATTATTACCTACACTACCATTACAGATCAGCGATCCAATGCGATAGCGTGGCCTTACATGCTAAATCCTTACATGAATATCCTAACTTATAATATAAGTACATCCTATAAAAAATAATAAAAATCACGTGCTACATATTCTTAAATCTTAACCTACATCTAAATAACATATTATATATAATGTAACTCTTGCGAATTCACTCAAGTTGCACCACAATACATCGACCCTCTCGTGAACCTCGTTCACCACGCGGATGGCTCTAGTGAGAGGAGTTCTCGCCAGTAGGTTGGTTCTGGCTGCAGGCACAGCAAGCAGGGGCGGGCGTCGCCGCCTCCAAACGTACCGGTCTGGCACACAAAGTTCCAGGTGCCGCAACACTCCCGGGTTATGAGCCCCGCCACGCAGTAGCTTCACTACATACGCTGCGAGCGCAAAGTCCCGTCGCACCTTTAATGCGTTGTACCCTACCATCCCAGTACAAAAAGTGTAGGGTACATCAATGGGTAGAATGGATATACCCCATACAGTTTGAAATATAAGTGTCTAGTGAACTTATTTTGAACACGTTCCAACATGACACTATATTTCGCCTCATGAGGAGCTCATATGACTGCACTATGTTCAAGGTGACTTCTGACCAGTGCGTCATACAACACCCTGAGTGTCGTGATGTTGGTAAACCCCTGAGCCTGCCTGAGTACGAAACCTAGGTTTCTGTATGCCTTCTTACATATCTTATTGATATGCTCACGGAAGGTTAGTTCCGGAGTGAAGATTACCCCTAAGTCTCGTACCTGGGTTTCTCGTTGCATCGGCGCATCCTCTACCTTGTATTGGTAATACAAAGGAGTCCGGGCTCGAGTGAAAGACATCACCGAGCATTTGGCTACATTAAAATGCAGTTTGTTGCCAATGCTCCACTCGACTACTCGGTTGATGTCGTTCTGCAGGCGTTCACAATCCGAGTGATCTTTAACCTCAAGCAGCAATTTCAGGTCATCTGCAAACAATAAACAAGTCCCATGTCTGACGACTTCCGGTAAGTCATTTATCATTATAATAAACTCGAGAGGCCCTACATTGCTGCCCTGGCTCACACCGGATCTGGTGTAATATGGTCGAGATTCACAGCCATTGTAGTCTACATATTGCTGGCGACCCTTCATATAGCTAGCGAAGAATTGCAGTAGAGGCAGCGTACATCCAATTTTCGCAAGCTTCCTTAATAGGACATCATTATCGACCTTATCGAATGCCTTTTTAAAATCGAAGTACGCAACATCCACCTGCACTCCAGAGTCTACTGACGGTACTACCCGCACCATAAAATTTAGTTGGTTCGTGGCAGTGCTGCGTCCCGGCCGGAACCCATGTTGCGCATCTGACAGACGCGCGAGTACTTGTTCCTGCACTGAGCGCTGAATAGCTGACTCCAGTACTTTAGCAGGCGTCGATAGTACAGCTACCGGCCTGTAGTTACAGATATCCGGACCAGGTTTTCCTTTAGGGACCGGAATAACGCGCGTGATTTTCCACCTAGGAGGGAACGTTACTTGTTCTAAACATGTGTTAAAAATGTGAAGTAATGGCTCCGCCAGTATCCTCCCACAGTCCCGGAACAGGAACGCTGGTATACCGTCTGGGCCAGACGAGCGTTTTGGTTTGAGACTTTTAAGCGCCTGCTGAACTTCTGAAAGACTCAGCGACTCAATATGCACATGTGCACTGGTCGCGCCGTCCTCCGCCGCCGCCGCGCCCGCGTCCAGTTGGGGTGGCTCGTTGCTGTACACCGACTCAAAAAAGTCCGCGAACTGCCCCGCACACTCATCATCCGTTAGATGTTGACCGTCTTTTATAATACTGTGCTTATTGGTGCTTTTCTGTTTTGACCTAATATACTGCCAAAACGATTTAGGATCGTTTAAGAATTGACGTTGAATTTTATTTTTATGTTCTATGTGCACAATTTCTATTAACTTTTTTATACGACTTCTACACTCCGCAAATCTGTGATAATCACTATTCAACTTTGATTTTTTGAATTTTTTATGAAGTCCGGCTTTAATTTGAATATTTTTTATTATTTCGCTTGTATACCATACTGGGTAAGCGTACCGAGAGTTTCCCCTACTGAGGTTTTTCCGCGGCACGCACGCATCAATCGCACAATTGATGTTATCATAAAAGAAGTTCAACATCTCTTCCAAATCATTCATACCGTACAACATACTCCAGTCAGTGGAAATTAGCCCAGAATATAACAACTGAAAATCGGCCTTATTCCAATTCCACTGTGGTCTAATATGGCGAAAACTAGTACCGCAGGCACCGGCGGGGGCCGTCCGCGGGGCGGGGGCAGGGGCGGGGGCGAGACGCACGCTAACAGCTAGCGGCGGGTGGTGCGTGTCGACAGGCACCAACGCCTCGTCCGCCGCCACCACCGTCACTCCTCCGCTAATGCCCGCACTCAGAACCAAATCCAGCTGACGACCTAAGCAATTGGGTACTGTGTTACTTTGAGTGAACTCGCAATATGACAAAAAACATTCGTAATAATTACTAATATTAACAGGACATGAATACAAGTTAAAATCACCGATTACAATAATTTCTCCATATCTATCACACAATGTTTCTATTATTCTAAATAACAACAAATAATCATTTTCCGAGCTACCTGGCGGAATATAAATAACACAACACACAAACAAAAATCGTTTACATAAATGTACCGTCGCACAAACCATTTCGAACACACAAGTGTCTATAGACGCGTCCAAGATAGGTAGTTGTCGCAGCTCGAACCGGTGTGTGGCCACGAGAAGCGCGCCGCCTTGTTTTCGACCATCCGCTCGATCACATCTTAATATTTTATACCCCAGCGGCACAATTTCCGCGTCTTGTATGGACTCACTGCAGCCTGACTCAGTAATAGCGAATAAGTGCGAGTCGGACGACACTAGGTTATTTCTGAAGTTGTCCAGCTTAGTACGTAGACCTCTTACATTTTGGTAATATATTTGAATTGGACCATTACTTATGGAACGGGCTCTTGGGTTGTTGACGAAACCAAATCCATTCATTGAATTCCGCGTTCAGTGGCCATACTTCCGGATTATTTAACGCGTTATAGTGTTTTTCAGATACACCTATTAGAAAAGACGAATAATCTCGTGCTGTTCTGTGTTTGATTTTCTCAATTTTTATAGGTGTTTCCGGTCCACACAGATTTTTAACGTAATCAGTCATACTTTCTAACGTGGTTTCCGGATGTAAACGCCATACATGTAGATATTTCTTTCTTTCCATAGCCATTATTCCCTTTATTTCCGTATTACTTCCAATTGTCACATTTTTGGGCAAACGGTTAGGTTTTTTATACTGTACGGTAGTCCAGCCAGTTTCTTCCTCATGATCCAACTGTTCAATAGCGTCTGGTGGGCTATTATTACTCGACTGCATTTCAAGTACAGCTGATTTCGTGGCCCCACTGATGTTTACATTTTGCATTTCGGCGGTTGGTTGGCTACCCGTATTTTTCTTTTTAGATTTATTGTTGGGCATATTTTGACCAACGGCTTCAGCAAATGAAGAGTGAGAGCTAGTCGAAGCCTCCTTCGTTGGTGGAGTGAAGGTGGATATTGCCTGAGATTGAGTATGTTGAGCCAAGTTAAGACTGACTTTTTCTTCTATCACCGTCATTATATTAACTAATCTGTCAAGGTTATTTTTTGTTTGCGCAAATTGACCTTGCATAATCTTAATCGCATTTGCTTGATAGTCTAGGCGGGCCATAATATCCACTCGGAACTGCCTTAGTTCATCCAATAATACAGAATCCACGTCCCTTAAAATTGCCGGAGAGGATTGGGCCTGGCCTCCTCGCTTAGTGTTCACATGGTCAGGTGACGCGGTTATGGGTAATGTACTGGTATCCGCTCTAACCGGTGTATCTATATTTCCACGTTTTGGATTTAAGCAAATGCACTCTGGACATATTGAACCACGTTGCTCACTCTTTGGGTGGAACTGTGGACATTCGGGCTTCTTACGCCTGGACGGACAGTTAAATTGTTTTGTGTTGGTTGAAGACGTCCGTCCACTCTTTCGAGGTCTTTGTTGCGAAGCGAGTGTCCCAGATTCAAAATTCTGAAACGCCTTTGATTTGGAGGTACGTACCTGCAGATTTGAACCCAGGCGCCGTGGCCTCACGTGGGTGCATGGCACCCCGCTTGTTTGCTTACCCCCTATGGTCCCCACCATACTGGCTGACTTACCCCGAGGATGATTGGCCTCGAGCGCCAGTCTTGATGTCGGGTTCTTTGCCCGGGCTCAAGGTGCTCGCTGTTGGAACGAAGGACCCTGATTTTTTGTTGAGTCGATACAGCTCCTCGACAAATTGTTGAATTGTTGGTGACTGATCGTCACATTAAGAACTCGCATGCCGGTTGCAATGCGCTGTTGGCCATTCTGCAGCGAGAGTTTTGGATATTGTCGGGAGCCGTTAGTAAGTTGAACCCCTTTTGGGACGATACGGGTCTTTTGTTGTTTGGTTGTTGACGGTTGAGGCACTCTAGCCTTCCTTATGGGGCCCGTCACCCCCTTTTGTTGCCTAAGGAGGGCCATTTGGTTAAATTGTTGTTGTTGTTGTTGTTGTTTGTTACTGTTTTGACCCGCCAGCCTGCCCCCATTGGGGGGTATTTTTGAAGGCCGCGGTGAAAGCGGCAAAGGGACTTTGGCGCAGATTGTTGGGAGACACAGTTCTCACCTTTAAGGAGTTAGCTATGGTATTTTGCCGTTTTGAAGCTGTGTTGAACTCGCGTCCATTGTGCCCGCTGTCTTCGGACCCGAACGTCTTGGAGGCCCTGACCCCGGGCCATTATTTGATTTGACAGCCACTTGCCGCCCTGCCGGAGCACCCTTTTGTCGATGTGAGCCAAAATTGACTATTGCGGTTTTAGTTGGTGCAGCAGCTCGCTCAGAGTTTTTGGAAGCGTTGGAGCTTGGAGTATTTGCACATCCTCCAGCAGCGCGTCAAGTGGACTGATAAAACGCAACCTTGTCAAGATTGCCAAGTGATTAGCGGACGGGAAGGCCCGTCCGGGGGGGGGGGGGTAGATGTTCAGTCCTGTTTAAATTGGTTACTCTATGCGCCTTCGGAACGCGCCCGAACGGAGTGACATCTGACTTGTCAAGTTTGACTTTGACACTTCTTTTTGGTTTTTTGGCTTGAACAAGGGAAATCGTCGCCGTGTTGAGTTTCGCGACCAGTTGTAAATTAATCCCTTTAAATCGATTCGTTTGTGACAATTAGTCGTGATCCAATTGCTTTGATTGTAAATAACCCCAAGTTGATGTAATAATACGGGTTGAGTTTGGATATATCTTTGTTGAAACTTTGAGGTTAATGTGTTAGTGTTGGATCGTCGCCGCTTGGTTTTCGCGACCTTTTGTAAATTAATCCTTGAAAATCGGTCGTTTTGGTGGACAATAAGTCATGACCCAATTGTTTTGTGTTTAATAACCCCATTTGGTGAAATAATACGGGTTAAGTTTGTTGAAATTGAAGTATTTTGGAGGTTAAGTGACGCTATTGGAAAACGCGTGATTTGAAGACCGCATGTCTGGATGGAGAAAATCTCTGGCGGGTTGCAGCGGCCGTGATTGTAACCTGGAGATACTCATAACATAACGTCACAACACAATACAATACACAGGACTCACCTGGTTGAAGAACACTGCTTCTGGGGTTACCTGGATTTATGTATGTAAGTGATTACATACATAAATCCAGGTAACCCCAGAAGCAGTGTTCTTCAACCAGGTGAGTCCTTTGTTTGTCGTATTGTAATTGTACTTATTGAAATATATTATTATATTGTTCTGCTCCGCGCACAGCGGACAGTTTCACTCGCCACTCTTGTCTCCAGAGCCCCCATCATAACTTCCACTGCGCTATTGAAATCCGATGGTGAGGCTTGGCCTGGCAGCGAACAAAATGTATAAAGTTCGCGTTACCGAATGTTAGGAATCGGGGACCCAATGTCGTTTTAGATAATGAGGTGCTTGAAACTGTACACTCGGCATTTTTTCTGGGCATAACAGTAGACGCCAAACTTCAGTGGGGATCACATATATCAAGCCTAGTGGGAAGGCTCAGTTCGGCCGCCTACGCAGTAAGGAAAGTTAGACAGTACACGGACGTTGATACAGCTCGATTAGTCTATGTTAGTTATTTTCATAGCATAATGTCCTACGGCATTCTGCTGTGGGGCAAAGCCGCGGACATTCAAAATATTTTTGTTCTTCAAAAACGAGCTGTTCGAGCGATTTACCAACTAGGTGCTAGAGTTTCTCTGAGAGATTTGTTTAAAGATATTGGTATTCTTACGGTGGCATCACAATTCATCTTCGCCAACATCTTATATATTAGGCAAAATATACACCTGTACACTAAAAACAGTGATATTCATAATATTAATACTAGAAATAAGGACAAACTACGTGCTCCCTTTCACCGGCTTCATAAGGTTCATAATTCTTTTGTTGGTCTTGGTATTACCTTTTATAACAAGCTTCCCTCTGCTTTACTAGATTTGCAGTTTAATGAGTTTAAAGCTAAAGTAAAATCCAACCTGTGTTCAAAGGCATATTATTCTATCAACGACTACTTAAACGATAAGAATAGTTGGTCGCTGTGATTAACTCAAGACAAACTCAAGACAATGTTTATGTTCTTTCAATCCAGAATTAGCTTTCCTACTGACAGTTTATATGGGTAGTTCATATAGTTGTTTTTTATTTATTTTTTTATTTAACAGATTTTGTTAACTTATTTTTATTTTCTTTTAATTTCATTTATTGTGGACATAATCTACTCATTACAATGATTTTAAATGAGTTGTATTGCAACATGTAGTTAGCTAGCGACCTCGTCAGCTGCTCATAATATTCTTGCCTGACCAACCGGCAGCAAGTTCGTCATGCTCCCTTAGATGTCACTGCTTGCGGTAGCGTCGGGGGTCGGGTTACCACCTTCCCTCAAATATGGCGAGGGGGGTAATGGCTGACCTTTGCGTTATGCTCGTGAACGGGTGCTGCTTGTGGTGACTGGTCGTCTTGCTGACCATGGTTTTTGTTATTGTTATTTGTATTAACTGTTATTTTATTCTACTCCGGAGGTGGTAGTTTAACTATTGTAAGTTCAACTTAGCTATATGCATCAATGTATGTATATGGATCATTTTGCATCGTTGAACATGTAAGCGGGCACACCCTTTATGCCTGGAGGCTTTATTTAGTTTTTAAGTTCTGTCTACGTTTTTGTTTTATTATTTCAGCTTGACTTTAGTTTTCAATCTATTTGTTGGTATATTGGCGTGTGCTAGCTGACATATGGCGAATAATGTATGTTTTGTTTTATAATATTAATTACTTACACAATATTGTATAGAATCAAGTTCTTCTAACTTAACAGACAGCTGTGCTGCTGGGGAGTTTGTTCCGCCACTTCTTCTTCCCAGTGAAAGCACTAGGAAGTGTTGAAGGGCGGGCGTTTTGGGAGGACTGTCTTTTGTAACTTTGACGTTCAAAAAGTGCTGACTCTCAGCCTAGTTTTAATAAATAACTTTTGATTTTGAAACATGTAACCATCGCATCTTTGGAGTTTAGCTTGCCGATTTAAATAATCCTGTACAGAATTGACAAAAAAAGATAACTTTCTGTTGTAAGCCGTGTTAACTCCTCCTTGCATTCCATTTATGAAAAACAAACCATAATCTGACAAGATATGTGACGTGCGAACATTTTTATACATCCAGAAGAAATCAGACATTTCCTTTACATCTATTCTAAATTTAAAATATTTCCCTCCTCCAAGGAAGTGGGTAGAGGAAACGATTAATTGTTAAAAAGCGATGGTTTGAGTTAGAGGCGCGTGCGCATCCTTAACCGTTACATGGCGACGTTTTTTCAAAAGTGGCCGCATTTAGAATTTGTGGTGTTGGGTTGTTTTTTTTGTACGATGCTTAATGATGTCCTGCTCGGTTGGTTTAATATGGAAAGGGTTATCTGTTTAATAGTTTTGAACTATTTATAAATCAGTCTTTAGTGTCCCACTACTGGGCAAACGCTGCTTTCTACTCCATCCGTTTATCGTGATGTTGTGCTTTTTTCACTTCCTTGGTGCAAACTGTATATTTTATTTATCTGTACTTACATCTGTTCCAACCATAAATGGACTTCCAACTCGGTCAATATGTAATGAATCCAGATTCAATTGTTCTTATTCACGAGAAGGTACTCCTCCATTAAAATTGCCAATGAATTCAAAGTCAGCCCGTATGCCTATATAGCAAGCCCTTAACCAAATAGTAATAACAACGATACACACGTATTTTAAGTACAATAAATAAAACAAAATAAGGTAGGGATGTAGTGTAACTATTTAAACAATATCTTATGCACATCACGAGATGAAATGCCAGCGACCCTGTAGCTTTAGATTCCCCGATTAATAATACGTAATAATCATGATTTAGCCTGTCCCAACTTACTGTCTTCCACCTAGCGACGCCCTAAGTCTAGGTCTGTACTAGGGTGCAGTCACTTAGTAATGTAAGAAATTTGCCCCTGGCTTTGAGTTTGCTTAAGTCAGCCACATAAAAGTCCGGTTAAGTAATTCCGAGCTCTCGAGGTCAAATACGAGATGTCATTCCCAAAAAAAAAAAACGTCAGTAGTGAGTGAGCTAGCTGTCACTAATGTCACTTCACTACGAATGGCGGAAAAACTTGGAAATCAAGCGTGCCAGTTCTAGAACTTACCAAGCTTCTAGAGGCTTGGTAAGGTGAAGAACCAAAGTAGTAATGTTTCAAGCTTAAATACTGGATCAAAAGCATTCAACGCGGACCACCTAGTCAAATCCTGCAAAACAGAATATAATTATTATCTTCAAACAAAAGCCGCTTCCACCCTATAACCCTACTAGCAAACACAGTGGCCGATACGTTGTGACAGACAGACAGACGCGTAGGAAGTCATTAGTTACCGCGTTGTTATTTATAACAATTGATTATATACCGCCGATAACTAGTGGCCGGTACAAATTGGTGTGAAATGTACGCTCTTACGGAGTTTCTGAGTGACCAATTAGTGTGAGAGTTTGAAGTTGGAGTAGGTGTCTGTCAAACTGGTAAGAAAGTATGGTCATCATCTGCCATCATCTGCCTAACCTTTTCACAAGGGTCGGCTTCCAGTCTAACCGGATGTAGCTGAGTACCAGTATTTTACATGGAGCGACTGCCTATCTGACCTCCACAACCCAGTTACTGGGTAATACGATAACCCTGGGTAAGACTGGTTGTCAGACTTTCGGGCTTCTGACGACCCGTAAAGACTGTCTAAGATCTACGAAGGACAGCCGGGACCAACGGCTTAACGTGCTTTCCGAGGCACGGAAGGGTCTTGGTATGTAAAGATGGTCACCCATCCAAGGACCAACCGCGGCAAGCGTAGCTTAACCTGAACGATCAACCCGTGCGGTTGTTATTACTACAAGAAGAAAGTATGGTATCTCCTACAAAATACGTAGTCGTGGTTCGTTATAAGAGTTTAGAGTGTCCATTGAGCTTCTTGCCCGTTCTTTTCCATAGATATGAGATTTACCCATTGTCTACGCTCTGGAATGGACAACTAGCTTCATTTTTCTTACTCACCGCCACTTGACAATTCAAAAGTGCCTGTAATTTGTTTATTTAAACTTCTAAAGTAATAATATTAGAAAGAGGAAAGATTATATTTTTTGTATGTATATTTGTAATGGATAAACTCGAAAACTTATGAACCGATTTTAAAAATTCTTTCACAAATAGAAAGCTTTATTATCACCAAGTAACATAGGTTATATTTTATCCAGAAAAAATGCACAGTTCCTGTGAGTCACGCGGACGAAGTCGCGGACGAAGTGCTAGTTTGATATAAAGGCTTATTCAGACCGGCGCGACGCGACAGCGCGACGCGATTCTTGTAGAACAATTTCCATGAAGTTCACATAAAAATTGTTCTACGAGTGTCGCGTCGCGCTGCCGCGTCGCGCCGGTTTGTAGGAGGCTTAATGCTTTGAGTTTGAGTTTTATGCTTTAGATTACAGGGTGAGGTAAGGGAACAGCACAATTCACTTTCAGTTTTATCCTCTCACTGAGAAGCGGCCTGCGTCCCAGCAGTGGGAACATTATAGGGTGATTATGCTATATGTATGTGTAAAGTTTCGTGTGGTGCCGGACGTTAAGAATAGCACCATCCCATTTCTTCATGGGTGTCGTAAGAGGCGACTATAATGGAGTTACGAGAGAATGTGCAGCAGCGTTCTCTATACATTTTACCACCATACTGCGATCGCTAACCCACCTGCCAAGGCTGGCAATTATGTCAAACCCCCCAAATTGAGGAAGGCCCATGTACAGCAGAGGACGTCTATCGGCTGAAATGATGGTGATGATGCTATGTGTTTTACACTGTAGGCGGTGTACATAAAATTATACATGGTACAATATCCTCTTTTTGGGTTTACTGCACAGTTGAGCAAAAAATTATAAAATTATGAATGGGAGATTAATAACAATGTACCGTTCAGTTTCCTTTTTTGTTAACTTACAACTCGTATACAGGGTGTGGAAGTAATTGAACTCTAAAATTTAAGAAATTGTTGTGAAATCTCTCTAAATTGATTACTAAGAATGTTCGAAGAGTGTAATGGTAAGATGGTGAACAGGGGAAAATTAAAGAGTGTGCAGAAAAACGGACTGTCATCGTGATTTAATCGTTTTTATTTTAAATATTATTTCAATACCCAATTACAATATTCACCGTGGTTACTCTGCGATAGTGCACCCAAAATGTACCTGAAATAATAGAAATTGTAATGAAGGCGATTGAATAGTATTATTTTACTTTGGCAACACTAAAAAATACCGTGACATTATCCTGAAGTAAAACGAAAAAATGTAGTACAAGTTAGGCGATGGATTCTGAAAGGGTTCGTATATTAAAACCCAACCAATATTATTCATTACATTACAATACTATTCAAAAATATTAGTAAGAGTGTTTTTCTGTGTATTACTTTGTGTAACACAATTTCTGTTTATCTCTCAGTCACAGAGGAAGACTACTTGATGCTCACTATTTGCCTTCATTCCGATATAACCCATCCCTTGCTGCTCTCTTCAAGCGACGCCCTGAGTCGAGGTCTGTACCTCACAGGAAGTTACCTAGCGTGTAGTCGCTTAGTTTTAAGTTTTAAAACCCTACATTTATTAATGCAGCCACAAGCGAGTCGAGTTAAGCAACGAACAACCTCCAATCCTCCTCAAATCGCTATGTGCCAGTACTTATCTAGCAGCTTTATGAGTCCAAAACCGCATTAAGAAGGTTAGATTTATATTCAGATAATGACACATCATGTATATTCATAGCTCACACAGTACAATGCAACACAAACAGTGTAGGTGTGCAATGAGTTAAACTATTTTTTTGTTTGACACAATATTGTTAATTAGTAGCCTTTGGCAAATCAAAGGCTTGCGGTACCTCAGGTATCACTAGAAAAGAATGTGGGATGTCGGAATTCGTGAAAAGTTTTTGCGTTGATTTGATTTAAAAAGTCACTAGATAATAGCCACTAGATACAGTTTTACCTAGGATGAGACATTGCAGCATGTTATCATCATAATTTCAGCCGAGAAACGTCCACTGCTGGATATAAGCCTTCCCAAATTACGGGGAGTTTCCCATAATCGCCACGCTTAGCAGATCGGGGGTTGGCGATCGAAGTATGATGATAAAATGCTGTAGAAATCGCTCCTGCCCATTCTTTAGTAAGTTCTATAGTCGCCTCTTACGACACGCATGGGAGGAAATGGGATGGTGGTATTCTTTAAGTCCGGCACCATACTAGCACAGAGAACACTAACGCAACTTGTTAGCATATGAAAATATCTTGTTTCGTACTTAAAGTGTGCCATTCCTGCCGGGGTCGCGTGATTGTTCGAAAGAGATACTGTGACCCTGGCACATGTGCAACTGAAGGAACACGGGTGGGTTTTAGTCAGTAAAAGTCTGACACGCCCTCCCGCTCCGCTCAGAGCGGGAGAAGTCAGTTGATGATTTCCCATCCAAAAAAAGGGTGCCATTAAGACTCTTTTACTAAGGCTTTACTGACATTCATCTGTTACAGGGCTGTAGGTATCTTTGAAATCCAAATACGTAGACACTTGAAATTTTCACAGAGTTTATACTAATATAGACGCTATTATAAGAAATAATAAAGTAAAAAATGAAATGGGTCCTCTTTAAATAAAATAACACTTCATAATATCAGACATGAATAGTCCATAGGTTGTTCAGTGATGGGTTAGTTACAGAAAGTACTTAAAGTCTTAAGTTTCGGTTTTTCATAATTTCTTAATGAGGAAATGGTGGAACCAGCTGTAAAATGAGCAGAGATACTTTCGTGAAAACTTATCTATTGCTCGATCGTGGATTAGAAACTTTCGGTCTCTGGAACGCAAATTATAAACGCGTCAACTGAAACGCAAGTCAATTGATTGTTTAGCTGTTAATAATGTATGCTACAGATCACAACAGGTTATGTACGCTAGGCAATTTCCTAACAAATTTTTGTGATGATTTTTGACCTAGAAACCGGGTATAAGTCAATCAATCAGTCAGCACAGGAGCCAAATAGCCACGACGCTAATGTATCCAACATTTCCGGCACCCATCAGAATCAATCCATCAGTTACAGCGAAAGGAACAAACAGATATACACACGGATTAGGACTGCCTGGTTGGTTTATTAGTCACAAGCCGCTGAGCATTAAGTCCTATGTTCGATTCCCAGGTCGGAAAAATGTTAATGGGTTGGGTTTTAATCCGGAGGCTGATCGGAATGGGCTCGCCCCCTTTTTCATGGCATTTAAACATAACTGTCAATATGTGGGTGTAGGTATTTTACTATAAATACACTATTAGTCTATAATATTCCCACTGCTGGGACACAGGCCTCCTCTCATTGAGAGGGAGTGACCCGTAATCCACTACGCGGGCCCAGTACGGGTTGGGACATGCCGGTTGCCTCACAATGTTTTCTATCACAGTTTTGAGAGCTGAGGTGATAATCTAAAATAAAAAATGTAAATCGTCTGTCCTGGTTCGAACTCACGGCCTAACAACTCGTAAGTCGTGACCGATACCACTGAGCAACCTCTATAGGTACACCTCTGCCTATCCCTTCAAGGAAATACGGCGTGATGTACAACCGGTGAAAGCCGGCGTCGAAGTAAGTTCATCAATCAATTCAAATGAGTTACAGAATCAATAGTGCATGTCACGCCGTGGGCAGTTAATGGCCCTTTGATTCCTGTTGTACTAATGGGTTATATTAAAACTGTATGGACGTTAAACGTTCTTTTTTTAAATGTTGTTTTTGCTTTATTGTCTATGCTCGTACGATGTTCTGTTGTTTCTGCCTACTCATTTAAAAGAGAGGTGTCGAGTTATGTACTTACTTTTGACAGAGGTAAGTTTGAGTTTAGAACGTTATTTGTTGCTAACTTCTGCCCGCAACTTCGACATTTCTTATTATCTATACTTATAATAAAACTGTAGAGAGGTCAATTCTGTACATTGAATATACATTCAAAATTAATATTGGAGGATGAATGGTGATTGATACTGATGCCAAAAATGCTACTAAATGTTGCAAATGCACTAAATTTTTTGTCTGTCTGTCTGTCTGTCTGTATATGCACGCATGGGTCAAAAACTACTGAAGGTATTTTAACCAAACTTGGTACGATTGTAGTCCATACTCCTAGGCAGGTTATAGGCTATATAACATAACGCTAAGACACATAGGAGCTGAGCAGTGACGATACCCGCGGGATATTTTCCGACCTCCACGCGAGCGAAGCCGCTGGCAAAAGCTAGTAATTATAATATCTTAGGACAACCAACACACCGCTACCTGATCCCAAACTAGGCAGAGCCTGTACTATGGTAACCAGACAACTGATAAATATACTTATATATTTCTAAAAACATACATATTATATTAATATAGTAATAATATCTTAAGACAACCAACACACAGTGTGGTGGTTGTCCCAAACTAGGCAGAGCCGGTACTATGGTGACCAGACAACTGATAAATATACTTATATATTTCTAAATACATGACATACATATTATAGATAAATTCCCAAGTAGCACAAAAGTGCTGTATAACAGCATTTTAACAGTGCACAGTGAATGCATTAGTTGCTGAATAATAGCGTAGACAGCGCATCCTCAGAGGATATAACTCTAATTTGGGCACAAATTATTCAGCACATAGCTGTATAAGAAATTCAATTGACAAATAATTGCATTATAACAACATTATAGTAGCATTTATGTGTGTAACAGTCACCTAAAGAGCTGAATAATGAGGCACGTGTTACTTATTTTACAGCAAGGAAGACGAATGTGTATACATTGTGTATACTTTTATACAGTTGAAATTACACACTGAGCGAAATTGTGGAATGCAATAACTTAAATTATTTATTTTTCTTTGATATGAACTGTCAAATTGTAAAACATGAAGTGTATCGTTGTGTGCAAGATCTCAGGTGCCATTTGTGAGAATATAGGTACATACATAAAATTTAAGGTAAGTAAAACATCGATTTCCTCCTATTATATTTGAAATCTTATTGGGAAGGTAACTTTACTGTCAAATACCATACATATTTAGTTCAAAATTTTCACGCGCCCCCGGAATACCACTAAATACTAAAAGAAAAGCAACAAAATTAGAATGAAAATAAAATTAATATGTTCGTTTTTGTACAAAGTAACCCAAAAAAAAAAAAACTGTTTTCGTGTAATTATTTTTTAATCCATATTTAAAATTGATATCCACTAAAATAAACAAAATTTAAAAGATAAAATTTTATAATAATACAAAGTAACGCAGTGAATATGGCGGATGGCAAGTGAACAGTTTTAATCTCAATTTAATGCTAAGGTCTGTACGGGTGTTCACATGTGGCCTGTAATTCAGCCAAGAGTAAAATAGTTTAGCACTTGTGAAATACAAATCAGACATGGATCGATTAGGAGAGTAGTATTGGTTCACATTTGCGTCAGTTACCTAGATAAGTATCTTTATGGATCCAAGCTTTTAGGGTTCCGCCGTGGTTCTTTTAAAGCCATTTTGTTCCCTTTTTTAGTTGTTATTCGACGATAAGTACTT
This sequence comes from Aporophyla lueneburgensis, assembly GCA_932294355.1. NCBI lineage: Eukaryota > Metazoa > Arthropoda > Insecta > Lepidoptera > Noctuidae > Aporophyla > Aporophyla lueneburgensis. The sequence goes on along the minus strand of OW028758.1, from coordinate 20,417,515 downwards.
AATTAAAATTGTAATTTAAGTAGCTGAGATTATAATTTAATTATATGTATAATACATAAGTTATTGATTTATTCAATATGCGACAAAATCTATATATTAATACGTGAAGCGAAAACTTTGGATCCCTTTTTACGAAAATTGGGCGGACGGAGGAGTATGAAATTTCGCACACTTATAGTTTATACAGAGAAGAAGTGACGAATGCTAATATTTTTTTTAAATTATGAGTTAAAATACATTATTTTCAATAAATAACACGTTACACACACTACTGTTCATTACCGTGTATCTAATACACACATGCATAGAAATTCTTTTGTTTATGGTCCAAATCTGTCTTTATTATTTTGTGCAGTGTTATCAACACCCAGAAATATTTACCCCTAAAGCTTAAGTTAAAAATCCCTAAACATGCCACAATTACTAAAAAAATCCGCTAAAAAATTATAATGAAAATAACCAACGAATGTTCAGTACTCATAGACCCGGCACACAGTAGTAATATTTATCTATATTTATTACGCGACATTTGTTAATCATTCACTCTGCATTCTTAGTATCAAGGAACCGTACTAGAAGTCGCTAATACTTTTATTGTAATCAAAAACACAATGAGAAATGTAAGATGGCAAAAAATCCCTAAGAATACCCCTAAAAATGAAACGCCCCTAAAAAATCTCAATCCTCTATTTACCCCCTAAATTTGGAAAAGCCCCTAAGTTGGTAAGCCTGATTTTGTGTCTATAGTCTTACAGAATGTCAAGTATAACCATAGGTAATAAATTTATTTTAAGTATAACCTATTTCATTTTTAAAATCTATGATCATATCGAGAATATTTGTCTTAATATTATTTGTATTAGCGACGATAGGAATTTAGTTTAGTTATAAAAGAAATATTTTTTGTGGTTTTATGGAGAGTGTCAAGTATGGCTTTAGTAAGTTTCCAATACAAAACTTAGTGTCGTGTGCAAACTGTAGAGGTTGTATGCCTCACCATTGTACAGGCTGGTCATAGATTGTACAGGCTGGTTATAATTATGACATTTGGAACCGTCATAATGAATCTTTACTTAATATTATAAAGCTGAAGAGTTCGTTTGTATGTTTGTTTGATTGAACGCGCTAATCTCAGGTAGTGCTGATCGGAATTGAAAAATTATTTTTGTGTTGAGTAGCCCATTTATTGAGAAAGGCTATAGGCTATATAACATCACGCTACGGTCAAAAGGAGTTAGCAGCAAACGAAAAATGGACGAAAACTGGCAGGCATTTCGACGCGACGGGAAGGGGAGCGAAAATTTGACGCGGACGAAGTCGCGAGCAGAAGCTATTAAAAATAATAGGGAAAATTCTATAAAAACAGAGCGTTCTGTGATAATTCATTCCATATTGTTCCATATCCAGCAGTTAAGAAGTATTAAGAAAATAAAAAAGAGAGTCCTGAAGAAGTATTCTTTACTCATTACACCTACGTCCTGGTCCTGGCTATCACCATCCCGCCAGCGAACCCTCTCCACAGTAGTACAGCGTCAACAATTTGTCTATAGTGTTACTGAATATCAAATATAATCATATTATTTTTTTATATTTATTATTATCTATATTTTTTCATTTAATAATGTATTTCTATTCAAATGAAGTATGGTCGAATTTCGACCAATGGGCGATCACTAGTACCTATAAATTAGTCGGTACCTATCTAAAGATAATGTATTTTTCTGGCTTAATAATTTAATTACTTCCACATGAAATAGCATTATGTTACGTTAAGTTTAGGTATTTAATATGTTATTGTATCTTTTGGTTTTTTTTCCTCAAAAACTGTATAGATAATGTTGTCATTAAGAAACTGATACTTCTATTATAATAAGTATATTTTTCTTGTTTTTACAGAACGAGACTTTCAAAATAGTTCAGACTATAGAGAGAGGTGTTGTCGATCTAACATTCGTTCCTGCACAGTGGAAAAGTAAGGAAATTCTATGGTGGCCACCGAGAAGTACTTTTGTACTTCTTGAAATTATAAAAAGATGAAAATTCAAGGCCTGGACCAGGGTGGTACACCCTAAATTTTACTATAAAAAGGGAACATTAAATAAACATAAAGAAAATTACGTTGTTTTTTTTAGATGCTAGCTGTACCGGTATTTCCTAACTGGCTACCTCTGAGAAAAATTGTCGAAATCTGGAATCTTAAAAAGTCTCGAAAGGTATTAATTTATTATTAAAAAATTAATGAATCTTCTTCAGTTTTAGGTAAGTACCAGAAACATATAAAACAACAATATTAATTTTGTCGCAACCATATTAGTCCCGAAAATGGGTAGGTTATAAGAAGATTTTTGTAGCAGGGCATTTTTGTACCTACGCAGCCTAATGTCACCAAACACACTGACCTCTATTTATAAAGGCTTTTTTGTATTGTTTTGTTAATATGTGCAATTATTATTTATTGTTACTTTAATTTAAATCCGACGTAAATTTGAAATTTTATTTTATTTCAACTATGTGACGTATATTTTTATTTTGTTGATGACATTTTATTCGTTTCTGCTGCAGCATTGTTACTTTTACCTTAATTTTTGTAATATGGGTTATGTCTGAAATAAATTAATTTCATTTTATTTATTTATTTATTAATAAATATAACATACGGAACCCGTCGCGTCCAATATTCCATTCGCGCATGCCGACACTTGGATACATGCTGTTAATCGAGTGTATGGTAAACACCTGACTAATAGGGGAAAAGTGAATCTGTATGCAGCATAAAGCATTACATTTTTGTTAAATAACTTCACAAAGTAACTGATTATGTAATAGTGGGTGATATGTTCTCTCTTAAAATGCAACGGTTGTATAGTACACGTGTGGGCTATTATTCAGAAAACTTACAGCTAATAGGGTACTGCACTACTAAGCGCTCAATAACAGTGACTTTGTGGCGTGTTTGTGGTGCTTAATAGAATTACTGTACAGAAAAAAGCATTATAGTTGGCCACGTTTTTTTCGAAACAGCTGTTGCAGCACAGGTGAATACTAATAAGTCTTTATTAATGCTTAGATTACCGCTGTGGGCCTTAAGTGACAATTTATAATTCAGTTCTGTGCTACTTGGGATTACACCCAGCCACAGAACAAATGATTGTGCTCATCACACAAAGATTTGTCCTAGGTGGGAATCGATCCCCACGACCTCCGTTTTAGCAGTCAGGTTCACTAACCACTAGACTAACAGGTCAGTCAAAATAGATAAATTATTCTCATGTACCCGTACCACTGTCCCACACTTTTACATCATCTATTTTCTCGGCTCCTGAAAGTCATGGCGTGATGTTAAATAGCCCATAAGTTTCCTCAAAAATTGGGCTATCAAAAGCAAACATGTTTTTTTGTGATAATTTCACAGATTATGGCGTTCAAACAAACAAAGTCTTCAGCTACATTATTGGTTTTTATCAAAGATTTCAAAGCAAAGTATGAGTTGGTCGGTATTTAAATATTTATGTCATTAGTCAATTGGACACACATAAACACATAAATGAATGCCATAATGACAATTTTTTTTTTATTTAGGCACTCATTTGTGTGTCATCAATGATCAATTGTTGGTAAAAATGGGTATTTGTTTTCATAAATACCACACCCACATTTCACCGTACCGTTTAATAAGGGGCAAGCCAAATGCCACCAACCGGGCACAAATCCAGGCAGATTACATAATCATTTCACCGGTAAGACGTCCACTGCTGGACATAGGCTCTTCCCAATTTTGGGAGTTTTGCCATTATAGCTACGCTTGGCAGGCGGGTTGGCGATCGCAGTATGGTGGTAAAATGCACAGAGAACGCTGCTGCCCATTCTCTAGTAAGTCCCTTAGTCGCTTTTTACGAAAATGAAAGAAACGGGGTAATGCTATACGTTACGTCCGGCAGTATGCAGACAATTTGGCAGATTACAAGCCATGAAAAAAATGCAAGCTACCCGAAACTGTCAAATTTTCCCAATCAATCATGAACCTAAAATTTAAAGCGATAAAGTTGAAAACCTATAAAATAAATTTGAGAGATTGTAGTAGCTTGGTGTGCTGGCGTTTGCATAAAGCATATTTTGCTTCAACCTAGTATCATAGGTCATCTATCAAAATTGGAAATCAGTACCGACATAAATGTAGGTCACATAAATGTAGGTCAAACACCATTTCTTCCTGTATATGGAAATTATAATATCCATTGCGTGTTTTACTAGTAAGTTGCATGTCAAGTAATTTGTATGTTACACGGACATATTAATCTTATTTGTATGGACTGTAAGGCCATGATCCCATACTGGTTTGGGTCGAGGTGAAATGTCATAGGACCATAGTTCGGTTGGTCAGCGTTCGGTTTCATTTGATAGGGAAAGATTTACAAGGACTTATGTAGTTATGTCTGTGATTTATTTTGAGGGCTTTAGACAGTTTTACGCCCGGCACCACACGGAGCAGCAGTCGTAGGTATTGGCAGTCATTCTATGTAAAATATTGGTGTTCTACTGCATCACGAAGACTGGAAGCAAGCCCTAACATCGTTGAGGAAAAGGTTGACAGTGATGTCCCAAGTGTATCGTCTGTATCAAAACTATACAATGCAAACAAGTGGATCGGAAAACGTATCTATGAATGCCAAATTTTAAGAGCATCTTACGAATTCATTGACTTCAAAATTTGTGCAATTCAACTCTAAATTCTAATTTTAAAATCATCTTAAAGTTGTTTTTCATTTGACGATTGAGGTTAGTCTAACCTTACTTTTCGGCGATGATTTTCAGTAACAATTTAATAATATTGTTCAAACAATAGGTAGTAGTTGTAGGAAAAAGTGGTGATACATAATATGCAGGTGAAACCTAAATACAGCTGAGAGTGTTATGCTATATCTAACAGAGTTGCTTTACACTTTCATCAGACAGTTCTGGAAAGACTATACTAATAGTTCATTGACCATACATTTCACAGTACCTGAGATCTGTTAAAGTTTTTGTCAAAATTTTTGGCATTGGCAGTAGTAGCTTAGTGCCTAGTCGTAACTTACAAGTTGTAGGTTGTGTTGTTGGTTCAAATCCAGGCGAGCATGCTCTTTACTTTATTTAAATAACTCATTTAATCGCTACAGCTCTCAAAATCTCGACTTTCGTGCACTTCGCTTCGAGTTTATACTACAGGAATAGGAAACTTAATTATACAGCTAGTCAGAAAAAGCTGCAGGGCTAACTGCCCAGCTTACTTACCTACTTAACTATCTATAATCACTCATATAACTTGTTTCAGTGCACTTTAGTCCAAACTAGATAAACACCAAGCCCAACTTCAGACATTATAATTCCATGCCGAATAATCTACAAAACAACATTGTTATCAAAATGATGAATGCTAATTCTACCATAATATCTTCATAATCAAAACAAACGACCAGACAGTCTATCATTCCAGTTTAGCCATAGGAACTAGATCTATCCGTTAGACTAGGCATAAATATTTCATGACTATTGCTCTATAAACAATATTGACATAATCTTAGTTTCTATCGTAGTATTGTTTACGGTATAAATAGTAAGGCTTGAATATAGTATTGGTTTAAAGAAATGTGACATTTTGAATGTACTTTCTCACCTTTCTTTTTCTTTCTTTCTTATGTTTGTTCTTTCTTTCTTTTTTTCTTCATTGGGATCACAGAATTTTGGTGAAAGAAAATTCCTTAAGAAGCCCTATATTCTTTTAGGATCGAATGTACTTTCATTTAAAATTCCTCAAATTGCTTGAACCCAGGAGTCATTCGTCGTTGAGCTACTTCATAGTCGTTATACATAGATAGTCTATGGAACTGAAGCATGGTCGCTAGAACAGGCCTTATTAAAAGACTGAAAGTTGCACCTAAAGGGCAATGAAAAGTGCTATGCTTGGAGTTCCCCTACGTGATGGAATCAGAAGTGAAAAGATCCGCAGGAACACATAGTAAGTGACATAGCTTGAAGAATTGCTAAATTTTAAGTGGCAGTTGTTTACGTAGAGTGTACATTGCTCGCAGAACCGTTGTCCGATGGGCCCAAAAGGTTCTGCAGTGACCACGTGACGGAAGACGTAGCGTCGTTGGGCCTTCGACAAGGTGGTCCGATGACTTGGTGAAGGCTGTAGGAAATAGGACGCTAGATACGAGAAGTAGAGTAAAGATCTGGGGCCTAGCTAATAAAGCTGCAGGTGACACTCTAACAACTTGACAGTTTGACAAGTATTTTCCATAGTTTCTGGGCTTTATTAGACATTTTGATGAAATATGTGCTGTTTAACAACACACTGTGCACTAAAACTATACAAATAAAATTGCCAGATTGTCATCTGCTGGATTTTATTAAATAGATGTTGGATGTTCTTCCCACGATTTGATTGTATCCTTAGGTGATTTTTCTTAAATGGCATTTGTAGAGCGAGACTTTTACATCATTCGGAAATTCGGACTCTTGGGCATGTGGCATTCTCTTCTTATCATTAAATGTGAAATAGGTTAAGACTTCAAGCTAAACCAGTTGTTTCTTTATGTCGTTTAGCTATTGTTTGTTATGTAATGACAAACATCAAGAGCCCCTCGGGATTCATTTTCAGAATTGACATCAATAATCCTAGTGATTCAATTCAATAATAGATACAAGTATGGATCAAGCCTAAAGCCCATTGTCATAATCCAACTTTCTCCGATCGAACTATTGTGTCGAACATAAATATAATAATGTGGAATAATAATGCACTGGATTATTGAAATGGACAGTTCGTTGATTTATTATTAAAGTTAAACCCGTGGGCGGTAGAATAACCTGTCAGTATTTAATAAACCATGCTAGTATTAAGATGGTTTTACACGAAATGGGACAAATCGTGACGGTGAAGTATGTCTTGGTAGGAGTGAATGCATTGGTTATTAATTACAACTAGTAGTCACACAATTTATTAAAAGCTTTAAACTAATAGATAAGAAAAGTGTGAAGTATGAATGACCAAAAGTGTAGAAGCAGAAGATACCCAGATAACTTGTGTGAAACCTAATAATTCCGGGTAGGCAAGAAGGAAGATTATGATGACAACGGATTGTGAGGAAAATTATATAACAAGGAACTCTGGGGCTGCTGAAAGAATTGAATGGAATAAAAAGACTTTCTGAGTTGATATCAAATTACTTGGAATTAAAGCACATACGATTATACTGATATTGAAAAAGGACAAGAAGAAGAAAGAAAATAAGACAAAGATTATGAAAACATGTGAAATGGTAACCTATATCCTCAATGACAATCGTTACGGATAGTCAGAAGCCCCAAGTCTGAGTGCTACCCAGTAACTTGGCGGCGGCGACCTCTCGCGTCCGGGCCTGGTGCAAGCGATGGTACGGAGCGAGAGGGCACGGGAAGCTGTCACCTCCTTCTGCGAAGCAGTAATGCTCGCGGAGGAGGAGGTGGGACGCGTGAGGGAGAGGCAAGCTATACGCCCTCACGCCCCGAGCCGCCGCAGGAGGAGACGCTCCGGGCGTCGAGAGTCAATTACGGACTCCCGGCCACCGTAGGCCCGGGCTTGCGGGCGGCGAACAATGGGTAGCTCGTCACCCGGTTATGACCAGGCCCGTATCGAAGGCGTGTTGTGTTCTACGCGCGCCTCAAAGAGATGTCAGCAGTATTGAAGGGGTCCGCTAGGACCGATGCCTGCCAGGGTCGTGAGATTTGTTCGAAAGAGATACCGTAGCCCTGGCATACAGATAACTGAAGGCAAACGGGTGGGTTTTAATGAGTAAAAGTCTAACACGCCCTCCCGCTTCGCCCAAAGCGGGAGACGTCATTTGATGATTTCCCACCCACAAAAAACCCAGTAACTGGGTTGTGGAGGTTCGATAGGCAATCGTTTCATGCAAAATACTGGTACTCAGCTGCATCCGGTTAGATTGGAAGCTGAATCCAACAGGTGAGATAAGGTTAGGCAAATGTTGATATGAAGAGAGGTGGACGATATGTACGTCTCAAAATAGACGTAAGAATCTACATAGTCATTTCTAGTCAAATACACGAGCAAAGTCTATAGCGGTCTTTATACAAGTCTTGTTATGTAAAGCAAGCTATATTTGACCTCATTTTGAAGACTATTGGGTTGGAAAATTCTCATGGTTAGTAACGATGACGTTGGGTCATAAAGTAAGAGCCGCTCAATATGACTTATAATGTGCCGTGAACCGTCGGGTTTGATATAAGTCACTGTGGTTAGTGTTCACCCTGTATAATGTCTATAGAGTAACGGGATTTGGCTATCTGTTTGTCTTGTTTGAAGAATATAAAATTACTTATGATAGTCCATAAAATAATCTGTATGTCCATTTTTTTTAACGGATGAACGAATTTGGATGACATTTAGAAGACAGGTAGACCATAGCATGGGTAAGGACACGCAGGCGAAGCCACGGGAATTTATTCAGCATCACTTGAAACTAAAAACTGACGGAAAAAACTTGAAACAAATACTTTATTCAGTTCAGACATTTTTGCACGCCATAATATGTGGCAAACATTTATTTTGTGTTATCCTGCATGCACGTTGTAATTTCTGTATGTGTACACATGCTTGGGCAAATAAATTTACTTTGACTTTGACTTCAATATTTTTATCATAATCATCATCATTTCCACTGCTGGACATAGGCCTTTCCCAATTTAGAGGGGTTTGCTATAATTGCCACGCTTGGCAGGCGGGTTGGCGATCGCAGTATGGTTGTTAAAATGCATAGAGAACACTGCTGGCCATTCTGTAGTAAGTTCTTTAGTCGCCTCTTACGACACCCTATTACGAAGAAAATGGATGGTACTATTCTTTACGTCCACAGCTAAAACAAAATACTTTCATATAATAATGCAATAGAAATGTATTCATTTTTTTAAATGAATTATGGTTGAATTTCGACAATTGGGCGATCACAAGTAGTACTTGATGGCTCAATAGATAATTACCAATATTCCGTTAATCTCTTGTTAAGTGGATTTTCCTTATACTTTTAAAGACATCAAGAGCCTTTTTAATAAAACTAACAGGACCATCAGATTTTTTTATGTTTCTATCATACACTTTCTGCTTTATTGAACAGCACTTGTCTTACAAATATATCGCATTGTCTGTTATATTTAATGGGGCCTAGACTTCCATAATATTTTGACTTAGTTTACGTCAACAATATATCCTGTCTGTTAATAATATATCGCTCTCTCTCTTGTTGGTAGTAAAATCAATATTACTTCTCTTTCTCATCTTAAGCCGGCTCATTGCCATCTCTATTAGATAACTATACAAAATTATTACTATGAAGGATGAATGAAGAGCTAAGGTATTATTATCAAGGAATTACACTACATACAAGGAGCATTTACAATCAATTACAATAAAGCGCATCTAACGTTTTACTGCATCCAAACCCGCGATACGAGACTACTAATAGTTTAAACGGCGATTTGAGAAACAATATAAAAACAGAAAATCTACTTGGAACAAGACTTGAAAGCAATATTTACACGCACCGAGACTATCCTTCGGCGCGAGAGATATTATACTGCACAAGTATATGAAAAGACAAGGGGCATTCTCTCTTCTCTCACTCTCATAGTCCGAAGGCACGGCACGCAATCAGAGCACTTTCTCTTCTCTCACTCTCATAGTATGAGACGGCACGCAATCCGATACGGCCAGAGAGAGATCAGACGCAGTAGACTAGTTTTCATATACGAATTATATTATAGCCTTCGCAAGTTCTAAACCTCTTACTTGTAGGTTCTTATTTTATTATTCCGAAAATTTGGCTTGCTGGTAGAAACTAGCCATGGAACATAATAATTCGTATATGAGGCCATAGGCTATAATGTATTATACTAAGTTATAAAGAAATTATATTTTATGTAGTTATTGTTCTGTTGTAGTTGTTGTTGTGTTTGTTTGTGTATTTTTTTGTGTTTTATGTTATAAACAGGACTGACATTGAACTTGGCACCCATTTAGATCTCACTTCTTTTGTCGTTGAAGTCAACAACCAAGGCAATTTTAAACTTGGCTCATAATATCATAATATTAAACTTGGCTCTCATTTCACATTTATGTTTTTGATGGGTTTCATGTTCACTGCTCTAAACATAGTCGATACAATATTCCGTGGATACAACAATACCGAAGTTGTTGAATGTCGCTGTCGTGTGTTTCTTGTTCTATGGCAGCTGCGCACGAGTTGATCTAATACGTTGCGCTCAATTTAGAGGACGAATTTACTCTACAAATAGTGATGTACTTTGTTAATTTATTAGATTAGATGTTGGTTATGTTGCTAAACTGAGATTTTAGTGTTAGGGAGATGCGTTTATGATTAAATTCAGGATTATTTCATCTGTATTTGCGTACTTTATTGCTAACTAGCTGTGCCCCACGGGGCATGTTTTCAACGAGTTTCAGCGTGAAAGCGTAACAAACAAACAAAAAATCAAATCTCTCTCTTTACAATATTTGCTTAGATAGTTTCTGTGTGGGACGTCTTCCGCGAGTTTTTTTTTTTGTTCTTATTTAAAATATACACAACGGATTTAATGCGATTTTCAGTTTCTAATAGATATAGCGGTTCAAGAGGAAGGTTCATATCCTACTAATATTATAAATGCGAAAGTTTGTATATTTGGATGTATGGATGTGTGGATGTGTGGATGTTTGTTACTCTTTCACGCAAAAACTACTGATCCGATTTAAATGAAATTTAGCACACAGATAGTTTATAACCTGAAGTAACACATAAGGTACTTTTTATCCAGGTAATATGTTCCCGCGGGATAATTTTCAACCTCCACGCGGGCGAAGCCGCTGGCAAAAGCTAGTGTAAAATACGCGGGTGGAGCCGCTGGCAAAAGGTAGTTTTACTATAAGGTTAATTATATGTGTGTTATATGTTCAGTTCCGCAGTGGATAGATATTTAAAGCTATTTTGAAAATAGCTCATCTAACTGTAATATTCTTGTATACTTACGACTAAAATGTTAAAGAAGGGCTTGTGTCTAAGTAATTACAGCCGCACGGGTCGATCGTTCAGGTTAAGCTACGCTTGCCGCGGTTGGTCCGTGGATAGGTGACCGTCTTTACATACCAAGACCCTTCCGTGCCTCGGAATGAACGTTAAGCCGTTGGTCCCACCTGTCTTTCGTAGATCTTAGACAGTCGTTACGGGTCGTCCTGAAAGTCAAGACCCCGAAAAGCCCGAAAGTCTAACAACCAGTCTTACCAAGGGGTATAGTATTACCCAGTAACTGGGTTGTGGAGGTTAGATAGGCAGTCGCTCCATATAAAATACTGGTCCTCAGCTGCATCCAGTTGGACTGAAACCCGACCCCAACATAGTTGGGAAAAGGCTAGGCAGAAATGACTTATGAATGAAATGTCAAAGTTTTCCTAACTAAACTTCTGACCTTTACCTCGACAGTGTCTCTGTGGGCGGGAAGCCTTATGGATTTATGTCTCTGACCTCCAGCACCATTCAATTACATGGTCAAGCACTTTATTATCAGTATGACGTTTACACGAGTGTTTACAAACTCGCTGGGAACGTTTGCATGTAAACGGGACGCGAGATGATAAACTGAAGGCCGTTTGGCCTTAAGCGATTTATATGGTTGGCATTAAAAGTCGGTATATGAGTGTGGTTCTAATTAATCGATTTGCACGAAACGGCCGAATTTACACTGTACCTAATATAGATAATACAATATTTTCGAAAAGTGATTCGCACGAAGATTATTGTTTTTTGGGCGAATTGACAACTCTAGACATGCGTATAAGGCAAAGGCTGGAGTTGTAAGAAGAGCTGTTAGAATTTAAAAACTAAAGTTAAGAAAAAAGTAAACTAGGGCACAGAAGTGATGAGAGTAAAATATTTCATGAAATTAGAAATATACCAGTTGCCAAGTACGTATCTCTGGAGTTGTCGATTCGCCTATAAAAATAATAGTATTATTTGCTTGTCTCGATTTGCCTGTTTCGGGTGAGTAAATTCGTGCGAATGGATTCAGTGGTGTGTTCAGGTGGGAATGTTAGTAATGATGATAGAATGTGGGATAGATATCTATTCTCATAAGAACTTATCTTAATAGAACGTTGAGGCCAAAATTTCCCGCAAATATTTTCTAAATCAATCAGTCTACCTAGTCGTTTCCCAGCTGTGTTGAGGTTAGCTTCCAGTCCAACTTGTTGTAGCTGACAACCAACTTCAAGTCATTTGTGGTGCGAGTTCCAACTCATCAAATCGAGACCTTCCTCAAGGAAGAGTTTTGGCCGAAGGGTGTGAGTATCGGCGTTTCCGCGGAAGGCTACGCGACACCACGCAGCGCAACACGACGCCGTCACTTCGTGTACAATAGTTTTATGTTTACATTGTTTTATATTTTTATGTATATTAGTCTGTAAGGTATTTATGATATGAGCCTTTGTAGCCCGAAATAAATTGATTTGATTAGATTTTTTGATTATGATTTGAATACCAGTATTTTACATGAAGCGACTTCCTATCTAACCTTTTCAACCCAGTGACTACGTAACAAGATACCCCTTTGTGAGATTGGTTGTAAGACTTTAGAGCTTCTAAATATCCGTTACGATTGTCAAAGATCTGAATAACAACCGGGACCAACGCAAACCTTACAGGGCGGTCACGAAATGTTATACCTAAATGGTCAACGGACCGACCTTGACCTTAACCTTCGATCAACTCTTGCGGATATTCCATAAATGTCGTTTGGAAAATCTGTAACATTATTACTCTGATAGAGATTTAAAAGACGAAGGATAGATTCGTATCAGGTATAAGGAAGAGAAAACCACAAAATACAAATTGACTAAGTTCATACGAAAGCAGTCAGAATTTATGTGTGTAGAAACTCCAATTCCATGGGTATAAAAAACTCCTCTTTGAAATTAAAATACATGTAATGAAAGTTAATTCAGTTGCCATTTTCTTCAACCCATTTCTAACGGCACGGGAAACGTCGGGTGGTCTACAACATCACAGCGAAACCAAACGTAAAATTGGGCCAACATCGTCGAATCGCAATTCCGCCTCACATTGGTATCCTTTTCAAACGATTGTGAAATAGGTCGAAGCTAATCGGAAGTGTTAATGTGAAACGATGTATCGAAACTATATTCGATTGAGAATCGGTATGAATGAAAGCTATTAAAAGAACGGCTATACGTGGGAGTGAATGGAGGAGTGAATGAATCGGGAAATGCAGTCGCTTTCATATTTGCTTTGGTTGTTCTATATTTGAAAGGAGTGATGCAAGATTGTATGTACAGGACGAGTGAACAAGCCGAAAATACTGGCGACGAAAATACTGGCTGGAAGAAATTAATTTGAATGCCTTAGTTTTTTTGTTTTTCTTTAGGTGACAAAATTGTTGTAATTTTTTTTGTTGTTCAAACACTGTTTTCAAGGTAACGGATGATGAATCAAACTAGTGATCGCCCATTGGTCGAAATTCGACCGTACTTCATTTGAATAGAAATACATTATTAAATGAAAAAAAATATATAATAATAAATATAAAAAAATAATATATTTGACATTCAGTAACACTATAGACAAATTGTTGACGCTGTACTACTGTGGAGAGGGTTCGCTGGCGGGATGGTGATGGCCAGTACCAGAACGTAGGTGTAATGAGTAAAGAATACTTCTCCAGGACTCTCTTCTTTATTTTCTTAATACTTCTTAACTGCTGGATATGGAATGAATTATCACAAAAAACTCTGTTTTTATAAAATTTTCTCTATTATTTTTAATTAATTATGACAATTCAAAATGTCATAATTATAACCAGCCTGTACAATCTTAGACCAGCCCGTACAATCGTGAGGCATACAACCTCTACAGTTTGCACACGACACTAAGTTTTGTATGGGAAACTTACTAATGTCATACTTGGCACTCCCCATAAAACCACAAAAAATATTTCTTATAAATCTAAACTAAATTCCCATCGTCGCAAATACAAATAATATTAAAGACAAAAATATTTTCAATATAATCATAGATTTTAAAAATGAAATAGGTTATATATATCTATAAAATTAATTTATTACCTATGGTTATACTTGACATTCAGTAAGACTATAGACACAAAATCAGGCTTACCAACTTAGGGGTTTTCCCAAATTTAGGGGAAATCGATAAGAGGATTGAGATTTTTTAGGGGCGTTCCATTTTTATGGGTATTCTTAGGGTTTTTTTGCCATCTTACATTTCTCATTGTGTTTTTGATAACAATAAAAGTATTAGCGACTTCTAGTACGGTTCCTCGATACTAAGAATGCAGAGTGAATGATTAACAAAATATGTCGCGTAATAAATATAGACAAATATTACTACTGTGTGCCGGTCTATGATTACTGAACATTCGTTGGTTATTTTCATTATAATTTTTTAGCGGATTTTTTTAGTAATTGTGGCATGTTTAGGGGTTTTTAACTTAAGCTTTAGAGGTAAATATTTCTGGGAGTTGGTAACACTGCACAAAATAATAAAGACAGATTTGGACCATAAACAAAAGAATAACTATGCATGTGTGTATTAGATACACGGTAATGAACAGTAGTGTGTGTAACGTGTTATTTATTGAAAATAATGTATTTTAACACATAATTTAAAAAAATATTAGCATTCGTCACTTCTTCTCTGTATAAACTATAAGTGTGCGAAATTTCATACTCCTCCGTCCGCCCAATTTTCGTAAAAAGGGATCCAAAGTTTTCGCTTCACGTATTAATATATAGATAACCAAGTTACTTAAGACATGTTTTTCACAGCCCTAGGATAATAGAAAGAGAGGTCGGAGGAAAGTCACAATATATGCAGTTATTACATTATGACTAAAATAATTATGTAGGTCGACGCTAAGAGCTTTAATTTTAAACGAGTTTCTAGGAAACTCAAAAGCATTATCCTTACATAGGACTATTCACAAGATAGATAGATAGATAGACAAAGACCCAGGAATTGCTCATAAGTAATACATTAGTCGTTTTGTATAACCACACCCTAATTACGTAACTTAAAAAAAAAAAAAAAAACAAAAAGTGCTAAGCTGGCTTGCACATACTTTACCAAAAGCTTTGGCAAAAGCCATCCTCAAACTTACAGTACGACAAAATTTTTGTACGATGAATTATTTTTTTCAGCCCTCTGTCACATTATTATGTTAATACATTTTTGGCACGTTAGGTACTATGGAATCCAAAAAGAAACTGATGATATTTTTGTAAAAATTGATCTTTTAATTTAAAAAAAAAACATATCTTTACACGGTGGCAGGGGCATTGTAACCAAGAACCATTTAGCTGATGATTCTAGTTTTTTTCCGTAACTATCGAATTTCTTTTCTAGGGGAAGTAGAAATTTATCGTCGATAACCAAAAAAAAAATCTCTTTCATGCAAAAGTGCAATATTTACGTCACCAAAACGTATGCAACAGCTAATTTAATTTTTATAGTCAATTAAAAATTATCCACGGCAACAGTTTGCCACCTTGTATAAAAAAAACCTCATCTATCTATCAATAGGTCTGTGCTACTACCTAACTACCTACCGGCATGTCAAAGCAAAGCAAAACATTCTAAGCTCGAGCACTCTATCGCTCTATTCCAGCTAACCATTGTTGGTAGTTCTCACTCTCAAAACATAACGAGTAATAGCTTCAGTGTGCTGAAATACATGCCTTAGTACTATGAAGATGTGTTTATGTTAATTGGAAGTTATCCTGTTACGTTTGTGGGTTAATTGCGGTGTTTGAAATGTCCGGTTCCTGATCAAAATATTACGATTCATCATCATTATCATTTTCAGCCGAAAGACGGCCACTGCTCGACATAGGCCTCCCCCAAGCACCGCCACTTCGACCCGTTCTGTGCTTCTCGCATCCAATGTATTCCTGCGGCCTTCACCAGGTCATCGGTCCATCTTGTGGGAAGCCTTCCAACGCTACGTCTTCCAGTACGCGGTCGCCACTCCAGAACCTTCCGACCGCGACTTCCGTAAGAAAACCGAGGTAACCGACATAGCCCGAAGAATTGCCAAACTTAAGTGGCAGTGGGCAGGGCACATTGCTCGCAGAACAGATGGCCGAATATCACAATAGATTGTGTTAATTAAATATTCCGTGTGATGCCGGACGTATAGAATAGCACCATTCCATTTCTTCCTGTGGATGTCGTAAAAGGTGACTAAGGGACTTTCTAGAGAATGGGCAGCAGCGTTCTCTATGTATTTTTACCACCATACTGCGATCACCACCCCACCTGCTGAGCGTGGTGATTATGGCTAACCCCCGTAAATTGGAGGGCCGTATGTCCAGCAGTGGACGTCAACTGGTTGAAATGATTATTTTTGTCCATCTGTAGAGCAAAGGTCTCTTCTCGTACAAAGAAGGCATGAGCATTAATCACCACGCTGCTCATGGCGGAGTGGCGATTTCAGACTTTTATTAGTTACTAGCTTTTGCAAGCGGTTTCACCCACTTGCAGGTCAGAAATTATTCCATGGGAACCAGGATGAAAAGTAACCTATTTGTTAATCCAGGATATAAACTATCTGTGTGCCTAATTTTATTCAAATCCGTTCAGTACTTTTTGCGTGAAAGAGTAACGAACATCCATTCACCCATCCATCCTCACAAACTTTTACATTTATAATATTAGTAGGAGTATTAGGATTACTAGCTTTGCCCGTGACTTTGTTTGGATGCATGTCGGAAAACAGATTTATTGTTTTTTTTTTTTGTGCGGAACCCTCTTGTTTTAAAATTAAATTATGGCATTTGAATGTCCGGTTCCTGATCAAAATATCACAAAAGATTGTGTTAATGAATAAATAAAAAGTAACAGTAAGCTTTTTGACTGAATTATTAGTTTCTGCATTTATAGGGCCCGGGCCTAATTCCTCTTCCTATCGTATTGAACAAATATTAATTAACAACATAAGCCAAATCACAATGTGTATGCTGTTAACTCTTAAGGGGCTCTCGCAAATGTCTTCCATCATCAAATGAAGTTCAGGTCTCTCGTTGAAGTGTCATCAGAACCAGATATTATGTGAGTCAAGTTTCAACAGAATCGGTTAACAAACGACATTCAATTTCGGCTGGTGAAAAATCGAACTAAACTTTATTTTTACTCTTAGGAGCGGATGTTGTATTTCATCTTTAAATAGGACCAATTTCTAGGTATTTTTTAAATAAATAATGAATCATCAATATGTTGATATTCTGTAAAAAGTTATGCGAGATCATACATATCATTGTAAATAATTTGTTTTTTTCAAATGTATGAGTAACTTCGGTGTGGCTTTATCCGTGTTTTAATAATTTCAGGTACTTATAACAGAATGTCACTCAATACTCAAGCATTACTAAAACTAGATTCAAATAATTTCATTGGTTAAAATTAGTATTAAGTAATGCTTGAGTATTGAGTGACGTTCTGTAATACCGGACTAAGTCACTGAAAACCTTGTTCACTTTGCTCGGCGTTCAATACAATAACATGTCAATGAATTAACAAGAGAACTGGCAGTATCTTTTCTAAAAACTTTTCTATTCAAAATTCCATACTAAGTGTCCCAAGAGTATTTTACCGAATTTTTTAATCAACTCCAATTTCTCTAAAGAATCCACATCCGTTTTTTCCGTTCTAAGACAACATTTCGTAGTTTCATTCAAACTAGCTCTGTAAATCAATCAATCAATCAGTGCTGAATCAATCGACAAGAGCGGGTCGCGCCACGAATTTGTTCTTAAATCTACGAGTATCCGGTTCCGGTTCTAAATAGCGGCACGTGCCGTCGTCGTGAGGGAAGAATGTCGAAGATGTGTTTGTTTTTTTTTGGGAGTAAATGACATTTTTTGGGAGATAGTTCGGGATTTTTGTTGTTTGGGATAAAAGTGAGTGAGATACGTTTTATTTTTGTTTGTTTAGGTTTAACAAGTTCCTTCGTATATCTATTGATTGTACCTACTGATAAGGTGCAAAATACGGCTTACAAAAAAAATTGTTTTGTTTCGCAAAAAAGTGCCCAACTGTACCTTAATTTCGTAAAACACTAGAGTTTCAATCATTCTGTAGGATAATGATAATCCATTGCTTCAAATTTTCGAAAAATGTGTCTGCTTAACAACGTAAATAACGCAATGAATGTTGCTTAACTAAACTATCTCACAACGAAAGCGAATTATATTTTTAGTGTAATGTGCAATGACCGTTCTGGTACGGAACTAGTTAATAGTTACTTTATAAGGAAGATTCACCATACGGAAATCAAAGTCACTGCTAGTAGGTAATATAGAAGTCCAATCTAAAACTACTACTTTTTTTTCATAAATCAGACCATTCTTCATCATCATCATTTCAGCCGAACGACGCCCACTGCTGGACTTAGGCCTCCCCCAAGCACCGCCACCTCGACCGATTCCGTGCCTCTCGCATCCAGCGAATTATAATAATAATAATATCTTAGGACAACCAACACAACGTTATCTGATCCCAAACTAGGCAGAGCCTGTATGGCAACCAGACAACTGATAAACGTACTTATATATTTCTAAATACATACATATTATAGATAAATTACACCCAGACACAGAACAAATGATTGTGCTCATCACACAAAGATTTGTCCTGGGAGGGAATCGAACCCATGACCTCAGTCTTAGCAGTCATGGTCACTAACCACTAGACTAACAGGCTAGTCAAAAACCTATTGGTACATCTTATCAGAGACCTTCAAATTAATTAACCCATAACTTAACCGGATGACAGACAGACATATTAACACATACACTTACAAAATCACAATTTAGAACACAATCCATCCATTTAATAGAACAAGGAAGCCGGGACAGACATACATATACAGTTCTTAAAACACATTATTGTATTCTTAGAACATAAGTAATGGAGGAAATTCGTTTCCTTGTGAAACTACAATTCTTACTATTTACATAGAGCAAGGAATAATGTTTGAATGGAGTGTTAATGTGTGAGTATGAAGTGTCTACGACTGTCATAATCTTGGAGTTCGGTGTCATCAGCAGGCTATAATGTTGCCACTGCTGGGACACAGGCTTCCTCTCTAAGAGAGGGAGTGGAGTGGGCCATAATCCAACACGCGGGCCTAGTGCAGGTTGGTAGATGTCTTCGAATTTTTGGTTCTAAGACATGCCGGTTTCCTCACGACATTTTCCTTCACCATTTTGAGAGCTGTAGTGATGAAATAATTTACACAAAGAGCCTGCTTGGGTTTGAACCCACGACCTTACTACTCATAAGTCGCGGCCACTACCACTAGGCCACCACTGCTCCCGAGTTCGGTTTATTTCATTTTATTTTATTCTAGTGAGGTGGCTTACAGCTAACAATACAAAATTAGTAATAGTGAGGTAATCATAGAGCAGATAGCAATAGAGTTTTGTTGTACGAGTTATAAACTATGCAGTGAAGTATATAAGTGCTCAGCTAACTAAGCTTAAATTGAACTAATTATATAATTAAACTATCACAATAAGTAGTAGTAAGAAGTCGTATCCCAGCACCCGCCCGCGCTATTACTTCGTTTACACTTAGCATTTATTCCGACTTTTTTCATTTAACTCGGCTTCTAAGGGAGATAATGTGATGTTAAATAAATTTAACCTTCTCCAAGAATAAGGCTATCAAATGCAAAAATATTTTTGAAATCTGACTGGTTGTTCCAGAAATTATTTCCTACAAACAAACAAACTTCCAAACTACCTTTTATTATTACTGTAGTTTCTGCCTACTTCTATGAGAAGAAGGTGTGATTATATGTTTATTTATATTTCTCTTATTAATAGTCAGTCTACACTGACTTAATAAAATAGCATGGGTATAGTAATCCTCTAGGCGGTTCTGAAGTGTGCTTCTCGTTGTGAGTACCTGGCATCCCCACTGATAGATTAATTTGTTGCTGCACAGCGACTCTCCTCGTGTACCGAGCCGTCATCAAATTTGCATCTGGCTATACAAATACGAAAGATGATGTTAAATTGCAAGTCTGTGTTTTTAACTCTACAAAGTATGGAATGAGCACTCCATTTTGTGTCTACTCTGTGTAAACCCCTAAGTTTACGATTGAAGCATGTTATAGAATTTGCTACTTTAGTAAGTATATTTGTAGAAAGTGATTATGTGTATTACATTACATTTGAATGTAATAAAAGTGGGACAATGTGTTTGTTTGTATTGTAATAAACACCTCGTTAGTCTAGTGGTCCCAAGGACTACTGCTGAGCATGGGGTCCCGGGTTCGGCAAAGTTTTATTAGGTATATTCATCTCGAATTTTTCGTTAGCAGCCCGGAGTCTGGATCTGTACCCGGTTGATAGCAATAAGCTTGCCCCTTATCACATGAAAGATAACTGGCGAAATGTGGGTAGGTATATCAATAAAAAGTGAAATTGCTTCATGGGTGTTGTTTTCATGGTGTCCGAGGATACTGAAGCCAATAGTGAAGTCAAAACAAAAATACAAGATGGCGCCTGCAAAAGTTTTCCAATTTTTCATCAATGATGTCATTTTCATGAATTCTAAGGGTCAAAATTGAAATTCAAAATGACGACGCTTTTTAAAACCTATACTAGATGGCTCTGTACAAACGCGTTTAAAATTAATTTTTTTTCTCTCTCTCTGTCTCTTTCTATTATTCGTATACGAGTGTGAGTGCGTGCGAGTTTTGCGTAAGGAACGTCGTTCCTGATAGGGGTCCCTTCAGGCCCCACAAGTTTATTCTTTGCTTACAAGCGAGTACAACCACGGGCAAAAGTAACACACTATCCGCGAATATCTCAACAGAATCAAATACAGTTGTTATGCAGCTCCGTTCATAGATTATGCAGACAATATAATACGAATAATGGAAAATAGCGATAATATTTGCATAAACTGACAGGGCCGCCATATTGAGCGGTTATTTCAGCTCAATCCACACTACTGTACCGCAACAATAGGTCTTGATACTTTTGAACGCCGCGCCGTTAAATATATTTTAAAGGAGAAATCCAGATTTTATACATGATAATTGATATTAGAGCATTGGTGGTTCAGTGGTAAAGACCGCAAATTATGAGTTGTGTAGGTCGTAGATTCGAAACACTTTTTTTTCTTCAAATTATTGCATTACCTTTCCTTTCAAAGGTTGAAGGAAAACATAGTGAAGCAGGCATGTCAAAGAACCAAAAAATTTAAGACATGTGACATCTGCCAACCCGCACTGGGTATGCGAGGTGAATTACGGCCCAGTCCCTCTCACAGACAAGCGACTTGTGTCCCAGCAGTGGGAACATTATAGGCTGATTGTACAAATTGTTTTAATTTCTGTCATCATCATCATTATCATTTCAGCCGTAAGACGTCCACTGCTGGACTCAGGCCTCCCCCAATTTGGGGGGCTTTGCCATAATCGCCACGCTTGACAGGCAGGTTGGCGATCGCAGTATGGTGGTATAATGCATAGAGAATGCTGCTGCCCATTCTCTAGTAAGTCCCTTAGTCGCCTTTTACGACACCCACGGGAAGAAATGGGATGGTGTTATTCTTACGTCCGGCACCACACGGTACATTATTTCTGTAAATAGGCTTGAATAAACACTTTTCATGTCAATCATAATTAAAACTAGATAAAGTCAGCGTTACCCATCTGACTGATCAGGTTAAGTTGCGCTTGCCGTGGTCATTCCGTGGATGAGTGACTTTTACGTGGTAGACTCCTCCGTGCCTCGAAAAGCAAGTTAAGCCGTTGGTACTGGCTGTCATTCGTAGACTTTTAACAATCCGGGTCGTTAGAAGCCAGAAAATCTGACAATCAGTCTTACCAAGTGTTTCATTTTATCCAGTAGGTTGTGGAGGTCAGATAGGCAGTCGCTTCATGAAAATTACTGGTATTCAGCTGCTTCAGGTTGGACTGGAAGCTGACTTCAACATAGTTTGGAAAAGGCTAGGCAGATGATAATGTAGTAGCCATATAATTACTAGATTTAATTCATAGCTATTGTTTATGGCTAATGTATGCTGAAATGAGTGCTAAACCTTCCGACTTGACCTGTAACCTGGGATCTGTGGATGCATAATTTGCCTACAGAAAATGGCTTTGTTAAATTCTGTAAGTATGTTAGGTTTTAGGCGAAGGAACAACTACAAAGTTATTGCTTTTATGAAACTTATGCGGACGGAGGAGTATAAAATTTGGCACAGTTAAGATTTCTATAAACAAAGGGTGCAGAAAGCTAATCACTAAAGAGGTACGAAAAATTAAAAAAAAATTGGAAACTCCTTGGAACGTTTAAGCGGGCGAGCAATTTTTATTAAATTTATTTCTTACCTTATTTTTTATTTTGGTCTTTTATATAGTAGATAAAGAGTGGATAAAGTAGTGTATGATCCTGTGTATAACTGGGTATTCATCATCATCAGCCTATGATGTGCCCACTGCTGGGACACAGGCCTCCTTTCGGTGAGAGGGAGTGGGCCATAATCCACTACGCGGGCCTAGTGCGGGTTGGTGGATGTCACTCGAATTTGTGGTTCTAAGACATGCCGGTTTCCTAACGTTGTTTTTCTTCACCGTTATGAGAGCAGTGGTGATGAACATTGTATTAAAACACACGTTTTATTTTTCATTGTGCAACATTTTCATAAACAAGATAGACTAGGAAACACCAACCTCGGTGTTTCCTATTTGGCTACTACGTGGGTCACACTGAAAGTTTTTAGAAAATAAAAACGATGACGTCAAAGCCTGTTAATATTAATATTGCTTTTAGAAGTAGTGTCCGTTCCTTTTTAAGCACAGCGGTGCTTAAAAAGATGAGATGGAACCATTGACTGAAGTGGGCTCACTCTTCTTTAGTGATTACCGTTCTGTTAGCTTCTTTCATTAGCCGCACAGCACTCACGATATCTTCAGTAGTGGCCGTAGAAGGACGTCCTTTTCGCGAATCATCAGTAAGTATAAGTATACAGCGACCACGTTTAAACTCATACAACTAGTTGTAAACAGTGGTACGGGACGGGGCTTCGTCATGAAATGTATATCGAAGTCTATCGTAACATTGTTGTTGAGTACGACTGCAACGAAACTCGTAATAAATCTTTGGGCGATTTTTTTTCTAGTCGAATCTATTTCGACGCACGACAGACACTTTCAAAATTGCCGCCAATTTGTAAAAAGAAATGACATAATAAGAATATGAACTCATTCCACGTCTAGAGATTGCCAAAGAGTTCTTAATTCGAAATTTAAATACATTTTTCGTCGGCTTCTTTTCTTACTGGCCTATTCGAAAAACTTTCAGTGTGTCCCCCCTCGCCATTGTCATCATTAATTAAGATTTTTTTTTAAAGATGTCTTTATGATTTGGGGGAGTTCGTCATAATAGCCCCGCTTGGCAGGCAGGTTGGCGATCGCAGTATGGTGGTAAAATGCATAGAGAATAGTACTGCCCAGAGAACTTTTGTTCTCTTGTGACCCCCGTAGCTACAAATATTTATTTCAATCTTATTGAGATTCATCGGCATCGCTGTCTACTGGTAATGTACTTCACGAAGAGACAGCGTGGGCGAGGCGATATGCGATGATTTAGGATAATCTATACTAATATTAAAAGCTGAAGAGTTTGTTTGTTTGTTTGGTTGAACGCGCTAATCTCAGGAACTACTGGTCCGAATTGAAAAAATCTTTTTGTGTTGGGTAGCCTATTTATTGGGAAAGGTTATAAAACATGACTCTACAGTCAATATGAGAGGAGCAGCGACGAAAAATTCACGAAAACTGGCAGGCAATTCAATACGACGGGAAGGGCTAGGGGAGCAAAAATTTGACGCGGAAGAAGTCGCGGGCAGAAGCTAGTTAGGTATATTCTACTTTAACACAAGAAATTTCACGCGGACGAAGTCGAGGCCAGAAGCTAGAGTAGAGATAAAATATTTAGTATTGGGTAAAGTAGCTTATACGTATTAAGTGAAAGCTTAAGTAAAACTGTTCAATGTGTAATATAAATGTAAATTTAGTGCATATCCTACTGACTTTTGCAATTTATTTGCCAACCACTTCTGCTAAGCTTACTTTATGGACAACTAAAGGGGATGTAGTATGTTTTCTTAGTTTATTTACCGTAATATTGATAATTTAAGTACGATTACAGGTTAAAGGCATAAAACGGAATCTTAAGGTTTTATTTAAGAAATGCTTATGCCTATGGTATTAAGTAAAAGTCGTAGAAAATACCTGAATGACAGACGCACGGGACCGGTAAGTATGGCAGGGTCGTGGGTTCGAACTCAGGTACTTTATGTAAATAATTTCACTATCGTTGCTCTTAAAACGGTGAAGGAAAACATCGAGAGGAAACTGGGTCCGTGTGGTAGATTACGGCCCACTCCCTTTTACTGAGTGGAGGCCTGTGTCTCGGCATTGGGAACAATTTACTCTGATTATGATGTCAAGTGAGACACTGTCTACCAGGGTTGCAAGATTAGTACGAAAGAGTTACCGTGGCCCTGGCATATGGGCAACTGAACGAACACCACCCGTGTTCGTTCAGTTTTAGTCAGTAAAAGTCTGACACACCCTTCCGCTCCAGCTAGAGCGGGAAACGTCATTTGATGATTTACCATTACCACCCACAAAAAAATAAAAAAATAAATTGAGAAACTGTATCACGTCCAGGACGACATGAGGGTCATTTCGCAATATGTCAAAAATACCTCGAGTTCACATAAATTTTTGACATTTAATTGTTGCCGAGGTGAGACTGCGACTAGATTTTGATCGTTTTTGGTTATGACGAGAATTGGCCTTCTTATTTATTTCAGTACCATCCTGATATCATTGATCCTGCCCTGATCATTGACCACTACTGGTAGAGGGCTGTCCTGCGCAGTTATACCTACCTACCTCTATATATTTTGTTGTATACTTTTATACAGCCAGTAACATCTTGGTACAAGCTTCTAAATTCAACATTTGCCAAAAAGACGCAACTAATACAAAATTAACATTAAACTGATTTAAATCAGCCATTAATATTATTTATGAGCGTCTACGAAACCACTCGAACTCTAATATTCTTGCAGATACCAGACATTTGCACGATATATGAACCCATTTAGATGACCGCTTTTCTCAATGAACATAAAACGTCCCATTTCCAACAAAAAACATGTCTCTGGCGCCCATATCATTGAATATAAGCCAACATTAACAAAACGTAAGGAAAACAGTGAAAATACATTAATCACAAGACAAAATATATCATAAATGCACCTCGGATTACGTAATACGACGCAACCGTGTTGTTTACTTGCGTTTTCCACGATTTTCACGCGCTGAATAAAATTAAACAAGGACGGAGATAAAACAACTCTAGTTTTCACTGAGCGTTAGAAAAAGATAGATGTATATCGAGCTTTACCCCGCGGTTCCAATTACAGCGCTAGCGCACGGCTGAAAGCTGCGCTTGCGCGAGCGCGAACTGTCTTCAGTCATCATTCAGAGCTGGGCGCGTGCGGTCGTTTTGTTAGTGTCGAACAATAATCGAATTTTCACGTACGGAGCTAAACTTTTGATGTGACTGTGTCCAAGTGATTGTGTTTTTTGACATTTAGTGACGTTTTGTGATATAAACTGATACATCGGAGGCTGTAGTGACATTCTGTGACGTTGCGGATACCCCGAGCGGGAATTGTGTTCATTCCCAGAAGTTGGTAAGCCGATTTGTGTTATTTTAAGATATAATTAAATATAGACTGGCGGCATTTATATGAAAATATAATTAGTTTCATACGTAGTGAGTCAGTATTCTCGGTATTGTTTTTTTGGGTATGATTAGATAAAGTACTATTTTTCTTAGAATTGAAAAATTATTAGATGTGAATTGGCGGGAATTTGTTTGAGATTACTAATAATGATACTACTAGCTTTTGAGTTTTAAATCTGCTTAAATAGCTTAGTCAGATTTATGAGTAACGCTTTTGAAATTCGGTTTGTTTTACTAAATATTAGGTATCCCCATAAATTTTTCTACACGCTTATTTTTTTTTAAGTTAGGAATCTAGGTCGTAAATATTTTCGTGTCATTTTTTTATAAGCCCTTGTCATAGATGTTTTTATGAGGAGAAGAAAGAAAATATTTCCAAATTATAAAATAGTTATTTTATTAGTTGGTCATAACTGAGAAAAATAAAACTACACAAAAATAACACGCAGGTATTACAGACTTCAAAGAAATGTCAGAAAAAACTTTAACTATTTATATATTTATACATTTTTCTACATATAGCTAAGACAAAAATACGTTAGTACTCGAACCAAAAATAATAACCAAACTTGAAAGAAAAACTCCCAACAATTAACGGACATTGTCTTAAAAAAAGGAGGATCTAACAAAAAAGGAGACATGTAAGCAATAAATAAATCTTTACAAAGACAGCCCTGAGGATGATGTTCAAGCGGGAATCGAACCAGTGTCCCTTTTAGCATTCAGCCGGCGTCCTAACGCGTAACACGTGGCAAACAATGTGTTTTTGTTGCTTAACGAGCAGAGAAATGAATAGAGTCTGTGCGATGGTAAAAATATGACTTTTTGATAGTTGGTAAAGTCAGCTTCAAAAATATCAACAAAAAAAAACTTTATCTCAATGGGATAAAGTTCTTGTCAGAATGACAGTTGTCCTGTACTATCTTCTTTCTGAAATATTCCTAGTGTCATTGCGTTAATATTTGATTTTCTTAGATAATTAGATCATTTTGAACAGTTTGTTCATCCCGATATTATTGACAGTGACGGTACTTTTAAAACTGTGCGTATTTGGTGAATGAAATGATATTCTTAATTCTAAAAATAGGATATCGTAATCACTTTGTCATGTGATATAAAAAAGAAATGGTAGATGCAGTCGATGATTCATAATTGACTATCCATGAGAAGAAATGGCGCAACAAATTCAGGAGTCAAAGTCTCTTTTAAAGTTCTTTTTTTTCTTTTCTTTCTTTCTGATCGTGTAGCTAAACACAAAGCTTTATTCCATCTACTAGAAAACTTTGACTGACTTAAACACAATACACAAATTATATATTATTTAAAAATTTATAAACCAACAAAAAAATTGTATTAATTGCTTGTAAAACCAAAAAAATAAAACGAAACAGCGACTCCACAGTTCGGAAACATTTCAATTCTTTCCGGTGAAGCTAACGTGTGCGGAACACGTGGTTCTGTAGGTAGAGACAAAAAAACTGACAGTCACAATGAAAATGTTACCCTTAGTATGGTCCCTTCGGACTTCGAAAGCATGGCATGTGCCTCCATTAAGTAATTTGAACACGTATTGGTTATTAGTAATGGGGCTCGAGTAATATTATAACAGCCACACGAGACGATCGATTAGGTTAAGCTACGCTTGCCGCGATCGGCCCATGGGAAGATATACCTTCCGGTATGTTAGAGGTGTTACACACTTGTTCAGGTCGGCATGATAAATGATTTTGTTTCTGTAAGTAGTTTTGTCAAATACAAATATTTTCACACGTCAATCATATTTTTTAAAACTAGATGAGGTTGGTGCTTCCTAACTGACTACTCTGAAAAGAAAGGCCGAAATAAACTCAGAGACACAGACTTTTTTAAAGTCCAGTCATAATCTTGGTCACATCATGTGAAGACCATGTAGATAGAAAGAAAGCCACAAAAGAGAACCACACACATTGTGTGGTTCCTGGTTGATGGATCTAAACGAGGCAATAGGAGTACATAAGGATTGTAATAGATGGCGTTCCATAGTTTCTAGCCTACCTGGGGGTAAAAAAAGCGTGAGTTTATGTATGTATGTTTGTATTATAAACGTACGCTCAATTGTAAAGAACGAGTACCTAACTTTATGACTAACCAGGTATTGATAAAGACCGTGAAAGTCAAGTGGTGAAATGTCTTGATAACTTCAAGTGATATTAATGAAACTCTTCACAGTTGAGTGATAAGATCAATTTATCATATCTAGAGATTAAAGATATTGCGATTTATATTACAAAGAAATGATGATACGACATTGCTATTTATACTAAGGAAAGTACTGAGAGCAGTGGTGGTCGAGTGGTAGAGGCCGCGACTTACGAGTAGGGTCGTGAGTTCGAACCCAAGCAGACATTTTACGTTTTGTAAATTATTTCATCACCACTGCTCTCAAAATGGTGCAGGGGAAGGGAACATCGTGAGGAAACCGGCATGTCTTAGAACCAAAAATTCGAAGACATGTGACATCTATCAACCCGCACTGGGCGCGCGTGGTGGATTATGGCCCACTCCCTCACACCAAAAGGAGGCCTGTGTCCCAGCAGTGGGAACATTATACACTGCTGATGATGAAAGTACCGTATTTATGTGGCTAGAATTACTTTAATAATATTTAAATTCATGAAGAAAAATTCGAAGACATGTGTTATCTACCAACTCGCACTACCAACACGCGGGCCCACCGCGTGGTTAAATGATAAATGACTTTATTTTGCAAGTAGGTTTGTACAAACACTTTTACACGTCAATCATATTTTTTTTTAAACCAGATGAGGTCGGCATTTCCTATTTGACTACTCTGAGAAGAAACGCCGGAACAAACTCAGAGGTCACAGTCTCTTTTAAAGTCCAGACATAATCTTAATCAGATCATGTGAAGACCATGTGTATTGGTGTCTGAAGTGGTCTTTTAAGGAAAGAACACACAGCTTGAGTGGACCTGTCCAATCAGTGCACGCATTTGTCAGTAATCATGCAGCTCCGCTCAGAACTTAAGGTTGAGTACAGACCACTTCCATCTTGAAGATAGGAGACCTGTGTCCCAGCAGTAGGAACAATATAGACAGATATTGCCTATGCTAACTTTATGACTAAGATACTTGGCTGAATTTGGAAGAAGGCAATAGAATGAAAATGATTATAATGTACTAGCTTTTGCCAGCGGCTTCGCCCGCGTGGAGGTCGGAAATTATCCCGCGGGAACATATACCGGGATAAAAAGTAGCCTATGTCCTTTCTCAGGCTCTAAACTATCTGTGTACCAAATTTCATTTAAATCGGTTCAGCAGTTTTAGCAGGAAAGCGAGACAGACAGACAGAGTTACTTTTGCATTTATAATATTATAGTGTGGATTAGCTTTTGCCAGCGGCTTCCCCCGCGTGGAGGTCGGATATAATTCCGCGGGAACTAACTACCGAGTACTTAGTTATCCATGTCCGGTAATAATATCTAATACCGTGTCCATGTTATTAACTATTTGTGTGCTAAGCTTCATTCAAATCCGTTCAGTAGTTTTTTCGTCAAAGAGTCACATCCTTAAATCTTTACAATCAAATCAATTTTATCCATGTCCGGTAAAAATATCTAATACCGTGTCCATGTTATTAACTATTTAAGTGTGCTAAGCTTCATTCAAATCCGTTCAGTAGTTTTTTCGCCAAAGAGTCACATCCTTACATCTTTACAATCAAATCAATTTTATCCATGTCCGGTAAAAATATCTAATACCGTGTCCATGTTATTAACTATTTGTGTGCTAAGCTTCATTCAAATCCGTTCAGTAGTTTTTTCGTCAAAGAGTCACATCCTTACATCTTTACAATCTTTTACATTTATAATATACTAGCTTTTGCCAGCGGCTTCGCCCGCGCGGTGGTCAGAAAATATCCTGCGGGAACGTACTACCGGGATAAAAAGTAGCTTATGTGTTAATCCAGGTTATAAACTATCTGTGTTCCCAGTTTCATCCAAATCCGTTCAGTAGTTTTTGCGTGAAAGAGTAACAAACATCTACACATCCACATATCCAAACATCCATACATAAAAACTTACGCATTTATAATATTAGTAGGAAGTAGGATTGTTTCGTATAGAAATCCGAATATTCCACACGCAACTGCGAAACATCACAAAATATAAGCTACAAAACCATAGATCTAAAGTTTATATTTAAACAGAAATAAACTTTATTCTTTCGACATAAAACATTTCTGCGAAGTCGTATTTTTTATTTCGATCATAACAATATGATATCATAAACGCTAGATTTGTAAAAGCTATCTTTTGCGCGGCTCCATGTTTAAAACGTACCTTTTACTACCCGGCATTGACCAAATGGACAATGAAACTCCTTAAACAAGTCTGTAAAGTTAATTTTTATCTGTAAACGCTTTCAAAGAAATAGAAAAGAATGAAATTTTCTTGAAGACAAACGCCTTGATTATAAGGCTGTGCTCAGATGAGCGGGGTAATTGCGAATTGTCATAATGAAAGGCTTTTTGACAGTTGAACAACATTCATTGCGTTGTTCACGTTGTTAAGCAGACAATTTATTCAAACGTATGAAGCGATGGATTAGCGTCTTTCAAAATGATTCTGATTGATAGTGTATTACGCAATTAGGGAGCTGATTTAATACTGTCTCTAAACTGACAATCGCTTTTCTTATCTTCTCTACCTAGTCTTTTCTTAAGTTGGTTTTACGTTGATTCCCGAGGATAAGATTTTATTTGTAATTAACATACATTGTGGGATTAGGTTAAACCTTAATGAAGTTTCAATTGACTAAGAAATGTTGAAAAATATGTTAAAGCACTAACGAGATAGGCTATACCTGTTATTTTGTTGTCGTTGGCCAGACTATTGCTAGACGTTTAAATACAGATAAATGTCAACTATTCCAATCACAGACTAGCGCCAACATTATTTAAATCAAACATTGGTGCCGATTCCCTTATTCACAAACTAAACTAAATTTAAGTTCAGTGCATCTTTTTCCTTCTATTTCATTAAGGAAAGGACAGAAGATAAATTTTAGTTTAGTCCTGTCAAATTAATCAGAGCTTGACGTAAATTGACGTAATTTTAGTAGGCAAGTTTTTAATCACGTCTAAACTTGTATGGAGTAGTGACAGGCTCTGATTAATTTGACAGGACTAAACCAAAATTTTTCTTTTGTCCTCTTCTTAATGAAATACAAAGAAAAAGATGCAATGAACTTAAATTTAGTTTAGTTTGTGAACAAGGGTATCGGTACCAGTAGGTACCAAACTTATTCCAATTCAATTAAAAACCCGCCACGGAAAGGACGTAAGCAGTTGGTCCCGACTG
Source organism: Aporophyla lueneburgensis (assembly GCA_932294355.1). Lineage (NCBI taxonomy): Eukaryota > Metazoa > Arthropoda > Insecta > Lepidoptera > Noctuidae > Aporophyla > Aporophyla lueneburgensis. The sequence goes on along the minus strand of OW028758.1, from coordinate 20,386,250 downwards.
TCATTCGTAGAGCTTTAACAATCGTGGAAGTCAGAAGATCGAAAATCTGACAACGATCGTCTTACCTATGGGAATCGTGTTACCCAGTAACAGGGTTTTGGAGGTTAGACAAGCAGTTGTTTCGTGTAAAATACTGGTATCCAGCTGCATCCGGTTAGACTGGAAGCCGACTCCGACATAGTTAGGAAAGTACCTACTAGGAAGATTGATAGATAAAATAAACAATTTCAATAGCAGACTGGTGCCAAGTTTCTTTTAATCAGTTTTATTTTTATGCTTCCCATTCAATTAAAATAATTTACCAGCATATTAATATCTACATTTTTAACATCAAATCATTTCACGTCAAATGAGACGCATCTAATGGCACCTACTGAGGGCACTCAAAACATTTCAGGGCATATATCTGTCAAAAATATAGAAGTACCTACAAGCTGTGCCAGCGGTTTCGCTCATGTGTACCATGCTATTGGCATTTTTATGATAATGGGTACGAGGTCATAGTATATTCGGAATGTTATCCTCCACGATTTTGTAAATTTAAAATAGGTATTTGTTGGTTAATTTTTGGTTCATTATAAACCAAAAGTTAGAAAAAAAAAATATACCATAATTCTCCTGCCCTTATTCCTAGGTACTTATTTCAGGTCGGCGCAACATGTCTATTTCTTCCATACTTCTATATTAGTCGTCATCTCGGGAGTAGTCACCCCCTTTCAAACCATATCGTCATTCTTACAGTCCAGACATCGATTCCTAGATCTTTCCCTAGTCTTATAACCATCATTCATATTCATTCTTACTCAAAACTTTTTTCTTATTTTCGAGTTACGAGTTTTTTTTTTTTTTGTAAATTGTATCTCTTTTTAAATTCGTTCCCATTCACGAAAACTGTAATTGTACTTAATATTTTTTTTTGACTTCTTTGACAACTTGACCAGCCAATTGAAGATCAGACGAAGAATAAACAAAAGTACGCGTTACTGCAAAATATTTTGACATAAACGTATGGTCACCCGTTTCGCCCACGTTGCGCAGGAGTCGATTAGACATCAGAATTATTAAGAAAAACTCTATTCTAGGTCGTGAGTCAAGTAACGGAACATTTTATTGTTTTGTAATTTTTATTAGCTAATTAGTATAGCGGTTGGGTGGTGAACAGAGATGTAGATTTTTAGAAATACACATAACATCACGCCTTGTTTCCGAAGGCTTGGGCAGAGGTGTACCTATATAGTACACCCACATTTCGCCTGTTATGTTTAAGTCCCATGTAATAGGGGGCGAGCCTATTGCCATCAACCGGGCACAAATCCAGACTCCGGGCTGCTACTGAAAAATTCCAGATGGAAAAACCCAATAACAGTTTGCCCGTCTTCGAACCCAGGACCTCTTGCTCAGCAGTAGCGCTTGCTACCACTAGACCAACGAGGCAGTCTTAGAAAGACATGATGAATTATTAACTTTTAAAAAAAGTAGACAAAAAATAGATCAATGAATCTATTTGTATGTATATTTATGTCAATTTATTTAAAAGAAAAAAAAAATGTCGTGCAAAATTAAAACCATTGTCCTCTTTTTGGGCACCGCCGCAGTCGGGTAAATGATTTTCTGTGCTTTTTAATTAGTCTGAGGATATTATGCCATACTAAACCAAAGGAATAATAGAATACCGTTCAGCGATTCTGCTCGATGGCAGAAATGCCATTACTATAATGTATAATATGGTGCTAGTAATTCCACAAACGATGTTTTCAACTGGATACCTCGATGATCTTGTGATTACGAGCGCTATTGCTGAGCCTGAGGTCCTGGGTTCGATTGCCAAGTCGGGTCGGGTAAATGGTTATTAAATTTTTCTATTACATGCGACTATAGTATTATACATACTACCTATTATAGAATGGGCAGCAGCGTTCTCTATGCATTTTACTCCCATAATGCGATAGTCAACCCGCCTCCCAAGCGTAGCGATTATGGCAAGCCTAGCCTAGGCCTATGTCCAACAGTGGACGTCTTTGGGCTGAAATGATAATGATAAGCCTGGAGTCTGAATTTGGGCCTAGTTGTGTCTCATATACTTGTCCCATATTACATGGGACTTTAAATATAACTGGCGAAATCTGAATGTACGATTGTTACAACTCTGCCTAACGCTTCGGGGACGCCTGTAGCGCGATGTTATGTTATGTCTCTTTTATATACTAAGGGATTCTGTTTCTACCTCTTTTTAAAATATTCTTGCAGTTGAGTTTCTTACATCTCTATAGATTCCATTTATTCCAAAAAAGATTCCCATTAAACATCTCCAGAGTGAGTGAACTATTTTGAATGTGACTCCGGCATCACATTCAGACGTACTCTGGAATAAATTACACTTTATCTTCAAAATGGGAATCGAATTAGGATCGATGCCAATTTAATCGATTCATGTTCAATCGGTATTCGATACATTAGTGATGTGATAGTGTATGCATTAGAGGTTCGTTTTGTACTGTTATTACGATAGATTCAGCAGAACTATAATATCTAAAGATCTTTTGAAATATTATTCATATACTTATTAATATCTCTTATAAATTATAGTCGGGAGTAACTCCGGTGTTCCGTGTGCTACTGGACCTAAAGAAAAGCACCATCTCGTTTCTTCTGTGATCTGAGGACTTACTAGAGGATGAGCAGCAGCGTTCTCTATGCATACGTCACGGAACGATGAGGTAGTAACTCAATGGTGGAGGTTAAATAGGCAGTCGTTCCATGTAAAATACTGCTATCCAGCTGCGTACGGAAGACAACCAAAACATAGTTGGGAAAAGGCAACGCAGATAGTCCATAATCAACTTATATTGTTCCCACTGTTGGGTTGCAGGCCTCGTCTCAGTGAGAAATATTTGGCCATAATCTAATACGCGGGCCCAGTGTTGTTTCATAGAATGTCAAATGTTTTCGAATTTTAGGTTCTGAGATATTCTAGGCATGTGCCTGTACCATTTTGAGAGCATTGGTGATGAAATAATTTACACAAAGTAAAGCGGTTGTTTGGGTTTGAACCTACTACTACTAGCCTACAACTTGTCAGTTGCGGCCGTTATTCATACATTCGCCTTAATTTATTACCATTTTTCCTTTTAATTAATTAAAAAAGCTTGTCCCTCGTTGATTTACGATTTATTTCTGCTAACCTTTGGGAAAGAACAAAATAATTTTATGTAGATGCGTTTATCGCATTGGGTGGACCTGTAATGAATGATAGATGTAACGTAAACGGAAAATAAATAAATAAATATAGCCACGAAGATATAACACTGAATAAGATTTAACCTCACTCTGGGAGGATCCATCGCCACCAATTCAGTAGTTTCCATCATTCGCACACACAAACAGACATGCGTCAAGTGTCGGTATTCGATAAACAATCTGCTGCATTAAGGTCAGTGTAACTAGGTCAAGTGTGAGTTTGATCCACAGACTATATACAATTGTAAACAACATTCATCAGTTTATCAATCGACATATTATCTATGGAAATACTACTTACTTCTATGTTTTTCTCAGGTCAAGGCATATTATTATTTAATTCAACAAAGTAATCCCACGTACCACAGTGTCTCATGACGAAAGTCTTTGACCAGTCAGTTGCCAGTGATAACCTATGGCAATGAAACGTGGTCGCTCACAATGGGCCTCATAAGAAGGGTGGAAATCACCAAAGGCTAAGCATAGAGTCTCTACGTGATCGAATCAGAAATGAAGAGATCCGTAGGAGAACCAAGGTAACCTACATAGCCCGAAGAATTGCCAAACTTAAGTGGCAATGGGCAGGGCACATAGCTCGCAGAACAGATGGCCGATGGAACCGACCGCGTACTGGACGACGTACCGTTGGAAGGCTCCCCACAAGGTGGACCGATTACCGTCTATCGGTCGTCTCGGAACTCTCGATGAGAAGGATCTCATCGAGGGAGTCCTTATCCCAGCAGTGGGAACGTTTTAGGCTGATTATGCATATGCTATGTCTATCTTATGTTCAATGAAGTAAAACTTAGAAGTGTTCTTAGCATCCATTTGCCGACTGTAACCATTCTTTGCTCTAATATTGGCAGCGTTTTTTACGTCTATGCACGCGAAAAATATCTAGAACGATAGTCCACTGCATTCGTTTTACCTAAAAATAAATTCTAGAAAATATTCGATTTCTGCAGACCTAAAACATTCCCGGATAATCTCCCTTGTATTCAAGGAAACCAACAATAAATGATAGCTGCCAAACCGCAGATTCTGGCGAATTATGTCTTTGTTCCATAACAATAGAGTATATTTTTGAATAATGTGTCTGGGATCGGGATTTCAGTTCCTAGATTCGAAATGGAGTAGGTTTTATCCGAGGTTCCGCTTGTGCTAAAAATACAGATGGTGCATAAGAGCTTGCAACTTTGGATTTGATGTATTGATATGTTCGATAAAATATATTTATGGACTAATAATAATAATAAAAATAGTTTATAAATGTAAATACTGTCAACGTAAATAAAATTATTTTATTTACGTTGACAGTATTTACATTTATAAACTATTTTTATTATATACCTACAGAATATATATTAACTTAAATATTGCGTATGGTGCCGGACGTAATTTCATTTCATCCCGTGGGTGTCGTAAGACTTACTAGAGAATGGGTAGCAGTAGCGTTCTTTGTGCATTTTACCACCATACTGCAATCGCCAACGCGCCTACCAAGCGTGCCAATAATTTGTTTTATCGGCTTTAAAAAAGTATCTAGTGCCATTCCAGACGAAAAAGTATTCCGTACTGAAATCAATTTCCGTTCGAAAACTACATACATGTATGATTCTAGCAAACTTACACTTATGGCTAAAATAACTACTACTCACTTTAGATTTGTCTCAATAAGGTTTAATTTACAATATTTTTCAATTAACTAACGGTAAAATAAGGTTTGACGAGTACGCAAAGGGCGACGGAATCAGAACACTGGCCGTATAGAATACAGATCGAAAATAGAATGCGTGTGACAATGAAAAGAACTCAATACAAATTCAAATTAAGAATTCCGTGCGCGTTTTTTTTACTGTCTGTACTTTTTAGCGCTTTGACTTTCTAAAATATAAGACCACCCTGTTTTATACATGAATATTGTTGTTGTACTATTAAATGAATGTGTTAGAGAATTTGAAAGAAATCATGGATCAACCGGGTGGAACAAAGTTCTTTATGTATTAAATACTAGCTTTTGCTAGGGCCTTCATCTGCACATATAAACCTTCCTATTGAATCTGTCTATTGATGAATATCGCATTAAAATCCGTTGCGTAGTTTAAAAGATCCAAGCGTAAAATGGCGAGAAGCGACTTTGTTTTATACTATCTAAAGACTAAAGAAGAGTAAAGATAAAGAAGAGGCATAATTAAATAAATCGAGGTTTGGGGAATGTTTGAGGGTAACTAAATTAAAAGCAATAAATACATATCCAAAGTGTTGTGACGGTTGAAATGTCACAGTTCTTCGGTCTAGGTCTCATTTCCCAAGTGTTCAGAGTATAACAAGCGATAAGGAAGATCGTAAAAAAAACCTTTATATATTACTGACCAGTAAACTATGTCTAAGATCTTCGTTAACACTTATAACATCAGCTATCTGCCAGTAAAATTCCCTTTAAAATCGGTCTAGCCGTTTCGAGATTAGCCAGAACAAACGGACTGACAGTCAAAATGTATATTTTTTTTTAAATATTTTAATTTTGTTTTGTATACTTTCGTATGCGTTTAGTGATGAGCTGATATTTTGATATTACAAACAGACACTTAAATTTTTGTTTATCTTTATAACATAATATAACGTCGTACGTATAGTAAATAGAGCCGACAAATAGCTAAAGAGTTAATTCAACTATTACATCGTAAGTGAGTTCAAACTAAATTCCAAAAAGACTGCTCTTATTGACTAAACATTATTGAGTTTGCTAATGAAACCGCAAGCTGTAAATCATCCTAAAGAAATGGGGTCATTGCTCATACACACAGATAATTGTTACCACAAGATCTAAGTATATATAATAACCAGACTTTTTATATGAATAGTATGGCTTCGAGTACAGACAAAACACCAAAAACTTTTTTTTTTGGAACGTAGCCAGGACAGGAGTGATTTTTCTAAATATAAAAACCTCATCAGGAACAAAATTGCTAATGGAAATATGAATTACATTAGCAGTTTTGTTCTTGTTTCCTATGTCTCCAAACGAATCGAGGAGTTCATGTATGAATGTGAAAGTAGCTTTGACTGTCAGTGTCTCTGTTTGTTACCTTTTTACGCCATATCCGTTGCACTGATATATACCCTGGTACAAGATGGAAGTGTCTGTGTAGACTTCAGTACTCACTAACTTTGATAGTACAGACGCCAACACATCAAGCTACTACAATCTGTCAGATTTCTTTGATAGATTTTCGACTTTATTTCTACAGCATTAGGTTCAAGGTTCATTGGGAAAAATGTACAGTTTCGGGTAGCTTGACCTGGTGGCGTCTGTACAATATAGTCATCACCATCATTTCAGCCGTAAAACGGTGGCTGCTGGACATTGGCCTCCACCGGTTTGGAGATTTTCCATAATCGCTACGCTTGGCTTGCGTAAAATGCATAGAGAACGCTGTTGCCCATTCTCTAGTAGTTCCCTAAGTCGCCTCTTCCGATACCCATGCGAGGAAATGGGAGTACAATACAGTATCTATTAATATTAGCTTTCTGCACTCCTCCTCCATCTATACAGTCTATACTCTCTCAGTCTATACTTTAACTATGCCAAAATTCATACTCGTCCATCTGTGTAATCTAAATTTATTATTATTCGAAAATAAATATTTATGAAATTATTGCATTGTCATCGGACTTTGACAGGTGTGCAAAGCTTGAATGAAATCTGGTCGTTTAAGTGGGTCAAAATCGCGCTATAAGAAGTCGGTTACAAACAAACATACAAACAAACATACAAGTGAAGCTAATATAAAGCGTGTAAAAAAGGTAAGTACAAACTTTTTGCTTCAACATTAATATATAGATTATGTATACATTATCAGAAGCTTAACAATTAGTTCTTAATTTAAATCGATATCGTCGACGGATATCAATTTAAATTAAAAACGATTTGTTCTCGATTCGGATTTCTCGAAATTTTGCAGAAATTGACTTTCACTATTATCACTGCAGTTGCTCCCTGCATACGTCATATCCTGGTCAGCCAGGAGACAGGAAGAGATATGCATTTCTATTTATAGCCTGCACATATGCACCTTGTACATCATACACGCATTTCTCTGTAATGAACGTGGCATTTGTCATCGTAAAGTATTGTAATGCTTATATGAATCAATCAACGGTATCTTATGGGACCATTATGATCGTAGAATCTGATTGACAAATTATAATTATTGATTTGCTTCATATACAGGGTGGCAATTTAGTGGCTTCGCAGTCGATTCGCACGAAAATACTCGCCCGAATCCGACGATACTTTTGAATAATATCTTATTTTCTATAGGCGACTCGTACGAAGTACATTTATTTGTGGGTGAACCGACAACTCCAGAAATACGTATTATGCAGTAGAAACTTTTGAATTTTATGCACTTTATTGCATATATTTGCAGCAATGGTCTCCGTAGCACCATGAAACATGAAGCTATAAGTAGAAACAAAACGTGTTTGTTTTGTTTCTACTAGTGCAAATTTGGGGTTCATTCGATTAATTGAGTCCGGTCAAACCACGCTGGGGTCGGTGCATTTAATTTTTTATTGCGTGTACTTGCAGTGACTTTTCGTCATAACTATATTGCATAAAATTTGGGCTAGTCAATTCGTGTAAATCTACTATTAAGTCGATTTAGCCACCATCGAGTTAATTGCGTAACAAACTACATAAATAGGAATGGCTTTAAAATTGACAGTTCAACAACATTCATTGCGTGTTTCACGTTGTTGAGCACACAAATTATTGGAACATATGCAGCAATGAATTAGCAATATTCAAATTGTGATTGAAAGTGTGTATCGCAATTAGGGTGTAGGTAAGTGGCTAAATTACCACTATACATAAACACTCGTACAAAACTTGAACTGGGCTATAACAAATGTATATAATTCCAGCCTAAGTTAGAATTATACTAACGTCTGCACTAATAGACGTCGATTAACGCTAATTAATCAACTATTATTCTTGCGTTGGGTGGCCTGTTCTTACATCTTGATCACACGCAGATTATTTTGTCACGTTTGTTTCTAATTTAGCGTAGATACAGCTATTATTTTCTTACTACCCTTTTTTTTTTTTTTTTTTTTTTTTTTTTTTTTTTTTTTCAGGATGGGAAATCATCAAATGACTTTTCCCGCTCTGGGCGGAGCGGGAGGGCGTGTCAGACTTTTACTGACTAAAACCCACCCGTGTTCCATCAGTTGCCCATGTGCCAGGGTCACGGTATCTCTTTCGAACAATCACGCGACCCTGGCAGGCATCGGTCCTAGTAGACCCCTACACTGCTGCTGATATCTCTTTGAGGCGCGCGTGGAACACTGCGCGCCGTCGACCCGAGCTTGGTCCTTACCGGGCGGCGAGCTACCCATTGCTCGCCACCCGCAAGCTCGCGCCTGGTGGCCGGGAGTCCGCAATCGACTCCCGACGCCCGGGGCGTCTCCTCCTGCGGCGGCTAGGGACGTGAGGGCGCAGAGACTGCCACTCCCTCACGCACCCCGCCTCCTCCTTCGCGAGCATTACTGCTTCGCAGAAGGAGGTGACGGCTTCCCATTCCCTCTCGCTCCGTACCATGGCTCGCACCAGGGCCGGACGCGAGAGGTCGCCGCCGCCGATCGCCTCCACGAGGACACGGCGGTGCCCCGCCCAGGCTGGGCACACCTCCACCGTATGCTCCACCGTGTCCTCCAGACAATCCTCGCAATGGAAACACCCGGACGTATCCTCCCGCTTTATCCTGAACAGGAACCCACCGAAGCACCCATGCCCGGTGAGAACCTGCGTCAGGCGGAAGGTGAGGACGCCGTGGCGCCTCTCTATCCACTCCTCAAAGAGGGGACTTACCGCCGCAATTGTGGCGTGCCCAGCACTGGGTTGCGACAATCGTACCCGCCATGTCGCCATGAGATCACACCGGAGCTCTGTCCGCCGAGCCGCGATTTGTTGCGGCAGCGGAGTTTCACCCCGGCGTTTCGCCTCCTCGCGCCACTCCCACATGTGCGCGAGGACCTTTGCCTCCAGATCCCATGGCGGCACTCCGGCAAGGAGGCTCGCCGCCTCGCACGAGATCGTGCGGTATCCTCGGATTTCTTACTACCCTTAAATCAGATATAAGATAATCGGTATAAGTACTCGCAAGATTATCCAAAATCTAATTTCTACTTTTAAATTCTGAACTTGAACGCAAGGTGCGTTGATATTGAACGAAGTTTTTTTTTTATCAAATTTGTTTTTCCATAAGTTTTGACCGTGTATGTATTGCACTTATCTATGAAACGACACATTTTTCGGTCCCAAATCATGTTCTGAATTTATGGTTACAATTTCCTGCACCTTTTTTTGTGGGTGGGAAATCACCAAATGACGTCTCCCTCTCTGAGCGGGAGACGCGTGTCAAACTTTTACTGACTAAAACCCACCCATTTTCCTTCAGTTGCCTATATGCCAGGGCCACGGTAACTGTTTCGAACAAATCTCACGACCCTAGCAGGGCTTGGCAGGCGGGTTGGCAATTTCAATACGGTGGTAAAATGCATAGAGATCGCTTCTAGCCATTCTCTACTAAATCCCTTAGTCGCCTTTTACGACACCCACGGGAAGAAATGGGATGGAGCTATTCTTTACGTCCGGCACCACACGGTACAACGGCTGATATTACTTAGCCACAACCCTTCAAAATATAAAAGTCATTATTTCAGCCCTGCATGCTATTAAATTCTACCCACTTTAAAAAGTCGTATATCAATCAGAACTATAAAACAATTGTCACCTCAACAACGGTGGGTATTACGACTTCCAACAAGAAATTTCAGATGCTTCTTGAATTTGAACGTGAATAGTTGAACAGTCTAAGTTCAGTTGTGGACGCAGTCTGCATAAGTTAGGCATTGTCTATGGTTGTCGTCACTATGTTATGGTGACGTAAACCTCTGGCCGTGAACCCGGAGGTGCTGATAGAGGTATTTAGAGTTGGGATGAGGAATCGATAACGTTTTTCATAGAATAGTCGATTTGCGGGAAGCACAGTACCGGTCGAAGTGGCGGAGCTTAATGAAGGCCTATGTCCAGCAGTGGACGTCTTTCGGTTGAAATGATGATGATGCTCGATTTTCTATGTTTCGGACACTTTCGGAAAATCTGGCTTATTAGTCGATTCGCACGAATTTACTCGACCGAATCGGGTGAATCTACACTTTTGAATAGTTAATTATTTTGTATCGGCGACTCGTATGAAGTTAAAATATTTGTGGAGAAATCCAGAAATACGTATTAGAAAATTGGCACGTATTGGATTGTATGTAGTAGGTTATGAAAAATGATCACTGCAAGTATGTAGGTACATGCAATAAAAAACGTTAAGTTTAAAACGTCCCAATTGTCTAATACGCATTTCTGGAATTGCCAAATCGCCCACAAATAAATTTATTTTGTGCGAGTCGCTTAAAGAAAATGTAATATTATTTCAAAGTGATTCACCCAGTTCAGATGCAAATAGACTTAGCCTGAGTTGCACCAACTAACTTTAACCATAACCAATGCCTTGGTTATGGTTAAAGTTAAATTATTCCAACGTTCATATAAAGAAGAAAATTAAGTATACCTCTAATAATTACAAGAAGTCGACTACCAGACTATCGTTTCCCCCCACTATCCAGGAAGTTTTTATATATTATGTCATCTGCATACGAGATTGTAACTTCGTAACATATAAAATGCCCATAGCATATGCAAACCATGCCCCACAGCCTTATAGACGGCATAAAAACTATTAGGGCCCTCCACTTCACATACAAATTAGTATTATTCCCATATAATATCAATTAAAATTCAAGGAAATTCATTGAACTCCGCCTATGGTTATTATCTCCAGAAAGGTATGTAATATCCTGTGTAGAGTCTTTTTGATGTTTCGTATTTATGGGTATAATATGAAAAAATAATAACTACTATTTATTCATTACTAGCTTTGGTCGGAATTGTATGAACCTAAAGGAGGCAAAAGAAGTGTGTAGAGATCGTAGCAGGTGGCGTTCCGTGGTTTCTGCCTACCCCCATGGGAAAAAGGCGTGATTGTATGTATGTGTATGTGTACCTTTTGTCGGGCGGCTTCAGCCACGTTAACATACACGTAATAATTGATATCAAGCACCCCATGGGTTTTTCCATTATTTTCTAGTATTTAGTTTGATTTTTTATGGAGGCGTGTTTTTTTAGTTTTTATAAACTATTATTTTTATTTTTTAGGGTGTTTAGAATTTTGTGTCGTATGTCAGCGTAGTTTTCGAAGACAGGTTTTTTTTGCTATCCTGGTAAGCTCGTTAAGGATGGCACTAGTTTATAAAATTATTGTATTGTCATCAGTCCTTGATAAGTATGGTTCTAGCCGTGTCACTAACATGCAAATACAACCCTTAACTTCTACTACATAAGTCGCTTCGTTCCTTGTTATATAGATATCGTTTAATGCGCTCCGACACGCGCCTGCCTGTGTAAATCGTATGGGTACTTATGATCTAAAACACAAAATAGCATAACATCTTGTCTATTTTATCACTATTTTAATAGCTTCTGTCGCGACTTGGTACACGTGTAATTTCTCGTTTTATCATAAAATATATCTTACCTAGAGCATCTTATCGGGGCGCCCGATGTTTTTCATTTTGGTCAGCTCCTAAGGATCGTAGGGTGATGTTAAATAACCTGTTACTATAACCTTGCTAAAGAATTGGGCTACAAAAAGCACAAAGATTTTTTTCTAAATCCATCAAGCACTTTCAGAGATCACCCCCTACATACACACTTACAAGCAGACAAATTTTACTCGCTTAATTATAGTTATTTTATTATTTCACTCTCTTAGTACAATACGTAATAATACTGGCTAACCAACATTTTACACAGAATTTTAACTACAATCTTGACACCCTATATAAAACAATAAAAATGTACTCTCTTTATAAGATTATTTTATAGTATACATATGTACCTGAGTAATAGTACTGGCTAACCAATCATTTTTCATAGAATTATAACTGCATTCTTAACCCCCTACATAAAAGACTTACAAAAAATTTAATTTTACTCTCTTAAATAATATTATGATAAACAAATAATATTGTCTAACCAACGCTCTACACAGTATTATAACTACAATCTTGACCGGGGAATTCCGAATTCCGTTTCAGTCTTAATCAGTTAGCCTCATGCTCATTCTAGATCTTCTAGATCAGCACATAATAGATCTAATTATATAATTAGTTATTCAGTAAACACGCTGCATCATTAGCTAAATATAGACATTACGTTCAATAAACATAATCAGTTTATTCCAAGATTTACGGTAGCACATTGTATGTGCTGGGATCAAAATAAACTTAGAATACATTTCGGGTTTATTGCTGGTCTACATCTTATTCTAGATCTGGATTGAATATTTCTAGTCAGTTTTTTGGGTTTAAATAATCTTTATTAGTTAATAGAGAGTGCTGAAATCTTGATCAAGTGTTTAATCATAATATACAGTTTAGCCGATTTAATTAGTTGACCAAATTTTCATTAAACACCATCTTATTATATGCTGCACAGCTTAGAATAGGATAGCCTTCCATCCTTTAGAAGTTTTTTTTTTGTGTAGGAATTCAGCAAATGACGTCTCCCGCTCTGGGTAGTGCGGAAGGGCGTGTCAAACTTTTACTGACTAAAACCCACCCATGTTCGTTCAGTTGCCAATGCCAGGGCCATGGCAACTCTTTGAAACAAATCCGCGACCCTGGCAGGTTAAAACCATCCTAAAGGTGTAACACACTGTTTATCAGAAACTGAATCATTTTGAGGATTATTGCTCATCCATTCTTTCGGAATTATGTTCGTAAAAATTGACAATTTGATAGGGTTTTGATAATTTAACAAGCGCGTAAACAATAATAGTGATATTCAATATCAGTAGACCTTCCTTTCTCCTCAGTCCTTTTCTCCCTGAACAATATAATTACCTCATTCACTCACTCACTCTTTCATAATCTCACTCCCGTCTGTCGCAGACGCTACAGATAACTTGGAACGTAATGGGTCAAGCGAATCGCGATATCCGGCTATACATCATCGCTTCCTCGTGGATACGATGTGCGAATGATAACGTTATTGAACGTGCCAAGTTAGGGTGTGATGTTGGAGCAGGCGGGAGTGGGAGCGGTAGCGGTAGCGGTTATCACATGGTGTACAATAACAATGCTGCCTAGTGGGTTCGATTTGCGAATGATAACGCTCGTTCGAAGTGGCAAGGTAGAGTTTGTTATTAATGCTGCTTTAAACGGGAGCGTGAGGGGGAATCATAAGATATTTGGCCATTAGCACTAAGAAAAAGATTTATTTTAATTGAAACGTAAACTTTAAGTATACAAGAACACTGGCTACCAAAATCTCGTAGATCCCAACATTTATGAAATAAAACGAAATGTCCATTTATCTTGTTCGTTTAAGACTTTCATTATTTTTAAAACTAGACGGCGCTGGCATTTCCTATCTGATAGATACAAAAGAAAAAAAATTCGTCGAGACGTGTCTTTAGAACTGCAAAATTTATATTACTAGAATGTTATGTCAGTCAAACAATGCTGGCTCATGTCTAAAAGGGCATAATGCAGTGGCAAAATCGCTTCCGCTTCCACCAAGTCCTCATCCTAACTGTACGAGGAGTCTATGATTGACGTATCAACCTATTAGACATGCATAATTGAGTAGCATCGACCAGCAACTAACTGTTGCAATGATTTATCTAAGATCAGCTTAGACTATTAACAGTTTCAGGGGTATAAAGATTTTTGATATAAATGTTGGTAGGAAGTTAATGTGTAATTAAAAAAACTAGTTATCGCCCATTGGTCGAAATTCGACCGTACTTGATTTGAATAGAAATACATTATTAAATGAAAAAATATAGATAATAATAAATACAAAAAAATTATATGGTTATATTTGACATTCAGTAACACTATAGACAGATTGTTGATGCTGTACTACTGTGGAGAGGGTTCGCTGGCGGGATGGTGATGGCCAGGACCAGGACGTAGGTGTAATGAGTAAAAATTACTTCTTCAGGACTCTCTTTTTTATTTACTTAATACTTCTTAACTGCTGGATATGGAACAATATGGAATGAATTATCACAGAAAGCTCTGTTTTTATAGAATTTTCCCTATTATTTTTAATAGCTTCTGCCCCAGACTTCGTCCGCGTCAAATTTTCGCTCCTCTTCCCGTCGCGTCGAATTGTCTGCCACTTTTCGTCCATTTTTCGTTTGCTGCTCAACTCCTTTTGACCGTAGCGTGATGTTATATAGCTTATAGCCTTCCTTAATGAATGGGCTACCCAACACAAAAAGAATTTTTCAATTCCGATTAGCAGTTCTTGAGATTAGCGCGTTCAATCAAACAAACATACAAACAAACAAACTCTTCAGGTTTATAATATTAAGTATAGATTAATTATGACGGTTCCAAATGTCATAATTATAACCAGCCTGTACAATCTATGACCAGCCTGTACAATCGTGAGGCATACAACCTCTACAGTTTGCACACGACACTAAGTTTTGTATGGGAAACTTACTAATGCCATACTTGACACTCTCCATAAAACCACAAAAAATATTTCATAAAAATCTAAACTAAATTCCTATCGTCGCTAATACAAATAATATTAAAGACAAATATTCTCGATATGATCATAGATTTTAAAAATGAAATAGGTTATATATCCATAAAATTAATTTTACCTATGGTTATACTTGACATTCAGTACGACTATAGACACAAAATCAGGCTTACCAACTTAAGGGTTTTTCCAAATTTAGGGGGTAAATAAGAGGACTGAGATTTTTTAGGAGCGTTCCATTTTTAGGGGTACTCTTAGGGATTTTTTGCCATCTTACATTTCTCATTGTGTTTTTGATTACAATAAAAGTATTAGCGACTTCTAGTACGGTTCCTTGATACTAAGAATGCAGAGTGAATGATTAACAAATGTCGCGTAAAAAATATAGACAAATATTACTACTGTGTGCCGGGTCTATGATTACTGAACATTCGTTGGTTATTTTCATTATAATTTTTTAGCGGATTTTTTTAGTAATTGTGGCATGTTTAGGGGTTTTTAACTTAAGCTTTTTTTTTTTTTTTTTTTTTCAGGATGGGAAATCATCAAATGACTTCTCCCGCTCTGGGCGGAGCGGGAGGGCGTGTCAGACTTTTATTGACTAAAACCCACCCGTGTTCCATCAGTTGCCCATGTGCCAGGGTCACGGTATCTCTTTCGAACAATCACGCGACCCCGGCAGGCATCGGTCCTAGTAGACCCCTACACTGCTGCTGACATCTCTTTGAGGCGCGCGTGGAACACTGCGCGCCGTCGACCCGAGCTTGGTCCTTACCGGACGGCGAGCTACCCATTGCTCGCCACCCGCAAGCTCGCGCCTACGGTGGCCGGGAGTCCGCTATTGACTCCCGACGCCCGGGGCGTCTCCTCCTGCGGCGGCTAGGGACGTGAGGGCGCAGAGACTGCCACTCCCTCACGCGCCCCGCCTCCTCCTTCGCGAGCATTACTGCTTCGCAGAAGGAGGTGACGGCTTCCCATTCCCTCTCGCTCCGTACCATGGCTCGCACCAGGGCCGGACGCGAGAGGTCGCCGCCGCCAATCGCCTCCACGAGGACACGGCGGTGCTCCGCCCAGGCAGGGCACACCTCCACCGTATGCTCCACCGTGTCCTCCAGACGATCCTCGCAATGGAAACACCCGGACGTATCCTCCCGCTTTATCCTCAACAGGAACCCACCGAAGCACCCATGCCCGGTGAGAACCTGCGTCAGGCGGAAGGTGAGGACGCCGTGACGCCTCTCTATCCACTCCTCAAAGAGGGGACTTACCGCCGCAATTGTGGCGTGCCCATTTAACTTAAGCTTTAGGGGTAAATATTTCTGGGTGTTGGTAACACTGCACAAAATAATAAATACAGATTTGGACCATAAACAAAAGAATTTCTATGCATGTGTGTATTAGATACACGGTAATGAACAGTAGTGTGTGTAACGTGTTATTTATTGAAAATAATGTATTTTAACTCATAATTAAAAAAAATATTAGCATTCGTCACTTCTTCTCTGTATAAACTATAAGTGTGCGAAATTTCATACTCCTCCGTCCGCCCAATTTTCGTAAAAAGGGATCCAAAGTTTTCGCTTCACGTATTAATATATAGATACTTTTCCGCCATCTCGTTTCTTACTACTAAGGGACTTACTACACAAGGGGGAGCTGCGTTCTCTATGCATTTTACCACCATACTGCGATCGCCAACCCGCCTGCCAAGCGTGGCGATTATGGCAAACCTCCCAAACTGGGGGAGGCCTATGCCCATCAGTGGACGTGTTACGTCCTGAAATGATGAATGATAAGTATAAATAAGTAAGTATTACCAGTTTTGGGAGAGAGAGACGAGAAAATTTTCTACTTCGTAAAAATCTTGAATTCTAGAATCTAAACCGGTGGGGTTAGAAGGATGAAAGACTCTTTTTTACTTATCTACTTCTAGTTTGTTAATTTGATTCAATGTACCATTTTGATTAAGTACATCTACGATTTTGATACGAATTCGAGCATCCAAATATCCGAATTTACATTAGAATTTCTCAAAACTCATCTTTGATATCAAACTATCAGTGCTAGTCTTCACGCATTACTAGCCAGAAAAATATAGGAATTAAAACAATAAAAAAAAAACTACTATACATAACAACAAAACACAATATTGAATAAGGTTAAGGTTAACATCGAATAAGGTTTTTATAAAACTGAGGACCTAACTCGACATCACACGGACGTGACAAAATCGCAGCTGACAATTTTCGTGCACTAGATTTTAAACTCTCGTTGTTAAACCGAGAAATTCTAACAGCGAGAGTGAGTCTCAGCTCGTCAAAAAACCTCAGTGTTCAATTTTCGACTCTTAAATGCTAAGCAGTAAGTTAAAGATTCAGTAAGCGAAAAAATGTCGTCACGATATTATAACGTCCGTGAGTACGTGGAGTAAGAGTCCGACGAACGACTCTGTCTGTCCGTATATAAACAAACAGACAGACAGTTTTATAACACGTATGACCGATAGGGTGACTCTAAGTCACGACTATCGAGGCACTAATGTGTGGTCACATTTCGACCTCGTAAAAAGGACATAAATGCCTACAACAGTTACAACATTCTTTGTTGTCTACTTTTATGTGATTTTGAGTCACTGTTGTTTGTTTAAGACGTCATAGGATATGTCCGCGTCGAAGTTAGTATTAAAAGGAAGAATACGTATCAAAACATCACGCCTTTTTCACGAAGGGTTGGGCAGAAGTGTACCTATAGTACACCCACGTTTCTCTAGTCCCATGTAATAGGGGGCGTGTCTATCGCCATCAACCGTGCATAAATCCAGGTCCGGGCTGCTGCTAAGAATTTCCAGTTAGAAAAACGGACTAGCACTTTGCCCTAACTGTAACTGTAAATCGAACTCAAGTCTTCATGCACAGCAGAAGCGTATCGCCCTCTAGACCAATACGCAGAGAAGAACAAATATATAAAATCGTGGTGACGCAGTGGTAACGGTTGCGAGTTACTGAGTTGTAGCGTGTAGGTTTGAGCCTAGCCAGGTGCTTCATCATCATCGTTTCAGGCGTCCAAGCTCTGCCACTTCGACTGGTTCTGTGGCCTTTCAGCGCTTTAGCTTGTGTAAATTATTTCATAATCACTGCTCTCAAAACGGTGAAAGAAAACATCGTGAGGAAACCGGCATGTCATAGAACCAAAGAATCGATGACATAATTTGTGACATCTACCAATCTGAACTGAGCTCGTGTGGTAGATTACGGTCTTCTCTTTTTCGCTGAGAGGAATAATTTATCCTAGCAGATGGGAACATTATAGACTGATTCTGAGACAGGATCTACAGAAGGACATTTTCTGATGTCCTAACCTACATGCCTTTACACTTATTTTGCTTCAGATTTTGCGTCACTGTCAAAATCAAAGTGACCTTTATACTACTTATGATAAGGTTGATTTTGGATTGATGCTGTCAGTAAGTCACTTGTCTTTGCTTCAGCCATGTTTATGCATGTTGTCATACAGGCGCGCTTGTATAATTTGTGGCATAATCAATTATTCATGTCTACAGCTTCCTGAAATAATTTAATTGGCAACAGCCATAAAAAAATCTATGAGTTTTTAATGTTATTTCGTGTAAATATAACGCAAAAGCAAAACAGTCAACCGTCAAAGTTTCTAATTTTTCATTCCAACATGCGTCCGCGCAGTGTCATTTATTTTACTATAAATCTTCTATTGAGTAAAATTCTAAGAAATATAATTTTATTTTTAAGATATATTATTACCAATAGGTATCAGGAACTATGGTATCATACGAAATAATCTATTGCTGCTGCGGAGGTGTTCGCACCATATCTTCCCAGTATAAATACTAGAAAGTGGTGAAGGGCGTGCCATTCGGAGTTTTTTTTGGGTGGTAAAGCATAATATGACATCTATGACTTCGCCCAGAGTGGGAGAGGTCATTTGATGATTTCCCACCCATAAAAAAAGGCCATGGTGGATTACAACCCACTCCCTTTCACATAGATGGGGCCTGTTTCCCAGTAATGGGAACATTATAGGCTGATCTGCTACACGTGGTAGAATATTTTGATTTAATTCCCACAAGAACATGGAAACATTAATCATTATAATGTACTAATATCCGGTACCAATCAAAATGATTCATACTCTTTTGACTACTACTGAAAATATTATGATGACCTGGTTGTATGGAAACTGTAAACTTTGAGAGGAAGTGTTTTTTTATAGAAGGAGATGACGTCATCAGAATTTTTAAAATTCGAATCACGAATGTTGTTTCATAATTTCAGTTAATCTGTTTTTTTATTGGCTTGTTATAATGTGAGAACTGTCGTTTTATAATTTCGTATAAAGCCGATATTTTTAACTGGGAATGGCGTCTCTGATGCCGGCAGTTAACTGAATAGGTTAGTGCAGTATAATGATCTGGTTGAGTAATTTTTGCTAACCGCATTGGCAAGTATTCAAATATTGTCGATTCGCTGATTTAATTGATTTTACAGACGTACCTTTGACGAACCTGCGACCCACAACTCGTCAGTCGCAGCCATTTATCACTGGGTCATCACTGCTTAAATGCGGCCATCACAACAACCTATACCTCATCTTCATATAGTATGTCTCCAAGATCCAAGACCTTTTAAACTTCGCAACAGAGTTTATTCAAGAGGAATGTTTATATCCCACTAATATTATAAATGTGAAAGTTTGTGAGTATGGATGTATGTTTGTTACTCTTTTACGCAAAAACGACTGATTGGATTTAGATGAAATTTGGCACACAGATAGTTTATAATCTGGACCAACTTCTCAAGATTTACCGAAAAAGAACCGGCGTTACCGACATAGCTTGCAGAGTAAGCAAGCTGAAGTGACAGGGGGCTGGCCATGTTTGTCGAAGGACTGATGGCCGATGGGATCAGACGAGTCCTGGAGTGGAGACCGCGTATCGGCAAGCGTAGTGTGGGACGTCCCCCAGCTAGATGGATCGACGTCCTCAAAAAGGTGGCTGGGACAGACTGGATGCGTAAGGCGGAAGTCAGAGTGTTGTGGCGCAACATGGCAGAGGCATATGTCCAGCAGGAGATTGCAATAGGCTGAGTTGATTGATTAAAATTTGTTCCTGATATCCTTTGAATGTATATGTATGTAGAAGCAATCGTGAGCGGGACGCTAGTATAAAGGGACCACATGTTAAAATGTCTAGAACAAAGAACTTACAAGGTGTAAGTTCAGAAAAAAAATCCAAAACACACAAGAAATACAATACAGGACATCCATATTGCACGGGCAAAAAAAAAAAAAACTTCAACAAAACAAAAACGGACATCAACTTTTTGTCTAGATCGTATTTCATTACCCAGACAAAATTTTCTGAGAAACCAATATGTCTCCTTTATTTCCTTCTTAGCAACTGCCACAGCCTAGCCAAATCTCAACAGTAAGACAATGTCATATACATTGTTGACAACATTAATTGAAATTTATTACATCTCACCAACTCGGACCGTAAAGTGTCACTTACAACCGTCAACTGTCGAATAAAACGTGAACTTTAACATTCAACTCATAAAGTTGAGATTTGTGAGTTGTAACGTGATGTAATTGTGTCGTTTTGTTGTTGGGTCTTAATATTTTATGGTAGACGTTCAATCGAAGATAATGCCTGCACTCATGTGATTTGAGACAATCGCCGGGCGCTTTTGTTTTATTGAATTATGTTGGTGTATCTTGATGGTCTGGATTAAGTCATTTATCTCTTGTTGTTGTTAATAGATAATGGCTGGGATGGCTAGACTGCTAGACTTTGTTATTAATAGCCAGCAGATGGCATCATGACATGACACAATGGTTTCTAGGAAGATTAGGATAAGCAAAAAGAAAAGTAAAGGAGTCTTTAGAAGCCATATACGAAATTCTGTAGATTTCACTAACTCACGGGATTTTATAGTTAAAGTACTTCACTGTGCATGCATTGCCTAAATAAATGACTTTCATGAGGATCCCTATCAAATCCATGCATGCAGCTATCCAGAGTACCACTCACGCTTAAATTAAAACTTATAATATGCCATGACCGTTTCCTCTATGATGACCAGCATAAGCAATAGTCTCACGATGGGACATAGGCCTCCACTCTTAGAGGAGGACTGGGTTGCAATCTTTCACGCAGCTCTAGTGAGGGTTGGTAGAAGTAACATGTCTTCAAACTTTTTGTTCTAGGGTATGCTGGTTGATTCTTGTGTCGATGCTTTCTTTCACCGTTTTGAGAACAATGTGATAGATTTTTAACCGACTTCAAAAAGGAGGAGGTTCTCAATTCGGATGTTTATATTTTTTTTATGTATGTTTGGCCATAACTCCGTCATATATAGACGGATTTACAAAATCCCAAGAAATGGTCCCATTTAAATTTCATATAGATCTGATGATGAGTTCGGAGACAGACACCGAAACTCTTTAAAAAATGACAGCAAATCAACCGCGATTTCTGGTATCGCACAAATATGCACTGTTTGTTTGGAATTAGTGCGGGGTAAATACCATAAATAAAAATTTAAACATAAAACCTTAAATACAAATCCTAAGATACCGACTGCCGAAATTAAAGTTATTTTTCACTTTGTAGTGTTTTTAAGGAAGTCGGTTGTTTTTATTTTTTTGTAAAAAAGTCTTTTATACAAATTAAATTGCCGACCTCGTTCGAACCCACAACTTACATACAACTTTTATGTTACCACTGGTCACATATGGTGATAAATTGAACATAATCAGATTCACCCTTGAAGTAATGGAAGTTTATGGGCATATATTGATATTAACACAACAGGACGTCCCATAACTTATGTCCTACCCGTACCATACAAGTCATTAAACCCATAAAAGTAATTAATTATGTATGTACAAAGTAATACGCGTATTATTCTCAAATAAACCCTTAAGTGATGTCAAATGACGGTCAGAGGCCATTCTCAAGCAATTTATATGTAAATAAAATTGAATCGATTGTGTACAAGTAATTTATTGCAATGGCTATGTTTGCGCATCTTTATTATTATGTACTTTTGTTTGTTGAGAAGTTAATTTATTAACTTTGTCACAGGGTGTGAGTATATTGCTTTATTTAAATATTTATTTTGTTAATAAGTTGTAATACATATTGCAATCCCAAATAAGCCTGCCAAGCGTGGTGATTATGGTAACCCTGGAGGGGTTACCATAAGAACCACGCTTGGCAGGCTTTTTAAAAAATAACAAACATCAAAAAAAAAAAACGGTCTGTAGTGCCCGGCGGCCCGCTTACCCTAGACTACGGTGGCGATCAAAGAAAGGCAAGGCAAGAGGTGCTAAGAAGAACCGGTCGAAGTGGCGGTGCTCGGAGGTGCCTATGTCTAACAGTAGACGTCTTACGGCTGAAATGATAATGATGTTGTAATGGAATATCCAAGATTTTTTGAAGAATACGTCATCGCCGACCTGTCCTTAGAAGCGTGTTGATCAGTGCTAATGCCTTCTTCTGTGTGTGAGAAGCGGCCTTTGCCCTGTAGTAGGTCAGAAATAAGCTGGTGTAATTATTATACTAGCTTTGATCAAAGTTTGCCGACGACTTAAAACTTCTTGCTTCACGGTACCAGCCGTCGCTTTGATCGCCTGCTTGTGATACAAGTCCGTTTTTGCTTGGCGTTCTTTCTGATTTTTTTCTTGTTTTTGGTTGACTCCTAAGGGTTTTAGAGTTATTTGTTTTTTTTTTTTTCAAATTGACTTGTTCTTCCGGAGATTAGTGCGTTTAAACAAACTCTTTTGCTTTATTATTAGTAAATAAGATTACGTCAACACCACACTCTGGCTTGGTTTTTTTCGAAAATTTCATTTTCTTTTTACGTAGACGTTCTTAAAATAACACTAGTTGCGGTTGATTTATTAAAAGCACCATACCTATTTTATTAAATCGTAAATATCTGAAAAACATTTTCGTCATTTGTATTTTTTAAGTGCACCTAGTTCTAAATGTAGCGCAGAATCATAAAATTATTTTGAATGCATGTTTTTAAAAATGTAGGTCAGGGCAATAAAAGTGCAGAAAACACACTATTATGCTGCTAAAATGAAGTAGCTGCTACAAATATATTTCTTTTATCAAATAAATAAGTGAGAGTGTATCTTTTTTTCTATACTTTATACTGCTATTATAAAGAGATAAAATTTGAGATTTATAGAAGTACCAGTCGGATTTGAATTTTTTTTTTGCACTTTATAACCTAATTCTCGAGGAAGGTCACAATGACGCTAAGATCCTAACTAAGCCAAGTTAAAAGAAAAGCAAAAACTCGGAAAAAAAGTTAAGAGAAAACGTAGTAAAACCGCGGGCGCACGATGCGATACATACCACGTTACGACAAGAAATTTCACGCCACAAAGTCGCGGGCAGAACTTAGTATACAATAGAAAAGAGAAATATGTACTTCAAAAGACTACGAACTTCCATACAATTTTTAACCTCTATATACAAAAATTGATTATTGTAGCAAAACACTAAGGCATTTTTCGAAAATCCACTCCCTAAATAGGACTTTTGAAAATCTTGCCTTAGAGTTCACTTTTGCTACAATATAAAACAAAGTTTAGCCTTAGAGTTTTAATTACGTAGATTAAAATAAAAACTTGAAATCAGCCCGTATCTTACAAGTATTAAATAAGAAAATTCATTTCATCCGCTAGTGTCGAATGCAGATATTTAAATGTTCATTCGAATTTGCAACTATGACCCAACAAGTATCTCCTCTACAACAGTAGTAAAATTCACACCACAAATAATTTATGTACTCTTACATAAGAACATACACAAACCACCATTTGCATTCAGAACGCACCCGATTAATATTTCTATGGCATCAGGAATCATTCCCACTTCCTTGTACGTGAAGTGCATTTTATTGGTAATCTTCGTCCCTTTCCTCCATACCTTCAGTTGTGTGCGTTAGAGTGGGATGGAGGACTCCTCGGGCAACGTCTTACTGCAGTCAATCATCTATATTCGTGGTAGCTAGTGGAATATTATCGTCACTTCCGGTGGAGTCGTTGACTTGATGAAAGGTTTGCTTGTAGTTTCGACTATCAATTTTATTGATGGATCGACTGGATCTTTGAGTCTATCAAACTGTTTATGTGAGATGGTAATTGCGAAATTGTGGAGTTTCTCTAATATTATTTCAGAGCTTGTGATTATGCTGCTCCTAGACCTTTCGTGCTCTTTCTTCCGTACATGTTTTTATAACCGAAGTAAAAGGAAAATAAATGTTGGTCTTACACTACTACTAGATTTTATTCAACTATGTTGAGGTTTCAGATTCCAGATTAAAAATACGTCTTGAAAAATAGTATGCGTTTGACTAACTCTTGCAAAATTCATAGCAATAATGTAAGTTATCATCATAGGACCTTCTACTATTGTTTACTGTCACTTCATTTCCTCGGAACCCATCTTCAGTGCCAAGTGTTCGTATAAGTGTTTTGGCACTGATTGTTACATTTTAAGTTCCATGAGGCTGTCCTAATGCAGTATTAATGGATTTTGGATAATCGATATTTTCAACTGTTTATAATCAAGTGTCAAATTTTCTGGGAAGTCCAGTTCATCCAGGAAATGATGCAGATTATAAAGTTAATGTTTCGCCAGAAGAGGGCTATATATATGTCGATTTGGTTTTGAGTCATTTTATTGTTTGGTATGGAAAACAGACGTATTTTTAGTGAGTCAGGTTGTTTTATAGATCCTACTCATATTATAAATGTAAAAGTTTGTAATTTGATGTAATTTGACCCACAGATAACCTGGATCAACACATTATGTACTTTTCATTCGGGTAGTGTGTTTCCATTGTATAATTTCTGACAACCACGCGGGCGAAGCCGCTGGCAAAATTTTATTGAATATAAATTGTTTCTTCCACCTTCTTCCTTTGTTTGGTAATTCGTCATCTTTGTATAAGTCTATAAAAATTAAGCTTGCACAATAAAATATTTCTGCTTTTGACATTGTGAGGATTATTGATGAATTTATCGGAAGGTAGTTCAGTTCAGATACTTGTGTTACTTATCTGATTGTCTCACTTGCGTACTCAAAAAGTGCGAAGATAATTGCAGCTGAAAAATCTATCTGTATTTTCATTTGACTCATATTTTATCAATTCTTCTCTGTAAATTACTACCATCTTTCTGTTCCATCATCATTCTCCTGACCTTATACCAATTTATTTGCTGTCGGCGAAACTCGTCTTTTTATTTTTCTGTACTTCTCTATCAATCGTCATCTCATCCATTTCATTTCTATCCATAACCATCATTCACACAGTCCATCCATCGTTTTTATTGGTAGTTTCACTCCATAATTCGTTCAAACCCCATATTTCTGTAGATATGGCACAAAAACAAAAGAGGTCGCACTCAAGGAGGGTTTCGAGTGCTTGTAAGTACAATGTGGTCAGTATACTGCCATATCTTAACGTTTTGAAGCACTGCGGCTCTGGAGACTTATTGGTGCGGCTTGGAATAGAGAATAGATGGAGAGGACTTAGGTAGTTCGTTTTTATTTTCATGTTAAGTTTTGTTTATTTTTAGTGCTATGAAATATGAAGTAAGTGGACTACTTCGTGGGTCTAGCGGTTGCAAGTGCAGAGCATGAGGTTCCATTCCAAAGTATTATTTGGTTTTTCCACCAAGAATTTCTTACTTGTAGCCCAGAATCGAGTGTTGGGCCCGGCTGTCAACGATACTATATACAGCCATATTTATATGGGATTCATATAGTGCGTCTTTTTTTTTTTTTTTTTTGGATGGGAAATCATCAAATGACTTCTCCCGCTCTGGGTGGAGCGGGAGGGCGTGTCAGACTTTTACTGACTAAAACCCACCCGTGTTCCATCAGTTGCCCATGTGCCAGGGTCACGGTATCTCTTTCGAACAATCACGCGACCCCGGCAGGCATCGGTCCTAGTAGACCCCTACACTGCTGCTGACATCTCTTTGAGGCGCGCGTGGAACACTGCGCGCCGTCAACCCGAGCTTGGTCCTTACCGGGCGGCGAGCTACCCATTGCTCGCCACCCGCAAGCTCGCGCCTACGGTGGCCGGGAGTCCGCTATTGACTCCCGACGCCCGGGGCGTCTCCTCCTGCGGTGGCTAGGGACGTGAGGGCGCAGTGACTGCCACTCCCTCACGCGCCCCGCCTCCTCCTTCGCGAGCATTACTGCTTCGCAGAAGGAGGTGACGGCTTCCCATTCCCTCTCGCTCCGTACCATGGCTCGCACCAGGGCCGGACGCGAGAGGTCGCCGCCGCCGATCGCCTCCACGAGGACACGGCGGTGCTCCACCCAGGCAGGGCACACCTCCACCGTATGCTCCACCGTGTCCTCCAGACGATCCTCACAATGGAAACACCCGGGCATATCCTCCCGCTTTATCCTGAACAGGAACCCACCGAAGCACCCATGCCCGGAGAGAACCTGCGTCAGGCGGAAGGTGAGGACGCCGTGGCGCCTCTCTATCCACTCCTCAAAGAGGGGACTTACCGCCACAATTGTGGCGTGCCCTATATAGTGAGTCTTATGTATTATTATGGCGTGAGTGAGTTTATATCTTTATTTTTTCTTTATTTATTTTAGGTCTGTTGTTCTAGTGGTTAGTGACCCTGACTGCTATGCCGGAGGTCGTGGGTTCGATTCCCACCCAGGACAAATGTTTGTGTGATGAGCACGATCATTTGTTCTGTGTCCAATTTATCTATAATATGTATGTATTTAGAAATATATAAGTATGTTTATCAGTTGTCTAGTACCCATAACACAAGCTCTGCTTAGCTTGGGACTAGATGGCGTTGTGTGATAGTTGTGGAATATTTAGTATTATTATTATATCGGATTTCATATATCTGACGAAAGGAAGGTATACTATATATACACCTTTGCCTAACCATTCGGGATCTAAAGATGTGATGTAATGTTGTATATAATGTAAAGTTTAGCTTACAAGTCTTATAAAGTCTGTACAGACTATTCTTATTATTTACCTTCGGATCTTACAAACCATAGCCATGACATATAGTTATCAAATGAGCTCTCCTCACTGCACATTTTGCTTTACCTAGAAAAACTATAACTGCATTCACAGCTTCAAAATCATAGATAGATACTATAAAATTCTTTACGACGTCTGTTCCTGGGCAATTTTCGGGGTTATCTTAGAAACTACATACATTGTGGAAAATTGCCATCTGTTAGAAGATAAAATTTTCGAGTTTCTCAAAACTATTATAGTTGTTCAAGCACAATAGAAAGTCATTTGTAAAGTGTAAGTTGCAAAACCGATATTTGCTTTGTTCGTTAACTTTTGTTGTACCTTTCAAATTCATTTCTGGATCAAGAGGCGTCTCCAATATTTCTCTACCAATCGTAAGACTGTTCGTAGGCCCCCTTAATCAAAGAGTCCAGACGACTGACGAGTGGTTTGTCGCGTGTATACCAAGTAGTTATATATGATGGTTAACTTATGGCTCTTTTCCTTTTAAGGGTCACTAGGAGAATTATAATTTTATCGTTAGGAGTACCTACCTCAAGGCGGTGAAAGTGTTAAGGATTTTATGACTGGGTAGCTACATAAGTGTGGTCATATCTGTACTTGGCATGCGATACAGCATACTGTATGGTATCCATCTGGTGATGGTGACCTGTTTTACTAGATTTTTTCTTAACCTATATCAGTCTAAGAATGTTGGGAAAGAAAATAAATAGACTTATTACTCACTAATATTTTGAATTGGGTAGAAAGTACAATATCATAATAAAAACATTTAAGCATTCGATAGCTTTAGTGACCTATGTAATGGTTGGAATTGAGAACCGTAATTTCAAGTGCTTTATAGGTAAATAAATTCCATAAAATAACTGCATCATTGACATTTTTATAAATATCGTGTAGAATAAATTTGCACGTAGTTTCGTAATTTAAATTGTTGAAGTTCTTTCAACATTGTCAAACATTTAACTGATAAGCGTTGAAAACGAGGTGTTTGGCTACTTTGTATAAGTATGTCTATTTAATGTCTGTTTTGTAATGTGCATCTTGTTTGTTCAGAATAAATAGTATTTTTTTTATTTTTCCCATAAAAAACCTAAACATTTTTGCCTCTTTGACAGTCGTTACGGGTCATTAGAAGCCAAAAAGGCTGTCAACCAGTCTCCAAGGTCCATCGTGAAATAATAGGCAGGTGCTCAATGGAAAATACTGGAATTTAGCTGCATCCGGTTAGACTAGAAACTGACCCCAACATAGTTGGCAAAAGATTAGGCATATTGATTGACTTTGTCTAACTTCCACTACTGACTATTGATAATCCTTTTATGCCCTTACTTTCACCAGTAAAATGAATATAAATTACGCGACAAGACGTTACCTAAATACCTCACAGAACTGCCGTACAGCTAATTACTCGTAACAAAGGAGATGCAAACCTCATTAATTAATTAATAGAATGCAATTGTTAATGAAAATCAACGGTATTCTAGCTGCGTGTACGCAAGTATGCGGTAGCGGTTGGAAAACACGTGTGTAGGTACAGTCACGAGCAATAACATAGAAACGCCCTTAAAATTCAAATTCATGTAGCAAAATTAAATCGCAAAAATAAGTATGCTAACTGTGTCCAAAAATTATGTAAACGTTAAATTGTGTCAAAATTAACTACACATTTTTATCAAATTTTCGTCAACAATAGATTACCAAAAAATAATATTAACTTTTAGTTACGTAATTATGAACGCAAGGAAATTTCAAAAACATGTTAACAGTATAGTTTCGAAATTATGTAAACAATTACAAAGCAGCAGTTTCAAGCACCTTGAGCTCGGAAATAAGTCGAAATTCGGGTTCAAAAGGAACCCAAATTGTGATTTTACCTAACTGACAAAACCAGAGTACATAAATAGTTATAGGATCTTATTGTATTATTTATTTTTAAATTTTTTATCATTGCGTTATACATATTGTGTCACAGTAAGGTAAAAGTAGCCATCAGTGAGTGGTATCGACTCGCCCGTCCACTGTTTTTATTTCCGTGTACCGTCCTAAAACTATTGTGCTATTAGATTCCTTTTTACTTTTTTTTTTGCTATCGTGGTGGAAATCCTCATGGATGTCCTCTGCCCTGGGGCGGACGGAGGGGTCTTTTAGACTTCTACTGACTAAAACGACCCCGTGTTCCCTCGCACACTTGCACCGGGGGCTACGGGGACGCTTAAGCATTCTTCAACGCAGCCCTCGGCTGGTGCCGGCCGCCCCCCACTGCGGGCCCCGTCTGGTCAAGCAGGGGGAGTGAGGTGTTTGACTGCCCCCGCGACGTCTAAGAGGAGCACGCGTGGTACATTACGCGCCACCACCTCGGGTCATATATGAGACGCCCGGTGCGCCTGCTGTGGGCTGGGAGAACACTCGAAATCGCCCTCTCCCTTTCCGCTGCCTCCTTCTGCGACATGACATTTTCGCTGAAGGAGATCACCGCATCCCACGACGGTGCGCCACCGACCATAGAACGGATCACAGCCGGCAGCGACAGATCGTTTCCTTCTTGCGAAACAAGGGTTCGACGCGGCTCCTCCCAAGCTGCGCATTCTGCAAGCGTATGAACACCGTGTCTGACAATGGACGCAGTGATGACACCGAGCGTCTGACTCCCTGCCTACCCGAAGCAACCGTCCCCAAGAGCACCTGCGTCGCCCTAAATGACAGGGAGCCTTGCCTTCTCCGAAGCTAGTCGTCTAGCATCGGCCGGACCGCCCCGATGGTGACGAGGCCGGCGGGCTATTAGATTCCTACGGCAACATTGCAAATCATACAGGAGGGATAGGCGCGCATTACGGTTGTTTTTTGTTATCGTGCAGTACAGCTGGATAAATATGTATTTCCTGTGTTATTGTGATTATTATTGAAATCGATATAAAATCAATAATAACAACGTGCCATATCGTATTTCTAATGAAAACACTGATTTTATAAGTCCTTGTTTTATTGCAGTACCTAACCAACCCCTATTTATTTATAAAACTGTAGTTATTACTGTAATAAACTTAACAAAAACAGGAAAAAGTAGATATACACTTTCAATCTCATTTTAATGTATCCATGACAATTTCTATAACACGTATACAATTGTATATATGTCATAGAAATTGTCACGGATACTTAAAAATTACATTGGAAGTGTAAACTTTTTACTGATTTTGTGTCGTTTATATTATTGTGAAACTAATGTATACCCAGTTTTGACACAGTTTGATGGTTAGGTAATTTAGAAAAAAATATCGTAGAATACATATACATATTTTTTGAATGGTAGAAGTTAAGATATTTTAGAAAATGTGACAATGTATATATATTAATGCTCGTGACTGTACCTCTCGGTACATTTATTGTAAAGAACTTTGTCGGATGATGATATTGTCTATTTATAGAGCATTAAAAGAGCCTTAAAGAATTACATTAGTAGGTACCTCCGTTCACTGCTGCCTTGGTAAGTTGGCAGGCAGTCCTGCTTGTGAGAAAAAAACAAATGAATGCGATTTATTTCAAGGAAAGTCGATCCACCAAGATGCCTACATATGAAGGGGTTTAGTTTCAAGAGACCCGTTTCATTAGTGAGGAAAAACCTGATTATGTTATTTTCTTGTTAATCGTACATAAGCAGATTATTTAACTATTTTAGAAAGGATTTCAGCCAGAAGTTTTTATTAACATCTGTCCCTTTCATGTGAGATTTATACCTGTGGTCATTGTGTAACACACTATCTGTAGAAATAGCTGTCATTTTGACAGTTTAACAACATACATTACGTTTTTTTCATCGTTAAGTAGACAATTTTTCGGTAACAATGAAGCAAAGGAAAAGCAAAATCTTTCAAAATAATTCAGATCGGGATTGATTGTGTGTCACGGTACAATTAGACCACGTTCCCACATACACATAAAATCGTGAGTGAGCGAAAAAATCTCGCCGACATTTTTTTACGTTCGTGTGTACGTCGACTTAAAGTGAAAACGGATAAAAAGCTAGAAAGAGTGAATTTATAAAAAGGATAAAAATAGGCCATTCGCTGGAGATAACACTATCCCAAGTATTGCTTCGACTGATCTTGCGCTGCATGCTGCATCCTACGAACTTCACTAGGTCGCCATTCCCTCTAATAATTACATACAACGTAATTCTATTCACTCCATTCAGTGATAAACTGTCTAGCTGTCATAGAGTTTGTATGCAATTTACACATAATCCGTACCATAGACAATGGCAGCACATTTCGAATAAGTCACCTAGTCACCTAAGTAGTTGACGTAGCGTGTCCGTATTCTGTAAATCAGCGTGTTTACAAGAATTGCGGCAGTCGACAAGCTGCAGGAATCTGTATGCTATGCAGAGAATGCTAATGTCTTCGCTGCTTGAATTAGGGCTGTGAAAGCTAGTAAAGGATTGGTTGTGTTAAGTTTTGGTCGTTGGTGGTCCTTTGAATACATTGCATAAACATATGTAACATTACACCTGTAATTCCTGAACGGTTTGGCAGGGATGTACCTATAGTATACCTACCCACATTTCGTTTACGTTCCACGATCCGGATTGCTACTGAGATATTCCTGATGGAAAACCCAATAACACCGCTCAACCTGGGAATCGAATGCAGGACCTCGTGCTCAGCAGTAGTATCTGCGACCTTCTAGATCTACGAGGCAGTTGAATATGTCAGTTCTGTGTAAAGCGAAAAATTAAGTTCGGCGGTTTGTGGTTGGACTGGAAGGCTTCCATAGGGAAGACTAGGATTAGGATTCGATCTCTATAAGATATGACATAAAGTTACAAAAAGAGATAGAGCCTTCATAATTATGCTGTACAATGCTGGTTATTATTCTAAGCCCTTTCTTTTTTGGCAGGCTACGTTATTCTGACGTCGTCCTTTCTAGTACATGGCAGCTGGCAGCCTATTTAATATATTCAATGAATATTATCCAGTACTCTGTCTTATTAAAAGGAAATAGTTCTATCCGAGCTCTGAGGCAATTGTTGAATTTCCAACTTTAATTCGTTTTGCGTAAAGTTCTTAACGCAAAAATTACAACTTAGTACTGGACTAAGTTGTCAATTTTGTATAAAGAACTGCATTTCTGTACAGATTGGGGTTCTTAATTTAAACGCTACCTGACCTAAATAAAAAACTTTGTTTCGTAATTTCAATTTTAAAGAGGCAAAATTATATGAAGTTTATTACACCACTCTCAAGCAAAAATCAAACGCCGATTCACGATGGCAAATCCTCGAAAGTCCTTTACCTCGTCAGCCCTAATGAAAGCACATAGTTTGGTCCCCACTTGGTTCACGTTACGTTGGTACACTCTCCACACATCAGTGTGGTATCACTTTTGATATTTAAATCGCCTTTATGTCGTAGTAGTAAGGGCGGTTTAAGTGTGTCTCATGTGCGGTTGACGTTACAAACGTTTGTAAGAATTGGGCCGACCTATTTACATTCGCTCGTGATCATTGCCTGGTTGTTTGATTACATTAGTAATGGTTTTGATTCAATGTTGCAGCGACGAAGATTAATAGTTTTGCTACCATTTATGATTGTATGTGACGATTTTGAAGACTTTCTTTAGTGGTCTATGGGAGCGGGGCGACAGAATGCACCTATGTATATCTAGAGATTGTTTAAGTTCAGTTTTGATTATAATCCTTAACCGTTCGAAGGCTTTTGTTTATGTAAATACTCTAATCATAATATTTAAATAATTATACACGATAGCGTACAATAAACGCACGTTGATGAAACTAAAAAGCGAACACAATAAAAAACCCACCTTAATTAAAAACAATTAATTCAAACAACAAACAAAATTACCATATTATCTTCATCCTGTCAGAGGTGTTAATACCACCACCTATTGTCCCAAAGATTATCATCTCGAACTTGACATTCGTCCCGCCGCCGCGCCGTGTCGGGTAGTGAGACGAATCCAGAATAGGCGTGTCGATTCTCAGAAACGTTGTTCGAAAAATGTGTCGAAGCGCGTAAATAATTCTGTCGCATTGTAGCGATGTGTTCGGAATTTGTGATGAGTATTCATAGTCAGGTGTCGATGAAATATATGGATTTGTGGAGTGAATCAGTCGGTATGGAGGGCAGGTATGGGAATGGCGAAAATGGGTTATCGTGTCTTGTTTCCGCGGTTTTTGTAAATGGTTGCGTTTTTAACCGACTTTAAAAAAAGGAGGAGGTTATCAATTCGACTGTATTTAAAAAAAATGTTTTTAACTGAATCGTTTGTTTGGGTTTACGAATTCATTCACATGCGTTTTTTAATTAAATCGTTTGTTTGGTTTTGGGAACTCTCTCACATTTCATAGTAGTTTTTTTTATGAATTTAACTCTAGAGTTTGGTGTGTAGTATTTTAATAGGTATGCTTTCAAACCTCTTTATTATTCTAGATACCAAATTATAAGCTGGATACTGGATCCAGGCAAAACAAAAAAATGTGTGTGTCTGCTCCGACGCATGACTCGAGTTTACTCCTTATGAACGATTATAAAATGTAGAGATTAGTAAACATAACATAACACATAACGTAATGTAACGTAACGGAGAAAGTTTGATTTTACTCCTCATAAATTTTCAGGCTTAAATATGAAAATCAATTCTTAAGGAGTAAACTCCAATAAACCACAAAAAAATACACAGTACCTCTGGCAGTGGCATGATAGTAAAGCATCTACTTTAAAACAAAATTCTACAAACAGAATAACCCAGCATAGTTTTTTTGTCTATTAGCTCCCTGATAGACAACCACTTACTCAATTATTTCAATCTAGTCCACGTACTCTCATGTCAAGCTCAAAACGTTGAACCATTTGAAATCTCTTAACCCACAAACAAGCAATTTGAGCGAAGACACCAGCATCAATCCTGGTCCCCCCTCGTGGGTCGTTATCCAATCCCGCTACGTACAATGGTACTATTGTTTTCGAACTAATAACTGCTATACTATTGGCCTAGTTCGGGAGCTAGGGACGCATGTTTGTCGAAAAAGTTGCTGTCGAAATGTGGGCTGGTTTTTTCGTTTGGAATATTTGGGCCAATTATTATTGGTGTATTGGTGGCAAATGTTGTGTTTTGTAGATATTTTTTTGGAAAGTCTAAATTTTTTATAGGTACGTTACTGAAGCGCCAATCTTTTAAATAAAAAAAACTCAAAACAAGGATTTGTTAACCGCAGCTTCTGCAGATGTTAATGAATCATTAACGGTATAAAACAGATTGTCTTTATATAATAATTATAGACGCATAAAGGAGAACAGAAGGGTTTTTGGAATACCATTTTCATTACATTCAATACCTAAGATATTTTTGCTAATATTTTCGATACTTTTATCAGATATTTTTATCTATAATATTAATACATAATGACTTCAGCAGAAATATGTCCCAACCATAGGTTAATTTCCAACATATTCAAAACTGAATTTCGTAGACAGTACAAAATCTTAAATAATAATAAAACTGGCCAAATTATCGTCCCACTGCTGGGTAAATGGCTCTTCTCACACAAAGAAGGCACAAACATTGATCATCACTTTTACTCAACATTGGATGCCGATTTCAAACTTGTATTAAAAACAAAAATATAATTAAAAATGGAATAGAGCGAACGAATTTCTATTAAAAAAGAAACAAAAAAAAAAACTGAAGATCAAATACGTAACTGCCACTGCTGGTGACCTTTGTGGTCACATGAAATGTGTCACTCGACTGTAGAGAGAACTGAACCGCAATGCGGTGTGGTGTGATGTTTATTTTTGTACAGAATTTGTTGGTTTTGTAGTGTAGTTTGTCATTTTTTTCGGGTGCTGCTTGTGGTGACTGGTCGACTTGCTGACCATGGTTTTTGTTATTGTTATTTGTATTAACTGTTATTTTATTTTTACTCCGGAGGTCCTAGTTTAACTATTGTAACTTCAACTTAGCAATATGCATCAATGTATGTATATGTATCATTTTGCGTCGTTGAATATGTAAGCGGGCACGCCCTTTATGCCTGGAGGCTTTATTTAAGTTTTACGTTCTGTTTACGATTTTGTTTTATTAATTATTTCAGCTTGAGTTTACTTTTCAATGTTTTGTTCGTATATTGGCGTGTGCTAGCTGACATATGGCGAATAATGTATGTTTTGTTTTGTTTTATAATATTAATTACTTACACTATATTGTATAGAATCAAGTTCTTCTAACTTAACAGACAGCTGTGCTGCTGGGGAGTTTGTTCCGCCACTTCTTCTTCCCAGCTAAAGCACTAGGAAGTGTCGAAGGGCGGGCGTTTTGGGGGGACTGTCTTTTGTAACTTTGACGTTCAAAAAGTGCTGACTCTCAGCCTAGTTTGAATAAATGACTTTTGATTTTGATTTTGATTTTGATTTAGATTTAGAAATAGTGTCTTCTGATATAAATAATTTGTTGAGTGTGGCAGCTCCGTGACTATAATTTTAGCATTTTTATGTTTAATAAGTACTTAGTGGTTTTATTGTAGAGTAAAAATTAAAATGTACAGTAGCTACGAATAAACAAAATTTCACTGAGTGATGTGAAAGATTTTAACAGGCAAAGCATAATGCCCAAAAATGTACGATTTTCATTTATAATTATTGCTCTTTTACGCCACATACGTGTTTTGAATAGGCGATGGTTTTATTTTGGGCTTTACCTTTCCATAGTTATCGAGATTTTAAAGAGTTTAAAAAATTCAACATTCCAAATCTAAACCAGTTTAAATTAATTCAAACGGAAAGAAAATAAAGTACGTACTTATTTAATCAAAGAAATCACAATCCCTAAAATAAATCAATTCACAGCCAAAAACTCAAGATAGCACAGAGCATTCGAAACGAAAACTTATCGAAACGTAAACGTAAACAAACAATTTTGCGTTAAGATCTTCCCAGATTTCTATATATAAAGCTTACGCAAAACGTTTTAGCGAAACGTTAGGTCAAGCCATGGTTTATTATCTGAGAGAGATTTTCCCATTTTATTCTTGCTTATGCGGTAATTTACATGATCAATACATTGGAATAATATATGATATCTCGCAATAAGTTTTCAAAATGTTTGTTCACAGGCAAAGTTACTGACAGAAGTCGCTATTTGTTTCTTCGCCAATGTGGAAGAAATATCCTATGGCCCACGGCACTAGGATAGCATTCTATCAATAAAATAATGTTTGTACTTCTATTTTCAAATTCAAATTTATTTCCATATTGAAATTCAAATTCACTTCTTTCTCAGTATATAGGTTTACAACGTAAGATCTTAAACTATAATAGCCCCTTTTATTATACCATTACAATTGGTCTGCAAATATTTATTTTTTATATAATACACTAGCTTCTGCCGGCGAATTCATCCGCGTCAAATTTTTGCTCCCCTGACCCTTCCCGTCGCATCGAATTGCCTGCCAGTTTTCGTTCATTTTACGTTGCTGCTCCGCTCCTTTTGTCATAGCGTGATGTTATTATAGCCTATAGCCTTCCTCAATAAATAGGCTACCCAACACAAAAATATTTTTTTCAATTTGGACCAGTAGTTCTTGAGATTACCGCGTTCAAACAAACAAACTCTTCAACTTTATAATATTAAGTATAGATTAATCCAGTCAGTTCCGTGTGGTAACGGATGTAAAGAATAGCGCCATCACATTTCTTCCCGTGAGTGTCGTAAAAGGCTACTAAGGGACTTACTAGAGAATGGGGAGCAGAATTTTCTATGCAATTTATCACCGTCCTACTATCGTGGCGATTATGACAAACCCCCCCCCAAACAGTGGGAGGCTTAGGTATGTCCAGCAGTGGAAATATTTAGGCGGAAACGATGATGACCCTTTTCTATCTGCGCTATAAATGCTATTGTACAATATTAAAATAAAAACCTTTTGAGTCATTCCTATACTTAACTACATAAACATTTTTGAGTGATTCCCTTACATATATATTTTACGACTATGTAAAAGCGAACGGAATCAATCATCATATTTACAGCCCATCAATCAACACATGTTTTTAACAAAATGATAAAACACGAAATAGCAGAGCTATTGCCAAATATAACATTACGACTGTAATCCTCATAGGCTCAGACAAAGGGAAAAGTACAACACACCTATAAGAGGCGAGTCTATTGGCGTCAACAGTTCAAGAATCCTCATTTAGTGTTTACTGTAAATTAAACAAAACAAAATGAGTGCCCATGCAGTTTCTGCCCGTTCTTCTATGGAGCAACTAGTTGCAGATTTCTGACTGACCAACTCTTTGATAATTCAAAACTACTTGTAAATGGTTTAATGGAAATAAATACTTCTTCTGCTTCTTCTTATCGATTCAATGGTAAATCTATGTTTCGTTTATTTTTGGGCAAAGTACCTGGGCCACCACATTTGTTGCAGCTTTAGAAGCGTAGTTCAGCTCGTGCAGGTGAACGGCCATTTGGGATAATCTAGTATATAGAGTAATAATCTGTTCAGGAGCACCTGATGCACTCGATGTTATGCTTTGAGATTTGAGTTTAGAGAGTGTTAATTTAGAGATGACTATCATACTGGACTCCGAAGTTTAAAATATCGATATACTGTATTCATAAAGTTCGCTATGACAAATAATTCAATTGAGAATATTCATAATCGCGATTTACGTAAATTCGAAAGCTTAGTAAGCTTTAGACGATTAAGCTTTAAATAACATAGACGATTTTTTCTAAGATCCGTATCTACATCGATATTTTAAACTTCGAACTTCAGATATTTTCAATGACATTATTTATATCATCTGAACGTGCACGTAGAAGATTCCAGCAAGTGGAACATTATGACGCTCAAGCTAACCTGTGGGAGTCCTTAAATTAACATTATTATTTCAAGAGACAGAAGATAGTAGATATAATTATGCGGCACACACTAAATCTAATCTACTACAGTCTATTTTAAGTCTATACGGATTTCCTGACCTTGATTCGTTACTGAGAATGATTTAATATCGAAAAACACATACATTAAACGAAAAACTCTTTGATATACACTTTTATAGTCGCCACGAATAAATTCTGATGCCTCTAATTGACTCCGACGTTCGTAAAAGATTAGATAGTGTTCTGTTTTTGATGAAGTTACGGGTTTTAAGAATCTTCAAGATGTTGAGGAAGTATGTTATGTATTGATTGGGAAAAATGTATCCGTTTTTCTGTGTATTCCATGTTTATGAAATGTAGTTTTTCGGTGGAAGTGTAGGTGTTAATACATAAATATTTATTATAAACTGAACTTCTTGTGAAAGTAGTCTTCCGTGGAAATGCTGCTACCATCATTATTTTTGGTACCAATCAATAGTAATGTGTTTTAATTTCAGTAGGTTTTTATTTTCATCATCATTTCAGGCAAAAGACGTCCACTGCTGGACGTAGAGCTCTGCCACTTCGACCGGTTCTGAGACCTTCACAAGGTCACCAGTCCACCTTGCGGGAAACCTTCCAACGCTACGTCTTCCGTTACGCGATTGCCACTACAGAACCTTTAGGTCCCATCGCTCAACTGTTCTGCGAGCAATATGCCCTGCCCACTGCCGCTTAAGTTTAGTAATTTTTCGGGTTTGTCGGTTATCATGGTTCTCCTGCGGATCTCTTCATTTCTGATTTAATCGCGTAGGGAAATTCAACGCTTTAAAATGAAATGTTAGTCTTTTA
Source organism: Aporophyla lueneburgensis (assembly GCA_932294355.1). Lineage (NCBI taxonomy): Eukaryota > Metazoa > Arthropoda > Insecta > Lepidoptera > Noctuidae > Aporophyla > Aporophyla lueneburgensis. The sequence continues at coordinate 20,347,499 of OW028758.1, read as the reverse complement.
TGAACGTTGTTCGAAAGCTAGTCCCTCAAAATATGTTTCCATCATCCTGTACTCCTTAGGTGAAAAATACTGTTTTATAAAAACCGAAATTCCATTTTATGCTTAGCCTTTCTTACTTTTACACGGATTTTCAATGGGGTACCATTGAAAATCCGTGTAAAAGTAATTCAATTCGGAATTACTTTTCATCATCGAAAACTGAACATTAGTTTCGCGTATGCAACCGCTTTCACCTTTGCACCGAAAAATAGAAATAGTCTAATATTTATTACACAAACAAGATGATAAATATATTTAATTCGCTATAACTGTGACGGGTGCAATAAGTCAAGACTACGTACATGAGCTGTGAACGTATTTGCTACACATATTATGTAAAGGAAGCAGTGTGTTAGCTCAGAATTATAGGCGAATTAGTTCAGAAAACTGGTTAATAATAGTGTTAAGATGTTTTCTTTAGTATTTTGTTGTGGTTTTCGGGAAATTCGAGAAAGAAGCTGATAGGAGGAACCAGTTGGGTTGGAAAGCGTTTGAAAAATTTCGTCCAGTCTTCTCGCAGCATGGGAGAGGACTATGTTCAGCATAGGACTGCGATAGGCTGAGTTGATTGATGATTGATTTCGGGAATTTTCGGGCAATACTCAATATTACTAGAAAAAAAAGAGGTAATACACGCCCCGCTAGTGGCACGTCAAAACTTGGCCAATTAGCCTAGTTACGTATCGTATTATCTCTTTTTCGCTTGCGATAATTACAAGATGCTGTCTTACTCTCACGTGTCAACTAGTATAAGTGTGACGTTTAGTCGGTTTTGAAAATCGAATGTTAGGAACCTCCTTTTACATATTATATTATTGGTGTTCATGACATCGGTGGGCTCTGCAAAGAACTTAAGAGACTATGGTTATGTAGGTATACAAAAAATACTATAGGTATAATATTTTACGGTGGGCCCTCGGCAAAAATCATTGCGGAGAAATCACCATGCTACGACAGCGCGATGCGTAATTCTTCTTGATGAAAGCCTGAGTTTTAGCATTAGGATTACTCAGGAAGGCTAGTGTTAGAACAACCATCCTTTTAGGTTTAAAGAAACTTTATTCTCAATAAAAACATAACATGTCGCTTACTTGTGAACAATAACTATTACTTAAATTAATACTAATATTAGGTTCGACTACATTCGTCACAAACGAATTAAAAACTGCTCGAAACCCGACCTACCCAACGCATTCATTTTTCAAGTAATGTCTGGTTTGCGATTAGGTATTGGCTAAGCTGAATTTTGAATGCATTGAATGAGTGTAGGTTTCTTATGCGTGAGGGTAGCTTATTGTATAGCTGTGCTCCTTCAAATGTAAGCTTTTATTTAGATTTTAGTAGGTAGGTATGTTAAATTGTTATAAATGTTTTCACATTTACGTCACACATATTATTCAAAGTAACTTACATAAAAGCATTCAAAAGCAATGCTGTCAAAAGGTCGATAAAACTTATCGATAAATTACTTCGCAGACGGCAACTTCTATTGTTTTAACTCGAGCATTCAATCTTCGACTTTAACGCTTTAAAATATGATATGAAATGCTATATTTTATTTAAAATATTATGCTGTAAGACTACAGAAATAACGTTCAATATAAATTATAAAGCGCCGTGAAAACTTCAGCGGGCCGTAGCATAAATAACGAACACACAGGCAATGCGAATTAAATAGATACCATTTGCACTTGACTTATAGTTTAAATAAGACTTGAATTTAAATTTGAAACCCATCTTGTATTCAATTAAATAATTATGGAACGAGGATTGAAGTCCTATGGTAAAATTATCATTTCGGTATTCATAGTCTCGCAGCAATTGATTCGAATGGCACTAAGTCGAATTAATAGGGATGCTATTATTCATCGATATAAAAGCTTCTGGTCTTTCAAACTCTCATATCGATAAGTACGGTTTCTAAGAAAGATGCAAAGTATTTTACTAGACTGCTTTGTAATGTAGATGCGTTTGCCGATTCTGTGAGAAAGATGCAAACTGCTTTGGCCGCTTCTCGTTGTGAACTATATCTGTGATTGTTTTTTCAATACACTCTTTAAAAACATGCTTCTTTGATGTGTGCAATACTTGAAGAAATTATTGTATCAAATTATCTTAACTTCTTCTTATGATGTGGTAACATTATCTGATTTTAGCAGAATGCATGAAGTAAAACCACAAAATACCTACTTTCTGTATTTTAGCTGTCAACATAATTTTAATATTTACGCAAGATTCAAAAAGCAATTTTCTCCGAAAGTAATTTTATGGTGTGGCGATTATGGTATTTTTGAAACTATACTATTTTGTATTAAGTCTTTTCTTTAAGTTGCAATCGTTATTTTTAGAGAATATCACATAAATAAATTTATTTTGGTATTGGTCATGGTCAATCCTATTAATATTTTGATTGCATAGTTGACTTAGTGCATACTATATCGTATGCGGCTTGCATTTATTAATAATTTTATTAGCTGAGATTATTAATCTAAGTGCTTACTAACGGCTAATCACCCATATCATTATAAATATAGTGTGACTAATGGTTTATTACGTTTTAATGGTAGACACTACGTCTCTCCGTTTAAAATAATTGTTTATCTATGACTGATATAAAAAGCTCTAGATGAAGTTTTATTTAAATCAATAATTTTTTTTTTTTTTACTATACACCGTGGCATTTTAGTCATCTTACAACGGCAGCCCACTTCATATAACCAATGACTACTACACATCCATAAGAAAAAAAAAATTACATTTGAAAAATTAAAAAAAATTCAAAATGATGGCGCAGGACTTAGTTTTAAATTGATATTTTGTCTAATGGAAAATGGAGATGAGATGATCTAGTCGACTCGTGCACTGGGTACGTGTCATACGGTAGAGAACGTACCTAACGTTCTCTACTGTATGACACGTAAACATTATTAACAGGATGTTTCATAATTCTAATGCATTATTTATTTTTCTTAAATCAAAAATCAAAATCAAAAGTCATTTATTCAAACTAGGCTGAGAGTCAGCACTTTTTGAACGTCAAAGTTACAAAAGACAGTCCCCCCAAAACGCCCGCCCTTCGACACTTCCTAGTGCTTTCGCTGGGAAGAAGAAGTGGCGGAACAAACTCCCCAGCACCACAGCTGTCTGTTAAGTTCGAAGAACTTAGTACCTATTATCTTCATTAATGATAAATAAATTAATCACACCTAGAGGTATATTATGTCGGATACATTGAGTGGACATCATTTGTAAAACGACTAATATGTCACGTTGTATAATTAACAGGTTAACTAGATTAAAATTGAATAATGAATAAATAATGAATATTAAACCTTATTATCTCATAATTATTTAACCTTAAATAAGGTTGTGGTACAGACCAACAAAATGAACATCTTTCTCCACAGAACTAGTATCGTTATCGAGAAAAAACTATCAATTCTCCCTTACAAAACTTTACCTGCCTACAATATCTACTCGACCCAATATGGCAGATTTTTTCGTGATTACAGTGTTGGTCAAAATGGTATGGTACCGTGGTATATGTGGTACGTAATGGTGCGTGGTATGTAATGGTACCGTGTGGTGTCGGACGTTAAGAATAACACCACCCCATTTCTTCCCGTGGGTGTCGTAAAAGGCGACTAAGGGACCTACTAGACAATGGGCAGCAGCGTTCTCTATGCATTTTACCACCATACTGCGATCGCCAACCCGCCTGCCAAGCGTGGCGATTATGGCAAAGCCCCCCACATTGGGGGAGGCCTAAGTCCAGCAGTGGACATCTTACGGCTGAAATGATGATTATGATGATGACTCCTCAATTGTAGAAAGTGGTTACTACATCCTTAAATATAATCTCACTGTTTTCATCAAAGTCAAAGCATTTATTTCAAATAGAAACATTAAAAGCACTATTCTAGTCGCCCTTTCTAAGAGATAGCTTCAAATGGAGAAGAATGGACAAGGAACATCACCGTTGCTATTAGAAAAAAATATTTAGTCAAAGTCAAAGTCAAGGTCAAAAACGTTTAAAAGTCAAAAATTTAATTCCATGCATTCGTTATTTTTCATGCTTTTTAAATTTAATTTCATATTATATGATATGTATAAAAAAATAACAACTTCTACAAGTTTTTCAAAGAACATACCACCCACAGTTCCCATTAAAGCAAAGCCATAAAATACTCAGAACCTAACTAAACCATTGAATAACAACACCTTACTGTAAATGACTTGACTACTCATAAGCTTAACCTAACAGTTACTTGTACTACTAACGCTTGTTTAAATTTTAGAGCAGGACTACTTGTGTATAACCGTCATAATCTGCATATTATAATCCTAGAAAGGATTGGCAGACGTGCTGATATGATATGGGAACTCGAGGTTAGCTGACAGTGTCCATAATAATATACAGCCTAAATGCCTAGTTATAATAGCTATCAAAGAGGAGTAACATATTGAAAGTATGGTGAAGACTGTAGAAAAACTATGCCAAGTATTTATGTTGGATGCATTGAGACAAATAATGATAGTCTTCCAGATCGTGTTTCGGCCATAGCGGCAAGTTTCAACAGAGACTAGGCTCTAGCGCAAGAGATGTTATCGTGCACATGTGTGTGAGTAGATGCGAACAGATGCATTCTCTCTTTTTTAAGTCTCACAGTCTAATAAGAAGACAATCCGACACGACCAGAGAGATTAGGCGCAGGACCAACGGCCTAACGTGCTTTCCGAGGCATGGAAATCGGAGGGATCGCGAGTCGAGTCGTCTCGCAGACGGTTCAGAGAGATAGTGTCATCTCCAAGGGAGGCCTAGGAAACGCTGGCGTGATCACTTTGATATGTTTACGGGAGACTAGCTGGAGAAGGAACAGTGGGAAGTTGTAGGGGAAACCTTTGTCCAACAGTGGAAAAAAACAGAAGTTGTGTTTCGCAGATCACCATGCAAAATCTACGACCATTGCACCGGAACATAATATCGCTTTAACATTCACAGCTACTGCTGAGGTCCTTTTTTCGATTCCAAGGTTGACCTTAGTATTATTCAGTGTTTTCTTCAATATTATCTAACAACTGGTCATAACGCAATTCTGACTCCGGGATTAACACTTGGATTACGTTGTGCCCGGTTTATGGCGATAGGCTCGCCCCTTAGTACATGGCTACTACCATACTATTACCATGGCACTATATATACCACTGCCTAACTCTTTGGGAATTACAAGCATGATGTTATGCGTGTCTGAATCTTAAAATACATTCCAAACTACAACATTTCCAGTATAATGTGCGGTCAAAGCGAAAATTCAAAAGTTTAGATAGAACAGTCTGTGATCAATGTCGAATGGATGACCATCGCGTATTCAAGCCACGTATTTGATAGTAGCAACAGTTATGGCCTGTAGTAGCGACTCCCCCAATTGAATAACGATTTTCTGCGCAGGCGCAACCTAGTGTTGCGACTTGTGACCGATTCGATTGTTATCGATAAACGGATTAGGTTTATAATACGTGATATAAATATTGATTGTTGGAACCATGTGGATGTAGGGTCTGTGATAGCTGTTTCCTGACTCACCCTGCCATTGTAACCAATGTTTTGTGGCAATTAAAGATGAATAAATATTTGATTAGAAATTATAATTTAACTTGTGTCCAGTTGTATTTAAATTGTATGGACGTATCTGTTTATTATATGTTATTTATTGTTTTCATTAATACTATTAACACATCACATTACTCTGAAAGTATTCTTTTTATAAACTTCGTATTTATTATATTAGTAGACCGACACCAGAAACCTATTGAACAACATTCGGCATAAAAAAAATAATTTATTTATATTTCCAAAAAAAATCGTTAAAAATTACCTTAATATTTTAATCCTGCGTAAAATTATAGACACTGTCTCCTCCCTACGAAATCTCAGTCTCCTTATCGATGATTTACAAATTGTACAGACGGACAATGGCCATAGGGGAGGACCGGTCGCCAAGGTCGGGAGTTCGAGCCCGGGAGATACACTTATTTAACGTAATGCGGAAGTTTTTTCATACAAATGATTATTCAATGGAATATTTAGTGAGTGTTTTGTATTGCCGTTTCTATAATGTGGGAATATTTTGTTTTTAATGGCGATATAAGGGCGTGGTGAATTCTTTGTTTAGTATATTTATGTGGGCAGCGGCGTTTTTTTTTTTTGTAGCATTTGCTGTAATAATTTCCTACGGAGTTTGAAGGATTTTTATTAATATAAATATGTTAGTAAAAGATGGAGTAATTTCAAGTTGTGTAAAATAAATATCGTAACAAATAGGTAGTAGGTATTGTTTTTAATTTGCAAACATAGATTTTCTGTGATATAAAGGTACTCGTGAGCTCATTATACACTTCGTAAAATCATGACTGGTTTCTTCTTCCGTGTAAAAGCCAGTATTTTTCTAACTCGTTATATTATCTTGGGTAATGTTCATTATCAAAATCTGAATCATTTGGAAGGACATCATTCTTAATCCATTGCTTTTTATATTCAAACAAAATGTCTCCTCTACAGTGTAAATAACCCAATGAATGTGGTTGAACCGTCAAAACGAAGCCGTCCCTACTATTAATATTTTACACAATCACCCCACCGGTTAAAAAACTATTTTCCAAAACAAAAATACTTCGATCAACCTACCGGAGTACATCGCCTTATAACCCATCTGCCTTATAACCCACCTGCCTTAATAACTCAAGCCCTTAAAGTACTCACACCAGCCCATCGTCAGCTCATAACTCCTGCGCAGAACTTATACCAACAATTTTGCAGAACACACAGACAGACACAAAACAGCACCCGTTGATTCCATTACCTGTTTAGATTACCGGTCGAGTTTATAAGCGAGTAGAGTTTCGGTAAAAGATTACTGATCCACTCTCCTATTATTGTTAGGTATGATTTACGATTGAGAAAGTAGGTCGATTTGATGAACTTTGCGGAAACGGATATTAGTGTTTTCTGTTAAATTTTAGTGTTTAGATTATGTGTTTTGAAGTTTATAGGCAAGGGGTGCAATTTAGGTTTGTTTGTTCCGGTTGAAAGTAGGTCTATCAAAATGTTCTCTTAGTTTTAGGTATTAGTTCAACGGGGAATAATATTGAGTAGGTTCATTTGACCTTTATAGTGTAAATTAAGGTAAAGTTTAAAGGATTAAACGATCCGCATTATAATAAAGTCTTCATACAGTTTTTTTGAAGACACAGTGAAGGCGATTTTAAATTTGCTTTACATCCGTTTTTTAAGGAGGAACCAAAAAGATACCCGTAAAGTAGCAAGCGCTAGGTAAGCCTGTGCAGTTAATATTTTCTTTTTTAAGTTTTTGGCATATCTATTAGATTGTATGTTGATTGAAATATGATTCGTGGTTGTAACACAAAACAAAATAAACTTTACGTAGTATAAAACAAAGTCGCTTCCCGCGTTAGTATGATTGAATTTTTCAAACTATGCAATGGATTTTAATGCGGTTGTCATCAATAGACTGAGTGATACAAGATTCAGGTTCATATGTATAATATGCGGGCGAAGCCGCTGGGAAAAGCAAGTTATCTATAAAACAATCAATACAACCCTCTAAGTTCATTTAATCCCATTTCATGAAATAATCATTCGATTGGATTAAATAAAAAAACGGAAGAAAACTTTAATTAGGCAGACTACCTTAGTGCAAACACATCTAGGTTTTATTAATATTTTAAGTTCTATGAAAAATTACAACACCATTAATATTCACTCTTTTCACTAACTCTTTCACCACTCGACCAACAGACACTAGTAAACGCAGCATAAGGTATACAACATCCCAAAATAACGCTGATGGTATGAATTTGACCTATCGTGTGAACGCTGTGTTTGATTACCAGACCAGGCCTGTTGTGATATCACAGCTCAATATAGGAACACTTTAAAAGGGTTCCTGATGCTTTCACGACATTAATTCGGCGAAGAACAGGAGACGGAGTCTTGTGGTCAGAAAAGACGTGACTACTGGGAGGACGATTAATAGAGATGAACTATGATGAAGTCGGCTTCCAGTGTGACTGGATGCAACTGAATGCCAGTATTTTACATGGAGGGACTGCCTGTTTGACCTCCACAACCCAGTTACTGGCTAAAACGATACCCCTCGGTAAGACTGGTTGTCAGACTTTCGGTTTCCTGACAACCCTGTCAAAGACCCACAAATGTTAGACGGGATCACTGCAGGCTAGGACATAGGACTTGCCTCTATGAGAGAGAGTGCGCCGTAATCCACCACGCTTGCCCAGTTGATGAATGTCACAAAAGTCTTTGAAAAACTTACTTAGAAATAGTAGTTCTAAAATGAGAAGTTTCTTACGATATTTGCCTTCACCGATTTGAGAGCAGCTTGTTTTTATTTTACCCTACTTCGTATTATTTTAACTACTTGACAAAACTTCGGGACTAGATTATGGCAAACTTTAATGTATTGTCATATCACATATAATTTCGAAATAAATTGTCTTAGTGATTAATCCGTTGTATTGTATACTTTAGAAGAACCACACGGTCACAGAGACCGGTATGAAATGCGGCTAATTTTTTTACTATGTAGGTAAGTAATAGGTAGAACGGGCTGGTGTCCGCAACCATAACTGCAACTATAACTATAACTGCGTCTGAGCGCGTATATTGCGTACGTACTATGGAGGTATAGATTATCAAGAATCAAAATATGATTAACATAGTAATTTTTCTTTTATCTGGCATACTAAATCCTGGATTATCTATTTTAAAAGTTAATCCTCCGTTTTGTGTTGTCTTCAAATACCATTATTAATAGCTCATTAGTTATATTTTCAAGCTCCATCTTTCTTTTATTTCATGAATACTAACTCTTTAGCAATGTTGGTTATTTAATTGCCAACTGAATAGGTATTTGAGGGACTATTACATTCATTTATTTATATATATTTATTTCGGCATCGTTTGAATCGTTTCTGTATTTATTAGTGCAGGGGCATCAAATCAAATTGTTAACAATGAATTCAGCATAGGTTTGTTTCTAGACACTCAAATTTTGGTCATTTGTCAAAAAAAAAAGAAACTGCTGTTACATGGAACAATGCTCTCTAGAAGCAATTTCTTAGTAGATGTAGTAGTAGGGCTGCTGAATTCCGAAAATTCTGAAAACCGGTTGATGGCAATTGGTTCGCCCCCTATTACCTGGAACATAAATACAGGATAGGTTTTTATCCAGTGCGTAAATTGTAACCATGAATTCAGCAAATCATTCTAGACCCCCTGGCGCAGAAATTTTTCGTCGGTTTTAGAAAAAAAATCTGCTGTTTCATAGAAAAATGCAATACCTACGGGGTCAAAATGTATGGAACAGCTGATTTTTTCTGTATAACCGAAGAAAATTTACTACGCTGGGGGGTCTATGCTGAGGGTCTACTATGGTTACAGTTTGCGCACTGGATAAAAACTTATCCTGTATAACTAGCGAAATGTTCGTCTACTATAGGTACCCTTCTGCTTAATACTTCGGGGAAACAAGCCTTGAGGTTATCTTATATACATTTTCAATACCAAACAGATAGACAGACACAGACTTTAACATCGTTCAAAAACCAATTCAGTTTTATTTTCGTTCGTAACCTTCTACCTTGGAACAGTTCTATAAATAAATAAAAGGATTGCACTTGAATCCAAAGTGGCACTCCATCTTTATCTCTACTACTAGGTTAAGATAACTTACTGGTTCATAAAACACTTGTAACAGGAATGTTATCTATGAACTGATTCAGAAGCCATATAAGTCGAGGTTAATGGTATAATTAGCGTTGGAAGGCCTCCCATAAGATGGACCGATGACCTGGTGAAGGACGCAGATACGAGAAGTACAGAATCGGTAGAAGTGACGGTGCTTTCGGCTGAAATATTGACGATGATAACGGTAGTAAGAAGATATTCTAGAAATTAATTAGTAGACAAGGTAAAGCAGATAGGGACTGCCCCGTTGGTCTAGTGGTTGCAAGCGCTACTGCAGAGCGTGAGATCTTGGAATCGATTGCCAGGTCATACAGTGTTGTGGCGTTTTCTGTCGGGAATTTCTCGGAAACATGGCCGTCGGTTATAGTCGAAGTTTAATGAGAAACCGTGAGATATATCGAATAAATGCTATTCTAAAATATCCATCGGTTTCTGACTTCAAACTATATCCGACAACCCTGGTTACTTATCTCTTTTGGTGACCGTACATGAGCCTTAAACGTAACTGGCGAAATGTGGGTAAACTATAGGTGTTTACACATATGGCTATCCTTTCCCCAAACCAGGCGTTTTGTTGTTTCGATTGATTTTAACTAAAATTAACCAAAGAAGAATCGAAATATTTAGTCAGGTAAATTCTGGCATTGTTTGACATCAATTGATTTATCTGACTTTTATCTATCACTCATATTTTTACAACATCTAATTAATTTCGTTTATTTATTAATCACTCAACTATTTATCACTTACTTAATTGCACAAATAGTGACAGTTACAGAAGTGATACAATTATGAATAATTAAATAAATTTATTTTATTTATTTAAAAAAAATATTCATCTGAATAGTTAATCTTTAATTCTGGTTAACTGAAAACGAATGAAGCATTTACTACCTCACACGTCCCGACACCGAAAAATGTAATTTCAGTTGTTGATCCTTTAAGCCGTGTTGGTGCAGGGGTTACCTGGTGCCATGGGCTATAAATAGCCCCGCACTCGCACCCCATGTAGCCCATAGCCCATGGTTAATGTACATAGTATATTAACTGTACGACCACCAACTTTTATGGCTCTTTCAAGTTTTTAACTTCGAATGTTTGTGCTTTTGAGTGTAGGAATATGTTTTGTTATCTCTTAGAAGCGATTTTTCAAGTTATTTTCTGAAGAACCTTGCTTACTTTTTATTCTGAATTCTACCTAAAGTGTATTTTGTTCCTACCTATAATGCATTTTGTTCTTAATTTTAGTGCATATTGTTCCTACATACCGTGCATTTTGTTCTTAATTTTAGTGCATATTGTTCCTACCACACGTGTATTCTGTTTGCAGACAAATAAATTACAACGCGTGTTATTACCGCGCCAAAAGCTGAAGGAATTCATAACAAAGTCCTTGATTTAGTATCCGGTAATAAAGCCCATTTTATTTAGATAGGAATTGGTAAGTTAAATTAAAATATCATCATCATTCAGCCGAACGATATCCTGCTGGATATAGCCCTCCCTCAATTTGAGGTGCTTTGCAACTCTCGCCACGCTGAACAGGCGGGTTGGCGATCGCAGTATGGTGGTAAAATGCATAGAGAACCCTGCTGCCCATTCTCTAGTAAGTCCCTTAGTCGCCTCTTTCGACACCCACGGGAAGTAATGAGATGGTGCTACTCTTTACGTCCGGCACCACACGTAGCGTGGCGTATAGCGCATAAAAATATAATTTACTTAAAATTATCTGATGGTGAAACAGGTCATCGAAAGGTCACAAGAAACGTGACTAAAAGTAAAATGCAATTCATTTTCTAAATTCCATAGAAATTTCTTTCTATTTATCCGAAAGACTTCATTAACTTTCGTTTACTTCGAAACAATTTCTCTTAATTGAACACCTGTGCAACATAATCAATTTCTTCACACAATCATAATCAAAAACCAACCTATTTACACAACTGTCTAATAATAATCATAAGGCGGGCAAGAACAGGCGCGACGCGACTCTCATAGAACAATTTCTATGGAAATTGTTCGAAATGAATCACATCATGCTGTCGCGGTGCGCCAGTCTGAAGTAGCTTTTACCTTTGGTATGAGCGACTAGCTTCATCTTTCGATTGACCGACCCTTTAACAGTTCAAAAATACGTATATTGGTTAATTGAATTTAGGTGTGCCCACTGTTAATTGAATTTAGGTGTGACTTCGCCCGCGTGAATATCGTATATTATTCCATGGGCTACTGAGAAAAAAAGTACCCTATTTTACCCCTTATAACATTAGCTATTTGTCAGCGAAAGTCCCGTTGAAATCGATCCAGTCGTTTGGAGATAAACCGGGATAAACAGACAAACAATGATTTTTTCGACATTATTAACTTCAATTTTATTTATTTCCATAGATTATTTGCATAAATAAATGGTTTGAGTTTGAGCCTAAATCGTCAAGTGCGATCGATTATTATTCGTCTTTGCCATGTCGCCGCGCACAAAGGTGTGCGCAGGAAGTTTACGCAGCACGTGCGAGCTTCCTCACACAGGATGTTTTAAAATACGAACGCGATTTAGAATTAACAATGGCGGTTACTACAACGTGCGAATTTCGTTTTGTATGTTCTGGTGAACTTTATTAAGGGCAATTAGTAACAATCGATATTTAAATTTACTCTTAAAAAGTTACACCTTTTGAGTTCAATAATGACTTTTCCATCAACATTTTTGTTAGTAACTTCGTGGTTATGGAAACTTGTCTTGTCTCTGCACAACATTCAAAAAACGTCAGATGGGTGGTTCTGTCACGCAATATTAAGTTAATTTGTCGTTAATTTCTTCTAATTTTATTTTATTTATATTCTATTTTGGTTATTGTATACCTGTTTTAGTTCACACGACATTTTATTTATACCGCGCGTGCAAGTAACTTACCGATTTGCATCCTCGTCTGTGGTTGTGTTCAATTGTTTACTACGTCAATTATCACTGTTCTGCGGTTTGTGGTCAAATGCAACACAAAAATCAAAATATTAGCCTAAAAGGTCCACTATGGAATACTAATAAGCTAGTTATATTATGCCAATATTTTGTAACTATATTTTGATTAAAAGTAGTGTCCGTGGAGTTTCTTCGCCGTTCTTCTCCATAGGTACAGACGCCACCAGGTCAAGCTACCCCAATCTGTCAAATTTTACCAATCGAAAATTAACCTTCCACTATTGTGATATAAGGTTGAAAATCTATTAAAGAAATTTGACAGATTGGGGTAAGTTGATGTGTTGGCGTCTGTACCTACTTACTATGCTTTGGAATGCGTAACTAGCATATTTTTTTTAATTCACTGGCCCCTTGATAGTTCAAAAGTGCCTGTAATTGGTTTATTTAAATTAAAAGGTTTTTCAATTATTCTTTCAATAGACTCACGTTTATCTAAAAAAGTAATATTCCTTCATAAATAGCAATAAAAGTTGAACTGAACCATTGAAGAATTTACATAATCAGAGATTAGCGCGTTCAAACAAATAATGATACGAGCTCTTCAGCTTGGGGGCTGTAGGTATAAATATACCCAAATTACTTATTTGACTAAATACCTACTTTGCTTAATTACTTTTCATTCATTTCCAAAAAGTTAATGATCCTTCTGCACCATTTTATGTACTGGTAATGGTCGGCGCCAACCTGTCAGATAACCAACAATTCCGTGCGGTTTCGTGCGTATTACACGTACGTACGCACGGCGACAAGTCAAGCTATACTTTTCCAGTATAAACTGACTTCTCATTGTACGGAAAGTCTTTCCCTGCGACGCGAACAGGGCTCACTTGCGTCACTTACAGCGTGCTGTAAGGACACGTATTGAGGAGCTACGTTCCGCCGGTTGGGAAAAGATGCTGGGCGATTTAGAACCGACCCACCAGGCATTCTGGGAGCTTCAGAGGAAACTCAAATCCAAAGAAGTCACCACAATGCCCCCCCTGATCCGCCCCGATGCGACACTTGCATTCGAGGATGCCGACAAGGCCGAGTGCCTAGCCGACAGCCTCGAGGCACAATGCTCGCCTAGCTCACTGCCAGTAGACCCAGATCACCTCGCTGAGGTCGACGCTGAGGTCGAGCGCAGAGCCTCACTCCCGCCCGTTGAGGACCCAGATGAGCCCTTGCCCCCCGTCACACCTGACGAGGTGCACGAGCTCATCAAAGGTCTCAAACCCCGCAAGGCCCCCGGATCAGACGGTATCACCAATAGGGTGTTCCAGCTGTTCCCCGCGCACTTGATCATGCTCATGTGTACCATCTTCAATGGTGCCCTGAGCAATAACATTTTCCCACAGGCTTGGAAGGAAGCCACAGTCATTGGCATCCCAAAGCCCGGCAAACCGAAGGCGGAGCCCTCGAGCTACCGTCCCATCAGTTTGCTCAATGTACTCGGCAAGATCTATGAGAGGCTTATTTATAAGCGTCTCAGAGATTACGCCGAGACAAAGGGCCTCATCCCCAACGAGCAGTTTGGTTTTCGAACCCAACACTCGTGTGTCCATCAAGTGCACCGTATCGTCGAACATATCAGCGTTGGTTTTCAACGCGGTATGTTCACGGGTGCAGTTTTCTTCGACATAGCGAAAGCGTTCGACAAGGTCTGGCACAACGGCTTGCTATACAAGCTGTACCAACTCGGAGTGCCAGACCGTCTCGTGCTCATCCTACGAGACTTTCTATCGAACCGCACCTTTCGCTATCGCATCGAAGGGGCACTGTCCTCCCCCCATCCTATCCGAGCAGGAGTCCCTCAGGGCTCTGTCTTGTCCCCTCTCATTTTTACGCTATTTACTAGCGATATCCCCAGAAGTTTAAAGGCTCAGTTGGCTCTGTTCGCAGATGACACGGCCATTTACTTCACGGGGCGCAGTCAAGACGCCTTGATTCGCTACCTCCAGGCCGCAGTCGACGACCTCGCCGACTGGTTCAGGAAATGGCGAATCGAGGTCAACCCCGACAAGAGTCAGGCGGTTCTCTTTACGAAACCGCGACTCAAACCCCGCCCCCCGACCCCCCTATCCATGTTCGGCAAGCAGATCCCTTGGGAGAAGCGAGCCAAATATCTAGGCGTGATCTTAGATCAGCATCTCTCCTTCTCTGAGCACATAAAGAAGGTCCGCTCGCGGGCCGCTTTCGCTCTCGGTAGGCTACACCCCGTTCTCAATCCAAAGAGCAAAATGTCACTTCGGTGCAAAAAGCTCATATATACCGCGTGCATAAGGCCAATCATGACCTATGCTTGTGCAGTCTTTGCACACGCGAAACCCCACCACGTCCATAGGATGCAGACCCTCCAAAACCGTTTTCTCCGCAACGCCACAGGTTCGCCTTGGTACGTTCGGAATGCTAATCTCCATCTCGACCTTAAACTCCCGACTATCCACCAATTCATGAAACGCATCTCCAAGCGTTTCTTCGATAGGGCCGCAACCCACCGCAACCCTCTGGTTGTCGCGGCAGCCAACTACATCCCCTCCCGCATTAGCAAGACCCGCCGTCCGCGGCATATTTTAACCGACCCTGATGACCCCATTACCCTCCTCCAGGAGAGCAATAGGGCCACCAGCACCTTACTTAGACCGAAACGTCCGTCATACCGACCTCGCCGCCGAGGTCCGTCGTCGCGACACTCTCGACTAGCTAATAGTCCCCCCCGACCCTTGCATGAGCCAGCCCGCGTCGCTGAGCCTCTAGTTAACGACCCCCCCGATCCAGCCAATCCCTTGCTGATCCCCCCCACCAGTGACTCCCTAAGCCGAGGTCCGAACCCCACAGGGGGTGCCCTTAGGTCTTAGTCGCTTAGTTTGTAGTTTTTCCCTTAGTTTGTAAGCCCCTGGCTGGAGGCCTTAGATTCGCGTCTAGAGTCATCCGCAGGGAAAGCCCGTTTAAGTAGTGAAAGCCTTCGGGCTAACTACGAGATGTCAGTGCCAAAAAAAAAAAAAAAAAATACGGAAAGTCTATATAATGCGAGGTCAGTTAAAACTGGTTTCGTATAGCTTGATATGTACCCGTGTGTACACAATTAGCACTATTTGTTTATTACTAGTTAATGCGTTGTGCGGAGAGATTTAATGTGATTGTTTGTACATGCATAATTAATAAAACTATGTATTGACTGGGTTAATTAGTGGGCTTGTGTATAAGCAGATTAACTGTGTATTGTACGCATAGTAATGAGGTGTGTTAATAGTCGGTACTTCATTTGCAAGGAATTGTATGCTTCTTTTGCTTCGTTTTAACATGAGTGCAGTCTTTGTGGATCTTTGACAGTTGTTATATCAGATGCCTGAAAGCCGAACAGTCAGTGTTACTAAGGGGTATTGAGTTACCCAGTAACTAGTCATATAGGCAGTCGGTCCATGTAAAAGATTGGTATTCAGCTACATCCAGTTAGACTGGAAGCTGACCCCAACATCGTTGCGAAAAGGCTAGGCGGAAGATGATGATGAGTGCAGTCTTCTCTGGTATAAGCACAAACTACATAAGAGTTCACAAAAAAACCAAATTTTCTCTTGGACTAAAAACACTACGATTTGCGTGTTTTTTTTACATATTTTTTTTCCAAATTATTTCAAACATTTTAACTTCGGCATGGTACTAAACTGCGCCAAGTGTCCATATTGAGAAGACAGCTCCTATAATCATAATGGCGTTTTCATATCAATTAAGACAAGTCTCTGGGACATTGTGGATATTCATAGGTCAATACGAAACAAATTCCGACCGATAAATAAAAAAAAAACAATATAATTATTCTCTTTAACAGCCCAACCAATAAAGAATCACCCTATACAAACTCATAAAGCTATGTTTACTAACACAAATTTAAAAAAAAAACCGCCGCCCGCGACATCTGGCGCTAGCGTTATGTAATTATTTATTTTATGAACACACATCTACGTTTATATTTTTTTTTCTCTGTCTCTCTAACATTGTAAATAAACTTCTATATAATTATCTGTTATCCTTATCATTATTGAGTTTTTATTTTATTTATTTAAGTAAACAAAAGCATCACCCCATTTCTTCCCGTGGGTGTCGTAAAAGGCGACTAAGGGATTTACTAGAGAATGGGCAGCAGCGTTCTCTATGCATTTTACCACCATACTGCGATCGCCAACCCGCTTGCCAAGCGTGGCGATTATGGCAAAGCCCCCCAAATAGGGGGAGGCCTATGTCCAGCAGTGGACGTCTTGCGGCTGAGATGATGAAACAAAATCAGCAATAATTATATTTTAACGATATTGAGACCCATGCAATGTTACAGAGATATTTTTGTAGGATACTCTATATAACGCTAAGTTAATCAAGACGATTGGTTACATTTACTAGTTGTTATTATTTTGCAATCTCTCAAAACGGTCTAGGAAAACATCGCGAGTAAAAATAAATGTCCTACACCTAGAAATTTGAAGACATGTGACATCTACCAACTCGCACTGGGTCCGCGTGGCGGATTACAGCCCAATCCCTCTCGATGTGGGGAGGTCTAAGTCTCAGCAGTGGGAACATTATTGGCTGATTATGAATTTGAAATAATTTTATAGGGAAGTGGTTTCTGGTTCAGTGTATTAACTAGGCTACAGTTTATTTAATGATTTCAGACTTACATTTAGATACGCCTAATGTCTGGTCATTAGTCGTCGATTGCCAAAATATCGGCCGACTATACAATGTAGAATCACCCATAAATCAAAGCTCTATGACAAACCCAGACAGCCGTTCATTCACCCGTACAACAAAAAAACAAAAAGCCATCTCAGCAATTTTGTCTACAAAGTTATTAATAGCAAAACAATTACGCGCTTCAGTCCCTTTACCCTACGAAATAAATAAATCATTCAAAAAAGGATTGTTGAAAACCGATTTAGAACGAGGGGCTTATAAAAGGATCTAACACTAAAAAGCTGATGGTGTATCCATATTTAAAAAATATATCGTCGGGTTAACCCCTCCGTACCATGATATACAGGGCGCCGCACAGTGGAACGAATGTATGGGAGCGGTTGGACGTAGACATGTCCGAAAAAAAAGAGTAAAATTATGCCAAACTAATGATGCCATCTTATTCGATTACTTAATGCCTTCATAACTTGTGGTGATGAATTTCTTCATAACTCCCATATTTCGGGAGTAATTTGAGAAAATGTGAAATTTTACTATGAAAATGAGTGTATCGAGCTCTCTCCCTCCTGATTCCGGGCTTGTTTCAAGTAGCGGTCTCTAATATCATAATGCTAATACTAAGAGCTATATTTAATACTAAGACACATAGTGCGCCAAATGTGCACTTTCTGGGATAAAGAGTGATGTTTATTTTATAACACAATTTTTTTATTTTTTGTTTATTTTGTTGATTAAAACCGTTTTTCTAAAGGTTTACCTTATTACAATAACATTTCTGAGCAGCCAATTAGAGAAGATATAAGCTAATTAGGATATATAATTAGGGACTTAAGGTTTACATATAAAACTGATGCACTAATGATTACTGATAAGAACATTGCTATTATTTAATTACTAAATGGCTCTTAATACACTAATTTAGCATGCATCATTTACTAATTATCACAATAACTAATTACCTTGCAATATTTAACAAAGGATACCTGGGATACCTGGATTTTATATAAATAGGTCACTATTAGTAACTTTAAAATCAGTGTTGATTTACACCTCGTTGTATCCAAGCTAATCTCGCAATGTATTTTCCAAATTTTAATACAAATCTTGATATTCACGTTGCTTTATGCGCACGCGCACATAAAGATTTACGCGACTTTAACTATTTGTTCAGTGTTTTAAAAGATAACAGTTGTGTTCAGTTATGTGAAAGTGCTGAAACAAGTTTAAAAGACTGGTGTCGTCGATTTTGCTACCGCATTTATGCAAAATGGACACAGTCTGGAAGAAGCACAGATAAGTTTCGGAAGAAACATGAGATTTGGCTACAGGCTGCAATTCAATGGCCGGAATTACAGAATGAAAATATGGAACCTTCTACAGAAAATATAAGTGACGTCATCGAGCCCATAATTTCTCCTGCTAAATCTGATGCTTCAACTTGTACACATCCTAGTCCTCGTAAATCTTTTGAGGACCTTAGTAACCGGCAAAAAAGAAGACGCACTGAAGATAGTCTTTCATGCAGCAGTAGCAGCGCTGAAATTATGTTTTCGGCCGAAAGGGCGCTTCAAAAGGCAGGACAAAGCGATACAGCTTATGTTATGAAATACTTGACGGAGAATCCAGAAGAGGCCTCAAAAATCAAAGCCTTCATTGAAGGTAAATCAATTCAGGTACGGGAAATATCCCCTTTGAAGGCATTGGCTCTTTATGTATCGATGAACTTATCGAAATGGCGCTATAACACTCTTCGGGATTTCAACACTCAAGAAGGAGCTCTTCAATACCCGAGTTACTACATGTTGGTTAAAGAAAAAATTAAGTGCTATCCGGCCAAAGAAGATCTCACAGTTACAGAGAGCTCTGCAAAAATCAAATTACAAGCCTTGATGGATTTAACCTCAAGAAGACTTATTAGGTCGTTAGAAACCCCTGTTGATCCCAATCAACAGCTCGTATTGACCAGCAAATGGGGTTTTGACGGATCATCTAGCCAAAGCATTTATCATCAAAGGACGAGTGAAGATGAGCAAATCGATCTTGCTAGTAATTTTATGATTAGTCTTGTACCACTGCGGCTCGTCTCAAAAGGTGTAACAATTTGGGAAAACGAGCGACCATCTTCCACTTCATTTTGCCGGCCAATATTGTTTAAGTTTATAAAGGAAACCAAAGAAAATGTGCAGAGAGAGATGGCTGAAATCGAAGCAGAGATTGAAGCCTTAACTCCATCCACCATCACTGATGGAATTAGTGTCAAACACCAACTGCTGTTGACAATGATTGATGGTAAAATTCATTCCATTATATCCAATACAGCAGCTTCAGTGTGTGACATATGCAAGGCTTGTCCTAAAGAAATGAATAATTTAGAGTTAATCAAAGATAAACACGCAAACGAGGACATGTATAAATATAGCTTAAGCACCCTTCACGCTTGGATTCGCTCAATGGAATGCTTATTACACATTTCCTACAAATTAGACATAAAATCATGGCAAGTAAGGGGTGATATAGCAAAAAGGCAAGTTGATGACAGGAAGAAAAGAGTTCAAGAGGCTGTAAGAAGAGAAACGGGCTTACTTCTCGATGTTGTGAAACAAGGCAGTGGATCCACCAACAATGGCAACTCGGCAAGGAGATTTTTTGAAAACTACACTAAATCTGCTGAACTGACCGGAATAGATGCTATGCTTTTAAGAAAAATCTGTGTGATCTTGCAGTGTATTTCATCAGGAGAGAAGATCAACGTAACTAAATTCCGAGAGTTCTGCTTTGATACTGCTAAGCTTTACGTGGAGTTATACCCATGGTATTATATGCCTTCTTCACTTCATAAAATTTTAATGCATGGGCCAGACATAGTTCAGAACATGTCAATTGTGCCCATTGGTTTTCTATCCGAAGAGGCATCTGAGGCTAGAAATAAAGATTTTAGAAAATATAGAGAGGGGCATTCTCGAAAGCATAGCAGTATCTCATGCAATGAAGATATTATGCACAATCTTTTACTGTCTTCTGATCCACTTGTTACAAGTATCCGTCCAAAAGGAAATAAGTTTGTAAAAAAATCTTCTTTTAAGGAATTTTATGAGCTTACGGATTCTGAGAAAAGTGATATCGAATTTGTTAACATAAATGATTTAGCGGACATCGATTCTGAATTTGAATTAATTGATGATGATGATGATGACGAAGATAATTAAATGATGTTATTGTTTTAAAATGTGTAACTTAGTAAATTAGAGCTTACATCTTAATTATTTATTGTACTTTTAATGAAACTAGGTAATTTATTATCAACTTACTTAAAAGTCATACTCTCATCAGTTCTTGTGAATATTTTTGTTAATATATATTTCTGTATATATATAATATATTTATAGACCTCTTAATAAGTCTGTCTGCGGTTTAAAGTAAATACAAATGGGGAAAAAACGTTTTTTTTTTTAAATTTTCATTTCCTTTTATCCCAGAAAGTGCACATTTGGCGCACTATGTGTCTTAGTATTAAATATAGCTCTTAGTAATAGCATTACGATATTAGAGACCGCTACTTGAAACAAGCCCGGAATCAGGAGGGAGAGAGCTCGATACACTCATTTTCATAGTAAAATTTCACATTTTCTCAAATTACTCCCGAAATATGGGAGTTATGAAGAAATTCATCACCACAATTTATGAAGGCATTAAGTAATCGAATAAGATGGCATCATTAGTTTGTCATAATTTTACTCTTATTTTTCGGACATGTCTACGTCCAACCGCTCCCATACATTCGTTCCACTGTGCGCCGGCACGTGTTATACGACGCTATGAATTCTGACATAAAACAGAGCTTAAAAAAACTAGTGTATGAAGAAAAGTGAAGGCAAATTTACGGTACTATTTTTGTTTATAATTGGTCGTTAAAAGTTTATGTGTACCTTGTACCTAGGCGTGGAATTAATTTTAGGTTAATTCAAAACTTATATTTAACTAGCTTCTGCCCGCGACTTCGTCCGCGTTAAATTTCTTTTTCCCCCGACTCTTCCCGTCGCGTCGAATCGCCTACCCGTGCGATTTTCCCCGTTTTTTAATCATTTTTCATTACTGTTTCGCTCCTCTTAGTTGTAGCGTGATGTTATATAGCCTATAGCCTTTCTCGATAAATAGGCTACCCAACACAAAAATAATTTTTCAATTCGTACCAGCAGTTGCTGAGATTAACGCGTTCAATCAAACAAACAAACTCTTCAGCTTTATAATATTATATATAGTATATATAGCATATATAGATATAGCAAATACAACATTTTATTTTTTCATGAAACAGAATTACATTTTCAATTTCAATATTTGTTAGTTTTAGATAGATAATTTAATCAACATCAACATTTCAGTCAAAAAACCAACATATGTACATGCATAGGCTTTTCCCAAGCTCCACTACTTTGGCCGGTTCTACACATCTCGGATCCACCCGATTCCTACGGCCTCCATCAGGTCATCGGTCCACGTTGTGGAAGGCCTTCGAACGTTACGTCTTCCGGTACGCGGTCGCCATCTGTTTTGCGAACAACGTGCCCTGCCCACTGCCACTCAACTTTAGCAATTAATTCTTTGCGATATTTTGGTTACCTTGGTTTTCCCATGAATCCCTTTATTTCTCATTCGATCACTTAGGGAAACTCCTAGCATTCCTTCCTCCTAGCATAGTCCACTCCATTCCATAAAATATTCAAATTAATAAAAAATACTGTAAGTTTATCGGAAAAATCTTTTAAAACCTACTCTAATTTAGCCATATTCTTTTGTCTCTTATTGTAAAACAACAAGCCAACGGATACTTCTTTTAAAAAGCCTAAACGGTTACCCAAATAACAGCGTCAGACCGTTAAACATCATAAAGTGCAGACATTCTGATTTTTGTTTAGTCTTCGGCGTGCCTGACCTACTCTTCTCTATAATATACTTCTCAACAATAAATACTTCACACTTGGCTTTGTGCCTTTTTCCAATATGTATTCATTGACAGTTTGTTCACCTTAGGTTCTGTAATTTTTCGAATTCAAAATTCAATTTACTTTTCATATTTTTTAATAAATAAAAATCAACTGCCGCAAGTATGAAAGGTCATCACTTGATTCTGTTCGTAATTGTCAGGACCAGATTTGCGAAAATATTTATTTTTTGGAAATATAACTGAAAATTTGGACCAATGGAGGCAAATAAAGTCATGGACATTCTGCCGGGATACACGAACAGCTAGTTAATAATAAATATTATACTGTACTCAGTAATGATTGTATTTATTCGACAAAAACAATTCTCATATTTATAAGGACGTCCGCATTCTAAACTCAACCTCCATCTGTCAAAATATCTCTAGCTTACCTAAATTTCTGGGAAGTTATTGACAATAATAAAATTATCATTGAAATGGAATTGTGAACTATTTAGGTACCTAGATTATGAACGTTTTCAAAATACGGCCTACAAGTATTCAAAATGTAGGTTTTGTAGATGCGATATATGTACAATCGTTTATAAACGCAACAGACTGATTACAAGAAATGATACTGGAACTAAAAATGAAAACTATGGCAACACATAAGAAAATAAGGATAAAGTAGGTATTTATAAAAATTTAATCTTGAGGATATATTTATAGAACTTTTACATTAATCTGAAACTATATCTCAATCAGATACAAGTTCCACCCCACTATATAAAACGAAAGACGATATCAAGACTGAATATAAAGTTATATTAACACAAAATAAAAACTTCACCCCTTTCGTTAAAGCGGTGTAGCAGTGAATCAAACCTGAGTTATTTTATATGCTTGTTTATTTAATGTTTAAATTTATACCGTGCCAACGACCGGTGCTGTGTACTGCAACGAAAGTTATAATTATATATGTATAAAAATGTTGTTAAACGATCGTATGGGTTCCGTAGAGGAAGATAAAAATGTGTGTAAGAGAATGGAGAACAATATTTGCTTACATATGCTGTTAACATTGAGTCTTTGGATGAACGTTTCAGACACTATCAAAAATTTCAACTATTCACGAATGGTTAAGTCTATCATATTTCTTGATCATGGTTGGATAGACCATTTTCAACATTAAAAGTTTTCGTTGCTACATCAATATCTTTATCCTGATCTATGTCAAGTCCTTCTTTTATTTTTACATTTACATTTATTCTTTGTTTATTAACACCTTCGTGTTTGTTTCCTCCTCGGATTCCTGAAATCTGTCGAAATACACATTGGCCAGACATTTACATTGCCCTCGATCAGAGTGTCATTGACAACAACCTAATAATTTCAGCTTCTTAATTAATTCTGTGTGACCTCGTAAATTTTGTGTAAAACAGCTTGCTTTTTGACTCATCCTCATGTATTGATGTAAGAAATGTTCTTGAATGTTGGCTTGTTTTTATTCAAGGCAATTTGGGTAATTTATTGCTGGTTAAACAGTGTATGGTGTAGGTTGGCAGGGATTATCATCAGCAGTAGACTGTTGGGCTATGTTGATTGATTAACGCGCCTTTTTCTTCATAAAATCGAATCGCGGGATGTGAAGTGACTCAATATTTCTGGTCATATCTATTTTTGTCTGAAATCATCTGAAGTGTTTTTATTTTTGAGATTCAAAGAAAATGTGGTAACATTATGAAATATTTTGTTGACTTCAATTCAATGGGTTTTTTTTTCGTGTTGTGTGGTACGGATAAATTTCTCGGTATTTAGAGTGATCTTATTTCCGGACATGCACTTGAGTAAGCAGCAAGGAGAATTAATTTTCTGGCATGCCTAGCTCTATAATTTGTATATCATAAAATGAAATAGCATGTAAAATTATGTCTTTGGCAACGAGACATGGCAACTGCTGTCTCGCCCAAGACACTCTGGCACCAGTTTTCCACTAACTATTATAGTTACACATCTCCTCTTCTCCACAATACTCCGTATATTTTAAGTTACATAAACTTCAAGTGCTTCGGTAAGCACTATACTTACCGCTCCATTTCTGAAACTTTTGACATTTATTAGCTTTACGCACCCTGTATTTTAGAGGTTACAGCTTCGCAACCAATGTGCGCTTCGTATTGCATTTTAGTGTCGATGAATGTTAGAAAGGCTATTTTAAGGGCTACAGATGTTCCTTCAATATGGGTATAGCCAACAAATATGGCTATGTTTAAAATTGGCTATTGTTTTTAAGCTCTGACGAAGGAATGTTTATTATAGATGTGTCTAGCGTGTTTGCGACATCTGGCATCGTGAAAAAATCTTTACCTCTCGATTGTTATTCTAAAGATCTTTACTGACTTTCATCGTCTTTCTCAACTAAACTAATGCAAAGATGAGAAAAAGGATTCAAAACCAAATTTTTCAGTAAAAATTCACAATTCAAAGCAATAACCTCAAGTATTACTATTAAATCCTACTAAAGGATAAATGAAAAAGCATTAGATATTGCGTCGATCCTCATTAAGATTTGTTAAATAAACTGCTAATGAACAGTTTATTTTCTACCCTCAAGTTTTGAGATCATTATCTTTTTTCATATCCTCCTTTATAATAAATATTTACTTGTACTAGTATTACGATATTTGGAACATATATTTAAAATTGAATTATTAATAATGTTTTTCTTTCCTTTGTTGCAGAAACTAATGGATCCCAATAAGAGGAGTTGAGTTTATCGGTGAAACATGACGTTCGCTGCCATTGCGTTTTGGCGCGAAATGCCGATCGCCATCACGTTCCTCCTGACAACGGCGTGTCTTGTTACAGCGAGAGATATTGTTTTAGGTGAGTTTTTTGTATAAATAAATATTTATAGTAAAAATATTTCGCAGACATAATTAAAAATGGAAGCTGTTATCAATTTTATCATAATAATGTTCTAGTGAAGTATGGAAATAAGTATACATATAATAATTTCTAATGACAATAATGATGAACTTTTTATGAGAATTTTATAATTATAATAACATGAATGGACGGTTGAATTTAAAAATGTCTAACATGAGGCATTGTATCCAGGTTCTAAAAATGAATAATAATGCTGGGTTAGTACGAAATGCCAGTAAAGGATGTTCGTCTGTTTCCTTTTCATATTTTATTTCAGCAATTATTATTCAAACGCCTATAGCATCAAACATCAATTGCCAAATAATCGTAGGAAGTAAGAATGCTGTTGTAACAAATGTCAACTATATCAAAAGACCAACAATAGGACCCGAAATACACGTGCTGAATGTAGATAGGCTTCTTAAACCCAAAAACCATGAATTTGGTATTCAAAATCCATCCGTATTAACAAAAATCTGGGATGGGATACCAGAAATTTAAAATTCTAATCGCTTCATAGTATGAATACGAAGTGGTATACCAAAATCAATTGTAGGGCCTATAGTACGTTATTTTTGGCAGTCGGAAATGATTTCTTTTGTCCGTTTATTATTCAAAGTGGGCTTATGGCGCCATGTCGAGAATTATATTGTCGTACTCAATGCGTAGGGTTTGATCGATATCGAGTACAATCGTTAGTGCTGTGCCAAATATATTTAAACATGGTTTCGTAGTCAATTTTTTGGCAGGTTCAGCTTTTGCAACTGTTTTTTCGGTTGTGTTAAATTTAAAATCAGTTACGTCATTCGCTATTTAAAACTTCATGAAGGTATAATTTGTAACCAAAATTGAGACTTCCACGTGGTTCGTCTACAAGTTTATCAACTTTGTATCACAAGTTAACACCGAAGATTTAATATAGCAACGGAAAAGGTTATTACTTCACGGTCACAAATCGATTGTTCCCTCCCCAACCCTCTCATTTGGTTCTCATTAGAAGCACCGGATGCCTAATTACTTTAATAACCAGTTAATTAAGAGCCCTTTGCTCTCTTTTCAAATCTTCGTCATTGTGTCTGGCCGGTCCAGCGTACGTCTGTCGGGAGGTCGTCTTATTTTGGTCGTTCTGATCTATTTAATGTAACGTCCTGTGTAGTTATGTTGTCCTGGTACATCAATTTGATTGAGGGATGATAATTTGTTTAATTTGTCGTGATTTTTAGGGCTGAGAGGATGTTATGGATTATTTTTATGAGCGTAAATGAGAGGTCCGTTAAATCTTTCGCCAAGTTATTTAATTCTTTACAATTTGAATAGTAAGGAATCTGGCAAGATTACTTTTTATTCTATCAAAGTTTCATGATTTTGGGCTTTTTGCATTATATCATTCCATAGGATTCTGCAAACTCAGAGTTTCGATCCTCTCAAATTTTATCACATCACCTTTAATCTCGAGACAAATATGCAGGTATCTCTATCTTGTCTTTTTTATTGAAACTCAAATATTTTCTCCGTCACTATCAAAATCCAAATAGAATTGTGTACAAAGATGACATTCTGCGAATATTTTTTTTCACGTGCGGACCTGAACAAACATTTATCTTTCGAAGAAATGTTATCGAAATCTTATAATATATTGGGATAAGATATAAGTATTTTGCTTATACGAAATTTACTTGCTTTAGTTTTATTATTTTGCTTAAGAACTTGCAACATTCACGATTGACAGGCTTCTATTACGAATAATGGGTTTACCGATTGAATGATTTATCTGGTGATGGATTTGTTCATGCACATCAGGCACAAAAACATGTAAATCACAAACTTAACAACCATCCCATGTTAACAAAGATCTAAACAAAAGGCCTCAAAGTTTCCTTCAAAGACGAAAAAACCTTTGATCACTCGTAAACGATTCCATGGCAAATCAATATATGATTTCGTATTGCATACAAATGGCGTACGCTGGCGACGGATGTCGGCGCCTTTTGCAACAGTACTGCCAATACGACGGATGACAACTGCGCCTGAGCATCCTCTGGCCCTTGTAGGGTTGGTCACTGGGTGGGATTTTTTTACTTGGTTAGCGTAAATGATGTAGTGAATAGTAAAAATTAAAGTCATGGAACTAAATCTGACGCTTAAATAAAAAACTAAACATTTGCTTCGACTATAACACAGATACCGAAATTACGAAAAATGGGCGGTAAAATCTGTATGTCATAGAAGGAATAACATACAGTTTGTTATTTTTAAGACTCACTTGTACGTTTGGGTATATTGCCAATCCATTTCAGAAGACAATATCACGTCAAGTAATTTTAAAACAAACACCATTGTTATGCAATTGTTACCTGCTCTGTTTTCCTTAAACACAACAACACACCATGCCTTTTTATGCAATACAAGCTCCAACTCTTCATTCAAGTCCAGTGCGAAACTTTTCCGCCCTACCAGCCCTTGTATGGACATCGAACGCCCTCTGAATTTCTATTACGTTAAGAAAATCGTGATCAGTGACTTTGTGACGTCCTTCCCCAACCTTGGCGACTTCGCCGCCATTTTGTATTCAACTAATGTTATTATGACAACCGAGAAAGCTCTCTTCATATGTGTTTCCACTCATTTTGCGTTTCATATTAATTTTATTTATTAATCTTGGCATGGATGATGGCTTTATTTTTGGATTCTTGACAATAATTTGTAATGACAAAATGGTGGGTTGCAGTGAGTCTAGCGGAAAGTCTGATGTGAACGATAAATATTATGTTATCTCTTTTGACATTGACAGTATTTAAATCACTATGTATTTCCTTCACCTTTTTGCACTATACGAATGTCAGTCAATTAATATTTACTTGGTTCTTTACTAAACCCATGCTAATATTTAAATTCGAAAGTTACTCTGTTTGTATGTTACCTTTTCATATCTAAAACACTGATCGGATTTCGATATCATTTGGCAAGGAGATAGATGGCATCTTGTCCTTGACGAAGTCTACGGAATTACCTCCTTTTGTGTCCAGTATCACGTTTAAGTGAGATTACTTCCGCAAGCCACGCGGGCAGAAGTTAGTTTTCTATTCATATCAGTACGTTTTTTGCTACTATATCAATCGTATTTATTTGTCCTATTTCCATTACATAAAATTCGTTAGTTCAGTGGACAGAAACTAAAGAGCACTAATCTGGCAAGGCAATTTTCATGTCAATAAACAGATTTCGAGCATTAATGTCTAATTTTTACAGCTCATATCTCTCACAGCCAATTTCTCTACCGCAGTTGATACTTTCCAAGAAACACGGGCAATTAAATGAGACATAATAGACTTGACATGTACTAAAATCCTTGCTAAGCCAAAAGACAAATAAACATTTAACTAAGAAACTCTGAAATGTAGTTACGAAGTGGAGATGATGCTTAAAATGTCGTAAAATTTTTACGGTATGAATGAAAATAAATAGTTTTTCACCGTGTTCCATTTAGACGGTTCACTATAAAAGTTTTTACAACTGAAAGAAAATAGACTTCTGGAACATATTGCGTAATAAATAATCTATCTGAAACGTAGAGAAAAAATTTGTTACTAAGAACTTCTATATATTTTGTGTCTTTAGTAGCTGACTCAATCTCTGCTTCTTACATTCTAGACTAGTTGTGTTTGATTAGTTCAACCTTGCTACTTGTTTGGCCACGCACTGAATTACTAAATAGGTCTTGAATGTTAAATTTGTTTGTTACCTATGCGAACTAAAAATAACTATTTTGCGGAGTGGTATTCGTTTTACGAGATTTTTGACGTAGTGCGTTTCATCCACCGCTTTTTCTAGATTGGATACTATACTTTTATTTCTTCCTCATTTTGGCTACATTTGGAAGACCCATAATCTTTCTGACGTATCATTTCATTGCTTCAACATCCTAGCCTCCAGGTATGATTTAACTTAAAAGACGTCCTCATCGTGGGTCAGTAAATAATGCCAATTATTCAACTTGATATATTCACACCAAATAAGTGAAACGTGCGCCGGCGCTTGTCTCCGGGAAATTTGTCAGGAGCGTGCATAATCTCGCGAGTAACTCTAAACTCATAAATAACGGTTATTTTCTCTCCAAATGAGACTGAATTAATTGGTGTTTTGCAGGAAAATTGCCCCTTTGATGTATGTTGTAAAGATTATAATCAGACAAGGCATCAAGAATTATAGTTAGCACAGTTTGTCCTGTTTGAATTTATTACGCTATCTGTCAATTTCTGGTTATCAATTATTGCAATTTTCATTTAATTGGCGTCGGAGTAATTCAATTTGCATTTAATTTTAACGATCATAACATGTAAATCTCTCTCAATTGGCCCCTGAACATTGCATAATGAGAACAATTTTATCTGTCATACATTCTTGCAGGCTTAGGTCAGGCACATTGCCGTAATAATTCATATTAGATCATTAAAGGTTTCATTTATAATATTCATTCAATCACACATGTCATATATTATCTGTAAGTGCTATTCAAATAGCTTCTTCCATTTGCAAAACTAAAACCTAACTGCTAAGTGCCAATAAAGATAAAAAGGTCATCTATTATAGACCTTTAATAGCACCTGCTCTTTCAGCTGTCAATACTGAACATGTGCCCATACTATAAAGACAAATCATGAATTTATCAACATGTCATAAATGTGTAAGCAGTACTTTTTACCTTTATTCAGTTGTGAATTTATTGTCACGATGCATTGGAAATTAATGTGGCTAATAAATTGAAGCTCCTTTTCTATTTTTGTCTCGTACATGTACACTACAACAAGCTCAACAAGTGCCTGCCTTGGGTATACCACTTTATATAAAATATAGAAATGGACTTCTTAAAAAAACAAAACACATCTCAACATTATCTTTTTTTAACCTGTATCTTTTTGTAAATGACTCATTTTTTTTGCATCCGAACGAATCTTACATTCACCACCTTCGTTTACCTTCACATATACATAGATATCTACAAAATATTTACTTCCGTCCCACACTTTCGCATCTGCATATATTTCTCCAGTTTGTCTTGTCACCACGTCGCCAGCTGATAAATTCGATGTTTCTTCATTAAACGCTACTCCAGCGGCACATTATAAATCTTCCGTATTTGACGTACCGTCTTATTTGATCCGTATCTTCTCGTCTATTTCAGTTTTATCTCCCCACATATTAATATTTGCGATATTTATGTCGTATTCAGTTTTCGCTTTTGCTATTAGGTGGTCAGTTTTCATGTATTAATTAACAGTTAAAATATCAACTCTAATTGAGAAAAAAAAATGCAGTATCAACAGCAATATTATTAAGATTCAGACTAAGTATATCATCACTAAATATGTTATTTTCGTGATGTTTTACTTACACTAAGTCAAATAAGTTAACATACCTTACATTAGCAGTACTATTTATGTACCTATCTGTAATATTATATGAAAGTTCCTTCTATATTAATTTTCCTCGTCCATGTCCAAAGCTTAATGTTTGTCATTGATGTATTCACGGCAACTTGCAGCACTGTAAATATTTGCTGTGCCACGGTATGATATGTGTTTCAGTTCATTGCGCTCACGCTTCTATTTGTGACCAGTGGGCATTACTGGACAACTGTAATGTAGATGTTATGTTAGCTAGGTATTTTGTTATGGAAAATCTTAATTAATGTACACGCAGAGAGAGAAAATCGTACGTGGTTTGGAGTTTACGGTGAACTATTTCTAATTGTTACAACTTTAATGAAGTTAAACTGGGTGATCGTTTAAATTGACAAAATTATAGTTTTCTAGTGTATATACCTATTGTGTTTTCTTGTACCAGCAACTTTATGTCCTAAAAAAATATAAGATATAGTTATTGTAAGCATTACGCTTAACGTTAATTACGAAGTAATGTTTAGAAATAATCCGAACCAATCGTAATTTAAAACATCAAAGTATCCAAAATTGTTGTGCAGACTTTTTCCCCTTAAAGACCTGCAGAGAAGCTCCACCTCCCAAAATGAGCATTAGCAAAAGACCGAAACGTCACGTCAACGCTGTCCACTCAATGACAAATCATCCCATTACCGACATCTGCTTTTAGGACCTGCAATTTTGATTCCCAAAAACCTCTGTGCCTCTAGTCTGAGAGTTCAAATTCCCTTAGCAAACATTTCTGCAACAGCGAAACCAGTTAACCGGTGCAAGTTTTTGAATGCACATGGTGTCTCCATATTCATTTTACAGTCTGTTGCTATTCTAGGAATAATATTCCGCCATATATTCGCGTATTTTGGTACAGGTGCCCAGATGTGGTGTTCAGTTTTCCTTTTGCCAAAGTTTCGGTAGGGGAGTTATGTACCAGGCAATTTGTCTTCTTATTCGGTTGCATCTGTCTGGATTTATTAGGCTCTGCTTTTTTAGTTATGCTATCTTCAACTTGATCCCAATTACTGTGGACTGACTAATTGCTGATTAACTTGGTTTTGATTCTTTGTGTCACTGTGTTAGCGAGAGACATTCATATTTGTTATGGCCTATTTTTAGGCTATGTCTCACTATTTTTGTGTGTGCAGGACTTTCCAAATGCTTATAACTTTATTTATTTCATATCTATTTGGTTCAATTACTGAACATTAAGATATCTATTAAGGTTCATTAATTCCATGCATTTCGCTTCCAATTTTCTTATCAGCTCCTTTCGAGGTATCTCAATCCAATATTGTAATACTTGCAACCTACATAACACGAACAGTTAATAAATGATTGTACGCATACACGGCCTGTTTTCGAGAAAACCCAGTTGTTTCCGCTATCCCTGGAAGCGAGCACTAGATAACAAAATTAATAGCCGATCCAATCTAAGGCTATAAATCTGATAAGAAATATAGGGCCGTTTATTCAATTGGACTGCGGAATCAGAGGCCAACACTATCAGAGAATGGTCTAAGATATCTTATGCCATTTCGATAATTTCAAAATCTACATTATCTCCGATAAGTAATTGTCCGTCGGTTCGTTTTCTATTGGAATTAGTTTATCTTGGATCCTCTTCGGTGGTATCTGTTATATTAATGTTTCGAGCTTTGAATGTCCTGTTGGTCTTGTTGCTTGAGCATTTGAAGTTGTATGTTTGATCTCAGATCGAGCGAATACTTAATGATAGTCTTTGATATCTGTTTAGATATCAGCGCGTTTGGATTATGTCCCTGATGTTTTCAGGCAAATTGTTTGGCATGTAGGCGAAGAGACCACAGACCAAGTTTAATTGCTAGCTTACGCTTAATATTTGTACATTGGTGGTTATAGAAATTGCTAGAGTAAATCTTTCGGAATTCCGAGTTGAAACAAACAGGATACATCCAATCAGCGTGCTATGAACTCAAAACATTTGCACCATAGATTTATTTTGTAAAAAACCTAGCGAGTTGCTAGCAAGCACAGCGGGTCTTCAAAGCATCGTTGTGTACATTATTAAAAAAATTCTCACGGACACATGGTTTCCGAGTGCATGCAGTTGCATCCACAGGCGAAAGTTTAATGTTTAATTTAACGTGTTTCGCAAGGGAAACTTCATTAGGTTAAGGATGTGATGTTTGTTTGTGTGTACCTATGTTTGGATTGTTGCCATCAATTTGTTTACGTGAGATGTTTTGTTCGTGTTTATGTATTTCGATTTGTAATGCTCGATGAAGTTTATTTAGTATCGGACCTATTATACATTAGAGTTTTTTATTTATTTGCAAATATTTGATAGAATACATAATTATATATGGATTCACCCCCTATTATAAGGGACTAAAACATAACTAGCAAAAGGTGGTTGTACTATTGGTGCAACTCTATACCTTCTACCTCTACTAGTATATACCTTCCATTTAATTTAGATGATGCAAAATATCATGCATTTGTTGCATCACTGCACTTTCTATTGATTTCCTTAATTATTCGTAGTGAAAATATTATTTATTGGACCAAAGTAAGAAAAATGGAAGAACATTTTGGCGACTACTTGATGATCATTACGTCGAATAAAAGGCTTTACGCTTCTTTAAAAATGATAAAACCACTTCCGTTACAAAATAAAGCTAAGCCAAAGTAGGTGATGCTTACAACCTCTAATGGGCTTTCCCTAAATGGTGAAGTAAGTTCAAAGTTCAATCGTCGGTGTTAGTGCTAGGTTAATACATTGCTTACATGCGTCAATTTGACCCAAGTTGACACCTCAACTGACTGTTAGAAATTCTGTAGAAAATAATCCAAAAGACCGTATAAGTCTTTTAGATCATTTTCTACACATTTTGTAACGGACAACGTTTAGTTGTATCTGGTTGGGGGTAATAGACTCGCCTCTTGTTACGTGGGACTTAAACATCCCCAGTGATATGTGGGTGTACTCTTTAGGTCAATCTCTGCCAAAGTCTTCGAAGAATACGTGATGTTGTGTTATGATGTATCTGTGTGTGTTGTGTTAACTTCGTGCTTCACTTTATCGTAGTTGGCAATATCAACTTTTATTGACGATGTGTTGGAGAGTACCTATAGGTATTGAAAAAAGTCTTTATTGCGCTCTAAATCCTCTTTGAGCCTTTTAAAAGAGACAATACTTTGCTTTATGTCTTCATTGGTTCTTCTTACATTCTTTTTTTAATCCAGATTCCGATTACTATTAATTTAATTATTAATATTAAGTACTAGCTTTTGTCTGCGACTTCGCTTGCGTGAAATTTTGGCCCCATACCCGTCACGTCTTGCTTCTCTTTAGCCTACACCTTTCTTCAAGAATGTTAGTAGTACCAAAGACTAGATAGTTATAAACAAAATCAAAAACTTACAAACTTTATCTCTTCATAATTAGTTTAGATAAATATATTATTCTAATGGGGCATAATTCATTTCTATATAAAAATATTGAAAATATCATAATTAATATTACTCCACAGTTTTCTGTGTTCTCATTTCGACCTGCAGATTTATTGCTTGCCATTTTTTGCTTGTTTATTTATTTTAAAAAAGACATCGTGTCATGTTGCACAAAAACCGTGGAACAGGCGGAGTAAATTATTGTATACTAACTGTGCGAATTATTTTTTGTGATCTTCGGCAGCTACATGTGATGCTTTGTGTGATTATCTACTTATCTTTATCTGCGTTTCTTCGTATCTAAACATTGGTTAGTTCAAAGTCTAAGAAAATTTTGCCGATTTTACCTTGGATGTTTTATTTTTAGTATCGGCGGTATCTAAAGTCGATTAACACTGCACGCCGTTTTATCATGACGTTTAATTAAAATCGGAGCAAAAATCAGTAACTGTAAAAGCTATTTATATGAATTGCTGAAACACAAGTTTTCTAGTCTGAGATAAATTGATTGATTCATTGAGATGAAATGATTGATTCATTGAGATAAAATGATTGATTCATTGATATAAAACGATGGATTCATTGAGATATACATACATGACATCTGTTAGGACAGGTCAGTTCAAATCTTTAATGGCTCTTTCTTCAAAAGCAAGACATGCCCCTGCATTGTAAGACTCGCATACATCTCTAATAATATCATGTTTGGACTTTAAAATGACCTTTGAGTTTGTTTAGGCATTTCTTCTCAGAAATCAGTCAACTAGGAAATGTCGGCGGCACTCGTAGTCTAGTTTTTAAAATATTGACGTAAAAGTGTGTTATAAGATCAACTAACATAAAATAAACTTTTCGTATCTTTAAATGATTTATTGAAATGAAGTAGTGTTAATACATAGTAGTGAAAGTACCGTACGGGGTGCATTAATTTACCAGAAAAAGCTCAAATCAGGAAATAATGTATTGTTGTTAAGTAGGTTTTGCATATCCGATAGCATAATAATTATATGAATGACGTCAATTAAACGAATAATATTATCGAATAACTCAATGTATCCTGTTCATTATTCCGATGAAATTTTAAAAATAAAATACGTACCTACGTATAAACAATTCAAACCACAGTTTCCTGATGATATAAATCATAAAGGGAATTTGGAAATAACATAACACGAACATTTCCATCACGCGACAGCAAATATCGATTGTTTCAAATGATTAAGACAACGTTCGCAAAGACGTTAAAATTTCGCGGCGGAATTTTATTGTGCACTAGAAGAGTAAGCCTACGGGCTCACCAGCACCTTCAAGATCCACTGTCGCAGACCGCCGTCCTTCGGTCCTCGTTATCAGTGTCCACCCCGACCCTTGTTTGAGCCAGCCCGCACCGCTGAGCCTGTATCTTTGAATTCGTCCCTAAATAATAACCATTCCGATCCAGCCCGTCCCTTGCCATCAACGATGCCTTAAGCCGAGCAGTATCCCACTTAGCGAGTAGTAGCTCTAGTTTTATGTTTTTAAGCCATGGCCGGAGGCCTTAATTTATTAAGGTAGCCACAGGCAAGTTCGGTTAAGCGACCGACAACTTGCGAGACCTAAGTTGACCTGAGTCTGACCTGGTTAACCTGTGAGATGTCATAGTCAAAAAAAAAAAAAAAAACTATATCGTGCACTGGATTTTCGGAAAAATCATCAAACTCTTCAGCTTTGTCATTTGTATAAAGACAATAGTTATATAAAACCTATAAAACGAAAACTAAACTGGCGAAATTCCCAAAAATCTAAATTTTTCGAACTAACCAAACAGTTTAAATCAACCGAATCTTTCTGGTCCCACCATCTAACAGTTTACTAGGAACGCCGAGCGTGTTTTCCTAATAAACATGTTAATATCATGTTACTAGGAGTTTCGGCTTACAAGCACAACATCGGAATTGTTACAGAGTTCCTACGGAATTGGGTGTGGGTAGGAATCATTGGACTTCCTAATTATTGTGTTCGGTATTGAATTATGCTGGTTGATTCAATTGACTCGTTTTGGTAATTATTCAAAAGTTGACGAGTGTGTTTGAATATCTATATATGCACTTAACTTAAAGTAGGTATCTACGAAATAATTCTCTTACTCTCGATATTTGCTGTATGTGGGGTCGGCGCAAAATGCCTTTTATTCCATACTTCTCTATTAGTCGTCATCTTTGTAGTCACCCTTTTCTAGCCATATCATCTCTCATACAGGGGGTCTAAAAAGGCCACATTAAGCATTTCTGCTAAAACTAATTCATATTGTGAATTCCCAGCAATACCTTAGCAATTCCTCTAACTTTCGTAAAATGGTGACAAATATTAGCGATATCTTAATCAATTCAATTCATATCCGAATCACATTTGGTGTAAATGTTGCAGCATGACAAAAATAAAGACCGTAATTTTACCGGTAAATATTTCTTTGAAGATTTAATAAATACAAGTCATTATTTCTAACTGTTGAAATGTTATTTAATTACAGTATGCATAAAAAATATAAAAATGTCACAAATAAGCCCTAAAGGGAAACTAGAAACAACAAAAACTTTATAAGCTGGCAACGAATACATAAAAGTTTTCCCTTCAGATATGTCATAATTAGTCTGTGGTCTTAATAATCTGTGGTTATGTCAACATTCAACAATAAACATCAACAAAATTAAATTTAATTATTTCATGCAAATTGGGTAATTTTTAATACAGAGTAAGTAAATACTTGTTTATCTTATATCAATATTTAATTGTATCACTGTTCAAAGGTATTTAATTGGACGTAATAATTTATAGGCATGGAATGAAAATTCTGCTCGTCTTTCTGCATTCATAGTGGAAGTTCTGTCGTTGTTAAACTCTTCGTCAAGATCACTGCAGCGTCTACTTCTGACCAGACTCGTGTGCCAGCACCAAGCTCTACCCCTGCCGTTGCTACAACAGCGGCTTTGACTCTTCGAACTCGGCAATCAAGATACCTCAGTGAGTGGAGTTTTATAACCCTACAGCTATTTTTATTGAGACTAAGACTTATGATGACGATTGAAAATGATTATGATGTTATTTACATATATAACGTTTTTATGTGCCCTCTGGCTCGACATAAAATTGAGTACCTACTATCGTTAACATTCATGAAATATATAACGAAATACAAAGAGGAAAATAAACTAAATTTTACCATTTAACTAAACACTAACTAAACACAAAGAGCTATTGGGCTCCAAGTCTACTATTGTTGTCAACCTGTCATCACTTTTGGTCTTAGGTTGTCTTAAACAATAATATTATTATTTTCAATTTCATTTTATTTCACAGGTATGTTAATTATTGACTGATGATTTGACTTTCTTAAAAACCACACATTTTCTTTTTTAGCCTGGTGAAGTTGTTCCAAGCAGTCATCGTTTGCCTCTCCGCAGCTCCGTGACTACCATCAACACATAAAATGTTCATAGAAAAATAAACTGATGTACTATAGTGTTTATGTTAGTTTCATTATTTAATTATTGCTAGATTTTTATACAGTACATGAGAATTGTAAATTTATTAAAATATTTTAACTTTGTGTATTGTTTTATTCAAATAATAGGTATAAAGGTAAAATGTATGTCCTATTTTATAGGTACACACTACCTAATGAAATTGGAGTGAAAGTAAAGTATAATATAAGGCCTATGCCCCACATAGGTTGTAGATTTTTATTAGGGTTCCGTAACCAAAGAGTAACCAGGACGGGACCCTATAACTAAGCCTCTGCTGTCCATTTTTCCGTCCATCTGTCTGTCTGTGAGCGGGCTGTATGATGGAAAATAAATATACCTACATATTTCCTCTGGAAATGTTTATTACTTACTGAGTGCAAATTACAAAAATAAGCTTGGTGTGAATAGTGTGTACTTTAAATAAGTCTTTTTTTCAACTGGGCACTGAAGTGTTACGAGTTAAATGATAAATGATTTTATTTCTGTTAGTAACACAACATAACATAACATCACGCCTTGTTTCCCCGAAGGGTTAGGCAGAGGTGAACCTATAGTACACTCACATTTCGCCGCTTATGTCTGTTAGTAGGTTTGGTATATTTTTTTAAACTAGATGAGTTCGGCGTTTCCTAAGTGACTACTCTGAGAAGAAAGTTACTGGTACCTACAGCTATCACACTGTTTTATGCACTACCTTGGTGTTTCATATAGTGTACGCCCTTGGTAACCTGTGGTATGATCCAGATGCTTTAGTACTAAGTGGATCTACTCAGTGCCTGTGAAATATGATTAAGTAAATGATTGTAGTCATTTGTAACATTCACAAGAGTAGATGGTAGTGTCCATTTAGAATTGCTTCATTAAAACTGACTAGGTACTTCATTACTATTCTTGAAGGTAGGTTGTATGTTTATTTCATGTAAGTTGGATCATTTTTAATACAGAGTAAGTAAATACTTGTTCATCTTAAATCAGTATTTAATCGTTAATCGTTGTATATAGGTATATGTTGTGTTGTGTAGGTATATGGTGTGCGCCCATATTAGCCTGTTGAGTGATCCAGATGCTTAAGTAATAATTGGATCTACTCAGTGCCTAAAATATGAAAAGAAGATTGTAATAATTTGTAACATTCACAACACTAGATGGTAGTTATCATCATCATCTCAGCCGCAAGACGTCCACTGCTGGACATAGGCCTCCCCCTATTTGGAGGGCTTTGCCATAATCGCCACGCTTGGCAAGCGGGTTGGCGATGGCAGTATGATGGTAAAATGCATAGAGAACGCTGCTGCCCATTCTCTAGTAAATCCCTTAGTCGCCTTTTACGACCCCCACGGGAAGAAATGGGGTGATGCTATTCTTTATGTCCGGCACCACACGGGACAGACTAGATGGTAGTGTCTATTTGGAACTACCTTAAAACTGACTACTTCATTACTATTCTTGAAGGTAGGTAGTACTCATGCCAGCGCGGCAGTACATATCTACGGCTCCAGCTCATGGACCTTATCACGACGTATATTTAGCCTATATAACTGAAAAAACCTGGAGGTCCCACATTTGAAACGCTATGTCCATTTTTCGAAGTGCCACAATTCATTGGTGACTTATAATGGACTACATATCACGAGCGTGCTCAAAAAATTTTTCTTAAGGCCTAAATTTGCCATTATTACGATATTTTTTCAAAAAATCCCAAATATGATTTGTAAAATGTTCCTCTTGACTAACTTCTTATGATTCTGCTATTTGACATTAAACTTCAATAGAGCAATTCATATTATGTGTACCATTTTACGAATCTCCATACAAAACTGTCAAATAGATGAATTGTGTTTAATGAATTCTACGCAGAAAATATTATGAATTGTCAGTTTGTGACCATTTTACGGATTACAATATGATTCATAATATTTTCCTATTATGATTCTACCAAAGTGGCCTTTTTAGACCCCCAGCTCATCGTTTCTTTCGTCTTTCCCTACTCTTAAGCCATCAATATTCATACTTACATTAAATTAAATACATTTTCCTCATTCCTCCGCATCACAGGCCCATACCATGACAACTGATTTACGCAAAACTTCTCAGTTATTGGTTTCACCAGACTTCCTCTTATGACCTCATTTCTTGTTTAATCCATTCGTATAACATCACATATCGAATAAAAATATTTTTGCGACTTTTAAGTGCCTATCTAAATGTTATGTAATATGGGGTGCCTTATAAATATGTGTACGCTGCCAGGCCAAACCTCAATTCAATTACGCAGTGGAAGTTATGAAGGGGGGCTCTGGAGACAAGAAGTGGCTAGCGTACTGTCCGCCGTACGCGGAGCAGACAATCAAATCAAACACTTACAATACAACAAAAGCACTTACCTGGTGGTTGAAGGACACTGCTCTGGTGCCAACCTGGAGTTCTGTATGTAAGTGAGTGTATATGTATCGTGTTGTGACGTTACGAGTATTCTTCAGGTTGGAATCCGCTGCAACAAGGCTTGGAGGCAATCACAGCATGCGGTCTTCAAATCACTCGTTCCCAACAGCGTCACACTTAACCATCGGGTCATGACAGATTGTCCACAAAACGACCGGTTAATTAATACAATTGGATCACGACTAATTGTTACAAACGGATCGATTTAAAAAATTTAATTTCAACAAAAGCGTCGCGGGGGTCCCAATAGCGCGACGGGGCCTCTTTAGCGGCAAATAACAAGAAGCTGTCAAGTGTCAACGTCAAACTTGACAAGTCAGATGTCACTTCGTTACACGCGCATTCCGTTATGCGCACAGATAATAAACGGTACCGAACATCTACCCCCCCCGGACGGGCCTTCCCGTCCGCTAATCACTTGGCAATCCCGACAAGGTTGCGTTTTATCAGTCCACCTGACGCGCTGCTGGAGGATGTGCAAACACTCCAAGCTCCAACGCTTGCAAAACTCTGAGCGAGCTGCTGCACCAACGGAAACCGCGATAGCCAATTTTGGCTCACATCGACAAAAGGATGCTCCGGCAGGGCGACAAGTGGCTGTCAAATCAAAAAATGGCGCGGGGTCAGGGCCTCCAAGACGTTCGGGTCCGAAGACAGCGGGCACAATGGACGCGAGTTCAACACAGCTTCAATGCGGCAAAATACCGTAGCTAACTCCTTAAAGGTGGGAACGGTGTCTCCCAACAATCTGCGCCAGAGTCCCTAACCGCCTTCACCGCGGCCTCAAAATACCCCCCCAATGGGGGCAGGCTGGCGGGTCAAACAATAACAAACAACAAACAACCAAACAACAATAACAACCAAACAACAACAACAACAACAACAACAATTTAACCAAATGGCCCTCCTTAGGCAACAAAAGGGGGTGACGGGCCCCATAAGGAAGGCTAGAGTGCCTCAACCGTCAACCAAACAACAAAAGACCCGTATCGTCCAAAAAAGGGGTTCAACTTACTAAACGGCTCCCGACAATATCCAAAACTCTCGCTGCAGAATGGCCAACAGCGCATTGCAACCGGCATGCGAGTAGGGCTTCCAAAATTACGGAAATGTCAATTACGTAATTAATTACGCAACTTTTTTCTCCAATTCCGTAATTCCGTAATTTTTCCTATTTTTTTAAATTGATTATGAATTTTTGTAAATATTGTAGATAGAGTATCTACAATTTTTACAGTTATCTTTTACTATCTCAAATTCAAGGATGTATCAAAATAAACACAATATTTAAACAAAAAAATATTTATTTATTTTATTTTTAATTTTTAGAAAGCTTACAGACTAATAACATTATAGTAACAAGAATATATAACTAAATTGCTAATAACAAGCCTCCACAGATAGATACAAAAAAAAAAAAATAGTTCCATGACAAAATAATCTAACACTGTACTGTCAAATTATTGATTCATTTAAAGAGGTGGTTAATTTTATTTAATTGTTATGAATTATTCAAGAACTTAGTTAAGTCAAACCATTTTTTATCGTCCCGAATATAATCTTTCTTCTTGAAAATGTGATCTCATAAATGACAAGGCATTTAAAGTTTTGTCACCTAGGGAACTTCTTAGTTTATTACAAAAATATCCGGCGGATGAAAAGGCTCGCTCGGCTTCAACACTTGTAGGCGTTATCGAAAGTAAATAATTATACGCTGCAGTCAAAAAAACTTCGCGACCGCCGCCAGCGCTGTCGTAAATGCACATTTCTACCCTAATAATGGAATGGAGATCTGTGTTTACTGTTGAAATTGTTTTATTTACAGTCACTTTGTTTATTTCTTTGTCTAACTGTTGTGCGATTGTCAACTCCTCGTCATCATCGTCACTGGTAGCAATTGCGTCCGATGCACTCGGTTGTGGTTGTGAATTAGTGCTTTTTTTAGTAGAATTATATTTCAACCGTTCCAAAAGTTCCACTATGTAAATTCGTATATCATCCGACGATGGTTTCGTGAAATATTTTGAGGCAGCTGTTTTAAAAAAATCCTCATTGTTATGCAAATATTGCAAAACACCGAATACATTTGTTCGCCTTTCCTTAATTCTCTTTCTAAGAGATGTGGCTAGTTCTCCACTGAGATCGTTTGACTGAAGATTAAGTTTCTCTGGCATGAATCGAAGCGCAGCGTCGGCCGTCAATAAGTTTGAATCACGGCGACATAATGACAAAACTGTAGTTTTTATTACATCCAAGCTGTAATGAATGTCGTGAAGGTCTTGAATCTCTTCGTCTGTAAATTTAGCATTTGATTTCAAATCTAATAACGCCTTAAAAACGCATGATTTTAATTTGAGAAATCGGCCTACCATATCTGATAAGCTGTTCCATCGCGTTTTACAGTCTAGTATTAGGTCAATATTTTTACCATGTTCTTCTAAAATGTACTTTTGCAACAAGTCGTTTTTCAAAGGGGAGTTTTT
Source organism: Aporophyla lueneburgensis (assembly GCA_932294355.1). NCBI lineage: Eukaryota > Metazoa > Arthropoda > Insecta > Lepidoptera > Noctuidae > Aporophyla > Aporophyla lueneburgensis. The sequence goes on along the minus strand of OW028758.1, from coordinate 20,304,884 downwards.
AAACGATTTTATTAGATCTCTTAATTTTTTTATAGTGCCTTTGTATAAAAACTCCGATTCTGGAACTCTGCTCGATTCTACAATAAACGCATCCTCATCTTCTTCAATTTCCTCTTCTTCTTCAGCGCCGGTATTTGAGACATCCTCCTGGACTTCAGGTTCTGGAGATTTTTGTGTTTTAAAAACAACCAGGACTGCTAGTTGTATCCCATGAGCCATACACAATTGGTGGTGGCCGTCAAAATTTCTACCCATTTTGACCATAACACTCGCTCCATCTGTTGTGAAAGCAATTATGTCGTCTTCCAGACTTAAACCGAAGTCACTCAAATGTTGCTGTAATAATTGAGTGCCTACTTCAGCTGGCATTGATCCCTGTATCCGTACAAGTCCCAAATTTTTATATTTGGCCATATCAAAGTCTTTATTGTGGATATTTATATTCATATACCTTTTATTACGGGTAGACGTCCACTCATCAAACGTGATAGTAAATCTTTTATTTTCAGACTTCATAATTTTCAATTGATTTTTCAATTTGTTTTTTGTGTTATCACTCTGTTTTAGAATTATCTGTGTTATAGTCGTAGAAGATTTCGGCACATCGTAGCCAGAGTTCTTAAAAAGATATCTCAGATCTTCTGACGTACAAAATGTGCTTAATGGTATCCCATCCAATGCAGCCATTCTGGCCACTCGAACCTCCATATTTGAAAAATAATCAGTGAGTTTAATTTTCTTTTGTGAAGGTTCATTCGTACGTTTTCGTGTTTGAATTTGACCACTATTAGACGTTGATGTACTCGGGCTTTGCGACTCCTGCTGTTGCGGCATCTCTCCGATATGCTTGGCACGCATGTGAGTGTGTAACGCTCCAGTTGCGCCACCTGGAGTTTTCAATTTTTTTTGCAATGCTTACATTCAACACTCTGTCCATTATCAGCTCTCAAGAAATGTTCCCAGATAGAGCTTTGTGTGCGTTTGTTCAAAGACTCCTTGTATACAGTCTTATTTGAAGAAGACCTGAAAAAAATAAAAGGAAGTTAGGTTAAAATGATATTGGTTAAACATAGTTGTCAACTCATTACAAAATAATGTAAACACTTATTTTGTAGCCAAACGTTTTTTTCTTCTATAATAGGCGAAAGAGCATGCTTAGTTCATTCATTCCTGATTTAGAGACGAACTATGAGGAATTTCAAATTTTTGATAGGTACCGACCTTTTATGTTTTAATCAGTGTTCTTAATTAATATATATTTGGGGACCTAGATATTCTATAATCTAATCGGAATAAATACACCTTAAGAAAATGTTTGATCTACAAATTATTTTGTATGAACTATGCATGCTCCACGCCCCATGAGGTTTTAAATGCCCTTTTAATACTAAATAAGACTGATTTAAGTACTTACATCTTTGAGAGATAATCCACACATTCAAATTTCAAAGTCACCCACGATAAAGATACAACTGCTACAAATTGTTAATATTTGCGCGCATTTACCACCAACTTTTAATTAAGTATCAGATAAAGTGTCAACTGTGCCGAGAGTCTAGCGATGTGAACTGAACAACCGACAATTGAGCAATGAAACTACTTTCTTTTTAGTTAAGAATGTGAGGAGCATAGTAGTTCCCCTAAGTTCCCCGTGGTCGTAGGGACTTTTCGTCAGGGACTCCCCGGCCTTGCCGACTCGCCAAGTTGATATATTTGAACTCTATTCTGTACGTCTTAGAACTATTTTTTGCAAAATAGATATAAAATAAACTGCGGGGAATACCCTATTTGTACAGTTTCGATGTAGGTATATAGTATAGTGTTGCCACATTATAAATGTGTACGTATAATGCTTTTTTATTGGTTGACTATTTTGATGGATTGATGATACTAATAATTACGTAAGTACGGAATTGACATCTTCAGTTACGGAATTGAAAATACTTTAAAATGAGTTCGTAATTACGTAATTGCGTAATTACGTAATTACGTAATGGAAGCCCTACATGCGAGTTCTTAATGTGATGATCAGTCACCAACAATTCAACAACAAAACAACAATTCAACAATTTGTCGAGGGAGCTTTATCGACTCAACAAAACTCAAGGAACAAAACCATGTCGATCTGAGGGGTACCTTAGCGGGGCAGGCGCCAATGTCCTAACAATGCCTGGGCGGCGACCGATCGCCACACCCAGACCCAAGTCTTTCCCGACGAGGATGCAATTCAAATTCCTCGTACGCGCGGTGTCCCGAGCCACGCGCCATCGCTGGAAGGGCATATCCCACCGGATGCCTGAATGGCGGGGGGCGTGACTCCAACCGGGGACGTTCCGCCAAAGGAGGGGAGGGAAGGCGGTGCTGGTCTGGCCAGCGCTGCCTAGCAACAACTGCGTAATCGCCTTTACGCGGGGAGACCAAATGGCGGTCGCGCGGCTCCCGATCAACTTGCGCGGGGGGTGGAGTGCGGCGCTCAAAATTGCGGGCCTCTCCCCGGTTCTGAACCGGGGAGGCAGAAGCCCGGTGACCAACTCCATGGTACCCCCCCGTACGCGAACCTTCATCAGAGGCTGGTCTGCCAGCGTGGTTCGCGTTAGCGCACAATATGTCCAAATGGGACCCCCCACAAATTCTACAAGGGCGGGGGTTGGGGCAGTCCCGATGGAAGTGAGCCCCCAAACAAGAGAAGCACATGCGGCGTGCATTGGCAATTCGGCGGCGGGCACTCACGTGCAACTTCAAAAAGGCCGCGCAAGTTGCCATGCCATGCCCCGTGTCCCTACAAAACTCACAACCAGGACGACTCTGGGTGCCAGCAAAACGAGCGGCGGGGCGACCATCAACAGGCCCGCGAGCCCTAGTCCGTCCCTGGTCTCGTGGCCGGGAAGACGGCTGGCATGACTCAGTGGCAACGCCAGAGTTGTCCACAAACCGACACTCATCCTCCAAAATTGGACGAGGTCATCAAATGGGGGGAGATGTGTGACACTATCCCCACCATACTTTTGCTCGAAACGAGCCCTCAAATCGGCAGAAAGCCGTTGCAGCACAACATGCACCAAAGGGTAAGACCATTGGTCCACCGGCAAGTCCAATCGCTTTAAAGCGTTGGTCGCTACCACCAATGGGTTCAACAGGTCAGTACGCAATGCTGACAATCCAGTAATGACCGGTAACCCCAAAATCAATTCAATATGAACGTCAGCCAAACAACGTTTATTTTGGTACCGCCGGGTGAGTAGCTCCACAGCGGTAGGGTAGGCTGAGTCAGTCAACGACAGATGCTGTACCAAGGCTCGGGCCTCACCTTCTAGGACAGACAACAAATAGGCCAACCTTTGGGCGGGTCTGAGGTCCGAGCGTGCATCAACCAAACTTGCAAACAGGTTTTGGAAACCGTACCAGTGGTCCCAGCGACCGTCAAGTGTGGCAGTTCCAAAGCAGGCAATCTACTCAATAGTCCGGGACCTGAAACAACCGAGGTCTCCGGCTTGACCTGGACAGGTGTCCGGCACTGCAATATTTCCATTTGTATGCCATTGCACAAACAAAACCATTCAAATAAACAAAACAATTAAATTATCAAATAACAAAGTTCAATCAATAAATAACAAGGAAATCCAACACAAACAATCAAATAAAATAAACCAAGCAAAAGGTAATTAAGTAACAAAGTTCAAACAATCAATTACAAAATAACTACAAGCAAACAATCAAATGACCAAACTGACTAATCAGCAACTCAAGAAATAACAAATACTGGCTTCAATTCAACAATAAACTTTTATTTTAATTCAAAATCAATATCAACGTTCAAAATTCTATATCATATTCAATTCAAATATTCAAATTCTAATCCAATTCCAAATTTTAAGTTCACAAACCACTGTGTCAATGGTAAAACAATAATAATCCTTTATTCCAACTGAAAACAATGGTAATACTCAAAAATGCCAATTTCAAATATTAATTTTCTCAAACAACCATATCAATGGTACAAACTCAATATTTTAATGTCTTCCTGACATTCAATACAACACAGATCACACACAAAAAGGGGCTACAACAAGGGGCTGCACCACAGCCCAATCCAATCCACTTTATTAGCCCGGCTGACCTTGGCAACATCAGGTTACCCGTCTCAACAAATTTACAAATTATTTCAAATAAACTAGCAATCATAGTTAACAAACATTTACAGCGCATTACTACTTCCCTTATAGAGACTGCCAAGTAATTAATTAGCGCACTGTAAATTACCAATTTGTTGGTTATGTCTTATAACCGCGCTCTGAATACCAAAAATGTACGCTGCCAGGCCAAACCTCAATTCAATTACGCAGTGGAAGTTATGAAGGGGGGCTCTGGAGACAAGAAGTGGCTAGCGTACTGTCCGCCGTACGCGGAGCAGACAATCAAATCAAACACTTACAATACAACAAAAGCACTTACCTGGTGGTTGAAGGACACTGCTCTGGTGCCAACCTGGAGTTCTGTATGTAAGTGAGTGTATATGTATCGTGTTGTGACGTTACGAGTATTCTTCAGGTTGGAATCCGCTGCAACAAGGCTTGGAGGCAATTACAGCATGCGGTCTTCAAATCACTCGTTCCCAACAGCGTCACACTTAACCATCGGGTCATGACAGATTGTCCACAAAACGACCGGTTAATTAATACAATTGGATCACGACTAATTGTCACAAACGGATCGATTTAAAAAGATTAATTTCAACAAAAGCGTCGCGGGGGTCCCAATAGCGCGACGGGGCCTCTTTAGCGGCAAATAACAAGAAGCTGTCAAGTGTCAACGTCAAACTTGACAAGTCAGATGTCACTTCGTTACACGCGCATTCCGTTAGGCAGATAATAAACGGTACCGAACATATGTATTACCTAAATTGATATGACAGTTAAAATGTCTTTGTGTTTACTTAAACAGCTGATGAAACTCATGCGAATATGATAAACCATCATTAAATCTATAACCAGTCAATTCAAAGAACTGTTACAAATCATTGAATCATAATTTGATTGATTGATTAAGCTCCCGACAGATTGGTTCGTCGACCGATTGATTGATAACCCTACTTCTAAATTCAAACTTTTCAAATTCTTTTTTCAAACTCTATTTTAAACATTTGATTGGTAATCCACTAGGTTACTTCTAAATTCAAACTTTTCAAATTCTTTTTTAAACTCTATTTCAAACATTTGATTGGTCCACCACTAGATTGACAACCATCACTTCGTAAATCAAACTTTTCACGATTCGAACGTATTTTTAAAACGTTTTCAAATAAAAGCTTAAATTAGTTCCCATGAGCGTGCCACTAAATAAATATTTGTGCTGAATCGTGGCCTGTCCTTGGAACGTCGTGAAAAGGACTGGGGTAAGCAGAGGGCTAGCTATAACGGGAGCAGTAGTGAAAGCTATTTGTGAACAACAGAAGGTAAATGTGGGTTTGTGCTAAGTAAATCATGTTAGCTGTAAAAATAAGCCTGAATTGTTTTGGGTTTGTTTGACTAAAGTATGTAAGTTAAAATGTATCCATGGGCAGGTCTTTTGTTGTACTAACAGGATTTTTATATTATAATCTGTCCTGATAGTTGTTTAGAATGTTTTGAAGTAACAATTATTACGAATATAATAATAGTGCATGTTATAATAATAAAAATATTTTTCACTACCTAATTCAAGTCTTTCAAGTGAAATAGTCGATTTTTTATAATATTAACTCATGTATATTTTTCCGTGTTGTGCCGGACGTAAATAATAGCACCATACCATTTCTTTCCGTGGGTGTGGTCATCATCATCATCATCATCATCATCATCATTTCAGCCGAAAGACGTCCACTGCTGGACATAGGCCTCCCCCAAGCACCGCCACTTCGACCTGTTCTGTGCTTCTCGCATCCAACGTATTCCTGCGGCCTTCACCAGGTCATTGGTCCATCTTGTGGGAGGCCTTCCAACGCTACGTCTTCCAGTAAGCGGTCGCCACTCCAGAACCTTCCGGCCCCATCGGCCATCTGTTCTGCGAGCAATGTGCCCTGCCCACTGCCACTTAAGTTTGGCAATTCTTCGGGCTATGTCGGTAACCTTGGTTTTCCTACGGATCTCATCATTTCTGATTCGATCACGTAGGGAAACTCTAAGCATAGCCCTCTCCATGCTCTTTGGTTGACTTTAAGCCTTCTTATGAGGCCCATTGTGAGCGACCCATTGTGGGCCCATTGTGGGTGTCGTAGGACGCGACTAAAGGACTTACCAGAAAATGGGCAGCAGCGTTCTCTATGCATTTTACCACCATACTACGATCACCAACCCGCCTGCCAAGCGTGGCGAATGTTAAACGCCCCCAAATTGTGGGACGCCTATGTCCAGCAGTGGACGTCTTTTGGCTGAAATGATGATGATGATATTTTCTTCAATCAATCAAGTTAATTCAAGACCATTATGTTATATGTTTAAAATATACGAGTATTAATCTAGCTTTTGCCAGCGGCTTCGCCCGCGTGCAGGTCGGAAAATATCCCGCGGGAACGTACTACCGGGATAAAAAGTAGCCTATGTGTTAATCCAGGTTATAAACTAACTGTGTTCCAAATTTCATCCAAATCCATTTATTAGTTTTTGCGTGAAAGAGTAACAAACATCCACAAATCCACACGTCCATACATCCATACATACAAACTTTCGCATTTATATTATTAGTATGAAGTATGATTCTACTTATACCTGTATATTTTTAATTTTATTACTTACGTGACAGTAACCAACCACATTATATCACTAACAAAATTAAGTTATTACCGTCTCATAATTGACAACACTACTCGCTACCGGTGTATAGTTAGTTCTAATGATAATGATACGGTGGTACATCACTAGTCCGTAATATTGCATTAAAATAACATTAGCCTTCATTAGCAGTAGTTTTTTTCAATTACGTAGGTATTTCCGGTTATGTGATTCAATGTATTTTGGTCGGAAGTGTATTTTTATCCATGAAATATTATAAAACTGAAGAGTTTGTTTGTTTGGTTGAACGCTATGATCTCAGTAACTACTGATTGGAATTGAAAAAAATAATAATAATAATTTCTCAGGACAACCGACACAACGTTAACTAATCCCAAACTAGGCAGAGCCTGTACTATGGTATCCAGACAACTGATAAACATACTTATATATTTCTAAATACATACATATCTATTATAGATAAATTACACCCAGACACAGAACAAATGATTGTGCTCATCACTCAAACATTTGTCCTGGGTGGGAATCGAACCCACGTCCTCAGTCTTAGCAGTCAGGTTCACTAACCACTAGACTAACAGGCCAGTCAAATCTTTTAGCTTTGGGTTGCCCATTTATCGAGAAGGCTATAGGCTATATAACGTCACGCTACGACCGATAGGAGCGGAGCAGCAATGAAAAATGTTGCAAAAACGGGGGAAATTGCACGGGCAGACGATACGATGCGACGGGGAGGGTCGGGGTACAAGACATTTAACGCGGACGAAGTCGCGGACTTGAGCTAGTAACTTAATATATCAGTACGCCTGTGGTTCTTCAAGGGTTAGGCAGAGTTGTACTGTTACTATAGTACATACACAAATGTAAGTGTGTGTGAGAGTCAACATCATCATCATCATCATATCAGCCGTAAGACGTCCACTGCTGGACATAGGGCCCACCCCAAATTGAGGCGGTTTGCCATAATCACCACGCTTGGCAGACGGGTTGGCGATCGCAGTATGATGGTAAAATCTATAGTGAACGCTGCTGCCCATTCTCTAATACCTACCTAAGTTCCTTACAGGTAGACACCGTGACCCTGGCACGTGGGCAACTGAAGGAACACGGGTGGGTTTTAGTCAGTAAAAGTCTGACATGCTCTCCCGCTCCGCCCAGAGCGGGAGAAGTCATTTGATGATTTCCCATCCATCCATCCAAAAAATTACGGGTAGAAATGGGATAGTACGATTCTTTAACTCCGGTATCACACAGAACTGCATATAACCATATTTTATTTGCTGACATTTAATTAAGACTTCTACCATACTTTTTTTTCTTTTTGTTTTTTTTTGTGGATGGGAAATCATCAAATGACGTCTCCCGCTCTGGACGCAGCGGGAGGGCGTGTGTTCCTTCAGTTGTCTATGCGAGGGCCATGATAACTCTTTCGAAAAAATCTCGCGACTCTGGCAGACTTGTATCATACCTAAATATCTACTATATTTTATCATGAAATACTTACGTATACCTACTCACATACAGAATCCCCAGAAATCCAATCCAAAGTATACTGCTAATATCTACCTAATTCCAACTTCAAAATTCTCACCACATAAAAAAAAAACAATCAGCTGCACAGTGTAACTAATGAATTTTTCGACTCAATCGCAACGGTGACTGCATCTGACAAAAAACACCAGACCTGCCGGTACCTAGATAAATGCAAGCGTAATAATTGCCGTAAAGCGATTCTTTTTATGCGTCTGGAGTTTTTTGCTAGTCTGGCCGAGTCCTAAGGTCGATGGACATCTGCAGTGCATGCTGAGATTTATTTATGACCTATCAAATGTTGGTAGTTGATTAGGAATTAAATTGGTAGGTGGTACTTACTTAGACCAAGGTACATATCTTCTTCTAAACGAGATAAAAAATGTAATATCGCGCCTGTATTCCACGCAAGGTTGGCAGAAGTGTATGTACCACTTACATTCTACCAGATATGCTTAAGCCCTATACAAGATTATTTTTAGTATATGCGAAACCTGAATATAGTTTGTTCAGAATCAGTAACTGAATCGATTCCAATAATTTTTACACCATGTTATATTTTGTACCAAAAATATTTAATTACGCTTCCAAGTCGCGGACCGCGCTGTTTTGTTTCGATTTTAAAATTATCATGTCTTTCTCGTATTCAAACGTCCATTACACGGAGATGGTACGTACACTAGCTGTTTGTGGTGATCTGCATATGTTTTTGCGTGGACAACCAGGTAACTTATCAAGCTTATAACTTTGTGATTATTAATGATACAGTTTTGAAATTTTTTTCATAGATTCTTTACACAAAAATACTAGACCCGTGTTTCGGGTTTCGCATAAACAAAAATTAATCTATACTTAATATTATAAAGCTGAAGAGTTTGTTTGTTTGTTTGTTTGTTTGTTTGTTTGTTTGTTTGATTGAACGCTCTAATCTCAGGAACTACTGGTCCGAATTGAAAAATTCTTTTTGTGTTGGGTAGCCTATTTACTGAGGGAGGCTATAGGCTATATAACATCACGCTACAACTAAGAGGAGCGGAGCAGTAATGAAAAATGTTGCAAAAACGGGGGAAATTTATTCCTTTTGAGAGTTTCCGTTGCGTGCGCTGCGTAAACGGTTAAAGTAACGCAAAAATCATGTATGACGGAATTGTTCCTTTTAAAAAGTTCTAAAAAAAAGTCTGCGAGAGCATATGTCTATCTTTTAAGGTTGACTCGCTATAACTCAAAAGGAGCGAGCAGCAACGAAAAATGGACGAAAACTAGCAGGCAAATCGATGCGACGGGAAGGGTCAGGGGAGCAAAAATTTGACGCGGACGAAGTCGCGGGCAGAAGCTAGTGTTGTATAACAGAGGGCGAGGTAAACACCAACAACTCGTCACGAAGCCAGACTCCGGGCTGCTACTCAGAAATTCCGGATGGAAAACGGAACAACACTTTACCCGACCCGGGACTCGAAACCAGAACCTCCTGCTCAGCAGTAGCGCTTTCGACCACTGCACCAACAAGGTATTAATATAAGAAATATTATTTTTGTTTGTCCGTAGGTAATTCCTCACATGTGCAGGATATGTAATAAAATTACTGGTTTATAACCAAAACAATTATTTGTAATATAAACTAAATACCAGTTTGGGTATTGAAATGAGACTAGCCTCCAACTGTGATCTTAGGTCAAAGGTGACCCTGCCAAGTAATTAAGTCTCCATATCGATTTCTCATACCTGTTCAATTACACGTAAATATAGGTAAAACATAGCATCGTCAGCTTAGTTGTTAACTCTATTGTGCATGCTGTGGTCTCCTTTATATGTAATACCACATGTTACCATTTGTTTACATGTCAATGTATTGTGTACATCTTTTGTTGGAGATCCAAAATAAATAAGTAAACATCTAATTCCGTCCATATGATATGTTAAAGCAAATCAAGGGTTCCGCATATAGGCGCGACGCAATTTTACTAGAACAATTTCTATGAACATTTCATGGAAATTGTTCTAACAAAATCTCGTCGCAACGTCGCGTCGCGTCTGTCTGCGGGAGTTTTAATACTCCCGCAGACAGACGCGACGCGACGTTGCGACCAGCCGGTTATCAACCCACTGTAGAGCAAAGCCCTTCTTTTTTCTCTCTATGTGTTGGCTATTTCATCATTCAGAACATTGTATATGTTCAGGTTTCCTTCATTCAGAGATGTAAAGACATCTTAATCCACCATAGGATAACCCGCCTATAAAGGTTTCTTCTATAAAGGTATTAGAACGAAAAATACAATGAGATTGAAAAAGTCACATTGGTATCGTTTTGTGCAAGGTACCCGTATTTTTGGGTATGTTCACATGCTTCATCATCATCATCATCATAGCCCGGTATCACCCACTTCCAAGTATAGGTCTCTCCCTTTTTCCACCATACTGCTCGGTTCCGTGCGTATGGCTCTCATCCATCCATTTCCCGTGACTTTGACGATATCATCAACCCAACGCGCTTTTAGGTGGCCATGGTTTCTTTGTCCTAATCTTGGCCACATTTGGTTACTGCATTACTCCATCGGCCATCTCCTAGTCTAACCAGATGTCCTGTCAAATTTCACTTGATACGCAGCGCCCTGTCCCCGACTTACACATGCTTATCTATCAAAAATACCTCCATTTGATCTAAGTTTTGACATTGACGGTCGCTGAAATGAGGTAGCTTCTAAATTAAGAACGTTTTAAATTACTGAGTTGAGCTGCACGATTAGTGACAAATGTGGGTACTGACAAGACAGGTCCACTCAATCTGTGTGGTTGTTTACTCCAAAGACCATCTCAGACACCAATCTAGATGTTCTTCACATAATGTGACCAAGATTATGTCTGGATTTTCAAAAAGAGATTGCGACCTCTGACTTTGTTTCGGCCTTTCTTCTCAAAGTAGTCAGAAAACGCTGACCTCATATAGTTTTAATAGTATGATTGACGTGTAAAAACGTGTTTGTACAAACTATCAGAAATAAAATCATTTATCCATTAATCACTTACAAATTCTGAAGTAATAATTTATGTTATCAATTAAATATTAAATATCTGGATTACCGAGCTTTGCTCGGTATTTTTTGGTAAATTGTGTTTAAAATAAAAAGTTTATATTCAAGTTGATTATCGATAAAGTTGGTCTAAATAAAACGACATTTTATACAAATGAATCCTAGCTAGATCGATTTATCCCCCTGGAAACCCCCTGTATACTAAATTTCATGAAAATCGTTGGAGCCGTTTCCGAGATTCAGATTATATATATATATATATATATACAAGAATTGCTCGTTTAAAGATATAAGATAGGTACACAAGGAACTTTCATGGAATCAATTTATGAAGATAATGAAAACATGTATACGCTAGATAATTCTGTGAGATAAATACAAAATGCTTCTTAGCGCGCATTACAAAGCTTATGGCTTCATAATTAATATGAAAACAACGCTGCATTGATATTTATTGTAATTTTATGTGAGTACGGGGCGTGGTCGTGTAGGTGTTTTACCGTAGCTTAAGTTTGTACAAAACTGAAAAGCCTAACTATTCCTAAGAAATCATGAGTAGTCATGAGAAATGGCACAAAGGTAAGATTTTAATTTTGGTGCCATAAGTGGAATATTTTCGGTGCTATTTGTCAAGTGCTGCTTATGTCAGTACTATAAGTGGAATATCTCAAATTTTAAAAGAAATTTACCTTATTTTAGGAGGATTAGGTGTGTTTATATATATGTTCTACGGTCAATATTTTTGATTGAACTCATTTTTTCATTCATTAAAACTCCCGCATTTTCTTTTCCGCGTCGCAGTCGCAATTTTTCATTATATGAGTGTTGAGTTGATGCGTCTTTTTTATTTAAATTCAAAATTGAGCTTAAACCCTTAAAAACCGTCTCACCTATTTGCTAACAAACACGATGACTAGGCCTGCATTCACTAGATAATATTTTTTTCCGCACTCGAAGAGTTACAAGTCTACTGTCCCTTACCTCCACATCGCCTCCTCAACTGACCTTTACCGCAAGGTGACACCGACACCAAGGCAGCATGTTTGCAAAGCTCTTCACAACGAGAATTGTTTTACGACAGAGGATCCAAGACCCTAACAGACCCGAGCGGACCCGAACGGCTAATTGTAATGTAAATACGGTCTGAGTGGCATAATAATTGTATAGCCCATGGTTTTACATATATTTAATCATGTTGATAGTGCTTCACCGGGAAAATACTGTTTGTTTTGAGAGCTTTGAATTGTGCAGTTTCAATATTATTATTTAAGTGACATATTTTTAATAAAATTTGTTCCTTGTACTAATTAGGACTGAAACTAATAATAACGTTTACCAGTCAATTACCGTAATTACAGACACAATTAAAAACCATTGTGTCTGATACCAAATGTGGTATCTCAGGGACTTAGAGGTTAAAAGCTTTGAATGAGTCTTTATTGCGGTTTCTGGAAGCTTGATCAAACTTTCGACTCACAAGCCTGTTTTTATAATTGGTTGGATAACAACAGCTTATTAAACATTAGCTTTTGCCAGCGGCTTCGCCCGCGTGGAGGTCGGAAATTATCCCGCGGGAACATACTACCGAGATAAAAAGTAGCCTATGTCCTTTCTCAGGCTTTAAACTACCTGTGTACCAGTTTCATTTAAATTGGTTCAGTAGTTTTAGCAGGAAAGCGAGGCAGACAGACAGAGTTACTTTTGCATTTATAATATTAGTGTGGATTAATATATAATATCATCGTCATGGTCATCATTTTAGCTGAAAGATGTCCACTGTTGGACATAGCTCTCTCCAAGCACCGCCACTTCAACTGGTGTCTATGGAGAGGGTGACTCATAGAGAACTATGTAAGTATACGACATTTGCAGTACCGATCCCAGATAAATTGAGATGAGGGGAGAAGAATGATTATATTTATAAAATAAAATTATAATTATTAAAATTAAAAACAATATTATTATTAAACTATATGTCTCTCGGGATTTAGATTTTCTTGGCTTGAAACACTACAGTATCAATTTTATAAAATACTAGCTTCTGCTAGCGGTTTTGCCCACGTGCAGGTCGGAAATTATCCCACGGGAAAATACTACCGGGATAAAAATGAATACCAAGGATATAAACTTACTTTTTAATAAATAAAATTATTTTTTGCGTGATTAAAGTAACAAATGTCCAGGCATTTAAATATCCGAACATACAAATGTTCACATTTACAGTTTTTAAATTATATAGTGAGATAGTAAGATTGTATGTAGCATAGGCTTGAGACAAAAAAAATCCTTTCCAACTATAAGTGGTGCATTATTTTTTATCAGTATACGAACCGCAGCCATTTCTCCGCCAAGTGGAGTGAAGTGGCAGTCGGATGTAATGTATGCGGTGTGAAGGAGCAGCTTCTAAAGAGCACTTATTGACGCATCATCAGTACATACTGTGTACGTCCAAGAATCTGTGATTGGTTTGTATTGATTTAAGATTTGCATGGCATGATATGTGCTCGACACATTCGAAGGAAGTGGAAAGATGGCAAATATATCATATTTAAAAGTTGATGGTTGATGGTGTGTGTTTATGTAGAATGGTTTCTTCGGCCTGATGTATTATGGCATGGTTTTTGTTATTGGGCAGTCGTCTTGACTGTTAAAGCCTTTGATTGCCAATCAATGTTTTATCATTTATGAAAAAACTCTTCATGCGGTTTTTCCTTTCCTTTGAATCAATCCCCAGACTCCGTGTCCTGCTTCATGCGGTTTTTCCTTTCCTTTGGATCAATCCCCAGACTCCGTGTCCTGACTTGACCATAAATTCAATTATGCATCTTAGGGTTTAGAACCTATTCTATACTTGAGCTGTTTTTTTATCATTCATAGCTTTTTTCCGATCATGATAGAGATTGTCGTGATTCTGGAAAAATAATAACTCTGGCACATTTGTATTATGTCATAGTACAAGTTGCTTCCTAAATCATACTAACAGAATCGACATCTTGAAAGACAGCCCTAGTCACTTCACGAAAAAACTACAAGTAGTAGCCCTATTAGCTCCTCCTCTCAGCGATACAACTAGACGTTTTGTTGTTCCGTCGTCGGGCCATCGTCTCGCCGAAAGACATCTATCATGATCAGGGATCTAATATGTTGACAAAACTATAGATAGGTTAATTACATAAGTTCATGAGGGTCACCAGGGAGTCAAGGGGTTCCCTCCCTAGAAAGAAAACGATAAAGCCTTCCTTACAAAATACGTACTAACAGATTCTATTACGATTACAAACTGGAATTACCAACACCAAATGTGATAAAAACACCACAACTGCTTAGTGGCAGCCCTACTAGACCCTCATTTTGGCGTTATATGAGTAAAACGTTTTGTTATTCCATCATCTGACCAGGAACAGACATCTAGCATGACCCAGGACTCCTCAAACAACCTTTAGCTATGCTAATCACACAAGTTCGAACATAATGGTGGCTCTTTGGCACCCATGAATACAATTGACAGTCTACCTTCACCATATCTACTAAGAGATTCGATCACAGATTCTATATTTAAACTGACAGAACCAAAATTGTGACAGCCCTAGCTACTCTTCACACAAAGAAAGCCACAGCTGGTAAATGGCACCCCACAATCCCCTCATCTCGGCGACAATGATGAGTAACGAAACGATTTGTTGTGCCATCGTCTGGGCATCGGATCACCAAAAGACATCTAGCATGACCCAGGATCAAACTCCTAGACAAATCTTCAGCTAGCTTTATCATATAAATCCAGCTCCGACGTTGACTTCTTGACACCCACGAAACGAAATACTCAGCCTAATTTTCATTGTACATATGTTTTTAGAGGTTTTTATCACTGTTTCCATGTCTGGTTGGCTGGACCAACTACAACTGTGACAGCCCTAGCTACTCTTCACACAAAGAAAGCCACAACTGCTAAGTGGCACCCCTACTAGCCCCTCATCTCGGCGACACATGAGTAACGAGACGTTTTGTTGTTCCGTCGTCTGGGCATCGTCTCGCTGGCGTCTGCATCAAGGTCAAGTGACTCAGTCCTCATTTACGACATTAAATAGATTTGGTGAGAAGTTTAACTTAACATAGAGACTAAAATACGTAAATAGTTTGAAACTTTCTGAAACTGTTGCGGTTTATTCAAAAGACAACCCCTGTCTGGTGCTTAAAATGGAATAACATGCTCAGGAGAGGGCAAAAAAAAAAAACTAAAAAACAGCCTAGAATTTTAGGTGTAGGCCTTACATTATCGAGGTTTGCGGCTAATTTGAAAATTAAAGGCTTGAAGTAACAAAACATTACGCCTGACTATTTACCACTTCATTTTCGTCAGTTATGGTGTAAGTCCCACAAGATAGATTTTAACAAATACCTATTTTAATGTGTTTAGGGCCGTTGCTGACTGTTAGTGTTAAATGATAAACGTGGCTAAATGATAACAGTCGCATGAATTGATTGAAGGTTAAGCAACGTTAGCTGCGATCGGTTCGTAGATGAGTGACCATTCATTATATACCAACACCCCTCCGTGCCTCGGAGAGCACGTTAAGCCATTGATTCCAGCTGTCATTCGTATGAGTTTTGGGCTTCTGTCTACACAGTCAGAACACCAAAAGTCTGACAACGAGTCTACTGTCTGTCTGTCTGTTACTCAGTAACTGAGTTGTGGAGTTCAGATCGGCTGTCGCTCCATGTAAAATACTGGTATTTAGGTACATTCAGTTGGGTCACACCGTTAGGAGATTAATTAAATGCTGACTGTTAGTGTTAAGATTCATTGTGTAATTACTAGGCCTTCTGGCAGTTGTATTCGGTGACCTATTGAAGAGTACCAACACAACAGTTATATCGATTTTATGTTAAATGACAAAGAACTGCTACATAGGCACCTACTGGCGTAGGCAAGTGTGAGTACCACAGATTAGAGTGAACTGTAGAGCTTTTAAATGTCGTAGATGTTTCAACCAAGATTGTGATTATTTATTGTTAGATTTATCACATTATTGGCTACTTGGTTTGTTATAGTGACGTCATGAAAATACATTCCGTGTGGAATAGCACTATGCCCTTTCTTCCCGTGAGTGTAATAAAAGGTGACTAAGGGACTTACTAGAGAATGTGCACCAGCGTTCTCTATGCATTTTACCACCATACTGCGATCGCCAACCCGCCTGCCAAGCGTGGTGATTATGGCAAACCTTCCCAAATTAGGGAAGGTATAGGTCTAGAAGTGAACGTCTTTCGACTGATGATTTAAATCAGTTTCTGGCTAATGCGCTAAGATACAGAGCGTGAATGACCTGGCATTGCGTGAAATGTAACAGAATTTTTGTCATGGACAATTTTTCTTCTTATAGTGAGGAAGGTGTCCCAGTACTGAATTCTGTAGATCTCTATGTCCACAATAGAAACTCTTGCGCCTACCTGAATAACGAATCTTTAAGTTACAGTAATCGTGAAAAGTTTCAGCTTGCGGTAGGACATTACATTTTTATATTCCGAAATCTGGAAATAACTTCAAAAGTTTAATGAACTTTGGCTTACATATCTTCGGATTACGCTACTGACATGACGTCAACGAATTGTTTTCCATACCCCCCACATAACTTCAACATTCTTTATTTAAAAAAAAAACGTCTCAAGAAGTCTCTGAGTCACAGATTAAACATCACAGATGCGCAGGAGCAACGGAAATACCTAATCTTTGCATTAGTCTATCGCGGTTTCGCACTTAACACGTGTGGGTATCGGCAGGAATGTTTTTTGAAAAACATCGCGTTCCGGCCTGTTTTGTGGGATAGATATGCTACTGTACACTTGCATAGATGTGACGTCCAAAATAAATTCTTGTCTGGAGTGTGGAGTGGTTTACTTTCGTCCTAGCAGCCTGCCCTTTAGAACTGACGAATGTCTGTGAAACTAGATAGTCGAGGAATGTTTTAAGAGCAGCTTGAGGAACGTAAGGATTGAATAGCCGTTTCCAAATCCATCTACTAACTGTCTGTCAGTTTATGACCTATTTACGTCTAAACCACCAATAGTTATGAAATTTGGCAGATAGGTAGGTACCCTATTTTTTTTGGTTGGGAAATCATCAAATGACGTTTCCCGTTCTTGGTGGAGCGGAAGGGCGTGTCAGACTTTTACGGACTAAAACCCACCCAGTGTTCCTTCAGGTGCCTATGCCAGGGTCACGGTAACTCTTTCGAAGAAATCCGCGACCCTGGCAGGTCGGTAGCTTGGGATCTGCATAATTAGCCTATAATGTTCCCACTGCTAAGACACGGCCCCCTCTCAGTAAGAGGGATTGGGCCGTAATCTTTCTCGCAGGCCTAGTGCGGGTTGGTAGATGTCACATGTCTTTGAATTTTTGGATCTAGAACATGCCGGTTTCTTCACGATGTTTTCCTTCACTGATCAGAGCAGTGGCGATGTAATAATTTACACAAAGTATAGCTTACCGTCCGGGTTGGAACCTACGATCTTTAGGACCTACCGTTACCATTGGGCTTCCACTGCTCTTCGCCCAAATTGTAATTAACATGCAATATTTTTACATTGTTTTTTATTTGTATGTATGATAGTCTGTAAGGTATTTATGATATGGGTCTTTGTTGCCCGAATTAAATTGATTTGATTTGATTTGAATACCCTTGTGTCCCTCTCTGGAGTAAATGCTTATTTAAACGATCCAACCGTAAGGTTAGTTAGTGGTTGGTTCCAATTGCATGAAGCTACTACTTGTCTAAAATCTAACGTTGAATGAGAGTAGGAGTAGACCAGCCTATGATGAGATAAATCTGGAATGTGCTAGGTGGTATTGTTGCTTCGAGAATAGAAGTAATTGAGCAAATGTGTCATCTGGTTGCTTGTAGGCGAAAGGGGACTGACCTTTTTCAATTGTTCATTAAAATGCAAAACAAATGATTGTATTACCGTCAACTATAGCATTTTGACTGACTTGTTAGTCTAGTGGTTAGTGACCCTGACTGCAAAGACAGGTCGTGGGTTCGATTCCCACCCAGGACAAATCTTTGTGTAATGAGCACAATAATTTGTTCTGTGTCTGTGTGTAATTTATCTATATGTATGTATTTAGAAAATCTAAGTATGTTTATCAGTTGTCTGGTTGCCATAGTACAAGCTCTGCCTAGTTTGGGATCAGATAACGGTGATATTTATATTTATCTTACGAATTATCAGTTGTGGTCGTTGGTTCGAACCCAGGCAGGCGCTTTCATCATCATCATCATCATTTCAGCCGTAAGACGTCCACTGCTGGACTTAGGCATCCCCCAATTTGGGGAGCTTTGCCATAATCGCCACGCTTGGAAGGCGGGTTGGCGCTTTAATTTATGTAAATTATTTCATCACCACTGCTATCAAAACGCTTAAGGATAACATCGCAAGGAAACCGGCATGTCCTAGAACCAAAAATTCGAAGACATGTGACATCTACCAACCCGCACTGTGCCAGCGTGGTAGATTACGGCCCACTCCCTCTCACCGAGAGGAGGCCTGTGTCCCAGCAGTGGGAACGATATAGACTGATTATGTTGCATGGCATTTTTACTTTCCATGAACAGCTTTACCCGTGAGTAGGAACTGTACTTAAATATTTCTCGATTACTAACAATCTTACATAAGAACTCGAATTTTCTACTTTTGTATCGCTTTGATATTAAATGACATCAACAGATTTTTGATTCTTTTTCGTTTTTTTTTTTTTGTAATTTACATTATATTTAATGACAGTACTCATAGGTAAAGTTGTTATGGCAAGTAAAAATTCCATAGTAGACTAGACTAGAGAAATATTAAAAGTGGGAAAAAATAATATGAAGCGAAATGAAATTCATCGACATCATTTCAGCTGAAGAAATTTAGACAATACCACAAGACATAGGCCTCCCCCAAAAAATGGGGGTGATTGCCATAATGGCCACGCACGCTTGACGATCGCAGTATGGTCTTGGTATGTAAAGATGGTCACCCATCCACAGACCAACCGCAGTAAGCGTAGCTTAACCTGATCGATCGACCCGTGCGGCTGTTATTATTTGACCACAAGTCGCCCTTTTAAAATTATAAAGATAAAATAAGGCATGATGATCCATGCCCTATATCCAAAGAAAAATGGGGTCAAACAAAAAAACGTTAGAAAATAACCGCGAAAAGAGAAAAACAGATCGATAGATCATAAACAGCGCATCAGTCATCGTTAGCGGGAATCGACGCGTGCGCAAGCGTTGATCATTAAAATGTTAGTACAGTGCGTAGAGTACATTGTCCGTTTGTTTGTAAACGATTAATTAGATGCTAATGTGTTTTTGTGTGTTGAAATTGTTTTTATTTATAGTTTGAGCACTATAATGTATGGTTAAGCTTAGACGAACTTCTTTTACATATATGTAGGTAAATCAAAAGAATACACAGTCATCAATAAAACCGTGCGACATTTCAAGAAAAGTTATGGAAGGAAATATTTACCTGTATATTCTTACACTTTTGGTTTTTAAAGACAACATCATAATACAGGATGGCAGGGACCTTGGGTTTTATCATGATTCCTCTCAACCAAAGCACCTGCCATCTAATCTCTTCACCACCCTTGTTTCAGTGGTAGAGAATGCCTACGGCATTAAGTCCGCCTTTGTACCCTTTTGTGTGCGAGAAGTTTAAATCCATACTCCATACTTCCATACTATCCATACTAATATTATAAATGCAAAAGTAACTCTGTCTGTCTGTCGGTCTGTCTGTCTGTCTGTCTGTCTGTCTGTCTCGCTTTCCTGCTAAAACGACTGAACCGATTTAAATGAAATTTTGTACACAGATAGTTTAGAGCCTGGGAAAGGACATAGGCTTTTTATCCCTGTAGTATGTTCCCGCGGGATAATTTCCGACCTCCACGCGGGCGAAGCCGCTGGCAAAAGCTAGTACTTAAATAAAGAAATGGGTTGATTATAATAATACGGTTCTGAACGTCCATGCACCGACATTATTCGTGGAATATAAAAAAAAACTTTAATATTATCGTAAAGATTGAACCAACAACTAATCAACACCATCAATCCACACAATCACAACACAAAACGTACCAAAAACGTAACAATAAACGTTACATTATAACTGTACTGTGACGTAATACATTACCATGCATACCGCACCCTCTGGCGGTACCAAGACGCGTGTCATAATTATATGACATTGATTTATTTGAAATTGTCTTTGGAACCATAGATGTGGGTAGTTTTGGTTTGGTTGGAAAAAGTCTCAAAGTAGATACTGTTGGATAGAGCCTTGTCAATGATCCTCATTGTAAGATGGCTTTTTTAAATCTACTGCCAGACTTCAAATCAAGGAATTTAATTGGCAATTGGAATTTTGACTAATCAATCAACAGCCAAAGAATTTGTCCAAATAAGCATTGCAGTGTGTGTGAGGCCGGACGAAAAGAACAGCATCACCCCATTTCTATCCGTGGGTGTCGTAAGAGGCGACTAAGAGACTTACCAGAGAGTGGGTAGCAGCGTTCTCTATGCATTTTACCACCATACTGCGATCGCCATCCCGCCTGCCAAGCGCGGCGATTATGGCAAAGCCCCCATGTTGGGGGAAGGCCTATGTCCTGCATTAGACGTCTTACGGCTGAAATGATAATGCGGATGATGCATTGAAAAACTAGCGTCACTTTCCAGTGTACGTCGAATAAAGTTCAAGTTAAATAAGTCAGAAATAAACATACATTTGTGTCGAATAATAAAGTTTAAGTTTTTATACTTTAGTATAAAAAAAACAGATTTGGTTCCTTAAAATAGGTTTTTAGTTGGAGGTGGAAAAGCCTTTTCTCTACTATATTGGAGTCGGCTTTTTTTTTTGGATTCAAATCATCAAATGAATTCTCCCGGTCTGGGCGGAGCGGGAGGGCATGCCAGACTTTTACTGACTAAAACCCACCCGTGTTCCTTCAGTTACCCATGTGCCAGGGTCACGGTATCTCTTTCGAACAATCACGCGACCCCGGCAGGCATTGGTCCTAGCAGACCCCTTCAGTTTTGCTGACATCTCTTTAATGCGCGCGGGGAACACTACGCGACCCGAGCTTGGTCCTTACCGGGCGGCGAGCTACCCATTGCTCGCCACCCGCAAGCTCGCGTCTACGGTGGACGGGAGTCCGCTATGGACTCCCGACGCCCGGGGCGTCCCCTCCTGCGTGGAGTCGGCTTTCAGTCTAACTGTATTTTAAAACGAGCGATGAAATTTAGAATAAGAACTTCAACACAACTGAAAACTAACATGAAACATTACTCATACACTTTCATGACGCAGGTAGATACAAAATTTTCATGAAAACAGTAAATGCGTCAATGACCTCGTATGAGGAAATGCTGAAAATCTTGAAATTTACTGAAACGTTACGTGTAAGTGTTGTGATGAAAATGATGTGTTTACCGTCTAAATCTAGACCGTACTAGCATCCCATCTAATATGTATAAAGATACACTCTACAAAGGAGGCGGTTGTACAGTTTTCACTCTTATTCACCCTAAGGAATAAGGTTGAAAAGTGGTTAACAGTGACTGTACTTAGGTACTCTTCTTGGCAACATGTAAGGTGTCTCTTTAGTTTACATAAATTAGAAAAGCTTTTAAATTAAATACTAGTGAAATCTGAAATAGGATTAAATTAAATATGATCTTAGTTGATTCTATAGATCTCTTTTACTAACTGATGTCAATTTAGTAACAAATTGCAGGTCTTGGTTTGGAATCCAGGTAGACACACACACAGTCACCACTGCAGCTGTCAAAACGGTGAAGAATATATCGTGAGAAAACTGGCATGTACTACAACTCGCTCACGAAGGGCCATAAAGACCAAAAAACGGCGAAAAAAACGTTAAATTTTTACTTTATTTTAATTTAATTATTTATTGTTATAGCATCATAGAAGTACTTTCTACGAAAATTTCTACCGTCTATCTGTCTAAAGTTTATAAGATAAAGCCCGCTGACAGACAGACAGACCTTTTATCTTGAATGAATATTAAATACATGCTGACAAAAGCCGCAGGCGCAGTCAGACAAAACTTCAATACAGTTACTACGGCTATCCCATTTTAGTTGATCCGGGAACCATGTAGGCTTATCAACAATAGTCTTTAATCGCTGGTCCATGTTCCCTTTTAGTATCCCTCCTCATTGTCAGCTTATCTTAACAGACTTACTTAAGGCATTAGTCCTACCGCGTACGATTAGCGAGAAGCAAGTAGAGCTGAGGTGAGCAGTGGTGGGGGTTCGAACCTAGGAAGGTGCTGAACTTTGTGTAATTTATTTCATCACCACTTCTCTCAAAATTGGTGAAGGAAAACATCGTAAGGAATTCGACAAGTCCTAGAACCAAAAATTGGCCCCATGTGACATTTACCAACCCTAATTGGGCCCGCGGTGGAATACGGTCCATTCCCTCTCGCTTAATCACTAATAAAAATAATTTCTGGGTTAGAAGGTCTAGAATCATAATTATGCTGAATTCATAGTTACAAAGTCATAAAAATTAAGTCAAGCAAATTAGAAAAAAAAAGTTTTCTTCTTTAATTTTTTAAGAGTAGCCAATATTTGGAGAAAAAAATAGTTTTCTTAGGATTACGCTAGAACCGTAGATGATAAAAACAGTCATACACATGTCTTGAAAGAAGACACTTCGAGCTAGACTTTTCTGCTGCCAGTTAATTTTCCTCTATAAATAAAACTATATGTTACTTACACAGTACATAAAATCTTTTGCATGTTTCTTGACCGCGAAAATCGTTCATAGCTAGTCGCTGGCGGTGGGATCAGTACCTAACACCCCCTTCATTGCCAGCTTATCTTAACAGACATTCCTAAGGCTCTATTGTGCCTAAACCTGATCCCTATCGAGTATCCTAAGTCTAGATTATAATGCCCCGGTATTGGATAAGAAAGTTCTGTATTTCATACAAAATCCCGTTTTACGGTCAATTTAAAGTTTAGAGCCATTTGGTTTTTGATATACGACCGATAGTTTCGCTACTTAAGTGGTTTAAGACTGTCGGATAAATTCCTAGATATTTCGGATTAAGTGGGAATTTTAGTATTAAAAGGTGCGTTTATGTTTATGCATCAAGCTTAGAAAATATTATGATTAAGCTTTTGCCAGCGGCTTAGCCAAAGTGGAGGTCGAAAATAACCAAGTCCAAGAGAACTACCGGTATAAAAATTATCGTATGTGTTAAACCACGTTATAAACTACCTGTGTGCCAAATTTCATTTAAATCCGTTAAGCCATTTTTGCGTGATTGATTAAGGCGGCCCCTAAACGATCAATTAAATTGTGCAATATTACGAATTGTGCAATATTATTGACCGTATAGGGTTAATATTGAAGATTGCGCAATGATTGAATGAAAGTTTGAGCATGTTTAATTTTTATTGCACCATATTTTTCCATTGCATCGTGTAGTATTGCGCAATATTTTTTAGTATGTGTTTTGTCTTGAACGAGGAGTACACGGGAATTTCTGGCGGGAAATCTAATGCGTCGCTTGGGTTTTTGTTATATTTTTCCAAAAACTGAATTGTGATTAATTTTACGGCTGAAAGCGGTGTAGTTTTGTGTTGTAAACTGTATTAATACTATTCTCCGACTGAACAGGAAAACATTACGCAATTGGTATTATTGTGCAATTTAATTGATCGTTTGGATTTGAAGCGCCTCTCAATCTTATTATACAATAAAATGTATTGTACAATGTTACTGTAGGTCTAGGGGCCGCCTAACACACATCCAAATATCTAAATATACAAATTTTACTTATATGATAGTAGGATTTGTCAATCATCATCATCCATCATCATTTTAGCCCAATGATGTTCACTACTAGAAATAGATCTCCCCGAATTTGAGAGGGTCTGCCATAATCGCCACGCTTGGCAGGCGGGTTGGCGATCGTAGTATGGTGGTAAATTGTATAGGGAACGTTGCTGCCCATTCTCTAGTAAGTCCCTTAGTCGCTTTTTACGACACACGCAGGTAAAAATAGGACGGTGCTATTCTTTACGTCCGACTCCACACGGAACCCGATGTGATAATATAAAAATTGAAAAAAGATAATTAATCGAAGAAAGAACACTTCTCATCATTAAAACCTTCTTGTTTTTAACCAATAACAACTTGAATACATCGGTTATTAGCATCAGAAAACAATAAAAGCTACATTGCTAATTCCAGAAAATTTATCAACGGTAATTTTATAGTAGCCTATCAGCGCTTTAGAAACCTTTTCGGTATCAATAAGACAACCACGACATGTAACAAGGTTCCTTATTCTACACCAAGACCGCTCTATACTTCATTAAGCTTTACCAATTATTCAAACACCCTGAATCAGGAACACCGACTACCTCATTTACAATCACCTTACTCTTGTTATTATTTAAATGAACACTGTGCAGTCTAGTGAGTGTCTTAACCTTAGGCGTGCTATACACTGGTTCGGTCCAGTTCGATTGGTTCGGCATTGTTTGTGAATAATAAAGCCGACCCCAAGCAATTACTACACATATTCGGCTCGTGTCGTGCAGACTCTGTTCAGCATCTCAATCAATCAGTCAAATCACTCTATCGTAATCCACTGTTGGACACAGCATTGTGTGTGTATGTAGTGTTTCGTTTCGGTATGTACCATAGCTGAGTCATGTTCGGTTTACTTCTCCTTTTTCTTCACTTGGCTTATGAGCATGACAGAGCGGTCACGATGAATTGTCTCCAATCGCAGGTGTAGTCGTAGCTTGCGTCACGATCTCTCTGAATCTGGGTCTGTTAGACTGTCATCTACTTTTGCACATTCATTAACAGAGCCTCCAACTGTGGATTTAACTCGACCGGTCCACCTTATCCATGGTCCACCTCCCGCGTACCATCTGCCCTATACCATGATTCGCTGTATGTCCGGATCGGCTGAGCTAAGCGGTTTCTTCCATAACATCTACATCATCTGACTAGCCGTTTTCCAACTATGTTGGGGTTGGCTTCCAGTCCAACCGGATGTATCAAAATATCAGTATTTTATAAGGAGTAACTGTCAGATAACTGGTTAACGTGCTTTCTGAGACACGGAGCGGTCTTGGTATGTAATAATGGTCACCCATCTTTAGACCAACCACAGCAAGCGTAGCTTAACCTGATCAATCGACCCGTACAGCTGTTATTACGTAGCTACAAGCCGAACAAATATCTACTATTTTCGATGTTGCCACCCGACTGTGCCGAATCATGTCGACCCGAACAAGTTTGTAACAACCCTTAGTGTTTAAACCAACAGAACACCTTGCTATTGCACTTGGCTTTGCATAAATAAACGCGGTCAAGACAGGACAGTACATTTCTATTATATTCTGGTGTACCTACACAAGACAAAGAACAGAAGGCCCATTCCTATACTATTTGTTTTTGAAATTACTTAAAAAGAAAACAAGGATAATTCGCAATCTAAACAAACTCAGAGGTCACAGTCTCTTTTAAATTCCAGTCATAATCTTCGTCACTTAATGTGAAGACCATGTAGATTGGTGGTCTTTTGAGGAAAGAACCACATAGATTGAGTGGACCTGTCCAGTCAGTGCAAGTATTTGTCACTAATCATGCAAAATCCTTGAACTGCCACATTATCATTAAAAACAACTGAGATAGAGAGTAATAAAACCGGCCAATTGGACGAGTTGGACTCGCGCACCGAGGGTTCCGTACAAACTTGTAGGTAGGTATTCACGGTTTATGCATAAGGTTTATGTTTTTTTTTATTTTTTATAATTTTTATATTTGAGTTGATTCAATGAATGGTAAATTGCGGTTTACGATTTATGACGTATTAAAAAAAACGACTTACCTACTAGATCTCGTTCAAACCAATTTTCGCTGTAAGTTTACATGGTAATGTACATCATATAATATATATATTTTTTATTTTATCATTCTCTTATTTTAGAAGTTACAGGGCGAGGACAAACATTTTACCACTTTGGAAATGTCTCTCGCGCAAACTATTCAGTTTAGAAAAAAATGACATTAGAAACCTCAACATCATTTTTGAAGACCTATCCATAAATACCACACACGTATGGGTTTGATGAAAAAAAAAGGGTTTTAGTTCTAAGTATGGGGAACCCCAAAATTTTTGTTTTTTTTTTCTATTTTTGTGTAAAAATCTTAATGCCGTTCACAGAATACATCTACTTACCAAGTTTCAAAAGCATAGCTCTTATAGTTTCGGAAGAAAGTAGCTGTGACATACGGATGGACAGACAGACAGACAGACATGACGAATCTATAAGGGTTCCGTTTTTTACCATTTGGCTACGGAACCCTAAAAATGACTCACATAGCCACATAGCAATTACATTCAGAATAGTTAAAATAATAATATTCGTGGCCAGGTCAAGGTCAAGGGTGGTGGTCAAATTAAATTCATGTCATCTTTATCTTTACATAGTATAAAAAGTGACTTTCCGCGTGTTTACGCTCGATCTTTTAAACCATGCAACGGATTGTAATGCGGTTTTCATCAATAGACAGAGTGGTTGAAGAGGAAAGTGTATATGTTTAAAACGGGGGCAAATCCGCTAGCAAAATCTAGTTCCGTATAAAAACAAAATCGTCACAGTTTGTTTTCGTATACTTCGATATAGCGAAAGCGTTCGACAAAGTCTGGCACAACGGCTTATTATAAGCTGCACCAACTCGGAGTGCCAGACCGTCTCGTGCTCATCTTACGAGACTTTCTTGCGAACCGTACCTTTCGCTATCGCATCGAAGGGGCACTTTCCTCCCCTCACCCGATCCGTGCAGGAGTCCCTCAAGGATCTGTACTAGCCCCCCTCATTTTCACGCTGTTCACTAGCGATATCCCCAGAAGTAAGAAGGAAAGGTTAGCTCTGTTCGCAGACGACACTGCCATCTTCTTCTCGGGATTTAGTGACACAACGCTGGTTCGCTACCTCCAAACCGCAGTCGACGAGCTCGGCGAATGGTTCAGGAAGTGGCGAATCGAAGTCAATCCCGATAAAAGTCAGGCGGTCTTTTACACCCGACCGCGACGTAATCACCCCCCTCCCCGACCCATCTCAATGTTCGGCGAGCAGATCCCTTGGGCGAAGCAAGCCAAATATCTAGGTGTCATCCTCGACGAACACCTCACCTTTTCTGAGCACATAAAGCAGGCCCGCTCGCGGGCCGCTTTCGCTCTCGGTAGGCTCCATTGCGTCCTGAACAAGCGGAGTAAAATGTCCCTTCTGTGTAAGAAGCGGCTTTACACCGCTTGTCTCAGGCCCATTATGACATACGCAAGCCCAGTCTGGGCACATGCTAAACTCCGATTCATCCATAGGATGCAGACTCTCCAGAACCGTTTTCTCCGTCAAGCCACAGGCGCGCCTTGGTTTGTTCGGAATATCAATCTTAATTTAGATATGAAACTCCCGACTATCCATCAGTATATGAAACGCGCTTCGAAGCGTTTCTTCGATAGGTAGCCCACCGCAACCCTCTGGTTGTGGCGGCAGCTACTTACACCCCCTCCCGTATCAGTAAAGTCCGCCGCTCGCGGCACGTTCTTACCGATCCTGACGATCCCACTACTCTCCTCCAGGAGAGTCGAAAAGAGACCAGTACAGCAAGATCAGCACACAAACACAAACCGTACCGACCTCGCCGCCGAGGTCCGTCGTCGCGACCCCGACTTAATAGTCCCTCCCGACCCTTGCAACAGCCAGCCCGCGATGCTGCGCCGTTAGCTTTAAATTAGTCCCTAAATAATTTAACCCAGATCCAGCCAGTCCCTTGCTGTCCCCCTACCAGTGATTGCCTAAGCCGAGGTTCTTATTAAGCCCCGGCTGGAGGCCTAAAAAGGTAACTTTTTAGAACTCGCCGGGTCAAAATCCGTTTAAGTAGTAAGAATCTTTTCAGGATTAACTACGAGATGCCCCACAAAAAAAAAAAAGTTTGTTTTCGGTATTCGTGCATCTTGTCGTTGTACTTCTGTATTAATTTCATGGTTTTGTAGTCGCTGTACTAAATCAGATCGAGTAACTTGAAACTAGAAAGTTATTGGAAACTGATTATTATTATGGAATAAACGGTAAAGTGCATGTTTTATTATTTTAAACACAGTCATAAAATAAAACCATAACGGATTTTAAACACGATATACCATTAAATTCTGAATCTTATTACCATTTAAGTATCTATTACTAGATCTGTCACATATTTTACAATTGCCGGAAATTGAATGGTCATGTGTAATATATAAAATGCGTGACTGATATAAAAAAATGTCTTCTACATCGTACATCCGACATTAGCTAAGTGCATAATATGGCCACAAAGACCCACGTCACACCGCATTTTCACACAAAAACTGCGGTGCTGACCGCCTGGCGTTTTGTTCATGGAAAATGTACGATATTGACGAAGGTGGATTTTATCAAAGGATTACATTCGCAACTTAAGTGGCAGTGGGCAGGGCACATTGTTCGCAGAACAGTTGGCCGATGGGGTCGAAAGATTCTGTAGTAGACAACTGGAAGACGTAGCGATGGAAGGCCTTCCACAAAATAAACCGATGACCTGGTGAAGGCCGTAGGAATACGCTGGATGGGAGAAGCACAGAATCGGTGGAAATGGCGGGGCTTGGGGGAGGCCTAAGTCCAGCAGTGAAGGTCTTTCCCAATCTGCCTTAAGCCTATTCTAGGATACTTGAAACATATTTTTCTTATCTTTTCTCAAGCCATGTCATCACACGAAAACACAGACACAAAACCGACATTTGAATTTTAAATCCCATTAATCGAATCGACATCAAATTCGAATTTCAAAAATATTTTCTTAAACCGTTTTAATCCGGGGTTTACCAACAACGGTAGCCAGGATCAGTACGTCACTACCGGGACTAAGTAATCCGTGACTAATGACTTCCTACCGAATTGTATTGGAAGCCGACGACATCTAAATAGACTCCGGAAGTCGTCTGCGGACGGACGAAGATGTCCTTTTAAAAATATTTTGTTAATACGGAAAAAGGTTGAAAAATGTTTTTCTGTGTTCAGAAAATAAAATGTTTCGATTTAATGTCCACATCAGGTCCAAACTGGGTGGGATTATATAATATTTTTAAAGGATATACGTACCTTAAGTGACTGAGTTTGGTGATCATAACCTGAATTCAATGGGTTTAAAAATGGTAGTAAAAAGGGAAATATTTAATACAAAAGATGGGGCCATCCGAGACTTATTCTTGCACGCAAAATGTAAATAGTTTTTTATCTATACGAATAATTATGAATAGGTTAAATTTGTTTGTAATTAGGGGAAAATCTCCGCAACTGTATAAACGAGTTTGATAAAATTTGGTATAGGGATACTTTAAACCCTGAGAAAGGGTATAGGCAACTTTTTATTGACATACCACGCGGGCAAAGCCGCAGGCAGGAGCTAGTAAAAAATAAATCAAGAGATTAGCTATAACTGAAATAGAATAGTGTATTTTACTCTCAGTCCGGATTATTTTGCATGTAAACAAACTATTACTACTAGCTGTACGCTAAAGTCACATTTTGGCCGCACAGCCAACATTTTCTCTAATAAACTAATAAAGAACACGACTGTTTGTAGAGTAAATTCGTCTTCTAAATTGAGCGCGACGTATTAGATCAACTCGTGCGCAGCAGCCACTAGAGGAGTAAGCAAAGAAGATCTACTCCCAAATCTCTAATTAAAAAGTGTATTAAAACATAATTAGCTAGTTTCGTGGAGTCAATCTTTAAAAATTTCGACAGTTGCTCCACACAAAAAGTGACATAATTTTTATTTTTTTCACAATAGAAAAATTCGCCCTGAAAAGAACATCTTTATCTTATTAATACGTGAAGCTAAAACTTAGTATCCATTTTTATGAAAATTACGCGGACGATGGAGTATGGGATTTAGCACAGTAAAATTGTATATACAAAAAGAGTGCAGAAAACAGATAGTGAGTCCAGGTCACGGCAGACCACGTATTAGATGGCGGGACAAGGATGAGCTGGATAGCTTCCGTCGAAATTGTAAGGAGGACGTGCGGACTTGCGTAAGATGGTAGGAGTGGAGGGAGGCGTTTGTCCAGGGGTGGAACAGCGGTGGCTATAAAAAAAACATCAGTCAACATCTAACCATGCGTTACAAAGTTTTTCTGATGAGCCTTCTTTACCCATCTACTCTGTGTTGCCCCAAGTCATCCTGCGCAAACGCATGTAGGCGGGAACATTTCGCTTTCTTGATTTTGTAGACGTGGATCGTGAAAGCGATGTTAATGTAAGCTGTAACGTTGATGCGAACTAACATTAGAAATTATGTTCCGGTAGAATAGTTCGCTAGATGATACGAAACGTGTGTTTAATTAAAATAGGCTTGCAGCTTGCGATGGAAGAAATATGAGGTGGTATAGGGGAGGTCTTAAGCTTGAGCTAAAAGGCTATTGAAGGGAATAAGTAGTTTAATTGGACTGTCTTGAACATCGCTTTCAAGAGAGCTGAGAGGTAGTGGTGTAATGAAATAACAATTGCGATGGGTTTCCAATTCGATAAGATTAATTGCATTATTTACGTTGTTCAGCAGATTATTTTTTAAACATTAGGAATTTCTTTCTTTCTTTACCTCTTTCTTTATTTTCTTTCTCTCAGATTGTGGATGTAAGTGAAAGTGTGTGACGAAATTGAGGTTGCTGGAATATTAAAAATGTTGAAAATATCTAGAAATGTCATTAGCAATAATTTGGCAAAATCTTTATCAATTTAATAAAACGGTAGTTGAGAGAAAGATAGTGAAAGTTGCAAATTATAAAGTATAACAAAAACAATCAGGAAACTTCTTAAAGATGGACTATACCTATGTCAACAGATGTACAAAACAGAACCCTATGACAAACCAGACAAAAGATATCACAGACATCACAGTTAATAAACCAAATTAACTATTATGAGCACAAGCTTCCGTTGGCAAAAGGTGAATAAATAACTTTGTTGCCACTTGCCCACGCGCAAGACTAATTACAGACGTAGCTTCATAAAATACTCCAAGCTTATATACTCTTTGATAATTTACGTGAGAATTTAGCCAGAGAGAAAACCATATCTATCGGTGTTAGGTCAACTTGTCGAAGCGCAGCAATCTTCAAATTGTATTTGAATTATGCTTCTTGTGGGTTGTAGATGAAAGAAATATGGATTGTATCCGCTGTTTCGTTTGTGCTTTCATTATCGCTTTTAATCATATTATCTACAAGATTAGTAATATCAAGTGGGAGGGCAATACTATTCACGTTATGACTGGCAGTTACTGCAAAATGGTGTTCATCTAAGATCGACTGAAGTTAGATTATTTTGTCTAATGACACTTAATAGTTTCTTCAATTCTGGTCAATAAATCGATTTCTTCTTCCTTAACCTCTGACTCTTTATAAGTTAGTTTATCTGTTGCAGTGACATTCCTGACCTCCATATGATACCTACCTAAGCATTCCAGGCCAAAGATGATCATTATTTTTAACTTTTCTTATTACAAAATATTTATAGCATTTTAAAGAACTTCCCCAGTTAAACTTGCATGAAATCGATTTCCCACAAATCAAACTAATTGAACGCAACTAAAAGTAACGTGCGCGTGCTTCTATAAATAAAAACAAGATGGCGGTGCACCCTTCGCGCCAAAATTGGAAGCGATAGAAAAAGTTCGAACCGTAGCAAAAAAGGTTTCACTATTCGGTGCCTATTAGCAGAAATGCAAGTAATTACCCTTTTGTAACGAGAATTTATGATGATGCTGTTTTTGCCTGAATATTCTTGCTAATTAATAATGTATTGCAGCTGAAAAGCTAACAAGAAAGTTTTTCTTTAGAATTTGACATTATTTTTAACGACTATGTCTTTTAATTGGCACTTAGGATCTTCTCATAATAGTTACTTTGTACATAGTAGGATGTTCATTTGTTTGTGTGTTGCAATATTGTTCATTGTTAAGTTATGTAATTTTAACACCATAAACTGTTTGCATAAGTTATGACGCGGAAATGTGCAAGTATCAATAACAAAGTGTTTATTTTCTCTCATTGCTTATTTGCAACACTTACTTTCTCATTGCTTTTTGCAACACTTACTTAAAATAAATACTGTCTACAGTATTTATTTAACTTTAGAAGTTTATGACCAGCATTAAGCTACGATTAAATATGTCACATTTTGCACAGCACTCATAATCTCATACCTTCTTTCAATGGGAGTACGCAGAAACTTTTGAACACTACCTGCTACAAACTTTAAATAATCCTTTTCCTCGTTTCCGTTCATACATCTAGTCCTACGCGCACGCAGGTTGCGAATACTACACACCTGACCTATCTGAAGAACATCACCAATAAGTTATATGTCCTCACCTGCCAGCGTTTCCACTCACATCTGCTCATCACTATGCCAACATAATGACACAAATTAAAGACATCATCTGCCTGCCCTTTTCCCAACTATGTTGGGGTCGATTTTCACAAATTAAGAACTTATCTATCTCAAAATTGAACCATCTGCTTCGTGCCAAAATGCCTGACATTTGGTTACAAAATTCCTGACATTTGGTTACAAATTGACATTCCTGTCAAATTAAACGTCAACACAACCGTTGAATTCAAATTTCGCAACTGTCGTATTACAAGCGGAAATGACGTATCGGGTTACTATGAACGACGTTCTGCTTCCGCCTTTAGCCGCCATCATAATTGGGAAAAAGCTTGCGCACGCGCAAACTACGAAATCCGAACAGGAAACGGATGTAGCGGTGTGTCTTTTTAATATTTTTATATTCCCGACGCGACAACTCGTTGGAATTAAAAATATTCCTTTTCATCTTTTGAATTTAACTTTTGTTAATAGTTTCCTATATCTCGGATAGAGCTTTGAAGTTGTCATAACAAACTATTGGGCACTACGGCTAATTAGTTGTTAAGTGATTAATTTTATAATGTGTTAAAAAGTAAGAGTCTTAAAGAGTTGGCGAACCGCATTTTGTTTTTAGATGGCTATTGATTTCTACAGATTTATTTTATACTTAGGTATCTACAATAAATTGCAGTGTTAAAACTACGGAGCTTGATACCATAGATTTTCGACTTCGAATTTGAAATTCGAAGTCGATTTAAAACACAACCGCCCGAGTCGACCTCACGCACGAAGGGTTCCGTATCACAAGGCAAACATGCCTGTCTTGAATGGAGTCAAAAATTAAAGGTCTCTTTTAATGTTTACTTTTTATGGTTTATTTATTATAGCGAACTCTCTTTCTAATATGTTTCATGAGCTAAAGCTCGCTGATAGACAGATGGACGCACGACAGTGGAGGCTTAGTAATAGGGTTCCATGGGCACCACTGGGTACAGAACCCTAAAACAGGACCATTCTTTCCTTTTTAGAAATTCATTAGTTTTCTAAAGGTTTGCGTAGACCTAATTCAGTAGTAAATACATCTTAATTGGGTGTTACTTTCGCCACCACTTTACACGCTTTATATTAGCTTCACTTGTATGTTTGTTTGTAACCGACTCCTTATAGCGCGATTTTGACCCACTTTAAACGACCAGATTTCATTCAAACTTTGCACACCTGTCAAAAACCGATGACAATGCAATAATTTCATAAATTTGTGCCATTATCCTTGCCAGGGTTACCAGGACAGCAAAAAAACTGTCTTCTAAAACGACGCTGACATACGTCACAAATTACGCTGACTTATGTCTCAAAATTCGAAACACCCTAAAAATAGAAAATAAATAATAGTTTAAAAAAAACTAAAAAAACACGCTTCCATAGAAAACCAAACTAAAAATGAGAAAATAATGGAAAAAAAGCGTGGGGTGCCTGGTATTTTTTAAGGTATTTTTTTATTGATATCAGGCACCCCACGCTTTTTTTTAGTTTGGTTTTCTATGGAAGCGTGTTTTTTAGTTTTTTTTTAACTATTATTTCTTTAGTTTCAAATTGATGCTTTTGAAGCAGATCCAATTGAACACACACACCCTTGAGGATTGTCTTCTCAAATTATTTCTATAATTTCGTACCGGCCTCCCCGTGTCACATTATTATGAACAAACCGTAAAATCACAGGAAACCGAGCTATTTCTACATCTCGCACCGACGCACTTCATATGACGTATGTCACATGATATACCTCAAAACATGACCAAGAATGTTACCATCAAAACATACCTCACCCACTTCTATTTTGAAAGCTTTGAGGTGGAGAATTCATTGCCTATTTGTGTCATAGCTGCAGAGTTAAGTTTGTCGGTTCAAGTATCGGTTTTGGCTTGACATTGATACTTGACGCCTTATTTCGTACGCAGTTTTATTTTTAGGAGATGTTTTAAGTGGTTTTTTGTATTTTAATGGTGTAGTTACTGATTTTGAAGGGCAGACTTCGGTTTACCTTTTTTTGAGTGACGATGAGAACCAGAATCGGGCTATATCATGAATGCACTGCACTGTCCTCCCATACCTATTAACACTGTTATGTGAAAATATTATTAAATTTTATTAATATAACCCGGAGTCTGGATTTGTGCCCAGTTGAATGAAATAGGCTCGTCTCCTATTACATGGGACTTAAACATAACTAGCGAAATGTGAGTGTACTTGTACACCTCTGCCCAACCCTTGGGAAACAAGGGGTGATGTTATGAGATGTAATTAATATAATTTAATATTTTTTTCAAATAACAGTTAATATATTAATATTATTAAAAGCCTTTTATTTTTAAAAGAGTTACGGTGGAATAGCTTGCCTGCTCTTCTCTATGGAAAACAACTTTGCACCTACCCACCAAAAAATATTTAGTTTCTTATTAAGTCAGCTACTTGGGAACAGATCTTATTAAAAGAAAACACAGATATTAATGCCCTGATTCTATCTCCATACTTATTGAAGTTTCTTTGATATTTGAGACAAAGGAAATGTAAAGGAAACCAAATCTGGTTACCATTGATGTTGAATGATTAAACTTCAGGAAATGAAAGGGAAGATGTGGTTTGGCGGTAAATTTTTATGTTGCCACATCGGTGTAGCTGTTTTCAATCTAGTCTCGAGTTCGTGTGTTTAATTACCAAGATCCATACATATGCTTATATAATGTGATCGGAGTATGTAGATTGAAATGGGATCAATGAATTGGCACATATATATTATTATGGATATGCCTCCGGGATTCCGGGATTTTGAAATTAATGTCAAATGTTGTAATGTGTAGAATAAAGAATACATCAATATAAATAAGAAATTTTTAACCCTTTTGCTGTCTTTTTAATAGTATATAGGTGATCGGCCTTCTACAGTAAGAAAAAAACCAATTCTAAATGTTTATCTGTCGCATTCTATAAATTTCCAATATGGTACCTAGTTTAAAAAACCTTAATTTCACAATATTTGATTCATTCCCGTAATTACCAAAATGAAATCCCGGAAAAAAGGCTTATCGATGTTGTGTTTTCTATGACTATTCATGATGTGAGTGCGTAAAATCAATCTATTATGTGTATATTGTTCCCACTGCTGTGGCACAAGCTTCCTCTCAGTGAGAGGGAGTGGGCCGTAATCCACGTTGGTAGATGTCACGTCTTCGAATGTTTTGGTTCTAAGACAACAAGACGGTTCCTTCTCGATGTTTTCCTTCAGCGTTTCGAGAGCAGTGGCGATGGAAAGTATTTACACAAAGTAGCTTTACTTTGTGTAAATACTTGCCTGATTGGGTTCGAACCTACGTCTTACAACTCGTAAGTCGGGGCTGTTTCCACTGGGCTACCATTGCTCTCTCTACTTATACTAACATAAGCTTATTTTTACATATTAATAAACGTATCCAAGCGAAAAAAGCTGTGTCCGTTTGTGTGTTACCTTATCACGTCTCAACGGGTTAACGGATTCCAATGATATTTAGCAAAAAGGTAGACCATGACTCGTGTCCTAGCCTTGGTGATGGTCTACCTAAATCCTAATATCCATAAAGTCTTCCACTCTCAAGATTTATTTTTTTATGAATGAATCTTCATATTTCTGCTGCCGTATACTTTTGTTCACGCATTCTCTAGTAAGTGCTTTGGTCGCTTTTTACGTCACCCACGGGAAAAAATGGGGTAAAGCTTCTTTACGTCCGGGACCACACAGATACGTCCTATTCCTATGGATGACCTAGTTTCCCATACTAACCACTTCAAAAACCTTGATCAAAACAAAGATAAACAATAATACGTGATGACCTCGATACCTTTCTCGCTGCTTCTTATTATGTATTGCGTGTCGAGTCCCTTAAACCGAAGCGCTATATAAGGAACGAAGCAATATGATGAATGGCATCTGCTATTGTTAGTGCCATCGATAAATATCCTGGTCATGTACCAGCTGAGCCCTTAGGGAAAACGGAATAGCCGTCCGCAGATGAACCCGGTAGGCGACCGGGAGTCCATGGGTTTGAAGGAGATTGAACTGAAGATTCTCTTTTTAAACCGACTTCAAAAAGTTTAAAATTCTCAATTCGTCTGTATGTTGTTTCTTTTTTCGTTTGTCTGGTCTGCGATAATCTCAGCCAATTGTGGATCGATTTCAAAAAATCTATTTTTTTATTGTGATAAGATGTGGTTCCATATAAATATTATTAACTTTGCTAGGGTAGTTTTTGCGTTAGCTTCGATAATACGCTTGTAATCACTTTGTGTACCTTGATTTTATTTTAATAATTCCTGTCGTTATTGTTTACAACATCATTAATGGTATTCGTCATCATCATTATCATCACTTCAGCCAAAATACATACACCGCTGGACATAGACTTCCTCTAATTTGCGGGGCTTTGCCATAATCGCCACGCTTGGCAGGCGAGTTGGTGACCACAGTATGGTGGTAAAATGCATAGAAAACGCTGCTGCCCATTCTCTAGTAAGTCCCTTAGTCGCCTTTTACGACACCCACGGGAAGAAATGGAACTGTGCTATGCTTTATGTCTGGCACCACACGGAACAACATCGGATCAACATCTAGATGTCATTTTACATTACTACATTTAGATGTCATTTTACATTACTACATCTAGATGTCATTTTACATTACTACATCTAGATGTCATTTTACATTACTAAAGAAGATTGTGTAAAGCCGTGGAAGGTATGTCCCTGACATTGGCAGGTAAAAGATTTCAACACAGATGTGGATAAATGTTTCAGTACAATGAAATATTCTTGTTTCAAAGTACTTTTGCTGAATGCATTATGAACCGAAATAGAAACGACATTCGGACCACATTTGTCTGGAATCGGATTTCCGGAGCAGAAACGCCCTAAGACATAATCATGAATGAACGAATCGATAACTCCTCACGACAATCATTTGTTCCTGTATGGAACAAGGAAGTGGATGTGATCGCTATCGGAATGTAACCTTCATTCACATTGATGGCTTAGCCATTCAATAATGAGTGATTAAAAATGAGTTTGTGATCACTGTTCGTAATTAGTTGTACCGTTATAATGGTGGAGTAGTATTTTGAAATGGGCTTGTTATGCTGGGAAGTTTGTTGCGCCACTTCTTCTTCCCGGCTGAAGCATTTCGAAGTGGTGAAGGGCGGGCGTTTTGGTGGACTGTCTTATGTTATTTTCTCGCTCGAAAGTGCTTATCATAATGTCGTTTGTTATATTTCTAAAATTATGTAAAAATGAAATAAAAAAAAACAATAATTAAATCAAAACAAAATCGATCAATCGCAAAATTATGAATGAATCTCTCTTATGCAAACACCATAAAGAAACCGTAACCTTTTACTTCAAAGTCCTGCAGTCTGCAATTAGTTCTAGCAGCCCAGTGTCTGGATTTGTGGCTATAGGTTCTGATTCATCGTAATAGGTTCACCCCCCATATAAATACATACACACACACACAAATCAAACCAAAAGTCATTTATTCAATTTAGGCTGAGAGTCAGCACTTTTTGCACGTCAAAATTACATAAGACAGTCCCCTAAAACGCCCGTCCTTCACCACTTCCTAGTGCTTTACATACATGCAAGGGAGTTTAACATAACTCGCAAAATCTGGTTGTACTTTTAGTACAACCGACCCTGCGGAGATTATACACGTGATGTTATATAAATTGATTCTGAAATGTTCTCTATAATCGGAATTTTCAACCATTTGGTAAACGACACACTCAAGCAAGATCTATTTCAACATCAAGTGGAAATGAACTTTTGAACTCATAATAAATCATGTTGATCGACTCAACATAATGTAGAACATACAATTTTATGAAATTCTTCTTGGCTTTGTTCCAGACAATTAGACAGTCGTATGTAACGGTAATACAAAAGATTTGCGTTACATATATGTTATTGTATGAGAACTGTTCTTTTGTACTTTTTTAATTTTAATAGAGAAGAGCACTAGGTGCCCAGTGGCCCAGTGGTAAGAACCTTGATTTACGAGTCATAGGCCAAAGGCCCAGGCAGGAGCTTTAATTTTTGTAAATTGGCATGCCAGTTTCATCACCATAGTTGTCAAAACGGCGAAGGAAAACATTGTGAGGCCAGTTTGGCATGTCCTAGACTTAAAAATTTGAAGACATGTGACTTACATATACTACCATCTACATCTACATACTACCAACACGCCCTGAGCCTCAGTGCTAGATTATATCCCACTCCCTCCCGAAAAAAGGAGGCCTGTATCCCAACAGAGGGAACATAATAGGCTGATAATGCTGAATTTAATTGTAAGCTACAATTTTGAACTGAACATATTTAATACTAGCTTCTGCCCGCGACTTCGTCTGCGTCAAATATTTGCTCCCCTGACCCTTCCCGTCGCATCGCAGCCTGCCTGTTTTCGTAATTTTTTTTTTTGCTGCTCCTTTTTATCGTAGCGTGATGTTATAATATAGCCTTATAGCCTTCCTCAATAAATAACCAACCCGACTCGAAAATAATTTTTCAATTCGAACCAGTAGTCCTGAGATTAGCGCGTTCCACCCCCCATTTTAGGGAAGTGGGGGGTTAGAACGAGACAAAAAGTAGCCTATGTCACTCTCCATCCCTTCAACTATCTCCACTTTAAAAATCACGTCAATTCGTCGCTCCGTTTTGCCGTGAAAGACGAACAAACAGACACACACACTTTCCCATTTATAATATTAGTATGGATTTTTAAGCCGAGATTGTTATGTTGTTTTCAACACACTTGCTCGTAAAGTGAGCCTTATTATATCGTTCTTAGGGCCATAAACCGAACTATAACATACACGTGCATAATAATATTACACACTAGTGCATAATAGAATGATCCCTACAAAGTTAAGTTAGTACCTAACTGCAAATTATATGCGAGTAAACAGAGCATTTTCAATTTAACCGGGTAATACAGTTTTTTTTTTTTTTTGTAACAACAAAGAGGTTTTATGCCACCGAAAATCTATTTACATTTTTGAAATAAATAAATGTGTCCCTAATTAAGACGAAAAAACATTTATTATTATCAAATTATTTATAATTCACAATAATTTCTTATAAAATATTTGCATTTTATCACAAAAATTATCATTTTGAAGTAGGCTGTATGGCTGTAATCAATCAACTTACATTTGGCGCGTGCAAAAAAAAAAAAAATTGCGCGCCATTTCCCAATTTTCCCCTAATTTTCATATTTTGTTTGTATCGCATTTGTTGCTGTGTGGTAAAACGATTTATGCAATACATATTTGTTTTTTCCTCGCAAGTGTGTTGAAAAACGTCGTATGATACACGTGTGTATTGATGATTACCGTCCTCGGCTCTCTTAAGACCCTCACCTGACGGCTCGGGTCTCAATGGCGCCTCAACGGTAATCACCAACATTACACACTTGTAACATAATGTACTATTATTCAATCAACAATCAACCAACTCAGCCTATCGCAGTCCACTGCTTGACATAGGCCTCTCCCAGGCCCCTTCAGCTCCAGCGTCCAGGCTCTCTCATAGGCCTGTTGTTTATTCACTGCTAGATAAAAATATAAATGAAGAAAACCCCCTCGTCAAAAAGCTGTAAAAACGTTATGTTTTACAGGTTTTTGACGAGGGGATTTTCTTCATTTATATTTTTATGACTTTCATGACTGGGGCTGGATCGCGCTATTTTCAAAACTATTTACAATATTTGTTTGTATCTCTCTCAAGTTGGAACATTTAGCATCGGCATCAAATCTTAAACGTATCATTCAAATAATTAACTTACGTTCTAAAATTAGTATGCTTCACAACTTAATTTCAGTAATCTTTAACACCCAGGGTCAGACCACCAACGTTCAAGATTAGGCTCCTTCCATTGTTTTACATAATTTGTATCCAAATAGTGTCAGATTAAAGGGTTGAAACAATTGGAAATAAGACCATTGTCTTTGGGATAATTCAGGAGTACCAAAATTATATGAAGATTGGGGGTATTAGAGAAAAGTATAGCCTTTTGTTCCTTGTATGTCATCGGCGTTGAGTCGCAAGTAACAACGAAAAGATTTTGAGAGTCTATCAAAATTGAAAAAAGTTTTTGAGTTTCTGCGCAACATAGCCTGTATTAGATCTAATTAAAATAATGCGAGACCTTGTCCTGACGACTTCAAAGAAGGGTGCATCCTTGAAAAACTACACACGAAATCCAAAAAAAAAAAAAGTAAAAATAACTTTATTATCGGAAGTTGGTGTCCCTGGATGTATTTTCGATTTTGGTACCGAAATGAAAGATACCTACCGCACATCAGTTTGGATACCACTACTAGCTGCACAAAGTGGAGTAAATGCATATATCAAAGCAAAAACTAACCTAAGTTAATAAAATTAATGTGTGACAACTGTGCCATACGCATAACAAAAAAATACAGGGAGAACATTTTACCTATTACTCAGTAACTGGGTCCTCGAGGTCAAATAGGCAGAAGCGCCATGTAAAATACTGGTATTTAGCTGCACCCCAACTTAGTTGGGAAAAGGCGAGACACATGGTGTTCATACATTTGCTTTCACTAGAAGTCTTTCTATTGCCATTACTTCAACTAGGACGGAGACATAAACCTATCGAGACAATGTCTTAGCCATTATGCCTTTGTCAATGTTTATTTAATTTTTTCATTCATCCTTCATTCGAAATGGTCATTTATAAAAATCTTTCTCACGCCCTCAAGGGGCTATTGTTTTTAAAAACACCAAATCTTTTATGACTTTAGTTTTGAGTTTCCATGTTTTTGTGGCCCATGGGTGCAGGGCTTGCATCTGCTCAACATGTGCAGCCACTAAGTCGATGGTTAAGAAGCTTTGCAAAAAGAATAGTGTTGTTACCGTGAAACATCGATATTTTCAAATCTAAATGTATTATATCAAACTTGTTTAGGTATTCAAAATTATAATGAAGCGTGCATAAAAGAACAATGTATAACTAATCTATACGTATAATAAAACTGTAGAGAGGTCAATTCTGTACATTGAATATACATTCCAAATTAATATTGGAGGATGAATGGTGATCGATACTGATGCCAAAAATGCAATCAGTAATTTTTTTGTCTGTCTGTCTGTCTGTCTGTCTGTATGTATGTGCATGCATGGGTCAAAAACTACTGAAGGGATTTTAACCAAACTTGGTACGATTGTAGTCCATACTCCTGGGCAGGTTATAGGCTATATAACATAACGCTAAGACACATAGGAGCTGAGCAGTGACGATACCCGCGGGATATTTTCCGAACCCCACGCGGGCGAAGCCGCTGGCAAAAGCTAGTAAATTAATAAAATTTAAAAAATAAAACTACATTAATTAAATATTTTTTCCATTCTTCTGTAATATAATATGACGGTTAATTTTATGGGTAGTTAACTAAAATATATTGTAAAAAACCGGCCAAGTGCGAGTCGGACTCGCACAAAGGGTTCCGTACAAACCTGTAGGTATTCTCGGTTTATGTATAAGGTTCATGTTTATGAAAATAAATGTTTTTTTTTAATTTTTATATTTCAGTTGACTGAATGAAAGGTAAATTGCGGTTTACAATTTATGACGTTTTAAAAAAAACGAATTACTCGATTTCGTTCAAACCAATTTTCGGTGGTAGTTTACATGGTAATGTACATCGTATATTTTTTTTTAGTTTAACATTCTCTTATTTTAGAAGTTACGGGGGGGGGGGGTTATTGTTTTTTTTCTATTTTTGTATGAAAATCTTAATGTGGTTTACAGAATACATCGACTTACCAAGTTTCAACAGCATAGCTCTTATAGTTTCGGAGAAAAGTGGCTGTGACATACGGACGGACGGACAGACAGACAGACAGACAGACATGACGAATCTATAAGGGTTCCGTTTTTTGCCACTTGGCAACGGAACCCTAAAAAGGAACATTTCATACTTGGACTAGGTACTAAGAAATATTTGATGAAATTAGGCAATAGTTACGCGACATTACTAGGTACTTATACCCACATAATTAATAGGTGAAGGTCCTTCACCTATTATTTATTAAACGCCACGTTTATGACTACTATCTAAAGTAATTTTTGTCTTTCAAATCAAACTATGGTGACTGATTGACATGTGATTAAAAAAAGAACAATATTATTTAATCGATATCGACATCAAAATCCATCGACCCATCGCTAGGCCATAATTCACAGGCCACAAATCTCGATGGCAGTTAAAATTTCAGCCAGCACCACTTGCGAAACAAAGCCACGACCCGACGTTACTTTGTAAAACTGCAATATATTTGTGAGAAACACACAATCGGCTTGTACATGATATTTAAAAATACTCAAGTTTTTGAGCAGGCAATTGAGATTTTAGTCATAAAAATGTTAGTACTTTTTTAGTGTTGGTGATTATGCACGTATTGTTTGTATTAACATGAGTAACTATATCTCACAAAACTTTTCGTTGAATTTTTTTTTTCTAAATACAAATGCACTTAACTCAAAGTTAGTTAGCCTACAAGACTATAAGCAGTGTCGATATCATAGTCATTTTGATTTTAAAACGGTACAACACAAAGCTTTTAAGTTTGTTATAGCCTCCAAAAACCCGCGCTCCCTTCAAATTATTTTTATCCTTATCGATATCGGACCCAATATAAGTTAAAACATTTTAGCCTAGTCTCCTATTAATAGCACCTGGCTCCCAAAATCCAAGCCCCATCTTATTTTGGGTACCTTTCAGTTTCATCTGTCAAGCCTTTTCCCAACTATATTGCCGTCGGCTTCCAGTCTAACCAGATTCAGCAAAATTCCAGTATTTTACATGAAGCGACTGCCTATTTCACCTCAACAATCCAGTTACTGGATAATACGATACCTCCTGGAAAGACTAGTTGCCAGATTTTCGGGTTTCTAACGACCCGTAGCGACTGTCAAAGATCTACTAATCTACAAATGACAACCGGGACCGATAGCTTATCGTGCGTTCCGAGGCACGACGAGTCTTGGTTTTTTATATGTAAAGATGGTTACGGTGATGGCGGGATGAGCTGGACTTTTTCAATAAAGATTGGTCCTTGGCAACTCTGGACAGAGAGACGTGGAAAGAGCGTAGGGATGGTTTCGCTCAGTATTGGAACATCAACGGCAAAAAAAAGAGATAAAAAATATGGTAATCCG
The DNA here is from genome assembly GCA_932294355.1 of Aporophyla lueneburgensis. Classification (NCBI taxonomy): domain Eukaryota; kingdom Metazoa; phylum Arthropoda; class Insecta; order Lepidoptera; family Noctuidae; genus Aporophyla; species Aporophyla lueneburgensis. The sequence goes on along the minus strand of OW028758.1, from coordinate 20,260,792 downwards.
TCAACAGACCAACAGTGGTCAGCGTTCCATAGACCCTTGCCGATACCAAGCCCTACAATTAAATCTTAACACGTTAACTGCCATGTAAGACTATGTGTCCGACAGTTTTTAGTCCATTCAGGCCTTGTCGGACTATATGACCGACAAAACATACAAAATCTGAACATGTCGTAGCTGCCTGGCGGCCATGTTTCTAGAATAAATAATGTATTTATGGAATAAATAATATCTATTTAAAGTGAAATAACACTAAGTAATTTTTTTGTTTTTTTTTGAATTTAGCCATGGACTGCCACGTGTTAACGAATAGGCGAAATTAATTTCTCAAGTCCAAAAAAAATGAATATAAATGTCGCACATGATTCCCATTTCAGTTTTGTTCGCCTTTTCAAGAAACGTAGTGAAGATGCGTAAGTCACTAAATCAAATGAACTTGACAATGCGTAAATAAAAACTAAACAGTCGTTCTTTTGTGTCTCCCTTTTAGTTCATACGTCAGCCTTGAGTCAGACTTCGAATACTGACGTCAGGTTTGTGTCAGAAGACCGTAATGATCGAAAAGCATTATTCCATGTTAATTGTCTGTTATTTATTTGACGTCTAAATATTAAATATCTGGTTGACCGAGCTTTGCTCGGTATTTTTTGGTAAATTGTGTTTAAAATAATAAGTTTATGTTCAAGTTGATTATTGATAAAGTTGATTATTGAAAACACGAATTTAAAAAACGACATTTTCTAAAAATGAATCCTAGCTAGATCGATTTATCGCCCCCGAAACCCCCTGTATACTAAATTTCATGAAAATCGTTGGAGCCGTTTCCGAGATTCAGATTATATATATATATACAAGAATTGCTCGTTTAAAGGTATAAGATAAGATTATAGGATTGATAATTGTATTGATTTAAGAATGGTTTCATGTGACGTAAAGAATAGCACCATACCATTTTTTTCCCGTGTGTGTCGTAAATGGTGACTTACTATAGAATGGGCAGCAGCGTTCTCTAAGCATTTTACCACCATAATGCGATCGCCAACCCGCCTGTAACGCGTGGCGATTTTGGCAAACCCTCCCAAATAGGGGGAGGCCTAGTCCAGTGAACGTCTTTCGGCTGATGATGACGATGAAGTAAAGCTGAACTTGGATACGAGTGTAAAGTCCAAAAGAGGCTGTATATCCAGCAGAGAGTCTCTAGGTAATAAACATCATGATGATATTATGTAGTATATTGCTACAGTTCTCATACTATATATCACGTAAAACGGATGCATTATTTTACTACATAAACACCTCAAATCACTTACAAAATAAACCATAACAAATACGTCAATAAATTCTCAAAGTAGCAACCCTAAGTTATAACCCTAAAGTGCAGAGCGAAAGTCGAAAGTCGTTACAATAAAAGTCCTTAAAATAAAAACTGAACCCGTCAATGCTCATTAAAATCACGTTTGCGTTTATAAATAGAAGTCGGTTCGGACACCTGAACACTATAAATCTACTTGTATATTATTTTAACACGCCCAAGTGTTGCAAATGGATTTTCTATATTTCACTGGGAATTGGGTTAGGGAGGATTTTTTTCTTTCTTTTTGGCGACGCATTTATTGTTAGAAGTTGCAAGCGTAAACTAACTGCACGATATGGGGTGGGGTCTTGGTTTTACTCGAAGAGTTCAATTCAAGTGATTTGGTGGCAGAAACTCTTGGGATGATTTGTGATTGCACTGACCAGTTCCGGACCCTAACACACTATTAATCAGAATCAGAATAATTTTAAAGGGAATTGCTATTCCATTGCTGCATGTGGCTGAAAGAAAATTACTGCCTACAAAGTAAATATTGCAATGAATGTTGCTGAACTGTCAAAATGCAAACCATTCTTACTTTTAGTGTGTTATTCAATTCAATTCAGACTTGAAGAATAGTGCCATCCCAGTTCTTTCCGAGGGTGTCGTAAAAGGTGACAAAGGGACTTACTAGAGAATGGGTAGCAGCGTTCTCTGTGCATTTTACCACCGTACTGCGATCGCTAACCCACCTGCCAAGTGTGGCAATTATGGCAGACCCCCCCCCCCCAAATTGGGGTAGGCCTTTGTCCAGCAGTGAACGTCTTTCGGCTGTAATGATTATGACAATGATGCATTCATGTCCTGTAAATATTAGGTAAACTCTTTGCCTCAATGGCTATAAATGCGAAATCACCCATTGTACCTATAGATTTACGAGAACAAACAGACAGTGCCGCTCAACGAATAAATACATCACGACAAGTTAATAAATTACAAATAAGCCTTAAAGAAAAACAAACACCATAAATCTTCGTTTATTGTTAACAAAAGTCAATGATATTCATTTAATCGACATTTTAAGAGCAGTAAACATTTTTTAATCCTCATTTTATACATGACTTGTTTTTTAAAGTTGCGAGTGCTCATTCGCATTCACAAACTGCAGTGGTAGGGTTTGGTTTATGGGCTGAGAACGCAACGCTAAAGGGTTACTTTATTCTCGTTATTTTATGGTGTAAAAATACGAGTGTGTATAGGTACTGAGTAGGATAGGGTTATGTTTTTTCCGAGTATAGTTTCCATTTTATATGCTGAACATTCAGAATATAGAAGTCGGTGTTATTTCTGGATTCCAACCAGCATGTTCTTGTACATATGTTTATTAGGATTCGTTTCCGCACTTAGTTCTCCAAGTGAACCATTGTCTTCGCGAGTACTGAACTGAGATTCCTGATTCCTACTCGATATCAGAGAGGCAATCCTCGTTATATTAAGAGTGATGACAGTTTGATCTCATTCTCAAACTGTCAAAAATAACTCGAGTTTTCATACATTTTTGACAAGTTTTTGACGTTTGATTGTTGCTGAGATGAGACTGCGACTAAATTTTGATCGTTTTTAATTACGAAAACTCCCATTAAAATCTCCTTGGAATGAAATAAATTAAATTATATCTTGTTAATAATAATTCATATTCCAATTTTATCCCAATTCTATTCGAATGTCAAATTTTATCCAATGTAGGTAATCTGATTTTACCATTATTATTTTTATGGAATGAGTATAGTATTTTTCATAAAGGTAGTTTTGAGAAATCCCTTCTTACCCCGCGTTCAATTTTCGTTGTTGAGCCAAGTATTGAGAGACCAATAGAGTAAATCCCAGTGCATCAAAACAACACTGTTGGATTTTTAAGTCTACGCGAAAAAATCGCAGCGGAAAAAGCACGTGTGGGCTTAATGTTTCAGTTTTAACAGTACCTACCGTGTAAAAGAGAATAGTTCCTTGAATTCGCTGCTTTAATATCACAAAGAAATGCAAAAACTATAATTTTGGTCGTATCGCTACGCAATAACATGACTCTTCCTATAATGCGAATTATAGTGTAAACATAAATGTATTTTTCCTGCCATTTGGCAAGGTTAAAAAGCATTTCATATGAAAAACGTGAACATTCAGTTTTCATAACTTTTTGTTTTTATTATGAATTTGATTATCTGCGATTCACCTGCTTTGATTCTAAGTATAGAATCTATGGTTTCGTGTGGTGTCAGACGTAAAGAATAGCACCATCCTATTTCTTCCCATGGGTGTCGTAAAAGGCGACTAAGGGACTTACTAGAGAATGGGCAGCAGCGTTCTCTATGCATTTTACCACCATACTGCGATAGCTAACCCGCCTGCCAAGCGTGGCGATTATGCCAAGGCCCAAATTGTGGGAGGCCTATATGCAGCAGGGAACACCTTTCGGCTGAAATGATGATGATGATGATGATGATGATGATGATGATGATTATGATGTTTTTATTTTAGCTGAACATACAACGGTGCTTCTGAGAAGTTTTATTGGTGGGCGTTTATGAGGACTGGCTTATGTAATTTTGGCGTTTAAAAAGTGATAACTCTCAGCCTAGTTTGAATAAGTTACTTTTGATTTTGATTTTATGCCAAGAATCTTCATGAATATCCTCTGTCAGCGGAGAACAGAGGGCTATGTCGGACTCTTATTGACTTACTTTTAACCTCATGGCTCCTTCTAGTACAATGTGTCGGCTTCCCAGAAGATACACAAATATCTCGCGAGCTCCCGGGCCCCCATATGTATGAACATTCGCCGCATCCCCAACTTGTATCAGCCCACCGCCCCTATCAGGCCTCACCAAAAACTGTCACTACCGATCAAATGTAAATTCAATTATGTAACACTAATCATGGAGGCTGTCCTTATAATGAAAAAAAACCGGCCAAGTGCGAGTCGGACTCGCGCACCGAGGGTTCCGTACAAACCTGTAGGTATTCTCGGTTTAAAAATATTTTTTTTTAATTTTTATATTTTAGTTGATTGAATGTAAGGTAAATTGCGGTTTACGATTTATGACGTTTTAAAAAAAACTACTCACTCGATCTCGTTCAAACCAATTTTCGGTGGTAGTTTACATGGTAATGTACATAATATATTTTTTTTAGTTTTATCATTCTCTTATTTTAGAAGTTACGGGGGGGGGGGGACACACATTTTACCACTTTGGAAGTGTCTCTCGCGCAAACTATTCAGTTTAGAAAAAAATGATATTAGAAACCTCATTACCATTTTTGAAGACCTATTCATAGATACCCCACACGTATGTGTTTGATGAAAAAAAAAAATTTTTGAGTTTCAGTTCTATGTATGGGGAACCCCAAAATTTATTGTTTTTTTCTACTTTAGTGTGAAAATCTTAATGCGGTTCACAGAATACATCCACTTACCAAGTTTCAACAGCATAGCTCTTATAGTTTCGGAATAAAATGGCTGTGACATACGGACGGACGGACAGACAGACAGACAGACAGACAGACAGACATGACGAATCTATAAGGGTTCCGTTTTTTGCCATTTGGCAACGGAACCCTAAAAATCGACTATTCATGAATACAAATACTAATTCACATTTATATCTCTTGTTGCAGATAGGAACTACACACAATTAGAAGCTTCACTGAACGAGCGGTTACGACTGACGTGTGCAGTGAAGACTAATCGTGAAAAACAGTCCTTACTGCTGTGGTATAAGGATGGATATCTGCTGACGGAGGGCCACAGAGGCAAAGGACTGAGACAATGGTAGGTTCTAACAAAGAAAATATGCTGTTTTATAGACACATATTTAGCATAAAAGAAATGCTAAAGAAAAGATGGATGGATTGTGTCAAAGAAGATAAATGGCTAGGAAGGAATGAATTGAGGGATGAGGGCCAATAGGGATGTATGAACGGTAAATGAGTGCACAGCGCTGGCAAAAAAAAAATAGGATAAAGGTGGGTGGTTCTGCAGATATGAGTTAAGCTAGTTGATCTTTTGGAAGGAGATAGACCAAATGGAGGTTTGGAGTACAAAGATTAAAGGCTACAAAGGACGCGAATTAAGGTATGAGGGCCAATCGAGATGTATGAACTGTAAGATTAGGACGGTTCTGCAGATATTAGACTTATTGGTCTTATGGGAGGAGAGAAAGCAAATGGGGGATCAAATTAGGAGTATATAGATCCATGGAAAACCGAGGTAACTGACATAGCCCGAAGAATTGCCAAAGTTAAGTCGCAGTAGGCAAAGGCACATTGCTCGCAGAACAGATGGCCGATGGGGTTAGAAGTTTCTGGAGTGGCGACCGCGTACTGGAAGACGTAGCGTTGGAAGGCCTTGCACAAGATGGACCGATGATCTGGTGAAGGCCGCAGGAATACGTTGGATGCGAGAAGCACAGAACAGGTCGAAGTGGCGGTGCTTGGCCTATGTCCAGCAGTGGACGTCTGTCGGCTGAAATGATGATGATGATGATGAGATTTAACTTTGATATTGTGTATTTAACACAATTTATGTCACGACTAGCCTCAGTTGAGGTTAATCGTGTCGTGGATCGAAAAAATACGCAAATAAAAATAAAGCCTACTAAAATTCACATTTTAACTTTAATCATACTACAAGTCAATTTAAAAACGAAATTATACTGCTCACTTCTCAAGCTACCGTTTTATCAACAAAGCCAACTAAGCTACTCTACCACCTATTCAAAGCAAATCTAGAAATAACAACGAAATTTTCGCGAAGCACAGAAATAGAGACATAGAAACAGTAAGCAAAGTATCCAGTAACAATATTTACACAGAACTTGGAATACAACCCGTAATGCATGGTTGAGTTATGTGGTTCTATTTGGGGAGGCTCAAAACACTGTCGATCAAAATTATGTTGAATATTAATCACATAAATTGTGAATGAAAACGTCAGAACTGTATGATGCTATATGTGGATATATATAATTATACATAATAATTTGGTGTTTGTTATTGAAGAAGTTAAGTATATGCGGTACCAGAGCGTTAATATTATAAAACACCGAGCTTTTAAATGTGACAGTCACATAAGCTTTTTTTGTGAATGACGTCTCGCCGGTCAACCTATGAGGTTGACGGCTGCTTAACTGGACTACCCTGTGGCTACCATAATAAATTAAAGATTCCAGCCAGGACTTAAAACTTAAAACTAAGAGCGATTGATTACTCGCTAAGGGTACCCCTTCTGTTGGTACGGACCTCGGTTCAGAACATCGCTGGTAGAGAGCAGCAAGAGAGGGGCTGGGTCGGAATGATTATTATTTAGAGATGAATTTAAAGCTACAGGCGCAGGCTGGCACTTCGTCGAACAAGGGTCGGGGGGAAGTCACATAGGTCTGATCATAGACATAGACAATGAACTACCTCTCAAAAGTGACCACTCTATAGAAAGAGTCAAAGTGACTATGCGGCCAATACCTGTCTCTTTAACAACACGGGGCACAGAATTGGGCTTACAGTTTTACATGCAGCGTTGAATGGTAGACACTGGATCGCCAGTAATATGGTTCAATCAGAATTCTAGAAAAAAACGACTATTGGCCACACAATCGCACTGTCTCTCTCGTATTTTTCGATCTGTATTTACTGGTTAGATGAATGAACTGAGTAAGAGTATAAAATGTGGGTATGAGTGACTGAATTGTCACTCATATCTACAGGGTATGCGTGACAATAGATACGCTTTACAAAGAAGAACGCGCGAAAGAAGATGCTTTTCTAAAACTGGATTTGTCAAACTCACTGTCGACTAGGTACTGTTTGTGTTAATACTGTTTTATGTGAACTTCTTTTTAAAGAAGATATATCTAAGAGGTTTCCTATTAATCATTCGTATAACTTTTTGAAGACCAAGGAATTCACCTTAGTAGTCGTTTCATATAGTGATGATATAAATTGTGAATACTATAAATGTTTTGTGAAGCTGTGACTAGGGCTCACAAAACCGGTTTCACCGAAATCGAAAAAACCGGTTAAACCGGGTTTCACGTCATTTTTAGAAACCGGGTTTCAATTTGGCTAAAACCGAGGTTTCGATTATTTCGGTTTTCCTTTAAAATAATAACTTATTCAACGATATGACATGTTTACAAAGTACACATATTGTCTCATCAATTACAATGATTGTATTGATCACACCATTGGTGCTGTCTTTGCCGAGGTATAGTATTAATCAGTTGAAAAGTATGTGTCTGAGTCTCAACCTAACAACGGACGTAAGACATCCACCGCTTTCCCTCTTTGAGGAGTGAGAGAGGCTCCACGACGTCCCCATATTCCGCCTTACGCAGGTCCTCAGCGGACGCGGGTGCTTCACGAGGTTTTTATTCAGGATAGAGCGGGAGGAAACGCCCGGGTGCTACCACTATGTGGATCGCCTTGAGGATACGGTGGAAGTGTGTCCTGCCTGGGCGAAGCACCACCGTGTCCTTGTGGAGGCAATCGGTGGTGGCGATCTGTCGTGTCCGGCCCTGGTCCAGACCACGTACAAAGCGAGAGGGCAAGGACAGCCGTCACCTCCTTCTGCGGGGCAGTAATGCTCGCAAAGGAGGAGGCGGAGCACGTGAGGGAGAGGCAATATGTGCGCCCTCACGCCCCTAGCCGCCGCATGGGACACCACGGGCGTCGGGAGTCCATTGCGAACTTCCGGCTTCCGTAGGCGCAGGCTTGCGGGTGGCGAGCAATGGGAAGGTCGCCGCTCGGTAAGGGCCAGGCTCGGCCGACGGCGCGTTGTATTCCACGCGTGCCTCAAAGAGATGTCAGAAACAATGAAGGGGTTGGCTAGGACCGATGCCTGCCAGGGTCGCGCGATTTATTAGGAAGAGCGGTGGCACTGGCATAGGCAACTGAAGAAACACGGGTGGGTTTTAGTCAGTTAAAGTCTGACACCCTTCCGCTCCACCCAGAGCGGGAGACGTCAAGTGATGATTTATCACCCAAGGACGTCCGCCGCTATTGATACGGAATTTGAGAATGATTTCACTGCCATCACTAAGCTGGCCCTTATGAAAATGGAGGCTTGTGCAGGTGTACAATAATTTGTTTAAAGTTTCTCCTTCCGAGTGTTGAGGCTAACAGAGTCTTCTCATCAGCCGGTTAACTTTTATAACCACTTAAAAGGGCGAGGCAGAATTTTTTTTTTCGATTTTGCTGGTTTGTTTGATTTTACAGTTAAATACTGTATTTCTATGTTCGTTCATCATTTCAATTTTGATCAAACTATGATCATTTCAATTTTGATGAAATTAATGGTCTACGTCTAATAATTGGATTTTGATTAATCGACGTCAAACAGACTGTAAAAATACGTCTGAATAATAAAGTAAATCATGCTCTGAATCTCGCTAAATTTTAACACTTTAGACATTCTTTCAATTTTACAGTCGATAATAATGGAGTTTAATTTATCGTTGCTTTAAGCCAGATGTTTTGTTGATTCTCAGATACAATAGTTGTTGTTTTCTTTTAGTTTATTCACTCAAAAGAAGTTTTTCAATTTATTCTTGCGTTCTCTGATTTAGCGATAAAGCTTATTAACGACTGTTGACGACAAAAAGACTTAAGAACCATAAAAATGGAAATAATCGAAATCACCGAAAAAACCGGAAAACCGGGTTTGTGATGAATTACAAACCGAAAAACCGGTTTTCTAATATACCAGCGGTTTTGTGACCCCTAGCTGTGACAGTGGATAGAAAAGCGATTAAAATACTCTTTGTTATTTACACCATACGAAAGTCAGATTTAATGTAGAAATAGAATCCTATATGAAAGAGACTAGTATGATCTTTGAAACTCGAGATTTTATTAGCAAATGTGCTGATGCAATAAATTGGCAAACGATTAACTGAAATTCAAGCCAACATTTCTACTGTAACTCGAACCAAAGTTTATTGCAGCATATAAAAAGTTTTCAGGCCAAAGCTTTCATTGTGCATGTATTTTTATCTTGCTGCGTATTTGGCGTGGAACGAAATCCTCGTAAAAGATATGACGTTTTTTATCCTCTGTTTAAGATTATCGCATTGAATTCAGTGTCTTGGCTAATAATTATATTAACACTTAATATAATTTTATTGATTGATTGAATAAATGCTAATGTTTTTGATTTCAGGTTAAGAATAAACGCTTTCAAACCCAAAGATGCAGGACTGTATACTTGTAATCAAAATGCCAAAGAGATGAATATTAGGATCAGGCTAAAACGTAATAGTCCACAAGAAATTGAAGGTAAGTTTGACGTTTACTATATATAAAGTTAAGTTAGTGCTTAAAATCACTTAGTTGCGTACAAAAAGGAAATATTCATGTAATTGAAGTCAAATTCAAATTAAATACAAAGAAACGCAGAGATATTAACCAGGATGGGTGGGCGCAGAAATTTTCTCGTGAAACCATTTCTGAAACAACATACTGTTTCAGTAGAAAAGGTTTCCACGAAATTCGCGAACTCATCCAACAATCTGTAAACAATAAAACGATTCGTGTTACAAATCTTCAATGTCAAACGTATCACAGTAGCATTACTTTGGAGAATTTCCATCGCTGTTTCAGTGTCTTTGGCCTGAGCGTGGTTATTTTAATATTATATTTTATTAGCGTCTTTATTGGTCATCCAGATGTGTAAACACTGTGCACCGGATTCCGGGGTTGCAGCAATATTGCACTCGTGTGGAAATGCTTGAATCGTTCGGTTTTATAAAACATTTCGTTAGCTTTTTCGATGACACGGGATGCACTTAAATTTTTATCGAAATAACCTGTGGTTTCCTGTGTCGTCTTCAGTTTTTATTTGAGGAATTTCATTATTTATATTAATGTTGATGTATTTATTGTTTTATAATCATGTAGAAGTACCACCAGACTTAAAATTATAGTAATGGTAGTAACTCTCAAGATTTTGCTAATCAAATAGCGTTCACAGGTTATCAAGCAGACATGGGCAATAGAGCACTCCCAGAAACACTATCACAGATCAAAAGTGCAGCCCTAGAAGAAAATAATACGCTAGAAGAAAACGTAACTGACACCAAACGATTTATAAAAGAAGAAGACCCGGATGAGAAAGGAGAGAAAGACGAAAAAGATCATCCGAACTATGGCCATGTTGATGAGAAACAGGAATATTTCCCTCCAAGGTTCAAGCATCCCACAAAACTATATAAGATGGACATGAAACCTGCAGGGAATTCCATAAGACTGAGATGCGCGGCTGAAGGTAATAAATATTTTTATTAGTGGATATTTTCAGCGTCATCTTGTGTTGCTTTATTTCTGTTTCTTTCATTTTTGGAGCTGTGTTTAAGTTCATATTTTACACATTATTTCATGTACCTCCTGCAATTGTATTTTTTACAATCTTGCTTTTTAAACCGCTATGTAATCAAAATTATATTAAACTAAACATGTAAACTCCAGTCATCGTCCCCAAACAGTCTGCTGTCCTATTCTACTCCACAAACTTAAATGCAGCCCACACAGAAATAGCCAGAACCATGTTTACTACATCGTAAAACATTTGCAGGGAATCCAACTCCGAACATTACTTGGTATAAAAACAGGAGCACGCCAATATCGCGGGTGTTCTTTCAACCATCGTATGGAAAATGGTCAATGGCTTTGGATGAGCTGACGAAAGCTGACAATGGAAATTATACTTGTGTTGTCTGTAACCTGCTGGGCTGTATCGAGCATACTGTTGTTCTTCTTATTCAAGGTATGTTTTTATTGTACGGTTTTAGTTATTTTAAGATTTGAAAAGACTTTTTTTAAGAAAATGTGTTTCGTAATATTACAATGGGACATTTGATGAGCTTCAACTAAACGTCACAATCAGAAGAAGAATTCAAATGTATTTATTTGTTAGAATTTAGTTTTACATTATATTTTGTATCTTGTGGCTCAAATTCTTCTATCATGTTTAATGTTTCTGATCTATTACAAACGTGACTCCAATCTTCCAACCTTACTATCTAGAAAATCTACGACATTTCAATAGGCTATGTTTGATCGTGTATCTTGTAGAACGCTACCCATCGAAGCCGTACATTAAGGAAGGATATCCTGGTAACATCACACTCCTGGTCAACGATACTGTGACTCTGTCCTGTCCACCTGTCTCGGACTTGGAACCTTATTTGTACTGGGTCAGACCATACAACTATTCTGTTCAAAATGCTGAAGTTGGACCCAGTGATATGCCAATACCTGACGGAGCTGTTATAGAGGTCTTTAAATTTCTTATACACGGTGTTGGTCCACAGTCACGATTTGGTGTGGGATCACTGCTTTTTTTTTTCAGAAAAGGTAGGGTTTTTTCATTCTATTTGGTATATCATTAAAATCTTCGGTTCGTTGGTTGCCCTCTTTTATGTTATCCTGCTTATTTAAATGAATTTTATCTTTAAAGCTATGTGTAGTTATTTGTTAGTTATTAATTATTGGATTAAAGGCAATTTTCACTGCAGTTTTAGGGTATATGTCGCACATGTAATTTTGAATGTTTAGTGTAATTCTGAAGGAGTTGGTTTTGTAATTGGTTATGGTCTTAATTTTGGTGGTGGTAAATGTTGTAATAACTTTAACTCATACTATTTCATCCATTAGTTATAAAAGGATGAGATACTTTAGTAAAATGATAGCAAATAAGTGAGAATTTACATGAAAATTAATCTTCTTTTCAATCAATACAAAGTTCACATTGCTACATTTAGTCTGGTTAAAATGGTAGGCGTTTTAAACTCGCCAGCTATTTGATTCAAAACAAATATAAACTGCAAAACGTATAAAAGAACCACTGCCATTCCACGGTTAGTTCGGATCGAAGTGTTGCAATTCAAACATTGTTATTTTGTTCATTGTTTTTTAGAGTGAAAGCATTTCTGTGGAATGTGTTCTTAATTTAGAATATAAGGACAGTTTCTTTGAGAAACTCACCTAAGATTTCTAAGAGCGAGTTATGAATGGACATCAAAACCATGTCTAACTTACGTTATGTTAGAATATTTAAACATGGTGACAAAATTAATCAATTGTACTTTAGGTATCTCACCGACCTAAATTTCAAACCAGCTGATATGAAGAAAACCACACGTCAAAAAACAGACGAAGAATACAATACAGAAGCAGAATTCTAACCATCCAATTTTTTTATAGAGCGTCTTTACGCAAAGCCAGTCCTGACCCGAGGTGCTGAGAATCAGACGGTCGTGGTTGGGGATACAGCTCGTTTCAGCTGTCAGTTCCTGACTGACATGCATCCTTCAGTCTTTTGGATGTACTTTACAAGAGACGAGTACGTTTACAACTACACCGTCGATCCTAATGATGCGTCCGTCAAGGAAACTATAGTGATCTTCAATGAGAACAAAATGGTTGTGGTGAGGGCTCTGTCACTAACGCATGGTGTGGTGCATGTTGGTTTAGAATTAAGTTACTTAAAGTAAACCTAATCGATTTTTTTTTATTGAAATGAATGTGCTGTATTATCTTTATTTTCAGCATTCTTGATGATAGCTTTCCTTTGCATTCTGAAATAATTTCTTCAAAATGTAGTGCATGTAAAATACAGGACAGTAAAAACATTGACGCACAGCCTGTCACTATGGATTCAGTTTATTATTCTGAACCTGTCACTATGGATTCAGTTTATTATTCTGAACCTGTCACTATGGATTCAGTTTATTACTATGAAATGTTCCGTCGGTTTAAAAAAAAAATGCTGTACCATACATTTTGACCGCGTAGGTAAAGCAGTTTTTTTTTTTGGTAACCGACTTTCAATTTCTGCTCTAAGAAGGTGTCAAATAATGTGTCGAATTCACGATTTCAGGTTGAGAGTCGATGTACTGCCACCCTGTATTATTTATTTTTATTACTCAGCAAACACCTTAAGTTACCTATACAAGCTTTCAAAATTATCAAAGTTGCCTTGCCATAGTTTTGAATACAAACATTTTAAGAGGCATCTTTCAACAAATTTACAGCATGGTGTTTTTATCCTATTCCTCAAATCCCCTAACTATCGTGTGAAGAACTAAAAAAACAGACAAAAAATAAAATCACAATGTAGTCCACGTTCCTCACATAATCTGATTATTGCAGAGCGAGAACCCAGCAGACAAACCGGAGCAGCTCACGATATACAATATAACCAAGGAAGATGAAGGCTGGTACGTCTGTGTGGCCCTCAACAGCTTAGGAAACACAACTGCGAAGGGATTCTTGACTGTATTGGAATGTAAGTAGCATTAGCCATTGAAAATGTCAGTAAAGACACATACACGATATAAACACATCTACAGATGTTGAGACAGTGTTTTAGCTAAACAAACGCCATGCATTTGTCAGTTCGGTGCAAAGTAGTAAGTAATGTAGCGAAGTTTAACCCTTTATAGGACGGCTCATACAAAGTGGCCCGTAAATTGGACAGTCATTTAAGATACCTAGGACCTTGAAGTGAACGGTCACTTTTTCACTATTCAGTTTACTGGTCACTTTATATGAGTCGTCAGGACGGCAAACAGTGAAGAGTGAAGAAGTGACCGTCCACTTCAAGGTCCTACTTACCTTGAAATGACTGTCCAGTTTACTGGCCACTTTGTATGAGCCGTCCTATAAAGGGTTAATCTTATGAGTTTAGTCGACTTCCAAGAGAAGCACGAACAAAAGATAATTAATGGTGTCTCCTTAATCGAAGCTTGATAGGTCCAAATCGAGCCTGTGATCCCGTAACGTGGATTAGCACGCCAGCGATGCCCATCGTACGCCTAATCGTATTCCAGCAATAATGAAATCGGTTTCCATCCTAACTGAATGCGGTTGAAAACCAGTATTTACATGGAACGACTGTCTATCTGACCTCCAGTTACTGGGTGATACTATCGTTCCCCTCGGTACGACTGCTGCTCAGAATTACCTGTTATCTACTGTCAAAGGTTATTGGGCGTCGGGGTATCAGTGATGCCGTTACTCCAAGATACTCACAAATATTACTATGTGTATGAGCATCGTAACAACGACATCCATTTTTAAATTGCAGCAGCTCCACCAATCCAAGAAGCACAAGACCATGGAAAGCACACTCTCCTCATAAACATTCTAACGGTAGTTCTTGGAGCCATGTTCTTTGTAGCTGCCATTATAGTGGTGATGATCTGCAAGAAGCTGAAGAGGGAGAAGGAACAGAAGCAGCTGGCGATTGAGACAGCGAGGGCAGTGATAGTGACGCATTGGACAAAGAAGGTTACTGTGGAGAAACCGAACTTGAATGGATCGCCGACGACGACGGGTGAAGGTTTGGTAAGTTGAATGAATGGCCAACTTTTTAATATTGTATACTATTTCTGTTCTAATATGATGTTCGACACGTAAATAACAATTATACCAATATTAGTCATAAAGTCACATTCCATGAAAATATTTTATACAAATTCCTAACTGACTTTTAATTACCCATTTCCACAGCTGATGCCAGTAGTAAAAATCGAGAAACAAAAGCTATCGCAAGTCCAGAACACTACAAACGATTCAATGATGATGTCCGAATACGAACTGCCGATGGACATCGACTGGGAGGTACCGAGGGAGTCACTGTGCTTGGGCAAGATACTCGGAGAAGGAGAATTTGGCAAGGTCGTGAAGGCTGAGTGCGTGGGGATACTGAAGCCGGGAATGCAATCGGTTGTCGCTGTAAAGATGCTGAAAGGTAAGATTATAATTCAACATTTTTAATTAATTGGTAAATCTTGATTGTAAATGTTTTATTAAAGTGTATGGTTAGAGAGAAGGGAGTACTGTGTAATCAAAGGGAGGACTCATTCGTTGATATATCAGTATTTTACCGTTAATACAAAACTACTGCACCTAGCTTCTGACGTTTCATAACTACCCATGTAGGTTTATGTGAAATAAAAATATTTTAATTGATTGATTTGACTGGCAAATCTCATGTGTACTGTTTCGTTCGGTTGACCAAACCACAGACATCTCGTTACTATCGCGCACCGTGGGCACCCTAATTGCGGAACACATTACCAATCAGAATCTAAATCATTTTGAAGGTTACTAGAGGTAGCCGAGAGGTAACTCCAGAAATTACACAGTATGTTTTTCTTAACATCAGCAGCCTATAATGTTCCCACTGCTGGGACACAGGCTTCCTCTCGGTGAGAGGGCGGGCCTAGTGCGGGTTGGCAGATGTCACCTCTTCGAATTTTTGGTTCTAAGACATGTCGGTTTCCTCACGATGTTTTCCTTCACCGTTTTGAGAACAGTGGTGGTGAAATAATTTACACAAAGTAAAGCGCCTGCTTGGGTTCGAACTCACGACCTACTACTCGTAAGTCGCGGCCGTTACCACTAGGCCACCACTGCTCAATAGGCCAACACTGCTCACTGCACTGATTTTCTTAACGCTACGCGCTATTTCCATGAATTTAGCTTATGATTCACGACTGATGACCCCGAAACGCAAAAACTGTTCGTCGCTTATCTTAAAAATATCTGCTGTTCATAGAAAAGTACAATACCAATTTTTTTTTATAACCCTTGAGATATATGTACCTTAGAGGGTTTACAATAATATGGTGAAGTCATGGTTACAGTTTGCGCACTGGTTAGAATTTTATATATTTCGTATACATATTCTGATACATGTTATTCTAAAACTTCACCTTTACATTCTAGAGGGTCACACAGATGCAGAGATGATGGCGTTAGTCTCAGAGATGGAGATGATGAAGATGATCGGCAAACACGTCAACATCATCAACTTGCTCGGATGCTGCACACAGGATGGACCACTTTACGTCATCGTCGAGTATGCGCCAAATGGAAACCTGAGGGAGTTCTTGAGGAATCATAGACCTGGGAACAGGTGAGATTTTATTGGATACTTTAGGAGTGGTTATCCAAAGATTAGTTGGTATTGATGTTGTGTATAGCATTATCAGTGGAGGGCGAATGCTATTTTTAATTAAATTAAAAAAGGAAGTGTTTCTCAATTCCTCAGGTTTTTTTATTTTTATCTATGTTCAGTGTTATCTATATCAATTTCGATCATTCTTTTTTTTAATAGGGTTGGTTCCATATAAATACTTACTTTGCTTAGGTATTTTATGTATTACCGTCGATACTTGATGATGTTCTAATGCTTTCTGTCACTGTTGCCGCACTGGCATCGCATACCATAACTAAAAAGTGAAAAATGTTTTTGTCCTTCGACTGTCTTTGTTTCATTTGTTGCTCCTTCACCGCAATAAACCAAGTTCTATCCATGTTTATTCTTTTTGATAAAACAATCGGTCTGTAGAAGTTCTGGGCTAGTAAAATTATACCTCATAAGTCAAATTATACCTCATACCTCTCTATAAATAATGTATTTCCCACTTTTAGATACGAGTCTCCTACAGAAGAATTAAAAGAAAAGAAAACGCTCACACAAAAGGATCTAGTATCATTCTCATATCAAGTTGCCAGGGGAATGGAATATTTGGCGTCCAGACGGGTAAGTTACCATAACTAGAATATTTAACAATTCCTCCCAAAATACCTGCAGTTTTTGATAGGGAAAAGAATTGAGGACCAAATGACTTTTTAATGCTTCTGGGTGGTAAGTTTTACGAAACTGACACGCTAACGCGAGATGCGATAAGTTTTGTTTGTTACCAGAATAATTCAAAAACTGTTACTGTTACTATTGATATCCCATAACCCTAGGTACCCTAGGTACTAATGATACACTGTCACAGAATCAAGTGGAATATGATTTAAATAAAAGTTTATGTTTTTTTTTTTCTTGAATGCGGGAGTAAGTTTCATTGATAAGTACGAGTAAATAATTTTGATTTAAACCAAAAATTCAAATTCAAAAGAAAATACGTTATCTTATGTCACGTAACGGGGTTTTACATAAATCATCATGACGTCAAATAATTTTGTATGAAAAATTAAACGAAAAACAAAATCTTGCCAGTTGTTTTTTTGACACGGTCTCATTAATACCCTAGAGTTTTGATATAATGAAATGAAATATATCATCAACTCAACCGAAAAAATAAATGTGCACTGCGGAATATAATCCACCTTGTATTTCCGTCTCATAAGCAAAGTCACAACACAACAGATAACTTCAAGCAATTTCTCTACCTTTTCACACATTTTAATCTTGTCTATCTGCATCCATCCATAGTGCATTCACCGTGACTTAGCAGCCCGTAACGTTCTGGTCTCCGACGACTGCATCCTCAAGATAGCAGACTTCGGCCTCGCCAAGGATGTCCACAGCAACGACTACTATAGGAAGAAGACGGAGGGACGCCTGCCTGTCCGGTGGATGGCGCCCGAGTCGCTGTATCACAAAGTTTTTACTACGCAGACTGATGTGTAAGTTGAAATAATCGCTTTACGCAAAGACGAAAACTGGTAAAAAGTAATCTACGGAATAAAGCAATATCATATGAATTTGTAAGTTGAAGTGGCAATGGGCCGGCCATATTAGCCGTAGACGTTTTCTTGAAAGTAGGACGCCCTCAGGCTATGTGGAGAGACGATCTTCGCAGTGTGGCTGATAGCAGCTAGATGACAGTTACCGAGAATCGAGCTGAATGTCAATTGGAGAGGACTATGTCCAGCAGTGGACTGCGATAGGCTGGTGATGATGATGATGATTAAAAATTGTATGGTGCCGCGAAGACACACATGATCACCTTATTATGTTGCCTCTGCTGGGACACAGCCCGTAATCCACCACGCGGGCCCCGTCCGTGTTTGTAGATAGCGCGTGGTTTAGAATTTTTGGCCCTCGGAAATGTGGGTTTCGTCACAACATTTCTCATCGCCGTTTTGAGAGTGTATTATTTTCAAACTAACTGAATGGAAAGAAATTAACTGCGTTTTTAGGGTTCCGTTGCCAAATGGCAAAAAACGGAACCGTCGTGTCTGTCTGTCTGTCTGTCTGTCTGTCTGTCTGTCTGTCTGTCTGTCCGTCCGTATGTCACAGCCACTTTTTTCCGAAACTATAAGAGCTATGCTGTTGAAACTTGGTAAGTAGATGTATTCTGTGAACCGCATTAAGATTTTCACACTAAAATAGAAAAAAAACAATAAATTTTGGGGTTCCCCATACATAGAACTGAAACTCAAAAATGTTTTTTTTCATCAAACCCATACGTGTGGGGTATCTATGAATAGGTCTTCAAAAATGGTAATGAGGTTTCTACTATCATTTTTTTCTAAACTGAATAGTTTGCGCGAGAGACACTTTCAAAGTGGTAAAATGTGTCCCCCCCCCCCCCCCCCCCGTAACTTCTAAAATAAGAGAATGATAAAACTAAAAAAAATATATTATGTACATTACCATGTAAACTACCAACGAAAATTGGTTTGAACGAGATCGAGTGAGTAGTTTTTTTTTTAAAACGTCATAAATCGTAAACCGCAATTTACCTTACATTCAATCAACTGAAATATAAAAATTAAAAAAAATATATAATTTTAAACCGAGAATACCTACAGATTTGTACGGAACCCTCGGTGCGCGAGTCCGACTCGCACATGGCCGGTTTTTTTTTTGTAATGTTCTTTCCTGAATCTGCTGAACGTTTTTTTCTTAGGTACCTTTGATATCAACAGTTTGTTGAGCGTGATGATTCCTTAGAAATACCTTTATAAGTTTCTATAGTATCTAGATCCAAGCAGTCGGTACTATTTTTGCTAATGGAGATATTTTTCCAAATATTTCAGCTGGTCTTTCGGCGTGCTCCTGTGGGAGATCATGACGCTGGGAGGCACCCCGTACCCAACGGTCCCGGGACAGTACATGTACCAGCACCTGAGCGCGGGACATCGGATGGAAAAGCCACCATGCTGTAGTCTTGAAATGTGAGTTACCTTAACTTATTTGTTTAAGTCCAATATCATAGGAAGCGAGCTTCTTGCAATTAACCGGGCACAGATCTGGTTTCAGACACACTCTACACACACTCAGATCTATACTGACATAACTTGCAACATTAACTCTTGTTTTTGAAGATGATCTTGGTTTTTTTCATCAATATTATTAGCTAAATTTATTTTTCGCCATCATTCATGTTGCGATAACCAGACAACGGAAAACAAAATAACATTAAAATAAATAACATGTTTTCCAAGTATCAAGAACTAAAAGAAAGTACACTTGCTAAATACTCCTTCACATCGGTGTTAACTGGAAACGTGCCCAGAAGACTGCCAGCATTGCCACTGTAATTATAAATGATAAATTACTTTACTTTTGCAAGTAGGTTTGTAGAAACACTGTTACACGTCAATTATATTTTTTTAAACTAGATGAGGTATCAAGAAAACACCCTAATTGTATTGTTTAATACTATAATACCTGATGGAGTGTTCAGTTCATTTGAAGCTCAAAAAAAAAAACTCGCAAATAACGTAATAAACATATTCTTTCCTCCACAGATACATGCTGATGCGTGAGTGTTGGTCTTTCTCTCCGGGAGACAGGCCCTCCTTCACAGAACTAGTAGAAGACCTGGACAAGATCCTCACAGTCACCGCTAACCAGGAGTACCTGGACCTCGGTCTACCGCAGCTCGACACCCCACCTTCGAGCTACGATGGCTCAGGAGACGAGAGTGATAGTGATTTTCCATTCATCAAGTAGACTTGACATGTGAGAATTTTGAATATAGCAAGGTGAACAGTATTAGTTACGCATAATGTAGAAGATATTTTGTAAAATATTTGATGTTGGAGTGACCCAATTTGTGACATGTCATTGTAGGCGGCCATTCTATTCTAGAATGTGATTTAAATGCCTTTTATGGGTCATAAATTGGAAATGGCTAGCCATTCAGTCCTCAGGGACTTAAATGTGCTGGATGAGCACCTAGTCTGTCTATTGATTAGGAGAGTAGGACCTAAGCTGTTCATTAAAAAGTGGTATCTAACTTAGGTACCAAATTATTTTAACTACACGAATTTACCAGAACGGTTACACCGGGCGTGTGGCTCTTCCTCGAGTAACCTGTAAGAAAGGGGTATTTCTTAGGCAAGGACAAAGTGTTTGGTACCCCGAATGAATAGTTGAACTTAATATTGAACCCACCAATGAGGATCGTGTTGTATTTCATAAAATATATTATGTAGATTTTACAAAGAATTTGAGATTTTTAGACAGTCGTACCAGATACCAAAATAATGACTTTTCTGGTCCTTTTGGTCTATTTTGGATATGCTGTGTAACACTTTATGTGAACGGGCTTTTGCGGTACTGAAAATTCCACTCGGTACAGACCACATCTAAAACAGATCGTGAATCAACGAAGATAAACGAACTAGTGTTTTAAATTCCGGTTTATTTTAGAATAAATCAGATACGATTTAAAGCATAAGAATTTGCGACTTTAAACAAAATCTGCATCCTCAGAGTTAAATGCGTAACACACAGTGCGATAGTTGTCGAAATTTTGACCGTTCGACAACATTCATTGCGTTATTTACGTTGATGAGCAGACAAAGTTTTAAACATACGAAGCAATGGATAAGTAACATCCTTCAAAATGCTCCATATTCTGATGATAGTCTGTTACGCAATTAGGGTGCTGTAGACGAATATGACGATACTCGAAAGTCAGAATGGTACCGTATACTGTTCTTGTAATTTTCTCTATAAGATATTTACTATAGTTAGTTGATATATTTATTTAGATATAGGTTTTACACAAAATGCGAAACAAAGTGTTGCATAATATTTCGTGTAAATATTTATAGAATTATTTCCCTTTGGGGTCAAATGTAAATATCCTAGTACCAAAGTTTATGTGTTTTTTTTTTGTATTGTAGATATTATTGTAAAGTTTTAGAGCATTTTTTATGAAGATGAGAGATGTTACATGACGTATTTTTGAGTTAAAATAAGAATCTATAGCATCTAGTCTGTTTCAGAAGAATCGGGACGATTTTTTTAAATATATCATTTAGGATTTTTTAAAAGTATTTTAGAGTTATCACAAAATACTATGGCTGTTACACTGATTTAGTTATTTTTGACAGACTACCTACACTTTGTAGAATTTAACAAATAGATTAAGAACATTTCCATGTAACTGCACAGTTTTTGAAGTCTATGGGAATTTCCCATTCCAATTTTTAGTTTTTAAACGGCCACAGACAGATTTTGTGGCTGTGCAGAGAATGCATTTCACCACCAAATCTTTATCGTACTTAATTATGATATTGTTTTAATTATAAATGTATAACCATTAGCAAGAAATTATTATGAGATTATTTTGTAAATAGTAGGTAGGAATTTTCTAATCATTTTTATGTAATGAGAAAAGTAATTTAGTTTGAAAGAATGATTTGATGGTTGTCACAAACATATCTTTTTCTATTAACGAAAGACGTATTGGGATTTTTTCGTTAATTCAAATGGGGAAATTATGATTATTATAAATATATATTAGCTGCTTATAATTTTATGAATGACATCACCGTTATTGGGTATTTATATTTTAATTAAATCCATTTATTTATACTTAATCAATTAAATTAATGTTGATGTGCCTTGAATAAAATAATTGAATATTGTTGTAGTAATGTTTGGCACTCCTTGTATGTATATTTGATGGTTTGTGTGGGTCAAAACGAAATTGTAAGAGTTATAATGAAATAAAGATTTATAGTGCGAATGTATTTTCTGTATTTTTCTAAACTCCTTAATATAATCCCTGATTCCTCTCCATACTGGTGGCCTTTAGATTCGCAAAATATTACATGTTTCCCTACAAAATTAATTTAATAATAGTCCTTAGTCCCATTTCTTCCCGTGGGGGTCGTAAAAGGCGACTAAGGGACTTACTAGCGAATGGGCAGCAGCGTTCTCTATGCATTTTACTACCATACCGCGATCGCAAACCCGCCTACCAAACGTGGCGATTATGGCAAAATCTCCCAAATTGGGGGAGGCCTATGTCCAGTAGTGGACGTCCTACGGCTGTAATGATGATGATGAGTCCTTAGATATGAAATTTTACAAGAAAAGCGCCATCTATTCAAAAATATATGTACTTCTTAGTTAGGTAGGAATAAACAGTTCACTTCGTATTAGTTTGTAGAACTGCTAATAGAGGGCGGCACAAAGCCCAGACTACAGATGCTGGCGCCTTAAGGAATTGGTATCTGCTTCGCACGCGTGCACAACTGGTAGCTATTAAAATGATTTTAGTACCCATGTTTAGTTCATCTTTACTATAAAACAAAAAACTGTCCTTTGCGTCTTGCAGTCGGGTTAAAATAGGTATGAACCGTGAAGGGGGCAGTTTCTAAAAAAAATATTTAAGGAAGGGTTTTTAATGTTTTTATCAATTCGATTACCTATGTTGCAAATTCATTGGGAAAATAAACATAGCCTATCACAGTCCAATGCTGCTGTAGCTGGTCCAAGGCTGCGCCACAACACCCTGACCTCCGCACTCCACATCCAATCTGTCCCAGACACGATTTAAGGGCGTCTGTCCGTTAACTAGCTGGGGGGTTCCTACACTATGCTTACCGATACGCGAGGACTCTGCTCTACCAGCCATCTGTCCTTTGACAGACATGGCCAGCCCACTGCCACTTCAGCTAACTCCGGTGGTAGTCGTCAACATTATGTCATGAGAAGGTGTAAAGTGCTTATTCCACTTCGCTGAATTTTGTCATGTGTGGTGTAGTAATATATTATAAACTCCTCGGTCAACATTGAACGTCTTAAATAAAGAAGAAACTGAATTGTCAGGATTAATGTGCCATTATAACATTATGTTGAATTTTGTTAAATAAAACCTAAAATACGGGTATATTCTTTACTACAATTTATTTAACAAAATGGAAAAATATCTACGACCAGAACGTTTCGACGGAGACCCGTCCTCAAGCCAAGATCTGTCCCCTCAGTGGACACATTGGAAAAGCACATTCGAAAATTTTCTGACATCTATGACTACGAACGAGAAAACTGTTGCAAAAGAAACTAAATTCCAATTACTAACGAATTATCTGTCCCCTACGACTTTTATGCGCATACAGGATTGCACTGATTACGATATTGCTCTAAAGAGACTTGATGCATTATTTCTGAAGCCACCTAACGAAATATATTCCAGGCACAGATTAGCAAAACGAGCGCAACAACCAGGTGAGTCCATCGACCAGTATCTACAAGCCTTGAAACTGCTTTCAAAAGAATGCAATTTTAAACAAGTGACCGCTGAACAAAATGAGAGTGATTTTATTAGAGATGCTTTCATATCAGGTCTTTCGTCGTCCATAGTTCGTCAAAGACTGTTGGAAAATAGCACTCTCACATTAGACGATGCATTCAAGCAGGCCCGCGCTCTAGAGATGGCGCGAATATACAGTGATGATTACCAGCAACCTAATACTAGTACCTTTGTTAATGCGGTACCCATTAACAATCAGAGAACACACATCCAAGAACTATGCTATTTCTGTGGAAACAAGAGACACGCACGGCAAAACTGTCCGGCTGCTAGTTCAACCTGCCTTAAATGTGGAAAAAGGGGGCATTTTGCAAAAGTATGCAAAAGTGCGGTGACTGCGCCACCACAACGGAGTGCTTTTACAAATGCTATAGAGGAACCGAATAAACTTATGGAAAATGCAGAGTCGCAGAAATTGTTATCATGTATCGTGGCCGCTACAAATTGATCTCGATAAAGCTATGATACCGATAAAAATAAACGGATTATTTGCAACCAGAGCATTGATTGATACAGGGAGTACTGCTAGTTTTATAGACAGTCGACTAGTTTGTCAATATAATATACAAAAGAGCTCATGCTACCAAAATGTCAGCATGGCAGCTTCAAATCTAAAAACAAAGGTAGACGCAATGTGCTCTGTCAATATCGATATGCAAGGTCATAGTTTTCAAGTGGACCTATTAATAATGGAGAACTTATGTACGGATATCATAATTGGTCATGATATTCTTAAGAGATATAATACATTAGAAATGCATTTCGGCGGATCTGGAGCTCCATTGAAATTATGTGCACTAACTCAAGCCAATATCGATCCAATCTGCTTATTCCCGAATCTCTTACCAGACTGCAAACCAATAGCTGTTAAGTCACGAAGATACTCAGATGGTGATATGCAGTTTATTCGTACTGAAATAAGAAAATTACTAGCTGAAGGAATTATAGAACCTAGTTCGTCACCATGGAGAGCACAAGTGCTTGTAACTACAAATGAAAGTCATAAAAAAAGGATGTGTATAGACTACTCTCAGACAATAAATAGATACACGCAACTAGACGCTTATCCTTTACCAGGTATTGAAGAAATAGTTTCTAAGGTAGCCAAACATAGAATCTACAGCAAAATTGACTTAAAAAGTGCGTACCATCAGATTCCGATTCTCGAAACAGAAAAACCTTATACAGCATTTCAAGCAGAAGGTAATTTATACCAATTTCGTAGAATACCTTTCGGGGTTACCAACGGAGTAGCGGTTTTTCAAAGAACTGTCAATAATATAATTGCGAAAGAGGAACTTAGAGGAGTATACGCATATTTGGATGACATAACAGTCTGTGGAACAACTCAAGCTGACCACGATCAAAAACTGCAGCAATTTCTTGATATTGCCAAACGCCTTACACTGAATCTTGACAAGAGCGAATTTTCATTGAAAGAGATAAGTATTCTAGGATATACTATAAACAATGGAGTTATTAAACCCGACCCGGATCGTCTACGTCCACTATTAGAGCTGCCTCTGCCTTCAGACTCGGCATCGCTCCGGCGAGCATTGGGATTATTTGCTCACTATTCTAAATATGTGCCAAGATTCTCTCATAAAATTCAGTCCCTCGTTTCGCAAGGTACATTCCCTCTCGATTCTGAGGCAGTAAATGCTTTTAATGCTCTAAAGCAAGAGATAGCCAGATCAGCAGTAAACGCAATTGATGATAACATACAATTTATTGTTGAAACAGACGCTTCAGACTATGCTATCGCGGGAACTCTGTCACAAGAAGGCAGACCAGTTGCGTTTTTCTCGAGAAGCCTTCACAGTAGTGAGCGGAATCACCCAGCCATCGAGAAGGAGGCCGCGGCTATAGTCGAATGTCTTCGGAAATGGAGACAATTCCTCATCGGACGAGAGTTTAAACTGATAACTGACCAAAAATCGGTCGCATTTATGTTTAATCAGCAGCATTCGTCTAGAATTAAAAATTACAAAATACAACGTTGGCGATTAGAACTTTCAGAATACAATTTTGATATAGTTTATCGCCCTGGAAAGGAAAATATAGCGGCTGATGCTTTATCAAGAGCCAATGCACCATTAGTAGCCTCTGTTTACAGTTCAGAAAATGCACTCAAAGAACTGCATAAAACCTTGTGTCATCCTGGAGTAACAAGAATGCTTCATTGGGTTCGAAGCAAAAATTTAGCTTACTCCACTGAAGAGATAAAACGTATTACTGCGAATTGTTCTATATGTGCTGAAGTAAAGCCTCGATTTCAACGAAACATGGGAAAACTAATAAAAGCGATGGCCCCATTCGAAAGAATATCGATAGATTTTAAAGGTCCACTTCCCTCAGATGGCACTGGGAACAATCGATATATCCTTACGATTGTGGACGAATATTCTCGATTCCCATTTGCATATCCCTGCCCAGACTTGAGTACTAACACGGTTATTAATAAACTGACTGATTTATTTTCTATATTTGGAATGCCAACTTACGTACACTCAGATCGTGGTACATCTTTTCTTTCAAAAGAGATGAAAGACTTTCTTCACCAGAAGGGCATTGCTACGAGCTACACTACACCTTACAATCCTCAGGGTAATGGACAAATGGAGAGATACAACGGAATTATTTGGCGAACAGTACAGTTGGCTCTGAAAAGCCGAGATCTGCCTATAACTAAATGGGAGTCAGTTTTAACTCAGGCTCTGCATTCTGTAAGGTCACTTCTTTGCACGGCTACAAACAGCACGCCCCATGAGCGGATGTTCTCTCACGCCAGAAGATCCTCAAGTGTTCAGTCGATGCCTACATGGCTAAACGTCCCAGGAAAAGTATTAATGCGAAACCATAATCGAACCAGCAAATATGATCCACTGGTTGAAGAAGTAGAGACTCTGGAAAGTAACCCTCAACATTCTCGTGTGCGTTTGAGCAGTGGCAGAGAAGTTGTCGTATCTAATCGACACCTAGCTCCTACTGGAGTATCTTTAGAAACGGATGAAGCTGATTCCAATGATGACGATGAATTCATCGATGCAGTCGATGGCGATGATCATAACACAGATGGCCAGCGAGATTCCCAGAACGAATTGGTCCAGCCACAGAACATCACGCCAGAGACTCTGCGTCGTTCTGAAAGAGTACGACGTCCGCCTGCTCATCTAGCTGACTACGTGGCACAATAAATAAGCCTAGGAGAATGTAGTAATATATTATAAACTCCTCGGTCAACATTGAACGTCTTAAATAAAGAAGAAACTGAATTGTCAGGATTAATGTGCCATTATAACATTATGTTGAATTTTGTTAAATAAAACCTAAAATACGGGTATATTCTTTACTACATGTGGATTTAGATGAGTGTAATTATACGTTGCGTCCTAAAATGCAAAGTGCCAAGTTTTTTACCCTTTCATAAATATCTCCAAAACTAGACGTCTTAGGTCTGAAATAATGAAATTTTTAGCCCGCCTCTATAAGAGGAGTTTGTCTACAGATAGTAGTATCGCCATACATTTTGGCAATCTCTTGTACATGAGCAGTCGACGCCATATTTTAGTTCCTCCGGCCTTCACAAGGTCATCAGTCCACCTTGCGGGAGGTTAACGTTTTCCGGCACCCGCAGGAATCTGCTAGATACAGGAACCACAGAACTGGTCGAACTGGTCGAACTGGTAGAGCCTGGGGGAAGGCAGTTGACGTCATTTGGCTGAAATTATGATAATAATTTAGTTTGTTGATAGCTGTAGTTTCGTTTGATGCATCCACGTGTATGTGCAACTTTTACTATGGATGTAGCACATGATTCTGAACCCGCAAAAGAAGACATTTTCGTCGTTATTTAAAAAAAATCAGTTCATTTTGACGAGTGTACTACGTGAGCTCGACAAATGGAAGTGCGAATAATATTTTCATCGCACCATCTCGGAAAGAGTAGGTATTTTTAATCTTCAATATCTGAGTGGAAAAGCCGTTTTTATTCTCTAGAGGATAAAGTAAATTGAATTTAGAACATCGTTGCACTAAGTTTGTGATAGTGCACACGATGTTCTAAATTCAATTTACTTTATCCTCTAGAGAATAAAAACGGCTTTTCCACTCAGATATTGAAGATTAAAAATACTCTTTCCTCGCTGAGGTGGAATGAAAAGTTACGTGTTGCACTCGAGTGCAAAGATTTTTCACCTCGTGCTCTTTTGATTCCCTCGCTAATTTTAGAATCCTTCGCTTGCTCGGTCATCAAAATTGAGCACGCGGTTAAAAAGCAACTTTGCACTCTTGTATAACAAATAACTATTGTGCGACAAAAATGTATTGCGACTCACCATAGTGCATAGTTCGAATGCACGCTTGTGCGACACACTGAATCTAGTTGTTTCTGGCACTCGACAGCCGCTGCCGCGGCACCGCTTGCTTAGCTCGCTTGGCTCGTGCGTAGGAGGTCACGGTTTTAACCTAACCTAACTGAGTGTGAACCTACTACGTGAGCTTGAGTATGGTGTCGAACTATGGTGAGTCGCAGTACAGTTTTGTCGCTCAAGTGTTATTCGCACATCCATTTGCCAAGCTCACGTTGCACACCCCGTTTTGAACATGTCCGTTTCCACAGCGCGGCCACCTCTTCAAATTTGATGAAATTTTGCCAGGAATTAGTTGTAATTTGTTACAATACACACCTCTTTTCCTGAATTTGTTACAAAAAAAACTAAGGCGCTACGACCAAAAACAGTTGGCCGCTAGAACCGCCACTTGCCGTAGTGATTATCCGTGATTACACAGAAACTAAATAATGCAGATAGGCGAATGATACATCAAAAGAAAGGTCTTAATTTGTTATATTTGTTACAAAAATAAAAATCATCAAAACTTAAATATACAAAAAGTTATGCTATATTTCGTTTTCAGGTTAAGTGTAGGTACGTATTTCACTATAAAATCAAATTTATAGAGGCTAATGCATGGACAATTAGTTGCTAATTTGTTACAGCAAATAAACAAGAAAAATACTAGAAAATAGGTTCAATATTTTTTTTACAGTCGATTTTAGTTGGCCGCGCGGACGGCAATATGCCTAAAATACAATGGCGTTTATTTCGTTATTAATAGTAGGTAGGTTCAAGGTTAGTTCTAGTACTAATCGACAGGTATCGTAGCCTAGTTTGGATAAATGTGGCTAATATAACTACAGGCTTTATATTTTAGGAGATATTCACTAAAATATAGTAGTATGAAACTGTTTTAGAGTAGAGTGACCATAAATTTTCATAATAAAGTGAGACTGAATCACCATTATTGGAATGTTCGGTAGTCTTATCTTAATTTTTTAGGGTGAAACTCTTTAAGACATCCTATAGCATACTTTATAAAAGTCAAATTCACAAATCGATAAAAATAGCTTTATTCAAAAAAATAAAAAATATTTGCGTCGAATTGATAACCTCCTCCTTTTTTTTTCGCCGGTTAAAAATCAGCATACAGGCAAAAATCAAGTAATACAAGTCAACAAAATATTTTTATTTGTTTTATAAACTACCATAACATTAATAAATTAACTGAAACTAATGTAAGACACAGAATGTAGGACACATTTTCTTACAGGTACTTATTTCAATTTTAGATTAATTTTAAAAATATAGTAGGCACTAGGCCTAATTTTATTTACGCCACATTTATCCAAACAAGGTTACGTTACATGTCGATTAGTACTAGAACTAAGCTTGAACCTACTTTTAATAATTAAATAACCTCCATTGTAATTCAGGCATATTGCCGTCCGAGCGGCCAACTAAAACCAACTCTAAAAATATGATTGAACCTATTTTCTAGTATTTTTATTGTTTATTTGCTGCAACAAATTAGCAACTTATTGTCCATACACATTAGCCTTGTTACTCCAAAAAACTTCAAAACATCAAAGTTAATTAAAATCTAAACAACGCCGGACTAAAAATATTTATAGAAAAGAAAAAGGTAAATTCTAAACTGTAGAACTGAAATAACAAAAACTTTTTTCTAAAATAAAGACTGCAATTGCAATGTAGCGCCCTCAGTTTTACTCACTAAAGTAGCGATTAGTATTAACATTAAAGATTTTTCTTAGTTAGTAATTTATAGCAGGCACAAAAATAGATCACTATGTCATTTTTAAAATAAAATCACTATATTTTTAAAATTATTCTAAAATTGAAATAAGTACCTGTAAGAAAATGTGTCGACATTCTGTGTCATACATTAGTTTCAGTTAATTTATAAATGTTATGGTAGTATATTAAAAAAAAAATTACTGAGTTTGAGTGTTAAGGATTATAATAAACTGAAGTTGTTATTATTATGAAACGTTTTTCCATATTTCGTAGTAAGAAATACAAATGTGTAAGTGTGTGCAAACGTGGCCAGTTGAGCGCCTTATTTTTGTTCCTGATCCTTTATCTAGTGCTATTATGGATCGAAGATTTTAGTAGTAAAATTGCGGTGGATGAACGTAAGTCCGTGAAAACGTGGACTAACCCAGTTTAAGCCTCCTACAAACCGGCGCACAGTGGGCCCATACTGAAAATTAGTGGACTTAGGCAACAAAGTTCCTATATCGATGCGATTTTTTTTTATATGACGTGTTATATTATTCCTGACAACTTTTATTCTTATAAAATTTCTTCTAAAGTTGATAGTTTGTCTTGAAAAAAATTAATTAGATTGTTTTGTATGGAGCGAATCACGTTTAATTTTTTTTCTTCAATTGTTCTAATATGTTGAGTGTGTGGCGTGAGTATATGATAGCTAGGGTCATTCTCTATCCATGAAAAAAAAAAAATCAGCGCTGGCCATCTGCGGCAGCGCGAGTAATCATTCGGTAAAAAAAAATGATTTGGAAGAATTTTTTTGTCATTTAAAATAAATTCAAAGCATATTTTTTGTCTCATTTGGCTGTTTTCACCTTCTTTTTAGTTAAATAAATAGTTTTAATAGCGCATACGTACTTATAACTAGTAATTTTGGTAGAGATTTAGTTATTATTGCATGTTATCGATAGCACCTGCATTGTGATTGATGACTCATTTGTTTGTGCACTCGGCTAAGCGCATAACTAATGAGTCATCGAAAAATGCTCGTCTCTGATTGGCTGAATAATTTTCACTCACTGTTATGTCCACTACTTGAGTAATTAACACTAACTATAAATATAAAGACATTCATTAAGTCCATCTAGTTTCGCTCTTGTCGCTTGTTTGTGAACACAGTGAAATACTTGTATTTTTATATTTACATTAGAACTATGGCTAGATTTTGTACCAACCTAGATCTTTTTGTGAAATTAAGAAGTGGCGGTGATCTGAAAAATCATATGTTTCTGTATGAAAGTATCATTTCTGTCTTGACTACCGAAGTTTCTGAAGAAGACAAGAACCGAATCAAGGAGTTCTGTCGACTTTTTTGTGTAAATTTAAATAAAAAGTGGATAGAGTCAAGTAGAAATCAAAAAACTTTTATGAATCGTGTAATTAATCGCAAGTGGTTGGAAAAAAACATCAACTGGCCTATTTGTGACAGTGTTGATCTGAGAAGTGTGATGGGCTTTTCGGACGCAGCCTTATCTGAGCTTGTGGATATAGATTGCCATGTTCCTACTCTTGCAGTATGTACTGCGGAAGCGGGAACATCTACAGAAAAGGAGCACAGAAAACCGTTCGAAGAGTTAAGTAATAAGCAAAAGAAAAGACGTTCTACTTCCATAGTAGAAGAAAATTCCGAGGAAGAGTTGCAGCACTGGTGCATAACAAAATTGAAAGACAACGGCAAAACGAATCTGGAAAAAGTGGTCGAATACCTTTCCAGTAATCCAGATGCGCTATCCGAAGTAGAAGAGAGACTATTCAAAAAGCAGAGCTTAAGTACTGTCTCTGAAGATAAGTGTTTAGCTCTTTATACATCAGTTGCGCTCTCGAAATGGAAGTACTTAGCTCTTCGACAATTTCTGAAAGAAGAAAACTGTGCTGCCTTTCCATCTTATCCAAAGCTTGTAAATGCCAAGAAAAGATGTTACCCACCACAAGAGAGTATGGAGATTACCGAAAACGGAGCTCACATTAAATTGCAAGCGCTATTGGACCACACTGTGGAGAGGATATTACTTGATATAAATACTGTTGATAGGTCTCAAAATGAAGAACTCAAGTTGACCTGGAAATGGGGACTTGATGGTTCTTCGTCGCAGAGTAACTATAAACAGAAAACGTCAAACACAGCTACAGAGTTCGATGATTCATCAGTAGTCATGATAAGCATCGTCCCTCTTCGGCTAGTGTCTACTAGGCCATCATCTGGGAATGAAAATCTAGTTTGGGAGAACCCCCCACACCTTGCTCAACTCTGTACTGTCGACCAGTGAAGTTCACTTTCACTTCGGAGACAGCTGACTTTATAAAGTCTGAAGAGTCTGAGATGAAAAAACAAATTGATGAACGAATATCTACATAGTGTGGAAATATTATTGTATCACATGAATTGCATATGACCATGATTGATGGAAATTATTTTAAATGACAAAAAATTCTTCCAAATTATTATTTTTTTACCGAATGATTACTCGCGCTGCCGCAGATTTTTTTTTCGTGGATAGAGAATGACCCTAGCTATCATATACTCACACCACACACCCAACATATTAGTACAATTGAAGAAAAAAAATTAAACGTGATTCGCTCCATACAAAAAAATCTAATAATTTTTTTCCAAGACAAACTATCAAGTTTAGAAGAAATTTTATAAGAATAAAAGTTGTCAGGAATATTGTAACACGTCATATAAAAAAAAATCGCATCGATATGGTAACTTTGTTGCCTAAGTCCACTAATTTTCAGTATGGGCCCACTGTGTGGCGCGACGCGGCAGCGCGACGCGACACTCGTAGAACATTTTTTATGTGAACTTCATGGAAATTGTTCTACAAGAATCGCGTCGCGCTGTCGCGTCGCGCCGGTCTGAATAAGCCTTTAAGATAAGATAGTATTTAAGAAACAGTCATTCCGGAAATCACACAAAATATAACATAGTTGGCCGCACGGTGGAAACGGACATTTTTGACGCGTAGGTATTGCACATTTCTATGAAACAGCATTTTCTATTTTATTAATTTTCAAAATGTATGAAGTTAGGAGGGGCTCCTGGCTAAGTAATAGTAGTCGCACTGGTCGATCGATCAGGTTAATCTATACTTGCGGCGGTTGGTCCTTGGATGGGTAGGTAGCTTTACGTACCAAGGTCCGAGACCGCTCCGTGCCTCGGAAAGCACGTTAAGCTGTCATTCGTGGATCTTTGTCAGTCGTTACGGGTAGCCAGTCTTACCAAGGGTTATTACTCAGTATCTAACTGGGTTGTGGAGGTCAGATAGGAGAATATGTTAATTACTGGTAATCAGCTGCATCCGGTTAGACTGGAAGCCGACCCTAATGTAGTTGGGAAAAGGCTAGGAGATAGATTTATTTTGAAATTAAAGATATTTTTTTAGTCATACATAATTTTATTTTTGTCAGTACATTATGGCGTCGCCTTATATTAACATACAAATGTTCATACAAAAATTATGCTAATTGAACGTTCACAATTTTTGTTTGAATTACAAAATAAATTGTTTTATTACAAAATTTCATATTTTACCTATCACAACAGTCTTTAGGATTCTAGCGAAATTAAACATTTTTACTTAAAACAAAATTATTTTTTTAATTCACATTTAAATATCATCAACATTGATAGTAACTTAAAATGATTTTCACTTAAAAATTATACAAAACGAAAATATTTTTTTAATAATATTTTAATCACAAAAATGAACTTATACAATCTAGATTCGTAGATAATACTTATTTATTAAAATTAGTTATTTGGTTTTGTTTTTGTTTGTGCGTCGTTTTTTTTATGTTCTTACGAAATAAAGATAAAAGATAGGTTAGTTAACATAACTTATCCAATAAAATATTATAAGTAGTATAAGTCAAGACATACAAAGAGGCATAGAAAAGTATTTGCCAATTGTTTATGCTGCCGAAAACAAGAATCAGAATTAATAAATATTTTTCTAATAACGGTAGTACAATACGCAACGCACATCATTCACGATCGACGTAAAACCATTAGTAAGTAATTGCAATGTAATCGTTATCTCGGTAGGTTAAGGTATAAAATATGATTGGCGATGTTTTATCAAACTCCCGGAAATAATTCTAATTCATATTCTATTTCATGACAAAGAAGTAAAGAGTTACGTTGCAATAACTTACTCAGTAGTGAAAAAAAAAAATGAATGACGTAAAACCAATGTTTTACGTCATTCAGATTTTTTGCTTTAGGCAATGCGTTTTGCAAATGTTACAGATGTGTCAAACAATTTTAAATTTTTCTTATGTCAAAATTCGATTTCTTTATTCGATCGATTATTTATCTATTTTATCATCTAAGCCTGTATTTTTTAAACTAGCGTCCAGCGCTATAAATAAGTTAAAAAATGCAGAAAATATAAATAGATATTCTAGAAAAATTATTGCCTATGGACTTCGTTTGAGAAGTCTATAAATAAATTAGTATAGATATCCCAAGAAAAGTATGCATTTCGGGAATCATCGTCCGTCTTCGGAAATACGAACGAGCGATATTGAGATCTAATGTAGAGCTGTTAAAACCATTGAAGAAGATGCCTATTCAGTATAATTATGATTACAAAATTAAAGACTTATTGATGCTATTTCAAAAAAAAAGATTTCATGTTTTTGAGTGACAGTTGACGATTTGGGACCGAGATAGGTAGCCTGACCAAAAATACTTTAAACTAAACGCGAAATGCCAGAAACACTATTACAAAGCGCGGCTGTACAAAACTTAAAAGCCTTACCCCAATGGGGGGTTACTCTGTGGAGCAACGTTCGTATTAATTCGAAAAAACGAAGCTTACCGTAGTGCATACCTTTACCGGTTTACCTGTAAATACACTCGCACATTTGTTTTGACACGCACTCAATGTCAAACAGTCCCTCGGCGACGTATTGTGGCAGGGAACAATGGCGATGTAACATCATGACCATCGTCTATTTCAACTTCTATGTTATCTTATCATAAACAAATTAGCTAATATAAAAATATAACATTTTTAGCAATCGTATAAATAAATAAATGTTGCAAAGTCAAATAAAAATGGAACTGCTTATTTTTTTCACAAAATATTTACAACTACTGAAGCAGCCAAGTTTTCAACTAGATAAGCTTAATAAAAAGCAGGTTTTTAACCATTTTTAGTATATCTTTGCAAAATTCTCTACTTTTTGCGAAAACGATTAATTATATCACATGCAAAATGTCAATTTCATTGCTACCTACCTAATACCCGATTTGGTTATTAGAATCAGACAAATAGTTATGACAATCATAGTCAGTTTAAGTATGTCAATTAATATAGTCAAAGGTAAAATCAAATCAAACTTTGATGTAACATTTTAAATGTCAAATTACAGCTTTCTATAATATATTCATAGTAGAATTTCTTTAAGAGTATTATAATATAGAGCGCAGATTTAGGCCGATTGTTTGATACAAGAAAACAACAAACCTGTTGCTCATTTTAGAGTTTGTACCAAATAATGGTCACAACTATTCACCTCAGTCAAACATTTTAACAACGACAAATAGGCTTTCTTATATCTATCCAGACTGTCCATGGCCTGTCAAACTCATATCACATATTCACGCAACGCAATTTCTTCTCTGGTACTCTAGACGCGAACTGGAAGCTAGGCACGACCGCTTTCACTTCAGCCTTCTCTTCTTCTTGTGCCTCTTCTCCCATCAAAGTTCTCAAACAAATCTTCATGTCAGAAGCGAATTTTCTAACCAACCTCTCCAACGAAAAGAGATGTTCATCTAAAGCTTCAGGGATTTCTTCTCTCATAAAGTCTGCTAATCTTAAAAGGTATTCTGCGTTTGGACCAGATTGTCCTTGGCATTCTAGAATTTGCTTAGCTATATCTGGTAAAGGGGCTGCTCCCAACCAATGCCTGTTTTCTGGGACAGCGATGTACAGAAGAGCGTTTTTCTTTTCTGAGGTACTAGGAGCGTAGCTTGTTGAAGAGGTGAATAGAATGGGGCGCGGGTGGAAGTTTACTGTGTGCGTTCTATAACCACCAAGTTGGCATTCCCTGGTTGAAAGGTAAGGTAAGGCTGCGTTGTTGTCCGCTGAGATCAGGAACGCTTTGCCCCATGTGATACCCTGGAACAACAGAGAAATAAAAATTAGTACTGAAAATGCTTAAGTCATTTAATCTAGGCGAACAATCTCTCCTATTAACAACACCTTCACCTTCACCTTTGTACAAATTTTTCTGTTCCTTTCTTGTCTGTTTTTATTTGTGTGTACATAAATGGTTAAATAAATAAATAAATAAATAAATAAATAAACATCTTCAAAAAATTACATGGGAAATCGTTTATAAATAGTTTTATATCAAGTGTGTTTGTTGATCCAATGACTGTCAGTTTTGTACAAATCTTAAGCCAAGCTTAGGATTAATAGGATCAACACTAACAGTAGCAAAGTCCATAATTGATAAAAATGTCAGTAGACTTAGATCAACAACCGTGGATAAAAAAAAAATGGCGACATAGACAGTAATTTCAAAGTTTAAACAGTAATGACCAGTTATCGGACTCATATGATTTATTTGGCTGGAATTGACGTTTCAAATTTATTTGTTTTCCTCATAGCATGGCCACTAGCACATATTATTCCCAATTTGAACTCTAGCGTAAACAAACTTGTGCCCGCAACTTGCTACTCTAGCAAATTTGTGCCCGATTAAAACTGCTCCTAGCAAACCAAAATTTGCTGCATAGCAAGGCCGACCCCCTAGATTTAGGGCGAATTAGCAAACCGGCTCATCTAAATCGTTCAAGAGAGTCAATATTCCACAAAAAGTATTGAAGAGTTAGCTGTCGAGATAAAAGCATGGTACTCTCGTCATTTATACAGAGGAGGTGAATTAACTGAAACGTAAATATTGAAGAGGTATAAGAAAAATTTTGGTTATGTAAAAACAAGTTTAACTTTATTAGTCTGTCAAGGATTTATTTCACGGCCGAATCCTAAATGAAGACTGAGGGAATTCTTATGTGATAAGTGATAACTTGAAAGTCTCGCAATGATAACAAATCTGTTGTTTGTCGCAATTAAGGACTCTATCTACAATGGATATAATAGTAGCTAAGTCATAAAGATTACAAAATTACAAAATCACTAGCTTTATTTTGTTTGATTAGCAAATTCACTGCGTGAAACAATGCTCACCAAAGCCAAGGTCACGGACATTATCCAGAAAGCTGCTCAACTTAAGTGGGATTGGACCGGAAGTGTCAGCCGGAGGACAGATGACAAATGAGCTAATAGAGCCACCAATTGTGCCCCACTAAACGAAGACGACGATGGCGGGACGAACTTGGCTCCTACCGGAAGGACTGGCCAGCACTAGTAAAAGACAGGATTCTGTGGAAAACGGAGAGGGAGGCTTTTTCCCTGCAGTGGGATAATACAGGCTAGTTAGATTAGATTAGCAAATGCAAGCTGACCAGATATCAAAACTGCTTGTCTACAAACATGGACGAAAAAAACATCGTCACAAACGATCACAGCAATAACAATGACACAGACAGAATACATTTCCATTTATCATGAAAATGGATGTCATAACAAATCACGTCATAATCTACATAATGATTTGCTAATTAATAGTTAATGAGCCGAACATGTGCGAATGCGTGTCCCACGCTTCATTTGCATGATTGATAAGAGATGCACATCAGTCATCTGTTTTCGCGTTTACTTTCTCATTCATTATCCGAGTATTGCATAAGTCCAAGCCCGACCTCATATGTCCAAGTTCGCAGGACGTATCGGAGCAGATTTTTCTCGCGCACTGTACCTTCATGGCACTGCTTAGAGTCGACAGTTGAAAATCAAACAGTGTGTTCTTTCACTGCCCTGTGATGCAATCTGTTTGACTGTTAATGCTCGGGACCACACTTAAAGTTAAAACTTGGTTCCGTTCGAACTTGGTTTAGAACTCGACCCGCCTTTGCTTTGGACTGGTGTGATCTAGTGATGTGATATGATCAAAACTTTGAGGGTTCTGTGCTTTGAATAGGTGCATGTTATAGGAGCCAAGCCTATTGTCATCAACCAGGATGAAATCTAGATTCAGAGCTGCTACCGAGAAATTCGAGATTGAATCCAATAACACTTTGCTGGTTCTGAGCAAATAAACCTTCCGGAATAAATTCCCTAAATGATAGTGAAGACAACATCAAAATCCGTTGTAGAGTTTAGAAGAACAATTTCTCTTTTTTTTACTTTGTAATCTGTATACACACTTGTAGATAGATCATGTTATCATTTACTTTGGATAACTTCTGATCAAAATATAAGTCCAAAAGTCTTTAACCTTCATGGTTATTTTGGTAAATAAGAACGTCTTATGTAAACATTGTAGCTATCAACTGTTTTTGGATTTATTTTATCCAGGACTGAAGATTTTGTATCTGTCTCTTTATCAGCATTGTCTGAAAGCTGTGTCTGAATTGTAATCTTATCAATTTCTTTTTTTATAAGGTGTACCGTATCGTGCGTATGCACTGAATTTTTAGACATTTAAGAAAACTCTATGGAAAAGAGGATGTAAAAAATTTCCTGAATTTGAACATTTTCCGGGACGCTTTTCCAATTTTTCTTTCATTAGAAAACAAATTCGGATTATAACGAACATTTTGAAACAAAAATAAAAGGACTTTTTTGTATTTATTAATAGAGATAGATTATTCAAGTCTTTACAAGTGACACTTTAGGAGCTTCATTATGCCTCTCAATGCCTATTTTTGTGTCTCCTGTACATTCATGAGCAGGTAAGTGATACTTCATTGAATAAAAGGTCAAGTGCGCACACGCATAACAGAACGTTAAAATATTACCAAACATAGCTACCGCAATCTCTATCACAAACACTGAAAGTATTATTGAACAATTAAACAAACATTTGGCGTTCATTTCCAAATGAGTTCTTCATTTTTGAACGATAGCCAATAGGAAAAACATATTTTTAGATTCCCGAATTTTAAAACTAGATTTTTATTTTGATCGTTAATACTCTGCATAATCTTTGTTCATTCGGTTTCGTAGGTATCCGGTTGTCGTTTGTTATTTATTCGTCGGTTTCTGACCCCGAAATAGGCCAAGGTTAAGACGTTAAAATAACACAAATACCAGCGAGTGTGCATGTGGAAAACATTCGCTAAAATTATACAAACAACAAACATGTGTAATCCGGGGGCCGTGAGTTCTATTAGTCACCGCCATCATTAAATTATATTGTCTTGAAATATAGTGTTTAATTAGCCTATATTTTACTAACTTCCGCCGTAGACAACGATTTTTATTGTCTTATTTGGACGTTGATATTGTTTGGTAATAATGATAATTTGCTGGAGGAAGACAAATAGGCTCTCGGAAGCCTTCCTTAAATTTCACAAAATTGTACCGATCTTCAAGGTGACATATAGGAACCCCATCAGATTTAGCTTTTAAAAGAAATAGTGACAGTCTTAATGGGGCACCGGGATACTACCGTGCTCCCAGATAACATTTTGGTATCAGGAAGTGATCATGTTTAATACCCAAAAGCTACACTACGGGAAGATCTTGGCAATCTATACGTTTGTAGCTAAAATCTAGCATATGGGTATATCAAATATCATAGGCCACAAAACACTAGCCAAACAACTGACACTAAATATTATTTTCATCCACTTTGATGTTCGAGCTAACATCCAATAAATATTAAATACTTCCTGCGGAGTTAAGACAGAGAAACTGAAATAGATATCTACAAAGTATTAGAAAACTAGCTTCTACCCAACTTCGTCCGCGTGGAAGCCGACCTATACCATAAAATGTACAATTGCCAAAACCTATGGTACTTGACAATGGTGTAGCTTTCTGTAAGTGATGAAAGAATTTGCGGCAACCGATCAATAGCTCCGAAGATTACAACCCGATCACATCACATGATATTAAAAAAATGCGTTCAGTAATTTCTGAAGAAGAAAACAATCTCTATTAAACAAGGTGCCTAATATGACGATATTCGTCCACTGGTAGATAAAAATATCACCAGATCCATAACAAACTCATTGTTCTAAATAAATAACAAAATAATGCACAAATCTTTATTGTTTAAAAAACATGCGTAACAAAGAACTTAGCAAAAATTCCACCATTAAACTGACATGCAAATTCTTATGTTTTTTAATCAATAAGGATTTGTGCCATATTTTGTTATTTATTTAGAACAATGGGTTTGTTATCGTTTTGGTGAAATTTTATTTAGTAGATTCCAGAATTTGCATGTTAATTTATTAGCAGAATTTAAACTTAAGTACCTTGTCACGCATTCTTCTCGGAAACGGTCAAATTGGTAAGGAAACCGTCATGTCCTAGGACCAAAATTTGGAAGAAATGTGACGTCCACCAAGCCGCACTAGGCCCGCGTGGTGGAGTACGGCCCATTCCATCTCAAAGAGAGGAGGCCTGTGTCCCAGCAGTGGGAACAATATAGGCTGATAATGCTAAATATACAGAAACAAAATCAATCCCACTGGCAGCTGGGTGTGAATGTGTCACTAACAATGCTCTACCTACTGTAGTCAAAGCGACCTCTGCGCTGCCACCAGGATTTGGGCCAACAAAATCTGAGCGACTTGAAGAAGATTGCCAATAAGTTAGTTCTGATGGTCACAGAAAGAATCAAATATTTTTATCAATATTGCCGATGTCTGGAGGCGAAATACAAGGATTTTACAAACGAAAAGATAAAAGACGAACGCTAGCTGATAAGCCAATTATAACAGCGAATTTTTATGTAACGCGTGGCCGTCTACCTGATAAGAATACTCTGGGGATAGCAACTGCTAAGTAAATAATTTTCTTATCAAGTTTTGTTTTTGTATTGTCCATCATTCATCAGGCACTTGGCTTTTTCGAAGATTCACTTACATGCCTCTTTTTTTTCGTGGGAAATCATCAAATGACGTCTCTCGCTCTGGGCGGAGTGAGAGGGCGTGCCAGACTTTTGCTGACTAAAACCCACCCGTGTTCCTTCGGGCAACTATAACTCTTTCGAACAAATTTCGCGACCTTGGCGGGTTCACTTCCATCCTAGGGGAAATATGTGTTAGGTAGGCAAAGACTAAAGACATGGTCTATATGTGTGCAAGATGTCACTGAAATTCGTGTAGCCACTTTTGCGTGATTGACTATCTTCCAAATCTAACACATAGTATTAGTGGGATGTACGATCGCGAGGGACGTGAAGTATCTAATCAGAAAGTTTTCGATATCGGCCTAGTATCTAAAATTCTAAATGAAATATCTAGTCTAGGCAAATAAAATATTGATGTATTATTGATACACTCTACTTTAAGTAGAAGAAGTAATATGTCGTGAAGCCGAGTTACGACCAAAACAGATAGATAACATAATTTTTATGTGAATAACATTGATAAATGGGATACCTAAATGTGTAATCGCATTCAATATTACATTACATAATTATGTTGGAATCAGCTGGGCACGAGTACTTAAGACTGGACCGGTCGTTATGGTGCCGAACAGAAAGAATAGCATCATTCAATTTCTTCCCGTGGGTGTTGTAATGGGCAGCAGCGTTATCTATACATTTTACCACCATAATGCGATCGCCAACCCGCCTGCCTAACGTGACGATTATGGCAAACACCCACCAATTTGGGGGATGCCTATCTTTCGGCTGAAATGATGAGCATGACTGGGAAGAATGACATAGAAGGGAGGATGCATATAATGCCGTGTTAACCTCGCTCATATACTTAACTTTACAAGGCAATAGGAATAATGCTCTTGCAAACAAAGATGGACTGTGCGAAAAATTATATGGCTAGAAAGGGGGAGACTATTGAAGTCACCGTCTTTCTTTGTTAAAATTAGACAAAGAAATATGGAGAAATCAGACAAGATATTGCGGCAACCTCAAATAAATTGGTATAAGGGAAGGAAAAGGATGATGTTACACAACTGCAATAAATATAGAAAGACGGAATGAAAGCCGGTGACTCAGCTGGCAGTCCAGGATGCACCGGACGTAATTCAACAATCGCTACACGTGGAGGCAATAGGTTTCCCAAACAGATAAAGATCACGACAACAATCAGTCTAAACAAACATGTAGGTACTTCTAACAACCAAAGAATTAATAACTTCGTTGAGATAAAGCCAGATAACATAACTATTGTTTCAATAATAACGACAGAAGATCGAACTGTGGACTGCTCAAACAATTGCCGATCTGTCTCATCCATAGTCACTATTGTGAAACGAAATACTATTGACGAGTGTATGGGAAATCTTTTTAATTGTCATCTTGTAATAATATTCACATGTTATGGGATCTATATATTCCCAGACTATTGTTTTAGTGCTGTTATCTCAACGTTTTGATAACTAGTCTTACGTTATTTTTATATGGTCAATATGTAGGTATAATTTGACTGCCGTAATTTGTTTCCTACTGTAAGCCGGATATTGTGTCTTATCAATGTTAAGCCGCTTCGGAACAAAATAAAGATCGTATTAGATTAGAAACATAAAAGTATCCTATGACACTCGGTAATATGGTATCTTCCTATTAGTGAAAGGATTTTCAGAATGGTAACAGTAGTGATAGGTATCGTAATCTTTGGAAGATTACGCCCTAAATACAACCTCACAAATTTTATCTCTTTGTAATATTACCATAGATATCCATATTACTATATGCGATGTTAAATATTTTGATCAGAACATTCCTGTACAACGCGCAACGTCAAAAGACAACATTACCTTCTAACCTAACTTTGACAAATAGTCTTATTATAGAAATAGTAGATTATAAAATACAACGCAATATAAAAGAGGTCACTAAACTTTACCGGCACATAGAAGTAGCCCAAATACTACTAAACAATATGCAAATCAAGTAATTCAATTACTAACGCATGACATTTCGCAAATTTTGCAATAGTTATTACAATTTGAAACTCAGCTTATACTGCAATGTTATAAATTACCAAGTTCACGGTTACTAATGTTGTTATTGCAAGGTCTATATCAAATTGTGTCAATTAAAAACAATTTACTTATGTAAGCATAGAAATTGATATTTATGTAAGCAGAGAATTTCTTCATGAAGTGTAGTAATTTTTACTAAGAACTCATTCTTCAAGCAATATAAAATGTTGGAAACGATCTTTGGTTTTATTTATCTGACAAATGGCAATGACCTAAATCGAAACCACTACTTAAAAATTATGACGGTGAACTCCTAGTTCTAATAGCTGCTAACGATGACAATGTTAATACCAATAAACATAATGGAGATAAAATAGGCAATGTTTATACCTAAAATGTTGTAATCATTTATGTAATTGGTGCCCTGAGACAGTGTGGCGGAGTCGCAACCGATCACATGAAAGCTGACGGGACGAGCTGGATAGGTTCCGTCAAAATTGGAACGGGGATGCGCGGGCTCGCGAAATATGGAAGGAGTGGAGACCTTTGCCCAGGAGTGGGACAGCGTAGGCTAATATAAAAAGAAAACTTCTAGATAATTACAACAGTCAGAAAAGATCAGAATAATCTTGCATATTTTCTGCTATTTTTTACTACACTAGGTATCTGTATACCCAGTCAAGTAGAGAGATGAGGCAGATGAGCGAAAAGAGGAAATCTCTTAACCACATGAGATTAAGAAAACAGAATACACAGTCTACATTATCTTCTAGCACAGAAGCTCGACCAATAACAAATGAGGAGCTAATTCTCTATAGCAATAGTCTTATCATAGCAATAACGTATAAGGAATGAGACAGCAACACTGAAGGTTAGGAGGCCAT
Organism: Aporophyla lueneburgensis; assembly: GCA_932294355.1. Lineage (NCBI taxonomy): Eukaryota > Metazoa > Arthropoda > Insecta > Lepidoptera > Noctuidae > Aporophyla > Aporophyla lueneburgensis. The sequence goes on along the minus strand of OW028758.1, from coordinate 20,217,139 downwards.
CAGCTTTGTCTGGAGTATTAACCTGATTGGATTACTTCACTGCGCAGATAAGGTAGGTAGGTTTCTGGTATCATTAATTATGGAATTCGGACTACGACAGTAAGGGAAGAGTGAATGCCCCTGTGTCAGCGCACACTGTGCACTTTAATATCTCCCGCACCGAAGGCTAGTCTCCGCTGAAATTGGCTGCCATGGCCGAATATATTGACAAATGTCTTCAACTCAGTTTGTATGTTTAGGAAAATGTTCGAAATTTTTGATCCGATTCCGAACATTCTTTCACTAATGGGAAGCTATAGTACTGCCCGATGTCTTAAAATATGTTTTCAGAAATAGATTTCACGCAGACTGAAGGTAGTCATTTCGAAAGCTGCAATAGTTACTGTTAATCGATAAGTAGGTACCGTGTGGTACCGTGTGGTGCCGGACGGAAAGAATAACACCACCCCATTTCTTCCCGTGGGTGTCGTAAAAGGCGACTAAGAGACTTACTAGAGAATGGACAGCAGCGTTCTGTTACGGGGTAGGTCCAAAGTCACTTTTTAAAAAAAGACTATTTTGAAACCCTTAAAGAAACTTTTATTGAAAATTAATATGTTTAACAATAATTCGATTTTAATGTGTCCGCCACGAAGTTCAGAGTATGACTGCCGGAAACCAACGTGTCACAAAATGCGACAACTGTGGGAAACGTTACATGATGCCTACGTGTCAAAAAGTGCAACCATTGTGGGAAACATCGCATGACGCTTATGAGGCGTCAGCGTTTATATTTTATATGCTTAGGGCTGTCTAACAATTTATAACAACCCCCCCGATAAGATTGATCATCACGGTTAAGAGTGATGAGAAATCTAAGATGAAACTTTGAACTTCGTTTTGGTTACAAACTAGGATTCAAGTAAGTATAAGAAGTATCTTAAATGTAACTATTAGTAAACTTAGGTTTAAACTAGAATTAGACATAAGAAATAGTATTAATACAATTATAATCATTTAACCGAGACGTTAACTATTTTATAACAATAAGAATTACAATTGATAGGGTCGTCGGGAAACTAAGTCATAACATTACGTCTTAGTGGAGTTGGCAAAGATTTACATGATCCTTGAACATCTTCGTCAGAAGATTCGGTAAATCGATTATTTACTGACTGAACAGACTGAACTGTTTGTTTCTTTTTAGTGTAACACTGATTAAACACTTGGATACAATATCGAGGTTTTGTTGAACAAAATAACTTCTTAGATCTGTACAAAAGATAAATGAGGACAATGGTAGAGATAATGTATGTCAACGAGAGGTAGTGAGTACTATATTTATGTAGATGAGATGGTTGTTCAATCTTATTTAGTTCTTTTTCAAACTCATTTAAATGCACACTTGCTTGTAACAGAGAATCAAAGTCGTTAACATTGGATAACTTTACAAAAGGGAGATGTCGTACTGTTTTATTTATTCTCTGATTGTCGCAGCAGTCGTCTTCAATAATATTAAAATTAGATATATGATTAGTAACATTAGACATAACATAGTCACTAGGAGTAAACTTTAGAGTCTTAAAGAAAGCTACACAATATTTTGGCAAGGCCAACATGCCTGTGCCGAAGAAGATCTCATCATAATTGCTAGGATCATTTTCACATGTAATATGAGCCTTTCCGGGCTCTGATTGTACAAACAACCATTTATTGTTGTTTAACTTGAAAAATACATCGATTGAGCCATGTAACAGTTTAGTATTACAAGAGTCTGGCAATGAACTTATAGCTTCGGTTAAGATTATTGTTTCACAAGTTGGATTTGCAATTGTAGAGTACACATTTCCTAAAGAACACACATAACACTCATTATGAATCACTTGACACTTATCCACTGACTCTAATAGTGAATAGAACATACGATCTATTGTTACAGCCACATAAGGTTTATTTGGAGCAATGAGTATATAAGTATCAGGTTTGTTAACATCGTAAGGAGCTGGAAGAGGAACATTATGGTAAAGGTTGTATATCTGTGGAAGGACGAGCGGAACTTTAGTTATAATGATAATTTTATTAAGATGATAATAACAAATTAAATCAGATATGTCAATAATAACATGTATGTTTTCTAAAGATAAACTTGTAGGAAGTTCGCAGTGTTTAGGTAGCTTATCTTTATGAAGGTCTAGTTCTTGGAATAACTGATAGGGACTGAGAACAGCTGGATGAAGAATGTTGAGCTTGCTAAATAAGATAGCGTTGTTGACGTCATCAATGTCAAAGGACAAGGCTATAGTAATACTTTCCAAGGAGTTCATTAGCATTATTAAATTATTTTTTATTTCTAACTTATCACTTGAATTCAATAATTGTTCAAATGCTATGCGAATAGTATTTAAATTTTGATTTAGTTGGTTTTGATTTTTATTTACTTTTGACATTGTGTTATTGAAGGTTGAAATAGTAGATTGAATAACGTGAATATTATCTTTCATTAAGTGAGTCAGCTGTTTTTCGTCTGATTGTACTTTCGTGATAGCGTCCGAGAACTTTAAGGCATCGTCAGAGTCTAAAGTTCCGAAGATTGTTTTTAAAAGAGAGCCGCCAGCGTCAATGAGTCCTCGTTTAAAACGGTTTGGTTTTTGATCTTGAACTAGGTAAGATATCGACAGGAACTTACGAACATTATTAAGATGTTGATTTTGTAACGGCGATAGTAAATTAGTACATTCTAGTTGGACTTTACTAGAAGAGCTAGTAACACAGAAATTGCTGACTTCTTTGATTAGAGCTTCGACTTTATCTAAATGTGGCTTTATATGGCTAATGTCTAAGTAGGTTACGACATTCCAATGATCGTTTGTGAACTTAACGTTCAATAGTTGGTCAAAGTATAGACCTGGACTACCTACGATTGGAGTAACGAATTTGTAGCTCGAAGACGGCTGAAGTACTAACCTGAAATAGAAAAGATAAGGCTAGTCATCTGTTGCGATTTTAATTTCGTCGTAATGATGACGAACATGTTTTCGATTAATTAAAAGTGTGACTGTATGGTTACCATTGATCTTGACTATTTTGAAAGGCCCTTTCCATATAGGTGACATCGCCTTGTTTTGTTTATGATGACACCGTAAGTATACCATATCACCTATTTTATACGTCACGGGTTTAGCATGAACATCGAAACGTTGTTTGGATTTTTCTTTAGATGATTCTATATTCTGCAAGGCTTTTTGTCTACTATAAAATAATCTATGATTAAGAGCACGAATATAGTCTGTATAGGTGTTTAGGTCTAAGGTGTCAGCACTTTGAGGCATGTAAGGCTTGAATCCGAACAATAATTCCATCGGTTGGAAGCCGGTAGTTGAATGTACATTAGTGTTGTACGCTATCATAGCAGTTTGTAAGTATAAGCTCCAGGTATGTTGGTTATCTTCGATGTATGATCGTAAGTACTCTTTTAAAGTCGCATGGCTTCTTTCGAGAGCGCCACACGTTTGTGGATGATAAGGAGAGGCGAAGATATGTTTAATACCGAATAATCTCTCTAATTGTTTTAAAACATCGGATGTAAAATTGGTTCCTTGATCGGTTACGATCATTCTAGGGATACCTAGATGAGAAATGAAAAGTACAAAGTTTTGAGCAGTTTCTTCTGCGGAACATGTTGACATTGCATACGCTTGCGAATACTTAGTTAAGTCGTCTTGCAACGTAAGTATAAACTTATACCCATAATCGTGAGTTTCTGGTAATGGTCCTACTACGTCTAAGAATACTTTTTCCATGGGTTTTGTGGCTGTAGATGTGATTATCATAGGTGCGCGATTTGTTTGACGTAGTGGTTTGTTGATTTGGCAGGACTTACAACTCTTGACATAGTTTTCTATGTCTTGACGCATGTTTTTCCACCAATAGAGTGTTTTTAACCTATCGTACATGCGAGAAATACCCGGATGTCCTGCCGAAGGTGAGTCATGGTTATCTTTTAATATACGGGGAACCTCCGCGGGAGTAGGAAATAGTATGTTATTGTGATAGACATGAACTTTGACACCCGTGTTATGGAATAAAAATCCTATAATATTGTACAATTTGGTAAACGATAACTTCGTGAATGGGTCTTGGAAATCGGAAATAGCAAATTCCTTTTCTTCGGAATACCACGCGGTTATCATTTCTCGATAGTCTCTTAACATATTAAAAATATCTTTATAACTCATTTCGTCATAATGATGGACACGTAAGAATAGGTGTGTGAAAACGTGTTTTTCATTAGACGTACTTTGAAACGTGTATAGTTCTCTTTCTAAAGTACGTATATCAGGTAAGTCTTCATCAATCTTAGAAAGCTGTAGAATTTCAGAGCAGTACGGAATTGAGTCGTCTAAATCGATAGCAGAAGGATACGTAATCATTTTACATTTCGTTTTAAGTAACGAATCGTTATGTTCCTCTATAACAGTGTCATAGGAATTATTACGTTGTTGACTAACTTGTAAATATTTTTCATAAGTTTCAGAAGTAGTAGAGACATTAGGATCAATGGTTAGTATTGGGTTACGAGACAGGGAATCGGCGTTACAGTTCATCTTGCCCTTTTTATAAACTATTTCGTAGTCAAATTCTTCTAACTTTAAGCGCCAGCGAATTAATTTCGAACTAGGGTCTTTGCAATTGAATAACCACTGTAGTGGTTTGTGGTCAGTGACTACGATGAACTTGTTACCGTATAAATAAGGTCTAAAGACTTTCGTACCGAAAATGATAGCTAAACATTCCTTTTCAGTAGTAGAATAGTTTCCTTCCGCTTTGTTAAGAGTTCTAGAAGCGTATGAGACTGGTAGGTCTTGACCAATTTTCCCTTGAGATAAAATTGCAGAGACAGCGAAATTAGACGCGTCGGTCGTTAGCACGAAGGGCTTAGAGAAGTCGGGATATTGAAGAATAGGAGCGGTCGTTATTTTATGTTTTAACTCATCAAAGGATTTCTGTTGTTCTGGGGACCAAACGAAATTTGCATTTTTCTTAAGAAGACCTGTGAGGGGTTTCGTGATATGGGAAAAGTTTTCTATGAACCGGCGGTAATACCCAACTAACCCGAGGAACGATTTAATGTCACGAGGCGATTTAGGAATTGGAAAATTTTGAACACAAACAATCTTTTTTGGATCGGGCTTCACGCCTTGATCTGTTATTATATGTCCTAGATATTGTACTTCCTTTCTTAAGAACTCACATTTGGCAGGCTGTATTTTTAATCTATGTTCGCGTAACTTACTGAAAACTAATTCCAAATTTCTGCAATGTGATTCGAGGTCATGCCCAAATAGTACGATATCATCCATATACGTAAAGCAGTGAGTCCCTTGAAGGCCACTGAGGACAATATTCATAAGTCTCTGGAAAGTAGAGGGTGCATTACGGAGTCCGAAGGGCATTCTATTAAATTCATAATGACCGGATGGGACATTAAACGCAGTTTTTTCTGTGTCTTTGACCTTGACCTGATGGAATGAAGATACGAGGTCAAGTGTGGTAAAATATTTGCTATGCCCTAACTGATCTAGGATGTCGGAGATATTTGGAATTGGGTACGCATCGCCAATTGTGACTTCGTTTAATTTCCGGTAATCGATAACGATACGCCATTTGGGCTTACCGGATGCGTCTTGCTTTTTGGGGACAACCCATATTGGTGCTGACCACGGGGATATGGAAGGTCGAATAATGTCTTGGTCTAGCATTTCTTTAATTTGCCTATTCACTTCTTCCTTATGACATTCTGGAAACCTGTAGCTTTTAACTGCAATCGGAGTTTCAGAACTTACACGGATTTCATGTTCTATAGTATTAGTGTGTGTAAGTTTGTCTCCTTCTAAATAGAATACGTCCTGGAACTTAGAACATATGTACCGTAAGCGATCTTCTTCTTCCGAATTAAGGTGATCGCATCGTATCATGTTTTGGACTTTAGAATTGCGGTCAGATGTATACGGGTATGGTGAATTAGGATAGGACGTAGTTGTATCGGTTGTATTAAGAGAAACAGTGTTTTTATTAGGCTCCATTATCTGTGAGATAGGTTCTAACGTTACTCGAGGGTTTTTTAAGATTATTTCTTCATCTGATGTGTTAAGCACTGAAATAGTAGTTTGATTATTAGAATCAACACGGACTAAACACCTGGAAATATATAAACGAGGGTATTTCTGTAGTTTGACGTCTAGTAATAGTCCTTCTTGGATTTCGGGATTTGTTACATTGCAACGAATAAACATTTCGCTTCTAGGAGGAATAATCTTTACAATTGGAGATGTTTTTAAATTGAAATAGTGTAAGGGATTCCCTTGAATTATTAATTTAGAGTCACTATAACTTACTAGAGATTTATACCACTCTAGAAAGTTTGAACCTAGGATCCCGTCGTACTCCAAATTAATTTCACCTACGATATGGAAATAATACGGAACTTTAATTCCATTTTCCAGTTCCAAAGATAGCATAAACTTGCCTTTAGTTTCAGAGAACGAGTCTATATCGTTAATACCCTTGAATTTTAAAATATCTTTTTCAACTTTAGGTAATTCGGGTAGGCATTGTTCCTTAATGATGCAAATGGAGCTACCAGAGTCAACTAAAAGACGAATAGGTTCTTTCGTATGTGAAGTTTTTACTACAATGTACGGTAAAGAAGAACTTGAATTGGGAAAAACATCATAGACAGTGGAAAACCCAAGTGGATCTTGGATAAAACTATCTGTTATTCCTTTGGGAGGACTAATATTTTCCATTAAATTGGTCATTGATTTTGCAGAGCTAGTAGGGATTGAGTCATTGATTATTCTGGAGCTAGTAGTTGATTTGGTAAATGATTTAGTAAGGAAAGAGTCATTATTAATTCTAGAATTAGTATTTGATTTAGTAAATGATTTAGTAGAATTAGTAAGGATAGGGTCATTATTTATTCTAGAATTAATATTCGATTTAGTAAATGATTTAGTAGAATTAGTAAGGATAGAGTCATTATTTTTGGACTTAGTAATATGTTTGGATTTAGAAATTGAATTAGTTATTGGGGAATTGCGATCACTAGCGACTTCAGAATTAGTAGCATAATTTTGAGAAATAGAATTGGATTTAGAAATTGAAGCCCCTAAGAAAACATTCCCACAGTTAGTGCCTATGGTAACAGAATTACGTCGACACCGGCTCGTAATCCGATCATTTAGTTTAAATCATCGTCGGCAGGTGTTGAAACCTGGTTAGCTTCTACGTATTTTTGTTCACTTATTATGTTCCCAGGATTCCCGCGGTCGAAGCGAGAATTGTTGAATTGTCTTTTGCGACATTGCGAAATGTCATGCCCGATATTTTTGCAATATCGGCATGTTAGCGGTTGGGAACCAGAAGTTGCGGGTTTTTGTGAGTAATTTGTTTGTTTTGATTTAGATGGAGATAGAGCCTTATTTTGATTATTTTTAAACCTACATTCGAACTCAGAGTGACCTACCTTATGGCAAACCTTGCATGATGATCTAATTGAGAAATTGTAGATTTTCTCCTCTTCTGTAGCGAAACCTATAGCAGCGTTTAGATTTCGGGGGTCTCGACAGCGAACAATAGTGCTTAGTCTAGGGTGAAGTCCCAGACAGAAAGTATATAGAGCTAGATCTTCTGTCATAGCAATGCGACCCGGAAGTTCCTTTTTTAAGGAATCCGAATTGTGGATTTCGGACTGCAGATCTGTTAAACAGGTTTCAATCCTCAAGGCGTATTGTGCGACAGTTTCGTTAGGCAATTGCTTGCATGACTGTAGCTCTAGTAAAAGATGATTGTAATGTTTTCTTTCGCCAAAATTCTGCCTTAAGAATGTTCGTAAGTCGTCAAAGCAGTCAAATATCTTATTCGAACAAGCTACCTGTGCCTTTCCTTGTAACTTTGATATGATATACTTAAGCAATAAGGATTTTTGACCCTCAGATGCTAGGTCAAGAGCGTTTTGGCAGTTTGTTAAAAATGCTGACAAGGTTTCTCGTTCCCCTTGATATGGGTTTATAAAGTTACATAGGACTTGTATCGGGAATGGCTCGGAGATAGTAGGAGTTAGTTGTTTTTTATCACTTGAGGTAGACATTATAATGGGTGTTTCAATTGTAACACTTAGCTCAAAGATTTAGGGGATTTGGGAAAACAAGGAGACCTATGTGGCAACAACAAAAAAAATGAATGTTCTACTCACAGCAAGGTGACGGCTTGGTAAACAGAAGGCATAACGCAGACCTCGGTGAGTAGCGCGCTCAACAGCGGCGCAGACGTGCAGCAGCAGCAGCAGCAGCAGCAGCAGCAGCTAGCAGCAGTTGGACGATCCGTGGATGGCAACGAAGGGGTTGGCTTAACCTTAAGCTCACCCAGGTACACGACGAAAGGCTTAGTAGATTCGTTGGCTACTTTAACCAACTCGGAGGAATTCGGTGTGATCGCGACTGGATACAGCGGTAATGACGTGGTTTAGACGACGCACTGATACACACACTGGGTAGAGTCAGTATAGAGTCATACTATGATAGAGACAGGATAGAGTCACTTTTGATGGAGATACGATAGAGTCACAGGATACGATTTTAAAACGATGTTGAAACGAACAGGTGGGTGGACACGAAACGCGACGAATTTGGTTTTATGTAGTTTTATAGATAGCCAGTAACGATATACACTGACTATCCCACTTCTGACACCACTGTTACGGGGTAGGTCCAAAGTCACTTTTTAAAAAAAGACTATTTTGAAACCCTTAAAGAAACTTTTATTGAAAATTAATATGTTTAACAATAATTCGATTTTAATGTGTCCGCCACGAAGTTCAGAGTATGACTGCCGGAAACCAACGTGTCACAAAATGCGACAACTGTGGGAAACGTTACATGATGCCTACGTGTCAAAAAGTGCAACCATTGTGGGAAACATCGCATGACGCTTATGAGGCGTCAGCGTTTATATTTTATATGCTTAGGGCTGTCTAACAATTTATAACAGTTCTCTATGCATTTTAGCACCATACTGCGATCGCCAACCCGCCTGCCAAGCGTGGCGATTATGGCAAAGCCCCCCAAATTGGGGGAGGCCTAGGTCCAGCAGTGGACGTCTTACGGCTGAAATGATGATGATGAATCGATAAGTCAATAGTTATGACCAAATGTCACGTCTTATTGAAGTCTGACTGTGTACCATAGACTTGGGTCATAGTTTACTAGGTATTTAAACCGTTAGGAAAAGTAATTATACACATTTTACTATAAATAGGCGTTTGGCCATTGTTATATCAAAGCTAATAATTTATTTAACTGTACCCGCTACTGATTAGCTCTTCCAAACGAATTCATTTTATTTTTTTTTTATTTTTAGTGTATGCCACAAGCCGAGCTTTTTTTTTTCTGGGTGGGAAATCATCAAATGACTTCTCCCGCTCTGGGCGGAGCGGGAGGGCGTGTCAGACTTTAACTGACTAAAACCCACCCGTGTTCCATCAGTTGCCCGTGTGCCGGGGTCACGGTATCTCGCTTGAACAATCTCGCGACCCCGGCAGGCATCGGTCCTAGTAGACCCCTTCACTGCTGCTGACATCTCTTTGAGGCGCGCGTGGAACACTACGCGCCGTCGACCCGAGCCTGGTCCTTACCGGGCGGCGAGCTACCCATTGCTCGCCACCCGCAAGCTCGCGCCTACGGTGGCCGGGAGTCCGCTATCGACTCCCGACGCCCGGAGCGTCTCCTCCTGCGGCGGCTAGGGACGTGAGGGCGAAGAGACTGCCACTCCCTCACGCACGCCGCCTCCTCCTTCGCGAGCATTACTGCTTCGCAGAAGGAGGTGACGGCTTCCCATTCCCTCTCGCTCCGTACCATGGCTCGCACCAGGGCCGGACGCGAGAGGTCACCGCCGCCGATCGCCTCCACGAGGACACGGCGGTGCTCCGCCCAGGCAGGGCAAACTTCCACCGTATGACAAGCCGCGCTTAAGCTGGTACAATTTTAAACAGCATTCACAGCATTCGCCTCTTTGACAGTCGTTACGGGTAGCCCAAAAGTCACCAAGACTCCAGACTCACCAAGGGGTAACGTGTTACCCAGTAACTGGGCTGTGGAAGTCACTTAGGCAGCCGATTTATGTAAAATAAGAAGGTAGTCAGCTGCATACAGTTAGACACAGAAAATAGTTGGGAAAGGTTACCCCTAGCATTTTCATGTATCAAAAAGTCTAATTAATCAATCTACCTTACCTAGACCGATTAATGATTATTTGATATTTTCAATACTTAATACATTTTGCATAGAAATATAAATAAAATTCATGGAAACAAAACTATGCGATGGTCAGTAGGAGCCTTATTTAGGCATGTTTATGCTCAGCATAAACATGCCTAATGTTTATGCTCATTCTACATCGTAAACGTACAAGTAATGCAACTAGAGTCAATTTACAAGTTCAATGCACCATCAAGACAAAACATTTGATTTAACTCTGAATGACATTCAACTTGCACCAATTCGAGACTGTTGACCGAAGCCGTAATAAAGACGAACCTATTTCTAGCAATCTCTTTTGGTAGTTCCAACAAGATATACCTAATATTAGATCTCGTTGTTTCGATTTCAACTCAGACGTTGCCCATATTATACATATTTATGTCTGTGACACGTCAAAATTAATATCGATTTTCTTCTACGAAAGTTTTTTTGCTAGCCAGGGTTCTATAGGTGTGTTTGTACTTCAACAGGCTAGACTGCAAAGGGTGAAATCGAGTCAAAGGGGAGCAGTTTCCGTCTAGACATAAAATAACAGAAAAACCGACCGATTTCTTACAATCGTCGAGGAAAATGGCGGCACGAGCTGTGCTGGTTACAGACAGGGATGACTCCTAGTTTATATCGGAGAAATCATTGTGTTTAATAGCACGAGAGAGAAGAAGGAAAGAGAAACCCTGCATTTAGACAACGCAGAGTAAAAATAAAGCTATATGAAAGATTTGGACGAACTTTTTAGACTGCTCTATTGATCTCGGATTTCAATATTTCGTGTCAAAGAGAGTACTATTTTGTAGATACTTAGATAGAGGCACACTTGCCTGCTTATTCCTTATATCGCACTTCACACTTTTTATTTTTTATCTGCTGTTTATGGGCTTTTTAGTCTGTGCTACATAAATGTATTTTCTTTTTTTCTTCTATTTACATGCCCTCTTGAATATAAATATCCAATTCTTCAAAATGCATTACCTCAACGGCATTCCAATAAAGCCCCAGCCCGTATGTCAGTCCAATACTTTCCCAGCCTATTACAACTCGAGTCACGAAGATATTATCGCTATCACGTGTCTGTCGTGTCATACGACTGTCAATTTATAAATCGGCGGACGTAATTCGCACCGTGTCGAGTGGGAGTTCTACAAGTACCCTGTCTTTTGTCCATTACCGAACAAGTGTATAGAATTTATTTCTGGACCACCGGATTTTTTATTGTATTGGCACGAAGCCAACATTTCTTTGTTTGAAAGGTTTAAGGGAATGGGTTGACCCAAATTGGTCGAACGAAATGATTGGGTATTTTAATTGGTGTTACCTTATTATTTTGGGAAAGTGGAATAAGCTTTGTGGAGAAAAATAGAAAGTATAGTTTTTACTTGAATGAGTGTAAAGCTTGTTTTGAAAGTGTCTGATCCAGATACAAGGTGCATCGTACTGGCCTGATGACAATGACCTTATTGCAGATATTTGCACACAGTAGTTGACTTTAAAGATAAAGCGAACGAACCAAAGGGTACTGTGACAAAAGTGCTTAGCATAATTAGTCGGCCGTTATCCACCATGCGGGCCTAGTGCGAGTTAGTAGATGTCACGTGTCTTCCAACTTTTGGTTCTAGGACATGTCGGTTTCCTAACGATGTTTTCTTACAGCGTTTTGATAGCACTGGTGATGAAATAATTTACTCAAACTAAATCGCCTGTAAGGGTTCGGGATCGCACAATCTACAAATCGTAAGTCGCGGCCTTTTCCACTGGGACAAAAGGGCTTACTTTGAGTGAAATAGCAACAGTGTACCAGCCAAGTTTAGTAACCATAGTGATACTGGTACAGTTATAGCACCAAATCCAATCAATCAATGACAGACATCCCACAACCAACCATAGACATGTAAACAAAAGCCAATCACTCATAGATTACGTCACAAGCATGCGTGACGTACAAAGACGTTCTATTCTTAAATCTCTGCAGAAACGTCACCAAAGAACGAAGATTGAATGAATCAGCCTTAACCTTCTCAACGGAGTTAATTTAGTAATACAAGTAAACTGACTAATAATATTAAACGCAGTTAATCTAATAATAAAAACTGACACGTGTATGTGACACGTGTCGATAATAATACGAAGCATGTGCAGACTGCGCGTGAATTTGTTGTTAGGAAATTATTGACAAAGCCCCGAAGGTCAAGGAACAACGGTCATCACTATCTTTTCGTTGCAAACGAGAAATGGAAGGAACCTTTGTCAGTGTAGTTCTAGATTTTGCAAGCCTACAGAAATTTGATCTGTGTATGTAAACTAAGCTGATTTGTTGTAAAGAAACTGGTCAAAACCACGATATAATATCATTATCACTTAAATAACAGGCGAACCAAGAAAGAGACGGAGAAAAATTAAAAGTGAAATGCTAATAATGCAGGTACACAAGTGTCAACAGAAATTCGATATACTGCAATCATTGGCGATTGCCGAAGACTGAATTGTGAAATCCTATGCAAAAAATTATTTGACATGAAATACGTGATGATTGTGGAGAACATATTAAATGCTTAATCGAATTGCAAAACATGAATTAAAAGTAAAACAATGACTGTCAATCACTACACAGTATAGATACCAATTAAAATCTGTACTTTGACTAAGTACAGATTTTTAAATGATTTACTTAATGTTTAAGATTTTGCAATACCAACATATTTGTTTATAAACCATTAGTAATATCAATAAATAAGACAAGTACTGCGGAATATAATTTCTTATTGTGAATTGTGATATAGTTTTCCTGTTAGACTGTACCTAGCGATAAGAGATGAAGAGATATATGCAGTTTTATACTGCGTCTCCCGATCCGTATTCCAGTATATTTTCCATAAGTTATCTATTAAACTGTATTTGACTTGATTGCCATTTACAGAGCGACATCATTTTTTAGGGAAGGTGCAAGGTTACTACTATTTATTATTATACTAGCTTTTAGCTATATGTATATATATTACTATTTATTATTATACTAGCTAGCGGCTTCGCCCGCGTGGAAGTCGGAAAAAATCCCGCGGGTATCGTCACTGCTCAGCTCCTGTGTCTTAGCGTTATGTTTTATAGCCTTTAACCTGCCCAGGAGTATGGACTACAATCGTACCAAGTTTGGTTAAAATCCCTTCAGTAGTTTTTAACCCATGCGTGCACATACAGACAGACAGACAGACAAAAAATTTTTGGCATCAGTATCGATCACCATTCATCCTCCAATATTCATTTTGAATGTATATTCAATGCACAGAATTGACCTCACTACAGTTTTATTATAAGTATAGATATACGTAGATATATTTATTTCTACTATTTCGTGTATGTAACTTTTACTTAGAACATTATGGCCTCGACTATGTCACAGAATATAGGTCATAATGGTGCCGTGTCATTGTGAGGAAAGAAGTACGCGATAAAATAATCAACCAACAGAGCAAAGTTGAAGAGCAGTGATGGCCCATTGGCAACGACTGCGACTTACGTGTTGTTTACCGTGGGTTTGAACCCAGTCAGGCGCTTTACGCTGGACTCTGTAAATTATTTCACCACCACGGCTCTCAAAACGATGAAGGAAAACATCGAAAAATTTTAACTGCGCGGTGGAGTACGGCCAGTAAGAGAGGAGAGGAGTCGGTAAGAGAGGAGGTCTGATAGGCTGATCATTATATTATTGTGAATGAACGAACAATAGTGTGACGTAATACAACTTGACGCAAGAATTTATCCCCAAGGAAAAGATTCTAATTACGTCACAGACAGTCAACGTCAAACCAATTATTTCTACTATTTAGGAACGATGCGGTTACTCCCACGTACATAGATGACGAACTGACGAATAATATTGTGAGATGTATGGATTCCCTTGGTAAGAATTATGAGATGCTCGATTACCTTTGTGATAGGAAAGGTCATGCTTTTACAGTAGTCGATTGCGGCAAAATGTTACGTGATTACAAAGTATAGAGACAGTGAAACCAAAATATGAACATCAGAAAAGGGAAGGAAATATGAAGCAAAATTTGTAACGACCTGTTGCAGTGTTGGACCACGTTCGCATTTTCAACTCTCGGTGTTTTATGGAGTATTGAGAATCCAGCAGAGTGCATTCCAGCGCGTCAAAAAAGACACTGTTCGATTTTAAACTCTAAGCGCTAAGCATTGCGTAGAAGATCCAGTGCGCCAAAATATCCCGTAATATTTTTAAGCCCGTACAAACGTGGGTTTAGAAAGAGTCACAAAAGTTAGTAGCGGCTGCTAAGCGAGTCTCATTGTTCAGTTCGTCTTACGCGAACTTTATAATCACTGAATCATCATCATCATCATCATTATTTCAGCCGAAAGACGTCCACTGCTGGACATAGGCCTCCCCCAACTTGGGGGGTTTGCCATAATCGTTTTTTGGCAGGCAGGTTGGCGATCGCAGCATGGTGGTAAAATGCATAGAGAACGCTGCTGCCCATTCTCTAGTAAATAAATCACTGAATGCGGTTGTTGAAATGCATATCCAATGACTGATCTGACAATCGATCTTACTTCAGATTCCATATCTCTCCACTGACCTAACCTTAGGAATGCATTGGGTAATTAAGAATGATGTTTTCATGATATAATTATAATTACTTGCTATGATAATGAAATGATTATAATGACAAGTCACATTATTATTCCAATGGCGAGCGGCGGATGCGACTATCGGTCATACCGTTTGGCAAGTAACAAATACTAAGAGACTTTATTATATGAATATTGAGGACGAGATCCGTTTCGTGAGTAAATGAAGAAATTAAATAGAACTAGATACAAGAAAGTAAAATAAAGATCAAAGTAAGCGAAAGAATACAAGCTTACTTACTTCCTAATTAACTAACCCAAACTAGGCCACGGGAAATAAAAGAACCGCTACATAACAGGAACTAATCAATAACTGATCTTATTCAAGATGGCGGTAATTGAACGTCCCCAAATGAAACAAAAGAAGCCGCAGCACCATTTCGAAATCATCGGTTCAAAGTTAATCTAATTATCGGACCCATTGGCCACGGTGGCTGCAACGAAATTACCAATTTGCTTGAGATTAGTAATAATTTGAAAGGTATATTTCACCATTGGATTGGACCTAATTTTGGTTAGATATGCAACGCTGCGTGGAACAGTGTGGAAAGATGTGATGAAAACATGACAATGTTTACCAAATATAAGATTGCATCTAAACAAGTAGGCATGCCCAGGTAAATGACAACAAATATACTGATGGATTTTTTTTACAAAATCTTAGCTCGTGCATAATAGACGAAGAATGTGGAACTTACATATTAGGCTGAAACCACAGCACATAATGGTCTTAATGATAAACAAGAAATCTCTCCAAAGAAAACGGTGATCATTTGACGAAAGTATCACAAAATGTAGATACGGAAGTTTATCTATTTAGGACAGTAACACAAACAAAACTTTAAATTGAAGTGAACATAAAAGAGCATCTAAGATTTTGCGCAGTAAATTTATGTATAAGAAGAGTTATAAGTAAATGACAAGTAACACAAGAAAAATGTGCTTGGTTTTATCGAAGGTGTTTATTTGTATAACACATATATAGCGCAACCTGCGCAACAGATGTTTTAGTTATAATGCAAATTGTACTCTCTTCTTTTAAATTGAAATGGAATTCATGAAAAAACTACGCTGCAATCCTTTGTTGAAGTATCTCTTTTATCCATTTGTTGATCCGAAACACTGACTAATTCCTTTTGACGACACAACTGTACGTCGATGGACTCTGGGCAGTGACTTTCGATGCTAATAGACTTTCTTTCTACCACTGGTTTTAGTGGTGGTAGTTGCTTTTATGGATATTATCACTTCAGTTGTTTCTAACAGACGATATTATTTTTATTTTTGGAATGATGTCTCGCAGATCAACCTACGCGTTTTTCGGCTGTTTAACCAGACTTGCCTGTGGTTACCTAAATAAATTAAGGCCTACAGCCAAGGCTTAAAAACTAAACCAAGAGCTACCCTTGTGAGGTACGGACCTCAGCTTAGGGCAGAAGAGGAAAGTAAGGGTCGGGCTGGTATTATTTACGTACGAGGGTCAGCGGCGCGGGCTGGTTCGAGTAAGGGTAGGGATGTAATGCGCAGTTGGTTTTTTTTAGGAATGACATCTCACAAATCAATCTATGAGGTTGTCGGCTGCTTAACCGGACTTGATGCATAGATGGTCGTCTATTGTCTTTTTTGTTTCAACGACACGGAACAAGTGCGTACTTTGTTTATCAGCGCAACGCACCTGACGTGCGCTTGCAAATCGTCCATTGAAATATCGTGCGTGCCTTGCAGTATATTAACCTCTATTTACTATAGTTTCAACTGCAATACTGCCGTTTTTATTGTCCTTATTGATTATATTATTATATTTATGAAAAGCTTCTTTCAAATGGCACGTAACGTTGATAGCGTGTTTGGTACTCGCATTTATATTATTATATACCGTTTCCCTAACGAGTGTTTATCGCCATTTACATAATAATACTTTTTGTTTTGACGTATCGGGTTATCAGTTGACCTGTTCAATGTTTTAGATTGATGATATGAATTAATTTAATTAATGGATTCATGTTTTTGTGTTGTTGTGGGAATATGGGTTTTATTATCATTGGTTATGAGCTATCGTTGTAGATATATGTCTGTATACCTTTTTCTGTTCCATTAGGTTAGGAGTTATTGACCCGATGACGATAAAACTTCATGAACGGGTTAGCAACCTTAAAAGTTGATTAACTTAATGTAGAATGATTCACTGCTGCGCAAAGGCTTTCCTCAGATCTTTCCAGGCATCCTTTTCCAGAGCCACCGCGATCCAGCCCATGCGTGACTGACTTTAATTAAATCACTTTTACCATTTGAATAAGTAAGTAATTTCGTGTTTTTTACCTGCACTGTAATCTTACTTCAGTACCTACTCAATAAGGATGTCATATTGTCAACTACAGTATTGGCAATATTTTTTGCTAACAAAAGTAAATACAATGAAACTAAATAACCGCTTCCCATTCACGGTCAGTGTTTAAGAGGAAGTTAATTCTGATAACAATGAGATCACTTAATGGGTCAAATTTTATAATAGAGTAGTTTGCATAAAAGACTGACTTTTTCTATCAATCCAATAATCAGTTAGTTTAGTGGGTTTATTTAGATCTTTCACCAATTTACAATATCTACATCTAGCTAGATGATATTGCAATTATTAACAGTTCCTGTAGTACTGTTAAATATACCGGATGACATTTTTTATCGTCTCGACCTTGATACGGTTTGTTGTGTAACTAGAATAGAAGGCAGGAAGGCCTTCAGATTAATCGCAGGTGACTAAAGGAGCGCGGGACGCGGGCTGACGGGGATGCGTGTGCGGCTTGTGCGCCTGCGAAAGATCAATTTGGCCGCTTATCGGCGGGCTTCAAAGGGTAGGACCGCGCTACAAAATCATTGATACATGCCGCGCATTGAGTAGGGTGCGAATGATTTGTTTCGATAGATTTTAATTGTTTTTTTTTTTTTGCCAAATTTCTGTTTTTGTTGTTCTAGTATGAAAATGTTACTTTAAATGTGTAGTATTTATTGCTTGATCAATTTCATTACATGTTATTCAAAAATAAAAATAATAAAAATTTATATGCCAAAGGCTACTTCTACTCCGTTCACCTATTACACCCATTTTTTTTCAAGACGTTAAAAAAAGTCACCCGGTATATTATTTCTGGAAGGGGCTTGAGGGCTTGTGCCTAAACAGCTGTACCGGTTTATCGATCAGGTTAAGCTACGCTTGTCACGGTTGGTCCGTGATTGGGTGACCGTCTTTACATATCAACACCTCTCCATGCTTCGGGAAGTATTCGTGGATCTTCAGTCGCTATGGGTCGTCAGAAGCCCGAAAATATGACAGCCAGTCTTACCAAGAGGTACCGTGTTACCCAGGTTACTGGGTTGTGGAGGTCAAATAGGCAGTCGCTCCATGTAAAATGCTGGTTATTCAGCTCTATCCGGTTAGACTGGAAGCCAACCCTAACATAGGAAAGGACTAAGGAGATACTGATGATTTCTTATTTCTTGCTTGTTAATTTAGCAGAATGCAGATCATTTACATAACAACTAAAGTTTTGTGTACTTATTTGTCCCAAAGGATTGGAAAAATCAGAACAAATAAAACTGAAATAGGTAGGTATTAGTTAGTTTCCCCCAAAAGCAGTTGGAAAATAACCATGTTTACAGAATTCAGTAAATGGGTCTAACCATTTACGTCAATGTATCGATTCTCTAATAAATACTTGATTAACGTTTGTACTGACATAAAAATTAAATAACAAAAGTCAATAATACTCACTTCCTTGTCTTCTATGAGAGTCGCGACTCGGCCCGGCTGTGAAAAAAGAAATGGATTCGTTAAGTCATTGTTTATGAACTCAAAAACTTGATAAAGAGTCGCCGTATCATCAAAACATTGAATAACATGTTTTTTCTTTGTTATTATAGTAAAACTTGTTTTTTAAACAAATTAATGTTTTTTAAATTGTATCACGGTACTAGATAAAAAAAACAAAGATGTTTTGGTTTTTACCAGATTGAAGTTATCTTAAATGTTATTATTTATTGGTCCCGGTCTTTTATTATTTATCAATTTCATTTGCGGTTACTATCTTTGATACATTAACAACCACATAATGGATAGTAATTAAGTAAGTATGATTCTTTGAGAAAGGCAATTCTCTAAAGTTTGTTTTTGAGATTGACATAAGAAAGCAGCGGAGAGAGAGTTTGACCATTCAACCACATTCATTGCGCTATTTACGTTGTTGACTGGCTAAATTTTGCGAACCTATGAACAATGGATGAGGAATACCTTTCAAAATAATTCAGATTGTGATTGATAGTCTGCGACTTGATTAGGGTGCTGGTTGGTATAACGATCATGTACCTACCTATCGATGTCGCATAACAGAAAGAGACACTATGGAGTAGAAAAGTGCTAATAAAGACCTAGGACTGGCCATAGCCTCATAGGTTAAAGTAGCAGACGCATTAGACGCAGAAACAGCACCCTAAATGCGTAACACTCTATCAATCAAAATCTAAATTATTTTTGATCGATAGCCTCATGTTCCGTGTAGTGCCGGACGCAAGTAATAGCACCACCTCATTTCTTCTCGTGGGTGTCGTAAGAGGCGACTAAGGGATTTACTAGAGAATGGGCAGCGTTCAAAATGCATTTTACCACCATACTGCGATCGCGAAGCAGATGATGGCAATTATAGCAAACCCAACATTGGGGGAGGCCTATGTCCAGCAGTGGACGCCTTTCGGCTGACATGATGATGATGATAGCTTCATGTATTCGAAAACTTTGTCTGCTCAACAACGTAACAACGCAATGAATATTGATGAACTGTCGAAATGCAAGCCATTCTTCTGATGTGACTTATGCAATTACCACGAAGGAAGTAGACCTCATAATCAGCCATAGTGTTTTCGCTCTATGAGAGGAAGTGGGCTGTTGAATCTACTACGCGGACCCAGTTGTGGGTTAGTGGAAGTCCCATATCTTCGAAGTTTTGGTTCTAGGACATGCCGGTTTCCTCACGATGTTTTCCTTCGTCGTTTTGAGAGCAGTGGTTTACTGACACGAATTAAAGCGCCTACCCAGGTTCCACTAGGTCATCACTGCTCTCCCAGGAAAGAGACATACACTATGCTGTTAAGAAGCAGGTTCAAGTAGAGAAAGAGAGACGTAGAAATCGCAAATCAAAATATTGTAACGCATACCAAACACCGGCAGCGTGGGTGTGTATTTTCACACAAAAATCCGAAAATAGGAGAGCGTGATCGGCGCGTGATCGTTGTAATACGCAGTTTATCTAACACACATAAACTAGCATGATCCGTTGGCATGCTAAATATTTACTTCGGAACATGTTTTACCACTCATCTCAACTTGTTCGGAAATTATTCAGTTTTGTCCTTGACTTTAGATAATATTTTTTATCGGACGATATAATCTTCTGCAGGATTGTCAAGGAGAAATTGGTTAAGTGCCTACAGGGAATTTCGAGTATTAGGTACGACCCTAAGAAAAGGTGAGCACGATGCGAGGAGGGATCTCAACCCACACACACACACACACACATACACACACATCACATCACACACACACCACACACACACACACACACATCACACACACACCACACACACACACACACACACACACACACATCACATTTTTTTGTTCATAAATTTTTCTTTGACCTATATTTCCAAAAACCTACAGGCCGTATAAATGTCCTTAGAGAGCCACACGCCTGATCTAGTTTATCATCAGCATGTCTGATGCCAAATCTCCTGGTAGGATTGATGATTCAAAATCCAGGCTGACAATCAGCACATTTCGAATTTTAAAATTATGTAAGACTGTCCCGGAAATGCCCTGCACTAATCCCTAGTCCTCTTTCTGGGAAGAACTCGTGCAACAAACTTCCCAACACTACAGCTGTCTGTTAGAAGATTGTTATTCAACTACAAAATGGTAAAGTATGGACCTGTCTTCTATAGCTGATGTTATAACGAGTAATATCGAATTTTAGTCCTGGTAGAAGATTCCCGTATGCTAATTTCTGAAATCCACGTGAGCGAAACCGCAGGCACAGTTAGTTAATTATATAATAATGAAAAGAACACCTTGGAATTATCTTATTCCAAATTCCGTTTGGGGTCAACACAATAAGATAGGTGAAGCAAATTAAAAGCGGCAAAAAAGGAATACTGTATTGTGGTACGATCTGGGTTTAAAAAGGTGACGATTAATTACCGTGAAGTAAGATAAATAATGATAAAACTGTAGGTATCAATTTCGTACAGTAAAAACGTTTTAGCAAATGATTATTAGCTTTCAGTAGATATATCACATAAGCAGGTACTTACAAATATTGAGTGGATAGGAGGTAGGTATCATAGGGAGTAGAGTATCACATAATTGTACCGTCTGATGGATGAAAACACTAGATAAAACCTCAAAACACATTGCAAAAATACCAATGCTTTATTATCAGTCTATTATGTTCCCACTGGGACATAGGCCATCTCTCGTTGAGAGAGGGGCTGTAATATACAACGCGGGCCCAGTGCGGGTTGGTAGATGACTCACGTCTTAGAATTTTTGGTTCTAGAACGTGCCGGTTTCCTCATCAGTTTGAGAGCAGTGGTGATGAAATTATTTACACAAAGTACTGTGCCTGGGTTCGAACTCACGATCTACAACTCGTAAGTCGGGGCCAATACTATTTGACCACCACTGCTCCAATTACTAAATGTTTACCGAAAATTATCTGTGTATCTGTGTAATTAAATTGTTCGCCAGATTTTACTAAATTTTAGTTTGTAATGGTCATATTGTTATTGTTTCGAATGAATACGTTGATATGGCGCTGTTACCGCCTATCAATGGTGCACCTGGTGCACGGGTTAATAAAACATCCACTACGGTGTTGGCAGATTATCTGTCTGGTAGGTAGTCATAAGGTGAATCATGAATGTCGTAGTTTTAATATTTTGTTATTACTAAAGATAGTAGACCGTATTATTTTCTTCGCATAGTTTATTCCGAATGGAATGGGAAGCGAGCATATTGCCATCAACCGGCCCAAAATATAAACTTCAGGCTACTGCAATAGGTCCCGGGCAATAAATCCCGTGATCCCCGGTTCGGGTGTGGGAACACCGGGGTGGTTTATAGACAGTAAGAGTCTGATAGACCCGTCCGCCCGCACCTTACAAGTTATAATCAGAAAAAAAGTTATCCATACTTCGGCAACCGTTAAACTTAAATTTAAAGGGCAGTCTTAATGTTCCATAACCATGAGATCGCCACTTCTTCCCAGCTAAAGCACCAGGAAGCGGTGAAGGGTGGGTGTTTTGGGGGCCTGTCTTATGTGATTTTGACGTTCGAAAAGTGCTCTCAGCCAAATTTGAATAAATTACTTGATATTGATTTTCATTGGCACCAAGACATGATCGTCACTCATTAGTTCTTCTTTTTGATTATCTGTAAGTACTTTAAACAAAACAATTTGAGAATAATATTATGAAAAATATTTTTTTTTGTTTTGTTTTGTTGCAGGTCATAACAATAAAATTATTTCACGTATTCTGTTATTGTTTTCCTGTTCTTATCGTCTGGAACGTAAAACATTTGGGGACATCAAAACAAAAATATTATTGCATTTGTTTTGAGCATGTCTTAATTTTTAAGATATCCAACCTGGGTATCTATATAATAAAAAAAAAATAAGATATACGTAATTCTCTATGCATTTTATCTAAACTGCGAACTGAGGTTTCATTATACCTAAGTAAGTAGATATGTAATCAGCAACCATTATGATAACCTGAGAGAAGTTAATGACAGCGCCTAAAATGTTACAATGCTATTGCGCTATTAAGTACTAAAGTAAAAATTATGTTGTCGCCTTACACATAGCGTAAAGGTTTCCATAGGAACGATGCGACAGCGCGACGCGAATTGAACTGAACAATATCTTTGGAAACTTCTTGGAAATTGAAAATATATGCGGGAGCCTTAATACGCACCTGCCAGGGTCGCGTGATTGTTCGAAAGAGATACCGTGACCCTGGCACATGGGCAACTGATGGAACACGGGTGGGTTTTAGTCAGTAAAAGTCTGACACGCCCTCCCGCTCCGCCCAGAGCGGGAGAAGTCATTTGATGATTTCCCATCCTGAAAAAAAAAAAAAAAAAAAAAAAGCCTTAATACGCACATAATTTCAGTAGAATGCGAAGCCAGCTTATTCTGTTTTGCCTACCTACCACCTATTTTGATTTGAAGAAGAATAAACAACAATGGCATATCATCAGAATGCTCGAGCTTTCTTTCTTCAATAAGGAACAATCAGAGAAGATACTCCTCACATTCATTATTAAAGTCCAGGACAGGCCTGTTGGTCTAGTGGTTAGTGACCCTGACTGCTATGCCGGAAGTCGTGGGTTCGATTCCCACCCAGGACAAATGTTTGTGTGATGAGCAGCGATCATTTGTTCTGTGCCTGGGTGTAATTTATCTATAATATGTATGTATTTAGAAATATATAAGTATGTTTATCAGTTGTCTAGTACCCATAACACAAGCTCTGCTTAGCTTGGGACTAGATGGCGTTGTGTGATAGTTGTGGAATATTATTAAAAAAAAGAGATTGCTGCTCCCCATGCTCTAGTAAGTTCCTTAGTTGCCTCTTCCGACACCCATGGGAAGAAATGGGATGGTGCTATTGTTTTTTTTTTTGTAAAAAAAAAAAAAATATATATAATAATAATAAAGTAAACTTGAAAACGCTTCAGCGTATCAACGAAAGAACAAACTATACGAACGACATCAAAACAGGGAATTCTCAGTTGGAAATGTATGTACTAAAACAAATACGTCACTGTTACAGGATAATCAGAGAAATGCTGTCAGTTGTATGGCCCGGTTTGTGATATCCGTCTAAACAAGCGAAGCTATTGAGTAATTTGTAGTTTGGGTTCTCCCACAAACGTTGCCATAATTCTGTATAAATATGCTTACTGCTGAATATAGGCAATCAACATTTCAACGGCACGAAGAGATATCATATCACTACTATTTAGCAAGAATTGATTGCATTATGCTTATTAGCGCAATGATTCGGTATTGTGCACACGTTGTTTCATATTTCACGACAACTATAAGAGAGAAGGAAAGAGAAGGGCTCTAGGTCTGAAATCGCAAGAGCTTTGAGCATGTCTCATTTGAGACCATCCATTTGGATGGTTTATGGATTCATCTAAAAAATACGCTACCGAAATAAAATATTCACAATGCCAATATCAATCTGAAACTCTCAACTCTTAAAACTATCTCGACAAGAGAATAACTTTTCTTGTTAATTCGGGAATCCCCAGAGCATTGTGTATGGGACAGTCTAATAGAAAACTAAAGATTCACCCAATGGCTAGACGCAACTAGCAGAAGCAAAGATCAACAACGAAAGCCCTAACATTCGATAACTGCTTATAAATCATCCTCCTTTTTCAACACAAAAATACTCTCGACCCCGGCTATTTTGGTAAATCTCAGAACAATGTCGGTTGCGATGCGTCAACGTATGTTGAGTGAAAGTGCATCCACCTTGAATCTTCGCCAGTTCGACGTGTGTTGTTAAATATTTAGAGGTCATTGGATTCATAAAGGGATTCCGGTGAGGCATTTGATTCGTTGAATGCCCGGGTGTATCTTCAGTATGATTCCTCGGGTCATCAACTCTTCATTGTGCATTATGATTTCATCTTAAATTATAAGCGTTCTTGCTGACCAGATTTTTAACCTATCTGTCCACCGGACACCTTTGTTTTTAAGTCTATTTGACCTACGTGGGAGTTTTGCATATACTTCCACTCGTGATTGGTACGTGTGGAAGTATATGCAAAACTCCCACGTACTCTCTCGCGGAAAAATTGTCCATCATTTGCTCAGCCCTTTATCAATAGATAATATCCACTGCTTCTTCAGTCAGATTCATTTAAAAATGAATCTTATTCATCATCTCTTCATTGATGTATTGCACAAAACTTTCGTACGTAGTGGGAATTAAAACTATTGCCAAATTTTACAGACAGATTATTCGCAAGCAAAATTTACTGACAACAATCCGTCTACCAAAAGGTCAACTTCAAGATGTAATTATCCCCCTTCCTCAAAAGATGATGCAATCTACGCAAACTTCGGAACAGACGAACAATTAGAGTCCAGTTTAATGTGAAATATGAAAGCCGTAAAATACCAAACTAGTACATTGGCATACTTTCTTGCGCGTTTTGATTTCGGTGGGTGAGCAGAATCGGAAGCGCATTTCGTTTTTTGTCATTATGTTGCAGCGACACTAATATTTAGGTAGCATTACAGTTGGATCACTTTGATGGTCACCTAGAGGAGAGCTGCCTAGATTAGTAAGGAGCTTCAATACAATGAGAAGTTAGCTTTACTGGTTTAAGTCCATGTAGCAAGGACGTAAAATTAACACAGCGGGATTTTTCGCGCACTAGATGCACTCTGTTGAATTCTCAAAGCTCGGTTCAACACTGTTGTGAGTTTTGAAAATCTAACAGGTAGTCGAAAAGGTAATATCAACAACATCTAGGCAATATGGATGTATGGGTACGGAGTGCCCAGCCAACTGTGTGGTGGTTTACTTCAAAGGGTTTAGCCGGATACGTATGACGAGTCTGCCCCCAAATAGAAACCTGTATCGAAACTTATGTTTTATTATCGACTTCAGCTTATGTTTTATTATCATTTCAGCTGAAAGACGTCCACTGCTGGACTTAAACTCAAGAAGGGAGTGGTTGCCATAATCGCCATGCTTGGCATGCGGGTTGACAATCGTCGTATGGTGGTAAGCTGCATAGAGAATGCTGCTGCCCATTTTCTTTTCATTCATTAGTGACAAGTCGTTCAAATTCTTCCTTCGGATATAAACATTAGCGAAATGTGGAAATATTATTAGTACACCTCTGTCTTATCCATATGGAATACATCCATGGTGTAATATAAGTATGTGTTAAATCCTATGAATCCCATAGCTTAGCTCATCATGAGGACTATGAATCCTTTTATGTAAGCACAATCAGCTATTTAAATGTAATCGATCATACTTAAATGATAATCTAGTCATAAATTAGCTATCAAT
Source organism: Aporophyla lueneburgensis (assembly GCA_932294355.1). Taxonomy (NCBI): domain Eukaryota; kingdom Metazoa; phylum Arthropoda; class Insecta; order Lepidoptera; family Noctuidae; genus Aporophyla; species Aporophyla lueneburgensis. The sequence goes on along the minus strand of OW028758.1, from coordinate 20,191,052 downwards.
GTCTAGACCGGATTATGTTGCTATTTTCATCGTTTCAATATTTACAGTAGATTGGAGTGAGCTAAGTAAATAATGTTATGGGTTTAGGTACAATTATGCTTTATTGTGGGATTAACTTTGCCTGGTGACCTTCCGTGCTTCGGAAATCACGTTAAGCGGTTGGTCCCTGCTATTATGGGTCACCAGAAAGACAAATTGCTGACAACCAGTCTTACGAAGAGAGATTGGAAAACCAAACTCAACATTTAGAAAATACTAGGACAATTTAGGTTTGTACTTTGGAATGATAATGTAGGTATCATTTCATTATACTTATCTTGTTAGATACTCAATACGGAAGATTATTATTACTCAGATTTTATGAATATTTATTTTTAGCCAAAGGTGGCGAGCCAAGCTGGACAAAACAAACAACAGCAAAGGTCAATATTACAACTACTTTGGGAACTCTGGAAATCATGAAAGGAGCAAAAGTAAAATAAATGTTTGATACAAAACCTGTATTTTCATTTATAACTAAAGTGTGAAGAATAATATTATTAAATAGTTATCAAGCTATGCCCGTGGCTTCATCGTAATGGATGACGTAAATTATCCCACCAAAAAGTATTTCCGGGACAAAAAGGACTAGCCTAGCCGCTGTTACTCCTTATAATATTAGCTATTTACCAGTGAAAGTCTTGTCAAAATTGGTCTAGCCATTTTTTTAATCAGCTGGAAGAAACATAGACAGAGAAAAAAAATACAGACTTGATATATTTCAAGGCAGAATATTTGTAAATTAGTATGGACACTACTAAATTAAAACTATTTTATTAGTCTCTTATTCTAACTATCATTTAACACGGTTTAAATAAATTGAGTAACCTTATTGACATGACCCAATCACATGAGATTATCATATAGAAATGAGGTCATTAGGTCAAAGACACAATGATAATAAAATTCTTAATTATTTGTAAAACTGGCTAACAGTTTTACAAATAATTAAGAATAGCTTTAAATTAAAATATAATATTATCTAGATTATCTACTGCTTGCTGGAAAAATAAAGAACTTCCAAAGAGTTGAGGAAAAATATTTACCTCCTTCATTTAATTTTGAAATCAGAATTCTTCGCCCAGGTTATAAAAAGACAATTTAGTTTACAAGAATAAGTAGGTAAATGAGTTTGAAAATTACTCAGATGAATACTGAGTACACCAAACCATCTTTTCAGTCAAATAAACATATGGCAAGGTAAGGTATTAACTGGAAAATAACCCAAGATTGAAATCTATCTACTTTAATACAACCTATTTTTATAAACCAATGAATTCTATTTTCAAAACCACCATTGTGTCGAAATACTTTCTCAAATAAACATTACTTTGGTTCAATAAACTTTTGCAAAACAAAACACTGCTTTATTCCAATTAGCATATTTTTAGTCCAACCTTTGCGAAGTTGTAAACAATAATATTATTTTGTTTTTTTTTTTTAACCCAAAATTCAAACAAGCGTTGTGTTCAGATGTTCTAATGCTACAGAAATTAATGCTTACTTCGGTCAGGGGTCGTCTTAGGATGATGTAAGGTAGGTGTGTTTCAAGATCATACATTTCTTAATTACCTTCGTATCGGTCCCTCGATGTGTCGTGTTCCCTTGCCAGAATCTTCTTGAAAATCCCTTCACGTACCCGGTTATTGACTGCTGGTACTCAAACCCTGGGTTCCAGCACAGCGAACCGTAACCAAACACCCAGAATGCTTCCTTCTTCGCTTCCATAACTTTACTCCTTTCTTCTGACATATTTATCTTGATTTTGAACCTTGTTTTATGTTAAGAATTCAATTTAAGAAACAAATAAAAATCGTAGAACACTTCGTGAATTCAAATAAAGAATAGAAAAATAGAAAGCGCAAGACCGAGTCGCGTGCCCTTATCACAGATTTTTAAAACTCCACTTTTATTATTCTACCTGTGTCTCATTGTTGGTATTTTAGTATACGCACATGTAATGATAACTAGCACTACGAATGATATTTAAACTTTAAACGACCACCCATTGCGCTTCTTTAGTGTGAACTGGCGATTGAGATTTTTCGTTTTGTACTTTACAGCGAAATAGGGCGCGTATTTGCGTTTCGTTACACGTTCATGTGTTATCTGTCAAATGGAACGCTTGAGGTTATTTATTGGGAATTGAAATTGGTATTTTAGTGATATGATATTTGTATTTAAGAAATTAGAAAGTAAGTTGGTAATACAAAATATTTTGAATGAATATCTCTGCTGAAATTATTTACAATCATCATAAACTTTGTTCTCGATTCTACGTGCAAAGAAACTCGACGTTCATCTTTTATTTTTGTTGTGGTACACTGAATTTCCCCCGCCCAATCACGTTTCTCCTTGAGAATAGCTGTACAATTGATTGGTGATTGGAGTCTGATGCAATTTTTTGAATGCCTTACAGTAGGTACACTGCGGTACCTCATTTTCATTCAGTGAATAATTATGAATGGCTTATGTTTAACTTACCACCAGATAAAGTAACATATAACAGACAAAACTAGTAAATGATCACCAAAATTAAACCCGCATTTTAATGTAAAATTATAACCAAAATTTTAACATCTTGCTATCCTATTTAAGCAAACTGACTCCAAATAAATCATTGTTAATCCAAAAGTAGCAAATGATCAGCAAAATTAAAACAGCATTTCAATGTAAAATTATAACCAAAGTTTTTACATCTTGCTATCCTATTTAAGCAAACTGACTCCAAAAAAAATCATTTTTAACCCAAAAATAGTTAGTGAACACGAAATTATTAAGAGTGTACTACGTGAGTTCGACAAATGGGTGTGCGAATAACACTTGTGCGACAAAACTGTACTGCGACTCACCATAGTTCGAATGCACGCTTATGCGACACACTGAATCTAGTCGTTTCTAGCACTCGCCGGCCGCTGCCGTGGTACCGCTCGCTTCGCTCGCTCGGCTCGTGCATAGGACGTCACAGTTTTAACCTAACCTAACCTAGTGTACTATGTGAGCTCGAGTGTATCGCACAAGCGTGCATTCGAACTATTGTGAGTCGCAGTACAGTTTTGTCGTACAAGTTATGATTTGGTGATCATTTACTACATTTGGTGTTCGAATACAATTTAAAGAGCAGTCGTGACTAAAATAGCTAGTACTATTGTAATTTTAGACTTTACTTTTCTGGTGTCAAGTATATATTTTTGGTTAAAGAACTAAGGGTGTCAAAGCATTTTATGGTGATCATTATATTTAATCCCATTATGAATTACTTTTCCATGAAAGGTTTTACGTACCGAATTAGCATAACTAACATTAGTACAATTAGCGGGACTTTTTAAATACAGCTGATAAGTTGAAAAAATGTTAACGTTTTATAATTGCAAGCATGGTGCGAAATTTCTTACTGTCGACATGCCGTTCATTTATTTATTGCAGCTAATCAAAATTACTGCCTACTTATTTACATAATATCGGTTGGTATTGGTAGGAAGGTACAGAAATATGTATTTTTTGTAATTATTCGAGCGAAAGCGTTTATAATTACGTAATTATTCCAATTTTCTCAACTTTCAATGCATAACGTTAAACCGATTTATTCATATTTCATGAAATGTTTATGAATGAACCCGAACTTGGCCAGCGTGGTGTATTATGGCACAGTCCCTCTCATTGAGAGGAGACCTGTGTCCCAGCAGTGGGGACATTATAGGCTGACGATGACGATTAAGAATGAATAAAAGAATACGCCCATTATGTAAATAGACATGCCGTTTTCGCAGTTTTTTTTTCTATCTTGAAATGCGTTGAGAATGGTCACCCCATTTATGATGCAATGCAAGTTATTCAAAATTCACTGACGTTTCGACTTAGACAATAAGGGGGTTTAAGTAACCTAGTCAACCTAGTCATGATCATACATGATGCAGTTTGGTATGCCTTCTTGCACCGCGCGAAGGAACCGTACGAAAACCGGTCGAGTCCAATGCCAGCGTAATTTGCTTTCTATTGCCTGTGGAGTGTGTAATTTTTACAGCTGGTCATCTTCTAAGGAAAAGTCCCGTAAATAGTATGCGCTAAATATGCATACATAAGTGTAGGTTATGTGGTTTTGTGCAGACATCGAAATCGTGGTTCATAAACATGTTGAGCGTTACCTATATATTACTTCGAAGGGAGTTAGGTAGTAGTACCTAATAGCAACCTATCTAAACTAATTATACAAAGAGAAAAAATTCAATTTTTTCTAAAGTGTAAGAAAATTCTTACGCCGTCACGCTAAAACGGCTGAATGGATTTTAATCAAAGTTTGGCACATGGGTCACCTATGACTTGGATTAGGATATAAAATACTTTATATCCTTATATTTCCTCTTAGATACCAAATTATTAATCGATGACCTTGTGAAGGCCGCAGGAATCCGCTGTAAGCGAGAAGCACAGAACCGGCCGAAGTGGCAGTACTGCTGCGTGGGGAGGTCTATGTGACCAAATTATTTGGTACCTATGTACCTAGCTGCTTCGACAATCGGGCCTGTACAAAATTATAACAAAGTTCACTATGTTGAACTTGCCAAAAAGCTGACAGCGGGCTACCAACTGCCATGGCACACCTGGAAATCTAGTAACTGACACAGAAGCCGGGTTGGTCGCTGCAAATACAATTTAGACAGGTGGGGGTATTCCGCTGAGCCAGAGGGCGACTGTGAGCTCACATCACAAACGACGCCTCACTTCTTCTCGTGAACCCTGAACTGTAGATGACATTTTTAAAGGGACCTTTACGCTGACGTTGTCAGGTGGCTGAATTCTGCACCCGAATTGCGTAACAGATTATTAATCACAAGCTGATTCGTTTTGGAAGGATATTGCTAATTTATTGTTATGTTCGAATAATTTGTAAAGCAATGAATGTTATTGAATTGTCTAAACGAAAGCAATTCCTACTACAGTTCAACGCTTTCCACTACAAAGGGTGTAATTACCATTTTGGGCAAATTAACTTTTTCGTGCAGCTTTAGGTACTTACTTTCTCGCCCTCTTTCGATCAGTGTATTTGTTTTAACCGGTCAATTACCGTAATTACAGACACAATTAAAAAACGATTGTTTACATACCAAATGTGGTATCTCAGGGACTTAGAGGTTAAATTTGGCCAAAATAGTGTTAACGTCTTTAGTAAAGGAAAGCGAAATAACTTTGATCAAATTCGTAAAACAAGTCTTGTTTATATGAAACTGATGGGTGACAAGAATGCATTCTCTCGCCGGTAGGTACTTACATTGCTGATCTTTTTACGTAGACATAGAAAAAGGTACCTAGATCAACAAGACCATTTATATATTATTCATTGTAAAGTCCCAGATAGATATGCATGTATGTAATGTGGTTTAGTACAAAATATTCATAAACATGTTTTTCTTGGGCAGTACCTACTTAGGTTACTACAACAACCTCTTAGACTACTTTGCACGGACGTCAAAATATCGCGGTTGGATTGATCGCGCACTGCATTTCCAACTCTACCCAGACTTGAGCACAGCATTGAGAATCTAATAGAGTGTATCCAACTTAACGCGGTAAAAAACCACCGTGTTTAATTTTCAACCCTCGGCTCTAAGCACAACGTTAAAGATCCAGTGTCCGTCCGTTGAAGTCCGTGTACGTGGCCAAGTTACACTTTTATCCACCTGCGACTTTTGCAGGAGATAAGCATCAGAACAATAGTTTGTATGCCGTATGCAGTTTAAATCAAGACAAGGCTAGGCAGATGATGTTAACAGGCAGTCAGAGTAATTCGTTACCAGGGTTTGAAAAAATCAGTTGCTTAAAACCTTCTTCATAGCGTAGGTATCGATGGTAAGAACTTCAAACATCTTTAGCCCAAACTATAGCGGCGTGAACTACGTTCATGAGTGCGACAATATCGCAGTCATAAGACCAAGATAATACATTTATCCTACTATACCTATTATAAAGTTTGCATTTTTGATAATCAATTTGGATGACATTTGAGAAACAAATAGGTTATAACCTGGATTAACAGATGATAAGTGGTTAAGTACTTTTTATCCTTACAGTACGTTCCTGTGGGATATTTCCCATCCTCCACGTGGGCGAAGCTGCGAGTAAAACCTCGTATAACATTATAAAGTCGAAGAGTTAGTTCAAACTCAAAGTAATTATTTCCCTTAACCGGTCAATTACCGTAATTACAGACACAATTAAAAAACGATTGTTTACATACCAAATGTGGTATCTCAGGAACTTAGAGGTTAAACCATTTACAGGCACTATTTAATCGATAAAAGTCGATCTTTATGGAGAGGAACAGGCAAGAATCTCCATTAACACTCTTTTTAATCAAGATATTTGTTTGTATGAACGTGCTAATCTCTGGGACTACCCTCAGATTTGAAAAAACAAACTTCTTGCATTTGATAGCCCAACTCTGAGGAAGATTATTGGCTATTTAACATCACACTACGATACTTAGGAGTTGAGCGTAACAAAACACACTCAACCACACATAAACTTATATAATACTTATGTAGAGAATAAAGAACGATAAGCGAAAATGAAGTAAGCCCGCACGTGCAGGCGATGCAATGCGACGCGATGGGTCGGGGAAACAAGAAATTTCACGCGGACAAAGTCGTGGGCAGAAGCTAGTATGCAAAATAAAACTTCAAAAAGATTCAATACAATGGTCCATATATTTTCATAAAGAATAAATCACAATGCATTAGTTTATATTTTACAAGTTATAAGAGACACGGAGTATTAAATGGTTACATATTTCTGTTAACTGCTGGGACATAGTTATTTATCTCATAATAAATAGACTAACATCTGGTTTTTGAAAGACTAATAAAAAATCTAACCGTCAAAATTCTGTCAAGTTATAGATTGGCTGCATTGTCATTTCTGACAGCCAACCACAGCCGTTAATTTAAATAGGTAAATTTGACAGTTTGTTAGTTCGATTTTGTGGTTATTGGCCTTTTAGAAACCAGGTGCGAATGTGCTCTAAACCAGATAAAATACTGTGAATAATTGAACATCAATATTGGTAAAGCTGCGCAAAAACTATACAATTTTAAAACGATAGTCTGTCGAATAAATGCGTTGAAAGTTTGGCAATAGCTATATTATTTATAGCTTCGTAGAAAATTCATTTTGAATGTCACTATGCTGAATTATTTTTAAAAATGACATTATTATTACCATGAAACTAAAAAAACACATTTTATTTGACAGTCGTTCGTTTGTTCTTATCATTATTTGGTTTCATTTTGTAATAATTATAATATATTATGGAATGGCTGAAAACACTTTCATTCTATATTTTTCCTATCGAAATAAACGAATATTCGGATTTTTTTCGATTTCCCATTTTCATTTCTCTACAACTGGAATTCCAGAATGGAAAAATTTGATCGAAATTCCAATTTCAAATACGGAATGAAATGTGCTTTTTATCTGATAATAAGTAGTATGTTAAACATTTATTTTTGGAATTGGTACATTATGAGATTATCATTGAACTGGCCTTTATTTACATTTTGATGATGTGATGCTTTTATTTGAATTAACCTAATACGCTGAACGTTCACTCATTAAAATGGAAGTATAATATATTTTGAATGTGTAGTAAATTCCAGAAACTGGTTGTTGAATTTATACTTTCAATATTTTATTTAACACCTTAGAGAAATAACACTTATCTATGTGCCTATACAATTCAATTACGTAAGAACTTTCTGACGGAATTGGAACCTGTAGACTCCCTCGTTTTTAGGAAGGAATTCAAAGAAAATCGCGAGCTAAAGTACGTTAAATCTTGCCTTATACTAAAACTTCCCTTTCTCAATAAAAAACCGTTTCTCGAATTGACACCACATTCCAAAATACCAGTAAATATTATGAATAACTGCACCAACAATTTGTGAAATCATAGGTAACTAACAACATTTTTTTATTATAATATTGAGATTACAGATTAATAATTAAAATATCATTTAAATCTATTTTAAAAGCAATTTAATATCTTCAATTTGCGATATTTGGCTTCAAATTGATTTTCCATACAGGAAAATATTTTTACAAGACTCTATGAAGCTGTGTTTCATATATTGCTCTGCGGTTAGATATTATTGGCCAGGGGCTTATGAGAAAAAGGGGCAAACCCTATACTATGTTTTATGTTAGTCATCTTATTTGTACCAATACTGAATGACGTATTAAATATAGGAAGATATTGGTATCGATTCCCTTGTTCACAAACTAAACTAAATTTAAGTTCAGTGCATCTTTTTCTTTGTATTTCATTAAGAAGAGGACAAAAGAAAAATTTTCGTTTAGTCCTGTCATATTAATCAGCGCCTGTCACTACTCCATACAAGTTTAGACGTGATTAAAAACTTGCTTACTAAAATTACGTCAATTTACGTCAAGCGCTGATTAATTTGACAGGACTAAACTAAAATTTATCTTCTGTCCTTTCCTTAATGAAATAGAAAGAAAAAGATGCACTGAACTTAAATTTAGTTTAGTTTGTGAATAAGGGAATCGGCACCAGTGGGAACTTTTACCCATAAATATTTTACCTTAAAGAAGTAACAATGTCTTACCCATTTTCGAAAATTTAGTCCTAATGTTATTTTAATAGTTTCTGCATTACATGAAACACATATTCAGACAGCAATTATGCTAAGTACATTAAAATTGTGATGGTCATTTCCTATCAAGATAACAATGCAACTATTTACAATCAGACTTTTTACAATACACATACCTACAACAATATTATTCAATAGAACATTCACTTTATTTAAATCTGTTACATCTCAACGTTCAAAAATTACATTATATTATTACATTATTGAATATTACTTATATGAAAAATTAATGTACCTAAATTTACATTTAGGTACATTAATTTTTTAAATTATTTTAATACTATGTTCCTGAACACAGGACAGGTACGGTTAAATGTGTTTTATATTTGATTATTATTTTTATTTATATAATATGACTAGTGATATGTAACGATAACTTTACATAGGGTATGGTAAAACAGAATATTTTTTTACTCAACGAGATTTCTTGATAATTATATTACTTATAATATTTATACTGTAATATTGAGTTTATGATTTTATTTAGATTTTATATTATATTTACAATGCACCACGGGGTAGATCTAATTATTAATTAATAATATCTAACTAATTTTTCAAATAAATCAGGCTTTTTGGTAGGTCCCTTTTGGGGATAAGGGTCTAGAATAACTTCTTTTATAGAGGTAGGTAAATAATATTTAAAACACCTAATATCCATTCATTTATTATGCAGTACATTTAATTACCTGAAATTATTATGATGCCCTTCAATTATTTACATAGCAAAAACTCTCAATTTATTTAATATTGCAATGAACGTTTCTAAATAATTATATGACCATATCAGATCAGTTTTTTTATTACCTACAATAATAATTAGAATTTTGGTCAAATATTCACGTCCACATAATACAAATACATAATTTGATAAAGATATTATGCAATCTATACCTATCACTCTATTTATTTTATTGATTACTAATTTTTAATCAATATGTCAGACAACTATTATAAATTGAGTAGGTAAATGGTTGGGTATATATTGGACATATGTCATCAATTACCTACATATCAAATTTTATTGTTTCAGAATATATGAAACTCAAAGCATTACTTCCTCAATGAGCAATAACTATTTTGGTCCGAAGTAAATCCAAAACTTCTAACATTACAATCCATTAAAGAACAATCTGTTACACAGACATGATATCTCCATTACTGACACTAATAAATATATTTGACAATCTATTGCTCTTGTTATAATTATAATACCTACATAAAATATATTAATATCCCATATAATTACCAACTATAACATTTCAAAGAACGCATTCACGTTACACCAGTACCTAACCAACTCGTTGTTGGCAAAAAAGCCAATCTATTCCATTATATAATTCCAGTTCCAACTTATTCTAAGACTATTTACACTGACGCCTTTAACGTCAACTTAAGTCGGTTCCAATATGGTACCAACTTAAGTGGAATGCTTGGATCATACGTTCGACTCGGGACCGTCCGTGTTGTGTTTGAACGAAGCTCGGATTCTGGCTAGGTAGAGAGCGCAAATGTGTCCGTAACATTTGTTGTACCATTCTGGCGTTCGGCCCCTGGAACAATAAATATTTAATATTAGGTCGCTGCTCATGATATGAATCTTGGTTAGCATGCTATTTTTCAGCTGCTCAGGATAAGAAAACCCTATCGAATAACCTGTTGCCGTGCCTCTTGGCTCTCTGCTGTAGTCCTCTCTCCCCCTTTTTTGTGGGTGGGTAATCATTAAGCGCTTTACTTTGTGTAAATTATTTCATCACCACTGTTCTCAAAACGGTGAAGGAAAACAGCCTGAGGAAACCGGCATGTTTTAGAACTAAAAAATCGAAGACATGTGACCTCTACCAACCCGCTCAAAGTCCGCGTGGTGGATTATGGCTCACTCCATCTTAGAGGATAGAGAGGAGGCCTGTTTCCCAGCAGTGGCAAGGTTATAAGCCGTGACAATGATGATGATGAATGAACTAGTCAGTTCATCATCATTTCAGCCATTAAACGTCCACTGCTTAGAGAACGCTGCTGTCCATTCTCTAGTAAGTCCCTTAGTCGCCTTTTACGATACCCACGGGAAGAAATGGGATGGTACAGTCAGTGCCCTGCATTACCTAACCCCTCTTCCTCATTTCTTCTATGTAGGAGGGGTCAGGTAATGCAGGGCACTGACTGTACTATTGTTTACGTCCGGCAGCACTCGGGACGTTGACGACGGGTAGTTACTTACATAGTATCCACTCTGGCTAGATGCACGAGCCTGCTCCTGCCCTTGCCGGCGGGCTGTGCGAGGTAGCGTGAAGCCAGAACAACTCCTCGTGCAGCCAGTGCTGCGTCCCCCGGTAGTGCGGGCGCGGGGCCGTGCGCGGGCGGCGCGGCGGCGTGCGCCACCGACGTCTCGGCCACAGCGCACCAGCCGCCACCACCGCCGCCTTGCTGCCATGACCTGTATCACAGAACAATAGAAAATTCAGCTTCTTTTTTCAATCATTTTCTACTTTTTAATTTGGTTTTCAATGAAAGCGTGTTTTTTAGTTCTATAAACTAGTTTTTTATTTGGGTATTTTGCTCTAAATATACTTTTTTCAAACTATTATTTTTAGTTAGGCTAGCTATAAAAGGTTGTTTTTAGTTTTTTTTTTTGCTGTCCTAGTAACCATGCCAATGATAATGACACTATGAAATTAATATACCTATTGTCATCAGTCCTCGATAAGTCTACAAAGTTTAATTAATTCTGACCGTTTGAAATGGGTCAAAATCAAGCCCAAAGGAGTCAGTTACAAACATTCAAACACATAGGTGAAACTAATAAAAGCGTGTTAAAAATGTCTTATTTGCTGAAATAGCTAGCAGGTTTGAAGATTTTCTCATCTAATACATAGTCATAGTCTGGTCATAGATGACAAAACTTTACCAATGAAAAGGGGAAAGAGGGAGGGGGGACAGATTCGTGTTTATCCAAGACAAGTCTTGAATGTCCTGTGGAGAAAATAGATCCTCTATAAATATCTGTTTCCTTACCGTAAAACACAATAATCTCTTGACGGCAGATTGATGCTAGATGCCGTGACGTACTGGAACACTTCAGCGTTAGTGCCAAGCTTCTCCGCAACTCGCCATTTTACCAACGAATCATCCCATATGTGCCGTTCTCGGAGTATCCTAGAATATAAATAAAATTACATATTGATAAAGTAGGACAGTAAAGAAAAGAATATGATTAACTAATCCGATTAATTATTTAAGTTATTTTAAATCCTTCGTATCAAAGAGTCGCCAATTCGTTTCGGAAAAAAATCCAATCTGGAATTCAAAAGAAAAATATTCCAAAATGGAATGCTAACCTTTGCATAACCTCCTGGGGCGGCGCTTCCACATCAGTAGTAGCTCTCCACAATCTCAGCGGATGTCCATCACCAACTTTTTTGCAACACAGTTCCACGTGAGGCGCTGCCCCTGACACTGACATCCATCCACGTGTTCTGGAATTATAGAATCAGAGTTACATTCCATTCTCTATCTGGGTTGGAATTTAAAAGCCTGAAACTTCTAATTAAACACTGGAACATGCGTATCATCCATTCAAAACAGAAAACGCAAAACATATTTTTGTTATTAGTCAAAATTAAGACAATGAGGAACTGCCAAAATATTTCTCCATTCCGGCAGATTTTGATGTTATAAGTTGGTACCAAAAAACATCAAATTAGTAGGTAGGAAACAGCTGATTATTAAGTCTAGTAATTTTAGTGGATTAAACGTCTGAGATTAATCCTGTTGCGACTGCAATTTCTAGCCAAAAAACAGTCCTTAGTATGTTTGAATTGTAATTTATTAATACAAATAAAACTGTTGTCGAAAACAAATTTATCTAGATTAATTTAAACAAGCAACATTTATATTTAATAAAAAATAACGAAAACACTACGTAAAACACCTAAGTGGCCATGATAGGACTACAAATGGCTGTGACAGTGTTCAGTGTTTTAAATGAAAATTTGTGTGTAAAACATCTGTTATTTACTGATACTGTATTAATTAAACCAAGGTTGTTTAAGGAATTTGGAAGTATAGTCTTAAAGCTTTGCAGTTACCAAAAAGAAAACTAACTTTGCCGAAGTTTGGTGCAAGTATCCAAGTGAGTGATATGACTAAAATTTTCTTGGTCATTACATATTAGGTAAAAACCTTCGTCAAGTTAGTATTTATAAAGAGCTTCATTTGTTTCATGACATTAAATGAATACTTTTTCCTTTTACAATTTTGTACTTCATGTGGGTATGGAAAGAGGAAAACAAGAAGACAATTTATTACGTGTTTAAAAAATAGTTACTCACTCTCTTAAATATTATAAATTTGTTTTTATAGTTTCCCATTGTCTTATTTGTTTTTATAACAAAACGTGAAGATCAAGATATATACCTACATTTTTGAATTAATGTTTTGATTCTCACACTTAGGATCTTAACAAATGCTTACATATTTAACCGAAACAACAGTAGCCTCGTGCAAAAATTGTTTAAGTTTATATATATAGGTATTTATTTATGCATTTATGCTCACGCATGTCAACGGACAAGAAGAAAGGAACAGAAAAATTCGTACAAAGGTGATGTTTAGACATTTCTAAAGAAATTTCGTCAAGCATATGCTTCCATATCGTAGGTATGTCTTTGACACCAGTCAACGTTTAATTGCGAAAGACACGAATAGTAGGATTGGCTATCCTCTGACAGTTCAACAACATACACTGTTTTATTTACTTCGTTGAGCAGAAAAATTGTTCAACATATGCAGCAATAGATTAGCAATTAAGGTGCTGGTTTCTGCTAACTCAGTGTTTTCTGTCGGTTATGAAGTAACTGAGTAATAAGACATAATAAAATGTTTTCGTAAGCATATTCTGTTAATATTACTGCCAGAGCGCTAGTTCTCAAAACAGTTATCATTGATTGAAAAACTTTCTATTGACTAAGTTATTACTTCCATTATCAATTTAGTTGGTAAAATATTGTGGGTTTTCTAATATATGCTATAAAAAATCTTCTAGGTATCAGTAAACAACAGATGTTTTAAAAAATCGATGATAAGGTGGATATACGCTCTAACACCGATGTCTCACCTCTTTCCTGATCGGCCACAGACTCTAAAAAAGCATGAAAATAGTTAGACTCTATGAGAGACAAGTTTACATACAAAGATTTTGAAGAGAATTATGATTTTAGAGTCTACTATAGAATTTCAAGGATTTTGGAAACTGGTTACTATTCTAAGTAGGATAAAACTTACTTTTCTTTGGCTTCTTTCAGTAAAGCTTTTATGCAGGCTTGCTGGAAACCTTTCCAGTCTTGGTTGAAGTCTGCACCCAATTCTTCTAACGCGACCTGGAATTTCAGAATGGATAATTTTTCCAACAATTGCGTTTGTGCATGAAAAATAAGACTCAACTGTAACAAACATGCAATGCATGTCAATAAGACAAACGTCTTATTGACATGCATTGCATGTTTGTTACAGTTGAGTCTTATTTTTCATGTGTTACTTCGAATATTATTTATTAATGACATCAGAGCCAGTCCCTCTACAACGATGACGTTTCTCTCGGTAATGATCCGGAATATCCTTGAAGGTTATCCCACTTTCTTTTAGTCATAATAACAACATCATTCGATGTTTGACGTGAAGGTAAGGTTAAGGTCAATATTGTCCTACTGACCATGAATACTGACGTCACAAATTTACTCATGTTTACGTTTGTAACAGGATAATGCTCGTTTGCGTATAAGTTCCAGGTAATTGATAATTATAAGTCATTTTAGAAAACGTGTAACAAAAAACCTATTTTCTAACTACGCTCGTTTGCGTATAAGTTCCAGGTAATTGATAATTATAAGTCATTTTAGAAAACGTGTAACAAAAAACCTATTTTCTAACTACGTTGATTTCATTTTCCAGTTTTATCAACCGCCTGTGATTCAGAACCGTTTCGATTACTCGAACTCAACACATTTATTTCCATTCAATCATTTACAAGCACTTTCGAATTTTCAAAGAGTTAGCTAGTTGCCCATTCCGAAACGAAGATCTCTATGGTGAAGAACGGGCAAGAAACTCAAAGGAAACTCTTTTCAATCTAGATATTACAAAATTATAGGTACCTACTCAATTGGTCGTTCAAAGATAAATATCCACATTAGGGAATCGGAATCTGGTGTACAGACACGAGTAATAACATGTATATACATACCCAAATTCAAAAGCAATTTTCTCTTTAAATAACGATTGCAACTTTGAGATAAGGCCTATTTTGTAATAGTGTGGGTTCCAAAATACTATGTTCGTAATAAAATAAAATTACAATCAGTACAATAGGGGAAACCCCTCTTAAAAGTTAGTAAGTGTATATATATTCGTGCTCGTGACTGTACTTAATTATCTTTATCACTATCTAGATACGAATATCTTTTATTTTTTCAAAACATGACTTACCGGCACACTCTCCTCGAAGTAGTTAAACTTGCACCTGGCCAGCATGTCAGCGGGCGCCAGGAACAGCATGTCATGTTTCTGTATGAGCAGTAACAGACACGCGTGCGCCGCTCGACTCTCACTGATCTGACGTTGGTCTGCTACGCTCTCGATAACCATTCTGGAATTGGAATGTTTTGGGTGAGAATGGGTTTGTAGAGAAAATTGGAATTGGTATTGTGATATGAGTAGATGTTAACATTTGTACGATTTTTAATTGGTACCAAACCACCAAAGGTCCGTATAATGATGTATTTTTATCATTAGGCCATGACATGCAATTTTATATAAATCTAAGTAAACCTTTACGAAGATGTTCTATTTAATAGTTTTCATTTTATTATATGTAAGTATAGAAAAAAAACCGTACCGTGTGGTGCCGGACATAAAGAATAACACCACCCCATTTCTTTCCGTGGGTGTCGTAAAAGGCGACTAAGGGACTTACTAGAGAATGGGCAGCAGCGTTTTCAATGCATTTTACCACCATACTGCGATCGCCAACCCGCCTGCCAAGCGCGGCGATTATGGCAAAGCCCACCAAATTGGGGGAGGCCTAAGTCCAGCAGTGGACGTCTTACGGCTGAGATGATGATGATGATAATAGAAAAAAAGTTATTTTACCTGTTAGAATTCCCTTCCTTTGTGCTACCAGTTGTTGGTGGGGCATGATGCAACCTCAACAATGTAGGAGCTAGGCAGACAGCCAGGTTGGACGCTGTCATTTGGTTTACATCCGAATGTTCTGCAACCTGCAAAATACATTATTGTTATAAGTCGGTTCATTATGGATTCAATAAAAGATCTTCACTTGCACCATTTCAAAAAAGGCTGTTTTAATTTATTTACATATAAAGGCATATTACACAATGAATGAGTGTCTTGACTACCAATTATAATTTATTGACATTCGTATTATTATTGAAATCATAATTTAAATTAATTATTAATTTTAAATGTTTTGTTGTATTATTTAATTAATTTTAATTAATTTAAAAATATATTCAGAATATTTGTGCGCCTTTGACGGGAAGACAGCATTCATTTTTTGAATGTTGACATGTGTACTTTTTGTTTACCTGTGTTCTACAAATAAAACTATTTGAATTTGAAAAAGTAACTTACGTCTGCTAGAAATACGAGTAGAGAATGCAGCGCTTCTAAATGTTCTTCTGGTAACAGTAGCAAAGCACACTGCACGGCATCCGGCCTCAATGGTTCAGGAACATCTGTAATGCATAACATTTTAGTAATTTTACTTTCTCAGAAATTTAAAGTAGGTTCTGTAGGTATTTAAAGTGATCTACATCCGTGAACCGTCCTCATAACTTAGGGTTCAGTTGAAAACTAGCGTCAGACACTAGTTATCTGGTATTTACCCTAAACTGGGCCTTTTTGGTGTAATACTATTTTGAAGTGTTTAGTGGGAAATAGTGGGAATATCGTGTGCCGTAATTACGGTTAGTTAGAGGTTTAGAAAGAGCATATTCAGTATCATCAAACCAAAATGCGTATCCAACTATATATTATAAACTAGCTTCTGCCCGCGACTTCGTCCGCGTCAAATTTTTGCTCCCCTGACCCTTCCCGTCGCATCGATTTGCCTGATAGTTTTCGTCCATTTTTCGTTGCTGCTCGCTCCTTTTGAGTTATAGTGAGTCAACCTTAAAAGATAGACATAATTGCTCTCGCGGACTTTTTTTTTGAACTTTTTAAAAGGAACAATTCCGTCATACATGATTTTTGCGTTACTTTAACCGTTTACGCAGCGCACGCAACGGAAACTCTCAAAAGGAATAAATGTTCCCCGTTTTTGCAACATTTTTCATTACTGCTCCGCTCCTCTTAGTTGTAGCGTGATGTTATATAGCCTATAGCCTCCCACGATAAATAGGCTACCCAACACAAAAAGAATTTTTCAATTCGGACCAGTAGTTCCTGAGATTAGCGCGTTCAATCAAACAAACAAACAAACTCTTCAGCTTTATAATATTAATTAAGTATAGATGTGAAAGTTTGGATGTTAAGATGTTGGTTACTCAATCACTCACAAACAGCTGAACAGATTTGGCTGGAATTTGGCACGCAGAACGTTTATTAACTGAATTAACACATAAGATACTTGTTATCCTGGTAGTACGTTCCCATGGGATACATTGTGACCTCTACCCTGAAAAAGCTAGTATAAACTAAAACTTACGTTGAAAGATTGCAATGAAGGTTTCACTGAGTTTATTCGTCAGTAACGCATCAGGTAGCTCTCTGAAGTATTGCTTCACCATGTCAGCTACGTCATGAGCCTGGGCTCCATCAAAGTTGAGACTGGACTGGTTCGGCTCTATGGTGTTAAGGTTCTCTATGGCAAAGCTCGCGTTGGAAGCCCCCGCAGCTTCTACCGTAGTTCGGAGTTTCGCTATCCGGGATTTGACGCCAGCTTTTCTGAAGATACCCATCTGGAAAGATTTGAAGGTTGGGTTTTTTTTGTAGATATTTATATTAGTTTACTGTGGTGTGAAGTAGTGGAATAGAGAGAGATGTGAATGAAATAGAATTAATTATTTAAGTAGCACAATATCTTTCTCTCACATTTTTGTCATGAAGTAAGTAATAAAGTTGTAGATTAACCATTTACCTACGTTTTGAATAAATGCAACAAAATTTATTCTATGATTCAAAGTTTAAGGGGGCTTTTTTGGTTTGATTATTTTTTTCTTATTTAATTACATTTCCAACAGCGTGTTTTATAAACAGCTCCAACGCAAAACTTTGTGATATATTCATTTTAACCCCATGCGGCTATTCCGCGTGACGTCATGCGGGCAACATACAATCTGTCAAGTTTCTTTAATAGGTTTTCAACTTTATCGCATAAGGTTCAAGTCTTCAAGATTGATTGTACAAGGTGTCCAGAAAGGGTATCGGGTATTTGTAAGTTCAATGAAACAAAAATTATTTGTATGCAATAAAAAAGTTTATTGTTTGTTATTAGCATATGAATTGGAGAATTATTTGGAAAAGATGATGTTATCCAAATGATGACCGTTACGTTGTTGGCACTCTTCTAAACGGAAACGAAGATTGGCGATAACACGTTGACACATAGCTATCGATATTGCTGCCATTTCTGACCTGATGTTTTGCTTTAACTGGGTTAGATTCGTCGGATTGTTTTGATAAACCTTACTTTTAAGGTATCCCCATACAAAATAGTCAAGCGGGCTAAGGTCGGGGCTTCTGGGAGGCCAGTTGATGTTACCCCTTCGCGAAATGTCTTTATTAGGGAATCATTCGTTAACAACTTCCATTGAGTCATTTGAGGTATGGCAAGTGGCCCCATCTTGCTGGAACCACGTTCCCGAGTTGAAACCTGCAAACTCCTGCAACTCTGGGACCAAAAAATTTCGCAACATATCGCAATAATGGTCACTATTCACATTAATTGCTCGGCCTCGTTGATCTTCATGAAAATAAGGACCAATTATGCCTTTAGCAGACATAGCGGCCCAAACAACGACCTTTGGGCTATGCAGGGGTCGTTCATGCTTTCGTCTCGGATTCTCCACTGCCCAGTACCGACAATTCTGCTTATTAACATGACCATTCAGGTGAAAATTTGCTTCATCACTGATCAGTATGTTGTTAAAGTTGTTAAATCGCTGCAGCATTTTGTTCGCAAAATTCAGTCGATTAGCATAGTCCGTATCCTTCAATTCTTGAACCAATTGAATTTTATAGGCTTTTAGATGTAAGTCTTTCTTTAAAATCGAATGTAAAGACGATTTTTTGATGTTCAACGCTTGGCTTCGCTTTCGGATGGATAAAGACGGATTTTGACGAACCGACGCCTCAACTTCTTCAATTGTTTCTTCATCGCGAACTGAACGAAGACGACCAAAGTTTTGAATTTTAACTGTCGCACCTGTATTCTCGAACATCCTGATCCATTTTCTAATGCTATCGTCACCTGGCGCGTGGCGTTTACGATATTCCGCACGATAGAGACGTTGAGCAGTCACTATTGAATCACCATTACGATAATACGCTCGTACGCAAAATGCGCGATGCGTCCCCGAGTACTGTTCCATCGTGACTAAAACTCCACAAAATGGCGGACGCCACGAACCCCTCCCCGCACCCTTTAGACGCCCTGTTTCGAATATGGCGCGAAAACAAATACCCGATACCCTTTCTGGACACCTT
Organism: Aporophyla lueneburgensis; assembly: GCA_932294355.1. Taxonomy (NCBI): domain Eukaryota; kingdom Metazoa; phylum Arthropoda; class Insecta; order Lepidoptera; family Noctuidae; genus Aporophyla; species Aporophyla lueneburgensis. The sequence continues at coordinate 20,171,625 of OW028758.1, read as the reverse complement.
GTAGTACAAGGGACTCTGTTTGTTGACTTGTTGGCAGATTATAAATATTTTTATGTAGAACTTACTTGATCCAAAGCGTTATTTTTCAGCCAGTTCAGCGCACACTGTATTGGCTTTGGTAGCGCATGCCCTGTCCTCTGCAGCGACACTGTTAGAGGCACACCGAACACTGTCTTATCTGGAACAGAAAATTATAAAATAAAATAAGTATTTATAAAAAGAAAAGCTGAAGATTATCAATTTAAATGAGTTATAATAACAATGCAATTTTTATTTTGATTATCGTAGTACAAAAAAAAAATAAGTTATCGTTAACGAAAGATGTTTATTTTGAAACTGGTTTTTATGGTAACTTGCGCGTGGCGCCGGCGCGGGACCGTAGCTACAAGTACCTACCAGCTGTTCGATCGGTCAAAATTCTAAGAAGTTCGAAGTACCTACGCCGCCGCGCGGTTACTGACCTATTCCTACTGTTGATATCATATTACGAAATATGTAGGGTGTCCACAGTTAACTGATTGAAGGTCGAATAAATTTAAAAAAAGTTTTGTTAAAAAAAAAATAGTAATGTGTTTTATTACTGATACTGAACAACCAAAAAAAATTTACGCACTGGTTAAAAAAAATCCTGTATATTAGTCTGTTGACTTACCGCGCACTGAATTTTCAGCTCTAGGTGTTGAACCGAGCATAATCGGTGTTAAACCGAGCTGAATCCAACAGAGTGCAGCGCGAATGAGTCTCAGAGAGTCGAAAAAGCACACTATACGATTCTTAACTTTCGGCGCTAAAGAGTGCATCTTAAGCGCGATAAAATCTCGCTGTGATTTTATTACGTCCGTGGGAACGTCAACACTCAGTACTTATTAAACTGATCTAAACTTACTAACGGTTTCTAAAAGCCTTCAAAATTGTCTTAAGAAGCGCTTAATGAAATAAGGTATTACTTGACCTTTATGTGACCAGCGGGGCCTCTGTGATAAGCTTTTAATCACGGTTTATGCTCCCAAACTGTGATAAAAAAATGTGTGACTCAAGTCAATCACAGTCTGCCAAAGTCGCGAGATTTGTTCGAAAGAGATATCATGGCCCTGGCATATAGGCAACTGAAGGAACACGGGTGGGTTTTTGTCAGTAAAAGTCTGACACGCCCTTCCCGCTCCGTCTAGAGCGGGAGACGTCATTTGATGATTTCCTACCCACAAAAAAAAGCCTATCACAGTACGTCATGCGCGCCCCGCAGGAAGACATCACCACATTTCATCCAATACCCCCCAAATATCTGACTTTAAATGGAGAAACTTGGGTGGCAAACATTCAAAGGATAAATAAACCTAATATAAAACGTTAGCAAAGCAATACATTTTGATACCAAATGACGGCCATCAGCTCAATAAAAATCTTCAAACGAAAATAAACCTTGTGACTATGAGATTAGAGTCCAAGTTCGAATGTTATTTTAAAAAGAAAAACAGAATGTATATTTTGGCTTTGAGTACGGTTAATAAGGGCTTTCACGATTTAGGAGTTTTAAATGTCATATTGTAACATATTGGTTCTATTTGGTTTCAAATGCCTTTTGGTTGGAAAACCCTTTTTCCCTGAAACATGTTATATTGTCACTAGCTTCTGCCCGCGACTTCGTCCGCGTCAAATTTTTGCTCCCGTGACCCTTCCCGTCGCATCGATTTGCCTGCTAGTTTTCGTCCATTTTTCGTTGCTGCTCGCTCCTTTTGAGTTATAGTGAGTCAACCTTAAAAGATAGACATATGCTCTCGCGGACTTTTTTTTAGAACTTTTTAAAAGGAACAATTCCGTGATACATGATTTTTGCGTTACTTTAACCGTTTACGCAGCGCACGCAACGGAATCTCTCAAAAGGAATAAATTTTCCCCGTTTTTGCAACATTTTTCATTACTGCTTCGCTCCCCTTAGTTGTAGCGTGATGTTATATAGCCTATAGCCTTCCTCGATAAATAGGCTACCCAACACAAAATAATTTTTCAATTCGGACCAGTAGTTCCTGAGATTAGCGCGTTCAATCAAACAAACAAACAAACTCTTCAGCTTTATAATATTATATAGTATATATAGTATATAGTATAGATTATATTGGCCATTATTTTGATTAACTTTATTGGAAGGGAAAATGAGATTTATTGGAAATAGGTCATTGTTTTCGTGTTCATGACGTTCCTATTTCAAATTATTTTAAATTTTCGTTCCACTTGAACTGTTTAATACGTCTCTATTTCTTACTAGGCCATCTTAAACTCTATTCCATTTGAAAATATGTACCTATTTGCGAAATTCATCTATAACGATAAAGTGGAATAGAAATCTATTACCATTTCTACCAACTTACATATTGAAAGAATCTTGTTTATAAACATTACTCGTAGTAGACTAACCTTTATAATCGGGAGTCTTGATCTTCCTGATCAGTTTAGGCAGCTCCCAGTTCCAGCCAGACTTGTGCGAAGGACAGTATCGTTCCATGCACGCTGTCAGCCGAAGTAACGCCAACTTCCTTAGGATGTGGAGCTGGCCGCATGAGAGGGAAGACATTGGCCGAGATACTGGAAAAAGAAAAATAGGAGTCAGGTAAGTTTAGCTTTTAACTCTTTTTTTAAATTTAGAATTCTTTGATTGTACTGTGTTTCACGTAACAGCTATTGCTTAGGATGATTTGACGAACTTTTGAAGCGTTTGTAGATAAATCTTCGCCGTCCAATTTTTCCTACTTATCCTACTTATTATTATAAATGCGAAAGTTTGTATGTATGGATGTATGGATGTGTGGATATTTGTTACTCTTTCACGCAAAATTTACTGAACGGATTTGGATGAAATTTGGAACACAGTTAGTTTATAACCTGGATTAACACATAGGGTACTTTTTATCCCGGTAGTACGTTCCCGGAATATTTTCCACCTCCACGCGGGCGAAGCCGCTGGCAAAAGCTAGTGTAGTTATAGTTTTTACGAGTCCTAAATTGGTTTTGGTGTAGAAACTTATTTATTCTTGTTTATCACTAGCTGTTGATATTGGAAATTATCCCACAGGAACGTGCTCCCGGAACAAAAGTAGCCTATGTTACTTCTTATAATATCAAATAAATGCCAGTGAAAGTCCCGTCAAAATTGGTCCAGCCGTTTCAGAGATTAGCCGGAACAAACAGACAGACAAAGACAAAATTTAAAAAAACAATAATATGTAAGTATCGTTTATATTTTCATATGCATTTAATGTAAAGCTGTGAATTTGAAATTATATTATATAGATTTTGAGTAGTACTCATTGGGCTTCTAATTATAGAATTTTAAGGGGCGCTAAGCACCTTTCTTTTTATGAAAAAGTCATCGAATTTTTTCTAACTTACGGTACGAATCTGGGTCCTTTTGGTTCGGGGTCGGCGTCAAAGTGTTGTTAGCCTTTGGTCCGCCGTTAAGCGCGTTCGTCCTAAACGAGTACCATCGCTGTATATTGTTCCTGAAAGTTTGAAGGTTTTATGTTAAGTACCTATTAATCTTATTTTTCTAACAAACTTGAAATAAGAACGCGTCCTTTGTACAGATTTATGTCGACATCTATATCTTCACACACAAACTACGCATCGCACTGACGTCACGCTAATTTCTGCATCGCGCAAGCAAAATTTACGGCGCAAACGCTAGCACTTTATTGCTGTACCAAAACACAATATGGTTCCAGTTGGAAATGCATAGATGCTAGTATAATTACGGGTACGTAGATAGATATTTCATCTGCAATATTTAGTACATTACAACTACTCAGCGTGAAGTCGTCTGTAATATTTAGTACATTACAACTACTCAGCGTCGCGTCGCGTCGCCGTCCCGTCCCGCCGCGCGGGACCTTAAGCGGAAACAGCCACCTCCTATCACGTGCATGACGAACCATGTGAGTTTGATTACAAATGTACGACACGAAAAATAAAATGTTATTGTCATGTTTACTATCACTTACTTCTTGCTTTTCATGTCAAGACTATCATCGTCATCATCGTGGTCTCCATCATGTGACCTGGACCCTGCAGAGTTGGGGCTGCTGTCTAGTTCTGAACTCCTGGACGCCGACTTATCCCTCTTGAGACTTCGATCACGAAACCTGGAGAAAAGGCAAAACGTTTAGTTTTCTTGTGGCAAACAACTAGCACAACTATTGACCGAATATTGGAGTGATCTGTCATGAGTTCAAAAAAAAAACATGGGCCTACTGTGCTTAGACAGAAACTTGCTTCATGTACGAGGTGAAAAAATTTCCATATTGTTCAATAATTAATAATTAAAGAATGCACAACAAGAACATGACGTACCAACAACCTATCATTGGTGTCGTAATGGCAGACAGCCCTCGTGCTAATGATGCTACCGCAACATGACGTCACTTATCAATGCACCATAAGGACCAAAACACTCTTCCATCCAATCAGAAACTGGTCCTTACATCCACAACTTCACAGCACTTTCACAAAACGTAAAAGAAATGGTCTCTACAAATTGGTGGATCTTTTCACAGCACTTTTACAAAATGTATTTTCCACAAAACCTGACTATTCGCCAACAATATAACGAATACTGAATAGTCAAACACTGTCATTAGTGTGCCAATCACTTGTTTGAGCATTGTCCATTACTGCGACACTCGTTTTAAACTAATGGCGACAAGTTGGAGTAATTAGTCTTCACGTGGTAATGTTGCTTTCAAATATGGCGCCTGCGGCGACTATGTTTTTGTCTGCTTTAGAGTTTTATCTAATATTCTATTTTTTAGCAGTTCTTGTGAGGTTTGGCAAAGAGGTTTGATTCAATACTTGTTCCAAATTTAAGGAAGCGCTGTTTCGTTTTACATGGCAAAGGAGGGTAATCTGTATATTGGCCTAGGTATGTATGTTTGTTCCTTTGTGGCTCTAGAGATCAAACACGTAAACAGATTTTGAAGATTCTTGCGTCAATCGAATTGTTTTAGTTAGCCCGGCCGTGATTTTTGATACGTCCGTGTGAACGCCCATTAAATCTTGTGATTGTCCGTGAAGACATGACAGTAATCAAAATTCATTATGGCGACAACCAGGCGCCATAGGTATTGTGAAAAGATACCTTTATCGCCTCCGACTGCATGAGATTTCTTCTAGTATTATGTGTTTAAGCAATCTCATAAAATAAAATTTCTGTTTTTACACAGTATTTATCGTTTTTTTTTTTTTTGTGTCTTCCTATTTATTTGGGAAAGCCTAGCCAGATTAACTTTCCGCCGTAAAGAGCTATTTTTGCATCCCTGCCTTCAACCTTCAAAGTGACAATATGTGAAGTATCACTTCCCTACACTTCGCTTTAATATGTGGAAACCTTTGATTTATTGAGCAGCTGTTTGTATAGGACGCAGGCAAAATACATTACCCTTTGTTTTGCAAACGGCCTATTCAAACTAAGGTTCAAAGAAACTTGGAATAATGTTTCCAAATAGAAACTTGTTTATCTTAAAGATATTTTAAGTTGGGTGGATGTCAATTTGGCATGAGCACAATCAGCTTAAAATGGTGCCACTGCTGGGAACATTTTAAGGCCTCCTCTCTTAGAGTCTCTTAGAGAGGGAGTAGGCTGTACACCGCGTGGACCCAGGGCTGGGTTGGTAGATGTCACATGGCTTCAATTTTTTTGTCGAAGTTCAAGGTCATGCTGGTTTCCATACAAGTTCTTCCTTCACTGTTTTGAGAGCCTTAATACCTCCTAAGTCCGGACCACTACTGGTCAACTAGGTCACTACTGTTCTTGATGCCAACTTAGAAATTAGAATATAATGTTACTAGCTGTTCCAGTAGCTTCTGGTACGTGGAGGTCGAAAACCAACACACGTGCTACCGGGATAAAAGTATCCTGTGTGTTAATCCGGGTTATAAGCTGTGTGTGTGCCAAATTTCGTTCAAATCCGTTCAGTCGAAATATACAAGCTTTCACATTTATACTATTAGTAGGATACTAGTACCTTAGAGCTATAAAGAACTTTATTGGCTTTTCTTAGACTGCCTAGTTAAAGCCTTGACTAAATATTACACGAATAAATATCGGTAATTCTCAAGGGATAAGTCCTTGTAAGATCTGACGACAAAATTGTATCTTAAGATATTTTGGTATCTTTACGTGGAGCACTTGTGCTAGTTCTATTTTTCATATCAATCCCTTTCAAGGGTTTAACTAAGGATTACTAAAGCGAGATTTTCGTTTTTAGATCCACTGACTATACAAAACCAAATTAATCAACGAATGAATTTATGATAATGATGCGAAATGTCAATTTTTTTTGCCGCCTTTGTCCGTATTAGAATAAATCAAAAAAACTAGTCAGGTTTTCACTGAATACCGAAATTCAGTGTCAGGTTGTATATTCATTCAAATATGATTCACGACCGTAACAAAAACGGCTTTCCAGAAATATAATTATTTATTAGTATCAGCCACAGATAACAGAAACTAAAGGGAGATATGAAAAGGGGGCGGGGCCGGTGTCTCAGCAATATGCGCAAAAGGAGAACACATTACTCGCGGCACGTTTAGTTGAAGTTCGACCGTCGGCCGGGATTCTTTAAAAATGCCGTGTTGTTCTATAGTGATTTGCAAAAATTGAAGCAATACCAGTAACTTTAAGTCACATGGAATCACATACCATCGGTAATTATTGAAAATTATATGTTTTTCTAAATAAAAATTCAAAAACATTATTACTTAGATTGATTTGTTGCTTTTGCATCTTTTTATTATGTGGCAGAATGATAGTCGCAATATTATATTATGCCAGTTTACAATACTTGCATTGTATTGACGAAAATTCGAACGCTGAGTTCTAACACCGCAGTGTATAATGAATATATCGAAACTAACAAAATACGTTAATAACGTGGTGCGGCCGCTGCTCGCAGTCGTCAGTCACTGATGTGCCTCGAGAGTCTTCGAGTGTGACCATGTCGATAATATTTATATTGGCAACTGAAAATTAAGTTTTTAGAGTTCATTATATGCAAAAGTGTTAGTTATAATAAAAAAGTATTATAACTAAGCGTTTTTTTATTTTCAAAATTTTAATTTCATTTTTTTTGTGTAACGACTAACGGATGCTCTAATGGCCCCGGATTTGATTCCTGTCTGATGAGGGAGATATTTGAATGGCGAAGCGAGTAACAAACTTTGAAGATGCTATAATGTTTGTTAAATCGCTCACTATACGTTCCAATGGATCATCACAGACGGCGAATATAATATCTTAAGATACTGAACGAAATCGTTAAAATGTCACGTGATACCTTTAGATGCTGAAATATATATTAAGGCTATATATTAAGGCAGCGGTCGATACAGTGAATACTGTATCGACCGCTGTACTGTTTAAAATCACAAAAACGCCATGTAGATATGTATTAAATATGTAACAAAATATAAAAACGATAATAAATAACCATTAATATAATAATAATACTGTATAGTAATATCTGCAATATCTTCAGATGTCACGTGATATATTTAATATATAAATATAGCCTTAATATATATTTCAGCATCTAAAGGTATCACGTGACATTTTAACGATTTCGTTCAGTCTGTCGTTGTAGATTAATAAAACTGATCCTAGTATGAGGCTACAAAAGTGTGCGTTTATTTATATTGTATTACAATTTACGAAGGTAACTTAATGAAGTTTCTTGTTTTAATTTTCAATCGTAGATATATGAATTATTATCGTTACCCATTTTATCGACAAGCAATCCCTATTGGAAACGCATATTTTGCAGTGGTAGTGGTGCTATACGTACGTAACTTGCAACTTAGTATGCGAACGAGTAATCGCTCCCAAATCTTTGTGTGAGTACACGCATACAGCGCATAGTCTTGTTTTTATTTTGTTTATTTGTGTTGATTTTCTATATTTTCGGATAGGTATATGAAAAAAAGAAATTATTTAAAGAAAATTAAACGAAAATATTATAATACAAGAATGTGCTAAAATTAAATATCGATAAAAATAATTGACCATCGCTTTCGACTCCCTAATTGCATGCGTGTGCATTGGATGTTTGAGTGTTTACAAGTGAATGCCCCGCCCATTATATGTATGTGTGCTATTAGAAATTGATTTAGTGTAGCTGCTTTCTTCTTGGTGTGCGTGTTCAAATTTTAAGTGTGTGTCGTCAATACAGTATTTGTTAATGTTGTAATTTTTGGGTGGGAGATAAGCGGCGACACAAGACTCCTTACTATTCCGCAATGAAGGCATATCTCTAGATATCTATGGTATCAGCAATAAGTTAGAGTTGGCCTCAAATGACAGATTTTATAGGAAAATACCTACCTAATTCAACAGGTATGTAATTAGAGTTTTTATGACTATAATTCCGTGAATAAATATTTGTTATGGCCACGCCAATAATAAAATAAAATAGCTCTCCCATCAAGAGAGGAGCCAGACTAGGTGACCTACTGTCTCCAAATTTGTTTCTTGCTGTTCTGGAAGGTATATTATGTAATTTAGATTGTATTGTAATTCCTATCTGAAACTAGTGGTAAGCTACAATACATATTAGACACTCTCCACATGCAGCATGAAGCAGTGGTAGCTTAGTGGTAACGGTCGCGACTTACGAGTAGTAGGCCGTGAGTTCGAACCCAAGCAGGCGCTTTACTTTGTGTAAATTATTCCTTCACCACTGCTCTCAAAACGATGAAAATCATAAGGTAACCAGAGGGGTAATTGCGGAACTTTTTATCGGTAGGAATTGGTTTAATATTCATAGTTAAACAACATTCATTGCGTTATTTACGTTGCTGAGCCACAATTTATTCGAACAAATGACGCAATGGTTTAGAAATAATCTTCAATCCCATTCAGATTCTGATAAATTGTGTGTTTCGCAATTAGGGTGCAGTATTTCTTAGAACCAAACCAACCCGCACTGGGCCCGTGTGGTGGATTATGGCCCACTCTCTCTCACCGAGTGGAGCCCTGAGTCCCAGCAGTAAGAACTTTATAGGCTGCTGATGATGATGACTCTCCACACATGAAGTAGTGTAGTGTAGTAAGATTACTTATCCGAAAAAAAAAAACGTTTTTATTGAAAACTAGTAGTTCCTGATATTAGCGCGTTCAATCAAACAAACAAACAAACTCTTCAGCTTTATAATATTAGTATACTTAGATGAAACAAATTCCAAAAATCGTAAGTGACGTTGAAATTCGCGGGCTACTTTGTCGCTTTCAGTTTTATAGAAGGAAGGTAACTTACTTCTTTCCATCATTTCCTAAATTGAGAGAGCTGGTCCTTATAGCTTGCCGTCTGTGATGAGTGTGGCCTGGGGATTTCTGGACCTCTCGGAGTATTTCAGGGTCTGGCTTCAGGTCCACTGGAGATGGAGGCTCTACGTAGACCTGGTGATAAAAAGAAGTAGATATAATTTGTAGTTTCCTAAGACATTTTTGTTAGCAGTGTTTTTGAAATTGTTAACGTTTTTTTAATGAACGCCTGAGTGAATGAGCATAGCAAACCGTGTCACTACAAAACATTGCTATGAGTTTTTCTAACTAATAAGCTTCAGTCGAAACAAACAACAGGGTCAAATAATACAACATCACTTTTTAAACACAAAATCTAGATTGTAAACAAAATAAAGTTATTAATAAATAACATCACATCACACCTTTTACACCCACATGTCGCCGGCTATGTTTAAGTCTATGTAATACGGGTCGAGCCCAACATCTACTGCGCAAAACATACAAAGATCCAGACTCAAAGCCGCTACTGAGGAATTCCAGATAGAAAATCCCATTAATACTTTGCCCAACCTGGGAGTCGAACCCAGGAGAGCATGATCAGCAGTAGCTTTTGGGACCACTAGACCAACGAGGCAGTCAGTTAATAAAATAGCAAGATTTTAAAGAACCTCTACGCAGAAGGACCAAGACGACGGATAAACAAGAAAAGAAGAAATGATTTCTAATCTTGAAACTTTATCATACAAAGTTCTATCTATGACAGATATGTTATTAAGTGACCTCGTGAAATAGTTAAGATTACATCGCATGTGATAAGAAAAACTTATGTAATAGTTGAACCTCCAGGAAATTTCCTCAAACTATTTGGTAGTTGGGAAGCACTAAAAGGTCTCTTAGAGATATATGTAGAGACTGTAACATTATCATCAAGCCTTATGTTTTCGAATATATCAGCTAATTTTGTTTAAGTCATGGATTCTGGATTTACTGACATTATATATTTAAACCCAAGGTGTGGTGATTGATACTTATCAATACCTATATATATATAGCGGCCGTTATAGATATATTATGAAGGTTCTGAGAGATAGTCTCTTCTTGTAGTTCAACTTAGAAGTGTGCCAAATGCGTGCACTGACTGAACAGGTCTCCTCAATCTGTGTGGTTCTTTCTTCATAAGAACATTTCAGACACCAACCTAGATGGTGTTCACATAGTCTGCCCACGATTATGTCTGGCCTTTGAAAGAGACTGTGTAGGAAACGCCAATCACACCTGTTTTTAAAATATGATTGACATGTAAAAGTGTTTGTACAAACCTACTTACACAAATAAATTCATTTATCTTTTTAACTCCAAACCAGGACCTATAATGGTTGCAACAATTTATGTGCTTAGATAAAATAATTATCAAATCATTCAAATAAACACTCACCTCAGCATTTTGATGAGTATTATGATCCTTATAATAATTATGTCTCCAACTAGCAGGCTGGCACTCCGAATCGCTTAGAGCACTAGAATCTTCATTCTTGATCCCCGCTCTATGGAAAATCCTCTTCGCTCTTCCCAATTTTGACTTGGAACTCTTATTGCTGGAACCCATGCTTCCATCCGAGGCATAACTTGAGTCATCTCCAAAAGGAGCGTTTAAGACATAGGACTGTTCTAAAGGAGCTATTGGTGATGGAGGCATTACAGTCATTGGTGATGGTGGCTGAGTTCTAATAGCGGGAGCATGTAAAGGAGAACTATGAAATTCGGGGAAAGGGAATGCTGTAGGTGAAGTTGGGGTCATATCAATGAAGCTAAGATCAGCATATTTATCTTGCTGCACGTCTAGGAAATGGGGGGAGGATACGATGACTTCTGTACGGTTCTGCCGTTTTCTTCTTCTTGTTTTCAAGGATTCTACTCTTCGGAGTAAGGCTTTCGCTCCGTCTCGGAGTCTTTCGGAGCCAGTGCGTCGGAAACGCGTGCCTGTTTCCTCTTCATCTTCTTTGTCACTTGGTAACTGTATTACTGTTTGGCCTGGTACTGTTAATCTGTAAAAAATTGAAAAGATTTTCATTATCAGATGAAATTACAAGTTTTTCATTTAAAATCCTGAAGTATAAATATTTCACTTTAACCAAACCACAGCTCTCAACTAAAGTGTTTCTTTAAGAATTTCAAACATAACTCTAAAACATCCCAAAGAAGCGTTTGCAACGCAGTAAGGAATTGCGAACACCGTCTTAAAACCACTACCTCATCTCCATAAACTTCAGAAGGCCTATTATGGTCTCAGAGTTACTTCAAACTTTGAAGGCTTAAGTACAAAGTTTTGCAGAAACTCGTCAAACTAATAGACAACAATTTATGTCCATTATAATACAAAATTTTGGTGTGTATTAATTAACGCTAAGTTGGTTTCTCAATACTGACGTTATCTAAGTTAGTGATTAGTTTATTATGAAACTTTCATCCTACGGAATCTTAATTTACAACAACATTTCCACAATTTAGTGGTGACTGTGGAATTACTCGTCTATTCTTTTCCATAGGCAAGAATCTAAGCTTTGGATTGGGTACTTTACTCTACCTTAGAGCATAACTGACTGACGTCTAGATATTAAGAGCCCAATAGTGTAAGAGGGGTTTGTGGCTAAGTAATTACAGTCGCCCAGGTCTATCGATTAGGTTTAGCTACTCTTGTCGCGGTTGGTCCGTGTTTGGATAACCATCTCTACATACAAAGATCCCTCCGTGTGTCGGAAAGAGCATTAGGCCGTTAGTCCCGGCTGTTTTTATGGATCCTTGACAGTCATTATGGGTCATCAGACGCAGTAGTTCAATTCAGTGGTTGGGTAGCACGATACCCCTTTGTAACTAAAGGACTATCGTGTTACCCAGGAACTGGGTCGTGAAGGTCAGATAAGCAGTCGCTCCATTTAATTTCTGATATCAGCTGCATCTGGATAGACTGGACGCTGATCCCAATATAGTCGAGAAACGGCTATGCAGACTATACTGATGATGCTTTGAGAATGATGAAGATAGTTAAGAATCGTATAAATATGGTAAAAGTACAAACAATATACTATTGCAATAATTGGAGCAACTGCAGATCGTGCAGGCTGTCAGTTGTCAGATGTTCTTGATAATGAATCGGCCATCTGTCGTCCGAGTATGGATTTCAATGGCGACCTTTAAGTACTTGGCAGTTCGTTTTTCTTTTGGAAGGATGCAATGTACGTTCATTTGTTGCCGGACGTAAAGAATAGCACCATCCTATTTCTTCCCGTGGGTGTCGTAAGGGCGATTGAGGGGCTTACTAGAGAATGAGCAGCGGCGTTCTTTATGCATTTTACCACCATACTGCGATCGCCAATCCACCTGCTAAGCGTGGCGATTATGGCAAACACAACTCCTCCCCCAAATTGACAGAGGCTTATGTCTAGTGGACGTATTTTGGCTAAACTGAATATAAGTACACATTAGCGCTATTTGGAATATTTTTTGACGACAGAACAGAGTAGAAAAGCGTTAAAATTTATTTAAACATAAATTGTTATGTAGAAAAAGAAATTATAATGGCAATACCAAATTCATTTAACAAAGACGTAAGGCTAAATTTGCTTAATGAATTCTTCGAAATCACATCTTAGAGTTTCAAAAATAATTCTCATTATATTCAATAAATAAAAAGTATTAAGGGTCTCCTTACAAAAGGTCCTATTATGTGAAAAACTTGCGTGTAAAGAAATAATTGGGTGAAGGAATTCAGCTGGTTTGTTTGTGGATATTGATTTATTTGGTTTTGTTTTACATTTCATTTCGTTCTTATTATTTTGACAGAGGGCTTGTTTACCTTCTTGTTAGAATTTATATGATATATTTTTCGTATTGTTTTTTTCCTTTGTATTGTTTGAGTAATTGATAAGCCAACGTTTTGATTACAGGATTGTATTAAGAGACGTATTTTTATCCGATTGCGGCGAAACAAATATGAAGGTTATAATTTTGACTGGAATGTGAGTATAAATGTTCATCTGTTCTTTGTGTTGAGAATATTTTCTTGTTTCATACTCTAAAAAGCTAAGCTAAAGCCTAAGCTAAGCTAAATTTTTTCTTGAACACCTATACCCATTACCACAGAAGTTAGACACATCTAAATCACTTAATAAATTAACTCCAATAAAATTTCAATCACCACTACAATAAATTCTGAACTCCAATTAAAACGAACCCTTCAGTAAAACATTATTTTAATATGATTCCAAATGTTATATCAAGTTTACTAACAGTTAACATTTAACTTTAAACTGAGGGCGCCAAAAGCTTTTGCGAAATTAGTTTCAACGTTAAAATTAATATTAGTTTTAATATTTTAATTACCTTTGGTTCGGTTCTATAATTTAATTTGGGTTACTGAACTTTGTAAGCCAATGAACTCTTTCAGTCTTGGTGGTTAGTGCCACTAACCACCTCTTTCCGATTTTTTAAATTAAAATCTGTGCCATATAGCCACAATCGGTTGAATCATCATAAAAGCTTGTATCATACTTAACAAGAAGAGACCGTTGTTGTGATCAAAGGCTTTTCTTGCCTAATGCCTATTTATTTTTATGGGAATGACATCTTTCAGGTCAACCTAGGAGGTTGTAGGCTTTTTTTCTTATTTTGTGGTTGGCAAAACATTAAATGACGTCTCCCGCTCTGAATGGAGCGGGAGGGCGTGTCAGACTTTTACTGACTAAAACCCATCCGTGTTCCTTCAGTTGCCCATGTGCCAGGGCCACACTGGGATGGAGTAAATTTACTTAGATTAGAAGTAACCTTATCATTATCGATTTAAAGATCCTCTGGTTATATCTGTCAAGATAAACAGACTTCGATATTTTTAAGTCTAGTTAAAAAATTAATGAGATTAACGGATTTTTTAATGGTTCAACTTGTTTATAGATCCAAGAAAACGTAATAAAGAAGGTAGTAAGTAATATTGCCTCCAAATTACCCAGATTTTATTGCGCCCATTGGAATTGGTCTTTATTCTTTCAACTTTTTGTTTTCAAACTTTTCTTTGAGTTACGCACGAGTGATGACTTTATCTGGCCCTCTCTGAACAAGTGAAAAGTTTTTCATTCAGACCTGTCATTTCTTTGAAAAAGTTTAATAAAGAAAGCTTCAAGTTTTCGGTAGTTCTGTAATTAATGCTTTTGTGTTTTCTTTTTGCAAATGATCCGATTTTTTTCACATTTCATGAAGTCATTAGAAACAGAGTCTATGCTAAATGCTCATGTGTAATTATGGGAAAGAAAAAAGGCAAAATTGCCACTGTTCACGATCTTGACTTTGTTAAGACGAGGTTCAGTAGAAAGAAACTGTGAACCTACTTATCTAAGTTTATTTAAGAATCGACAATAATAGGGTCAAATTAAATTATCTCGTAATTATTTATCGTGTTGGATATCAAGTAATCAACATCGATTTAGTTTTCTTTTTTAGTTCCATTGTACTAAAACAAAAGTTTGAAAAAATGTTCATCCATCGATGATCGAAGGAAAGAAGAGAAGTATTTTTTCGTGGATGATAGATATTTTTTGAATTCGAATTAAAAAAAAAGAATAAAAATAATATTACAATCGTTTGGTTGCCGGGAAGTATCGTACACGCCAGTGTCATTTAAAATTTTGGACAAAGTTGGACCCATTTAAAAAAGTGTTTTAAAAATATTTTTTTCTTATGATTAATTCTTGATATTGATACCAAACATGTGGGCAAACTATGGCCAGTTAATTTTAATTTGTTCCTGTATATATGTCGCGCGGATAAAAAGACCAAAATTTCCAAAAAAACACACAAAATACATATTATATATAGGACCAATTGGCTCCACTAATTCTTAAAAGCCTCTATAGACATTTAAACAACCATCTACTTATCAGTCAACTTCAAAATCTTGATGATAGATGGAACGATAAAAAGTGTTTAAATATCCGCTGAAAAATAATCACTTTACACAGTAATCCCATTAAGAAATTAGACTAACAATGGACATTTTCCTAAACATTTAAATTCACGTTTATTGTTTCTAAGTAGAAAGTTTCGCTTCCGTAGTACGATTAGAAAGTATAATTTTTTGGAGTATCTTATCTAAATTCTGTTAATGTAAGTGATTCAGATGCATATTTTACTTAGCTGTCAACGAATTTAGGGTTCCGTATGATAAATAGGTTTAAGAGGGAAGACAAAATGTTTAACATCATCATTTCACCCGTAAGACGTCCACTGCTGGACATAGGCCTCCCCCAATTTGGGAGGATTTGCTATAATGGCCACGCTTGGCAAGCGGGTTGGCGATCGCAGTATGGTGGTAAAATGCATAGAGAACGCTGCTGCCCTTTCTCTAGTAAGTTTCTAAGTCGCCTTTTACGACACCCACGGGAAGAAATAGGATGGTGCTATTCTTTACGTCCGGCAACACTCGGAACAACTGTTAAAATCTATACTATTGTAATATTATAAAGCTGAAGAGTTTGTTTGTTTGGTTGAACGCGCTAATCTCAGGAACTACTGGTACGAATTGAAAAATTATTTTTGTGTTGAGTAGCCTATTTATTGAGAAAGGCTAGAGGCTATATAACATCACGCTACGATCAAAAGGAGCGGAGCAGCAACGAAAAATGGACGAAAACTGGCAGGTAATTCGATGTGACGGGAAGGGTCATGGGAGCAAAAATTTGACGCGGACGAAGTCGCGGGCAGAAGCTAGTCTGAAGATAAATGAAAATTAGGTTCAGATTAATAAGGATTTGTTGGGAGTAATTTGCTGTGAATGGCTGGATCTAATATACATTTCTATTGTTTTATGTTATATTATTGGTAGATGTGGGTGTAAGAGGCGATTAAGGGAATTATCGAAGGTGGGTGATTACTGATTATGTGGTAGTGCAGAACAAATGTCGGCACAATTGAATTAATAGGCCGCCGGCCGTGTGGTTGATTTAAGAGACCCTATATCCTAATTGTGTATTACACTATCAATATGAATCTGATTCATTTTGAAGGATATCCTACTAATATTATAAATGTGAAAGTTTGTGAGTATGGATATTTGTTACTCTTTCACGCAAAAACTACTGATCGGATTTAGATGAAATTTGGCCCACAGATAGTTTATAACCCGGATTAACATATAGTGTACTTTTCATACCGGTAGTACGTTGCGGGCAAAGTCGCTGGCAAATGCTAGTTGCTTCATAAGTTCGAAAAAAATGTCAATAACACAGTGAAGGTTGTTGAACTGTCTACATGTCAGCCATTGCGCTTTTATTATGTTACACAATTAGAGGGGCCTGTAGCTAACTAATAACAACAGCACGGGTCGATCGATCAGGTTAAGTTACGCTTGCCGCGGTTGATCAGTGGATGGGTGACCGTCTTTACATACCAAGATGTTATTTGTAGATTTTTGACAGTCATTAAGAGTCGTCAAAAGTCTGAAAGACTGCCAATTACTCTTACCAAGGGGTATCGTAAGACCCGGGTGCTTACTCTCGAATATAATTCCAATAGATCGACATTAGTCAAACGTCAGTTGGTTGAGTTAAACGTCAGGGATTGGCTAGACTCAGTGAGTCCAGCCAATCCCTGACGTTTGACTGACAATTCCAATGTCGATCTATTGGAATTATATTCGAGAGTAAGCACCCAGGTGAGTAAATGGATTGTACGGGCCAGATAGGTAGTCGGATGTAAAATACTGGTAGCTGTTACTTAGTTACATTCGGTTACAATGGAAGCCAACTCCACCATTGTTGGGAATGGTAAGGCAGATAATGATGTCGATGATGTTGTTGATATCTTTTGCAGCAATCATTTTCTTTATCACAATATTCACTGTTAAATTAATATCTAATCACAGTAGATTTCTAAAATCTAATATGATTAGATATTAAGACTATCTATACTCTACTATGGTCTACCTAATATGTTACAAAATCTATTAAGATAATACTAAAATTTTCACAAAACTTACCTAAAAAGTTCACTACATTATAATTCCTTTTTTAGGGCTGAGAAATCATAAATGACTTCTCCCGCTCTGGGTGGAGCGGAAGGGCATGTCAGACGTTTACTGACTAAAACCCACCCATGTTCCTTCAGTTGTCTGTGCCAGGGCCAGGGTGACTCTTTCGAACAAATCCGCGCCCATAGCAGGTTACTATACTTAATCCCTACGGATCATTTATCGCGCGATGTACCTATTCGAACTTGGCCATGTACTCATGCACTCACTCAATTATCGCGTCAAATTCACACGCTAACAATTAATGTTACATTAAGAGCTTTCCGCTCTGAATACGGACGCCCTTTATGTAGGTTATTGGGGCCGACGCAACACATAAGGTGATGGTCTGATTGTTAGCGGTTTCCATGATTTTCTCCACCTACATGAACGTGCTCACAATTTCTGTTAAACTTTTTGTTTAATTGGTTTGCTACAAACGTTTATTTTACGATAGCTTTAGCACATATATTTTAAAAAAAATGTGTAAAAAACGCCGATTTCCAAATGACTGGGAAAATGCTTAGCATATCATTAAGATTTTGATTAATTCTTAAAACGAACACTCATACAAAATAGACTGAACCAAAGGACCCAAAAATATCTCGCTAGTTACTCCATTTCTAGCCACATCATCTTTCACACAGTCCAAAACACCAAAAGAACAAAAAATATGACTTGAAAAACAGAATTTCAAAAGTCCTATTACTAGTAGTCCGCCAAATTTTTTATCTTGCATTCTAAACGTAAAACTTTAGTGTCAATTCAGTCGAAAGACGTCCACGGTACATAAGTCTCCCTCAAGCTTCGAACGATTCTGTGCATTCCGCATCCAGCGGATTCGTGCGGACTTCACAACGTCATAAGTCCAGTTTTTTTTTCGGTATGGGAAACCATCAAATGACTTCTCCCGCTCTGGGCGAAGCGGGAGGGCGTGTCAGACTTTTACTGACTAAAACCCACCCGTGTTCCATCAGTTGCCCATGTGCCAGGGTCACGGTATCTATTTCGAACAATCACGCGACCCCGGCAGGCATCGGTCCTAGTAGACCCCTTCACTACTGCTGACATCTCTTTGAGGCGCGCGTGGAACACTACGCGCCGTCGACCCGAGCTTGGTCCTTACCGGGCGGCGAGCTTCATCAGTCCACCTTGTATGGCGTGTTAATAAACATTGCATCTCCGATCCGTCTCGCTCTCCGCTAACAAACAAACCCAACTCCCTAACCACCTATCATTACTAAAGGTTTAGCAATCCAAAATAGAAACGTGATAGGTGAAGGGACCATACTATGTAGAACAAATGGACTGTGGGCTTAATTATAGTCATTGTACGCTTCAGACCGTCACTTTGATGATATTTGTTAAGGGACTATTATGAAGCTCTTAGTCAATAGAGCTTCTATTAGTAGAAAGGGCGAGTGATGTGTTAACAGAAGCGTTAAGAATGTACGGGTTGTTCATTTGTTTTGTTGATTTTTATTGCCACTTTAGGGGCAATGTCGTATCTGCAGGTAGCACTGAAATCAACAAACAGACTGTAATCTTGAATTCAGTCATGATTCTATTGTAAAAATAAACTATATCGTCGGTTATCATAAGAAACACCAACGCGATAAAAAGGTATAAGATTGTTTCCATGCTGTAGATTCATCGATTTGAAAGGTATTGCTTATAAGATTAATTAGATTATAATTTGTAATTTTTTTTTATCAGTTTCAGTTTAATTTAACAGTTGCCGTCTGCTCGTTAGTCACTTTGATGATGTTTGCTCAGAGACTATAATGAGAATCTTTAGTCAAAAGAGCTTTTATTGTGTTTAGTCCCGATCTATTTGTTTATTATCTGTGCGCCTAACGGAATGCGCGTGTAACAAAGTGACATCTAACTTGTCAATTTGACGTTGACACTTGACAGGTCTTGTTAATTTGCCGCTAAAACAGGTCCGTCGCGTTTTGGAACCCCCGCGACACTTTTGTTGAAATTAATCCTTTTAAATCGATCCGCTTGTGACAATTAGTCGTGATCCAGTTGTTTGATTGTTAATAACCCCTAATTTGACGTATTAATACGGGTTACGTTTGTTAAAACTGAAGTTCTTGTAAAGGGATGGCGGTCCGAATTGCGCGTGCGACCCTGTTGTAAAGTAATCCCTTAATCCCTGAGAACCGGTCGTTTTGTGGACAATCTGTCATGACCCGATGGTTAAGTGTTAGTGACGCTATTGGGAATGAGTGATTTGAAGACCGCGTGCCATGAAGACATCTGGCGGATTGTTGCGGATTGTTCCTGAGAATACTTACTCATAACGTCACAACACAATACAGATACACTCACTTACATACACAACTCCAGGTACCAGAGCAGTTTCCTTCAACCATGAGGTAAGTTCTTTTGTTGTACTGTAAGTGTTTGATTTGATTGTCTGCTCCGCGTACGGCGGACAGTACGCTAGCCACTCTTGTCTCCAGAGCCCCCCATCAAAAACTTCCACTGCGCAATTGAATTGAGGTTTGGCCTGGCAGCGTACATTTTTGGTATTCAGGGGGCCTATTACGAACTCTTATTGCACGGCAGTTTACGGCGTAAACTGAACTGCCTTGCAATTTCGTATTATGAACTCGCCAAACAAGCCAGTCAGCGGTCACGTGACACCCTGGCCGACTTCTGACCGAATATTGCCTGGCAATACCGTAATACGACCGTTCGTTTGACATTTCTTTTCGTATTAGAACTGTCAAAAAGTAACTTCACAATCCATTTTGTTTACGCTGCGTCAGAGGAGCTTTTATTGAATTGTTTTGAGTTTATTTGGCGAAATTATTCGAGTATTATCTAGATTAGTAAAAGAAAATATGATGTGTGACGAATATGAACTATTTGAGTTCCTGGAAAGTGACTTTTCTCATCGAAATAGAGTGTCAAGGAACAAAAGAAGACGACTTCGTGATGAATGTAATGCGTTCGACATGGATGTTGTGCAATTTATTCAAAGATATCGACTTAGCAAAGACTTGGTACTGAATCTTTGTGAGGAGTTGAGACCGCTTTGAGTACTCTCGTGCTTGGGCAGATTTATTGTACCCAATAGCCACTTTGTGGGAATTTAAGAACACCTACAATGTTTCCAGCTGCACATAAGTTACGCGCCGACGACGGCTAGAACTCTCATGCACTGAACATTAATTAAAAACTGAATATTAATTAAAAACACTCAAGACAATAACACTTACGCCATAATTTTGTTTATACTCCGAATATATTAAGAACGGAAGTATCAAACGAACAATACGTTATCTGTCTTAGTTTGTGGAACAATACTTCCTAACTTGTTGAGTACGTTCGGAAACATAATCTCGCGTTACAATTTACAAACATAGAAAATTATAATATGAATTAATTGTATGTCGCAATAAATATTGTGTTTATATTTTCAACTACTTTTATACTAGTGTAACTAGATTATTATTTTTATCATAAAATAAATGATTTAAATAAAACCGTAACTTACCGATAAATATTTAATTCTATTTCTGAACGTTGCGACAGAGAATTACAAGCCAGCCATAGACAAACTAGCCAGCATCAAGTCGGGCAGAATTTGAAATGTCATAGTACGAAATTTAACCAGCCAGTGAAATGAATTGCTTGGAACTTGTCTGGTTTTTTAAAAGTTCGTAATAGGCCCCCAGAGCGCGGTTATAAGACATAACCACCAAATTGGTAATTTACAGTAGGCTAATTACTTGGCAGTCTCTATAAGGGAAGTAGTAATACGCTGTAAACATTTGATAACTATAATTAATTGTTATTTGAAATAATTTGTTGGAATTTATTGAGTCGAGTAACTCATATTGACGGGTCAACCAGGTTTGCATATTCTAACAGAGTTGGTTAGATTGAGCTATGTTATAACCTCTTGTTGTTGTTAATTGACCTCTGTGTTGTATTGAATGTCAGGAAGACATTAAAATATTGAGTTTGTACCATTGATATGGTTGTTTGAGAAAATTAATATTTGAAATTGGCATTTATGAGTATTACCATTGTTTTGAATTGGAATAAAGGTTTATTATTGTTGTACCTTTGACACAGTGGTTTGTGAACTTAACATTTGGAATTGGATTAGAATTTGAATATTTGAATTGAATATGATATAGAATTTTGAACGTTGATATTGATTTTGAATTAAAATAAAAGTTTATTGTTGAATTGAATTGAAACCAATTTAATGTTATTTCTTGAGTTGCTGATTAGTCAGTTTGGTAGTTTGATTGTAGTTATTTTGTAATATATTGTTTGAACTTTGTTACTTAATTACCTTTTGCTTGGTTTATTTTATTTGATTGTTTATGTTGGATTTCCTTGTTATTTATTGATTGAACTTTGTTATTTGATAATTTAATTGTTTTGTTTATTTGAATGATTTTGTTTGTGCAATGGCATACAAATGGAAATATTGCAGTGCCGGACACCTGTCCAGGTCAAGCCGGAGACCTCAGTTGTTTCAAGTCCCGGACTATTGAGTAGATTGCCTGCTTTGGAACTGCCACACTTGCCGGTCGCTGGGACCACTGGTACGGTTTCCAAAACCTGTTTGCAAGTTTGGTTGATGCACGCTCGGACCTCAGACCCGCCCAAAAGTTGGCCTATTTGTTGTCTGTCCTGGAAGGTGCGGCCCGAGCCTTGGTACAGCATCTGTCGTTGACTGACTCAGCCTACCCTACCGCTTTGGGACTACTCACCCAGCGGTACCAAAATAAACGTTGTTTGGCTGACGTTAATATTGAATTGATTTTGGGGTTACCGGTCATTACTAGTTTGTCAGCATTGCGTACTGACCTGTTGAACCCGTTGGTGGTAGCGACCAACGCTTTAAAGCGATTGGACTTGCCGGTGGTCCAATGGTCTTACCCTTTGGTGCATGTTGTGCTGCAACGGCTTCCTGCCGATTTGAGGGCTCATTTCGAGCAAAGGTATGATGGGGATAGTGTCACACATCTCCCCCCATTTGGTGACCTCGTCCAGTTTTTGGAGGATGAGTGTCGGTTTGTGGACAACTCTGGCGTTGCCACTGAGTCATGCCAGCCGTCTTCCCGGCCACGAGACCAGGGACGGACTAGGGCTCGCGGGCCTGTTGATGGTCGCCCCGCCGCTCGTTTTGCTGGCACCCAGAGTCGTCCTGGTTGTGAGTTTGTAGGGACACGGGGCATGGCATGGCAACTTGCGTGGCCTTTTTTGAAATTGCACGTGAGTGCCCGCCGCCGAATTGCCAATGCACGCCGCATGTGCTTCTCTTGTTTGGGGGCTCACTTCCATCGGGACTGCCCCAACCCCCGCCCTTGTAGAATTTGTGGGGGGTCCCATTTGGACATATTGTGCGCTAACACGAACCACGCTGGCAGACCAGCCTCTGTTGAAGGTTCGCGTACGGGGGGGTACCATGGAGTTGGTCACCGGGCTTCTGCCTCGCCAGTTCAGAGCCGGGGAGAGGCCCGCAATTTTGAGCGCTGCACTCCACCCCCCGCGCAAGTTGATCGGGAGCCGCGCGACCGCCATTTGGTCTCCCCACGTAAAGGCGATTACGCAATTGTTGCTAGGCACCGCTGGCCAGACCAGCACCGCCTTCCCTCCCCTCCTTTGGCGGAACGTCCCCGGTTGGAGTCACGCCCCCCGCCATTCAGGCCTCCGGTGGGATATGCCCATCCAGCGACGGCGCGTGGCTCGGGACACCGCGCGGACGAGGAGTTTGGCCTCCATCCTCGTCGCGAGGGGACTTGAGCTTGGGTGCGGAACCTGGGTGTGCGGCGATCGGTCGCCGCCCAGGCATTGTTAGGACATTGGCGCCTGCCCCGCTAAGGTACCCCTCAGATCGACACGGTTTTGTTGCCAACGGCATCGGTCAGGTCTGGGGGCCCACGGGGGACTCTGTTGTGGTCCGTGTCATTATGGACATGGGAGCCCAGGGTTGCCTTTTGTCTATTGTTTTGTTGTTTGTTTGTATTGTTTTGGGCAAAATTGTTTTCTTGAGCACCTTTGGACTGCGGAACTTGGCTGGGACGAGCCAATTCGGGAAACCCTGTTGGAAGATAGGCTCCAATTTGTATCCGCACTCCCTGCAGTCAACGAGGTCGTGTTACCCCGCGCTATCCTCCCCCCTGGGAGCTACACTGCTACCCTTGTTTGTGATGCGTCTTCGCACGGTTATGCAGCTGTTGTTTGTCTGCGCACCATCTGCGCAACAGGCCAGGTGAATTTGTCACTGGTCTTGGCCAAGAGCAAGGTGGCCCCCCTCCGGACGGCACTGACCATCCCTAAGTTGAATAGTCAGGGGCGGCGCGTTTGTGCGTCTATTGAACCACGTTGCTCACACTTTGGGTGGAACTGTGGACATTCGGGTTTCTTACACCTGGACGGACAGTCAAATTGTTTGTGTTGGTTGAAGACGTCCGTCCACTCTTTGGAGGTCTTTGTTGCGTACCGAGTGTCCCAGATTCAAAAGATTTGATACGCCTTTGATTTGGAGGCACTTGCCTGGAGATTTGAACCCAGGTGACGTGGCCTCACGTGGGTGCATAGCACCCCGCTTGATTGCTCACCTCCTATGGTGGGGACCAGACTGGCTGACTGATCCCGAGGATGATTGGGCTCGATCGCCAGTCTTGATGTCGGGTCCTTTGCCCGGGCTCAAGGTGCTCGCTGTTGGAACAAGGGACCCTGAGTTTTGTTGAGTCGATAAAGCTCCCTCGACAAATTGTTGAATTGTTGTTTTGTTGTTGAATTGTTGGTGACTGATCGTCACATTAAGAACTCGCATGCCGGTTGCAATGCGCTGTTGGCCATTCTGCAGCGAGAGTTTTGGATATTGTCGGGAGCCGTTAGTAAATTGAACCCCTTTTTTGGACGATACGGGTCTTTTGTTGTTTGGTTGACGGTTGAGGCACTCTAGCCTTCCTTATGGGGCCCGTCACCCCCTTTTGTTGCCTAAGGAGGGCCATTTGGTTAAATTGTTGTTGTTGTTGTTTGGTTGTTATTGTTGTTTGGTTGTTTGTTGTTTGTTATTGTTTTGACCCGCCAGCCTGCCCCCATTGGGGGGGGTATTTTGAGGCCGCGGTGAAGGCGGTTAGGGACTCTGGCGCAGATTGTTGGGAGACACCGTTCCCACTTTTAAGGAGTTAGCTACGGTATTTTGCCGCATTGAAGCTGTGTTGAACTCGCGTCCATTGTGCCCGCTGTCTTCGGACCCGAACGTCTTGGAGGCCCTGATCCCGGGCCATTTTTTGATTTGACAGCCACTTGTCGCCCTGCCGGAGCACCCTTTTGTCGATGTGAGCCAAAATTGGCTATCGCGGTTTCAGTTGGTGCAGCAGCTCGCTCAGAGTTTTTGGAAGCGTTGGAGCTTGGAGTATTTGCACATCCTCCAGCAGCGCGTCAGGTGGACTGATAAAACGCAACCTTGTCGGGATTGCCAAGTGATTAGCGGACGGGAAGGCCCGTCCGGGGGGGGTAGATGTTTAGTCTCGATCTATTTGTTTATTATCTGTGCGCCTAACGGAATGCGCGTGTAACGAAGTGACATCTAATTTGTCAATTTGACGTTGACACTTGACAGGTCTTGTTAATTTGCCGCTAAAATAGGTCCGTCGCGTTTTGGAACCGCCGCGACGCTTTTGTTGAAATTAATCCTTTTAAATCGATCCGCTTGTGACAATTAGTCGTGATCCAGTTGTTTGATTGTTAATAACCCCTAATTTGACGTATTAATACGGGTTACGTTTGTTAAAACTGAAGTTCTTGTAAAGGGATGGCGGTCCGAATTGCGCGTGCGACCCTGTTGTAAAGTAATCCCTTAATCCCTTAGAACCGGTCGTTTTGTGGACAATCTGTCATGACCCGATGGTTAAGTGTTAATGACGCTATTGGGAATGAGTGATTTGAAGACCGCGTGCCATGAAGACATCTGGCGGATTGTTGCGGATTGTTCCTGAGAATACTTACTCATAACGTCACAACACAATACAGATACACTCACTTACATACACAACTCCAGGTAGGAACCAGAGCAGTTTCCTTCAACCATGAGGTAAGTTCTTTTGTTGTACTGTAAGTGTTTGATTTGATTGTCTGCTCCGCGTACGGCAGACAGTACGCTAGCCACTCTTGTCTCCAGAGCCCCCATCAAAAACTTCCACTGCGCAATTGAATTGAGGTTTGGCCTGGCAGCGTACATATTGTTTGATTTTCAAAAGCTTACAGTGGCGCAATAAGAATGGTACAATACATGTCTGTTTTTCAGGATAAACGGTACTTTTTGCGGACAATTTCACGATGGGTTTGGACGTATCATTCCCGAACAAACTAGTTCCCATTTTTTCGAGGATAGAAAGGTGAGGTTACGAAGTGCATGCCTGGATATTTTCTCGTCCTCTTTTTTTCATTTATTTCTATTAAAAGTTAGTTTAACTATCTTCGTAAGCCACTAAAGCAGTAATGGGCTAACCCATTCCGTAGTATGCAATGAACCGTCACGATCTTTAACCTGCATTTAACTTACTGTTACGTCTTTGACTGATGCCGATGCGGTTAATATTGATAGATTTTACAACACGATAAAGGGCTATGAAAGAGATACTTTCATGTTGCTAAAGATTGTAGAATTGATAAATTTAAGTAATTATATTGCACACGTCAACCTTTCAGGTTGTCAGCTGCTTAACCGGACTTGCCTGTCAGGACAGTCAGGACTTAAAAACTTAAAACTAAAGCGACTATTCGCAAGGGCACCCTCTGTGAGGTACAGACTTCTGTTTAGAGCATCGCTGGTAAAGGGCAGCAAGGGGCGGGCGTGATCAGAATGAATGAACTATTAGAGAATTTAATTGAAATTTTATTTGAAAATAGGAGCCGTCGTCTTCGCCCGGGTGGATTACGGATCCAATGGGAGCGTCTTCTCGGGATAAAAGAAGCATGTTTCTCCTCATCAGCTATATGCCAGCCAAGTCCCACCAAATGGGTTCGATAATTTAAGATTAGCCGTAACAAAAAGACAGCTAGACGGACAAAATGGAATGCCAAAAGAAAATCAAAGGTCTAATCATTATATTAACAGGATTATATGTGAGTCTAACAATGCAGGAAAAACCATTGCAACTTTGATCTGATCCGATCCCACAGACGGCAAGTATGCATCAGTCATCGTGTAACTTAACCCTATTTTATGGAATGCAACGACCTGACGACCATTTTAAGTGATTACTTAAATTACTCGTATCGTAAGCCCTTACACATAAATCATTAAAGTAAATAAACACGGTAACGCGTAACAAGCTAACCCATAAAAACAATAGCCTGAGGCAAGAATCGAACCTTCAACCATTCGCTACCGTCACAAAAAAAAAAATAAACAAAACTAAATTTCGTAACACGAGATGTTACTAAACATCACAAAGAAATCGGCTCATCATACAATCACAAAAGAAGTGGCGGTCATCGACATTTTAACTGATCCAACAATACTGTCAGTTAAAACTGATATGAATCCGTTCCGTTACGCGTCACTATCATTCCACTTAACATTCCAATCAATCAGTTGTAACAATCAAATTAATAAGCTCGCCTACAATATCTATAATCATCTGTAAGTGTTAATGAGGATGTGCTTGTAGGCTATTGAATAAGCGGGGTTTAGAAGCTGAAGCGATTTTAGTTCATATTTCTAGGGTTTCATAGATTTTAGCATCATCATCATCATTTTAGCCAAAAAGACGTCCAATGCTGGAGATAGGCCTCTGTTAAGCACCGCCACTTCGACCGGTTCTGTTTCTCCCAACCAGCGGATTTGTACGGCCTTCACCACGTCATACGTTTGCATATGACCTGATAAAGTCCGTATAAACATTCAAGCATAATCGATCTAAAATGTTTCAACTGTTTGGACTAATAAAAGTGTGAGAGATATTTTAGGACATGCCAGTTTCCTCACGACTCCTTCACCGTTTTGAGAGCAGTGGTGATGAAACGAAACACAACAAAGTTAAATGCCTCTCACGGCCATAGCTCGTCAGCCATCTTTTTTATGCGTTAAGGGAACGAAGTTCCTGGAAGATCTTGCGGCCTTGGAAAGATTTAGACACTCACATTTTTGCACCACTGCACGTAAATAGGATGTGCATCTGGATTGAGGGCCCATTTTTTAAACCCTTGCCAAACGTAATAAGACTTATAGGGAAATTAGTTAAAAATAGTAAAAACTTAAAGCAATGGGCCATAAATTTCTTAAACGTAAATTAAAACTGTTATGATTAAATAACTTGGGCCCTCAGTCCAGACGCTTGCATAAAGTGGCTTAGCTTAAATCTCAGTAAGTACTATCTCTGGGTTAATAATTTTTATTTAACAATTTAGTTAAGAATTTCTTAAATATTTTAAGAAATTTCCAAATCTGTAGAATATGACATTACAGATTTATGGCGGTATATCTAGGGCCCTCACTTCATTATTGTTTGTACTGAGGAATCTGCAAAACATGGATTTATCTGAAGAAATACATAAATGCGACTTTAGCATGTATTACTTAGATACCTATGTGAATTACTAAAGAAATAATGACACGAAAGTTAATTGTTATGTAGTAAATGAAAGTCGAATTTGTATAAAACATCTGAACGGAGAGCCCAACATTTTCGGCTTTATTGACTAGGCTCAACCTCATAGATTAACGCAAATTAGAATAATATTTTTAACTATTTCTTAACTAAATTTGAACATATCGACCGTTTTTCTAAATATCATACTTTAAGAGAAAATCGATTTTGAACTTACTATAAGAGAAAAATTTGTAGGGTGACCATAATGTTCATAGTAATAACACTTAATATTTTAAAACAGTTTCCTTTTAAACTGATTGTTTTGGGTAATTTCTTTAAACTAACTTTATCTGTCCCATTCAAATCAAACGAGATCAAATTAGAAAGCTCGTAATTTGAATTTCCTACACATTTACATGCCACTCAGGTATTATTTTCATCCCCAATACAAATTGCATCAATACAAAATGGAGTCTTATAGGTAGTTGCACTCGAAACTGAAAATAACTTCGCTCACTTGCAATTTCGTATTTTTAGGATGTAAGACTATTTTAAGGTTACATTTATGTGAAATACAAGTTTTTTTTTAATAATTATACTGATCGTGTTTTATTTATCGAAATGTATCCCTATGGATCTCTGTCATATAAGTAGTTCATCGTATATCGTTTGCCTTTCGTTTTATGCAAACACTGTTAAAGCTGTAAAAATATGCTAAATAAAAATGACATTAAAGATAAAGAAAACAAAATTGTAAACAGTAGGTACATATATACTTTTAGCTGCAAAAATTATGACTTTTTGACTGCGCTTAAAGATAAAGATATATTTATTGCATAACTGTGTACATTAAGTTCTTATTAATAAACATTACATTTTTAGTTTAAACATTCTACCCAAATCGGACATGCAATATTTTTTTAAGGAACCTAGTATAACATAACATAACATCACGCCTTCTTTCCCCGAAGGGTTAGGCAGAGGTGTACCTACAGTACACCCACATTTCGCCTGTTATGTTTAAGGCCCATATGTAATAGGGGGCGAGCCTATTGCCATCCACTGGACACCAATCCAGACTCCGGGCTGCTACAGAGAAATTCCAAATGGAAAAACCCAATAACACTATGCCCGACCTGGGAATCGAACCCAAGACCTCATGCTCAGCAGTAGCGCTTGCTACCACTAGACCAACGAGGCAGTCAACCTACCTAACCTACTATAATTTCTTACAAATATTATTTTTTATCAAAAAACTCACGTAGATTATAAAATACATTAAATACTATGAACATTATTGTCACCCTACAAATTTTTCTCTTATAATAAGTTAAAAATCGATTTTCTCTTTAAGTACGACATTTAGAAGAACGGTCGATATGTTCGAATTTAGTTAAGAAATAGTTAAAAATCTTTTTCTAATTTGCGTTAATCTATGAGGTTGAGCCTGGTCAATAAAGCCTAAAATATTGGGCTCTCAGTTCAGCCCCCCTAGCCAAGTCACAAACGTTTACCGTTCTACAATCGGTAACGCCTCAGTGTCAACAATTGTAGAAAACGATAAGTTGGTAGCCATGTTGAAGCGCCTGAGTCAGCCGCTCGTTCTACAATGTCTTTAGAAAAACGATACCTTATAACAAAGGATTTAGCGTTGAATATTGTTGAAACGATAAAAAATCATTCTATCATTTTGAACGATGTGAATTTGGCTACGAATTTTCTGTTCGTTTGTTCTAACCACGTGACTTAACGGTGAGCGACTACCGTTAACGATTGCAGATTATCAACTTGGCTAGGGGTGCAGATGTTTTAGTCAAATTCGACTTTCATTTACTACATAACAATTAACTTTTGTGTCATTATTTCTTTTTAACTAATTCACATAGGTATCTAAGTAAAACATGATAAAGTCGCATTTGTGTATTTCTTCAGATAAATCCATGTTTTGCAGATTCCTCAGTGCAAACAATAATTAAGTGAGGGCCCTAGATATACCGCCATAAATATGTAATGTCATATTCTACAGATTTGGAAATTTCTTAAAATATTTAAGAAATTCTTAACTAAATTGTTAAATAAAAATTATTAACCCAGAGATAGTACTTACTGAGATTTAAGTTATGCCACTTTATGCAAGCGTCTGGACTGAGGGCCCAAGTTATTTAATCATAACAGTTTTAATTCACGATTAAGAAATTTATGGCCCATTGCTTTAAGTTTTTACTATTTTTAACACGTTCGCGGACACTTTCCTTGATTTTGTAACCCTATCTTGACACAAGATTTTTGTATGAAAGGCTTTAGCCGTACTGTCACCGGTAAAAAAGACAAAGTATTTAAATAAGACAGCACCGGCCATAGCCTTCGCCTGCTCCAAACGTTACGTCACAGGTATGTAGTCTTTGACTATATAAATAGGACGCGCCGGCTGTAGCCTTCGAAGGCATCAGCCGTTACGTCAGTAGTAAACGGTTATTTTACTCAAATACAGCATACTGCGACTATAGCCTTTAATATTTTTAACCCCTTCTACAAAGTTTCAAAATAATTATGATAAAAAGAGCACCAGTAGATAATAAAAACACAACGTTTTATTTATTTTAATATAGGAAAAATTACAACGACATTACAATAGTTATTTTAACATAAAAAATGACACTTTTAATCACAAGATAAACTTTCCTTTAGTTTTAATCATTCTAAACGACATTGCAATTAAAATCTTTAATATAATTTTAATCTACTTAGATAACTACTAATCACAGCACAAACATCACATCTTGTGATATTTTCTTATATTTAAACTTAGAATAAAATGGCACTTTTTTTAATCACAGCACAGTAAGTAAATATGGGATGGTAATACGGATCAGCAAATGTAAAAAGTTTTCGAATATTGGGTGTTTCTATATGAGATTGCAAAATGCATAATCCAAGAAACTGCTTCATTTCTTCTATTGTAGTTAGATTAAAGGTCGTTTCTTTTTTGGTTTACCTCCACTTGGTCGTTGTCGAGACATCTGAAAAGTAGAACGTATAAGTAGAAGTTGTTTACATCAATATTTTAGGATAAATCATTTGTTGAAACATTTGTTATCTTAATAATGATTTATGAAATATTTGTATTTATATCCATTATTATGTTCTAAAGTACGTTTCATTTAAATAATGCTAACATTATGTAATTAGTTAATCATTAAAACCAATTCTACTTACCATAGACGTTGATCAGAAACCGCGTGTAAATCACGTTCTCAACGTGTGCACTCCGCAGCGCACTCCGCGGCCAACTGAACAAATTCTCATACAATGGCCGCTGCTATGACCGCGGCGTCAGTGTGAGTGCGCACACAAATGTTCCAAGTAGTAGTACGTTGGAAGCGGTAAAAAGACATGTTATGTGACACCTAGCAATTCGAATAATTTAATTTGGGGGCACTTGATGATGAACTATATGGTAGTAGTATGGAAATTCGTCTGCTAAAGCAGTTGTGCTTCTAGAGTACAAAAAAATATCGAAGGGTATAACCGGCGCGTCATTCTGCGCAAGTTCCTAATGAATGTCATAGCCGGCGTGTCCGTCAACGTGTTAACTAATTTCCCTATAAGTTTTATTACGTTTGGCAAGGGTTTAAAAAATGGGCCCTCAATCCAGATGCACATGTAAATAGGTATGCATATATCTAGTACAAAATAAAGATAAAGCATTCATGCTCATTTCTTCCCGTGGGTGTCGTAAAAGGTGTCTAAGGGAACTATGTAATGGGCACTTTTAGGTTAGGATATCTAAAAAATGTGATGTGTTGGCGCAATTCCGAGGCCGAATTTGAATTCAGTGACCCAAAATCTACGGGGAATGACTACTCTCATTCAAGGAGCAAGAGTCACGTCGCGTCGTGCTGTGTAATCTATTTAAATTGAAATAACACTAAGTACATTTTTTGACTTTTTCTGATTTTCACTATGGCAGTTAACGTGTTAATCGCCCCACTACGCTAAAGTCGTTTTAATGGCTCCAAACTAACAGTACTTCTGAGTCTTCACACTAAAATAATTGGCCCTTGATTGCGCAAACGATTGATATTTGAGATACAAAAGGCTTGAGCTTACTGTTCAGTAATTAAATTGATATCCGTAGCTGTATCACCATCTGCCTAGCCGTTTCCCAATTATGTTGGGGTCAGCTTCCTGTCTAACCAGATGCAGCTGAGAACGAGTAATTTACATAAAACGACTAATCCATTGTTCCTGGCTGTTATTCGCAGATCATTGACAGACTCGGGTCTTTAGAAGCCCGATAATCTGACCAAAAGGAAAACATATTAACCCGTTACTGAGTCGTGGAGGTTAGAAAGGCAGTCACTTCATGTAAAATACTGGTACTCAGTTGCATTCAAGTAACTGGACTGGAAGGGTAATTGGGAAAAAGCAAGGCAGATGTCCTTCCTGTTTTGAGAGATTAATTGCCTTCCAACGATGACATTTTTTACTTTAGCAGTATCTCCTTTGACTCGTCATAGCCTACAGAGTCGCAATTTTTCAAAACTAGCTACCATAGAATCTGCAGGTAGTAAAACGATATTGAAATAGTACTTATTGATTTACCTTCATTGTAAGGTACCTTATTAATCAGTATAATTTGAAATAACTGCCTACTCAAAGCATTGAGGTATCTAAACTTTATCAAGGAGTTTCAATGGCGTAAAATATATCGTGAGAACTTAGGTGAAGTGAATGTGGAGTGAGCTGTCAGTGTCATTTCACCGTTGCTAACCATGACTAAGCATACTACTAATACATTTACAATCATAATCGAGATTTTTTTTTAAATATACTAATTCTATTGATCATTTTATATTATATTAAAGGTAGTGGTCAAGTGTGTCAAAAAAAAATATAAAACTTTAATTTACTCAGAAACTCATTATCATTTTCAATTTTTACCTAAGGTTTCCTTTTAGAATAGAGTTTCAGGCTGAATTTCTGTTTTGCTAAACAGTTTCAAATGCGATAGTGGGCATACTATACAAAGCATAGTATTGCTACTGCAAAACCAACGTGAAGTGGAGTGTGGAGGGAGCTGTCAGTGTCAACCCACTGATGCTAGGGATTTATCAAACATTCTATTTATAATCTTAAGAGATTTTAAATGCAAAAATATGCTATTTCTATTGAGCATTTTATATAAGTATTCAAGTGTTTAAACACTAATATTTAAGTGTTGTATAAAATAAATTAGCAAAACCGCAAACATAAAAAATCGCATTTAATCTAGCAAATATTCTGATATTTTATTTTTAAACCCCTAACAGTAATGCTCTGCACTTAAATTCTAGCTATTTAATGATCTATAGAATACGCATAAAAACATTAAGTCAGAAATCTCGATTACGATGTTAAATGTTCGGTCACTCCACGCAAGTTTTCACAGAATCGGTATACAGGTCTATCAATAAGCCTTTCAGATAATACGGCACGATGTTATGCCAAGTCCAGAAACAAAAAATAAACGAGTGAAAACGAAAGAAAACACTTCAGTGTACAAAGAAATTAGGTTAGCTTCTTTTGCTTTCAAGAATTCCTTCAGCGTATAAAGACAGTCTCTAGGGCCCTTAACTAGAGGACCACCCTTACTGGTCATTGTTCTACGGCTTTGTAACACCAATTTGTATAAGAGCTTAGGGTCTTTGCGCTTTCTGCGCTCCTAGTACTCCGAATATATATCACTTGGCATATTTGTTCGAGAAACAAATGTCTCAAACAAAGGTTTTCGTTGGAAATATGTACAAATGTTAATGTTTTTGTATATTTTGTTTATACATTCAATGAAT
The DNA here is from genome assembly GCA_932294355.1 of Aporophyla lueneburgensis. NCBI lineage: Eukaryota > Metazoa > Arthropoda > Insecta > Lepidoptera > Noctuidae > Aporophyla > Aporophyla lueneburgensis. The sequence goes on along the minus strand of OW028758.1, from coordinate 20,137,868 downwards.
AAAATTTAAGAGACCGTCTGTTATGTTATAACAGATTTTTAGTAAATGCATATGAAAGTATATATATTAATTATTTAAGGTATAGAAAAAAAGTTTTTAATATCAGCGTTTGTTGTTTGTTCCAGCTAATCTCCAAAACTCCAAAAGTTGATGTTTTATGGAGTAACATAGGCTAATTTTTTGTCTCGGTAGCATGTTCCCGTGGGTAAATAAATAAGTACCATACTTTATAATTATTATCTTTTGTTTTTCTTATTCTAATGTTTTGGTTTTAAAATGTGTGTTTTAAAGATGTGTGTATTTAAAATGTGTGTTCTTAAAATGTGTGATTTAAAATGTATGTGTTTATGATTTTTTCTGAAATAAATGTAATGTATCGGGATGGATTTTTCGCGCATGAGTTGAAAATAGCGAGTTGTATGCTTTTTCGAAGCGCTGAGATGTAGCTGTTGGATTCTGTTCGGTTCAACCCGAAAGTTGAAAATTAAGTGCGCGATAAAATCACGCCGCGATATTTTTACGTCTGCGTGGACGACGACTTACAGCAATGTAAATCTCTGCAGAACTACATCTACAAAGTAAAGTATGTACATAAATTAGATTGAGAAAACATAAAACATTATGTTGACAATGCAAGTACATGGCTGTTATAATATTTATTAGAATTATACTTTATGGAGGTCCCTTAGTCCCTTTGTAGAGTAAGCAAAGCTGTTTTGTAAATAAAAGCTTGAAAAAGGTCACTGAAGGAAAACTTTGATTTATTTTAGGTCCATGTTGTTACTGTAAAGGGGCCTGAGGGGCTCGTGGTCGTGGCTAAGAATAATAGCCGCACGGGTTGATCGCTCAGGTGGAGTTAAGCCGTGGATGATTCACCATCTTGAAATACAGAGATCCGAGACCCCTGCGTTCCTAAGCAAGGATACCGTCTATTTGAAAGCACATTAAGCTGTTAGTCCCGACTATTATAGGTGGATCATCGACAGTGGGTACGTGTCGTCAGTAGCTCGAAAGTCGGACTGCCAGTCTTACCAAGGGGATCGTGCTACCCAGATAATTGGGTTGTGGAAGTCAGATAGGCAATCACGCCACTTGAAATATTGATATTCAGCTGCATCCGGTAAGGCAAGAAGCCGACCCTAAAAATAATTGGGCTAAAAAGGCTAGCCAGATACATGATGTTGTTAGTATAAATAACGATTAAATGGCAGGTGCTTTGGTTGAGAGGAACAGTGATTGAAATACTATGAAAACTACAATGATCAAATTGAATTATAAATAATAAGGGAATAGTAGTATATAAATAGACCAAAACTAATAATACACATACACACATACATATTTACTAAAATATATACTATAATAAATAAATATATATGCTTATAATATATAAATATAGATTAAACTGAGACAGGAGATGAGACCACTCTACACTATTTGTTCGTGTGTATGTTTTGTTTCTGTTTGTTCGTGTTTGTGTATTTGTTTTTTCTAGTTCGAAAATTGAAGCGCATTTGCAGTCAACTGCTGGACATATCCCATGCTGCTCCATAACACCCTGTCCGCCTTCCGCATCCAGTCTGTCCCAACCACCTTTTTGAGGTCGTCAGTCCATTTATCTGGGGGACGTCCCACACTACGTTTGCCGATACACAGTGTCCACAGGACTCGTCTGCTCCTTCGGCCATGGGCCCTTCGACAAACATGGCCAGCTCACTGCCACTTCAACCTGCTTACTCTGCAAGCTATGTCGGTACCTCCAGTTCTTTTACGGAATAATAATGAAGTAGAAATGCTTCTCCAAACAAAATGAAAATACTCTTGGTCGAAGCAAGAATATTTATGTTTTGATATAAGGTTCCGAAATATGAACAATACAGTTTCTAACGTTGTTAAAACTACATCTAATAGTTACCCGGACTAACAGCAGTAACATAATAGCCCAAATTCTAGTGAGTTCCTAACTAGCTATGACACGTACAAAGTTATATTCAAATTCAACTTCCAAGCTGCTAGCGTCCGCATTAGAGCTCCAGCACGTATGCCTGGGAAATGAGGATTTAGGAGGCAAATAGAATTACCTTGCACCGTGAGTATTATGTTGAATTTCATGCATTTTGATAACACGTAGAGAGGATTTATTTTGGACATCTTGTTTAAGAACTCTGCATGTTTCTGGCTATGATAATAAACGATGCTCAAGAGTATGGTAAAGATATGAATGAAGTTTCTAAGGGTAATCTAGTTACGGACTTAGCTAGGTTGTTAAAAGGTTACCCCACTAGAAGAAATGATAGGGTGTGCAATTTTTAATTCAGCCTCGATTTTAAACTTATACGGAATTAACACGTGAGAATATATAATATAATATAATAATCGTTTATTATCTCTTCACAAAGCTGAATTAAGTTTGTGTGTACAAAAATAAGGTCTCAGCTCTGTTCCGCCTTTGGGAGAGACTGGTCCTGATATCACCAGGTCACCAGGCTCCATCCACGGCTAGAATTATCTAGTAGGTACAGGGATACCGTGCAAGAGTCGAAGGCAAACAATATGCATAGGTAACAAAAATCAAAACTAAGTAAGAATAAAAACCAGTGTTAAATAAATTTAATTTCGGAAGTCGGTGGCAAATAATTGAAGACAGGTCCCAAGGCACCTACTTCCGAAACCAAAGTTATTTTTCTCTTTTTAGTGACTACTTTTCTATTTTTTTTTTTTTGTTTGCTGTGGGATAGGTCGCACATGAAGTCGTTTACCACTATTTGCTATGTAAACAACAGTGACAAGAATATCGAAGCAAAGGCAAGAAGTCCACGAGCATAGTTATTAAACGCACCACCATTTAAAGAATAATTTTCGTAATCGATCCACAATTGCCGGAGATATAGGTATCTCCGGCAATTATGGATCACGAAACCTACATACAAAAAAATTCAGACGAATTGAAAAGCTCAATTTTTAAGTCGGATAATAATACAAGATATACTCACAAATCAGGTTCAACATCAGTATAATTCCCTTCTGGATCGACGAGTCCCACTCTTATCGTGGGCAGAGTCTCATCTTCATCATCTTCTACCTCTCCTCTCGCCTCCCTTGCTTCTCTTTCGGCTAATGCTCTAGCTGCTATGACCTGTAAGCATAATGAGATATTAGGAAAATCCTCACCCTCGTTATGTAACACACTATCAATAAGAATCTGAATGTATTTTAACTTTAACCACAATAGCTTGTCAGCCTCATCTTAACTTAAACTATTCTAAACTACATCTACCAAGACTTAGAGTATACATTATTAATGTATAAACAAATCATTAAGTAGGTTTGCTATCTCAGATGAAGGTTGCGCTAAAACTTTTATATATGAACCATATTTGTTTAGTTTAATACTGCTCAACAGTGTTTCCCTTTCCTTCTTTGTCTAAGTACACTCCATAAGTAGATGGTGAACATCTTCAACAGTTCCGCATATTTCACAATTAAAAATATTGCTGATCCATCGCTTCATAAGTTCCAAAAATGTATCTGCTCTACAGTTTAAATAACGCAATGCATGTTACTGAACAGTCAAAATGAGCTATTCCGACTATTACTGTGTTACGCAACTACCCCTTGGGTGTAACAGAAAAACTATATCAATAATTTGGATTTCGTTATATTCTTTAGGGGTATGTAATATGTCGGTAAACTTTTTTCAAACCATCTTCTGCGTGTTATTTCAATAAATCTAGTCCCAAAAACCACAAATTCATAAATAACAAAAGTAACTTACGCAAATGGAGTCATACCAAAACTAAGTTTATGCCGACCAGTTACGAATGATTCTTAAAAATACGGAACAATTTTCAGATGCGAATGAAAACGAAAGAAAGTGGCTGGTTCAGACTGGATGTGGAAGGCGGAGGACAGGGTGCTGTGGCGCAATATGGGAGTGGCCTATGTCCAGCAGTGGTCTGCGATAAGCTGAGTTAATAGAGTGGAAACGTCCGCGCCCTAAGACATATCGACCTTCAGAAAGGTCAAGTCCGAAGTACTGGCCACCGGCGTGCGTGCCCAGATTTATGATCGTAAACGAAGCAAACCGTTTGGATCGTAGCAGGTGTACTGTGGGTTATGCCGACCCCCAAATTAATATCAAATGTATATGATATTAATTTGGGGGTTCGGCATAACCCACATATTTCAGGTCTGACAACGGATAAGTTATTGCTGTGTCTGTGTGTAAAAACCTTTACAACGCTCCATTTTACATACCCGACATCCACAAATAATCTGATTGCTGAAACATTTCAATATGCCAACCCCATTTTTCGTCCTGTTTTTACATCCCCCGAAACAAATGATGTGCGTTCAACCATTTTTCACAAAACGTTGTAAGCGTAAATGTACGGATGAAAAAACTCTTCAGTTTCAGCGTTCATAGCTTCATATGTATCGAAATTCAACTGAGTTTGTTTTTTTTTTTTTTTAATTGTTGAAAGGGTTCGCTCTAGCCTCGATCGCACCTGATGGAAAGCAATGAATGAGGTCTATGATGAGGCAAGTGTGCCTGTTGCCTCATACTTTGAAGGCAGACGGGTTAAATATGGAATATGTATTTTTTATACAAATGTGAATGAAAAGGTTGAATATAACTGATTATATTGGATAATAATATCGAACGAAGTTCTTTAACGCAGTTTGTTAAAAGTGTTGCGTAACGAAATAGCGTTATGCGATTTTTAAGTATGTATAACAGAGCCAGAGTGAAATATTTTTCATAGTTTTCGAGGGTGCTGAAGTCAATAGTGAGGTCAAAATTAAAATCCAAAATGGCGACTCCGAAAGTGTTCAAATTTTTCGACATGGATGTCATTTTGTGGGTTTTCGAGGGTACAGCCCCCCTAGCCAAGTCACAAACGTTTACCGTTCTACAATCGGTAACGCCTCAGTGTCAGCAATTGTAGAAAACGAAAAGTTGGTAACCATGTTGAAGCGCCTGAGTCGGCCGCTCGTTCTACAATGTCTTTAGAAAAACGACACCTTATAACAAACGATTTAGCGTTGAATATTGTAGAAACGATAAAAAATCATTCTATCATTTTGAACGATGTGAATTTGGCTACGAATTTTCTGTTCGTTTGTTCTAACCACGTGACTTAACGTTGAGCGACTACCGTTAACGATTGCAGATTATCAACTTGGCTAGGGGTGCTGAAGATTTTAAAGATTAAAAAAAAAAACGTAAGAAACTACGTTCCTGAAGGGGGTCATCCAGACCCCAAATTTATATTTTTTATTTCATTATTTGTGTGATCGTGTAATTTTTGTCATAACTCAACACCTCTAAATTCAGCTTTCAGAAGCACACGAGCATCTAGAATATAGCAATCCAAACAAGTACTTAGTTGTCATACATAATTTAAGCCAGACACTAATTATTCCGCTTGAGTTACAGAGAGAAACGGGTGTTTCAAGCGTCTACTAACTCCGTCTTTCAACCCCACCTCAGCAAAATTAATGCAGTGTCACCGCTCGCTCACAGAAACTACAATAGCAACTAATACCCTTATGCAAACGCCATTCAGATCTTAAGCCGTCAAGTCTTCTGACAGAAGGGTTTCTATGTATGTGTTTTGTATGTAAGGACCAGTTTCCTAGGGCCGTTGTGTGGCATGTGATGTGTGTATATGTGATTTAGATAACTGTTGGAAGCGTTTCCGAACATATACCGTTTCAAGAGGGTGTATCGTCTAGAATCCCTACTAATGTTATAAATGTGAATGTACGTTTGTTTGTTACGCTTTTACGCGAAAACAACTTAACTGATCATCATGAAACTTTGTACACATATTCTTTGTGGTATAAGAAGTAACATAGGATACTTCTCCTTAAAAAAAAAAAAAAACTATGTTTATTGTTATTTTTAACGTGAGCGAAGCTACGGGCAAAAGCTAGTCATTTTATAAATCACTATGAAATGAATGTTAATACTGTTGAAACAGTACAGTACAGTGATGACCTATGGAACCGAAACGTGGTCGCTCACAATGGGCCTTATTAGAAGACTGAAAGTCACCCAAAGGGCGATGGAGAGGGCTACGCTTGGAGTTTCCCTACGCAATCGAATCAGGAATGAAGAGATTCGTCGGTAGGAGAACCAAGGTAACCAACATAGCCCGAAGAATTGCTAAACTGGAGTGGCAGTGGGCAGGGCACATTGCTCGCAGGACAGATGGCCGATGGGGCCAAAAGGTTCTGGAGTGGCGACCGCGTACCGGAAGACGTAGAGTTGGAAGGCCTCCAACAAGGTGGACCGATGACCTTGTGAAGGCCGCAGGAATCCGCTGGATGCGGGAAGCAGAAACCGGTCGAAGTGGCGGAGCTTGGGGGAGGCCTATGTCCAGCAGTGGACGTCTTTCGGCTGAAATGTTGATGACTGTTGAATTTTCTTGTAGGAAAAAGAAATGCTTTAAAAGTGATTGTCACTTATCTAGGTTTTTAGGGCTATACATCTATGCCTTGGAGGGCATACAAGTTCACACCTGCATGCTGTTTGTATGTTTCCTTACCTGTAACCTCCTCTGTGCCTGAGGGGTGATCTCCACGACCCTGGACCATCGCCGCGACTTCCTCTCGTATTGCCATTTGTCGCTCAGCGCGCATTGCTCATCGTCAGAGTCGTTCTGTTGACAAAATATAATATTTAAATTAATTGTTAGGTAGGAATTTGTATTAAATATTATTCGTAATGGTCTGAAAATTACGGTTCCCGAAAAATGTTCGACTTCATTCCGAAGTGTTCGTATTATTAATTAAACTAATCTTCACGAATATTTTTATTTTATAGATAACATTTTTTGTATGTTTATTTTTACGCTTTAACGCCTTTAGTTGAACGGAATTAGATGAAATTTGGCACATGAGTAGACTATGACCTGGATTTTGGCATAAAGTACTATTTATCTCAATATTCCTAAGGGATCAAACTTATGCGGATGCAATCACGGCGCGTAAGTTTTAAATAATCTTTATTATTTTGATGAAATATACACATTGTTTCGCCCCTTTTTTATTAGTCATCTCCTTGATCAAAGCTTGTTAAAAGGTACTAATACAATATTTTCAAGCTAGAACACTTTATTGTGGGATACATTTTTTTCTAAAAGACGGGACGTTCCTGTTGTTCTTATCTGCTTATCCAGCAGAGGACATTTAAGGACTGACTAAGGTAATTATTACCAATGTTATAATTAATTTGTACTAGTGCAATAATTGGATCTCACTAAACAACCTTTCTGTTACACAAAACTTTTACAAAAACCTCTTAAAAAAATTAAGACCGATCAATACAAGCTTAATCCAATCGCGATTGAAGCCAAGTAATTGGATTAACACAAATTATTTTACACGACCGTGCCTTTAAACCGAGTGAACGTAATTCAATTCAATTCATTTAATTGAATTAATCTGTTTTGAGCCGAGCGATCTAAAGAGCGTTGATTGCTTTCAATGAAGTTGTTGTTTCGTGAATATAGTTAAGGTGCAGGTGAATTGATTTACTGAGGGTTCTGTAGAGAAATGTTATGACTGGAACATGAGGGCGTGTAATAACGTCTGAAAGACGTCTGTGACATGCGACGCGGTAAGAAAAGAAATAAAGGATGGATGGACTATGAGAGGAGATGACGACTAATCGAGAAGTGTGGAAGAAAAAGACATATTTTGCTGACCTGGAATAACTTGGGATAAAGGTAGAATAATGATGGCATTGATGCGAAACAGTTATCTATTGATAAAATTCTACTTAACCCAATAACGTAATGAGTCAAGGTGGGAGTGTATCTATTAAATTGTGTAACTTAATGGTCCTCATTAAGTTACACTGGGCAGTGGGCTGGTCATGTCTGTCGAAGGACCGATGGCCGATGGAACAGACGAGTCCTGGAGTGGAGACCGCGTATCGGCAAGCGTAGTGTGGGATGCCAGCTAGGTGGACCAACGACTTAAAGAAAGTGGCTGGGGCAAACTGGATGCGGAAGGCGGAGGACAGGGTGTTGTGACGCAATATGGGAGAGGCCTATGTCCAACAGTGGACTGCGATAGGCTGAGTTGATTGAAGTTACACTATTTAATAGATATCAAATTCCATTTAAGTAGAAATCATCAATTAATAGCTTATTTTAGAACAAATAATATTACCGGTGCTAACAGTGGTGGGCCAATGATAATGGCCGCGACTTAAGAGTTGTAGGTCGTAGAGTTGATCTCTGGCTTTACTTTGTGTAAATGATTACATCACCGCGGTGAAGGAAAACATCTTAGGAAACCGAAATGACCAAGAATCAAAAATTCGAAGAGTTGTGACATCTACTAACCCGCACTGGGCCCACGTGGTGGATTATACCCCAATATCTGGATGACCGAGCTTTACTCGGTATTTTCATGTAAATTTTGTTTAAAATAATGAGTTTATGTTGAAGTTGATTATCGATTGAAAACACGAACAAAACGATATTTTATAAAAATGAATCCTAACTAGATCGATTTACCGCCCCCGAATTTACTGTATACTAAATTTCATGAAAATCGTTGGAGCCGTTTCCGAAATTCAGATTATATACATATATACAAGAATTGCTCGTTTAAAGATATAATATTCCCTCTCACCGAGAGGGATGTCTGTCTTCCAGCAATGTAAATTAAATTCACTATAACCATTAATATTTATTCCAAGAGGGAATCCAAATCCTCAACAATTTCTCAAACATTTTAATCCTATTAGCCTGTCAAAACGTGGCTAACAAGCCTAATAAATAGTGTGAAGGTGGCTAAATGGCTGAACTGGTCATTTTATAACAGGTCAGATCAATTTGTAAGCATGACGAGCGAACTCAGATGTTATCGGAAAGGCTAAAAAGTACAGTCATTCACGTAAATGGTTAACGATTGAAAATAAATATTACATTGATATTTGTTTTCTTTTTCTACGTGGTTTGTGAAGATTGCTTTTTTTTACCAGATTCCAAAAAGGAAGGAGGTTCTTAATTTGACTGAATGTTAAGTGTGTACATATGTTCAGCGATAGCTTCATCAAATGATAAATGATTTCATTTCTGTAAGTAGATTTGTACGATCATTTTTACATTTCAATTATATTTTTAAAACTAGATGAGGACCGGCGTATTCTATTCCACTTCTCTGAGAAGAAAGGCCGAAACAAACTCAGGGTATCTTTTAAAGTCCAGACCTAATCTTCGTTACATCATGTGAAGACCATGTAGATTGGTGTCTGAAATGGTCTTTTGAAGAAAGAACCACACGTCAATAAATTGTTAACTGTTTTTATTTGATAGGTTTACGGTTTTGAAATAAAATATCAAAAAACTTCGTAACTTAAAATTTCCCGATGAGTAATTTCTTTTTAATTTTGGAACCATGTTATAAGGGATATCTATATACTATATATACTATAATATTATAAAGCTGAAGAGTTTGTTTGTTTGTTTGATTGAACGCGCTAATCTCAGGAACTACTGTTTGGAATTGAAAAAATCTTTTTGTGTTGAGTAGCCCGTTTATTGAGGAAGGCTATAGGCTATATAACATCACGCTACGGTCAAAAGGAGCGGAGCAGTAAACGAAAAATTGACAAAAACCGGCAGGCAATTCGATGCGACGGGAAGGGGAGTGAAAATTTGACGCGGACGAAGTCGCGGGCAGAAGCTAGTGGAAAATAAATAGTTTCAACAATATTTATTTTTCATTATTTTTACGATTGTACACTTACAGAATAAATGACTCGACACAATATTAAAATAATTTAAAAAGATGGATGTTATCGCAAAATTAGTGTTTTACTTTTTTTGCTACTGTGGTCGACGCCTATTGATCTACGCTAATTGATTGATTTAAGATTAGCACTTTGTTACAAATTGATTTTAGTATTCTGAGAAGATCGAAGATCAGAGGTTCCGTATTAAACTTGTTTAAGAATAGTGATCCCATTTCTTTGAGTGTCGGTGACTAAGGGACTTACCAGAGAATGGGCAGCAGCGTTCTCTATGCATTTTATCACCATACTGAGATCGCTAACCCAAGCGTGGCCATTATGGCAAAACCCCTCCAAATTGGGAAGGCCTATGTCCAGCAGTGGACATCTTTCGGCTGAAATGATGATGATGAATGATGAATCACCCTATATTGTTCCCACTGTTGGAACACAACCCTCCTCTCGGTGAGAGGGAGTGGGTCGTTATAGATAGATTGATAAAACGTTTATTTGATGCACACAAAAGACGCAACACAACATACAAAGCACGATTAAATAATAATTAATCTACCACGCGAGCCCAGTGCGGGTTGGTAGATGTCGCATATCTTCGAATTTTTGGTTCTAGGACATGCCAGCTTCCTCACGATGGCTTTGTCCGAACAAATACCCAAGCAAATCGGCGGTAGCAAAGAAAATTTCCACAGATGGGGTTTATAGTTGACTAGGACCTCAAATTCAGTATTGATCGCCAACCCGCCTGCCAAGCGTGGCGATTATGGCAAAGCCCTCCAACTTGGGGAAGGCCTATGACCAAGAGCGTCTCTGCGTCTCTCCGTAGACAGTGACCCACCTTCCAATTTGAGATTTGTACTCTTGAGGATCTTATGACTGCCAAGTTCGCTGTCTGATTTTTGGGCTTAACATAATATTTGAATTTTCAGAACTTTGTTACTTGCCATCGAAATGCTAAGAGGAAGAAGAAGATTCCAAGTATAGTATAAACCATACAAATATGAATATCCCAATTAAAATCTCAACTCATTCACAAACAAACTAGGAACGCTGCAACTATTAATAGTACATCACCGACGGTGTTATTATAACCGTTATAATTACTCGCAATAATTCAAGGACTCGAAACTTAATAGTGTACTAATTACTACAAGATAGCAAAGGTTAGATGTCGTAAGATCACGTTATAAGGCTGTGTGTATACTGGAGAAGTTCAATGATTCATAATTTTGTGTGAAGAAAACTAAGTTTACGCTATTCTTAGACCGTGCCGCATTGGGGTCGGCTTACAGTTTAAAAGGATTCAGCAGAATACCAGTATTTTACACTAGCTTCTGCCCGCGACTTCGTCCGCGTTAAATTTCTTGTTCCCCCGACCCTTCCCGTCGCGTCGAATCGCCTACCCGTGCGACTTTCCCCCGTTTTTGCAACATTTTTCATTACTGCTCCAATCCTCTTAGTTGTAGCGTAATGTTATATAAGCTATAGCCTTCCTCGATTAATAGGCTACCCAACACAAAAAGAATTTTTCAATTCGGACCAGTAGTTCTTGAGATTAGCGCGTTCAATCAAACAAACAATCAAACAAACTCTTCAGCTTTATAATATTAGTAAGTATAGATAGAGCGACTGCCTATCTGACCTCCACAACCCAATAACTGAGTAATACGATATCCCTTGGTAAGACTGGTTGTCAGACTTTCGGGCTTCTGACGACCCGTACCGGCTGTTAAAGATCCACAAATGATAGCCTGAACCAACGGCTTAACGTACTTTCCGAGGCACGGAGGCGTCTTGGTATGTAATGATGGTCACCCATCCGCAAACCAACCAATTGTAACCAAATAGAATCTCATTAAATCAAAATAGTAAATATTGCTTAGATTAGAATTATTGTCGGTTTAACATAGCTCATATCCAATATCACTTTAATATCACTTGCTTGTGCTTTTTATTTAATGAACATCATTTAACCTGCCAATTCAATTCACAGAACATTGATTGATATTATAACTCGCATGTCTACTTGATTGATACCCAAACGTATCAATCAACTTCACCAATATGTTCAGTGTAGCCGACGCCTAATGCTAACAATGATGGAAGCCTGTCCGCATGATATGATCTCGGAAAGGTTAAAGTAATAATGTGATCTTTATACCTGTGTATATGACTGTTAACAACAGTGTAAAGTTAAATTGTGAGGAAAATATCGTGCGCAATTTTTTGGATATGACTGTGGTTGGCTGTATGAGTAGGGAAAAACCGGCCAAGTGCGAGTCGGACTCGCGCACCGAGGGTTCCGTACAAACCTGTAGGTATTCTCGGTTTAAAAATATATATTTTTTTAATTTTTATATTTCAGTTAATTGAATGTAAGGTAAATTGCGGTTTACGATTTATGACGTTTTAAAAAAAAACTACTCACTCGATCTCGTTCAAACCAATTTTCGGTGGTAGTTTACATGGTAATGTACATCATGTATTTTTTTTAGTTTTATCATTCTCTTATTTTAGAAGTTACGGGGGGGGGGGGGGACACACATTTTACCACTTTGGAAGTGTCTCTCGCGCAAACTATTCAGTTTAGAAAAAAATGATATTAGAAACCTCATTACCATTTTTGAAGACCTATTCATAGATACCCCACACGTATGGGTTTGATGACAAAAAACATTTTTGAGTTTCAGCTCTATGTATGGGGAACCCCAAAATTTATTGTTTTTTTTTCTATTTTAGTGTGAAAATCTTAATGCGGTTCACAGAATACATCTACTTACCAAGTTTCAACAGCATAGCTCTTATAGTTTCGGAATAAAATGGCTGTGACATACGGACAGACAGACAGACAGACAGACATGACGAATCTATAAGGGTTCCGTTTTTTGCCATTTGGCAACGGAACCCTAAAAACCAAAGAAACGGTGGACGATATGGATAGAAATAAAAACTACTGAGATGATAACTAAACGCGAAGTGTGGAAGAAACAGATATGTTGCACAAACTCCAAGTAAATTGGGATGAAGTCAAGAGATGCACATTATTATTAGATTATAAGATGCACTTTTTGGAGGCAGCTGGTTCTGATAATGAAGTGCATGCATTCATACCTCGTCTAGTTCCATAGCTTGCTGACTATGAACGATTCTTTCCAGGGTACAGAATACAGAGCAGCTCTTGTAAGTAGCTTGTGCTAATATAAGAACGAAGAAGCGATATTTTGGCCTTGGGTTGTTGCACATTGAGCAAAATTTCTGCCCGGTAACCAATGAAAATAGACTTGCTTCCTATTTATTACTAAGGTTTTACAAGCCTTTTGCTGGATGTGGGGATGAGTCCACTGGAAAAAAATACGGACTTCCATCCTCTATTTAACCCCTTTTAGGGGTACATTTTCAAAAATCATTCTTTAGTGCTCACCTGCGCTAATTAAAGATTACTTCTAGACCCATCGGATAGGCTTTTTTTAGTAGATGTGGTCGTAATAAAACCCCCATCGTAGATTTTATGTTCTTAAAACAGTGAACATTGCCGAATGATCATCTCATCGCCTTAGCACTTTGATCAAGAATGCTCGCACTAAAATTACTTGTAAAATCACCAATACCTTGATGCGAAGTACCAGGCTGACATAATCGAAAGGAGATTCGAACAATATCGATTATCGTAAGCCCTATAATGTGCGCTTAGCTTACAAAGCCGGGATTACATGAACACTGTATTTGCACTTTAACGATATTATGGAATAATGTTGGTATAATATTATGCTAAGTTGGGTTATTGTTTTATAAGTTGGGATGAGATTTTTATAGTGTAGAGTGTGCTTTGATAGTCACCATCTTCCTAGCCTTTTCTCAACAATGTTGGATTCGGCTTCCAGTCTAACCGGATGCAGTTAAATACCAGTTTATTACATAGACTGACTGCCTATCTGACCTCCACAACCCAGCTACTGGGTACTACAATACCCTTGGTTAGCCTGGTTGTCAGTTTTTCGGGCTTCTGGCGACCCGTAACGACTGTCAACGATCTATAAAAGACAGCCGAGGCCAACGGCTTAACGTGCTTTCCGAGGCACGGAAGGGTCGTGGTATGTAAAGACGGTCCTCCATCCACAGACGAACCGCGACAAGCGTATCTTGACCTGAATGATCGACCCGAGTGGCTGTTATTACTTAGCAACAAGCCCCTCTGTGTGTATGTGTGTACTTCGAGAGTGTCAGAGTAACATTTTGTTAACTAAAATATTTCGTCGTGGTAATATTGCAAAAGGAAAATAATATCAAAGAGAGTTGATGACAGCACAAACATTTCTTATTTTTTACATAGGACTGGTAAATATTACCAACGACATGAAAAGTATCGTACAGTAGATAAACTCAGTAAAATGTAGTGTGAAACAAATTGATTACTAACTTAAATTTTCCGTATTTTCAAACCACAACTGTAACTCTGACACTGCATATGGAATGGCACACGGTAAATCAAAGTATAGTCCGAACGTTGAGAGATGCTTTACGAAATATCATTATGACAATTCTAGTATTTATTAAAGATCAAATTAGTAAATCACGTATTCGTTTGTATGAAATTGCTTTTTTGCAAAAGAAATGACGTCACTGCCAAAACATGTTTGGCTTCAATTCGGTACACTGCACAACGAATAACTTGCACTCAAGTGTAAAATCAAGGCATTTGTAGATTTTGCCAAAAGGATGCACAAGATTGAGCAAGGAATAAAATCCTGTACATTAAATGCTATTAACTCGGGAAGGATAGACGTATTTCCTGTTATTTTTAGAAACTTTAACAAATACGTAATTTTTTCAGTGTTGATGAGGTCCTATATAATAGGGGCGAGTTTATTAGTCTTAACTGAACGTAAATTTATCTAGCATCTAGAATAGCATTATCCCATTTCTTCCCGTGGGTGTAGTAAGAGGCGACTAAGCGACTTACTAGAGAATGGGCAGCAGCGTTCTCTATGCATTTTACCACCATATTGCGATCATCAACCCGCCTGCCAAGGAGGCTTATTGTCCAGCAGTCGGACGTCTTTCAGTTGAAATGATGATGATGAACATAAATATAGAGAAGGTACTGCTGTAGGCTAACATTATATTTTTTTAATATTTATAAATTTTTGAATGCCAGCTGATATGCCCGATTTATTGCATAAGCATAATTAGGCTCAATTATTCTAACTACTAGGACACAGCCTTCCTCTGTGAGAGTGTGTGTGTGGAGAGGGGACATAATCCACAACGCGGGCCAGTGAGGGTTGGTAGATGTCACATGTCTTCGAATTTTAGGTTCTAAGACATACCGGTTTCCTAACGATGTTTACCTTGAGAGCAGTAGTGATGAAATTAAATACCCTAAGTACATTAAGTGCTTGCCTAGGTTCTAATTCACCTCCCTACAACCCATAAGTCGAGGCCAGTACCAGTGATCCACCAGCACTCTTCTATTCTTTGTAGGGGATGCAGATTTTGAGGCACATTAAGACAGGATTTTTAACCTCACTTCGTCATCAATTAACTTGGTGTAATTGAAGGGTTGAAGATTGTATGCGAACAAAGGAGGACGCGGTCAGTCGTGACTTTTATGCAAGATCTGCCAGTTACGTATACTTGCATAATAGTACTTTGACCTGTCACTTATCAAAACAAAAAATCTCAATACAGAAGTCCATTGGCGTAAGCCGCCTACAGCGTATGACACAACACAGCAATCTGATATTGTGTAAAATTTAAAACAAAGAGCTTCTAACATTAAACGACAGATAGTAATAGCCTTAGAGTATGAATATTATGTATAGAGTGCCGATGAAAGAAAGGAAAGAAAGAAAGTTAAATTGCTTATTCTGCACAAACAAAAGGCGTATTAGATAGAAAAAGACATGGGATACGCACAGGAGGTTGGCTCCTGAGTTTCGTATTTGCCTGTGTCTCGTATTCAATTAAAGTTAGTCAACTTTGTTCATTGTTTGTTGTCGCCAGGGATTAAACATAAACATTGAGTGAATGTTACGACACTGGCTAATGACAACAAATAAACAATCAAAACAAAATTAAGATGCCGATGTTAATGAGGGCAGCAACTGGCATTGATAGATACAAAGCGAAATGCCGTCCACTAACTGCTAGCTATCCTCCCAATAGATAAGCAGCAATAATATAACATTATTGGATACTAGAATTTGCCCGTGGCTTCAGCCCGCATGGAAGTCGAAAGTTATTCCATCGGAATGTACAACCGAGATTAAAACTATAGTCTGCCCTACGTTGGTATTGGTTTATCCGTGCGTCAAATTTAATCCAAATCCGTTCAGCCTTTAAGGCGTGACAAGGTAACAGACAGAGTTACTTTCGCATTTGTAACATTGATAGGGATGAATAAAATGCTGTCTAATGCCATGTCACATTATTTGATTAGCTGTAACCACGTCAACAGAGAAAAAATTAACATGAAGCAAGCTTCTAGAGATTGGGTGTTGGTGGATATCTGCCAACAAAAGCAGAGGTGTTACACATCAGTTGTTTTATGTTAGCTTGTCACAACACTATTCATCATCATTATCAACACCGAATAACCTATAATTCTCTATACTTGCTAGAATCAGTAGTTAAACAATGTTTCTATAATTACTACACTTGGCAGCTGATTCATTTCCCTAATTCTTCGTAAAGAAAGACGTAATAGCACTTTCTATAGATCAAAAGTTCAATGATTTTTGAGGTAGGTATTTTAGATAGTGCTTTTTACATTGCAGATCACAAACGTCAAAAAAATAATGGTATCGCAGATATTGATCATTACTTTATATTTGCAAAATAACTTATATTTCACAAATAAACCTCTGGAGTTACTCCAGTGACTTTAAACACCCAAGTATAGAAGAATTTCGCTCAATTATCTTAGTTTGTGGAATTAAAAATAAAAAAAACCAGAAATATCTTGTTTGCAATTCATTGAATAAAGGAACCTATGCCCGGTTTTAGTACCCGGCTAAAGTCACTTTCCTTAAATAAGCTGAAATGCTTAGTAGAAAACTTGGTAGAAAAGCTTGTCTCATTCATACTCTAAAGCTAGAACATCAATAATGTCAGTGTACCGAGTCTCGTTACAATCGACCTTTTAAAACAATCAATCTTGTGTTGAAACGATCGTGACGGCGGGAAAATTGTGCGGTGTTTTACGTGAAGATGTATTACAAAGATTTATGTACTTGATTTTGATAACTTTGGCTTTTGAGAAGGATCAGCCAAAAATCAAAAGTCAATTATTCAAACTAGGTTGAGAGTTGGCACTTTTTGATAGTGAAAATTACATAAGACAGTCCTTCAGAAACGCCAGCCCTCCCTAGTCTTTACAAACTGTAGTGCGCTTTGTCCATTAAAAAATTACGTAGCGTACTCTTAAACAGCACGCTTGTCAAGTCCCACCACTAGCTTATCTTTATATATATAATAGGTTGTACGTGTGTATGTCATTGAAATCCACCTAAACGGCTGGACCGATTTGAATGTTTTTTTTTTTTTTTGTATGCGTTTGGGTGGCACCCTGGAGGGTTTAGATTCACTATTGGACCCGGTAGGTGGCGCTGCCATCGAGTTCTAGGAAACAGGACAACGTCTGTACGATCAGCTAGTTTATTATAAATAGTTATGGCCATACAGTAGACACTTCTGTGCATCGAACCATATTTGCCATACCTGACGGCAAGCTCTTTTCACCTCTGCGTTCCCATTAAGACATTACTTCATCATCAGCCTATAATATTCCCACTGTTGGGACACAGGCCTCCTCTCGGTGAGGGGGAATGGTCCAATATAATTAATGGTGGAACCATGCGGGCCCAGTGCGGGTTGGTAGATGTCACATGTTTTCCTTCACCGTTTTAAAAGCAGTGAAGTGGTGATGAAATAATTCACACAAAGTAAAGTGCCTGCTTAGATTCAAACCCACCACCTACAATTCGTAAGTCGCGGCCATTACCACTGGGCCACCGCCGCTCTCATACTTACCTACTTCATATTATGTAAAATTAATGTGTTATCAAAATCACAGAGAAGATAGCATACCAATACTAGTAACATGGCTTATTTTGATACAACCAGGAACTTTGCTCACCCTTCCAACCACACCATCAAACTTCACACATTGTTCTCTAACATTGTATAGAAGTAATTTAACAGCAGAGTAAACTACGTGATAATTCTATAGAGTTACTTGCGCGACCGGCCACGCTTGAAATTGCCCGGCTATTTTGTGAAATATTGCTCGGGTGCTAATAGTGTGTGCGGATTAGCTGATAATGGACAAAGTGGGTAGCGATTTAATACCGGTTGTGATAGAGTATGAACATTGTATAGGATTATCTAGCCGCCCTTGTTTCACACGGTTTTTAGCATTTGACATAGTACTTAGAGCACTCTAGATTCCATATTTCAATCTCGCGGGATACGTGGTCAATTTGTTTTAGTTCGTAAAGACTCAAAAAACAAAAGCAAAATAGACAATACAATGTACATAGTAGCTACTACAAATCTAATAAAGGTCCACATCAAAATATAATCTGCCAAAAACAAAAGCAAAATAAAAAAAAGACCTTAACCACATTTTCATTTAAGGTTAAATTTGAGCAAACTTTTCAGCCAACCCCTAGAGATTGTCGAACCCTGCATCAGTGAGCAATTCAATTATGGCAACTTTGTGATGTCTAGAATTTAAATAAAGAAATATATTCTGTAGGTTGTAGATTTATTTGAAACTAGCTTCTGCCCGCGACATCGTCCGCGTAAATCATCGTCCGCGCTTCGTCTGCTTCCGCGTCGGTTATCGCGGAAGCAGACGAAGTCGCGGAATCAAAAGTAGCCTATGTCCTTTCTTGGGGTTCAAACTTATCCCGTACCGAATTTCATCAAAATCTGTTTCGTAGTTTAGTCGTGAAAGCGTAACAGACGGACAGAGTTACTTTCGCATTTATAATATTAAAGTATAGATTATACAGTACTAGTATTTGTTAGAGGCTTCGCCCGTGTGGTGGTCGAAAAGTATCGAATCGGAACTTACAACCGGAATAGACAGTACCCTATGTGTATCTGTATGCAAAATTTCATCCAAATCCGTTCAACCGTTTTTGCGTGATTGAGTAATAAACATCCAAATATACAAACTTTCACATTTATAATATCACTAACTTATGCCAGATGCTTCTCCCATGTATTATACCTACATATATTTTATTCTTGACCAGAGACTATCATGGTACCCCCACATTGAACAGGTTACTAACAGAATCAGAAAACTGAGCTGGATATTCAAAACGCTGAGGTATATTGTAACAAAAAAAGTACCCTCCCCCACAAATACCCCAAGAAACCTTCTCAATGAAATATACATAGCGTTAGTACAGTCCGTCTTAGTGTACTGCATCCCCATTTGGGGAGGTGCGGCTAAGACCAAATTCTTAGACCTTGAGCGGGGACAACGGTCTCTAATAAAGCTAATGTACTTTAAAAACCTTAGATTTCCAACACAAACTCTTTACCAAATAAGTAATTTACTCTCGGTCCGAAAACTATATATAATTAAAACTGTTATTAAGAAACACAAAACTCTTCCTTTTGACACCAGCTTAACATTGAAAAGGCGAAAAGATATAATAGCGCAAGTTCCCCAAACTAAAACCAAGTTTGCCCGTATACAGTACAAGAAACGCTCAGCTCAACTTTACAATAAACTTAACAAAGAGATTTACGTTTATAATAAAAAACAAACAGAATGTAAAACCATTGTAACAAATTGGATAAAACCACGTACCTATGATGAGACGGAAGCGCTGCTGGAATAAATAATAGGGCTATGTTTATGCTGTACCATTCTACCTCATGAATCATTCACACTGACATTCACTCCCACATTCACACACTCACACACCTTCATATTCACACACTCTCACTCACTCACTGGCATGCCTGCGTGCGTGCTGCGTGCTGCATGTTTAGCTTTATTTCTCATTTTATTTTTATTTTTTTGCTTAATTAAAAACAAAACAAGTAAAATATAATTATAAGTTGTGGAAGAGCGGAGTCTCCTAACACAGGCTTTTCTGCTTAAAAGGAGGCTCTAAACACTAGTTGTTAAGTTTTACTTGTCAAAATAATAAACAATTTTTCATTTTCATTTTCATATATAAACCATTATATTGAATCACTCTGTCTATTGATGAAAACTGCATTAAAATCCGTTGCGTAGTTTAAAAGATCTTTGCGAACAAACGCGAGAAGCGAATCTGTTTTATACAATGTAAAGAAGATTAGGATTTTCAGAAAAAACCTGATTAATTCATAGAAACCAACACCCAGAGGCAGGACTCAGAGGCTTTCCCTTGTCATAATAATAAAATAAAATAAATCTCTAACCACATTTCCATATTACCTAAAGTATGAGTAAACTTTTCATTAAATCCCCAGAGATTGTCAACCCCTGTTATACAGTAAAATTGTTGAGCGCTCCCGTTGTTACGACTTTGTGGAGTTTCCTTACAGAGTACAGAATTAACTCATGTTCGTTTTAATTAACTTCAGCAAGTAATTAACATTTATTAGGGCGTGATTTGTTTAACATTATGAACGATGAGTAAGTATTATGTAGGTATTTTTACTAAGCCTCTAAAGCTATTCAGCCTGTAGTATCCAACTGTCGGGCCAAAGCTTTTCTCTCCTTTTCCCACACACGTCTGTTCTCTGCCTTTGCGGTTGTTTTTTTACTGAGCTTCTATCTATCTATTCAGACTGTAATATCTCACTACTGGGCAAAGGCGTTCCTCTCCTATTTCCACACACGTCTGTTTGCCTTTGCGGTTATTTTTTTACTGAGCTTCTATCTATCTATTCAGCTTATAATATCCTATTGTTGGGCCAAAGCTTTCCTCGCCTTTTTCCACATACGTCTGTTCTCTGCCTTTACGGGCTAGTTGCTACTAATTTTAAGTTTTATTTTAGAAAAGAAAATTGTGCACGTTGTGGTTATTGCGTACCCCGCTGACAGTAGGAACGGCTTTCTTTTGACAGTTCTCGCCTTTTAGTTGTGGCAGCTAGGAGAAGATCAGTCTGTACTGACTCCATTAATGAACTTGACGTATGGACAGCAGCATTAAGGTTAACTAATTTGAAGGGAACTTAATCAAACAATCAAATCATTTATTTCGGGTAACAAATACGCATACCATACAGCGTACAAATAAAGGCGCTGCGTGGTGACACGTAGCCTTCCGCGGAATCGCTGTTACACGACATCCTTTTTTGTGGATATCATTAAATGACGTCTTCCACTCTAAGGTGGAGCGGAAGGGTATGTCAGATTTACTGACTAAACCCCACCCGTGTTCTTTCAGTTGTCTATATGCCAGGGTCACGGTATCTCTTTCGAACAAATCTCGCGACTCTGACCGGCATCGATCCTAGCGGAGCCCTTTAGTTGTTACTGACGCGCGTGGAATACAACGCGCCGTCGACCCGAGCCTGGTCCTTACTGGGTGTCTCCTCCTGCAGCGGCTTGGGGCTGAGGGCGCAGAGACTGTCTCTCCCCATGCGCTCCGCCTCCTCCTTCGCGAGTATTACTGCTTTGCAGAAGGAGGTGACGGCTTCGCATGCCCTCTCGCTCCGTACCATGGCCAACACAGCTAAGCTGCATGAAGGTTCATTCAAAATTCACTCACGTACTAGAAATTAAATCTAGTAAAATTGAAGACGCCATATTAAAGTTCTTTCAAACTTTTACGTCATTAAAATTCAAATACAGTACCTATTTTAATCTTAAACCATAAACGCACTTTCAAAACGTGTTGTACTAGCAACTTTTGTGATGCTCATGGATCATTAGAAGGGACATAACACGCATGCGATAAAGCCCATAAAAGTATGGGTGCTGAAGGTAGAGCAATAAAATTCGTATTAATTATGGTTCTGACTGCGTCGTTGGTCTAGTTGGTCGCTAGCGCTACTGATGAGCGCGAGGTCCTGGATTCGATTGCCAGGTCGAGCAGTGTTATAGAATTTTCGTTCAGGAATTTCTCAGTCGCCGGAATTTGAATTTGTGTGTGGTGGCGTGTGTGTTAGTTTTTCAGGGAAAACGACTGAACGGATTTGGATGAAATTTGGCTACAGATAGTTAATAACCTGGATTAACACATAGGGTACTTTTTATCCCGGTAGTATTTTCCCGCGGGATTATTTCCAACCACCACTTGGTGAAGCCACTGGCAAAAGAGAAATAGCGAACACTTACTGCAATTTATACCTAAATGTCAACAGGCTACAGTGTGATTTTCAGATCCCTATAATATATTTTTATTTTAAAGTGAAATGCAATCAAAACTACGTTTAACTCTTATGGTGTCCTGCCAGGGTCGCGAGATTGGTCGAAAGAGATATCGTGACCCTGGCACATGGGCAACTGAAAGAACACGGGTGGTTTTTAGTCTGACACGCCCTCCCGCTCCGCCCAGAGCGGGAAAAGTGACTTGATGACTTCCTATCCACTACAAAAAAAAAATAAAAAAAACAAAACTCTTATAGTGTAATCAGCTAAGTGAAAAGTCAAGAATTTTATTGCAAACATTGTCTGTTTTCTAGCAAATGCTATTTACTGTTTTATGAACCCGTTTGTGATTCGATTATTTTAATTGCTACTTGTAGGTACTTACTTTCTAGAATAGCCACTGGCTAAGTAAAGGCCGTTCCTGTTAGTTAAAAGGCTATCACAAGGGTTGGTAAAGAATCACAAATTCACAATTATATGAATTCACAGTGAATCCTACTATCCTACTAATTATAAATGCGAAAGTTTGTATGTATGGGTGTATGGATGTGTGGATGTTTGTTACTCTTTCACGCAAAAATGACTGAACGGATTTGGATGAAATTTGGAATACAGTTAGTTTATAACTTTGTTTAATACATGGGCTACTTTTTATCCCGGTAGTACGTTCCCACGGGATATTTTCCTACCTCCACGTGGGCGAAGCCGCTGGCAAAAGCTAGTTGTGAATAAAGTAAGTATGGCGACGCTTTTCAGACAAAATGGGATGTATAATTGTTTAAATGGGCAGTTTTTCGTTTCGTAGATATGCGTTTGTTTTTATTGTGCCCAAACTAAAACTATTATAGCCTTTAGATTGCGTAGTGCAACTCCCGATTTGAGAATTCCGTCAAAATCGGTCCAGCTGTTTCGGAGATAGGCCGAAACAGCCAAACAGACAGGCCGGACAGGCAAACAAACAAAAAGTGGCTCAAACTATGAGATCCAGAACACAAGGAAATTGTGAAATTACCGACCCATCCGATCGTTTATACCCCTGTATAGAGATTTTCAAAATATGCAAACATAATTATTTTAAACAATGTTTCCCACCAACAATAACTATTATATTTCCACTTTTATGTCCCAATAATTTATCACACACTAATCAGGAAACTATAAAATCCTTAACACAACACAAACTCCATACATTTTACGATTACCCTTGAGTGTACCTGCCTTAAAGTCTGGAAGATATTATCAAGTCAATTTATAATCAAACATATAGCTTTGAACCTCGTGCATTTTATCAAATGCACTATTTACATGGCTTATAATCGTAAAACAAGCTGTTAGCTAAGTTTACTAAGCTGTGGTCCAGTGGTTCTCAAGTTTCAGTGATCGGCCCCTGGGGTGAGCGATTGAGTGCGCTCGCCTTTCAAGTAAATGGGGGCAATGGCTTGATTGGATGGATTTTCTTGTCTGGGACGTTTTTATGTTTAAAAATAAAAGGAAAATTTAGAATTAGTTGGTATTTTCCTTTGTAGTTTAACCTCTAACCCTAGTCCCTGAGATACCACATTTGGTATAGACACAATGGTTTTTAATTGTGTCTGTAATTAGCGGCATCCAACGGGTTAACTATTTAAATATCTGCTGCAAAATTGTAGGTAATTCATCATCATTTTAGCGATAAAACGTCCTCTGCTGAACATAGCCCTCCCATAAAGCACTTTGGTGTTTTCCATAATCGCCACGCTTGGCAGGCGGGTTGGCGATCGCAGTATGGTGCAAAAATTCATAGAGAATGCTGCTGTCCATTCTCTAGAAAGTCCCCTAGTCGACTTCTACGAAACCTACGGAAAGAAATGGGATGAAGCTATTTTTTACGTCCGGTAACACACGGAACTTAGCTTATTATTTTGTTGTTTTTGGGTAAATCTAGCACATTTACATTTTTATGAGTTATGTACCACCCATGCCCGGAGTCTGGATTTGTGCACGCCCCCTATTACATGGGATTTAAACATAATTGACGAAATGTGGGTGTCTGTGGATAGGTAATCGAATCCCTACCCTACGGGGAAACAAGGCGTACTTATGTTAAGTTGTGTAAAATATTTGAAAGATTTAGTTGTTTAAAAAATATTTATGCTGGTTTCTTATTCGGTAACCCAAGCATCCTACGTGAGGAAGTCAGTATTACGTGATATTACCAAGGCATTTCTGGCCTTCGTCGAGGAGCTGGGTTGGAGCGAATAACCGATTTCCCATCTGTACGCAAAATACGCGAGTTGCGGACACCAGCTCGTTCTACCTTTTACGTATTATGCTGGTTTATAGTAATAAACTGTGAAAAATATAACAAATTATATTTCTTCACAATTTATGA
This sequence comes from Aporophyla lueneburgensis, assembly GCA_932294355.1. Classification (NCBI taxonomy): domain Eukaryota; kingdom Metazoa; phylum Arthropoda; class Insecta; order Lepidoptera; family Noctuidae; genus Aporophyla; species Aporophyla lueneburgensis. The sequence goes on along the minus strand of OW028758.1, from coordinate 20,113,397 downwards.
AATTGTCTCTCAGAAATGTTTACGTAATTATTCTAAGTATTCGTAAAATGACCAATGGAAATCTTTAAGAACCATTGTCTCGTTAAATAAACAAGGTTTTATAATCACGTATATGGAATTTTAAGTAAAGCTAGAGAAAATGCTAACTACCCAAGAGCAATAATAATAATTACGTATGGATTTTATGTCTTTTCCCATAATGGCGGCGCAAATAATATTTAAAACTTTCTTGTACTTACCGGAAATGTAACCTCATAAATGCGATTTCCAAGTTATATTTTCCGGTAAAAGTCAAGTATTTACAATAAATTTTAAAGTTTATTTATCAATAAATAAAATCTTCAGACGGCCAATTAGTTTCAACTATCATTCTTATTTTCCTTTGATTTCTTTATAGCTTATTAGTAGTAAATATTGTAAGTATTATTTACTTTTGGCCTGTTCTGCTGTTTTTTTTATTAACATTATTAAATAATATACTTAAGCCAGTGTTACTCAATCTTTTACGGTAAAAACATTATCTATTCGTATATTTTCATGGTGAGATAAAACATTGAAGCTTGTTAGAGCACACCGATTTTTATGTTGGTACTAATAAATATCAACTTTGATTGATTTTTCTCGTTAGGTGTTGTGAAATTTAGGCAGGGTGCCTAGGATATTGACCCACAAATTGCAATCATAGTTTGTGATTCTGAACTACGATGAAATTATTTCGTCGGTTATTAAAAAGCCTTTTGGTGTTCCATTCTTTTTTTTTGAAAGTTAATATCTGAAGTTGATAGATCAATTAAATTAAAATTTTCCATTAACAAGATCATTCCCTAAAATATGTAATTAACTGCAAATTGATTCATAAATATTAATTATTGGTAGTAATTATTAGATTCTGTGGGAAATTATTTCTGAGTAATGATGGTTATAATCACCTAATAGGTTCCCATTGGTTGATTAAATTTTGTAATAATATTTTGATGAAAAGTATCTACTGTTTAATAAGAATAATTTGTTAGATTTATACATTCCGTTATTTATGATTTGTTACTTCCGTATTAATGTTATTAAAAATTAATAATTCCAATAAAAAAGATTTATTAACAGAGCATATTTTTCACCATCAATAGAGACAGTGCTGAAATCAGTGGGAATTTTTTCATATAGACAGTGCCTTTATATCGTTGCAGTAAGGGCGATTTTCGTAGAAGAATAGCTGCACGGGTCCATCGATCAGGTTAAGCTACGTTTGCCGCGGTTGGTCCGTGGATAGTTGACCAGTTTTACATAGCAAGACATCTTCATGCCACGGAAAGCACGGTAAGCCGTTAGTCCCGGCTATCATAAGTGGATTTATAACACTCGGTACAGGACAGAAGCCCGAAAGTCTGACATGCTTAACCAGTTCCTTTTTTTTTTGGAAGGTATATCATCAAATGACTTATCCCGCTCTGGGCGGAACAGGAGGGCGTGTCAGACTTTTACTGACTAAAACCCACCCGTGTTCCTACAGTTGCCCATGTGCCAGGGTCACGGTATCTCTTTTGAACAATCTTGCGACCCTGGCAGATGCTTAACCAGTCTTACCTAGCAACTTCGTACTACTCAGTCACTGGGTTGTGGAGTTCAGATAGGCAGTCGCTGCATGTAAAATACTGGTACTCATCCTTTTAGATTGGAAGCCGATTCCAACTTACTTGAGAAAAGGCTAAGCAAGTGATGAATTGTTACCATTGTGTGGTAGACTGAACTTAACCGTTAATTTCCAACAATTTGGAATAAAAAGTTATTATGAAACTTTACAATAATTTAGAAAAAAAAAAATAGCGAACAATCTTTTATATTTGCTTGGACGAATAAACACATTAAACACCCACGGTTTAATTACTAAAAAAGGAAATTATTGGATTAGGTTATTACTTTTTAATCAAAACTTTGTTTATAAAAGTCTGTAATGGATTTGTTTTTATCACGTACTTAAACAACATATTATTATTAGTGCAAAAGTAAAAACATGATTTTCTTCTTCTGAAACGTTCAAGAATAAATGGCTTCACAAAAGAAACCCTTTAAGTTTACTAATTGAACGACATTGTCACACCACATATTTTTACTTGTTAGTTGATTCGCACAAATTTACTTCCCCGAATCGGGTGAACCAATTTTTTTAAATAATATATTATTTTCTTTAGGCGACTCTCAAGTAGTTTATTTATATGTGGGTGAATCGACCACTCCAGAAATACGTGTATAGGGGCTATAGGCACGTTTTGGATTTTATACAATAAAATAATAAGCACATACTTTTCAACCATAAACTCAATGTCATACAAGATAAAATCACGAGAAAAAATGTTCACTGTGCAATATAGGTAGTGCAAACAATTCGTTTCAATTGTTAGTGTGTATCTGCTAATGTTGGCATTTCCCTGGCACTCACTGGCAGTCATGTGAGACTCCATATTTAGGGACAGTGTTTTTCTTCTAATAAATAATTTTATTTATTTTGGTTTCAATGTTCTTTTTGTTATTAAAAAAAATTCAAGATAATAATTTATATAATTAAAATTCTTGACATATACACGTCACATTACGTGGAAACATGCAAACATGTTGCAATGTTGTGATCATCTTGCATGTATGTCTTTCTTGTATAAATGACACTTGTTTAAGCAAATAAATATTATCTTATCTTAATAGAACTAACATTAAATAACTTACCGATCTCTTCTGATGGTGATGATGTTCTAACTTCATGTTGGCACATCTGTTCAGCGCCGTCAGACGTCTGAACAGAGACTGTAGGGAGTCTGCGTCTAAGAACGGATGGTCGTTCTGAACGCCCGATATGTCTATTGGGAACTGGAGGTCTGGAACAAAGAGAAGAACATTTTAAAGATAGATCGAAACTAATAGTGGGAGGAACAAAAAGAAAGAAAGTCCGTTTATTTGCGGCAAAAATTACGCATACACTAAAACAGAACAAAACAAAAAAAAAAAGATAAAGCTGAAAAAATATATGTCACATCCACACAAAACGGCCATAGTTCAATATAATGCTGTGACCTTATGCGAAACAGAGTACCAGCGCTAGTTATTTGTGGTAAACAGTAAACATGACGCAGAGAAAGAATACAAACACAAAAAGGAGCAACTTGGACACCCAGTAGACTTTCAGAACATAGCGTCGCGTCGGCAAATATCGCGTCCAGAAAGTTCTTATAATGTTTAAGAAAACCACGCATAGTTGGTAGTAATCGATTTTATGTACCTATCTCAATCTTAGAAAGAAATTGCATGCAGTTGAGATGAGAATGTTAAGAAGGATAGTGTTACACGAATAGATAGAATAAGAAATTAGTACATTAGACGAAGTCTGAAAGTGGCACCAATGGTTGAAAAGTTGTGTAGGAATCGGTTGTCATGGTATGGGCACGTGATATGGAGGAATGAGGAAATTGTCGTGAGAAAAGTTTTGAGAACGCATGTCAATGGCTCTTAAAGTAGAGAAAGACCAATGAAACGATGGAAGGATTGTGGAATGATGATATGGATAGAAAATGGGTGTCTACCGAGATAACGACTAATAGATAAGTGTGAATGAAGTGAGAACGCCAAAACCGTTATTTGTCAACTAGTTAACAGGTAACAATACTAAATATCCACATCACTTGGACTAATAAATAGGTACCTATGTTACAAAATACCGTCAGACAATACGTCACTTTGATGACGCCACTATCTTAGAAGTACCATTGTCTGACGCTGAATAGACAAGATTAGAAGGAATTGAAGACTATGGCGGTTGATTTGGGTGTGACGTGACGGCTTTTAAGTTTAGGTCTATGAAGGGTGGGTCCTAGGGCTGTTTTGCTGAGACAGGTGATTCTTGGTATTAATTGTTAAGAATGGAAAATGGAGATATGTCTATTGTTACTTTGAGCTACCTTACTGCTTATGATATTGCACGAAGTTTCGCTGACGTTTATCACATGGTGATGACTAGTTTGGAGGGATGACAAACAAGGTATAACGTTCACTCTACCTCCGTAGATTTTCTTTTTTTAATGACATCTCGCAGGTCAACCAAATTTAAAACGAGAGCGACTACTCGCTAAGGGCATTACCTGTGGAGTACGTACTTCGGCTTAGGGTATCGCTGGTAGAGGGCAGCAAGGGATGGGCTTGACCTGAATGATTATTATTTAGGGACAAATTTAAATCTACAAGCTCAGCGGCTTGGCTCGAGCAAGGGTCGCAGTCGACATGAAAATCAAAATCAAAAGTCATTTATTCAAACAAGGCTGAGAGTCAGCACTTTTTGAACGTCAAAGTTACATAAGATAGTCCCCCCAAAACGCCCGCCCTTCGACACTTCCTAGTGCTTTAGCTGGGAAGAAGAAGTGGCGGAACAAACTCCCCAGCAGCACAGCTGTCTGTTAAGTTAGAAAAACTTGATTCTATACAATATTGTGTAAGTAATTAACATTATAAAACAAAACGTACATTATTCGCCATATGTCAGCTAGCACACGCCAATATACCAACAAAACATTGAAAACAAAGCTAAAACTAACATGGATTGGGACGTCGCGGTGGGTCTCGACGTCGAGGATGGAAAGACGGCGGTCTGTGTCGGTGTATCTTTAGAGTTACTCAACCTCCGTAGAAAAGTGTATGTGTGTATAAATATGCTAGTTGCGCAGTAAACTTTTTTTGCCCGATGCAGGATTTTTGTGTGACGTCAGTACGATGCGTATTTCGTATGAGGCGGTATAGATGACGCTACATTATCGTCTGTAGTATTAATAAGATCCATAGATTTTATCGGTCTCTTTAAGGTTACTGGTAGTTCTAACTTTGGTTGTTCCTTTTGCAGAAAAATATACAAACAAGAGGTCCACCACAGCACTATGTTCCGGAATGCCGTAAAAAGTCCTGCAATTCCCAAAGCACTTTTTGTGAAATATTTTTGCATACAAGGAGTTCTGGGGGTCAAGTTTTGAGTTTCGAAAGGTCAGAGGGTGTGGTTACCTACTTAGGGACACGGTTGACACTCCTCGCTGAAACTCGGAAAATAGAACTCTATTAGTATGTTAAAGATAAATTTCAAGTTTCAACTCTCTAGATTGACGTTGACCTGAGATATCCAGGGTCAAACATATGTGTCAGTTCATAGACGAAACGAAGGCAATGATCATTCATTGCTGAGGATTCCATAGATTCAAAAGAAACCATTAACCACACAATTTTATGTTTAGAACGCGTATTTAACAAAAGCGCCGCTCGTGCCATTCCCGTTCGTCACGGAAATGAAACCGGACGGCTCGTGGTGGAACCGGAAATGTTCTCAACTCAAAACTAATATAGTTTCTAGTAGATGTAGATATAAAAGAAAGAACGGTTTTGTGCTTTGTGTAAAATGGTGGTGAATATATACGTAATAAATAGTCGTTTCTTTTTTTTATGTGTTTGGGATAACTCTTAATAACAAAAAATTAATCCGCCGAAAAAACTGAAAACCATGAAATAATAAACCTTAGAATTTTGAGTCGGAGAAATCAATGAACAAAGATCACTCAAAGCACCGACTCATAATTTTAAAGTTTAATTTTTTGTTAAAAAGTTTTTATTTTATAATTTTTTGTGGCTTTAATGTACTAATAATACTTGGCAAGGTATACCATATCCAACAAAAAAAGAATTATCAAAATCGGACTACTCTGTATAAAGTTATGCGTGGTTATACATTACAATCAGTGAGTGAACAATCAATCATCCCCTGTTTTCCGACCCTTAGGGTTCGATTTTGTTTTCCAAATTTATATGGGACCACCTTGGGAGTATACCCTTTCCAATACAAGAAGAATTGTCACAATCGGACCACTATGTAAAAAGCTATGCGTGGACATAAACAAAAAAAAAAAAAAATACGCGTCGAATTGAGAACCTCCTCCGTTTTTTTTCGTCGGTTGAAAAATAAGGAAAATCTACGCTTTATTAATCAATTCATCATTTCAGGCGTAAGACGTCCACTACTGGACTTAGGCCTCCCCCAATTTGGGGGGCTTTGCCATAATCGCCACGCTTGGCAGGCGGGTTGGCGATTGCAGTATGGTGGTAAAATGCATAGAGAACGCTGCTGCCCATTCTCTAGTAAGTCCCTTAGTCGCCTTTTACGACACCCACGGGAAGAAATGGGGTGGTGTTATTCTTTATGTCCGGCACCACACGGTACCGTCCGGCACCACACGGTACTGTCCGGCACCATTAATCAATTATTATATTGAATCCCATAAATTCGGCCGGTACATCGTATTTCATTGTAGAAGAAACAGTGAGAAGACTCCTTGGATGTGGGCAAAGACAAATGCTACTTTTCAGTCTAAGTATGTGTATTAAAGATGACGAAATACAGAATAAACACACAAAGTCTAGATAAGAGCTAAGTAGTATCCCGTTCATGATCAGCAAACCTTTCTCTCCAAAATATTAAGAGCCCGAATGATATCAAATTGAATACAAAAAATAAAAAATTCCTAGCTGCAGTCCAATTCAGTACATTTTACTGCGCCTACTCTTTTGATCTATACTGGCAGTGTTGTTCTGAAATTGCATTACACTCTCTGCATGCCCTGCCGGCAACACCCTTTGTTGCACTACCCGCCAATATTAGGCGTTTACAGGATGCTGGTTTCCTGTCAAACGCGGTTACCTGCCCCTTTGTTGTGGTAATTCACTCAAACTGGCCTTCAGTGCAGGGTTTCAGGACTTTTTTAATCAATCAACGTATTGTAGAGGTTCTTTGAGAGGCAAAAGCTTCAGTAGAGCGTGGAAGGAAAATGTCGGTAATAGTTTGCTATTTTGTAGAATTTGTCCAGTGCTGAATTTTGGGAAACTAACATTCATTTGAAATGGCATTTCTCTGCAATAATAATGCTGAGTTAGATAGCCATCTTCCAGAATTCTAGAGACGTTGAATCATAGGTATGGAGTTATCTGTGTATTTTATCTAAAATATTCGTTCCAAGTACAAGTATCATCATTACCTGCCTAGCCTTTTCCCAACTATGTTGGGGTCGGCCTCCAGTCTAACTGGAGCGACTGCCTATCTGACCTCCACAACCCAGTTTATGTTGTATTACGAGACCCCTCGGTAAGACTGGTTGTCACACTTTCGGGCTTCTGACAACCTGTAACGACTGCCAAAGATCTACGAATGACAGCCGGAACCAATGGCTTAATGTGCTTTCCAAGGCACGGAGGGGTCTTGGTATATAATGATGGTCACCCATCAACGTACCAAGGGGCAAGCCTAGCTTAACCTGAATGATCGATCCGTGAGGCTAATTTTGCTTAGACACAAGCTTCTTCAAGTACAAACAAACATACAAATCAATTTTTTATCACGACAGACACAGACACAATGCAGCCTGCAACTGCCATCGCACGCTTCAACAAAGTTATATCCGTTCTATAAATACAGAAAAAAAGATACGTTTAAAGTTATCGCGGGGAACAAAAGTAGGCCGGTTGTCACAAAGCGTACCGTATCGTGGTGACGTCGCCATCCGGTCAGGGGAGGGGGTAACGGAAGTGTGGAGGCGCAGTCGCACGTCGTATGTCGAGGATGTAGGTCGCGTTTGAAAATAATTGACGCGTTTGAACATATGGGAAATGAACAAATTGTACATGTGGTATAGGGTGGGTGGCTGCGATTTAATTTTCGTATTGGAATGATATTTCAGGGTATTGTTTAAAATGTTTTGTTTGTATATTTATTAAATTTTGTGCAATAGGAAGGTATGTAATGATTATGTTTTTACTAGCGAAGACGATATTGATTTCATTAAGTAACCAAAGTTGTTACCCACGTTAGAAAATATGATTAACCCGGTCAATATTTTCTACTCGATACCAAGGAAGGATAAGAGCTTGGCCTAAATAATAACAGCCCCACAGGTTGTTGGAAGGAAACTTACAGTTGGCGCGATCGGCTCTTTGAGATCTTTGACAGACGTTTCGGATAGTCAGAAGTTCAAACTCTGACAACCAGTCTTAATACCCTTGATACCCTTATCATGTTCTGCCAGGGCGAGATTAGTTCGAAAGAGGTACCGTGGTCCTGCAATATGGGCAACTGAAGGAACACGGGTGGGTTTTAGTCAGTAAAAGTCTGACACGTCCTTCCGCTTCACCTAAAGCGAGAGAAGGCATTTGATGACTTCACACCCACAAAACAAAAATGGTATCATGATAACCAGTTACTAGGTTGTGTAGGTTAAAAAGGCAGTCGCTTCATATAAAATACTGGTATTCAAGTGCATCTGGTTAGACTGGAAGCCTACCCAAACATAGTCAGGAAAGAGCAGATTGATTGACCAATGAAGGATTGGCCAAACCAGTTTAGAGATAACCTAATAAAAATGGGACCGTATAAAATAAATTTCCCCGTAAACCCTATCATGTTACCGGAAAACGTGATCACAAAATAAGATATTCATCTCGGGGCTCACAATATAAACATACTTGACTTTATTGATAGGTACATGTAGGGTTGCCAACTTTTTTTGACAAAACTAACGTATAAACTAGTTTGGATAGGAAAAAAATAAAGTATTAGGGACAAAAAAAAAGTATTTTTAAAATTTTATGTTTTTATTGTTTTAAAAACGTATTTTTGTGTGCTTTTAGCACATACTAACAATTTTTTGTTATCTTTAAATGTTACAAAGCTTGTTTGACAATCAACATTTAAATTTAAATAAATAAACAATTCGTTTTAATTAAATTTATTGATGCTCTATTTCTCTCTTCTCGCCACTTTAGATTCATTACTGAAAACTGTTATCCAGTCGTATTGTTCTACCCACTCAGGTTTATAGTTTTGTAAAACTTTGGTTATTTTAGCTTTTTTAGGAGTTACTGGTGTGTCGCTATCAGAATTACTCGTCATTATGTTTTAATATTTATTTTAAAATGCATTCTTCACTTATAATATTATTGAACAATTTCGTCGATAGTGACAGATAGTGAGTGACATCTGTGATAAATGTCACAACTGACATCTGACATTTCGTTCAGTAATTATAAATCGTTTCCATTATCGGTTTTAAACAGTTCGTTTAGCAATTGTAAATCGTTAAGTACCCATAATGAGTATTTTGTTTTACGCATCACACTAAAGGTTAAAAATAAAGTATTTTTGCATACTTTATTTGTATGTAAAAGTATAAAGTATAGTTATCAAAAATAAAGTAGGATACGTTATTATAAAGTATGGTTGGCAACCCTAGGTACATGGGAGCTGTATATACGCTGAAAAATTAAATAAATTGCCCTTGGCCGTAATAGAGACGGTTCCAAATGTTACGATGAAAATTATTCGGTCAGTAAATATGATGTATTATGGGTTGTGTTGTTTTCACCGAGTCTCGTTTTTATGAGAGAAAGAAAGAAAATACGTTTATTAGACATGTAAACATGACGTAAAGAACAAAAAGAAAAAGCATTAAAGATTGTTATGTGTTTTATTAAAGCATTTTCCCAAGGATGTTGGTTTGACAGTCGGCCTACAGTTTAACCGGATGCACCTAAATACCAGTATTTTAAATTGAGCGAATGCCTATCTAACATCCACAACCCAGTTACTGGGAACACTATACCACTTGGTAAGGCTGGTTGTCAGAGTTTCGGGCTTCTGAGCATTTATAACGACTGTCAAAGTTACGTGAATATTTAGATCTTGACTAATAGCTTAACGTGCTTTGCGAGGCACGGAGGGATCTTGGTATGTAAATACACCGTGATATTTTAGGCGTCTTACAACGGTAGCCCACTTCATGTAACCAATGACTACTACACATCTACTTAACATAACAAATTAATCGGACAAAACATTATATTTATGCAAAAACCAATTCAAATTCAGTTAACAAAGGGTCCACCAAAAAGAAAAACCGGAATTTAAATAATTGCTATCAGTCAGCGGTAAATAATGTTACCCGCCTACAAGGTAGTGGCTGCTTTATTTGTGCTGGCAACATGTCATAATCTGATGAGGGTGCATGACGTGACGGAGGTTCGGACACCAACATTTAGTAGTTGTTGATTGTTGTTGTCTGTTGTTCAGTGTTGATTGTCTGGAAGGAATTGTCAAGTGTCCATGAGGGACTAATTTTATTTATAGCGGGTCTCTCAAGGCCTGCACTTGGCGCATTTTGGGGCTTTGGAAAAAAAATTGTGCGTCTCTCGAAGACGTGTAAAAAATTTATTTTATATCCTTACTAATAAGAATTCCGTAGTTTCTTATTAAGACTTAACAAGCTTTACAGCGTTATTTTTAATACGCTTTTATTAGCTGGGTATGTATCTTTGTACAGGAATTTTTGAAACTGAATAACACCCTCTTCAAAACGTCGGATTATTTTGAAACTCTGCACACTTGACAAGGATTGGGAAGGGAAAGGAAATTTGTGTCATTGTCTTGGCCAGGACCACTAGGATAGCAAAAAAATAAAAAAAATGAGCATTTTATTAATTGATATCAAGCACCTAACGGTTTTTTCCATTATTTTCTACTTTTTAGTTTGGTTTTCTATGGAAGCGTGTTTTTTAGTTTTCTAAACTATTATTTATTTTGAAACCCACCAAAATTTTCAACCAACTTACAATTCCCCGAATTCAAACCCTTTTTGGGTTTGTATTCAGAACTGTCAAAAGCCATTCAGATCCAAACAGCACCCTTGAACGAAGTCAATACGATAATTAACTGAACGCCAGACGAACAGAAAAAGGCTCTCGTACTTCGATACTGTAGCAGACAGATATTGAAGCAATTTCCTTAATGTTCCTCCCACCCAGAGCTGCGAAGTTTTTGCTCAGAAAGACTCACCCCAGTTTTTTAAGGAGTGGCACTGTCGGGCTGAAATTGAGACCGCGTAGAAATAAATTGGCTTTTCTGGGAATTATGTGATAGCTATGTTCGTTAGATATTGGAAAGAGAATTTTATTTAAATTATACAATGACTTTTTCAGCCACTTATTTCTCGAACTTTGGTATTGACGTCTGTTTTTTGGTTCAGTAAGTAGGTACAAACTATGATTGTAATTATAGAAATATTGGGTTTACTGCAAACAAAATTAATCCTTCGTCTGTAAACGTTTTTTCGATGCCTCCCGTCTGTAAACGTGGGTATTTCAAGCCCGGTCGTTTTTTCAACCTGTTAATGCATTAAAAGAATTCATAAAAAATCGTGCTCATGTGTGAAATCTTCAACTTAATATATTAATCATAAAATTGTAGAGAAATTCATTTTTGAATATATTTTTTATTAAAAAAATGGAGAAACTTGCGAAAAACGGAGTTTTACTCAAAGATCGCAACTTTATGAATAATTAAGATATTGTAATTAAAAAAAAAGCATATTAAAGGTTCATCATGCAGTTTTCAGAAAAAATATATTTTGTTTTGTTTTTTCATCAATAAATGCCTAAACGTTTGGACAGGTAAAACAGGCAATGAAACATGTATTAAACACATTTAATTATCAAACCGCGACTGTTGTTCCATTAAAACACTGAGAAAAATGTATGTATTTAAGAAAATCTTCTCATTCTGTATTTTTAATCATGCAAAAAACAAGTAAAAATGAAAAAAAAAAAAGTTTTTCATTTACCTGCGAGTTCAGTATACGGCGTCTGTAAACCTGGGTATTTCGTGTCCGTTCCGATTTTCAACTGCGCACTGTTACTGAATAGAAGGCACTGAGACCTTCAACTGTAGGTGTCTAGTCCATTTCCTATTTAACTTTTTTTAGGTAGGGATAATAGATCTATCTATTCGCTCGTTAGAAAATTATTGAACTAAACAGTTTTGGCTCGGACACGAAATGCCCAGGTTTACAGACGAAGGGTTAAGATGTGTGTGTATGACCAATTGCATGAACCTAAACTAGGCAATAGGAGATGCAAAGATCGTAGTGGCGTTCCGTAGTTTCTGCCTACCGCCATGGGAAAAAGGCATGAGTTGTAAAATAAAGATCCTTTCAGCTGAGTTAAGCTTGGCTCATAAATAGTGGATTAGTTGTGTATGGGACAAATTTAAAATTTCCATCATATGCAAATCATCATCTGCTCAGTCGGTTCCCAACTATGTTGGAGCAGGCTTCCATTCTGAACAGATGCATCTAAATACCAGTATTTTACTTGGAACGACTGCCTATATTTTAATCTCCACAACTCTTTATTGTCTCCCTACAATTAAGCTGCATCAGGTTAGACCGTAAGCCAACCTCAACATAGTAAGAAAATGGATAGGTAGAATGATCATGAGATATCGACACTCATATTCATAACGTCTGCAGAAATTCGCTAAATAATTTAATATACCTAATTTGATCCTATATGTATAAGATGTATCTATTCATACACGAAATATTTTAAGAGGTACACCTGTAGGTGGTAAAGAAGCTATAGAAGCAAAAAGAAATTTTTTATCGAAGCGTTTTTTATGTTTCGTTATTATCATAATTTTAAAACTGCTTGAGACGTTTTGCATAAGACCTTTACTTCAAATTCTATGAATGGCCCGCCTGACGCTGCGAGGGCAGTGACCGGTTGGCACGAGCATGGTCGCGGTGTCTCGGGCCGTAAAAAATAAGAAGGAGCCGGTATTTCTCATGTGCGTCAAATGATTTACATATATTAAATTTTGAAAAAAAATACATGTAAAAATTTTTTTTTCGTTGCTGTAGCTTTTTTACCACCTACAGGTGTACCTCATAAAATATTTCGTGTATGAATAGATACACCTTATATATTGCCTGTTGATACGAACATTATATCACTGATTAAGAAATAACAACAAAATCGTGCCTTTAAAACATGTTCACACCAAAACAGAGAAACTAAATAACGAAAACAAAACGTTTGCGCCGGCGCCATAGCTCTTTAACCTTATGACCTTTTAAATTTATTTTAATAACAATATGACCAACTATTACATATTTTATGAAATTCAAACACTGGCGGACAAAAACAGGCATCATTAGGACAACCTTTTTTGGTAAACACTATCTGGCCGGAAAGGGACCAAAGGATAAATTAAATTTATTTAGTTAGGTCCGCCTTGTTGTGAATTTATATTATTTGCGAATGTCTGTTTGCTTTGCTGGTGAAATTTTGTTTTGTATTTTTGTAGGCTGTACTTTGTTATTAGGGTTTAGAATTTTAGGTCTATTTATTATACATTTTATATTCATATTATACAAGGTCACATTTAATTAGCATAATGCTCTCAAAACGATCAAGGAAAACATCGTGAAGAAACCGGTATGTCTTTAAACCAAAAATTCAATGACATGTGACATTCACCATTCCGCACTAGGTCCGCATGTTAAATAATAGCTCAACCCCTCACAAAAGAGGTCTGTGTGCCTGTGCTCTGGGAACACTATAGGCTGATTGTGCTTATGTTTTGTAATGACTGCACAACAGTACACGACAGTACACATATAATGTAAGGTAGCTTTAAAAAATAACTCCATGATTTGCAAAGTTCACCTTACCAAATTATCTCTACCTGTATCTTTTCATTACCCAGCAGTGTACGTTTACAAAGTCCTACAGACAGAGCAACTAAAATCAGTAAAAAGAACCGTTTTCACCGAAAAAGAAAATGATTCACCGTATTTTCATTCCCACAGCGCTCATATCACCTGTATACTTTACATTGCACGGTAGTGTACACCCTATACTCGGGGCCGTGTTTAAAATTAGCACGCGGTCGCCAGCCTGTGAAATATACGCTTGAATGGTCTCGCCTTTTATCCCAAATCAGAACCTAAACCAGTGGAGGCTTTCATGTATATTGTTATTTATTTAAGGGAAAATCCACCCTTGACAAGCAGATTTCTGACGGCAATAAGATCCATATTTGAGTGCTTATGAGGCTTCTTTCATGATTACGGAAATGAAAGGGAGTTTAATGAGTGTTATATGTAAATCAGTTTCTAGTGAGTATTATGAGTATGTAATTAAGGAATTAAATGTGAAGTATCTACGTAGAGTAGCGTTGTATATAGATTTTAATGAGATGTCAAAACAAATGATCAAAAAACAAGTGGTTCAGAGGTATAATTTCGTAACATACTTCTATTAGGACTGGCTTTAATTTTGACAGTTCTACAATATTCGTTATTCACGTCTTTAAACAGACACATTTTTTGAACATATTGTTACTTACGTAGATCGTAGAGACAGGAAACGATACGGTAACGCCATCTTTTATCAAGAAGCAGATACTACCTAACGATTATCCATAGACGCCAGCGCCATCTATTATCGAAGAGCGGAATTTCTTTCCGCTCGAATTACAGCCGTCCAGTACTTTCTAGACACGTCGCCGCTAACTGTGAACTGTGGCATACAGTATTATGTTATTAAAATTATTACGTAACCTGAATAATGGGTTTGGTAAACCCGTGTCAAAGTTACTTATTTGTTGGATTTGCCTCACGATAGTTTCAGTCAAGAAGTCGTAAAGCTTACAAACTTCAAGTTTGTAACTAAACTAAAACTTCAGCAGTATTTGAAACAATTGAAATTGGTTCACACATTTATTTTCAAAATAGGCAACCCGAATATGCAAGAGCAAAAGGAAGGTTATTATTTTGAACAGTATGTATGTGGGTATATATGTACATCTGTTCCTCATAATTTCTAAACTACAAGTCATAATTTGACAAATGGAAGCGTCTTGATCGGCCGCAGATCACGGCACATTAAATTGAATATGGTGCCCTCTGGAAAGAATATAGTCATAAACTAGACAATAATTACCATAACAAAACAATACAGTCATTCTAACGGTAGTAAGTGGTCATAAGCTTTAGGGCAAAGTGGCATAGGTACGACCCTGGCTTTCAGAAGAAAATATTTTCTCATTCCATACTTTTAGGAGCGTGATTTTTCAGTAGCCGGGTATTATTAGTTCTTGAACTTTGTGGTATTTTATTTTATTATTTAGAAGGTACTTAAAGCATATCTTGTCGTTTTCTTAGCCTTCAGTGTCTTTACTTATTGTTAACACAAGTTTAATATCGCCATATGCAAATCGTACTAGAAAAAAGCACCCAGCATTTTTGTTATACCTTTTTAGGGTTCCGTTGCCAAATGGCAAAAAACGGAACCCTTATAGATTCGTCATGTCTGTCTGTCTGTCTGTCTGTCTGTCTGTCTGTCTGTCTGTCTGTCTGTCCGTCCGTATGTCACAGCCATTTTATTCCGAAACTATAAGAGCTATGCTGTTGAAACTTGGTAAGTAGGTGTATTCTGTGAACCGCATTAAGATTTTCACACTAAAATAGAAAAAAAACAATAAATTTTGGGGTTCCCCATACATAGAACTGAAACTCAAAAATGCTTTTTTTCATCAAACCCATACGTGTGGGGTATCTATGAATAGGTCTTCAAAAATGGTAATGAGGTTTCTATTATCATTTTTTTCTAAACTGAATAGTTTGCGCGAGAGACACTTCCAAAGTGGTAAAATGTGTGTCCCCCCCCCCGTAACTTCTAAAATAAGAGAATGACAAAACTAAAAAAAATATATGATGTAAATTACCATGTAAACTACCAACGAAAATTGGTTTGAACGAGATCGAGCGAGTAGTTTTTTTTTAAAACGTCATAAATCGTAAACCGCAATTTACCTTACATTCAATCAACTGAAATATAAAAATTAAAAAATATTTATATTTTTAAACCGAAAATACCTACAGGTTTGTACGGAACCCTCGGTGCGCGAGTCCGACTCGCACTTGGCCGGTTTTTTAAATACTTACCTTCTAAGGGACAAAGGCATTCAAGTTCAAGTTTGAGTAAATATATTCATGTATTATTCAGTCGGATAGACAAGTGACTCGGTGACTGACAACTTGACGTTTGGCATGTGAAGTAGGCGCCTTTTGTCCGCCATTTTTATTATTTAAGTCAAGCTTGGTAGTAAATTTTCCTTTTTGTGGACTGTAGCCTTTTTAATAGTGCGTGTCTGTGGAATGTTTTGGGCAGTTTTGTGTTTATTTGTTTTGCTGCGATACAAGTATGTGTTGAGTTATTTTCTAAAAATGACGTCATCATCATCATCAGCCTATAGCAGTCCACTGCTGGACATAGGCCTCTCCAATGTCACGTCATTCTGCTCGATTTTTGGTAACTCTCATCCAGCTGTTACCAGTCATCCTGCGCAGATCGTTGCTCCACCTAGCCTGAGGGCGTCCCACCTTACGTTTGCCAATTCGTGGTCTCCACTCAAGAACACGTCTACCCCAACGGTTATCGGACAAATGTCATAGTACGGTCAAATTACGGACGCGATTGTGTACTTTTAACTTAAGCTACAATTTACCCTCTCGATCTTTTGACTAATACATGTCTATTCATTTAACCTTTTATTAAGAAACATGCTAATTTAAAATCGAAAACTAAAACAAAATTAACTACCCTTTACCAAAACTGTGTCTAGGACTGAAAAAAATAACGTTTATAAAAATGAATAAAGATCAGAACCTTGATTTTCAGCTACCCAAAATGCTAAAACGGAGATTATTTAATAACGCACAATAACGCACAAAAACGATCAACAAAGAACACTTAAACAAACAGCCAACCCAATTTTTAATAAAGCTAACAAAACACCGAAAAGTTTAAGTCAAAAACTTTACATAAAGCTAAATTGGTTTAAGTCTTCCTTTTATTCAGTGTTTTCCGTTAACGCTGATTTTCCAGGAACTTTTCACAGAGGTAAAAGGAAAAAAGTAGGAATTTTAAGAGCTTTAATTAAATCGTTAACTGGGCGGTTTTATCTGTCCTGAAGTGTACTGTGGGTGACGGTTTTGTGAGGGTAGGGACAAAGATTTTTTTTTCTTTGTTAATTATGAATTAGATGTTTTAATGATAGAGGGGAGGGAGGCTACTAACAATACTTATACCTGGATTGTGATAAACTCATCTGCCTAGCCTTTTTCCAAGTATGTTGGGGTTAGCTTCCAGTCTGACCAGACAAATTCGTTTAGTAGTTTTTACGTGAAAGAGTAACACACAACTTACAATATTGCACTATGATCTATCTAGTTCTGTGCATTTTTATGATGTTGCCATCATTGGACAAGTCTCTTCTAAAAATAAACCACCTTTCAAACACAAACTAAATTAACCCCAAAATTGGTAGTGTCAGTAATCTACTCCTCTATTATCGATGGTGGAGGGAATTCAATACAAGTTCTTATCAGAATCCAATTAAGAGAGTCGGTCAGTACGACGACGGTGCTCTAGGTAGAGCTAGGTAGAGTAAATATGGGCGGCGCGGCTCTATATACTATATTGATTGGCATGTAGAGAATCTTGAGGTTGTGGTCAATAATGTTGTCGGCCTTCAGGCTAACTAATCTAATATGACGGAATAATTAGTATTTAACGTAAGTGACTGCCATTTGACTTTCAGCAACTTAATTACCGGAAAATTTTGTAGTTATTCAGATAATATTTATAGCAGACCATTTCTCAGGCTTCTTCTGATAGTTCAGGTTTTTTGCTTTGTCATATTAGAAGCTTGGATCTGGTAGTTGTGGTCAGGTTGTGAGAGATCTCAAAGTTCCAAGAATACAAAGGAAGCTCACCAAAAATATCATTATCATCCTCACAATTTCAGCCCAAAATCTGCTGGGTGTTCATTAATATCCTATAATATTCCCACTGCTGGGACACAGGCTTCTCCTCGGTGAGAGGGATTGTGGCGTAATCTTTTACGCGGCCCTAGTGCGGGTTGGTAGATGTCACATGTCTTAGAATTTTTGGTTCGAAGACAGGCCCTCAGTCACGTAGAAAAAGAAAGAGAGAAGCTTGAAAGATTTGGATCAAATTTGGCACACAGATAGACCATGATATGGACAAGAAAATAGGCTATTTTTTATGATGGATGGCAGACAAAGTTAAATACTACAATCAGGAGGTAAATACTACAATCAAACGTATTCTAACAATATCAATTTGACGTCCTATTGATATAGTTGATATTACAACTACTTAAATAAAGTAATTGAATTAATGTAGCCACATTACCTACATAATAAAAACTTCCGTAAACCAAATTTATTGTTAAAAAATCGCTTACATTCATGAATACAAAATATCGTGACGGTCGTGAATGCGGGAGCCGTTTCTCATTTATTTACATCAAAATTCAATACATTTGGCAAAAAAAACATGCATATAAGAGTTCTACAAAATATTTGTCACTTTCGCTGTTTAGTTGTTTACTCGCTTTGAAGTACAGTACCTACCTACAATCGTGGCGGAAAGCGCTAACGAGAAAATGTAATTTTCTTTTATCTTAGGTTGACATTTCATATCTTAATTTTGTCACTGGCCACACGTATACCGCCCCTAAGAATTTAAACAAAACAAAAAAAAAATCTCCTGCCTAACTTTGAGAAAGATGCCTCCATGAAGTTTGGAGCCAGCCAATCATCGAAGAGATAATTTTAATTCGGTGTTAAATAAAAAAATATTCATAGGTAAAAATCGTGGAATTACAAAAGACAAAAAATACGGTGAACGAACAAGTTTTCTTCTCAAAATTTTCCATATCACATTTTCCATTTCAAAAATAACTTCAAAATCCATTTTCCCCGTTTACATTGAAATCCTAAATGTCAGCATATGAGATTTTCCGTAACATTGCAAATATTTCTATTTCACTTTTCCAATAGTCTCCATAACTGTATTTCGCAGTAGTGAGTAAATATTGGCTTGAGAATTGAATTGAATAAGAAATCCTTCGACTTGAGTCCCGGTATCAAATATTTATACGACATCCTAAGTGAAGATTTTCTACGAAAGGAAGGATTTAATGTACGTAAAAATTATTTTTCCGTGCAGATTTTAACTAAAGCTTTATTTATCAAAGGGCTTTTTATAATGAACTTTCGTTTGGTATCTATCTGCCAAATATAACCTGAATTTTATTTTCTAATTAAGTACTACTAATTCTACAAATTTTTATAAATTTGAAAGTTTGTGAGGATAGATAGAAGGATAGATATATATTTGTTACTCTTTCACGCAAAAACTACTGAAAGTATTTGGCGGAAATTTGGCACACAGATAGTTTATAACCTGGATTAAAACATAGGGTACTTTTCAACCGACGAAAAAACGGAGGAGGTTCTCAATTCGACGCGTATTTTTTTTTTTATCTCAGTAGTATGTTCCCGCTGGATAATTTCCGACCTTCAAGCGGGCGGTGCCGCTGGCAAAAGTTAAAGTACAGTACCTGATAAAGCCTAAGTAGGAATTAGTAGATAATGGAGACTAAAATGCTCTAAATTTTAAGGAAATAAAATAAATTACATAAACATTTTCAGTTTTGGCACGTAGAAAGGTAACAACGCAACGTATGTAGATGAACTAATAAATCAATCAAACGTCAATTGTTTACTAAGGCAACTGCATACATTACTTTCTTTATGTGGTAATTCTTCGATTCTGAATTAAAGAAGAATAATTAAGTATATACACTACCGACAAAAAGTTTGGAAGCACCAGTATTTTTTGGAAAAAAAGATTTGCAAATTGTTAAAACTAATTTTATCGATGTTGTAATAAAATAATATACTATTTTAAATTATTTTACGGTTTTATGAATTCAGTGTGTCCCTTTTCTAAAACATTTTTGTAAAAATGTCAAAAACACAATTTTTACTGTCACTTTTTTAAATTTGCTGAGTACCCTCTAACAGATGATTTTAACGTCATGATTTACAATTAATGGTCAGTATTTATTCAGAACTGTGTTTAGAATAGTGGTTAATCATTTTTGTGCAGTTAAATAGGAGTTTGGCTACTTTAACTTCGTCTTTTTAAAACTACCAATAACTTCAATATTTTGTGTCTAAAATGGGAAAAGGAAAATAGTTATCCATTGAAACACGATCGGCTGTCATTGTTTTAAATAATGAAGGTTATTCTGACAGAGGCAATGCAAGAAAACTCGGTATATCGCCTAAGGGTGTTCATTACACAGTCGTAAAACATCGAGAAACTGGCAGTTTGTCGGATAGAAAACGGAGTGGAAGACTAAAAGTTACTTCTGCGGCAGAAGACAGGCTTATAGTAACAACTTCAAAGCGTAATTGTCGACTTACAGCACCGGATATTACTCGGGAGTTGATTAAAACGCGAAACAAAAAACTGTCAATTTCTACAGTGAAGAATCGCCTTTCATCTGCTGGTCTGCATGGTTGTGTGGCAGGAAAAACCATTACTACGGGCAATACATAAGAAAAAACGTCTGCAGTAGGCGAAACAGCATGAACATTGGAAAATCGAACAATGGAAAACTGTACTATGGACAGATGAATCAAAATTTCAATTTTTTGGATTTAATAGACGAGTCTTTATCCGCCGCAGATCTCATGAAAGAGTATCTGATGACTGTTTAGTATCATCGGTAAAACACGGCGGTGATAATGTTTTAGTCTGGGGCAATTGTGCTGGAACTGTTGTCGGAGATCTTGTTAAAATTGATGGAATCATGAGGAAGGAGCAACATTTGCAAATATTACAAAATCATGATTTGCCCTCAGGATTACGTATTGTTGGTGAACCATTCGTGTTTCAACAAGATAATGATCCCAATCACTCAGCAAGTGTATGCAAAACCTTTTTAGAAGAACAGAAATCGAAGAGTCTTCTTGAATTGATGGTATGGCCCCCGCAATCACCAGATTTATCACCTATTGAAAAATTATGGGATAATTAGATCGAAAAGCCAAAGAAATTTTACCACGGAGCACTAGAGAACTGTGGCAATATCTACAGGAAGCTTGGAAATAAATTAGCGCTGAATACTTGAATAAATTACTGGAGAGAATGCCTAGAATCTGCCAAACTGTTATAAGGGCAAAGGGTGGTCATATAGATGAAAATCATTTATAAATTAATTTTGTGCCTAATAAATAAAATATTAATTTTATTTAATAGTTAAATTGTTATTTTAATTAAGTACCTAATCCTTCTTAATTTAATAATACTATATGTCACAATATTTCTAAAATAATTAGGAGTAAAACAAGTGCTTCCAAACTTTTTGACGGTAGTGTATGTATATAAAAGTTGTTTAGAGAAAATATTAATATCTACTAGTAAATTATTTAAAAATATATTAATTGGTAGCACACAAAAGGCTCGCCCTCTACTTGGAAAATAAAGATGCTATATTAGTATTTATTTATTTATTTATTTATTTATATAAGGTACTCCAACGACTTATTCACTAATAACATGTTACTTATTACTAACTTATACCTATTAGTATGGTGAATTTGTCACTTAAAGAAGTACACAGCTTACACATAAATAAAAAATACATACAAATTTTTAAAACTATTTGGGATTCGGAATAAACAATTTTTGTTACAATGGAAGATAGATAACAGCTACTTAACCACAGGAAGACAGTATAAAAAAAAACACAACATCAGATTTACTTAAATAATATATACTAGTTTGATTTTGATTTTGGTGATACATGAAGCGACTGCAATAAACGTGATCAAAATGTTAAGCATGATTAGGGATCAAAAGTTTTTTACGGAATTGGTAAAAAGTGTCGGCGAAGATGTCAATATTGCTGCTATTGTGAATTATATTATAATTAGCCACAAATCGGTTCATAGGGGCATTGCGACCAAGGTTTGTTCTTGATGAGGACACAGCAAGTATGTCTATTCTGCGTACAGATCTAGTTAATGTGCGCCTAGGTACAATGATATTTAGTTCCGATAATAGCTCTGGAACATCGGATCGATTACGGATTATTTTGTAAAGAAATATCTGATCGGAGAGACTTCTACGTTGTTCCAGAGATATCATATTGAAATGGTTGAGTCTATCAGGATAATTGGCGTCCCGATCGCAACCTGAACATCTGAAGCGCAGATACCTGGTGAAGGCCTTCTGTATACGTTCTATCCTATTAACATAGACGCGATATGTAGGATTCCAAGCCGGAGATGCGTAATCCAGTACACTTCTAACAAGCGTGCTGAAAAGAAGTTTTAGGGTCGATATGGAACGAAACTCCGAGCAAGTTCTTTTTACAAAACCTGCCATTTTTGTCGCTTTTGATACGATTAGGTCAATATGATTTATGAACGAGAGTTTACTGTCGAGCTGGACTCCCAAGTCACGGATGGTGTCAACCTTTTGCAGAGGTACTCCATTTAATCTATAACACGAAGGTACTATTTTTTTGTTACGCGTAAACGTCATATGGTAGCACTTATTTACGTTAAGAGTCATCTTGTTCAAGCGACACCATTCATGGATTGCATCCAGGTCCTTCTGAAGAAGTAATACGTCCAAGCCCGTTTTGATTTCTTTGTACAGTTTTAAATCATCTGCAAACATGGAACATTTGCTGTATCGTACTGAGGAAACAATGTCATTTACAAATATGAGAAACAAGATCGGCCCCAGGTGCGATCCTTGTGGTACTCCGGAAGTGGAAGAGTAGAACAGTGATTCGTATCCTCTCACTACCACTCTCTGCTTCCGCCCCGTCAGGTAGGAAGCGAACCACCCGAGCATTTGACCGCCTATGCCAAGATTTTCCAGCTTTATTAAGAGTATGTCGTGATTAACTTTATCAAAAGCACTGCTGAAATCTGTGTAGATGGAATCAACCTGCACACGAGAGTCCACAGATTTAGCAATGTCGTTGATGTAGTGAACCAAATAAGTGGTAGTCGATTTACGAGCTCGGAAGCCGTGCTGTTCAGAGGCCAACTGCACATTAGTATGCTTAGACACTACAGGACAAACTAACGCTTCAAACACCTTTGCGAAGATAGAGAGAAGAGATATGGGACGATAATTAGAAGTGTCGCTGGGTTCTCCCTTCTTGAAAATAGGTACCACGTTAGCGGTTTTCCACTCTGTAGTATAGTACTTTCTGCCTAACCCTAAGGGAAAAACAAGCGTGGTGCTATTTTATGTAAGACACAGGTGGCAGGGACATTGACGCAAAAATTGTAACCACGAATTCAGTACATGATTCCAGAGCCCATAACGACGTAATTTTTCATCATTTACTAAAAAAAAAATTCTAATGTTTCATAGAAAAGTCCAATACCTACACAGTACAAATCTATAGGACAGATTTTTTTTTCAAAAGTATTCTACGCAACGTGATTTAGAATGATATACTAATCTATGGTAAAAAAGTGTACGTTAATGTCTCTGCCACCCCACCCTATTATTACATATTTGATGAATTTTTAAACGCCATCCATCATAGAACAAATTTGAAGGATCAGATAGTAAATCACCACAGTGCTCCAAGCTTCGTTGAACTCAAACAAAAAACAAGAAAGGAAAAAATATCTGTCCAACCACTTGTGTCTCCAACAGTACATCAACGTCAAACAAATAGGGTTGCATCAGTCCGCAAATTAAAACCATTCCACAAAGCTGGGGCCAGTGGGCCGTGTATTCGATTAACTCGCCAGAAATGAATTCATTCAATATGTATTTTTATTTATTTTTAACCGACTTTTATAGCGACAGGTCGACTTTCGTTGGTATACCTTTTTGCCTATGTTTGCACAATTGATTGTGTTTTTTCTTGCTTGAATGGGAAAGAAATATTGATGGTGTTTAAATCTAGGTGGAGATTATTATTGACACATAAAAAAGTAACGTATCTCTCCCTTTCATTTTGTGTTTAATTGTTTTCTATATACTCCTTTTGATCTTGGTACTCACAACTCATGACTTGGGGAATGGTAGTGTGAAGACAAGTGTTTTTAAGTAATTATTGGTGCATTTTTTAAACTCATCATCACCATGTAAATAGTCTTTTCCCAACTATGTTGGGGTCGGCTTCCAGTCTTACCAAATGCAGCTGAATATAGTATTTTACATGGAGCGGCTGCATGCTGACCTCCACGACCCACTGCCTGTCTTACTGCGTAATACGATACCCCTTGGTAAGACTGGATGTCAGACATTTTTTTTTAAAAGTATAAATATTTTAATTTTACATAATGAACAATTATAAAAAAATATAACGTGGAATTTTTAATCTATTTTTCTTACTTTGCACTGTGATAGAACATAGTGTATAGTTTATATTAAATTTTGCATTGCTCACAAAGAGTATTTAGAAAGAAAGAAAGAAAAACTGTTATTTCTATGCGTAATTAGTGCATTTAAACTACTTGTTTAATTCCCATGAGTTTGATAAATTATTTACTGTTACTAATGAATCATCTTACAAACAATACAATCAAAAACAATGAAAACCCAATTATTAGTCCAAATTACAATTATTAGCCTGACTACACGTCAGCATACCAACAATATAGATTACCAATTGTATACACTAGGTAACAATTGCATACCAAAGGGCACTTAATCATTAGGGCTTAGCCAAAATTGATAACATTGTTCACTAA
This sequence comes from Aporophyla lueneburgensis, assembly GCA_932294355.1. Classification (NCBI taxonomy): domain Eukaryota; kingdom Metazoa; phylum Arthropoda; class Insecta; order Lepidoptera; family Noctuidae; genus Aporophyla; species Aporophyla lueneburgensis. The sequence continues at coordinate 20,088,885 of OW028758.1, read as the reverse complement.
GTGATAGAATTTAGAATAGAATTGAATAATTGTGTACTTACTTTAGATAAGGGGTAACGGGGTTTTGTCGGCGACTGTACTTTGGATTGTGATTTAGATTTATGGCATTATGAGTAATCTTGAACTGTTGGTAAAGATTAGTTTACGAAATAGTGAATCACTTGGTTGGTGGGTAAGTACATACTTTCTTTTCCGTAGTATTACGAAGTATTTTGGTTTCAAAATTATGACTACCGTAAAAAACTACTAAAAAGGCGACAATAGTGTGAGTCGGACCCGCACAAGGTTCTCGCTGGGGCTCTGTCTGGTATAGGATCATAGCATTATGCTGAGCGACGGCTGTTTTGCGTGGATGTGACGCATGTTTCCTCGAACTTGTTCTTTATTGTGTTTGTGTTCTTTCTCTGCGTCATGTGCACCGCAAATAAGCGAATTTTCTTTTTCTCGTTGTACGATTTGTTGCTGCAGTATTCATATACACACTGGAGTAAATAAATCAATCTGCCCAATTATTTTCGGGTTGGCAGCTAGTCTAACCATTAGCAGCTGAAAATACTTGTCAGTATTTTACAGGGAGTTTTGTAATTAAAGTAACACATTCGGACATTGAAATTCAATGGAGGATTTTATAGGTTTAAGTATTAGAAGACTGTCAAAGTTTGCCTTTATCTGAAGTATATTCCAGCATCCAGTCTCAATATTATAGGAAAAATATATTTACCTGGATATTGGATCTCAACTTCCGCCTCGATATTAAAGTTATTCTTCAGCAAATGCATTTTATTTACTTTACTATGTAAAGTGTGCACTTAAACCAATATAGTCTCTATAGGAATATTTTAAGATGCACTATCATATTACGCAGTTTATGCGCTTTTAGTAAAACAAGTTTATCTTGCAAACACTTCACAATATCGAAATTTTGCTCAATGAAACAATTTTGCTCCATTTTAGTACGAGTTACATTTTATGTTTAAAAGGCTAATCAGTAAAAAACTAGCTTACATACTGTTTTATAAAACACATGAAACTAATGGAGTGCGAATTTCACCAATGATACTGAACGTGTTCATCTCATCTAAACCGCGTTCACAGTGTATGTACTGATCACGTAGAGTTTTATTTGCTGAGCAACAACAGTTAGTCCAATTACTTTCCACCAGCTTCAATATCTCTTTGCTACTTAACTCTCGCATATATATATATTTTAATAATTTCCACAACACAACATTTCCCGCCAGAAGAGGTCGAGGACATGCACTAATAAAAAGACACTATCGAAAGGAAAACGGCTTCCATTTTCAAATTCAAAAAAGACAATATAACATTTCATTTCTCCAGACGACGTCATGGACATGCACTAATAAAAAAAAAACACTATCGAAAGGAAAACGGCTTCCAATTTCAAATTCAAATTCAAACAAAGAATACCACTGGAACGCAGAGCTCTTCTCTAACGTCCATACAATTTGCGAGTGATAAGTTTCTAGTCATTTTAACTGAACTAGATAGATAATTGGAATCAGCAATGATAGATACTGAATGAGAATACGCAAGTGCGATGAACGTGCGGGTAGTCACGCATGTTTATATGCACGGCTGTTATATATTTTGGGGTAGGCAGAATTAGATATTCATTAGAATTAGCCTCTTAAAATTTCAGCTGCCTAAATAATCACAAATAAATGATTGAGCTATTTTTATTTCCTAAAATAAACGATTCTTGATCTACTTTCACATGGGTTTGCGCAACTAGTCTCTTGAAATTGGTTTCTGTAACTGAACGAACTTTGCGAAATCATGACCCTCATTAACAACAAACAATATTTTTCATAAAAAAAAACATATTGCCATTTATTTATATACGTTTTTTGGGGAGCCTTTTAGGCTTCCAGCTTTATGATTAATTTGTTTTATAAATCAGAAAAATTGGACATAACTAGCTAATACCCATTTTTTCTAATGCTATACTAACCTTGTACTAACCCTTTCAGAGCTACTGTAAACACATGGAATGAAATGAAATGTTTGTTTTGTGAGAAGATCTTATCACTTTAACACGTCAATATTTTGTTGGTCAATATTTTAGAAACTAGATGACCGTTTCCGTTTCGCATACCCTAGCTGACTGTTTCCTGAGAAGAAACACCGAAATAAACTCAGAGGTCATGGTCTCTTTATAGTCCAAACATTACATTATTAGAATTTTATGTGAGTCTAATAATGCAGTGCAATATCTGGAAGGGCTTTTTGAACAAAGAGCCATTGCAGCTTTGAGTTGACCTGTCCCAACAGACGGCATGTATGTATCAGTCATCGTGTAGCTCAACCCTTAGATTTACCCGTACTAAATCAGCCTATAACGTCCAATACTGGAAGACAGTCCTCCTCTTGATGATAGGGAATGGGCCATTATCTACCAAGCAGACCCAGTGCGGGTTGGTAGATGTCACATGTCTTCGATTTTTTAGGGTTCTTGGACAAGCCGGTTTCTTCAGGATGTTTTCCTTCACCGTTCTGAGAGCAGTGGTGATGAGATTATTGACATAAAGTGAAGCGCCTGCCTGGGTTCGAACCGATAACCTAAAACTCGTATCACCGCTGCTGTTGGACAGCATCAGAAAATTACCCCTAGATTTCGGTATACCCATACATTTGCTTACAAGCTGTAATCGAATATTCTAAGGACAGAATACATTATCAATCATTTGATTACTATTCCACCTAATTCTCCTGTCATGATACGTCACTCAGCAAACACTAATGATTGACGCATCTGATTAATTAACTTCAGTTGGATGTTAATTAATATTATTACGATCAAATGCTAATATGAGACAATATGATGTCATTCATCCACACTAATATTATAAATGCAAAAGTAACTCTGTCTGTCTGTCTGTCTCGCTTTCCTGCTAAAACTACTGAACCGATTTAAATGAAATTTGTACACAGATAGTTTAGAGACTAAGAAAGGACATAGGCAACTTTTTATCCCGGTAGTATGTTCCCGCGGGATAATTTCCGACATCCACGCGGGCGAAGCCGCTGGCAAAAGCTAGTATTGATATATAAGTCTCAAGACTGGCCTGTTAGTCTATAGTGGTTAGTGACCCTGACTGCTAAGACTGAGGTCGTGGGTTCGATTCCCACCCAGGACAAATGTTTGTGTGATGAGCCCAATCATTTGTTCTGTACCTGGGTGTAATTTATCTATAATATGTATGTATTTAGAAATATATAAGTATGATTATCAGTTGTCTGGTTGCCATAGAACAGGCTCTGCCTAGTTTGGGATCAGATAACGTTGTGTTGGTTGTCCTAAGATATTATTATTATTATTTTTCTTTAACATTTCTCAGTACCCTAGGATTCTGGAACTTTGGAAGGCGTACGAGGAGCCGAAGCCAACTCGCAGAGGCTCATTAGATAATTTAAAATGATGTATTATTATTATAAGTAGTTGATACAATTGCAAGCTCTGGGTTATCAATGCGATTCAGAATCATACACTGAATCCATGGTAAACTGGTTTCTCGTAGATGTTCCTGCCACTATATACAGGGTCAGGAGCAGTGGTGGCCCAGTGGTAACGACCGCGACTTACGAGTAGGTCGTGAGTTCGAACCCAAGCAGGCGCTTTACTTTGTGTAAATTATTTCATCACCACTGCTCTCAAAACGGTGAAAGAAAACATCGTGAGGAAACCGGCATGTCTTAGAACCAAAAAATCGAAGACATGTGACATCTACCAATCCGCACTGGCCCCGCGTGTTGGATTATGGCCCACTCCGTCTCACCGAGAGGAGGCCTGTGTCCCAGCAGTGGGAACTTTACCCACGTATTGGGTATTGATATAGAAAAGTAATTATACTTTTTCCTTATTCCAACTTTGTTCAAAAAATTTTAATGACACTGCAGGTGCATTAAAGCAACCCAACGTCTGTTATGTTTTTGCTTCCGGAAAATCGTAAAAAAATATCTATATCCCACGAAAAATTACAACAGAGCTGATCGAGTAGTGTGTGTTGCCAGTGATGACATATGGCACTGAGACGTGGTCACTCACAATGAAACCAAAAATTAAAATGAACGAAGATACTAGAAATTGAGAATTAGTCATACGACTACCTATTATGAATTCACAACTCATTAATTTCCTTTAGTTGTCATTTACGGTTGATAATCGTAAGCAACTGTTCATATCGCAGTACTTAAAATAAGTAATATCGAACAATTGATAGATAAATATGTAATCAAAGAATATGTATTTAACATCCATTTATTATTGTGTCTGTTATCATTACTGATATAGTGGCTTTATCACTCACATTCCAGGTAGAACCTAATTTATATAAATTGAATGGTATCTTGTTATTTGTGTATTAGTGCTTATTATTTCCCTATTGTTTTAATACTAGCTTTTCGCCAGCGACTTCGCCCGCGTGGAGGTCGGAATTTATCTCGTGGGAACGCACTATCGGGATAAAAGTACCCTATGTGTTAATCCAGGTTATAAACTGTGTGCCAAAATTCATCCAAATTCGTGCAGTGGTTTTTGCGTGAAAGAGTAACAAACGTCCATACATCCTCACAAACTTTCACATTAATAATACTAGCTTTTGCCCGCGACTTCGTCCGCGTAAATGTCGGTTATCGCGGACGCAGACGAAGTCACGGAATAAAAAGTAGCCTATGTCCTTTCTTGGGTTCAAACTTACCCCGTGCCAAGTTACATTAAAATGGTTTCAGTGGTTTAGTCAAGAAAGCGTAACAGACAGTCAGAGTTCAGAGTTATTTATAATACTAGCTTTTGCCAGCGGCTTTGCGCGCTTATTATACATATAAACTTTTGTCTTGAATCACTCTATCTATTAAAAACAACCGCATCACAATCTGTTGTACAGTTTTAAAGATCTAAGCATACATTGGGGCAGACAAAAGGAAGCGACTTTATTTTATACTATGTAGTGAAGTTTAGAAGATTACTATCGATAATCAGTTGTTAAATACACTTATTAGCTTGAAAGTGGCTTTTATCAGTCAGTAAATACATAACCTCACACCTTCTTCCTATGGGTCTAGGGAGAAGCTATATACCACTATCTGTTTCGATCCTAACGTACTCTTTTTGCTTCTGCATTTCGTCATACCTACATGCACGCCGGTTGCGAATACAACGCACCTGATATGTCTGAAGGACATCACCGTCAACAACCATAGGAAAAATGGTTACATTTGTTACTCTCATGACCATAATTTTTTTTTTTTGTTTTTTTTTTTCATTTTCCTCGCACAGGTCTTATTCTTTTAATTTTATATCTTTTAACTTTTTGTTATCCTAATAGTTTCTATGTTCTTTTTATTGTTTTTATGCCCTGTGCGTGTCTCAAATAAAATATTTTTCTTTCTTTCTTTCTTTCTTTCTAAATACGTCCACTGCTGGACATAGGCCTCCCCCAATATGGGGGGGTTTGCAATAATCGCCACGCTTGGCAAGCGGGTTGACGATCGCAGTATGGTGGTAAAATGCATAGAGAACGCTGCTGCCCATTCTCTAGTAAGTCCCTTCGATACCCACGGGAAGGAATGGAATGGTATTATTCTTTACGTCTGACATCACACGGAACATTTACTCTATTGACACACAAAGCAATATTGCCCCAACCTTCAACTTTGCTAACCCTCTTACCCAAACAATCGTGAACGCAAACAGAACCCCATGTTCTTAATACGCATCACAGAACTGAAATAACAAATGGCTTGTGGTCGAGGACCAAGTGCAGTAAGTGCATCATTGCACAATTCAATTGGACCCATATGCGAGTACTAAGGTCAGTCATACTTGTACTGAGCAAAATACCATGTGGAGTGGGGTAAGGAGTGAGCGGAGAGCGTTTTTAAATAGCTTTCAATTTTCGTGGTACTGACCGAACGTTTTTTTTTGTATCATAATTTGTTTTATTTATGAAGGCAGAGCAGTTGTGGCCCAATGGAAGTAGCAGCCACTTACGAGTTGTAGGTCGTTGGTTTGAACCCTGATAGGTGCTTTACTTTCTGTAAACTATTTTAATCACCACTATTCTCAAAATGGTACAGGAAGACATTGTGTGGAAACAATAATTCGAAGACATGTGAAATCTACCAACCCGCACTGAGCGTGCATGGTTGATTACGGCCAAAGTCACTCTCACAAACAGGAGGCCTGTGACCCAGCAGTGGGAACATTATAGACTGATTATGCTATGGAAGTCTTGAAAAACGTTTCGCTTTCTTTGTAAAAAAAAATCACGAGAGATATCTGAGGGTGATATAATATGACGCTCCAGTATTTGAGAATCTGTTGAACATAAAACTCAAATAACGTAATTAATGTTGTTGAACTGTTAAACTACCCAATGACTTAACAGGAGCTTGAGTGAGGCATCAATCACGATTTGGAAGTGATTTGGTTGTTATCTGTTGACATTTTGCTAAACTAATTATACAAATAGTGAGATTTTTTGAGCGAGATGACACGAGATTTGACAGAGTATTTGTCTAACAATTTGACGACGTAGTGCAAATTTTACCAAAGAAGCTAAACTCGACCAGCACATCTAAACCACGTTCAATAGCTTTCAGCATCAATATTCCACATAAAAAAAAATATGACACTGAAAGCCCGTGATGAGGTGTATGTTCTGAGTGTTCTGACCGTGTTCGGTTCCATGGGTGAAATTTGCCCTAACTAGTAGCTTATGAGCTTATGAGCCTAGCCCAGAGCCTTGGTGGCCTAGTAGTAACGGCCGCGACTTACGAGTAGGTCGTGAGTTCGAACTCAAGTAGCCGCTTTACTTTGTTTAAATTATTTCATCACCACTGCACTCACAACGGTGAAGGAAAACATCGTAAGAAAACCGGCATATCTTAGAACTAAAAATCCAAAGACGTGACGTCTACCAACCCGCACTGGGCCCGCTCTTACCGAGAGGAGGCCTGTGTCCCAGCAGTGGGAACATTATAGGCTGCTGATGATGATGAATAGTTTATGACTTGTCCCATACAGCAGACAATTTCAAGCGACACGCACAAGGTTAATCCGCACATGTGTTGTAGACTATACAAAGATCTTATACAAGTGTTGATTGATTGCTGCTCAACCGAACTACCCACACCGGAGTATATAAATAAAATAGGTATCCATAATGTAACATTGACTACGAATAGTAGGGGCTAACTGTATATAGTAGTCTACTATCTCGTACTTTTTGAGTAGATGGGTAGATAATGGAATTATGGAAGAAAATGGAAAAAATATACTGTGTCGCATCTCATCGACGCGCAAAATATTAACCAACAATTTAGCACTTGATTGTAGACCCCGTAGCGTGAAAATATTTCTTAGCTTATCCAAAGAAATATCTGCTAGTTTTTTTTAATAATCTACGTAAACTTTCAACGCATGGGTTTTTTTTTGTGGGTGGGAAATCATCAAATGACATCTCCCACTCTTGGGCGAAGCGGGAGGCCGTGTCAGACTTTTACTGACTAAAACCCACCCGTATTCCTTCATTTGCCCATGTGCCAGGGCACCATATATCTCTTTCGAACAAATCTCGCGACCCTGGCAGACGCATGGGGTTCACAATCATAATTGTGAAGAAAAAAAAACGTGGACGGACGATGCGATGCGATGGGTAGGGTCGGGGAAAAAGAAATTTCTGTACACGGACAAAATCGCGGAAGCAAAAAGAAGCTATTTGACCATAAGTCCATCAATTTAATGTCTTTTGGGCCATTAGCAAAATTGTGCGCGCCATAATTTTTACAATTATCGCCTGCTCTATGATGTTGACCCAGTTACTTAAACAAACTCTTTATTCAAAAAGTAAAGATTTCTCATATTCATACTAGAACTGGTTCTTCATAATATGACAACCACTAAGATAATCCTTAACCTTATCAACGAAAAATGTCCTACAAAACGACACCAAATCTGTGGTATTTAGAGAGATATCTTTATCAGATTCTGTCTCTATGGTGAATGCTCGATACGTCACTAAGATATTTCGACGCGGACGTGACAAAACGCATGTTGGGCCTATTATGCTGTTGGTTTCGGCATGTTCCTCGCTTTTGAAGTACCTTTTTATGTTTATTTTAGAGTTCCGTACCGCAAAAAGAATAAAACGGAACCCTTATGGGACACACTTTGTTGTCCGTCTGTCTGTTTGTCCGTGCGTCCGTCTGTATGCTTGTCCGTCTGTCTGTCAAGACCCTTTATCTCGGAAACACGTAGAGATATTTTACGAATTAAAACCATATACTCAGGTGTATAGTTCCTTTAAGTTTATGGCAAAAAAAGATATTGCTATTTATTTATGCCCTATATATGGTGCGTATTTGACGCTCACAAGGGAATTAAAACCTTTAGGGGACTTCCCGTTGACCTATTTTTTTTTGTATCTCGTTACACCAGGTACTTACTTCAAATTTGAAAAAAATCGTTGGATAGTTAATTTACCTACAATCCTGGAACGCTTCTTTCTTTGAATAGGCAAATACCGTTTATGTTTGTTAAAAAAGCTAGGATCGGTAAATAAAACAGTTATCTCCATAAGTACCTATTGAAGTACTTTCTTAATGGAAAAACGACAGTAAAATAAGATCTAAAAAATAACGCATTTTTTGGAGGCCTACAAATGAGCGTGGTTAGGGCTTAGAAACTAACATTTTATTTTATAATGAATAAAAACAGTTCCAAATATAATATGTCGTGCCTACTTCTAACATTATTATTGAAGCCCAACGTCTAACTCTGCCCGGTCATACCAACTTGCTCATTCCTAATTTTGCCCATACTAAACAGATTTCTCACCAACAACAAAGCATTTCTTTTCCAACGCACAAAACATTATTAAGTCACTCCATCGCGTCCATCAAGCATAGAGGAAACTTGACCCAGTTTCCCCTTCAGTTTGTATGAAAGACATTCATTATCGAAGTCGTGGAAGGGTAGAAGCGAGTAAAATGGCAATTCAGCTGAATGGATGGAGTATTCAAATGTTTTCTGTAACTGTATGAATGTTTGAAGGGTATTGTGCATAGATCTTTTATTTTGTGCAGTGGTAACCTTACGAGTTAATTCTTTGTTTAACCCATTGAATACCGTAATTACAGACACAATTAAAAACCATTGTGTCTATACCAAATGTGGTATCTCAGGGACTTAGAGGTTAAATTATTTTAATTTGCACTGCCACTTCCATATGGTGAAGGTAAATATCTTGAGAAAACTGGCATGTCTTAGAAACAAAAATTTCGAGGACATGACATCAAACACTACACAACTAGATTACAGCCCACTCCCTCTCGAAGGGCGTATGCCTGTGTCCCAGCAGTGGGAACATTATAGCCTGATTATATACCATCTTTTATGGTGGTGGTGTGTAAAGAAACTCTTCTATTTTTAATAACCATCTAGCTTCCTTTAATTTATAAGAAAATCCACAAAATACCAACGGTCCATTAAACTACATAAAAATGTATCATGGCAAAATAACCTTTATATGTACCTAACCACAAAAATGGCCTCGCCCACTTAACACTTAGGTTAATTATTTCATTAATAACTCCATGATGATGATCACTATGTCAATAAAGGCTCAGTGATGATGATCATCAAAGTGGCCGGTCATTGTTCACAGCTGCAGATGTCTTAATGATTGCCTTTAGTAATTAAAAGAAGTGACGCAAATACGTGTTGTTAATTTGTCAATGTTTATGTTTTATGGTGTCTTTTTAATTGTTTTGTGTGTTAGAGGATTATTGTGATGAAACAGGATTGTGTAACGTAGTTTTAAGATGTCGTGGAAATTGTATGTTTTTAGCTTTTGGTATTAGCGCGAACCGTCATTTGGTTTGTTTATAAATAAATCAAGTTATAAGTAGGCAAGGAAAGGCAAGCAACGTTATTATTTGAAAAATTGATTCAGTTCGCCGTGAATCAGCACCATCAGCATTGCAATCGAAAGACGTCCACTGCTGGAATGGTTCTGAGTTTCTGTGGATTCCTTCAATCTTCACAAGGTCATCGGTCCACGTAATGAGAGGCCTTCCAACTCTACGTCTAGTTAATGTAGAAAATTGGGACGGAACCCGCTGACAATTATTTTTGTTTCTATTTAGGTTCGTATTGTTCGAACAAATTGACTCATTATTATAGCAATAAAATGACCGTTATAATAACGTCACTATTTTTTTTTCACTTGACATTAAAACAAAAATGACTTTGCAATTATTTTTTTATTGCATTGCCCCTCTTGAATAATTTAAAAGTTCACACTTTCCCCTTAGCATTTTTAAATCAGCATTTCTTTCCATGTTTGTCGTAGGAGGCGATTAAGGGACTAACTAGAGAATGGGCAGCAGGGTTCTCTATGCGTTTTACTACCATACTGCATTCGCCAACCCACCTGCCAAGCGTGGCGATTATGACAAACTTGGCGTCTTTCAGTTGAAATGATGATGATGATTTTTAAATATCATGCAAAAATGTAAACAAAATACATATCATGCAAAAATTATCAAGCTAGTTAGTAGATACCACATTTCAAATAATGTACAATCTTATACCTAAAGTAATGTATTTAACAAGCTGATACCTACGTCAGTCGTTATACGTTTGAATTTATGTGTAAGGGTATTGAAATTGATACTTAACATAGGTCAGGGGCCATTTGATGTGTGAGTAATATTCAAAACGGCGCTCTTACGTACAGACGTCGTGTAAAATATTGCTCGCTTTTCGGTTTATTATAGAATTTAGATTACGTCTGCACAAATGTTGGCGAAATTCTTTAGAAATGATCTATTTTTTTTTTTGAGCTCTGCTTTAACGTTCAGATATAAAACACAGAATGAATATTTTGTATTATATAAGGTACAGACGCTAGCACTTAAAGCTACTACAATCTTTCAAATTTCTATAAAAGGTTTTCAACTTTAACGCTGAAGTACCTATACTTCTGAACCTTATAAGGTTCAAGATTGATTGGGAAAATTTAACAGTTTCGGGTACCTTGATATGCTGGCGTCTGTACTTAATTGACGACTACTTTAGTTATTTCTATGGGAAAACAAAGAATTACACAAAAGTTGTTTTTAAATTAATTAATAACCTATACCTACTTATAATAAAACTGTAGAGAGGTCAATTCTGTACATTGAAAATATATTCAATATTAATATTGGAGGATGAATGGTGATCGATACTGATGCCAAAAATGCAATCAGTAAATTTTTTGTCTGTCTGTCTGTCTGTATGTGCACGCATGGGTCAAAAACTACTGAATGGATTTTAACTAAACTTGATACAATTGTAGTCCATACTTCTGGGCAGGTTATAGGCTATAGAACATAACGCTGAGACACATACATAGGAGCCGAGCAGTGACGACAAATTTGAAGCAAGTAGGATGAAAATGCGCTTTCGAGCTAAAAAAAATTAACCCGGATTAACACATAGGCTACTTTTTATCCCGGTAGTACGTTCACACGGGATATTTTCCGACCTCCACGCGGGCGAAGCCGCTGGCAAAAGCTAGTCCTTAATATATAAAGTTAATAGTGTATGTAACTCACAACGTTATCCACATGTTACCTGTTCTTTAATAGGAACTAACTAGGCATGCGAGTGAATTTACATTACATTGTGCTTACGTTACAATTATAAAGTCAATTTAGTTTTATAATTACAGTTTTAAAGTAAATTTAGTTTAATAATAGTTTTTGAATTATATCATCATCAGCCTATAATGTTCCCACTGTTGGGACACAGGCCATCTCTCGGTGAGAGGGAGTGGGCCATAATCCACCACGCGGACCCAGTGCGGGTTGGTAGATGTCACGTGTCTTCGAATTTTTGGTTCTAAGACATGCCGGTTTCCTCACGATGTTTTCCTTCACCGTTTTGAGAGCGGTGGTGATGAAATATTTTACACAAAGTAATGCGCCTGCTTGGGTTTGAAGTCACGACCTACTACTCATAATCAGAGGTCGGAGTAGGTAGATTGAAATGGGATCAATGAACTGGCACGTATATATTAGTATGGATATGCCTCCGGGATTCCGGGATTTTGAAATTAATTTCAAATGTTGTAATGTGTAGAATAAAGAATACATCAATATGAATAAGAAACGTTTAACTCTTTTGCTGTCTTTTTAATAGTATATAGGTGATCGGCCTTCTACAGTAAGAAAAAGAAACAATTTTAAATGTTTATCTATCGCATTTTATAAATTTCTAATATAGTACATAGTTTAAAAATTACCTTTCTTTCACAATATTTGATTCAATCCCGTAAGTACCAAAATGGAATCCTGGAAAAAAGGTTTATCCATGTTGTGATTTCTATGACTATTCATGATGCGAGTACGTAAACTCAATCTACCTACTCCGACCACTGCTCATAAGTCACGACCGTTACCACTGGGCCACCACCGCTCTCATATATAAGGTGTATTTATTCATACACGAAATATTTTAAGAGGTACACCCGTAGGTGGTAAAGAAGCTATAGCAACGAAAAAAAAATTTCTAAGCGTTTTTTTTAAATTTAATATTTATAAATTTCTTGACGCACATAAGAAATACTGGCTCCTTCTTATTTTTTACGGCCCGAGACACCGCGGCCGTGCTCGTGCCGTCCGGTCGTCGCCCTCGCAGCGTCAGGTGGGCCATTCATAGAATTTGGAGTAAAGGTTTTATGCAAAACGTCTCAAGTAGTTTTAAAATTATAATAATTACGAAAATTCAAAAAGGCTTAGATAAAAATTTTCTTTTTGCTTTTATAGCTTTTTTACCACCTAAAGGTGTACCCCTTAAAAAATAAGGAGCCATAAAAAATAAGGAGCCAGTATTTCTTATGTGCGTCAAATAATTTATAAATATAAAATTTAAAAAAAACCCTTAGAAAAAAATTTTTTTTCGTTGCTATAGCTTCTTTACCACCTACAGGTAAACCTCTTAAAATATTTCGTCTATGAATAGATGCTTATATAGTTGAATTATATAGTATTCCGAAATTTGTCATTTGTGCAAATAGATCTGTGTCCGAAAAAAATGTGTAATAATTATTTGCTATAATTGTTCAATAACAAAAGTTAAAATTTAACTACTGCAGCCACAAATATTTTAGTATTTTACCTTAAGGCGTCACCACTTCAAAAACATAACCCTCTATTTGAACATCACCGCAATCGGGTAAATTTATGTCAGCACCAATTTAAAAATCGATGACAAACACTTCATTCATAACTGACGTAAGTTTCCTTGTAAGACATGATTAAATAATAGTGTTAATAGATGGACACACCGTTCATTTTAGTCATGGCACCGTGCCATAATTATGATCAGAAGGACCATACCTCTATGGTATGCAGCGCGGTGTAGCATAACTATGCGCAGTTTCAAGAATCAGCCTATAATATGCATATGTGGTTGTAGATATAATGACACTTTTTAGGGTTCCGTTGCCAAATGGCAAAAAACGGAACCCTTATAGATTCGTCATGTCTGTCTGTCTGTCTGTCTGTCTGTCCGTCCGTATGTCACAGCCATTTTATTCCGTAACTATAAGAGATATGCTGTTGAAACTTGGTAAGTAGATGTGTTCTGTGAACCGCATTAAGATTTTCACACTAAAATAGAAAAAAAAAACAATACATTTTGGGGTTCCCCATACATAGAACTGAAACTCAAAAACTTTTTTTTCATCAAACCCATACGTGTGGGGTATCTATGAATAGGTCTTCAAAAATGGTAATGAGGTTTCTAATATCAGTTTTTTCTAAACTGAATAGTTTGCGCGAGAGACACTTCCAAAGTGGTAAAATGTGTCCCTCCCCCCCGTAACTTCTGAAATAAGAGAATGATAAAACTAAAAAAAAATATATGATATACATTACCATGTAAACTACCACCGAAAATTGGTTTGAACGAGATCGAGTGAGTAGTTTTGTTTTAAAACGTCATAAATCGTAAACCGCAATTTACCTTACATTCAATCAACTGAAATATAAAAATAAAAAATAAACTTTTATTTTTAAACCGAGAATACCTATAGGTTTGTACGGAACCCTCGGTGTGCGAGTCCAACTCGCACTTGGCCGGTTTTTTTTTAGTATCGAATGCTCCTATTTTTGAGTAGATACTATTAATAATATTGAAATATATTTCTGGTCTTTTTTTATTTCAATTTATGTCTCTTTTAATTTTTGTAATTCTCAGTGTAAATTGTCTTAACTTCCCACGCTGATCCATGTAATTGGAGAAACCTCAACCCCTGACATAAAATCCTAGTTCAGGAGTCGAGACCTCATTGATGTGACGTGTACTCATCATTATCTGCCTAGCCTTTTCGTAAGTATTTTGAGGTCAGCTTCCAGTCTTACCGGATACAGCTGAGTATCAGCCTATCTGAACTTCACAATCCAGTAACTGGGTAATATGATAACCCTTGGTAAGACTTGTACTCGGATTTTAGGACTTCTGTCGACGCCAACTTACTGAATTGATTGATTTTTGAAAAGAAAAATACTACTACTATAGTTGTGTGGTGTATCACAAAATCAAACTTGTAAATACACCAATATTACTGTTTTATATTTACTACATTACCGTCACTTGAAGCGATCGTTGGCATTTTTTGTTCAGTAAAATCTTTAAAAGGCCTTTTTATCTGGGTATGTCGCTGTATATTGAAATTCAAACTTTCTTTCAAGTGGTGCTCTTTTGCTAATTTTTAAAGCAACGTTGGGTGTAGACCAATTTACGTACCTACTTGAGTTTCTTTTTGTTTGTGTCATTCGTCATCTTGAGTGTACCCAGATGAAATGTCGCCATCAACCAATCATCTATAAAATGCGGGATCGCCAGACGCTTAAAAAATTGCAATTTTGTGAATTTTCAAGTGGACTGCGTGTTTCTGCTACAACATTTGTAATATTCATGTTTTTAGTTTACTAGTTTTTGCAAACGAAAAGGTCAGAATTTATCCCACAGGAACGTAATAGATACCGGGATAAAGTATTCTGTGGGCTAACACAGTTCATGGTCTATCCGTGAGCTAAGTTTCATCCAAATCCGTTCAGGCGTTTAGATGTGAAAAGGTAACAGACAGACAGATGGTCAGATTGCCAGACAGAAAACTCCCGAATTTATAATATTCGTTTTGAATCGCATACATTTTCCATGTTTGCATACCGAGGTCACTTCCGTACCACAGAAAGCACGTCAGTCGTGGTGGATCTTTGTCATTACGGGTCGTCAGAAGTTCGAAAGTCTGATTACCAGTCTTGCGACTGCAACTACCTATCTGTCCTCAGCAATCCAACTTGATTGTTGTGAAATGATAGGCAGATGCTCTGGTTCAGTATTCAGCTGTTTCTGGTTAGACTAGAAGCCAACCCCAACGTAATTGGGAAAAGGCTAACCAGATAATGTGGTACGCAAAAAATAAATATCTATCTCATAGATTATATGAATTGTAATATTACTTTCAAAGATGACTTGTACTGTGTGGACCTTCTGAGTTATTTATTGAGTGCGTCCTACGCTGTACCGGTCACGCCTACTTAGTCAGCTGAGCTTCGTAAAGTCAATAGGTGATGTAGGATATGGGCATTTAGAAGGTCATTTAATAGTCCGAGGAGGTATTTGGTCACAGTTTGAAAACCGGTTTAGAGTTGTATTTTAGCTATATTGATCATAATTTGCCTCTTTTTCTATCATTTACTTATTTAGGATTTAACAGAATTATGTTTTAATTTACATTTTTTTTTATTTACGTGTATATTTTTATTAATTATCATTGCAAACACTCAGAAAAAATAAGGGAAATGTTGTATTGGTTTGACTACATAATGACTAAATACGATACCTAACGGAAAAGTTCAACAGACAGCTAAATTCTAGTACACAAATATTATAGAACTGAACAGGAAAACCAATGTTTATTTCACAATATTACGCTAAATTTATAAAAATTAACAACCACTTACCAGCAATAATTTTGACCAAATAAATTCCTCAATCAGATCACTGTGCAAAATAAAAACGTTCACATTTCTAACGGTCGAAAATCACTGCAAACACAAAAACACCGACCGTCCGTTGCAACATGCAGTCACCCACTGGTCCTTACCTGAACAAATCGGAGGAAAAAAAAAACATTTTGACGGATATGTTTGTCTTGTCAAGGATACCGACCCCCTACTGCTACACCCCTGATGAAGCACAATTTTAATAACAACAGTCCATAAAACGACACTACAATACCTATTTTAGTGACACAAGAGCTATTTTTGCATGAATTAATTGTCAAGGAGCAGCAAATAATGATTGGTCTTATGTCAAAAATGTGTCAAACAGATATTCTTATTGTAAAATAAAGTTCACTTTTACTTCGGAATTTAGTCATTTTTCGAGAAATATTTTACCTGTTTAACAGATAAGACTAATCAGTTACGTTTTGTTTGACTTTAGGATGACGTAAACGATCATTTGTTATGACCATAGCATTATGTTAGTGGGTATCGAATGGGTGGGCGAGCCACTTTCACAAAAAAAAAAGGTTTTTTACTTAAGTTTTTTAGCAAAAACTTTGGATTATGTCATTGGAACGGTCATTTTATTTATTGTTATGTTTTTTGTGGGTCATTTTAAATCGTTTCGAAACTAGTTCGAAAGGCCAAATAGGAGAGTTATGAAGGTCCAAGGTTTTATAGAGTCAATAAAATTTTATTATCTGTAACGGAACAAATAACTTCTTTTTAAGTTAAGCTGGGTCTATTTTTGTTTAGGTTTATTGCAATTTAACTGCAGAGCTGCCCTATTACAGTAAACTTGGTTTTTCTTGGTTAGTAATTGTCATAGTATTTATTATGCAATTAACATTAAATATTTATTTTGTTATTGAAAGAAAAATGGTTTAAATGAGTCTTAGCCACTAAAAATATTTACACAGGTAAATTCGACGAAGGTTACAGTATTTTATAAAGTAAAAAATATTTTAACCTTTAATTTACAACACGGTAATTAATTTCAAAGCAATTAAAAAGGTGAAATTTATGTGTTTTCTGGTTAATTTCCTTAACCGCCAGGTGTTACAGTTTTATGAACCCCGTAATAAAATGTAATAAAGTATTATTTCGAACACAGAGTAAATAAGTTAAGATTTAATTATGCCTATAAATTGTGTTTAATACTTTCCTTAAAACTATAAAACATTCAAATCAAGACTTATACCTATACATGCATTTTTATTTTTCCCGAGAATTAATGTTTTTAACCACTGGGTTCAGCAATCGTTTGACAGATAAATACATTCTGGACATTAATTTGTAATTTACGGAAAATACAAGTATCATAAATTGTTTCTAAATGTACAAACACTTAGCCGATTCACATTTCATTTGTTTCATTATTTCATTTCCTAATATGAGACTGGCCTTAATATCATCAGACTATAATGCGCTTAGCAGATGAATAATAATCACAGTATGATTATAAACCTTATATCTGAGTACTGAATAAATAAAATCATGTTTGTTAAATTGGGTTATGTGTCGATTCGCTCGAATGTACTCGCCCGAAACGGGTGAATAAATAGTACTTTTCTACATAAATCTGTTCTAAATAATTGTTCTACTTACATAACATAATAATTTCCTTTGAAAAACACTTTTATTATCACTGACACACAGTTCACTTCACAATATGTATCGCGTAACCAATCACTAATCAAATTACGGCCATTTCTCACCAATTCAAACTCAACACGAATGAATCACCACAAGAATTGCAGGAAAAAACGCACGAATTCTTAGAAAATGACGGAATCCTATGATAAAGAATACTACGTCAGAACACAAGGAAAGTGTTCTATCAGTGATACAACACGAATGTAAACAAAATCCTCTGCTGCACATATTTATGTAAGTGTTATCTCAGATTATGATAAGGACTTTGGAAATTGGTGTTTGTCATAAAAATTTAAACAAAAGTGCAAAGGAAAATCAGCCTTATATTTCAAGTTATAAAGTTGAAGCTAGAAGGAATGTTCAGGTTGTAAATTGTATCAGAAATAATTATCTTTTTCAAAAAAATATTGACGTAGTAATGGATGCGAGTGATTAGTAAAAACTGTGTTTTAAGAGCTTTTTAAAAATGTAGTGACGTAGTTACATTTTTGTGTGATGATCTGAACCTTAACTTTTGAAATAAAACTAGATTCTGTCCGCGACATCGCCCATCGCCCGCGTTGTACTCAACTACACATAAACATGGCATGGATCGGTAATAATGTAGCTAGAAAGTGAAAGAATTGTCGAGATTTAATCAGTATTTCCAGAGATTATATTCTACGTCCAAATATGCAAACTATAATGTAAGGGTAGAAAAAAAACGTATTTTTTTCCAATACCAATATGCAAGAAGTCGATCACATAATGCACCACGTGATCACTAAACTTACCATTATTAAAAACACTAACAGAAAATAAATAACAATCAAAGTTCCATAAATCTCCATATAGGAAAGATTTAAAAAATTGGTTCAGTATTTCAAGAGATTATCTTCTAAATCTTAACTTCCAAAAAACTTTTTCCAACTATCTCATTACTTCAAACCAATATGCAAGAAGTCGATCACAAAATAATGTACCTAATACACCACGAGATCACAAAAATAACCACAAAAAAAAAAACGAATAAAAAAAGAACATAATCAAAGTCCTTTAGATCTCCATCTAATTTAATTATTCATAACCCGCAGGTCATCTTGATATAAAAAACATACGTCTCTGGAGTCCATATTTGGAGAATGGATTCCATCTGAGGCCTCATAATGAAATATTTACGTCACAAAGAGAGTAAGCGCTTGGTCCTTTTGCTCCTATTAAAGGATAATTTGCTTTATATTGTCAGCGTAGACGAATATTGGAGGATGAGAATATTGTGGATACGCTGAATATTTATCAAGTAATTGCTTTTTCTCTCAAGCTAGAGCTGCTAAAGACCAATTTTAATTAAATGAGTTGAACTCATCCCAACATCTCTGTCTGGGTCTGCCACGATGTTTTTGCCATGTCGGTGGAAAGAGAGAAGCCTTCGCCAAGCAGTGGTACATTAATGGCTAATAATAAAAATAACAGTTTTTATCACCAAACCCCCAGAAGGTGCTATGTCTGAAGACGGTGAAAATACTGGTAGAAATTAAAGCGTGGTCTGTACAATTTGAACTTATTAGATTTTTGTAATAATAAATAAATAAATAAATATCTTAGGACAACCAACACACTGTTATCTGATCCCAAACTAGGCAGAGCCTGTACTATGGTAACCAGACAACTGATAAATATAATTATATATATATATTTCTAAATACATACATAATATAGATAAATTACACCCAGACACAGAACAAATGGTTGTGCTCATCACACAAAGATTTGTCCTGGGTGGGAATCGAACCCACGACCTCAGTCTTTACAGTCAGGGTCACTAACCACTAGACTAACCGGCCAGTTAAAAATACCATTCGTTACTTATATACCTACACTAGCTTCTGCCCGCAACTTCGTCCGTGGCAAATTTCTTGCTTCCCGACCCACCCCGTCGCATCGAATCGCGTGCCTATGCGAGTACTTCGTATTTGCTTTGTCAAGTCGTTAAAACCGTGCAAAGCAGGAGGGGTCGCTAATATTTACACAGGGTAAAAATTAAATTATATGGCAATATTTTACCCACGTGTTAGGTATCGACATCGAAAAAAAAATTAATGACAATATTTATCATTCCGACTTTGTTCAAAACTTTAAATGACACTGTGACATGAGCATTAAGGCAACCAAACGACGGTTAGTTATGGTTTCCAAAATCCATATTTCAGTAGTTTTAGATACAATAGACGTTGGTAAAATATTGCCAATTAATTTAATTATACCTTTTATTAGACAGAATTCTAAAAACCTAAAAACAAAAAATTTAATCGGCTTCTTTTAAAACAATCTGCAAACCCCTTTCATAAGAGGTTTAAAGTACCAGGGGTTGAGCTAAGACAGGGTCGAACAAGACCAGAATTGTAACTACGAAACAAATTGAGTGTGAATGAAACTGTAAGAGAAAAGATAACGTGATCTAATTCGAAACAGAAAGGTCCTGGAGGACAGAAAAGGACCTATCACGTCGAATTGAATGCTGTCTTCGGAATATGAAATTAAGATATCTCGAAAATGTGAGAATGGAAAAGCTTCGTCGAATTTTTATTCGATTGTTGACTTCGTTTTATCTGTGAATTGTTCATTGAATATGTTGTCGTGCATTTAGTCAGTTTTTAATTTATTTTAAATTTTTTTTTTGTTGAGTATGTTGGTATGCATTTAGTCAGTTTTTTTTTTATAAATAAACAGAACTCATTTTATATATTATAAAAATTGGCTTAAATGATACACGCTTTCCAGAAACAAAATCGAGCACTTCACAGAAATAATGTATTACTATTATGAATTATATTACTAGCTTTTGACAGCGGCTTCGCCCGCGTGGATGTCGGAAATTATCCCACGGGAACACACTACCGGGATAAAATGCATTCTATGTATTAATCCATATTATAAACTATCTGGCCAAATTTTATCCAAATCCGTTCAGTAGTTTTTGCTTGAAAGAGTAACAAACAGCCATCTCTCAAAACCTTTCACATTTATAATATTAAGTAGGAGAAAGATGTAGTAAGAAGGATAGGAAGTAGGATAAAAATCTTTTTTTTTTTTTCATAAAATAAGAAGATGTTTTTTTTCTGGATGGGAAATCATCAAATGACTTCTCCCGCTCTGGGCGGAGCGGGAGGGCCATGTCAGACTTTTACTGACTTTAAAACCCACCCGTGTACCTTCAGTTGCCCATGTGCCGGGGCTACGGTATTTCTTTCGAACAATTACGCGACCCCGGCAGGCATCGGTCCTAGCAGACCCCTTTTTTTTTCTGGATGGGAAATCATCAAATGACTTCTCCCGCTCTGGGCGGAGAGGGAGGGCATGTCAGACTTTTACTGACTAAAACCCACCCGTGTTCCTTCAGTTGCCCATGTGCCAGGGTCACGGTATCTCTTTCGAACAATCACGCGACCCCGGCAGAAGTAGCAGACCCCTTCAGAACATGTTTATAAACTGTTTTTTTTTTGCGCGACAACGTATAAGGAGACCACTAATACTTATCCCTATCAGTGGCACAAAAATCTTAGCCGTAGTAAGAGGTATATCCACTTAATTCCTTCATTAATAAATGTAAAAATAGCGATCAATTGAGTGGGATTTGACTTCATCTGGCCAGCTGAGCTTCGTTACCGGCTCAGTGGTACAGGATGTTTGAAAAATGTTTCGAGGGATTTGTAGGCTTATTCTTGCAGAGGACATGGTTTGTGAGTCATTGTGTGGCCCTATCGTTTTTTAAATGTCGTAGGGGAATAGTAGTTAGGGTCGCAAATTTGTTCGTAAGAGTTACCGTGGCCGTGACTCAGGCAACTGAAGGAACGGGTGGGTTTTAGTCAAAAGTGTGACATGCCTTCCCGCTCCGCCCAGAGCGGGAGCCGTCATTTGATTATTAAATATGGCGGTGAGATTTGTTGGCAGACGGAGGAAGTGCTATAGAGATGTTTGTGTGTTGAAATGAAAAATTAAGAAGTTATTTGACGGCAGCTTATTCATCTTTTAAAATAAAACCTAAATGCAATAATTTTAATTATTATTATTTTAATTTGTTTTTTTTGTGACGCATATTTTCTCCCACACCTTATTTTTTATTTTTGTATGTTTCTGGTCTTTCTGTGCGTCATGGTTGCCGCAAATAAACGTATTTTCTTTCTTTCTTTCTTTACATAATTCGCATCCCCGACATCAATGCAACTTAATAGGTGTTGTAAAACCTGAGGAAATCAAAACTGAAAACAAATATACGGTTGCTTGAATGTGAAAAATTAGCCAAAAATTTAATTATTTACCTATATTTCAGCAACGTTTTTCAATCATTCAATTTGAAAACATGAGGGAATCATAACTAAAACCCAATTTACGGTTTCTTATTGATTTGTCAAAAAAACCCCAAAAATTTAAAATTTAAGTCTCTGCTGCGTTTTTCTACTCATAAAAGTTTTTGAATTCAAAAATACGATTATTAGTTTATATTCGAATTTGCATAAACAGATTACAACACTCTATACAATATTCAAAATGTGGGACAAACCGCGCATTGACTACTAAGTATGATTAATAGATAAGTTGGGACAGGTCGGGACTGCGTGTTATTGGGACTGTCCTTAATAGGCTAGCAGTTCGTGGAAACCCTTGCTTTATGTATTGTGAATTTGTTCGGACGAAAGTTACTGTGTACTTTGGAGTATCGTTACGACGTTATATTTTGTGGGGTAAGCACGTAGTTGAGTGTTAGTTATTTGCGTGAAATGGTCGTGGAGACAGTTTCATATTTTATTCTTAATGTTGATCGTTTGAATAAGGGTCAATATTTTCTGCCAGTCTTTCTGGTCTTTATATCAAATGAAGGTAGTTAGAAAGTAGGTCTATAAAGTGGAAAATAGATGCAAAACGGACCATTTCGTTCTAAACCGTACTTTTGGTTTAAAATGATTTCAGATTATACGATTTGATACAAAATAGATTTTGCTTTTTTATAGAACACTGAGCAGGGCACATTACTCGCAGACCAGATGGCCAATGAGGCTTGTAGGCTCTGGAGTGTTGACCGCGTACGAGAAGACGCAGATGTAGAAGACTTCCCACAAGATAGACGGATGATCTTGTGAAGGCCGCAGGAATCCACTGGATGCGGGAAGCACAGAACAATTTAAGTAGGGAGGCGTATGTCCAACAGTGGACGTCTGACGGCTGAAATAATGCATCACACGAAGTGGTCTACACTATACCTACTCACTGATTTAATATAGATCATGGGCAATTAAAAACACTTCAGAAAAAATATTACTTGACAAAAATTCTACGCTGGAAGGATTAGAATCGTATTCGTGGTAACTGTTTGAATATCTATGTCTACACTGAGAAAAATGTCATTTTGGCATAATCTTAAAATATCGTGACGTTGGTTTAAAATAGATGCGTTGTCTTATAATATGTTGATAATAAGTAAATATTACGCTAGAACTGAAATGTGTTAAGATGGAATCGAATTTTTTGGGTAAATAATGCAATATTATGATACTTGTCATCGTAAAAATTTGTAATTATGAAATAACATTGTCTTCTTCAAATAATAACACAATGTAATAGAAAATGGTCCACTGTCCCATAAATTAGTATGATAATTATAAATAAGATTCTAATTAAAAAACACAATGACAGTCACCGTAATATAAATAGATTTCATAGTTTAATATGTAGAAGTATCTCTAAAAATACGATGACCTCCCCCTAATGTACTATATTAAATTATAATGCTTTTAACTTATATTTTTAAAGTAAGCATCATTTTTTAATATTACAGTCATATTATTTTATGTGAATCCTATGATAATACGATTAAATAATCTCATATTTTTAGAGTAAGCATCAAAGTTCAATAATATAGTCATATTATTTTATGTGTATCCTACTAAATTATTATTACAGAGACCCATTTATGAGTAGCATTTGAATGATGTCCTACAAATTTAAGGTGACGGCATTATATAATGAGGTCTCCCTCTCTCACTTCATTCCGCCGCCGCGCCATTTCGGTCGGCCATTTGTATTTCACCGCTACAGCCGGCAAGTCACGACTCACGACTCGTTTAATTAATAGCAATAACAATTCCATTAGTGCCAGTGAACGTGTTTGATCAGTGCAAAAATGGATATGGCTACGCGTGATCTTTTGAAGAAGTGGAATTTGGAACGCTACATCGATCGTTTTGAAAGTAAGTTGACAAACCTACCTAGTAAGTTGCTAGCATGAGCTCACACATTACATTCACACATTCTAATTTCTAGCAAGAATAGGGTCAGAGTGTCGTCTTAGAGGCACTATGAAAATATACTTAAAAAAATTTCGCGACCAATTTCAAGGTCACAGTTCTAACATAACCTTACCTATGGATCCCTTCGAAATCGTTTTTACGACAAACGGTTGGTCGGAGACAAAAAACACCCAGACACTTTTAGCCTTTCTAGGTGTTACATACTATAGAATCGAGAAAATAAACGATTTGCGAAAATAACACTTTTTTGGCCGCTGTACACTCCAACCAAGAATAGTCTTGTCGTATGGTACCTACCCACCTACCTAGATATACGTTCATATTTATATTATACACTAGATTCGATGTGCAACTGCAACCCAAAAAAAAAACAAATAGGTAGAGTGCGTCTAAACTAAAATGACGCGCCCCACTACCGCATTTACCGTAGTGTACGTATACAAATTTAAGTAGTGGGGCGCGTCATTTCAGCTTAGACGAGCTCTACCAACCTACATTTTATAAAGTCGATGCGACGTAGTGCATTTCACAGCTGCAATCAGGGCGCTGTTAAATTTACCTTTTTTTTTCAGCTGAAAGAATTGATATCGCAACAATGCAGATGCTTAGTAAACAAGACATACATAGTATGTTCCCTCAAATAGGGGACAGACTCCGGTTTGAAGCAGCTCTGGCCATGTTAAAAAGCGACCAACCAAGAGATATGGTTGGTTTTCATGATAAATTGTATTTCAAAAAAGTAAATTTTGTTTTAAACTTTTTGCTTACACATGCCCTGCGTCGCTTAAATGCACATTCTCCTACTTGCATGTAGGTAGGTAGGTACCTACTTATTAACTTTTATTATTTTAAAGTCTTCTTAAGATACCTAACAATTTAACCGGTGCAGTATTTATTTAAAAAGTGGAATAAAATCATAACTTTTCATCAGTCTTGTTAGTTTACCAACTAAGTACATTATTATTACCTTTTTAAATTTCTTGTTAAATTTCAGGATAACTCCTACAATTCATCACTCTTTGAAGAGGTCCTGAGGAATGACTTGTTAACTAGTCTACCTTGTAACTTAGAGCCTCTGCCACCGTGTGAAGGACTGCAAAGCTCAATCCTCAACCAAGACTGCGAAGCAGGACTTAACCAGGAAAATTTGGTAAGTTCTGCAAAATTGTAGAAAAGTACTCGTACTTACTGTTTTTTGGTTCAAGAGCAATATGTATTAATTTGTAATTACATCCATACTAATATTATAAATGCGAAAGTAAGTTTGTCTGTCTATCTGTAGGCTGGGGCAGGACCTTTTCACATTTTCATACCTAAGACACTGAACCGATGCAAAATTTGGTATAGACATTCTTTGAGACCAGGATCAGTCCTGATCTTGATCGATTAGTTTTTATCAGGGCCGGATCAAGGGACGAGGGCAGGACCGTTCACACCTGCAATGCTGAACCGATTACTAGTAAAAAAATATAACACTTCCCTTGAGTTATCTCCGGCTAGGGCTAGCTATAGCCTGTTAGTTAACGGTCGCACTCGGACACATTTAGTGATTATTTCAACGATTATTGAGGTTAATTGACCGTACATACTCATATTATCACACCTTTTTGTTACATGTACTATTATAACATTGTCTCAAAGTAAATATTATTTTAGGATGGTGACATACTGGTGATACCACTGGACTCGTCGTCGTCAGTGGGTGAAGCAGTTAGACAAGAGTCCACCGGGAGCAATTTAGTAAGTTATTGCCTATTATCCTGTACTTTTGATAAGGAATTTAAATTGACATTCAATATTGTTAACCCCCGGCGTAAACAGATAAGGTTAACGTCTGTACCTGTCCTGTCCTGTATGTGTGTATGGACGGCCGTTTAGGAGCTATACTATATGTCACAAAGATCAGTAATATATTTGGAGTTGGTGACAGCTATAACTAACAACTAAATGCATGATGCCTAGACTGGCACCGACTCCAACTGATCATTATACTGAATGGAAGGTAGGTATTGAACCTGTATTTTCAACATTTTAGTGACATTTTTTTTTAACTTTTACCTTGCATATTTAGTTTGTAATGCCATACTTATACTATTTGTGTTTCAGGTGAATACCATACTGAATTCATCAGTCGAGGGAAAACAAATAATAGCAATTGGGCAGAAAACGGGCACCTTACCCTCAAACGTGCGTGGGCGTTTATGCAAGTTGCTTATGGAGAAGCTCATTACGGCCGAAAACCCGGTACTTCTGACAGATTCGCAGCTGCTTGCTCTATCCTACGACATTGGCAGATTATTTAAAGAGGAGTCACCACCCCTATACTACGCGCCGTACCTGCCGGCTGATGCTTACCAGGCTAAGCGCAATATCTCTGGCTGGTTAGTCACCGCCAGAAGGGCTCGACGGCAGCATTTAGTTTCGTTGGGCCTTATTGAAAAGCCCAAGTCACGTTCTCGCTCCAAGTCCAGTCCTAGGCTAGACACCCCTCCACTCGCTGGAATCGACCTGACCGGACTTAAAGAAGGTAACTCCTTTTCAAGAAATTTTATGTTTTCAGATTGAATTAAATTATCAAGAACAAAATTATTGAGAAAAATATCTGAATTAGTATAAATTTTCGTTACAAATTACAAAATATCTGAATCTAAGAACCGTTATTGTCATTGTACTAATTATTAATCGTTTTAATTTTTGTGTGCAGGTGAAGTGGAGGACGTAGCGTCAGCATTAGAGCAGCTGTCAAGTCCTTCAGCTGGTCCGTGGCAGGAGGTCAGTGCCCTGTGGCGGGAGACGGTGCGAGCTCGCCTCCGGTACTTGTACTACGAGGAAGGGACATTACAGGAGTACTTCAATAAGTATCCTATCCTGAAGTCAAGTGATGGATGGCGACTCCTGACTCATGACTACGAAGCACTGTTCCCTGATAAATCCGGGGGCCTCGACGCCTTGGATGCTTCATCGGAAAATATACTAAAAGCTGCTCAGCAGAAGCTTAACACCACAAAGGACTCGTTTCTTCGTCGAAAAATAGCTGATACATTGGCAATTTGTGACGGTAAGGAAATGATTCTGTTATATAGTTCTAGGTGCTCGACCTCCCTGGGTCGGTGAACCCGTTATAAAATATATAGACAAAAAAGAATTTAAAAATTATCTAACATGGTGCAGTCGTTCAGAAGTAACGGGCGGGCGGACACACATTTCGGCAATTCATTTTTACTTATATAGATAGATTTTATTTTGTTCTGATACTTTTCCCTATTTGCTCAGTTAATGATGATGTGTTGTGTCAAATATACTATTATTATTTTCTTTCCAGATGAACAACCGGAGACAAAATTAATAGCAGCGATATTGCTACTCGGCTGTCTCTTTAATATTCCTCCTGCCCGTCGATCTAGAAAAGACTGGCAAGCTTCACGAGCGGAGATATTGGATGGATTTGTGACCATCGTGGATGATGACGCAGACGTGCAAGTGGTAATTGAGGAGCGTCGCCAAAAGCTTCAAAACCTAGGTATTAGCCTCCAACCATTTATAATTTGGTGCCGCCAGTCAGGTGTCTCCTTCACAGTATGTGACAATACGTTTTACAAGTTCACAACACTAACTGAGGCTGTTGATGTGACTTTTAAAATATTTCATGCTACTGCGGCTAAATATCCTACTGAAAGCTATAACATTTGGCTTATTATCCAAATTGGTTTTTACAAAGTCAAAACATCGTACGATCGTATGTCACAATCTGTGAAGGAGATATTAGTTACTCTCGGAGTCACAATTTAAATTAAGATGAAGTGTCACAGTTGTAAAAGGACTTTTCCCACGTTTTCTTCACTTATTACCCACATAAGGAAAGAATGTGAAAAAATTGATATTACTGGAGTTTATAAATGTGGTGAAGACGCATGCTACCGGTATTTCACGGACGTTAGACAATTTAGAAAACATGTTAACTTAAAACATTTGAATAAAGTAAACACTCGTTATTTGCCATCCACCTCAAACGAGGCTTGCGTAGTTCCTATGTGTGAAACAGAGACTACCAAAGTAGCAACTGAGCACATATACATTGAAGCTGATAGTGAACCGGAAGTCCTTGATAATGCTGATAGTATTATTCATAAAGAAGTTTTGAAATTTATTTCAACGCTCTATGTAAATCCCTCTGTATCTCGATCGTCTGTACAAGCTATGGTTAGTCATTTGCAAACCCTTCTTGACAATATCGCACCGTCTTTAATGTCCGTATTCGGCCCTGTGCTAGCTGATGAGGAAAGCATGTCTGGAAGCGAAATTAATAAACGACTTCATAAGTTCAACACAGCTTTGAAGGGCATCTTTTTTCCGTTTCGTTCAGAATATTTGAGATTCCGAGAATTGAATTTATTAGGTTCTTTTATACCACCACATGAAGTAATCGTTGGTTATTGTCCTGACATTTCACAAAGGAGTAACACTTTAACATTACACACCAAGCCACGTACAATGCAAGTAATTCAACTTCGCCAGGTTTTGAAGAATTTTTTTTCCATTGACACTATTTGGAAAGATGTAACGGATTATTTGAGCCACCTAAGGGGTAATTTAATAATCCGTGAAGAAAATCCGATGAGGCCAATGTGTCTAGAAAATGTAATGCAGGGATCTGTATGGCTGGCAATGTGTACACCGCAGGCGTCGGACATTATTCTTCCTTTAGTAGTATACTATGATGATTTTGAAATTGGAAATCCTTTGGGGAGCCACGCTGGGGTGCATAAGCTTGGTGGTGTATACGTTTCCTTGCCAGCACTCCCACCACATTTATTTTCATTGTTGAATAACATTTTGCTGTTAGCTATTTGCCATTCTGCTGACAAAACTAAATATGGAAACAAAGCTATTTTTGACCCTGTTATTGAGGAATTGAATTACTTGCAAAACAAAGGAATTTTTATAGAAAATAAGTTTTTTAAAGGAACCGTAAAATTGAAGGTTGTTGCTATAACTGGCGATAATTTAGGCCTGAATTCAATTCTCGGATTTACTGAAAGTTTTTCAGCTAACAAGTGTTGCAGAATCTGTAAAATTGACAAGAAAGGTTTGCAAACTGCTCTATATGAAAACAGTAACTTGCTTAGAAATATGACTTCATACCACGCTCAATTGCAAGAAAACGATACACCTAACACGGGCATTAAAGAATCATGCTGTTGGCTTAAGGTGACAGGATTTGATTTATTTCAAAATGTAGCAGTAGACCCAATGCATGATATATTAGAAGGTGTAGCTCGTTATGTAATGACCTTTGTCATAAACCACTTCCTTGCCGAAGGTCTTTTAAAGATCTCAGTATTGCAACAAAGAATAATTTCATTTGATTATGGACCAGATAGGAATTCAAAACCAAGTAATTGTTTAGTTGTCCAAGGTTCGAAAGTAAAATTGAAAACTTCAGCATCAGAAATGCTTACCCTTATTAGATACTTCAGCCTAATAGCCGGGTTTTACATTCCTTTAGAAAATAAAGTATGGAAATTATACATTATGTTGCGGCAAATCACCGACAGGTTATTAAGTCATAGGGTCTTCAGTGACACCAATATTCAACTCCGGGTTATAATAGCAGAATTTAATCAATTGTACACGGAGCTAACAAAATCACCCCTGCAGCCAAAGTTTCATTTTCTGACTCATTATCCTACCATGCTAATGAAGTTCGGCCCCGTACGTAACATGTGGGCTATGCGTTTTGAAGCCAAGCACAGGGTATCTAAGTTAGTGGCTAGATCATCTTTTAATCGAGTCAATGTTTGCAAGACTCTAGCAATAAAATGTCAACTTATGCTCAATGACTTGTTTGTGAAAAATACAATACCTACAACAAAAATACTAGGAAAAAAATCTGCATTAAATTCAGGAGACACTGTCAAGTTTTCTCTCGGCACTGGCGTTGTCCTCAAATATTCGGTTACTTCCGCTACAATAGCTGGTGTTATATGGCAGCGGAACTCTATTGTTACTGTAGATATAGATGATGAACAATTCTTACCCACTTTTGGCCAAATTGATGCAATTTTGGTGACAGATACTGAAGAGGTTTTTTTCCGTTGCTGTATGTTTGAAACTATTGAATTTAATTCTCATTACAATTCTTATGAAGTTAAACGTGGTAATGATTATCTGTGCTTTCCTTGCCAAAATGCCGTTTCTCCGTGTCCTAACACGCTCACTCTAATGCGAGGTAACACGTCATATATTACAAGTAGATGGTACCTAGAGTAAAAATTTCAAAATTCTGTAGGTATTCTAACGGCTTACGGTCGCTGCTATAATACCTTGAAAATGCGCAAACGAGTTAACTCGTTTGCTCATTTTTAAGGTGTTTTTATTTTGAATCCAGTAATATCAATTTTTTTCGGAAACGTTTACATAATTATTAATTATGTACTTATACCGTACGCGGCGTTGCTAGTTTGAGGCACTGCAGAGTCCAAGGGCAGTTATTTTTTTATAGCAGAGTGCGCTCAACTAGTAATCTACCCTTAGTTACGGTATTTATCGGATATCCCTTTAGGATATCCTATAAAGACGGCCCGATAACGGTGTCCGCATAAAGTAATGGTATGAGCCAGCACCAATAGCTGGTTTAAGGTGAACGCACACTTATCAGAGCCGAAGGAGGCGAAGGAATCAAATTTTAGAATTACTTAAATGAAGTCCAATGTAACTTCGCACACTTATCCGCACCGAATCGTACGACCTTATTCGTCCGATTCGGTAAGTGTGCGAGGTTCCATAGGATTTCATACAAGTAATTCTAAAATTCGATTCTTTCGCCTCCTTCGGCTCTGAAAAGTGTGCGTTCACCTTTAGTAATAGATTTTAAAGTAAAGTATTTGTATGAGGGATAGATTAGTCTCATCGGAGTGTTTATAGTAGCACTTTACTTGAAAATAGATATTTACTATAATAATATAACCAATTTATTGTATGCAGCTTTAAGGTGAAAGCGTCAGGGTAGCCCGCGAAATTCAAATTTTCTTACGTTTTTTGCAATTTGCAGGCCAGTGCTAGGTTTTGATTGAAATGTTAGACGCGGGTGTAAGACGTATGTAGTACAACTTATGTACTTACACCCGCGTGCAACATTTAATTAACATACAACCTAGCACTGGCCTGCAAATTGCAAAAAACGGCTACCCTGAAGCAATCACCTTAAGGGCAAAAATGTTTTAGTTATAGGTACATTAATGTAAAGTTTGTTATTTTTTGTAAATTAAATTTCTACTCGTCTCAACCTTTATTTTAATTTGTAAAAACTAGAATTATTGAACATAATGTATATAATGATTCTTTATAATGACCGACAAATAGATACTGTAATCATTAAGGCGAGGATGTTTCTAAACAAAACAGTCTTCTTTTATACTGAATATAAATGTTTAGAGTATATAATAATTATTCATTCATACTATGGAAATAAAAATACCATTCAATTTTCTGTTTAATTTATACATACATCCCTTTTCACCTTCTTACCATTCTTGCCAAGGTACTTTTTTCTATTTTTTTTACTTACCATCCATTTTTTTAAGGTTCAAGTTTAGGGTTCTTCAGTTTTTTTTAATGTTGAGCTCACACCTAATAATATTTAAAAGGAAAGAACCAATATTGGATACTTAAAAATAAGGGGATCATGTAAGTCCAGTGGCGCCCTCAATTATAGGAGGATTGTGATTTCTAATAATCCAAACAATTTCTGTGTAATCCACCAGTATTTAGTTGTAGTCCTACTGATGGAGAATGAGTAGAACTACAACTAATCACTGGTGTATTATAGAGATATTAATTGGTTTATTAAAAAACACAATCCTCCTATTGAGGGCGACCTCCGTAAGATAATAGGCCAGTCTTTCCCAACGTGGGCGATAACGCCCCCTTGTGGGCGCTGCAGGCCTAAAGGGGGCGGTAAGAGACCCAGAAAAAAAAGGGGGCATTGTGTAGGGCTTTGGGGTCGATTTATAATTTCATCTACCTAGCTAGGAAGACTCTTAGACACCGACTGAGCTCTCGACTCTCGACTACATCTTGTGAACATTAACTAATATTAATTAAGATATAGCTCAAACTCGGTTCGATATAAATAAATTGGAAATACCAGACTGGGTGTTGGATCCGTTTTCAAATGTCAACACAGCAATGTCACCTCAGCTGGAAGAAGAACTTATAGAATTGACAACAAACGAAGAAATAAAAATCAAGTTCAAAAATGGATATCAAGAATTTTGGCTACAAAAACCGATCCCGCAATTGTATCCTGGATTGTGGTCAATTGTTCAACGATTTTTGATAGCATTCCCTTTCTGTGAACGTGGATTTAGTGCTGTGGCAACGCTGCTTACTAAAAAGAGAAATCGTTTGCGTGTTACCGAACGAGGCGACTTGCGGCTGTTTTTGAGTAAATTGGAACCTGATATCAACAAACTTATTGAACAGCATCAGATTCAACCTTCACATTAGTTTTTATATAAGAATTGATTATGTTTGTTTTATTTTCAATAAAAGATACTCTGTCTGAATACTATTTAGCGTTTCAATAATCAGTTATAAGTACTTAGCGGTTTTTAAGTATGTTTAAAAAGGGGGGCGTTAAAAAATAATTTATTCTTAAAGTGGGCAGTAGACAAAAAAAGGTTGGGAACCCCTGTAATAGGCTATAACCAGAGATATGAGGAAATAGTAGGAAAAGTAAGAGGACCTAACCTAAAATACGAGGAGGTTACCGAAAAATAGTAGGAAAAATAATAGGATATAACTGGATATATGAGGAAGGCACCGAAAAATAGTAGGAAAAATTGTATGACATAACTGAATATGTGAGGAAGTCACCGAAAAATAGTAGGAAAAATAATAGGATATAACTGGATATATGAGGAAGGCACCGAAAAATAGTAGGAAAAATTGTATGATATAACTGAATATGTGAGGAAGTCACCGAAAAATAGTAGGAAAAATAATAGGATATAACTGGATATATAAGGAAGGCACCGAAAAATAGTTGGAAAAATTGTATGACATAACTGAATATGTGAGGAAGTCACCGAAAAATTGTAGGAAAACTAATAGGATATAACTGGATATATGAGGAAGGCATCGAAAAATAGTAGGTAACTAAAACTAAATCCATGGTGACACATCATCTTAAATACTGTTATCATCAACATCAGTATTATCATCGTTCTTTTTGGTGAATCACTATGCTCCGTCCTTTGAGTGAATTCATCATACTTTAAGCTGAATTCACCTCTTTTATGATTGTCAGTTTTCTCAGTGTATTTCCCTTACATCGTATACATGTATCTGTCATCATCATCAGCCTTTAGCAGTCCACTTCTGGACATCTGTTATCCAGCTGCTACCAGCCACCCTGCGAAAACCATCGCTCTACCTAGCCTGAGGGGACCTTATATCTGTAATGGTTAAACCCAATGGAGACACATACCTTCGTACATCTGCGCATACTGAGGGAATCCTGCTGCCCTCAGCCATTTGCATGCCTCCGCCGCTTCGATCTCTGAAACAATGCAAGTATAAAATAAATTATACTGAAAATAGACATTTATAAAGAGCCATACGGCGGTTGTATTTTGCTAGCTTTAAATACTAGCCTTTGCGGGTCCTGTAGCCTTGGTATTTAATTACTGAATCTATGTAACGTGGACCCAGACATCTATACTAATATTATAAAGCTGAAGAGTTTGTTTGTTTGTTTGATTGAACGCGCTAATCTCAGGAACTACTGGTCCGAATTGAAAAATTATTTTTGTGTTGGGTAGCCTTTTGCGAGAAAGGCTATAGGCTATATAACATTACGCTACAACTAAGGAGAGCGGAGCAGTAATGAAAAATGTTGCAAAAACGGTGAAAATCACACGGGTCACCTACCCGTGTGATTTTCACCGTTTTTGCAACATTTTTCATTCGACGCGACGGGAAGGGTCGGGAGGACAAGAAATTTTACGCGGACTAAGTCGCGGGCAGAAGCTAGTAAAGAATATAGCAACATCCCATTTTGTCCCGTATCGTAGAAGGCGACTAAGGGACGTTCTAGAGAATGGCCAACAGCGTTCACTATAAATTTTACCACCATACTGCGATCGTCAACTGCCTGATCGGGTCCTAGGTGATGTAGAATAGCCTAAAGCCTTCGTAAAAAAACCGGCCAAGTGCGAGTCGGACTCACGCACCGAGGGTTCCGTACAAACCTATAGGTATTCTCGGTTTAAAAATAAATGTTTTTTTTTAATTTTATATTTCAGTTGTTTGAATGTAAGGTAAATTGCGGTTTACGATTTATGACGTTTTAAAAAAAAACTACCCACTCGATCTTGTTCAAACCAATTTTCGGTGGTAGTTTACATGGTAATGTACATCATATATTTTTTTTTAGTTTTATCAGTCTCTTATTTTAGAAGTTACGGGGGCGGGGGGGGACACACATTTTACCACTTTGGAAGTGTCTCTCGCGCAAACTATTCAGTTTAGAAAAAAATGATATTTGAAACTCATAACCATTTTTGAAGACCTATTCATAGATACCCCACACGTATGGGTTTGATGAAAAAAAAAGGTTTTTGAGTTTCAGTTCTATGTATGGGGAACCCCAAAATTTATTGTTTTTTTTCTATTTTAGTGTAAAAATCTTAATGCGGTTCACAGAATACATCTACTTACCAAGTTTCAACAGCATAGCTCTTATAGTTTCGGAAAAAAGTGGCTGTGACATACGGACGGACAGACAGACAGACAGACAGACATGACGAATCTATAAGGGTTCCGTTTTTTGCCATTTGGCAACGGAACCCTAAAAATGGCTATCAAACGAAAAAACAAAATACAAATGCTTCTTAATTCTACTCGGAAACAATACTTATGCTATTTTTCTAGTTTGTGCTAGCAACACTTCAAAAGCAGAAAGTTTTAAAAACCATATAACAAGAAATGACAAAACGCAGCACGTGTTTTTATTTTCTTTACCGTTATAATTTTCCGATAACTTCCAAATAAATACAGAAAAGGTTATCTTATATAATTAAGTCTTATAGAAAGTTCATCAATGTGAAAGCCAATAGAATTTTTATGGTCTCTACTTAGTTTATTACTGATTTTTTATGAGAAAACAATGGAAAAACGATCGTCCGACCCACGCTCCAAAAGTCGTAACTCCCAGTAAATGGCAGTACTATTTAATTTTGTACATAATTTATTGTTGTATTTTGCATAAATACTTGTTTAAGTTGGGGTTTAAAATTGTTTTATGGGTATTTTAATGTTTTGCGGATTTAAGACTACGTTGGATATTTATTAAGGTTCTCTAGACAATGGAGAGAAAATAATTATAGAAAGACAAACAAATGACTAGTGATCAGTGAGAAACAGAAACTGAATGAGCAGTGGTAACGGCTGCGACTAACGAGTTGTCGGTCGTAGGTTCGAACCCAGAAAGCCGCTTTATTTCTTGAAAATTATTTCATCACCACTGCTCTCTAAACGGGGAAGAAAAAAAAATTGAAGAACTCGGCATGTCCTAGAACCAAAAATTCTAAGACATGTGCCATTTACCAACCCACACTGGGCCTGCGTAGTGGATATCGGCCCACGCTCATAGACAGAAGGCCTGTTTCCCAGCAGTGGGAACATTATAGGCTGATTATGATGAAACAAATGACATTATAACCTCTTTCAAGGGATATAATTTAAATATTTTTATTATTACTTACACACAGATAGTGGTACTTATTACCTATTAATATTTTTGTTTTTTTAATCTATACTATAATATTATAAAACTGAAAAGTTTGTTTGTTTCTTTGATTGAACGCGCTAATCTCAGGAACTACTGGTCCGAATTGAAAAAATATTTTTGTATTGGGTAGCATATTTATTGAGGAAGGCTATAGAGTATATAGCATCACGCTACAATGAAAAGGAGCAGAGCAGCAATGAAAAATGGACTAAAGCTGGCAGGCAATTCGATGCGATGGGAAGGGTCACGGGAGCAAAAATTTTACCCGGACGAAGTCGCGGGCAGAAGCTAGTTCTATATAAAATGCTAGAGAAAAGCATAATATTTCTTCATATTTCTTGTACTGAACCAGCAGGGTAATTGCGTAATACGCTGACAGTAGAAATGGCTTTCAGTTTTATAGTTCAACAACATTCATTGCGGTATTTACGTTGTTGAGCGGACAAACTTTGGAACAAATTAAGCAATGGATTAGCAGATTCTTATGAAGAGTGTATTCTTTTTCTTTCCAGTAGGGTTCTGAATTACGAATGTCTTTACGATCAGAGCCTAAATCGTTATTTAAACTTTCCAAGATTGAAGCTAATAAGGACGGAAAACTCCACTATAAAGATTAGATAGAACAATCTTATTTGTACGGAAATACGATTTTCCTGGCTGTTGACTTTCAATATCTACACAGGAAATTAATAACACCATTTAAAATGAACCCTTTTATTAACAAAAAATAAAAAGTTTTCTGGAATTTTTCAGCGCAAAGTTATTCCTTTCAAAATTTTATAATTTCATAATTAGACCTAATTAAACTCAGTAGCATTACAGTACTAATTGGCTCACACAACTAGTTAAGATTCCGTCGAAAAGAAAAAAAAACTAAAACAAACAAGAAGGCTTTCACTAATAAATATTAATGTGTTACAACCAGTCTACTTGGCCTCCGGACCCTTAACAAATGTTGGAGGTATCAATCAAATTGTACTAGGCGTCAGAGGTCAAAACAAAATGGTTGTGTCGGACTGTCTTTCCGAAGTACAATCAGCTGTATTGTGAACGTGACAGATACAAATACCAAAATAATGGAGAGGAAAGCGAGTAACACCATGACTGAAGAATTTTTGGATGCGGTACTTAAAGTTGGTGGAGTGATTTTGTTCTGGTGGAGTATGCAAGTATGCGAGAACATTGACAATAGAAAAGGGAATGAATGAATGAAATGCACCAATCCCAGCGTAGTTTAACCAGACTCGATTAATCGAATGAACTCCAAGATTTGCACTAGCCCCTGAGGCATCATGTTTCATGGCACCACAGAGGCTATTGCATATCAATAAGTAGACCAGGGGGGGGCGCTGTAGTGGTAGGGAAGACGTGCCCTTAGGATAAGCAAGGATTTGGGAGCTGTACCGGATCTGAAATATAGAGTTTTGGACTAGTGGAGAGACGGGTGGTATTTGTTTATAGGTGGGCAACATATTTCAAATTAAAAATAGTTCTTCTGCCATTATCCCTATTTATTTGGGGTCAAAACAACCCCTTCTTCCCCCCTTCTTCCACACTTTTCTATTAGTCGTCATATCAGTAGTCAACCCCACAATCATCATTCACACAGTGCATCCAACGTTTCTTTGGTCTTTCCTACTCTTCGCTTCTCTTCGGTCTTCGACATTCATACTCAGCCAGGTACCACAAAGGATGGCCAAAAGCTCACAAATACCTAGCTATTAACAAAACTTCTCCTTGTATCATCATCAACATCATTTCAGCCCAGATTTACCCTTTACTGGCATAGGATTCTTATTTCTTCTGCCATACCTCCCGATTCCGTGCGTCGTTCAACCAGAGGGGTAATTGCGGAACTTTTTATCGGTAGGAATTGGTTTAATATTCATAGTTAAACAACATTCATTGCGTTATTTACGTTGCTGAGCTACAATTTATTCGAACAAATGACGCAATGGTTTAGAAATAATCTTCAATCCCATTCAGATTCTGATAAATTGTGCGTTTCGCAATTAGGGTGCAGGTATTTACCACAACTCTCAACCCAAATGCCAAACCTTGGCCATATCGTTGTAGGTATGCCAATTGTCAATTAAATATGGTTTTCTAGCTTTGCATTTCCCAGGCTATACAATACTTAGCGTATCAGTGTAGATCAATCCAAAAACAGTTAAAATCAAAGAAACTTTATCCTTATAGATACCATGTCAATTCATTACTACCTCCCTACTCCATTACCTTAGCGGATAGTGGCAAAGTGCGGATCGATTTTTCATAGGCTCTTTTAAACGTATGATTTGTAAGGTATCTGTTAGTACTAACGACAAAACAGTTAAGTATGCAGGAGACTAACAGCCCACTTTGTGAAAGATGGCGTGACTACTCAGATGACGACTAATAGTAATAGAATTTTAGAAGAATAAAACATATTGCGCTGACCGCAAACAAATTGGGATAAGGGCTGAAGTTTGATGATGAATTGTAGTGGGTATTGAGGCTCTTCACTTTTAAAACAACTAAGGTCCACTAGGTAACTTTTCCCATCTCCACCATGCACTGCAGGAGAATTGATGATATCAGTCTATTTCGTGTGTAAAAAAGGATATGCTGATATTTTATGCTATTTCTAACCACGAGAAATTATACGAACGCAGCAACGCAAAGCTTTGATTAAATGCCAACGTAATTAGCTACTCGTACACTTATTAATTTTGCTGTGTGTACAAATGTAGCCTATCGGCCACCGGCGTAGCGTGGACAGCGAGATGTATGGCCGTTTATAGCCGATAATACGGGATTGGGACACCACTTTTTGTTTTGAATAATTTGTTACAAGATACGCCGAAAGAAACCAATGTTCTTATGAAGATATTGTTTTTGGGTGGTTGAAAAATTTGTAATATTAATTCATTTTAATAACACGCGTTGGTTGTGTTGAAAGACGGGAGTTATTGCTGGTAATTTTGTAGTGTATAAGGTGTGTCGAAAAATCGATTTTTCTTGTGAAAAATACAGTACAAATTTGGTAGAGTTAAACTGTTATAATTGCATCGATGCCTTTTTTATTTAAATGCCGGCTCGATATCCGGTGAAAACAACAGTAATCTAAAGCTGTACAACATTTACAAAAGTACATAATCAAACTGAATTGTCCAAAATTTCATAGACGTGATAAAAAATGAAAATAAAATTTACTATGATTTTATAAACTAGAAAATAGTAAGTAGTAATAGTGATAATACATAGTATTATCACTATTACTACTTACTATTATTAGTTCCTTTATTTCGTTATATATACTTATTAATTATTTTTTTAAATATGAGAATATAAAATAAAAAAACATTTAAAAATATAAAAAAATAGTAGCCCACCGGTATCGGGAACAGGGTCCAAGCTACCGGGGCGGTCAGGACTCCAGAGAGAGGAACCTCCTGGTAATGCGAGCCATGTCCAGAAGTACCGCTTTCTGAATCAAGCTCTTGATCCAGCTGCCTAACGAGAGCCTCCTTAGATGTTGGTCGAGGCTCTTGGCTATCAACCCATTGGCTGTGACAAAGCCTCCCTATTACTTATTATTATTATTACTAAAAGGCAGATGAGGTACAAGGTAGATGTGAGTGGAAACACCGGGAGGGGACGCCCTAGGAGGACATATAGTGACCTTATTGGTGATGTTCTTCAGAAAGGTCAGGTGCGTAGTACTCGCAACCGGCGTGTGTGTATGACCAATTGTATGAACCTTAAAGAGGCAAAAGGAGTGTGTAGAGATCGTAGCAGGTGGCGTTCCGTGGTTTCTGCCTACCCCCATGGGAAAAAGGCGTGATTGTATGTTTGTATGTGTATTATTACTACTATTCTGTAAAAAGGCTAGGCAGATGATATGCCATCTGGCTAGCCTGTTCCCAGCAGAGTCCTACTAATATTATAAATGCGAAAGTTTGTATGTATGGATGTATGGATGTGTGGATGTTTGTTACTCTTTCACGCAAAAACTAATGAACGGATTTGGATGAAATTTGGAACACAGTTAGTTTATAACCTGGATTAACACATAGGCTACTTTTTATCCTGGTAGTACGTTCCCGCGGGATATTTTCCGACCGCCACGCGGGCGAAGCCGCTGGCAAAAGCTACTAAGGTATATACTTAATAATAATTCGACACGTGTAGAGTTCCTAGTTACTCGTACTAGATATCTCATGTTATCTGAGCAAGTATTGTGCATTGATTCCACCGGTAGTCAAGTGTTTATTGCTTCAGTGACGTCATACTCGTTTACTAGTAAATACAGTCATACTAGACCACACATAGATTAGTTATTTAAATATGGGCGGCGCTTTAATCAGTATGGAAAATACATAGGTATTAGGTACGTGTTGGGAAAATTTTATGTAAATGATAAATCGTTTTGGTTGAAAACTAGCCCACGGGAATGGGAATAAAAAGTATCTTTGTGTCATCTTTGGGCAAAATTTAATCTAAATCCAATAAATGCTTGATTGAGTAACAAACATCTAAACATCCAAATTGTCAATCGAAATATAAGTAGGTAGATGTTTTACAATATTCTGTATTTGTGTTGCTAACTAAAAATAGTATTGCCCAGTCACGCATCGTACGCACGGCAAAATTAATGAAAACAAAGTTTTTGCAAGCAGCAAGGATGCTGTACAGACTCGTAAACATAGGTATTAAACGCAAAGGTAGTCTAAGATAATTTTAAATAATTTTAAGTTGTGTACGTTAAGTTGATTTGTAACGATGAGGGTGGCATAATCTGTGTAGATTAAAACCCTCTTTAAATAAATAAAGAATTTAAAAAAAAAGTTTTTGCAATAGCAGATTAATCTCCCTCTATTTTAAAGCAGCTGACATCTCTCTAAAGGTGCAGTGCAGTTGCAACTGACAGATTTTGCAGCTGCCTAGCAGATGCAAGTAAAGTGCAGGATGCAATTTTTGTGGTAGCATATAATTATAATAGATGTCTATTTAATTTTTTCTTAGTTAATTGTAATTGGGACGAACTTGATGCTTATAGGAGGGATTAGTTAAAT
Organism: Aporophyla lueneburgensis; assembly: GCA_932294355.1. Lineage (NCBI taxonomy): Eukaryota > Metazoa > Arthropoda > Insecta > Lepidoptera > Noctuidae > Aporophyla > Aporophyla lueneburgensis. The sequence goes on along the minus strand of OW028758.1, from coordinate 20,048,005 downwards.
CTCGATAAGTAGAGCGGAAAAAGGAAAGGCAGGCCATTTACCCTGTAGTGGGACCATAGATGCTGATTATTTTTAATATAATATTAGTTAGAATCATATGTAAATATCCCATTATTCATACGTTTAACACAAATGCTGTATGAAACTGCCTTGTACTCCCAAAATTATTCAATAAAATATCGTATTGGTCATCGCACAAAACAGTAGGTGACATATCAGAATCATCTTTATGAGGTAAAGTAGGTTTTATTTGGCAAAGCCAAAAGCTGAACCTTGGAACCTTTAAATGAGCATTAAGTACATAAAAACTTACGTCCGTAAGTTGTAGTGTCTATATCGCCCATGAACAGCCCACTCCGCTGTTTTACAAAACAGCTCCGTTGTGTGAAACAGTTGAATGATGTTCAGCTGGTTTGTCATTACTGTCATAATGGAACTGTTTCGTAAAAAAGCTAGCGGTTATGTGAAACAGCGGTTGGGACAATCTATCTGCGTTGTTTGTATTATTTAGTTTTTTTTTTCATTTCTAATATTAAAACTGTCACAACTTTCACACCTTACTTAATCTAATTCAAGATTATACTAAGCCATGTTGACGTAAACATTACTCGTAAATACAATATAAGTTAGGTACACATCAAGCTATGCATTTCCAGTATAAACTGATCTCACATTGTTTGAGATATCTGTATAATGAGAGGTCAGCTTACACTGGAAATGCATAGCTATACATGATGTGTAGCCGTGTATACGAGGTTTAACATAATGGATTGCAGGAAAACAGACCTAATTACAAAGAAAGAGAGGAAAGCAAACCTCTAATTAAATGCAACGAGTGGATTGTTTGTTTTTTGAGCTGTGCCTATTTTCCTGCTTGTTATGTAAACAATATTGACCCGGTTGTCAAAAACCCGGGTATATACCCGAGTTAAATTAACTGGTGTTGTTGATTTTTACGCGTACTTTGTTAGTTTTTAGGTAATTTCTTTTGGAGAGAGCAAGTCATATTTTTATCAGATTTTTGATGAGGAAATTCAGTTAAGACGAATACGTGAAATCGTATGCTTCTGTTAATCTTTACTAATCTTCAACATACGTCATCTTCTCATTCAATAACAAAAATACAACTATTATTAACATTACGCAACTCTTTAGAACTTGTTGAAAAACTTCATCTGTGTGGACGTGCAGGGTAACATCAAAAGATTGGCAATGTTTTGGTTTACTATTAACATAAGAGTTCGTAGTATACGCAGTTTAGTTTATATTCCACGCAACAGCTGTTCGAGTAGCCGGTTCTATGAATTAGGTTTGAAATAAACTTTGACAGTCACCGTTTGCCATGTGGTTTTCCAGAGAAAATATGAAAGACGTACCATTTTTTAGTCGAAGGGGTTTTCCTGTAGGTTTTTTATTAATACCGTCCACCTTATTACTACTTTCTTGATCTAGTCTTTGCAAGCGCTAGTGTCGAGTACGAGGGCCTTTTTTTGGATGGGAAATCATCAAATGACGTCTCCCTCTGGGTGGAGCGGAAGGGCGTTTCAGATTTTTACTGACTAAAACCACCTGTGTTCATTCAATTGCCTATACCAGGGCGACGGTAAATCTTTAGGGCCTGGTTTCTATTCCCTGGTCGGGCAAAGTGTCATTGGTTTTTTATCTGGAATTTCTCAGTAGCAGCCCGGAGTCTGGATTTGTGCCCTGATGATGATGATGGCAATAAGCTTGCCCCCTATTACATGGAACTTAAAACTGGGTAAATGTGGATATATAAGGTGTATCTATTCATACACAAAATATTTTAAGAGGTACACCTGTAGGTGGTAAAGAAGCTATAGAAGCAAAAAAAAAAAAATATCAAAGCGTTTTTGAATTTTCGTAATTATTATAATTTTAAAATTGCTTGAGTCGTTTTGCATAAAACTTTTACTCTAAATTCTATGAATGGCTCGCTTGACGCTGCGAGGGCGGCGACCGGACGGCACGAGCATGGTCGCGGTGTCTCGGGCCGTAAAAAATAAGGAGGCAGTATTTCTTATGTGCGTCAAATAATTTATAAACATTAAATTTTGAAAAAAAAAATACATTCAGAAATTTTTTTTTTTTCGTTGCTGTACCTTCTTTACCACCCAGGTGTACCTCTTAAAATAGAGGCAGTATTTCTTATGTGCGTCAAATAATTTATAAACATTAAATTTTGAAAAAAAAATACATTCAGAAATTTTTTTTTTTTCGTTGCTGTACCTTCTTTACCACCCAGGTGTACCTCTTAAAATATTTCGTGTATGAATAGATACACCTTATATACTTATCCAGATTTCGCTAGATTCACATCTCGCCAGTTGTGCCATTCCGTATATATGTATATGTAGGTGATAGTACCTAACCTAGACAGGCGTTTTACCTTATATACATTATTTCATCACCACAACTCTCAAAACGTTGAAGGAAAACATCCTGAGTAAACCGGCATGTCCTAGAACCAAAAATTCGAATACATGTGACATTTACCAACCCGCACTGGGCGCGCGTGGTGGATTACAACCAAGTTCCTCTCACACAAAGGAGGCCTGTGTACCAGCAGTGGGAACATTATATGCTGATTAAGATATGTATCTATTTATATATGACTAGCTGTGCCCGCGGCTTCACCCGCGTGAGGTTCGGAAATTATCATACGGAGACGTACTACCCAGACAAAATATATATTACTATAACTATAGCCTATGTTACTCTTTATAATATCAGCTACCTGCCAGTGCATTTCCCGTCGAAATAGGTCCAGCCATTTCGAAGATTAGCCGGAACAAACAGACAGAGAGACAGACAAAAAAAAAATGATTTTTTGATTAAGTACCGTATATACTTTCATATGCACTTATTGAAAAGCTGTTAATTTGAAATTACAAACAGACACTACAACACTACTACACTTTATTTATTTGTATAGATGTATTTAATGTGTATCTATTCATACACGAAATATTTTAAGAGGAGAAGCAGTTTTAAAATTATAATAATTACGAAACATCAAAAATGCTTCGATAAAAATTTTCTTTTTGCTTCTATAGCTTCTTTACCACCTACAGGTGTACCACTTAAAATATTTCGTGTATGTACAGATACACCTTATATATAAAATTCAAAGTCCTGCTGAGTGACTGACTGACTGACTTATATATCAACGCAGAGCCTAAACCGCTGATCCTAGAGACATGAAATTTGGAGGGTGTGTTCTTTGTGAAGAGTAAGTATCCACTAAGAAACGGTTTTTTATTCTCTGGGTCGGATAAGACACAGCAAGCAGTACGATAAGACATTGTTTACCTGGATTAAAACATAGGGTACTTTTAATCCCAGTACGCTCCTGTGGGATTTTTTTCGAAATCAACGCGGGCGAAGCCGCGGGCAGAAGCCAGTGAACTAATATTCTCTTGTGGCTTGCGTCACACGATAACGTTAGACTGATGTATTGTGGCCTATAGTTAGTTGTTATTATGACGGCTATCCTATAAAAATGATGAAGAGGCGTCGCTTTTATGACTGCGGTCGAGAAAGGATCTCATAAGGAAGTATCAGATTCTGTGTTGCTCAGAAATGCTTTATTCTACGACAAGATCATATTTAGGAGTGAAAGTGACGGGATGGTTTTGTGATGTTGCGAGGATGAATGAAGGGAGTCTAATAAAAGGTATTTACAAGGAAAATGTACTTGGAAACGCGGGCAGGGGACGCCCTAGGCAAACATAGGTATAGTAACCTTATTGGTGATATTTTTCAGAATTTCTGCCTAACCACACAAGAGAAGGCGTGAGTTTATCTGTAGGTATTATTAAAAAAAATATATATATCGTAATATTTTATAGTGATGTTTGAGGAAAGAAACACAATGGTGTGGATGCACAAGAAACAAAAGATTCTAGTCAATAATTATTCATATATAACTACATAATTCCTACTATCATACTTAATTTTGAAAGTGTGGGTTTGAATGTTTGTTACACAATTAAACGAAAACGGCTAAACAGATTTGGATGAAATTTGGTACACTTTTTTTTTTGGATGGGAAATCATCAAATGACTTCTCCCGCTCTGGGCGGAGCAGGCGGGCATGTCAGACTTTTACTGACTAAAACCCACCCATGTTCCTTCAGTTGCTCATGTGCCAGGGTTTTTTTTTTTTTTCAGGATGGGAAATCGTCAAATGACTTCTCCCGCTCTGGGCGGAGCGGGAGGGCATGTCAGACTTTTACTGACTAAAACCCACCCATGTTCCTTCAGTTGCTCATGTGCCAGGGTCACGGTATCTCTTTCGAACAATCTCGCGACCCTGGCAGGTATCGGTCCTAGCAGACCCCTTCAGTGTTGCTGACATCTCTTTGAGGCGCGCGTGGAACACTACGCGCCGTCGACCCGAATTTGGCACACTTAAAGTCTATATCCTGGATTAACATTTGGGATATTTTTAATACCGGTAGTACGTTCACGTGGTATAAGTTATGACCTATACGCCGGTGAAGCCATTGGTAAAAGCTAGTATTTCATAAATAAGAAGAAATATATCAAACAATGAGTAAATAAAAGCAATGCAAGACGCTAATGACAATAACAGACAACATAAATGAGGTTACTCACTCTAAACGAACTCTTTTCTCCCAATTTCACCCGACAAAAAACAAAAGAACAGTATTCATTACTCTTTTCGTTAACAGTTAACTTGGTCTCTTCTACACAAAAAGAGAGATGGACGGGTTTTTAATTAGTTTGTTCGTGTAGTTAATTTAACGAAAAACTTCGTTTAACCAGTAATGAGTCTGGGTAATTAGACACATAGATAAGTGCCGCCATATTTGTTTTGTAAGTACTTAAGTTAGAAGAGGTATTGTTATCTGTAGCGGTGGCCATGTTGTCTTATTTATATTGTGGTCGAACTCTGATTTAGAACGTAACATCACGCCGTGTTTCCCAGTAGGGTATGGCAGAAATGTATGTATAGTACACCCACATTTCGCCAGTTATGTTTAAGTCCCATGTTATAGTGGCGAGCGTATTGGATTCAACTGGGTACAAATCCAGACTCCAGGCTGCTACTGAGAAATTCCACACGGAAAAACCCAATAACACTGCTCGACCTTGGAATCGAACCCAAAACCTCATGCTCAGCAGTAGCGTTTGCGACCACTTGACCAACGAGGCAGACTGATTTAGATTTATCCTTCAGTTTTAATTTTTGGTACGAGATATTTTAGTAGAATTGACAAATTGGTAAAAATAAAAAATTACTTCATAAAAATCCTGAGTTCGATTACCAACAGAACAGATTTTTTTTAGAAGATTCTCCTACTGACAAAAAAAATACATTTGAATTTCAGGATCTCATTTGTTTGTTGCAGAACAAAGATCGATTATTACGTAGATCTTTATTAATTTCTACAAAAATATGAGTGCTTTAGCTATTTAAACTGAATTGTTTAAAAACACTTCTAATAAACCTAAACACACTGCAGAACACGTTATTAAAACTAACATTACATCATAATCAAAAATAACAGCGCTAAAACTGGCACATTTTAATATTTAGCCATGAAACGCCAAAAAAGAAAAAGAAAAATTACCTGTTATTTGATCAACACTTAAATTAGGAACACTCATTATGCACAACACTAGCACTAAACAACACTAACCGCGGCAATCTTAGCAACATGCATACTCTCGCGCATCGTTTTCAACACTGAATCACTCATTCATACGAAAATTTCGATCTAATAACTGCTATTTGTAACGTATTAACACATTATCTGTTATGCAACTAAGTAGCAATTTTTATTGGTTAAAACTTAAATCGTAAAAACGTTTTAAGCATACAGATTTTCATTCAAAGTCTGATCTAACGGTACTTTAATAAGATATTAAATTATCGACGTCTCATTTAAAAACACTGGCCACTACGTAATTTTGTCACAAATTGAAACGGTCACTGATTCTTTATTTGATTTGAATTTTTGCTTTTAAACCTCGAACGCTTTAGCTTTTTAAGTTATGGTGCGTTATAAAATACAAATGGGTTTTGAATTTAGAATGTTTTATTTATGGAATTATTTATAAGTTTAATTTCGTTTTCAGCCAACGGTTTGTCTCAGAATGTTTTTTATCAAAACTTTTTAAGATTTGAATCGATTTTGTGTATCCAAAATCGATTATTTTAATTTTTAAATCGTACTGATTGGAGTGAACTGTACACGGATGTAAGAAACAAACTAGTGAGACCGCTAGTTGACTAAGAATGAGATTAGTTATCAGTTTTTATCGCAAGCGGTCGTTACTGCGTCCTTTAATCGCTGGTCACGTCACCGATAGTGGTCTAGCTATGGACTATTATTAAATTACTTGTTTGGATGTGGTAAATACACCACTTAAATTGATATTTACATTTTATAAGGAAAACGAAATAGTTTTTTTTTTATTGCGTTCTTTGAATGCAAATTTTGTAATTACGTGTAATTCGGGCTTCCGGCGTATATATATCGTATGTATATGAGAATGTCGTCTTGCACTACTACTTAGATTTTTCCTATATTATGATATGTATAAACAAAAACCGATCAATCAATCGATTATTGAACTGCATAAATTGCATTAAAATATAAATTACTTGATATCCTATTTCTTCGTTTTTTTTTTTTGTAAGGCAGTCTTTTTATCTGGCGTGTTTTGATAAACTATATTTAAAAGCTCCCTCAGACAGACGCGACGACACGAGGTTACTCTGGAGTTTTTTTTTTAAATGAAATCTTCATGGAAATTGTTCGACTGGAGTCACGACGCGCCTTTGCAATGCGTCTATCTGCTGGAACCTTTATTCATGTTTTGTCACAACTAATTTACATTGGTAATCGTTCTTTATCGACACAAAGTTTTCAATGGTACATCAACTATCGACTCCTTTTCCTAACTCCATGTAAAACCCAATGACTTAAAGAATTAAGTCCCCAAAAATATTTAGAACGTCTTTATCTTTTATGTCATTCAGCCTGTTATATACTTATTATTATATAATGTATATACATTTTATTTGTTTGTATACAGAATGACGTGATGATATAGAAATAGACGTGAAATGACCTCATGGTGTGGCGGTAGCGGTCGTGGGTGGTGGGTAAGCAGTAAACTACCATTTTAGATGCAGAATTGCAATACTTTGGTCTGGGGTCTGTTTTTAAAGGTAAATTGTATTTAGGCTGGACTGGCATTTGCAGTAGTGGGCAAGTGCAAACGGTCACGGCTTATCAGTTACAAGGCCCTATCGGTGGTTCGAACCCATATAGGCGCTTTAATTTGTGTAAATTATTTCATAGCCACTACTTTCAAAATGGTGAAGGAAAACATAGTGAAGAATTCGGCATGTCTTGTCTAAGAACCAAAAATTCCAAGAGATGTGACACCACCAATCCGCACTGGGCTTGCATGGAGGTAGACCACTCCCTCTCACTGAGAGGAGGCCTGTGTCCCAGCAGTGGGACCGTTATAGGCTGATGATGCTGGCGGGTGAAAAGTTGTTGTTGTTGTTGTTGTTTGTTGTTGTTGTTGTTTGTTGTTGTTGTTGTATACTGTTTCTTGAAGTATTAAAGTTGACACATTCTAAGTGCATTCAGGATGCATTTATGCATTTAAGTTTACAAATAAAAGGACTTAACAATCGGAAAACGTTAGCAACTACATGGGCCACAAATTGGCTGGTATAAAGGTCAAAGAGCATTTCAGATTATTATTTCATAGTCAACTGTTTTTCTGTTCAAATTTTTTTTTTCGTTTACTCACACCAGACCAGGTGGGCCCTAAGATGTCTATCCATATTTTTGTTAGTGGACTCCAGAAAAAAAAAATTACAAAATGACATCTGTCAGATGTGACAGATGACAATCTGTCACATTTGGCAGATGTTATTTTGATGTTTTTGGTTTTTTGATTTAGTCTCCTATGAACTTTCATTTGATGATGATGCATAGTCCGAACTTAACTTATCCTGACACTTAAAAGATAACCTTAATGTCAAAGCAAGACCTCAAAGGGTACTTAAAAATGCCTTACAAAAGACTTCTAAACAGTGTCGTACCTATAAAACTTATCTGTGACAGTGAAAGTCAATGCCACAGTATACGATCGTCGGCAGTAATAGAACTCAAGTCTTTTTATTTTACTGCGCAATAACAATTTTACGCCGTTTTAATGTCCGCACTTACGCGGTATGGCCATGTTTTGTGTGTTGAAAAGGATAGGATAATTCATAACAAATAAAATTTAGGTGTATAGCAACCTTATTGATCATTATATTTTTGACCTGCTTGGGGTTGAAACCCTTGGGTGGGGCTCGTGGTCTAATTAAATGGAAATTGCGACACGGCTAGGATGGATGACACTTCCCGTGACCCAAGGACCTTTGGCCACGTGAAGTGTCAACGTGTTGAAGCAGGATATAATTTTAGTTAGTAATTGATATTTTTAGTGGGCTTTTAGTTAACATATTTTTTTTTGTTAGAATATTATTTTGTTATCTATATATTAATACGTGAAGCGAAAACTTTGGATCCCTTTTTACGAAAATTGGGCGGACGGAGGAGTATGAAATTTCGCACACTTATAGTATATACAGAGAAGAAGTGACGAATGCTAATATTTTTTTTTAATTATGCGTTTAAATACATTATTTTCAATAAATAACACGTTACACACACTACTGTTCATTACCGTGTATCTAATACACACATGCATAGATATTCTTTTGTTTATGGTCCAAATCTGTCTTTATAATTTTGTGCAGTGTTACCAATACCCAGAAATATTTACTCCTAAAGCTTAAGTTAAAAACCCCTAAAATTGCCACAATTACTAAAAAAATCAGCTAAAAAATTATAATGAAAATAACCAACGAATGTTCAGTAATCACAGCCCGGCACACAGTAGTAATATTTGTCTATATTTATTACGCGACATTTGTTAATCATTCACTCTGCATTCTTAGTATCGAGGAACCGTACTAGAAGTCGCTAATATTTTATTGTAATCAAAAACACAGTGAGAAATGTAAGATGGCAAAACATCTCTAAGAATACCCCTAAAAATGGAACGCCCCTAAAAAATCTCAATCCTCTTATTTACCCCCTAAATTTGGGAAAACCCCTAAGTTGGTAAGCCTGATTTTGTGTCTATAGTCTTACTGAATGTCAAGTATAACCATGGGTAATAAATTAATTTTATAGATATATAACCTATTTCATTTTTTAAATCTATGATCATGTCGAGAATATTTGTCTTTAATATTATTTGTATTAGCGACGATAGGAATTTGGTTTAGTTAAAAGAGAAATATTTTTTGTGGTTTTATGGGGAGTGTCAAGTATGGCATTAGTAAGTTTCCCATACAAAACTTAGTGTCGTGTGCAAACTGTAGAGGTTGTATGCCTCACGATTGTACAGGCTGGTTATAATTATGACATTTCGAACCGTCATAATTAATTAAAAATAATAGGGAAAATTCTATAAAACAGAACAAACTACTGTGATAATTCATTCCATATTGTTCCATACCCAGAAGTTAAGAAGTATTAAGAAAATAAAAAAGAGAGTCCTGAAGAAGTATTCTTTACTTATTACACCTACGTCTTGGTCCTGGCCATCACCATCCCGCCAGCGAACCCTCTCCACAGTAGTACAGCGTCAACAATTTGTCTATAGTGTTACTGAATGTCAAATATAACCATATTATTTTTTTATATTTATTGTTATCTATTTTTTTTCATTTAATAATGTATTTCTATTCAAATGAAGTACGGTCGAATTTCGACCAAAGGGCGATCACTAGTTTTTATAATTAGTCAGCATAAGAGATTCTCTCTGAAGATTACATGTATTACTAGTCAATCTTTAAAATCATGTCTCTCTCCCTTGTCAAACTTCAGATAGGAAGTACTGTGACAGTGAAATTCAATACAACAGTATGTTAGTCGGCAGTGATAGAACTCGAGTCTTTTTACTGCTCAATAATACTATTTTACGCTGTTTTAATGTCCGCACTTACGTGAGATGATTACCATGCGGTTTTAAAAGGTGGGATAAAGTCTATACTTGAAAAATGATAATATTTGAATAATAATTTAACGTACATTACAGACAAGACAATGAACTATTTTGTTATTAAATAATATTATTAAAAATAAAACAATGAGTCATTCACACAGTACTTAGGATTATCTTGAATTATATATAATGTTCGTAAATCAATCTCTAAAATCTTAGCTTGCTTGTATCAAACCAAATAACAACTCTTCAGATTTTAAGATATTTATTAAAAACTACTTGTTGATAAGAAATAGGCTTATTATTTTATCAGTAGAAACCTCATGTCTGATCCTTTGTGTGAGTCAAACTTTCGCCCTTTTTATGTCCAAACTCTATTTCAGGTGAAATAATTAAATCAAACCTTTACCCGTAACCCTTGTTATTAAATAAAAAAATTATATGCTTAGGCTCAGATCCAATGCTTTTTTTTGTTTTTTTCGTACCTAATGAACATCAGTTAATATTATTGTAGGAATTTTACTGACGGTGTTCACAATTCCAAGACCCAAAAATGTGATCAGTTAAAATCAAACAGACGACTGCTACTATTCCGACATATATATAAATTTACCTGGTTTGAATGGTTGCGAATACCTAAACTGGTCAGAAAAAAAATCAAGCATTGTCTTTCTGAAAAGAAAAACAAAAAAGCATCTACCAAACCTTTCGAGAAATTCAGACACGTCAGTTATGTATGTTATCAGAGCATAAACATAACATAACATAAGTCATAACAACGCTTGAAATAATCCAGTTTCCGATAGCGAATGCAGTAAAATTGATCGTTATCGATTCCCAGTAAATCTGATTCATCAAACTCAGGTGTTTACTCACGGAATCTGCAATTTCTGTGGTATGGGGAAAATCTTAGATTAGGTAGATTTGACTCATCATATCAAAGAGACGGGTTCGAGATGGTTTTGTTAATATAAAGTTTCTATGAAATATGTTTTCTAAATTCTTAGCCTTTATATTTTAGTAACACTGATTATGTGTTTATAATATCCACTTTCAATTTATTTATTTAAACTTTTCGAACGTAAAACAGTCTAACAATCAATCAAGGTTGGTGACGAGATTGGCACGTGCTTTGGTGGAGAGGAATGCAATGATAGAAAACTTTAATAATATATCAGAATGAATTACAAAAATAAAATTGGTAACACGTGTACTTAAATGGAATATAAACTTATAACCCTTTTGTCTAGTCTTATTTTAGGTCTACTCATTTAATTTTTTTTTTTTATAAAAATCGTTTTTCTTTTAAAAAGGAACCTCATCTTGTGAATTCAAGGCAACTTCTTAGAAATTCACTAAATAATAAATCATGTCAAGTGTCAATGACACGTAAATTAAAAACTTGGAGTTTTACACCATAATCAGAGCAATTTACATCCGCTAATTCCGTATCCCAATAAAACTTCCACCAGACTTTTATACTAAAACCACAAACTACCATAAATAAAATCATAACTATCCCAAAACTCACCAATAACGGGTCACCCTAGCCCATAAAGTTCTCCTCGGATCGAGGCTCAGCAATAATAAAGCCAAAAGTGAAATTCCCGAAACTGGAGTGTGGTCACCCGAGTTACCAGATGCACTTCCGATTCCACGTATATTCGGAATAGAACTGGGTTATATGTTATCCCTGTCACTATGCGAATTTGACGGTTTATATTTACATTTTGGGCAAATGATATAGGTTTGTAGATCTGTCTATGGATATACACTCAGAGAAATTCATTGCAAATGGAGTACTTACGTCAATTTGCCGTGTTATAGCCGTTTTATACATCTGGTGAAAACAGATAGTTGTGAATATACGGACGATTTAAGTAGGTAGTATATTTCCTTAACAATTTCCCTGAGTTTCCATAGGCAAGCATATATAACAGGTATCTGCAAAAGAAGGTAACGTAACCTTTTCTCAATATTTTTTTTTTCATCAGTTTTTGTTTTTTCTTTTCGTGTAAATTCTCATGAATCTTAGATTCATGTACTACAGATGGTACCAACTGCTTTAAGAAAGATTGAGCAGAAGAGGTTCATGTCTATAAAACAGCATAATATCACGCCTATTTATATCAAAGGGTAAGGTAGACGTGTACCTATAGAAACACCCACATTTCACCAGTTATGAAAAATCCAATAACAATGAGCAGTAGAGCTTGCGACTACTAGACCAAGGCAGTTTGTACTATATCTAAAAGGTATTACAATACAAAATAGAGTGGATATTATAATAAAGGTAATATCGACCTTTACTTTCTTCTACGTGTATAAAAGGTGCCAAGTGCGAGTCGGACTCGCACACGAAGGGCTCCGTACCAGCTTACAATATTTAACACATATTTCACTAAAAAAGATTCACGTTTCTTGTATGGGGATCGCCGCTTGTTTGTATAATTGTTGATACAGTTTCAAGGGTCTACCTAGTACGGTTCAAAAGATCGGTTCAGAAAAAATGGTTCAAAGGTCTACGCCAAAAGCACGAAGTTCGTAGTTTCTAAGTTGTCTACTTCGTATCACCTACGAATATAACATTAGTTCTGGGAGCCAACTAAGAATAAATAACTACACGATTTTACAGCAGTCCCTACTCTCGATGTGTTATTGCCGGTACAAAAAAAATTATCTGACACTTGTTTTGACGGCCTCTCGGAGGGGCTCATATCTTTGTTGACTGACTTCGAGAGATGGACGGGCAGCTGAGTCTGAGTAATAGGGTCCCATTGGCAAACTTTAAATCATTATAACCTTCATCATCATTTCAGCCGTGAGATGTTCACTGCTCGACAAAGGCCTCCTCAAATTTGGGGGTTTGTCGTAATCGCCATACTTGGCAGGTGATTTGGCGATCGCAGTATGGTACTTAAATGCATGGAGAACGCTGCTGCCCATTCTCTAATAAGTCCCTTAGTCGCCTTTTACGACAACCACGGGAAGAAATTGGGTGGTGCTAATTTTAACGTCCGGCACGACTCGCATAACACGTCCGGCCTTTCACTGCGGAACTCTATAAAAAATATTTTAGCCGTCGCCATTTCTCGGACAAAGACCTTGTTTTTCTCAAGACCTTATTTTCCATCTGTGGTGGCTCTATTGTTAGCTATATTTTTCTGCTGTTATTAAACCGTCAAAACATGTCAAAATTGAAGCACAAGGTCTAACAAAACCGGTCCGTCAAACGACGAGTAGGTACATTTCGTAACTTGATTACGTTATCAACAAGAACAATAACAGACAAATTAGTTAGATAACAATATCTTAATGTGTGTATTGACTCTTTTTGGGCAACTTGTTATAGCTGAGGAAATAATATACAGAGGCCACGCTTCATCCCAAGAAATATTTTAAAAAATAGGAGAAGTGGCAAAAGGGCGTGTCTGTGTTCGCGCGTCATGATTGAAATGGTCTTGTCAGAGGCAAATGGTGACAACATTGAAGAATGTCATGTTGTTCAGCAGTTTCTTGTAAAAACCCAAGCCAAACTTAAAAGTTCATAGGTAAATTATGGTACAAGTATCACTTATTATTACTAATATTTCTTATATATATGCTTCATAATTATAGTCTTATGCAATAGGTGTAAAATCAATTTCGGGTACTGAATTAATGGTTCTTTTAATATATACACTACTATTCGCAAAATACGCGTTTGGACTTGAAACTTTGGAAACTAGGCCCATTTATCGTAGCCACCGCTTCAGAATAAAATGTTGTTAGTCAAAAACTTATCATTCGTGAGGTTTTCATCATTTGAGCTGAAAGACGTCCACTGCTGGACATAGGCTTGGCATAGGATTTGGGGGGGGGGGGGGGGGGGTTACCATAATCACTACGCTTGAGTTGGCGACTTGACAGTTGACGATCGTAGTATGATGGTGAAACGCATAGAGAGCGCTGCTGCCCATTCTCTAGTAAGTCCCTTAGTCGCCTCTTACGACACCCACGGGAAGAACTGTGATGTTGCTATTCTTTACGTCCGGTACCACAAGGAACGTGAGGCTTTATTCAAAAGGAAAGAAACAGAGTTTTCACAATCACTAAGACGTTTGCCATAATTGCGATAAGTATAAAGTTTAGACTCTGTAACTAATCTACTCCGTGCGATCCAAGATGGCCGCTTCACATCATTATAATATTGCAAAACATCAGTCATTGGCATCAGGTCAAGTGTCCCACTGAATCTAACCTAGACAGCAATTCATGATAATAAATTGGACGTATTTGTATGCCATTCATGATTCAGGCAATCACAATATTGGTAGTTTCACCTGTAGGAAATTGGGTTACATTGATAGCAGGGATGTTAGGGAGCTCCGTAACCGTAACTATCGGATATCCGATACAAAAAATTTTCGTAACAGTAACCGAATCCGAAATAAAAGTTTCGGATAATATCGGATTTGTTATTACATTTTTATTTTAGGTAGATTAAATAACACTCAATATATATTTATAATATTTTTTATTTTAAATAGCTGTAATAATTACTCACAGACTGATTGTAATTCCTACCAAATGGTGAAATATAAATAAAACCATTTTATTAGCTATTTGTATTTTACTTTTGAAATTCCTTAAAAGTTTAATATCCGTAACCGAAATTATCCGAAACTAACGGATAGTCCGAAATAATTTCATATCCGTATCCGTATCCGTATCCGGTATAATAATCATTCCTACATCCGTAACCAATCCGTATCCGAAATTTCATATCCATAACATCCCTAATTGATAGGTATTGGGGTACCCACCGCTAGGACTAAGTCGGGTGAATAGCCCTGTGATTGCCCCAAAGGAGTGCTTAGACAGAGCTAAAATACAATCCCATTTCGGCAGTACCCCTTTTATGAGCCTTTAACAACTAGGTCACCATCATCTACTAAGCCTTTTTCCAACTATGTTGGGTTGGCTTTCAGTCGAAACGGATGCAGCTGAATACCAGAATTTTACATGGAGCGACTGCTTATCCGACTGCCACAACTCAGTTACTGGGTAATACAATACTCCTTGGTAAGACTGGTTGTCAGACTTTCGGGCTTCTGACGACCTATAACGACTGTCAAAGATTCACGAAAGATAACCAGCACCAACGGTGTAACGTGCTTACCGAAGCACGTCGTCGGGGTCTCGGTATTTTTCACCCATCCACGGACCAACCTCGGCAAACGTAGCTTAAACTGATCAATCGACCCATGCCGCTATTAGTACTAGGCCACAAGCCCCTTAGCAACTAGGTAACCAGATACAAATTCATAGGTACCCGGAGCTGCTACTGAAAAAAAAATTGCTAAAGAAAATCCTCTAAAAATTATTTGCTCGACCCAGAGGTCACACTTTTCCTTCAATAATCGCTCTTACGTCCAACCGAATTACCAACAAAGCTGGCAAGCACGGTGTATAATCAAAATAAACAAGATAAAACCCATGTCTGACCCAATCTGACCCAAAATGTCATTTAAACGAGCATTGACGTTTTAGCACCCAAAGCCGATCCCAATACAAAATGACACGAAATGATTATCACATTAGCATGTTGCAGTAACAACCTGTTACCCGACTTACGGCCATCAGCGAGGTATTAAGTGTTTACACGGTAATCCTCCATTTGAAAGGAAAACTGACGTAATCGGAGATCATAATCAGGATGGTCCAAGTTGTGAGCGTAAGCAAATGTTATATTATATTTTTCTAGTCTATTTTAGTAAGAGAGGAGAAAAAAATGCATACGTTGGAAAAAAAATGTTTGTTCTGCAAAAACAAGACGCACGATACATAAAACGACGTAATACAAAGTAGCCAAAAGCCTCGAATTCAACAAATGAAATTCACCGATCATCCATTGTTTGAAGTCACAACAGGGAAGGTCACAACTGTTTCTAGATTGCATAGAGTTCTCAAATTACTTTATAACTTCCAGAAATAAAGGCGTGTCTTTCCATGTGAGGATGATCGTTAGCTCCATAATCCATTAAACCCTACTGGTCCACCAATAACTTTACTAGCTACTAGGTATGTTTACCGGTTATTGCAGGTTCAGCAGAGAAACCAAACGGGACAAAACATTCGGCACACATTATGCCTGGTAGCCTTATGATACCAAGTCGGTAAGGAGTAGCTTATTATTTGGCAAGAAACGATACAATATTCAACTTAAGTGTTTTAGACAAAAGATAAGAATAAAAGTCAAAATATTTTATTTCACATAAACTTACATGCTATGAAATGTCAGAGGCTACGTGCACGGTCTCAATTATTCTTTTCCCATGGAGAAGAGCAAGCAAGAAACTACACCGGTTACTCAAAAATAATTGGCTTATGCAGTGTTTTAAAATTACGGTGTTAACATGTGTGGGAGTACAGATACTTTTAATTATATACGATGGATTCTTGTAATTTTACCACAAAATCGCTCCCGCTCTTTACTTGTACCGAGCCCTAACTTAAAGTCGAGCATTTACAAGCTTCACATGAAACCGCTACCGGGTGGCCCGGAAGCCGCTCGAAAAGAGTTTACCGCAGTTTACCTCAGTTTACCGCGGTTTACCGGCGCTGACCTCAAGTACTGAGGCGCGTGGTCAAATATGCATGCCTTGCGTAATTCTTGAGAGCATTTTGGGTAGAAACAGTAGCAAATAATGTAGGTATGTGGTGTATGTTATTTTTGCTGGAAAATTCAGTATTTTATATTTGATTCAAATATAAAATATAAAATATAAAATTTGATTCAAATATAAAATAGTTTAACAAAATGATAATCCCTACCATTCAGTGTAGCATACCTACATCGACCCGCAAGTGCGCCACC
Source organism: Aporophyla lueneburgensis (assembly GCA_932294355.1). Lineage (NCBI taxonomy): Eukaryota > Metazoa > Arthropoda > Insecta > Lepidoptera > Noctuidae > Aporophyla > Aporophyla lueneburgensis. The sequence goes on along the minus strand of OW028758.1, from coordinate 20,031,069 downwards.
TGTTAAGTACCTACTGTTGAAAATTTTCGTCGGATAAAATTGCTGTTCCATTTTGACCGCTCGCGCTTAGGCGGCGTAGATATTGCATTTTTTTATAAATCTGTATTTTTTTCCATAATTGATAAAAAAAATCTATGGTAGGGGGTTTTTCATATCTGGGATACCATAAGGGAGAAACCCTTAAAATAAAATTCACGCAGGCAAAGTCTCGGAAAATATCTAGTAAAGAACAGTATCTTTTTACTTATTAACTTTTCTTTAAGCATCCGACATAGCTTATAATAAAAATGTACTTAAGTGGGACAAGCTTATTACATCCATAAAGGCTTAAACACATCTTGGTGAAAGCTGAATAAAAATCTACTAAAAATTCATAATTATGAATCAAATATACATCACGACTCGAAAATATGAACTATTAGGCATTTTTATTAAAAAAATATTTAAACATTTGACCTTGTCCACAGAAATGCCGTGTTAATATAAACTAATGCATTCAAAATTAATTTTATATTATAATCTTCGCGTTTGCGGTTGTACCTAATGTTTCGTTCACGCGCTTAGGACCGAGATACACATGGCTAGTTTTAAAGGCTCCGTAGGGGTCTTAAGAGAACCCTCTGTTGCCTGTCGGTCTGTCTGTCAGCGGGCTCTATCTCATGAATCGTTATTGGTAGACAGTTGCAATTTTCACAGTCTGCGTATTTCTACTATCGCAATTACAAGAAATTAAGAAATAAAGCAGAGTACAACATTTATAGCGGTCCCCATACAAAAAACCTTTCGTGTGCCAGTCCGACTCGCAAATAGCCGGTTTTTCAAAGCTAAGATAACAAGAACTTCGTTATAATATCCTGGCTTCGCAAATTCTAACGCTGATAACATGATGCCATTTATTTTAAGTCAGTACCATTATTAATGCCAACACACTAGTGGTTAGCCATCGCCGACTAACCAATCGAATACTAGTTTCGCCGAACCAGTGGTGGAGGTGCTAATAACTCAAAAAATGGAACTCCACCCTAATCAACTATCCTAGCTTGAAACGCTAGCGTACTAGCTTTCTCACTAGCGAACTAGCCCAGAAGTTCTGTGTGTGTCCTAGTTCTGTATACACGAATACTAGCTGCGCCAGTTACATGAAGCTAGTGCACAAGCCAGGATAGTAAAATGAGTGGTGCTAATAGTTCAAAAAATAAAATCCCATTCTATGACACTATCCTCGATTGATACACTAGCGTACTAGCTTTCTCACTAGCTAACTATCCCAAAAACGAAACGAATTCTATCAAAATTACTAGTTTATTAGCTGTTTCATACTAGCTTGAGTTACTCGCCTCGTGTACCTCGGACATAAGTGACTCGAGCGAGTTACTAGGACCAACAAGAGTGCCGTTCATCCGAATTCATGACTCTCATAGGGTGTTCGGGCCATAAACCATGGCACTTCGACGTTTTTACGACCCCCCATGTCTGGTTAAAAAGTGTTTAACTACATTATTTTATGAACAGTTTAAAATTCCTTGGTGAGAGATGAAATGTTAAGTGTATTGGAGTGTGTGGTGATGTTTGGAATTGTTGTTTAGTTGATTATGTTTAATTTATGTTTGTTGTTTTCATAATATGCGTGTTATACCTTCTATTTTTAATTTATAAGTAACTATACGTGTTTCCAAAATGGCAACAACCAAGGCTGTCAACTTTAGAAATTGTATACTGAACCCATGGCTGAACGCTGACCCCTAAAATACAGGCCCTGGCCTAGTTTGGGGGTTAGGATCTATTTTGTGGCAATACATTCATGTGCTATTTCACTATGTCTGGCTTGTAACATGTATTTTTAAGAGTCAAATAAATGTTTTTTTTTTTTTTTTTTTTTTTTTTTTATTGTTTGAGTAAAGATTTATATCTTCATTATAATTATTATATTATAGATTTATATCTTCATTATTTGACAGGCCTGTTGGTCTAGTGGTTAGTGACCCTGACTGCTATGCCGGAGGTCGTGGGTTCGATTCCCACCCAGGACAAATGGTTGTGTGATGAGCACGATCATTTGTTCTGTGTCTGGGTGTAATTTATCTATAATATGTATGTATTTAGAAATATATAAGTATGTTTATCAGTTGTCTAGTGCCCATAACACAAGCTCTGCTTAGCTTGGGACTAGATGGCGTTGTGTGATAGTTGTGGAATATTATTATTATTATTATTATTAATGAACTATATTTATGTAACTAGTTTGGTATGATTGCTTGAAGTAAATAAAAAATTTACAACAAACAAATTCTGAAAGTAATTATGCCGTCTACTTTATTTCTCATTCAGATTTCAACACAGAGAGAACTTTGTTTTTTTCTCTTTTTCCTGCCGTTTTCCCAATTTATTTGGAGTAAGCGTAACGTGTCTTTTTCTTACATATTTCTCTATTAGTTATATATCATCATTCACACAGTCTATCCATCTTTTCTACTTCATGCAACAACTTATTGAATATTTTTTTTAAATATATACTTATTTATTTATTTTTTTTATTATTTTTTTATTTTTTTTATTGAATAAATTAACTTTATTATTCAATAAGTTGTCGCACAACTTATTGAAGAATAAAGTCGGGCACACACATCCATCTACTTTTGAATACTTCCTTATTTCTATGTTTATTGAACAAAATATTTACTTGGTCTTTTAGCAAAATGTTTCGGAATATTTGCATGATTTGAGTTGTAGTTGTGAGTGAGTTGTGTGTTGTAGTTTTTGAGTTTGAGTTTAATTTATGAAGCTTACTTGTTGGCCCATGTCCGTTTCATGTTAAATTAAAATAAATTAATTAAAGAGGCTGTCTTTCTTTGTACGGTTGCTGCGTGGATGGGTAACCATCTTTACATACCAAGACCCACAGGATTCTGTGCCTCGGAAAGCACGTTAAGCCGTTAGACCCAGTTGTCATTTGTGGATCTTTGACAGTCGTTAAGGGTCGTCAGAAGCCCGAAAGTCTGACAACTAGTCTTACCAAGCGGTATCGTATTACACACTAATTGGGCTGGGTATGTGAGATAGGCAGTATCTCCATGTAAAATACTGGTATTCAGCTGCTTCTGGTTAGACTGGAATCGGACCTCAAAATAGTTGGAAAAAGGCTAGGCAGATGATGAAAAAAATCCTCTCTAAAAGTGAAATACCTATTTTATCATAGGAAACATGACGTTCCAAATTCAAATTCCAATTCAATATATCAAATTTAAATCAATGTTCTTGAAATTAAAAGATCACGGTTTTCTCAGAATTTCCTCTCACTTTATAATTTATTTCTATCTCAATTGATTCACAGAAATATTTACTGGGAATCAAATTATTTTCGACAGTATTCGGAAATGCCACCGAAAGTTCCTCGAACATAGAATAAAGAAGTCCGCTTTTTATAAATAACATTTCGAAATGAACGATTAAAATGTAAAAGAAATAATTTTCCAAGAAATGAAAGCGCGTTGACACATCACTGGCTTGTCAAGTTGGCCTACATTTGGCCAATAGCCAAATATGGCCAACCCCAAAAAGGGCCAACGTTTGTTTTCGGCAATCGATGCAATTATGTACAAGTTTGGTGTTAATTTGTATTAATTGTTATGTAAAAAACTTAATTATATCCGTGTGTTTAATCGTATTGAGGTTCGTGTGTGGTAATTAAGATTGAGATTCTTCTTTGATTGTATAAATTTATTTGTGTTTTTGTGCAAATTAAATGGAAAGCATTAACATTCACTAAATTATTAATGAAACTTACGATTTTCCTTTTGATGGAACTTACCTACGTGTGTCAATGACAGACAACTAACAGCCCCACAAATAGGCGCGACGTGACTCTCGTAGAATAATTGTTATATATAAACTTCATGAAAATTGTTCTACAAGAATCGCGTCGCGCCAGTCTGAAGAAGCCTTAACACTACTACGGTCTAAAGCCAAAACTACGCCAATAGACAAACATTACAGCAAACATTTTACTCTCTAGGCCCGCCATTGGTCTAATGTTTGGTGAAAACATTTGTTGCATAAATGCCAACATGCTGAGACCACAACGTGGTCAAGCGGTCGTTAAAATTCACTATAAACAGATGACCATTGCTAGGCGTCAATTGGTCATAAATTCTCTATGGTACAGTAAAGATTGTGGTGTACAGAAAGCTAAGCGAACCTAGATTAGCAAAGAATGGTAGTAAGGCTACGTTCGCAGGGACATAAAAAAATCGAATCGAGCATAGAAAATTCAACAGGGTGCATCCAGCGTGTCGAAAAAATACTCTTTGATTTTCAACTTTGGGCGGTAAGCAGAGTGTTGAAAATCTGTGTGAAAAAATTGTGCTGCGATATTTGGGAATTTATAAAATTAATTTGGATATATTAAAATAAATAATCATAAAGTATCAAAAGATTCGTCTGCATCGTTGTCAACAGGAAACGTGCCCAAAAGTCTGGCAGCATTGCCACGTTGTATGGCAATGCTGTTTCTTTGGCCAGCCCTCTAGTTACGTGAAGACTCGACCAGCCGCTTGGCAATGTCTCGGAATATTATGTGGGCACTCGGACCAACCCCAAACGGCCCCAAAAGAATTTAAGACAAAACGACGTTGTAAAGCCTCTACACTGCCAGGGTTGCGAGATCTGTTAGAAAGAGATACCGTGGCCCTGGCACGTGGGCAACTGAAGGAACACGGGTGAGTTTTAGTCAGTGAAAGTCTGACATGCCATCCCGCTCCGCCTAGTGTGGGAGAAGTCTTGCATTTTTATTCGTAAGGCACTCAACAAAAGTGTTCAGACCAACTTATCGTTTACAAAAGTCAAACAAGTTACACAACATAGCAGTCGCAGGGCTAGTTTTTTGATTTTACCGAAGACGAGAACGAAGTTTGGCAAAAAAAAAATAAGTTTTGAAGGAGCACAATTATATAACAAAATACCCTCACATATAAAAAAATTGCACTCATTCCATGCATTCAAAACGCTGCATTTTAATGAAAAATACCACCTTTCCCAAAAGCTGAATGCATTGGATGGGTGTAAAATTACTTCAATAACGTCTGTGACGAACGTTTAATATTAATAATTTACTGTAAGCATTGTTCTCATGTAAGTGGCTTTGTGTCTTTTTGTGTCTTTCTATCTTTAAACCTAAACCTGAAGTCATTTGATGATTTCCCATACAAAAAAAAACCCCAAACGGCTCGAACATATCATATTTATTTTTATACATACGTACGTATTTTTTTCTTTGTATTTAGACTTAAATTTTAAATTATGTTAATATTGTAAGATATCATTAGAATAAAATAACATATACATAGGTCATTTTAGGTAATCAAATTAAATGTAGTAATTTGAATATAAAATTTGGATATCGGACTAAACGATTTTGTTTCTTATCATATTTTCGGTAGAGATCGTCATACAAAGCCGATGATACATTTTCATCTAAAACTCAACCTGCCATATTAATAGGCGCTTCCATATCAATCAGTATCAACATCATCAGCCTTCAGAAGTCCACCCAAACCCTGTGACATCTGTACGACGCTTTACGTGTCTATCTACGTGATCCCTTTGATCTTTTAAATTGCACAACAGATATAGAAGTTTATTCCGGAAGATGTGTGTATAATATATTAATTTCAATCTTACATAAAATAAATTCCGATATTTTGTCAAGTAGTAACAATTTTGAGATGAATGGGGTGGTAGGTATCCCTACTGTATAAGATACAGTATATAACCACACACTGCCTAGTTTTTCAGAAACTTCGATCATACATTGTTTATATTTTTGCAGTAACAATTCAAAGTAACATTCTGTTATTTATGTCTTGTCATCCCTAGCTAATGCGGTCGCCTGTTCAGTTCTATCCGGGTAATTAAACAATTGTAGGCTGGGTGAGTGATCATGCCTACATTTCCTACCGTCTATTTCTGTCCCGATCAATGGCCTATGTTAAGCATTGAACCTCCTGTTTTCATGTTCCAGAGCGTCTATAAATTTGCTTGTACTGTAAAGTTACGAAGAAATTTCTGATGACAGAATCCAATAACAATTTGCCCGAATTAGCGTAGCGCTTGTGAGCCCTTTACCTACGAGGACGGAGTCTGTATTATGCCCGGTTGATGGCTATAGGCTCGCCACCTATTAAACCTTAAACATAACTGGCTAAATGTGTGTGTCTAGGAATTGAGTCCAGGACCTCATGCTCAGCAGTAGTGTTTGCGACCACGAGAAAAACGAAGCAGTCACCGTATATAGCATAATGTTCGCATAGCTGGGACCCAAGCCTGCTCCTCTTCCTATCTATATGACAGTGAGTGAGCCCTCATCTATCACGCGAGCCCAGTGCGGGTTGGTAGATATCACTTGTCTCAGAATGTTTGTTTCTAAGTTCTACACAGTTTTGAGAGCAGTGATGATAAAATTAAGGACAAAAGTAATGTGCCTTCTTGAGTTCAAACTTACGATCTGGAACTCGTAAGTTGGTACCCATATAATTGAGCCATCACTGCTGTCACCCTGTCGGTATAGTGTATAACTATTACGAAACAAAAAAAACATGAATTTGTCAACGTGTAACTAATTACCAACAGAAATCCAGCTAACAGTCGTCAAAGCTGAGCTAAATAAAGCATATCCACACCATTCACTGTACCTTCACCTTAACAAATGTCACTTTCTTTAGGAATTCGCTGTCCGATTTATGGCGGCCATATTATTATTTGTTTTTATGTATTCCCAACTTGGTGTTATGGTGATTTTGTGACTATTTATTTTAGTACCGATTTTAGCACATTTTCTCACATGGCAATAAAATAAAGGTTTATTTATTCATTGAATATATTATGGTAAAGAAAATACATGGTATTTATTACTTGTTTTTTTTTTAAAATTGGATATTTAATGTCGATAGTTCTTTGCATTTTGTTGACACACTGATGTGATTGTAAACAGCTTACTTTTAAGCTCAGCTGCAATCAAATTTCCATTTTTTATTGTACTAGCTACCGCTCTACCTATTTTTCTTCTCGTTTACCGTATAAACATGTTTTTCCTATTAATATTTGTCCTATTAATTAATAAAAACGGTAACTACACCACTAGCGGCCGCTGGTGGTGTAGTTGCTTGAAATCATCAATTTAAACAATCTTATTTTATCGTCATTATATCGATACCACACAGATCTATTGAGTAGTCCTAGTTAATTTAACTTAAACCTGTATTTATATAGGTACTTCACGTTTCATGAAAATATTACCTAGCATATCGCCAACTTTCTAACCGATTGATTCACAAATTATAATTATTCCGACACCACCATTGATTTATGTAACTAATACACAACATCCTCCCATTGGGTATATTTCAATACCCCATTGTCTATTACATTTAAATAGTACATGATCTTGCTAAATCATCGACAGTACGGAAAGTTGAGTGTTGCAATTAAAGCTTGGAACATACTTGTTACAGAACGCGCGACTCGACGCAAACCTTAGAGAAATGTAATCAATACATCTTCTTTACGTACTATAAAACAAAGTCGCTGCCCGTGTCTGTGCGCTTACATCTTTTAAAATACGCAATAGATTTTAATACGGTTTTCATTAACAGACAGAGGAATTCAAGAGGAACGTTTATATTTATTCTTCTTCATAGGAACCTACCACCCTGCTACGCTTTCGAATGGACGACTTGTATCATATTTCTTATCTGGAGCCGACTCCTTCGACAAATCAAACTTTTCTGTAAAAGGTGCTTTGAATTTCTTCATCTAGAATGCATCGCAGCAACAAATAAGGTTCAACACAGCAATACGTTTGCAGTTGAATCAATTGACCATCAAAAAGACTATTTATTTACTAGAAATATTTTTCAAGAAGTGTTTTATTTGAACGTTTGACAGTACATCCATTTTTTGGCTTGTAATACATACCAATACGCATTACTGTGTGACACAAAACGGAGCGTTTTACGGTGTCCTACGTTTGAGTAGCGTCTTAATTATATCGTGCGACTAAAACGCCCGCGTGTGGTCGCATCGGCTGTTACAAGTGTGTAACTAAATTCTTATGTTGGAATTAGCATCTGCCTACACCAGCCTATGTCTGACGGATCGATAATATTAGTAAGTTAGTTAAGTTATTGGTCTATGTTTTGACTTGCACTTAGTGATTATAGAATTTCAGTGATGATTTCATGATTTTGGTATTGTTTTACTCTTTGTGGGAGATTTAATGCCTGTTTGAAGTGTGGGCTAGTAATTAAAGTGGGTGTAGTAATTGTTCCGTATAGTTCAATGATGTTGCTGTAAACGAATGGAAGGAATTTTTCCTAGAAACACATAATTATAAATATGTTCGTTTTTTTTGTTTTATAACTTTGCTGTCTTGTTTTAAAACTTGCATAGTTAAATTAAACGCAAGAAATCCATATTTTGGCGACATAGGTATATTTGCAAATTATGTTAATCGACTTCAAAAATAGGAGATTCACAATTAGGTTGTATTTTGTTTATGCCTGAGCCGTTTTGTTTG